>JAWZSL010000039.1:786601-3661601 GCA_034769285.1 Lutjanus argentimaculatus
TTGATCTGTTTTTAGGGGGATCCACAAACATCCTTCATATATTAATAAAACCAACTTTTTTGGCTTCTACTCTGGATACAGGCTGAATTTGACCAAAACACAGATTTTATTAAAAGATTGAACTGAACATGTAGATGCTGTCACCCAGTTTACACTAAAACTATGGTTTAAACCTGGTACTAAAATACAGATTAGAGAAAGAGCTCAGACTAATTGGATGGATAGATTATGACAGACATTTTAGCTCAAACTCTCTTGACCAGAGGTTGAAACAATGGATTACAAGTGTAATAACAGCTCTATGTACAGTAATTAAAGATGGGAATGTCCTGAGTGTCCAGGAGATAAAACAAAACTATACATTAGACAACCAGGACCACTTCAGAGACTCACAACTGAGAGACGACTATGACAGAGAAATAAAGCACCATGTACATTTAGACAAAAAATGGAATAATTAGAACCATAACTGGAATCTACAACTCAAAGAAATATAGAGTAATATCTACATTATATCAGCACCTCATGGAGAGAAGAGGAAATACAACATTATATGTAAAACTGAAATGGCAAAGAGAACGAGGTGTGAATATTTCTGAAGATGAACGGCTGCATATTTGGAGAACACGACAGTCTACGACATCATCAGGTTCTTGGAGAGAACACTGTTGGAAGAACTTCATCAGATTCTTTATTACACCCAAAATTAAGAGCAAATACTCGTCTGTAGCTCAACATGTTGGAGACAATGTGGAGCAGAACATGTCGACCATTCTCAGGTCTTTTGGCTCCGTCCTGAAATTGTACAGTTTTGAGAAAATGTTCATTTGGTTATTGTCAAAATTCTGGGCTGTGATATACTGAGGTCATGTGTCGTACTTTATCTTGGCAATATGTCAGGAAATGTACGGTGGCCAGGAGGTGCAAACCAACATTACAAAATGTGAAAAACTTTTACAAAGCTTGAGACAAATTTACATTTTGGAACTGGTTACCATCGGGGTGTGTGTGTGTGTTGGGTTCAGCAGCTGTGTGTGCTCCTGTCACCAGATTCACAAACATATTTACTCGGGATTTTCATGTCGCATTTCATATCTACTGCGGCGAAAATGATTGTATAAGCAAGCACTTCAGAACGGAGACCTATGAAAACACCAATTTATAAAAATATAATATATTTTCAAGATCACGCTGGGCTGGGCTCGATCTCACCTGAGATAAAGTAATAACGTCTCCCGATGCAGCGCTCTGCACCAGGAGCCACTCAAACTCACAGCTGCTGAACTCAACACACACACACACACCCTGATGGTAACCAGTTAAATTAAAACCAGAAGGGCTACGACACCGGCTTCATTCAGTTTGCTTTTCAGTGACCTCACGCTGATGTGTACACCGTGTAAACATGACATCATGTCCACGATTACAGCGTACGAGTGGCCCTCATTAAAATACTGTATGTCCACAAAACGGGCAAAACATCACTCGGTCGCCGTCCATCTCCGTCCACTGACAACATCAACAACTTGAACTGGTCCGCTCCCGTTATCACTTCCATGTCAACCCTGGATTTGAGACGTTCCCTTTCCGGTTTGATTGTATTTGTAAATTTGTTTCGCCACTTGTACATTTGTCTCTGCGTAATTTGTTTTCTGAAATGTAAATTAGTTTCGGGACTTGTAAATGTGTTATGGTAACACAAAGAGATGGTACAAACCAGAATCACCAACACATGTTGGTTTACATGTAAACAACAGGATGAGGACGATTTTTTCAGATTCACATTCAGCTTTTTACAGATACAGGTCGTCTGAACTGATGAACTCGTATCTTACACATTAAAGCCTGATGCATCAGATGAATGAGTGAATCGTTACACAAACTACAATTCATGTCAACACAGATTAATAACATGAGCTTCATCCTCATCATCTTTAGAAGTGAGCAGACTGACATGAATGTTGTCTTCATCTTAAATGGAAGCTGCTACCTTATTATTTATGCTCCTGTTTACTGGTGGAGTCACAACACAAAGTGACATCATTTTCTGACAGGAAGCATCATCACATGTTGAAGTGTCGCCTGTCGTTGGTGACACATCAGACACCAAACTTCAAACACCTGACTTTGGAAATATGCTTCACACACTGTGTGTGTGTGTGTGTGTGTGTGTGTGTGTGTGTGTGTGTGTGGTGTGTGTGTGTGTGTGTTGTGTTTATGTATCAGTTCCAGTAAAATACTGTGTTGTGAAGGTTTTGTATAAAAAGACATTCCTGAAGATCCTTAAATTTCCGATTCCTAAACAGCCCGCCCTATTTTTACTTAATGATGACTCCCCCCTCAGCGATAACACCAGATTAACCTTCAGAAAAGTCATATTTGCAGGTTTAACTGCAGCCAAAAAAAAACATAATACACTCTTGGTTCTCCTCTGACCCTCCATCAATAAAAGAATGGTTAAATCATTTTAGGGATATAGTGCTCATCGAAAGATCATTAGCTGTATTCATAAAGCATGGGCATCCACTATAGAGACCTGGAATAGTCTTATTGATTTTCTATCAAACCCAAATTTTCTATCACAGATATAATGTGACACTGATTGGGTGCAAGGAGATTTACTTATATATTTGTGAAAGTTATTTTTTCATTTGTTGTTTGCCCATCTGTTTTGTTTATTTTATTTTGTTTTCAATGTTTGTTTGAGTCATTCGTCTGTGTTTTTTTCTTTTCTCTTTTCCTTTTATTTCTCTGCAAGGCAATGGAGAATTGTATATAGTTTGTGTTTATCGGAAAGAAAACTCCTGTCTTTCATGTTCCGTGTATGATCTATTTGTGTTTAATTCAATAAAAAGTTGATCACAAAAAAAAAGACATTCCTGAACATGTGTTGAACTTGTTTGACTTTTTTGATTTATTGATGTCTCACATGGAACAAAAATGATAAATGTTGATTTAATTTGGCAGCACATTAAAGGATAAATCCTACAGTTTCCTTAATAACATGAATCCACTTTGACTTCAGACTAAATTCACAGATAAACTGTTCAGACTGACAAACTTTCAAAAAGAGCTGTTGTGATTTTGTGCTGAAACAAACCCAGAAAACAAGAGAACTGAAGTAAAATTTAAAACTTCTCTTGTGGATTTCATTTTGGTAGATATACACTGTACAAGAGCAAAATACATGAACTGACCTCAGAGTCTTCAGTCCACAGTGTGGACTCTCCAGTCCAGCTGACAGAAGCTTCACTCCTGAATCCTGCAGGTTGTTCTGACTCAGGTCCAGTTCTGTCAGATGGGAGGGGTTGGACTTCAGAGCTGAGACCAGAGAAGCACAGCTGATCTCTGACAAACTGCAGCCCCTCAATCTGAATAAAGAATAAATGATGAAGATAAAAATCCATTTATAATCCAATCAGATGTGTTGAGGTTTTAAATGTGCAGCTCAACATTACTATGTCCTAATCAATGAACTTTTCTCTAAAATGAGCAGAGTGACTTTGTCATTGTGTTATTGTGGATCATCATAATGTCAGCCTTCTACACACATCATCCAAATGTCAGCACAACATTCACACACCTATTCATGTCAACACACATTAATAACATGCTGCTGATCTCAGACCAGTCTGGAATAATCATCAAATCAGACATGTTGTTACTTTCACTTTCATTCTCTTCTGTTTCTTCTGATTCAAACAATCATGTGTCATTTGATGAAAAATACACACAGATGTTTTCTGGACAATTTCAAAATGATCAATATGAAAAAAAATCAGACTTTATGAAATAAAAATTAATCAAATCAAGTCCTGAACTTTACCAACATGTTTAACAGCTGTCCCAGCACTTCTGTTGTTTCTGCTACATTTAAACCCAACAGTTAATAAACATGCACCTTTTTTAAACTTGTGTTTTGGTCTTTTTGTCTTTATTGGACAGGACAGCTGAAGAGCAGACAGGAAAGGTGGTAGAGAGAGAGGGGATGACACACAGCAAAGAGCTGCAGGCAGGAGTTGAACCAGCAGCTGCTGCAGAGGACTAACAGCCTCCATACATGGTGCAGACGCTCTACCAACTGAGCTACAGGGCCGCCCCGTTAATAAACATGCACCTTTTAAAAAATATAGAATACAGAACAAGTCAAGCCTCTGGTTGTCATCAGAAATTTATTCTTTGATTAAAGACAGAAATAAAGTCTGGACTCTGGCCAGACGCACTGGGGACCCTGGTCACTTACTTATTTTCAGACAGCTTAGAAACAAATGTCCATCTGCAATAAGAAAGGCTAAATCTGATTATTATTTCAATCTAACCCCAAAATCATTTTCAAATCCAGCTCATTTCTGGAAGGCAGTAAATTCTCTGAACCGTAAGTCTTCCATCTCATTTCCTCCTCTCACCACAGCAAATGTGTGTTTTATATCAGACCATCAGGAGATTTGTGCAGCTTTTAATGAACATTTTTCATCTGCTGGTAACCTGTTTGATGAAACTTACACAGGACCACCTCTGTCCACTATTGATCCAGTCACCCACATAATGACAACTCCTCCTTTTTCATTGCAGCCTTTCTCTTTTGATGAAGTGGCCGATGCTCTCCTTTCTATGGATTCTCAGATTTCTGTGGGAGAGGATAAACTTGAGCCCGACTTTTTAAAGCTTGCTGCTCCAGTTGTGCTCTGCTACATGACACATATTTTGAACCTTTGAGTCAAGGCTCAATCCTGGGGCCCGTCCTGTTCACACTTTATATCAATGATATGACCTCAGCTGTCACTGGCTGTAATATTCATCTTTATGCAGATGACACCATTTTGTTCTGTATTGTGAATGATGCTCACTCTGACATAAATTCCCTCCAACACTGCTTTTCTGATCTCCAAGTTGCACTCAGTAATAATAAACTGCTTCTCAATGCAGACAAATCTAAATTCATGTTGTTCAGCAGATCAAAAAATATGAACCTTGACAGCCTCATCATCTCCACCAACAATGGTACAAATATTGAAAGGCTCACAGAGTAGAAGTACCTTGGTATTTGGATAGATGATAAGTTAACCTTTAAATATCATGTTTCCAAGCTGGTGACTTCTCTACCAATGAAAACTGCTTTCTTTTATAGAAACAGACTCTCCTTTCTGCTGCTTTGTACAAAGATGCTTGTTGAGGAAACTTTTTTTTTTATCAGTCTCAGACTATGGTGATATTTTATACATGCACACCTCTGCTGCCACTCTGAAGCTCCTGGACTCTGTTTATCACTCTGCCTTAAGATTCATCACTGGAGACAGTTATAACAGCATCATTGTGATGTATACTAAGGTTGGGTGTCCCTCTCTCTGTGTAAGACGTGAAAGACACTGGCTTTTATTGATTTATAAAGATCTTATGGCTCTTTTACCTTCGTACATCAGTTCAATGATTTCTTTTGATGTGGGCTCTTATCAAACTGGCTCTAGTGACTGGATTACACTGCAGCTGTTGGCTGTTTTTACTGAATTTGGAAAAATCCACTTTTTCATATTGTGCAGCTGTAATGTTGATCAACAGGCAGAACAATTTAAAGCTTTCCTCATTTTTATCCATCAGGGCAATTTAAACCTTTAACTGTACTGCATTTTAGTTCTAGGTGTTCCTGTTTTACCTGATTAATGTGTTCTACATTTGAACTGTTTTTATTGATTATTGACACTTTGATTTATTTTTAAATGTTTATTGTGAATTTTATTGTTTTTTCCTTCTTGTTGCCACTTTATGTAAGTTTCTCTTTGGTGTTTTCTGTGTCTAAGTGCTTTTATTTTTTATTGTTTTACTCGGCGACATTGAAAATGAGTCTCTACCTCAATGTATTTCCAAGTTAAAATAAAGGTTGAATGAATGAATGAAAAATACTGTGTTGTGAAGGTTTTGTAAAAAAGACATTCCTGAACATGTGTTGAACTTGTTTGACTTTTTTGATTTATGATGTCTCACATGGAACAAAAATGATAAATGTTGATTTAATTTGGCAGCACATTGAAGGATAAATCCTACAGTTTCCTTAATAACATGAATCCACTTTGACTTCAGACTAAATTCACAGATAAAACTGTTCAGACTGACAAACTTTCAAAAAGAGCTGCTGTGATTTGTGCTGAAACAAACCCAGAAAACAAGAGAACTGAAGGAAATTTAAAACTTCTCTTGTGGATTTCATTTTGGTAGATATACACTGTACAAGAGCAAAATACATGAACTGACCTCAGAGTCTTCAGTCCACAGTGTGGACTCTCCAGTCCAGCTGACAGAAGCTTCACTCCTGAATCCTGCAGGTTGTTGCAGCTCAGGTCCAGTTCTGTCAGATGGGAGGGGTTGGACTTCAGAGCTGAGACCAGAGAAGCACAGCTGATCTCTGACAACCTGCACTTGATCAATCTGAATAAAGAATAAATGATGAAGATAAAAATCCATTTATAATCCAATCAGATGTGTTTGAGGTTTTAAATGTGCAGCTCAACATTACTATGTCCTAATCAATGAACTTTTCTCTAAAATGAGCAGAGTGACTTTGTCATTGTGTTATTGTGGATCATCATAATGTCAGCCTTCTACACACATCATCCAAATGTCAGCACAACATTCACACACCTATTCATGTCAACACACATTAATAACATGCTGCTGATCTCAGACCAGTCTGGAATAATCATCAAATCAGACATGTTGTTACTTTCACTTTCATTCTCTTCTGTTTCTTCTAATTCAAACAATCATGTGTCATTTGATGAAAAATACACACAGATGTTTTCTGGACAATTTCAAAATGATCAATATGAAATAAATCAGACTTTATGAAATAAAAATTAATCAAATCAAGTCCTGAACTTTACCAACATGTTTAACAGCTGTCCCAGCACTTCTGCTGCTCTCATTTCAAAGCACAGATGTGGACTATCTTCATCACCACTGTCATCTTCATCAACACACAGCTGACTGACTGTGAGCTTCATCCTCATCATCTTTAGAAGTGAGCAGACTGACATGAATGTTGTCTTCATCTTAAATGGAAGCTGCTACCTTATTATTTATGCTCCTGTTTACTGGTCGAGTCACAACACAAAGTGACATCATTTTCTGACAGGAAGCATCATCACATGTTGAAGTGTCGCCTGTCGTTGGTGACACATCAGACACCAAACTTCAAACACCTGACTTTGGAAATATGCTTCACACAGTGTGTGTGTGTGTGTGTGTATGTGTGGACGTGTATTACTTATTGTTGTGGGGACACAAATCTGTTTACACACTCACATTGTGGGGTTTTCGCCTACTTTATGGGGACAAATTACAAGTCCCCATGAGGTAAATCATTAAATTTTAGAGTGAAGACTTGAGTCAGGGTTAGGGTAAGGTTAGGTTTAGGATAAGGTCAGGGTTAGGGTTAGGTTTAGGCAGGGACTTGTGATGGGTAGGGTCAGGATAAGTCTCCAGGAAATGAATGTAAGTCAATGTAATGTCCCCAGAAGTGATGGAAACACAACATGTGTGTGTGTGTGTGTGTGTGTGTGTGTGTGTATCAGTTCCAGTAAAATACTGTGTTGTGAAGGTTTTGTATAAAAAGACATTCCTGAACATGTGTTGAACTTGTTTGACTTTTTTGATTTATTGATGTCTCACATGGAACAAAAATGATAAATGTTGATTTAATTTGGCAGCACATTGAAGGATAAATCCTACAGTTTCCTTAATAACATGAATCCAGTTCGACTTCAGACTAAATTCACAGATAAACTGTTCAGACTGACAAACTTTCAAAAAGAGCTGTTGTGATTTGTGCTGAAACAAACCCAGAAAACAAGAGAACTGAAGGAAATTTAAAACTTCTCTTGTGGATTTCATTTTGGTAGATATACACTGTACAAGAGCAAAATACATGAACTGACCTCAGAGTCTTCAGTCCACAGTGTGGACTCTCCACAAGATCACACAGAAGCTTCACTCCTGAATCCTGCAGGTTGTTGTCACTCAGGTCCAGTTCTGTCAGATGGGAGGGGTTGGACTTCAGAGCTGAGACCAGAGAAGCACAGCTGATCTCTGACAAACTGCAGAACCTCAATCTGAATAAAGAATAAATGATGAAGATAAAAATCCATTTATAATCCAATCAGATGTGTTGAGGTTTTAAATGTGCAGCTCAACATTACTATGTCCTAATCAATGAACTTTTCTCTAAAATGAGCAGAGTGACTTTGTCATTGTGTTATTGTGGATCATCATAATGTCAGCCTTCTACACACATCATCCAAATGTCAGCACAACATTCACACACCTATTCATTAGGAGTGTGTATCTCACTGACTGAGATGATTCGATACAAGTTCAACCAGATGAAACATCTTAGAAATGTTTAAATATCCAAAGATTCAGTTCGATACGATTTAGTCCTGTCACGATACGATACGTTATGATGCAACATGAGACGATGCCATGTGTGAATCTTACATTTAGATTCTATTAATGTTATATGTGTGGGGTTCTATTAGCTGTAAATAGAAATCCTGATAGTTTTATGAAATCCAGTAACAGTAAGACAGAGAGAAGGAGACATTACAGTGGTGTGAACATCTTATTATGAATCTCATGTGTAAATGAGATACTGTAGCTCAGGGACTTCCTGGGTGGAGCTACAGCAAGATGGAGGTGTAGTGGTGAGCTCCTCATAGTCGGGTTTTAAAAGTACCTTCTATCAATATAAATAGTATGGAAACCATTTCAACTGAAGTATGAGAGCAGAGAAACTGCAAAGGAGTCAACAGCTAGCTTTAGTCAAATCACACTGCTAGAAGTCCTGACACTGCTGTCTAAAGAGTTAAAGACTTTAAAGAAGATATGAGACGGGATCTGACTGAATTTAAAAACCATGTGAAGAAAAACTATGAAAGATGATCTCACTGAGTTTAAAGATGAAGCTTTGTGAGAGCTGCAGAGTAAAAACTCTAAACGTTCTGGACTACGGATCTACAAGAGCGCGGACGAGGCAGCCCGGGATCTGAATAAACGTGGAATCCAGGTGACGGCAACAACGAGGGTGAGCGCCGTGACGACCGTGGAAGAGCGACTGAACGAGCTGATGCCATGGAAACACACGATGCTTTAGACAGAGCAGCTCAGCGTGCAAGAGAGAATCTCACAGAGTTCAGACGAGGCCCACAGTGTTAAAATCGAAGGGATTTAAGAGAGAAATGTGACCCAGAGTAAAAACACAAACATGCATCTGTTTTTGGAAGAGGCACATGGTGAAACAGAGGTATAATCTGAGTTATTAGAACTATCTATGGAAATTAAATGTGAATGTCACTGCTCAGTTTGAATTAAGAATGTACAAATCTCTGCTTTATGCAACACAAAACGCTTAAGATTGTGCCCTTTTTATAGTTTTATTTACAATGACAAAGATAGCACTAAGTTTTGTTTTTGTGTGTTTTTTTTTGTTGTGGACAACGATTTGAGAACATTCTAACTCTGGGTCACATGTCTTAAAAGACTTATGACTTCATCCTGTAAGTTTGTGAAAGCGATGGAGGAAGTGGTTTAAGTATGAGCTAAATGTTGGACATGTCTAGTATAAGTGTGTATTTGATCACTACTAGGGAGGACCCCTACAGTGTTGAGACACTTTACCCTCCTCACACCAACAGGGAACATCAAGGATGGAAAAATACATCCTTTTCTTCAGAAGTCACAAAGTTCAGTGTTCACTGATGTTCCATAATTCATATATTTGTTCATGTTTGGGTCTGGATTGAAATACGACTGCATAAATAGAAATGAAAGAGTCTAATATTAAGATACTGTGGTTAAATGTTAATGGTCTGAATAACCCTGTTAAACGTGGTAAAGTAACGGCTAAATGAAGGAAGGACAAATCACAGATTAAATACTTACAAGAAACACATTTGTCTCTGCAGGAAAGTGAGAAGCTCAAGAGGTTTGGCTGCACAAATACATTCTACAGTTCATTCAGTCATGGTTGTAGAAGAGGTGTGACCATACTCGTTCACAACTCACTGACATTTGAATGTACTAAAGAAATCAGAGATCAGGAAGGAAGATTTATTATTGTGAAAGGAAAACTGGAAAACAAAACTGTGACTTTGGTTCATGTTTATGCTCCACTTAACAGTGGAAAACTATTTTTTAAAACCCTGCTTGATATCATAATTTTAGAGATGGACAGAATATTAATATGTGGGGGTGACTTCAATATTGTGTTGAATAGTCGTCTAGATACAACAAACAACAAAAAAAATACCAACCATGTTACTAAAAACGACCAAGACAACACTTAAAGAATTTGGTTTAGTTGATATTTGGAGAGAACTGCATCCCTCTAAAAGGGACGACACACATTACTGAGCCCCTGATGACAGATATGATGGAACTGACTATTTTTAATGAACAAAAAGGATCAATACAGAGTAAAGGAATGTGAAACTGAAGAAGCAGATGTGTCAGATCACTGAGCAGTTCATCTACAAATAAAATTAAAAGCCACAGGAGAAGAGAACATTATGGAGGTTAAATGTTGGAAAATTAAATAATAAATCAATTGTCAAAGAGATAAAAAAAAAAGAGATTTATCAAAATGAAAATGACAATGGAGAGGTTAACCCTGTTATTTTGTGAGACGCTCTGAAAGCAGTCATGAGAGAGAAGCTTATATCTGAGACAGCATCCATTAAAAAAGACAAAGAGGAAACATTTAAGAAGGAAAAACTGTTTGAAATGAAACACCAGACTCCTCATTACTTCCAAAAATTAAAGAAATTATTGATAATATAGACAGAATATAACCAGAGAGACTGAAAAGAAAACAAGATTTCTAAAACAATCTTATGAATATGTTTTATGAAGTGAGGCCAAGAATAATCAGATTACTTGTTATGACTGTGTGGCTTTCTCTGTGCTGTGTCCCTTTGCTCTCTCTCCAGCTCCACCCTAAATTGGTCATGAGGTGCACCTGGCCTGATTGAGGTGTTTAAAAGCACCTGTGCAGGCAGCAGAAGACAGAGGCTTGTGGCATGGGGACTGCTGGTGGTTCTCGCCTCTCAACATGGGGTTGTTTTTGTATTTAGATTTTGACTTAATGTATTTTGTTAGTGTTGACGTAGTAACTTTGTTTTGTGCTAATAAATCCCATGGATTTGCTTGTTTTAAAAGGTGTCTCTGTGGGTTATTTTTGGGTCAATTGTGGTGTGTTGTTCACCCCAGTAGGCCACCTTAGGGCGGGGTGTAACATTACTAGCAAAAAGATTAGAAAAACAACAAGCTGATAGGACAATTCATAAGATAAAGGATATAATCACAGATCAGATAACCTGTGAACCCAAAGAGGCTGAAATTAACTTTATGAACTATTATAAAAATGTGTACAGCCAACCTCCATCTGCTGACATCGACCAAAAGAGAGCTTTTCTAGTGACGCTGGACTTACCAGCAACTGTGAAAAATCAGAATGACCTTCTGACCTCAGCCATTACAAAAACAGAAACAGAGAAAACAGCGAGTCGACTAAAAGTGTACAAATCTCCTGGCAGTGACGGCCCACCATCTGAGTGGTACAAAACATTGAGTGAACAACTTCTACCACTACTTGAGTCATCATTTAATGAAACACTTGAACATGGTGAACTCCCACCATCCTGGAAGGAAGCTGTGATATCAGTGATCCTGAAGGGAAACAACAGTGAGACCTGCTCACGTTACAGACCTTTATCAATACTTAACATAGACCAGGGGTCTCAAACTCCCAGCCCGGGGGCCACTTCCGGCCCGCGCCTCCCCTACATCCGGCCCGCACCTTGATGTAAAAAGTACATGCAATTTGGCCCTTCAAGTTTATTTTTATTTATTTGTTTTCCACAATTACAAGAAAAATTAAATTAAAAAAAAATCTATATAATAAATAAATAAGTAAATCCAAAATGATTTCATGGGAAGTGCTGACGACATGAAAGAGAAGCACAGAAGAAGAAAAGGTAAATAGAGGAGAAGAAGAAGGAGCTAAGATGTCGCTCTCCAAACCTAAGAGAAAAGTGGATGACGACACAGACAATTCCAAGAAAGATGGACATTACAGTATTTTTTTGTTGAGTTCGGTGGAAACGCCATCTGCCTAATATGTAAAGAGAAACTTGCCGTTCTTAAGGAATATAATCTCAAGCGACATTACACGACTAAACACGGAGAGCAGTATGAGAAATACAGCGGAGATGACAGGAAAAGGCGAGCTGAGCAGCTACAAAGAGGACTGTTATCCCAGCAAGAACTTTTCACCAAAGCTGCGAAGGACAGCGATGCTGCAGTCCAGGCAAGTTATGTGGTCAGTGAATTAATCGCCAAGGCGGGAAAGGGGCAGTTTCTGAAGGACTGCATGCTACGAGTTGCTGATATTCTGTGTCCGAAAAGAAAAGCCTGTTTAACAACATTTCGCTGTCGGCAAACACTGTGGCAGAGCGGATTGATGGACTTTCTGGTAATATCTATGAACAGTTACGGGACAAAGCAAAAAGTTTCACTGCATTCTCTGTGGCGCTTGATGAAAGCACTGATGCAACTGACAATGCTCAGCTTGCAATTTTCATCAGGGGTGTGGATGACAAGTTTGAGGTGACAGAAGAGTTGCTGAGTGTGTGTCCGATGCATGGCCACACTAAAGCGCAGATATATTTCAGAAACTGTGTGATGCGATGGAGCGGCTTGGTCTGCCGTGGAACAGACTGGTGGGCATTACAACTGACGGTGCGCCGTCCATGACCGGAAAAAAAAAAAGGACTGGTTGCGCTGGTTCAGAGAAAGTTAGCGGAGGAAAACTCAGACCCAGCGATCGCTCTGCACTGCATTATACACTAACACGCACTGTGCAGCAAACGCTTGAAATGTGAACATGTCATGTCTGTCATCGTGAAATGTGTGAATTACATCAGGTCCAGAGGATTACAGCACCGCCAGTTCCGGGCTTTTTTGGAAGAAATCGAAGCATCATATGGTGATGTACTGTATTTTACTGAAGTGCGCTGGCTGAGCAGAGGCAATGTGCTGAAGAGATTTTTTGAGTTAAGAGCTGAAGTCAAGACATTCATGGAAGATGGCAGCCTAGATGATCCAAAATGGATAATGGATTTGGCATTCCTTGTGGATATAACACAACAACTAAACATCCTGAACTTAAAGCTGCAGGGTCCTGGTCAGCTCATCACAACAGCCTATGAGAGTGTGAAGGCCTTCTCCACCAAACTGAGACTGTGGAAAACTCAACTGTCTGCAAAAAACCTCTGCATTTTGCTGCATGCAGATCTTTGGCAGAAGAGGGAACACTATTCAGTCCTGATGAATATGTCTCTGCTATTGAAAACCTGCAGCAAGAGTTTGATGAGCGATTTGCTGATTTCAAGGCTCACCGTGACACTTTCCAGCTGTTTGCAGACCCCTTCTCAGCTGATGTGGAGAGTGTCCCCAGCATGTTGCAAACTGAACTCATTGACTTACAGTGCAACAGTGAACTGAAAACTAAATTCAGAGAGGCACAGGGAAAAGCAGACAAGACTGGAGACTTCCTCAGACAGCTGCCTCCTTCATTCCCAGAGCTGTCCAGAGTTTTCAGTCGTGTTATCTGCCTTTTGGGAGCACATATATGTGCGAGAAACTGTTCTCTACAATGGACTTTAATAAAAGCACGTACAAGACGAGGCTTACAGATGCTCATCTTGAGGCTGTACTCAGAGTTTCAACTGCAACATCCATCAGAGTAAATACAGCTCAGCTATGTGAACAGAAGCGCTGCCAGGTATCTGGCAAGAAATAAAGCACAAATGGACTCAGAACCAAAGTTTCTGTTGAGTGAAATGTTAAAATAGGTTATTCAAGCTAAAAAAAATTGCACCAACTGTTAAGATGTGCATACAAAGCTAGAGTTCTTTTGTGTGTTGTTATTTCATATGAAGACAATATGAACAGAAGTGCTGTCAGTTCATGAAAGGCTTTCATAAGTTATTTAAGAATGAGGCCAAAAACATTTGCACTTACTGTGAATTTAATAGTTTTGTAATTATACAGTATTTGAAAATAAACCCAGTTTTCAGAGATATTTGTGATTTTTTTTTTTTTTTTGATACTCATCTCAAACACTGAAGTGGCCCCCCACTGAGATGACAATGCCAGCAGTGGCCCCCAGCTTATTTGAGTTTGAGACCCCTGACATAGACTATAAGCTGTATACCTCCATTATTGACAAGAGATATGAAGACTTTATGAATGACATCATAGATGAAGATCAGACGGGTTTTATTAAGGGACGTCAAACCCAAGATAACATAAGAAGAACCTACACATCACTGAACATGTTAAACATAAGAATACCAGCACAGCCTTAGTAAGCCTTGATGCTGAAAAGACATTTGATCGTGTTAACTGGACATTTTTATATCAGATACTTGAGAAATTCAGATTGAATGATGAGAACATTCAAAGTATTAAAACACTTATCAAAAGCCAACTGCCAGGATCAAAATAAATGTCAGTCTGACTGAGAACAGAACATTAGAACGTCTACAAGGCAGGGTTCTTGTCTTTCTCCAACCTTGTTTGCAGTTTTTATAGAACCTCTGTCACAACAATCAGGCAGAATAAAGATCTCAGAGGGAGAACTGTTGGGAATGAAGACCACATCAGTGAACTTTTTACTGATGATGTGATCTGTTTTTTAGAGGATCCACAAACATCCCTTCATATATTAATGAACCAACTTGTTTGGCTTCTACTCTGGATACAGGCTGAATTTGACCAAAACACAGATTTTATTAAAAGATTGAACTGAACATGTAGATGCTGTCACCCAGTTTACACTAAAACTATGGTTTAACCTGGTACTAAAATACAGATTAGAGAAAGAGCTCAGACTAATTGGATGGATAGATTATGACAGACATTTTAGCCCAAACTCTCTTGACCAGAGGTTTAAACAATGGATTACAAGTGTAATAACAGCTCTATGTACAGTAATTAAAGATGAGAATGTCCTGAGTGTCCAGGAGATAAAACAAAACTATACATTAGACAACCAGGACCACTTCAGAGACTCACAACTGAGAGAACGACTATGACAGAGAAATAAAGCACCATGTACATTTAGACAAAAATGGAATAATTAGAACCATAACTGGAATCTACAACTCAAAGAAATATAGAGTAATATCTACATTATATCAGCACCTCATGGAGAGAAGAGGAAATACAACATTATATGTAAAACTGAAATGGCAAAGAGAACTAGGTGTGAATATTTCTGAAGATGAACGGCTGCATATTTGGAGAACACAACAGTCTACGACATCATCAGGTTCTTGGAGAGAACACTGTTGGAAGAACTTCATCAGGTTCTTTATTACACCCAAAATTAAGAGCAAATACTCGTCTGTAGCTCAACATGTTGGAGACAATGTGGAGCAGAAACATGTCGACCATTCTCAGGTCTTTTGGCTCCGTCCTGAAATTGTACAGTTTTGAGAAAATGTTCATTTGGTTATTGTCAAAATTCTGGGCTGTGATATACTGAGGTCACGTGTGGTACTTTATCTTGGCAATATGTCAAGAAATGTGTTCAGAGAAGAGAGAAACTTGTTGAAAATCTTGTTAGCAGCTTGTAAAAAAGCCTCACAAAGAGATGGTACAAACCAGAATCACCAACACAAGATGACTGGTTGAGAATTGTGAGTGAAATATATGTTATGAAACAGCTGACTGACAAGATAAGAACTCAAGAGGAACAATGTCCAGAGAAATGGGATAAATGGACGATGTTTACATGTAAACAACAGGATAAGGACGATTTTTTTCAGATTCACATTCAGCTTTTTACAGATACAGGTCGTCTGAACTGATGAACTCGTATCTTACACATTAAAGCCTGATGCATCAGATGAGTGAGTGAATCGTTACACAACTACAATTCATGTCAACACAGATTAATAACAATGAGCTTCATCCTCATCATCTTTAGAAGTGAGCAGACTGACATGAATGTTGTCTTCATCTTAAATGGAAGCTGCTACCTTATTATTTATGCTCCTGTTTACTGGTCGAGTCACAACACAAAGTGACATCATTTTCTGACAGGAAGCATCATCACATGTTGAAGTGTCGCCTGTCGTTGGTGACACATCAGACACCAAACTTCAAACACCTGACTTTGGAAATGTGCTTCACACACTGTGTGTGTGTATGTGTGTGTGTGTGTGTTGTGTGTGTCTGTTGTGTGTGTGTGTGTGTGTGTGTGTGTGTGTGTGTGTGTGTGTGTGTGTGTGTTTATGTATCAGTTCCAGTAAAATACTGTGTTGTGAAGGTTTTGTATAAAAAGACATTCCTGAAGATCCTTAAATTTCCGATTCCTAAACAGCCTGCCCTATTTTTACTTAATGATGACTCCCCCCTCAGCAATAACACCAGATTAACCTTCAGAAAAGTCATATTTGCAGGTTTATCTGCAGCCAAAAAAAAAACATAATACACTCTTGGTTCTCCTCTGACCCTCCATCAATAAAAAAATGGTTAAATCATTTTAGGGATATAGCGCTCATCGAAAGATCATTAGCTGTAATTCATAAAGCATGGGCATCCACTATAGAGACCTGGGATAGTCTTATCGATTTTCTATCAAACCCTAATTTTCTATCACAGATATAATGTGACGCTGATTGGGTGTAAGGAGATTTACTCATATATTTGTGAAAGTTATTTTTTCATTTGTTGTTTGCCCATCTGTTTTGTTTATTTTATTTTGTTTTCCATGTTTGTTTGAGTCATTCGTCTGTGTTTTTTCTTTTCTCTTTTCCTTTTATTTCTCTGCAAGGCAATGGAGAATTGTATATAGTTTGTGTTTATGGGAAAGAAAACTCCTGTCTTTCATGTTCCGTGTATGATCTATTTGTGTTTAATTCAATAAAAACTTGATCACAAAAAAAAAGACATTCCTGAACATGTGTTGAACTTGTTTGACTTTTTTGATTTATTGATGTCTCACATGGAACAAAAATGATAAATGTTGATTTAATTTGGCAGCACATTGAAGGATAAATCCTACAGTTTCCTTAATAACATGAATCCAGTTTGACTTCAGACTAAATTCACAGATAAACTGTTCAGACTGACAAACTTTCAAAAAGAGCTGTTGTGATTTGTGCTGAAACAAACCCAGAAAACAAGAGAACTGAAGGAAATTTAAAACTTCTCTTGTGGATTTCATTTTGGTAGATATACACTGTACAAGAGCAAAATACATGAACTGACCTCAGAGTCTTCAGTCCACAGTGTGGACTCTCCAGTCCAGCTGACAGAAGCTTCACTCCTGAATCCTGCAGGATGTTCTCACTCAGGTCCAGTTCTGTCAGATGGGAGGGGTTGGACTTCAGAGCTGAGACCAGAGAAGCACAGCTGATCTCTGACAAACTGCAGTTCTTCAATCTGAATAAAGAATAAATGATGAAGATAAAAATCCATTTATAATCCAATCAGATGTGTTGAGGTTTTAAATGTGCAGCTCAACATTACTATGTCCTAATCAATGAACTTTTCTCTAAAATGAGCAGAGTGACTTTGTCATTGTGTTATTGTGGATCATCATAATGTCAGCCTTCTACACACATCATCCAAATGTCAGCACAACATTCACACACCTATTCATGTCAACACACATTAATAACATGCTGCTGATCTCAGACCAGTCTGGAATAATCATCAAATCAGACATGTTGTTACTTTCACTTTCATTCTCTTCTGTTTCTTCTGATTCAAACAATCATGTGTCATTTGATGAAAAATACACACAGATGTTTTCTGGACAATTTCAAAATGATCAATATCAAATAAATCAGACTTTATCAAATAAAAATTAATCAAATCAAGTCCTGAACTTTACCAACATGTTTAACAGCTGTCCCAACACTTCTGCTGTTTCTGCTACATTTAACCCAACAGTTAATAAACATGCACCTTTTTTAAACTTGTGTTTTGGTCTTTTTGTCTTTATTGGACAGGACAGCTGAAGAGCAGACAGGAAAGGTGGTAGAGAGAGAGGGGATGACACACAGCAAAGAGCTGCAGGCAGGAGTTGAACCAGCAGCTGCTGCAGAGGACTAACAGCCTCCATACATGGTGCAGACGCTCTACCAACTGAGCTACAGGGCCGCCCCGTTAATAAACATGCACCTTTTAAAAAATATAGAATACAGAACAGGTCAAGCCTCTGGTTGTCATCAGAAATCTATTCTTTGATTAAAGACAGAAAGTCTGGACTCTGGCCAGACGCACTGGGGACCCTGGTCACTTACTTATTTTCAGACAGCTTAGAAACAAATGTCCATCTGCAATAAGAAAGGCTAAATCTGATTATTATTTCAATCTAATCCCAAAATCATTTTCAAATCCAGCTCATTTCTGGAAGGCAGTAAATTCTCTGAACCGTAAGTCTTCCATCTCATTTCCTTCTCTCACCACAGCAAATGTGTGTTTTATATCAGACCATCAGGAGATTTGTGCAGCTTTTAAAGAACATTTTTCATCTGCTGGTAACCTGTTTGATGAAACTTACACAGGACCACCTCTGTCCACTATTGATCCAGTCACCCACATAATGACAACTCCTCCTTTTTCATTGCAGCCTTTCTCTTTTGATGAAGTGGCCGATGCTCTCCTTTCTATGGATTCTCAGATTTCTGTGGGAGAGGATAAACTTGAGCCGACTTTTTAAAGCTTGCTGCTCCAGTTGTGCTCTGCTACATGACACATATTTTGAACCTTTGAGTCAAGGCTCAATCCTGGGGCCTGTCCTGTTCACACTTTATATCAATGATATGACCTCAGCTGTCACTGGCTATAATATTCATCTTTATGCAGATGACACCATTTTGTTCTGTATTGTGAATGATGCTCACTCTGACATAAATTCCCTCCAACACTGCTTTTCTGATCTCCAAGTTGCACTCAGTAATAATAAACTGCTTCTCAATGCAGACAAATCTAAATTCATGTTGTTCAGCAG
Source organism: Lutjanus argentimaculatus (assembly GCA_034769285.1). Classification (NCBI taxonomy): domain Eukaryota; kingdom Metazoa; phylum Chordata; class Actinopteri; order Lutjaniformes; family Lutjanidae; genus Lutjanus; species Lutjanus argentimaculatus. Next base: position 805,680 of record JAWZSL010000039.1, read on the forward strand.
ATCAAAAAATATGAACCTTGACAGCCTCATCATCTCCACCAACAATGGTACAAATATTGAAAGGCTCACAGAGTAGAAGTACCTTGGTATTTGGATAGATGATAAGTTAACCTTTAAATATCATGTTTCCAAGCTGGTGACTTCTCTACCAATGAAAACTGCTTTCTTTTATAGAAACAGACTCTCCTTTCTGCTGCTTTGTTACAAAGATGCTTGTTGAGGAAACGTTTTTTTTATCAGTCTCAGACTATGGTGATATTTTATACATGCACACCTCTGCTGCCACTCTGAAGCTCCTGGACTCTGTTTATCACTCTGCCTTAAGATTCATCACTGGAGACAGTTATAACAGCATCATTGTGACTTGTATACTAAGGTTGGGTGTCCCTCTCTCTGTGTAAGACGTGAAAGACACTGGCTTTTATTGATTTATAAAGATCTTATGGCTCTTTTACCTTCGTACATCAGTTCAATGATTTCTTTTGATGTGGGCTCTTATCAAACTGGCTCTAGTGACTGGATTACACTGCAGCTGTCGGCTGCTTTTACTGAATTTGGAAAATCCACTTTTTCATATTGTGCAGCTGTAATGTTGATCAACAGGCAGAACAATTTAAAGCTTTCCTCATTTTTATCCATCAGGGCAATTTAAATCTTTAACTGTACTGCATTTTAGTTCTAGCTGTTCCTGTTTTACCTGATTAATGTGTTCTACATTTGAACTGTTTTTATTGATTATTGACACTTTGATTTATTTTTAAATGTTTTATTGTGGCTTTTTATTGTTTTTTACTTCTTGTTGCCACTTTATGTAAGTTTCTCTTTGGTGTTTTCTCTGTGTCTAAGTGCTTTTATTTTTTATTGTTTTACTCTGCGACATTGAAAATGAGTCTCTACCTCAATGTATTTCCAAGTTAAAATAAAGGTTGAATGAATGAATGAAAATACTGTGTTGTGAAGGTTTTGTATAAAAAGACATTCCTGAACATGTGTTGAACTTGTTTGACTTTTTTGATTTATTGATGTCTCACATGGAACAAAAATGATAAATGTTGATTTAATTTGGCAGCACATTGAAGGATTAAATCCTACAGTTTCCTTAATAACATGAATCCACTTTGACTTCAGACTAAATTCACAGATAAACTGTTCAGACTGACAAACTTTCAAAAAGAGCTGTTGTGATTTGTTGCTGAAACAAACCCAGAAAACAAGAGAACTGAAGGACATTTAAAACTCTCTTGTGGATTTCATTTTGGTAGATATACACTGTACAAGAGCAAAATACATGAACTGACCTCAGAGTCTTCAGTCCACAGTGTGGACTCTCCAGTCCAGCTGACAGAAGCTTCACTCCTGAATCCTTCAGGTCTTCGTTGTGACTCAGGTCCAGTTCTGTCAGATGGGAGGGGTTGGACTTCAGAGCTGAGGCCACGACATTCACAGTGAGTCTCTGAGAGTCGACAGCCTTTAAATCTGTGATGACAGAGAATATGAAAGTTAAAGAATAATAAAATCTGACACTTTCTTATAAAAATAAAACTGACAAAGCACATGAACATGAGCGGCTGCAGCTCAGCTGGTCAGTCACTGATCACAAGGTTTGTGGTTTGAAACTTGAGCTCCTTCTGTCCACATGTCAAAGTGTTTCTGAGCAACATCATCAAACACAAACTGATGTTTGTGGACACAAGTGTCCAAATGACTGTGACGTAAACGTGTCTTATTTTGATGAACAGCTGATTTGTGTTTGTTAAACTTTATTTGAATGAAGTGTAAAATCACTGCAGGTTGTTACTGCACTCGTATATATTTACCTCAGTCATGTGTTTGTGTGTATTTTGATGAATCTTATGTTTCTCCATCTGCTTTTCATCTCACACTAAATTAATTGAATGACTCCTGTTGCATTAATAGTTTCATTAGTACTAAAGACTGAATGATTATCATTTATGGATGATAGTTTTTCTCAAGTGGAGTTCAGCAGTTTAACAAGATCATTTCTTCTCTGAGCCTGGTGAAGATAAAAATCCTCCAGTGAACTGAACCTACTGAGCTCTCCTTCACTGGCAGAATGAACCTGGAGGACGTCCCAGGAGCTGACTGTGTCCTGAGCTGCTGTCTGAGGAAATCAGCTGACAAATACACAAAGACTGTGGCTGCAAATTCAATGAAAACCACCGTGGGAAATGAGAGCTGCTACTTTCTCTGCATATGTTGCCTTTAGTGTCACTGTTGTGAAACGGTGCAGAAAGGAAACACGTTGTCTGACAGTTTGTGTTTGCATTTCTCACATTAGGGTGACCAGATGGAAAAGCTTCAAAGTTGTCATGAAGTCAAAATCTCCATGTTTCATTGTATTTATGACATGTGTGTATTGATCTATATGTCAGCGGCAGTGGAAGACATTTATCAGGCCTGATGTCGGGGCAGGGCCTCAAACATCAGCAGAGACTCAGCTCACCCTGCCCCACACCTCATCAAACTTCTCCCCTCTGACAGTTCATACAGGAAATACATGCACACACCACAAGACTGAAAAACAGCTTGTTCCCTAAAGCTGTAAAACTACTGAAACACAGCCTGAACCCCCTCCCACACCCCCACAAACTCCCACTAGAGAAGGCAAGCTTTTGTCTCTGACTGAGAAGGTGAGACAAGGCATGTGGAGCAAACAACTCCTGAAGAAGGTTAGCTGCAGGGAGACGTCCCTGTTCACTGCCCCGCCACCAGGAGATGTTCGGGCTAAAGAACCAAACATCTCTGAGCGCTGGTCCCCAGCTGATGACCCTGCAGCTAACAAGTGGGCACCGGTGTAGGAGCAGCAGGCCTCGAGCCTGGCAGGATGAGAACACCTACCTGTTCACATTAAAATACATTCTTAAAAAGAAAAAAACATGGTTTGCCTCATTTTTATGTCTTTTGTTTACAACATAATTCTGTATGATTCCTTATTTCACAGTTTTTGAGTTCTTTCTTTATTTTTCTAATGTTCTCTTGCACCTTTTCTAATCTCAGGAGTTTCCATCATAATTTCATTGTGTTGTTGTCTGCAGCAGTACAATGACAATAAAGAATCTTGAATCCTAGTTTTGGCCATAGAGATGTCTGCTTTCTCTACAATATAACAGAGCTAGATGGCACTAGTCCTGTGGGGCTCAAAGTGACAAAAAATACATTTGAAAAATTCAACATCAATGTCTCTTTCCAGAAATCAGGACCTGGTTCCCTACAACATAATCCGCATACTTTGTTGTGAGCAGTTTCATGTAGGAACTACTTTCTTTCTGCAGTTGAATCTACTAGAACTACTTTAGAATCGAGCACATAATCCACAGACCTCGCTCAGTGAACGTAGCAGTGAAGTGGTGTCAACAGTTTAGGATGTTTGTCAGTGAATAAGTGCTACACCTCCTCCAGAACCAAGCCAAGTTCCTGCGTCCTGCTAAAAGAGGGTTAGTTCTGAACTGAACCACAACATCAGCCCAGGCTGAACTAGCAGAGACAGAGAGCTTCATTACTGGTTATAAAACAAACTCATTTCTAGTGCAGCAAATCATCTGAAAAGATGTTCATTGTTGGAACTAAACCAGGTAAAATCACACCTTTTATTAATGAGGATGGAGAGGGGGATGTTTGGTTTGTTCTTCAAGAGGAGGATGGCCTCCCCTCACATCCTCTCTCAAATCAATCAATAATTATAGATATTAGGTAGAAACTGTGAAAATGAACACAACAGTTCTTCATATGAAATAGATCAGAAACTGCTGAGAAAAAATATGACAGCAATAACTGAATAAAAGATAAAGTGAAAAAAACTTCCATCAGATCACAAGTATTACATGTCTGTGTGTCTGTATATAAAAAGATCAATAAACAGACACATTATAGAAACATAGTGCACACACTGTAAAAATTAAAACTACTGTCAAAACATTTTCAAGTCCTCATATTTCCCTGCTGAATTTGTATCAAACCTCCATCAGCCAAAGAAAGACAGAAGATGACAGAAGAAACTTGTGTTCACTGACTTGATAACTATAAACACAAACAATGAGTTTTGTAGATATTTGTAGTTTAACACATGTTGAATTATTTCTATTATTATTATTAAACATTTGTATTCATTATTATTATTTTAATTCTTGTTGAAGAAAACTTTTACAGTGTAGAAGTTTTATATTGTGCATGTGTGTAAAGTCTCTTTAATACTGAAGGCTTCAGCTTTTTGTTGCTTTATAATGTTGATAATCACATCTGGACTTACCGAGCCTTTCTGCAGTTCCTCACAGCTGGAATCAGTCTCAGTCGTCCCTCCTCTGATGTGTTTGTACTTCTGCAGGTCCAACTCATCCAGAACCTCCTCTGACATCTGCAGCATGTAGGCCAGAGCTGAGCAGTGGATCTCAGAGAGTTTCCTCGATCTGTTCTCTGACTTCAGGAACTCTTGGATCTCCTGATGTTACTGAGCGGCTCGTTCATCTCCGTCAGACAGTGGAAGATGTTGATGCTTCTGTCAGGAGAGATCTCATCAGTGTTCATCTTCTTCAGGTTGTTGATGGCTCTCTGGATGATTTCTGGACTGTTGTCTCTCTGTGTGTCTCTCTTGTAGAGACCCAGCAGGTCTCTGAAGAGTCTTCGACCCAGCAGGTCTCCTGAGTCTTTCTGACCCAGCAGGCCTCCTAAGAGTCTCTGGTTGGACCTCCAGAGAGAGGCCATGAAGGAAGCGGACAAACAGGTCCAGGTGGCCATTTTTACTTTTGAGGGATTTCTCCATGGCTCTCTTCAGGAAGTCATCCAAAGTTAAGTTGTTTCCACAGTCTGAGTCTCTGTATTTCCCCAGGAAGTCCTCCCAGTACCTGTGTGTTCCTGTTGGTGTAACAGTGGAACATGTAGACTGCAGCCAGAAACTCCTGAACGCTCAGATGAACAAAGCAGTAGACTGTTTTCTGGAAGATCACACTCTCTCTTTTGAAGATCTCTGTACAAACTCCTGAGTACACCGAGGCCTCTGTGACATCCAGACCACACCGCTCCAGGTCTTCTTGGTAGAACATGATGTTTCTTTCCTCCAGATGTTCAAACGCCAGCCTCCCCAGCTTCAGAAGAACTTCCCTGTCAGCCTTTGTCAGCCTCTGTGGACTGTCTCATGTCCCTCATGGTACTTCTTCTTCTTCCTCTTTGTCTGAACCAGCAGGAAGTGTGAGTACAGGTCAGTCAGGGTCTTGGGCAGCTCTCCTCTCTGCTCTGTAGTCAACATGTGCTCCAGAACTGTAGCAGTGATCCAGCAGAAGACTGGGATCAGACACATGATGTGGAGGCTCTGGATGTCTTGATGTGTGAGATGATTCTGCTGGACAGATCTTCATCACTGGACCTCCTCCTGAAGTACTCCTCCTTCTGGCGTCAGTGAGCCTCGTACTTCTGTTACCCTGTCAACACATGAAGGAGGGATCTGATTGGCCGCTGCAGGTCTGGAAGTTATCCAGACCAGAGCCGAGGGAAGCAGATTCCCCTTGATGAGGGTTTGTCAGCAGCACGTTGACTGATGACTCCTGTGTGACATCAGACACAACCTGACTGTTGTTGAAATCCAGTGAAAGTCTGCTTTCATCCAGGCCGTCAAAGATGAACAGAAGTTTACAGACAGCCAGCTTCTCTGCTGTGACCTTCTGTAATGTTGGATGGAAAACATGGAGCAGCCTGAGAAGACTGTACTGCTCATCTTTGATCAAGTTCAGCTCCCTGAACGAAAGCAGAATCAGCAGACTGACATCTTGGTTTTCCAAACCCTCTGCCCAGTCCAGAGTGAACTTCTGCACTGAGAAGGTTTTTCCAACACCAGCGACGCCATTGGTCAGAACCACTCTGATGTGTCTCTGTTGGTCAGGTGAGGCTTTAAAGATGTCCTGGCACTTGATTGGAGTGTCATGGAGGGTCTCCTTCTTGGACGTTGTCTCCAGCTGTCTCACCTCATGTTGGGTATTAACCTCTTCACTCTGTCCCTCTGTGATGTAGAGCTCAGTGTAGATCCTGTTGAGGAGGGTTTCACTCCTGTTTCATCACTTCCTTCAGTCACACGTTCACATCTCCTCCTCAGACTGAATCTTATGTTCATCTAAAACCTCCTGCAGACCACTGTCCACTAAAAAAGACAAAAAGCTGTGAGACAAAACAAAGACAATCTGTTGGTATTTTCATTACCAATAAAAAACAATGTAAGAATATATAAAGAAGTAAAGTTATAAAGTCCAGTTTCAAGGAAACATCAGAAATTCTCTCTTTTTCTCTGACTTCCTTTGACTGTGTGTCCGTGTTAGAGATTCATGATGTGGATTTTATTCAGCTGATACTGATCATTTGATTCTCATGGCTGATACTGATAAGATAACTGTTAATTTCACATTTTTGTATTTTAAAAACAGGTTCATATAACCTGTAGTGTAAACTTCACAAATATACTTCAGCTTTTATAGAGAATTTTGCCAAAGAATTCAAATTAAACATTGAAACAATCTGTCAAATCAGATATTATTTATAACTGATATTTATTATATTTATTACAGATCTAGACTGATATAACTGTGACAGGCCAATATCAGCTGATCATTTATCAGCCCTGATATTTATTGTTCTTCCTCAGTCGGTGTAGGTGTTTGATTGACAGCAGAGATGACAGGCTGAGCTGCAGCTCTTCATCTGAACCAAGGAGCCCTTACAAGATTTACCAGGACCCCCTCATGTACGTCCCCTGGAATAATTAGATAAAATTTATTTTTTACTTTTCTATAGTCTGATTTATGTGAAAGATGGACAGATGTGCAGTCTTACTTTGTTCAGTGCTGCTCTGACTGTCGGTCTGCAGTCCAGGTCTTGTTCTGGATTCATCTCCACACTGGGGACAGGAGGAGTCTCCTGATGGAACCAGACTGGTCCCAGTATGAGGTGATGCACTGTCTGCAGAACCAGTGTCCACAGCTGGTAGAGACTGGATCCTTCAGGACGTTCTGACACAAAACACAGCAGGACGGCTGCTCCTCCACACAAACATGACTCCTCTTCCTCTCTCTGTGAAGACATTTCTTCATCACTAAAATCATTTGTTAAACAACAATTAACTGCTTCTCCTCTCTGACTGTCTTATTAAACATTCAGTGATCTGACTGTAATTTGTTATTAATACAAACTCAACACTTCCTGCAGCTCTTTCAGAGTAAAAGTCCTCCATTAAAGACAGCTGATTATGTCCTTTACTGTTTCACACGTCACTCTGGGCAGTTTAGTTTGAGTTAGTCAGGTTTAACCTGAGGTTAGAAATGATCTCAATAACTGTGGTAGACCAGCAGTCTCAGACACAGAGCATGTAACAGAGGTGTCACAGGTTCAAGTCCAGATAGAGGATATACTTTTCTGTACAGATTGTGAAGCCATTTTTTGATTTGCCATACAAGAATATATTAAATAAAACTGATTTGATTTGACTTTGTTAAACTCGGTGGTTCTTGTTCTGCTTTGTGTCTGTTAGTGTGTAAGTTCATTAAGAGAAACAAACAGTCAAATTCTTTGTATGTGTTCACATGATTGGCCAATAAAGCTGATTCTGATAGAACACAAAGTTGTAGCCATGACAACAGATGATGCATCAAATATTGGTGTTGCTTGCAAAGAAGCTGCAAATTATAAAATGTGGATGCTTCACACATGTCTTCAACTCAGCTGCAGCACAGAAGATCTCTACAATCAGACAAATTCAAGGTGGACACCCAAGATTAATGTCACCAGTTCACCCCCAGCAGAGACTCACTGGGGTCAGACACAGACGGCAACATGGATCCATCTGTACACATCTGAAGATCATTTTCTCAGGTTTCTGAATAGTTAAAAATCTTTACAGCGACTTCAACGTCACAGTAAAGATATATGAACATTTAATGGAAGTTTAAATGATGAAATGGAGGTTCCCAGGTGTTTTGATGAAGAAATAAAATAAGATCCATCTTAGTTTGAAACAGTATCTGCACTCATAGTTCTGCATCATGAATATAAAAATATTTTAGCATCTTGTCTTAATCTTTACTGAATCATCTTCCATCAGGTCAGTTTACAGTAAAAACAGTCTCTTACTTTGTGTCTGAGGGTCCAGGTTCATTACTGAAGGCTGGGAGGTTTATCTTTGGACCAGTCACTCTTCATGGATAGACAGCTGGACACTGGAGACTCTGCTCTCTGTCTGCTGGACTGAACTCTGCAAACACCAACATGTTTTATTCAGATCACATGAATGATGGAAACACGCTTTATTTTATTATTTTAAATTATTACATTTGAGAAAATTTGTATAAATACAGTTTAAAAAGTCATTTTCTGTGACAATAATCATTGAGGTGTTTTAGAAGTTTTTTAAGTGAATCCAACAGAGATCAGTAGGGTCGGTTACTGAACCAATATGACATCAGTTTCCTTTACGACCAGAACCAACTGGACCGAATCACAACACAGATTTCGGTGCCTCATTTCAGAGCCACACACCTGAGCTGTTGATTGAAAGTTGTCCTCTGGTTCAGACGTTACAGAACAATCAATAAACATGTGTAGTTAACATTAGTGACAACACTCTCTCTACATGGCTCTGGCAGCAGGCAGCCTGTTAGCTCGTAGCCTCTGTAAATACCATTAAAATGACAAACTAAACGCTCTAAAGTGTGGCTGTATTTCACTGGAAACAAGTCCAACACCTGGCAGGACGTCAAACATGGTTAAAAACAACTGCATGTAAAGAGGAGAATCAGCTGATGACACACAGGAAACACTTGAAAAGCAGAGAGATGCACCGTACTCGACTGCTTGTGTGACCCCATGATGAGCTCATCAGCTGACAGTGTGGGCATCTCTGACCCCAGAGATCAGAGCATCCATATAAAACACTAGATTTGATGTGTCTGATGATGATGACAGCAGCCTTTCCTCAGGTTAGCAAATATCATCATATTTCTACAACTCAACATTTAATTTGCTGTTATTAGTACTGTAACTGTTATTTGTGTTAAATTAATGAAGTTCAGTTGGGTTTTTTTTATTATGTGAATTTTGTTCTGGAGGTTTGTTCAGTGTTTTGATAAAATTTAAGTAAAATTTAAACTGTTAACAGTTAATATAGCAACGAAAAAGATTTTCTTTATTGTTGTCGAGTGTCATTTTGCTTCTTGAAAAAACAAAAAGTATGAGTTTAGGCACCAACACCATTTTAAAAGCATCATGTTGACACCGTTATCATAAAAAACAAATGATATCCAACCCTGGAGGTCACTGATCATCCTGTCAGAGTTCAGTCCAGTCAGCAACAGTACATAAGGTAGGGAGCTGATATTACTGCTGCTGGACAGTGAGGTGATGTGAACAACAGGATGTGTGAAAGCTCCTGATTTTAAAAACACATCTGACAACTAGAGCTTGTTGTGAAATGTGGAGGTTTGTCAGAGGATTCATTTAAAATGTTTAAACATACTGTCCTCGCCCCGGTGAGAGTATGGTAAGTGTAGACGTGATACAAAAACCTTCTTTGATCATGAAGCACAATGTTACTCTACAACATTACCAGCAACACTGAATGAGTTAGTTATCAGTTCTTTACTTTGTGTCTGAGGGTCCAGGTTCATTACTGAAGTCTAGAGGATGACCTTTGGACTGGTCACTCTTCAGAGACAGACAGCTGGACACTGGAGACTCTGCTCTGTCCTCCTCCTCCTCCACACAAACACTCATCTTCTGATCTGAACTCAGTCTGAGAGAAACAGGAACACTGACTGTGAGCTCAGAGAACAAGAATCAAGAAAAACAAGTTTGTTCAAGAGTCACACACAGAGCATAACAGAGGCACACACACACACACACACACACACACACACACACACACACACACACACACACACACACACAGTGTACAGTATAATAAACCAGCTCAGTTTTCTTTAAATCTGTTTGTTTTCTCAGGTTACAGCAGGTTTAATGTGAATTTTTCAGCCAATCAGGACTTTGTGTCCACAGCTGAATCAAACTGTTGACTTCATTCTAACATTTCTTTCCTCTACAGTCCACAGGGAGAAAACTGACTCACACACTTTGACAGTAAAATCATCTAAATGTTGTATTAACACTCACCCTGCCTCAGCCTTCAGTTCTCCTTCGTCTGCTCTGATCTGTTCACTCAAAATGGAGCCTGAACGTTCTGACTGAACACTTTCACTCTCAGGTTCCCTCCCTGTTCTCATGCAGCCTACCTGGATCACCTGAGCAGTGTTGCTCCTCCCCTCTACATTTACAGGAAATCACTTTATCTGTGTGTGTGTTGTTCCACATGATGTGTTTATGAGCGTCTCTCTTGGTTTGAACAGACTGAATTAAAATTGGTCAAAACATTGGTCAGCTGCTTCTTCTCCACCATCTCACAGTCTATTAAAAGATGTTTTTGTGTCTCATCATTGTTGTTTTGGACAACTGGACATTTTTTTGTTGTTATTTTACAACTTCAAGACACAACAGCTCAAACAGGAAGTCTTCCAACAGATATCAGCCACCTCACATCCCTGATGCTCTCTGACAGATACTTACTTTTTAACTTCTTTATCACCTGTGTACATTCATTATCATTTAAATATCTATAATGAATTAATTCACTATATTTAAAGTCAGTTATTTCATTATAAATCACTATGCTGGTGAAGCCACCCAGTCTATTTGTAAGTGTTGATATTGATTAATAAAATCTACAGATAATAATTTAGAATAAGGGGCATTTCTTGTTTTTTTCTTGTCTTGTTATTTATTTGTTTTCAATATTTTACAAACACCCCTGAACAAGTCAGCAGACAGTTTTAGTAATAACTAAAAGGGAAGAAATAGTCAAAAAAAATAAATAAATGAATAAAATAAAAATAAAAAGACAAAACAAAAGGGACAGAAAAGTTGAAATAATATCAATAAATTAAGTAATCATAATAATGATAATGATAATAATGATGATGTTCAGTGGAAATGATTCATTTCTTCATAGAGTCAGAGCACATCTAAGCAGGTTAGGAGGATGATCAGAGATCCATAAGAGGTTCTCATGTTCTCAGGAAGATTTCCTCCTTATTTTTTAATATATAAGTATGTTGTTCCAGTTGTAATGTGTCGTTCAAATATTTGTTTAAACAAATTAAATGTTGGGGGTCTTTGCTGGTTCCAGTCGAGCAGAATGCACTTCTTTTCTATGTATGATATTATACCGATCCTCTTTGCAGACATGGGATCTATAGTGTCCTGTTCAGTTCTGTACCAAAGAGGTACCGTACTGGCAAAATGTCAGATGGAACCCTCAGAACCTTAACAGTCACGTCATGCACCTCTTTCCTAAAATGTTTTAGTTTTCTGCATTCCCAGAAAACATGAATAACTGATCCTGTATATGTTTTACATCGGTGACATTAGGAGGATGAGTTAGGATATATCTCACTCAAACGTAGAGGGGTAAGGTGCATCCTGTGCATTAATTTATAATTCTGTTCAATTATTTTGTTACAAGACAATGAAGTGAAGACATTCTGACACATACTATCCCACTGATCATCACTAAGATCACAGCCCAAATCTTTCTGCCATACAGTTTTCAGTGGGGTCAGGGAGGAACTATGATGTTCTAACAGAACACTGTAGATTAAGGAAAGTTTCCCCTTCAATGATATGGAGCTCTCTAGAATCTCCTCCATCCTTGACAACCACAGAGATAGTCGTCCTTCTCTTTGTAAGTGTTTATAAAATTCCTGTTTGGGAATTCCAAATTCTGTTCTTAAATCCAAGAAAGATTTAAGGGAGCCGTCAGTAAACAAATGTTGAAACTCATGTATGCCATATTCTTTCCACTTTGTAAGCAAGGACTTTCCAACTGAGGATGGCAGGTCTGGATTGGAGGATAGAGGAGCGAGCATAGAGATTCAAACAGCAGATCCACTAAATATCGTTACATCCTGCCATGTCCGGAGAGTGTTATGAATTACATAGGTTCTTAATACTGGGTGCATGGCATTTATATTATTAATGAATGCTAAAGAGTTTAACGAGATAGGAAGGCAAAGTTCTTCTTCAATATCTGTCCAGTGAGCAGTCATTAGGGGCCGGGCAGCCTAAGCTGCCAGGACCCTATTGTAATCCTGCATGTTCTTCTTTCTTCTTTCTTTCTTTCTTCTTCCGAGGAAATCCTACTTCCCATGCACGAAAAATGACCAAACTTTGCACAAAGGTCCAGTCCCATGTCAGATTGCCTCAGCTGCAAAAACAGGCCAATAGTCCTGATGGTGGCGCTACAGCAAGCCTCTAAAGTTCAAAATTTTGAAAATTCATAATAAATCAACCATATGTGCTACAGATTTACAACTTTCACCACAATGTAGCCCCAATACTGAAGAAACTTTTGAAAATTTAAACCTATTGCAAATTATGAAGTCCATCACTCTGTTTTTTTCAAAAACTGTAAAACTTATTAAACCTATCTCCTCCCACAATTTTTGCTCAATTGACACCAAACTTGCTACAGAGCATCTTCAGACTGTCCTACACAAACGATCCACACAGATTTTTGATTTATCGAAAATTGAGCCTACAGTGCATCAAAATGTTTGACTGTAAACGGTATTATAAACATATACTTGCAAATTCTTGCTAAATACATTTTCAATGTTCATGAAAAAGTCATGGTAGATGATGTTTGGAAAATATCAGAATTTTATCTCAAAAACTGAATTTTTTACAGCATTTTGAATTTCACTCTCATGCCAACAATTGGAGTCAATGCAAAAATGTCATTTTTAAACATCAGTTTTTCACTTTTGGAGCCAATAAATCATTGTTAAAAACTAATGACCAACATCTCCATGCTGTCTAGATGCAATTTGTGTATTTTGGGATTTTTGTCTCAATAACTGAATTTTTGACAGCCATTTGAAATCTGCCTTTACATGCTAACAGCTGCTGTCTTGCACACAGGTGACTGACTTAGTCAATTTGTGAAGCTACAAGTGGTGTTTCCATTTGCCAATTAGCTCAGTGAGATAGAGAATGGTTCTTGGTGTTGAAGGTTGTGAGTTCAAGCCTCAGCTTGTACAACATTTCCATATGAGAAATCTACCCAAACTTTTCACAAAGGTCCAGTCCCATGCCAGATGTCCTCAACTGGAAACACAAGACAATAGTCCTGATGGTGGCGCTACAGCAAGCCTCTAAATTTCAAAACTTTGAAAATTCACAACAAATCAACCATATGTGCTACAGCTTTGGAACTTTCACTTTGAAATGTTCTTTTCCATGGCATGGATGGCTGCTGCCTGGCACCCTGATCCTTGGCTTAGTCAATTTGTGAAGCCACACATGGACTGTCACTTGCCAATTAGCTCAGTGAGCTAAAAGACGGACTTCAGTGTCAGAAGTCGTGAGTTCGAGCCTCAGCTAAGGCAGGATGGACTTTCAAATGTAAAAGCCTTATGTTCAGGTATCATGCTATGTGGATTAGAGACTCTTAAGATTTAAATAATTATGATTCAGGGAGTTTTGGGAAGAGACAAATACTCTTTATCAACACGTTTCCCTGTTATCCCTTGTCTCTTTTCTCTGTTTATTTGGCTTAGCTATCAGTCAATATGCAGAGTCTCTTGTGCCAGAAATTGTGAGTTCAAGCCTCAACTGATGTAAAATGCACATTAGAATGCCACCTTTTTTTTCATCTTCCTACACTCTGCTTGTTGCTCAGAATTGCCTAATTTTGCCTAAAATTGCCCGGCCCCGACCATTGCTGCGCAGCAGCTATAATTCATTTTTGTTTTTGTGCCCAACTAATCAGGCCTTTTGTCTGGACAGCCCAGTAGTACAACTGAAAGTCCCTGGGAGTCCCAGTCCACCTTTCTCTTTAGACTTAGTCAAGGTTTTAAAAGCTATTCTGGATGAAATATTCTTCCAAATAAAGGAGCTCATTAATTTGTTTGAAAATAATCATGACCACTCGACCCTATCGAACGCTTTTTCTGCGTCAAGTGATAATAATAACGCTGGTCGATTGTATAGGGACGAGCGGTCAAGAAGAAGTCTAGAAGTCTCTGAATATTATCAGAGGCATATCGTCTTTTTACCTAACCAGACTGGTCGGGGTTAATGAGCTGGGGCAACAAGTTTTCTAATCTGTGTGCAATTATCTTTGATATAATCTTAAAATCAAGTGTCAATTCATTGATTCTGGGAGGATTACATTCTCAAAGAAGTCTGTAAGCATGGGCATAAAAAGTGTCTTAATTTGAGGCCAAAGGCCTTATAAAATTCTGCAGGGTGTCTATCAAAGCTGGGGGGTTTTCCTGAAGGCAGAGACATGATTGCTTGTAGTACTTCCTCTGAGGTAAATGGAGAGTTTAACCGCTCTTTATCATGTTCAGGGCAAAGATATCTTTTCTAAAAACACATGGATGTCTGGGTCAGCTGGGTTTTCTGATGCATACAGTTTTGTATAGAAATCAAGAAATGAAGACTAATGATTGTGTGTCATGTTTCAATTGGCCTGTTGTGTCTTGTATGCATTTTATTGTACGATCAGCCTGTTCTTTTTTAAGCTGATAGGCTAGGAGACTGCTCGGCTTGTTACCATGCTCATAATATTGTTTTCTAGTGAAGAACAAAAGTTTTCTGATAAGTTCAATTTGAATATGATTAAGATTAGTTCAAACAACATTTAACTTCCTCATATTTTCCTCTGTGGGTGACTGTTCGCTCGAACACTGACTGTGAGTTTTTGTTCAAGAGTCAAACACAGGAAGTAAACACACACACACACACACACACACACACACACACACGCACACACACACACAGTGTACAGTATAATAAACCAGCTCAGTTTTCTTTAAATCTGTTTGTTTTCTCAGGTTACAGCAGGTTTAATGTGAATTTTTCAGCCAATCAGGACTTTGTGTCCACAGCTGAATCAAACTGTTGACTTCATTCTAACATTTCTTTCCTCTACAGTCCACAGGGAGAAAACTGACTCACACACTTTGACAGTAAAATCATCTAAATGTTGTATTAACACTCACCCTGCCTCAGCCTTCACTTCTCCTCCGTCTGATCTGATCTGTCAACACAAAATGGAGCCTGAACGTTCTGACTGAACACTTTCACTCTCAGGTTCCCTCCCTGTTCTCAAGAACTCAGATGGGTTGCTCCTCCCCTCTACACTTACAGGAAATCACTTTATCTCTCTCTCTCTCTATAGAGACAGGGGAGGAAAAAGAGGAAGAGAGAGGACAGAGTGGAGGGAGGGGAGCGAGGAGGGAAAAGAGGGGACACAGAGGACAGAGAGGAAAATAGATGAGGGAAAAGAGGGGAGGAAATACAATACCTGTATACAGGTAGAATATGCACTAATACAGAACAATGCTATAACTACTATTATTACTTTTAATAACATTCAACATGCTGAGGGCTCAACCCTGCAAGGCAAGTTCCAAAGGAGCAGGAGAGAGAGAGGGAGAGAGCAATTTTTTCATGTCCCCCCAGGAATTACTCTCTGAAATTTTACTGTTTATTGTCCCCCCCCCAAAAATGAAATGGGATTTTCGCCCCTGTGTGTGTGTGTGTGTGTGTATATATGTTTGTTACACAGTTTGATTCAAACTTCCTGTTTGAGCTGTTGTGTCTTGAAGTTTTGAAGTTGAACAAAAAAAAAAAAAAGTCCAGTTGTCCAAAACAACAATGATGAGACACAAAAACATCTTTTAATAGACTGTGAGATGGTGGAGAAGCTGCTGAGCAACATTTTGACTAATTTTGATTGTTTGTTCAAACCAAAAGAGACGCTCATAAACACATCATGTGTAACAACACACACACACACACACACACAGTGTACAGTATAATAAACCAACTTTTTGTTTTTTTCTGGGGACCTGCTTTTTAAAAATGACAAACCATCATGACCCAGTTCACAACAGACCTTATTAATAAATGTTGGGAGAGTTAATTTGGGCATTAATGAACGTTCCTGACCATTGTTACTGCCATTTCCACATCACCACATATTATCTTGACACATGCATATACACATAAAATACTTTAAAAAATAAAAAACAAATGCATTTAAGCATTAACAGGACGTCAGCCCGTCATTTTGGGGGGTTTTCTAAAACTCAAAGATTCAAGTTTTGTCTAAAGAAGAAAAGTAAATTATCTCAACAAAACATTATTAGCTGGTAAAAACTTTTTTAAAACTTTAGAGTTTGAGTTGGGCTCAAAACTCAAAAATCTATTGAAGTAAGTCACCTTGAAATGTTGTGGTTTTTACAGTGTAGAACATTTTAGCTGCTTCATAAATGAGACAAACTTTTAGGTGGAATTAACAGACTCTTGTTTTTTTTCCTCTCATCAGGAAAACAATCAACTCATTTTAAACGCTTTATAAAAGATGGACTGCAGATATAAATCTGACATTTTGCAGAATTTCTTCCACAGTCTTTTATTTTTTAGGGGACCCAAATAAACTCTGATTCTCTCATCAGATTATTTGCATATGTTTTAACACGTGTGTCATATTTTTTAAAAAGAAGAAGAAGAAGAAGGAAAAACAGAACTTTGAGACTCTCTGAATTCCCCTGAGAGCAAAAATGTTCAAGTCTCAAATCTTTGAATAATGAAAAACAAATAAAACAGCAACAAGCAGGACTTGAATATTTATTTGTCGAACCTTTGAACTGAAAGGACTTGATCCCAGCTACAATATGCCCAGTAAAGATAAATAAAAGATGCTTTTGTTTGCTATTTACCATGAACATACTCCAATAAAGTCATACTTGCTCTCTGGTGGAGTTTGTAACACATGCATGCTCTCCATAAATAACTGTATCAGTAGTTTGATAATGAAACTATTTACATAATTGCAGAGTTATATGAACTTAATCTACTAGACTTTCAAAATGTCTACATCTTAAGATTTTCAAAATAAAATGGAGATAAAAATTATACTGATAAACCCCTTGTGATTTCTTGGACATACTATGGATGTTCTGTAGGTAGAAAGTAATCAAGGTTCTCTGAGTGAGGAGAGTTTTATATTTTAATTTAACTTAAGAGGGCTTTGAAAGAAATATTTTAATTTACTTCTTCTGACACCTCAAAATCACAGAGAAGTCTATTTGTGGCCCAGAGATAAAAGTTTTCCATCTCAGTTTTTCTTTACTTTTTTCCCTGTAATGTGATCAGTGAGAAATCTGTCACGTAAAGAAAAGGTGGTCAACAGTTTGAGAAAACAGCAGAAAAGTTAAATTACAGACGAAACAGTGAGCTGAACATTGGAGTGTTTGTGGGATTGTAGAGGGACTGTAAAGGGAGCTTTGGAGCCTGTTGTCTGTTTTATACATCCATTATTTAAAATATAAGAAGAAAAAGAAAAAAGTAAAATCTTGTTTTCTTTTAAAGCTACACTAAGCTATTTCCCAATGAGAGAATAAAACCTCCCGTGCAGAGCTGCAGTGAGAGGAGGAGCAACACTGAAAGAGGAGAGGCTTCATCTCACGTTTCCAGAAATGAAACTGAAAGTTAGTCTGAGTCACAGCAGAGCTGCAGCTGAGAGAAATCTTTCTGCTTCTGTCTGGAGAAAAATTCAACTGAATCCATCAGGATTTTCTCTACAAAACACTGGTGAGTAACACTCACCGCCCTACACAGACAAAATACACTAACTAAATATTTGGTCAAAGTGTAGTTCAGCCTTAGCTTAAGCTACTACAACACTTTGTGATCTCACCCTCTATCAAAACTCAGAAAATCAAAGTTCATAACTTTTAACTCTTTAGTGTTATTTCAATTACATCCAGCACAGCAAAGCCCACAGCAGGCATGTGTATTATATGTGTAGGAGGAAAGTATAATACATATTAACAATGCAGTGAAAAGTCTAGAAACTGCAGAAATTGCTCACTGTAAAAGCTTCACATGTAGAAAGAAACAAGTAAAGTTATCTTTCCATCAAGAAACCTCATAAACAACCTCAGTACTGTATTCCCTGTCAGTCTCTGAGGCTGTATTTGTCCTGGTGACCAGTCCTGTTCACAGTTAGCTACATTGGTAACAAGTAACTTAAAGTCATCTGGAGGATGTCAGAGGGGAAACTAGAAAATATTTTCTCCATAAAATATGATCCAGTGTCACCAAAATCAGTGAATAATCAGGCCCCCACGCCACAGAAACAACCTATCTAGCATTTGTTTTTTATCATTTATCAGTCAGTGTGCATTACAGTAACAACATTAAACACATATAAGCTTACAGAAATGCACAGGGAGACTGTAAACTCTACAAAATAAGTCTCTAAATCACCACAAACCACAAAACTATCTGTGATGGAAGCAGGTTTTCGTACATTGATACATTTAATTGTGGCTGGTTACCATGACAACTAATTAATGCACCCCAAATAACCCCTGAAGGAACGCAGTTATTCATATACTAGGCAGACCTGCACAAACACCATATTCATCACATTTAAGACATGACATGAATGTCTGATGTTACTCAGTGATATTGATGTTATCTCTTCCAACCTTCCTGTGTCACTGAGAGTGTCCCAACAGGTGTAGACCTGCAGGTGTAAACATAGTGCAGAAGGGATTTACAGGAGCCACATGCAAGGTTGTAATGTGGGAAATAAATGTGAATTAAATACAGAACTATATATCAGTGAAAACTGATTATTAGAAAGAAAAATGGAGCAGTAAGTTATTAATGAACAGAATATCTGATTAGTGTAACAATCAAATGCTGGATGGGGAGTTTTGGTTTGTGTTTATCAAACCTGAATTGGAACTTGAACAAATATAACATCCAATTCAAGTCACTACAAGCTGCAACAACATGAGATTTTGGCTGCATTTACATCAATATTAACATCAACATCAACAACATCTCCACCTCCACCTGCTTCTCTGTTGGGTTCAATGTAAAAACAGAATTAAAGATGAAAGTCCTTACATTCCAGTAATCATAAATTAGTTAGACTTTATTAAACAAATTAACCAAAGAAATGTAATTACAGTTTTGTTTTTTCACACTTTTTGTCCTCAGATTGTAGATATGACTGCTGCCAGCTGTCTGCTGACTGAAGATCAGTTTCTGTGCTCCATCTGTCTGGATGTCTTCACTGATCCAGTCACCATACCATGTGGACACAACTTCTGTAAAACCTGCATCACTGAACACTGGAATATTAATGTCCAGTGTCAGTGTCCCAACTGTAAAAAGGTTTTCAACACAAGACCTGAGCTGCAGGTCAATACTTTCATCTCTGAGATGGCTGCTCAGTTCAGACAGTCAGCTCAACAGAAAGCCAGCAGCAGCAGATCAGAGCAACAAGTTTTCAAACCAGGAGAAGTTCCCTGTGACGTCTGTACTGGAACCAAACTGAAGGCTCTGAAGTCCTGCCTGGTGTGTCTGGTCTCCTACTGTGAGACTCACCTGGAGCCTCATCTGACAATGTCAAGTCTGAAAAGACATCAGCTGATCGACCCTGTGGAGAACCTGGAAGGCAGAATGTGTGTGAAGCACGATAAACTGCTGGAGCTGTTCTGTAAGACTGACCAGATGTGTGTCTGCATGCTCTGCACTGTTTTAGATCACAAGACACATGATGTTGTTCCTCTGAAAGAAGAATATGAAGGAAAGAAGGCTGAGCTGGAGGAAACAGAGGCTGAAATTCAGCAGATGATCCAGAAGAGACAACTGAAGATTCAGGACATCAAACACTCAGTGGAGCTCAGTAAGGAAGATGCAGACAGAGAGATAGCAGATGGTGTTCAGGTCTTCACCGCTCTGAAGGAGTCTGTTGAGAGAAGCCAGACCGAGTTCATCGACACGATCAAAGAGAAGCAGAGAAAGACAGAGAAACAGGCTGAAGACTTCATCAAAGAGCTGGAACAGGAAATCTCTGAGCTGAAGAAGAGAAGCACTGAGCTGGAGCAGCTCTCACACTCTGAAGACCACCTCCACCTCCTCCAAAACTTCCCATCCCTGAACACTGCTCCACCCACCAAGGACTGGACAGAAGTCAGTGTCCGTCCACCTTTATATGAGGGGACCGTGAGGAGAGCTGTGAATCAGCTGGAGGAGACGCTCAGTAAACAGATGAAGAAGCTGTTTCAGGCCGAGCTGAAGAGGGTCCAGCAGTATGCAGTGGATGTGACACTTGATCCTGATACAGCAAATCCTGAACTGGATTTGTCGGATGATGGAAAACAAGTCAACTGTGGTGAAGTAAGGAAGAATCTCCCAGACAATCCAGAGAGATTTGATTTTTGTGCTAATGTCTTAGCAAAGCAGAGTTTCTCTTCAGGAAGATTTTACTATGAGGTTCAAGTTAAAGGGAAGACTGACTGGACTCTAGGAGTGGCCAGAGAGTCGATCAGCAGGAAGGGACAAATCACACTGAGTCCTCAGAAAGGTTATTGGACGATATTGTTGAGGCATAAAAATGAGTACAAAGCTGCTGCTGGCCCTCCAGTCCATCTCTCTCTGAAGTCTCAGCCTGAGAAGGTGGGGGTTTTGTGGATTATGAGGAGGGTCTGGTCTCCTTTTATGACGTTGATGCTGCAGCTCTTATCTACTCCTTTACTGGCTGCTCCTTCACTGAGAAACTCTACCCATACTTCAGTCCTTGTATTAATAACAAAGGTAAAAACTCTGCCCCACTGATCATCTCTCCTGTCAATCAAACTGAGTAGAACAACAATTTTATTTTGAACAGAAAGATTCACCCTAATTTAGGTAATAATGTATGTTAAGTGTATGTTTATTTGTGATGTATGGTGTATACATGCCTTCCGGATTGTTAAGAAGTGTTGCATACTGGCACAAATTACTGAACAGCCTTTTTATAAATCAGACAAAAGTTATAAATAGACAAAGTTTTTGTGTCTGATGAAGTTAAAGTTCAAACAACAATAACTGTCATTAAATGACTTTTTTTTAAAAAAATCATAGCTACCTATTTTTTTTTAAACCAGATACTTCGCTCTGTGCCTTGACTGTAATTGTAATACATTAGAGGCACTAGACACAAAATATGAACATTTAAACAACACTGGAACTAAATAATGACAGAAAAATATCAATTATGCAGCTAATGAGTGATACAAACATCTTAAATTGGGTCTTCTAATTAGCTGCTGCATCATGTAATTTACTGCAAAAAAAATGAAAAGTAAGCAGGTGCAATAAACTGCACATCAAACAGGATATGTTCTGAGTGAGTAAAACTTGATCATCTACATTGTTTTCATGAACACACAATAATAAATTAAAGACTGTCAATTACCCATCCACTCCTGTCCTGTTGCTGCAGCGCCTGATTGAGACAGCAGACAATGTTTTTGTGTAACTCCTGTTAACGTCCACTAGATGTCACTGCCAGGCTTTCTAACACATAAGCAATTCAGCTCTGACTTTCTTGATCCATCAGAGATTTTTTTCATGTTTTACCACGTGTCTTAGTTTGTTAAAAAAAAAAGAAGAAAAAACAGCAATTCTTAAGTTTTGACCAGGAAAAACAAATAAGACACCGACAAGTAAGACTTGAGTATTTAATAGTCAAACTTTTGCATTGAAAGGACTTGATCTGAGCTACAATGTGCACAGTAAAGATAGCAAATAAAATACACTTTTGTTTGTTATTTACTGTGATAATATTCATACCAGCCAGTTTATATCAAGCAGCCTGACACATGCTCTTCATAAATAACTATATTATCAGTCTGATACTGAAACAAATTATATAAATGCAGGAGTTAAATAAACTCTTAACCTCTGAGACTATCAAATGTCTACACTTTAAGATTTTCAAAATCTTGCCTAGAAATAAAATGAGATATTTATTTATTTATTATTGTGGATGAAAAAGTGCAGAGTGCAAAACTAAAAATCAAACAGAAAATGATACAAAGGGCAGTGAACTCAGCTGCCAAATTATCAAACCATCAAGTTTTTTTAGCCATGTTTACCAGCGTGGCTCCGTGGACAGCAGGGTCTGTCTGTTGGTCCCCCATTTTGGTCCAGACTGAACTATCTTAAAATCAGGTCTGAACACATGGTCAGCATTGTAATAAAGAGTTGGTGTCCATGTGAGCCAAAGTGCGTCTGCATTATCATTAAATCCCAAACCGTCCTGGTTAAATTAAGACCCAGAGTCGAGTCTTCAGGTTCCAGCAGCTGTGGGTTTGTGGAAGAAGTTGTGGATTTGCTGAGCTGCAGCTTGACCCACGATGGGCTCCAGCTCGGCGGGGGCGGCGTTACAGATCTGCTGGATGCTGGAGAAGTGCTGCAGCAGGGCCAGAGCTTTGACCCTGCCGACCCCGGGGACCTGCTGGACCAGAGCCAGGACCAGCGGGTCCAACAGCTGAAACGAACTCCTCCTCCTGAAGGGGTTCTCCCTGCCCTCGCCGTTAACCTGGAGACAATTGGAGCAGGATGGAAAATAAACATCACGCAACAAATTGTACGGCTGTGAGAGGTTTAGGCAAGACAGCTTATTTTAGGAGAGCTGGTGTCTGAATACCTGGAGCTGTACAACACAGCAAAAGAGGGAAACACTAGTGAGGATTTATGTTTATCACAAAAATCTGCTTTAGCAAAGAGGAACTGACTGACTGAAAAACAGATATACAACAAATGCCTAAAAAAATCAACAAATCAAACTGGTATGAATTGCAGGTTTATTGTTTTTTCTTCACTACTTACGATCTGAATGATGAGCTGTGAGGCCTCAGTCTGCCCGCTGACTGGCAGCAGAGTCAGGCCGAGGTCAAAAACCACAAACTTCTGCACAGAAGAGAAGTACTGCTCACTGAGTCTGGTGTTCTCCACCAGCACCAGCTCCTGGAAACTACTGTTGCTCTGTGAAAAAACACAAGCACAGACACAGTTAATGTCAGACATGACAGCAGAGACGAGGCGTTTGTAAGTCATCTCGTTCAGTAAACTCACATTTCTGTAGCGAACCAGTTTCCTCTTGTAGCTGTTTCCTGCTATGATGTCACACTCAGTCACATAGAGGATGCAGCTTTTGTTGGGCAGGTGGAAATCTGCCACGCCCAGCTCACTCTCAAAGAGGATTTTCACACCTCCACCTACAACAGAGGCAGACCATGTTTATGAGAGCATTTTATTTACAGTGAGACTAAAACTCCTAAATTTGTAAATATGTAAATTATAATATGCAGACGAAAACATGCCATTCTAAAATCTTTTTTGTGACAGCAAGACAGCAACATCGCAGACTAAAGGCCACATAAAACACACATTAAATCTTGTAAAGCATCCTATGTGATGCAACTAGTGGAGAAGTTACTACATCAAACTTAAATGTTTGTTATGAACCTCAGCTAAATCTGGCCAAGTTACTTACTCACTAACCCATTTATTAAAGTTGTAGAGCTGCAACTAACAAGTCTTTTCATTTTGTAACTCCTTTTACAATCAAAAGAACCACTTTTGGCCATAAAAAATAATAATTTTGTATAATGGTAAGAAAATAAAGGTGCAAATATAAAGAGAAATAAATAAAATAAGTACATTTTAAAAAATGTAGAAATACATTAAAAAATAATGATAATAATGATAAACCTTTTCATATATTCGTTAATTTATCCGTGTGTGTATTCATTCATCCCTTTGTTTTTCATTATTCTTTTCCCTATTGCTTTTGCTATCCCTTGAAGGGGCTAGCTGTCAATCATCTGGCTTTGGGTGTCCCTTCCTGACCCCCAAAATAATAATTAGTAATTTATATGCAAAAAAGAAATAAATTCATACGATACGATATGATACGATACGAAATACTTTATTGATCCCCAAGGGGAAATTCATTTGTCTGTAGTCTCATCTATTTGTATAAGAATTATAGAGTCTGATGGCAGTTGGTATGAAAGATCTTCTGTATCTCTCTGTCCTACAACGAAGAGAGAGAAGCCTTCCACCACCATTATTTCTTTGGTCCATCAAGGTGTTATGCAGTGGATGATCCATGTTGTTTAGGATGGCCTCCACCGTCCTCATTGTGTCTCTCTCCACAACTTCCTCCAGAGAGTCCATCCTTACTCCGATCACAGAGCCAGCCTTTTTCACAAGCTTATCCAGCCTCCTTGCTTGCTTTTTTCCCAAACTTCCTCCCCAGCAGACTGCAGCATAAAATAAAACACTTGCCACAATAGACTGATAAAACATCTGCAGCATCTTACTGCAGATGTTTAGAGATCTGAGCTTCCTTAGGAAAAAGAGGCGGCTCTGCCCCTTTTTGTAGAGTGCATCTGTGTTAAGGGACCAGTCCAGCTTGTTATCCAGGTGTACACCAAGATATTTATAGTTTGTTACCACCTCGATGTCCACTCCACAAGTGTTCACAGGCTGAAGAGGGGGCTTGGATCTACGGAAATCAATGACCATTTCCTTTGTCTTTGATGTGTTTAGTATGAGGCAGTTTTTATGACTCCAGTCACTGAAGGATTTTATCAAATCCCTATATTCAGATTCCTGTCCATTCCTTATACAAGCTACAATAGCAGTGTCATCTGAGTATTTCTGGATGTGGCAGGACTCAGAGTTATATTTAAAGTCTGCTGTATACAATGTGAACAGGAATGGAGCCAGGACAGTCCCTTGTGGAGCCCCTGTGCTGCTCATTAATGTCCCAGAAAAACAGTTCCCCAACCTGACAAACTGTGGCCTTTCTGTCAGGTAATCTGTGATCCAGGAGACAAAGGAAGAAACCACTCCCATCTCTATGAGCTTGTTTTTGAGTATGTTGGGTTGGATGGTATTAAATGCGCTTGAAAAGTCAAAAAACATAATTCTTACATAAGCGCCAGATTCTTCCAAATGAGAGAGGGAACGGTGGAGCATGTAGAGTACTGCATCATTCACTCCAATGTGTTCTTTGTAGGCAAACTGCAGGGGATCGAGTTTGTCTTTGACCTCAGGCCTCAGAAGACGTAGAATCAGCCGCTCCAGGGTTTTCATGATGTGTGAAGTAAGGGCCACCGGTCTGTAGTCATTTAGTTCAGCTGGTTCATATCTTAAAAATACTTATATACATATATATACATATATATACAAATGCTTATAGTTATTCTTTTATTTTTGTTTGTCTTCATATTTTCCACATGTAGTTTGTTAGTCTTTTACAGATGTATTTTTTTTATGGGACTCTTGACTCTGTTACACAGAACTCCACTCAAAAATCTCATGAAAAGATACTCTGATGGTCCTGAGACAATAATATCGGATGTCAACTTTAAAATCAGGAGGCTCTTATGACGCTTTAGTGTACACCCTTCACATCGGCTTCAATGATATCCACTGAGCAGCGTTAACTTTTGTAAAATGTCAAGTTTTCTCACAGTTATTAAAGAATATTGTGCTCCTGAGTCAGCGCCTGTGAGCGGCGTGAAGTCACTGAAAAGTTTGGCTGTATTACATTAGACAACCATTTTTTGTTACTGACAACTGAGCCGAATTAAAGCCTGTAACCTTTTTGAAGGTGAAAGACTGACATTCATATTCTACCAGCCTTATTTATTTGCTCTGAAGAGAAACAAACGTACATATCGATATTATGAATGGCGTTTGGCACACGCTTGTTGTCTCCTTTTAAAAGAAACGGCACACACACGAGCTGGCGTTACACGCTGGGAGGCTGCTGACTGAATAAACACAATAAAATAATTATTTACCTTTTATGTTTTGAACAAGCTGCGAGTTTCTCCACTTCTCATTGGCAATAACGTGTCCGTAAGGAGGAACCGCGTTCAGAACAGCCGCTTTACCCTCCATGGAGCTGAACAGAGTGTTTAGCAATTTATTTAAGTCTATCGGGACAGTACAGAAATAAAACTGTATCCATGCAGCCGAGCTAAAACGACTTCTGCACTGTTTTGTTTTGTTGCCTCCAAAACGTTTAAATTTCTTCCTCGTCTTCAGTTCGTTGGTGCAGGTGAGGAGCATATTTTCTCTCTATCGCCCCCTGTGGCACAACAGGAATTACACCCAGTCACACAGCTTGATCAATAGACATATAAAGAGATATATTTATACGTTTATACGTCTATGCTTTACGGGAATTTGCTGGCAGAATATGGCGGAAATGTTATATAATATTCAGTCTCAGAATCTGTCCAAATTGACGAAAAACCGCCCAAATATTAACTATAATAAACAATACAAATGAATCCATAAACAACAGCAGTAACACTATGAGTCATATCAATTTTTCAATATGACATAATATTAAAATAACAATTTAAGTGTCACAGGTTTACCTTTCCCTCTGCCTTAAAAAATAAAGAAAAGTAATGCGACAGGTCAAATATGAACTTGGTCAACTGCTACAAGCTTTTGAGAATATGCCAAATTAAAATGCACCCATCATGTACGATGGTGAAAGAGACGTGCATGCAATCACGTGCTGCAATTTTACCCAAGCCCAAATTCTGTCCACGCGCTCAATGCAACGCAGAGGAGCCCAGCTGAGCGGAAAACCACCCAATCTGGCAACACTGACTACATACAGCCCGTTTAGTCCACTGGTTCTGTTTGGCACACTCTAATCTTATTGGATAATTTTACCTTTTTGGGTCTCAGACATTATGACACCATGCAAATAGTTAAGAGGGGAAATATATTTTTTGTTTAAACTGAACTAAACTAAACTCAACTAAAATAAAATAAAAATAAAATAAAATAAAATAAAATAAAATAAATGTACAACAGTGAAGTAAAAAGTACAAGATTTCCCCCTGAGATGTAAGTAGGAGTATGAAGTGCATAAAATAGAAATACTCAAGTACCGCATGAGTAACTCAAATTTAAGTAGAAATAAAATAAATAAATAAATAAAATAATCGTTCTTTAGTGTTTCGACCTACCCTGTGTTCTTGCAGTCAGTGATGAGATCTCGCGAGAGTGATCACTTCAACTAAAACTATGATCTTCATCTAACCCCTAACCAACTATTTTTTTGTCCCTAAATCTACCAAGGTTTAAACTACAGCGTTGTGCCTTTTAATAAAACATAATTAATTTGTACAACGTGCACAATGAAGAAACAACGAACACAAATCTCGCGAGAGTCTCGCAAATTTAGGGTTCCCATTTAGACACGACCAGAACTCTTTTGTCCGTTTGGTACTTTAAAAATCATAAAAAATGACAGGGGGCGCAATATGTTGACCTTTATTGTAATTATTCCCGCTGTGTTCGCGCTGTTTGGTTTGGACTGACCTTGATATAAAGTGAGTAAAAAGTAAAAACAGGGACAGGAACACCCTCTCACCTTGTGGTTACCCGGTGACTCCACAGCGACCTCTGACGGTCACAATCAGCACCGCACGTGCACTTTTTTAAATCTCTGTTAAACCGCCTCACGTCCGGTCAGAGGCTCGGAAAAGGTAACGTTACCGTTACTTTTTACTCATTAAAGTACACGGAAACCAATCGGAAGGAATGTAAAACTTTGTATAAATGAACCACTGCTTCCTTTAAGTACATTTTTAGTTTTAAAATTCAGTTAACTTTTGTCCCGACGGCGGGTGAGCTAACGCTAATGTTAGCTAGCATTAGCATTAGCTGACAGGCGGAACATGTGACCTCGGTCATCACGTGTCTTTCAGCAGACTCCGTTAACTTTTGTTTGTCTGCTGTGTTTGTTGTTTTCAGGACGTTGGAGTGAAGTGAGGGAGCGGCCACACAATGCTGAAAATATCTGTTTTAAAGGTAAGTGAGTTTTCCTCCTGAGTGCTGTCAGTCCATGAAGGCTTTGTGAATATATTTTGTGGTGTTGTTTGTGTTTTTGATCATTTGTTAACTTATGAGTTGCACTATGAGGTCGCAGTTTTGCACGGGTACTTAAATGGACAGTACACCCCAAAAATTCAGTCATTATCTGCTGCTCTCATGCCAGTTGAAGGCCAGGTTTAGCCTTTTAGTCCACAGAACCCTGCTGGATTTTAACAGGAAAACAGCGCTGCAGAATCTCCCTAACAATGCCAGTGAATCGGGACCAGTTTTCAAAAGGAAGAAACAATAAAATAAAACATAAAATGTCTCCATACTGCTCCTGTGGTGTAATCCAGGTGCACATCGTCACACCACACACGCACACAGTTCAGACGGTGTGCACATGAACATAAACTGTCTTCAAGCTAAAGATCTGCTGTGAAGATTTAGGCAAAAAAAAAAACAAAAAAAACGTGGAGTAAAATATGACTTTCAAGTCAGTTTGGCATAATGGGTTTAAAAAAGTAGGACGTTTTTCTCTATTTTCTGACATTTTATAGATGTTGCAGCCCTAAATTAAACATGGCAATCAAGTTTAGTCTTTGTTGTTATTTAATAACTTCTAATAAACAGTTTTTACAGGGAATGTAAAAATTGACTTCAGGCAGATTTCTTACCCACTTTCCTGACAGGACAAGTGAAAATAAAAACAAAAGCTGATTCATATCCTGACAAATGGCCTCTATAAGCATGTTTTTATCTCTCTTATGATTCTTGAAACGTTTATTTTTATTTTCTAATGCCAAATAAAATTTGACAAACAGGTATACTACTTGTAAAATATTTATTAACAAAATAATTCAAGAACTTTTTTGAAACTTTTGAAATTACATCAAAGCAACTGCACACTCATTTAAACCTGACAGGTCACAAAATTAAAAATGCCAATAGAACTGAGGAGAGACAGACACTAATAATTCCCACCATTCAGCATCTAAACAAACAGCAGAACCCAGAGTCACATTGATGGAAGATTTTTAAAGGAAGTATAGGTTTTGGGGAAAGAGTGTGTAGCTGATATTATAAATTAAAAATCAGTCACTTAAATTTTTTTGTAGTCGTATTTTGCGACAATCATATTTGGTTGTCACAGAATCACACGGCACGCCTGGATTTGCTTTACAGCACACCTGTGTGCCGTGGCAGCACTGGATTAGACAGAAAATGAGGTGATAACAGTTCTGACAAGTGTCAGAGAAAGCTGCTTTTCTGTGTTTCGTTGACTCGTATATTCAGTGCGTCTTTATTCAGTAGCAGATCCAGTATGTGGATCCCAGACTGGAGCATTCTCATTGATACGCTGCTATAACAGCCTCCAGTCTGCAGGAAAGCTTTCTGTTTTACATCAATTCCCGTATAAGGTTGTGTGGGAGCAAAACAAGCAAGAGTGTCTGAGTCTGTAAGATCGGACCCAGTTCTGGTTCCTCTTTGAAACATTTCTTCTGGCCTCTGCAGGTTGAGCACCCGTCCTGCCTCTGGGGTCGGGTTGTTCGGGGTCCCGGCGCTGACGCAGAGACCACGGAACAGTACAACAGCCTCATGGCTCAGATGAACCTCTTCTACCACGAC
This sequence comes from Lutjanus argentimaculatus, assembly GCA_034769285.1. Classification (NCBI taxonomy): domain Eukaryota; kingdom Metazoa; phylum Chordata; class Actinopteri; order Lutjaniformes; family Lutjanidae; genus Lutjanus; species Lutjanus argentimaculatus. The sequence continues at coordinate 835,131 of JAWZSL010000039.1, forward strand.
GTCACTCAGGACCTGCGCAAGCTGAAGCCCACGTCGTTAGAGGAGGGACAGGTAATGCAACACCTGCAGACTATCTCCACTCACGTTTTTACACACCTGCTCCAGGTACGGAACACTTTGTGACATATTTAAGGATAACTACAGTATTTTTCAACCTGACATTATTTTCTAATATTTTTGTTGTTAAGTGACTTAAAGGGACAGCAATTTTTTAAATTGGCCCCGTTCTTCAGAGTTAAACCTTTTTTTTAAAGAGTAATGTACGTTTAACCAGAAATAACTTTTTAATGCTCTCACCAAACGAACCAGACTCCATTTGCAAAACTGAAACTTAATATTGTCATTTAATTTCATTCAAACTCGACAAAAAACAAACAAAACGAAACACCAAAACATCTTGGTGCGTTTGTTCAGTGTTTAGATGTGAAAATATGTGAAAACGGTTGAAAGATGAACCAAGACATTTATTGTTTTATTTATTTATTTGTTTTAAGGCCTAAACATGCTAAAAGCGTCTTTTGCTGTATTTTGAAGTACACCCATTGTTTTAAATGGCAGAACAGGTACGAAAAGCATCTTTAGGCCCATGAAATTGCCTTGGCACTTCTACTCTGACCTCGTTAAGATTTTGGAGCGTCAAATGGGGACCAAAGCTTTTTTCTGCAACTGCAGCGACAGTTTGAAGAGAGCTTAAATGGAATAAAAAAGGCATGGACACGAGAAGTGGGGTGCTGACGGAGTGCAGCATCACCTGAAAAAGGTTTAAAAAAAATAAAAGGAAAATATAGCCAATCGCTTTAGAGAGGGAGATGGAGGGAGAGAGGGTGTGAATATGGACAGATGTCAGTGTGATATAAAAACTTTTTATCATCGTTAATCTTATTACTGCACGGTTCTTTGGTGTGTGATTTTAAATAAAATTCTTCTCCAAATCCTATTTGCGTGCTTTATAAATACTCAAATGCCCCATGCTAATTAATCTGAAATAACTGAAAGGGATGAGAGGAAAGGCAGAAGACAGAGGGAGGGACTGTGTGTGTGACGTGTCAACATGATATACAAACTGTTGTTGATCATGAATCCTGATGTTACTGTACAGTTCTGTGGTTTACGCAGAGTGTTGACCGACTGATGTGTGCCTCCTCCATGAAACGTCTGTTACTGTGCTGCAAGTCATGATGACCTGAACTATCCAGGCGCTGTCTCTCCCTCGTCATCTCTTCAGTGTGTCTGTGTTCAGTTTGCGGTTTGCTGTAGTCTAAAACGTCCTCACTGATCTAAATTACCATTACCATCTAGTCATTATATAGACTGCAGTTGTCTGGAGGGATTTTCCAAAAACTGTAGTCCCTATTCGTCACTTAGACGCAAAAACATGAGAAACTGGGTCCAGGTAGAAAAAAAAGAAGTTAAGTTAAGTTGGATGTGTGTGTTATTGTATTTCCTCTCAGGTGTGTGTGGTGTACTGGTCAGTGATGAAGTCGTGGTGCCGGGCTGTTGTGGAGTCGATCTTTATGGACTCGGTGTCCTGTCAGGCTCGCTGCCTCCTGGTCGACCACGGAGAACGACTCGTCGTCCCCTCAGACCAGTAAGACCAGAACAGTACCAGTCTTCCTCAACACTGGATCCTCTACCATTTCACTAAATTATTCCAGATACAAAACTACTTTGATTAGAAAACATTTGCATGTTTTAACAGCTTAGTGGTCTCATGCAGTAAAGTTTTGTCAGGATATGAAATGAATATGCTGTTATTTTAGGCCTGAACGCATTAAAAACAAGATCTGCTGTGATTGTTCATCTGTGCTGTTTGATTCTAAACTTTTGTGTTCTCGTCTGTGTCTGACAAGAATCCGAGTCGCTGTGCAGAACTTCCTCAAGCTGCCTTTCTGGGTGAGGAGGTTCCACCTGGCGGGAATAAAACCCACAAGGCTGCGAGTGTCTGTGTGTGAGGAGAAGGCAAAGCTCATGTAAGACAAGCTCGCTGCTGACCTCTGAACTATAGATAGAAAACTGATCAAATGTTAAATACATGCATCTTTCCCTGCTTTATCTCTGTTCTGAAGTTTACTGATATGTTTTTATTCTTTCCCTCTGCAGTCCGTCCACTCAGTGGGACAGCTCTGCTACACTCTATCTGCACAGCCTGCTGCAAGGTGACCAACATGGCAGACAGATGAACTGTGGTGTTGTTGTTTTGTCTTTTTTCTATAGGTTTTACATGTTTGAACCGACATTTGATGTGCAGTAATGTGTTATATGATGAGGTTGATGTTGAAATGCATTTGCAGTTTTGAGGAGTCACACTGAAAGGTTTGTTTCTTTCCATCAGTGTCGACTCGGACTGAGGCCGTGTTGCTTGAATCTCAGTCGGACTCCACCTCCATCGAGCTCTACCTGACTGTCCGGAACATCAAGGTAAACTTTGACTCCTTGGTGAAGGATTTAGACAGTCACATTAATTCAGAAAAAGAGCCTAAACTTTATAGCTTTATATAGATCAAACAGCTCTGCTACTTTAATGTGAACTTCAAAGTCCCTTCTTAAGATTTTAACAATTGAGCATTTTTGTCCTAATATGCAGTTTCAGACAGCATCCAGTTTTCATCAGCCTGTCTCTTGTTTCTTGCTTACATTTAACTGTTATTGCATGTTCAGTTCTCTTTCTATTCCTTGTGAAATTTGTTATCAGAGCTTGCATTTTAGACTCAGAGAAACAATCACCTGGATTTTGTTGATTTTTTTTTTTTTCAGATCTGCGTGAACGACGAGCTGGTGGCCAAGAAGTTTGCGCTTTACATCAGGGAGTCGCCGGACGGCGGCGACAGATGAGGGGACCAGTTTCCCGTCATGTTATCCTCCAGCATCTTAACCCAGACTGTCTGCGCGACCTCCGACAAGCCGACAGCGCAAACCCAACAACATCCTGGTAAATGCACAGATGGATAAATAATTTCAGCTTGAGGTCCATTTGATAGTGTTTCAGGAGCTTTTGCTCACATTCATCAGCAGATGGAGTTTTCCTCCACTGTTGTGACATTGCAGATGTTCAAATTTCCATTTTATGGGAATTCTAAGAACTTTAAAGCCAACATGGGCAGAAAGTAAAATTGAACATCTGAGAACCAGCTGAGAGAAGCTCTGCTGATTATCATTTGGTCTGATTAAGAGCCCCAGAAAAGCCTTTTCAGCTGTAATGACTTTGAGTTTTTTTTCCCTGACTCTAACTGTGTTTTAGTTTTAAGTATCAAAGTGACTTACTTTTTACTGCCAAACAACTCCTATAAAAGGTTGCAGCTAAATTTTTGGATTTTGGTTCTTCCTTCACTTTAATCTTGACTTTAATCTGGTTTAACCCTCAGTGATGTCACACAGTCTGGCTGCAGCTGCAGCTGCAGCTGCAGCAGGTGATTGGCTGACGTCTCCCTCTCCAACAGCTCCCTCTCCAGCTCAGGTCAGCAGCTCGTCTCACTGCTAACAGTCAGTTCTGCAGTAAATATCCACATGTCCTCACCTCTGACCTCTCTGCTGCTTTAGATCCAACAACACGAGCTGAAGACGTCTGAGGAAGGCAGCAAGTCAAAGGTCACAGAGGAACGACCGTCTCCGTCAAAGAATGGCTCCGACACTGTGGCTGCAGACAGGTGAGCGCACGTTTGGTTCACTTCAGCAGTTAAACAGAGAAACAGGTGATAATGAGTCATTTCATAGTACGTGTTGTTTTCTGATCCAAGTTAACTTCTCTCATGTTCAGTGACTCGTCAGAGGACACGGACTCGTCTCTGGCTGCAGCTCTGACCAAAAACCTCAGTCTGTTCAGGTGAGAGTCGACCTCGATCACACACACAGTACCTCTCAGTGTGATTGGTTGATACTGACAGAGCACTTCTCGTACCCCACAGGTTCCTGAAGTTTCTGAATCCTTACAGCACCTACCAGCAGGCGGCTCCCAGCGTGAGTACACATGCAGCACATGAAGTGTTTTTCAAGCTAAATGAATAAAAAGAATTAAAGTCCTGGTGCAGTTTTCAGCACATAGCTTTTGTGCACACTCACAAGGCCATAGATTACATCCACAAGGGTCTAAACTAGTGATTAATCGGCCGATAAACAGAAAAGGTCTGCAGGAAGCCTTGTCAAATGTGGCTGCTGTTGAACGATGTTTGTAATCCAGTTTATCTTTCTGTTACATTAATTAATAAAAATTCCATCTGAAACTGCATGTTATTGGCTAAGATAACCATGCATGAGACTGTAATGTGCATGGAGTTGTTCATGATCAATGAATTAAAAAGCTTGTTTGGTTTGTTTTATTTCTTCCAGGTCAGTCAGCACAAGATTTAAAAGACATTCGACCTGAGGAGGCACCTGCAGCCTCCAGCATCTGCACAGGACAGGAAGAGTACGCTGCCAGCACACATTCAACAATCCAGTTAAATCACTGAAGCCCCGTTCAGACAGGCTTAAGATTACAGGGGGAGGTGGTGAACTAAATAATCACTGTGCTTCTCTGTAATTTAACTCATTATTCTGTGAAGTGACAGGATATGAGGTGCTACTGTGTGAGGGGACTGAGTCAAAAATCAAACTGTGTCTCTAAATTTAATTCAGTTAAATCTGAACATGTAGGCATGACACACATATTGCTATCATTCAATGTGGCTTCCACTTCCAGAGGATATCATTATCTCTGTTATCTAGATAGAAAAAAGGTGCTCGTGTGATGAATTTTTCTTCAGCGTCTAAGTTATCCAGTAAAAATAGAAGAACAAGCAGCTCTTTAAAATGCATGGACGTCGCTCTGGATGGAATTTAAATTACAGGAGAGCTCACCAAAGAGTGGAAGCTACATGTGGCCGTTATTATTACTGGGGTGGAACCCATAAGCTGTCCAGGTAGGATTAAAATCACTGACCAGCTCACCTTCCCGAGAGAAATAAATCCAGTCCGGTCTTTAATTGATCACCACTTATCACCTATTTGACATCACTTGAGTTAGCAGACCTGTGCTTGGTCTGAAACTACTGTTTTAGAAATTCCAAGTGTAGTTGTACATGAAATATTTCCCATGCTTTTTTTTTTTGTTACGCAGATTAACCCCTTCATGCAATAGTGAGCCTGTAACACCACATGAGCAAGCTTTGCTCAGTATGAGGTGAGGATGCTTGCAGTGACTGATCGATGGTTTCTTATGTAAAATATTAATGTTAGTTCATTGAGCTGATTGTTTTGTTTTGTATTAAGACTCGAACTGTCACCTCATTTGTCTTGATTTGTATTTTATTAGTGGAGACAGTGGAGCTGAATGTCTCTTGAGAGCAGTCAGGCTGAACATCTGGCAGATGAAGAAACAAGGTGCAGTAAAATGTTCTTTCCCAGCATCAAAAAATACATCTGTAACCGCATGACTACATTACAGCGTGAATATCAGGTGTAAATGTAATCCAGCTGAGATTCTGACTCACACACTCTTTATTTTTCAGCAGTTCGAGTAGATCAGTGGAGTCAAACCCAGCAGAGACGGAGAAGACGTGGAGGAGTGAAGAGGACTGGGCCTGTACACGGTGAGCTGCAGCTCAAGAGAGGAAAGATTCACAGACGGATTCAGCTGAGTGATGAGTCAGTGTTGGTAAAAGCTTTATTGTCCTGCCTGAAATTTGGCTTGCAGCAAAACAGACAGTGTTCAGGAGGGATGTTCCTGGTGACCAGTTTCCCTGTTGATTAAACACATTTTAATTTAGACTAGTCGACTAGTCGAACGGTAGAGACGCACTCAGAAAGCAGTTGAGCAATTGAGCACAATTTATTAACTGATAATTAAACATTGTCCGGAAAAAAAAATACTAGGTGTATTTGGAGTCATTTGAAGCCATTAATCACATTCTTCAGTGACCAAATTGTGTTATTAATGCCACTGAAATGTGTGCTGCTTTGCACTGTGCATTATAAATATTGCACAGCATACTTCAAAACGTGACAACAGCTCAACTGATCAGGCTAGCTGATGCATTAGCAGTGCATCAGCCTGCAGCCTGCAGGTTAACGTCCGTCTGTGCTGAATGTGGTTACACACTGCTCTAGTCGAGTGATTATTATACCAGTTCATTTGGACTCCGCCTACATTCAACTTAATTTATATTTTCTACATCAAACCACTATGTTCACGAAACTGTCATCTGTCCCACTTTGCTGATAACAACATCTGGGCTGTCGGAGCAGTCGTGCTGGGCGAGAGGTGCTGCTGTCTGGCAGAGCTGCAGCACCAGCTAGAAGCAGGCGGCTGCATATCAGCTTAGAAGCAACATTTAACTGACATTGTACATGACTAAAATGTTAATAGTTTAACCAACTAGTATTTCTGGTGCCAATTAGTGAGGGTGGTGACTTTTAATCATATAGTCGACTAATCCTGCACACTGCTAGTGTTCATTGACTTTCTGTACGAGCGCTGTGTGCTATTTATCCCAGGATTTTTTTTCTTTTCAGTGGCAAAAGTTCTGTTATAATGACGACTCGTGCTCATCAGATTACAGTAAATCTCAGCCTGAAAGTTAACAGCTGAGAGTAATTCTAAATAATTGAAAAAGTAGTATGACTGCATGTAAATAAAAACAAACTTCATTACTATCCAAGGCAAAAACAAAAACAGCAATTATATTCAAGATGTTTGAATTCTGACTCTTGTGTGTAATGCAGCCTTTTGGAGTGGTTGAACCCGGACCCTCTGAATCCAGATCCAGATGCTGCAGATGATGTGGTATGTTCACACAGTTTGTACTTAACTTTACTCGAGAGACTGATTGACTGAATCCATCAAGCTGAAGAAGGAGACTATTCTTTATCTGCCATGTTGGCAGTCTGTAAATAAACGTCAGTTTAGTTTGTATATGATGGCCTAAAGTAGCATCCATTAGATACATGACATTTGCTTTACAAAGTACGGTCTCTGCTTCTTTTCCCTGAAGGTTCATGTTTTTTTAATTTATTTTTTTTGTCATAAAAGTGGATTTTTTTTTTTTTATGTTTGTGAAGGTGGTATTTATTTCAGCTGAGGTGACCTTCCTCCATTATAAAACACTGTTGGAAACCCTTAAAACTGATGTTTTAGGTGTGTCGGTTATTTAAGGCAGAATAAAAGGAAAAAAACACGTTTAACCTTAAAATCAAGTGCAGCGGTTGCTCTTTGTCACCCCGGCCGCAAAATCTGCTGCTGATGTAACACCAGCAGCCTCACCGCAGTAGGTGAACTCCAGTCTATCCAATGTAACCACCATATTTATTGTCTCATTTGTCTTTGTTTGTCCCGCCTCCTGCCTCCTCAGGTTGTTCCCAGTGATCCCAGGAGGAGCGGGATTCTGGTGCACTCTGCCCTCCCAGTGGAGCCCTGCACCAGCCTGGATGATGCCCCCATCACTGACACTCTCCGCTGGGTAAACAAGAGTTTTATTTGAGGCTATTTAGACTTGAAAACGAAGAAAATCTGAAATAAAGAGACAAAAAGATTGTGCGAGACTCAGAGACATAAAACAATGTCCACAATAGATTTAATTAGAGACCTTTAATTGAAAATAACTTTATAAATTACACTAATAACAAGTTACAGTTTTGAAATTGAAAAATAATCTTTACCCAGGTCTAGAAAATTCATCAAGTTCATCAACACCATAAAAAAATTAAAGGAGCAATGCATCAAATATGACCACCTGCCAAAGGTAGCTCCAAACGAGAACAGCATAATGGCTAACTGCTGCTCACTGTACTTTTTCTTTAACTATCTTTGGCTGCAGCTACCACAGACATATACACATAAACCCTGCACTGTCAGCTTTGGCTCATTGCTGTGATACTGTGACGTTGTTGACATATCGGACCGGGCAAGACTGGCCTCTGAACAAATGGGGCAGCTGCTGTTTTTCTGGATAAAAAACACTGTTACGTTAAAATTTCTCTGTGACTCATGTTGTAGTCAAGAGTTTATGATCTACATGGTTACTTACTCCACGTAGATCATGAACCCTTGAATATGAAAATGACTCGTTGAAATCGGTTGAGAAACATAAACATTGGTGCTTTTTTTACCCAGAAAGTCGCAGATCCCCTGTTTACTTTTATCTGTTTACAGGTCAGTCTTGCTCCAATACAGCAGCAATGTTGACATACGATCCAAAGACCAACGCGGCATCTACATATATGTTTCTTTGGTAGCTACTAGCTGCTGTTAACTCAGCTAACCGTGTAGCTAATGGCCCTTAGCTGACTCAGGTCTGGTCCGACCTCAGAACACTGGGGGAGTGTTTGTGTTTACACCGCGGGCAACAGGACTGGGCTCAACAGCCTCTCAGTGAACACAGCCAGACTGGGACTGACCACCCGGGACTAACAGGAGCCAGTTTAACAACAAGGAGCACAGTACTGAGGTGATTCACAGCGGCTCCAACAAGGACTCTGACTCCGGGGATGATAAAGATGGCAGAGGAGAGGAGCAGGAGGGAGGTTGGGTATCAGAAAGACAGCAGGAAACAGAAACAGATTTATTTTCAACTAACCCAGAGTTGGTGATTATTGAGCAGCGGAAAACAAACTGAGACGTTTTGGTGAGTTTTGTTTTGTTTCTGTCAAGTTTGAATGAAATGTGTTCTGTGATGATTTAACGGGGCGATTAATCTTGTCTTAGTTTGGTAAAGAGAGGTTTGACTACAGAAAGCGTTCTACCTAAGATTTAAGGTGTAAGAATATTTCATTTCCTGGCATTTTGAGTTTATTTTGTGTATTCACAAGACTAAAAAAAAAGATAAAATAGAATTCATGTGGTTCACATTGAGTGGGAAACAACTGATTGAGTTATGCTGCTGAGCAGACCTTTTTTTTTCTACTTGAAGTTTTGTAACTTGAGCCATTTATGTTGTTTTATAAAATGTTAAATGTAAATCTTTCAGGTTCTTTGGTGTTTTCGGTGAATTTAATCAGATGTGTTTTAGTTCATACCTGTGATGATGTTGTTTGTTTTAATTTTTGTTGTTACCAGAACAAGTTTTGATGATTGAAGCCTGCACACTGTAACTCCAGTTTACAGCTTTATTAAAACAGCGTTTCCACCGAAGTTTCAGATACTTTCGTCCACATTCTGTTGTGTTTTTGTATGTACGTACTGTAAAAGCTAGCTTTGTGTGGCGCAGCCTGTTTTTAATTCAGTGATTTATTGAATCTCCATTAAGCTCAACAACATTTGATGCAAGTGGCTGCAAGTGAAAGTTGAATATCAAACCTTTTATGTGTCGATTTTTAGATGTAATTGTTGCATCTTTCAGATCTTTTTTTTTTTTTTATTTTAAAAAGTGAAACAAACATCAGCCTGTGTTGTGTTGCTTTCACGAAATTAGCATTTCAAAAAAATCCACAGAATGGTGACAGGAGGAAGTTGATTCCATATTAATTTGGAGGAACAAGTATTTTAGTGATCCAAACAAATATGCTGAACAAACTGTTGATGGTAAGAAGCCTGCCACAGCTCGTGGATTTCGCTTCAAACTGCAGATGAAGCAGCCCCGTCTGAAGGTATCGGTTGCCCTGGATGGCTTTTGGCAAGGCCGAAGTCTTGGCAGCAGTGGAGGGTGAAGAAGAGAGGTCTTAGTTTGCTGCAGGTCCGTCAGTGATCTCCTGATCAGCAGCGAATGTCACTGACACAAAAGCTGGAGATGAACTAATTCTTGTGGAAGGAGGGTGAAACAAAGTGGTCTTATTACAGTTTTCTATGAGGGAGAGATGTTTATTGACACTGTAACCAAGCTGCATGTTTAAACTTCACTTGAGTTTCACACAGCGACCGCTCTGTGTTCAGGTGCTGCGGAGGAAGCAGTACAACGCTCTGTCTCCAGCTGACCGTCACAGCTGGCCAGCCGTGGCTCGAGGATGCAACACCGTCATCGTTTCCCCCAACGCTGACCAGCCGCTCAGCTACCTCATCCCGCTGCTCACCCACATCCTGCTCAACTCCATCTTCGCCTCCGTCACCTCCAGTGTAGGGGTGAGTACATCAACACCAGGCAGGACGACGAAAGGCTTCTTCAGATTCAGATTCTCATATAAAACATTATGAGAGCCGTAGCACACTTCCTCATGCAGCACCATCGTTTGCTGTCAGCCATTTAGCTGTTTGTTCTAATTTTTGAATCTGTCCCGTCTGTGTTGATGTGTTTGTGTCCAGCCCATCGCGGTGCTGCTGTGTCCAGGCTGGGAGAAGGCGCAGGTGGTGTAGACCTGCTGGAGGAGATGAAGGTCGCCAAAGCTCTCCACCCGTCATCGTGCTGCTGGGCGTCAAAAAAGACGAGGCCAAGGCTGTCAAGATCCCCAAAAACTGTGAGCGAACAATCTCTGCTAGTTAGGGCTGCAACAGGTAATCACAATATTATCGAAATCGCAATATGGTCAATTACAAAACCAGAACCAATCACAATTTTTTGAAAAAGGAGGAATGTGTGAGGAAACAACATTATTATATATAGTGTCTTGTTCTCCAAATGTCAGAAATATGTTTGTTTAGTACAGACTCCAACACGTCACATAACAATAACACATGAGTTTTTTTTTTCCTGTAAAAATGAAAATTGTAATGCAAAAATGACAATTCTTAATGTATAATATTCTAAATATTGTCTCAATTAATCGATCAGTTTTTGGTCCATGAAATGTCTGATAAGGCTCACAGAAAACTGTAAAAAAAAAAAAAAGTTGTTCAGTGATTCCGAAAGCCTATGATGACGTCCTCAAGTGTTTTAAACATATTCAGTTTACTGTCAGAGAAGAGTAAAGAAACCAGGAAATATTCACATTTAAAGATGAAATCAGAGATTTTTCTTTTTATTGGAAGATTACTCAAAACAATTAACCAATTATAAAAATAGTTAGCGATTTAATAGTCGATTAACAGTCAATTAAGTGTTGCAGCTAATAAACGCAAATACACTTTTTTACCATAACGTGCAGCCCTACTGCTGGTGGTCAGCTCGTCACTCCAAATGCATTTGTTTGTCTCTAAGTTGGATTATCAGTTAAGGCAGTCATATAATTTCCTAAACGTTCCACATCTGTTCTTTCCAGGCCTGCTCTTAGTGACCACTCCCTTCAGTTTGGTCCGCGTGCTGTCCAGCCACTGCTTCCTGTTCCTGCGTCTGTACCACCTGGTGCTGGACGAGGCCGACCAGCTCTTCACTCTGGCTCCAGACCAGGTGACCGTCTGCTCCTCATTCACGCTCGTTTAGTTTTGACTTCTTCTGTCTGCAGCCAAATAAAACATAATTCTAAGTAGTTTTGTTATGTCTTGTTTATTATTCAACACAAACTACTTTTTAGATGGAGACCATCTTGCAGCATTTCCAGAAGGTGACTTCCAGCGAGGAGAAGGCTTCCTGTCCTCAGCAGCTTGTTGCCGTGGCAAAAAGATGGACCTCTCACATGGAGGGTTTGTTAGCCAATCACATGCCGTACCCTTGCATTGTCATGACCGTCCCCGAGGAAGCTGCTCTCTATGGTAACGTTCAGCAGGTCAGTCTCAGTGAATCGTCCATGACATTAAGATGGCTAAAACTGATTTAACAATCTTTGAAATTCTTCATTTCATTCCATGGTGAAGATAATTGTGAATTACACTAAATTAACTGAATAACTGCATATTTTTGTGTCATCCTCTGCACCCACTGTGGACTGTGTTGTAGCTGTCATAAGTTGTAGTGTAGACTGATGCTCAGTTCTGATGTCTGAGGTTTTCTGTTTGTCTCCCCACAGATCATCCTCATGACTCTAGAGAGCAGTAAGATCTCAGTTCTGCTGGGCACGTTGGATTTCAGCCCCGATGTCGGCCAGAAGACTCTGATTGTGACCAGCTCTGCGCAGGAGGCTGACGATGTGTTCAAGGTGAAACTATGGTTTTAGTTAAACTTCACATTATGCTGCACAGTCCAGCACTCTAAGACCCAGTTCAGACCAAAGATTCAGGATGAAACGTGCAACTACTGTCAGTGTGCTTTTCTTGAAACCCTGCCAGTTTACACCAGTTTAACTCGGCGTGTTTTATCTCTATAGCAGCGACTCTCTGTGTTTCTCTTCTAACTGCATACTGCAGGATTTTGTAGCTGGATATTTGTAGAATCTTAAAATATGAATGAGCACAGGGAGAGTGGGTTTTTGCTACAGTTGCTTTTCTGGCACTGATGAAACGGCTGAAACATAAAAGGTATGGGCATGTGGAGTGTGTTTGAAAAGCATGAGAGAGAGAGAGCGACAGAGTGACACTGAATGTGAGCAGAGCAGAGGAAAAAGTGAAATTCTCAGTGTATTAGTAAAGTGTGGTGTTAAACAGATACGGCTGTTCCTCAAACAAGTTGATGAGATGATCCTCTCTGCCCTCCATCCAAAGCTCAGCCATTACTTGCAACTTGTGGCTGACCAAACCATCTGACTTTGCTATAGCTGTTGAAACATCTGCCTCATGTTCTAAAACAAGCCAAGCCTGCTGACTCGACAAGCTGATTTGCAGGCGACACAGTCAGCTGGCTTGAGTCGAGCTGATATGGCCCACTTGACATCGCTGAAATGTTTAAATTCTGAAAAGTTTTTATCTTGTGAATCTTTGGTTTGGCTTTAATTTAGGATAAATACCCGCCCAACACTCAGCGTTACAGCTCAGTACTTAATACTGTGATGCTCTAAATCTACATTAATAGACTTTGCCACAAATTGGCGTACCAAAAGTAGTAAAATGGAGGCAGATATACCAGTTACACCAGTCATTCCCAGAGACTGGGTCCTCACCCACATGAGATTATACTTGGGTCGCAGAAGAATTAAAACTCTTAAGAAAGAAATTCTGTAAATTGAAGATGTATATCAAATTTTTTTCCCAGAAAAAGGTTTGGGAAACAGAATTAGACCATTACACCCTCAAAATACCAGAATGTAATGCAGCAACAAGACGGGATGAGTTTTATTTTCAATGACAGGAGTGACCATCTCTTATTAACGTGTAGGAGTACTCGCTCCTACAGATCTACAGATTCTACAGATTAGACAAGAAGGGGAAACCAAAGGGGAGTTTTCGTTGAGATTTACCAGTTTTCTTTCCTAATGTTCAGGCCGTGAGCCACAAATCAGCATTCTGCCTCAAGATCCATGAGGGGCTAACTCACGAGTTCGACTTCGTCATCCAGCAGTGGAGGAAAGACATCGGCCCCGGGACTCATGTTATTCTCGGTAAACATGGAGATCGTTATCAACAGCAAAGACATTCGCTGAATTTCCTCCCAGAGTATCAACACTACTTCTGTCTTTTTCATTTTTTTGTGTTTGACCTTTGACCTCTAGTGATCACCAACGAGTGTTTGAAGTGTCTGGGAATCAGAGACGCGACTTGTGTAGTCCACTATGGCTTCCCCTCTTCTCCCAAAGTATTCGGCAGCCGACTCTTCTGCATGGTTGAGAACTTCAGAAACCTTTCTGATCGAGTGAGAACAAACCATCGATTTGTGGATAAAATCCTCTTGTTTGTTAAATTAAACGATCAGAGTGTTTACATAAACCACAGTTTCAGTATCCACGTTTGCTCTGGATGATTTCCGTGATTTCTTTTCTAAGGTTCGCTCCCAGGATCAAACAGAGAGCAGCCCTCTGCTCACCAGGTCGGTGCTGCTGATCTCTGAGAGGAACGCCCGTCATGTAGTCGGGGTTCTGCGTTACCTGGTCCGAACCAACGCCCCGCTGCCCCCTGAGCTGCTGTCCTTCGCCCAGGGCGTCCACGTGGCCCGGGAGGACCAGAAGACCAACAGGCCTCTCTGCAGCTACATCAAGAGCTTTGGAGTCTGCAGGTCAGCTTCTTTCACTCCTTCAAATAATGAAACATTGCTCTTTTGTTATTTTTTAATATTTCTGTTGATACTTGATGAGCCTCAATGGGAATGTGGGAATGATGAATCTGCATTTCATCTTCAATTTATTGTGTATGTTGTGAAATATTGGACCTTAAACAGTGCATCTTCTGTAGTTTGGATATTTTACAGTCAATCAGTTTAGAGATTAAACAGTTAATTAATTGCAAAATAATTGAGAGATTGATAAATTATATGTTTGCTGGAAGTAAACAGCAGCTATGGATGAGATGGAGGATGGTACAGAGGAAAGTCCGTATTGTGCCAGCTTAGACTGGAAATATACTTGCTGTTTAACCATGCGTTTACTTCTCATGTGCATAGCGTTAATATCTGAGGACACGCACAACCATCGCTCCAAATGGACGCGTGATACGGGAGGCAGCCATGAAGCGCAGGGATGCGTAGGGGTGCGTAACGAACGCGTAGTTAAAAGCAAGTATATTTCCAGCCTAGACGTTATTACAAGAGGAAGATATAAACAGAAAATAAGTAGATATGTTGGACGCGAGCCTTATCTTATGAAAAAGACCTGATTTTTTCGACTGAATTGAAAGATTTGCGGGCCATTTGAAGCAGTAGATATTAGCAACTTCCTTGTTCTCCAGACCTCTTTTTACTCAAAACAACAAATGAAAGCATACAAAAGTATTTGAACAACCATAAACGATGCAAAACATTTGCATTTAACGGTTTGTTGGACTGCTTCTTCAGGAGAAAATTGTCCGTGAATGTTCTCATTCGTCCAGGTCATTGTGATCTCAAGAAAGAATTAAATCAAAGGTAACTGGACGTTATATATCACTGAAGACGATTCACCTCTCACTCCAAAAGGCTTCATCAGTTCACGCGTGTCAGACTAGTCTGAGCTTACAGGAGAAAATTACTTCCTGCCCTCCATCTGCATTTCCCGCCACAGCGCCACAGCGCCGCAGCGCCGCGACGTCATGTGCAAACAAGCTGTTGGAGAGAGGGCAGACACCTCTGTGGCCGATATCTCCAAAACTCTGCAGCTCACACCAAAAGAATATAGATGGACAAATGGCACTACAGGCCAGGGGAAAATCTGTATTTCTGATTTTGAAGTGAACTTCCTTTTAAACAAACCCTACAGCTGCTCTTTATACCTGTTAACACCCCCCAACCCAAGAGGATGATTCCATGTGTTGTCTGATCTCGCTTTTGGGGAAAATATCTTCATTACAGATAAATTATTATTTATTTTTTTTAAGTAATGAGAAAATGAGTCACATTATGTGATTGTGTGTTTTTTCCTTTGCAGAGACAGCAGCGTTTGTCCCGACCGTCACACGCTCATTTCCCACCTGGACCAATCTGTGCTTCCCGCCACCGGAGTCATAGAAGTGAGTCACTGCTACACTTTTTATTCTAATTAACACACATGTCAAGCACATCAAAGAAACAAGAATTAATTAGTTTTTATATATGACCACAAAAAACACAAACAGATTATTTTTTTACACTCTTCATGTTGTTTAAGTTTAAATTTAAAGTTTAGATCTTTGATTTCTCTGTTATCTGAAGCTCACTCTGTGTTTTCCCCTACACAGTTCTTTCCTGTAACTTTCTGAATTATGTGGACCTCTGATGCTCCCAGGTTGTGCCTCTCTACATTAAGGCGGCGTCGGTGTTCTACGGTCGTATCGTCAAGAAGGAGGACGGAGGTTTCCAGAGCATGGCGTCTGAGATGACCTCTTACTATGCCGACAAGAAGCCTGGAGCAAAGGAGTTCCTGGAGGGAGGCTTATACGCCGTGCAGGAGGACGAGGTCTTCCACAGGTCCGACACGAAACCAAAATGCAACTTTGAATTATTTCTTCCTGAATGTATAATGCAAGTGTCTGCTCCTTGCGGCAGGGTGAAGATCCTGTCTGTCCCAGACAGAGGCGACCGGCTGTTTTTCAGTATCTTTGTTCGGTTTATCGATGTTGGAAAGGAAGAGGAGGTCAAATCTCATCAGCTCCTGCAGCTCCCGGAGCAGTTTCACTCTCTGCCCGGTCAGGCCGTGGAGATCATCGATCTGCCGGGTCAAACCGGTCGACAACGAGACCGACTGGCACCCCAAGGTTTCCCGCTCACCTCCTCACTTCACTCTCAAGTACACAAACACATTACCACTATTTCTGTTTGATTTTTTTTTCTTTTAATTAATTTACTTGGCAACTTAAATCAACCCATCTTTCTACTGTTTTTCCTCCTACTGAAATCTGATTGACCTACTGATTGTCAGAATTTGCAGTAGCTTGAAAATCCAGATGTTTGTCCGCTGTCCTGGACTTGATGCTCTTAAGCAGAGAGATCAGTCCTGTGAGCAGAAAGAGTGTCCAGTCACATGACCATCACGAGACTGTTTGATTTACACAGGTCACCAGAGCGATCAGCCAGAAGATCCGAGGTCTGCAGCACCGAGCCAGAGTGGTTTTCAGTCTGGGAAACACCGTTTTTGTTGATCCCATGGTAGGTTTTTACCTATCATTCATCTCCTCATTCAGTCAGTGGGTTTCTGATGGACAAATATCTGAATTAACAACAGATCATAAGGTTTCTTAGGTCTTAGTCACACACTTAGTTACACGCTACTTTCAAAGATCATTGTGCTGTTCACTCTACAAACCACTCTCGCTCGCTCGCTCTCCAGACTGTTTAGTGATGAAAATACACACTCGACGTGAGATTAATGCATCAGCATGCAGCATGTTACGGTTGTTGTCATGGTCAGACCTATATGACCTGATATGAAAAGTTCATTGCAAAATGAAAACTGATCCCCTTTCCTCTCGCAAATGCATTATTTAACCCTGGATATGAAGTGTCTGTAGCGCTAAATAAAGAGAGAAGACTCAGTCCTTCTTCTGTTAAAAAAAGCCTTATTTTAGCAGCAGTGTGCTGCCACCTCTTGTTGCATACAGTTGAATACTGAAACTGCATTTTGCCATAAAACAAGCTGTTAGATTATTAATACTCAAGCATTAGTGTGCAGTATGTTACTGTGTTTGTCTCGACCAGTTTCCACAATGATGTGGGGCTAAAATCTTGTAGCGTTATCTCGACTTTAGGTACTGTAGACCGCCCACCCTTAACAGTTTCAGGTTTCTCCAAAAGTCCAAAGTAGATCAAAAGGTTTTTGTCCACAAATTTCAGTCTGTGTGATACTAATGTGAACTCTGGACTGCTTTGGGCGCAGTTGGCAAACTGTTGTGTTTTGTTTTTCTTCGTTAGGTCCGTGTGACCCAGGTGCCATTTATAAAAACTATGATCAACGAATACAGCGTTCAGTCAGAGATCCTGAACACTGGGATGGGAGTCAGCAACCCAGAGCATCTGGACCTGCTGAGGGCGCTCTTCCAGGAGCGCAAGACCGGTAGTGACAAGGAGGAGGGTCACCTCTCTGGGTAAGGAAACAGTTGACTGTCCCAGCAGTGGACTAAGTGGTGGGACAGAATGTTTCAGCCACCTTCACTATGATGAATGAAGCAGAACTGTGTTGTTTGTAGGCCCGGGGATGATCCGAGGTCTCTGGAGGTCAGGATCAAAGCGGAGGAGGAGAGTTCTGGCTGAAGCCGTCAGAACAGCCGAGGTCAGTCGGCTCGCTGACCCTCCTCACCTCGAACCATGTGAGCCCCTCGGTCCGCTATCTTCAGTGATCCAGTCCCTGGTCCCAGCACCACCAGCAGCTGAACCCCACCTGGCTCCAGTGTGTGATCAGACATCCGTGTCGGAGCACCAGGCAGCTGCTGGACAGAAAACACACACACTGCTGATCTGAAGTCAGCTGAGATGATGAGGTTGGTGTCTTTACTGAGGAACTCTGTCCGATAGATTATCCCTCAAAAGCAGGGCTGAACGATTTTGAAAAAATAACTGATTGTGATTATTTGACTGATATTGCATTTGCGATATGATTGGCAGTATTAGAGTTAATAATAATTTTTACATCATTATTCTTATTTTGATGAAAAATGTGTTAAAATGATTATGGTGTGACTTTTTTTTGCAGGAATCTACCAAATGAAGTCTGTAGAATCTGATTTGTAGGACAGGACATCTCACAACTTTCATTTAAACATTTTTAACACACATTTTGCCTTTAACAAATATTGCATCTCTTTTGAAAATTGCAGAAAGCCAGATTACGATTTTGATAAAAATTCTATTAATTGTGCAGCCCTAATGACGAAACTTTCTGATTTTGATCCACAGGAACGGAGATGAAGCAGAACCCTCGACCAGCCAGACCGCTGCTGTCAACCTGTCGAAAATGGTAAACCTAAAATAAAGTTCTGTCCTAACAGAGTACAAACTCATGTAGACTATTAAATATGAAGAACTCTTAATATAAATCTTTGTATGTTACTGTGACACCATCAGGAGACTTTAATATAGTAAATAACAGCAATTGTAACAGATAAGGCAGAGTCAAAACAAGAATTTACAGCTGCCTCTTCACTCACTTATGTGTTAATAATTTTCTGGGTTGTGTGTGTGTGTGTTTTCAGGTGTGCCTGCAGGTGATGTCAAAGCACAGTCAGCAGGTCGTCAGCACTAATGAGACAGACTGCAACAACTCTGTGAAAAGGTACCAGACGTCTTACATGGAATTAAAAGAAAACTTCTATACTATGGTTTATGCATGTGGAAAAAGTTAATCTCACTTTTTAAATCTACAGTCGATAATCCAGACTCGACAAAACCAACCTTTTAAGTTGAACGGAGATTGATTTTAGACCTAAACTGTATTTATTTCCCTCTGGTTGTGTTTCAGTTTCCACCCTCCAGTCCTTGGCACCAGACGTCCGACTCTGTGACTGTAACGGTGAAGCTGATGAACCCGGAGAGCCAGCGCTGCGATTTCTACCCCGACAGAGTCGTTTACAGGTCCGTCAGGAGCAGACCACCAATGATCGCTCACTTACTTCACATCACATCCAACATTCAGTGGAGCTTTTTATCCAGAGAACTTTACACCGGTGGGAGTGGGTACATGTTTAGCATGGCTAGCCTCTGTGTGAATTAAACACACACAAACATGAGCTTACACCGTTTACACTGAACACTTGTTTCTGACTGGCTGGACAGAGTTCAGGTTTACACGAAAAGGTGTGAACACATGTAGGAAACTTTATTTTCTAAAGTTATTCTGTAATGTGTTTCTGAAAAAGACGTTTCGCAGCTGAAGATTAAATCAAATGAATCTGCGACATCGTGTCACACAGATTAAGTTACTTTGAGTTCAGTCAGAAACAAGAAGTTGAGTTTTTACTGCCGTTGTTCTGCTGCAGTGACGCTACCGATTCTAACAATGGGCCTCGTGCAAGAACCGAACAAACAGATTTGTTCTAAAGCAGCGTGTGCGAGTGATTTAGGACTCGTTACATTCAAGAGTTTTCTTGTATTTTGACTTTTCTTTCAGATACGAACAGTGTAGTCTAATTACTGTATATTTAATTAATCTGAGGACATTTTTAGTTTGAGAAATAAATTATACTTGTCCTCACTTATTCTGTCCTCTGTCTCCATGATGGAAATTTCCCCTTGACCCCCTCCTCCTGTTGTAGTCATCGATTCCCCTCCTTACTGTGGCTGCGGTGAGGCGTCTTTTTTTTTCTCTGAAGCTGTTTTCATATCAAGACATTTCTTCTTTTCAGTGACAGTCCGACCCTCAGGTAACACAGCATTAAACACACTCAGTTTTTCCATTTCTTTGCTTCAGCAGGTCCTTTAGTTCCACTGCTGTCGCTGTTAAAATGACAGATTTTCCTTCATAGATCTCTGAAAGTAGAACTTCAAACTCTGAACTCCTTTAGTTCCTCTTTTCGGTGCCATTTTTGTGAATGGACGCTGCAGCCTCTTATGGTATAATGGGGGCATTAATTATTCTAATTTACAAGTCTCATACATGTGCACTCAGATATGCACAGGTAATTCATTTATCTGAAGTTACGAGCGTTAGTTGAATCTGTGGCGTGTTCGTATGAGCCTCTTGTAGGAAATTTAAGATAAGAATTCAAAAATGTTCTTGAATGAAGCCCATCTACAGACTTCTCTGTAACTGCAGTTTTGAATGTCTTTGGGTTCAGCTTCTCAGTTACTTTAGTCTGTAATAAAATGTTTTAAAATCAATATTTTGTGTCACATGATTATTATTATTATGACAGTGGGTTGTAATCACGCCATCTTGGTAAAGAGACATTAAAACCTTTCCTGCTTTTATTTGTTCACCAGTTTATTTGTGACACAGACTGGTGTTGTTACACACGTGTTACTACACAGGATTTGAAGGGTTACTTTAAAAATGTATTCCAATACAGTTACTCATTATCTGTCTGTTAAATTAAATATTCTGCTGCCAGATTTTTGAACAGGTTCAATGAGACGTTCAGGGTGACAGTGACGTTCATGTAATATAACCGTAGTAAACACAGGTTAGCCCACTGACCTGATGTGTACCAATAACTGTTACCTTCCCGTGTGTGCTTGTTTTCTACATTTAAAATATGTAAAGTGCTTTAAACTAGGGCTGCAACAGTTAATCTTTATTAATCAATTATTAAATTAAACGCCATCTATTTTGATAATGGATCAATCGGATTAAGTCAGTTTTTAAGAAAAAAAAAGTCAAAATTTTCTGATTCCAGCTTCTTAAATATGAATATTTTCTGGTTTCTTTAGTCCTCTATGGCAGTAAAATTCATGTCTTTGAGTTGTAGCTCAAACAAGACGTCATCTTGGACTTTGGGAAACACTGATTGACATTTTTCACCAATTTCTGACATTTTATGGACCAAACGACTGATGGATTAATTGAGAAAATAACTGACTGATTCAAACGACAATAAAAAATAAGTTAGCTGCAGCCCTTAAAAATACTTCTGTCTGAATATTGAGACTTTTAAAAGCTACGAAGTACATTGAGTAAGTCCTTCATTTTAGTGCCAAAAAGAC
Organism: Lutjanus argentimaculatus; assembly: GCA_034769285.1. NCBI lineage: Eukaryota > Metazoa > Chordata > Actinopteri > Lutjaniformes > Lutjanidae > Lutjanus > Lutjanus argentimaculatus. The sequence goes on from JAWZSL010000039.1 coordinate 856,010, forward strand.
TTTTCAATTAAGTTGTTGATTGATATAAAATTGGCCACACTTTTGGGGTTATTATTATAATTAAACTGTTAAATAGAGCTGGGTATTAGAACCTGATACCTGCATTCATTCCTTTTTCTACCCAAACCTAAAAAAAGATGATTATTTGTTTGGTTTTGCTTACAGCCAATCACCACTGGTGTTCTTGATTTAATGTAGTGGTATCACTTGGTTGGTATCACTTTCAGGTGCTAGTATTGTGTAATATTTCTAAACAATACTCAGCCCAACTGTTCTGTCATTTATTATGTAAAAATATCAAACATTCACTGGTTTGAGTTTTTGTCACATGTGAGAATTTGCTGCTTTTTTTTTTTTTTAAATCATCGTAAACTGACTGTCTTTGGAATTTGGACTGATGTTTGGACACGACAAGACATTTAAAGACCTGAGATTACACTGATCTGGATTTTTCTCTGTTTTCTGAAGTGATTGTTATTTGCAGCTTTACTTCATTTGTAGTTAAGTGCACTGCACTGAGGTGATGGTTGGGAGAATCTGGTTACCGGCTGAGTAAAAATACACAAATGAAAAGTTGTATCAGATTGATTCTGCTTCTGTCTGACTGTGAACATGAAGCAGGTCGTCCTGAGGACAGACTGAGGGTACAGTGCAGACACAGTGTGTCTGTTGTGCAGCAGCACAGTAAATAAAGCGATGTTTCCTCAGTTTGATCAGATTGACGCGCTCTCTCTCTCTCTCTCTCTCTCTCCTCTCTCTCTCTCTCCTCTGTCTCTCTTCTCTCTCTGTCTCTCCTCTCTCTCTCTCTCTCTCTCTCTCTCTCTCTCTCTCTCTCCCTGTCTCTCTCTCTCTCTCTCTCTCTCTCTCTCTCTGTCTCTCTCTCTCTCTCTCTCTCTCTCCTGTCTCCTCTCTCTGTCTCTCTCTCTCCCTGTCTCTCTCTCTCTCTCTCTCTGTCTCTCTCTCTCCCTGTCTCTCTCTCTCTCTTCTCTCTCTCTCTCTCTCTCTCTCTCTCTTCTCTCTCTCTTTTCTCTCTCTCTGTTGGTTGTGTTCAGTGGCAGAGTGAACGGTCGGACCTACACAGCCGACCTCGAGCTTCAAGCCAACATCGCCGCTGACCGCTGCTGCTGGGAAATGAAGTCCAATGAGCCAGTCCTCAAACTGGTCAAACAAGAGCAGGGACGCTGGGAAAGACTCCTCAGGAACAAGGTACTGAAGTTCATTTTGTTCAGTCAACCGTACAAAAATAATACATTTTTAACAAGTAAACCATGAGAAGTTCATTAAATTGTTGTTAATTCAAGATGCTTTTCAGAATTTATTTTGATCTGCACCAAACTGACCCTTCGCTAAGTCCCGCCCTCCTTAGATACTGTTGCTACGCCTGTCAAGCTTTTCATTCGTGCACTGCACATATGAGGTTTATAGTGAAGAGAAGTGGACTAAAGCAACTTCTCATTTCTAGCTGACACACTTGCACACGTGATATAATGTCAATGCTAAAAGACGGAGGCTAAAGTTGCATCCCATCAAACATTGGTTAGACAGTGAAATACGAAGGAGACAGAAATGCATTCATTAACGCCTGAAATCAAGCATAAGGAGTTAGATTAAGTGTAAGGACCTTGAGACAGTCACCCAGCCGGACCGTCTGGACGCATCTCCTCAGAAGAGAGCCGGGATAAGAGCTAAGCCTAATTGCGTCAGATCAACATACTTTCCTCAAACCGCACATAACGAATCCAATTTAACACGAGTTTGGCAAATGCAATGTTGTTTAACGCAAGTTTGGTTGAAGGCTGCAGATAGTAAGCTAATTAGCTGGACATGCTAATGTTCACAGCTCACGTTAGAACAGATAAAGACCAAGTTTTATTCAAACATAATGCTCTTGAGTTTTGTGTTTTTGAAAGATGATAAAAAAAGACTCCACCCTCCAAACTCATGAGATCGCTCGTCTTAGAGCTCCATGCCCAAAACTGCAACATGTGGAGAAGTGCAAAGCTTGACAGAGCTCTGGCACGTAGTTACGGTTGCTAATCTATGATTGGACAGTTACTGTTTGGAGGCGGGGCTTAGCAAAGCATCTATACGGGCAAAAAAAAAAAAGATGAACTTACAGAGAATTTCTTTGTTTACACAGAACATGTTTGTAAGTTACGACATGGAGCACTTTGAAGAGGATGAAAACACAACCCCAAACGGTAAAAAACACATTTTCTGATTCTGGAAATAGTGTGAAGTTTCGTCTTTGATACCTGCTGTAAAGGTACACTGACCTGTGATCTGTGCATGTCATGGTTTTGGTCCTCAGGTCTGTGGTTTTTCGAGAGCACAGGAGACAGAAATCAGTATGTGGACTGAAGACAAACGCTAAGAAAACAAAAAAAAAACCTCATCTTTCATCTCCCGTCATCTGTTATTATCAGAGGGTCACAAGGATACGATCATCTGTTTTATTGGTGCTGGTAGTGGTGCTGCGACCTCCTTAATACTAAAGCTTGTACTGTCAGGGACCCAGGAAACAAAGCTTTCAGTTTTGTTTTAGTTTTTTTTGGGGAAGTACTCAGGACCTCGAAGATTTAAACTTTCAGGTTGAAAGTTCTTCAGCTTAAAAAAAAAAAGCGATCTTAGTTTCATGTAACAGAAGCGTTCAGCCAAACCTTTTGTCAGAATCTTCTCACCTTCATGTGAAAATAGAAGAAGAATCAGGATTCAGATTTTCTTCCTGTCTTCTCAAACCCGATTTATTTATTTTTTTCCCATCTCACTCGACCCTGTGAATGTTCTCATTTCTAATCCCCTTGTGTCAGAGGAAGAGCACCCTCGCACTATACCACAGGACAATAAAACAACTGAATTAAGTCAACTCTGGTCGGCTTTTAAACTGGCAACCATAGTGTCAGTAGAGATTTATTTATACAGAACTTCAAAACAGCAGTTACAAAGTGCTTTACAATAAGAGTAACAAAAATATTAGAGACAGATTAACTTTAACATAATAACATTAACTTTAGCACCATGACTCATGACTTCACTTGGACTTGAATATTTTGACTTGACAGTAGATTAGATTAAAAAGATTAAGAAGTGTTATTTGAAAAGAATCCATGAATCAATTAATTCCCCTTTATTTTCTGAATCAGCTAACGTTAAAGTGATATTCCACCCCAGAATGATAGTCCACTCAATCCACTCAGCCATATTTTGATGTGATGATGGTGAAGATCTTCAGTTCACAAAACAATCCTGGAGTTTTTAGGAGAAAACAGGGTTGCAGCCAAATCCAGTACATGGCAGTGAATGGGACCACGGATAAAATGTTAAAAAAAGAACACAAAACAAACACAAAATGTCTCCATCCTGCTCGTGTGGTGTAATCCAAGTGTCCGCGAGCTGCAACATAAAAATTTAACCACAAAAGACGCCATTTACCCATGTTTTTAGCCGAAATGTCAACTGAAGCCTCTCAGACTCTCTGTTGCAGCTCACAGACACTTGGATTACACCACACAAGCAGGATGGAGACATTTTTGTTTGTTTTGTGTTCTTTTTTTTTTTTTTTTTTTTTTTTTTTTTTACATTTTATCCATGGTCACCATTCACTGCCATTGTACTGGATTTGGCTGCAACGCTGTTTTCTGCTGAAACTCCAGGATTGTTTTGTGAACTGAAGATCTTCACCCATCCTCAGATCAGCATAGGGGTGAGTACATACTGAGTGGGTTATCGTTCTGTGGTGGAATATCGCTTTAAAGCTTTTCATTCTAAAAAGTTAACACTTAATGAGGGATGTTGAAACTATTGTGGGAGGAGGTGGTGTAAATATGGGCGTTTTACTCGACTTTCCGCCAACAGAACAATAACACAATTCACCTGCACCTCATTGGGTGAAAAGTGTTTGACTCGTAGGCTTTTCTCTGCAGTTCACTTCTAGCTGTGCTGTTAAACCACACCACGTTGATTTGCATTTCCATCACCACTTATAATGTGCCGAGCTGTGACGAGTCGTGATGAATCACCTCCAGAATCGGCCCAAAGCGTGCCTGACACACCTCAAAGCGGGTTACAGTGATGTCTGGCTGATGAGCCACTCTCTCTCTTTAAAAAAGCGCGTGTTCGGAGACTCAACTCATGTGTGCAGGAGAGCAGAGAGAAATAGGTTTTTTAAAGTGTCTGTGTGTTCATCTCCCAGTACTTTTGTAGCTTCTAACTGAATCTCTGTGGTTTGAAGTTTCTCTCCTGCGTCGCTGTTTGTACTTTCAGGTATCTGCTTTATTTTAAATCATTTATTTAGGTGCTTTACAAAAACATTAAACAATGTACAAAAAAGTTTTCCAGTTTAATTTTCGCTTTCAGCTGGATAAGAGTTGTTTTAAGTTACTGCTGATGTAAACCCAACATTTCCTGATTTGGCTGCTTCATAATAAAAGCTTGCTCAATAGCAAAATAGCAGGAGACTTTAATTGTGAAGAATTTATAGGTGATGAAATGTGTTTTTCCACTGTTTTAAAGAAAAAGGGAGTTTTTCTTCCAGACATATAATACAAGTTTGAACATAATTGCTGAAAATGTGAAAACACTGAGAATATGTTGTACTGAATTCTGGGTTAGATGGTTACTAGGGTTAGATGGGGTTACATGGTTACTGGGGTTAGATGGGGTTAGGTGGTTTACAGCAGTGGTTCCCAACCCTGGTCCTCAAGTACCCCTGCCCTGCATGTTTTAGATGTTTCCCTGCTGCAACACACCTGATTCAAATGATCAGGTTGTTATCAGCTTCTGCAGAGGCTTGATGACGAGCTGATCATTTGAATCAGGTGTGTTGCAGCAGGGAAACATCTAAAACATGCAGGGCAGGGGTACTTGAGGACCAGGGTTGGGAAACACTGGTTTACAGTATCACCTTCAAGCGGGCAGCCCTGTTGTAATGGAAATGCAAATCCCTGTCGTGCATGGTTGAAGAACCAAGTCAAGGGATGCTTGAGCACGTGTATTGAAAAGGAGCATCAGTTTGCAGTCAGGTCACAGCCGGTATCAGTCCATCCTTGAGCTTGTGCTGCAGCCGGCACTTGTTGATAAAACAGTCTATAGTAAAACGCAGTTTTCCAGTTGTTGTGGGGACATTTCCATCATATTTCCATCAAAAATAAAGTTAATCTACTGGTCTTTATATCCTCAGATGGTAGGAGTAGATGAAGATGTTTGCATTGGTTCTTGCAGCTGAGAACAGAACAATTGGTGTGCTCCCTCCTGGCCTTATCCTCTTGCACGGCTCCACGGCTGCAGCCTCTGCCTTTCTCTGCTGCATTTCTTCTGCTGTATAATGCCATTTTTGCTGTTAGAAACAGGTAGAGACTAGAAATCCAAGCTGAAACAGCCTGTGGTTCTTCCTTGATGCCAGTTACATCATTGTACACGTCAAATGTTGGTGCTGGTGTCAGAAGAAGCACAGACTTTGCAGCAGGAGAACTCGGCTTTCTCAGTCAGTATAACAAGCCATGAGGAATTTATTGCTGCAATTGACTACATTTACCATCACGTCTTCCTTTGGAGGTTTCCTGGGCACGTCCCCCTGGGAGGAGACCCCGGGGTAGACCCAGAACTTGCTGGAGGGATTACATATCTCATCTGGCCTGTGAACTCCTCGGGATCCCCTAGGAGGAGCTGGAAAGCGGACTTTGTACCTATTTCCTATTTCACTGGTTCCTTTTTCCCAATCTAGCCCCTCTAAAAAAGTAGTTGAACAGGCCTGTTTTAAGAGTTAGTAGAAGAAAATGACATCGACATCTTCACATAAAAAGTTCAGCATCTGGGAAACATTGTCCATCGACTGTGACTGTGTTTCAGCGTGAAGCCTCCTCGTCCTGTCAGAGTCTTGTGTGTTGCGTCCTGTCAGCTCGGACTGTGATACGCCTGTCAAGGGCATCGGCTCGATCCAGGATGTTGTGGAGCAGGTTTCTTTGCGTCGGCTCAAGACTATCTGGTTTCCTCTTGCTTGGCCAGCCTGAGTCCCATTTTGTCCGTTTTAATTTTCCTGATCAGACATTATCCATGAGCAGTTCAAGCTGTAGCGTGGCTCTTATCCCCGCTGTCCTCCTGTCCTCCTGAGGTGACTGCAGCAGTGCGTCCAGCTGATCTGACTCCATGTTTAAAAGATGCAGACTACATTTATTCATTGTCTCAGGGGCTTTTTTTTATTTTTTATTTGACCTTTATTTAACCAGGAAGTCCCATTGAGATTCAAGATCTCTTTTACAGGAGAGACCTGGCCAAGGTAGCAGCCAATCACAACATATTAAGATGCAACAAATACCACAGTTTTTAAACAAAAAATAAATAAATTAATTAAAAAAAAACTACAATAAAACAAGAACAACTATTAAAACATAGTGGACCTCTCAAGAAAAACAAGCACATGTCTCCGTCACCACATTCTTTATGATACCCTTAAATTTAATTCTGCTCTTTAATTCAAACCTCACGCTTCCTTTTCATAAGTTATACGTATTTCAGCCATTCTGATAAATATATCGCCACCTACAGGAAGTCAGTGTTATACCTGCAGGTTTTTTCTTTGTTGAATGAGTGGATTTGAGAATCACAAGTACTGATGCACGATGGGAGTTTGTCTGAATCTGCACAGAAACATAAATCATCCCTCAACCCAAACATTTTTCCCAGATCTGAAAACCGCCGTCATAAAAATAAAAACTTACAGGTGGATGGAGGAGGAAAGTAACTCACATCATAACACTTAGCAGCCAGACAGCTGAGAATATTATCAATGTCTTGTTGATTCACATGATGGTGAGACAGTAACGACAATTTTTATTTTATTTTCTGTATTTTATTTTTGGAAGAACTCTTCTGTTACATGACAAGGATTTAGGCAACTAAATTTAGAGAAAATGCCAGAAAATTAAATCCTTAAATCTGATGAAGAAGAAATCAAGTGAATATTTAAACTAATACATGAAACTACGTGAATGGTCCTTAAAGATCAGATTAAAATTAGCTGTACAAGTACATCAAGTACATCAAGGTAAAAAGACATTTAGAAAAAGTCTTTATTTTGGTTCGAATTGTTTTTAGAATTTAGAGTTCAGATGAGAGTTTGTTCTTTACTTTTTGTTGCACAATATTTTTGTTTTGAAATTAGTGGACTTTGCCCTTTTTGTGTTAAAGGTCCAGTGTGTAACTTTTACAGGGACTTCTTGGCAGAATATTCCAGAGATTGAATATAAAATTAATTAGTATGTTTTCAGTGGTGTGAATCTGCTTCTACTTCACTTGTTCAGAAATTATTTCCTTAATGTTACTTTGTAAATCTAATAAAATGAGGAAGTTATTTGTTCAATTAATGCAGACGACTGTTTGAGAAAGTGTTACTTTGTTTTTCACATTTATTCTGTTGTCTTTAAAAAAAATACTGAAATGTAAGAATAAGTAAAAGTCCTGCATTCACAGTGTTACTTCAGTAAAAGTACATTATCAACATAATGTTTTTCAGGTATCGTTTTTTTATTTGACAGAACGTTGTGCAGATTGTTTGTATTCAGTTATTTATTTTTCTTGTTTTATAGGCAGTATTTTATGCACATTTGGGGCATCATTGCAATATTGGCTGATATCTCTCACTCCTTTATGTCGTTAGCAGCATCAGCCCCAAAAACTAGTGTGTGTTTGGATAGGGGTTATTATAGTTTTGTATTTCTGAATTTTCTGTTAATTTTTATGTTTAATTTGTTGTTAATTTTTGTTTTCATTTCAGTTTGGTTTCAGTTCATTTCCAGAGTGGTTTGATCATTTCAGTTCACTTTTTGTTGAAATTTTTTTAGTTTTAGTTAAGCTTTGATTACTGTCATTGTTTTTTTTGTTTGTTTTTTACAGTTTTTAGTTTTTTAGTTGTTTTTTTTTGTTTGTTTTATCATGTTATGTGGGTATGTGTCAGGACACATAGAAGAACACATTATAATACAAACACCTCCTCATGTGGACAGATATGACCAAACTGACAGACTGACACTAAAGACATTTCCTGTATATTTTTATTTTATTTTACTGAGTTTTATAGGCACACTATTGTTTCATTTAATTTTGGTTATTTTCTCAAATCTAGTTTATATTTATATGTCAGTTAACTAAAATGTTTTTTTCACACCTAATTGTAGCTAACTGGCCATAATAATGCTGGTATGTAGTTTAATGATATTTTTAATTACATGTTGTTACATCTTTCTGTAACATTTCTCTTGTTAAAGTGTAAAAAAAATAGGCCACTTTATTTATTTCCAGGGGACATAATGAGGTGGTTCCTGGTATATTTTCTGTGTCAGATCCTCAGTTGGAGGTGTGGAGTCTCGGGTCTGTCGGTGGGTGAGATTCACGGTGCTGGCCGGTAGGGGGCGGTATGAACCCGTTTGTTTCAGCAGCATCTCTGTGTCAGTTAACCAGAGTTTCTAAGAACCGGACACATGAACCGTCTTTCTACGCGCGGACACCATCTTTAATTAGTCTCAGACTTGTAAACGTGCGGACTTTGTTTGGACTCTCGCTCCGCTGTAAAAAGCGGCTCTTTTCTCGGATTATTTTACGTGTTTCCTCTCTGATGTCTGGCAGCCCGGATCAAAGGCTGTGACGTCCTGCCGCCGGTTAGCCAGCTGGTTCCCGGTGAACAGCTCCGGACAGGCTGCGGGACGTGTTCGTCTCTGCCGTGATGACCGGAGGGACTCACTGATAACAGGTAGGACAGTCCTCTGATCACGGCTCCTGTTAGCTGACTGTCATGGTCGTGTCACTGGTTGGCGTTGCTAACACGTTAATAAGCTAACGCTAACGTTAGATACCCAGCGGAGCTAATGCTAAAGCTAAAGCTAGCTGTTGGTGTCAGCTGGTTGAAGCGGTGTTGTTGTTGGTAGTTATCCGGTGTCCAGCTCCTACAGGCGGGGTCACATTAAAACAGAAGATCTGAACTCACAGATGTGACCAAAGGTTTGTGTTTACTTAGCAGATAACTTAATAAACTAACATGAAACCTTTATTACCACCTGTAAAGTGCACATTAGAAACTGCTGTTTGTAAAACTGACCCTAAAACAAGACACGAGTTAAATTACACATCAAGAAAATCTCTGTTTAAAATATGTGACATTTAACATCATATATCAACATGGAGATACTAAGTCATTATGTTTGAGATCATCATCAAGTCAATATTTTGAGAAAGTTTCTCATTATTTTGAGATACTAAGTCATTATTTTTTACATATTAGATCATTATGATGATATCAAGTCATTATCTTGAGTTACTTTGAGGAAGTTTCTTACTATTTTGAGACACTAGGCCATTATTTTGAGAAAGTTTCTCATTATTTTGAGATACTAAGTCATTAAATTAAATTAAATATCTTGGTGTACACCTGGATAACAAGCTGGACTGGTCCCTTAACACAGATGCACTCTACAAAAAGGGGCAGAGCCGCCTCTTTTTCCTAAGGAAGCTCAGATCTCTAAACATCTGCAGTAAGATGCTGCAGATGTTTTATCAGTCTATTGTGGCAAGTGTTTTATTTTATGCTGCAGTCTGCTGGGGAGGAAGTTTGGGGAAAAAAGCAAGCAAGGAGGCTGGATAAGCTTGTGAAAAAGGCTGGCTCTGTGATCGGAGTAAGGATGGACTCTCTGGAGGAAGTTGTGGAGAGAGACACAATGAGGACGGTGGAGGCCATCCTAAACAACATGGATCATCCACTGCATAACACCTTGATGGACCAAAGAAATAATGGTGGTGGAAGGCTTCTCTCTCTTCGTTGTAGGACAGAGAGATACAGAAGATCTTTCATACCAACTGCCATCAGACTCTATAATTCTTATACAAATAGATGAGACTACAGACAAATGAATTTCCCCTTGGGGATCAATTAAGTATTTCGTATTCGTATTAATAATAATACTTGGTCATTAAATTGTGATTCTGTGTCATTATTTTGAGATAATCAGTTATTACTTTGCTAAAGCCTCTCATCATGTTGAGATACGAACTCATTAATAATGATAAAAAAGTAACTATTTTGAGATAAGTCATTTTGAGAAAACATCTCATTATTTTGAGATGATGCAAAATGACAGCAGGCCAGTTAATAGATAAACACCTGATACGAATGTTATCAATCACATAAAATGAATAAACAAGTTCTTTTATTTTCAAATGAATTTGCTTCTTAACTCAATTAAACCTACATGGTACAAGGATTGACAGATAAATCTTTGTATTTTTGTGTATTGAATGCAGTACTATTTTATGAGTTTATCCTCCATCGTCCAATAACTGAAATGTTGGAATGATTCATAACATAAACCATAAACATAAGATGCTCCTACCAGGAAGAGATCGAATAGCATAATCATGCAAAACCGCCATACCTGACTCTCCATCCTGGGAAAAACAGTGTGAATAAATTTATTTTCATTGTCAGTTAGAAAATTGTTGGAGCCAGACAACGTGGTACCAGGGGCCAGATTTGGTCCTTGGGCCGCAAGTGAGTTTTTATTGTAATGATTCTTTTTTTGGGCTTTTATTGGTTTTATTGGACAGTAGCAAGCTAAAGAGAGAAAGAAAGGCGGGGGGAGGAGATGACAATGCAACAAAGGGCTGCAGTGACAAGAACTCAGCATATGACTTACCAAGCGAGCTTTCAGGACAAACTGTAAGTCATTATTTCAAGAAGGTTTCTCAGTATAATGATTTATAGGATCCTTTTTTTTCATCACAGTGGCAAAAATGGGCCTCCATACTTTCTGCATCCTTTCAAATCTCTATATCATTTAAATTGGTTTGCTGTAGTACATTTTATGACATAACGGATGGAGGGACTGAACAGCATATAAAAGCTAAAACAACAGATTTGATTAAATAAAACATCAGTTAGAAAGGTGGATTTGTTGAATGTGTCAGACGACCACAAATATAATCCCAAGACATATTAGATTTATATTCTTTGTGCATCATATTTTGTTTTTTAAATGCAGTTTGGTTTGAATTTTCTACACACAAAAGAAACCAGCTGTCTCGGAGCTGTAGGCTACCAAACTACACAAATCTGAAATAAAGCAGAAGATTCAGCCTGTAAGTTTAATGACATTCAGAGTCATTTGGATGGTCTTTAGCCTGATGACAAAAATATACATCTAGTTTTGCTTTTATTTTGAAAACGCACACAGAAATCCCATCAGTGTCTAGCTTGACACGTCCTTGTTTTGTCTTAAAGGTCAGCTGATCCATAGGGTTTTTGTGAGTGAAGTGCTGAACTGTGCTGCTTCACTTCCTGTCTGTCTGATTCATAGTCTGATAAAGTTTTTTGTAGGTCAAAGGTGGCTGGTTTGCTTTGTTGTCCTTCTCAGAAGAGATGTGGAGAGTTGCGGTACATGTGTTCAGCCCTGAGAAGAACAGCGTGTGATGTGATGTGTTGGTCTCATTCAGGCTGTGAAACCTCTTTGTGGTGGTTTTAGCTTTCAGCTCCTGAAAGATTTGTATTGATCCTGAGAAAGCAGGAGGCGGGACTGGTGTCTTCTTTCATTTCACCCCGTTCGTCTGTCCTTCTCTGCCATCTGCTCACTGTATTATGAATTATTGTCGTCTTTTCTTCTTCACCTCCCTGGTTATTCTCTACAACACCCGTCTCACCTGATTGATCTGTGGTGGCTGTGATGGTGCTCAGCACCTTTTAAAAAAAGATAAACACAACTTTTGTGTGACACAGGATGAACCCTGTTTCAGTAAGTCAGACACTGCTTTGATTTGAGTGTGAACATTTGTCTCTGTAACCTAACTGCACTTTAATATGAGATTACTGCTTAATCATTACATGATTTATTGATTATTGTCCAACATCATGCGTAGTGTTTGTGAACCAAGTCTGACTTGATTATTTTTAAAAAAGTTTCACACATCATTTAGTGTTCTGGTTTGCTCTGTTACTACATGTGAGAAACTGTGGAAACTACCACTATAATCTGGAGGGTTCAGACACTATATTTTAACTGAAATATTGGAAAGAAGTAGATCTACAGTTTATGTTTATGCTGTAATGATTAGTTTATTAATGGATTAGTCCATCAGTAATAAAGGAATCATCAACTATTTTGTAAATATATCAATTGTTTACACTGTAATGACTATTCGATTATTATTATTCGATTGATTTCAGCTTCTGAAATCTGAATTTTTCTTTATGACAGTAAACTGATTATCTTTGGGTTGGAAGTAAAACAAAACATTTGAGGACGTCATCTCAGGCTTTGGTAAACATTTTTCACCATTTTCTGACATTTTACAACAAACAACTATTAACTGACGCTGCCAGGCTCAGTGGAATCAAACCATTCGTGTGCAGTCTAGGGCTGGGCAGACAGGCATAAAATTTACATAACAGTATCATTTGAAGCACAGTTTGTTCTTCTTTAAATATAATAATAATGGTTTCAATATAATTGTTTCTGAAGGGTTAAAGCACTGGTATGGAAACTAGGGATGCTCCTGGCGACTAATTTTCCTGTCGACTAAACACAAATTTTAATTTAGACTCCTCGACTCATCTAACAGCAAGAAAACACTCAGAAAGCTGTTAAAATTGAGCACAATTCATTAATTGATCATGTTAAAGACTGTCTGAAAAAATACCGCGTGTATTAAGAGCCATTTGAAGCCGTTAATCACAGTCTACAATCACCAAATCTTATTTAAAATGCCACTGAAATGTGTGGTACTTTAACCTACAAAACATACCAACAATTCATTAAGTGCTTCGCCTTTTCAGAACAAAAAGGATCGCAGTGGCTGGACATAAGGAGTGTTGTTTACCTGGAGCTGACGTCAGCTTCCACACAGTGGCTAACGTTAGCACTGCTAGCAGCAGCAGGGGCTGCTCTGCTTGCAGGTTAATGTCCGTGTCCGTGCTGAATGTGGTCACATGTTGCTCCAGTCGAGTGGTTATGAACCAGTTTATTCTTACACAGCATACATTCAACCTTATACTTCCAGATCGCGCTGGTTTTACGAGCTGTCATCTGACTGACTTTTCTGATAAAAACATCCAGGGTTGGGTGGACCATCGGCCTTTCGTGCTGTTGACGGGGCCACAGCCCCGACTAGTGGCGGGCAGCTGCATAACATCTCAGAGGCAACAATTAACTGGCACTGTACATGAATAAAATATTGAGAAATGGTTTTACCGACTAGTGTTTCTGGTGCTGACTAGTGACGGTGGTGGCGTTTAATCATATAGTCGACTAATCCCTAATGGAAACTGCATATCAGATATTAGTGTGCCCTTAATTCTATTTCTAGGACATATTTCATAGGAGTATTTTAAGAACATTCAGTGTGGAAAAATTTAATAATGACTAGAAAAAAAAAACAAAATCTTTTCTCAGGTGTAAACAAGTGTCACCATCTCTTGTAACCACTGTCTTCGGCATAATTTACAGATTATCGTTTTGTGTTTTTTGTCCTGTTGGTAGTTTTTTTTTTTTTTTTTTTTTTGGTGGAGCAAAGTGAGAACTCCACCAGTCAGCACGGTATAACAGTTTAGTGTACATTCATAGCGATGTACTTTTTATACCGTTTATACCGGCACCCCTAGTCCAGTCCTTTTTCTGTTCTTCATGCCATTAAGTTTCTGTATTTCTGCGTTCAGCTCTCCTCCTTTTCCGCTTTCTTTGTGGATTCATGCACTAGTGGTCACATCCTGGGTTTGAACTTGTGACGCTCAGATTCTGTGATCAGCATGTTATCACCAGAACACCCTGGAAGTGTAGTACTGATTAGTCCATTTTGATTATTTAAAAAATCAAACTATTGATGGTCTCAGCCCTGTTTGTGTGGCTGTTTGACCTTTAATCTCCTCACTGTTGGTTGTTTGTTCTGCTGGAGTATGTCTCCAGTTCACACACTCTGTAAGCCTCCGGCTAAGACGTCAGCTGAGTGACTGCAGTCTGAGAGTGTAATGTGACGGTGTGTCGGGCCGGAGGGGACGGACATTCCTCTGCACCGCTGAATACGCCGTTAGGTCACAAGGACCACAGGGGTCACGTGACTCATTCCTCAGTTTCATCCCAGCTGAGCAGACTGACATGAGGCCACCCGGGTGGAGAGTCCGTCTCTGCTCCACTGAACCGGTTTCAAGTTTGTCTGCACTGGAGCTGAGAGAGGATGAAGCTGATCTCTGAGCAGAGAGATGAGGTGAGCTGATCATCTGAGTTTTTAAACTTGTGGATTTCCATTTTGATTTCTCCCGAAGCCGATGAGTGAGCAGACAGCTGGAATAGATCGATTTAGAGCAGCGTTTCCCGATCCTGGCTCTCAGGGCCCACTGACCTGCACGTTTGAGATGATTCCCTGCTCCATCACACCTGATTCAAATGATCAGCTCATCCTTGAGCCTCTGCAGAAGCCTGATAACACCTGATCATTTGAATCAGGTGTGTTGGAGCAGGAAACATCTAAAACATGCAGGGCAGTGGGACCTGAGGATCACAGTGGAGAAACACTGATTTAGAGGAAAGTTGAAGAAAGTTTAGGCTGCTTCATGGATGTAATGACAAATCAGAGATGAGATTATGCTGATGTTGCTTTAGTGTGAAGCTGGAATTTATTTATTTATTTATTTTGCTGTTGTTTTAGTACAGTAACTGTTCTCTAGTGTCAATTTATTGTGGTTGGGTTAGATTTTATTTATCATGTGAATTTGTTATGTTTTAGTTTTTATTTTACATTTATATATTAAAGTACACTTCAAACTGTTAACAGTTAATATATTTGTTAATCTAAATTGAATTGAATCAAAATCATATCGTCATTGTCATCATATCCTTGTGAAACTTGTAATTTACACCCCTATTCATCACAATGCAATATTATACCATGGATATAGTTATTTTTCAATTTGATTAAATTCAGGAGCCTGCGATCATATGAGACAAAGACAGACACAGATATCATATGTCCATTTAATACAATCAGTTGCATTTTGTGTCAACACACAAGAAGCAACTAAATTATGATTTGACAGTTTTATGACTGAAATCTTCCTGACATTTGTGGCACAGACATGCTGTGGGAATTTCAAAATAAAGGCATAGTTTAAAGATGACAGAATAATCGGTATTTTCAGTTTGCCTGATTATATTGGATTGTTGATGTCTGGTATTGATATTGAAATAAAGTCCTTAATTTTCTATAAAAATATTCATGTAAAAAAAAAAGTAGAAACACTATAATCCAATGAAAAAGATGTGTCCTATTTGTCCAATTAGCAGTTTAGCTCAACTTAACACACCCTCCTTAACTGTGACATTTCCATTGTGCACTGCATCCACAGACGTGTCATATGCACGTAAACTTGGCGCCCACAGGTGGCCACCTACATGGAAAATTTCATGGCCATAGAGAAACTTTATGTGACAAAGGGCCTTCAGCTCATGGTTAATGTTAAACACTGTAGGGTCACAGAGACTTTGTCCATGTTTTGCGCAGTGTTTTGTTTTTACTTTACAGCTGGAGAAAAGGCTCTTTTCTCTGCACATGTGCAGCAGAAAATCCTTTCTGGGAAACCTGGTTAATGCTTTCACCTCTTTAAGTCTGTAAGAAATTTGTTCGCCAGATTATTTCTGATCCATTAACCTCAAAATTGAAACCAGAGATTATGTTCATGAGTTCATGTTTAATAAATCAAATTTCTATATCACGAGTGTCTTCTGATTGAGACTGTTATTGATTAAATTGACGATCAAAGTGAAGTTGTTCTGACTTCAAAATAGATTAAAATCAGGCCCTTTTCACAGATCATCAGACAGACAAAACTACATTAGATGGTTTAGTGGAACATTGTGCTCATTTTCAACATTACATTTATTACCAGTGATAACATCCCCCCCCCCCCACGCACACACAGGAACCTGACACAGTTATGAACAGCCTTTCCTGTTGTTGTTTTCCACTGTGATTTCCCTCAGTAAGACACCACTGAATCTTCTCTTGTGACTCTGGTCATATGTTTTTTCGACTGCACGAAACTGAGACTTTCACAAACTGGAAAACAATTAAATCTTTTGATAGTGAACTTGTGCTGCACATGTGGCCATAAGTTAAAAAACTTTTCTAAGGGAGTTGGGCGATATTGTGGTTATTAGTCACTCCCTCCAGGAAGTTGTGATCACAACAGTTAACACAAATTCAGCCAATCCCTGTGAATTCTGCACGACCTTGCAATTTTGTCCAAGCACCGCAACTTTTCAGAAAATTTGACCAATCATTGTAGTTTCCTGTGAGTCCTGGCAATCATCGCAGTCCCCCACGCTAAAATCATACGAGTACGTCTCAATGAACGGGTGCTGGTTTTGAGTTTGATCTCCAAAAAGATTTTGCTTCTTTGTGAAATGCCCCCCTAGTGAACTTCTTAAAGGTTATATGGAATTATGATGGTATCGGTGTTAACTTGTGTAAAGTGGTTTCAACTCGACTGTTACTCTACTGTAGTGTAGGTGCCCCACTAACGTTGGCGGAGCTGATTGTCATAGTGATGCTCTTCCCACAGATGGGAAACGCACACACAGGAGCTCTGCTTCAGTCTGAAACAAGGCAGCTTCTGTTAAACCTAAAACTGTACATTTTTGCGCCGTTGCTGTACATTCACTACGAGACCAACAACTTCACTGTCCCCCTTCTTCTTTTTCCTGCCAAATAGAAATCAGACAGCTGTTTCGTGTGGACCTACAGGACGTCAGTTGAGTGTGCGGTCCTTCAGTGTGGACTGGGACACGTTAACATTCACGCTGCTGAAAGAATGTGGTCACATGAGTCCCAGACCACCTCTGAATGTGGCCTGACTGAGCTGCTCTCAATGCTTCTTGGGTGAATTCACACCTGTATTCCATGTCCTCCAGTTTAGATTGGATCACCCAGGACGCATGTTAATAGCAGTGTAAATGGGGCCTTTGATGAGCAAAGTTGTCTCCAGCATTTCTTTCTTTTCACTACTGATCAGTTGTGTTCTCTCTCTCTCTCTGTTGTGTGTGTGAGATCTTACAGCTCAGCCCTGAGGCCAGCAACAGCTGACAGGTCACACATTTCCTGTGTGAAGTAGAGACATCCAGAGGTGCAGCAGTGTGCTGTGAGATTTTGTGACAGTCATACATTATTATTACGACATATTACACAAGTATAACGATTATTTTCATTGCAGGTTAATCTGTTGATTATTTTCTTGATTAATCAATGAGTTTTTTTGGTCTATAAACTGTCAAAAAATTGTGAAAAATGTTGATCAGTGTTTCCCAAAGCCCAAGATGACATCTTTAAATGTCTTGTTTTGCCCAGAACTCAAAGATATTCAGTTTTTAAAACCTTTCCTTTTAAAGTGTTTGCCCTTCATGCGTTTGCTGCATGGTGGGAATTGTAAGTGTCTCTCCCTCTTTACCCGATTTTTTAAAATGTTGTGACGTGTCTGGTTTAAATTGGCGTGTTGATAACGTGTATAGAGGCTACTTTTTGCATGGATTTGCATACGTGTGTGAACAAAACATTTGACATTCACTGCAGTAGTGGAAGAAGGGATAGTGGGATCTTCCTCACATGACAGAAGAGTCTGCTATCTGTCTCCAGGAGACCTGGCAGTGATGAGGACTGCAGCTCTGAAAGAATTAAACTGGTGGAAACTAAGTCCCCCCGCAAAAACAATTCTGGAAAACAGTCTGAAAGAGACATTTTGTCTGGTGCTCTCATTCTCAGCTGCTGATTCAAACAAAGTGGTTAATATTATTATGTATTTTCTCAAATAATCGGTTTGGAGACATGAAAAATCATAAGATCTGTTCTGAAGTTTGTTTTTCTCTCTCAAACATTGATCCGCCATAACTCAGTTCTTGACAAATGTCCAGTATTCCCACATGCTTTTGTTTGGAAACTCCGCACTCTCTGTCATACTTGTACAATTACTGAGCAGTTGATGTTGGTGCGTCTGCATTTTTAGCCATGCTGGAGTTGTTGCTCAGCACAGATGTCATGGTTTGTCAGTTTAAATTCACGGTGACCAGAGGATGACTTGTCATGACATCCGTGACAGACATTCATGAATTTTCTTAAGTTCGGGGATCCCTTAACTTTTCATCGATTGCTATCATCAGGTCATAGTACAGCCCTCCAGAGCAGAGCTTAACAATAAGGGACTAAATAATCTAGCAAGCCAACTGCACCATCTGTGAAGTCGTAAAAAGGAATTAAACACAGTTTTTCTGGAGCTGCTGATGAGTCTAGCTAAGGAGTGAGCTATCATGTGTTGCATATGTGCAAATGGTGGCAGGTTATGACAAAGGTCATGAGCTGAAGCTGAAGTGAGCTTTTTTTAATAATCCCTGTGACAGGAATTTAGCTGGATGGTGTTAGGAGGATGTTGGCAGAACTACAAGTATGTAGTGCACAGTTTGCAGCAAGTTCAAGAGCAGAGTGGATAAAACAGCATCAGCCAAGTTGGTCAGAAATCTACTTGCCAGAAGTCAATTTTACATAGCTTAACAGCCATGTTTAATCTATGCCTGCAGAATCTATAACATGTCAGAAAATAGTGAAAAATGTCCATCCCAGTTTTTCAGAGTCCAAGGTGATGTCTTTAATATTAATATGATATGATGATGATGACCTCTGGACGCCCTCTCCTCTCAAACAGAGCCTTTTGAAGCTTTGCTTAATCGTGCTTTCTCCTGTTTTCCTCTCCAGGATCCAGACTTCCAGCTCCTTATGGCTGTATATGATGAGAACATCCTGAAAAATCCTTTCTACTTGGCGTTGGAGAAGCAGAGACCGGACCTCTGCAGCCGAGTGGCAGAGCTCCACGGCATTGTGAGTACAAACTGTTGACTTTTACTTTTTAGGCAGTATTTTAAAAAAAACAAAAAAACAAAACAACCTGTGTGTATGTCTGAAGAATCAAGGACAGCAAAAGATCAGAGATGACGAGACTTGTGCTTTGAGAATTGTCAGACAAACGAGGTTTTTGAGGACATGAATAAAGGCGGAAAGTGAGTTGAATGAATTCACAGTTTTATCTTAAATCAGGCAACCCCTTATCTCTCAGTCTTCCCGATTTTGTTAGCTGAATGTGAACATCTATCCAGACTTTTTTTTATTTTGGTCTGGCTTCCCAGGAATGAGAACTGTTGGCTGTCTTAAATTTATCAGTTGCGGTTTGTAAACACAGCATTCAAAGTTGGCCACTCCTCATGATCTGGCACCTGGTCACTATAACCTCGTACACACAAGCACTGCAACTCTGCAATTATCTAGAAACGACCTGGAGGAGCTGTTTGTGTGAACACAAATGCATTTTTTGGCTCCGACTGAACCCTGCCAGACACTTTCTTCTCCATACCAACTATCACCAGCACGCAACGAAGTATGTCCCTGTCAAGCACTGATTTTTTTCTTTCCAGGATGACAAAGGCATCTCAGAGGCGGGTGGGACATTCCTTTGCCATCCTGGGAAAGAAATAATCACTGTCCGGCAGGAGAGGCACTTCATGGTGCGCTGCTTTTCTGACTGTATTTTGATGTTTTCATCAGTGCAAATTATTGCTGCTGAGTCGACACACTGGAGTCAGCTGATCTCAGCATCTATAATCATGCTTCTCTGCTACCATCACAGTTTGCTCAATTTGAGACTCTGCATAGAAAACAGTGCAAAAACAGTCATCATTACAGATGAGTCCTCCTCCTCTTGCATGTGTGAAAGGGCATATTGGGACGATGTCCACAACTGATTCTCAAGACATAGTTCAGAGTGCATATATGACATCAGCTCAGCCTCACACCGGCGTACTGGTATTGGCTGAGGGCTACACACTGCTGCTCAAAGGTCGATGCCCAGAAACGTCCCAAAAACAGCAAAATAAGAAAATACAGGCAGTGATGATTGAGTGGGATTATTTTCATTTTTCATTTTCGCCTTTTATAGGAAAATCCCTCTGATTCTGCCTTTAAGTCAGTATCTCTCTCCTTTTGCATACTGGGGCTTGTTTGCGGCAGTTTAGTGTTTCCTGGCAGTCTGAGTTTTGCTGGGTTTATGCCAGGAAAAGGCAGAAAACATCTCCTGGTAAGAAGGGATCCCAGCAGCAGTAGTCAGGGTCTCAACAACGAGAGATATGAGCCTTTGAATAACAGAAAGCTTCAGGGCTAAAATGAGAACACAGAGACTGTGTTGTTGTTGTTTCGCTGTTAGCAGAGATTGAAAGACGTTGAATAAACACACTGAAATAAATGAGGAAACACTGCAGAGAGAAAATACAACAGTGTAAGAGAACCTGAAACACTGCAGGTGTGAACAGACCAAAAATATCTGCCAGTTTCCCTTCCACAAAAAGTCCACAGCAGCTCCTTTCACTCATCACTTCCTCCTCTGTGGTTGAGGGCATGTTGATGACTGATTCTGTTGTATATATCACTCACTATGTTTACACCGGGTACACATATTTTTCACTATTATTCTGAATATAACAATATACGGAATTAGATACAGGTCATATCCTTGTGGGTATTTCATGGGTTTCTGGTATTAAATTCTTGTTCTGTAAATCTTTTAATCTGGAATGCACTTTGTGCTTAAGCTTGAAACATGCTATATGAGTAAAATTATAATTATTATTATGATCATTATTATAATTATAAAATAGCTCAACCAGCTCAAGCCGTTTCACTTTTCCATAATCAGAGTATGCAAGGCTGCATGTGAACAGGAATATTAGTGGAATGTTCTTTTCAGATTAATAGGAATAATCTTTGTTGAAATAAAGTCAAAAAATGTAACATTTTGTGCATGTAAATGCAGTGATTGTAGGATTCTGGCTTTCCATTGACATTGGTTTACTACACCTGTACTGTAGACTTTAGCTCTCTCAGCCTGCCTCAGTTTAACCGTTATAAATATTTTCACCTGCTAAAAGATTGTTAATGAATTCTTACAACTCACAGACACTTACTCATTCAGCAAACATTCAGCAGTAATTTCTTGTTAAGTGCATAAACATGAAACGGGGCAGTGTGCAGCATCACACAGGCCAAAACAACAGCAGAAATTTCAAAGGCTCTGGCGTTGTTGTCGGAGAAGCCAGTGTTACAACTTATCATGGTCATTTTATGATGTAGCACCGTGAATATATTTCATATTTTACCTTTAGAAGAACTGCACAGACCCCTGCAGTTCCCACAGTCTGTTTTCAGCCCACCAGCCAAGATCAGACTCATTACCAGTGTTAAAATATGTCAGATCAAGAGGCAGGGGCGACCAGCTCGGACTCATTTTCAAAGTAAAGCCACATATTTAGCTGTCGGATCGCTTCCTGTCTTGAGAGCAAGTCGAGCTGTCAGCTCGGTGGTGGTTTTATCACTCTCTCAGATGTTTCCTCCTCCCTCACACTTTCCTCTCAATGCATCTCATAGTTAACTTGATAACTTAACTTACTTAATAATGCAGGGAAGGTGACAGAATTAGATGAACATTTCATGAAGTCAGATCCGAGTTCATAACGTGATTGATAAACGAGTTTGTCTCAGTCAGGTCAGTCCGATGAAACTACAGAGTCCAGCCAGTGAGAAAATTGATCCGTTATGAAAATTGAAAATATCAGATGACCTGAACAACAGAATAATTGCTCTTCAAAAGCCTGTTTTAGCTTGTTAAGGGGATCAGATGTTTGAATGTAGGCCAGCGGCAGCAGATCTGACTCATCAGGACTCCTCTGGAAACTCAGATGATCTGAACGCCGTCAAAACATCAGCCGAGCACAGGAAAATACATCTAACTGGATTACAGCCTCTAATGCGCATTTCACAGCAGACTGCTGACCTGGAAAATCAGTTATACAAGACACAATGTACAGGACTGTATACGAGCACTTCACATTATACAATACTTCCTGGTTTCACGACCTTTCCTGGCTTGTGAACAGATGTTTACATCCTTAAATCCCCATGACCCCTCCAAATGAAATGTTGTGGATTCGTCATGGCAAGGCAGCTTTATTTGTAGGGCACATTTCATACACAGGGGCAATTCAGAGTGTTTTCCAGAGTAATAAAAACACAGTAAAGATAAAAGATTTACAATTTAAAACGTACCGACAAGAGATATAAAAATTAAAAAGTAAAGTAGTGAAATTCAAATCTAGTGAAGTCGAAGGATGTCAGGTGAATTTTATTTATTTAGCACCAAATCATACCAGATGTTATAGCATGGCCTGGGTGAATACTCCTTTGTGATTGGCTGGCAGGTGTGCGTTAAAACTGTCTAATGCTCACATAGTTCGGCTCAAGTTTAATCACCGTTTATTTCCCAACTTGTAACCATAGCAACATTAAAGAGTACCACTTCCTAACTGGAGGCGATGTGAACGAGCGAGCGAGCGAGCGAGCGAGCGATCAGCTGAATGCTTCAGTTTTCCTAAATGAGGACGTCCTAACCTGCTCCGTGCGTCAGCCGACAGACTGAACGACGTGTCACTTACCTTCAACTTATTTTATCTGGTTAAAATCGATAAAATGGACAAAATGGCACCTTTTTATGTGGGAGTTTGTGGCCGTTACAGGAAAGTAAACTGTCCAAACTGTCTGTCCCCAACTATATAGAAACAAGGCTGACTTAAGAACTGTATATTTTGAGTGCAAAACTTCCACCAAAAATTCTGTGAATGCCTTTATTTCATATTTCATTTCATTTTTTGCATATGACCATGGTATAAGCAGGATAATCAACTTGTAGGAGTGCGTTAAACGGCTTGAAGTCACTTCGCGGAGGCAACCACCGTCACTTGGGCTTCGTGTCGAGTGGTTCTTTGCCTCCACGTTGCACCTTCAAACCGTTTTACACACATCTACTCGTTGATTATCCCCTGCTTATATCAGGGCACTTTTCATATTGGGTATGTCAAGCTTGTACTCTATAATATAGACCCAATAGTTCCTACCGTGAGCAACCATTAAGGTGAATGTAGTTTTTACAATTCATCCCACTATACCACATTACACTGAAAGAAAATTACAGTCTATTTTATGTAATTTAACTAAAATAAACTGAAGTAAAACAAGGTCATTTAGTGATTCATTTGATATGAGTGAAACACCACTAAAAGAACCTTAGCCATAAAATTAATATTAAAACATTTTTAATTGTCAAGAATCTGTGTGTTTTGTCTAACTTTACTTTCTATGTACTGGAAGCCTTTTTTTATCTAAGTTGCAAGAGAACGCTGAACACTTACTGTAAACTGTGATCAGTGTCCTCTTACAGCAGGAAGCCTAAAAATGTTTGGATTTCGGATCTGTCGATTTCCTCTGCTGACAGCGTTTAACAAAGCAGACAGCTTCAGTATCTGATATTCTTGTCGTTCCTTGTCTGGACAAAATCAAACCTGCCAGCCACAGGAAACATTTGCTGCTCTTTCACCTCTCAGCTGCTCAGAGTGAACGCAAGGTCATGAATTATGATGAAACGAATCAGGACGCTTGATTTAGTTTGGACAGGCCAGTTTAAATCTGTGTTTACCACCTGCAGGTTCTGGTCCCTTGTTGTGGAAGTTTAACCGTCAGCAGCTACTCAGACTCTCAGTTTGACAGCTATGTTCTGCAGCCTGCGGAGGACGGATACCAGACTGTGGATGGAAAGGTTTGTCTTGTCTGACACACTAACACACTTCATAAGACATTAGCTCCATCAGAGGTACATAAAACTCTGAAGTTAATCTTCTGACTTAACACAAACCAAAATAACTAAACTAAACTACTCTGACTGGGTTACTTTACCTTTGTAATGACCTGTTTACCAGAGGTGTTGGTCTTGTTTTGTGTTGCAGGAGATCAGGATCCAAGACAGGCAGGTCCTGCTGGGATCCGGCTTCCCGGCTCCGGCGTCGGTCCCCATCCTGTTCGATGAAACCTTCTACAATGACCAGGAGCAGAGCTACAGCATCCTGTGCATCTCCAGGCCCGTGGAGGTGGACCCGAGCCCGGCCGAGCTCAGCCCGCCGCCCTCCTACTGCCTGAAGAGCCTGGAGGACGTCAGGGAGTTCCTGGGCCGCCACGCCCAGAAACTGGACAAGTTCATCCACGGCTTCTGTCAGACCTTCAAAGAGCAGGAGAGGAAGGGACTCCGACACCACATCGTAGGAGAAATTCTTTTCTTCTTCGCTTATACTCTTTCCTCTTCATTCTTTTCATTCTTCATCCTTCCTCTTCCTCACCTTCTTCTCCCTTTTCTGTTTTCATTCTTCTTCCATCATTTCTTCTTTTTCTTCTTTCTTTCCCTCCTTCATGTATCATTTTATTCTTTAACTTTTTAATTTCATACCACCCTCCAGTATACTTATTTTTCTTTGTGTTATTTTGTTTTTTTTTTTAATTTTATTTTGGCAATAAATTTCATACATGGAGGACTTGATTTGGCTGAAGTGATGGCGAAAAAGCGAGAAGCAAACAACTTGACAACTTAAAAATGACTCAGTTCTGAATTAAAGGACCAGTGTGTAGGATTTAATGGCATCTAGCATTGAACTTGTACGTTGCAAGCACCTCATCTCACCTCATGACTTTCACAGAAGAGAACCTGCTCCCTCTCTATATATAAATAGCTTATTCTGAGGTATCAGAAACTCATGGATTGTTATTTTTCAGTCTTTATACACTAAAGAAAACATACTCATGAATATTATATTCCATTTCTTCCATATTCTCACAATAAATCACCTGAAATCATACACACTTTTCCTTTAAATTACATGTATCTACTGACCTAAAATATTTTTCTATATTTTTTACAAAAACTTGATAAATAAATAATTTAAATAGACTTGTGGAAGATGAAAGTGTTCAGTGAGTCAGCAGAGAGCTTCCCCGCAGCACTGACAGCCCTCCTGTCCTCTCTCCACACAGGACTCGGTGAACGGCCTTTACACTAAATGTCTTCAGTGTCTGCTGAGAGACTCTCGCCTGGTAAGTAGAAGCTGACCTGCAAGAAGAACTGACATAGATAAAGGAAGGTGTTGGGTTAAAGATGAGGACTGTGTCTTAAATCAGGTGCAGCATTCTTGCCAACATGACATAGTAGGTCAGGATGGTATGTCGCACTTCAAGAAATGTAATACAGTTTTCCTTTTGGAGGACATGTCTCAGATATCCCTTTAATCCGTCTTAAATGAAAAGGTGTTAAGCCACACAAAAAACAGTATTAGAGTAGCATGTATCATTAGTTTTGGTGTCTGTGAGAATAAAGGAGGACCTGTTTCAGTCTGATGACAAACCATCGCGACCCAATTCATAATAGGCCTTATCATTGAATCTTAGTACAGTTAATTTGTGTGTAAATGAACATTCCTGACCATTTTTACTGCCTTACTTCAGAATGCCTGGACACAGCTTCATGATCAATCTGACCCTGAACTGAAACACAAGCGGCGTGTACGTCAGTAAAGACACCACAGTACATGAGAATGTCTTGTCAGGCCCTCTGGAGTCTAACAAGATAATCTGTCATAACTGTTTTCATGCAACCTCCCCCTTTTCTCAATTTTCTGCCTAATCACAGTAATACGAGGAGCTGCATCACATCCTGCGCAGTGACTAATGCATTTCTCTGCGTGTACTCGTCTGATGAGTGTGTTTTTCTGCAGAAACTTCTGGCGAAGCAGGAGCTTCAGATGACTCTTCTCAAACAGGCAGTAGAGGTAACCTCACTCACTGTTTAAACAACTTCACTCCCTCTAGTTTCAGTGAAGAAGAATGTGTTCATGGATTAAAGATGACGTTTGTTTCTAAAGCAGATTTCACGAACAACAGATGAGCATAATGTCAGAGACCTTTCATGAGTGTCGACACTGAAAGAAAGATCTCAACATTACATAAGTAGAGGAGACGAACCACCTGAACGGTCCAACAAGCTCACACGTGTCTGATCATAAAGCTGTGACCGCAGCTTTTAACCCACTCAGTCCCAGACTAAAAGCTGTCTTTATTTACTTCTCCTCCTGCATTTTTGTTTTCAGAATAGCAAGAAACAAGAAACGTCTCATGACAGCTCATTACAGAGCAGTAATCCTACTAGTCAGTGGAATCTGTACGGTTTTCTATGATACTGACAACAGCTAAGGCCGGAGATACACTTGCTGTTTAACCACACATTTGCATTGATTTCTGAGGACGCAGGATATGTGAGGCAGCCATGATGTGTAGAGATGTGTATGCAAACCCAGCTTAAGGGCTTACAACTGCATCACAACCAATAAATGACATGTGAGAACTTAGGGGCTAGAAGCCATTTAAATTGTGAGAAATTCAGTGAAAATGACCCTGAAGCTCACAAACAGAAGAGATGTGCTGATATTATTTGGGCTTTTGGATCATCTCCAGGCTCTAATAAGAAATCCAAAACAGACAAACATGTTGTTTGAATTAGTGATTTTAGCAGTTTTATGTCCTGCCCAAAGAATAATTCACTTGTGGTCGAACTGACCTGCGGGGTCACCGAATTAAAATGTTGGTTCTTATTTACTTTGCTCATAAACCTGCTGCTGCTTTTGGACTCTGGTGTTCTTACAGCTGTTGAGTAAACTAAAATATTCTCTGTGTGTTTTTTCTTCTTATCCCAGATGTATGTTCATCATGGTATCCATGATTTAATTTTTAACTTTGTGGGAACGCTTGAAGCCAGCCAGGTAGGTGTGAACTCTCGCTGCTCTGCCACACTCATAGTACTCTGCCTTTACAAATGAAAGAACAAACTAATGACAAAAAAACAGTGCAATTTAAATAAAGTTACATAGAGAGAAATCCAGTTTGTCCTGCCACAGGAGCAGCAAACACTGTCGACCTGAATGCAGTGCTACTCCAAAACTGTCTGGGTTTAAAAGGGCATCAGCTGCTGTGAATGTTGTCTATAAGATTAGTGAACTGTTGATAGAAATTAAAAGTACAGCACATAAAAGCTCAAACACAAAATAACTCCTGGATCTCAAACCGATGACGATCTGCATTTTTCTTTTTCATTCTGCCTTTCATTCAATTTGCCGTGCTGAAAACTTTCCATTAAATGAAATTGAAAATGGATGTCCATGGAGTGTTATCATGTCGACGTGACGTCAGTAATGCACTCAGACTTTATGTGATGGTCATGGCACAGAACTGATCTCGTGTCTGTTCTGCTGCTCGTCAACAGGACGCCGCCTTCAACAAAACAAGCAGGAGTCTGCAGGACCTGCAGCAGAAAGACCTGGGAGTCAAACCTGAGTTCAGGTCAGTTCAACATCCTGCAGCTGTTTATGTTGCACTTCCACCTACTGCACTAATGGTGGCTGTTAGAAAGGTCAAAAGGTTAAAGTTAGACGAGATTTCGCTTGTGTGACTGCACTGTGTTGGTGCATTTAAAAATACTCATTTGAGAATTTAAAAAGTATTGATGAGCCAAAAGTCCAATCCATCTTTCTTTCCTTAAATTCCCATGTGATAAGAAAGAAAAAACAGATCTGAAGTCGCTTTCCTTGAAAAGATTATCCTTCCTTGTCTGCTTCCAGCAGCAGGATCAGCCCCTTCGAGAGCACCTGCGGCGCTCAGTCCTGACACTTGTGCTGTTAACGATTTGCGGGTCAGGTTTGGGTCGTTGATTACTGCATATTTTTGCAGAGTGGGCGGTGCTGATGGCTCTCATGACAGGTCGGATGGGTGCGGGTATCACTTCTCCACCCTCCCGGCTCTTGTCATCAGTCACAATAATAGTCACAACATATTTATTATGGGGCAGATTTGATCCGATGACTGACAGAGGAGCATCACCGGTCCACATCACCTTCTGTGTGCAGTGGAACTCAGATCAAACTGTCAAACAAGCAGTGCTGATCAAATTTGAATCAAGTTTCTGTTACTGCATCGCCATCATTTATCCATGGCGTCTACAAGCATTTTAGTCTGCACCCTTTTGAAATCAAAAGTGAACTGACAGTTACTGAACACAGATATTATTTTATCATAATGAAAAAATAGACACTCGTACATAGCTGAGCTTAAATTCTTGAGCTTGGAAGAAGCAGTTGGACAAAAAAAAATCTTCTCACAAGTTTAACTGGCTTGATTTAGTTGTTATCATGTGACTGAAGAATGGATTTGGACCTTGTGATATGATGCTTTTATTAAACTCTGTACACACATGATCCCACTACTCCTCTTGTTGCTCTGCTCATTGTGAGAACCTTTTTAAATCTGTCTCCAAACGTAAATCTCTCCCCTGTAACCCGCTGCTGTTGTTGTGTTTCTGCAGTATAAACTTGTCTCGTGCAAAGAGAGAGCTGAGTCAGCTCAACCAGCAAACGTCGCCGCTCCTCAAACTGCTCTGCCTGCGCAGAGTCGCCCTGACTGCCACCCAGACCCCCAGACGCAACGGTATGCACTGACCTGGTGTGGTGTGGTGTGTTTGTGGTTGGTGTTGTGTGTTGGTTGGTGTGTGTGTGTGTGTGTGTGTGTGTGTGTGTGTGTAAATAATCTCCAGCTCAGGATCAGATTAATGATGTCCTCATGATCTATTGATAAATGTAATTTAGTTGAAATTTTAATAATTTATCTTGTTTACTTGAATGAATTATGAAGGATGAAGCTTAATTTCAACCACTTTTTAAAATTTTTTTAATTAAATTTGAAGGGTAATACTGGTATTTTTAAACCTGGACCCCATTTTTTACATATTTTAAGGTCTAAATGAGTAACCGGTACAAAAGGTTTTGGAATTGGTCCAGCAGATCGCCTCAGACAGCAGCCGTAAAAATGTGCTGCGACAAGTCTTTGGAAGGAAATGTGCAGGTCAGAGTTCATCCACTAAAAGTGCTTGTTTTGCTACAAACAGGCTCAGATTTTTATCCTAAGTGTCTGACGACATTATGGAAAGGATCCCTACAGAGGCAGACCTTTCCGACGGGAAACTGAAGCTGCTCTCTTCAAAGCCGACAGATTTTTTACAAAAACGCAGCACATGGGAGTTGCTGGTCTGTGGCTGCCTCAAACTTTGGTGAACTAACCCTTTAAAGGTCCAGCGTGTAGGATTTAGGTTTTTCCAGCCCAGAATAAAAGTGTCAAAGTTGGACACTACAGCTGCAGCGTTGATGTCAGAGAAACAGTGTTTCCTTGATCTCTAATGACATGTCATGCTCATTTTTTTTGATTTATTACAGTAAATATTATACAGATTTCTCCTTTAAAATACTGGTATTACTGTCCTCTTTAACAATCAGTTGCTAAAAAAAACAAACATTATGTCCAGAGGCCTGAACGTCTCTTTTATGATGATTGAGTGCTTTTCCTTGGATTCACTTCATCACAGAGGGAGTGTGGCTAATATTTAGTCTCGTCAGCTGGTCGCCTCTGTGCACAGGCAGACTGCACTCCGCATGATCTCTGGTCTGATCTGACACTCTCGCTGTGTGTAATCAGATCAGCACACAGGACAATACGGGCTCTGTCAGACTCTAATGTGTTTGTCCAGTTTGCTTTGGAAATCCCAGCTTATTGAGCCACAACGGCCCCGCTGTCAGTCTGCAGAGTGGTACGATCCGCCTCTAATTAATGTTTGTCGAGCGCCCAATTTAGTCATTTGGTTTGGACAGAGGGAGAGTGTCCCGCACCGTCAGGACTTGATGTGTTATTCTTGTGTTTGCAGTGTTTCACTGAGTGTGTGTCTTCTTCCGCAGTCAGCATAGAAGCTGTGTGTGCGGACGACCTGCTGTCTGTCATCCTCTATCTGCTGGTGAAGACGGAAATCCCCAACTGGTGAGCAGGGAAGGGGGGGTCGCTGTGACCTTTGACCTCTGTGGTTTGTTTAGAGGAAACAAAGAAGCTGATCTTTCATGTCTGGAGTGTGTAAATGTCCAGAAGTGTCACTCCGCTCTGTCATCACTCATGTGGAGGGAAACTGAAAGACCACAAAACTGAAAGTGAACATTTAAGACCAAGCGACTGTCCACAGACGTGTTTTTTTCCCTGAGGGCAGCATTTTCTTTTGAATTGTTTTGCACCAGAGTTGGGCGTAATTCACACATATGCAAGTCACAAGCAAGTCCCACCTGCAGTCATGTTCTAAACAACATAAAATACTCTGCAAGAAGTAATAAATTGTGTCTGGTATGGTTTATTTTACAAAATAAGTTCAAATATCTAAAAATGTCATACATACACCTCCACACCTTGCCTTCATTTAGTGTTCAAGGATTTCACAAATATGCAAGTCACAAGTCAAGTCATGAACATTCTGATGAAATTCTGATCATCTCTGCAGGTTTACACATTTAAATTAGTTCAAATATAGTGCATACTCAATTTAGGTTTTATTTTCAACATTAGCAAAAACTGTTGCAGCCTGATCAGTTGGCTAAAACACACGTTTATGTATCTTCTTTTGGGGTTTTGTTGTGATGGATGCAGGTGGATGTTGTCGTGTCACTGATTTTTGAGCTGCAGACTTTAAATACCAGTGCTTTCTTCTTACTGCTATCATCAACAGCATAATCCAGTCCAAATTTTATTATTTTTGGAGACCCCTCCATTATAGCTGCTTGTGCATTAGCCCCTGCTTGTCTGCTGCATCCTAGTTGGTTGCCAGTTTTGAACGACTTGCTCGCTTAATAGAAACGTCTTTACTTTCACCAAAGCTTCCCTCAGTAGACTTGATCGATCTGAAGTTGGAACACCTTCCTGCACACAAATCAGCAGACAAATGAGACAGTCCAGGTGAACATTGGTTGCACAGCCATAGACAAATGACCTGCTAATGGTACTGGACAGGTTAAAACAGCTAAACCAAATCTGTTGGTCTCAGAAACTGCTGAGTGTGCAGTTAATCTGCCAGTGATGGGAGCTGTGCGTCTGTCTCGCTGTGTAATGAGTTAATGATGGAGTTATCTTGTGATTTGTCCTCAGGATGGCCAACCTGAGCTACATCAGGAACTTCTGCTTCAGCCACTCCAGTAAAGACGAGCTCAGCTACTGTCTGAGCACCTTCGAGGCTGCGGTGGAGTACATCAACCTGGGGAAGCTGCAGGACACACACACCGTGAGTCACACACGTCGGTCCAGGGACAGGAGTTTGATTCTGTCATCCCGGTGTTGTTTCTGAGCAGCGGCCGTCCGTGTTTTCTTGTCTCTGTCCCCTCAGGGCTCCGGTGAGCTGAGTGACAGGGCGCTCAGTCTGCTGTCTCAGAGCGCTGCCACGCCCATCCACTGTCTGTTTGAGGTGAGCTCGGCAACTGAACCACTCCATCAGCCACATCTCTACGTCACCAGTTTACCAAACCATCATGAAAAACAGAAGCTAAGACGTCACACAGTAATCATTAGGGCTGAATGTTCCTCTAATGGCCCCCAGATGCTGGCTCCAAATGAGTCAGATTGTTAAATGTGAGGAGATTGCGATCAACATTTTCACAATTTTCTGACGTTTTATAGACTAAATGATTAATCATGGCAATAATTGTTAAATGAACTGTTTTCAGAAATGAAAATAATTGTTAGTTGCAGCCGTCGATGTTTATAGTCCCTGCAAGTGATTTAGGGGTCATTGGAGGGGTTGTAGCTTGCAAGAAATAGTGATGACTGTGGTCTTAATTTCTCCCGTGTGTGTGTGTGTGTGTGTTTGTTTGTGTGTGTGTGTGTGTGTGTGGTGTGTGTGTGTGTGTGTGTGTGTGTGTGTGTGTGTGTGTGTGTGTGTGTGTGTTGTAGCACATAGCAAATGGAAATGAAGTGGAGGTGGAACGTCTGCTGAGCGAAGGAGAGATCAACGAGGACGTCAGGATGTGTCATCCCCTCTGCTCCTGTGACCTCTGTGACCTCCAGCTGTCTGGGTCAGTGTACACACACACACACACACACGCACAGGAAATAAAGTGTGTTAATGAAGCTGCTTTAAGAGTCATGTTTCGAATGTTTAGGTGTTTTACTGGAAATCAGAAAATGATCTGGGAAACCTTATGACTTTCTACTCATTTCCTCCTTTTTTCTCCACTTTTATTGCATCACAGCTGTGAATCAGGAACGACTCGCTGTTTGCTCTTTCACTTCCCACTTGAAACCACACAGACACACACAGACACACACACTCACAGAGTATTCAGAGATTGCTTGAACTGAAAAATAACATAATGTGTCATTGGCTTCAACAGTTCATTTGAGAAATTCAGACCAGTTTGTGCTTCACTTCCTCCTGGGTGTTCATCTTAATCATCTGTGGTCTATTGCTGTAAAGTAACTTTTTTTTGTTTTGTTTCCTGTTGCAGGCGGCTGAACGACCCGTCCATCGTCACGCCGTTCTCCAGAGACGACCGAGGCTACACCCCGCTGCACGCCGCTGCCATCTGTGGTGAGCAGCTGTGAACACACACAGGGACAAAACATGAGCTTCTTTAATGATGAAAACCCCAATTTATATGTAAAAAAACAAAAACAAAAAACATTTGTGTGCATCAGGTCAGTCCCAGCTCATCGACCTGCTGGTGCATAAAGGAGCGCCGGTCAACGCTACAGACTACCACGCCCTCACGCCGCTGCACCTGGCCTGCCAGCGGGGATACCAGGGAGTCACGGTGAAAACACAGTACTCACACACACACTCATTTATCTGTGAGTGTTTGCATAATACAGAAAAATCATTAAAACATGACTTTGCCATCCCAGAGGGAAAAAAATGGTAGCATGGTCCTGGTTTGGGTTAATAAATTCCAGTATGGGATCAGTGCACAGACTCTCATACTCACCGATACACTAACCAGTGTTTTAGGCTGTATCAGAAGAATTTTCCAATACTGGGATTAAAATTGGAACAGCCCTACTTAAAAGGTGACAATATGAGTTCAGGATTGGTTTCTGCTGCCTTCAAGTGGCCAAAAAAAATCTGTTATATCCATACTTGCCAACCCTCCTGATTGCCCCAAGAGGCTCCTGTTTTTCATTGCTGTCTCCCGATTTCTCCTGCTTTATG
Source organism: Lutjanus argentimaculatus (assembly GCA_034769285.1). Classification (NCBI taxonomy): domain Eukaryota; kingdom Metazoa; phylum Chordata; class Actinopteri; order Lutjaniformes; family Lutjanidae; genus Lutjanus; species Lutjanus argentimaculatus. The sequence continues at coordinate 889,044 of JAWZSL010000039.1, forward strand.
ACACATTTGCACACCTTTTTTGTCCTTTTCATTACCACAATGCCAGAGGGCCAACTTCTACTTCAACTTATTCCAAGAATTAAAAGTAAAATTAGAAGTATTTAAAGGATAAGTTCGGTTTTTTGACACCTGGACCTTATTGTTAGGATTAAATACACTCGTAGACTCACCCAGACAATTTTGGTGGAGCTCAGAGCCGTTTTCGAGCAATTTAGATCCAGCCGACGGCGTTTTTTCTCATGCCATAGTAGCGGACGGGGCCAGAAATCGAAGCCCCTAAATTAGACATTATCTGCTGCGAAACTCGCTCATTTCACCTACATTTTATAAATGAATGGCCAGTGTTATCACCATGTCAGCTCAACTTCGTTGTTATGGTCATCCGGGACTTTACAAGGATGCGTAACTTTTGGTGACGTCATAGACGTGCGCCGCAGGACTGCAGCTGAGAAGAGACGCTGTTGTTGCTAGGCTACATGGCAACACGGCTATTTCTGTGCAGCATGGCGGAATATTTATCCGATGTAGAAGTGTCTGACGACGACTTTGAGTATAATGGATGCCCGTATCGTTTTGAGCCAGAATACACCGACGAGGAGCTATTTGAAAGGAGGATGCAGAGGGAAAGAGCCGAACAGCTGGCCAGAGAACAAGCAACCACTGCACGTCCACGAATGGGGGCTAACTGGTGGTGTTGTTGTGGACATTGCATGAGTTTCGCAGCAGATAATGTCTAATTTAGGGGCTTCGATTTCTGGCCCCGTCCGCTACTATGGCATGAGAAAAAACGCCGTCGGCTGGATCTAAATTGCTCGAAAACGGCTCCGAGCTCCACCAAAATTGTCTGGGTGAGTCTACGAGCGTATTTAATCCTAACAATAAGGTCCACGTGTCAAAAAACCGAACTTATCCTTTAACATCAAAATGCTGTTGCAGTGTACTTATTGTATTGTTCAAGCTGTAAAAGTCACCAAAATGCATGAGAGAAAATCTCTGAAGCTCAATTTTTTTGGTTTTGAGTACTCTCTTTTTTGGGGTTTTAATGTTATTGCTGGATTAAAAATGCATAAATGTATTTATTGTAATTATAATTACAATAATGGCATTTGACTTGATACTGTGCTTTCTGTCCTCCAGCTGCTGCTGCTGCACTACAAAGCCAACACGGACGCTCAGGACAACAACGGCAACACGGCGCTGCACCTCGCCTGCATGTACGGACACGAGGACGTAAGTCAAACACGGACTTTGTCTTTATTGTAGCCACCTTTTTAGCCCAGAATTTTATTATTAGACACGCACAGACAGGTCTTGAATTATTATCACTATCATTATTATTATTAAAATTATTAATAATTTAGTCCACTCTTTCTCAACCTTCTTTTGCTCAAAAGCAATTTTAAACACCTGTAGAGGCAAAACTCAACATTGTTTGACAAAAAATAACCAAAGTTTAGAGAAAAGTCTGAAAAATGAAAAGTAACTTCTTGTTTTTTGATTATTCTCTGCTGTTTGTGATCATTTAATCGCTGTACTTCCAAGTATAATGGATTTATTAATCGATAACAAAAATAATTGTGGCTGGTAAAGATTTCTGTGATGTGACGGTGGTCATGCTGTGTTTTTTGTGTCAGTGTGTGAAGGCGTTGGTGTACTACGACGTCCAAACGTGCCGCCTGGACCTGCAGAACGATAAAGGCGACACGGCACTGCACATGGCGGCGCGCTGGGGCTACGAGGGGATCATCCAGGTGCTGCTGGAGAACGGCGCGAGCACCGACATCATCAACAAGAGCAAAGACTCGCCGCTGCAGTGTGCGCTCAACTCCAAGGTCAGAAACACACACGCAACAGAGACGAACTGGAAACCACTGTACCAGAATGTTCTGTGGGTCTCAGATGTTTGTCCCTGAATATATGAACTGTTCAAACTGTTCAGCGTAACAGATCAATTCAGTCAGTCTCAGAACTGAAGGTGTTTGAGCGGCCGGCTCGTGGGAACACAGCCAACTGATCCTCTCATCTGACCTCAGATCAGTTTAAATAATCAAAACAGATGCTGAAACATTTTCCTCCAGCAGCCACCTGCCTGTAAATATGATGTCACTGACATATGTGTGTGTGTTTGATCTTCTTGTAGATCCTCATGTTGTTGCAGTCGACGCAGAACGGCCGTCAACGCGCCGGCAGCGGAGTCGATGTGAGTCTGATCTGCTCTCATGTTTCTATCAAACAGCCTGTAAACTGAAGACTCAGAGGTTAAAGCAGGCTGATGAGCATGAATTGAGTGAAGTTTAACTCTTTTTCTTGCATTTGGTGATCATACAGTCACAGTAATATTTGTTGCTTGAGTATAGATCAAAAAAATATAAATATATATAATTTCTGATCATGTTGTGCTCAGTTTCCTTTCTGTGAAACAGATTTACCCCTCGGGATAATAAAGTTTTGACAAAGTGTGTGAAAGTTTTTTGAAGTGACTTTAATAATGCATTAAAAATCGGAGTGTCAGGATCAGATAGAGCAGACAGCTTGTAAACTGTAACAAACCATTTAGTCTCACAGAAAAAGTTCAAAGTAATTCCATGTGGCTTTGCTTCCCATAGCAAAAAAAACTGTGTGAAGACAGATTTCAGATTAATTCAGACCTCCGCTCCTCAGTGTTGAGCACACTGTAGTTTTTGCATGTCTAGAATTAATGCAAAAACTTTGTTTGCGTATGGAAAGCTGTTTTTGAAAAAAAAAACCAACCTGTATTGATATATTTTGTCTTTCTACTGTCTCCTCTCTTCCTCTTCCTCCTCCTCCTCCTCCTCTCAGTCTCCCAGTCGCTCCCCTCTGGCCTCAGACTGCAGCAGCCGTCGCTCCTCCATCTCCAGCACCTCCTCTCTGGGCTCCGAGGTCAAACCAGAGGGAGAACGGGTCCGACACAGAGAGGTAACAGAACCATGTTACACTAAAGCAAACACTCCAAAATGTCCTCAGGACACCGTCTCGCCTCAAAATCAATTACACAATAAAACATAAACTAGTAGATCAGTAATAGTAAAGTGTAGTTGTAGTAATATCAGTAGCAGCAGTAGTAAACTTTTGTAGTATTCCAGTGTTTCCACAGAACCTTAAAAAGTCTAAAGAGGACAAGGTCTTACAGTACACAATTTGAACTGCAGATTTCATAAAAAGGTTAAATAATATCAATTAATTAAAAAGAGATTAATCATTCTTCTTTTTTGCCAACATGGACATGAAATAGGTCTTAAATAATGTTCATAATCAGGGATGTAACGGATCACAAAACTCACGGATCTGATTATTTTTCTCTACCGTATCAGACCATACCATAGTACATATAACAGAATAATTATACACTACTACTAGTGTGGCTCACATCATCATCTGACTGGCTAGAAGTCACGAGTAATAACCAATCAACACTGAAGCCTGTGTCACAGAGCTGCTCCGGTGAGCTGAGCAGAGCTGTTGTTATAAGTTATAATAAACATCACAATCTCATGGTCTATGATGACAGCGTGCCCAGTTTCCCAGATACGCCAGTGAAAGTCGGGATTTCACTTGATGAACGGCTTTTAAATCAGTCGCTCTTCCTTTTTTTAAGTCTGCGCTGCCACAAAGAGATGCGCTGCAGAGTGAAACACAGCAGCACCTGTCTTGTTTTTTCTCACCACAACTCTGCATCGAGATTCAGGGAAATATTACCTTGAAAAGTAACAGCAACAGTAAAACTGTGTTTCACACACACTTTCATCGAGTCCACGGGATCACATGCGGGCTGAAACGTGGAGGGTGATCCGTATGGACCATGGACCGATGATGATCCGTTCCATCCCTGATCATGATGGTCTGAAATTTAACTTGTGAAACCTGCAGAAACTCTGCACTCAGTTAAAAAGCAGCTGGAATATAAACAGTAGTACTGACCTCCATTAATTGTTCTTTTGATTTGATGGTGAAGCAGAAGCAGCTCAGTGAATTACAGTCAGCTGCTGCTGTTTCCATGGTGACTGATGCTGTATGTGTGTGTGACTGACAGGTGGAGAAGCTGCTGCGCGCTGTGGCAGACGGAGATGTGGAGATGGTGAGAACAAAGTTAAAACAGAAACATTTTCTCCATCTGAGCACTCTGTTCTTTATATGTACGCTCATCATCGCTGCTGTGTGTGTGTGTTCAGGTGCGTTACCTGCTGGAGTGGATAGACGAGGAAGAGGAGGATGAAGGGGAGCTCCGGTCCGAGGTTCTGCTCTGCCACCCGCTGTGTCAGTGTCCGAACTGCGCCCCCACTCAGAAGGTAAAATGTGACAGAAGCATGTTCACGGTTCAGAACATGAACGGATCCATCTGACCGCTCCGTGTCGTCTCTGTGTGTGTTGCAGCTGTCTGTCCTGCAGGCCGGAGCTCTCGGCGTGAACAGCTGTAACGTGGACGGTTTCACGCCGCTCCACGTCGCCGCCCTGCACGGCCACTCGGCGCTGGCCGCCCTGCTGATCCGCCACGGAGCAAACGTTAACGCCCGCACCAACCAGAGCGCCACACCGCTTCACCTGGCGAGCCAGAACAGCCACGTCCAGGTAAGAAGGAAGTGATACAAAGTAGGAAGGGAGCTGTCAACATAGTGACAGAGTGAGTTTGTCACTGAGCCTCGTGCTGAGTCACAGTCATACAGAGCAGCATTGTTTTCTGATGGAGGTCCAGCTGTTTACAGTGGGGCCCGATCGATCGATATATCAGCCAATATTCTTTATACAGAATATAGAGTATACAGAAAATAGCACATAAGGAGTGATTTTGGAAACAGGCTTTGTTGAGAACTGTGTGAAGTTATTCAGAGGTCTGTTCAGTGGATCCTGGAGTGAGTGCAGAATCGGCCTCAGTGACTGATTCTAAAGCAGCAGGTTTCCTGGTGGAGGTGACGGTGCTGTAATTAAACAGTGCTGGGTCACACTGTTGTCATGCCAGTGATAATGATAAAGTGTGTTATGTAGAAGTGGGTCAACCACAACACTGGCATGTCTCTGCAGTGAGGAAGTCAGGGTCATGCTTCTTTCAGGTTCACTGCACCACCTTGTGGCAAAAAGACAACAGTGCAGAAAAAAGATTTAAAGGAGAAGTCTAATATTCTACAGTCTTCAGTTTCGTCTCCATGCAGTTGTCGTGCACTATGATGTGTTCAATTTAAACTGGAAAGTCTGAATTTCCGAGTCTGGACAACAATCAGACTGAAAAGTTTCTGTGTCTGTGTGTGTTGTGTTTTCCTGTAGGTGGTGAGATTTCTGCTCGAGTGCAACGCCAAACTGAACAAGAAGGATCACTATGGCAACACACCTCTGATACACGCCTGTCTGTGTGGAAACCTGGAGACAGCCACCACCCTGTTACAGGTAAAAACCTGAGCACCTTTGTGTTAAATCCTCACATTACTCAAGTAATGTGCTCATACCTCGAATTTGTTCTCAAGTACAGTACTCGAGTAAATGAATTTTCATTCCACCAACTGCATGGATGTCACACAAGTTTAGTTTCTCTTTCTATAAATGTCCTGTTTTGTCTGAATAAAGCTTTAAGGAACATAAATGTAAAAGTCACCTTTGTCTGAATGACAGCAAAGTCAAATATTAAATGACTTTTAAAGACAAACTGGTGTGTGTGTGCAGAGTAACGCGTTGGTGAACGTCGTGAACCTTCAGGGGAACACGGCCCTCCATGAGGCGGTGCGGGGCGGACACCAGGCGCTGGTGGAGCTGCTGCTGAAAGGGGGAGCTCGCCTGGCATCAGGAACAAGAGGCAGAGGACGCCGCTGGACTGCGCCTACGAACTGGGCGGCAAGGTGGTTCACCACACACACACACACACACAACACACACACACACACAACACAACTACAGGGACACTGGAGCCCATTTTACTGAAGTCCTTCAGAAAAGTGTGTGACTTTTAAAGGCTAACTTTGATATTTTTTGATCCGGACCTTGTTTTTAAAGTGCAACTTTCTCTTCTGCAGAACACGGAGATCCTGAGAGCCCTGCAGAAAGCGTCCGGACTTTCTCCTGATGCTGAACCAATCAAACTCCTCTCTGTGCCCAAAGGAGCTCTGGGTAACAAATATCAGAATTTTCTGTTACATCTTCAGCCTTATTTCATATGTGTTATTGTCACATGTTTTATCAAAGTGTTCAGGTTACCCTACATTATTTTTTAGCAGAGCTCTTGTCATTCAGATCACGCCAGAGTCCGATGAAATGATTTACGGTTTTATTTGCCCTGTCGTCTCTGCAGCTCATTCGTTCGTCCAGCGTCTGAGGCTGCAGGATCACGCCAACGGCAGGAGACAGAAAGTGACCCAGTCCAGGTGGCCTCTCACCAAACTTCACCTCTCAAATAACCAAAAAATAAGAAAGTTGAAGTAATTATATTAACTGTGTTTGGATGTTCTTTGATTCAGGATTCAGCAGATGAAGAAAGGCTCCTCTGGTTCTCCACCCAGGTGTTCAAACATGAACCAGGTACACTGTGCACATTTTTACTGTGACCAGAGTGAAGCTGTAGGTTTGATCCCTCCAGCTCCTCCTGTCCACATGTCAAAGTGTCCTTAAGAAAGATGCTGAACCCTGAAATTTCTCCCGATGGTTAGACCAGCACCCTACATGGTAGCTCGCTGCAATCGGTGTGTAAAAATATGACTTCTGTCCTGGACAAATTATTAATTTGATCTTAATTTCTGCTCACAGGTGAATCCAGACAGGAGGAGGTTGAGGCGAGGGGAGACCGTGGAGGTCAGCAGCCCCGCAGCGAGCCTCGACACCGGGCCCCGTCTGAGAGAGCGTCCCTGGGCCGCTGTCACACCCTGGACTCAGGACAGGAGAACAAACGGCGGAGCAGCCTGAGAAGAGCGAACACACTCCAGACACGAGCAAACACACGCCAGACACGAGCGAACACCCAGCCAGACACGACGCGAACACACTCCACAAGAGATTAACCTGACAGACGATACACACACCACTGAAACGCACTCCACTTGCGGCTGCAGCACCGAGAGTGAGACCCCACCATCCTCACCCTCTAATGCGCCGTCTGAACCCACTCCTACACACACACCAACCGATTACTCTGCTTCAGACGATCCCACCAGCCAGAGTCTCCGCCCTCTGAACGAACAGACAGAGTCATCCGACGACCAAACTCAGACCGAGAACGAGGCTTCGCAGTCAGAGAGTAAGGACGGAGACTCCGCTGACCTCCAGCCCACGTCCCAGACTGATGGAGACGATCAGAGAGACACCAACCAAGCAAGTACAGAGTCGGATCACGGAGGCTGTGACTAAAATGGAGACGACGTGAGGAGTCGTGCAGTGTTTGTAGAGGAGCACTGGACTGGGTTTGGTTTGGTTAGCACCAAAAACTAAACATTTGCCAAAAGGAAAAAAGAAAGCACACAGTTTCTGATCAGATGTGACGTCGACTGTCTGATGAAGCGGAGCTGAGTGACTTTGACCAGCTGATTTCAACCATTTTAATTCTACAGAAACAACATTTAAAGCAGTCGGTTCACCCAACTTATAAAACAATATATTTTCTCACTGATCCCTCGTGGTATCTTACTATGCTGATAGAATTGATTTTAGGATCAAATCGTCCTCCTGACCAGGTTAAAGATTGCACTTGTCTCCATCGCAAACACTGAAATTAATATCCAAACTGTCGGACCTTCATCAGTCCAACAGACGGATATCTCAACACCTGGACAAACGAGTGAGAAAATGGTTTGTAATTTGGGTGTGCCGCCCCTTTAAAGTCACAATGAAATGATAAAATGTAGTTTTTCTTAAAATGTTGATTTCTGAATTTCCTGATGTGACCCACAAATCCCTGAAGTCCCTCCTGGTCGCTGTTGATGTTTTGAAGCACAGCTGACAGATACTCACAGCAGTAAAATATATTTTTATTCTCTTATATGTTTTACTTTGGAATCCCGTCACTTTCACTTCCTGTAAAACATCACATCTTTAGTGGTTAAATCCATTGTGGATCAGTTGATGTGCAAAAAACCAGAGCCTGACTGACATCTTGTTCATTTACACTGTTGTTTGCTAATTTAAAGGCAACAGAGCATCAATGAAGAAAAAAAAAAAAAAACATGAAAACATGAACCTTTTGGAACATCAGTGCAAATCACCCAGGGCTCAGCTGCTCAAAAGATCATTTGCACAAAACTAAAACTTTAAAAGAGAAATTAAGAAATTAAAGCTGCAGGCAGTGTTAAATGGGCCCTCGCATACCAGCTGCATCTGCGAAGTGGCAGCCAGCGGTACATCACACGGCTCTGAATTTCAAGTCAGCACTGCCGTATAAGTCTTCAGTCCAGACCTATCTAATGTAAGATTTGGAAAATTCATTCAATCCAATTGAATATGTCATTTTCTGTTGTCAGTAGGTGGCGCTACGACTAGGACTCAATCATGTAGATGTTTTCCGGCCTGGGCTTTAATCAAACGTAAAGTTTGCAGCAGAGTTTGGTGAAACATGGAAAATCAACGCCACGCCACGGACACACCGTTCAACAATCTTCGCACTTTAGCATCATGAAGGCCTTGAGATTGCCCTGACCGAATCTGAAGTCAATCTGAATGATTCTCCAGGAGGAGTTTGTTCAAGTACAACACATGTAAATGGCAAAAAAAAAAAAAAAAAAAAAAACTGAAATTGCACAGTTAATTCAAAATGGCTGACTTCCGGTTGGGTTTTTTGTGAGTGTATGAGGATCACAGGCCCTTAAAATAAACTCATTCTAATCATCTCTACAGTAACAACAGGGTCCTCTGCACCTCGAGTACACTTGGTGCTCGGGTCCTAATTAGAAGGAAGAATGAGTTTAACATAACTTCTTTTTTATTTCCTGCATCATGTCTCCTCCTGTTTCAGTGTGAAATCCACTAAAATATCATTTCATTGTGACTTTAACAGCTCACATGTTGTCAGTGACATTAACAGATTTTCTCCCAGTTAAATTCGTTCTGTCTGAAGGGATCTTTGGCCTCGCGGCTCCTGTATCTCCTCCTCCTCCTCCTCCTCCTCTCGCCTGAGTTTGAAGCACTTTCTTCTTCTTCTAGCCTTGACAAAGAAAAAGGGATGCAAACTGACGTTATTTTAGTTTCATACTGAATGAATGTTGTTGCTTTGGTTTTGTTTTAAGCCACTAGACTGTAGCTCTGATCTGAGCACCAGACTTCATCTGTTTTTGTTTTACTTGAATACTAGAACTTGTTTTCACTGTTAAAAAAAATAATTTACAGTTTAGATGATTTGCTCTTGCTCCTGTTTAACGTCGTCCCCCACTTGTGTTTTTATTGGGATCATTTTATTTTATTTATGAGCCTTGTTGATGTCGTGTGTTCAGAGAGGTGCAGCTTCTCCTGAATGTGTTTTTCTCCACAGACAGAGAGCAGGTCAAAGGATCAAACAGCGTTTTTAACCCATTAATTACAAATCTTACGTTTGACATCACCTCTCAACCACTGATTTTAGTTTACTTGCTGCAGAAAGATGATCATCACAGTTCAACATCTCCTGTTTTTGTTCAGTCACATTATCATGTTCATTCATATATAAATTTAACTAACAAGGAAAGTTCTGCTTTATGAGACCGTCATGACAGCAGCAGCACAGCCAACATACAGATTACAAAATCTATAAAGAACACATATTTGTTAAGAAAAAGATGGCGTGTATAAAGAATATACTCGACAGTAATTATCAGACAGTAATTGTACACATTAAAACATGTCTATTGTCCTCAAATGTGTCCTTTATGGTGCATTCAAGTACACTGAGGAAAAATGACATTCAGTTACTAGTTCAAAGGTCCAGTGTATAAGATTTAGCTGGGTTTATTAACAGAAAAAGTAGCTATAGTTTAGTTAAGTAGTTTTAAAGACATGAATGTGTTTGTTTTCTGCTGCCGGCTGTGACTGCTCTGTCCGAGCGTCCTTAAACGCACCATCAGGGATGCGACAGTGTTAAATAGTGTCCTTGCTTGTAGCTGCATTGTGACGCAGCAATAACTTCAGTTGGACAAGAAATAAAAGTGGCCAAAAGAACTGGAGGATAACTTTATATTATTGATTTTAAGTACGTCGTGTGAACACCTGATCCTGGTTTCTGATCAGTCTTGTTGGTGCAGAACATCGTGGCTGAGACGGGGAGAGATGAAGACACACCTGCACACAGATCATCAGAAACCTGGATGCTGGGGTGGAAATAACCAGATTTCTCATCTTTCATGTCCAGAAAAAGATCAGATCCAGAATAGGAGCGTATTCAAACACAGTCAAGTCATTTGTCAAGCAAGAATTCCCCAAAATGTGCAGGTTAAATTTCCAGAATGTGAGAATTAGCTACTTTCCTCTGATTTATACCCATTTATAATGAATATCAGTGGGTTTAGTGGCTGTGTTGGGCTTTTTTTTTAACTTTTACTTGTAGACAGAAGTTGAAATTTTAGTTTTAAATGTTTGAAAAATTTGATTAAATGTAATATAGAACAAAAGAACATTTCATTGAATTTAAGTTTATCAATTATTTTTCCATATCATGATATAATAGGGCTGCAACTACTGATTTTTTTTAAATGATTAATCAATGAATCGTTTGGTCTGTTTAATGTCAAAAAGAGAGCCCGAAGTGAGGTCTTCAGATTGTTTTTGTCCAACCAACAGCCCAAAACCTAAAGACATCATCATCTGCTGTCATAAATTACAAGGAAATTAATGATCAGTGAGTTCACACTTTTTAAAAATGTATTCTTGGGTGATGGTGTCAAGTATTTTCAAGTGAAAAGTTGAGTCACTGGTGTTTTAAGTCCAGGTCCAGTTGCAAGGACACTTTGATTTTGAGTCTAAAGTCGAAGTCATGCAGCCCGAGTTCGCTCCTCTGATGTAGATTGATTTTAGCAAACGTTATTTATTTACTTCAGTATTGATGGTTTCACTGATCTGGATCAAGTTTTAAGTCTTTGCAAGTTGATTTTTGCAGCAAACCGAAATGAAGTGAAGCCACTGACGCTCTCGGGGATCGATCAGTCGGTCAGCAGTGATGTTAAATACGCAGAAGTTCAAGAGCAAAAACACCAGTTTGGTCCTTTAACATTAGAAGATATTTAATAGTATTTAATAGAACCTAATGAAGCGGCTGCAGTACTGTATAACTGTCATCATCAGTGTTACTGTTCACACTAATGTCACATCATGACCACTTCACACGGTTCACTTATCCTCCGTGACCTCTGACCTTCTGTTCTTTGTGTTTACATCAGTTTTTTTTTTTTTTTTACATTAACTGTCTGTCTCCACTTGATCTGTTTTTCAAACCACTGACTGTATAAAGTTATATTATTATTATTATTATTATTATTACACACAGTCAGTGGCAGAAACATTCACAGACTCTCCAGCAAAGCGGCGTCTTTGTGTTTCAGTGTCTCGTTTAAGCAGACAGGATGTCAAACCCAATTAGAAGTCTTAATTATTTTTGTACCACTGTTTTTAATTTCAGGTTTGGATGTTTAAAGATGATGTGAATGTGCCTTATTTAATTCACACCCAAATAACCAATAATAAACCTGCCATTGAGACTAATCATGTTTTCGTCTCTGCTGGGTTTTTTTTGGTTTTTTTTTGCTGAAGAAACTTAAACATAAATCGATTATCAGGGTTGGTTTAATTAGACCAGATTTCTGTCATAATGAGTAACTGAAGGCATTAATTTTTTCCCTGTTTAGCGGCGCTCTGAGGTTAATGTAACTAAAACTAAACTAAAATTTAAGAAAATGTTTGTCACTTCTGCTGGAAAAAAGACTGAAACAATTAGTCAATTATCAAAATAGCTGGCTGTTACATTTAGTTTTACTAATTCTGATATTGAATTATGATCATTTTAATTTGATAATTGGCCAATACTTCTTGTACTCCTGCGCAGGACTTTTACCTGTAACGTTTCTACACTGGAGGACTACTGCTATGCTTACTTAAGTAAAAGATCTCAATACATTCAACCAACACGAAGTTTATCAGAGAAAATATTGAAAAGATTGAGAGTAACTGATTGGTTTGACAGTCTGGTTTGCAGCCCCACTTCATTTTCTTCAGGGTAGCTCACATAGATGTATAATAAAGACTAGATGTCTCATCTTGCCACAGTCAGCTCGCTCACCCATAACATTGTGTTGTAGTGGTGCATGTACTTTTTAAATAACCACCGGTTTGGTTTGTTATAAACGTCAGAGGTGTAGTTATAACACTGCACTTATGGATAATTATGTTACACTTCCGGTCAAAAGTTTGGGATCATCTACTTATTTCCCCATTGGACCTCAGATAGGTGCAATGAATACACACACACACACACACACACACACACACACACATTATGTCAAATCAATATATGAGCGACTAAAACTCAGCATACAGAATGGCAACACGAGATATATGTATACTTTTATAATAGGAATATTACTAATATGATAAAATAATTTGAATTATTACATGTTTAGTTTAAACAAGTAATAATTCAAAATATTGTATTATATTAGTAATATTTTTTATAAATGTGACATTTATTTGCAATAAAAAATAGGTAAAAGATTTCCCTTTACAAACATACATCAAGTCCCCACCCTGAAGAGAGAACTGGACTACTGTGGAGGTATACACATGGAGGACAGATGTACAATGTACAGGACCTCGAGCAGTATGATGGGCTGTGATCGTCTGAAACTTGATGCCTGGCGAATGACCCACTCTGCTGCCCTGACAACCCTCACTGTGCCTTCTGATGGAATCACCAGACCTCCATTTGTTTTTTTAGACACAGCAGGCGGTAGCTCTGGTCCTTTGATGGCAGATGCAGCGTCTGTCACCAGGCTGGCACGGCAGACGTCACAGGACAGCTGCTTCAGTGCCTGTCGCACAACAAATCCTGAAATTTGAGTTAGTATAATAATATCATAACTTATAATAATTAATAAGCATTTCTCTTTTTGGACAATCGTCAGATTGTTTTCCCCCATATTTTGACTATTGCCACTATTAGTTATAGGAAAAATCGACTTTCAGTAAGATTTTACCTGAAATGTACACAAGCGCGTTGTCCACAAGACCATCAAAGCGGACGGGAAGGTAGCTGTGGTCATGTACCAGGGCAGGAATGTCAGCCAACGGGGATGGAAGATCTTCTCCTCCTGCTGCAGAGGACATATCTACAGACAGATGACGGCTGGTAGGGACTCTGTGTCATCCTGTGCTGTCACATTGTCTCTGCATGGTTTAACAACTCCACACCATCAGCTTTCTGAAGATGTACTTGAACTGGCTGGCATTAGGGTTGTTATTCCAGCCACCTTTAAAAAACACAAGATGTTTTATGCTTAAAAAAAAAAGACAAATTAGAACTAGCCAACCCTGAATGATCTTTCCACATAATTTAAGTTGAATGACATGACATTATCATACAATTCAGACTGGGGGGGGGGGGGGGGGTCCCTGACCTTAAAGTATAATCAGTGTGAGGTTTAGGATCCTTCTTGAATCAATTCACAACATAACATGCAGACCATTTTGACACCGGCATCTGGGGAGAAAAAAAAAACTGAACACAAGAGAATTGGAACACAGACAAATTTGCAGACAGCAAGCACACCGGAGCAAGATAGTATCATATGAATAATATATAATACGTACCACTTTATGAACTTGACGCAGATAGAAAAGAGCATCTTATGAACTGGATGCAGACAGGAGGACAGAGCATCTGAACTTGATGAAGAAGACAGTAGATAAACAAGAGAACAGAGCATCATGGACTTGAGGGAGTTTTACCTTAGATCATTTAATGATGTTGTTCTTGTTCTTGGCCCTCCTTTCTCTCCTCAAGGCATTACTCTTCTCCTGCTGCAGTTTCCTCACTCTTGCTGAGGCTTCTTCAAGTTTGGCCTTTATAGCCTTTGGGCAAGCAGGCAGTGCATATAAGTGGTCAGTGGACTGCCGCTTGTGGCTCAAACCCCTCTGTCCAGTGGCTCCCTGTTGTTTTGGCAAAATATACAAATATATAAATAATAGTAAAATAGAAATTAATAACTTACTTTTTCAACAATTCAATCTTCACTTTTAAATTCTGTGAGCCTGAATACATTTTTATGTTCTCCAATTTTTCAACAGAAACACAACAGCATACTTCAGAGAAACTGTACAGGCTTGTCCACTTATAAGGCAACAATATGTTTTGTGGCTCTGGACAAAAATGTAAAGGTTGCCTCCACCTGGGTGTAGCTTCAATGTTCACACGTGTTTATTCATTCAAGTGTGTGAGTGACAGAGAAAGTGGTTTTCAGACTTTTTACACAGAGTACCACCTCAAATACTGTTGGGCTCTTAGACTAATAACACCATCACAGACCTTTCTGGGTACCACCAAGATAAAGGATGTAATATAACAACCCTTATGATGCTCTCGTTTGTTTGTGCCCTTTATTATACATATCTCAGGTATGACCCGCCCTCCTCTGCCTCTGATTGGTTTACCCTCATTTTCTAAACCTAACCAACCAAACGAGCCGAATCAATAACGATTGTCTGGAAGGGAATCCCAGACACACGAAAGATCTCGCGAGAGTTGACATTTTAACCTAAATAGTGATCTTTCTCTACACTTAACAAAGGTGTTTTCATCCCCAGACGAATAGAATTTAACAACAGCAATCTCACCTTATAAGATTTGTATAATGTATGCAATTAAACATAAACGCGTGCAAATCTCGCGAGAATATCGCAGATCTAGGGTTACCATCTGGACGCGACCCCTGAGCTCTTCAATGGGGACTTCCGTGATTTCCTCACAGCGGACGAGAGTCCCGAACAGGTCCAGTTCATTTATGGATTTACGTGATCAAACATCTGTCCAGAGACCCGACGTGTGTTTTGATTTCACCAGGTGAGTCAGACAGGTGAGAATGATGAAAAACATGGCGCTGATGGCACAGCTGCCTCAGCTGGATGTCACGTGTTGTGAAACGTTAAATCTGATGAAGATGCTGATTTTTAATCCACGTGTTTTCTGTCAGTCTGATGGAATAAATGATCAGAACGAACCGTCTGGTATCGATTCACCTGCCGACTGATTTTATCTGAGAACAAGAACAAGAACCTACAGCTGAACACATCATATGATGAGCTAGCTGTTAGCCGTTAGCTGTTAGCCGTTAGCTGTTAGCCGTTAGCTGTTAGCCGTTACTAGCTGTTAGCCGTTAGCTGTTAGCCTTAGCTGTTAGCCTTAGCTGGCTAACTCTCATGTATCTGTTGAATGTGTTCATGCTGCTGGACGTTATAACGGCGTTATAACGTCCCTGTTTGTACCAGCCTCAGTGGCTCTGTTGTCACGTGGCTTTGTTGAATACTGGATTATGATTGGTCAGTTATTTCTGTGTGACAGACTCTGCAGGAACAATAAAATCACTGTTAAACCACTGAAATCATTTTAAAATGAACATTTTGTACATTTTTTCTAATCATTGATTTTAAAAGTAACTAAGTGGATTACATGGTGTAATGTGTACTTGAGTACAAGTAAAAGTTCAGTGAATATTTTCTGTCTTTATTATGACAGTAAACTGTGGACAAAGACATTTGAGGACGTCCTCCTGGACTTTGGGAAACACTGATTGACAGTTATCATCATTTTATGACACTTTATGGACCAAATAACTAAGAAGTTAATCGAGAGCAGATTAATCAATAATGAAAATAATAGTAAGTTGCAGTTTGAACCAGCAGTCAACCCAACAGATGGAGACGTTTTGTTCAGCCTGTTGTCAGGTTTAACATCTGTATTCCAGCAGTCAAAATTAGGATTTTTCACTATTTGTTTTATTCCTGCTGTCTGCAGTGATGTGATCCAGAATCAAACAACGTGTGACCCCACAGAGCAGCTGGAGGAGAGAATGAGGCTATAAAGTCAGAGGAACCTTTAAAGTAAGTGTTCATCATCCTGATTCTGAGTTCATCTTCACTGATTCAGTCTGGACGTCTCTAACATGCATCTTTACTGGGATGTCATAGCGGTCGAGCAGGGCGGCCGATATATAAAACCAGTATCGAAACAAACAAACAAAGGCGTGTGTGATTCCACTATTCCATGCACATTATCCAGGGCCAATAATGGAATATTTATATTATTTATTATTCCAATAAGTAAATTATAGCAGATAAATTCAGACTGTAAAAGGCTGATTTGACAGATTATGTCACAGCATTTAATTTGGGCAAAATGTTCTATAACAGTTGGGCTACACATTGTGGTAAAAACAAAAATCAGATTGCATTTATTTTGAAAGATGTTGTGATTGCGATGTGATTAATGATTCATCAGTTGATGCCAGTTATCTCAAAAGGTCAGATAATCAGTCCGATTCATCAGCAGACCTATTATCATCTAATAATCAGTCTGTCTCTAGATACAGTGCCTGATTTTCTTCTGATACTTGACTTTATGTGGACTTTTTATCACGTGTTTCATATTATTAGTATTTCTGTGCTTGTTTTTGTCTGGTTGAGCCAACATTTATACTTTTGAAGTTTCTTTCCGTGGCACATTTTGTTTTATTTTAAGTGAGAATTAACCAATAGTGATGGACTATGCTGGTAGCGGCATTGAATTGTGTAACAAATCAATGGATAAACTGGTAATTTTATTGGAAGCACACATCGTAATTTAATTGTACAAAGTATCAGCCCGCATTTGTTCACTTATCTCAGCAAAATAGCTGAAATCTGACATCCGTGAAAAGTCTCTTATCTGTAAAAACTCACTTTACTTACTTCTTTCTTTTCCCTCCCTGAGACCAGAATGTCCTCAGGCCACAGGCTGAGAGACGTGGAGCAGCAGCGCCCCCTGCTGGACGGGGAGGAGGAGCCGGTGGAGGGTGTCCGCAGCGAGGCAAAGCAGCTCTGGTTCATCCAGGACTGCTGTGGCATGGTGTGTGCCTTCATCACCTGGTTCCTGGTCTTCTTCGCTGACTTCGTGGTCACCTTCGTCATGCTGCTGCCCTCCAGGAGCTTCTGGTACGCCGTGATCAACGGCGTGGTCTTCAACAGCCTGGCTGTGCTGGCGCTGGCCTCCCACCTCCGCACCATGTTGACCGATCCGGTGAGGAAGCTGAGAGGTTTTAAGGGCGAGACCAGTTGGGGAAAAATAGAAGTTGCTAGCGGCAGCTAAGCCTTAATTTTTTTCCCGTTTCTCTTCTCCTCAGGGAGCCGTTCCAAAAGGAAACGCCACTAAAAAGTACATGGAGAGTCTGCAGCTGAAACCAGGGGAGGTCATCTACAAATGTCCAAAATGCTGCAGCATCAAACCTGAGAGGGCTCATCACTGCAGGTCAGAGGGATTTATTCATTCTAACATTAACCCAAAATCAAGTTGTTAACCTTGTAAACATGTCCATGTGGTATTTCTCATGTGTTACAAGACATATCTGAGCATTTCTTGCTTTGAAACTGCGGTGAGCAGTTGTCATCAGCACTCAGTTCAGTTTGTCGTTTGCTCAGTGAAAGGCTCTGTTTTGTTCTCCACCAACTCCTGAGAAAAATGTTTGTCTCTTTCATTCCATTTCCTTCAGCAATGAGACTCCAACTGTGTCTGTTTGATGATCTTTTTTTGTTAAAAACTCTCACACATCAAAAGGAAAGAATGAATATTTGATGCTTTTCTCTGAAACTTTTATGAAAATGTTGTTTTAAATCCAGAGAATAAGCATCCACAACTGTACAGTTATGGTTACTGTCTCGCTCTACTCTTGTATTTTGAGTAAACAAAGTTAAAGATCAGGTTGACTCCATGTTTATCAGAATATCGTTACCATGAATTCTTTTGGCCACAGTTATTCTGTACTATGAAGCAGAGACGAAGATGTCAGCAGGTTTTTCTTTTTTGTCGTGTCTCGCTGTTCTTCTCTCGTCTGTTAAAGAAATCAACACGACAGCTGAGGTGGTTGTTTTTAAAGTGTGAAGAGATAAGAAGTTAGTCTAGTCAGGAAGTAACTCATATTTTCTCCTCCTTCCTTCTTCTTCTACAGTATCTGTAAGCGCTGCATCCGCTAAGATGGACCACCACTGTCCGTGGGTCAACAACTGTGTCGGAGAGAAAAACCAGCGCTTCTTCGTCCTCTTCACGGTGAGTTCAGTTACTGGTTTTGTTTGTTTTGTTTTGCAAGTGAAGGAAAAAGGAAGAGAGCAAGTACATTTGAGTGATTGGAGGGTTCGATGTTAATGATGAAACAGTTGGTTGATCAATTTATTGCATCATTGAACGACTCAGATGTTTCTTTTTTTTTTTCTCTTGGAAACCAGTCAGTCTGCGTCTGCTGATTGAGGAAACAACGATGGTGACAAATCTGTGTGTGAATAGAGTAGACTGTGTAGCACTTTTATTAATAGTTAGAAAAAGTGTTAATAGTAGTCGCAGCCCTAAATACACCCACCTCCACCTGTCAGGCACCGTGACAGCTTTTGTAGGCTGCTACAAGACAATTTGCTGTTGGTGAAGTTTAGCAAATTGGAACTGAAGGAGACACTCAGACTTCATTCAGCTGTTGTGAGTGGATTTTATTCAGACAATCAGAATGTGGTGCAAACTTCTTAGGTTACAGACGTAGCTTTGGCTCATCACAACTTCTTAAAACCAGCTGCGTGTTTTAGTTCAGTTAGTGAAAAGCCCTTAAATGGCCCCTCACAGTCTAACAGGATCATCTGAACCAACCTCCCGAAAAGCAGGAATAATTAAAATAATAAGAAAAAAGGGAGGGAAGCCTTGAGCACTTTCCTCAGTTTGAGAAAGGTGAGAATCAGACATGTACCTGAACTCTGAGTTTGGAACACTTTGCAATCCGGATTAGCTGCCAGTCAAAGTCTTTGTTTCTTTCTCGTCATGCCTCTTTAGTGCCTGTATTTGTGCATGTGTTTTTCATTTCAAAATGTCTCCCTTTTCTGCTTTTAACAGCCTCCAAACTTGTTCAGTCATTTCCGTAAATGTTTCCCATTTGGCTCAACGACAGGCTGAAGCTGATGAAAACCCTCCAACTCTGATTCTGGGATGTTAAAACACCAACAGAGTGAAGAGCTCTGATCCATTTTCTCGTGTCCACAGATGTACATCGCTCTGATCTCCGGTTACGCTCTGGCTCTCTGTGGATACCAGTTCGTCACCTGCATCAGAGTCCAGTGGAGCGGTGAGATTTTAACTTTTATCCTCAGCTGTCTTACTCTCTTACTGTAGGACGCCGAACCTCAAGTGCGTGACATCAAATATCTGCTCGGATGTTCAGCAAAGTTCTCAAGAAGTGTTTGCAGAGAAGCTGTTGTGACAGAACCTGTCTGCACTTCACTGTGTTGCTCTTCTGTGTTCAGTGTGCAGTGATTTCTCTCCTCCGGTGACCATGATGCTGATGATCTTCCTCTGCATGGAGGCCCTCCTCTTCCTCACCTTCACAGCTGTGATGTTCAGCACTCAGCTTCACTCCATCTGCAACGACGAGACGGTGAGAAGTTCAAACTCATGCTGATATTCGACTCATATTTTTTCCGTTAGTTGACAGAAATCCAAAAACCTCCCATAAATTGCTTCTTAAATGACCGGGAGTGGTGATCGCTGTAGGTGCGTTGCAAGTTTTGTGGTTCAGAAAACTTTATTGTTCATTAGATGTGACAAAAGCATTCGTTTCCATGTGTGTGTCGCCCAACGCAAGAATGACTAGATTTGCTTACATTAGCCACCTCCGTGAATGTTCTCATTCGTCCAGGTCATTGTAATCTCAGGAAAAGATTAAATCGAAAGCAACTGGACTTGTTTAAAAGTCTTATTGAAGACGTTTCGCTTCTCATCCAAGAAGCTTCATCAGTTCATGCCTGTCAGACTAGTCAGAGCTAGTCTAACTAAATGGTGGGAACCCCAGGTATTTAACCTCTGTAGATGTGTTCCAATTCATCAGTGCTCCAATCAGATTGACAACAGTCGTTTGGAGTCGTTGATCACTGGGAGTCGTTGATCATACCTGGTTTCGGGTCACACCCAGTGATCAACGACTCCAAACGACTGTTGTCAATCTGATTGGAGCACTCAATACCTGGGGTTCCCACCATTTAGTTAGACTAGCTCTGACTAGTCTGACAGGCATGAACTGATGAAGCTTCTTGGATGAGAAGCGAAACGTCTTCAATAAGACTTTTAAACAAGTCCAGTTGCTTTCGATTTAATCTTTTCCTGAGATTAGCCACCTCGTTTATTAAAAAGATCAGCGCACATTTGAATCAGAATTTCAGGTTTCGACTCATATACATTTTTTCAGCATTAGATTTATGTTTTCTCCCGATATTCGTTCCAAGAGCCCTGTTGTGTGTCGTTGTAACGAGGTTGTGTCTGTGTGTGTGTCAGGAGATCGAGCGTCTGAAGAACGAGAAGCCGACGTGGGAGCGTCAGACTCGCTGGGCCGGGCTGAGGTCGGTGTTCGGAGGTCAGCCGTCGCTGATGTGGATCAGCCCCTTCGCTGGACTCAGACTACCAACGTTTCTCCCCAGACGCACCTGGAGGGGCGGGGCAGAGTTCTCCGTCTGATCAGCTGTCACTCAAACCCAAACCCAAACCACACTGGTGCTGTTTCATGACGGTGATGAACCTGCAGAGTCCAGCTGGTCCACAGAGCCTTCGCCTCCTCAGCAGGTTCTCTTTACCTCAAGGACGTTTCTGAGCTGCAGAAACCAGGTTCAGACTCTGCTGCAGCGCCCCGGAGCAAGACCTCAGTCTCCATCTCTGACACTCGGACGTCCCCACTGATAGTAAACAAATCTAACTCAGTCTGAATGACTGGAGGCCGATGCTGCTTCATGTGTGGAGAATCTTTAGAGGAGTTTCAGTCAGAACCGTCTGACAAAAGATTCAGATTCAGACTCTGAATGTCTGTCTTTTTTTATTTTTTTTATTTTGCTCTTTAAGATGCTGGATCTTCTTAGAGCAGTTACTGACAACAGACTGATGATCATCTCAAACGCTTTGGGACCCACAGCTGTAACTGATGTGTTTGGTGTCTGGAGAAGTTGATCTGCACTGTGTGCATCAACATGAAGCTGTAGAGTCGCAATCAATTGAAATATATAGCCTGACGTGAGGCTGCATGACAGCTGGTTATATTTGTACAGACAGAAATCTGCTGGAGGGGCGATTATACGGAGCTCCAGCATCACCAGACAGTCGTGGGGTGCACAAAGACATAAGAGCGAGTATTGTGTTGTTCAGTACATTATCATGAAGGTGTTAGCTGGTGCTGATTTATCTGAAGAAAGCTAACTCCTGACATGGTGCAAACATTACAGCCGGCATGTATTTGACAGTCTGTGGCTGTCAGCTTCAGTTGTTGGGGTCATTGTAGGTGATGTTTCGATCGACCTGCAAACTCCAAATTTAGTAGTGAACCAACCGTCTAGGTATTCTTGTTCAGGGTCAAAATCAAATCGCTGAAGCAACCTGTTCTACTCGATTTGCAGGCAAGTTTCAGTCACAAAAATTTCACATAAGAGCAAAAAATAAACTTAGCTGACAAGTGTGAAGTTTTGCTGTTGGACATTAGCAGACATGAAGACTTGCAAAAGTTTTCATAAATGCTTGTAAAATTTAAAATCCTGTCGTCAGACCTCCCAATAAACTGGCAGCCAGGATGCACATCACAGTGACAGTTAGGTTTATTTGGAGACGGTCGGTCCCCCACTTTGGTCCAGACTGAAAAATCTTTAACAACTTGAGGATGGACTGCCTTAAAGGAGCAATGAGTACAGGAGTCCGAATAGCAAGTTGGAGCCCTAGACTGTATATTAAAACAGGTTTTAATCCTTTTTAATATATGATATACGTTGTATGATTGAAGCAAAATTGTTTTCTCCCATCCCCTCCTACCCAGACCCTGCAGGAGCTCTGCAGGAGCTCTGCAGGAGCCCTGCAGGAGCCTCCTGCAGGGCTCCTGCAGGAGCACAGGATGCACGCAGCCTCTTAAACTGACAATAACAAGCGAGGACGAAGTCCCCACTGTAAGTTGATCAGCTTTTTATAACTGTCAGTTGTCTGTTGATGTAAAGTTAAGCCTCTTATCCTGCAAATAAAAGAACCACTTCTGACTTTAGTTTAGAAAATTACTGGATGCAACAAATTCTCTTAAATCCTTCATGCATTCCACTTAAATCTGCTCATGGATGTTTCTCCCGGAGGCCTGATGCTCTCAAAGTGTCATTTCTTTGTGACCTCAACAGTTTGGGAATATATAAACTTGGCTGTTTATTGTGTGCAGTGAGATTGATCCTTGTTTACTGTGCATCAGGCCTCACTGAGCTCTTGTTTGACATCTCTGGAGAACAGGAAATACTTCAGTACAATCTGTTTCAAACCATCAGCAACCATCAGGACTGGACAGTTTTTTCTTCTCCACATCTCAACAAGATGAATGTCACAGGGTGAACAGCTGATTTCAAAGTGTTTCTCTGGTTAATTTCAGACTGCTTCTTCCTCCTGAGGAGGGTGTTTTCTACTCTGATTACTCACTAAATGATTTTCCACCGATTCTTAAAAAGTATTTCTCTTGAAATCAGTGTCTGTAGGTCCTGGAAACAAAGTCTGGTCTTAAATTGTCTTAAATGATCTTTTTTTTAATCCTCTGTTTTCCTGTGGAGAGGAGTGAAATCAGTGCAGTCCTGCAGACTTTTTTTCTGAGCAGGGTCGAGTTTGTTTTAACTCTTTTTAATTTTGAAAAGCACTTCAGAATCCTCACGTCTACATTTAAACCTGATGACAAACCTGGAAAAGAGAATGTGAGTTTTTCAAAGAATGTGTCTGAGTTTTGGGCGGTTGTACGTTTGTTTTATCTCAGAGCCTTTTGTATGTTTGTGTTTCCACTTTTCAGACACTTAGAATAAAGTTCCTCTCTACCTCTTTAAAGAATCTCAGTCTTTGACTCATTTTTGTTTTTATTTTGACATTCCTGCTCCCCCAGAGGACGAACCCTTTTGTTCTCAGTGACCCCGTAACCATGAGACAAAATTAATCACTGTCATCAGTATTATGATGTCCCGTCCAGCATTTCTTTTATATTTTTTATCACTATCAGAGCTTTAAATGCTCTGGCTTGTTGGTGTGTTTTTAGCCACGCTACAGCGCAGCTCCAGAGATGAAAACATCGGCCTGTTGATCGACCTCTTTGGTCCAGACTGAACGGCTATTTAATGGATTGTCGTCGAAGCTTGTGCAGATATTCATGATCCCCAGAGGATGATTCTTCCTGACTGTTTCTGATCCTCTGATTTTTCCTCTAGCGCCACCCAGAGGTTGACATTTTGTGGGTTTTTGAGTGAAATATCTCAACAGCTATTGGCTGGATCGCCGTGATGTTTTGTTCAGACCTTCATGTTTCCTTCAGGATGATCCTCTGACTTTTCATCTGGCACGATCTTCATTTTGATTTGTGTTATTCTTTGGATTATTAGTTGCAATTAGCTTAGCATTTAGCTGAAAGTTGGTGAAAATTTTGGTACGCGACTTGCTGAGTTATTGTTCTGTATTTGAGCGGGCATTCACATGAATTTTCCCTCTAATTTTTCCAATTATTCCGACACACATGAATGCAGACTGAATTTATGAGTTTATGTAATGAATTTAGGTGACAAAGTAACAAAATTAAATATATTTTTGTATATATTTTAGGTTACCAGCCTTCAACTTCAATAAACCTTCCCCATCTTTCCCTCTGCTTCTTAAGGTCATTTCTTTTTGTAATATATCTTCCCAGTAATCAGGCATTTTAGGCCACAACAATCCTCAGAAAGCCTGTGAAGTCCTGGAGGGACTGCACTGTGTGTAATTTTAAGGGGGGATAATTTTTCAGCCTGAATCCTCATTTTAACTGACAGAATGCATCCTAAACTGCCTTGAAAAATCCAGTTTCCAGGTCTGTTCAGTTCTAATTACTCTGAATTTTTGCAGTAATGTTATTTGGGAGTTTGTGTTCAGACTTTGTGCAGTTGTGTCTCTCTATCGCAGAGCCTCCATCTGTGACAGCAGCCCAGTTTTCCCACCGACTCAGGCAACATTTTGGCTCCAGTTAATCATTTCTGATCTCTTCACGCTGCCACAGACTCTAACCTGCACCTTTCATTCAGAGGAGAGGTCTCCATTTCTTCAGACATGTTCTTCAGGGTTCTCTGCGTGTTTCTTGTCCTTGTTGTGTTTTGGGGTCCGGTCCACGGCGGGCCGATGACGGACCCCCACCCCAACATGTTGGACCAGGAGCTGTTCTGGGGCGCCGACCAGTACGACTTCGCTGTGGTGCTTCGTGCTGCAGGGCTGGACTGTTTCTGGCACTTTGCTCATCATGGAGAGAGATTCTACCTCAACTTCATGTGAGAAGAAACGCTGAGGCTTCTTGTCAGAGAAAACACGCTGTTACTTCCCAGCAGCGTCCTGTACACCGTTGTTTTCCTGGATGTGTCACGCCCTCTGGCCTTCATTCTCTGTATTTGTTCATGTTTTACAGATGGTGAAAGATCCATACATGGCTTAGTAGTAAACAGTTGTTAAATAAAAATGGACCCCATTTTTTTTTTTACACACTGGTGTTGGATCGGTTCTCTGTATCAGCTGGTACTCAAAGTTAGGGTGTCACATTCTGTATCAGGAAGGAAAAAATGGTATCAGAACATCTCTGGTATGAATATTTACAGTGAATTTAATGTCGATCCAAACTGTAGTTGAGGAGAAACTGTATCTGCAGCTCCAGAGGAACAAATTAGACTTTGACAGAATTAGTTTCTGGTCTCAAACAAAATCTACACATTATTTATACAGTGTGCAAATGTATGTAACTCTGTGTTGTGTTTCTGTCTGTCTGTTTCCTGTCTGTCTGTAGGTCCAGTGGGTGACGGGAGTCGGCCATGACAGACACCTGTCTGTGAGCGTCAACGCTCCCAGCGGTCTGATGGTGTCAAGTGTTGATGACGCGAAGGGTCAGATCAACTTTAAGGCCGAGGAAACAGGTATTTGTCTGTCTGCCTGCCTGCCCTGCCTGTCTGCCTGTCTGTCTGTCTCTGTCTGTCTGTCTGTCTGTCTGTGAACGTGACTCCAAGCTAAGGGTCAACAGTGAAGATTTAGGCTAAAAACATGGTGTAAATTTAGTCTTTCAGGCCAAATTGGCATGTCAGGTGATACATTCACGTGGATCGAGTGTCACCTCTGTGTTGTTGTATTCTTTGTGTTTAGTGTTTCTCACTTGTGTGTTTGTGTCCTTCCAGGTTTCTATCAGATGTGCTTCAGCAACTTCCACAACCGCTTCGGCACCATGCAGGTCTTCCTCAGCTTCGGCGTTTACTACGAAGGGTCCCAAGACCCCACCAAGAGCAAGGAGGAAGAAAAGGAGAAGAAAGAGGAAATCAGCAAAGACCTGAACAACACACTGAACGTCATCGAGGTACACACACACACACACACACACACACACACACACACACTCTGTTTATTGGTGCAGCCTGTAGTTACAGTAACGACAGTAGTAGAGTGAAAACAATCTAAAAATAATAATAATAACTTTATTTATATAGCACCCTTAAAAGCAGAGTTTACAGTGTTTTGACAGACAAAGCAAAAGAGCAGAAACAGGACAAAGAGAAGCTAGAAAAAATTAAGCTACAATTCACATAAAATTAAGACACAGCAAATGAGACATGCAGAGACGACATTACATGATGCTGTCTCATCAGTATAAATAAATATAAGGAATGAAATAAGACATTATGGAAGTCGCACACAGCAGCTGCTCCAGAACCTGAAATTTTGCTATTTTTTGTGGGTTTTTTCTGCACATGTGCACTTTAAGTAGTCCTGCGTAGGCTTATGTAGTCTTGTGTAGGTTTGTGTAGCCTTGTGTAGGTTTGTGTGGCCTCTTGTGTTGTTTCATGTGGTTCTGGAGAAACATTTTGTTTCACTGTGTAGTGTGTACTAGCTGTATATGGTCTAAATTAATTTTTACATGTTGTATGATAGTGTTTTGATGCGTAGTGTTTCATATTTATTCATGTATTGTCAGTTATTTTACGCATAGTATAGAAATAGTATAATCTAGTAGTAGCATGGTCATATTTTTAGACGTAATATTGTAAATATATTCACACAAATGAAGTTATTTTAGACATGGTACAGTTATAATTTTCTGTGGAAGCTTGAGTGATGTTTCAGTCACATACACGTCATCATTTATTCATCTTTAGTCGACACTAGTCTCAGTTCCAGCCTCTGATACTGCCTAAAATGTTGGAATCAGTATCGGTGAGTGTGTGTGTGTCTGTGCACCACACGATTTAATAACCCTGAGAAAACACCCTGTTACTTCCCAGCAGCGTCCTGTACGCCCTTGTTTTCCTGGATGTGTCACGCCCATTAGCATTCATTCTCTGTATGTATTTATTATTTATTTATTATTATTTATTTATTTATTATTAACAGTGACGGAGCACATTAATGAACTTCAAGACATGATGTAAATATGCCGGAGTTAGCAAAAAATGCTAATTACATCTGTAGTCCCTCGCAGGTAACAGAGAAAGCAAAAGAGAAGCCAAAATAAATGACCAGTAAAACATTTAAAAAACATCACATTAAACTTAGACATCAAACAGACATGCCACTGGATCTACACTGTAAAAAAAAAAAAAGAAAAAGTCATCCAGAAGTGTGCAGGTGTATGGATACCACTTCCACACGTGTTGACCCGTCCCTGCTGCCCGGGACGGTCCAAGACACTCATGCTACACAACGAGCTGCAAGACTGACACATCACGCATGCAAACAACAACACAGATACAGAGAATACGTCACAAAGTATTTGTACTTAGTTACACAAAGTATTTTTATGTGTCTGCGTTTTGCAGGAGGCGAGTCACAGAGTGGAGAACCACGTCTTCCACATGTTTCGCTACTACAGCTTCGGCCGCATGAGGAAGAGCGCCGACTACTTCCTGCTGCTGTCCAACTCGCAGTACGTCACCTGGTGGTCGACAGCGCTCAGCCTCCTCATCGTCACCTCCGGCTACCTGCAGCTCCTCTTCCTCAAAAGACTCTTCGTCACCAAGACCTGCACGGAGGACGAGAAGCCGCGCTGCTGACAGACTCGCAGGCAGGATGTTAACAGATCAGTGTGAAAAAAAAAAACACTAAATGTGTCTGCATGTGTGAGGAAAGCGTCACCACAAATTATACTTTAACGCTGCTCGCCATTTTTCTTTCTGGGATCGTGCTTGTGTTCTTGTACTGCATTTCTTTACACAGTATCACGATACAAAAACACCACCTGTTTTTAATTTTCTTCTTTCAAAAAACGTGTTTTCTTTATCCAGCATGCATTTTGGGTAACACTTTATCTGAAGGGGTGTGAATAAGACATAACACCACTAGATCATGAAATTTCACAACAGGTTCCTCCTGTTTTTACAGGAAACACTTAAATGTGCAGAATCAGCACTCTGCTGAGGAAGTTCCCTTAAAACGGAGCTCCCAGGAAAATATGACACAGTGACACAGTTATAACGGTCTTATGACCAGTGTCAAAACTAAACACATACAACAGTTTAATATGATGTTAACAATTAAAGCTTAACAGTCTCTTTAAGTTTGATAATCAGGTCTGCTATGGCAGGTTTATGACAGGTTATGTTGTCTTGGTCAATGTCAAGTTGTTATGACATCTGAAACAATGTCAGCTTTGCATAAAAAATGATGTAATCGACTACATGAGTGTTACTACGTTTTCTCCTGTTCATTTAGCGAACTTGTGCTTTTTAAAGTTTGAAATATTTTGTGTTTATTATTTTGGTTGATTTCTGATGTTCTAAAGGACTAAATGGGGACATTTCAGCCAAGAAGTCGAAAAAATTTTCCTCTTCCTGTTATGCGTCAGTCCATGCAGCTGTTTTCACAGTTTGGAGAGATCTGCTGAAGCTCGTCACGGTTCAGTTAATGCCAATGTCATGTGTTTGTCTGATGATCATTACAGAGCGTATCGGCTTACGATCAGCCACTTAAGATCCAAGTGGAATCGAAACGTCGTCATTATCAAACTTTTGTCGCGTGCTGTTTTCTACTAGCCTTGCACCTGCGTGATGTGTGTATCATTATATTCTCTGAATAAAACCACACCTGTTTTAATGACCGGCCTCACCTGGCTGATCTCTGTGGAATGTGGCAGGTCTGTGCGAGAGTCACTTTTGGGAAGTTAGAAAGGTTTTGAGTAAATTCTGCCCCTCCTGTCCTTCCAGGAAAATGTTTGAGATGGACAGTGATTTCCTGATCTTATTTGATTTTAGTTTTCACTTGAAGTCTTAAGACTGGACGGATCAGATAGACTGGACAGAGCGGACAAAGACATCAGGAAACAAACAGCAGTCTTTCCTGACGAAGGTTTTGTCGACCTGTAAATGCACCCCGACCTCCTCCAGACAGGGACTTTGTGACTTATTTGTTTCTGCTTTCCAAGTGTTCAGACATTTTTCCACATACATGTCTTTTTTCACTGAACATAAACCCGTGACTTAACCCAACATGTGCAGTTCACATTAATCCACATTTGATCTAAACACTCTAAAACTGTCATTTCTCTCGGTCATTTACAACAACAGCAGCCTCACTTTCAAAGATATTTTGTGCTGGTAAAACACACTGACAGCTGGTTCTGAACCACTGAGTGGAGCCTTTTGGACATTACAGAGAAACAGATGAATGTAGCAGCTGTGTTTGTTTCTGTGTTTCTCCTCAGTAGATGAGTTTCTCCCCTCACTGTGTGATTCCCTGCTGGAGCTTCCAGTTATCGATATGATTGGTGACACTGAGCTCTGAGACTTTGAACAGGATGAGCAGGTTTAATAAATAAAGTGAAAGGTGTTGTTATTATTGTGTCTTTGCCACTGACCTGGCCGGCGTCACTAGTATTAATAATGCTTCAGGGAAACACCTGAGAGGAATCAGGAAGTTACATCGGTGCTAAAACTCAAAAGTGACCTCCTTCTTCTCTCACTGGCATATTTGGATTCAGATCAGCTGCTCGTCAACAGGTAAGTGACCTCTGAATGTTTTTTGATCAACTCCTTTTAAATCTTTTCATTTAATTGTTGTTCATTTTTTGTGGGCTTAAGTTTTTTAAAGATTATTTATTTTAGTATCTTTGAGTATTTACTGGGGACAGAGGCAGATCAGCTTCAGACTGAACAACTGATCATAATTTTATTGAAAGTGTGATGTGGCCTGCAGCAGGAGGAGCAATATTTGTTAAAGTTAGACCAGAAAGGTAGTTTACTGTTGAATCTCATTCCCAGGACGTCAAATACCAACGTTCTGGGTTAGTAAAGTAACCTGAGCACAGCAAAATGATGAGGTGAAAAAGCAGATACAGGAATATGGCACCACACACTTCTAATGGGTCATAATTGATGATTGAAAGTGATTATGTTCATGCTGAGGAGAGACGTGTCTGCTTAGCCTGGGATTACGTTATATGAATAAAAAGGTATTCATTATCTTGTCATATGTCTTAATGGTTTTGGATTTTACAAAACTAAAACCAATTAAAGGACAAGAATAAAACAACTAAAAATGAGTTAGGGCCATCTTTAATCCTTCTCTGCAGCTTTTCCCAACATATTTCTGAAATAAGATTCAAAGTGATCAGTAATTATGCTTTAATGGTTTAATGCTCCTAGTTTTGAAGTTGGGTGAAATCAAAAGGTGCTTCCAGACAAATGACAACAGCACCACTGTGCTCTGAAACCAGTTATTTCTAATAGTTTGCCCTGCAAAACATACATGCTGCATTCAATTGCACTCGGACATCAGAGGTTCGCTCTTGCAAAATTTCCAACCAGTCTCAACTTTTCGTATACATATTTTGAATTAAATCATTAGAAAATGGGGTGGCAGCTGGGTTGGGAAGGCATCTTTTCTCTTACCTAGATCTACCTGAGTGTCCAGCAACTATCCCAAAATCTAGCTTTGTGTGTCCTGGATTTAACAAGTTAAGTTTTTAAGTTCTTCTTTTTTTATTGTACGTGATTAATGTAGTTTAACAGCTTTGTTTCAGTAACTCGCATCACTTCATTGACTCCTCACTCACTCTGGTCCTTCAGGGAAGTTTCTCTACTGGTTTAAGTCTACCGTCACGGGCCGGATTCCCCAAAGCCTGAAAACAGAGTAGCAGTAATTCTGGTAGATAATAAAGTAAGTCTGGTAGATTCTACTGCAGAAAGAAAGTAGTTCCTCCATGAACCTGCTCACAGCAAGATGTGTGGATTATTTTGAGCAACCTGGTCATGATCTTTTGATAGATACATTGGGTTTCAGTTTTTCCATTTTTTCATTTTTTTTATTTTTATTTTGTGTGTGTGTGTGTGTGTGTGTGTGTGTGCATGGAGCAACACAGGACCTCTGCCATGTAGTCATATAATATTTGAGAGAAGGAAGCAAAACTCTGCAACTCACACCAAAACTGTATAGATGGAAAAAATAGCACTAAAAGCCAGAAGAAAAATATGCATTTTTGATTTAAGGGTGAACTGTCCCTTTAAGTCTGTCAGTTCACACCTCTACTGACCATTTGTGATTGGATCTCACTCCCTGCTCTATATGCAGATACACACTGGGGCTAGTTTGTCTGACTGTGTGAAAATCTAATGTTCTCACAGCGCAGATGACGAAGAAAGGCACTCATGAATCTGAGAAAGTAGAAGTGTGCGTCCAGCGCACCGCAGAGCGCCTCTTCTGTCCACTCTTCACTGCAACACAATGTTTTTGTCAACGAGAAAAACTGCTTCATTTTTTGCATTTAATGCCAAATTTTGCAGAAAGCCTGGATGATGACAAATTCACCATAATAATTTCACTTCAACGGTATAAATAAACGTGTTTGCAAAATGCACTGTTGTTTTTGACCCAACAATAGCAGCCAACATGCTGGGACAAACGGACACGAAGTTTTTTTTACACAAAGAATTTGTTGCAGACAGAGTTTCATAAAGTTAAGAAAGCTTCTTCTCACTCAGCAACTCTCAAAATTAGGAGATTTTTAAATGTAGTCCGAGGCTATAGTGGTTACTAATGTGTTCAACAGCTGTCCAACTGTGATCGGATCACTCATGATGCATGTTAACAGCAGGTGTAAACAGGCTCTGAGAGGCTGCTGCACACCTTTGTTCCAGTTCACCAGACGTGGTGATTTTTTAATTCACACTTTAGCTCAAGTCACTTGAATTTGTGCACCTGTTTAACTGAGCCTGGTTAATTTGCACTTCACTGTGACACCATTCCATTTCATTTCTGTCTTCCCAGGAGCACCATGAGTGAAGTAGATATTGCGGGTTTAGGCCTGAGCATAATAGACATGGTCTTGTCCATGTGCAAGACAATCTACAAGATGTCTCAGAATGTGAAGGCCAACAAGGAGCGCTGCCAACAAGTCGCCGAGAGAGTCAGAGTGTTGGAGGATCTGATTCTCACGATCGAACCCGTGCCAGATCTCTCCCTCTGTGAACAAGGCCCTGAAAGAACTCTACACCACCATGGAGTCTGCAAAGACGCTGGTCATGAAGTTCTCCAAAACTAAAGCTTTTACTGGCTTCATGACGTCCAGCAGCCATAAAGACAAGTTCAACGAGGTGGACAAAAAGCTCTCTGACCACCTCCACGTCCTGTCTGGAGCTCTACTGATCGACCAGGGGAAAGTCCTACACAAGGTGTACAAAACTGTTAGAGGACAAAAACTACCTGCTTCTAGGTCCTCATCACCTGTCCCCAGCATCATGTCGCCCACGCAAATCTACAGCCCGCTGTCCACGACACCTGTCCCCAGAATCAGTCCCCCATGCGAATGTACAGCCCAGCAGCTCTTCCACCTGTCCCCTGCATCATGCCCTCCATGCAAATGTGCAGCTCCACGCCAGCTATGCCTTTCCCACTTTCATGACCCCCATGCCTCTGCCTGGAGCCATGGCCCCCTACAGTATCACCACCACCCGCATCGTCTCCAGCAAGTCGGCTATGCTGTCCCCCACCGATATCCCCTCCACCTTGGCCAACCTCTTTTCCAAATGACTTTTTCACAGAAAATGCCGCCCCTGCGGTTCTTTAGATTAGCTCAAGAGGGCGGTATTTGCCCCATTCTTTTTGTTGAAACTTAAATAACAATAAATGAAGTAATCGGTGCAGTTACACTGATTGTATGTTCAGTCTACCAGCGACAAAACATCAGGCTACAAGTCCCGTATTTTGCCCATATTATCATCACCATCTTGTTGTGTCTTGCATGTAATGTACAATGTTTATACAAATAACTGTTTTATTATATATTTTATCCAATTATATTCTGATTTTAATTATCTGTACATGCATATATGTGGGTAGGATGAGGGGATTAAACCTTTGTATCCGTTGTGCAACCCCGTGTTGTATAATGATGATCAATTACCTTGATACATTGATAACTGAAAGATTCCCAAGTTCTAACAAACTTTCCTATGTCACTCCTCCTTGTGTATCTAATTTTGTCCAGATGCAAAAACCTCATCAAGTCTATCCATATAATGTTTTCTGGCTGGAGAATTGGCGCCAACCACTGCTTACCTCCATGAATCAGCTGTTAATAATAACATAACAGTGAATGGAAAAGCATTATACATTTCCTTGACATTAACAAATAGTTCAATTGTACACTTTGATAAACACATAAAATAAACATAACTGTTAGAGTTCCGCTCAACAGACATTTCCCTCTAAACCTCACATAGTTTCAAATTAAACAAACAAAAAAAGCAAAATAATCTAGAAAACTTTTTGCGAACATTGCACAGTATTTGTATCAGAACTTTTCCCTCTTTCCCTCTTTTTCCTCTTCCTTTAATCATCTCACGGCCACTCAGATTTTAAACTGATGGTCCTGAGATGGGAACCACGTACGTGACCCACTGATGCATTTTTATTAACAATCTATTATGTACTGTTATTACTGTACAATATGATGCTAATCAAGGGCTTTCTTCTGCAGGTTTCACCCCAGGAAATACTTTGAAGTACCTTCAGTATTATTTATAAGTAGATAGTAAGGCACACATATTTGTTACTGATTGAAAGGCAGAGACATGATGTCACAATTAATTAAAGGAAGGGGCTGGAACTACTGAAAAGGAAGAAGAAAATGATTAATAAACAAGAAATAACAAAAAAAAATGACAGTAGATAAAATTACTTTATTACAATTAATGCTAAAAAAAAGGCCTTGATATAAATTCTAAAAGAGTGAACAATACAAAAGTTAAAACCCAGCCCAACTTAAGCAAAATTAAAGAAATAGTAAACTGAGCAGAGGCCACTTGTTGAGAGGCAGACTACACAGAGGAGTGTCTACGGGTGCTACCACTGCTCACCACAAGTGGGCACAGCAAACAACACAGCAATCCTCAAACGAAGATGGTGCAGTCTGTGTCCCAGTGCAACTACTCACATGCAAAAGTGAAGGGACCTCACCTCGGGTGCCTGGCCTCTCACCAATATGGCTCTCCAGTCCTGAAACAAAGAAAACTCACATAAGGTAAGGAGCATGGATCCCAGTTAGCCTAACAAATGCAAAATAACTAATTATGGGAACTCAAAACAGACTACTATGACAAAATAACAGGCAAAACTGGGAAAACTAAATCACAAATCAATAGTTCAACAATAATTAAAGCAATGAGTAACTGAAGAACAATTTAATGTTAATTAAGGGCAAAACAACGAAATTAACAAACAAAACAATTAATGAAATGATATGGGCAAATCTAACTAACTAACTAACTAACAAAGCAAAACAAAAAGGCAAAGCAGCAGTGGTCAAAGGGGCAGGAGGACCTAAAAGTGGGGAAACCACAGTTAGCTGAGCTCACCATACTCTATATTAAAACTGTAATGAGGTGACCTACTCACCACCTCAAGGTCTGGGCTCTAATGGATGCAGGAGGGCAGGAGGGAAGTCAACTTGTACCTGGTCAGCTAACTCATCATACTTGCTAAACAAAACTAGAATAGCAATACAGGTACAATTGTACACAAAGGGTGCTTCTGGCACATACCTGGTACAAACAAACATGGGCAGCCACAGCAGGGACAGGGCATGAGGCAGGAAGGGGCAAACAAAGGCCTACAGGTGCCATTTATTGCCATCCATCCATCTTCTTCCGCTTATCCGGGACCAGGTCGCGGGGGCAGCAGTCTAAGCAGGGATGCCGTTCCAGTGGCTTAGGCCACAGTGACATAGTCCCTCCAGCGTGTCCTGGGTCTTCTGCCCGGAACACCTCCCCAGGAAGGCGTCCAGGAGGCATCCGATATAGATGCCCGAGCCACCCCAGCTGGCTCCTCTCGATGTGGCGGAGCAGTGGCTCTACTCTGAGCTCCTCCCGGGTGACAGAGCTCCTCACCCTATCTCTAAGGGAGCGCCCCGCCACCCTGTGGAGGAAATTCATTTCAGCCGCTTGCGTCCGAGATCTCGTTCTTTCGGTCATGACCCAAAGTTCATGACCATAGGTGAGGGTAGGAACATAGACTGACCAGTAAATCGAGAGCTTCGCCTTTCGGCTCAGCTCCCTCTTCGCCACGACAGACCGGTACAACGACCACATTACTGCTGCCGCTGCACCGATCCATCTGTCAATCTCATGCTCCATCCTTCCTCACTCGTGAACAAGACCCCAAGATACTTGAACTCCTCCACTTGAGACAGGAGCTCTCCTCCAACCCGGAAGGGACAAGCCACCTTTTTCTGGTCAAGAACCATGGCCTTGGACTTGGAGGTGCTGATTCTCATTCCAGCCGCTTTGCACTCGGCTGTAAACCGCCCCAGTACATGCTGAAGGTCCTGGTTCGAAGGAGCCAACAGGACAACATCATCCGCAAAAAGCAGGGATGAGATCCTGTGGTCCCCAAACCATGGCCGGCAGTAAGTCAGACCTGTTCCCAGCCATTTATTGCCTGGCTCTGATTAGGGGGGTTGGCTGAGGGAGGAGTCAGGCCCAGGCTGCAGGAGGGAGTATCCCCACTACACATGCAGTTTGTGCAGTTTTCTAACAGCTTTGCACCTGTGTGATATGTGTATAACTTTATTCTCTGAATAAAACCACACCTGTTTTAATGACCAACCTCACCTGGCTGATCTCTGGATCTGAGGAACGTGGGCAGTTCTGTGTGAGAGTCACTTTTGGGAAGGTTTGAGTGAACTCTGCCCCTCCTATCATTCCAGGAAAGATGGCGATCTCCTGATCATAAAGATCATAAAGATTTGGATCTTGCTTTCAGTTTGAAGACCGGATGAATGTGGCTTATTTGCTTTTGCTTTCTTTTATTTCCAAATCCTCATTCATTTTTCCAAATACATGTCTTTTTTTCGTTGAACTTAAACCCATCACTTAGCCCAACATGTGCAGGACTGATCATTAAACAATGTGCCTTAATTTCTGCGGGTGTTGTACTGGACCATCGTGGTGAAGAGGGAGCTGAGCCAGAAGGCAAAGTTTCCCATTTACCAGTTGACCTATGTTCTGACCCTCACCTGCCAGCAGCCAAAATGAGTTTTCCTCCATAGCATGTTGGGTCTCAGCCTCAGAGACGGGGTGAGGAGCTTGGGCATTTGGGGAGGGCTTGGAGTCGTTTCATATCTAAAAGGAGCCAGTTGAGGTGGTTCAGGCATCTGATCAGGATCCTCTTTTTCTGGTCCAGCTGGGAGGATACACCAGGATAAACCCATAGCTCACTGGAGGGATTATAATCTCACCTGGCCTGGGAACACCTCCGGATCCCCCATCAGGAGCTGGAAAGTGTTACTGGGGAGAGGGACATCTGGAAAGACCTTTCTCAGCCTGCTGCCAACCCGGGACAAGTGGAAGAAAATGGATGGATGGATATTTTAGTATAAAGGTATATAAATATCTACGTATTCATACAACATCTTTTCATCTTAACAGTTTTGGATGTTACAAAACTAAAACCAATAAAAGAACAAGAATAAAACTAAACACAAGAGGCCATCTTTAACCCTTCTCTGCAGCGTTACCCAACAGATTTCTGAAATAAGATTCAAGGTGATCAGTAATTATGTCAATGCAAGCTTTAACTGTTTAATCCTCTCAGTTTCAAAGCTGGGTGAAATCAAAAGGGGCTTTCAGACAAGTGACAACATCACAGGCGATGGCGCTCTGAAACACATTATTTCCAGTGGCTTGGCCTGCACCATTGGTGGCTTGTTGCAAGTTTGCAAAACAACAACTTTGTTGAACTTCGATTGCAAGCTCAGGTCAAAATGTGTTGTGTCTGACAGGGCCTGAACAGTCCACTGGGAGCGTCATGTCTTGCTGCATTCAACTGCACTCAGACATCAGAGTTTTGCTCTTGTAAAATTTCTGACCAGCCACAGCTTTTCATATTCATATTTTTAATTAAATCATTCAAAAATAGGCTGGCAGCTGGAGCAGCCAGGCATCTTCTCTTTTACCAACATCCACCCAGGACTCTCTGCAGTTTCCCACAACTGCCCTGAAGTCTAGCGTCATCTGTCCTGGATTTAACAACCACTGCCCCAAATTTAAGTTCTTCTTTTTCATTGTATGTGATAAATATAGTTTAACAGCTTTGTTTCAGTAACTCACATCATTTCATTGATTCTTCATTCAGTTCGGTCCCTCATGGAAGTTCTGCTCGTTGTTCCTACACGTTAATGTTTTTGTTTATTTCTGTTTGAGCAATAAACAGAAATTTCTATGCACACACTTTGAACATCTTTCATTTTCCGTTTTTCAAATTTGAATATCCAACAATTAAAATAATGTCACATTCACGAAAAAACTTCATATGAAAATGATAAGTTTCTCTGCTGTCTCCAAATTGTCCCTGATACTGTATCTATGTGTCCTCTGTGCTGTTTTTATTTTTCGGACGACCTTAATCCTTAAACATATGTCGTTTTGGGACATTTGCTGAAAGACTGATGCTTTGTTTTTAAGACAGTCTTAAAAAGCTTCCAGTTATCGACATGATCGGACACACTGAGCTCTGAGACTTTGAACAGGATGAGCAGGTTTAAATCTGATAGATGCTGTTGTTGTGTCTGTGCCGCTGATCTGGTGCATCATCACTGGTACAAAGAATGTTTCAAACCCTGAGAGGAATCAGGAAGTTACAGCGGTGCTAAAACTCAAAAGTGACCTTCTTCTTCTCTCAGTGGCACATTTGGATTCAGATCAGCTGCTCGTCAACAGGTAAGTGACCTCTGAATGTTTTTGATCGTTTCTAACCAAACTACCTTAAAATCTTTTAATCTAATTATTGTTCATTTTCATGGGCTAAAAATCTATTTAAAAAAAAAAAAAGATTATTTCTTTTAGTATCTTTTAGTATCTGAGAAAAAAGGGGCCACGCAGCTTCAGACTGAACAACTGATCACAATTTTATCAAAAGTGCAATGTGGCTTACTGCAATTTTCAAGACAGGAATATGGTACCACACACTTCTAGTGGGTCATAAGTGATGATTGAAAGTGATTATGTTTATGCTGAGGAGAGCTGCGTCTGCCTGGGATTATGTTTTCTATTTTAAGACAAATAAAACTGTTTTACATATATACAGTGGTGGACAAAGTACTCGACCCCAGTACTTGAGTAAAAGTACAGATACTCCTGGTCAAATATTACTCAACTACAAGTGAAAGTTGTCCAGTCAAAATTTTACTTGAGTTAAAGTACTAGAGTACTTGCTTTTGAAAATACTTAAGTATTCAAAAGTACAAATTACAAAGTACATTTTCTAATATCAGTACATTGCTGTATTGTTCTCATGATGCATTTACAGAACCTCGTAACTCTCTGAAACCACCTGATGATGCACTGACCTGCTTGTAGAACCACGATGCTACACAAAGTGTATAGAAACACCTGTAAAAACTTCAGCATAGAAATGTAATCAAAAACAAAAAGGACGGCTGTTGTCATTATCTGACGTAACTGTATTAAAATCACAGCA
The DNA here is from genome assembly GCA_034769285.1 of Lutjanus argentimaculatus. Lineage (NCBI taxonomy): Eukaryota > Metazoa > Chordata > Actinopteri > Lutjaniformes > Lutjanidae > Lutjanus > Lutjanus argentimaculatus. Next base: position 927,202 of record JAWZSL010000039.1, read on the forward strand.
TGAAGTCAGATTGAAGCCGACTGTCAGGAGTTCACCAAGTCTGTTAAATAACTGAGATTTCTGTCTGGCTTCAGGGTATATATACATTAATTATGTAATATTTTTCACCCCGATTAAAACAATCCAACATTAAAGGCCTACCTGGAATTATTTCTCTTTTTCTAATTATAAAAGCATCTTGAGATTTAATTTTGTCTTTCTCCTGCCGTCACCATCATCGAGTTTTGTCTGGATGACATATTTCTGTTTTTACACCAGTCCCAGCTGAGAGCAGGTACTGTGATCGGTTTCCTTCTGTGAGGAACACAGCGTGTGGCGCACTGCATTTTAGAAAAGAAAAAAACTGCAACAGCTGACTTCAAAGTTCTGCTTCACCTAAAAGTAACGAGTAATGACAACCTTCATAGAAATGTAGTGGAGTGAAAGTCTGAAGTTTCCAATAAAATAAATACTCAAGTAAAGTACAGATACTCAAAAAATGTACTTGAGTATAGTACTCAAGTAAATGTACTTCGTTACTGTCCACCACTGCATATCTAATCTATCTATCTATCTAGTTCATTATCTTTAAATATGTCCGGTTTTGGATTTTACAAAACAAAAGCCAATAAAAGGACAAGAATCAAACAACTAAAAATGAGTTAGGGTCATCTTTAATCCTTCTCTGCAGCTTTTCCCAACATATTTCTGAAATTTGACTCAAAGTGATCAGTAATTATGTCAGTGTAAGCTTTAATGTCTCTCTGTCTCTACAGGAACATCATGAATCAATTGGATTATGTGGGTTTTGGCATGAGCATAGTAGATATGGTCTTGTCCATGTGCAAGGCAGTCTACACTAAGTCTCAGGATGTGAAGGCCAACAAGGAGCGCTGCCAGCAAATTGTCAAGAGAGTCAGAGCGTTGGAGGATCTGGTTCTCACGATCGACCCGTGCCAGATCTCTCCCTCTGTGAACAAGGCCCTGAAAGAACTCTACACCACTCTGGAGTCTGCAAAGACGCTGGTCACGAAGTTCTCCAAAACTAAAGCTTTTACTGGCTTCATGACGTCCAGCAGCCATAAAGACAAGTTCAACGAGGTGGACAAAAAGCTCTCCGACCACCTCCACGTCCTGTCTGGAGCTCTACTGATCGACCAGGGGAAAGTCCTACACAACATATACGACACTATCAGAGGACAAAAACTACCTGCTTCTAGGTCCTCATCACCTGTCCCCAGCATCATGTCGCCCACGCAAATCTACAGCCCGCCGTCCATGACACTTGTACCCAGAACCGCGTCCCCCATGCGAATGTACAGCCCAGCAGCTCTTCCACCTGTCCCCTGCATCATGCCCTCCATGCAAATGTGCAGCTCCACGCCAGCTATGCTTTTCCCCACCTTCATGACCCCCATGCCTCTGCCTGGAGCCATGGCCCCCTACAGTATCACCACCACCCGCATTGTCTCCAGCAAGTCGGCTATGCTGTCCCCCACCGATATCCCCTCCACCTTGGCCAACCTCTTTTCCAAATGACTTTTTCACACAAAGTGCTGCAACTGCGGTTCTTTAGATTAGCTCAAGAGGGCGGTATTTGCCCCATTCTTTTTGTTAAAACTTAAATAACAATAAATGAAGTAATCGGTGCAGTTACAGTTTAGGTCTCATGTCTCCGTATTCTTGAAATGAATTGTTTTGAACAAGTGTTTTCTGAACACGTCTAAGGGCAAAAGTGTTCGCCAAAAGGGTGCTGCACAACATTTATTTTACAGCTATAGTTAGTACTTTTAAATGCATATGGTCAGTATGGACTTAGGGCTGCTCCTCGCAGTCCGGAAAATGAAACAAACAAAATGGGCCTCAGGCGGGACAAGCAACAGGAAATCAGAGACTATTGTGCCACATCTTACAGAGACCTGCTCCTCAACGTCATTTCAGAACAGGCGGATTTACTTGAAGGGTGGACCGCACTCCGAACTGACTGGACGAGGGATCCAGCAGGACAATGGGAGGAGGACTCTGTGTTTACACTGATGATGCTTCATGAAAGAACTCAGTAAAAGTTGATCCAACTTTTTATGAGAAGATGTTGACCACATTATCATCACCATCTTGTTGTGTCTACATGCATATGTACAATGTATATATGAATTCTGATTTGTATTATCTGTATGTGTTATCTGTATATTTAGGGAGCATGAAGGGATTAATACTTTTTATCTGTTGTGAAACCTTGTGTTGTATAATGATAATCAATTACATTGATACACTGATAATAAATCATTTTAAATTAATGGTCTGCAACACTTTCAGCTTTTGAACCATTGCAACAGTGTCTGGTCAGGGACGCTTGTCATGTTTCAGATGTCTGTTGTTGTGTTTCCATCAGTGTATTTTTTATGTGTATTTTGAAGTAACACAGTAGAAAAGGTTGATAGAAAATTAAAAAAAAACGTTTTAAAAGTTTTAGTAAGCAATAGATAGTCAATATGAGGCTGAAGTACCTACCGCTCTCTCACTCTCCTGGGTTCCTGGTTACACTCATTGAACTCACCTGCTCCCTGCTGCTCACCTGAGATCCATCCAGTAATCAACCCTGCAGCATGAAACACCAGCTCACCTCTGCAGTCCTCGTCAGATCGTTGTGTGTGGTACGGTTGTGATTCAGGCCTTGAATTGTGCATTCAAGTTTGACTTTTTGCTCTTGTGCATTTTTTCATTGATCCTTACCTTGTTTTTCCTCTGCCATAGGATCACTGCCTGCCTGCCTGCCTGTTCGTCCCTCTGCCACGCTCCCTCCAACCTTGCTGGCTTCCCTGCCATCAGCCTGCTCCCCTCCGCCACGTCACCTGGATTCCCCACCTTCATCCACATTCATTATTCTGGCAATAAAAACCTTTTTAACCATGACAATTCTGAGTCTGTGTTCAGTGTTTTGGCTTCACCTTGTTGATTGCAACACTGAGGGTACTAACTGTTCCATTGCATAGAGAAAAACAGGAAATCCCCTAATTTTAAGTATTTTTTATATTTACAGTATACTTAGAATGATGCACAAATACTGATGAAAACACTTTTAAATGTCTTAAAATGTTATAGCATTAAAATGTATAAAACAAATGTCAATGTAATGTTGTGACAAGGGCATTTTATATAAGAACAAATGGTGAAAACCATAAAAAATAAGAATAAAAATAAACATGTTCCATGTTAAAATCAATTTGTGCACCTCTTTATATGAATCATAGACACTGAGGTTAAAATTAAAATTCAGAGGTTGATTTTTTTTAAAGTTTTGTGGTGTCAAAAATGCCTGTAGTTGCAGAAACACCCTGATATGTTATCACGCGTTCTGACTGAGTTTGTAGTTGTGGTTAATAATTCTTCTCCAGTCAATATCAAAGAATCAACAGAAGAAAGCAGCGGCCTCCTTCAGGTTCTCCTGCTCACTGACCTGCAGTCATGCTGCTGAACACTCTGCTCATCGTGCTGCTGAGCTCTCGGTGCGTCTGGACCAGAAAGTCTGAACCGTCCCTCGCCGAGGCGGACGCAGGTCTGTTCAGGGGATCAGATAAATATGACTTTGCCATCGAGATTCCTGCTGCAGGGATGGAGTGTTTCTGGCACTTTGCCCACCAGAGCGGAAGCTTCTTCCTGATGTACATGGTGAGAATTTCCACTGTAAAACCTGCAGGTTTGGATTTCATCTTGTCTGTGATGATTAACGTTTCTAATTTAATGTAAATGAAGTCACAGCAGGTCTGTTTCTGTGCCTTTGTGCAGTTTGTCCTCAGGCTTATCACACTGACTCAAGGTGATCCAGACTTCCAAACAGTGTTCATTGTTGGTTTTACCACTGCATCACAGTGTGCAAAAGTTTTCCCATACAGATATGTGTTCACAGCATATATGTATGTCTTCTCTGTATGTGGATGATTTAATTACAGTGTGTATAAACTCCAAAAGTCTGTTTCTACCCAAACAACAATGCAGCTACATCAAAACAGAATTCCTGAATATTTTGAAGGAATTGGGCATATTTTATAAAATCCACTGCATCCGTTCTCTTTTATGTGCAATGCAAAAAACAAATGCATGAAAGAAAAGATGAATATTAGTCTATGCCAGAGATTTACACAAGTTCACGCTTGAGGAGTGAAATTCTCTGTTATTAGCTGGTTATTAAAGCAATTAAAAGTAAAACTGCAGTGTACTTTCCATTCTTTAAATTCACCAGGATGCAGGAAACAAAGTCTCTGAAACTCAAAATTCTTGTTTCAGAATCCTCCCAATTTTTGAGGTTGGTAAGTATGATATGTAGCTTTAAATGAACTCCTGTGCAGCTGCATTAAAATGTTGTATAGCCATAGTGCCACACCAGCACTCAGTGCTGCTTTCAACTCTCCTACTATTTAGACTTTCAAAATAAGAGAGAACTACAATCCAACATAACAATAAAGAGATAAAAGATGAAGAAAGGAAAGCTCTGATTTGTGCTAAATTTCCTGGATGAGAATTAACAGGATTATTTCAGCTGTCACACATCATGTTGACCTGGATTAATGAAGCCAAATCTGAAGATTGTGACCTTTAGAAATAACACGCAGTGAAAGTGAAACTATGAAAGTCTGTTAGCAGCCAGTAAAGGTTGAAACTTTAATTGCACCTGACACTCGTGAAAGTGTCGAACCTGTCAAACAACATACTAACAGCTGTGCTATTCTTAGAGCCTCACTGTTGGTGGAGCTAAGAATGTGAAGAATGACCTGAGGGTGGTGCTAGAAGAGAAGTCATTAAAATGGTTTCATTCAGTCATACAAACTGTACAGCAGCCATGCTGTCAGGCTGCTTTATAGAAAGAACTTTAGTGCTGCTTCTGCAGAAGAAGCTGCTGTGTTTACTTTTAAAGGTTATTCTGTGTATTTCTGGGTTAAATTCTGACTGCCATAGAGGAGATACTGGCCATTTTGGTTTTTACTGTAAAACAAAAGATATCTTTTTTTCCACATTTGGAAACAACTGACGATAATTACAGTGTAAACAATGAGATACGTCTGGCATTGTTTAATATTTTTATTATTGTCAACAAATCCCATGAAACAACAAAAACCATCAATGTGTTAGTCCGTCTCTCAGTACTTTCTGACTTCACTGCCCTGTCTGTGGCTCTCACTCTCAGCTCCACTGGATCATAAATCTTAAAAACACGTCACAAGACATAGTTTTATTTTTCACAGAGGCTCAGTGATTTCTAAAAACTGTCTGGACGCTGTAGCTTTTAGCAAATGTTGATTAAACAGGAGGAAATTAGTGACTTTCTTAAAGTGCATCTTAAAGCCTTTTCACACGCACTTGATTTTTGGTCTGGACTTTAGGATTTTTCCGTTTGATCTGAAGTGAAATTACAGGCGTAAAACCTCCCACAGTCCAGACTGAACCGCTGAACCTTGGTCTGACCGAAAGAGGTGGTCTCAGTCCAGAACACTGAAAACATTTTTCAGATAGTTCAGATTAAGATTGCAAATTTAGTGCAGATATAAGATAATTTAATTTAATAACATATAAAATAATACGATGCAAAAAAAACACACGTCTTTCTCTAAAGTTTTATTTAAACAATTCAGCATACTAGTTCTGTAAAATAGTAATTATTGCCAAATCCCTCACTGTTCTTTATGTTCTGTGGCATCATGTTCTTTTCTCGTCATCTCCTCTGCACGCACGTCACTGCAGAGTCTTCGCTGACACCAACATGACAGTTCAGCGTTTCACTTTCGACTTGTATCGCAACCGTCGAGTTGTAACTATTAACATTGTTCTGGAGCTGTATTTGAAGACGGTGTTGCAATATTTACTTTGAGCACTGTCTTCTTTTACAGCATAATGGTCCCACGCTGGCCTCCATGTTACCCTCGTCCTCTCGCTTCATCATTTCCCGATGACCGCTTCTTCCTTTGTTGCACCAGTAGTTTTTCTGAACTGCAAAGCTGCAGTACGTCCTGTTGTCTAGCTCCAGGGAAATGACACACAATGGTTAACTGTTAACATTCGTAGTTCAGACATTTTGAACTTTTTGAAAAGGAAAAACAATAGAACAGAACAAGATTTAAATTAATTATGTTCCAAGACGTTTGAGGAAGTAAACTGAAGTGACGACACACAAACATCAAATGCACAAACAAACCAACAACACCAACCAATTTGAAGTATAAGTACAGGCGCCGACTCTTTATAGGTGGCTCCAAAATGGCATCCTGATATCCCACAGCTTGAAATGCTTTTACAGTGTATTATAGTATTTATATTATGTGCTGCCAGGACATTCCTCTTTGGCATTGCACGCCTGTCAACCTGCTTGACGCCAGATCGATATTTTCTAAAGATTCCTCTGTGACGTGGCTGTGAAGTGCGTGATTCACGCCTCCGTAACTTAACCTCATCTCTCAGCCCAAACTGATCTTATCAGTCACTAACAGCTCATGTTATTTCAAATATGTAAAACAAGGTGAGTAACACGTGACATGATTTACTGATAATCTTTCAATATCTTAATTCATGTTTCTGCTTTTATTGATCTTAACTGAATGTAGATATTTTTGTGGTTAATTATGCATCCATGAGCATCCATGAACATCCATGACACTCACTGTTCTAGTGAGTGTTTGGGGCAGCAGGATGGTGTATCAAGAGTCAGAATAAACAGCTTGTTACCTACTTGTTAGTGCATAAATTTATCCTGTTTTTTTGGACTGATTTGTTTAATGTGTGTATGTGACAACAGGTGCAGTGGGTAACCGGGATGGCCAACAATCACCGGCTCTTTGTGACGGTTAACTCACCGCAGGGCGTTCTCATGGCGTCAAAGGACGACGGCCTTGGTCAAATGAACTTTCAGACTGAAGTGACTGGTAGGCGTATCAGAAACATTCTCCAGATTCCAGCAAGTGTTCATGAATTATATATCGTCTCCGTGGTAACTGCAGTTTCCTCCAAACAGGTTTTTACCGGATATGTCTCGGGAACCACAACAACCAGTTCGGAGGCATCAGGGTCTTTGTGAACTTTGGCGTCATCTATGAAGGCCTTGAAGAGTCAAACATAGAGACAGAGGAGGAGGAGAAAGTCCTCAACAGCACTTTGGCTGGTATTGAGGTATTTGTCTCAGCTCTGTATTTTGTGTTTAAAGAGGTGATCTCAAAGTTTTCAGTCCTGGTTGATCTGTTCTTGGTGATCGGAGCAAACTGCAGGTCACAGAATTCAAAGGCCTGCAAAACAAACTATTGTTTTAATAAAAAAGTTGGGCAGTAATTGGCCTTTTCTATCATTCTGTGAGCAGCAGGATGAGTTTGTGAACAATCTGGCTGAAGAAGTTGGAGGTGTGCAGCCTGTCGCCTGCAGCTCACTGTGGCTGCTCCTGCCTGCTCCATTACTGTCTGCAATCAATATTTCAAACTGATTGGCTGTCAACAAATGACGAAAGTGATCATTGTCTTGTTTTGTAGACACATTTTTGTTGAACCTTAGCAGAAAGTGCAAAGCTTGCTGACATACACTTTGCATTTCCTGTAAGGATGGTTATCATTTAAAAAAATGATAATACCAGCACCAATACTCGTAATGTGACACTGATACCATCAGAGCTCTTCATTCACACCTCTTTTTAGACATTCTTGGAACATTTGTGTGATAAACTACAAGCAAAACCATATAAATAGTCTTTTTTTCTTGATCTGGGTGCCAAAACGATTGAATGCAGGTATTTTTTGACTGGAGAAGTTGCAATACTACTTGGTACTGAGTTATTTCAATCAATAACTTAAAGATATTGAGTACTGATACCCAGCCCTAATTTCTAATGACTACCTCATGACAAAAGCCAACTCATGTTTTATTTTTTATGTTAAATGCTTTTAATTTGAAGCTGCGGCAGTAGTAAATGTTCTCAGAACCATGGATGTATTAAGAGGTTCTGGTTACAACGTTGGAGGTGGGCTCCGTTCATTCATTTGAAAGCTGCTCGGTGGTGCATAAAACCAAAAGCCACATCCCGATTGCAAACTGCACATGCTCTATAGGCTGCAGCAGCACATACATGTGCACCAGAGACCGGCTAACTTCTGGTTAGCTTAAGTGAAATGTGGATAAAATTATTTAATCACTGATTCTGTTCGACTTTCCAAATGTTATCAGACTGTCAGTGGGCCGTTGGCTCAATAACCATTGTGTTTAGGCTCCTCGACAAAAGATTTTCCTAGTAGACAAGTAGTTATTAGTTCAAGCCATTAGTCGACTAGTTTTTGCACATTTATGATATTAATTAAATGATTTCATTAGATTTTTTTTCGAGCAACCTGTTAAATACTAATCACAGAAGTGGAAATGATCCTGAATGTCATTTATTACAACACAGTATAACATCACACATGTCTCATTGTTTAAAACATGGAAATGAATAACTTCCAACTTAACAAAAGCAAAAAAACTGCAGACTTATCAACACCATGTATATTTACAAGTTAAGATAAGATAAGTTGTCTTTTATCTTCCCCGGACACAGAGTCCTGGACAGAGCTGCTGTAAATCCCCTTTCTTCCCTATTCCCATACGTCAATCTGATCTCAGTCAGTCTAATTGTGTCACCTCATTTGATAATAGATAGTGACTTTTATGTAAATGAAAATCTTTGAGATTGTTTCTTTAAAATGCAATCATAAAAAACAAGAAAATATCATCTGCATAAAGAGATAAGAAACGAGTTGTGTTACTGAAAGTGAGGGAGTGATAGACTGGTGTTGGCAAATTGTTTATGAGATGTTATAATGTCATAATAATACAGTTGCATAGAAATGACATGTAACTCTACAATGCACCATGTTTGGTTTAGGAGAGCGTACAGAAGCTCCAGAATCAGATCTTCCACGTTTGGCGTCATTACAACTTCGCCCGCATGAGGAAAGGGAAGGACCACTACCTCCTCCTGTCCAACCTCAACTACGTCACCTGGTGGTCGGCGACCCAGAGCTTCGTCATCCTCCTGTCTGGATACCTGCAGCTCCACGTCCTCAAAAGACTCTTCAGCACAGACTCCAGCAGGCCGCGGTGCTGAGGGCGGATCGCCCGCACATCCAGATCGCTGCTTTAATGTCAGATTTTTATTGATGCATTTTCAGAGAAGATAAATATCCTGTAGACAACCTGAAGCTAAAACACTTCATCTATAAAGAGATGTTTGGTTCCTCTGTGTTCTCTCATGTGTCTGCAAATTAATTACTGAGAGGTGATCATTGCGGAAGCTGAGAATGGCCGTGCTGCCAATTTTTTATGCTGTTTATCATTATCTGAAGAAAACAAGCTTTATTATCACGCGATAACGAGATAATCAACCTGTTATCATGAAAAAAAACAAAAGGTCGTTTCCTTTTATTACTTATAACATTTATCAGAGATCAGGAGAGCCCTGCCAGCATGCACAGATGCTTATTTAAGGTGAAAATGTCGAGATCAAGATCAAGTTAACTGATGTTCATAGCTTCTTTTCCAAACTCCCCCTGGCAATGAGAATTCCTTTGAAAATGTAAGGAGTAGAAAGTACAGATGTTTGTGTTAAAAATTTAAGGAGTAAAAGTTTTAAAAAAAATCATCAAGTAAAGTACAGATACCTGAAAAATCTACTTAAGTACAGTAATGAAGTATTTGTACTTCACCTTTGTATATGTTATACTATAGTTTGAGCAGGGTTAAAGTATGTAAGACAATGTGAAGTTTAGTAAACTTAAATCTCAAAGGTAAATAACAGTTGAATATATGAATGTTCACAGGTTTATGTCATGTTTCTGTGTTTGTGTGATTTTCCCCGTGACGGCTCACGTTACCTGTGGACGCCGGAGCTCCTGAGCGCTCACGTAAGCAGCGCCTCTGGGCTGTACCGCCTTAAACAAGATGAGCAGGTTTAAGAAAAATCTGATTGTTGTTGTGTCTGTGGTACTGAGCTGTCACAGCATCAGAGATGCCACATAAAACACCTGAGAGAAGAAAAGAAAGTTAGAGATTGTTGGTTTCGATTTCTCTGACGGGAACACTTTGATTCAGACGGGCTACTTGTAAACAGGTGAATAATCTTTTATGTTTTATCATTTCTAACTGAAAACTTTGCTCCTTTATGAAATTATTATCATTACTGATGCTGTGAAATGAAAATCTCCAGATCTTTTTAGATTTTAATCACTAAATCTTTCAAGGACGCTGAAACTGGTTTTGCTTGTCTTAATCGTTCCTCCTTCCACCATTAAATGAATCATGTCTGATTTAATGTCAGTTTAATTGATTGAGGACAAAATTCAGTCCTCATTCTGTGCAAAAATACTTTCCAGAGTTTTTATGAAGCTAATCTGAGTCCAATCAAGTTTCTTCTTCTTCAGTTGTGGAAAAAAGATTTAAAGAAAAATGATAATAATTTGAGATGAAGTGATTGTTGGAATTTAACAAGAGATATAACTGTCTAACCAATATAAAATAATGTACAGAGCATACTGTACAAGAGATAAAGTTAATAAAAATGACGGGAATAAATCAGGGATCTGTTTCAAATGTGGAGTATCAGATTTATCGATCAATATATTTCAGGATTGTAGCAAAATTCAGAAGATCTGGTTTGATGTAGAACATGGTTATCAGAGAGGCTGGGTGTAGACTTTAATTTTTAAACCCGTCCGTCGTTTATCTTCAGTTGTATTAAAAAAAAAAACAACCTAAACACTGGAAATCCACGTCACCCTCCCTCGATTTGAAATCATATGAGGAGACATATTGTGTGCATTATTTTAAGATAAGATAAGATAAGATATTCCTTTATTAGTCCCACAGTGGGGAAATTCCAGCATTACAGCAGCAAAGTGGAAGGCAAAAATAGAAGCATCAGTAAAAAAGAAAGACAATAAATAGCGAACAAGCAATATAAACAAGGAATATAGAAAAATATGAACAATTTAAACAATGGGAAATACAGAAACTAGCAACCTAGTACGGGAAAAATATCGGATATGAGAATAGTAACAATATATAGTGTTTCCAAGATTACACCATGGCACAGAGGAGATACCAATATTGCACATAGGAAATTAGAGATTTGCCAGATACTGATATAGATATTGCACATAGGATGAAAGTACCCCTGACTGGAGTATTAATATTGCACATAGGAATAATAATACACCTGATTGAAAGATTGACATATTGCACCTTTAAGTTGAAATTCACCTGAGCTAAATAATTCACAGTATAAGTGAACATAGTGCATTGTAGTGCATTCAGTGCAGTCTTGGTGAGTGTGTGGGTGTGTGGTCTACTGGGAGCACTGCTGGTTGTATAGTCTGACAGCTGCAGGAAGGAAGGACCTGCGATAGCGTTCCTTCACACACTTTGGGTGAAGCAGTCTGTCGCTGAAGGAGCTCTCCAGTGCTGTTAAAGTGTCCTGCAGGGGGTGGGAGTCGTTCCCAATCATGGATGACAGCTTAGCCATCATCCTCCTCTCTCCCACCACCTCCACAGGGTCAAGGGGGCATCCTAGGACAGAGCTGGCCTTCTTGATTAGTTTGTCAAGTCTCTTCCTGTCAGCCGCCGAGATGCTGCTCCCCCAGCAGACCACTCCATAAAAGATGGCTGATGCCACCACAGTGTCATAAAAGGTCTTCAGGAGTGCCCCCTGCACTCCAAAAGACCTCAGTCTCCTGAGCAGATAGAGTCTGCTCTGGCCCTTCTTGTAAAGTGCAGTTGTGTTGTGAGTCCAGTCCAGTTTATTGTTCAGGTGAACACCCAGGTACTTATAAGATGTCACCATCTCGATGTCCGTTCCTTGGATGTTCACCGGTGTCGGAGGGCAGAGTGTTCGTCTGCGGAAGTCCACCACCAGTTCTTTGGTTTTCCCCGCGTTGATCTGGAGGCAGTTCCACTGGCACCAGTCCACAAAGTCCTGCGTCAGTTCTTTGTACTCACTGTCGTCCCCATCCGTGATGAGGCCGACGATTGCAGAGTCATCTGAGAACTTCTGCAGGTGACAGGTGGGTGTGTTGTATGAGAAGTCTGCAGTGTAGAGGGTGAAGAGGAACGGAGCCAGGACCGTTCCCTGCGGGGCCCCCGTGCTGCAGACGACCGTGTCGGACACACAGTCCCGGGTCCTCACATACTGTGGACGGTTGGTGAGATAGTCCAAAATCCAGTGTGTGAGGTGATGGTCCACCCCGGTGTGCTCCAGCTTGTCCCTCAGAAGTGCAGGCTGTATTGTGTTGAAAGCACTGGAGAAATCAAAAAACATGATCCTCACAGTACTCCCAGGTTTCTCCAGGTGAGAGAGAGCTCGGTGTTGGAGGAAGATGACAGCGTCGTCCACCCCGATGCCAGGCTGGTAGGCAAACTGAAGTGGATCCAGCGATGGTCCTACCAGGGGGCGGAGATGAACAAGGACCAGCCGCTCCAGGGTCTTCATCAGGTGGGATGTTAGTGCCACCGGCCTGTAGCTGCTGAGGTCCTTGGGGTGCGGAGTCTTGGGCACAGGTACCACGCAGGATGTTTATTGATTTATTGTTCGTGGTCACAGCCTGAAAGATTGTTGGGGAAGATTTGAGTCGATGAAGTGAGTGAGTTGATCAGACAGGAGCACATGTGGAGGAGACATGAGCTGGTTTTGTTTTGCTGTTCAGAATGTGAGTCTTTGTTTTGTTCTGCTGTTTTGTTCCTTATATGAACCAGAGGAGGAAAAACCTGTTGAGATGTTCATAAGAGCAGGAAAATGTAAAGCTACTGTTTCCTTTAGTCCTTCAGTCTAACTTTCCAGTTTAAAAATGCTCAAACTGGAGATACATGATTTCACTGACACACGTTTTACAGAAATCTGTGCACATTACGAGCTTTAGAGGTAGACAGGAAATGTGTTTAAAACATCCGTGTCTTATAAAGTCTGTCTGAAACTGTTGTGACAGATTTTCATCAAAGAGTTTATTCATGTCTGAATGTTGTTCATGAAAATGTCATGAATGCCAGAAGACAAGAGGAAGAAGGAGACATATTGAAGGAATTTAAAAGAAGGAAGTGATGAGTTCTGAGCAGTGGTGGAGAGGAACTAACTATTAAACCTATATATGAGGTACTTGACTATACAGATCTTATGGTACTTTACTGCATTTCAGGGGGAAATTTCAGATTTTTACTTGACTGGTTTTACATACCAGCCTGCGCTCATTCTCAGGTTGTCAAATACTGATGTTCTGTCACACCCCTCAGTGTCTCATACAGACTGAACCCCCAGAAAATGCACCAGGCTTTAAAGTCAATTTGACATAGTGACCAAACTGTGTTATTACAACGTTAAGTGATGCTCTGCAGCCAAAAAGGACTTTTTCCCATAAACTGACATTGTGTAAGAAGCAGCTTTAGTAATACAATTTTTTTTAGCATCACAATCCCTGAAATGACTGGTTTCATTATCAGGATTTGATCCATTCAGTCCAATAACATTTGGAAAGTCTAGAAGAGCTGCATGATTAAATAATTTTATCACCGTTCATGTTAAAGAATGTTGGAAGGTGGAACTGGATTTTTTTCTGTTGATGCATGCCCTTTAAGATTTGGTTGGAAGGCTGGTTCAACAGATAGGTGTGTGATATTAGCGACATTTTTGTTATATTTTTTGGAAATGACTCCATTTATCAGAAGTGAAATAATTTGGTGCAGTAACGCTAAGTGTATTATTACCTGTGGATCTCACCTCACGACCCCGTGACCAACTTTATGGTCTGGTAAGCTAGCTGCTGGGTGCTAGTCACAGTTACAGAACACTGCAAATGCATTCCTGCAGCCTGACCTGTTTTGCACGTATCTATGTTGTTACCCTCAGGATATATCTGTTAAATACAATTAATCCTACACATGCTCCGTATAACAACAAAGCTAATGCTAGCTGAGCTAATGTTAGTGATGCTGTATAAACTTTCACAAAAAGCAACATTAAATTTAGTGAACAGTCACAACTATTACTGTCATTATTTAGTTGGCTTCTAATGACACACGTTCACACACTTTCTCTCGTCTGTCCCTCAATATTACAACATTAAACCAAGATTGCCCACGCAAACTTCAGTGGGTTAACTTTTGAAATAAAACTAAATAAATAAAAACTCAACAAACACTAAAACATAAAACAACACAAAACATGGCAAAACTTACAGCTTCCAAGTTTGAAGTGAGGTCACAGACGGCCAGTATTAAATCCATTGTTGAGCTTGTGGCACCATTCCATTTCAGTCGAAGCTAACTGTCTCTCTGTCTCTACAGCTACTCATGGATATAATAGATTTTTCCTTGTCCATGTGCAAGAACATCTACAAGGCCGTGGACAATGTGAAGTCCAACAAGGAGCGCTGCCAGCGAGTGGCCCAGAGAGTCAAAGGACTGGAGGAACTGGTTAACACCATCAAACAAAGAGGGCCGGGTCAGATCTCTGTCACTGTGGAGAACGCTCTGAGGGAACTCTGCACCACTCTGGAGTCTGCCAAGGAGTTGATGATAAAACACTCCCAAACTAAACCTGTTATGAATTTCCTGAAGTCCAGCAGCCGTGAAGACCAGTTCTCCCAGATCAACGAAAAACTCACCGATACCTTCCAGATCTTGTCTGGGGCTCTACAGGTCGAGCAAGGGAATGTGCTGTTCAAGGTGTTTCAAACGGTTGCGGGAAGGAATTTGGATGAAGAGTATTACAGTGAACAAGCTAGCTACACTAGCTACACAGCTCCCATGGCAGCGTCTAGCCCCACAGCTTCCACAGCTCCCATGACGGCATCTAGCCCCACAGCTTCCACAGCTCCCATGGCAACGTCTACCTACTCAGCTCCCATGACAGCATCTAGCTCCACAGCTCCCATGACAACGTCTATCTACTCAGCTCTCATGACGGCATCTAGCCCCACAGCTTCCACAGCTCCCATGGCAACGTCTACCTACTCAGCTCCCATGACAGCATCTAGCTCCACAGCTCCCAGGGCAACGTCTATCTACCCAGCTCTCATGACGGCATCTAGCCCCACAGCTTCCACAGCTCCCATGGCAACGTCTACCTACTCAGCTCCCATGACAGCATCTAGCTCCACAGCTCCCATGGCAACGTCTACCTACTCAGCTCCCATGACGGCATCTAGCCCCACAGCTTCCACAGCTCCCATGGCAACGTCTATCTACCCAGCTCTCATGACAGCATCTAGCTCCACAGCTCCCAGGGCAACGTCTATCTACCCAGCTCTCATGACGGCATCTAGCTCCACAGCTCCCATGGCAACGTCTACCTACTCAGCTCCCATGACGGCATCTAGCCCCACAGCTTCCACAGCTCCCATGGCAACGTCTACCTACTCAGCTCCCATGACAGCATCTAGCCCCACAGCTGCCATGCCTCCCATGACAGCATCTAGCCCCACAGCTGCCATGGCAACGTCTACCTACTCAGCTCCCATGACAGCATCTAGCCCCACAGCTGCCATGCCTCCCATGACAGCATCTAGCCCCACAGCTTCCACAGCTCCCATGATGGCATCTAGCCCCACAGCTTCCACAGCTCCCATGACGGCATCTAGCGCCACAGCTTCCACAGCTCCCATGACGGCATCTAGCCCCACAGCTTCCACAGCTCCCATGACGGCATCCAGCCCCACATCTCCCATGCCTCCCATGCCGGTGTCTAGCCCCTCAGCTCCTTTACCTCCCATCTTGCAGATGTCTTGCCCCAGAGTTCCCTTACCTCCCATCTTTCCGATGTCTAGCCCCACAACTCCGATGCCTTTCCCCAGCATAATGCCCCAGACGCCAGTGTCCACCCCAACAGGTCCCATGCCTGTCCCCTGCATCACGTCTCCCATGCAGATGTCTCACCCCAGAGCTGTCATGCCTCTAACTGGAGCCATGAACCCGCCCTTTACTCCACCAACATTGCCTCCAACCCTGTCTATGCTACGGTGTCCCCCACTGTTTCTCCTCCACCGTGGCCCCCAGGCCTGTGGTTCGGGTCGTTGCCCCAATGAAAGCCCCCGTTGTAAGAACTTATATGGCCAACAACTCTTATTACCGTTAGAACAATGGGAATGTTGGACTGGGACTTGTAAAAAGTGTGATGTTTTCTTATGTTTATGTCTAAACTGTCTGATCTTGATGATACTGAGTTGTATCTGTGCAAAGTTTGTCACTAGAGAGGTGTTTGATCAGTCCTCTATCCAGTGAGGTGCATGTGTATTGATCAGATCTATTTGCAACTATCAGATTTTTCTCTTCCCAATACCAATTCCCATACATGAAGTTTGCACATTTGTCTTGAATCTTGAAAGAGGCTGGAACAAATGATATGAGCAAGACTAAGCTGGATTTTGAAAGTATCCAACAAAAAAATTCCATCTGCCTCCCTTCAGGCTGCTCACCTAAAACACATAAAGATACACTGCCCAACTACAGCTGGAGGATGAGGAGTTAACTGTATCCAGCTACCTCTCATGTGTCACTCATGTGACAAAAAAACACCTAACATTATCATAATGAATGTTAACAATGAACCTCCTTAGTTACTGTTGCTAGGTCTGCCAAGCTTTCCATTCTCGCACTGCATTTGTGCAGTTTACGGTGATAATGGTGGCAGGGTTAATGTCAAAATTCTGAGTAATTGTTTAAACATGAGGTCTGTGATTCCTGAGAGAAGTAAACAAAAGCAGCTCCTCATTTCTAGCTGACGACTGTTGATTTTGGCGGCTAAAATAATGACTCAAAAACACATTTTATTGTGTAGCTGGCTGATGTGAGCTAATGCAAACTCAACTTAAGTCAGCTGAGAAGTCTTCAACTGCTTTTAATGTTTCTGAAACTTTTTAAAACAAGAACCCTGTGAAACGTAAATGTGAGGTCAACTGACAGCTGCGTGCATGATATAATGTTAATGCTAAACGAGGCTAAAGCTAGCTTACATCTCAGCAAACATTGGTCGGATGGTGAAATACAGCAGGTATATCTACATGATAATACACTCATTAACGTGGGAAAAGGAAGCGCAGGGACAGCCAGGATAAAAGCTAAGCTAACAGAGAGAGATGCATCGTCGTTGACCCACTTTGACTCTGCATCAGCCCCAAATCCTCCTCCTCAAACCCCCACAGAACAAATGCAGATGCAGCGTTATCTCACAAGTTTGTCTGGAGGTAAAGTTACTGCAACTGGTAAGCTAGTGTTAGTTAGCTAGACATGCTAACATTTGCGGTTTATGTTAGAGCAGTTGGAAGACGGGGTTTAATCCATTCACCAGATGTTTTTGAGAGACTACAAAAAAGACGCCACTGTCCAGACTCATGAAACGCTGAGTATCTCTTTCCTCAGAGCCTCCTGCACACCTTCAACATGGAGAGAAACGGAGAGCTTGACAGCACTAGTTACGGTTGCTAACCTACGATTGGGACAGGTACTGTTTGGGGCGGGATTTAGTGCTCACAGTTGTCAAGCTAGCATGTTAGCATGGAAACGTTTGGCTGTACGTTGTCTGTCATTTTTGTACAACTAGCTACAGTATAGCTTTATCTGCGTAGCCTGGTAGAAGAGGAGTGTGTGCAGGTTGGCAGGTACAGAGGCAGACAGGCCATCCAATCATTTCATGTGGGCTGAATTAAACGATGGTATGGACTGATTACAGACCAATGACGGCCACAGAAACTGGAGTTTTTTCCTCTCTTTTTTTTTTCGTCGGAGCTTTTGACTGCTGTGAGGACGTCTGCTTTAATCATAGCAGAGTGTATTATAGGCTACTTTAAACTGTGTTTGGAGGGGAACTTTAAGGATATTTTTATTTCAAATAGTATGTGATGAAAGTAGTTGTGCAATGAGTGAAGAGAGGAGCTTGAGTGAGAAGTTTACATTCTGCACATTAAAATGAGGACAAAGCCAAAACTGTAATAAGTTGAGAAAACTGCATCTTAAATTTGTGTGAGTTTTCACTCAGAAATATTTGACAGACAGAATTTCCCACTTAAACAATTATAGATCCCTTAATGTTTACTTTTTTTTTGCAGGTTTTGCAGGATCATGAATTCTGTATGAAACCTCAGACTGGTGAAAGCTCTTAATTAACAAAACTAAGTTTATTTTTGCTCCTGGAAAGGATTTTAATTCTGAATTGTTGTCTGTTTTCCTTTCATGTATTTACTAATCATTATCATTATCATTATCATTTTAATTTTATGTGAGTCACTTATTACTGCGCCAGTTACTTTTCTGTACTAAATGAAATATTACTGACCATTAAAACGTTTATTTTTGTCACATATTCATTCTTTGAAGCACTTGAAAGGTCTTGTGTATCCAAAATGTAAATGAATGTTGTCATTTAATCAAGACTATATGTCGAGATATGAACAATTACTTGTTATAGAAAGCTTGTTCTTTATTAAAGGGGCAGACAGTTACCTCAATACTTGGGTGTGGAGATTCATTTTGACATTCTTTAAGTATCCATGCAACCTGCATGACTGCAGATTTATCTCTGATCAGATTTAAGTCTCTTCAGTAGGGAGATAAAACAGTAAATGTTTTTAATATGATTAATATTTCCCATTTTTAATCATCTGTGACCACATAATTGTGGTCATTCGTGGTCTTTCACTGGTTACTTAAAGCAGGAAATCTGGGCACTGACAGAAAATAGACCATATTTCTTCAGACTCATAGCGCCATCATGTGGAGTTTAGGTTGAACAACACAGCTGTTATTATTGATTATAGATAATCACAATACAGTATGATACTCTGCATTGCACAAAGCCAGTCTCTTTGCCAGTGAGTCACTGTCACGGCTATTTTTTTCAATCTTATTTGGTGACACATGGTTTATTTATCATTGTTCATATGTATCTGAGTCATCATGTAACCTTCAACCTGAAATAAATGCTGTGAAACAATTCAGTTACTTGAGAAAATCAAACTTGTTTTGACCACAAAGACAAGCTGCACCAACGTTCAGGAAATTTAAAAAAAACAAACATTTACAGTGTGAACAAAATCATGCAGCTGCATCAGGCTGTCACAGTGTAAGAAGGTAAACCAACCTGGACAAGCCGACATTAAGTTTGACGCTTGTGTTCACATCATTATGAAGTTATTGTGAACTAAAACAGCTCTGAAAGTGATTTACTGTCCGCTCTGCACCTGAGACCAGATTCAGGATTAAACTCTGTGAAACATTTCTGTTCACACTATTTGTTTATTTAAATAAGGGAAAACTAAAAAAAAAAAAAATCCAAGTTATCTAAACCACCATAAACAGTGATATTAATATTTAATCACTGATTACGAATAGCAAAGTATATTATAAGTATATTATAATTTAACTTATGAGACAACCATACCTGGCAACTGAGAGCCAGAAAATTATCAAAGTAAAATAAAACATGGAGGCCTAAACATGGAACATAAAATTTAAGGATTTCAATAATTCAAGAACATTTATTATCATTATACAACACAGGGTTGTACAACAAAATTTGAGCTGCAGTTCCTTCATAATCCATAATACAAAATGCAACACAGATGATTCATTCAATTTAAAATGTAAAAGTGTATAAATATAAAACAAAACAATTACATATATACAAATACACGTGTACACACACGAAATAATTCTGTAGGTCATTTTTTGAATTTGTGTCAGGTTGAATATAAACAGCAGCAACAAGATGATGATAACATGGTTGACATCTGCACATAAAAAGTTTAACATCTGGAAAACACCGTGCATCAAATTTGACTGCGTTTGAGCACGATGCATCATGGATTTAAAAACACAGAGTCCGTCTCCTTCCTCCTGCACGCTGCATCCTGTCAGCTCGGAGTGCGATCCAAAGATCTTGCAGCACAGGTTTCTCTGCTCAAGAATTCTTGTTTTTTCCGTTATTTGCCCATTTTGTCTGTTTTATTTTCCTGGCCGGAGCAGCCTCAAGTCGCCTCAAGGAGGAGAAAGTCCTCAACAGCACTTTGGCTGGTATTGAGGTATTTGTCTCAGCTCTGCATTTTGTGTTTAAAGAGGTGATCTCAAAGTTTTCAGTCCTGGTTGATCTGGTTCTTGGTGATCGGAGCAAACTGCAGGTCACAGAATTCAGAGGCCTGCAAAACAAACTATTGTTTTAATAAAAAAGTTGGGCAGTAATTGGCCTTTTCTATCATTCTGTGAGCAGCAGGATGAGTTTGTGAACAATCTGGCTGAAGAAGTTGGAGGTGTGCAGCCTGTCGCCTGCAGCTCACTGTGGCTGCTCCTGCCTGTTCCATTACTGTCTGCAATCGATATTTCAAACTGATCGGCTGTCAACAAATGACGAAAGTGATCATTGTCTTGTTTTGTAGACATATTTTTGTTGAACCTTAGCAGAAAGTGCAAAGCTTGCTGACATACACTTTGCATTTCCTGTAAGGATGGTTATCATTTAAAAAAATGATAATACCAGCACCAATACTCGTAATGTGACACTGATACCATCGGAGCTCTTCATTCGACACCTCTTTTTAGACATTCTTGGAGAACATTGTGGTGATAAGCTACAAGCAAAACCATATAAATAGTCTTTTTTCTGATCTGGGTGCCAAAACGATTGAATGCAGGTATTTTTTGACTGGAGAAGTTGCAAACTACTTGGTACTGAGTTATTTCAATCAATAACTTAAAGATATTGAGTACCGATACCCAGCCCTAATTTCTAATGACTGCCTCATGACAAAAGCCAACTCATGTTTTATTTTTTATGTTAAATGCTTTTAATTTGAAGCTGCGGCAGTAGTAAATGTTCTCAGAACCATGGATGTATTAAGAGGTTCTGGTTACAACGTTGGAGGTGGGCTCCGTTCATTCATTTGAAAGCTGCTCGGTGGTGCATAAAACCAAAAGCCACATCCCGATTGCAAACTGCACATGCTCTATAGGCTGCAGCAGCACATACATGTGCACCAGAGACCGGCTAACTTCTGGTTAGCTTAAGTGAAATGTGGATAAAATTATTTAATCACTGATTCTGTTCGACTTTCCAAATGTTATCAGACTGTCAGTGGGCCGTTGGCTCAATAACCATTGTGTTTAGGGCCTCCCTCGACAAAGATTTTCTTAGTAGACAAGTAGTTATTAGTTCAAGCCATTAGTCGACTAGTTTTTGCACATTTATGATATTAATTAAATGATTTCATTAGATTTTTTTTCGAGCAACCTGTTAAATACTAATCACAGAAGTGGAAATGATCCTGAATGTCATTTATTACAACACAGTATAACATCACACATGTCTCATTGTTTAAAACATGGAAATGAATAACTTCCAACTTAACAAAAGCAAATAAACTGCAGACTTATCAACACCATGTATATTTCAAGTTAAGTTAAGATAAGTTGTCTTTTATCTTCCCCGGACACAGAGTCCTGGACAGAGCTGCTGTAAATCCCCTTTCTTCCCTATTCCCATACGTCAATCTGATCTCAGTCAGTCTAATTGTGTCACCTCATTTGATAATAGATAGTGACTTTTATGTAAATGAAAATCTTTGAGATTGTTTCTTTAAAATGCAATCATAAAAAACAAGAAAATATCATCTGCATAAAGAGATAAGAAACGAGTTGTGTTACTGAAAGTGAGGGAGTGATAGACTGGTGTTGGCAAATTGTTTATGAGATGTTATAATGTCATAATAATACAGTTGCATAGAAATGACATGTAACTCTACAATGCACCATGTTTGGTTTAGGAGAGCGTACAGAAGCTCCAGAATCAGATCTTCCACGTTTGGCGTCATTACAACTTCGCCCGCATGAGGAAAGGGAAGGACCACTACCTCCTCCTGTCCAACCTCAACTACGTCACCTGGTGGTCGGCGACCCAGAGCTTCGTCATCCTCCTGTCTGGATACCTGCAGCTCCACGTCCTCAAAAGACTCTTCAGCACAGACTCCAGCAGGCCGCGGTGCTGAGGGCGGATCGCCCGCACGTCCAGATCGCTGCTTTAATGTCAGATTTTTATTGATGCATTTTCGGAGAAGATAAATATCCTGTAGACAACCTGAAGCTAAAACACTTAATCTATAAAGAGATGTTTGGTTCCTCTGTGTTCTCTCATGTGTCTGCAAATTAATTACTGAGAGGTGATCATTATGGAAGCTGAGAATGGCCGTGCTGCCAATTTTTTATGCTGTTTATCGTTATCTGAAGAAAACAAGCTTTATTATCAGGCGATAACGAGATAATCAACCTGTTATCGTGAAAAAAACAAAAGGTCGTTTCCTTTTATTACTTATAACATTTATCAGAGATCAGGAGAGCCCTGCCAGCATGCACAGATGCTTATTTAAGGTGAAAATGTCGAGATCAAGATCAAGTTAACTGATGTTCATAGCTTCTTTTCCAAACGCCCTCTGGCAATGAGAATTCCTTTGAAAATGTAAGGAGTAGAAAGTACAGATATTTGTGTTAAAATTTAAGGAGTAAAAGTTAAAAAAAATCATCAAGTAACGTACAGATACCTGAAAAATCTACTTAAGTACAGTAATGAAGTATTTGTACTTCACCTTTGTATATGTTATACTATAGTTTAGCAGGGTTAAAGTATGTAAGACAATGTGAAGTTTAGTAAACTTAAATCTCAAAGGTAAATAACAGTTGAATATATGAATGTTCGCAGGTTTATGTCATGTTTCTGTGTTTCTGTGATTTTCCCCGTGACGGCTCACGTTACCTGTGGACGCCGGAGCTCCTGAGCACTCACGTAAGCAGCGCCTCTGGGCTGTACCGCCTTAAACAAGATGAGCAGGTTTAAGAAAAATCTGATTGTTGTTGTGTCTGTGGTACTGAGCTGTCACAGAGATGCCACATAAAACACCTGAGAGAAGAAAAGAAAGTTAGAGTTTGTTGGTTTCGATTTCTCTGACGGGAACACTTTGATTCAGACGGGCTACTTGTAAACAGGTGAATAATCTTTTATCTTTTATCATTTCTAACTGAAAACTTTGCTCCTTTATGAAATTATTATCATTACTGATGCTGTGAAATGAAAATCTCCAGAAGTTTTTAGATTTTAATCACTAAATCTTTCAAGGACGCTGAAACTGGTTTTGCTTGTCTTAATCATTCCTCCTTCCACCATTAAATGAATCATGTCTGATTTAATGTCAGTTTAATTGATGGAGGACAAAATACAGTCCTCATTCTGTGCAAAAATACTTTCCAGAGTTTTTATGAAGCTAATCTGAGTCCAATCAAGTTTCTTCTTCTTCAGTTGTGGAAAAAAGATTTAAAGAAAAATGATAATAATTTGAGATGAAGTGATTGTTGGAATTTAACAAGAGATATAACTGTCTAACCAATATAAAATAATGTACAGAGCATACTGTACAAGAGATAAAGTTAATAAAAATGACGGGAATAAATCAGGGATCTGTTTCAAATGTGGAGTATCAGATTTATCGATCAATATATTTCAGGATTGTAGCAAAATTCAGAAGATCTGGTTTGATGTAGAACATGGTTATCAGAGAGGCTGGGTGTAGACTTTAATTTAACCCGTCCGTCGTTTATCTTCAGTTGTATTAAAAAAAAAAACAACCTAAACACTGGAAATCCACGCACCCTCCCTCGATTTGAAATCATATGAGGAGACATATTGTGTGCATTATTTTATTGATTTATTGTTCGTGGTCACAGCCTGAAAGATTGTTGGGGAAGATTTGAGTCGATGAAGTGAGTGAGTTGATCAGACAGGAGTACATGTGGAGGAGACATGAGCTGGTTTTGTTTTGCTGTTCAGAATGTGAGTCTTTGTTTTGTTCTGCTGTTTTGTTCCTTATATGAACCAGAGGAGGAAAAACCTGTTGAGATGTTCATAAGAGCAGGAAAATGTAAAGCTACTGTTTCCTTTAGTCCTTCAGTCTAACTTTCCAATTTAAAAATGCTCAAACTGGAGATACATGATTTCACTGACACACGTTTTACAGAAATCTGTGCACATTACGAGCTTTAGAGGTAGACAGGAAATGTGTTTAAAACATCCGTGTCTTATAAAGTCTGTCTGAAACTGTTGTGACAGATTTTCATCAAAGAGTTTATTCATGTCTGAATGTTGTTCATGAAAATGTCATGAATGCCCGAAGACAAGAGGAAGAAGGAGACATATTGAAGGAATTTAAAAGAAGGAAGCGATGAGTTCTGAGCAGTGGTGGAGAGGAACTAACTATTAAACATATATATGAGGTACTTGACTATACAGATCTTATGGTACTTTACTGCATTTCAGGGGGAAATTTCAGATTTTTACTTTACTGGTTTTACATACCAGCCTGCGCTCATTCTCAGGTTGTCAAATACTGATGTTCTGTCACACCCCTCAGTGTCTCATACAGACTGAGCCCCCAGAAAATGCACCAGGCTTTAAAGTCAATTTGACATAGTGACCAAACTGTGTTATTACAACGTTAAGTGATGCTCTGCAGCCAAAAAGGACTTTTTCCCATAAACTGACATTGTGTAAGAAGCAGCTTTAGTAATACAATTTTTTTTAGCATCACAATCCCTGAAATGACTGGTTTCATTATCAGGATTTGATCCATTCAGTCCAATAACATTTGGAAAGTCTAGAAGAGCTGCATGATTAAATAATTTTATCCCATTCATGTTAAAGAATGTTGGAAGGTGGAACTGGATTTTTTTCTGTTGATGCATGCCCTTTAAGATTTGGTTGGAAGGCTGGTTCAACAGAGAGGTATGTGATATTAGCGACATTTTTGTTATATTTTTTGGAAATGACTCCATTTATCAGAAGTGAAATAATTTGGTGCAGTAACGCTAAGTGTATTATTACCTGTGGATCTCACCTCACGACCCCGTGACCAACTTTATGGTCTGGTAAGCTAGCTGCTGGGTGCTAGTCACAGTTACACAACACTGCAAATGAATTCCTGCAGCCTGACCTGTTTTGCACGTATCTATGTTGTTACCCTCAGGATATATCTGTTAAATACAATTAATCCTACACATGCTCCGTATAACAACAAAGCTAATGCTAGCTGAGCTAATGTTAGTGATGCTGTATAAACTTTCACAAAAAGCAACATTAAATTTAGTGAACAGTCACAACTATTACTGTCATTATTTAGTTGGCTTCTAATGACACACGTTCACACACTTTCTCTCGTCTGTCCCTCAATATTACAACATTAAACCAAGATTGCCCACGCAAACTTCAGTGGGTTAACTTTTGAAATAAAACTAAATAAATAAAAACTCAACAAACACTAAAACATAAAACAACACAAAACATGGCAAAACTTACAGCTTCCAAGTTTGAAGTGAGGTCACAGACGGCCAGTATTAAATCCATTGTTGAGCTTGTGGCACCATTCCATTTCAGTCAAAGCTAACTGTCTCTCTGTCTCTACAGCTACTCATGGATATAATAGATTTTTCCTTGTCCATATGCACGAGCATCTACAAGCTTGTGGAAAATGTGAAGTCCAACAAGGAGCGCTGCCAGCGAGTGGCCCAGAGAGTCAAAGGACTGGAGGAACTGGTTAACACCATCAAACAAAGAGGGCCGGGTCAGATCTCTGTCACTGTGGAGAACGCTCTGAGGGAACTCTGCACCACTCTGGAGTCTGCCAAGGAGTTGATGATAAAACACTCCCAAACTAAACCTGTTATGAATATCCTGAAGTCCAGCAGCCGTGAAGACCAGTTCTCCCAGATCAACGAAAAACTCACCGATACCTTCCAGATCTTGTCTGGGGCTCTACAGATCGAGCAAGGGAATGTGCTGTTCAAGGTGTTTCAAACGGTTGCGGGAAGGAGTATGGATGAAGAGTATTACAGTGAACAAGCTACCTACACTAGCTCCACAGGTCCCATTGCAGCATCTACCTACTCAGCTCCCATGACAGCATTTAGCCCCACAGCTTCCACAGCTCCCATGACAGCATTTAGCCCCACAGCTTCCACAGCTCCCATGCCGGTGTCTAGCCCCTCAGCTCCTTTACCTCCCATCTTGCAGATGTCTTGCCCCACAGCTCCCTTACCTCCCATCTTTCCGATGTCTAGCCCCACAACTCCGATGCCTTTCCCCAGCATAATGCCCCAGACGCCAGTGTCCACCCCAACAGGTCCCATGCCTGTCCGCTGCATCACGTCTCCCATGCAAATGTCTCACCCCAGAGCTGTCATGCCTCTAACTGGAACCAGGAACCCCGCCCTTTACTCCACCAACATTGCCTCCAACCCTGTCTATGCTACAGTGTCCCCCACTGTTATCTCCTCCACCGTGGCCCCCAGGCCTGTGGTTCGGGTCGTTGCCCCGATGAAAGCCCCCGTTGTAAGAACTTATATGGCCAACAACTCTTATTACCGTTAAAACAATGGGAATGTTGGACTGGGACTGATGTTTTCTTATGTTATTGTCTAAACTGTCTGATCTTGATGATACTGAGTTGTATCTGTGCAAAGTTTGTCACTAGAGAGGTGTTTGATCAGTCCTCTATCCAGTGAGGTGCATGTGTATTGATCAGATCTATTTGCAACTATCTGATTTTTCTCTTCCCAATACCGATTCCCATACATGAAGTTTGCACATTTGTCTTGAATCTTGAAGGAGGCTGGAACAAATGATATGAGCAAGACTAAGCTGGATTTTGAAAGTATCCAATAAAAAAATTCCATCTGTCTCCCTTCAGGCTGCTCCCCGAAAACACTTAAAGATACACTGCCTGAGTACAGCTGGAGGACGAGGAGTTAACTGTATCCAACTACCTCTCATGTGTCACTCACATGACAAAAAACACCTAACATTATCATAATGAATGTTAACAATGAACCTCCTTAGTTACTGTTGCTAGGTCTGCCAAGCTTTCCATTCTCGCACTGCATTTGTGCAGTTTACGGTGATAATGGTGGCAGGGTTAATGTCAAAATTCTGAGTAATTGTTTAAACATGAGGTCTGTGATTCCTGAGAGAAGTAAACAAAAGCAGCTCCTCATTTCTAGCTGACGACTGTTGATTTTGGCGGCTAAAATAATGACTCAAAAACACATTTTATTGTGTAGCTGGCTGATGTGAGCTAATGCAAACTCGACTTAAGTCAGCTGAGAAGTCTTCAACTGGCGTTTTAATGTTTCTGAAACTTTTTAAAACAAGAACCCTGTGAAAACGTAAATGTGAGGTCAACTGACAGCTGCGTGCATGATATAATGTTAATGCTAAACGAGGCTAAAGCTAGCTTACATCTCAGCAAACATTGGTCGGATGGTGAAATACAGCAGGTATATCTACATGATAGATGACAGAAATACACTCATTAACGTGGGAAAAGGAAGCGCAGGGACAGCCAGGATAAAAGCTAAGCTAACAGAGAGAGATGCATCGTCATTGACCCACTTTGACTCTGCATCAGCCCCAAATCCTCCTCCTCAAACCCCCACAGAACAAATGCAGATGCAGCGTTATCTCACAAGTTTGTCTGGAGGTAAAGTTACTGCAACTGGTAAGCTAGTGTTAGTTAGCTAGACATGCTAACATTTGCGGTTTATGTTAGAGCAGTTGGAGACGGGGTTTAATCCATTCACCAGATGTTTTTGAGAGACTACAAAAAAGACGCCACTGTCCAGACTCATGAAACGCTGAGTATCTCTTTCCTCAGAGCCTCCTGCACACCTTCAGCATGGAGAGAAACGGAGAGCTTGACAGCACTAGTTACGGTTGCTAACCTACGATTGGACAGGTACTGTTTGGGGCGGGATTTAGTGCTCACAGTTGTCAAGCTAGCATGTTAGCATGGAAACGTTTGGCTGTACGTTGTCTGTCATTTTTGTACAACTAGCTACAGTATAGCTTTATCTGCGTAGCCTGGTAGAAGAGGAGTGTGTGCAGGTTGGCAGGTACAGAGGCAGACAGGCCATCCAATCATTTCATGTGGGCTGAATTAAACGATGGTATGGACTGATTACAGACCAATGACGGCCACAGAAACTGGAGTTTTTTCCTCTCTTTTTTTTTTCGTCGGAGCTTTTGACTGCTGTGAGGACGTCTGCTTTAATCATAGCAGAGTGTATTATAGGCTACTTTAAACTGTGTTTGGAGGGGAACTTTAAGGATATTTTTATTTCAAATAGTATGTGATGAAAGTAGTTGTGCAAGGAGTGAAAAGAGGAGCTTGAGTGAGAAGTTTACATTCTGCACATTAAAATGAGGACAAAGCTAAAACTAATAAATTGAGAAAACTGCATCTTAAATTTGTGTGAGTTTTCACTCAGAAATATTTGACAGACAGAATTTCCCACTTAAACAATTATAGATCCCTTAATGTTTACTTTTTTTTTTTGCAGGTTTTGCAGGATCATGAATTCTGTATGAAACCTCAGACTGGTGAAAGCTCTTAATTAACAAAACTAAGTTTATTTTTGCTCCTGGAAAGGATTTTAATTCTGAATTGTTGTCTGTTTTCCTTTCATGTATTTACTAATCATTATCATTATCATTATCATTTTAATTTTATGTGAGTCACTTATTACTGCGCCAGTTACTTTTCTGTACTAAATGAAATGTTACTGATCATTAAAACGTTTATTTTTGTCACATATTCATTCTTTGAAGCACTTGAAAGGTCTTGTGTATCCAAAATGTAAATGAATGTTGTCATTTAATCAAGACTATATGTCGAGATATGAACAATTACTTGTTATAGAAAGCTTGTTCTTTATTAAAGGGGCGGACAGTTACCTCAATACTTGGGTGTGGAGATTCATTTTGACATTCTTTAAGTATCCATGCAACCTGCATGACTGCAGATTTATCTCTGATCAGATTTAAGTCTCTTCAGTAGGGTGATAAAACAGTAAATGTTTTTAATATGATTAATATTTCCCATTTTTAATCATCTGTGACCACATAATTGTGGTCATTCGTGGTCTTTCACTGGTTACTTAAAGCAGGAAATCTGGGCACTGAGCAGAAAATAGACCATATTTCTTCAGACTCATAGCGCCATCATGTGGAGTTTAGGTTGAACAACACAGCTGTTATTATTGATTATAGATAATCACAATACAGTATGATACTCTGCATTGCACAAAGCCAGTCTCTTTGCCAGTGAGTCACTGTCACGGCTATTTTTTTCAATCTTATTTGGTGACACATGGTTTATTTATCATTGTTCATATGTATCTGAGTCATCATGTAACCTTTAACCTGAAATAAATGCTGTGAAACAATTCAGTTACTTGAGAAAATCAAACTTGTTTTGACCACAAAGACAAGCTGCACCAATGTTCAGGAAATTTAAAAAAAACAAACATTTACAGTGTGAACAAAATCATGCAGCTGCATCAGGCTGCCACAGTGTAAGAAGGTAAACCAACCTGGACAAGCCGACATTAAGTTTGACGCTTGTGTTCACATCATTATGAAGTTATTGTGAACTAAAACAGCTCTGAAAGTGATTTACTGTCCGCTCTGCACCTGAGACCAGATTCAGGATTAAACTCTGTGAAACATTTCTGTTCACACTATTTGTTTATTTAATTAAGGGAAAACTAAAAAAACAAAAAATCCAAGTTATCTAAACACCATAAACAGTGATATTAATATTTAATCACTGATTACGAATAGCAAAGTATATTATAAGTATATTATAATTTAACTTATGAGACAACCATACCTGGCAACTGAGAGCCAGAAAATTATCAAAGTAAAATAAAACATGGAGGCCTAAACATGGAACATAAAATTTAAGGATTTCAATAATTCAAGAACATTTATTATCATTATACAACACAGGGTTGTACAACAAAATTTGAGCTGCAGTTCCTTCATAATACATAATACAAAATGCAACACAGATGATTCATTCAATTTAAAATGTAAAAGTGTATAAATATAAAACAAAACAATTACATATATACAAATACACGTGTACACACACGAAATAATTCTGTAGGTCATTTTTTGAATTTGTGTCAGGTTGAATATAAACAGCAGCAACAAGATGATGATAACATGGTTGACACCTGCACATAAAAAGTTTAACATCTGGAAAACACCGTGCATCAAATTTGACTGCGTTTGAGCATGATGCATCATGGATTTAAAAACACAGAGTCCGTCTCCTTCCTCCTGCACGCTGCATCCTGTCAGCTCGGAGTGCGATCCAAAGATCTTGCAGCGCAGGTTTCTCTGCTCAAGAATTCTTGGTTTTCCATTATTTGCCCATTTTTGTCTGTTTTATTTTCCTGACCGGAGCAGCCTCAAGTCCCAGCTGTAGCATGGCTCTTATCCAACCACCTCCTCTCCTCCTGGGGTGGTCACCCGCGGCGGGGCATCCAGCTGATCTGACTGCATGGTTGAAGGATCCTGTTTGCATTGTTGATCGTCTTAGGATCTGTGTTCTTTAATCCAAACCTCACACTTTCATTTTTCCTGAGCTTACAAGTGTAAAATAACAGATTACAGGAGAAAAGTAGCAACGTTTGAAGGGACTACTGGCTGCAGCATCTACATGCACAGCTGTTACCATAGCAAATAAGAATAAGAATTTTAAAAAAAAATCTGTGCATAAAAACAAATCACGTGCAAACAACATTTTCATGCATGCACTAAATTCCCACTATTATTCTGGATATGACAATATTTCGAATTTGATGTGGATCATGTAAACAACTAGGCCTTATTGCAAACATATAATTTTCTGATCTGAACAGGTCAGATATGGTTTTAGGAGCATTCTTTGGACATACATACAGCACGTTCAGAACATGCATCTTATTTGGGGTTTTCACTGCAGTTTGCGACACACGGCCTCTTGCCTGTTTACACCAACATTTTGCAAGGCTGAAATATTGCAACGCCGACCTTTTCAAGGAGGCGGTTGAATAAATGAAAGAGGGAGCCTGCATGTAAACAGGAAATTACTGAAATATTCATTTTCATCAGCCATGTAAACAGATTACTGTGTTTTGTGCCTGTAAACGTCGTCTGTAAGGCATGTCTGTGGTTGATGGAAGAATTTCTGTGATCCTGCTACAGATTTACTTTGCATAAAAAAATTAATCTTGATAGGTTTGATTTGATTAATATTTCTGTGATTTGTGTCTTCTACTGAACTTCATTGCACAACACAGTAGTACGCTTTACTTTCATATGCTAGTTTTGATTCAACTCTTTGCAGGAGGTCCTCCTGCTCTGCTAGCTTGTCTTCCTGCTCTGTCAGCCTCCTCTCCTGCTTGGCGAGCTTCTTCTCCTGCTCCTGCAACTTATTCTCCTGCTCAGCGAGCATGTTCTCCTGTTGGACCTGCTTCTTCTCGTGTTCAGCCAGCTTGTTCTCCTGCTCGTCCAACTTCTTCTCCTGCTGATGCAACTTATCCTTCTGCTCAGCGAGCATGCTCTCCTGTTCCACCAGCTTCTCCTGTTGGACTTGCTTCTTCTCCTGATCAGCCAGCATCTGTTTCTCGTCCAACTTCCTCTCCTGCTCGGACAGCTTCTTCTCCTGCTTGGCGAGCATGTTCTCCTGTTCACTCAGCTTCTTCTCCTGTTTGGCCAGTTTGTTCTCCTGCTCGTCCAGCTTCTTCTCCTGCTTGTGCAACTTATTCTTTTGCTCAGCGAGCATGTTCTCCTGTTCTACCAGCTTCTCATCCTGTTTGACTTGCTTCTTCTCCTTTTCAGCCAGCATCTTTTTCTGTTCAGCCAGTTTGTTCTCCTGCTCGCCCAACTTCTTCTCTTGCTCGGTTAGCTTCTTCTCCTGCTCATGCAATTTTTTCCCCTGCTCAGTGAGCATGTTCTCCTGCTCCTCCAGTTTGTTCTCCTGGTGGACGTGCAGAGCTCCAGAGAGCGTCACGAAGGCATCAGTGAGACTTTTGTTCAGTTTCTCGAACTCAGCTTTGTAGTCGGCGGATTTCACCATATGAGTCACCACGTGTATCTTGTTGAATTTGTTGAGCACCTCCTTGGCTGATTCCAGAATGGCAGCAAGTTTCTCCAGAGCTTTGCTGACATTTTCAGACAGTTGGTCCGGCTCCGTCTTCTGGACGTACTCCACCAGATCCTGCAGAGCTTCAAGTCTACTTGAGATGTGGGGGCACTGCTCATCGTTGACTCTCATCCTCTCAAACAAGTTGTAGAAGGTATTGAAGGGTTTTACGACGACGTCCATGATCACCTGGAGAGACGGAGACGTGGTTAGCACAGAACAGATGTATGCTTGATTAATCCAGCATTTGTGTGCAGTTGAGAAAGTTCAGTACTGCCAAGTAATTTTAGTAGGTGCTTGTTTGGGCCTGTACTCACCGGCACAAACGTAACCAAGCCGAAATATGAGCAGCTCAAAAATGTCCTTGTTGAAATTAATTAAGAATAACAAAGAAGAACAAAAGGTAGATGGTTTGGGGTTTTAAATTTATTTGCTGTTTTATTTTGAAAGACTTTTCCTTCTTGTGTCTTTGTTGACTTTATTTCCTGTATTTGTCTTTTTTTTCCCACCTGTTTTCTGTGTCACTTGTGTGTCATTAGTTATTAGTTTCCTGAGTATTTATCCTGTTTCATGGTGAGTGCGTCTTTGCTGGTTGTGCTTGTTTCATGGACTTTGGATTTTGCCTGCCCTCTGGGTTTGATCACTTTTCTTGGACTGCTTCTCTGACATTGAACTTGTGCTTGTTGTGTAAGCTTTGTGTAACAGGATGTTTGATATCCTTTGGACTTTTTCCAATACCAGTGATAAAACTGTATGGTGCTTCATTGTTTTTTTTTTTGTTGTTGTTGTTGTTGTTGTTGTTGTTGTTGTGGGTGTTTGTTAGAATGTTTTTCTTCCTATGCTACCTTTTAAGGCAGACTATATGTTAGGGGGCCATGGCGCCGCAGAGTCTGAGCCCACTGACAAGATAATGGATTAGGTTACTCCTAGCAAGGGACATCTTAGAGAATAAACAACATGATATTGGCCAGATGTTCACAAGCCTTTGCCCTATATATATGTTGTACTCTCAGAAAGTTCTTTGTCAGACTTTGTTCATCTTGGACGGACATTGTGTGACTCAGGCCTGTAATTAAATGTTGAATGAATCTTCTCTCGTTGTCTGTCTCCTTGGGAAGAACAACCACCACAGAAAACTGTCAGTACAGGTTTGAAAATTAGTGAATTTTGTCAGAAATGCTGCCACTGGCCGGCAACTTTATTAAAAAACGCTGGAGGGGAAAGAGCTAATGAACATTTTTCAACTGCTGGTAACCTGTTTGATGAAACTTACACAGGACCACCTCTGTCCACTATTGATCCAGTCACCCACATAATGACAACTCCTCCTTTTTCATTGCAGCCTTTCTCTTTTGATGAAGTGGCCGATGCTCTCCTTTCTATGGATTCTCAGATTTCTGTGGGAGAGGATAAACTTGAGCCCGACTTTTTAAAGCTTGCTGCTCCAGTTGTGGTCAACTACAAACATATATTTTGAACCTTTCAGTTTTAAACGGCACGGTCCCTAAGGTTTGGAAGGTCACTTATGTCACACCTTTACATAAAGGCGGTGGAACAGCCGACCTTAATAACTATAGATCTATTTCTAAATGATCATGCTTAGCAAAAATACTGGAATCTCTTGTTAATAATCAGCTAAAATCATTCCTCTTAACACATTGCATTCTCAGCATTCACCAATCAGGATTTAGGGATTTAGGGAAAAACACAGCACTGTTACTGCAGCCAGTCTTATTTTAAATGACATCATTACAACCTTAGATAGGAAAAAACTGTGTGGCTCTTTTTATTGATCTTTCAAAGGCATTCGATACAGTGGATCATGCATTGGTCTTAAAAAGACTTCATGGTCTTGGATTTGATGAAATGGCTTTTAAATGGTTTCAGACTTACCTCAGCGACAGGCAGCAGTGTGTTTATATTGGTGATATTAAATCTATAAGCTATTTGTGCAAATAGCAAAAGGTGTCCCACAAGGCTCAGTCCTGGGGCCTGTCCTGTTCACACTTTATATCAATGATATGACCTCAGCTGTCACTGGCTGTAATATTCATCTTTATGCAGATGACACCATTTTGTTCTGTATTGTGAATGATGCTCACTCTGACATAAATTCCCTCCAACACTGCCTTTCTGATCTCCAAGTTGCACTCAGTAATAATAAACTGCTTCTCAATGCAGACAAATCTAAATTCATGTTGTTCAGCAGATCAAAAAATATGAACCTTGACAGCCTCATCATCTCGGCCAACAATGGTACAAATATTGAAAGGGTCACAGAGTTCTTTCTGCTGCTTTGTAGAAAGATGCTTATTGAGGCAACTTTTTTATCAGTCTCAGACTGTGGTGATATTTTATACATGCACGCCTCAGCTGTGACTCTGAAGCCCTTGGACTCTGTTTATCACTCTGCCTTAAGATTCATTTATGGAGATAATTATAACACCCACAATTGTGACTTGTATGCTTTTACTTCCTTACATCATATCATTGCTTTCTTTCAGTGTGGGCTCTTATCAAACTGGCTCTAGTGACTGGATTACACTGCAGCTGTCGGCTGTTTTTTACCGAACTTAAAAAATCCAGTTTTTCATATTGTGCAGCTGTAATGTTGATCAACAGGCAGAACAATTTAAAGCTTTCCTCAGTTTTATCCACGGAGCAGTTTAAATCTTTAACTGTGTCACATTTAACTTCTAGGTGTTCCTGTTTTAAATGATTAATGCATCCTAAATTTTAACTGTTTTCATTTATTATTGACTTTTTTATTTTTTATTGTGGCTTTTATTGTTTTTTCCTTCTTGTTGCCACTTTTATGTAAGTTTCTCTTTGGTGTTTTCTGTGTCCAGGAGCTTTATCTTATTGTTTTACTCAGCTACATCATAAATGGAGTCTCTAGCTCAATGTGTTAAAATACGAGTTAAAATAAAGTTTGAATGAATGAATGAATGAATGAATGAATGAATGAAAATGGTTGTAATTGAAATGTTCACTTTCACTTCCACAAGTTTCCGCAATAATTTTTGAAATACAATTTTGTTTTTTGTTTTTTAAAAACTCATATTCAAGTTTAAGGCAGAAGAAGTAAATTATCTCAACAAAACAATATTAGTTGGTTTTGAACAATTTAAGAGGTTGAAAAAAAATATATTTTGAAGTAAGTTGCCTTGAAATCTTTTTGTTTTCATTTTAACAGTATAGGACATTTTTGCCTGCTTCATAAATGAATCAAAATAAATGCATTTAGGCTGAATTAACAGGCTCTAACAATGCACACATTTTAAATGTTTTATAAAAGGTGCACTGCAGATATAAATCTTAAGTTTCCTGAATTTCTTCATTAGTCTTTTATTTATTCTGTGATCCAAATAAAACCTCCTGTGACCCACCTGCGGGTCACGACCCAGTTTTTTAGTAACTATAATAAACATTGTTTCTTAGCCTTGGACATTTTGTCTCCGCTGTCTCCTTTATATTGAGTTGGTTTAACATAACTGTCTTAATTCATTATATCAGCGTCCCTTGGTCACATGATTCATGCTATTCTGGAGTTTGTAGGGCCAACTTGGCTTGTTTACTCTGTCCCACCAAACCTCATTCAAAAATCTGTCACTTCAATGTAATCATCTACATGGGAAGAAAGAAACAACTGTTTGTAGCCTATTGAACGTTGAATTCTGAGCTACACGCAGCCCTACTCTCACCTGTGTGTGAAAGACAGGCACTAAAACACAAAGGCAAATTCCTTGTATGTGAAAACCAAGGCTACATGACAATAAACCAGGTTCTAATTCTGATCTTCTGACTGTTAGTTTAGCTGCTGTTGTAGTTCAGATTACCAGGACTACAGGCTGTACAATCAGTGGTAACACTGAGCCGTCTTCTAGCTAATGGGTTCTAATAGGCGCATTAAATTAATTTATGGATCGTACGGAGGTGATTACTTACTG
Organism: Lutjanus argentimaculatus; assembly: GCA_034769285.1. NCBI lineage: Eukaryota > Metazoa > Chordata > Actinopteri > Lutjaniformes > Lutjanidae > Lutjanus > Lutjanus argentimaculatus. The sequence goes on from JAWZSL010000039.1 coordinate 963,167, forward strand.
TAAAGTGGATTCCAGTGCGAGCTGTCAGTCTTAGTGCAGGAGTGCATGAAAGAAAGGGAAGCAAAGGTTTGGCTCTTTATGCTTTAATGCTGACTGATAAGATATCATCCTTCCCTCATCTGGGTGTCATTCATGTTCTCTGGTCAGACACATCACAGTTTCAGTCCAAAGATATTGAACCCAATCAGACAAAAACAGAATCAATGTCCTGCACAGTCTGGGCTCCAGAGCCTGCAGGTTTCTGTTGTCCTACAGGACCTCTGCAGGTCTCTGCACATCACTGAAGGTCTCTGCAGGTCTCTGTATGTCTCTGCAGGTCTCTGCCCGTCTCTGTATGTCTCTGCAGGTCTCTGTACGTCTCTGCACGTCTCTGTATGTCTCTGCAGGTCTCTGCCCGTCTCTGTATGTCTCTGCAGGTCTCTGCCCGTCTCTGTATGTCTCTGAAGGTCTCTGCACGTCTCTGTATGTCTCTGCAGGTCTCTGCAGGTCTCTGTATGTCTCTGCAGGTCTCTGCCCGTCTCTGTATGTCTCTGCAGGTCTCTGTTGGTGAGCTGCAGTTGCATAACTCAGTGATAACAAACAATTTTAATTGTTGGAACAAAATCCTGAATGCTTAAAGGTTTATTGTTTTACTGGCAACACCCAGCCCAGATAAACAGACTTTAACCGTCTTGCTGTCCTGCTGTTTCAGCTAAGTTGTGGGTAAACTAATGTATGTTATTATAAAATACATTACAGGTAATAATTTTATGCAAAGAAAGTATAAAACCTGTATAGTATACAAGTATACATTATTTATAGGCCAACTAGACTATGGTAGTAGTCTAATAGCCTAACATGCATAATGATAATGATAAACAAATATAACCTTTGTGCTATTTGTACAAGTGACTGAATGAAATCTGAACTTTCTCTTTCTGTTGCTCCTCTACAGCCACACATTCGTCTCCATTTTTCATCCGTCCACCAGACGCTCTTGAATTTTCCCACCTCCTTCATCTCCTCTGTAGTTGTCAGGCCTCCCCTTCAGCTGCATTTCTGAGTGTAATGTCTTGACACTTCATGGATTTATTCATGAACTTTGATTCACCCATTTGTGTGTTCGCCTCTGGATGACCTCCTCTGACTTTTCTTCTAGTGCCATCATCGGGTCAACATTTTAAAATGTGTCCAAGACTTTGGTTTGTGACCAGATACTTGCAAAACTATTAAACTATTCCCATCAGCCTCTGCTGGACTTTGTCCTTACTGCTAATTAGCAAATGTTAGCATGCTAAAGGCCTTTACGCACCAACAATGATTCAGCATAAACTTGCGAATAATTCAGAGGCGAAATTTCAACGTGCCTGATTAGTCACATCAAGGAAATAAATAGTCATGCCTCTAAAAAATCATGCAGTGGCAAAAAAGATCAAATCTATATCAAGTGAGAGAATTAAAAAATGACGTAGTTGGGTTCACCCAATATTGAGCAAGAGAGGAGAACTTAGCAAGTTTCACTGCTTCTGGTTCAGGAACTGAAACTTAAGTGCAGCTTCTTCAGGACTTAATTCACTGTGACAACAGCTGGTTCAGCTTGAAGAAGCTGAGGAGTGATTTCAGTGAGCCGACTGATCCGGAGCAGCTGCTGACTGTTGATGTGACAGCTAGCATTAACTCCATACAGGGTCAAAAAATATTATCAACGTGCAAATTAATCACACGTGCACAAAAATATGGTGAATATCCTCATGTTAGCATTTTCTTTATAAGCAGTGTTGTTCAAGTTCACACTTAAAAAGAGCTAGCTCAAAGTTCAGTTCACAGAGATTAAAATGAACTAGTTCACGTTCATTTATTTGCTTTTTTAAAATCTATTTTAGATAGAACCTCCTCCTACCAGGCACACTGGAGTCTATGTAATGACATCTTAGTAAATGGTGCGCGATATTTGTGTTTTTATAGTAAAAATGAATATTGAATGGCCAAGATTACTTAAATATTTAGTTATTAACAACTGACATCAATGTGAAAATGTTTTACACTACAGTAGACAACCTTGAACACCAACATACTGCTGAAATTAGCTGCTGGCATGTTGAAATTCTGACTTTCCAGATGAAATGAACGCACCATAATGCATGGAGGGAAAGAAGGAGATGAGACAGAGGAGACGAGCAAAAATCTCACTGTAACACAAACTCCAGTCTGCAGTGTAGTTCACACACTTCACGCTACACGAAACAACCGAAATTTTTATATCACCTCAACATTTCTGTCCATATTTGCAGATTCAGTTCATCGTTCAATCAAAAATATGAGTCATGTTCGAATGAAAGACTGCTCTTTTAGCGTGTTCATGCACAACACTGCTTATTAGCACGCTGAAGCTAGCGTCAGGCTCAAAGCACGCAGGCTGCAGCCTCACAGAGCCGCTAGCATGACTGTCTACTTGTTACGTTATGAACTTCACCACAGGCTGCACAAGCTCTTCATTCATTCATTCATTTATTTAAAGAATAATTCAAATTCAAGCGTAATGAGTGTCCACTGAACATGACGGTAAAATTATATATTATAAATCAAAATTTTGCTATCACTCAACATGCTCCTCCCATCAGACTATAACAGCACACCAATGACAAAGACTTTATTGCACAACACAGTAGTACGCTCTACTTTCATGTGCTAGTTTTGATTCCACTCTGAGAAGGAGGTCCTCCTGCTCTGCTAGCCTGTCTTCCTGCTCCACCTGCTTCCTCTCCTGCTTGGCGAGCTTCTTCTCCTGCTCAGCGAGCATGTTCTCCTGTTCCACCAGCCTCTTCTCCTGCTCCTCCAGTTTGTTCTCCTGGTGGACGTGCAGAGCTCCAGAAAGTGTCACGAAGGCATCAGTGAGACTTTTGTTCAGTTTCTCGAACTGAGCTTTGTAGTCGGTGGATTTCATCATGTGAGTCACCACGTGTATCTTGTTGAATTTGTCGAGCACCTCCTTCGCTGACTGCAGGATGGCGGTAAGTTTCTCCAGAGCTTTGCTCACATCATCAGAGAGTTGGTCCGGCTCCTTCTTTTGGACGCACACCACCAGCGCCTGCAGAGCTTCGAGTCTACTTGAAATGTGGGGGCACTGCTCATCGTTGGTTTTCATCCTGTCAAACATGTTGTAGAAGGTCCAGAAGGGTTTTACGACCTCCATGATCAGCTGGAGAGACAGGAAGCTGGTTAGAACAAGACTGGCATTAGGAAAAGGCATGAAAAATGCCTCTTTAATCCTTTTAGATAACTTCCCCGGATCAATTTTCAAAATAAAGACCCTGTGCAGACTAGCAATCATAAAAACAGACAAAAAAAGAAAGGGAAGAGGACTAACAAATCAAAATCAGAGCAGTAAACATAATCAAGCGGCTGTAAAAGGTTTAAAAAATCTGTAAACATGACATGAATATGCAGATTGTGGGGGTTAAGAAAAAATATGTTTAAAAATATAAATATTCACAGAGTATAAAAGATTAAAAAACACAGTAAATGTACAGGAATTAAAAATGTTATAGAAAAGATGAGTCATTTGGACGATATTACAGTTCATTATGGGTCTATGGTACAGTTCACTGCTAAAATAATAAGTGTGTAAATTAGTGTGTGTGTCTTACATAGTGATTGAAATGCCAGTTTAATTGTACTTGCGGTATTAGTGTGATACTCAAACAGATTAGCAAAGGGCCAAATTGCTCAGGAGGAACCTAAAACCCCACAGAAGCAGCACTGCAGTCGAGCTGAACGCAAACTAAAGTTTTCTGCCTTTTTTTAACTGACAGCAGCAGCAGGGTTTATGGACCACACCTCTCCCTGACGCACGGGCAAAACTAACGGTTTAGTCGACAAGCGGGCAGCCCTTCAAATCTGCTTCTCACTTTTTTATCCATTGAACTTTTTCCAACATAAAAATGCATCAAACTGCACTGCCTCGTGCACTGAGCAGATGTTATATTTCTTTTCAGTTGGCCTGCACCAGGCTCAATGCCTGCAGCAGTTACAGGGTGTATTCCCGACTCCCTGAACTGGGCGGTGCTCACTGGAACGAAGCACTTGGTACTCCTGATTTTTGTCTGGTGAGCACTGTACCTGTACCTTTTATTGTGCATTGCTACCTGATTAAAGACTCATGAAATAACCAAAATATAAATGAAAACAAAAATATAAAAGAAAAGACACTTAGGAAACTCCACCAACTGAAAGCTGCAGACTTCTCTGTTTGTCAACCGCAGGTGTGTGCAGCAGTTCAAATTACACAAACACTAAAGGCAGAAATATCAGTGGTAAAACTGAGCCTCCTTCTAACAGGAGCATAAATAATTAATATATAATGTGAAAATAACTACTTACTGTTAAGTGGATTCCAATGCAAACTCTCTGTCTTGATGTCTTGATGTGTGTGCTTGAAAGAAATAGAAGCAAAGGTTTATTATCCTCTAGTTCAGGTCAACTGATAAGTAAGTTAAGTAACCATCCTTTTCACCTGGGCGTCATTCATATCTCTGCAGGTATGTGACCTGTCATTCCATGACTCAGAGATTTATTTTTTTTAATTTATTTTGTTCGCTTGTTAAACTCAATAAATAGATATATTTTTTATCAAAGTCATTTATTTGTTGTCATACAACACAAGGTCAACCTTTATTTATGCTCAAGAGTTCATTTACAATAACATCAGTCGATTACAGAAGCAAACAGAAAAACAACAAAGAATAAACGACAGAGGGATACTGAATATGTCAACAGAGAAGCAGAGAGATCAACCAGACTAAACAAGGCTGGAGTGAACCGGCCCTTATAGTTGAGCAAATCTAATCCTTGTGCTGTTTATCCAAATAACTTATTCTGTATTTCTGTAAGTGAGTTAGCATCTGCACAGTTTTAGAAACATGTAACAGCATTATAATACATTTTGTTCTTTTAAAACCACACTCTAAATTCTCTGCTCTGCAACACCAGAGCAGTGCTGCTGAGTATTTACCTGAGGTGGGATGTGTGGTATCAGTCTCAGGTTTTTAGGGTGACATCGCCCTGCAGGTTAATCATTTTATACAACCCCAACTCAAAGTTAGGATGTTGTGTCAAAACAGAGTGCAATGATTTGCAAATCCTTTTTTAACATATTCAGTTGAATGAAATACAAAAACAAGATATTTAATATTCAAACAGATCAACTTCATTGTTGTTGTTTTTATTAAATAGATGCTTGTGACATGAGGACACGAGGACGCTACATGTGCTCAGGAACACTGCGAGTTAAGACTCGACCATGCAAAGAGAAAGACATAAATCAACAACATCCAGAAACACTGCAGACTTCTCTGCTGATGTATCACAGTCGTAAACAGGCTCCTGTCACAACTTTTTTGGCACATGATGCAGCCATCAAATTCATAATGATCGTATATTTACAAAAAAACTTGAAGTTAATCAGTTTGAACATTAAATATCTTGCATTTGTATTATATTCAATTGCATAGAATTGTAAAAATCATTGTACACTGTCAAAATCCAAAGTTTAAGTTTCATTACTGAACAAATTGTTCCGCCAGACAAAACATTGTCGAATGAGGTGCAATTTCAGCCTTGAATATTGATTCAATATCCATAAATACATTCAAATTCTTGCTGACAATTAATCGATTAATGATTAATCATTAACATCTTTACTCCAAACCTGTGCTGCTGCAGCGTGCTGTCTTGTTTTTCGTTTGTACGTCCTGGTTTTCATTGGCTTGTTCATGATCAGATCGTCTTATTGGCTACTAAAATGCAGATGAAAGGTTTGGATTATTAATTCAAATGGTACTCAGTACTCAACTATGATTTTAAAATGTAAAGTAGATTACATAGTGTCATGCATACTTAAGTAGGAGTAAAAGTACAAACTTGAAAATTTACTCATAGAAGTACAAGTATTCAAAACAGTAATCTGAATATTTTCAATAAGGAGAGCTTTCCTGTCAGCCTGGTTGCAGCACCACACTCTCACACAGTATGTCAGTGTGCTCTTAACAGCACTTCCGTTGAACTTCACCAGCAGTTTTTGGGTCAAACCAGCTCTCTTTAAAGTCCTCAGATAGCAGAGGCACAGCTGGGATTCCCCTGCTATCATAGAAGTGAGGGTGGTCCAGCTGAAATACTGCAATGAGTCATAAAATGATCATGATATGTCATCAGAGAGAAAGGAAACATGTCAGGTTTAAATATTTGCCTCTCTGACAACAGCAGCGTCCTTTGAAATTTCTGTTCTCCATAACTTGTGTTTTTGTTTGCTGGTTTCATTTTAATTTGAGTTCAAATTAACGCTGAATGTTTGCTGAGTGAGTTAGTGTCTGTTCAAGAGTCCTAAGAAATCCCTAATAATCTTGTGGAGGGTGGAGATGTTTACAACAGTGAAACTGAGCAATATGTTGGAGGGGGTGGAGGGAGTAACATGTGACTGGAGGGCACTCGGTTTGTGGAGCTCAGAGCACCTTAAAAAAAAAAAAAGCATTTGAAAAACTCCTCTTGCCAGAAGTCATGACTCAGTTAGTCATGATAATCCATCATTGTAGGAACAACTGCACTTCTGCATGAAACTACTCACATCCAGGTTTGTGGATGTCTCCAAAACTCTGCAACTCACACCAAAAACATCTAGATGGATAAATAGCACTAAATGTAAGAAGGAAAATGTGTATTTTTGATTTTGGGGTGAACTGTCCCTTTAAGTTTTTTTATATTCCAACATAGGCTTGGGTTGTTTTTGGAGTGTTGGTAATAGTAAAGAGTGACAGCGTCGCGTATTAGAATTCAAGAGGCTAGTCTTTGCGGCAAAAATTTCCCTCCGGGGACGAACAGAGGTTTTATCTTATCTTAAGACAAGTCTGAGCAAATCCAGATCTGAATTCTGAGCTGCACGCAGCCCTACAGTCACCTGTGTGTGACGTTCATTTATTTGTTTTTTTAAAATCTATTTTAGATAGAACCTCCTCCTACCAGGCACACCGGAGTCTATGTAATGACAGCTTAGTAAATGGTGCGCGATATTTGTGTTTTTATAGTAAAAATGAATATTGAATGGCCAAGATTACTTAAATATTTAGTTATTAACAACTGACATCATGTGAAAATGTTTTACACTACAGTAACTGTGTTCATTTATTATTGACTGTTTTATTTTTTTATTGTGGTTTTTATTGCTTTTTCCTTCTTGTTGCCACTTTTATGTAAGTTTCTCTTTGGTGTTTTCTGTGTCCAGGAGCTTTATCTTATTGTTATAGTCTTTTATTTATTCTGTGATCCAAATAAAACCTCCTGTGACCCACCTGCGGGTCACGACCCAGTTTTTTAGTAACTATAATAAACATTGTTTCTTAGCCTTGGACATTTTGTCTCTGCTGTCTCCTTTATATTGAGTTGGTTTAACATAACTGTCTTAATTCATTATATCAGCGTCCCTTGGTCACATGATTCATGCTATTCTGGAGTTTGTAGGGCCAACTTGGCTTGTTTACTCTGTCCCACCAAACCTCATTCAAAAATCTGTCACTTCAATGTAATCATCTACGTGGGAAGAAAGAAACAACTGTTTGTAGCCTATTGAACGTTGAATTCTGAGCTGCACGCAGCCCTGCTCTCACCTGTGTGTGAAAGACAGGCACTAAAACACAAAGGCAAATTCCTTGTATGTGAAAACCGAGGCTACATGACAATAAACCAGGTTCTAATTCTGATCTTCTGACTGTTAGTTTAGCTGCTGTTGTAGTTCAGATTACCAGGACTACAGGCTGTACAATCAGTGGTAACACTGAGCCGTCTTCTAGCTAATGGGTTCTAATAGGCGCATAAATTAATTTATGGATCGTACGGAGGTGATTACTTACTGTAAAGTGGATTCCAGTGCGAGCTGTCAGTCTTAGTGCAGGAGTGCATGAAAGAAAGGGAAGCAAAGGTTTGGCTCTTTATGCTTTAATGCTGACTGATAAGATATCATCCTTCCCTCATCTGGGTGTCATTCATGTTCTCTGGTCAGACACATCACAGTTTCAGTCCAAAGATATTGAACCCAATCAGACAAAAACAGAATCAATGTCCTGCACAGTCTGGGCTCCAGAGCCTGCAGGTTTCTGTTGTCCTACAGGACCTCTGCAGGTCTTGCACATCACTGAAGGTCTCTGCAGTCTCTGTATGTCTCTGCAGTCTCTGCCCGTCTCTGTATGTCTCTGCAGGTCTCTGTACGTCTCTGCACGTCTCTGTATGTCTCTGCAGGTCTCTGCCCGTCTCTGTATGTCTCTGCAGTCTCTGCCCGTCTCTGTATGTTCGAAGGTCTCTGCACGTCTCTGTATGTCCTGCAGTCTCTGCAGTCTCTGTATGTCTCTGCAGGTCTCTGCCCGTCTCGTATGTCTCTGCAGGTCTCTGTTGGTGAGCTGCAGTTGCATAACTCAGTGATAACAAACATTTTTAACTGTTGGAACAAAATCCTGAATGCTTAAAGGTTTATTGTTTTACTGGCAACACCCAGCCCAGATAAACAGACTTTAACCGTCTTGCTGTCCTGCTGTTTCAGTAAGTTGTGGGTAAACTAATGTATGTTATTATAAAATACATTACAGGTAATAATTCTATGTAAAGAAAGTATAAAACCTGTATAGTATACAAGTATACATTATTTATAGGCCAACTAGACTATGGTAGTAGTCTAATAGCCTAACATGCATAATGATAATGATAAACAAATATAACCTTTGTGCTATTTGTACAAGTGACTTGTGTATTTCTTTAGGTGAATTAAAATCTGAACTTTCTCTTTCTGTTGCTCCTCTACAGCCACACATTCATCACCATTTTCCATCCGTCCACCAGACGCTCTTGAATTTTCCCACCTCCTTCATCTCCTCTGTAGTTGTCAGGCCTCCCCTTCAGCTGCATTTCTGAGTGTAATGTCTTGACACTTCATGGATTTATTCATGAACTTCGATTCACCCATTTGTGTGTTCGCCTCTGGATGACCTCCTCTGACTTTTCTTCTAGTGCCATCATCGGGTCAGCATTTTAAAATGTGTCCAAGACTTTGGTTTGTGACCAGATACTTGCAAAACTATTAAACTATTCCCATCAGCCTCTGCTGGACTTTGTCCTTACTGCTAATTAGCAAATGTTAGCATGCTAAAGGCCTTTACGCACCAACAGTGATTCAGCATAAACTTGCGAATAATTCAGAGGCGAAATTTCAACGTGCCTGATTAGTCACATCAAGGAAATAAATAGTCATGCCTCTAAAAAAAATCATGCAGTGGCAAAAAAGATCAAATCTATATCAAGTGAGAGAATAAAAAATGACGTAGTTGGGTTCACCCAATATTGAGCAAGAGAGGAGAACTTGGCAAGTTTCACTGCTTCTGGTTCAGGAACTGAAACTTAAGTGCAGCTTCTTCAGGACTTAATTCACTGTGACAACAGCTGGTTCAGCTTGAAGAAGCTGAGGAGTGATTTCAGTGAGCCGACTGATCCGGAGCAGCTGCTGACTGTTGATGTGACAGCTAGCATTAACTCCATACAGGGTCGAAAAATATTATAACGTGCAAATTAATCACACGTGCACAAAAATATGGTGAATATCCTCATGTTAGCATTTTCTTTATAAGCAGTGTTGTTCAAGTTCACACTTAAAAAGAGCTAGCTCAAAGTTCAGTTCACAGAGATTAAAATGAACTAGTTCACGTTCATTTATTTGCTTTTTTAAAATCTATTTTAGATAGAACCTCCTCCTACCAGGCACACTGGAGTCTATGTAATGACATCTTAGTAAATGGTGCGCGATATTTGTGTTTTTATAGTAAAAATGAATATTGAATGGCCAAGATTACTTAAATATTTGTTATTAACAACTAACATCAATGTGAAAATGTTTTACACTACAGTAGACAACCTTGAACACCAACATACTGCTGAAATTAGCTGCTGGCATGTTGAAATTCTGACTTTCCAGATGAAATTGAACCACCATAATGCATGGAGGTAAAGAAGGAGATGAGACAGAGGAGACGAGCAAAAATCTCACTGTAACACAAACTCCAGTCTGCAGTGTAGTTCACACACTTCATGCTACACGAACAACCAAAGTTTTTATATCACCTCAACATTTCTGTCCATATTTGCACGCCTGATCGATCTGCTGTTTGCCAGCTGATCCAGATTCAGTTCATCGTTCAATCAAAAATATGAGCGTGTTCAACGAAAGCTGCTCTTTTAGCGCGTTCATGCACAACACTGCTTATTAGCACGCTGAAGCTAGCGTCAGGCTCAAAGCACGCAGGCTGCAGCAGAGTGCAATGATTTGCAAATCCTTTTTTAACATATTCAGTTGAATGAAATACAAAAACAAGATATTTATATATTCAAAACAGATCAACTTCATTGTTGTTTTTATTAAATAGATGCTTGTGACATGAGGACACGAGGACGCTACATGTGCTCAGGAACACTGCGAGTTAAGACTCGACCATGCAAAGAGAAAGACATAAATCAACAACATCCAGAAACACTGCAGACTTCTCTGCTGATGTATCACAGTCGTAAACAGGCTCCTGTCACAACTATTTTGGCACATGATGCAGCCATCAAATTCATAATGATCGTATATTTACAAAAAAACTTGAAGTTAATCAGTTTGAACATTAAATATCTTGCATTTGTATTATATTCAATTGCATAGAATTGTAAAAATCATTGTACACTGTCAAAATCCAAAGTTTAAGTTTCATTACTGAACAAATTGTTCCGCCAGACAAAACATTTGTCGAATGAGTGCAATTTCAGCCACGAATATTGATTCAATATCTATAAATACATTTTGAATTAGTCAAATTCTTGCTGACAATTAATCGATTAATGATTAATCATTAACATCTTTACTCCAAACCTGTGCTGCTGCAGTGTGCTGTCTTGTTTTTCGTTTGTACGTCCTGTTTCATTGGCTTGTTCTGATCAGATCGTCTTATTGCTACTAAATGCAGATGAAAGGTTGGATTATTAATTCAAATGGTACTCAGTACTCAACTATGATTTTAAAATGTAAAGTAGATTACATAGTGTCATGCATACTTAAGTAGGAGTAAAAGTACAAACTTGAAAATTTACTCATAGAAGCACAAGTATTCAAACAGTAATCTGAATTTTTCAATAAGGAGAGCTTTCCTGTCAGCCTGGTTGCAGCACCACACTCTCACACAGTATGTCAGTGTGCTCTTAACAGCACTTCCGTTGAACTTCACCAGCAGTTTTTGGGTCAAACCAGCTCTCTTTAAAGTCCTCAGATAGCAGAGGCACAGCTGGGATTCCCCTGCTATCATAGAAGTGAGGGTGGTCCAGCTGAAATACTGTAATGAGTCATAAAATGATCATGATATGTCATCAGAGAGAAAGCAAACATGTCAGGTTTAAATATTTGCCTCTCTGCCAACAGCAGCGTCCTTTGAAATTTCTGTTCTCCATAACTTGTGTTTTTGTTTGCTGGTTTCATTTTAATTTGAGTTCAAATTAACGCTGAATGTTTGCTGAGTGAGTTAGTGTCTGTTCAAGAGTCCTAAGAAATCCCTAATAATCTTGTGGAGGGTGGAGATGTTTACAACAGTGAAACTGAGCAATATGTTGGAGGGGGTGGAGGGAGTAACATGTGACTGGAGGGCACTCGGTTTGTGGGGCTCAGAGCACCTTAAAAAAAAAAAAAAATGCATTTGAAAAACTCCTCTTGCCAGAAGTCATGACTCAGTTAGTCATGATAATCCATCATTGTAGGAACAACTGCACTTCTGCATGAAACTACTCACATCCAGGTTTGTGGATGTCTCCAAAACTCTGCAACTCACACCAAAAACATCTAGATGGATAAATAGCACTAAATGTAAGAAGGAAAATGTGTATTTTTGATTTTGGGGTGAACTGCCCCTTTAAGTTTTTTTATATTCCAACATAGGCTTGGGTTGTTTTTGGAGTGTTGTTAATAGTAAAGAGTGACAGCGTCACGTATTAGAATTCAAGAAGCTAGTCTTTGCGGCAAAAATTTCCCTCCGGGACAAACAAAGGTTTTATCTTATCTTAAGACAAGTCTGAGCAAATCCAGATCTGCTTGTTGTCCATCTTTTTGTTCTGCCTGAGGGCCCTGGGCCTGAGCTCATCTGAGATGGACTGACACAAAGTGGAAAAGTGTGCTGTGGTCTGACGAGTCCGCATTTCAGATTGTCGTCATGGGTAACTTAGACATCTGTGAAGGCCCCATTTATGTGTACAGGATCTGGAGCAACACATGCTGGCATTTAGATGTCTTTTTCAGAGAGTCCCCGCTTATTTCAGCAATATGATGCTAAGAAACACTGACCTGCCTGCAGTCCAGACCTGTATGCTGCATTATGAAGCACAAAATACGACAACAGAGACCAAACAGGACTGTTGAGCACCTGAAGTCGTATATAGAGCAGATGTCAAGTCAGAATTTCGATTTCAAAACCTGAACAATTAGTGTCCTCAGTTCACAGTTGTTAAAAGAAAAGCTGGTAAAGGATTTGCATATTATTCTATTCTGTTTTCATTTACTTTTACATGGTGTGTTGACTTCTTTGGAATAGACATTGTCGAAGTAAATGCCAATGCATCTGTGCATGAAAGGTGCTTAACAAACAAACATGCATCGCTTTACCTATAGAAGAATCTAGTCTGGCAGTAATAGTCTGGGTTTGACTGTAATTGTCCAGGTTCTGAGATATCTGTGTCTGAGAATCCTGCATCTAACCCAACACAATGAAGGTGTCAGCCCTACTTTTTCCACAAACAGTGTCTTCAGTCCTCTGGATGATACACAGCATGCTGCTTATTAGGACCTATGGACATCATGGGATGCTGGAGTCATGTGTGCAGACTTTTGGACATGAGGAGTCATTTTTGTGTAAATAACTGAATTGTCAGTTTGTCTGGCCTCACATTTTTGTCTTGTTACTCATCTTGCATCATTTCAGTGGGTTGACCTGCAGCCAGTCTGACAGATCATCAGTATAACAGTTGATCAGGACGCCTCTTTCCTGCACCTCTGTCCCCTTGCGGTGAGTTATGCTTCTGCTTCAAGGATGAGATAAATAAATCTTGAGTGTGTCACAGCAGAGGAGCATAAATAGCACTCAAGAGGGAAGGGTAGAGGGGAAGGAGTGCACTTTTCAGAGAGGAACAGGAAGGAGTGAGCAGCAGAGGGAGGAGCTGAGGGTTACAGAGGTGGTTTCATTTTCTCACCGCACACACAAACACACTCACAGACCACATATACCTGGGCTGAGACGGGAAGCTCTCATCGAAATCAACTTACAGGTAAATAATCTTTACATTTTTTGATCACGTCTACAGTAAACTGCTCTGCTGAGGGCTCGTTATGTGTCCTCTTGTTGGTGTCTCTGTCAGCAGGTCGGTCTGCTGCAGATTCAGCTTGTAATCAGGAGAACAAGAAGTCGTTTCTCTACAGTGGTTCTTTACAACAAGCTTATAGTTTGCAGTTTTGCCCAAGAGAAACATTTCACACAGGGACCCACCCTGAGAGTTAATTTGTCACTGGTTAAACCTGGTGACATCTGACACAAAGACAAGTTATTCCCTCCAGGGCAACAAAGACAAATAATTACCCGTCTCACGCTCTCACCGGCAGCCGCGGCTTTGAGTTGGAATTTACCTGCTCAGATGAAATGAATGAGCAGAGGGAGAGAAGGAAGAACAAACGTTGCTGGTTAAATAAAGGCAGTATTTACCTGCCAAAGAAAGAACAAAACAAGACGTTAGCACATGTTGACATAGTGAGGCTTTAAAAAGAACTGCAGAAGAGGCATTATTCATTTTTAGAGCTTTTCATTTTATTTTAACTGAGCAGCTTCTCTCACACACAGATAAATCAGTTGTCGCTTAGTTTAACAAGGTCTTTGAGCTGTATATTGTCTCCTGACTCTGAGCTGTGAAGTACAGGAGGAACGTGTAATATACAGTAAATAGATAAGAGCTTTATTTGTCTACTACTACTACTCAGAGTATTAGTTACTTTTTAAGTGTTGATGTTTAATGAATTATGAATAGGGGTTTGCAGATTTTGTGTATTTTCAACAAATTGCTCCACCAGACGAAACAATGTTGAATGAGCTGCAATGACTATTGATTCAATATCTATAAATACATTTTGAATTAGTCAAATTCTTGCTGACAATTAATCGATTAATGATTAATCATTAACATCTTTACTCCAAACCTGTGCTGCTGCAGCGTGCTGTCTTGTTTTTCGTTTGTACGTCCTGGTTTTCATTGGCTTGTTCAATGATCAGATCGTCTTATTGGCTACTAAAATGCAGATGAAAGGTTTGGATTATTAATTCAAATGGTACTCAGTACTCAACTATGATTTTAAAATGTAACTAAGTAGATTACATAGTGTCATGCATACTTAAGTAGGAGTAAAAGTGCAAACTTGAAAATTTACTCATAGAAGCACAAGTATTCAAAACAGTAATCTGAATATTTTCAGTAAGGAGAGCTTTCCTGTCAGCCTGGTTGCAGCCACCACACTCTCACACAGTATGTCAGTGTGCTCTTAACAGCACTTCCGTTGAACTTCACCAGCAGTTTTTGGGTTAAACCAGCTCTCTTTAAAGTCCTCAGATAGCAGAGGCACAGCTGGGATTCCCCTGCTATCAAAGAAGTGAGGGTGGTCCAGCTGAAATACTGTAATGAGTCATAAAATGATCATGATATGTCATCAGAGAGAAAGCAAACATGTCAGGTTTAAATATTTGCCTCTCTGCCAACAGCAGCGTCCTTTGAAATTTCTGTTCTCCACAACTTGTGTTTTTGTTTGCTGGTTTCATTTTAATTTGAGTTCAAATTAATGCTGAATGTCTGCTGAGTGACTGTGAAGGTTCTCAGTCATCCAGGTCATGGTATTCATAGCAAGGTTTGTCGTAGACAACTGGACTTGATAGAGTTCTTGAAGACGTTTCGCCTCTCATCCAAGAAGCTTCTTCAGTTCTGACTGACTGGTTTGGGAGTTCAGGTATTAAACCTCTTGTGGTCGTTAACACCTAGAGGGCCATGTGTCTCAAGTGCCCACCCTTCCATTGTGTGGACCTTAGGTTTCACCTGGGGGAGGTGTGAATGAGAGTCGTTAAGGTCCCTGCCACCATGTGCCTTGTTGGAGCCACATGATTTCAGGTGTGTATCCAACTGTCTGGGGAGTGATCTTAAAACTGCATTGTATGTGGCAGATAAATTATGTCTTAGACCTCCTCTGTTGAGAGATGGCCTTTCCAGGTTAACAAAAACGGGCCTCTTTTACTCCTCTCTCAAACCATCTGTCTTCCCTGGCCAAAATACGGACATTGTCATCTTCAAAAGAGTGTCCTTTAGCTTTCAGGTGTAGATGGACTGCTGAGTCCTGGCCTGAGGAACTGGCTCTCCTGTGTTGAGCCATGTTTTGTCTCTCCAATGTACAGGTCTGTGCACTCCTCACTACACTGGACGGCATACACTACATTATATACTACATTTGCAACTCACACCAAAAACATCTAGATGGATAAACAGCACTAAATGTAAGAAGGAAAATATTTATTTTTGATTTTGGGGTGAACTGCCCCTTTAAGTTTTTTTATATTCCAACATAGGCTTGGGTTGTTTTTGGAGTGTTGGTAATAGTAAAGAGTGACAGCGTCGCGTATTAGAATTCAAGAAGCTAGTCTTTGCGGCAAAAATTTCCCTCCAGGGACGAACAAAGGTTTTATCTTATCTTAAGACAAGTCTGAGCAAATCCAGATCTGCTTGTTGTGCATCTTTTTGTTCTGCTATAATAAGTGAGGCCTTCTGGTTATTTGCTTTTAATTCAGAGTTGTTATAGGTTTGTATTTTTCGTTAGTTTTTCAGTTTTGTTTTCAGTTCAGTTTAGTTTCAGTGGGTGGGTTTACAAGTCTCAGTTTAGTTTTTATTGTTAAAGAATGTTTAGTTTTAGTTCAGTTTTTATTAGTTTCAGTATTACTTGTCGTTAATGATAATATGGGAGTATTTGTGAGGGACAAGATGTAAGAAGTTCAGAATAGGTATTACAATACAAACATATTGACTCACAGTCATGTGGACATCCCAGTCTCAATAAATAGATTAACTGAAGCCTCGTCATGTTTGCTGTGCTGACTAATTTGACCAAACAGACAAAGACTATTACACTTTGGAGAAGTTGACATTCACCCTCAAAGGCCAAAGGGAATCCTTTTTCAAGATCTGGTCGAAATGGACAGAATATGTAAAACCCGTAATCTCGGTGAATTGAATCTGATTGTCATACGAATTGTTGTCATGCCATACATTTCCTGTTTTGGTTTGTGTAAACATACACACTTTAATGTGTTTTTTTTTTTTCTTTTCCTGATGTGAAAGATTGGAGGAATTCCCCCACTCCCGCCCACTTGTTATATTTGTTCTTTTCTGTCTGTCATTTAACGGTCCTGCATCCACAACTTTGATGTGGACATTGAATTGTATCCAGAAGAGAATTCTGTACCATCTGCTTTTCCAAAAAAAACAATAAATAAAAAAAAAAAACAAAAAAAAAAAAAAAATAAAACTAAAGGCATTTTATGAATATTTTGATTCTGATTTAGATTGGCAAGTACAAAATATTGTTTCAGTTAGTTTTGGTATTTTTCTTTTGTCTATTTTTTATTTTTATTTCATTTAACCAAAATGTTTTATTCACATCTAGTTTTAGTTTAGTTTTAAACTGCATGAGAGCAAAACATCCATAATTCGTATGTAATCGTATGTTATTACCTGTAAGTTACCAACAAACCTAATCTGCCTCAAGCAACACTGGATTTTCTTTGACGTTGAGGTGTGTGGATCAAACAGCAGGACAGGTTTTAAGGAAACAGTCAGCAGGTCTGTTTGGATGTGAGTGATGAGCTGTGACTCAGTGATACGTTACACCGTCAACATGGATTATTGATGGACGAATTGTCTCCTCACTCACCTGAAAGCTGAGCTCAGCATTACAAGGCCGTCCTGATTGGATGTGGAGAGACGCTCTCGTGGGAAATCTTCTCTGCAGATAACTTCACATAGCATCAGCTCAGTTCACCTGGTGCAGATAAAGTCACTTTAATTAAATTCCTGTCAGTCCAGTTCAATACAGAGCCAGCGGCTGATAATTAAGCAGACCTGTTCGGTCATGAAAGCAGTTATTTTACGTTTTTCAGAACAAACTGCTGTGACGGGTCGGCCCTGGGCCTGGATCTGCCTCCTTCTTTTTTTCCCCTGACTGCTGCTCGCTGTAGATATTAAAAAAATCACCGGGAAATACTTTTTAGAAGTACCACACTGCCTGTGAAAATCAGTCTTGGTCTTTCTACATTTTACCAGCTCATTCTCAGTCTCAACACATCACATACAGCAGCTTGGTCAGCGTCCCTGTGCTTCAAGCTGTGACACTGTAGTTTGGTGCCACTCTGGCGTTAACCAGGATCTTTTCCTAAACCTAACAAGCAATTTTGTTGCCTTTATTTTGAAAATCTTCCTGGACATTGCATATTATTACTGGTGACTTGACTGCAGAGTCCTGCACGTGCACTTCAGACTCTAGTGGCCAAAATGAGTATTACAACAACAAACACTTGGATAAATGATCATACGAATAAAAAATAAATAAATCATTTGTGGAAACAGGTGGAAGAAATTTTTGGGTATGAAGAAAAGGAAACTGATCCTGGCAAAACCTTTCTCCCCTCACCTGCTCTTAAATCATAAACACGGGGTAGAAAACGAATTTAGAAAATGGATCACCAGAATATTTTTTCTCCTTTGCCTCTGAGGGCTTTTGTAGAACTCCCTGTCACAGAAGAAGAAGATACATGGGACTTTAACCACTTGTTAACCATAACCAACCACATCCTCGTAACTGCACTGGGTGGAGGATAGCAAAAGGAAAGCAGAGGATTTGAAAAGTCCTTACTTTGCACCATCTGGTGGTATTATCAAGAATAACACTGTGGTACAGAACAAAGCTTGCTGCTAAATTCAGCTGAGGGATGCTGAGATGAAAGGACGGAAATCGCACAAATTCACACCAGGAACAAAAACTACTTCAGAAAAATATGAAAGAAATTATAATCACATGCACTGTCTATGTATAGTGGCTTTAGGTCATGACAAGATAGTGTACAATTAAAAATTCTCATAATTACAGCCAATCTCAGCTTCCTACCAGCCAGACTTGCCCCAGTTCAGTTTGGTTCAGTTTTTCACAGTTCAGATAACTTTTCTCTTTGTCTCTCCAGCTGGTCATGGACTTCATAGATCCCATCCTGTCCGTCGCCACACAGATCTACACCCTGGTGGAGAATGTGAAGGCCAATCGTAAGCGCTGCCGGCGTGTTTGTAAAAGAGTCAGAGCCCTGGAGGAGCTGGTGAGGTCCATCAAACAGAGAAAGCAGATACAAAACTCTGGCGACGTAGAAAAAGCTCTGAAGGAACTTTCCATCACCCTGACGTCAGCTCGGGAGCTCATCAAGAAATACACGTTGGCCAACCTGGTGGAGCGAATCCTGAACTCCAGCAGCCACGGGGACGAGTTCGCCAGCGTGAACGAACGTCTCAATGATGCCTTCCAGGTCCTGTCTGGAGCTCTGCAGGTGGAGCAGGGGAACATGCTCCACAAGGTGTTTGAACTGACCTCCAGACAGAGAGAAGACGAGATGGACGGGAGGGCGGACGACACAGAGCTGAAGAAATGTGAGAGAAACTGATAAGATAAGATAAGATAAGATCAAATAGAATCAAATTCTTCTGACAGAGATTGCTACTGAAAGGATTAATCAATTAATCACTGTTGAATTAAATTAATTGCCAACTAGTTTGATATTCAATCAATCATTTTGAGTATTTTTTCCAGACAAAATGCCAAAATTCTCTGATTCCAGCTTCTTAAATGTGAATATTTGATGGTTTTTCTTTGGGTTTTGGGCAAATTATGACATTTGAATAGCCTATGTAATTTTGGACGTTGGGAAGCGCTGATCGTTATTTTTCACCATTTTGTAACATTTAAACAGCAACAGTTTGACATTTTAATTGACAATGAAAATCATCATTAGTTGCAGCCCTAATTAGAAGTAATATTGCACCTGATATTGAAAAGTCAAATTACACAGGCTGTTGAAAAAGTAATATTGATAATGTTTTTAAAATGTATGCTGAGTAAAGACAACAGGAATCAGCCTGCACAAGCTTAAATTTGATCCTGTAGTTTTGATCTGAAAAAAAAAAAAAAAAAAAAAAAAAATGCTGTTATGAATTTACATCAGGATAAATTATATGCACGTTTCCAGATTATTAAAAATGCCAACATTTTAGTATAACTTAAGTCCTGAATCTACTTCCAAGACTTGAATGGAGGTGTTATCCCTCCAAAAACCTGCAGATAACCTGGTTCAAAGCAAGATTTAAAAGAAATTTGTGCATTTATTGGTTAAATAAATAATCAAGGCTTCAGTTTCTCTTTGACTGGTCAAATAGAAGGACTGCGAGGCGTAAATTCTGTCCGAAAAAAGCAAAATGTGTTTCAACATTTGTGTTTCAACTGCTGACATACATACAGTGTACAACATGATAGCTCCCCGAAAGTTAGGCCAAAACATCGCAATCGCCCCCTAGTGGCTGGCTGCATTATAGGCCATAAAACCCGCCCCCTTAATGTTAGCAGATGGGCCAAACTAAAACATCAAATTACAAGTGTTCATTTTTCTCATCAGTTTGGTTTTATGGCAGCACTTGTATCTGGGATATTCTGGCTTCATTTTTGTACAGTGGGAGGAATTAGAGACAGGGCATCCATCTTTATTTATGTAAACAGTTTCAACTAGAGGCTTCACGATGCTCTTCAACCGGTCAAATTGAAGTAATATAACTTTTTCAAATGTAGGAATCTTACACAAGCACTATTTTTACTATCACCTTCCCCCTCATTTGTCCAATCTTCACTTCACTCTGAGGTGTCATGGGAACTTTTGCATTTCTGGAACCTTGTAGTCCCTCCTAGTCCTGATTTAAAACAGTCAAAACCAAATTTTGGTCCGCCTGTAACCACAAACAAAGATATCAATTCTGTAAGTGCTCGATAAAATGTGTAAGTTCTGTGTAAGGCTGGACAGCTTCATCAGTGTTTGTATTTGTCCCTTAGTGCTCCTGGACTACATGAGAGAGCAGCAGCAGAAAACTGACACCATGCTGAGACAGTTTGAACAAGTCAAACTCAACGTGGAAAAGGTCGTGGAAAAGGTCGTGGACATCTGTGAGTAAACACTTCAACGTATGTCAGTATGATTCTGTCGGAAAACAACTTAAACACACAAGTTACTGCGTCAGTATTGTTACTGCAGAAGTAGCGAAGCAGCACTGATGCTAATAAGACAAATAGTATTTTCAATCCACTGGTATATTTAGTGTCTGTTATTCTGTGAAGCATGAATTAATGTAGAGTCGTGTTTAAAAAACGACTTTTCTCCCTCAAGCTCCCCCAGCTGCTGATCGCAGACGCAGTGAGTCAGTTTGCTTCACTTTGCTCTGATTGGTTGATTGAAGTGTTTCTTCTTTCCCCGGTTCATCCCACATCTTCCAACAGTTTACACAAATGTGGCTCTGAAATGTACTCAGGTTTAAAGCAAAAAGTCGTCCTCTGAAGGACATTTGTAGTGTCTGTTGTTACGTCTTTTTTGTCTTGTTATGCCTTTTAAATTTTATTTGTCTTGTTCTGTCTTGTGTTGTTTTTTGTTGTATTACTTCTTTTTTTGACTTGTATGTCTTTTACATTGTTTTTTGTTTTGTTACGCTGTTTTTCACGTTATTACATCTTTTTCTGTTCTATACATCTTTCACGTTGCTTTTTGTCTTATTATGCCTTGTTATGTCTTTTATATCTTTTTTGTCTTGTTATGTCTTTTATATTGTTTTTCATCTCATTATGTCTTTCTTGTCTTATTGTGTCTTTTTTGTCCTATTACGTCTTTTGCGTGTTGTTACATTATTTTTTGTCACATTACTTCTTTTTTTGTTCTGTACATCTTTTACGTTTTTTTGGTCTTGTTTTGTCTTTTTTATCTTGTTACATCTTCTCTGTCTTGTTCCGTCTTTTTCTTTGTTTTTTGCTTTTTCATCTTTTTGTGTCTTTTCGTCTTGTTACGTCATTAGACCAAAAATCATCTTTTCTGTGTTATTGTCTCATCCTTTTAGGCTGAAATCAGTCTTGATGTCGGAAAGGTGGCACACATTGATGTAAAATTAAAATAATCAGTAATTACACTAAAATACATTAAAACTGAAGTAACAAGCCTGGAGTGGAGTGGAAAGATATATGTGTTAAAATGCAGAGAGTCAGAAAAATATGTACTCAAATGAAGTTCAGATACCTGAAAAATCTACTTAAGTACAGAACTAAGTATTAAGTTAAGTACAGTATTAAGTTAAATATTTGTACTTATTTACTTTCCACCTGGAAATAAGCCACTTTAAAGGCAATAATAAGTCAATGATGGTTCACAACTTGTGTCTGCTGCCCACAAGTGACCAAAAAAAATCAGTCATTACTGGTTTAAAGGGCATTTTGACAATTCGTGTGGCTGTTATCGGGAAAACATTGAATATAACCGGATATCAGAGTAACTTGTGACCATGTGTTTTTACAGTGGATAAGCCCAGCATCACTGATGAAGTCATCCGGATGATTAAACCAGACGAGCTGGTGTACGAACATCCCAAAGAGCCCTTCATGACGACACCAACCTCGGAGGTCTACAGAGGAGAGTACCGCGGATTCTCGGTGGCCATCAAGAGATACATGGACTCTCTGAACACCAGTCCAAAGTCTGTGCCACATTTCAGGATAATACTGAATTAAAATACAGGAAAATAGTCCTTTTTGATTGGAGAATAATACTATTATGATTGTATTTTTTTCCCCTTTTCCTTACCTCTGCCTGTGCAAAGTTTAAACTCTGGATTTGTTACAATCAGGAGATGCCATTATCTGTTCGCCCAATGTGTTCTCACTCCCAACTTGTCAAATACTGCAGTTTGGACGTACATTTCAAATTATGACGCTCTTAGACTCACAAGTCAGACTCTAAACCTTTTCCTCAATAGATACTGAGGATAATCTCCCAACATTTGTTGCTTAAACTGGAGAGAAACAACTTAGAGAGTTTAAAACGAACCTTTCATCAGTGAGTGCTGGTATTTTGCATGCTTTTAATCGTCACTGTGAGCGTGCAACCGATATATATGACTCAAGATTCAGACTTGTGCACGCTGCTACTTCTTCTGTGTATAAATGGGTGATCTGCTGAAACTGTCCCATATTCACTGTCTCCGTGTGTAGGGAAGTGCGGTCTATTTTCAATAAGGAAGTTGAAACCATGAGGCGGTTTGAGTCGCCCAACATCCTGCGAATGTTTGGCATCTGTGTCCAGGACGAGGATGGTGAGTGACGTAAAACACAGAACATCAGGCACAATGCACCTTTAAAATGATGAGTGACGATGATGACGTGACCTTGTGACTGCCTGCAGGACCCAGCCCTCAGTTCTTCATCATCATGGAGTACTGTGAGAAGGGGAGTCTGCGTCAGGTTCTGGACTCTGACTGCAAACTGTCCTGGACCAGGAGAGCTTGTATGTGTCTGGACGCAGCAAAAGGACTCTACCGGTCAGTCGACAATCAGTAATAACTCTGTATGTCTGGTTCTTTGATGTGTAGGAGAAATTATGAAACAGAGAACGCAGATGATGCTGTTTTGCATCTAACATTTTGGATGTGAGTCATGGTCATGGGGTGTTAAAAACAAAGACTCTGGTAAAAGTTGAAGTACTGATTCAGCTTCTTTACCGCAGTAAAAGTGAAAAGGGTCAGGCTCTGAAATTTACTCAAAGTATAAAAGTATAAAAAGTATGAAGTATATACTGTTTCTGTGCAAAGCTAACTGAACCTCACCTCTTCTCCACGTTTGAGCCTCGCTCTCTTGTTGTTTTCATCTTGTTACGTCTTTTTTATGACAAAGTTCAGTGATGATGATTATTGCTGTTGTCTCTTAGACTGCACCACACAGAAACAAAATCCAAGGTTCATGGATGCATCAACAGCAACAAGTTCCTCGTGGCTAAAGGCTACACAGTCAAGGTACTGAGACCAGTGCATGCTGGGATTTAAGGGGTTGGTGACAATGAATCGAGCCTTGACGTTGTTGTTGTTGTTGTTGTTTTCAGCTGGGAGGTTTTGAGTTGGCAAAAACGGAGACGTCGCTGAAGAAGCCAACGAAGGACAAAGAGATCAGGGCGCTGTGCTACTCTCCCCCTCAGATGCTCAACGACATCAACCACAAGTACAGCAAAGAGTGTGAGATGTACAGGTCAGATACCAACCATGAACTATCCTGCAGAGCTGATCAATACCCACAATGCATCATTTTAAAAAAAAATCATATGCAATTGCAGTTTGTTAAAGATCACTGTGAAGTTTTTATATTCAATGGCTTATTACTCTACAAAGTGAGAAACAATGAGCATTTATCAATGAATCACCAACACTGATCACTTAATAAAATAAAAATAAAATAAAAACAGTACTCACTAACTAGTAAATGTTGTCTTTCAGCCTTGGAATCGTCCTGTGGGAAATTGTAACCCGGAAGAGACCATTTGATGGTGTGTATCTGCAAAACACAGTGATCAACATCCATCCAAGCTCACCGTTTTTAGCATCAAGCTCTCACCTGCTTTAGACTTCACAGGTGGATGTAAAGTTTCCTCTCTGACAGAGAACAGCGGAGTGGTCCGTGTGAAGTCATGTGACTTAAAGTGGGCTTTTTCATCTAATAGTTCCATGTTAGAGAATCAAGTTTGTGCAAGAAATCTTGGTGTTCTGTTTGACAATAATTTCTAATCTTTAATATAAAAATCATTTTTAATTTGCTCATTCATTCAACTTTTATTTCTGCAGGATGGTCCATTGAGAGCACTTCACTCTCTTTTTGCATGTCGCCTACCATGCAGGCAAACATTAAAACTTAGAAAACTGCTAATTAAGGTTAAGGATACAACTGAGAACAGTTCTCTCAGGGATAGTTCAGATTATCTGAGATGTGGTTATATGAGGTACTTAAGTGTATTACCTACAATAGATGGTGGTCGACAAGCCACTGCTTTCCCTTGCTGTCAGACAAACTTTTCTGCTGTTATATCAGCCAAATATCGCTCTCCCCAAAGCCACCAAACTACAAAAACATCAATTCTACCTCACAGAACATGGAAGTTGCAGGTCTACCGCTGCCTCGATTGGTTAGTTTGTTTGTGTTATTGTGCGACTTCAGTGGTTTAAAGGTTGTTTTTTTTTTCAGATTTGCCAAAGTCGCACAATAACACAAACAAAATAACCGATCGAGGCAGAAGTAGACCAGCAGCTCCTGTGCTCTAAATACATACAAAATACAATTAAGCTAAACTACGTAGTGATTGGCTTCTACTTCTGTTCTTGATTTGTCCTTGCTTTTCTTCCAGGTCGGTCGAATCAGGAGATCTATCAGAAAGTATGCGAAGAGAAATATCAGGAGCCCCTCCCTGACGACTGTCCTGAGCCGCTGGGACATCTGATCAACGCCTGTCGGGCCTATGACAGCTTCCAGAGACCATCTGCTGGAAGTAAGTACAATCACTGTAATTTTCTGCAGTTATATAAGTCAAATATCACTCTCTACTTTGGCAAAATCATCATTTCATTTCTACCTCACAGAACATGAGAGCCTCTGGTCTACCGCTGACTTGATTGATTAGTTTTGTTTGTGTGACTTCAGCGTTTTAAAAGCTTTTTTCAGATTTGCCAAAGTTGCACAAACTAACTGATTGAGGCAGTGGTAGACCAACAACTCCTGTCATCACTATACTGCTGCACAGCACTGCAATCTTATCCTCTCTTCGCTGTTTCACTGAGCAATTAATCAAAATTTTATTGAAATTGTAATATGGCCTACTAAATTGCAGGATACGCAGCATTTGTCAAGGCGAAATATGTGTCATTTAAAATCAAATATTGTGGCACTGCAGAGGTATCCAGGCCAACACATCGTTCTCTAGACTTCAGAAAAACATCTTAGTTTGGTACAGGTCCCTGAAAAACACAACACACCATAATGGTTTTAACGTGTTTTTCAATGAAAATGAAAATAATTATGTAAAAATTATCCTTTCATCTAATATTGCAAATCATGTTGCAGTTCATTCATTCGTTCATTCAACCTGTGTTTACTTCTCACGGATACATTGAGGGGTGGCCCTCATTTTCAGTGATGCCAAATATCAGTCTAAGTAACTGAGATTAGATATTTCTTCAAAATCATTCAGCCCTATTCCCAATTCATTTCCTCATTCATGTTAAAATACTGGTGCTAACCTTTAAAACTTTTCAAAGAAATTCCTGGCTGTCCCTCGAACCTGCTGTGACAGCAGAGTTGACTGTGCCTTTCAAGTGGCTGCAAATACAAATTCAGTTTTGTCCCAGTTATTAAGAATGAGTGTCTCATGGTGCAGCTGAAAACTTTTTTATTCAGACAGACGTTTAGTTAAACTGTCTGAATAAAAGACGACACTCTGCTGTTCTGTTCTTGCTCACTTGATCATCAAACATAATTGATGCAAATAAAAGTAACACGGAATCAAAAACTTATTAATTTATAAACTGTGGTTGCATTTTTTTCTTCCACAGTGCTGGTGGATAAACTGCACAGCGTGGTGGCACAGTTAGAGGAGTAGAACGACTCTTCATACCTCTGCGTCTTCATCAGCAGGACTCTGGTCATCCTCAGGAGGAGAAGCAGAACTGGAAAGTCATAAAACTGGCCTGTAACTAGCTGATGAAAAACTAGTTTATAATCCACAAGAAAGTTTACAAAAAGCCATAAGTTTGCAGTTCCGTTTACTTTAACTCTTGGACAAGCATCACATACTTTTCTTATATATGGATCTGCTTGGTGTTTTGTTTGAACCGTATTGTAACTTACAGTGTTTTTTTAATGATATTATGTTAAGTAGTCCAGCCATCTACTGAGGAGCTGGTAACTTGGGTTGTTTTGGAGCTGGTGGTCATATCAGGGGAAACAGGAGAGCCCAGAGATGATAAAACTATATTTTACATCACTTATCAATCACAGAAACACAGGTCTTCACTACCGTTTAATGTTCTGCTCATTCATAAGCAGTATAAAAACTGCCTCTCGTGCACAAACCTGTGACAAACACTAGTTCTGCAGACTGCTTTTACTCTCATGAAACTGAAAAGGCCTCCACCCGGTGGTGCAACTCAATATTACAACAAGTTCTTTTTTAAAATGTCACAAACTACATGTTCCATGAAAAGTTGGGTTTGTTTTTAAAGTTTACTTTAATCTTTTAGCCTTTATGTTTATCACCATGACCACAAATTCCCTCTGTGAATAAAACTGGTATTTTAATGTAACATGAGTGCTCGTGTACAGTGGTGATTTTGGTATGGAAATCCTGATGGGGCCACACAATATTCACACAAGAAAATCTAATGATGTTATCCAGACATACTATATATTACAGTGAACCATACTAGCAAAACAAATACATCAAATACTTGCTGCACACAAGTGAAAGAGGGGATCACAGTGCAGGTGATGTCAAAATGCTAAAATCACACATACAGTTCTGATGACATATCTCCCCATATCAATAGGACCAGAGTGTTTACTCAAGATTGAAACGACACCAACATGAAGACGATCAAACAATGAAAAATTCATGCCGTGAATGGCGCACAGCCAGTACATGATAGTCAATGCAGGAGGCGGCCACAGAAAATATTCTACACCCATTCAGAGAACAGCTCCCTCAGGAAGCCTGCGTGAGGTGACGGTCCTGCACACGCACACACGCACACACGCACCGGCAGACTCGTCATGTCCACGCAGGGTAATTTCACACTTTTCACAAAGTTTTATACAGGTTATAATTCTGCCAAGAACATACCTGTTTTCTTCAGTCTGTCAGTTAGAGAAGAGAAGACATAGGAAGCTGAACAGGGCTTTTTCGATATGCTAGCTGTTAGCCAAGTTTTCCTTTTGAACCACTCCTGGTCGAATGATCTTGTTTTATCTTTACTTTGTTGAAATATGATAAAGTCACCCAGTCGATATGATCCTAAACGTTTTATTTCCAGTTTTAATTTCCGAGTTTAAATAAAGGTTGAATTTCCAGTTTCCGCTCAAGGAGCAAAGCGCTAAATCGCATAGCAGTTAAACAGTCCACACGATTCATCATTAGTACTGTATTGTAAATTAATATCAGTCCCTCGTTAGCTAAGGTACAGCTAGCACAATAGTAAAATCAACCAATGGGAACGCTTCAGGGGCCCTGGCCATCAGGCCCCTCACACGAAACTGAAGTGCACGATGAGCACGCACACGCACGCGGAACAGTTCGTCCAGTCCACAGCACTGCAGGTGCAGGGCCAACTCTGCTGTGCCCCACCGAGTGAAAACAGGCGAGCAACGTAGGCACAAAGACAAATTCACACACTACTACACTACAAAAAACTAGAGAACTAATTGCATTCAGCATATGATGAAAAATGGCGAACATTTCATGAAGGAGACAAAAATGAATTTGCCATTAACTTAAGATCAACGATATTACTGTGTCTGACTTAGAAATGCCTATAATCTTCTTCAACGAAACAGCGCCCTCTGGTGGGGTCGTGCCCCACAGGCCCCTAATGCAAAAAACCCCACTGCTTTTTACATTGTAAAACTTTTTTTGAACAAATTTTTACAATGTAAGTCTATTTGCGAAATCTACTCTGTTTTGAACTTGTACTACTCCTGCATACTTTGTGCTACAGAAACCATTCAACTATCACTATGTTCAGCTTTTTCAGCACTTTTAGAACAGCGTTCTTTTCAGCTATAAGCTATAAGTCTCAGCTATGACATTTTGCTATTTATTTCAAAGGGGGAAAAAATCAACTGTGCAACGAGTGGCTTTACATCAAGTCAGCTCAGTCACTTTATTTTTGGCATCTTGACATTTTAAACAAGTGGGTTAGGACACTTTTCATTCATAATATACGTTCATTTTCATTACAGCTATACACAACATATTTACTGCACTGTAACTCTAGCAAATGAGATGGACTCACCATGCATAAATTGCGCAGAAACTGATCATGTCAGAGTCACTTTCCTTGCCTTCTTGGCCACAAACTCAGCAATAAGATCTTTATAATCCAGTTTGGATGCAATGTCCTTTTCAGTTGATAGCAGTGCAAGCCCGCACAGTCTGTCCTGTGACATGGAGGTGCGCAAATAGTTTTTAATTAGTTTCAACTTTGAAAAGCTTTGCTCGCCCGATGCCACCATCTCTGGAAGTGCTGATAAATTTATCCAGCGATCCCTGCAGTGACTTATGAAATTCTTCCTTCTTTTTAATTTTTTTCCTTTTCTCAGAACCCGATTCGTGCTTGCGAAATTGGTCGCGTTCTCTTGCAGCTGACATGTTAGCTTTTCCCCTCCTCGTTCTTCAGTGAGGTGTAATGACATAGCGACAATGAAAAACACGCTTAATTTGTTGGATTTGTTTTTTTATTTATTTGTTTGTTTTTATGTGACCTTGTCAGAGACAGACAAAATCATATATAACTAATGTATTTATTAAAAATAAATAAATAAATAACAAAAAACAAACAAACAAACAAAAAAAACAGCAGGATTGCAGGCGAGAGGTCCCCTAGTGGCGCGAGGTCCCCTAGTGGCGCGAGGCCCTGTGCAGTTGCACAGTTCGCACAGCCCATGCAACGGCTCTGCTGCCCAGTACAGCTGCAGTCTGCTGCCACTGAGCAGCTCCACTGGAGCAGTTGGGGTTGAGGGCTTTGCTCAAGGGCAACCCCAGTGGTGGTAATGAGGGAGGGGCAAGTGCTGCCTTTCACTTTCCCCACCCAGATTTATCCTGCCGGTCAGGGGATTGCCGCGGCAACCTAAGCTTACCTCTCTAACCTTTAACCTTTAGGCCACCAATATCGGTATCCCCAACTCAGACTCTCGTTGCCTCTAACAGCCTGTGGACTAATTTCTGTATGAGGAACTTAGGATGTTTTTTCTAGGAAAATCGTAAAGATGTGACATGTATGCGTGTCCAGAGTGTCTTGCCTCTTTCCAGCCCCCTTCTGCACCAAAACTTGCTAATGTTAGCTTAGATATGGCCTAGCATCACAGCACAAGCCAAAGCAAGACTGAACGTACATGTTCAGTTTCATGTATCACATCACTGTTTTGACGATGATGAATGACATCTGACATTGTTAAAACCCCCAAATTTCCAGAGACAACACAGAGGACATGTCCTGTGTGCCTTCTGTGTCCTTCCAGTTTTGGTCCCAGCATAGTCCTGCAGTCATTTTCCACAGTTTCTGTCAGTTTCATAAATTTTTCCTGACTTATTTTATTAAATCTACATTACAATTCCAGACCCGAATAGGAACTCTGAGCACATTTTTGATTCTAAAGGCAGGTGATCATGTGACACATCAGTCTGACAGGAAGATAAATCTCTAAACGTTGACTGTGGCTGCAAATTTTTTTGGCTACTTTTCCATTAGTTTTGGCAAATAATCAGCCACCACCAGTTGATTTTAAAACAAAAGCAGCTTCTCATTTTTAGCTGACAATGATGGATTTTGTCAGCTAAAATAATGACTCGCAGATTTTACAAGTGTAGCTGACAAATGTAAGCTACTACTAACTTGACTTGAGTCAGCTGAGAAGTCTCCAGCTGACGTTTTAAGAAAAGAACTCTGTGAAAGTGTTTAAGTTAAGTTAGGTAGCAGCTGCGTACGTGATATAATGTTAATGCTAACAGAGGCTAAAGCTAGTTTACATCTTAGCAAAAATTGGTCGCATGGTGAAATACATCAGCTATATCAACATGATAGATGACAGAAATACGCTCATTAACGTGGGAAAAAGAAGCACAGGGACTCGATTATGCAACGGACCTTGAGACAGGTCACCCAGGCAGACCAGCCACTGTGATCGTGGATGACAGCCACGATAGGAGCTAAGCTAACTCGGCTTAGACCTGAGACAGCGAGCCACAGAGAGATGCATCGTTGTTGATTTGCTTTGATTCTGCATCAGCCCACATCCTCCTCCTAAAACCCCCACAGAACAAATGCAGATGCAATGCAAGTTTGTCTGGAGGTAAGTTACTGGAGCTAGTAAGCTAGCGTTTCACGTCTTTGAGAGACACAAAAAT
This sequence comes from Lutjanus argentimaculatus, assembly GCA_034769285.1. Lineage (NCBI taxonomy): Eukaryota > Metazoa > Chordata > Actinopteri > Lutjaniformes > Lutjanidae > Lutjanus > Lutjanus argentimaculatus. The sequence goes on from JAWZSL010000039.1 coordinate 993,535, forward strand.
GACGTCACAGTCCAGACTCGTGAAACGCTGAGTATCTCTCTAGTTCTAGTTACGGTTACTAATATATGACTGGTCAACTATTTAGTCAACCATGTTGTTTTTTTGTTGTTCTTCTTATTGTTCTGTTGTTGTACACTTTAATTTTATTCAGTATTTACAACTCAACAACAAAATGGAAAATACACATAAAGAATGGATTGAATTTTCTCAATAAAGTTTTATTTTTAAAAACAGATTCCTTTTCTAGAGAGCCATGAATTCTTAACATCCACACGTTAAAAGAATGTATTGAATTTTCTCAATAAAGCTTTTTTAAAAAAACAGATTCCATTCTAGAGAGCCATGAATTCTTAACATCCACACGTTAAAAGAATGTATTGAATTTTCTCAATAAAGTTTTGAAAAAAAAACAGATGCTGTGCCTAGCAACAGGTGCTTTGATGACATCATGTTCTTAACATCCATATATTAAAAGAATGCACTGAATTTTCTAAATAAAGTTTAAAAAAAAACAGATGCTGTGCCTAGCAACAGGCGCTTTGATGACATCACATTCTACAGAGCCATGACTAGCTCTGATGACATCATCTTCTTCACATTCATATAGGTAAGATAAGATTAGGTCTCTCAGTCCCACACAGAAGAAATTCACTAAGTTGTCCCCACTGTTGAAAGCATTCAAGTAATTCATAACATGCAAAGCGACAAGAACATTGAGAAACAGAGTTCCAGGACAGACACAGAAACAAATACAGAAAGATTCAACATGGATACAACAGAAACACAGTTTGTTAGACCGGATACTATTCGTCCTTTAATTACATCGTTTTTTCAGAGACTAACAGCGGAACAGTGGGAATCATTGAAATCTTTTTCCCCTGATGAAGCCACAAAAATTATGTTGGCAGATCTGCTTTTAGACATAATTCGGTATCTGTCCGATGCCATATTGGTGGCTACTCGGCACTTCGATACAATCATGTCTGTGGAGCAAGTTCATTCCGCTCTGGGCGAAACAGTCTCTCAGGGTTTTGCAGATGCCCTGAGCATTGAAGAGCCCGTTCTATGTAAGAACTCGGAACGTTTAAACGAACTATTATCAGAAGAGGTTGCAGAAATCGTCAAATCTGCATGCTCGTGTGGTCTTTACACTGAGAAGCCTGTAATATATCAGCGCGTAATTCCCCCCAGCAGACTTAATAACATGATTAATCGTGTTCGCAAAATGTTGAAGAACATTATAAAAAAATTATCCATGTGTAAACCAAAGAGAACAAAGGGTGGACTGCTGACAAAAGTGTCCTCTGAATTACAAACTGGCCATCAGACACCAGACTCCACAGCAGACCAAAGCAAAGACCCAGACTGCTGCCCATCAATGGTCACAAGTACAGAGTCAGAGACCAGCTGTCAGAAAGAGTTCACAGAAATTAGACCAGAACCAGCTAGTGAACAGCTACTAGACATTACAGCAGACCCAGGTGACGTCAGAGAAGACCCTGACCCCTTTTCATCATCGGAGATAATAATCGACCCAGAGACTGGCTGGCTATACTTTACAAAACCGCAAGGTGAATCCCAAGGAGACCTTTGGTCATCACCGGTCGTAAGCATAGACCCAGAGCCAAAAGTTAGACGAGAGCTATCACCATATGTAACAGCAAGACCAGAGAGTGGCTCTCCATCAACAGACCTAACAGAAAAACCACAGACCAGAGAGGTCTTATCAGAGGACAGATTTGTGAGAATAACAACTGAAGCTGTCCAGAAAATTATTAGGAAAGAGGTGAGTAACATCGTAACACCTCTTCTGAATGAAGCGTCAGACCGTGACCATCAGTCACTTCAATCTGAATCCTCTCAGGAGATTGAAGTCGTCGCAGATGACATCACTCAAGAAATTGTTGAAAAAGTTAAGAGTGCAGAACAGACAACAGCTGAAGGTCCAAAACACAAACTGTCTTTGCGAGGAATAGGGACCAAGATCAAGAACATTTTCTTAAAAAGCATTTCCAGCGCATTAATACGTCGCATAGTGGCACATATGAAGGCCAAATTCTCCCTGCACTCCAGAGTTAAAAGTAAGAAGTCCCTGCAGTCACTTATAGGTGGCATTGAATCTCTGCTTCTGCCAGAGGACCAGGACAAACAGGATGGAGGAGAGATTTGGAGCATCAAAAATTTTCGCAGTGTTAAACATCTGGAGTTCGCAAAAGGCCTCTGTGACCTCATCCACAGTCACATGAAAGCCGGACTACCGAAGATGAAGCAAGGATCAAAAAGGAGTCAAACATATGCTGATATGTACGATGAAATATATGTCAAAGTGTGGTGTTTCCTGGGTCTGATCAACTGGTGGCTGAACACTCATGCTGGCAAACACAGTGAAAGGTTAATCCACACTTTGATGGACGATGAATCACTGATTCCAGGAGAGATTGCATCACCTTTGGTGACCGAGGCAAAGCCTGCCTCAAGATATGAAGAGACAACTCCTGAACCGTGTGTAACAGATCAGACAGAAATGTCTGATTCAACAGACGACGAGACAACTGCCGAACCGCGTGTAACAGAACAGACAGAAATGTCTGATTCAACAGACGACGAGACAACTGCCGAACCGCGTGTAACAGAACAGACAGAAAATGTCTGATTCAACAGACGACGAGACAACTGCCGAACCGCGTGTAACAGAACAGACAGAAATGTCTGATTCAACAGACGACGAGACAACTGCCGAACCGCGTGTAACAGAACAGACAGAAATGTCTGCCTCAAGATATGAGAGACACCTCCCGAACCGTATGTAACAGAACAGACAGAAATGTCTGATTCAACAGACGACGAGACAACTGCCGAACTGTTTGTAACAGAACAGACAGAAATGTCTGCCTCAAGATATGAAGAGACAACCTCCCGAACCGTATGTAACAGAACAGACAGAAATGTTTGCCTCGAGATATGAAGAGACAACTGCCGGACCGTGTGTAACAGAACAGACAGAAATGTCTGCCTCGAGATATGAAGAGACAACTCCTGAACCGTATGAAACAGAACAGACAGAAATGTCTGCCTCGAGATATGAAGAGACAACTGCCGGACCGCGTGTAACAGAACAGATGGACAAAGACAAAATGTTTGTCAGGGTGCTCTTGGAGAAACTTGTTTCAAGGGTCCTGAGAAAAACAAAAGTGAACTTAACCGTCAATGAGCCAGCAGAGATCATTACACGTCTGTTCCAAAAGTCGTGGGCTGAAGTTGAGGGTGAGGATTTAAAGATCAACCCAAAAACTTTTGCAAAACTCGACAAGGCCATTTTAAAAGATCTGTGTAAGAAGTGGGGCCGTCCACATATGGTGCTGGTTTTAATGAATTTAGGACAACCGGAAACTGATTCATTTATTGCCTCCACCGTGAAACATCACCTGACGACACCACCAAAAGAATCTACCCTATGTAGATTCTTTTCTGCACTGGGCAAAGCCTTCAGAAAGCCCTTCAGATCTGCCCGTCCTCAGGACCCAGTTACCACAGCATGACATTAGTTTAGTGTGAGGTGAAGGAGGTGGTTTCAGGGCCACTTCATCAGCGTGAGCCCACATTATTATTACTATTACTATTTTTTTAATATTAGTGTTTTTACTATTATTACTATTACTTTTTTATACTATTAGTGTTTTTATTATTATTATTATTACTTTTTTACTATTAGTGTTTTTATTATTATTATTTATTATTATTATTATTACTTTTTTTACTATTAGTGTTTTTATTATTATTATTACTATTACTTTTTTACTATTAGTGTTTTTATTATTATCATTATTATTATTATTATTGTTTTTACTATTATCATTATTACTATTACTTTTTTTTTACTATTAGTGTTTTTATTATTATTATTATTATTATTATTATTATTATTACTTTTTTTACTATTAGTGTTTTTATTATTATTATTACTATTACTTTTTTACTATTAGTGTTTTTATTATTATCATTATTACCTTTTTACTATTAGTGTTTTTATTATCATTATTACTATTACTTTTTTTACTATTAGTGTTTTTATTATTATTATTATTATTATTATTATTATTATTATTATTTTTACTATTATCATTATTACTATTACCTTTTTTACTATTAGTGTTTTTATTATTATTATTATTATTATTATTTATTATTATTATTATTATTATTATTAGTTTTTTACTATTACCATTATTACTATTACTTTTTTTACTATTAGTGTTTTTACTGTTATTATTATTACTTTTTTTACTATTAGTGTTTTTACTATTATTATTATTACTATTACTTTTTTTACTATTAGTGTTTTTATTATTATTTTTATTATTACTATTACTTTTTTACTATTAGTGTTTTTACTATTATTATTATTACTATTACTTTTTTACTATTAGTGTTTTTTACTATTATTATTTAGTTAGCTTTGTGAGAATAACAACTGAAGCTGTCTAGAAAGGTGAGTAACGGGCGGCACGATGGCGCAGTGATTAGCGCTGCCGCCGCACAGCAAGGAGGTCCTGGGTTCGAATCAGGCAGGGCCTTTCTGTGTGGAGTTTGCATGTTCTCCTCGTGTCTGCGTGGGTTCTCTCCGGGTACTCCGGCTTCCTCCCACAGTCCAAAGACATGCAGCATCATAGGTTAATTGGTAACTCTAAATTGCCCATAGGTGTGAATGTGAGTGTGAGTGGTTGTTTGTCTCTGTGTGTCAGCCCTGTGATGAACTGGCGACTTCTCCAGGGTGTACCCCGCCTCTTGCCCAATGTCAGCTGGGATAGGCTCCAGCCCCCGCGACCCTCTCAGAAAATGGATGGATGGAGGTGAGTAACATCGTAACACCTCTTCTGAATGAAGCGTCAGACCGTGACCATCAGTCACTTCAATCTGAATCCTCTCAGGAGATTGAAGTCATTGCAGATGACATCACTCAAGAAATTGTTGAAAAAGTTAAGAGTGCAGAACAGACAACAGCTGAAGGTCCAAAACACAAACTGTCTTTGCGAGGAATAGGGACCAAGATCAAGAACATTTTCTTAAAAAGCATTTCCAGCCCATTAATACGTCGCATAGTGGCACATATGAAGGCCAAATTCTCCCTGCACTCCAGAGTTAAAAGTAAGAAGTCCCTGCAGTCACTCATAGGTGGCGTTGAATTTCTGCTTCTGCCAGAGGACCAGGACAAACAACAGGATGGAGAAGAGATTTGGAGCATCAAATATTTTCGCAGTGTTAAACATCTGGAGTTCGCAAAAGGCCTCTGTGACCTCATCCACAGTCACATGAAAGCCGGACTACCGAAGATGAAGCAAGGATCAAAAAGGAGTCAAACACATGCTGATATGTACGATGAAATATATGTCAAAGTGTGGTGTTTCCTGGGTCTGATCAACTGGTGACTGAACACTCATGCTAGCAAACGCAGTGAAAGGTTAATGAACACTTTGATGGACGATGAATCACTGATTCCAGGAGAGATTGCATCACCTTCGGTGACCGAGGCAAAGCCTGCCTCAAGATATGAAGAGACAACTCCCGAACCGTGTGCAACAGACCAGACAGAAATGTCTGATTCAACAGACGATCAGACAACTGCCGGACCGTGTGTCAACAGAGAAATCTGTTCAAAGACACGAGAAACTGACTGTTACAACAGACAGAATGTCTGATTCAACATATGACGATGACAACTGCGAACCGTGTGTAACAGAACAGACAGAAATGTCTGATTCAACGAGACAGAATGCGACGTGTGTAACAGAACACAGAAATGTTGATTCAAAGACACGACAACTCGAACCGTGTGTAACAGAACAGACAGAAATGTCTGATTCAACAATGACGAGACAACTGCCGAACCGTGTGTAACAGAACACACAGAAATGTCTGATTCAACAGACGACGACACAACTCCCGAACCGTGTGTAACAGAACACACAGAAATGTCTGATTCAACATATGACGAGACAACTGCCGAACCGTGTGTAACAGAACAGACAGAAATGTCTGATTCAACAGACGACGAGACAACTGCCGAACCGTGTGTAACAGAACACACAGAAATGTCTGATTCAACAGACGACGACACAACTCCCGAACCGTGTGTAACAGAACAGACAGAAATGTCTGATTCACAAGACAGACAACTTCCGACCGTGTAACAGAACAGACAGAAATGTCTGATTCAACATGACGAACAACTCCCAACAGTGTGTAACAGAACAGACAGAAATGTCTGATTCAACAAGACCCACGTACGAACAGACAAAATTCTGATCCAATGACAAACTGCCGTGTGAACAGAACAGACAATGCTGATTCAAAATGTTCCTGTATTCAACATATGACGAGACAACTGCCGAACCGTGTGTAACAGAACAGACAGAAATGTCTGATTCAACAGACGACGACACAACTCCGAACCATGTGTCAACAGGCAGACAACGAAATGTCTGATTCAACATATGACGAGACAACTGCCGAACCGTGTGTAACAGAACAGACAGAAATGTCTGATTCAACAGACGACGACACAACTCCCAAACAGTGTGTAACAGAACAGACAGAAATGTCTGATTCAACAGACGACGACACAACTCCCGAAACGTGTGTAACAGAACAGACAGAAATGTCTGATTCAACATATGACGAGACAACTGCCGAACCGTGTGTAACAGAACAGACAGAAATGTCTGATTCAACAGACGACCAGACACAACTGCCGAACCGTGTGTAACAGAACAGACAGAAATGTCTGATTCAACAATGACGAACAACTCCGAACCGTGTGTAACAGAACAGACAGAAATGTCTGATTCAACAGACGACAACACTCCAACGTGTGTAACAGACAGACAGAAATGTCTGATTCAACAGACACACACTCCGAACCGTGTGTAACAGAACAGACAGAAATGTCTGATTCAACATATGACGAGACAACTCCCAACCGTGTGTAACAGAACAGACAGAAATGTCTGATTCAACATATGACAACAACTCCCAAACAGTGTGTAACAGAACAGACAGAAATGTCTGATTCAACATATGACGACAACTCCCAAACAGTGTGTAACAGAACAGACAGAAATGTCTGATTAACCGAAATCCAACGTGTGTAACAGAACAGACAGAAATGTCTGATTCAACAGACGACGACACAACTCCCGAACCGTGTGTAACAGGACAGACAGAAATGTCTGATTCAACATATGACGAGACAACTGCTGAACCGTGTGTAACAGAACAGACAGAAATGTCTGATTCAACAGACGACCAGACAACTGCCGAACCGTGTGTAACAGAACAGACAGAAATGTCTGATTCAACAGACGACGACACAACTCCCGAACCGTGTGTAACAGAACAGACAGAAATGTCTGATTCAACATATGACAAGACAACTTCCAGACCGTGTGTAACAGAACAGACAGAAATGTCTGATTCAACATATGACGAGACAACTCCCAAACAGTGTGTAACAGAACAGACAGAAATGTCTGATTCAACAGACGACGACACAATTCCCAAACAGTGTGTAACAGAACAGACAGAAATGTCTGATTCAACAGACGACGACACAACTCCCGAACCGTGTGTAACAGAACAGACAGAAATGTCTGATTCAACATATGACGAGACAACTGCCGAACCGTGTGTAACAGAACAGACAGAAATGTCTGATTCAACAGACGACGACACAACTCCCGAACCGTGTGTAACAGAACAGACAGAAATGTCTGATTCAACATATGACGAGACAACTGCTGAACCGTGTGTAACAGAACAGACAGAAATGTCTGATTCAACAGACGACCAGACAACTGCCAAACCGTGTGTAACAGAACAGACAGAAATGTCTGATTCAACAGACGACGACACAACTCCCAAACAGTGTGTAACAGAACAGACAGAAATGTCTGATTCAACATATGAAGAGACAACTGCCGAACCGTGTGTAACAGAACAGACAGAAATGTCTGATTCAACAGACGACGACACAACTCCCGAACCGTGTGTAACAGAACAGACAGAAATGTCTGATTCAACATATGACAAGACAACTTCCAGACCGTGTGTAACAGAACAGACAGAAATGTCTGATTCAACATATGACGAGACAACTGCCGAACCGCGTGTAACAGAACAGACAGAAATGTCTGATTCAACAGACGACGAGACAACTTCCAGACCGCATGTAACAGAACAGACAGAAATGTCTGATTCAACATATGAAGAGACAACTGCCGAACTGCGTCTAACAGAACAGACAGAAATGTCTGATTCAACATATGACGAGACAACTCCCAAACAGTGTGTAACAGAACAGACAGAAATGTCTGATTCAACATATGAAGAGACAACTGCCGGACCGCGTGTAACAGAACAGACAGAAATGTCTGATTCAACATATGAAGAGACAACTGCTGGACCGCGTGTAACAGAACAGACAGAAATGTCTGATTCAACAGACGAAGAGACAACTGCCGGACCGCGTGTAACAGAACAGACAGAAATGTCTGATTCAACATATGACGAGACAACTGCTGAACGCGTGTAACAGAACAGACAGAAATGTCTGATTCAACAGACGACCAGACAACTGCCGAACCGTGTGTAACAGAACAGACAGAAATGTCTGATTCAACATATGACGAGACAACTCCCAAACAGTGTGTAACAGAACAGACAGAAATGTCTGATTCAACATATGACGAGACAACTGCCGAACCGTGTGTAACAGAACAGACAGAAATGTCTGATTCAACAGACGACGACACAACTCCCAAACCGCGTAACAGAACAGACAGAAATGTCTGATTCAACAGACGACACCATAACTGCCGAACCGCGTAACAGAACAGACAGAAATGTCTGATTCAACAGACGACGACACAACTCCCAAACCGCGTAACAGAACAGACAGAAATGTCTGATTCAACAGACGACGACACAACTCCCAAACCGTGTGTAACAGAACAGACAGAAATGTCTGATTCAACATATGACAAGACAACTGCCAAACCGTGTGTAACAGAACAGACAGAAATGTCTGATTCAACAGACGACCAGACAACTGCCAGACCGTGTGTAACAGAACAGACAGAAATGTCTGATTCAACAGACGACGAGACAACTGCCAGACCGTGTGTAACAGAGCAGACAGAAATGTCTGATTCAACAGACGACGACACAACTCCCAAACCGTGTGTAACAGAACAGACAGAAATGTCTGATTCAACATATGAAGAGACAACTTCCAGACCGCGTGTAACAGAACAGACAGAAATGTCTGATTCAACATATGAAGAGACAACTTCCAGACCGCGGGTAACAGAACAGACAGAAATGTCTGATTCAACATATGAAGAGACAACTGCCGAACCGCGTGTAACAGAACAGACAGAAATGTCTGATTCAACATATGAAGAGACAACTTCCAGACCGTGTGTAACAGAACAGACAGAAATGTCTGATTCAACATATGAAGAGACAACTGCCGAACCGCGTGTAACAGAACAGACAGAAATGTCTGATTCGACATATGAAGAGACAACTTCCAGACCGCGTGTAACAGAACAGACAGAAATGTCTGATTCAACATATGAAGAGACAACTTCCAGACCGCGGGTAACAGAACAGACAGAAATGTCTGATTCAACATATGAAGAGACAACTGCCGAACCGCGTGTAACAGAACAGACAGAAATGTCTGATTCAACATATGAAGAGACAACTTCCAGACCGTGTGTAACAGAACAGACAGAAATGTCTGATTCAACATATGAAGAGACAACTGCCGAACTGCGTGTAACAGAAAAGACAGAAATGTCTGATTCAACATATGAAGAGACAACTTCCAGACCGCGTGTAACAGAACAGACAGAAATGTCTGATTCAACAGACGACAACACAACTGCCGAACCGCGTAACAGAACAGACAGAAATATCTGATTCAACATATGACGAGACAACTGCTGAACCGTGTGTAACAGAACAGACAGAAATGTCTGATTCAACAGACGACCAGACAACTGCCAGACCGCGTGTAACAGAACAGACAGAAATGTCTGATTCAACAGACGACGACACAACTCCCAAACCGCGTGTAACAGAACAGACAGAAATGTCTGATTCGACATATGACGAGACAACTGCCGAACCGTGTGTAACAGAACAGACAGAAATGTCTGATTCGACATATGATGAGACAACGCCGAATCGTGTGTAACAGAACAGACAGAAATGTCTGATTCGACATATGAAGAGACAACTGCCGGACCGTGTGTAACAGAACAGACAGAAATGTCTGATTCGACATATGAAGAGACAACTTCCAGACCGTGTGTAACAGAACAGACAGAAATGTCTGATTCAACATATGAAGAGACAACTGCCGGACCGTGTGTAACAGAACAGACAGAAATGTCTGATTCAACATATGAAGAGACAACTTACAGACCGTGTGTGACAGAACAGACAGAAATGTCTGATTCAACATATGAAGAGACAACTTACAGACCGTGTGTAACAGAACAGACAGAAATGTCTGATTCAACATATGAAGAGACAACTTACAGACCGTGTGTAACAGAACAGACAGAAATGTCTGATTCAACATATGAAGAGACAACTGCCGAACCGTGTGTAACAGAACAGACAGAAATGTCTGATTCAACATATGAAGAGACAACTGCCGAACCGTGTGTAACAGAACAGACAGAAATGTCTGATTCAACATATGAAGAGACAACTGCCGAATCGTGTGTAACAGAACAGACAGAAATGTCTGATTCAACATATGAAGAGACAACTTCCGGACCGCGTGTAACAGAACAGACAGAAATGTCTGATTCAACATATGAAGAGACAACTGCTGAATCGTGTGTAACAGAACAGACAGAAATGTCTGATTCAACATATGAAGAGACAACTTCCGGACCGCGTGTAACAGAACAGACAGAAATGTCTGATTCAACATATGAAGAGACAACTTCCGGACCGCATGTAACAGAACAGACAGAAATGTCTGATTCAACATATGAAGAGACAACTGCTGGACCACGTGTAACAGAACAGACAGAAATGTCTGATTCAACATATGAAGAGACAACTGCCGAACCGTGTGTAGCAGAACAGACAGAAATGTCTGATTCAACATATGAAGAGACAACTTCCAGACAGCGTTCAACAGAACAGACAGAAATGTCTGATTCAACATATGAAGAGACAACTGCTGAACCGCGTGTAACAGAACAGACAGAAATGTCTGATTCAACAGACGACGAGACAACTTCCAGACAGCATTCAACAGAACAGATGGACAAAGACAAAATGTTTGTCAGGGTGTTTGTAAGGTAGTGGTTGCCAGAAGGAAAAGTAGGAGGCAGACTCAAAAAGTTGTCCAGGAAAAAGAGGGGTTTATTGACAAAACCAAACAAAAAAACCTCAACAAAAACTGAATCAAAATGAAACTAAGTGAACATCTGGTACACACAACTATACACTGATGTTCAAACTCAAGAAAACATCCCCTCACTTCATGTGCACACAGCTACACAACGAAGTCAAGCTACTAGGTGCACTCAGCTACACACTGATGTTCCCCCAACAGCAACCAAGCAACTCCTTAAATACAGCTTCCCTTCAGTTGGAGTTAATTGGGCTGTGCCATTTTCCTACACCTAAGACAAGTCATAAATTTAATAAGTTTTTATACACATTGCTATCACAACCCCATAAAATTTAACCATACAAAACCCAAGTCAAAACAGACAAAACCCAAGTCAAAACAGACCCCCCCCCCCCCCCCCCCCCCCCCCCCCACCCCCCACCACCACCACCACCCACCCCACCTTGGTCTGGACTCATGATGTCACTCAGAGTATAAATGGATGACGTGAAGAGCACTTCTTCCCTTTGTCTCTGAGCACATGTAAGTATGGTGAGTAACAAACAATGACCAAATGACTGAACTTACTAAATATAAAACAATAAATAATTAAACTTAACCTGATTTGTCTGTGTGTTACTTTAATCAGAATATTGATGTGAACTGTAACCAAATATAAATGCCCAATAATACATAAAAAACACCAAGAAAAGAAAATGTGCACATAAAGAAATTAACAATGAAAATATGACTCAAGCATGGCTAAAACAATATGGCAGTCTGAAAATGGGGACAAGTGGTGTCTTTTCACCCACTTTGTCACAGTGCTCTTGGAGAAACTCGTTTCAAGGATCCTGAGAAAAACAAAAGTGAACTTAACCGTCAATGACCCAGCAGAGATCATTACACATCTGTTCCAAGAGTCGTGGGCTGAAGTTGAGTTGAAAATTATAAACAGGTGTAAAATGTAAAATGTAATGAGTCCATTGGTCACATGACCGGGGAGCTATTGAGCTAAAATGCTAATATTTACATATAAACAATTAATAATAATTATAAAAGGTGTAAAATGTACAAAGAAAAGGTGTATCTCATGCAGCCAGTGGAGCACTGTCATCCCACACTGATTTTGAGTCCATTGGTCACATGACCTGGGAGCTATTGAGCTAAAATGCTAATATTTACATATAAACAATTAATAAAAATTATAAACAGGTGTAAAATGTACAAAGAAAAGGTGTATCTCATGCAGCCAGTGGAGCACTGTCATCCCACACTGATTTTGAGTCCATTGGTCACATGACCTGGGAGCTATTGAGCTAAAATGCTAATATTTACATATAAACAATTAATAAAAATTATAAAAGGTGTAAAATGTACAAAGAAAAGGTGTATCTCATGCAGCCAGTGGAGTCACTGTCATCCCACACTGATTTTGAGTCCATTGGTCACATGACCTGGGAGCTATTGAGCTAAAATGCTAATATTTACATATAAAAAATTAATAAATAATTATTATAGGGATTTAAAATGTAAAAACAAGAGGTGTATCTCATGCAGCCAGTGGAGTACTGTCATCCCACACTGATTTTGAGTCCATTGGTCACATGACCTGGGAGCTATTGAGCTAAAATGCTAATATTTACATATAAAAAATTAATAAAAATATTATAAGGGATAAAATGTAAAAAAAGAGGTTGTCTATGGCCAGTGATAGTACCCAAAGGCGTTTTGTGCGTCATTGGACTCTTCTTTCGCACTAGGAAGCGTATTCGCGAGCGAAAATCTTCATCAAAAACTGAATTAATAAATTTATAATTAGGAGCTGTGAAAATTACAAAAAAAGTATTACAGCAAGACAGTAGCACGTGCTGCAAATACAGCAGATAGAAGTCATATGCGTCAGAAAATGACTGATCGACAAATTGCAGTCGTAATGTGCCGTTTATTTACATAAAACTGCACATTAAAATAAAACTTATAAACAGCAGATTAAAATGACATGAACAAGGTTTCTGCACTGTCATGATGACAGTACTGGTCATCCACACTGAGTTTTTTGGCACATACTAAGTAATTAAGTAAAAAGTATTCAAGTGTTGTACGCTTCATCATTATTAGAGAGTGATTATATATGTGAAATTATAAAGTGTTAAAACTGAAACAACAGAAAAAGTGTACTCTGCATCACCATCGGAGGTTACCTGACATCGCGATGCACACGCTCCGTGCATGTTTAAATTTCTACATTATACGGACCGTATCGTGATGTTACAAACATGCACTCGTAATTTTCATTCTTAACGTTCCTCAGTTTATAAAAATTATAATAACGGTGTAAAAATGTACAAAGATAAAGGCTTATTCTCATGCAGCCGATGGAGCACTGTCATCCCACACTGATTTTGAGTCAATTGGTCACATGACCTGGGAGCTATTGAGCTAAAATGCTAATATTTACATATAAAAAATTAATAAAAATTATAAACAGGTGTAAAATGTACAAAGAAAAGGTGTATCTCATGCAGCCAGTGGAGTACTGTCATCCCACACTGATTTTGAGTCAATTGGTCACATGACCTGGGAGCTATTGAGCTAAAATGCTAATATTTACATATAAACAATTAATAAAAATTATAAAAGGTGTAAAATGTACAAAGAAAAGGTGTATCTCATGCAGCCAGTGGAGCACTGTCATCCCACACTGATTTTGAGTCAATTGGTCACATGACCTGGGAGCTATTGAGCTAAAATGCTAATATTTACATATAAAAAATTAATAATAATTATTTGGAGATTTAAAATGTAAAAACAAGAGGTGTGTCTCATGCAGCCAGTGGAGTACTGTCATCCCACACTGATTTTGAGTCCATTGGTCACATGACCTGGGAGCTATTGAGCTAAAATGCTAATATTTACATATAAAAAATTAATAATAATTATTTGGAGATTTAAAATGTAAAAACAAGAGGTGTGTCTCATGCAGCCAGTGGAGTACTGTCATCCCACACTGATTTTGAGTCAATTGGTCACATGACCTGGGAGCTATTGAGCTAAAATGCTAATATTTACATATAAAAAATTAATAAAAAATTATAAAAGGTGTAAAATGTGCAAAGAAAAGGTGGCTCACATAAAAAGGGGCGTTTGTTGCGTCATGTGACTCTTCTTTCGCACAAAGTGAAGCGATCGCGAGCCGAACACTTCAGTCAAACTGATAAGTTGTTATAATTAGGAGCTGTGGAAAATATACAAAAAATATTACAGCAAAAAGTAACATCGATGCTGCAAATAAAGCAGGAGAAGAAGAATGCTGTCAGAAAATTACTGATCGACTAAATGCAGTCGTAATGCTGCCGTTTATTTCTAACATGAAAACTGCACATTAAAGAATAAAACTTCATACAGCAGATTTAAACATGACGCTGTCAGTCTGACACTGTCTCATGATGACAGACGTGGACATCACTGAATTTTTTGGACAAATAAGTAATAAGTAAAAAGTATTCAAAGTGTCTGTAGCGGCTTCATCATTATTTTAGAGAGTGGATTATATATGGTGTAAATTTAAAGTGTTAATATGACCTGAAACAAACAGGAAAAATGACTCTGCATCACCAAACGGAGGTTACCATGACAGCGCGATGCACAGCTCGTGCTGCCGTGACACTGTGTTAAATTTCTACATTATACGGATCCGTTCCGTGATGTTACAAACATACACTCGTAATTTTCATTCTTAACGTCTTCCCTCAGTTTATAAGATATATCGCTCATAAATAACCGTGCTAGGCAATAATTAGTTAAAGAGTGGCGCTTTTTTACAGCCGATTTAGTTTGAAACACAGAACATAACCTGCTCTGGAGGTGGTGAGTTACCATGGTGATCTAGCCACGTTCAAAGAGAGACACCTGAAAATCCTCGCTTCGTGCACCTCTCACTTGTTGATACCATCTTGTCACATACGAACTCTCGGCGGTTGAATCGTTCGCCGGCAGGATGGGCGGGCAGGAATGGGGCGGGTGAGTGAACTGGCGCCGGAGATTCGATCCCTGACCGCGGTCCTGACTGCATTATAACCTGCTGAATGAAGTGGAGGAAACCCGCAGACTCAGCACAGCCCCGCCACTTCGATATCTTTTTCTGGAGCCATGTTGTTACCGTCTGTGTTCTTCCAGACCGGGATCATCGGCTGTTAAAGCTCCGCTTCCCCACAGGTCAGGTCGATGTCTGCCGCCTCTCACCGCGCTGCTGCTGCTGCTAACGACCCGAGCACAGCCACAGTCTGTTAGCTAACAAGCTAACCTCGCTAACTAACCTACCGAGCGGACTCAGTTCACAGGTGGTTTCACAGCAACAACACCACCGTTAATATCAGAACTAGCTATGTACGCGTTCACTTCAGTTAAAGTGTAATCCAGCGTGTTAATCGCACGCTGGTAGTCTCACAGCCTCTGTGATGCTAGCTAGTGTTAGCTCAAGCGTCCGTGGTTACCAGGAGATCACAACTCACAGTCTGTCCTTCCTGTCTGTACTGTTATATAACGTCTCTTATATGCTGACAGTGTGCATGAATGATCACGTTCATTAACTCTGAACTGAACCCAAGCAGCTCCTGTCAGCTCTGTTTTTTTGCCTGGAGGCCTCGGAGGCCTCGGCCTCTAGTTGGGGATTAAACCGAAGAACGCACCACCTCGCCCGGGAACGCGATGTGAGGCGTCAGGCATCAGAGAAACCCGATATATTAACGTTAATCAATGATAAGGTGATGAGTTTTACAGCTGACAGACAGAGACAGACAGTTAATAACCTGCTGAACATTGTGCCAGTCAACGTTAGCTGGCTGCTGAGCACAACATGCAGGTTGTGTAACTTCTGACTTTGTGCAGCTGAGTGGGACTTCAGTGCTGCAGCTACTGATTGAGTAATCGATTATTAATTGATTAGAAGATTAACCATCAGTCATTTATTTAACGAAAAAGACTTAATAAGCTTCTTAAACTTTCTTTCTTCATTTTCTGTCATTTAATGAACCAAACAACTTATCAGTGTAGAGCTTCATTGATTAACTGATTATTAATCAATTAAATCTGCAGCCATTTTCATAATAGATTAATTGGTTTGAGTAATTTTTTTAAAAGAAATAAGTCAATTCTCTGATTTCAGCTTCTTAAGTGTGAATATTTTGTGGCTTATTTACTCCTCTATGACATTAAAGCGATATTCCACTCTTAGATGATCATCCCTCAGTATGTACTCACCCCTATGTGAACAAAACAAAACAATCCTGGAGTTTCAGCAGAAAACAGGGTTGCAGCCAAATCCAGTACAATGGCAGTGAATGGAGACCACGGATAAATGTTAAAAAAAGAACACAAAACAAACACAAAATGTCTCCATCCTGCTCGTGTGGTGTAATCCAAGTTCTGCAAGCTGCGACATTAAAATTTAACCACAAAAAACGCCATTTACGCCATGTTTTTAGCCGAAATGTCAGCTGTAGCATGTAGCAGGTAGCATGTAAACATGGCGTCGATCTCGATATTTTCACACGTGCGTCCATTAAGAGATATACGAGTCTCTTGATAGATCGACGCCATGTTTACATGCTACCTGGGAGGCTACAGTTGTATTTAGGTCATTACTGAAAGGTCATTTGACAGGTGTAACTTAAGTGTGAAACTCAGGATTACAGCTTTAAAGGAGTGTGTATTTGTGGAGGGACCATTTAGCACATTACATGTGGATGTCCACTCTGTGTTGATGGTAAATGTTGACAACTAAAGTAATGCATTTCTCAGTGCTCCTATATTGACTGAAAAAGTTGCATTCTTTGCTGCAAGCTTTTGTTTTTCCTGCATCCAGTAATGTCACAGTGACATCACTGGTGTTAAGGGAGGATTGCAGACTATTCAGCACATACCTGTGAAGGGATTTAATGTGCAATTTTGCTAACATGATGTGCTGGCAGATCATCATCTTTAATATTAACCTGTCTAATCTGTGGTCTTTCCCACTGTGCTGTGCAGATGGAGGCCATGGAGGTGGACTCCCCTGTGGAGGTGCAGGGAGGAGGCAGCGGACAGCCTGCGGTCGCTGCTGCAGCTGAGGACGCCAACGAACCACACGTCATCTCAGACTACGGTAGCAGCACCGAGGTGGATGAGGATGATGATGATGACAACGAAGGAGGACAGACAGCAGCTCGTGTACCGCCCAGACTTCCTGCCACCTGGGCGTTCAGTCAGAGAGCGGTTGGCGGCTCTGCAGCCACGCCCTCAGCTGCTCAGGGAGCACCAATGCGGAGGAGACTCAGGTACACAGAACTAGGATTGGGCAATATGTAAAAATTTTCCAGCTGGCCTCAAGTAGACAGTTTAGTGTCTTCCTGAGGTAATAAACCTGTGTGTGTCTGTGTGTTGCTCCAGGCAGGGTCTCAGGGTGCACTACCCCAGTCAAACCACAGCGCCCTCCAGAGGCTTTCCGGACTTCCTGCTCCGAGCGCCAGCTGCCAGCGTGGCTGAACCAGACTCCGGCAGCACCACCGAGGTGAGCGAGTCTGATGAGGAAGAAGAGGAGGAAGGTGATGAAGAAGCTGCACCTGCTGCTGCTGCTGAGCCCGTCAACCCTGTGCCGCCGGCTAGTCCTCGCTTCAACGCCTCCAGCCAACACGCACAGCCGCAGGAAGCTGGTCCAGCCAGTGAGTCTGAGCAGCTTGTTGTTCAGTGCTTTTCACAGACCACTACAGAGTCTGTGCTGTGTTCTGAGAGTCCAATGTGATTTCCTGTTTTTTTTTTCCTGCTGTGTTCAGACTCCAGTTCAGCTGCAGATGGTGAGAGGACAGAAGCTCCAAATCAGGTCGTCCAGGTAACATTCAGATCTTTTTTTAACACAGTTATGGGGTCCAGTTGGGTGTCATGTTTCCATCACTGCCGATTGGCACTGGAGCTGATAAATAACTGTCTGCTGCAGAGTCTTTTGACTCTGGAATTAATGCCACTTCTTGTACTCCCTTACCACTTAGGACAAATTGTTAGTGGGTGTCAGTGTTTTTTTTTTTCTGTCCAGTGTAAAAGGGGCTTTAGTGTGTGAATGGCTGGTTGCTCTCTGGTAAGGTGGTGATAATAGTGAGTCCCTTGTTGAAGCAGTGGAAGAATCAGGCAAAGATTCTGGGGGAGAGCGGTTTCGGTCGGGAGCGGACATGTTGTGACTCTGTTAACAGTCAGAGATGTTCCTGTCACGTCGCCGTGTGGTGCACGGGTTGTTTTCCTTGAAGTTGTCACATCCTCAGTCCAGATCTGTTCTGCTGATGAAAAGTTTGTGTATTATTAGAATCAGGAACAGGAAGAAATAGTCAGACTGCACAAGATGGGGGGTGGGGGGTGTTGTAGACTTAATGGACATTTGTGTACAACTGGTCCAGTCTTTTGTATTTCTTTGTTTTAAACGGGATAGTGCAGATTGTTTGAAGTGTGATTGTATGAGGCACTTATCAATAGTCAGTATAATATCTACAGTAGATGACAGTTGACATGGCCTCAGTTTGGAGAGGCAGCAGGAGTATATTTCCTCCGCATTTAGGAGTATATTTAGAATGTTTAGTAGAATATAGCATTAAAAATTCTGTGTCTGGGCTAGAGCTGCAACAATTAGTCAGTCTGGTAGTTAGAAATTAGTTGCCAACTGTTTTGATAATCAGTTTATGGTTTCAGATATTTTTCAAGCAAAAAGGTCAGTGATTTTAGCTTTTTAAATGTGAGGATCTGGTGTCATTTATGACAGTAAACGAAGAGTCTTTGTGGTCTTGGACTGTTGGTTGGACAAAAGAAGCAATCTGAAGAAGTCATGAGCACACATGAGCTTCCGATGAGCATTTTTCTCTTTTTTTTCCCACATAAACAATTAATCAGGAAAATAACTGGCAGATTTATTGATAATGAAATTAATTCATTCAATTCTTGCCTCCACAGGGTTGGTGCCAGACTGTCCGGCAGTGGGCATTCAATGCAAAAGCTTCCTAAACACAGAATCTGTCTTGTTTTATTGTATTGGGAAAATAATCAAAAAACACAGAATCTGAATTTGGGTGTAGGCGTTAATTTTATGTGTAAAGCCAAATACTAAATCTACTATTATTCTAAATGTACTGTTTGCTTCAGAAGTACCAAGATAAAGGAAAAAAGATTGGCTGTGATAACTAAAAAACTTGTTATAAATCCTGTTCATGAGGCTTTAAACTTAAATATCTTGTTTTATTGCCTCACCTGTAGCCTCATCGGTGTGCTACCTTATGCGTTTCTGTTGTAGTGCAGTGGTCGGTCTGAATGCTAAAAAGCTAATGTTTCAGTCTTACGCCAGCCTCATTTTGAATATATAGTTTATGATGGTTTAGTGTCTCTGTAGCTTGAAACTCTTCATGTTCCTTTCTAGCCGGTCCCTGTGGTCTCGGCCTCCGTTCAGCCGTCACCTGGCGAAGAGGGTGAAGGCGAAAACTGCACCATCTGCTTTGAGGCGTGGACGACGGCGGGCGAACACAGACTGTCGGCCCTGCGCTGCGGACACCTCTTCGGCTTCACCTGCATCCAGCGCTGGCTGAAAGCTCAGGGTCCGGCAGCTAAATGTCCACAGGTGAGCACGGTTACTGTTTTTAACAGGAAGTTAGTTCAGTCCTTTGTTTTTAACCTTCACTGGTGTCATATCCTGCTTCTCTCACCTGGACTTTGATGATGATGATGATGGTGATGATGAGATGATGTGTTTCTGTCGTTTGTCTTTAGTGCAACAAGAAAGCGAAGCGTTCAGACATCGTTCTGCTGTACGCTCCGAAGCTGAGAGCGCTCGACAACTCCGAGCAGGAGAGCTTAAAGAAGTGAGTGATGTTTTTCTCTCCAGCCGACGTCCGTCATCACTTTCTTCTTCTTTCACTACAGAATTTTTTGTAATTAGAAGCCAAAATCAGAACAGTACCCCACCCATTTCTTCATTGGCAGTTATGAAAAATTCTCTTTCAAAAAGAAAAGCAAACATGATGTACAGGATGTGAGCAGATTACGAACAGATTTGTGGAAAACACACTCCGAGTTTATTAGAAGTATTCAATTACTAAGTAGTTACTGTTTAAGAATATTTTTTATTGTCCCAAAGATAACTGATCTGTCTTATTTTTTTCTAAAATGCCAAACACAACTTGACCTTCTGCTACTGTGCAGGTTAAATGCTTGCCATGTTAATAATGTCATTGGTGAACTTAAATAAAACATTTTAACTGTGTGTGTAGGTCTCTGGAGCAGGAGCAGTCTCTGAGGAGGAAGGCTGAACTGGAATCAGCTCAGTACAAACTAAAACTGCAGGTCGTCACCAACAAATATGGACAAGCACAACAGGAGCTGCAGGTATCAGTCATGACTTCTTTTCTTATTTCTTGAAGCATTGGGATTGATTTAGGTTTGATTATTGTTCTGTTTGTACTTAAAGGGAATCTGACATGATCTTTCTTGTTGATTCTTACCAAAATTTGTCCAACAATGAGCATTATAACTTACTTAATTTAGGATTTTGCACTATATTTTCCTTTGAAATGCACATTAGTATTTTCTTTATTAGATTGTAGGATTCTTCTGGAGCCTTGAGTGTGTCAGTGGAATTAACTCTGTCTTAAGCATTTAAATATAATGAACTATGAGAGGTAATGGCAGTAAGTAAATCAGGGAATTGAAGCTCAAAAAGTGAAATTAATTTGACATTGTTTTGTCCCAGTACAGCCATTTGTTGAATAAGGAAACTAAAAATGAGAAAAACAAGAGAAAAGCATGTTTTTTATGTTAATTATTAATGATGGATTGTTAGTGTTGTTTAGTTCTATCATATTCCATTTCAGGGATTCCTAATTGACTGATTAGAACATAACATCTTCCCTCCTCTCCTCGCTGTCTGTGTAGGAGCTGAGGGCTCTGATGGCTGGTAGAAGCTCAGTTCCCTCCTCTTCCTCCTCGTCCTCCTCCGCGCCGTCGACCTCACTCCTCCTCGGTCTGTCTCAGCGGGCGGACGGCTCCAGGACGGCCCAGTACAGTTTCTCCAAGGCGGTGCTGGTGTCTCAGGCCGGAGGGTCCAGGGTTTTATCCTACTGTGAACCTCTGAGCTGCCTGCTGGCCTCACAGCCGTCCCCTCACTCCACGCTGGTGCCTGGTAAGATGTTCCTCCTTCTTCCTTTTGACCCATGAGCAGTGCGGCCTACAGATGGCACTATTGTTAAATTCATCTGTCAGTCCAGCACTTTTTGCTCAGAGCAACACATCTGGATAGACTGTTCTGAAAACTAAGGCATGGTGTAGGGCTCTACCAAATAGTTGGAAGCTATGTTCATAATGTTGACACTTGAATTCTAAATCAATATTTGATTTTTAAACATTTTTTTGCATGTCTATTATTCTGTGTATTGGTAGAATTAGATTCCAGTGGTGGTTGTGAAGGATTGTTTTCAACTTGTGTGATCCAGACATTTCAAATAATTACAGAGTGTTGTGCAAAAGTCAAAACTTATTGCAAACAGCATGTTATCTAATGAAATATCCTGCTTCAGTCCATATTGGTTGGTGTTTAGTTTTTCAAAAACAGCATTTTCACTGTGGTCAGAAACTGTTTGCTCTTCTGCTTGCTGCACACAAAGGGAAGCACAAACCTGTATTAACAGAGCAGTCTGTCATGAATACCATAAATTACACTTACATAACCACAGTGATAAATCTATTTCGGCTCTATTAAAAATCCGATGAATCCCTTTATTCAGTTTCATACTTTTGTTTGAGTTTTTTGTGGTTTTGTTTTATTAGGGTCACAAAATATGACTGCAGACATTCGAGGTCTCACAGGAAACCCTCAATACACGTTACACTTTCATTCTAGGACAGACAGGTTCAACCACTGAAAAAGACTGATGTCTGAAAATGTAGACTCTGTTATGCACTTTTTACGTGACATCACCTGCTTTTTGGGGGCAGATTGTGTAGAACTTTGTTTGAATGGAACTGCGATGTGACTGTATCTTTACTGCACGCATCCATGCTGTCCAAAGGATGAATCCTTTCCCTTGGGGAAACTCCTTGAGCTTCTCTTTAGCATTTTTATTCTCTTCTTGCACAATGTAGTGTGATGTATATCTGCTTTAAGGACTGTCAGTCACTCAGCCTCCCGTGTTAAATCTGCAGTATATGTCTATGGTCATCTGAGTGCTTTTTTCATCTGTTAGTTAATTAACTTTACTTTTTACAGTTGAATTTGTCCATGTTGTTAATAGTTTGCTGTTCACTTTGTATATAGTGTGTATTAGTTAGTATTTTTGATGATTTTGATATATAAACAGTCAGCTAACATTAGGTTGCTGTGGGTGTTGTTTACACTCTGTACTTTGGAAGAGCTGCCCCAAGAAGGAAGTGGCCGACGTACACCGCATTGTGAAATCGAGCATACATGTGTTCTGCTGTTTGTGTTAAATTACAAACTTATTTCACATATTTGTCAGCTGTTTTAAGCTGCGAGAGGGAGACAGACGAGCAGACACTTTTTACAGTGCTGGCACAGCACTGTGTGCACTGAGCAGACCACACACACCACACACACACACACAGACAGGAGGAGAGAAATCCTCCCAAAGATTATCACACAAGGCACTGATCTTTTTAACTTATCTGTAGCAGAGGAAACGACCCGTTTATCCAGGAACACTTAAGAACCTTTGTTACAAATCTATGAAGTTTTCAGCTCTGTGTGTGTGATTATAAACGAGCAGAATCAGCTGGTGACCCGTGGTCTGCTCTGCTGTATGTTATGTCTCTTTTCATTCCATGAAGCGTTCACATTGTTCATGGTGTATATTGGTTTTTAGTTGGCGTTTTTGATCAGTTTGATAATCACAGTTGGCTCAGCTAGATGGCTGCTAACATGAAGAAAACTAGGAAATTTATTAGGCTTGTTCTTTCTCCTCAGAGAATGAACCCTTACAGCCTTTGCTATAGCACCATTTTTAAGGACTTATTTAAATTTTTCAGAAACACTAGCTATAGAAACATGGGGAAAAGTCAGATCATGGTGTGATCCGTTAGGAAGTCTTATATTGTCACCCAGCTCTGACCTGAGTCAGGCTGTCACTGGTTACGTCTCTGTCTCCTCCTCCAGGCTGTGGGGTGAAGAAGGTGAGCGTCGTCAACATGAAGGCGAGTCAGTACGTTCCCATCCACAGTAAACAGATCCGAGGTCTGTCCTTCAACAGGCAGAATGACAGTCTGCTGCTGTCTGCTGCTCTGGACAACACCATTAAACTGACCAGGTACACACACACACACACACACACACACACACACACACTGCTAACCTTAGCATTTCCTTCTGTGTTTTTTTTAAATGATCATAGATAGGGTCTAAAATCTCCATATTCACACAGATGATATGATGAGAATGAATGATTTTATTGTGATAAATGGACTGACTGTGTGTGTGTGTGTGTGTGTGTGTGTTGTGTGTGTGTGTGTGTGTGTGTTGCAGTCTGCTCACCAACACAGTGGTTCAGACCTATAACGCAGGTAAACCTGTATGGAGCTGCTGCTGGTGTTTGGACAACAGTAACTACGTCTACGCAGGTCTGAACAACGGCTCCGTGCTCGTCTACGACACCAGAGACACCAGCACACACGTCCAGGAGCTACAGCCGCTACGCTCCAGGTACGCACACACAGACATGAGAGAGGCGCTTTTGACCTCTACGACAGTAATAGTCACCTACCTCTTGTTTTTCCTGGAAAGCTATCCTTTACTGAACTCGTAATGTTTCCAGGTGTCCGGTGGCATCTCTGTGCTACGTCCCGCGTGCGGCGTCCAGCTCGTTCCCCTGCGGCGGGCTGATCGCCGGCTCTCTGGAGGGCGGGTGTTTCTGGGAACAGGTCAACGAGACCACGTACAGACCGCATGTCCTACCGCTGGAGAACGCCGGCTGCACAGACATCCAGGTGGAGACGGAGAGCCGACACTGTCTGGTCACCTACAGGCCAGGTGAGACCCCGACCTCACTTAACCTAACAGCCTCCACACTGCCAGAATTTAACACAGGATGATCTTCACCAGGATGATGATGATGGTTGATGATACAATATGATTTTTATTTTACCAATATTTTCTTTTATCCAAAAAGGTTTACAATGAAGATACATTTTCAGACACAACTTAAGAAAAGTTGCACATTTTCAGACAGGTTTTATAAGATTTTACAGGTGTGAGGGTTTCACACGAAAGGAGCAGGTGAGGTCAAAATACTCTTAAAATCCCCAAACTTAAACAAAAAGCAAATTGTTCCCCATGCACTGAATTGTGTCTTTTTGAAAACTCATTTAAAAAAAAAAAAACATTTATACACTCACGAAATGCAAAACCGCCCTCAAGCAGAGATGGTTCTGTCACTGCTGATGACAAAGGAAATTGTTTAAATCAGAGAGTTTCACGAGTTGATGCTTCAGCTCAAGAATCAAAAACAACCAGACCAGTTATGATCCAGCTGAGCACAGACTGTATAATACAGCAAGTGGACGGGGCTTCCAGGTCAGAAGTGACTTACACCTGCGTTCTGTCTAATGTCCAGCAGGGGGCAGATCTACTGGTTGCAAAAAGGAGTCTGATTGTAAATGGGTCTATGAGAAGATTTGTTGACTTCTCACTTGATTTTTGACCTCAATAAACAGGTTTATGGTCTCAATCACTAGTTTAAAGTCTTCTTCAATAAAGCATGATGTTCCTTTCGTAAATTATGGTCCATTTAGAGAAAAATAGACTATGCATCAGGGCGGTGCTACCACGGCATGTCAGATCCAGGCATAGCAGTTCTCCCCAGCTCCAGCCTCTCTTCCAAATATGGTCACTTCTGGCTCTGAAAGACCAAGATGGCGATGGCCATAGTGCCAAACTCAAGGCGTTAGAATTATAGTCCACAAACCAGTGGGTGATGTCACGGTGGGTTTGCACTTGGTTGAACCTGAACAGCAGCTACACTGAACATCACAGAAGGAAACGAGTGTGTTTACATGCGCACAAGTATTCTGGTTCTGTGCGAGAGCAGCACAGACGTGTATTTATCTGAACGTCGAGACCAGTTGTGTCATGAAGCGTCCCGTCTCTCCTGCAGGACGCTCCAACCCGTCTCTGCGCTGCGTCCTCATGTCCCTGAACAGGACGCCCCAGCAGGACTCGAGCCAGCTGCCCATCTGCTCCTGCTCTCCGGTGCAGACCTTCAGCGCCGGATCGTCCTGCAAACTGCTCACCAAGAACGCCGTTTTCAAGAGTCCAGGTGGAGACGGGACGCTGGTCTGCGCCGGGGACGAGGCCTCCAACTCTACAATGGTCAGTCCTGTTTGTGTTTGTGTGAGAGGACAGATCAGGAGCAGTCAGGACAGTTTAGAAGGTCAACAATGAAATATTTCATTTAGCTGTATTCCTGATGAAAAAACGAAGAAATGGAGTTGTGTATACTTTGATCTTAACATGTCATAACATCGTTGCACTTTGATGTGTTCATATCCTCCGAAGTGTTTGCTGTATCTTACATCACGCAGACAGCAGCGCATTTTACAGACTTAAAAATGTTCAATTTAGTGTTTCCCCGAGGTTGACTGCTTTTGGGGTGGTGGATGGATTAGTATTACACAAGCAAACTTAAAAGAAACACCAGATAAGCACATCAAACAGTCTCTCAGAACAGCTTTTTGGGTATAACAGGAGCCTAATCAAGTGACAACAATCATGATCAAGGAGCAAAGAACATTACAACATCAAGTTCAGTCCACACTTACAGCATGCACAGTGAGCGAAGCTGTCTGTGGAAATGACATTCTAATTACAACTGTTATTTTACGACCTTTAGAGTAAGAATCCTGACTAAAAGAGCACACGAGCACCTTTATATTTGCTTCATACCAACAACAAAGCTGAACGAAGAGCTTTACAGAGAACGATTATACTGTGTACACACATGTAAGGGAAAATTATACCTCCACATGTGAACTACAGTCCTGTTAAAATTCACTGCTTCAATATGAAGGAGGGAGGAAAAGCGAGACCCAGAGTTCACGTGGAACAATGTGTCAGTTTATTTAACAGCCTCGATCTTCCCACCGCAGCGCGCGGGGGGGAGAAACGGCACAGTCAGACAGCTTCTCTGCTCTCAGCTGCAGGATGAGCATGTTGGAGAGCGCAGCGCATCCTGACATTTGTGCTGCTGTAATGCATAAAAATAGTGACTACGTTTCAGCAAAACCAACAGAAAAGGCGCCTCTGAAAGGAGAGCGTTTTGAAATGCTGTGCCAAAGCTCACTGAGGTGAGAGCGCTGGACTGCGTGCCTCTGGTATTTTACTTCATTTTACATTTTTTAAACTGGTTAGTTGCTAGTTAATGGGAGTAGGTGAAAGCAAAATTAACCAAAATTGACAGAATTTTGTTATGTTATATTTTCTTTTAGTTTAGTTTATTCTGTTTGTATTTTCTTTTCTTTTTTTGATGTTTGCTTATTAGCAAGTGGATTCCTCACAAACTTTTTTTTTTTATACATTAAATTGTGTTGTTGTATTTTATTTTGTCATTTTAGAGAGACCTTAGTTGCCAAATTACTTTCCTTAAAGCAAAGTCTTTAATTTTTGGGGGAGTTATTTAAAAGAAGAGCCTGACAAACAGTGGATTTTTTGAGCTGATAACAATATTAGAAATTATCCTAAGACAACATATAGATTAATATAACTGTGGTAGGCTGATATTGGTCAATATGTATGTTTAAAAGTTTTATTTTCCTTCAGAGACCATAAAGTTACCTTAAGACTTCTTTCAATTCATTTCAATTTTATTATTTTTGGTTGTGTATTTATTTTTGTCACTTAATGTCGTTTTAAAGAGTCTAAAGCTGCCTAGTGAATTAAAAAAAATGTTAAGGTTTATTATTTTTGGTTTCTTTGTCGTTTGAAAGAGCCTAAAGTTGTCTAATAAAATTCATTCCCATCATTCTTTTCCTCCACTTCTGTCTCATCTTGCTCTTCTCCCTTTTTCTCATTTTCATCTGAACTTTTTTTTGTCTCTTTCCTCCCCACTGCATCTTCCTCCTCCTCCTCCTCCTCAGGTGTGGGACGCAGGCAGCGGCTCTCTGCTGCAGAAGCTCCCGGCCGACCTCCCAGTGTTGGACATCAGTCCGTTCTCGGTGAACGGCGAGCACTTCCTGGCCTCGCTCACAGAGAAGATGCTGAAGCTCTACAGGTGGGAGTGAACGAGACGGAAAACCAGAAAATAAAAAACCTCTCTCACACACGCACGTGCACACACAGTCCCAGAGAAGGAGGAGACGATGCAGTGGTGTGGTGTGTGTGTTTTGTGTGTGTGTGGACCTGTGGAAAATCAAATGCTGCTGAACTTTTTATGTACACTTAGACACGCAAAAAAACGGATTACTGGGAGCAATCGACCTGAGGAAACAATTCAAATCCACTGTTATCATTTCTAGTTTTGTCTATTTTTTTTTTTTTTAACTGCATTTAGTGATCTTGCAGAGGAAGCAAAATGAAGCCTGAGTCCGGTGTGTAGTAACTGAGAAATGTATCTGAGTTAACCAGGTTCTGCTGCTCCCAGTAAGAAGATGTTTACATGAGTCAAGGGCCAAATTATTAACGTATTCGTGAACTCGCTCGTCATCTGGTCGGTCTGTCCGCTGGAGTCCTGACGAGTTCACATCGTCCTCTCAGCTGTTGCTGAAGCTGGATGGAGTTAACAGAAAGTGATTTTCTGTCCTGTTGGTGGGTTCAACTTTCTACGCTTTGATTTCAACCTGACTGAGACTTAAAATGGCCTTGATGACCACAAATTTTCAGTATTTACCCCCAAAAACAACCCCACATTCCTTCCCACTCCTCATTTTAAAGGTTTGATTTTCACCTTCAGCTCGGTTTATTTTTTAACTTCGCTTCCCTCTGAACCTGAACATTAAGTGCCAAAAGACTCTGCTGTCGTTGTACATTTTACTTTCCTCGTTTTCTTTCTAAAGGAAGTTGTATATATGTATATTGCTACCAAGTGTTTGTGTACGACTTCAAAGTTAATAAAAATTATGCCTTATTTTTACTTAATGTCATCAGAGTGGACTGTTATTGGAGGGATCTTGTAAGGTTGTACAATCAGCAACAGTAAAACAGTTCAAGGATTATAAGTCAGAATTCCTGTGATAAGAAACAAAAAAATCCTGTAGAAACGACAGAAGAAGCTGCTACAAGGAACTTTCATATTTAGTTGAGTATGAAGGCCCACGTGGATAAAAGCAGTAGTGTTTCAACTGTAATCACCACAAAATATAACATCAAAAATAAAATTATCTCCAGAAAAATCTCCTCCTACTTCCTTTTAACTACGACTCACTGTGACTGCATGTGAAAAAGTGAACACAGGCTCGTTTCATCTGATTTCAAGGAGAATCAGACTCAGTTGCAGACATAAAGAATAACTTTATGGAAGTAGCTGATCTTCTCTTTGGTCTCACTTACTCATGTAGGTCATATAGAGGCATCAGTATTAAAGTGAGACGGTTTCATAACCAGTTAAAAACTCTTTCGTAGCTTTAAAGGAAACTGGAGAGTGTAGAAGTTCAGATGATGGCGGCAGCATTGTATTCAGCACTCTGACAAAAATATAATATAAAAAATACATACTGAAAACACATCGTAAGATAAACTATTATGTTTTTTAAACAAGGACCATGCACAAAAACCAATCTCAAAATGAAGACATGTTTTAGCCACATTTATATACTAATTAATTTCCATCTTCAGTCTCTGGGCAGGTTCACACAGAAGAATCACCAGACGCTAAAAACATTTACATGCAACATTACACAGCCAGTGTTACACTGACAAATATACAGACAAATCTCCAAACACACGTTGATCCAGTACAACTATAAAATTACAATTCATTTCAGTTCAAAGTCTGAATCACAGTCAAACTATGTGTTGACATTGCACCATGGGAAAAGAAGAAAAGTCTGCAGGTCTCAAGCTCAGCTGGGAGGAGATTCTATTGTTTGATGGCCGTAAACGAAAAACCAGATTGTGCAGCGGCGGCTCACCGCAGCGGGATGTTTTAAAGGTGCAGGAAGCGACTCTGGAGAGGGACAGTTGGCTGCTGAGTCTCATTTTTGTCAAATACTGATGGTCTGGGAATGAGACTCGGTTATTCACCATCTAACCGACCTGTGACTGGCCAGAGTCTCTCATCATGGGTGACAATTTCTAAAGTCTTATTCCATTCTTAGTTTTATAATGCATCATTTAACAAATACTGCTTTTCAAAATGTGTTAATTTCTAAATTGTGGTGGCTCATCCAAAGCTCCTTTGGGCTGAACAGACCCTTCAATCAAAACAAAAGCCTCAAAATGTTCTGCAGTAACAGAAGTAAAAAGTTGTCCTTGTGAAGAATAAATCAGAGTTTAAGATGTTTTAATAATAATAATAATAATAAATAAAAAAGATTGTCAGTGTTGGTGGTATTTTAATGGTGATCTCAGTGGTACTTTTTGGGAAGATTTTGGAGAAAAAAAAATCCTAAGTTAAAAGTGCAACATTTACATTTATATCATAAATATGTAAATCTCACAAGTGACAAGTAGTTAAAAATCAGAATTACGTTATTGATCTTGTGGGGGAAATTGGGTTACATTACAGTTCCTCCAG
The DNA here is from genome assembly GCA_034769285.1 of Lutjanus argentimaculatus. NCBI lineage: Eukaryota > Metazoa > Chordata > Actinopteri > Lutjaniformes > Lutjanidae > Lutjanus > Lutjanus argentimaculatus. Next base: position 1,023,691 of record JAWZSL010000039.1, read on the forward strand.
CCAAGAAAGAAAGAAAAATATATCAAAATATGTTTGATCTATACTTTACATTACATATAGAAAAACAAGTATGTGTATTAAATAAAACAACAGTCTGTCTTAATAAGCTGAGAATGGGCCTGTAAGTGTTGAGATAAATTTAACTGTACAGTATAAATGCAGTGTATATACCAGCTGAATTATTATTACACATCTATATTGTACTGTGGAGTTTTTGCACAAAGTTAGTGTGGGTTAATATTGCTCGGTCGAAGATATGAATTATAAATATAAATAAAAAATAAATTGTTTTTTAATGTATACACCACCAAACAAGAACGAAAGATCGTCTGCAGATTCATGTGACAAAGAAGTGTCACATAAATCACTTTTAATGCTATTTTACACTGTGTCCTGATCAGTTATTATTATGGGATGTTTCAGGCTAGAAACATGCAAATTTCTTCAACTAGATGCTGCTTTCAAAGCATGCTCGTAAATTCCTACTTTACATTCAAGTAGGTGAATGTCAAACATGTATTGTTCTTATGGGTTTATGGCTAGAGGCAACTATTAATTGATTAGTTGTTTAGTTGATAACTTTTAAATTATTTTATTTTGATAATTGATTAATTATTTCGACCTATTGTTTGAGAAAATGTCCAAATCCTCTGATTTCAGCTCATCAAATGTGAATATTTTCTGGTTTCTTTATTCATTATGAGAGTAAAGTAAATATTTTTGGCTAGTGAACAAAACAAGACATTTGAGGACGTCATCTTGGGCCTTAGGTAACACTTATCAACATTTTTCACCATTTCTGACATTTTAGGGACCAAACAACTAATCGATTAATTGAGTGAATGATCGATAATATGTATAAGATCGATGTTTTAAAAAATGATTAATTGTTTTAAGGAAATGTTTTGATAAAGAGCTAAAAAAATATTGAATTTATTCATATTTCAAATTGATTAAATGTCTTTTTGGGCTTTTAAATTTTAAGTTATTATTTTTCTTTGATTTTGGAGAGCCTGGATTGCCTTTTTGATTCTATTTTCGATCTGTGTTTGAGTAAAAAGAGCAACCAGTCATCTACTTCACCTGGTGAAATGTCTTTTAATGGTCTTCTATTATACACACGTATTTAATACTTTAATACTTAGATTCTTCTTAACTTTGCAGATCATATTGCAGCTCTGTTTTATTCACTGCTCGAACAATAAGTCTTAGCATTCAGTTACATATTAGAATAAAGGTAAACCACGTTAACCGTCCCTGTTCCTGGATCTGAGGTAAGGCAGCGTTCCTCCTCAGGTCAGTGTCGATGGGGTTTTTTTTGTTTGAGTGAAAGTATTTGCTAAAGATCCAAACAAACACTGACTCGTCTGCTTTCACTCCTGTGCAAACACTCCCCAGTTACAGTTGGACTCCAGTTCAGGCTGGAGGATGGTGGACACTAACTGTCCCACAGTGAGATGTGTCTGAGTCATGAATACGCATCTTTTTATCACCGATTAATTGTTTAATTCATTTATCAGGGAAAGATGTCAAACATTATCTGGCTCAAATGTGAAGATTTGCTGCTCTTTTTTTTTTTTTTTAACATCATTTTAAACTATATACAGACATATGTATGTATGTATGTATATATATATATATATATATATGTGTGTATATTAAAGTTGCAGGATGCAAGTCTGGAGAGAGAAATTTAAAGGGACAGTTCACCTCAAAATCAAAATTACATACCCCCTTTAATCGACGCCATGTTTACATGCTACCTGCTACATGCTACAGTTGATATTTCGGCTAAAAACATGGTGTAAATGGCGTCTTGTGGTTGAATTTTAATGTTGCGGCTCACGGACACTTGGATTACACCACACGAGCAGGATGGAGACATTTTGTGTTTGTTTTGTGTTCTTTTTTTTTACATTTACATTTGGTCTCCATTCACTGCCATTGTACTGGATGAGGCTGCAACCCTGTTTTCTGCTGAAACTCCAGGATTGTTTTGTGAACTGAAGATCTTCATCCATCCTCACATCAGCATAGAGGTGAGTACATATCGAATGGATCATCATGTAAAGGTGGAATATCCTTTTAAGGTGGGAGAGCGTTCCTATTAGCTGACTCTTCCAGGTCTTGGAGCTCCCAGTGAACACAGCTGGACCAAAACAGCCTCCGAGACCAACTGAGGACAGTTTGACGACAGCGAAGACGCTCCAGTACAAATAACCACACTATTAATTAAATGAAAATATTTAAGGTTGTACACATTTCTATTGTTTTCACTGCTTTACTATTTTTCAGTCCATGTAATGTTTGAATATAATGTCCAGTTTATATTTTGAATTGTTGTATTTGTGGTTTCTTTTTAATTTATTTACATTTGTGTATTCTAATGACATTGCTTACGTTTCCTGTTTCTTATCGGCTGACATATGACAGATACCAAATCTTTTCATCAGTATCATACATCATGAAAACAATGTTTTGTTTTGTTTTTTTAAATGAAAAAGGGTTTTATTGAAAAGCATATTTATATCTCTCAATCTCAGGTTAAAAAAAAGTATCATGCTGGTGTCCATATCAAAATCCAGCTGTTGTACAAATACTACCATGGTAAATGTTCAGTGTTTAATTTTTATTTATTCCATTAAAATAAGCAATCCCAGGAGATGACGTTTCCGTGGTGGTTGTGTTGTGTGATTGGATGAACCTACACGCGCTCATTAATTATTCATGAGCTGTCCATTGCCATCCTAGAAAGAAAAAAAAAAATCCGTCTGCAACTTTACTCCTAGATCCCATATTTCCCACAGTTCCTGAACGCAGCAGCAGGCTGACTGGCTCTGTGAAGATGGCGGACTGTATACGTGTTCCTCTGCTCCTGCTTTTGATGTGCATCTTGTCGTTTGTGCACCCAATTCATGGAGAAAACAACAATGTCCCCAGACTTGGACCTAAAGCCGAAATCCCACAGAATCCGGCCGGAGGACAGGGGCCGCCTGCAGGGAACCCGGGAGCCGCTGAGAGGAACCTGGGCGCTGGGGCCTCGCTGCCTCGGAGGCGCTCTACCGGCTGGAAGTTGGCTGAGGAGGCGGTGTGCAGGGACGACCTGACCCGGCTTTGCCCCAAACATTCCTGGAACAACAACCTGGCGGTGCTGGAGTGTCTCCAGGATAAGAAAGAGGTAAGATAGCGGGACGGTGTTGGCAGGGACAGAAGCAGGGTGTGACTGCCTGCTGAAGAGACCAGCTAACGGTAGCTGCCATCGTTAGCCAGAGATCTGGGCTAGAAGGGAACCCTTGGTTTGTAAAACTCTCGCGAGATTTGTAAGCGTTGTTTTCTTGCTGTGCATTGTCCTCAAAAGTTAGTCTTATAATATGTGCTTCAATGTAAGAAGGTTTAGGCGAAGAAAATACTTGGTTATTGATAGGAAAAGATAATGGTTTGGGTTAAAATGTTCATTCTCGCGAGATTTTCCCCTGGTCTGGGGTTCCCTTCTAGACTAGCCTTCGTTTGAGAGAACGTCACGCTAAATGCCGGTCAAAAAATCACCAATTTATTACCTATGATAACGTATTCAGTGTGATGGGTATTTTATAACAAGGTTGAACACATATTCAGAGTCTACACGAGCTACTCCTCAATTCGGCGCACATACAAAGACACAAAAAGGCGCGTGTCTTCTGTAAAACTTAAAAGTTTCTGAATCGTGTCTCATATTTCTTGTGTTAAAACGTCTCATTATGTGCACCAGATTGGGGCAGTGTGACGCTGATTAGCAGGAGAAAACAGCAGAATAAACGTCGCTTTGTGGATCACTTCATGAGCCGAATTAACAAGAAGACACAGCTGTTGAATATTAAGTGGAAAAGTTTTGCTCTGCGTGTTGTCGGTGGTTTGTCGGTGAGGTTTAACGGTAATCGGGCAGTTTATGAGCGCAGTTCCGGACGCTAACACAGCATCTGGACTGAGTTAGCAAGCGGCTAAATGTAAAATTGACCACAAAATGTGCCATCATGCGGGCGTAACAGTTCAGACCCACAGTTCACCACACGAGGCTTCAGACTAGCTCGTTAATCTGGTAACTTTTTAACCCGGGTTAGCTGACATCATGGCAGCTAACTGTCTGCTAACGTTACCCGCTGCTAGCAGCTGTGGGTACACGGAGATGTTAGCCGAGATAACCCGTTATACCCAGCCATCCGCTGCTTCATGTTCTTGGCTTTGTGTATTATCGCTAATTACAACGTTTCATTTAATTTTAGACCGTGACGTCACACAGCTCCTCTGCTCCACCCCTCCCTACCATACACTTATTTTTTTACCATTTTCTGGTTGAGGACAGGGGATCTGTGGGGGGGGTAGCAGGTCAGCAGTATATGCTCACATAGAAGTGGTCCACATCACCTGAAAGCTGGGAACCTGAAGATCAGTTTAAGATGAAACTCAGCATTGTGTGTCAAATTTGTACCAGGGTTTAGAAGATTATGGTTGAAGTACATGTTTGTTATTCCCGTTGTTCTATCATGTCTCATAAGTTTTTTTTGCGTTGATAGCACTTAATACACGGATCTCGTGCACAACTGTACCATTTTTAGTAGGGCTGCACAGTTAATCATAAATGAGTGCAATTTCCAAATCGCAGAGTCAAACTGCAGTTTTTTGAAAAAGGAAAAATGTTTGAGAAAACAGCATTGTAATGAGGTACTGTAGTGCTGCACAGATGACCTGGTTTGGACCTAGTTTGGGACACTCAATTAATATGTCATCGTGACTTTAAAAATGTTTTTTTTTCAGTGAACACGAAAATTGTTGTGCAAAATTGATCATATCTTCTAATTGTATCGCATATTGCAATCACAATTTCAGTCAAAATAATTGCAATATGACTTTCTTTACCAAATTGTCAAAAATAGTCAAAAATACCTCCAAAATACCACATCAAGACACCAATATCTTGAGGTACATCATAGAAAAATTCATGCTGTGACTTGGTATCAAAAACACATGGGAGATTTCTTGGAGAATTGCATTTTTCAGTGATTGGATGGTGAGCACTTCTTGTTTTGGGGTTTGCTCATAGACCCCTTTATTGTCAGTATACCAAAAACGCCATCCATCCTCCGAATTGCCCCAGGTCTCTAGCTGGTGGTTGTGAAGTTTCATGAGGTTGTGATTATCCTAGAAGTCACAACAGGCCATTTTATACAGCGAAGTGGCGTTTCAAATAATGGTCTCACTATAATGAAATGGCTACTATGGGGACTGAACTATCATCACACTTGAATAAAACTGGGCTCACTGAATCCACAAGAGTCTCAGTTTTCCAGTCAGACATAATTCATGATAGTTCAATGCTGTCTATGTACCTCGGTATGCATAAATATTCATATACGCCATTTTTAGAATAGACAAAATTAGCATAAAGAGAGCATGGCTATACAGGAGAGACTCTTGGATGTCCATAGAACCCATTTCATTCAGGTGGGACATCAAGGGACCTCTTTTAAGATTGGCCCTTGCTTCACCCCACTTCCTGACAAGCTAGAATGACATGGTTGGTACCAATGAATTCCTCGGGTCATTTTGTTTTACAATACCCGTGTCTTCACTCTAGCTTTAAAAGCCTCCTACAGCCTCTGCAAGAGAGTAATGTCGGCTGGGGACATGGACATACCTGCAGCGTTTAGAGTTTAATGACTGACAATTAACCAAGTTAAACTAGTTATTGAGTGTGTGTGGGTTCAAACTGGTCTTTTGAGTTTTAATGCGAGGCAGACAGAACATTTCAACCCATTTCGTCTGCAGAGACTCTCCTTTTTCCCCTGGGAAAGGTTGTCAGTGGCCTCCCTCTTCAGCCTGGGGCTGCACCAGGATTAGTAGTCAGTGTGGTTTTGGGGTAGTGAATGTTGTCTTGACATGTTCAGGCAACACATCACCAGATGACAATAAAGATAAAACTCGTCTTCCGCGTTCAATACCAGTTTCAATGACATGCATTTTGTACCTTAATGTGCAGAATACATTCTGCAAAAAGTTTGTTTTTTTTTCATTTCAAGAATAAGCAACATTTGTAATGCAGGTGTTTTTTAAAAAAACTCCTTTACAACGCTGGCTAAGGAAAACAGTTTTAAGTTAATAAATGATCAGGTCAGGTGTTATTTGGATGCAGAAGAATAGAGTCAGTAGAAAGCAAATCTGCCAGACAACAGATGGTGAAACACCTACTGCAATGCCACCACAACTGCCTAATGCAACCAGCAGAGATATGCAAAGTTTTTAATTATATAATGGCAAGTTTTCTATTATAGATGTACACAGAGTTTTTAATAAAGTGTTCTTGCATCATAAGGTCTCAGTTTTCTCTAACATGTATAGAATAGTGTAATGGTATTGTAACTGAGTGTCCTGGTTTCACCTTAGTGAGGTGAAGTCAGTTTTAAACATTATTATTTACAACATTTTGTCATTTATGTAGACCATTAGAACATTACAAGCAACCAGGTGGCTTTACAACAATATAATAGATATAGAATCTACATTTTTAGAGAAACTCACAAAAAAAATTCTGAATAATCTACACATGATGTTGCATATTCACAGATTGGAGCTGCATGTCCCAGTGGACGTTGCTGTTATTCAGAAGGTCCATGTTTTGGCATAGAGCTGATTAGATCTCTGCCAGGAACTGAATTTAATTCCAACAATTAGCCATTAAAATGTTCAATGTGTCACATTTATAACAAACCAAATTTCATGAAAATCTTGTGACAGTCAATTTTGTGGTCTGTATCTTTAATTTGTTTATTAGTGGATCTTGAATGCTCCGATGGCAGCCGTGCGAACACAAAGCAGAGATGGCAGTGAAACTAACAATACGGGGGGATTTATTCATCTTGTATTCTGTCTAACTTTAGCCGATCATAACATATCGGGTATGGAATTAGTCTGCAGATGCTTCAGTTTGAGATGAGAGGAAACCTTTATATGGATGTCAGCTTTGGAGCTGCGACAGGCCTTGTTTTTGACATAGCAGTTGTTGATGACTTGTGGCCCTTACCGGCCTGTTAAGAGGAGTGAGGAGTCAGCAGCCTCAACAACAAGAATCTCACTAAAATGTCCATCACATTTTTTGTTTGGCCAACAGTTCAAAACCTAAAGATATCCTCAGTACAGTAATACAAAACAGAAAAGCATCAAATCCTCACATTTGAGAATCCAGAACCAGCAAAGTTTCTGGCACATTTGATTGATAAATGCCCTAAAGAAAGGAAAGAAAACTATGAAAATTCTTGAACTTTCTGTCCGTTGATGAACCACTTAGATAACTAGTTATTTCAGCTCTCGTTTGATGTCCTCTCTACTCATTTCTAAACTAAATTTAGGCGGGTTGAATTTGAGGAACAGTGGCAGTTTGGCGGATGGGGGAGGTGTTATTTGCACATACATTGTCACTTACGTTTACACAATGATTAGAGAGATAACTACTGTTAACTGTCTTCCTGATGTACAGTAAGATAAGATAGAATTTAATTTACAGCGAGGGAAACTGTTGAAAGATAGACAGTGAGTATTTTCCCCGCAGCCAGTGGATTTGTTTATCTTAGTCCGACTCAGTTCTCAAGTATTTGTTTGAGAAAGGTGGAGGATTACTCATTACCTACTCTCACATACTCAGACTCAGTGAGAACTTTTCCCGGGCTTGTATGTTGGTAGCTGAACCTGTGATTTTCAGGTCAACAGGTTGCTTTTCTGACCTTTAGGCCCATTCAAGTGCGTCCTGAGAGATCAGCCCGAGACTGTGGCTGTTTGCTCACCGTTGGCTGACTGCTGAGCTCACTTCTTTAAGCTCATTAACTGCTTTTCAACAACAGAAGTATGGCAGACTGAGAGATCTCTGATACGCTACAACGGGAGCTTACAGCAGCTAAGACAAGCCTTGGTTTGTGCCAATTATCTGCTTACTCAGAATCACAAGACAGCTTCCCCTCCAGTGGTAAAAGTCGCCATTAAACACGCTGTCCTCCCATAGACAATACAGAATAGCTGCTGAAGAAAGGATAGATTTTGAAGAAATAAGTACTGTACAAGGTGTGAAAGAAATAAAATGGAGGTGTAACAGCTTGACCAAAAGACTGCTGAAGATTTCAGGCTTTCAAACTGGCTTAAAATCACCACCAAGGAACCACGATTGTAGTTCTTTGTAGTCTTCTTGTTGCTTCTCGTCGTCTTTTTCACATTTGACACATGACTTGAGGGACATAACTAGAGATGAAATGATTGGTGAACATACAGAAAATTAATCAGCAACTACTTTAGGTGATTATTAAGCTAAAATATTGAGCATATTTTGGTTCTAGTTTCTCAAATGTGAGGATTTGCTGCTTTTCTCTGTTTTCTATCATTGTAAACAGAATATCTTTTGGACTGTTGGTTGGACAAATTTATCATCTGAAGTAGACATGAAATGTTGGCTTGAAAATTAAACGTCAAATTATTCTAATAATAATAGTTTAAGCCCATATGAAAATAATTATTAGTTGCAGCCCTAATTTGAAGATATCACTCTGTGGTCTAGGAATGGACTCTGTAATGGAAATTTTTTTAAATTATTTATTTTTAAATTTTTATGATTTTCTCATAGTTTACAGACCAAAAACAGATGAATCAAAAAGGAGAGTACGATTTATTTACAAGCACAGAGGCATCAGATATCATTAGAGCCCGACCAATATAGGATTTTTGAGACCAATACTCATTTTAGAGGGGAAGAATTCACCTTTTACAAATATGGTGGTCGATATAGTGAATTTCTGAGCTGGAATGAAAATAGACCTTTTCAATGTGATGCGTGTACTGATATGACTCTTCAAAGGCTGTTTTCTGAAACAAATAACTATTAAAGAATATTACATATTTTATTTAAATTGTAGAAAGAAACACTAAGAAAAAAATAAAATAAAACAGCTTAATAAACATCTGTATCATTACAACTAGAAATAAGTCAGTTGAGTCAAAAGATGAGTTAAATGCTGTGTTTTTCCTTCCTTCATTCTTCACGTGGTCGCAGGTTGATGTTGTTTGCAAACTGACATATCAGTTGCATCTGCATCAGTTTCAGGTTGCTGACTGATTCTTATCGAGACCTCTGAAGGCAGTTTTAATGCCTCTGTAAAGGAAATGATCATGAGCCATCATAAATAACAAGGCCCATAAATGATCACAGCTGTGTCGGTCTGTATTGACATGTCTTAGCTGATTAATGTTGGCTATAATGATATCTGATTTTTCAAAGCATTTAATTTGAATCCTTCTGCAAATTGCACTATGAAAGCTTAAATATACAGTGTACAGTTTTAGAAAAACTACATTTTTGAAGAGTGAGAATTGTTCTTTGCTTTTGTTGTAATATTGACATCAGTTAGATTTGGTTCAGTCAGAGCTATGAAATAGTAAATTATTCATCTTTGCTCATCATATCCTCTTCTTTTTTTACTCTCAGGTGTGCATAAAATACAGCTTATGGGAACTTCCTTTTAGAATACAAAGCTATAAAATTATCGGTTATCTTATTGGTATTGGCCATGAGAAGCAGGTAATTATTGGCAGGGTTCAACGTTCAACGCTTTTTTTCTTTTACTTGACCTGTCGGTCGTGAAAAATGTCCATCTCAGTTCCTCAAAGTTTTAGGTCATGTGTGTCTTTTTTTGTCAGTCCATAACCAATGATATTTAGATTAATATGATAATAAATGGAGAAGGGCAGAAAATCACTGTATTTGAGTCTGAAAACAGCACTTTTTCCATTAAAAATGACTCTAACCATAAATCAATAATCAAAATAGTGTAATTCTTTTCCACTTGTCCACTTGCTACATTTACTTGTCTGCCAGGGTGTTTTACCTGCCCAGCACAAGCAGGTAAGCCTTATTGTTTGAGCCCTGATCAGTTCTCTGTATCACCTGGAAAAATCCATGCCGTGCATCCCTACAGATGTTTTTTAGTTTTTCCCACAGAGGTTTTGATCATGAAATAGAGTGGTTCATGGTTACTGATGTTAGATTAGGTGCTATGGATTTTTTTTTCTACTGCAACAAAACCGTGCTGCAACGTCCTGGGGATTTTTATTCCATCTTATTCTGTAATCATTTACTTTGTTCCAAGAAGAGCTTCCTCATTCTTGTTTTTATGGGATAGTAAAGTTTATGTCTGACCTAACCTGAATTTTCTTAGAGAATTCCACTTAACCCAGGATTTAGGGTGTGACGTCTCGTCTCCTAACGCCCACCATGAATGCCGCTGCCAAGCAGCTACCGTCCACCTTCTGTGTGAAGGCCCCGAGCTGCCCAGCTGGCACTCTGCTGCTGCTTCTGTTCTCTGGTTCCAGGGTGAGATTAGGAGCTGCTTTTAGACTTGTAGCATTTTTGTGTGTCTCCGGCCTGCCCGCTGTCAGTCCTGCTGGTGGCTGTGGTTTTGTGTACGTGGTGCAGACTCTCAGTCCAGAGGGAGGAGGCTCAGGAGATTGAAGGTTTCGCTTTGGCCTGGCGGCCGCGTGAAGCCTCCCTGTGTCTGTTCGTGTCTCAGCCTCCCAGTTGAACCCTTCTTGTGCTCAGTTTGATAATTGCCAATCAGCACATTAAGACTACAGGACATTCTGTTAAAGAACACAGACTTGGTGGTGTATGTTCAGCTCCTGTTGAGCAACATAAGGAGTGGACGCTGCAACCCTGGCAGTGCCAAATACCACCATCTTTGTTTAAGGTTTGATCCTCGCCGTTTGTCTGATACCCAAGATTAGTGATTTTTCCCTTTAATATTTCTAATGTATAACAAGTCAACTTTAGTTTGAGTACACACCAGAGGTAAATTATTGTATTTTCACTACATTTAATTTATCGGATGGATTTAGATGCTGATGTTGGGTGGTCAGGTCTGGCTCACAGTCACCATTCCAGTTCCTTCGTGTTAGACTTTTTAATTGTCAGTCATTTTGATGGACATAGTCATAAAAAATCCATCATAATCTGTTATTATCCATCATTTTCATTTTGATTTTTTCATGTTAACGAGACAAAGTCTGTGTAAGAACATTTAATTTACAGAACAGCCATACAGAATATGCATTTTAGGGCTGCAACTAACAATTATTTTCATGATTAATTGATCAGCTGTTTGGTCTATAAAATGTCAGAAAATGGTGAAGAATGTCGGTCAGTGTTTCCCAAAGCTAAAGATGACATCCTCAGATATCTTATTTGACCCACAACCCAAAGCTATTAAGTTTTCTGTTATTTAAGATGCAAAAGAAAGAGAAATTATACTTTTTTCTTTAAAAAAAAAACCCTCAACCTGATTAATCAATTATCATAATACTTGTAGATTCATTTAATAATCGATTCACCGATTAATCATTGCAGCTCTTATGCATTTACAAGGGCACGGAGACAAAAGCTGAACAGAATCACAGTCCGTACGATCACGTTTCATGTTAAGAGTGGAGCGCTGCAGCGGGCAGATAAACATAGTTTTAGCTACTTTGCTTGTCCTTCATCCTTCACTGTATCAATCACTCTTTTTTTCACCTCTTTTATCAACCATATTTTTGGGCTCAGTGTTTCCAAATTGGCGACTTTCTGCTACATATAGCAGCTGACCTTTGTGATGACATTTTTAAAAAGTGACAAATTTCAGGGAGAAGGGAAGAAATATACTCATGTATATTATGTTGTAATTCATTCCCATGTATGTTACTCAAAGTAATCAGTAAATAGTTAATTTGATCTTCTTCCTCCCTTCGTAGACTTTTTAAAAACCTTTTACTTGAAATACATAATGTTCCTGTAGTGAGTTGAAGATTTCTCTGTCTTTTATACGGCTGAAGTTCATCTCTCCTTTGCTGCGACCGACACAACCACTTGTTATGATAGATCACCCACAGTGTTTTAATTTGTCAAAATGATGGATGCCTTTAGATTTTTCTGTCATTGTGAAAACAAATTCAATCTATGACAGAAAATATTTAGTTAATGCGACTGCTGGCGTTGAGGTCAGAGCTCTGTGCGGGTCAGTTGAGTTCTTCCACACCAAACTTGGAAAGCTTTATGGAGCTCGCTTTGTGCACAGGGGCCTTGTCATAAGATAAGATAAAACAAGATAATCCTTTATTAGACCCACAATAGGGAATTGGCAGTGTTACAGCAGCAAAGTGGATATCAAAATAGAATACAGTAAGAATTAATGAATAAGTAAGTAAACAAGCAATATAAATAGGAGGAGATATAAAAATAGGAACAATCGAAACAAGAGGAAATATTAAAGTTATATTAAGAAATATTATTAAAGAAACAGGAAAGAGTTAAACTCAAACTGTCGTCACTTATTTACAATAAGATGTCGCTTCACTGGAGCTAAGGAGCCCAAATTAATATGAACAAATACTGATCAAAAGTACACAAAGGGACGTCAGGTGTCCATATTCTCTAGGCACTTTAGTTTAGCACCACCTTAAGTACATACAGCATTAAAAACTGTTTGCTGTTAGCCATTTTTATTATAATAAACTCTTCAGTGGCAGCCAGGTACGTTTTACTTATGTTTCTTTTTTTTTTTGTCACTTTTATCAAATTATAATTTGTTTATGTAGTATTTCCCCATTACTGTGGTACTGATACTTTTACTGAAGTACAGGATTACTTCCACTACTGCTGGCTGCACAGCTGCGGTGAGAAAACATCTGGATTTCTAGTAGCATGTCAGAGAAGGTTGTCAGTCTCAGGACTGCTGTGTCCTGATGATAAAGCAGTCACAGAAACATCTCTGGGCACTGAATCCACACAAGTATGCTGCTGCTTTTATAGGCTTATGTTGCATTATCCCAGACAAAGACAGGAGCTTTTAGTTTGTTTTGATACATTTATTTTGGTACTCTACCAAAAAGAAGAAGAAGAAAAATGCTTCTTGTTGCTAAGCAACATCCTTTTGTGTCCTTCTAGTGTCTGATTGTCCATTCAGGCTTATTGTTGACATTTATCCGAAGTGTTCAAGTGTTCATCCAACTGCAGCTCTGCTACTGTTGTGTATGTAGAAACAGTGACGTTACTGGTAATTTAAAAAAAACCCTCTCAGAGGCGTCACTGCCGGTGGATCATCCTCTACATCCTCTACGCATGTAGCCTGATAATCAGATTGAATTGTCATCCTGTTTTGCTTGCTGGATTTTTTTTGCAGCTTGTGAAAGCAGGAATAAGACAATCTTTGTTTTAAAGTTGAAAATCTAAAATCACAGGCAATAAAAATCGCTTTAAGTTATATAAATAACAGGGATGATCATGGTCATAACTGTGTTAAATGCTGTGCTCAGCAACGACATGAGTTTGTTTTGCCTTATTGAAAACATCAAATCGGTTTTCAAAATAAAAGTTGGTGAAATTATTTCAATGTGTGTATCAGTACTTTATGAACATCGTCAGAACAAATCTGCTGCAATAATACTGATAATGGATTATTTTCGTCACTATAATCGTGATGTGAAATTTTCATACCATTTCATCCCCACTGAAAACACTGAGAGGTTCTGCTGCTGTTCTTTCTTTGGTCTGGTATGACCATCAGATAATAGTGTGACTAACATTAGTAAACTAAACATTGCTGTGTAACTGTTCTCTTTTTCTACTTGTGCTAGAAAGAAGGCAAAACTGTTGTGTTTGTGGGACAGAAGTAAATTGTGTAACTGAAGATCTTTTTTTTCTCTGTGACTCAAATTCAGATACATGTGACTATTTTTTATTCTTTACAACTACGAATTCCACTGTCACAGGTGCTCACTTGTTTTGCTCCAGTAATACCTTCATACCTGTGCACGTTGTTCAGCATGTTCTCACTTGAGTGTTTTTCACAACAATCTAAAGAAACTGCTTTTTATTATATTGCTCTTACTGTTGTTTTATAAAAACTTACAGCTGTTTCAGTCCCACCCACACTTGTTGCTTCTGATCAAGTCAAGTGAAATTTTATTCAAATAAGCCAATATAAAAATATCAGTTTACAATCTGTACAGTATGCGACATCCTCTGTCCCATAGGTCCCTGGAAGGAGAAGGGGAAAAACTCCCTTTTAACAGGGAATGGAAGAAAACTCAGGGAGAGCCACAGAGGAGGGATTCCACTCCCTGGATGAACGGACGTGCAATAGATGTCATATACAGAACCGAACAGCAAAATCACATTAAATACAGATTTTGATGACAAAATTTCTGATGCATAAAAATCTAAAATATATATAAAGAATATGGTTCCAAGAAACAGTTTTCTGTTATTCTTCATGGATGTAGCTGTGGTTTTCGCTGGCTATGTAGGAAGAACACGTATTCATTCTTAATCCCACCTACAAAGCTCGGGGGAACATTCGTTAATGGGTGTCGCAGAACAAATAAAAGATGTGGGCGGTGATTAAGACTAAGTCGCATTCAAATCCCTGTTTCCCTCCGTTGGTTAAGATAAATATACTGGCGTGGTTGTATTTTTGTAGCAACGGATTAGGTGCAGTGTAGTTAAATGTAAATAAAGCAGAGTGATACCTCTCCAGTAGCCAGGTTCTGGTGTCATAATTTGCCGACACTGCTAAACATAATACAGTCATCAGTTATAGATCGCTAAAATATTTGTCTGTATGTGAGTTTTCAGACAACCATCCTGCAAAATAGGTTTTTTTGGATTCATGTTATTTCAGAAGTGAAAGTTACCTGCAGCTGATTGTTAATCTGTCATTTCTCTGTGTGAGTAGCCCCACCACTTCTTCCACAGCGGTGCATTTTTATTATTTTTTAAGATCATTTTAAGCTTTCTTTCAGGGTTGCTCTAATTTAGCTATTGTATTCAGGGGAGTTTCACTGAGAGCATTTTTTTTTTCTTTTTAGGAAGGCACATTCACAGGCTTTTCCACTGGCACTTTTGGCCACACTGAGTTAAACCGTTCTGTGCTGATTTGCATTTACCACTTTTATTGTGCTGAGCTGCACCAAGCCGCCCCTGAGATGGACCTACTCTGGAGTGGGGCCAAAGTGAGCTCGACCTGCCTCCAAGTGGGCTGCAATGGCATCTCGCTGCCCACAGCCAACCCTTGACGACCCCTTTTCCCCACCTCAAAGTGTGTTTTGTGATACTCTAGCCCAATGTGTGTGCAGGACAGCAGGGAGAAAGATGTTTCTAAAAATGTCTTTATGTTCATCTCTCAGTACTTTTGTAGCTTCTAACCGAATCTCTGTGCTTTGAAATTTAGTTTCTCTCCTGTGTCACTGTTTCAGGTATCTGCACTATTTTACTGTTTCATATCTGCTTTCAGCTGTGTCGGAGTCGTGCTAAGTTACTGCTGAAGAAACCCCAAATGAAAACATTTCCTGATTGTGCTGCTTTATAATAAAAGCGTTTAAGTAACTAGCTTGTTTATCCCAGAGACGCATATGAGTGGTTTATCCACCACTTTACAGATGCTTGACTTGAGCTTCGCTAAGCTTGTCTTCATTTAAAGGACCCACCTTCAGGTGGGTAACCCTGTCGTAATGGAAATGCAAGCCCCTACCATGCTGGGCTAATGGGCCGAGTTAAACCGAGTCAAGCCAGGCCAGCTCTGTGTATGGAAGAGGGGTAGTGGACGCTTCCCAATGTAGCCACAGTCTGATCTGCTGGCCCCTGGGGTTAAGGGCCTTGCTCAAGGGCACCTCAGTGGTGGTAATAAGGCTTCCCCACCCAGACTTATTCTACTGGTCAGGGGATTGAACCGGCAACTTCCCTGTCACAAGCTTACTTTTTAAACTTTTAGGCCACCACTGCCTTGGTGGAGGGATAACAAAGTGCTTCCAGAGCAAACCTGAAGTAAAACACACCCATGAAGTTTGGTCAGCTTATCACTGTCAGGTGAATGTGGTCGGCTTTATTCAGTGTTAGTGTGTCTGTGTGTGTACAGCTAAGTTGGTGTTTTCTTTTACCTCATTCCACAGTTTGATGAAATGTCAGTGCCACAGGCTGTTTTCACCTTCATCTTTCCTGTGTGTCATCAGTGGTAGTGAACACACACACATCTGTCACACACCTGACGTGAACACGGCCCTGTCCAGATGTTTGGTAGGAAAAAAAGCACAGTTTCTGGGTGGAGAGTCAAATAAAACAAACAGTGTGCACAGAATCTGCAGAAGCTGGAAAGTGTTTCTAGTTCTGAGTCATGAAAAAGTGGTTAAGCAGCTACTGCTGGCTGATGTGCTGCCTGAAGTCATCCATGATTAGTCTTTTGACTTGCACTGATTGAAAGTGCAGCATGTATTGTTCGCTGTAACCACCAAGGTTACTGGATGCAGCTGCATCAAGTTCCAGCTTTGTTGAGGCTGTTGTAGACAATCAGCTGCTATTCTCACTGGTGTGCTTATGTCCACCGGAGCAGCTCATTTGTGTCTCTTCTCTCTGCGCCATAATCTTAATGCATTTTTATTTTAGACATGCAATTGTCTTTAAAGCATGAAATTTGCATGTATTTGCATATTTAAATGTCAGAGCTGAAAGGATTAAAAGTCAATTTATCAGTTAGTTGATAGAAGATATATTGAAAGTATTTTGATAATTGATTTAATCCTCATGTTAAGTCCTTTTACCTGCAGAGATGCCAAACATTCTCTGGTGCTGCTCCACAACTGTGAGGATTTGCTGCTTTGCTCTGTTGGATATAATTGTTAACAGAATATCTCTGAGGTTTGAACTGTTGGTTGGACAAACGAAGACATGGTATTTCTGCACAGATAAAGATTATGTTGCGCTAATATTATTGTACTGTTTGTAGAATTAGATTCCAGTGGTGGCTGTGCAGGCTTGTGACATCCAGACATTTCCAATAACTCATTTCTAATAACAACATTTATTGAAGATAGATGTAATCATTTCCAAAATGGAATGGATGTTTTTATCTCACAAAATATTCTGCTTCAATCCATGTCTAACATTTCAAAAACATTTTCACTGCGGTAAAAAAACAAACAAAGTTTGCTCTCCCACTTTCCACAGACAAATGGAGACATGTACCTGTATTAATGGAGCACTTCAGCCTAACAGCACCATAAATTATATTTTTATAACCACAAAATAATTCATTTATTTAGTCTGATGAATTGCTTTACTCAAATTTAAGATTTCTTTTTTCTTTGAGGGTGATGATGTCATAAAATATGATGACAGACATTCGAAGCTTCATTTGAAGATATCAGTAGAAGCTTTTGATGTAAATAAAAAAGACATTTATGTACTAAACAATAATTGATTATTGAAGATAGTAATGGGTGGATTCTTTGATAAATATGATAATGTACTGCAGCCCTACATTCTGAGCTAAAATAATTTTTGCTGATTTTCTGTTGTTTAACTGATAGAAAATGCAGTTTGCAACAATTTTTGACATATAATTTCATTCACCATGTTCAAGCAAAAATGCCAAAAAACATTTTTTTTATATCTTATGAATAGTTTGTGGTTTGAGGCTGTTTGCCAAAAAAAATTGAAGATATTACCTGGGTTTCAAGAAATTGTAATGGACATTTTTGATTGTTTTCTGACATTTTTATAAACCAAACAGTGATTAATCAATAAAATAACTGGCAGCTGCTGATGTACATTATTCAGGTAATACAGATTAGTGTTGTCAAGATACAGGAGTTTCTAATTTGACTACAAAACTTTGAAAAATATTGATATTTGATACTAAATTCTGTACCACAGGGAAAAACTGACATTGATCTAACATTGAGGGCATCAAAGTTTTAGGTTTTTATTAAAAGATAAATATCACAAAACAGTAACATGACAATGGATATAGAAAATGAGACAAGTGATGAGAAGAAGACAACACTGTAAGTGAGAGGAGACGGGACTGTGTGGCCACTGCAGAGGTGTGTGTCAACTCGCTGCTGAAGAGAAAAAAGAGCAAGAAAGCGCGGATGGTGCAAGCGTGTCAATACTGTGAAAAATTAGTATATATACAGTATATTGATATTTTTGGCAACACTAATACAGGTACAAAATAAAGACAGGACGGCATGCTGTGTCCTCAGGTTTATGTAGTGTGAGTGAGTCACCTGGTCCAAATAATTTGTATGTCAAATTATATTTAATTCTGCAGGTTTCCAATAGATTTAGTCTCAGTAAATTATTGCTGTCAGCTTTAGGGAGCAGGATTCTAGAAGCATTGATTAAGATGAAGATTGTATGAACTGAACACCCAGCTGCAGAGCCCCCGTGCTTCATGACTCAGAAGGTGTTGGAAATGGCTGGTTTCCCTCTGGATTCTCTCCTCTTTCTGTCACTTCATGTGTCATTTTCTCTCTCCATCTCTTTCTCTCACCCACTTCCAATTATAGCTCAACCTCATGCCGGTTTTCCCAAGGCAAAATGAGGAGAGCTGATTAAGTCTAATTTAGCTGCAGCAGCTATTAAACGAGATGGAGGTTTTCACAGTTTTCACTTTCAGTGAGTGGAGAAGGAGAAGGAGAAGGAGCAGGAGCGTTGGCAAACAAAGAGCCTGAATGTTTCAGTCTGACTAAAGTATGTGAGCGGGTGTGTCAGCTGTATTGGTTTTATTCCCTCCTGTTGTGAGAGATTACTGCTCTAACAGCTGGTCACAGGGAGTTTGACGTGCATATAAACACACACTTATGATACAACAGCCAAATCTTGTAATCCAATTCACCTGAACAGTTAATATTTATTTATTTTGGCTTTTAAATCAAGGTAAGATCCAGTTGATGACAAGTTTTGGCTTTCTGAATGTGCAGATCCCCTGATGGAGCTGGATAAGATGCCCAAATGAGTCACATTGTGCTCTGCAGCAGTGTGATGTGGTGTTTGGCTGTTAGATCCAGAGGTGGACTGAGCGTGTGCAGAGGTGGGGTTTTC
The DNA here is from genome assembly GCA_034769285.1 of Lutjanus argentimaculatus. Classification (NCBI taxonomy): domain Eukaryota; kingdom Metazoa; phylum Chordata; class Actinopteri; order Lutjaniformes; family Lutjanidae; genus Lutjanus; species Lutjanus argentimaculatus. The sequence continues at coordinate 1,042,610 of JAWZSL010000039.1, forward strand.
CCCAGCGCGCCGGTCCAGAAACAAAGAAAATAAAACAAATGTCCCGTGCTGTTTGATCCAGCATCAGACAGGCCGGCTCCATCCAGGTTAACACCCCTCCATCAGCTTTACTTTGGTATGTTCTGCCTTTCACTCACTGTGCTGACACTGACAGAATGACCGTGTTGACTCTACTAACAAACGTGATGCTGCTTTCAGGTGCCTGTCTGAAGCACCAGAATTACAGGTTGAGCCTCCATAAACAGAAGAATCAAGGCTGTAAATATGGGAACAAACTGTATTCTCTATGTTTAGCAGGATGCATGTCTTAACCTAAATACAAAATCATCTTAGTTTTGTTAGAAAAGATTTCTCAACCGTCAGAGACTAGCTATCTAACTCTAGTGTCTCTGCCTTGTACTTGCATTGTGTAGGACTGGTTGATCATGATTATTTTGATCAGTATAGAGATTACAATTGTTTTTGTTTTTTAGGAACAAAATACCTTCATTAGGCTTTCATATTTAAATAAACAGAGCAGCGCTTTTACTTCCATGTTGTGCTACAATCCTGTTGATTGGTAAAATTGTACCAAAAATTGTCTTCTTTCATCTAAAATTAGCAGAGCGCTGCTTTCACTTTCGCATTGTGCTGTACAGCGTCGCTTTTATGTACGTCAGTGTTGATGCAGAACAAGGACAGGGATTCAGTGAGGTAACCTTAGTGACATTATTCGTCTTGGTCGTTATGCATTCATCGTACTGCAGTTTGTGGTATTTTTTTCAGCTGATTAAAGAAGTTATTTTTGTTTTGCGGTGCAGACACAAGTCTCATGCAATATTTGCATATGATTTGCTCTTGCTTATCATCACTCATCCTAAATCCAAAATACTTAGAAACGACAGATGATGATCCGTATCACGGGACTGGCTTTTCACCTTCTGCTCCAGACATTTGATTTTTGTTTTGCCTGCCTGTTCTCTTCTGTATATCACTCTTCACTCTGGACCGCTGCTGAAACGTCCAGGAAATATTGCACAGGCTATAGCTGCTGCCTAGCTTGCTGTTAGCTTAGGAAGTGCTTTATTTGATATGCAGCACAGTTTTCTATGAGCGAAGCAGCATTTTAAATGTCAATATTGCAGTCGCTCATGCTCATTTTTAGTTGTGGCGAGATGAGTCCGATCCGAAAAACCGTACTGGGGCCCAGTTTTGGAATAAGGCATTCAGTGGGTATTGGACTTACCTGTATTCTGATCTAATTTCCAAAATGTCGTGTTTTTTTTGTATTTGTAAACAGGAACCTAAACAGTGCAAATTGAGAGCTGAATAGCACTATTAATTTCTATTCTGCATTTGCATGCAGTGTAGGGGAAACATGTTCTAAGTTAGCTTTGGAACGTTACAGCTGCAGTGAAGAAATACACTCGTCACCTCACCCTCGAAAACCTAGATCGAGATTAATATTCGATTTATTGTGCAGCCCAACAGGTAAAGGTCAAATCAATGAGCAGAATTTAAAAGAATTATCAATCAGTGCAATGAAGTACCCTACTTTTTCACAGCCACAGCCAGAAAACTCCTGTAAAAAGAGACTATATTAATGTAATTGTAAAATGATGGATTCTGTGGTAAATTTTGCCCAGATCACCATCATTCATAATTACTATCAGATATTTTATTTTAAAAGGTTGTAAAATCTATGCTGATTTTGAGTCAGTTTACAATAAAAATATATTTTACAGGACATAGTCCTCTGTTAACTGCAAACCTAAATGTAACAGAAACATTAAAGGGTTTCTTCACTTTTGTTTGTGCTGCTCTGTCCTTCTGATGCTCTGAGCTCTGCTGCTGAATGGAAGCAAAGTCTGCTAAACCGCTCCTGACCCAAGCTGAACTCTGACGCCATTTTTCCTACAGTTTCCCAGTGTGATCACCAGTTCAGTTGTTGCATTTTGTCAGAATTTTAGTACTGAACTATGACGACTTTTTTCTTTTGTGTGAAAGTCTGTGAAAATGATCAGGCTAGATGTTAAGACCATAAAACATGAGACTTTACATGTCTTCTAGTTTAAGCTCAGTGTTCTGGACTGCAGGGTTTTTGGCTGTAGGCTATAAAAAACATCTTTTTCTCATAATTCAAATGAGTATTGATGAAACTCTGTCAATAATAATGTGGAGTATTTCTGAAAACAAATCGGTGTCTATATAGGTAACAAAAACCACCCAGTTAAATAACATAAAGAATCTGTTTCATGTCAAGAGACCCATCCTGAAGTATTCATATATGCACCGGTACTTCCTGAATGAGGGCTCTACCTGAGTTAGTTCTACTTTGCAGTTCTGCTGGTGGGTGTGTCACTGGTGTTGGGTCAGTCTGGGTCACATTTCCAGGACCATTTATTTATTTTTCCACCCCAGTTGACCACTGAGTCAGCTCTGTGCTGTTTATAACATCTGTCAGCGCTCTACCCACCGTACCGTCCTCCTCTTCAGTACGACCAGGCTGAGACCCACTCCCCACCCCACCCCACTCCACCCACCACCACTACCACCACCACCGCATAGCATTTACTGTCTGTGTGAAGAGCATTGTGACACTTGACTGTAAATAGAACGCGCACACACACACACACACACACATGAATATTCAGACACACACAGGCAACCTATTCCTGGCTCGCGGTGAGGCTGCCATGTGGTAAACAGTCAGAAACTTTTCGGCCATCTGCAGAGCTGTGATCTCAAAGGCACACACACACACACACACACAGAGCTGGTCCTCCATTGGGAGTGATTTCATTCTTTTCTCTGGTTTAAAGAAGAGGGGCGGTCGTTGGTCTGCAGGCGTTTGGCTGCTGGTCGAAGCAGGAAGTCAGGCAGGTCAGTTCAGGTCAATGCAGCACAGCAGGAAAATAACTATGTGGCCTCACACTGGCCCCAGAACCTGTGTTCTGAGTCAGGGGCCGCCTCATTTGGAGGAGGCCACCTATGAAGGTGTGTCCTGCTGAGGGTCAGTGGGCCAGAACTGCTTCTCCTTCCATCTACAGTTGGTAACCGTAACTGGTTAACTGTTTATGAACGCTTCCTGGTTCTACAGAATTGGTGTAGTGGCTGCGCAGACAAGGTCTAGATTAGTATTAGATTAATTTTGCAGCACTACAGATAAAGTTTTGCAAATAAGTGAGCAGCATTGAAAAGATTTTTCTTTCATTGCAGTGAAGTACCCTAACTTTTCACAGCTACGGCTAAAAAAATGTGCATCTCTTTTAATGTTGCGATTGTAAAATTAAATATACACTGATGGACGATTTTGCCCAAATCACCCACTCATAATTACAATCTGAACTTTTATTTTTAAAGATATAAAATCTATGCTGATTTTGAACCGGCTTAGAAAGAAATGACATTTTCCAGAAAACAGCCCTCCTGGATTTTTGCATTGTTGGAAACAAAATGATTTTTTTGGGCTGCTCCATAAATCTTGATGAAGTGGCTTAGCGTCTCGCCAACTGTGATGGCACCGACTTGTCAATCAAAGTGGCCACACCCTTAATTATTATATTAACCTGAAGCCTTAATATAATTTAATCAAGTGAGTTGTATAAAAATGTACCCCCTGTACAGTTTTCATGAACTGGGAGCTTAGCTATTAATAAGATTTAAAAAAAAAAAAGTTTTATTTCAACAATTCTAGTGACACATTAGTTATGTGGAACAACAACACAGCAACAATAAGGCTCTCGCTCGTAACGGCTGCTCTTGTCCTCCTCTCTTAATTTAACAAATGGTTTTTCCAAACAAGATGATATCAAATGGGGCACAGTTACTTTCATTTCTGAACTAAGAAGGCAAAGCAAATCAAATCCTGAAGAAAACCTGAGCTTCAGAGAAGTCGTACACAAAACATACATTGTTGGTTAATAATTTTTTTAATCTGTTGAATTTCTAATGGTGATTAATGAGTAATCATTAACAATGCATTGTGGACACTTGAGCATTTTGCCACAAGAAAGTATAATACCGGTTTTACACTACTGGCTTGCAATGGATTAAGGGATGTTACAGGGTGCAAAGGTTACACTAGTTGTGTCCTCAAACTTTAGGCAAAGGCCACATTTCTTACAGCCGTGAGAAATGGCACAGTGTGGTCGAACCATTGTGACATATTTAGTCTTAAATCTCAAGCAGTTGCTTCTCTTAATTGACCTCATAAAGACACAAATCTCTAGAGAAATGACCTGAAACCTAAAGTTATCTCACCTCTCCTTTCTCTCTTTCTCCTTCAGGAAACGGAGATTGCCACTGAATGCAACCATGTAAGTATCTTCACTCCCTAAAACACCACTTCCCAACATGCAACATGTTATCCTAAGTGTTCATTTGCAGACGAGATATCTGCTTTAATTTTTTTTTTTTCAAAATCATGTTTTGTTTGTGTGCAGTGAGGGTATATTAAAGTTGGGTTGTTTTTTTTTTTTTATTTTGCACTGAAGATTTTATCAATCAAATTGATGTTTCATTCATTTTAACAATGGCTTTTTATCTGTTTTACAATCTTGAAGTACATATGTTAAACGCAGAGCACAAAGAGATGATGATTTTCCACAAACAGATGCATGATAAGCACTGATGTGTTACAGATTAGTGTATGTCTGACCATCTGGCTTAAATTGATTTGACCATAAAGAAATCTCACCGCAGGGTCAGCTTACTAGCTTTTCCTGGACCTTTCATCCACATGACATTAATGCTTATAAGCTGCTGTGATTTCATCACTAACATTTGTTGTGTGTTAGCTTAAAATTTAGGCACAAAAGTCTTTCTGACCTGGTAAAAATCGGCAAAATCACAACTTACTTACTTTTCCCGTCATACCTTTAAAATTAGGTTGAAAAGTGAAAGTGTTTTGAGGTTTCATACTAAATCTGTTGTTTCAGCTGCACACAAGTGACTGTATTTTAACCTAAAGCGCTTTTTGTCATTTAACTGCTGTTCAAATCTGTAACCTAGATGTCTTAACAACTTCACTTTCCAACCAGATTTAGCCCAGTTTGAACCGACAGTAGATGTCTAGACTTGTTTGGCACTCAAATCAAATCTGTGTTTGCTGAGAGCTGAACTGAACATTTGGACCATCTTGCATTAACTGTCTGTATTCATCAAACTCTGTTACCTTCTGCTGTGTGTAGTTGCCAGAAACCCACAGTAGACTGGGGACAAAAGGTGAACGTACTGCGCTGTATATTTAGTTTTTAAAAAAGATGGGATGACACAGCATCTGCCATGACAAAAAAAAAAAAAAAAAAGCTAAGTTGTTCAGTGGTTATCAGAAGTATAAAACTTTGTTTTCTACTTTATTACATCACTGGCTTTTGGCAGTTTACAACCCACCTGCTTTAGAGTTATCAGTGGGAAGAATACGGTGCATGAAGGCCGAGGCGACAGATGCTATCTGTCTTGTAATGGAAAAAATGAAATCGCAACTGTAATCAAGTTGTAAATTGTACAGCAGTTGCACATTGTACGTGTGTATATATATACTTTTTTCCTTTCATTTTATTATGTCTGTTTATTTAGTTTATGAGTTATTTGTAATTCAAAGAAATACTGTGAACTGACACAAGATGTGCCATGGTTTATATTAAGCTGGAAAATCTGGATATATAATAACCCAATATATGTTAATTTCTGTATGACCTGTAATTATATATTTTTTTAAAAAGAGTGCGCAAAGTTAGAAGAGGTTAGAATTTTAATTTATTATTTTATTTTATTTTATTTTTCCATTTTTCTATTAATTAGTGAACTGAATTCTGTTTAAAATGTGTTGGCACACTGATGTTCTTCTTTTGGGTCTTATCCTGAGTATATGGGTATATGTATTATTTATTTGCACTTAATTATTTATTGTTGGTTGTTTCATTTGATTTCATGTCAATATGTGAATGGAAAGCAACGTACAGAAGGTTTATGGGATTACTCAGTTGAATAGATGAGCTATGTAAATTCAAATTCTGTTATGGCACGTTCATATGAATTGTTACCTCCAAAATGAGTGAAAAAGGAAAAAACAAACAAAAAAAAAGTAACTGGGAACAAAACTTTCTTTTACCACATTAAATCACAGTTGATACAGTGAGTGGTTTTTGACATAAACAGAGAAAGAAAAGTTCAAATTAAAGTAAAAACAAATACACCCACAGTAGAAACATAAAACCAAAAATAATTGATCTCTTGAATATATTCATTTGTGTCTTTTAACCAACCTGTGAAATTTTCCAAACTATGGTCTCAGTAATGCAAACGGAGACAGACACAAACAGCATGATGATCCAGTTAGTTAGACTCTGCCAGTATCTGTGTGATGTGTGTGTGCATGTGTGTAATCCAGATGTTTTTATTTGTCTTCTCTCCTCCAGCTGCTGTGGAACTACAAACTGAACCTGACCACCGACCCAAAGTTTGAGTCTGTAGCTGTGGAGGTCTGCAAGACCACCATCTCTGAGGTCAGTCACTAAAACTAAACCTGAGTCTAGTATTTCATCCTCCAGAGCTAACTGGTCAACTTGTTTAATTTCAGACAGATGTGTTTTTGGAGGGTAGTGTTTGGAGTTGAATGTAAAAGAATCATCTGTAATCTCATCCACGTTTTCTCACCTCACTCTAAAAGCCTCCTTGTTTTTTTGTCACGAGAGCTCTAGCGATTAAGCGATTGTCAACTATTAAATTAATCGGCAACTATTTTCGTAATCAGTTAATTGGTTTGAGTAAGAAAGTCATAATTCTCTGATTTCAGCTTCTCGAATGTGAATATTTTCTGGTTTCATTTCTCCTCTATGACAGTAAACAGAATATTTTTGGATTGTGGACAAAACAAGACATTTTGAGTGTTTGGGAAACACTGATTGATGTTTTTCACCATTTTCTGACATTTTATGGACCAAACCACTAATCAATTAATCAAGAAAATAGATGACAATGAAAATAATAGTTAGTTGCAGCTCTAGTTGTCACACAGCTGCTGTAGTAGCCTGACAATCATGCTCCTCTTCACCGCCGCTCACAGAAATGTTTGGAGCATAATTTTGATTCCTCTTAGCAAAAAAAAAAAAAACAACAAAAAAAAAAAAAAACATCTAGCAGAAATAATATCTTTCAAGAAACTTATTAACAGAAAAAACTGTCAGTGCTCAAAGCCCCTGGAAATTTGGCTTGAAATGGTAAACATGCATTTATGATATCAAAGTCGAGTGTCTCATTAAACGTAGAAACAGTTCATTTTACTGGTTAGACTATTTCTCAAGACTTTGCAAGCGTGGCAGATCACATTTTGATGGACAAAATGTATTTTAGACACCTAAAAAAGGTCCGTATCAGTTTAAGTGTATGTTATATTAAGAACATTGTCACCACATTACCTTGCTGTCAGACAGACTGTGTTTTTCACATTAGTTTGGGTTCTTACAATGTCCCCTGCTGCAGATTGAGGCAGCGGTAGATCAGCAACTCCTGTGTTCTGCGATGTACAGTTACTGTTTTTGTCAAAGGAGTCTGGAGAGATATAACGCAGGGTTTCTGCAGGGCCTTAGAAAGTCAAAAATCGAATAATCTGAATTTTAGGCCTTAAAATGTCTTAAATACAATATTTGCAGGTCTTAAAGTTAAAATTACTTTTATAAAGTTGGATTTAACTTGAGTCTTGTTTTTAAATGTATTTTTTGGGAAAAAATTGTATTGATCACGCTATAAGAATTACAAAACAAAACCAATTCTGAACCAGTAAACACGGATACAAGCAGTGCGTGTATGTTTTTGCCAGTATGGATGTGAAATTACAATAAATTACATGGACGATGGTCTTAAAAAGGTTTTAAATGTAACTTGTTGAAACTTGCAGAAACCCCCGTAACGCCCTCAGCTCCTCATTGTTGAAGAGGCACATCAGGCCTCTGGGAGCAGCGAAGTTTTGTTCCATCTGTTTGGCGGAACAACTGAAGTGGATTTTTTAAAATTTATTTTGTCAGAGTAATTGTGCAATTTTTGTAAAAACTGTCTGAGCATAAGCACGCCCAATCCAAACCTGATGTTAGGGCAGTCAGTCAGTAATTTTTAATACTAGATGCTTGATATTATGTACATCTTGATTTTGGTTTCAAGTAGCTTTAAATAAAACCTTTATCCATTTAGAATCTATAGTCTTTTCATTTCAGCCTGCTTTATTAATTTATGTCAAGTAAAGGATGTTATTATCTGATTGATTGTGGCTCATTTTATTCAATTCACAGACTTTAACTTTATCGGGCAATCAACAGACATGTCACAACTGTGGGAAATGGAAATATATACTTGTAAAGTACGTACTGGATTCTGATATACAGGCAGATGTTAATCTTTAAGATCAGTTTGAAGTGTCTGCATCAGCCATCAAGCTGCAGTTTGTTTTTAAAAAGCCTCAGAAAATGATGAAACTTCCTGGAGCTGCTTTCCACTCGAAAACATGAGCTCACCGTGTTTTATTAGTCTCAGTTTATCAGTCCTCCTCCCAACCATTGGCAGGCTTCATATATAATTGTGTCTTTATAGTGGTAATCAAGCAATAAAAACATAAAATGATTTTTTTTTAAATGAAGCATGTGTTGCTTCATTTCCTTCATAGATTGCATGATCGTAGCTCAGCCTGCTTGTTTTTAAGGTATGAATGAATTTCTTTGTGCAGTGAGAACTCGACGCACTTCAACGAAAACAGATTCAGATAAACAAAACACTTATCAAGGAAATCTTCATCACTTTGATAACACGTAGGCAGCATTAAGATAAAGGAAAATAGGAAAGTGGTTAAGGTGTGAAAGTTGTCGCTGGTTGTGATGAACCCACAGAGACTTATTACCCATCTCTGCAGTTTCCCTCCGGCCCTGTTTATACCTGATACGAACAAACATAATGAGCTGTGTCACTGGGAAACAGTCAGTGCTTGTTCAAGTTTGAAGTTTGGCCTCATTCAGGGTCCCTACACAGTATGCAGAAGTGTGGGATTTGATTTTAGTAATTTCCAAGTTTGGATAAGTACGGGAAAATATGAATTTCTAAAAACAAATAGATCATATAAGCAGAGCCCTGTTTTTAATGGCAAGAAGAACACAGAGTTGCTTCTACGCCTGCACATCACAGCCTGCTGAACAGCTCTGCCCTACCTGCTTTACAACTGTATCTAATCCAGACACCCGTGTCCAAAATGGAGAAAATGCAACAACCTTTGAATTGCATATATACACAACAGAACAAATAACCAAATATTAAGCTTGTCTGAACTTTTATGAGTTCTGCTGTGATGTAGTTATCAGAAAAGTAAAACCTTTATGGCTGCGTTCATTGTCGCTTTCATGGACACGGCGAATAAACAAGGCTGCCCAAACACAGTGAAAATTAAATTATCAAACGTATTTGTACAAGAGACTAAAAATCTGCAGGGAACAATAATATAATGCTATTTTATTCAATATATTAATGGAAATTAATGGGTATAGGTAACACTAGGTACTTTACTTCCTTTTGCAGCAGAGATGTTTGACACTGGAACATTGTCTGATGGCCACAATGGATAGTTTTCTGAGCGTTGGCTTGTTAATCTGAAATATGAAGCCAGGTTAAGCAAAGGATTCCAAATGGGAAAAGAAAGCTGGATGTCAAATACCTGATCATAAAAAAATAAGATACTTAGACTTCTTAATAAGACAATAACTGAATTAAGTAAATGTTACAGATGTATTTATACAGACAAATATAATGTTATATATATATATATATAAGGACTGCAACTAATGGTTATTTTCATTGTCCGTTTATCTGCCGATTATTTAATGGATTAGTTATTTGGTTATGGGGCAAGTAAAATGCCATGCTGGACAAGTATTCTGGCAACACACTTGCCAAAGGAATTAAAATATCAGACTATTTTGATAATCAAATTAAAGTAAGTGGAAGAAAATGTTGTTTGCAGCTTCTCAAATGTGGAGATTTCCTTCTTTTCTCTGTTTATTTTCATATTAAACTGAATATCTTTTGACTGACAGAATAAGACCTTTGAAGACATCACCTTGGAATTTGAAAAACTGGGATGGACATTTTTCTCTATTTTCTGACATTTTATTGATGTTGCAGGCCTAGATTAAACAAGACAATTAACTTTAGTCTTTATTTCATTACCCCTTATAAAAACACAATTTGTACAGGGGCAAGTAAAAACTAACTTTGTGCAAGTAGATTTCTGACCCATTTGCCTGACCAACTAATGTTGAACCCTGGTTAATAAAATGTCAGAAAATGAAGAAAAATCTCACTTAGTGTTTCCCAAAGCCCAAGATGACGTCCTCAAATGTTCTGTTTTATCAACAACCCAAAGATACTTTCACAGAGGGCTAAATAACTGAGAGAGTTTTAACGATTAATCCATAATGAAAGTAGCTGGCTCCAGCATTTGTTGAGAGATCTGTTAAGACATTCAGGCAGCAGATAACCAGTTTAGGTTTATCTACAAGTCATGTTTCTTTTTATAGCACATTTCAACAACAAGGCAAGTCGACATGTTTTCAGTTCTTGACGCTCGCTGTGCTCTTCCTTCAGATTAAAGAATGTGCGGCCGAGGAGTTGGGGAAAGGCTACCTGGTGTCCTGCCTGGTGGATCACCGTGGCAACATCAGCGACTACCAGTGCAACCAGTACATCACCAAGATGACCAGCATCATCTTCAGCGACTACCGGCTGATCTGCGGCTTCATGGACAAGTGTCGCGAGGACATCAACGCTCTGCTCTGCGGCAGCGTCAGCACCGGAGAGAAGGTGAGACACGAAAAACTAAAACTTCAGCTGGTTACTATGGTTACTGCATTTACTGTCACACTGATAAGGGTGTGGTGAGGTTCAGTTTGACTTGATTCTGTTCATTTATTTTAGTTCCTGTTGAGTCGTGGTTCGGATTCCAGTCACATTATTTAGTTAGAAAAGTAAGCAAACAGCGGTTTATATTTGGCAGATTAGGCCACTAAAAACACTTATTTCTTTTTGTAAAATGACAAATAAAATGATTATTCTGTGTTTTCTTCAATCTTGCTGTCATTATTTACTCATATACTTGGCTATTATTATAATTATGAGTCTAATGAGAGATGAGGACAGCCACTGTGTATCCATCTCCACCTCCAAAGTCAACTTGACGAACAAGCGACAGTCGAGCAGTCGCCATTGCACAGGGAGGGTTGGGTGAGTGATTGTCACAGCTCCGTGCTCACACGACCCCATTTATACAACGGAGCAGAAAACTCCCCTCCTTCTGTTTGTGTATACTAGTGTTGTCAAAAAGATCGAAATATCCATACTAAATATTTAAAAAGCTTTCAATACTCATTTTGCAGTGTAGATACTCTGTTATCAGCTGTACTTTCTTGCTCTCTCCTCTCTCCAACAGCGAGTTGACATTCATACTGTAGCAGCGCCCACATAGTACATTCTATCAAAATGAGAAATTCCAGTTTCTTGACAACACTAGTGCATACTGTTTCGTGGCTTGTATCATGAGCATGTGACTGGTTTTTATGTGCTCAGGGTTTGAGACTAATTGAACACCATCAAAGTGCTTCTTTTCTCGCTTTTTATCAGGTTTTTTTTTTTGCTTCTGTTGCTTATTTTGGTCGATTACCATGGCAGTGGTAGATGCTTCAAAGCTTTCAGGTCAGCCCTGCGAGGAACTGAATCAAACTGCCAGCTTTACCTACTTACACCAAAATCAAAAGATTTTGTTAACTAGTTCTCATTTAAAGAATAAAAACACAAAAAAAGTCCCACCCACACCTTTACTGTGCCCTCACAGCTCATACTGGGTCATCAGGTTGAATATATCTGATGAAAGGGAAACTTCAATTAAAAAAAATATAAATTTACTGTCAGTTACTTCACCTCCATTACTCTTTGCGCCGATGAACTCAGCAAACCACATGTGAAAAACAAAATACATGTAGGAATCTGTCATTGGCTGACGTGATATTACGAGATGTCCCACAGGGCATTGCAGTGGTTGTGCACAACAACACGTGTGTATCAGGGTCTCTCTCATGCAGGGCAACAGGTTTGGTTGCACTGTGGATTCACTTTGCACACATCGATCAGCGCAGTATTCGATTATGATAAAGTTTTCACAGGTTGAGGATACAGTCACGCTTCCCACTTTATTTTGGAGAACCGGTGCTGCAAAGCCGGCAAAAGAAGACTTAACTCTACATGTGAAAGTTGTTAATAGCGTTTGCATATTCGCCAGACAGCTGAAGTTTCCCAGATTTTGTGGTGGGTCTTTACGAACCTTCAACAGCACTTCCACTCAGAAACTGTGTTCAAAGTGTGACTCAGCTGGAATGAGAGAAGAGAAGTTTGACAGCAGTTTGTCAGCCAGCAGGACGAATCGATCTCCTCTGAACGTGTTTTCCTGCTGCTGAGCCAAGCTGAACCTCATAAGCCTGTTTGACATGCAGTTATTATGGGATATCACGACGGCACAATTATAACTCGGAGCAAATTATTTATTTGTCAGCGGGAGCAGAGTCGGTTTCATTATCAGAAATTTGTCATGGCGGCTCATTTCAGTGTTGGGAGCTGCTCGGAGTGGAGATTAGACTGACCATGTTTACTCCGGCAGAGCTGTCGTCTCTCACCACACTGAAAAAAATACAAGACACAGTCTGACAGAATGATTTATGGGGAGAAAGGAAACCTCACTGTACGTGGGATTAGTGATGCTTTAATCTACACAGTCATTACTTTGAGATTGGGAACATTTGGGAGTGTTTTTAAAATGAAATGAAAAAAAAAACCATATATTATAATTGTTCGTTTTTCCCCCCAAAAGAGTGCTTTGGATTTCACTTCACTTTTACCTTGATAAGAAAAGGATGACTCTGTTTTAAGTGTTTGTTTACAATGGAAATGAAAAAAGGGAACCCTCTTCATGATGTTCAGCTTTATGATTGCATTACTACTCACATTGCAAAGTGTTTGTTTTGTATTCATCAGGCAATAGTTGGTTTTGTACCAGGACAGATGGTAAAATCCTACCCAGTAACCTGCAGCAGCACGCTGACATGTTGACTTAATCAATGTGTTGACAGTAGGGGTGTAACATGGACAGAAGTCACGGTTTGGTTGATATCCTGTTTTAGGAGTCACGGTTCGGTGCACATTTGGCGCAGCAGACAGAAACAAATACATAATGATTGGTGTCTTTTTATTGATTTTGAACAGACAGTTGGTGCAGGTTTCAAAAACAGACAAAATCCTCTTTGCGGGGGATTGAGGTTACATTTTGCCCACTGGCATCCTTGATATAGTATTTTAAAAATAAGGAAAGTTTAAAACATTTCTGCGTTACACTGTACAGAGACTTTCCCAAACGGCAACAGGTTACAACAGTAGGTTATGAAACTGGTAAGCTAAAGCTAAAATAAAAATACTAAATATAAAAAAATAGAATATTAAATTTCATTCCCTCTAAAATCACAAATCATATTTGCAGTATCAGTCACACAGTAAGCACAATGAGATGCATATATTTTTTTAATTGTTCAGCCCTGGTATGTTACAAGATGTGTTTCAATTAGTTCCACCTCGGCTGTATTTCAACATTCAAACAGAAGTATTGCACTTTATTATGCAGAAAAAATTAGCATGTTCGATGTGTTTCCATTTACACTGCCGAAAACGGTGGAACAACGCTGACACACTGTCCCCATCTTATCCAGAAGTTTCTTTCTGTTGCTGTTGTCGCTGACGTGGACCTAGAATTGATATCAGACAACTGATTTAAAGGACACAAGCAGCTCTCGTCATAGTGTGACTGACTCACATTGCTGTGCTAACCTCAGCACATGTTGCTGACAGCATACAGCTAAAAGTGTACTTGCTTGTGAAATTTGGTTCCCCATCGCATGCATCAGTCTACGTACCATGTAGTCTGCATGCACAGAACCGTAACACTAGTACTGTGATGGTTCTGCAAGAATACACAAACTGTTACAGCTCTAGCTGGCAGTAGAGAAAATATCACGCTAAGTTGCATAAAGTCTTTAGTGTCTCCAGAGGGAGCCGTGTAAAAAAAAAAAAAAAAAAAAAAAAAAAAAAGTCCTCAAGTCACCTGAATCAGTGTCAGATGCGTCTGCAAGTTTGAACATTAAAAACATCTAGGCCATTAGTGTGGAGTTAGAAGACTTCTGACATCTAGACCTCTGGAGCCCCTTGTTCATGGCCACATTAGCTGCTACTAGCATAACACACCTGCCTCTCTGACTAAACTGTCAGTGGTCAAGTTGCATGGAAAGTAAGATTGCGGCAACGCATCAACAAGAAAGAAGAATTAGAGGAATAAAAAAGATATCTCTGGTTCTGCTGCTGTGAAGTACTGTTTCAAAGGGTCAGCCCAGCCAAATATGAACTGAATATGGATAATCCACAGATAAAAGTTACCAGTTTTTGTTGGGACTGTCTCGAACTAAAGATATGAACCCAAATGAAACCCATCGTCAGTGCATTCTTTTCCAAAATAACAAGGACACTGTTACTGGATTCTGACGCAGTTTCTGGAAGCCTTGTGGGGGTGTTCTTATTGAATTTGGGTGAACTGACCCTTTTAATAAGCCTCCCGAAGAAATGCCATCCAGGCAGAAAAAAAGGTCTCTTGAAGCAAAAGGACAAAAAGCTGCTGTGATATTGATGTCATAACCAGACATGCTGCAGTGCTTGATGACCGGCACACACTGATGCCTTTTTACTCCAATATCAGCTAAGATTTGTGTATTGTGCACGTCTACAAAATGATGACAAACGATCCTACAAATGGTTAAAAAGTCTCTCCAACCAGGACTGAAACTGTAAACGAGGTGTGCAGCTGGGAGCAGATTTATCTCCTACTGCTAAAAGCTGCCTCTTTCTTATTATGTGGAATAAAAATCTGAAATAAAGGGTTTTAAAAGAACAGAATGGTTTCAGTGAATTTAACAAAAAACAATTAAAACAAAAAATAATATTGATCTCTATTCAGCCGTTGTCCATAAGAGGAATCCTTATCATACGAGAGCAGAATGACTCTGACCCTGATTTGACCGTCTGCTCTTCTCTGTGCAGGACATACACTCTCAGGGCGAGGTCATCGCCTGTCTGGAGAAAGGTTTGGTGCGGGAGGCCGAGGAGCAGCCGGGGGCGCACGCCATCAAAGAGGACTGCAAAAAGTCCATCATGAGAGTCGCCGAGCTCTCATCGGACGACTTCCACCTGGATCGCTACCTGTACTTTGCCTGCCGCGACGACCGAGAGCGCTTCTGTGAAAACGTGAGGATTTAGTTTAGACAGGAACCAGAAACTTTTTCTGTTGAGTGATCTGCAGTTACGGCTTTGTAAAGCAGCTGTTTGTTAGGTTGAGCTTGACACCTTTTTCCTGCTATGCTTCTTCTTTTCTGCCCTTTTGATATTTTTGTGATTTTCATCAGGTGTCTAAAAGAAGAGACGTGTCCATTTCATCTGCTTTGTGACTATGTAGGTCTTTAAATTGTCCATTTTAAATTCAGCTTCATGAAAGCTGCAGATAGCCTCGAACAAACCTGTAAACCTGTGGTGCAATCACATTAACACAGCGAAGCAGCAGAGGAATCTCTCCTAATTATTAACATTTCACGTTAATGGTGCAGGCATGACTCGGCTAATCAGTGACCATTTATGTTGCATTTATGGCCTTTCAGTGCTGGAAAGTTTTACCTTCTGTTGTAGTGCCTCCACAAAGTCAATCAGGTAATTTTGTAAAGGGGAAGTACCAATTTAAAGCATCATTTCACTGTCTAAATAACTAAATGAAAACTAAATAAGATTTCATCCATCTGTAAAAGATGTTGTAAACATAGTTGTTGTGGAATATCCTTTCACTCTTACACATCCTCTATCCACATTTGAGGGATCATTGTGTGCATTGGCTCCCAAAATCAAGTATCAGTCAGGCCCTAGTGGATAAAATGACCAAGTGGGTAAAGGCAAATACTAGAACAGCCAGGACAAGTAAGTAAGTAAGTCTGGTTAAGTTCAGAAAATTACATCACTTTACTGTAATGCAGCCTTTAAGATAGGGAGAAATACAGGAGAAGTCATGAGTAGAAAATGTGAGAGAATCTGAGAGAAGAAAGGTTGGAAAAAGTGGGTAAAAGGTGGAGAGAAAAAAGGAAAAGAAAATGAGGCCTGGCAGGACCCTGGAGCACTTTTGGAGAAAATGTAAAAGTTATTTAAAAGTCAATGTTCTATTATGAACATGTAATTTTTATTTTCCATGAAAGAAGAGTAACAGAAATGTTTGCATATGCTGTCAATTATAGTCTTTAGACTGAAAATTGGAATCGGCAGGTCAGACTTTTAAAAAATCAGAAATCTGAATTGGCCAAGAAAATTGCAAATCAATGCATCTCTGAAAACTTGTTTCTGAATTTTTGGCTGATGGAATTATGAAAACAGATAATGGAAATCTTTCTACTGTTGACAGACTGTTTTGATTTTGCATTTTTGTTTTCTTGTTTTGTTTTGTTTTTCCCCCAGACGCTGGCAGGGGAGGGACGAGTTTATAAATGTCTCTTCAATCACAAGTTTGAGGAGGCGATGTCTGAGAGGGTGAGTGCTGTTTTCATCTTCAAGAGGATTATGTTTGTATTTTCTGGAGAAGTCTGGAACATTTACTTGAGCATCTCCAGTGAAAAGTTTGAAATATATCTGACCTTGATGCACAAATAATTAATTAGAATTATAATTCGTTAATCGTTTCAGTCATTTTTCAAACAAACAAACATTTGCTGGTTCAAGCTTCTTACTTGTGAGGATTTATTGCTTTTCTTTGTCATTTATGACCGTAAATGAAGAGTCTTTGGGTTTTGGACTACTGATTAAAGAAAAAAAAAAAAGGAATTTGGAGACGTCACTTTAGGTTCTGGGAAATTGTGATGAGCATTTTTCACTTTTTTGACATTTTATATACAAAAATTAAATTGATTAATTGTGAAAATGATCATTAGTTGCAGTCATACTTGTGATTATCTGGAATTCTGCGACTTGGAGTAGAAACCAGGTTAAAACTTGACTACCACAGTCTGTTGTGTTGCTGATGGAGGCTGTATGTGTGTGTTGCTCTCAGTGCCGCGAGGCGTTGACCACCAGGCAGAAGCTGATCGCTCAGGACTACAAGGTGAGCTACTCGCTGGCCAAAGCCTGCAAGTCAGACCTGAGGAAGTACCGCTGCAGCGCCGACTCCAACATGCCCCGAGCCAGAGAGGCTCGTCTGTCCTACCTGCTGCTCTGTCTGGAGTCTGCTGTGCATCGAGGTAAACAACTCCGTCTCACAGTGAATCCCCCGCCTGTCAGTCAGTCTCTTTCCTGCACACTAATCTGTTTCCTCAGCTGACAGTGAGAGGCTGCTATTAGCTGAATTATCTGTCTGTGACTGGCCTGCTCTCACTAATTTATTGACGTGTCAGCAACACAATGAACCTCCTACATGTCTGTCAGTTTGGATTCAGCCTAGTCCAGAGTAAAAAAAAAAAAGAGAAAAGGGACTTCTGCTCAAAATGGGGATAATAGAGAAGAAGAAGCAACAAGGTTGTCTTAATGCTGACATCCAGGTTCCTGTCTCATGATTTAAAGCTACTGCAAGGAACTTTCAGATTTTGTTGAATTTGGAGGCTCCTGTGGACAGAAGTGGTAGTGTTTCCACCAGGGATGGGCTGATGGAAGATGTCATTGTCCACTGTGATGCCTGAAAGTCATCGACCACTGAGCCCTCTACCGTCATGATTTTAAACTGCCTTCCACCTGATGAATATGTATTTTCATAAGTTTCAGCCAGAGAGTGCAAAAACGAAGGATGGATTTATTATATTAGCACCTTTCACTTGATGTACAAAAGGAAAAACAGTATAATGTACTGCTTGATTTGTAATTAATATCCAAAATGAATACGTATAAAAAATATAAAAAAGTATATAAAAACAATGACATCGTCCATCGTGATGTTTCACAATCAACATCATCATTTGCCACTTTGGTAGATCCAACCCTAGTTTCCACCTTAATAACCACAAAATAGAACGTCAAAAATAAAATTATCTTAATAAAAATCTCTTCCTGCATCTCTTTAACTGGCTAGTGTAATAATAACTATAACTCTGTCTGGGAAAATATAAACACGGGCTTGTTTCATCCGATTTCACAGAGAATCTGACCCGGTTGCAGGCAGGAAATGCATTAAGAACAGCTATATAGAAATAGTCAGTCTTCTCTCTGATTGGTCACATTTGCTTATGTAGGTCATATAGAAACATCTGTAATAAATTTAGACCATTTCATAACAGCTCCTTGTCGTAACATTAAGCTGTCTTTAACTTTCCACCACAGTGCTGCTGCAGGAAAAACTGCACCAGCACTTTTGCTGCAAGCCAAATTTCAGACACTTCCACCGTGAAGTTTAGGGAAATTAGTCCGTATGACTGTTTTTAACATGTCATCTCATTTGTCCATGCTTTCTACTGTCCATGCTTTTTACAGTAACTCTATGTTGATGTTTCGAAGCACAGTGGACAAACAGCTGCAGAATAAAATGCTGCAATTATTCAGCCACAAAAGCAGTGCAAGACCCACCTACAAAGTCCCTGGACTTTTTGAAAGTACTTAATTTAGAAGCTGTACCACGTGCTGGAAACACACAGAGTTCCTCCAAGTGTTCCTGGTTCCTGGGGAAAGTTCCTGCAGCGGAAGCAGCTTTAGTCATAAGAGGGGAAAAAAGTAAATTGAGAATGAATTATTAGAGAAACCTGTAACAATTTATCTCCATATGAAGGTTTTTAAAAAGATGAAGGATGCAGTTTTTAAATGCATGTTGTTGTTTTAAAGCCACTGCATTATTTTGAAAAACATTTTTAAAAAATTACATGAGAAAACTTCTAGAAATCATTATTAATCCAGTCAACTTTTGTTTTAACTTGCTGTGTGTGTTTGTGTGTTTATTTCAGGTCGTGTGGTCAGTGGCGAGTGTCAGGGTGAGATGATGGACTACAGGCGGATGCTGATGGAGGATTTCTCCCTCAGTCCAGAGATCGTGCTGCACTGTCGGAGCGAGATCGAGGGTCACTGCTCCGGTCTGCACCGCAAAGGCCGAACGCTGCACTGCCTGATGAGGGTCGGCCGAGGAGACATGGGAGCCATCGACCCAAACTGTCAGAGGGCGGTGAGTCAGCACCGATGTTAGCTATGTGAACATTAACCAAAAACAGGCTTTCAGCAGCCAAAAATGTTCCTTTGTTGTTAGCAACAAGGTGAAGTGAATGTTCTCCATCCAAGTGGTTTTCAAAATAGGTTCAGGGGACCAACAGGGGTCTTTGAGTGAGATTTTAGGGGTCCCAGCAAATGAGAGGAATAAAATATTTTAATTTAGCACATTTTTTGCAAGTTGGAACAAAAAAAGGGAGAAATTGGCTTCACAGGTTGGATTGATTGTAATTTATAGTGATCCTGTTTTGATCAGTGATTGATAGGGGTTTCATGATTCTCCAAATCTACAACGCGATTTGATTTGCGATTTGACGGTCACAATTTGATTATATGACTTAGTTTGTTTGGTTTTTTTTCATAGCACTGACAGCTCTGCCATTGTTAGACTATCAACTCCTGATTTGTAAAGTTTAACAGATTGTTGGTTTTACTCCCTGATGACTTGCATTTATATTTTCAAATTCTTATTTAAAAAGATCTAAATTTGTGGCCTCAAGGCTGTTTTGTCTTTGAGGTGTCGTTTTCTTTTTCAGACACATGCCAGACGCTGCACGTAGGCGAGAGCAGAGAGACGAAAAATAGAGAGAATTGACGTTTCTGCCTTTGATTTTAATAATTGAAATTGAAATCTCATTGTGATCAATATTGGATTTTTATATTGAAATTGTTACACTCCTGTTGATTGTCTAAGAAGACTTTATTATCTTCAAACATAAAAATAAAAAAAAACCTTCTCAGAGTCCTTAAAGGTTAAGTTCGGTTTTTTGACACCTGGACCTTATTGTTATGATTAAATACGCTCGTAGACTCACCCAGACAATTTTGGTGGAGCTCGGAGCCGTTTTCGAGCAATTTAGATCCATCCGACGGCGTTTATTCTCATGCCATAGTAGCGGACGGGGCCAGAAATCGAAGCCCCTAAATTAGACATTATCTGCTGCGAAACTCGCTCATTTCACCTACATGTTATAAATGAATGGCCAGTGTTATCACCATGTCAGCTCAACTTCGTTGTTATGGTCATCCGGGGCTTTACAAGGATGGGTAACTTTTGGTGACGTCATAGACGTGCACCGCAGGGCCGCAGCTGAGAAGAGACGCTGCTATTTTTGTGCAGCATGGCAGAATATTTATCCGATGTAGAAGTGTCTGACGACGACTTTGAGTATAATGGATGCCCGTATCGTTTTGAGCCAGAATACACCGACGAGGAGCTATTTGAAAGGAGGATGCAGAGGGAAAGAGCAGAACAGCTGGCCAGAGAACAAGCAACCACTGCACGTCCACGAATGGGGGCTAACTGGTGGTGTTGTTGTGGACATTGCATGAGTTTCGCAGCAGATAATGTCTAATTTAGGGGCTTCGATTTCTGGCCCCGTCCGCTACTATGGCATGAGAAAAAACGCCGTCGGCTGGATCTAAATTGCTCGAAAACGGCTCCGAGCTCCACCAAAATTGTCTGGGTGAGTCTACGAGCGTATTTAATCATAACAATAAGGTCCAGGTGTCAAAAAACCGAACCTATCCTTTAAGACACAGTCCTCTCAAATTGGGAGTTCCTTATTTTATTTGCATCTACTGTTGGGGTCCTTGACATGAAAACGTTTGGGAACCAGTGCTCCATCTTACCATGCAAACATTGGATATTTTCCTTAAATGATAATTCTGGTATTTTTAAACCTGGGTCTTATGTCTTGTTTAATTTAGTTTAGTTTATTTGTTTAGCACAAGTTTAGTACAAGTACAAAACTGTGCAAGGTGGGAACGAAGCCTCTTCAGGCTTGTACAGAGTTCCACACCTGCCATGTAAAATTGCTTTTTACCTCAGAAACTGAGGTAAAATAGTTGTTTTTGTCAGTGGAGTCTGGGAGCCTTAAGAAGAACAGCATAACAGCTGTTTCTGACTGCAGCTGGGGCATCAAAAGGAAATGTGTTGTCATCTTTCCCAGCATGTTTTCATCACTTCTGCTTCTGTTTTTAACTGAGACACTTTTGAGCTCTTATTCTGCGAAAAGAGTCTCTACACAGATATAAGTGTTAATGTGGCTGTGGAAGTTCAGCAGGTTGAGTTTGTGCCAATGAGAAGTCGTTTCTGGAAATAAATGAACAGGAGTGAAAAACAGATTAGTTAACAAATTCCCAGTTGTTTTAAACCTGTTTTTCTTTTTTTTTTTTATTTTGGGCGTCTGTATTGATGTTGTTGTGTCTTCCATCCACAGCTCCAGACTCTGATCCAAGAGGCCGACCCCGGAGCCGACTACCGCATCGACCGAGCGCTCAACGAGGCCTGTGAGTCCGTCATCCAGACCGCCTGCAAACACATCCGCAACGGAGACCCCATGTGAGTCCTCCTGACACTCGGACACAACATTACTAGATGTGTTTATTCCTCTCCCTCTCTCCATGACACAAACTGTCTTCTTGCTTATTTTAGTACTGGTGATGGAATATTTCAGTATATTTCTTACGCTTCATTTTCTCTGTCTGCACATTTCACTGGTATGATTTTTATTTTTTTATTTTTGTTACCGTATATATTAATTTTAAACCTTTCATTCAGAGTCTAGACAAAATAACATGGACTTGTAATAAAAACATCTGATATAATTTAATTACAATTATAAATAAAAATAAAATAGCATTGACTTAATGACTTCAAAGTTAAAGTTGTTATTTTTGTTTCTTGTGCAGTTCTGCAATCTGTTTA
Organism: Lutjanus argentimaculatus; assembly: GCA_034769285.1. Taxonomy (NCBI): domain Eukaryota; kingdom Metazoa; phylum Chordata; class Actinopteri; order Lutjaniformes; family Lutjanidae; genus Lutjanus; species Lutjanus argentimaculatus. The sequence continues at coordinate 1,064,625 of JAWZSL010000039.1, forward strand.
TATTACATATTTGATGTGAAATCTGTGGGTGCTCCGATCAATCAGCCACCTGTTGTTATTGGTTGATATTGGTTCTAATTAGTTTGATCGTGATCTCTATAAAGGCCAATCAGAAGAGCCGATCGCGTGATGAAGGGTTTGACAATTAACCCCCACTGAGCGTCAAATGCAGTTTGATTTTCCAGAAGGCTCTCTGCTACACCGGAGGGTAAACGTCTGCACCAAATGACTCATGTAATAAGAAACTCTGCTGAGAGTCTCTACAGCGTTTTGGTGTCATTTAAGTCGAGCTGCTTCTGTCCTGTCTGTCTGTGTCAGAGTTTGACACTCACACACAGGGACAGGGACTTCATGGTGCATTCAGGTGCACCTTGTAAACTCAGAAATCTGTACTCAAATGGCCAGGAAGGTTGTTTCAAACAGGATATTTTCTTTTCTGTCTTTTTTTCTTATTTTCCTTTGCTGAACTACATAGGCCTCATCATCACTTTCTTGTTCTTTCACTACAGAATTTCTAATAATTAAATGGTAAAATTATAACAATAGCTAATTCATGTCAAGATATTTAGAAAAACAAGTCTTATCAGGTCATCAAGAACTCGACTCAGCCTTTTTACAGAGCACCTTTCATACACAGAGCAGTACAAAGTGCCTCACAAGAAGTGACGATTCAGTTGCAACAATCATATAAATGGACGTGCAGAAAACGGATAAACATGCATATCAAAAAGTTTGCACCTCTGTGGTAACTTATAGGCAGGATTTCTGCAGGTCCTCAGAAAGTCTTAAAATCCAGTACTTTGAATTTTAGGCCTTAAAATGTGACATCTCAATCCTCTCGTCAAAAAATTGGATACTTCTAGAAGTTGTGAGTAAAAATGGTTTTTGTAAACGTTATTTTGATTTAATATGGGTAAGCACAAGTGAGACCTGGCTTGAGATCTGCATTTAGAGCGTGTTTGAAGCCTGTTGAAAATAACATTTGAAGTTTGCCTGCACTATGTGCAAGAAAAAGTTCAAATTAGGAACTTTGGTTTTAGTCACGTGAAGTCAGAAAAACCTGAAGCTGCCAATTTTGGTCAGTATTCACATCTTCAGCCTCACTGGACCCACTCTGCACTTACAACGTTCTGGAACTCCAATTTTCTTTCATATCCTTTGTCCTTCTTTGCTACTATGGACGTGAAATAAGTCTTAAATTGCATTTAGAATGGTCCTAAAAAGTCTTAAATTTAACTTGTTGAGACCTGCAGAAACCCTGTAATGTACAATGTTGGTAAGAACAGTTAAATAAATAAATAATACTGCAGAATAAACGGAAAGCTTATTGGCTGATTCTCTCATAACACACTTTAATTCAGTGATTTCAATCCAAGAAAAGATTCAGAGAGCTCCTTATTAAGAGCTTTATGTTTCATGACAGTTCCTCAGTTTATGATCATGAAAGACCACGTTTCTAAACTCTTATACCGTGTTCTGTATGAGGCAAATATTTGTAACAGTCTAAATAAAGCTTTAAATATCTGATACTCAAGCTTGTGTTGCTGCTCTTGCAGGATCCTGTCATGTCTGATGGAGCATCTGTACACCGAGAAGATGGTGGAGGACTGTGAACACAGACTGCTGGAGCTGCAGTATTTCATCGCCAGAGACTGGAAGTAAGTCCTGCCGATCCCCCCCTCCCACCCCTCATCACAGGCTAAAACACCCGCAGCTTCAATCACGACTGACCTTCTCTAAAACACGTTTATAAACTGCTTCACAATCGAGACTTATGAAAGCAAAATGTCCGATGTGAGATTTGAAACGAGGTGGAACAGTATTGACGTGTACTTTCATTTGATTTCAGAAGATGATGACAGGCTCAGTTGTTTATCAGTGAATTCTTCTCTGTGTTGTTGCCCAGGTTGGATCCCATCTTGTATAAGAAATGTCAGGGCGACGCTGCGCGGCTCTGCCACACTCACGGCTGGAACGAGACCAGCGAAATGATGCCGCCCGGTGCCATTTTCTCCTGCCTGTACCGCCACGCCTACCGCTCTGTGGAGCAGGGACGGAGGGTGAGTGTGTGCTACTTTTCTCCACAGGACGTCTCCGTCCACACTGGAAGATATTTGATCTGATCTCTTTTACGGGATCAGTTCACTCAAATTACATACTTGCCAGGAGTGTTGTCTGACGTAGAGAGAGATGAGATTTTTTTTCTTCTAAAGTTTTGACAGATCTGCTGCTGCACACCAAATACATTTCAGGGTCAGGTGTTGTTTTTATCAACAGTTTTCATTCTCAAGTATTTTCTTCCAAATGTTGGAAATACTGGGGATTGTTTCTCAAGATAAATGTTGCTTTTGAATTCTTCAAATGTATTTTGCATACAATCAGAACCTCAAGGCTGTTCCCCTCCACTAAACTGGGATGGCAGCTGAAATCTAAACTGCAGAAATCATCATAATTAGGATATTTTTAACATAGCTACCAGTGAGTGAGAAAATGTGTGGGGAACTTTGGGTGTACAGACCCTTAAACCTCTTTGCTTTAAGTTTTTTATACTTTTGTACTCACTGTAAGTCATATTAGAGATAAGAAATGTATTTAAGTCAAGGGTGCTCCAATTAATCAGCCACCAATCGTTATCGGATGATATTTGTTGTAAATAGTTTGATTGGTGGTCTCTACAAAGGCTGGTCAGATGATGAAGCAGGTCTGGGTCTGAAACAGGCAGATTTTCTGTTTGGTGAATAAATCTTAGAAGGCTAACCCCCCACACTGAGTCTTTACCACGTTTTTGTGTGGACAGGGACTCAATGGTTCATTCAGGGGTACCACGTAAATTCTGAAATCTACATTTCTTGGTACGGCAAAATATGGGTGCCGACTGTGCAGATCGAGCCGGGACGGAAGTCAGACACAGGGGACAGCATGTGGCCGGTTTTCAAAGTAAAAGACCCTGTGCAAACTCCTGATCATAAAAACAGACAAAAACAGATAACCGTTTAACTGTGTAGCCTACTTACCTACGGTAGAAACATGAAAATTAAAGGAAAAGGCGTGTAGGTGCAAACAGTGACTTCGTGGTGCATTCAAGTGCAACTTGTAAACTCAGAAATCAGTACTTGATGGCAACAGAGTGTTTAAAACAGGAAAGTTTCTTTTTTTTTTATTATTATTTTCCTTTGTTGAAATAAAAAGACTCATGTCCGTCATCACTTCCTTGTTATTTCACTGCAGCATTTTTTAATTATTAGAGGCTGAAGTCATAACAAATTCCCGTTCATTTCCACATTTCTTGTACAACAGGTCCCCAAGTATCTCTGTGATAATTTGCACACTGTTTTATACTTACATACAGTGTTGTAAAGAATAATTAACGCTACAACAAGGAATATTATATTTTATTTATTTTGGAGGCTCCTGTGGACAAAAGCGGTGATGTTTCCACAGGCTCGTTCCATCAGAGTTCACAGAGAATCCGACCTGGCAGCAGACATTAAGAATAACTACACAGAAATACGCAGTCTTTTTGTTGATGGTCTCGTTTGCTTACAGAGCTCGTATAGAGGCGTTAGTATTAAACTGCGATGGCTTCATAACCTGTTATAACTCCTTGTAGAAGCTTTAAATAAAAAAAATAGTGCAACACAAAAAATAGAAGGCTTGAAATAGACCCCATGATCAGTGATCAGCTTTGGTTGATACTGCTTCCAGAGATCGGTGATCAGCCCCAAAAAGCCTGATTGGAGCACCCTTAATTTCAGTAGATTTTCAGTTAAATAGAAGAAAATAAAAACTGTACTAAACATACAGGAAATCTATGAACTCTCTCACTGACCAGAGAATATTCTCGTAGCTCCCCAGTGGGGCGCCTGAAGCAGAAAACCCCGATTCGACTGTGAGTACGTCCTGCTGCTGGTGATCATTGATAATCACAGGAAACTGGACATGCCTGTCTGTCATGATGACTGGTGGTTTGTTGGGGGAGGTGATTGTGTTCTGTAATTCTTATCTAGTATCTCAGTGCATGCTGGGGGCTGATTCTGAAGAGTAATTGCTGAAGTGAAGTGAGCTGCTGAGCTGTGTTGTGAAGAATCGATGCAAATCTCCAATTATGGAAAACATGGTTACGCTGATTAATGGATAAAATCAGGAGTGTGACATGTGTTAGCTGTCCTTAAAGTGATACTCCACCCAAATATATTGTTTTACACTCTCCAGCAGTACAACTAACCCTGCAAGTAGTCACTACAACACCAAGTTCCTGGTCTTTTTCATGTCTGTTGCCTCTGTCTTTTATTGGGTATCACTTTGTGACTACTTAAATAAACTTACTGACAAATCTCCAAAGCAATTCCATTTTTTAAAATTGTTTTTGAAAGACAAAAATACAACAAATCCAGAGTGGAGTATCAGTTTAAGGCCTCTGTGAATGATAAAGGTGAAGGATTCTCTCGTGTCCTCTGACGTTGTCGTCCTCCTGCAGCTCTCGAGGGACTGTAAGGTGGAGGTGCAGAGGATTCTCCACCAGAGGGCGCTGGACGTGAAGCTGGACCCTGAGCTCCAGAGACGATGTATGACCGACCTGGGCAAGTGGTGTAGCGAGAAGACGGAGGCCGGCCAGGAGCTGGAGTGTCTGCAGGATCACCTGGAGGATCTGGTGCCTGACTGCAGAGACGTGGTGGGAAACCTGACGGAGCTGGAGTCAGAGGTAACCGCAACATCCTGCTGCTACCCATAATGCAACACTCTCCTGACTCAGCAGCCAACAACACATGAAGGAGCCTGATGTTCCGCTGTACAGTGTTTCTTCTAGTGTGTTTTGGTGCATACGTTTACTAGCTGGTTTCCTGAGACGATCAATTCAGATCAACACTTTACAGTTGATCATCTGCCATTTTTCAGCTTTGTGATCTTCAGCACGAGAGACGAAACGATCACTATTATAGTCACCAAAATGATCACAGTTATTGTTATCGTCATAGTGTTTTCAAAATATGCTGAAAATGTTCAAAAAGCACTGATGCACATATTGAAAACATTTCACCAAGTTTTATTTTGAAAATCTCTCCATGATTTGGAGTGACATCATGTCCTTTGTGATGTCAGCGTTTTCATTGATGCAAAACAAACCCACGTTGCTGCGGCACTTCTGCGTCTGTGAGACCGTTGTTAACTATTGTTTGTTGATGCTGGACTGTATATTTACTGTGAGTTTTTCAAATCACGGTAATAAAACACAATAATCACGCTAGTTAAGTCAAACTGCTCTGTCCAGAAGTCCAGGAGATTTAACTGATACAAATGCAATTATCTATTATACTTACTGGTCCTATGCTTTATCTATCTGCTTATGATTCCTGATAAAATTTTAGTCGAGCTGACTTCTGTCATCATCTAAAGTCGATGAAATGAGAGAACATTTGTACATTTGTTTTCATTTAGTTTTTCTCAGTCAAAGAAAAAATCTAAATCTTCCTGTGAGGATGGAGGATATTAACCCTCAGTAACAGACGTGCTGCTCGGTTAAGAAGCTGTGGCACTAGAATATAGAGTGTCAAATACATGGCATTCCTGGAAATTAAGCTCAGGCTATGTAGAAAGATGTTTCAGCATATTGCTGGTCTTCCACCCCAACTTGAATCATTTTGCAGACATTACAACAAGTGCTGTTGTCATCGATCTTTGCGTAATGAAGACAAGCTTTGGACCCTTTTCGTCCTCTCCGTCATTAGTTTGACGTCATTGTTTGTGATGTGCGACTGTCAGATGCTCAGAGGCGCATGGCTTTGATAGATCAGACAATTTGGCAGCAGTTCTCGATTCTCATCCCCAGTCCAGAGGGAAGTTTCTTTATAGAGAATTGCAGAGATTTTAGACAAAAACTGTCAAAGTGGAAATTATCCAGAATCATCCTCTAACTCAGTGGTTCTAAACTGTTTTTTTGCTTGTGACCCACAACAAATAACTGTTTGTTTGTGACGTTGTCTAGTTGTTTATAATAGTAGATGTGACAGTTTGATTAATTTGAAGGATTTCATGAGAAGAAAAAGGCAAAAGTTGGGCTCAAGTCAGAAAAATTAGGATTTTTTTTGTGAGATAAATCATGTCTGGTTATGTGACCCTTCAGATTTATTGTGGACCACTTGGTTGTGCAGACCCCCCCACCCCCCCGCCCCCCCCGAGCGTTAATGGACTTATTTGAATAAATAACTGAAACCTTTATTGCCTCTAAGAGAATTCCTCGTCCACCAGGAGCACTAAAAGACATCAACAACCACACATGACAGCACATAATCTAAAATAAAACATGAGCATTGTAAGAAACATCACAAAAGCATCATTTGAGAAATTCAGTAAGAACATTAAGTGCAGTTAAGTGCAGCTGTGAACCGTCCTGATGGAATAAAAGCAGGTTAACCAGAACCGACTCATCTGGTCGTCCTGAATGTTTTCTGTTAACAGTGTCTGTCTGTTCTGTCTTCAGGATATTCAGATCGAGGCGCTGCTGATGAGAGCCTGCGAACCCGTCATCCAGGCCCACTGCCACGTAAGTCAACACGAGAAGTTCACTGCCTCATACTTCTTTTTAAATCCAGTTTGAACTGTCTTAGTAGATTTTTTTTTTTTTAGGATTTTTTGGCTGAACCGCATCAAAAGAAGAAAACTGTTGCTCTGAGTTAAGAAGGCCAAGATATAAAAAACTGTCCTCCAAAGCAAAAAATATTTCAGAAAAAGAAGAAGCAGGGAGGATTTCTCAGGGACTGATGAAGTGTTGTTACACTATGTACAAAATTTAGACTGTGAGGAGCACGCAGACAGGAAATTTGTGCTCTGAAAAACTGTCTCTCTTCTTCCTGTCTTATCTAAAACTGGGTCTGTTTTGATCAAGCAACTTCTGTTTTTGTGCAGTACACAAAAGCGGCATTTTGTACATCAGCATACATGTTGAGTAGTGCTGAGTGATACGACCATACACACAGCGAGAAACCGATTTTGTTTGTTTATCCCACTGTGGCTGCTCCTTTCTCTCTGGTTCTATGAGACGTTTGTGGTCAGTGCTGCCAATCAGAGCTGCTTTATGGAAATATACATTTTTTACATGATTATCAGGTGTTAAGTCCGTTGTATGAACCAAATAGAGACATTCGTGTCTGGCTGTTTTATCCATAAACTGTCTCTCAATTGATTGATAAAGACATATTGTAAAATTGCATATCATGGTTTAAGGGGTTTGTCCATATTGTTGTCTCCTGATATTCAGTCATTTATTTGAATAATTTAAATTAAAAGATAATCATCAATATAAATAAACCTGTCTGTCTCTGTGTGTGTGTCTGTCAGGAGGTAGCCGATAATCAGATCGACACTGGTGATCTGATGGACTGTTTGGTTCAGAACAAACACCAGAAGGAGATGAATGAGAAGTGTGCGGTGGGAGTGACACACTTCCAGCTGGTGAGCAGATAAAAATGTGTTCTCATGATGTTTCACCTCAACAGGAACAAGAAGCTTGTTGATGATTCTTATCTCTAGTGACAAACCTCATCATATCATCATGTTTTCAGGAATACTTTATTATGCAGCATGAATTTGATAAAAATGGGCAGATGTGTGTCCACATAGTTTCTTTTGGTCAAAAAGTCTACATATTAACGTGCCCACTTCGTGATCAGAGGGCTGAGCTGTGAAGGACGCTCAACATAACCAGACTTTGTTTGCATGAGCTGGCTCGACAAAACCTGAAACCCCCAGTTGAAGATAAGAAGGTGGTTTATAAACTTTCTGTACGTTTGTCTGTTTTTCTGTCGACAGATTCAGATCAAAGATTTTCGCTTCTCCTACAAGTTCAAGACGGCCTGCAAGGAGGACGTCCTCAAACTGTGTCCCAATATCAAGAAGAAGTAAGAAACTCATCTGCTGCTGCTCTGATGTCTGACCTCCCCCTCGCTCATCTCCTGATATTTTCACACCCAACACCCTGAATTAAGGGTTTATTTTGAGTAAACCAGAGTTGGTGATTGCTGGAACAGTGGAAAGACGATTGCAGGACGTTTTATTTTGTTTCTGTTGAGTTTGAATGAAGCTGACAACAATAAATTATCATTTCTGTAAATGCATTCTGGTGGCTTTGACGAGAGCGATACATCAGCTGTTTCTGGTTTAACAAAAAGAATCATACTCAACACTTCCTCTAAAAATTTTCACGTTAAAAGTGTTGCAGCCTTTCTTTTATAGATCAGTTTTTAATGTGAAAACACAGCAGGATCTGTTGAGTTTTGTTGACGGTTAACATCAACCAACAAACTAATTAGAGAATGAAAGTGAGAGTGAGTGTTGTACTGTTGAAATTAGGGCTGTGAAAATGTTCATTATTTTTACTTACCACCAGCAACCCGCCTTTATTTGTTTGGATATTTGAGACGCTGACATTATATAGATGCTGGTTTTATATGAGAATTTATGGAAGGTTTGTCTTAAAGGGTCATAAAGCCAAAACGCTCTCCCATCTTCAGTGAAGTGTAAAAATGATCTTGACATGTTGCGTTAAGATCCAAGTCGGCCGGGTGCGTGACCTCTCATCTGTCTGTCGCTCAGGGTGGACGTCGTGATCTGCCTCAGCACCACGGTGAGGAACGACACCCTGCAGGACGCCAAGGAGCAGCGAGTGTCCGTCAAGTGTCGTAAACAGCTGCGGGTGGAGGAGGTGGAGATGGTACGTTCACTGACACACGGCGCAGTCACAGTCCGTCAGCGGTCCAGTGTAACGTCTGGTCAGTTTAGTTTCCAAAGAGCCTCATGGTCGCTGCGCCGAGAGACAGGAAGTCCAACTGTGTTACTGGAAGAAAATTCCCTCCCTTTTTTTTTTTTTTTACCTAAATGGAGAAATTTAAAAACTATACACTACATGGCCAAAAGTAAGTGGACAGTGAACTGGTCTAGCCATATCAAGTCTGTGTACCAATGCATTAACACTGAAGCAGAATTGTTTGAGCTTAATGATATTTTCGGACTGACCAGTCAGCAGCTGGTACCAGTTCTGGATACAGATCCTAGCTGTAGGTGATGGTTGAACATGGCATTAATGTCCTGCAGCTGCAATAACAAATAAATAACATAATAAATAACATATCTGATGGCAAAATACAGCTGTAGACTGGACTGTTTTTATTTTAAAAACCCAGAGAGAGTTTGATATTTAAGAAAATGATCTTAAATATCTTGTAAACAGCCTCATTAATGAAAGAAAATCAGTCAGGAGACAGCACGTGTGTCTGTACGTGTTGGGTTTACAAGATACAAGAGATTTATTTATCATTATACAGCAGGTTGTATAATGAGTTTCTCATGTAGTTCCCACTTTTCTGCTCACAAAAAACCCAGACCATTATATGCAGTATATTACAGAATGAAAAAATATATAAAAGTAGTGGAGAGTGGAGCAGAAGTTCAGTAGACTGTCTGAGTTACATTTCAAACTTTTCTAAAACCTCAGCAGGCTAGCAGCAAACAGATCTTGTTGAAAGGGTCTCAGTTCTTGTTCTGATGGTTTTATCTCTCATGAGATTTTTCTTTAAGCTGGTCTGAGTTTCCTTTTTTTTTTTTTTCTTGCTGCACAGATAAAAAGTTCCCAGTAAAGTTATTTCTTTGTGTCCGTGTTTTTTTTTTGTAAATCCACTAAATTCTCCCTGAATCTTTGCAGTCGGAGGACATCCGCCTGGATCCGGAGCTGTACGACTCCTGTAAGCAGGACATCATCAGACTGTGTCAGAACGTGGCCTTCGGCAACGCACAGGTCGGCAGATCCGCACACGAACATGAACACTTCTCTCAAATTTTACCTCCACGCTGGTGTGAGAAAACTGGGAAAGACTGAAGAGTTTGTCTAAATGTCCCTGATTTTAGAAACTGTAAGACTGGGATTAGGGAAAGATTAGTTCTTACCAGAGTTTAGCAAAACTAGGTTTAAAATGATTAAATTCAAATTTAAAATCTGTTGCACAATTTAAAAACTAATCTCAGTTTAGTTAATCCAAGTTAAGTCTTGTAAACTGAATTTAAACATAGTTTAAACAGTATAGAGATTCTTTATTACCCAAATTAAAAAAACAAAAAAATAAACTTGAGTGCTGCCAGGAACTATTTTTAAGTTAAACTTCTACAAGTAAAAGTTTAAAGTTAAGACTTGGTAACATTTTTTGGAGTTTAAGGTTTTGGGGCAACAAAATTAAATTTAATCTAGGTTTAAAGTAATAACTAATCTCGGTTTAAAGAAGAATCTTTCTTAATTTTAAGATATTTAAGAATTTGGTCGAACAATAATCTGAAATTAAACCATAATTTAATTTGTTTTAAAAATTAATCCTTGTTGGTTTAACCCAGCCTCTGTGTGAACCCAGGAAAACTGCATTATGTGATTTTAGCCGTTGTGTGAAATAGTTTCTGTTCATTTCATTAAATGCTGAGAAAGTTTGCATTGAAACAGTTGCTACGGGGTATCTCCGTCCGTGTCCTAAAGGTTCAGCAGGTTTTTCAGCCGGTGCTGATCAGAGAAGTTTCATGCTGTTTTCACTGAGCCCACAGGAGAGATCACGTCTGCTCTGATGACAAACACCATTACACACAGATCTCACAAACTCAATGCTTCTTACAAAAAGTTTGAAATTAAATGAGCCATCTGAGAAAAAAAGTATTTCCCCGACTTACTTCGTCTTCAGCAACAAAAAGTGGAAGCATGAAAGTATCATCATAACGTTCCCGTCCTGTTTATCAGGTAGAATTCCTGAGGAAGGTCAGAATTTGTGTTGATGAAAGTCTGACTTTGTTATGTTCAAGGACTTTGTGTTATTCACGAAACTGAAATCACAAAAACATGTCAACATCTTCAAGGCAGTTGTAGTTATGACCTGTGTGTTTGGTTTGTTAAAGGAAAGTTAATCCGTACAGCACCTCTCAACAACAAGACAATTCAAAGTTCTTTATTTAAAAAAAAGCAGAAACGCATAAAGAAAAGATGTGAAGAAAAACAACACTAAAAACTTTAACTGCTATACTATAAAACAGTAATAAATTGGATTTAAAAGAGTAAAACAAAATGAAATTGATAAACAAAATGAATATTAAACAGTAGAATAAAATACTCACTGCAAGAAAGGAATAAATAGTCTCAAGTATGTCTCAACAAAATACCGTAGCAAAGAGAAAAGTTTCCCACAAAGGAAATGTCAGTAAAGTGAGAACAAGTTACCAATAGATACTTTGGCTCCTTCACAGTTAAGACTTTTTATCCACCAAAGTTCTTTTTCCTGAGGTCAGCGTATTCTTTGGAATTGTTTTAAGTGGGAGCGCCGCGTATTTACACTCTGCTACAAACAGCAGCAGGGTGACAAGAGTTGAAAAATGTTCAACTTTGGGTAAAATGCTGCTCTTGGCTTTTTTTTTTCACTGTTTACCTTCCAAATACAACGGAGGAGCAGTGGGACAAATACCAGGAATTGTGTCCTGCTCGTACTCCTTGAACTGGTTCAACTCATGAACCAAACGATGGTCCTGGTCAGGGCATTCCTCGCCCACAAAATGTCTTCCACCCACCGTCCTCTACCTTGTTGTGTGTGCATCTGTGTGCAATAACTTGAAAAACACAAAAACGTATAAAAGTTTTAAATTGTAGTTGTGGCCTCGTCTTTGTTCTGGTCCTGTTTGAGAGCCATGTTCTGTATCACGTACACTTCAGTTAATTTTCTCTGACAGTCAAACTGTGTTTGTCGATCTCTCTCTGCAGGTTATCGAGTGTCTGAAGGAGAACAAGCGTCAGCTGACTCAGCGCTGCCACCAGCGGATCTTCAAGCTGCAGGAGGTGGAGATGGTCGACCCTGAACTGGACTACCAGCTGATGAGAGTCTGCAAGCACATATTGATCAGGGTAGGCCAGTAAAACCCAGCGATCAGCATAATGCTGCGGTTCCAGACCAATTGTTGGAGTTAAAGCGTAGCATTATTCCCACCTCAGACTAGAAAAAGTTCAATAAAATTCCATTCAAAGTTGTAATTCCTACCTGTGAACTCGGGGCAAATCTACCTACCCCAGTTTCAGGAAGAAGCAGCCGTCTGACGTCAAACAACAAGGGCAGCACCCACGAAGGCTAAAATAATTTACACAGATGTCAGAATATGTCAGCGATGTTATTAAAGTGCCGTAAAATAAAATTTATGATGGCGTGTGCTATCTCACGTGTCGTTTTTCCTCCTCTGTGTCGTTTATGCAAGGGGGCTGCACAGCCGAGGGTTTAACATGTACATTGAAAAAAGAAGTGATCAGTTTTTCAGGGCCATGTTTTTTGTTAACTCTTGTGCATTTGGACAGCTTTTAGGTAGGATTTTGGAAATTTCTACTGGGAAATTCCGACCTCTGACGTCATCTCGACCGCAGCATTAATCAGAAACAGGATTAAAATCTGACATGTTCAGAGTGTGCTGTAATTCTGACGTGAAGCTGATTGATTTCAGAGTTATTAGCAATCTAAAAGATGGTGAAAGTACACAGATCGATGAGTCTGAAGCTCATGTCGTACATGTTTTATTGTGTTGTGTTTGTAACAGTAGTTCCATGTGTGTGTTTCAGCGGTTCTGCACAGAGTCGGAGGGAAAGAACGTTCTTCAGTGTCTGAAACAGAACAAGAACAGCGAGATGATGGATCCTAAATGCAAACAGATGATCACCAAGAGACAGATCACCCAGAACACAGGTACGCAGTATGGAAAGCAGAAGTATGGGGAAAAAAGAATAGAGTATTGAAAAATAGAGTCTGAAAAATAGCTCTGCCCCAGGTGCCTTTTATCTGTACTGGATCTGCACATCTGTGACCAAACTGCAAAGACTTGTATATGTACAGTATCATCACAAACAGATATTGTCTGAGCTTCACTGAGTTATGCAGTGATGTATTTATCAGAAAAGTAAACAGACTCTTATTTCTGAGTGAGGAAACCAAACCTTTATGGCTGTGTTCATCATTGTTTCCATGGATACTGAGTAAACAAAGCTGCACAGACGGAGAAATCTGTAATATACTCACTTCTCTGACAACAACGCCGCAGCCACTGTGTGCCCCTGTGAAATATCTTTGCCTGTTTCGGGTTAATAAGAGTTCAAATTAATGCTGAATGTTTGCTGAATGAGTCCTTAAAAATCTCATAGAAGCAGAAGATGTTTAAGACGATTAAATTGAGCAGCATGTTAATGGAGTTTGGCAGGCAGAGAGACAGTCGGTCACTGACTTCCAACTCCAGAGTGTGTGTAGACTTAACTTTACATTAACAGATAGCTGACAGTTATAAACAGCTGATCAACTTGCAGTGGAGGACTCGTTCTCGCTTGTTAACACTAATTTACGATGTGCTCGTCTTGCACTCCTGTGTAACGTGCTGTAAGCCTGAAACAGATTGCGATTTGGTTCTGCTTCTGTGATCTGAATATTGCACTTGGCCATATTGCGATTAGTGTATATAGTCAGAATGTAACATACGTGAACAGTTGGATTTTAAAACCATTTATTACACAATAAACATCTAGCTATTTGTACTTGGACTAGGTGTCTGTAAATTTGAAAATGTGTAGGAGCCCTGAGGAACACTCGGGTCAAGGTCTCTCTTTTCCTCTGACTCAGACATAAACTCACATTACTTACAACTGCTGAAACTAAGAAACTGAGTGTGTGTGTGTGTGTGTGTGTGTTTTGCAGACTACAGGTTGAACCCGGTGCTGAGGAAAGCCTGCAAAGCCGACATCCCAAAGTTCTGTCAGCCCATCCTGAACAAAGCAACGGCCGACAGCGAGCTGGAGGGTCAGGTCATCTCCTGCCTCAAACTCAAATACGCCGACCAGGTGAGACACATCGAGCATCTTTACTGTGAACAACTGAGAGTTTCCTCGCTTCAAAGTTGGCTCGGCCTGTTTCACTCTTTGATTCTTCGTCTTTAACACATCCATAGAGGGTTTCTATCATCAGTCTTTAAAGTCTGAACCATGATATTGAGGTTTTCTGTCCATTTTCTAAGTGCTAATAGTGCGTTTACTGCTAAAACTCATGGGAGTCTATGGCTCCAGCTCACTGTTTGGACTGCTGTACTCATTTTTGGACACGCAGTTGTTACGTATTACTCCTTTAAAAGTGGAAAGTTCTTGAAGTCGTCATTTAGGCTGTACAAATATTCTAAATATGTCTTTGTGTTTGCTGTGACAGCGTTTGTCTCCAGACTGTGAGGATCAGATCCGAGTCATCCTGCAGGAGTCGGCGCTCGACTACAGACTGGACCCTCAGCTGCAGATCCACTGCACACAGGAGGTTCACACATTTCTGCTTTCTTACAAACACACATTCTGAGCGTCTGTTTGTTCAGCTACATACTGTGAATTATGAGATTTAGAGTGATTTAAGGAGCAAAATGACTTTATTGATGTTTCTTAAGATATTTGGATTGAGCCACAGTAGCTGCCAAATGTTTCCTGCAGTGAAAGAGAGAAAATTTCTCTCAGTTTCATGCTGTGTTTCTGAGCATCTAGAAGCAAATATTTTTAAATTTAACGTTCTCAGTGATGATCAAAAGTCGTCGATTGATTGACGACTTGCAGCTTGTGTTTAGCATCATTCCCTGTTAGTCCAAAACATGAAATTGAATGAATTTCTTGTTTACTAAAAAGCATCAGCATGTTGCATGGAGCAGGTACACAGAGTGAGAAACTGGACTCACCTGGAATCACTTGTTGTAATGTGTCTGTCTGGTCAGCAGGCGGTGACGATAACACGCTAACTGGCTGAGGAGAAGAAACCACTGAACCACTTCTCAGTTGTAGTTTAGGTGAAACTGACTGTGATTGGCTCAAAGGACTAATTTCAAATGGCTTAAATACATCAAAATAGTCCTGAGATCTTCCTCTTCATTTCAGTCATTCAGATGGAAATTTGGTTCGCAGCAAGACGGAAAATCAAAGATCAAACTGGAAGAAATCAAAATCATCAAAGCAAAAATACACGAACTGTAAGAAATGATATTAAAATGTGAATTATGTGAAAATAAAAGCTCTGTCGGTTCAGTTCCTCCACACTAATCTGCTGTTGGTCCCTAAATTCATTCTGTCAGACGTCACAAAGATGTTGAATTAACTCAGGCTGATCTTTATGGAACTTGACAAGTGGAAATTCGTACAGCTGGTGTCATCTGGCTGCAGGACCAAAGCTGAGTGGAACACTTAATAACTGCTGAAAAACTCGGTGTTTGACAACATCTCGGCATGAAAATTAAGATAACACAGATCCACAGAGGCAGAGAGCCTTACGGTGAGCAGGCAGGAGCTCGGTGCCTCGCTCGCAAGCACCTTGACAGCACGTATGGCTGTTAACGATGTGTGTGTTTGTGTGTTTGTGTGTGTGTGTTCAGATTTCCAGGCTGTGTCCGGAGGAGGCAGCAGCTCAGGAGCAGACGGGGCAGGTGGAGGAGTGTCTGAAGGTGAACCTGCTGAAGATCAAACAGGAAGGATGTAAGAAGGTAAACTGACTCAGTGCTGCCTTCACTGACCACCAGTGTTTGGGAGCTTTTAATTCCACTACATTTGGCTGTAACTGGACATACTACTCATTAGTTTCATTTTGTTGAAAATGGTGGACAGCTGCAGACAAACGCATCCTAAATCCTCCGTTTTTCCTGTTTATAACCTAACATCAGCTGACTTTAAGGTGCTGTAAGAGTTCAGGCAGTGTGAGCAGGCTTTTCATCATAGTGATTTTAGTGTTTCTAATATAAACTGTTCATCATATAATTATATCTTAACTACTGTAGCTGTCCAGCATTGTCTTCTTCTCTCAAATCCTACTGTCTCACTAAGAAAATACATCTGTAGGACACAGGCAGGATAGTTGCTAGTCGCTGCTGCCCTCTGGTGGTTCCGGAGTATTAATTACTCCTCTGAGTGAGTGCTTTAGTAAGTCCATTTACCAAAGGGCTTTAACAACTAGATGTCACATTCACCCACACTTTTGCACAGTTGATGGGTTCAGTATCTTGCCCAAGGACTCTTCAGCCACCAGTCTTCTTAATAGTGGACAACCTGCTCTACCTCCTGAGCCACAGGCGCTCCTATCAGTGATACTGCGTTCAGAGATGGATCAGTTCTGACAGCTGACACTGTGCCAGGCAACCCTAACATGATGTAGATAAAGGAAGAGGTTAAACGCACTTCAACCGACTCACAAGGAATTTCAGGCATGTCCGGCGCTGTCGAGGGTAGGATAATCCAGTCAGAGGAGAGACTTGGAAATAGTTCCAAAGTATACTGGTGCACACAGACTAAGGTGATAAAAATTTTATTAAATTACTTTGTTTCATTGCCAGATGCATCTTTCATCAGAGTCAAAGACGAAAATAATAAAACTGTTGAGAATTGAAGCAGACATTTAAAAGTAAAATAACATTTACTGCTTGTATATGCAGCATTTGGTAAAGTAATTCAGATGTGAGAAGTAACTAATTACTAATACCATTTTTGCACCAGAATTAGCACATATATGCAGGGTAAACTGACTAAAAATATGCGATTGGCCCTTTTCCCATCGCAGTAGACCCCTTGCCATTCTTTGTCTTTGTGCGCTGAGACTCGGCTCACGTCTGTGCATGAGAGGAGAAAGAAAGAGGATTTTAAAAGTGTCTCTGTGTTCAGCTCTAAGTCCTTTTGATTTTAAATTAATCTCTGTCGTTTGAAGTTTAGTTTCTTTCCTGTGACGCCGTTTGTACTTTGAGATGTGTGTCTCATGTTCGCCTTCAGCTGCAGAGGAGTCGTGTCAAGTTAAAGCTCGTGAAAACAGCTAACAAAATAAATTTATTTTAATTTTACTGTGAAGAATTGACTGGAAGACTTGAGTACGACTGCTTCCTCAGTAAATTCACACCTACACTCTCAGGCACGGCTGCACAGGCTCCGGGTCAAGTAGCATACGTGAATGAAAAAGGAGCAAAGAGGCGACGTGCCCTCATTGCCTCTGCCGAAAAGGGGTGAAAATAGCATGTTAACCCAGGTGTTGTGTTTACATCAATGGTGATCGGAGCTGGACACCATGAAACCTGCGTCTACCACAGAGACATTTGACACAGGACTGAATGACAACTGTCCCCTTTTCCATTGAAGGAAAAAGCCAGATATCAACGGGTGCTGGTGGGGTTTTTTTTGTCCAGTTTGAAAGGAGCTGAAGTTTCAGTAAGTTGCTCAACACTGCTGACTGCTGAGGGGAAAGTAAACCACAGCGTGATGACATACAGTCTGTACAGGCACTCATTTATTTTCATTATAAGACACAATAACTTCCTCTACTGGTACGAACAAAAAGCAGGATGGTGATGATGGTTAGAATGATTAGATATATCAGCCTATCACAGCCTTACTGGTCTGTACTGGTACCAGCAGCTGGTCTGTACTGGTACTGTTTGTTGTCCGATATGCACTCGTATGACAACTTTCTTTAAAGAGCATAATGCATGTTGCCATTTTTTAGACTTCCTTCGTCTTCCTTCTCCATTTCCTGCTCTTATTTACCCTCTGTTCAACATTTCTCCTTCTTTCTTGTCTTCATCCCGTCCTCCTCCATCTCCCCCTTCTCTCCCCCACACCTCCTCCCCCTGCTCCTCCTCCGTTTGCAGGAGGTGTTGAACATGCTGAAGGAGAGTAAGGCAGACATCTTTGTCGACCCCGTCCTCCACACAGCCTGCGCCCTGGACATCAAACACCAGTGTGCAGCCATCCCACCTGGCAAAGGCCGCCGTGAGTCCACAAACAAACAAACAAACAAACAAACACACATCAGCTGTGACGTAGAGACCTGAAACTCAAACACAGTGAAAATCAAAAGATATTTTCATCAGCTGTAATCACACACAGGAACGGGAACATGATTTTATTGGCTTATTTTTTAAATGGAACTGTTAAACAGTGGTTTTAAAATGGAACACGGTTTGATTTCCCATCATCTGGACTTCAGCAGCTCCATTCTTTTAGTTGTGTTTAATATATTTAGAGTTATTGAAGCTTCAACAAACAGTTTGTTTAGTCTTTTTTAAATTTAGCTTTAACACTGATGCTGAACTAACTAAATTTATTTTAAACATTGTCTCTGAATCATCAGACGTCAAACAGCTGAGCATCAAACCGACATAAGAAAGTTGCATGAAATTCATGTGTGTCGCGCTCTGTTGTTTCCTCAGAGATGTCGTGCCTGATGGAGGCGCTGCAGGACAAACGTGTTCGTCTGCAGCCGGAGTGTAAGAAGAGACTTCAGGATCGCATCGACATGTGGAGCTACGCTGCCAAGGTACATGAGCCACAACTTCTCCACCCTGTCAGTAAAACTCCTGTGAACACTGTGAAAACACAGCTGGAGGTGATGTGACACACTGAGCGCTTCACGCCACAGGACCAGCACACACAGTTTAGTTTCCTCAGTTTGTTTGAGTCCTTTATGTAACGCTTCAACTGAGGAGGCCTGGAAATGTTTGGTTTATAATTTATTAAAAAGAACGTACAGTTGAGTGAAGGTTCTTTTTATTAGCTTGGACCTCCCACAAGTTTGGAAATCATGAGGGGAAAAAAATCTGCAACAGTTGAAAGCTTTTCTTCCTGAACCATGACCAAAAAAAAAATATTTTGATGGTGTTGTCATGAAGAACTGTGCATCCATAAGGTTGCTTTTCATTTGGAGTCGATGGAATGAGTTCAAAGGAAGTTTTATTCAGATACCGATTCATTGAGATGTGCAAATTCTACTTTTAAGTGGCTTTTTGCTTGAAATTGACAGTTGACCGTCCTTATTTTGAAATGTGTTGATTGATCTTTCTGTAAAGGGGATTTTATTTTGCAATTAAATAATAAAAAGCCCATTTAAAACTGATTTTATTCATCTTATTAATTTAAGATTGTTTGAACAAGCTGTATAAAACTTGTTTTATACAAGTGGTGGAAGGTGGAGTGAGCTGGACAAAATCTGGCTTAAAGGGGCTTTTATTTTGAAATATGTGGAATTAACTGTATAAAATCTAGGTTATAGGGGCTTTTATTTTGAAATAGATAGAAAGGGCCATACAAAATCTGGTTTAAATGAGATTTTATTTTGGAATAGGTGGAATAGGCCGTATATAATTTGTGTAAATGTCTTTTATTTTGAAATAGGCGGACTAAGCTGTAGAAAATCTGGTTTGAAAGGGCTTTTATTTTGAAATAGGTGGACTGAGCTGCAGAAAATCTGTTCAAATATGCTTTTGTTTTGGAATTCACTAAATATGCTGCAGAAGGTAGAATAACGTGAACACAACTGAACTCGCTCTCTCCTGTCCTCACTTCCTGTCAGGTGGCTCCCGCGGAGGGTTTCTCAGACCTGGCCATGCAGGTGATGACATCACCCTCCAAGAACTATATCCTGACTGTGATTGGTGCAGGCGTGGCGCTGCTCTTCCTGATGGGGCTGCTCTGCGGCAGATTCACCAAACGAGTCACTCAGGAGCTGAAGGACAGGTAGACCCCGCCCACTCCGGGGTCAGGACACGCCCACAGGAGAAAACGACCACAGCTGAAAAAGAACCTCCACCCTCATGTAACCCCTCCTCCCTCCTCTCCTCACACCCCTCAAAATTTGCCATTTCAGTTCTCCCACCCCCCCCCCCCCTTCATTTACACCTTCTCCCATCGCTGGAATGACATTACCCACAATCCTTCAGGCGAAAGTGGGCTTGATCAGTGACTCACCTGCTCTTATTCTTCTACATGAGCCCCGCCCACTCTCCAAGAGGCCACGCCCACTGTCGCCTCACCTTTAGCATCTTTTCTTCTCTTCCTGAGCTTCGTTACAGAGCGCCGGCTCCTCCTGCAGTTTTACCCCACACTCGCCTGACGTAGATGCAGTAGTACTCCACTTTTTTTTTTTTCCTTCCCCCCCTTTGCTGTGGGGTTGGGGGGGGGGCGAGGAGAGGGAGGTGGAGGATGGCAGTAATGAGGTTACGGGGTCAGAGGTCAAAATATGGCAGTGATGGAGGTGAATGAAATCAAGTGTAAATGTGTAGAAAGTGGGATGGGAAATGCTCATGTATAGAGCGGGTTAATGACTCCAGTATTTTAATGACTACAGTGTGTGTGTGTGTGAGAGAGAGAGAGAGGTGTGTGTGTGTCATAGTGTGTGTGTGTGTGTGTGTGTGTTGTGTCTGACCACCATATTGTTTTAGTTTGTCCTCCTGCTAAAGGGTTTTCGGCGGTTGTTTTTTTTTTTTTTTTTGCTGATGTGTGTTAGTTAGATTTTATCGCCATGGGACTGCCAGGCGGGCGGTGCCAACCAGCCAGCCCTCAAACACATCACAAACACTCCCAGCCGTCTTTGCTCAAAGCTCTTCCTACAACAGGAATTATTACTTGTGGTTATTTTATCTTTTTTTATTTTTGAAACGGCAGACCTGGCAACCTCAGCTCTCCTCTAATGCAGTCCGATTTTTTTTTTTTTTTTTTTTTCCCCCAGCCCAACCTGTGCCATAAACGCACCACGTCCACCCAGTTTAGCCGATTTCAGCGTCCCAGCAGCTGGTTGGGACTTGTGTTTGGCTTCACGCTCGCCGTCTGGAGGCGCAGTGGCTGGTGATTCCCCAGTCGAATCCAGAACTGGGTGGAGCAGACAGACTGGGTGAACTGGCTCTTTTTTTCTTTTCTTTTTCCCCAGTCATGAACTCGCAGAGCGTCTGCTGGTATCGCGCTGGTTGGTACAGAAAAGCTGAGAGCAATGCAGGAAAAAAACAGCAGAATAAAGAAATGAAAAGATTCTAGATTATTATAGAGATGTGAACATTTTTGTGTAAAGATGATACTGGAATCATTGCACATTTTTCGTTCTTTTTTTTTATATCTATAAATATATATATATTGTTTTGTCATAGCCTTATTTATTTGTTTACTAATGGTCAAAGTTTTTTTTTTCTCTATGATTTGAATGTTCTCTGGTTGCCTTTTCTAGCGAGCGTCCCTCCTTCCTGCAGGGGGGGAGGAGGGAGGGAGGGAGGGAAGATGCAGGTGGCGACGGTTTTGGTCGCCTCTGGTCTGATTCTTCACATGTGGCAGTGAACGCCTCTCTGGCAGGCAGATGAGTGACGTTGAAGCACATTAGAAACAAGCTGAGATGAACTTGTTTAAACAGACTTTAGTGACTCTGATCGTTTTGTTCCAGATCCAAAAAGTCCAGTAATCTGAGATGAGACGAGACAAGCTGGGCGACGGCGACGAGTCAGTACATGGATGTCTTTAATGTGATGATGATGATGATGATGATGATGATGCTTTTGGGATGACCACTGTTTTCAAACCTGATCAGTGACCAAACAGGAAGCTACAACTGTTGAACATGATAATAAGCCTACTCAAAGTTAATCTGTCAATCATTTCGTCAATTAATCGTTTAGCCAGTAAAATATTAAAAAAAAAAAAACTGTTCCCTAGAGCCTGAGGTGACGAGCAAACAGTCACACGTGAGAAGCTGAAACTGAACACAAGCCGTCTTACTTTCCTCCACCTTCTTGTGAGTAGAGCTGCAGTGATCAGCAGATTAATCCATTAGTTGTCAACTATTAAATTAATCTCCAAAGATTTTCTGCTTTCTTTAATCCTTTAATTGACTGTAAATTGAATATATTTGAGTTTCTGGATAAAACAGGACATTTAAAGATGTCAACTCGGGCTTTGAGAAAGAGTATCAACATCTTTCACGATTTTCTGACATTTTATGGACCAAACAGCTGATCACTTAATTGAGAAAATGATCAACAGGATTAATCAATAATTAAAATAGTTATTAGTCGAACGTGCGCTCGCCACATTCCCGTGCTTACAGCACTGATGTCAGATTTTCAAAACAGAAAGTTGGAGGAACGTCACCAATCCCAATCTAAAAAAATCCAAGATGGCTCTTATGTGCATCAGCAGTTGAGAAAAGCTGTAGTAATATATTGATTATTAGCACTTCTGTCCTCTGTGTCTCATTAAATACACACAGTTCTGTCCATCTTCTATCTGTGGACGTGTTGCTGCAGTTTGTATGCACAAAATACCGCTTAATGCATTGTTATCAAGCACAACAAAGGATTTCATGCAGGCGTTCATCTTCGTTTGCCGACAGTCGACTGAGGTGTGACGTCATGAGACGCAGCAGTAGAGACCGCTGTTAACTAAACACCACAGAGGAGCTCCATTTTTCATCTTTTGCCTCTTTTTCGGTGCAGCTGACGCAGTCTCTCTCCTTCCTTCAAAAAAAACGCAGCATTTTAATACTGATTTGTACGTCGATTGCCATGGCAACGGTAAAAGCTTCAAAGCATTCATCTCTACAGAAAATCAACTGGCAACAGTTTTGATAAGTGACTAAATGTTGCAGCTGTTAGACGAAATAATCCAACCGAGCAGACCAACCACAGGACTGTGTGATTTTAGGGTGAATTCAAGAGCTTAAGAAAGTGATGCGTCGCCTTTTTAGGATCATTCGGTAACTATGGTAACACGTAAGCGAATCACCACTTGTATGTGTTTGGGGATGTGAATTTTTATAAAAAGTGAGTGACACAGGTGAATCATAGTGACTTCAAAATAACTGTCCATCCCATAATATGAAGTGAAGTGCAGCATCACCTGCTGTCAGTCACCTGAACCGGAGATTCCCATGTGGGGCCATTTAGCACTGATGATGATGATGATGATGATGCAGGATGATATCACCAGAACTGGCCAATCAGTGAGTTACTGGTCAGTCCTCTCACATTTACAGAAGATTTTGTGGTCATAGTAAAGCTGAAACAAAAGAAAATGACCATTTTTTCAATATGTTTATTGGTGGTTGTTTCCGGGTTGTGATCTCTACTTCTGCTCTGTTTATTAACGCAGCCAAATACCACCAACATGTCGATACACCAGCTCAGCTGAGTCTTCATCAGGGCATCGTTTTTTGTCTTTAGTCCAAAATAAACCAACTTTTTAGGCGTCGCATTGACTTGAAAAACCAAAATTCAACATGGCGTCATGTTGTCTCATGTCACAAAATCAAGTCTTTGCAGTTTCTCCCTGTGAAGTCACATCAGTGTTGACTGAATTATCTTTGATACGAGCAGAGGGAAAAGAAACACGCACAAAAAAAAAAAAAAAAAAATCCCCAAGAAACAGTTTGTTTCAGCTCAAAGTTTCAATAGTTTCAGCTCAAAGGTCCACTTACGGGCTTTTTGGACAGCATGTCTCAGTCTTCGTCAGGTTTTGGAGCCGGCTGCCGGAGGAAGAAGGCGGTCGAGGCTTCGGTGTAATCGTACGTCAGAGTGTCCCGGGTGTCGTCGAGCTTTTTGGTCTCGGTGTGAAGACAGAAAGAAGTCTTGTTAAGTGAGAATCTCTCCTCTCTCCCAGCTCGAGCCGATCATGTGTACATGTGTACTATACTGAGTGATGACATACTGTAAACTACGTACCGTGCAGTTAGCCTGTACTCTTGATTTTTTTCTAACTGTTGAAGCTTGCTGTGGTGAGCGCTGCCCTCCTGCTTGTAAATGAGACGTCCTGATTCGTTGAACTGCCTTCACTTTTTTTTTTCCATCTGACGTCGGTTTTATCAAAGCGTGCCTACTCACCGTCCCGCCGAGGGATCCCGCTGTACAGAACATCCCAGAACCCCCTGCAGCACCCAGCAGAGGAGCGTGTGGGCATGTTGAGTGTGTGTTTGTGTGCGTGTGTGTGATGGATGATGTGTGTGTTGCCCACAGACTTTGCGTCCGCAGGATGCTGTGTGATCCCCGGTCGGTTCCTCGCTGTTCTCGTTGTCCCGAGCGATGATGACTAGAACATTTTGATTTTAAGTTTGTGATGATAAAGATCTTTTTGTAAACGATGTTTTTGTGTCTGAATCCATGGAGCTCCTGATCATCTGATTTATTTTCTCCCTGTCCACTTTTCTTTTCTTTTTTGGTTTCTTTTTGTTGTTCTGTACAGATGAAAATTGGACAGTTTGTTAATAATAATAAAGTCTGCAAGGTTTCTATTCTGTTGTCCCCTGTCTTTATTTCAAACAGATTCCATGAAAACACCAAAACCAACTGTCAAAGTCTGCAGTAACAAGCTGACCTGAACAAGGACCTTTAGGCCTATAAAAGGGGGAATATCACACAATATAAATTTAAACATTCCATCTACTACTCTCCTTCTAAACTTATGACAGTTTTGTCATTAAGTAAACGTTGCTAAAATTCATGACTGTCTCTTGACATGTTTCCAGACCGTTTGAATTGCTCTCCACATCTCTGTTTTTAGAGATGCAGACAGAGCAAAGTGTCTGCGTTTCTGCAGGACAAACAAAATAGGGATCATTTCGATTATAAGACTAAAATCAATCTTTGCGTTTGTCTTGTCAGCGGCAGTAAAACACAATGTTCAGACGATTATAATAACTGTTGTGGGTTCGTCCTCGTTTACAAATGAGGTCTAACTTAAGAGTCTCAGCTGTGTACGACACTGCAGTACAGCTGTAACCATGGAAACATGAATAAATCCTGTCACACTTCATTTATCCTCCGAGAGAATTAAAGGACAGGTCTGTGGTTTTGCCTGTTTGAGCCTCTTAATTACAAATCACGCACACAATGCACTTGACATTTAATGCAGCCCGCCATTGTTTTAGCTTGTTTTTTAAAGTCGGCTGCTGTTCTTCCTGCAGCCGGTGGTTTCAGTGTATTTTGGTTTGAAAATCATCTTCATCGTCTCAACACTCAACCTGGAGGTAATCCATCGCGATCAGTGTCACTTCTGTTGTTATTTTAAGGATAACTTTTGTATTTTTCAACCTGGACCCTGTTTTCCAGGTTTTTGAGGTGACAGTGCAAACCACTGTGCCGCCGTGTTCTGAGAGTGTGCTGTCCCTAAAAATCATATCAATATATTTATTGGTCCTGATTACTTGTCACATTAACCTTTTTTTTTTTAAATCAGTGGTCTGAAGTTTCTTCAGCAAAAACAAAACATGCTCACAGACTTTGTGTCAGTGCACATTTGGATACAAGGAGATAATATAAGCACAAACTTCCAGACGAGTAACATCAAACATTAGTGATTTATTTTAATGTGCTTAATGGCTGGTGGCTTTTCTTCTGACTTTCTGTCTTACTATGAAGAAGTAATAGTGATAACTGTTGATTTTTGGAGAAAGGAGACAAAGACGCACTCCTGTCTCTACATCATTTCAGACTACGACTGAACGATGTTGAAAAAATATCTAATTACGATAATTTTGACTGATTGCAATTGCAATATGATTTGCAATATTAGAGGTGATGATCATTTTTACATCATTGTTCTTATTTAGATTGAAAAACATGCTAAAATGACTGGTGTGATTTTCTTTCTGATTTTTTTTCAGGAATCTACTAAATGAAGATTTTTTTTTAAGTCTGTAGGGTTTGATGTGTAGGACAGGACGTCTCTGCCTCACAACATTCATTGATTTGAAAGTTTTTTGATTAGTCTGTGTTAAAGTTAAGTTAAAGTTAGTCTGTGTTAAAGTTAAGTTAAAGTTAGTCTGTGTTAAAGTTAAGTTAAAGTTAGTCTGTGTTAGACGTGATAGATGAAAATCACTTTTTTAAAAGTGCCTGCTCTTTTCCAAATAGTTTCTAAGGACGACTTCCGAGATGTTTCTGTGTGACAAACCAGCTGGCGCGTCAGGTTACTGTCTCACATTAAAACAATGAGCATTAAAATAAAATATGTGGTTTGATGACATCATGACGTGGAGTGGGACCATGGGAGTTGTTGTTTATGTTTAGTCACGTTCGCCAATTTCCTTCCTCACCTTCCTGGAAGTTGTAGATTCTAGCGGCCAGTAGAAAACACACTGTTACCTCGAATGAATCACAGATTTCTCTGGGTTTCACCATTGTTGGAAACATTTAGGATAATTTAACGTATGATGCAGAAATGCTACATTTTATAGCCTTCATGTTTTTGCTAAGTCAGCTGAGACTGTGCATTTCATTGTTTCTAATGGACCTTTTTACAGTTTGCAAACAATGAGCAGGCTGCATGCAGCGTTTGGCAGTGGAAATATGGCCGTACACGGAACAACCAAACGTTTTGGTGATTTCAATGCTGGTAAAACATCTAATTCAACATTTGCAGCTTGATAACTCTTCTGGGTGACTGGTGTAGACCGCTACTTCTGCTGCCAAAATGCCATGTGCAGCTTTTTGATGACATTGGCTGTAAAAGGGTCTATGATGGGGGTACACACGCTGACTTGCCTGTGTTGCTGCACCCTGTTTGTTTGTAGTATGAATTCGACACGTGGCCAGTTCTTACCTGTAGCTCCTTTAACCAGTTGACTGTGATGATTTCACATGATGTGGACTTAATCTAACCCTGTACGTGGACTACAGCTTAACATTTTTTTAAGGTTCTCTTATTAGTTTTTAAATGTCTTAACGGTCTTGGACCATCCTATCTATCTGACCTGCTTTTATCATATCAACCCTCGCGGACCCTGAGGTCCTCTGGCGCCGGCCTTTTAACCATACCACGAGTTAGAACAAAAACCCACGGTGAGGCTGCATTCAGCCATTATGGCCCTCAGCTGTGGAACAGCCTCCCAGAGAACCTCAGGGCCGCAGAGACTGTTGATATTTTTAAAAGGAAGCTCAAGACTCACCTTTTTAATTTGGCTTTTAACTGATTTCTTATTTCGCTTATTTTACTATTCTTATGCCTTTAATCATTTTTATTTTATTTATTCTTATTGATTTTATTTTAAGTTTTGTGCATTTTTTACTTTTAAATTTTCTAAATCCTCAATTTATTTATTTTTTGACATTATATCATTATTGCCTGTTTTTATTCCCTGTCTTAATCTTTTAGTTAGTTTTTAGCTCCAGCGTTTCCTCATGGTGGCCCTCCACACTGGGAGTTGTGTCTGGTCTGCATGCCCGCGGGGACGCCGTCCTGGAGATCCCTCAGACCCGGGTGGCTGGAGAGTGCTCTGCAGTGGTGTGGAGTCTGCTCTAGTCTGTCCGGGCTGAGGGGGCGGTCTCTGTGGCGGTGCTCCCTGTGGCTGCGGACTATGGTGCCTCTCGGTGTGGATGGCCACCCATAGGTGGCTTCTCCTCACCTGGATCCTCAGTGCCATGCCATGTTACCAGTCTATATACTGCATGTGTGAGTGTGGGCGTGTGTGCAGGTGTGTGTGAGTGTGTCTGTGTGTGTGGGTGTGGGTGTGTGTGTGTGTGTGTGTGTGTGTGTGTGTGTGTGGGGTGGGGGGTGGGGGGGGTGGGGGGGGGGGGGGGGGGGGTCGATATGTGGGGATGGGAGGGACGGGATTTCACTTTTTATTGTTGTATGTTTTGTCATTTCATTTTTCTTTCTGTTTTTTCTTGTAAAGCACTTTGGGTTGCATTTTAAGATGTATGAAAAGTGCTATATAAATAAAGTTTGATTTGATTTGATTTGTTCAAAGTTTTACTGACGGTGCAGTATGGCCTACACCTCCTGTTGCAGGATGTGTTATATCATCCTGCAGAAACATCCTGGTCTACACATATTTTTATAGACTTAAGACAACATATTTCTTTGGCACAGATCCTCACAAAAATCTCCATCTCACCAAACAATATGATTTAAATGAAAATGAGAATAATTGTGTAAAAATTAGTATTCCTTCTAATATTGCAATTCATATCTCAACTGTAGTCAAAATAATCACAATTAGATATTTTTTCAAACTCGTTCATCCCTCATGTGAACATTTATCATTGTCTCCATTTGATTTGAATTCAGGTGTTTCTAGAAACATGTATCTTATAAATCCTCACACACACACGTGTGAATGTTTTAAGTGAACAGAGCTGACGTCACAGTCTGGACACACACTGATGTACCAGCTTGTGTGTGTGTGTACTCCTCATGTATACATACATCTGTGCCTTTTTCTATGTGTGTGTGAGAATGTGTGTGCAGACATACAATGTAAACATGTATGACTGTATGTCTGCGTGTGTGTGTGTGTGTGTGTGTTCTGTCTGTCTGGTCTGTGGAGGCTTCGGGCCGTCTGACAGATCTGTGTTAAATTCTTCAGTCCGACGCACCAAAACACGACGACGTTCCTCTGAACAAAACGACGGTTTACAACTCGAGTGTCTCAAAACATCCAAAAATACCTTCCTGATGATTTACAGCTTCTAACAGAACAGACCTGCTCACCACACAGTGTTGGAGTAAACATGTTTATTGTTGTACGGAGTAATTCAGCAATATAATCAGAATAAAGACAAAATATAGTGACAGAAATGCAGACAGAGCAAATATACTGACTCACACTCCAGCCCCAGTGTTCTCCTCTCATGCATCATTATTACACTCAACTCACAGAGTCGAGCATCTCAGCACCTCTGCAACGTAAATCACTGATGAGCTTTAAGGGCGTTTTACAACATTATGGACCAGTTCACAGACGAGGCTTGAGTCTGGTCCTAAAGTGTCTGATTAAGCCGTCTTAATTCAAAGTGACTTGCACAGACTTATCTTAAAACAGTCCTGGATTTATCCTGTGCTGGATAAAACTAAAAGAGGGGAGGAGTAAAACTACTCCAGGACTAAACTGAAGCTTAAATTAATCCTTCAAAGAGGCAGGTTTAACTTCTGTTTAGTCCTGTTTGTGAGGACTATCTGAAATATCTAAATCACGTGTGGCCAAACTTTTTCACTTGGAGGAAAACTGAAACTTGATGGTGGATCACGAGCCAAAAGCAACCACCTGCTGTTAACGTGCTGCATCGTATAATCAGTAGATTTCATCAAGATGGTGCCGTGCCAGGCGGCAGCTCCTGTTGTGTGTTTTTAGATTTTCTTATATTGTCTACTAAACTATTTTCATTTTGTTAAATGTCAGGGTTTATTTTTCTATCTTTTTTTCTCTCTTTTGGTGTTTACATCTGTGTTTACTGTAGACTAACTATGTCTGATGACTTGCTGCTATCTTAACCTGCAAAATGGTATTTTATTCTAAGTTCTCTT
Organism: Lutjanus argentimaculatus; assembly: GCA_034769285.1. Classification (NCBI taxonomy): domain Eukaryota; kingdom Metazoa; phylum Chordata; class Actinopteri; order Lutjaniformes; family Lutjanidae; genus Lutjanus; species Lutjanus argentimaculatus. Next base: position 1,093,705 of record JAWZSL010000039.1, read on the forward strand.
AATTGATTTGCTGCTGCTGCAATAAGGATTACAGCCTTGGTGCACGGGGCACAGGCTTTACCAAGTCATCTATTTACTGCACAAAAATAAAATCGCACAAATAATTATTTATAAGGGTTTTTTAAAATTACTTTTAATTTTTATTTAGCTGGGAACATCTCGAAGGCCAAATCCAATCCTATGGCCTGCTAAATTTGGTCCACGGGCCCCACTTTGTGCAGCTCTGATCTAAATGAAGACCAACATGCATCATAGAGGCTAATCAGATGAATGATTAAACTGGATGGTTTGCCTCACTTTAAGTGTTTTTTCATCCTCACTAAAGATTTTTGAACAATTCTTTCTGCCTCTGCTGTTGTTTCATCTTCAGATTCAATCCAGTCCCACTGTTTTCAGTGTCAGTGTCGTGTCTGACCTCTCCAGGACTCCAGAGTCTCTGAGCTAACTCATCCAATTTTAAGCCACGTTCTGTCAAACTAGAACCGATTCAGGCCGAGTCCTGGATTCATCTGAGTCCTGCCTGTGAAACCAGCACTCACTGTTTGTTTTAATCCAGACTTGATGTTCAATCTGCTGCAAAATAACAAACACTTTTAAACTCTTTGCCAAGTTGTGAGTCTATTTCATAATCTAACCAAAGATGCTGTGATTTTTCCTTGTTTTGAAAACCGATGCACGGCTCTGTGACTCGAATGTCATGATAACACATGATGTCTTGATCCCAGCGGGCACGGCTCTTGTGGATTTGGTCGTTTTCCCTTCAGTACTGTGCTTCTACCATGAAAAGGTGTTATTTTTGAAAACTGACCAGACTAGTGAAAGTAGCAACATTTATCATTTAGTCGACTAATCGTGCACATCCCTGTTGAAATGGAACAGAGTGGAGAGTCGCTGCGATCGGCTTCAGCAGCTGCATCACAGCCGGAGCGCCGTGCGTCTGTGCCCGGTGGAATCAAGCTGTCAGAGGCACAAACTTCTTTAATTATAAAAAAATCTTTTATAACTAAAACAGCAGACTTAAGACGCCTGTCCGTCCGATCAGTGGTATGGAAGCCAAGGCAATTATTTTTTCAATCTCAAGACAACAAAACTTGTTTTCTTGTGATGGTTAATTTATGATGTAATCTCAAGAAAAAAAAGGCAGATTTCTCAAGATGACGAGAATTTATCAGTGACTTTTGTTTAGCTCGGTCGTTCTCAGCTGACGTACGATGGTACAAACTCTTCATTTTATTTTTCTGTTGGGTTTAATCGAACTCAGAAACACTAAACATCTACGGTCTACTTGAACATGGCGACATTATATACAGAATTCATAGTTTAAGAGATACAGTAAGTCACCTACAAAGAGGCCAAAAACACTCAGTGGTTTGACACCCCCCCTCCTGCCCTCCCCTCTTTAACCCCAGACTGAAGTTCTGCTTCCTCCCCTCACACTCATTGCATAACTTTCTTCAATACAAACAGTATTTCCACCTGACAGTTCTGACCCGACCGCCTTCTTCTTCACCAGTGTTTCCCACATGTTTTTACTTGAAAGGAAAATGCAGAAGCATCACATCTTGTATAATCTCCACATAGATCAATTTTTTTTTTTTTTTTTGGTCCACAACTGCCACTTTTTTTTAAACCTTAAAGTCCAACTGAAATTTAACTGCATGTTTTTATTCTGGTGCAGCTATCTTCTCTGTAAATTACATGTCAGATGCACTTCTTGTGGAAAAAAAATATCCTTCCACCAAATGACACCAAAATGCCACTGAATCTGTCCAACTTCTTAGGATCAAACAGTTTAATTTTAAACTGTATTTGCATAAAGCAAACGCGTCACAGTTTAATTAGGCTAAAAATAGCTGTGATTCGATCCAAATGTACCACAAACTTTTACCAAATTTCCAGTAAATCGGCAAAATAAAACGCAACTGAATGTTCTTTTTTCCCAACTACTATCACCTGGAGATTATTAAGTGTTGGTTAATCGAGATGAGCAGTATCTTGCAATAATTCTCCAGAAATGAGGAGACTGTCGTACGAGTCATGTGAGTTAAATGTTTGCTACATCAGAATTTATTCAGAAACATGGTCCCATCTCCCATTAAGAGCATGAACTTTTAAAAATAAGACTTTATGAAAGCACCTCAAGTGAAAGAAAGCTCTTTTTTGCTAAATTGAGGAGGTTTTTTATAGAATTTTGCTGCCTTGCAACACTCCACAATGTGCATTAAAGCATGTTAATGGAAACACAGCTAATGATGCTAACAGCTAAACAGCCTGCGACACAAATTCAGAGCCATGAACTTTGAACTCTGGCAAATATTTGCTTTCTAGCTAACGTATGTCTACACATGGACATCTTAGCTTGCACCCTGACCTGCTGAACGAGCTGCAAAACAAGATACACCAAGAAAAGTGCACTGCTAATGTCACCTTGCAGGCTAGATATCCAAGTAGCTCATTAGCTGTAGAGCATATAATAATTTATCTGAAAATATTAGCACCAGCCAGATTAAGAGTTCATCAAAGGCTCCTCTAATCATCTGGATTTTTTTTTAAAAAAGTTTCTTCCTCTGCACCATAAAAAAGATTTTTAATTTGTCACTGTGGCTGCGACTGTGTTTTTTTATCTTGGTAGCTGGAAGTTATGTGCTTCCTGTCACATTATTTTGTTTGAAAATATAATAAAAGTGATTTTTGGGGGGTTCAATTTAAAGAACTGAAGAAATGATAGAATCACTTTGACATGATTTTTCACTTCTAAAAAGGTTGTGATTTCAGTTGGACTGTAAAAGTTTCTTTCTGGGAGTCAAAAACTGGCACCAAACGCCGTTAAACCCTGATGACCCTTGAACGCCCCACCCATCGCTCCTCCCATTAAAACTCGTACGGAGAAACGAACAGGGTGACCTTGGTGAGGTAGCGGCCCAGCAGGGTGTTGCGCTCCAGCTCGCTCATCTCCACCTCAGCCTCCAGAGCGGCCGGACCCTTGATGGGCGTCACCAGGAGCAGGGTGCCGGTTTGCCGGCTGGAGCGCTGCACGCTGAAGTGGCCTCGCCCACGGCCGCCCGCCAGACCGAATCGCAGCGTGTCGCCCAGCACGCGAGCCGCCGACACCCGGAAGAGGACGCGGGGGGCAGACATGTTGGACACCACAGACAGGAAGTGGAAGGAGATGGAGTTTGGTGCCTGGGTGCATCCTTTGTCTCCCAGCATGCACGGGTTCCTCTCACAGCGCCTGGAGAACCACAAAGCAGACAAGAGAACATCTTCATTTACATTTAAAGCATACTTTGTTAGACTTTTTGTCGATAGAACATTCAGAACAGAGTGTGGATCCTATCAAGCAAAGCAATATCATTGTTTAGTTTGGAAATCAGTCAGCAAAAACTTAATTTACATCTTCACCAATTTGTGGTTGTGGTCTAAGGGCTGGAATTTCTTCATCTGGGCTTCCTCCTCCTCCTCGTCCTTGCAGAATAGAGGCAGCGTGCCAGCTCTGAATCGCTGCAGTTCTCCAGAGACTCCATGTTTGTTTTAGTTGTGCCCAGTTTGGAGTGATCAAATCAAATCCTTAAGTGATTTTGAACAAATCATTGTCTTGAAATTACACCCTGCTCACATATTGTGTTTTAATTGCCTGCTATTCTCCAGAAGGAACGGGAACACTGAGAGCAGACATGATTCTGTTTGTCCTCGACTGGGCGCCTGCACGCTCTGACATGTTTGTTTTGTCGGCTGCATTTGGAGCTGCACCCGAACCTTCTTGCACAGGTTCAGATTTAGTCATTTTGGGGCCTAAAGCGAACAGTGGATACTCCTGTATCTCTTGCCAGATGGCAGCAGGTGTAGCAGGCTCTGGCCAGGGTGCATATTGTCTGTTAGTATCCTCCCGTTTCCTCCTTTTTTAAGCCCCGCTGGGGAGCTTTGCTTCATTTTTCACCAGTCTGTACACTCCGCTGACCTGCCTGTTTACACAAGTTCGCTACTGTTTTCCTCAATCATTTCTGCAGTACGATCATGCCCTGAGGCAAGAACTAAGCATTCTGCTGCCATTTTAGCATATGGATTTTTAGAAAGACATAAGCCTAGATAGATAGAAAAAAAATATCTTAATAAAGTTTTGCCTAATGGCAGGGTTCCCACAGGAATGTAAATGTTAAGGTAAACATTAGTGTTGAATGCTTTCAATGTTTGAAAAGTGTTTGGATTTTAGATAAAATGTAATTGCATTACTTCCAGTGTTGACAGATTCTCATTCTGCTGAGAGGAGATCTGCAGCTCTCAGATCTGTACTTTCATTATAACAGAAACTGCTTGCAACATTACAACATCAGTATTTATTTGACTTTTTGATGCAGCTTTGGACTGTGAGTAGTTCTCATTCATCCTCTTCATGTGTGTACGTGCACACTTTATTTTTAACCTCCGATCAGCATTCTAGTCCGTTTGTCAACACTAAAATTGTTTTTTAACATCATGTCATATTGAAAATTGCTATGAACTCAATGAACACTGTGGCTGTTGTTAATGAATGCATTTTGTTTGTTTATTTTAGACAATATTGGGGCGGTTTTCCATCAGTTTGGGTGGATTCTGAACAATTATTGGGCTGGAAAACATCAAACCAATCTGGCAACACTGATTGCTTTCATAATAAATCACTCTCTGACTGAATAGTTTGGCAAAGAAATAAAATAAGTTAGAATAATTGCTTTTGCCTGTTGCACAAAATGAAGTCTTTTTTGAAGTGTCCCTCTGATGGAACAGTGAATGAAAAACATGCCAGGACGTGGCTGTTTCAAAGAGCGCTGTGATTGTCTGGTGATTGTTTGAGTGATTGCTTCTTACAGGCAGGTAAGACATTTAAAAACGTGAAACTTTGCTGTATTTTTCCTTTAATTTGTCATCATTCTGTAGAATTCAATCACAAAACATATTTTTTGTTGTTTATTTGCAGAAGGGGTAGGAACCCTGCAATTATAACATTTTGAATATTTTCATTACTTTACCTTGCCATCCCACGGGAAGCTGCTCACCAATCCTTTGCAAAACACCATTTTACCTCAGAGAACATGGGAGTTGCTGGTCTACCAGTGTTAGTTTGTTTGTATTATTGTGTGACTTCTGCATTTAAAAAAGTTAGTTCAGAGTCACCAGAGTCACACAATCACAACAAACTAACCGATCAAAGCAGCGGCAGACCAGCAACTCCTGCAGTGTTCTCCGAGGTAAAATTACTGATTTTTCCAATGGATTCTGGTTGGAGCAAGAGAGAGCGATATCTGGCTTATATAACGGTGGTTTCATGTCAGAAATGGCTGTCTGAAAATGTTCTAAATACACCATACACTTAAATCAATGTTTAAAATACATTGTGCTGCTGACCCTGTCCACAGCAGCACATTCCTCAGCTTCCTACCAGGACTCCTGCTGCTTCTCCAATCTGGAGACGTGCCGACCGCCATCTTCTGTAGGTAACACACCGACGATGGAGAAGTACCTCATATGACCCCACGCCAGATATCTGAACTATCCCTTTAAAGACTACGCAGTTATGAAAAGTAAAATTTGCTCTTCACTCAAAGTTAAGAGCCCATTTTTAATGCGTTCAAAGATGAAAGTGCTGTGACTCCTCAGTGCCATTTGTACTGGTCTTAAATACCAAAGCACCCTTTTTATTTCTAAATCTTTAATAAGCAGCTTTAACTGTCCCCACACGACTCTTCCAGACTTTATTTGTGACCTAAGTTGCAGCCAAAGATCCTCTCCGGCAGGATGAACACCTCACATAACCCTTCACCTAAATCCAACCTGCGCCCCCACGAAGAGTCTGTCCGTCTGTCCACCACAACAACACACTGCATTACTAAAACATAGAATTATGACTCAGCTACGGAGTAAATCACAACCGTGTCAGTAAACATATGAAGTTCCTGTCCGCTGCCACAAGCATGTTTCATCACGCCTCTCCCGACCGCCATCAGCTGATCAGCTGACTGGAGCCTGGAAACCTCAGCAGTGCATCTGAGGCCAAACCTCAGTCTGACTCTGAGCCCGGTCTCTGTTGGAGGAGGGAAGCTAAATGACGGGTGGAGAAAGGAAGTGGGGGGAAAAAAACTCATTGTCTCTCCATCGCCGTCCCTGTCATTTACATTTCATCTGAGTCATTGTCCTCTGAGGTGACAAGTTTTATGGTTTTCTTTTGGTTTCGTTCCTTCTCTGCTGACTTTGTTCGCAGTTTCATTGTGCTCTTGAGATCTGATTTCGCTAAGTTGGTCTGTCAGAGTCTGCTAGCTGGTTCGCAGTGTCGTCAGGCTCAGTGGGCGACTCTAGTCAAAATCAAACTCAGGGTTTTTATCTGTCAGCGTCTGTTGAGTCAGGCTCAACATCCAATCAGAAAGCTGTTTTTAATCTTGTTAACGTGTCCATGTGGTGTTTTCTGAGCATTTCTTGCATTGAAACTGTAGGGAGCGCGGGAAGTCTCAGACAAGCTGGGTATATTACGTAATACACCTAAGGAACCAATCCCGTTAATCGAAGTCAGCGGGTTTTATTCATTCTTTCTTCTTTTAATTTTTTTAGGATCTTTGTGATGCTTTTATTTGGTCCCTTCTTACCTTCTGTATTTTTATCTGGTTTGTTTTTATCTGTGCTGTTTTATCTTCTGTTTCTTTGTACTGGCTGTTTTATTGTTTCCTTTTCTGTGAAGCACTTTGTAACCTTGTTAAGAAAGTTGTTAAGAAGATGCTCAGCCCTCAGGAAGAGCCGGGTGTAGAGGAGGAGCGGACAGGTGCAGCTACCTGTCCAGAAAGTTCACTACTTTGATAACTGTGGCAGAAACATGTTGTTTTCAGCTGCAAAGGGACAAAAGATACTGAGAGCCAAGCAACACATTATTAGCTGATAAAGATGTCAAGCTGAAGGCTCAATATCTGTACGTTGTGTTTCTAACATTGAGAGTGATACATAAAATACATTATCACTCTGATACGTCCATTTCTTTTTTTTCAGAATCAGTTTCAGTTCAAACGTGTGTAGCTGAACTAAAGTGTGCTCACAGCAAAGGGGAATAAACTTTCTTGCCGGAGGACCAGGACGGAGCTGAGACACACAGCCGACAGACAGCTGCTGTGAGCTTGTGGAGGAGGAAACAGCACATGTGTATTTCACTGCACCAGTTAATATAAAAATATATTTATGATTCCCTTTAATCCCTCAATGAAATGTTCTCCCTGTGCATTGTTGTAATGCCTGTCTGTTTAATCCTGTAACTGTTGTGCACACTGACAAACAGAAAAAAAACGAATGCTCATCTAGAAGAATCTCAGTCGACTGAGGGGGCTTCACAACGAGCAAGACAAAGCAAGTGTAACCAGAGTGGAGGTGTACAGATGTGAATTTCAATACAATTATTGACAGTCGTACACTGCATGCAGCCACTAGTGTCAGAGTTCAGGCAAAACAAAACGTAATCAATCATCTTATCTGTTGTAATAATGAGAGTTTGTAGTGAAATATTTCAGCCCTCTGAATGTTGCTGAATTTATGCCAAAAAGTAGACAGAAATGGTCGAGGGCTAGGATGATGTGTTGTTGACGTAGGCGGATTATCTCTCCTACATTGGTGCGACGACTGCTTGATAGTCTTTCGTGAGCATGTATTTTTCACGTGAGGACACTCCACCGTCACACACTGGAACCCTCCGTAGGTGTTCACACACACCTGCTCCGCTGTGCAGTTGTGCATCCGGTTTTCACACTCGTCGATGTCTGAACACAGAAGGACAGAGCCAAGCTTAGCAACATGAAGTCCACACGTCTCTAAACTTTCCCCCTGACTGATAGGATGACCTTTGACCTCTGACCTGTGCAGCTGCGGCCGTCTCTGGCGAGGTCGTAGCCGGCGGGACAGAAGCAGTGGAAGCTGCCGGGAGTGTTTACACACTGATGGACGCAGAGCCGGCCGGGCTGACCGAGAGGGAACAGACGACACTCGTCGATGTCTGAAACAGACACAATCCTCAGTACAAGTTATTAAAAAAATAATCATCAGTGAGAAATGTTTATTACCTGTGCAGATGTTGTTATCGCGGCCGGATATGGTGAAGCCCACGTCACAGGTGCAGCGTGTGGAGCCCAGGAAGTGAGTACAGTGAGACGGACGGACGGAGGACGAGGGGGTGGAAGATGTGGGTGATGTAGAAGACAGAGGAGAAGCTGAAGATACTGAGGAGGAGGAGGAGGAAGAGGAGGAAGAGGAGGAGAGAGGAGGAGGAGGAGGACGAGGAAGAAGAAGAGGAGGAAGAGGAGGATGCTGACAGAGCAGCGGAGACAGGGAAGGAAGAGGAGGCGGAGGAGGGAGAGAAGGAGGCCAGAGAGTTACCGGTGTTGTTGAGGCCTGAAAAGGAAAAAAAAAAAAAAGAGACTTCATAAAACTACTGGTGCCGTCAGTGTTGTAGTTACGGTCCAGTTTTATCATTAAAGTTCCCATGAAGGGGACCTGTTCTGCTCATTTCAAGCTCTATATTTTTACTCTTGGATTTCTGTAGAGTAGCTTTACATCCTTCACAGTTCAAAAACATTCTTATTTATCTTTATTTGGTCCTTTCTGCAGCCCCTCAGTTCATCTGCTGTCTGAAACAGGCTGCTTTGGCTCCTGTCTCTTTAAGGCCCTTCTCCCTAAAAACCAAAGTTTCCTCTGATTGGCCAGCTTACGGAGGCCTGGCGAGGGGCAGCACCCGGTGCTTGTGAGCTTTGTGGTGTGTAGCAGATGACCAATAAAGAAATCTGTGACAAGCTGACATCAGCTTGTCGCAAACATAGAGAAAACCTGAGCTTTTTGCTCACAAGACATTACTTTTACATATGTTAACCTCATTTTTTGAAACTCTGGCCACGTTTAATATGAACATCCAGCATTGTAACATTATATATATATGATGGAAAACAAGCATAAAACACCCCCTTTAAGTGTTTTATCACATATGTATACATCAGTAACTGACCCAACAATGATATGAAAGTCATTTTGTTCTATATTCTCTGGTATTTTAATGGTATTTCAGAGTTTGTTTTTTCTGGAAAATGATTGAAAACTCTTGATGACTCATCCTGCACTTGGGGTCGTTTCTCAGTTTGCATCCAGTGAAAAACTTCCCACTAATGACACAGGGAGCATGGAAGGCATCACTGGAAGGCAACTGCATGAAACTGGATCATATTTTATGGAGAAAATATTTTCTGGTTTTCCTTTGATGTCGTCCAGCTGCTCAGCTTCAACTCCTGATTTTTTAATTAGTTTAGAGTTACGGATGGACAGATGGCTTTAGCTCACTTGTTGGTAATGTAGCTAACTGTTTGCTGTTAGCTACCGTTACCGGCCTCCCAGTGAACATGATGGATCATCGGGACAAGCACAGCCTCTGAGACCAATAGGGTGTACAGAACTTAGGTCATTTTCGGAGTTTCCTGATAGAAAGATAGCTTTACTTGTTGCTAAAGTTAGTTAGCTAACTGCCAGTTAGCTGTGACTCAGACCAGGGGTGCTGAGAGACAAAGCCAACAAAAAAACACCTCAAATCTGTCGTCAAACTGGCATCCATTGGTCTCAGAGACAAGTCCCGCCGTAGCTGCAGTTTTACAGGAAACACGTAACCAAAAGTTTTGGTCCAGTATCAGTACTTACGTCTGCACATTGGCTGCTGACCGCTCCACTTCAGAGAGTCCAGACACACTCGGGTCCGTGGGCCAATCAGCTCATATCCAGGTTTGCACAGGAAGTGGACCTCGTGTCCGATGCCGAACACCCGACCCAGTCTGCGGCCGTGAGCAGGAGGCTCTGGTTTGGGGCAGGTTGCTGGGAAAGATAGAGAGAGTTATTTTATTATTTAGAGCTACTGTGATTTACGTATTTGGTGAAAACATTCTCCCTAAACCTGTCCATTTATTTCAAATTGCGGTTAGGTCTGTTTTATGGCTGTATTGCATTCCAGTCTATTTTGTCCATCTATAGCTGCATTTATTCCCAAAGTACCTGCAACCCTGAGTCCCAGGAACTACTTTTCAAGAGACTAAATGATTTCTTCAACCCATTTTTTCCTGCATTTCCTCAGCGGTCTGAAGAACTGTGAAGATTAGGCATATTAGTCCTCTGGCGTATGAAAAAGCGGCTGTTTTACATGCTATTTCTATGCAGTGACTATACAATAACAATGATGGCAGGGGTTAGGGGCGCAGATGTGTCGTAGAGCGGATTGCCTACAAATCACTGGGTCACCAGTTTGATCCCACTTTCCCATAGGGCACTTGTTGTTGTTGTCCTTCCCCACCACTGGGGATGCACAAGCCAGTGAAGCTGCAGATTTGCAAAAATCGGAAATGTTTAGTGGACTAAAGTTCCTGTACTTTTGGAAAGCAGCGTCCAAAAGACTTAATTAAAAATCTTGTCCATGTGGTGGAAATGCACTGAGTTCCTCCAAAGGTTCCTGGTCCCTGATGAAAGTTCCTGTCGGAAACACAGCTTATGGAATTTGAAATATTTCAAGATGCGAAAATGTGTGAAGGAGTCAAACAAAATGAAATGTGAGTATTTTGTCCTCTTTTTGGACTATGCACGCTGGATTTTGGGTTTAGCACTCCACTTAGAATCCCATTGTTGAATCGCAAACTCTTTTGCGTACAATTACATTTTTGTGTTACTTTTATACCTCTATAACACTGGCTATTTCTCTCTATAGGTCACTGACATGGTCCCACCAACACCGACAGAAAGTCTTATATCTCTCTCACCGCCGGCCTTAAAGATGGCCATTGTGCTGTTGTGCAGAGCGCTGATCTTCTTCCTGAGGGAGCGCAGGCCCTGCTGGTACGAGGCCTCGTGGACCGCAACATCTTCTCCACCTGCCGCAGTGAGTTCACCAGGTCGTGGGTGGAGGACACTCCTGTGGACGGGACAAGGAGAGGTTAGAGGACAGACCTGCTGTTGCTGGAGAACATCAGAAGGTCAGTTATGATCTACTCCACTTTGGTCCATGTAGGGTTGTTAAATGTTAGTTTCACAATCAAAGCTCATGAATAAGTCATCTGTGATGTTTTACAAAGCTTTTTTGAAAGATCTACGTGTTGTTTACATATATAACAGTATCTTGTTTATTGAACAGGTGTAGAAATAACAATGCAAAATGGTGACAGTGTGGTTTAGCCAGTTAGCATTGAACCTATTTTTTGACTGCTGGGAACAGTGACTGCATGTTGGATCTCTGAAGTCTGTCCTTATAGTGAACTTGTTGGTTTGATCTCTGCCTTAACTCTATTGTCAACTAAACCCAGCTGACTACGCAATCGCTGACTAGCTTGTTAGCTAACAAGATACGACATGTAGCATAAAGTTTGGAGTTACTAGAAAGTTTATCAAAACATCTCATTGTTCAATATTTTGCGAAAGCACCAACAGTCGGCCCTACAACATTGTCATAATTATTGAGGTATTTGATCAAAAATATTGTGAAATTTACTGATTTTATCACCTCAGCAGCTTCCACCCATTTGAGTACACAACGTGATCAATAATTATTGATATCGATTGATATGAAACTTCACTGGTTTTTTGCAGCTGCATCGCCCAGGCCTACACAGGCCATAGTTAATGTCAAACCCTGCTGGACCTACAGTACGTGGATGCACAGAGATCAAATGATTATATTTCAACAGACTGTGGGGAGGACGTCACTGAGCATGTTTTGAAAATGCCATAGTGGTAGATTAATTACTTTTATTGGTTGAAGAAAAACTACACTTTTGCTTATCATTTCATAAAGAAACTTGTTAAGAAAAGTCGTCCATACTGTCGGTCACGCTGCCCACATGTTCAGTCCAGTTACGTAAAAGAAGAAGAAGAAGACACCAGACTACTGACATGAGTGTGTCTCCAGTCTGCAGTGTGTTTCAGGTGTGAGGTCTATACATAGAGGTGAGGTTTTCAGAGCCGCGGCCTGCTGCAGTAACACCTGGGTGAAAATTGGACCCGAGCCCGCCGCTGACCTCACACCGACGGCTAAAACACGCCGCTGAAAACAGCACGACACACAATGAACCTGTGGGTTCGTGTGTTTGGTGTTCGGAGGCGTTTCTCTGTGGTTTGTTACAGCCAGTGACTCAGTGGTGGATTCAGAGGAGGGTGAACTTGAGTTCAACATGTTGGAGTTCACTCACAGGACATTTAAAAATATCTGATTACAAAAACTTTTCGTAACCGGAAAAATAAAAGAAAGAGAATTAATTAAATGTTCATTAAATTAAGTTAAAGTAAATTGAACCTAATTTCGGGTTCATGCAGCGTTTTAATTTCCTGCTGTGGCTGTTTAAAGACACATTTCACATGAGTCCTAGAAAGAAATGTTACTACAACTAAATAACAACAAATTTCAAAATAAAACAACATGTAAACTTCAGGACTCTAATAGGATTTCTAGTGACACTTGCAACTTGTTTACTTTCAGATTAATTCACAGTTTTCAAGATGAATTCTGAGATTAAATTACATTAATTTAAGGTATCTGAGACGCTTTGTATTTAGTTTTTGTGGCACCACAACATGATACAAAACTGTCTGTCAGTGATGATTTTATTTCAAGATCCTCCTGATAAAATAAAAAATAAAGGTCCGATACAAATATTTTGAGGATTTTCTGTGACCTTTGAACTTTTCATACACATTTTTTAATTTAGTTTTTATTGACCTTTTATTTAACAGCAATAATAAGTTAGCTGGGACTCACAAGTAAGTCTCAAGTATTTGCACTCAAGTCCCAAGTCAAGTCCAAAGTCCTAAACTTTGAGTTTCAAGTCCTCAACATGCTCTTCACCAGATGTAATTCCATTTTAACAACAGAACCTCAACTTTCTGTTCTTTGCGCAGCTTTAAATGTCAAACAAAGTTGGAAGTTTTTGCGTGTCCGACTCTTAATTTTCAACCTGCACGTTTTACATCCTCCAGTTTGTTTTTTGTTGACCAGTTTGTAGTTTTTGTACAAAAACAAAATGATCTTTCACTTTTTCCTGCCTGGAGCTCAGTAACATAACGTTAGTTCTTCATGGTTCCCTGCTGTCTGGTTGGTTAAATCAAAGTGGATCAGGGGAATTGAACTTTTAGATTTTGTTGAATTTGGAGCCTCCTGTGAACCAAAGCGATAGTGTTTCCAGAGTAATAACCACAAAATATAACATCAAAAATAAAAGTGTGTAAACAAAAATCTGCCCTGATTCTCTTTAGCTGGGTAACATACAACTCACTGTAACTCTGCCTGGAAAATGTAAACACAGGCTCATTTCATCAGATTTCAAGGAGATTCTGACCCAACAGCAGACATTAAGAATAATTATACATGAACAGCTGATCTTCTCTCTGATGGTTTTATTTGCTTTTGTAGGTCACTGAGACTCGACTCCTTGTAGCAGCTTTAAATATCAGACTTTTTCATCTTTGGGTTTTTAAGTCAAAAGGCTCAAGTCCAAGTGAGATCACGAGTCATTGGTAGTAAAGTCCAGGCTGAGCTGTGAGTGTTTTTTGTCAAGTCCAGTCTAAAGTCATCAAGACTCAAGTCCAAGTCATGTGGCTCAAGTCCACATCTAAGAATCAGATCAGAATTAAATACAAATGTGGCTGTTAAATCATGAATGAAATCATCTCATCCTAGAAACACAACCTAAAGACAAGCTAAGACCAGGACTAAAATCAGACGTAAAGATCAATAAAAACAGAAATCAAGTTTGCAAACTGCTCGTCTGTCTTTATCATTATTAGATTAACTGACTTATGTGCATTTCAGGCTTCACTCTAACAGAGAAGCTGTGTTTTCTTTCTTTTTGACTCCTTTAAAGAAGAAGAAAAGTCGACTTGTGACTTCTGATCACAGGTTGTGGCCTCAGTGTTGACATGAGTTATGAGCAGTTCAACCAAACGTTGTATTTTTCTTTCCTCTCTGCCTCATTTAAAGGATTTTAGTGGCCTAAAGATGTGAAAGCATCCAGCATTTCAAAATAAAACAACAAATTCTGAGAAAAGGCAAACACATGAACATAATACGCTTCTGTAACACATAACTTTGACAAGAAATCTAGATTTTCTCATCATTTTAACAACTGTTCTAACTTGTGTAACAGTAATCTATATATCTGAAGTTCTGTGAGCAGAGAATCCTGCTGTTCAGACTCAGTTTGTAATAAATGTTTGGATGCTATGAAAATAAATTCCCTGACTCAGTTAGAGTTGGCACAATATGAGAATGTTTAACTTTTAAATAATACTAACGAAAAGAACAATACTCACTACCTCTTTCGATACCACGGCAAAAGAAAAGAAGTCCTAGATACACAAAATAGGTTAATTCTTTTTAGCTTTTTTGGAACTTTTAATTCTATAATTAACAGATATTGTATCAATTTTAACACATATTGAAATAGTGTTTAAGTATCAATATTTTTGACAACTTCTGACAACCACAAAGCCCGTCAGCAGGGTAAAATAAACCACCATTATAACTCCAGACTGTCCAGTTTGAATCACCTGTACTCACCTGAGCAGAAGAAAAGGACATCTGATGAAGACACAGCATCACCATGACAACCCCAGCAGCCTTCATCCTGAACAAAACCTCCATCCTCATCCTGATAAACCTGCTCTCAGTGAGAATCTGCTCTGTTTGACTCCTCAGCTCCTCGGCTCCTTCTCCAAAACTAAATCATCTCCTCTGCTTCTGTTTCTTTTCGAGGGCACTTGCCAAATTTCTCCTCCACTCACTCACTTTCAGCCACCCCCTCCTCCTCCTCCTCCTCCTCCCTATCAGATGTTTTGGAGTAAGAGGAGGAGGAGGAGGAGAGCGACTCCCACATCTGGAACACACTTTCACTTTTTGATCCATCAGCATCCCCAGAAATAGACGCTAAAATTATAAGGAGAATTCAGCTGGCTGTGGCGTCTTTTAATCATCATCCGCACAACAAAGCAGCTACACTTTGGTGACTATTTCAAATCAACTCCCCCGACTCAGGAATGTGACTTCTGCTCCAATTACAGCGACTGTAAAGTCTCACTGTTCTTGTGAAACCTTAAACCTGCCGTCTTCCTCCAGGATGATGTGATGTGGCTGCTAAATGACAGGGCAGCCACATCTGCTGATAGCTCCGCCTGGATTATCCCCCACCAGAAAAAGAGCTGCAGGGATCCAGGAAGACCCTGAATGCACCATGCAGTCCAAACTTTCACTCATATACAAGCCTCGATAATGGCAGAGTGTGGACATGCACTATAATCTATAGGAATGTCTTTATATCTTTAGACTTTTCAAAACTCTTTTTTAATTTACTTTTTATTTGTTCCAAAGTCTGTTTTATAGTGCACTCTATAGAATAAATGTGTTTTTATTATTATTCACACTGTTGTTGAGTTTTTTTCTTTTGCTGTCTGGAGTGTTTCTTTCAGTCTGGATTATGATATTATAATATTTGTCTAATATTATAGTTTGCTCTTCATTTGTAAAAGATGCTAGTGTGCTGTCAGTAGTTTTGTCCATGCTGTGATTGGTCAGATGCTGCAAACGCCGCCCCGTTTCTGTGAACACGCTCGTGTCTAGATTGGGTGTTCACTGACCGAGTTGATAACCAGCTTCACAAGCTCACTTTTCCTTGATTTCCTTTGTTAGGTTGAGTCAGATCACTTAAAGATACCCTGGGTATGTTGAACCTGCTCGGGCCCCTGAACTCCCTCATTCAGGTCTAAACTCCTTCTAACCACGCTCTGCCAGTGAAAGTCTCCTGATTCAACCACAACAACAGGGCCCAAAGTCGCCTGCAAGACTCCTCTCTTTTGTGGTTCCCTGGTGGTGGAACAAGTTACCAGACTCTGTTCGAAGAAAAGACTCAGCTGTTTCATGAACACCTCTGCACTTTATAAACTGGAAATATACATATTTAAACCTCTGGCTTTATCGGCGCGACATTTCACATGTTTCAAATGTTTGTTTTGTCCAACCAACAGTCCAAACCTCAACATTATTAAAAAATATAAACACAGAGACATTATTATTATATTATTAAAGGTATAATCTGAAACATTTTCCTTTAGACATTGTAGAGATTTGTACTTCTTTACATAATCCCTTTGGAGATGTGTGGTGGTGTCTGTATCTGCAGAGACTCTGCTCTCTGCCTGCATTTTCTTATTTTTCTCTCATTATTTAGCTGTGCTTGGGACGTCTAACCAGCCCAGAACATTATTATTTGATGCTCTGATGCTTTTACAAACAGCTCAGACAAATCCTGCTGGAAATATTATTATTATATCATAATTATGATTATCATTCAAAAGAAAAAGCAGCAAATATTCACATCTGTGAAACTGGAGTTATGAAATGTTTTTGCATGAAATCAGTTATCAGTTATCAATGGCTGTAATTGATACAAAACATATTTTATAAACTTTTCACGTTTTCACATTTATAAAGTAAGTAAAGCTGGCAGGCAAATGTAGTGAGACAAGATGTACAATATTTCCCTCTGAGATGTTGTGGAGCAGAAGAAGAAGATAGTACAATTGTACTTGAAAACAATGTGCTTAAAAACATACAACATACAACATACTTCCTCACATCCACCTCTGGATTAAGGTCACTATCAAGAGCTGAAGACTCATTAAAGGCCCCAGTAGGAGTTTTATAAATCTCTCATTCAGAGTTTGAAGAGGCCTTGAAAGTCTTTAAGTGACTGCATTTTTCTACAAATGAAAGACAAAACAAAAGATCATCTGACCAACTTTTTTTTTTTTTTTTTTTTTTAATAAAAGCACAGCTTTGAAATGCACAAGCTTCTTTATCAGGAATAAAACATGATTTTGATAGAAGCTGTTTCTTCACTGCAAAAAGAGACAAAAGCTCCTAAAAGTCTGTGAAAGGTTTTGAAGTCTTTGAAAATGTTTTATTTAATGGAAATATAAAAATGCTAAATATCTACTACACACTTGATCCTTAAGATTTAACTAAGAATTTAAAAAAAGCTTCTTTTTGATTGATTTCATTGAGCGTTGTGCGGGTGCAGTGCTCCTGCCGTCCACCAGGTGGTGCTTCAGTCTGTCGTTTCAACAGCTGAGCTGCAGAAAAATAAGTTTTTGTATTTTATCCAAACACGCAGCTGAAGTTTGAGTCTGAAATCCAAAGAATGTGCTTTCACAGATGTTTCTTCACATGTGGCTGAGCTGCATTTTTGGAAAATGATTGTTTGTGTTGCTGGAGTCACTAATTATGAGATGATGCTTTGAAGCCTGGAAAACCACATGAAGTCTGAGAGAAACAGAAACTGACTGCAGGTTCTGTTTGTTTTAATTTATGTTGTTTTACTGTTGCTTCTGTGAAAATTTAGAGCCTTTTCTTACCAGTCCAACAATGTAAAAATACTCCATTATAAGTAAAGTTCCTACATTCAAAATCTCTACCTAAATAAAAGCATGTCAGTGTTACCAACAAAATGTACTTAAAGTATCAAAAGTAAAAGTTCTCAATGCAGAGACTTTATCCATCAAACACCAGAAGAGTAAAATTAAAAGAAAAATAAACCCAATACACAGAATGAGAAAAGATCCTTGGTGTTTTCTATAACTATTATAAGATAAATATTCAGTATCTGTAGAATACACAATATAGAGAATAAACAATAACACATATACAAAATATAAAAATATACAAGGATGATATACGAGAACACGCTATAAATAATATAAAAATATATTTTAAAGAAGATACATTCTATATAGAGGTGAATTATGTAATTTAGTCTTTTTATGGACTCGCCTTTGTGTGTGTGTGTGTGTGTGTGTGTGTGTGGTGTGTGTGTGTGTGTGTGGTGTGTGTGTGCGTGTGTGTGTGACTGAACGAAGCCTCCATTAAGCGGAGAGATGGAGGGATTAGCAATTGGGACAGTGACAGTTGGATTAAACTGAACTGCTTTGTGTTTAAAAAAAAAAAAGAAGAAGAAAGCAGAACACACCTCCGTCAGCCTGCCTGTAGGTGGTTACCATGGCAACGGGGTTGATGGCTCAACTCCTTGGACTCTGTGCAGGAACACGGGGAGCTTCTTGTAGATCGTCCTGTTGGTCAGTTAATTCATTGTTTCACATCATTCAGTTAGATTTGAGTCAAATTTATAATCTCGTGTGCTGCAGCTGCAGGATACAACAACAACAACAACAACAACAAAAATACACATAAGAATGGCATCTGCACACAGTATGTTGTGCAGAGGATAGTTTTATGTCTGGAGGGGATCATGTGTTTGGTCGTGACTGTGTGCATGTGTCTGTCTGGTCCGCAGCTAATCTCTCAAACTACAGGACCCATCAGCCTCATATTGTCTGTGCACATTTGTGACTGTAGGCTGAAGGACCTCTCATGGTTGTGCTGATTCACATATTTTTGAAAAACCTTGAAAAAATTATTTTATTTTAATGTTTTTTATCGACCGCTAACCACCAAATTATTGCTGTTATCGTTTAATCTGCAAAAATCGTATAAATATGCTCATCTAAATTTTTCAGGGCCAAAGTTCATGTCTTCAGTTTGCTTGTTTTGTCTGACAGAATGTCCAAAACCTAAAAATATATTCGCTTGACGATAATATATGACAAATAAAAGCAGGAAATCGGCATATTTAAAGGGCAGATCCACAAATTATTTAAGGTTTTTATATCATTCTGTAGCTTCCCACGAGTGATATTTGTGTTAAAAAATCAGCAAACAATCAAAATGTGGTTGAAGTTTATGTTTTAGCACTTTCCCATGTGACCTGACATGCTAAAGATGAGCAGGATTATTTTAAAAACCCAGAAAAGAACGCAAACGGAGTCGTGCTTTAAGATGAGTGTGAATGTTTGGCATTTTGTTTAAAAAATGTCTGAAATAATTAATCATTTATCAAGACAGTTCATGATTATCTTTCCTTTAAATTTGTGTTTTTTTCTTTTAAATTTACCACTTTAATCTTGGAAATTCTGAGTTTATTTGCTAACAATGACCATAATACCCCTCAGTCTATATTTTTATATATTTCCGCAAAAAATATGTATGTGTATTTGTGTTTGCAGCAAAAAAAAAAAAAAAAAAACCAACAAAAAAACATGCAAATGCTAAAGTACAGTAGATTTAAGAACAGAATATGTGACTTTGCACATCTAGAATCAGGCTTTCAAACCTGTATACGTTCTGTCGTCTGTGTGTGTCTGTGTTTGTGTGTGTTGCACTGACCCTGATGAATAAACCCTCATTGAAATGCATGCTGGGAAGCTGTTAGCCAGCTGCTGACGGAGGTTAACTCCAAGATAAATACAGAAGCCCCGGAGAGTGCCCGGCTCTCCTCATCATCATATCTTAATTAGAGAGGACAGCTTTAATTAAAATGAGATCATTTAACGGATTTTGTAATTAAAACAGAGCTATAGATGGCGGCCGGTTGGTCGGGCCGGTGGAGCCTCTCCTCCCTCTGACCCGGGTCAATTTATTAACACTGATTAAACTTTTATCAACCGATCTGGAGGTAAACATCCCATTTATTTTCTCCACTGATATTCAGAAAATCCTGCAAATCCTACTTCAAGTAAAGTGGCTCTGAGATGGATCCCGACTTTACAACAAGCTTATATTTAAAAACCTGAAACTACATGATTGTATAATTAAAGGGTCAGTCCGTGCAGATAAATTTGGTTTTATTTGTCCAGGTTGTCTTATATTGTCTCTGAGATTGTTTTCATGCTGCTCTAAAAATTCAGCAGAAACATTGCTGATACCCATGAAAACATATACAAACACATCTCTACATTTTGCAATTTTCAATGTGATTTTTTTTGTTGTTGTGATGAACTGAAAGATTAAAGGGACAGTTCACCCCAAAATGAAAAGTACATATTACATACAACACTGGTACATCCAACCAGTTCTGGAGATAATTGGTTGCAGAAATGTGCATCTTCTCTCCAATAAAATGAACTGGATGGCACTAAAGCACCAAAACAAAACAAAAAAAACAACACAAAAAACAAAAAACAAAAAACAACAACAAACAAACAAAAAAGATTTTTTGGGTCGGTGGGGAATCTTTTGCTGCAGCACCGTGAGTGGCCACTGGGGAAAATTGGAAGTATGACTGATCGGCAATGCCCTCTCAAGGTTCCAATATACATCTTTGGGTTTGACTGGTGCTCTTTTAATTACGTCTTTTTGTTGTGCCCTCTTCTTCTGCAGTGGTACAGTTGTTTTCTGACCGGAGGATTGGCGCCACCTCCTGCTTATCTCGATGAACCAACTCCACATGACAGTCAAGAAAAAAAGCATTCATTGGGATTTTCTTTTGCAGATTTACTCAAAGTTTCTGATACATTTCACTGTAAACACAGCAAATGAAACTATAATACTGCCGATGACAGAACAGTAACATTACTGATTTATGCAAAGATTTGATTGTCTGTAAGGAAACAAGTTTCTCCATCCATGTAGACTGAAAACTAACAGGTGAGTTACTGCAAAGACAAGCGGTTCCATCATGAAACCAGAATATATCTAAAACAAATTCTCCCTTTTGGTTTCAATCTTTTCTCAAAGGAGAATACAGGACGTGTGAAGGATTCAGTGGCATCTAGTGGTAAACTTGCAGATTGCAAACACCCTCTTTAGAGCCAGTCTTTTGTTTGTCCATGCTGGGCTACTGTAGAAACATGGCGGTGCAACGTGGCGGCCTAATGAAAACATCCTTATGAATATTACTGTATGTTACATTTATGCCATATTCTGCCAATAAAACCCCTGGAAATCTTACATACTGAACCCTGATTTTAAGTAGAGATGCATCAACATTTTTTTTAACCATTTTCTGACATTTTATTGGCAAACAATTATTAACTGATTAATCAAGAAAATAATTAATCGATTATGAAAATAATTAAAAGTTAGTTGCAGCCCTAATTTTAACAACCATGCTTTCATCCACTAGGGGGCGTAACACCTCCAGATGGTGAATACTGAGGTTACTGTTATTAAACCTGAATGTGCAGGATAAACTGAGAAACATCATAAACTTCACAACAAAGGCTCACGACTGAGACTTTTCTATTTTATTCTATTGATTCCACTTTAACTGCTTCACACTTCACCACCTCTGCCATCTCACCCCTCCTCCCCCCCTCCCTGCTCACCAGATAAATGAGCCGGTCATCCCTCCTCCTCCTCCTCCTCCTCCTCTTCCTCTTCCTCTTCTTTCTCCTCTTCCTCCTCCTCCACCCCTCTCAGTGGAGTGTGAGATGGTACGACCCACTGCCATACTCAGCGGTCACCTCTCTCCTCTCAGTGAGGCGAGCATCAGTCAGACGTTCACACTCTGAGGCGTCAGGTTTTATCTCTGCTCCTCCTCCACCTCCTCCTCATCCTCCTCCTCATCCTCTTCTTCTTCTCTTGTTATGACCCATTTCAGGAGCGACTGCCACCGAGACAGACGTGAGTACCACACACACACACACACACACACACACACACACAGAGTCAGAGTCAGATCAGTGTATGTGAGCAGATCTTATGACTGAAGACATGTATTAAGATCCATTAAGGGAAAGTGCAGGTCTGTGTGGTGCATGCACATGTGGGTTTGAGTTTTTCTTTCTTTGTGTGTGTGTGTGTGTGTGTGTAGCAGATTAAAGATGCTCTGACTTCACTTCAGCTTTGTTGTACATGTGAGGAAACAACTAGTGAAATAAGAGCAGCACTGATGGTGCAGAAAGAGGACGAGGAAGACACATGAGGAAGATGTTCTCAGAGTAATATTTCATTAATTATCAACAGCATGAGGGGATTTTGCTTTGTTAACTCTTAGGGCAGTTGTGTGCAGGTGTGTGTTCTTGTTCTGTCTTTGCAAAGACCAGTTTGAGTTTTACACCTTCTCATTTATAAAACACCCACTCTTGAGAACTGGGACAAGTAATTTCCTACTTAAAAGCTTTAAAGACGATTACCACCAACACTCTAATTCAAAAAATTTTGGTGAAAATGTATTTTTCTAAACTTCCTCTCTGCCAGAAAACACTCTCGTCCCAAACAAGAATTCACAACTTAAAACGATTTAAAAATCTTTTAAAAAACCTTCAACATCTAAAACTAACAAAACCTACTGATAACAGGTGTAAAACTGTGCTGTTTTAATGAAAATGTTGATTCTTTAAAGTTGTGTTACAGATTTCCGTCAGCTCTGTCAGATTTTTACAAAAACGTGATTTAATCAGGCATAATAAGGGTTAGCTGTACCCGAAGGACCCCTGTCTCACCTCCTGGTTTAAAAAACATGTATGTATGTAAATGTATATATGTGGACACTGCATTTGCCTTGGATCATATGTTCACATCACCGCCGTGTTTATTAGGGTCAAGACTGACGTGTGAATAAATCCATGTGAATGAAGGACCTGCAGTTCTTCTGGATTAAAAAAACAAACTCTTTCTCAACTGATCTCAGTTAATGTTGTAAGATTAAAGGGTTAAAGATCTACACGCAGTAAGAAAAAAAAAAGCTTATCTTTCAAACTTATGTCACATAGATCATCGATTGAGAAATTCATTATGGTGCTTTTTATTACATAGATTTCTTCACAGGTCAGTCTTGACTTCACAAACATGGCGACGTACCGCAGCTACAAGCTGAAGCGGTCAATGCAGCATGTTGGTCTATGAAGCACTGGTAAGATTTGTCTAAATAATGTTGCTGTCAGATGTGTCTCAACCATAACATGTCGACTCTGTAGCCCTTCTAAATAAAAACAAAATAAGAATTATGGTTTAAAGATGGGTTAAGACGTCAACTCTGTCCCATCTAACAGAGCTGATATCTGTGCTGAGTAGGCCTGGGCGTTATAGCTGAAAAATCATGAATTCATGATTGTCAAGTTTCATATCAGCAGATATTGATAATTATCGATCATGTAGGTTTGTGACTGACGACAAGTTGTGCACTCTGAGGCGGTTAGGTGATAAAATAACTTCGTTGTATTTCTGGTCTTAGTCGTGAAGGTTTTTCTGCAGTTTACACACAACACTGTGCCGATAGTTGTCGATCCATCCATATCTGGGGGATCAGGTCATGTGACAGCAGGCCGAGCATGACGTCCCCGTCTGCGGAAACACTTTCCAGCTCCTCCATCTCAGCTGGCTCCTTGTGAAGTGAAGAAGCAGCGGTTCTACTCCAGATATCAAAGCCCCTTGACCCTTTTATCTGCTCTCATTTTGCACACTGTTGTCTCACGTGTAACTCTGCGCTTTTCATACGTGTCAATGGGGCAACCGAACAACACAGATCAGCTGTTTGCACGTCACTCGTAGCACCTCGGAATATGATTGGCTGTTAATGAAACGTTATCAAACTGCTTTCTTATTCTCGTTGCTATCAGCAATAGATATTATTATCGTTTTATCATCCAGGCCTAGTTGTGGAGGTGACAGGTGACTCTCAGTTCTCTTTGATAACTGAATAATGTGTTTGAAATTAGTCTTTATTTCAATGTAATAAATAAATAAATAAACAAACAAACAAATAAATAAATAAGTCAGTGCCCCACTTGGGCCTCGCCAGTCAAAAAAGTCTGGACACATCCCTGTTTGTGACGTCAAGTCCGTCATAGAGAAGTTTTTTATGTTTTATTCTTTAAATATAATGTTCATAATGAGTTTACGTCAACAAAAACACTGATAATTCTTGTCACCTTGTTCATAAAGCTGACGCAAAGTTCACCACAGGGTTCAGTGCATGTGCATCCGAAACTACAACACAACCAGCAGGAAAATCACTTAAACCAAGTAAAATAACAGGTACAAGATAATTCCCATGTCAAAGTTAAGTTTTATAAATAACTACTAATAATTGGCTTCAGTCTGTTTTATAAATGAGGCCTCTGGATGGTGAGAGGTGATCGTCCAGTAATCGCAGCGTTGGTCGTTCGATCTTCGGCTCCTCAAGTGAGATATTGAACCCCAGCTTCTCCCGATGATGATGATGGTTCCTCGCTGCCGCTGATGTGTAAAGAGAGCGTGTGTTTTAAAGCACTTTGGGTAAAAAGCAAAGCCCACGCAACGATGAGCCTCCTTTACGGCAGGATTGCAGGATCTCTGTGAAAAAAAACGAGTGAAAGAGAAGAAGAGAAGTGCAGGTTTTCCATCAGGGAGCAGCGGATTTTCTTTGATCCGTTCGGAGCAAAATGACTCAGTCGATCGAAGCGAGCTGGTGCGAACGTTTGAGCTGTTGTGCCAGACTGCTCCACTGTAAAATGTCACAAGGCTTTTCATGAAATTAAGTGTTCTTGTATCGTCGTCCACGTGTCTCTTGAAGGCATTTATCTCAGGTGAGTGTCTCTCAGGTCTTTTCTTTGATGAAAACACTGCTCACCCCGATAAAGACCAGACTCCACTTCAGCCTCTGTGCGCATTACTTTACGAGTCAAGTTCAAGGTTTTGTTTATTCATCCAGAAAATCACTGAAATGTCAGCGCTCACATCCTCACCACCGTCCACGGTCACGGATGAGAAGAAACATCAGCGTTACAGTTTCTAAAACTGGTCTGAATGTGGCTGCTAACATTTCAGCAGCAGCTCTGTGATCACCAGGGTGTGAAGAAATGACCCCGAAGCTCTAATATGTTATTTTACTGCTCGAAGAGTGAGCGCAGCTGGAAAGCAAAACTGACAAGGAGCTGTTTTGACTGAACAGGAGCTGGTGGAAAGTAATGTAGAGTTTTGTACCTCCTGTGTAAAGAGTGAGTGAGGTGGTCGCTCACTTACAGACACGACTGACTGACTAACAAACTCAATCAATCCCACAATGCAACAGAAGTCACAGCAACCAGGGCTGGGAGGGTAACTTTAAAATGTATGGTTAAAAAATATAGTCAGTAATGTAATCTGAGTATCACAATATCAAAGTTAAGTAACTTGATTACTTCACGGATTACCTCAAGATAAAATATGGTGAAATTGCTTAGCCTGACAGTGTTTTCAATGATTATTTTCATCATTGATTGATTGATTGATTGATTGATTATTTTCTCAATTAATTGATTAGTTGTTTGGTTCATGACATGTCAGAAAATGGTGAAAATGTTGATGAAAGTCCAAGATGACGTCCTCAAATGTCCACAACTCAAAGATTTTACCGTCAGAAAAGAGAAAAGAAACCAGAAAATATTCACATTTAAGAAGCTGAAATCAATCTTTTTTCCTTAGATAGATGCAGATGAATTTAATAGTCGATTAGTAATTGATTAATTGTTGCAGCTGTTTTATGTTCCTTGTTTAGTTTATTAGTTTGTCCAGCTGTTTCTTCCTTTGTTGTGCACAATTCATTGATCGATTGATTGATTGATTACCAGTGAAGAATTTTTTTCATTAGAAGCCATAATAATGAATTGGCATCTGTGTGTGCATTGTGCGTGGTATTGTTCTTTATCTTAAAATTTTAATCCTAATAATCCTCATTTTGCCAAAGATTTCGGGGTATAAAAAAAGATCGGGACGTGTAAAACAGAATGCAATGATTTGCAAAAACTTTTCTGCAGAACAAAGACAAGATATTTAATGTTTGAGTCTAAACTTTATTGTTTTTATGTAAATCTGAGGTGTTTTATCTAACCAGTTCTGGTCCTATTACAGGCTCAGGGAGTAATGGATTACATTACAGGATTACATAGCCAGGATACAAAAAAAGTAAATGTATTCCATTACAGTTGCAGATTAAAAAAAAGATGCATTCAGATTACAGTTACATTTAGTAAAAATGTGGATTATTTAACAGGATTAAAATGATAAATTAGAAAAAAGACAAAAGTTTTGTGAACTGCTTCATGAACATCATTTATTTGTGAAATCTGTTTCCGTTTGTTTTTATCCACACACCAACTTTTACACATCAGTCCAGTGGAAAAACTTTTATGCAATATGGCAGCCTTTTTTTTACCTGGTGTTTGCAGAAAATAGAAAATACACATAAAATCTGTCGTTCAGAAACCACTAATTGATGACGAGGTCATCCGTCCTCTGAAAGCAGCTGTGAGAAGCATCATTTCCTCCAGTTTCATGATGCATTATCCCTCTGTTTCTGTGTTAACGTGCGTCAGAACATTTCCACAGGATGAACATCAGACAAGTTTGTCCTCAGATATAATTTGGGTGAACAGACGAACAGATAATAGACAGGATGTGGAGGAGATGAGAATGAGAGCTCGGCAACAGGAAACTAAATGGATCTGTGATCTGTGAGAAGCTCCTGCTTTATTTATTTATTTATGTGAGACATAATGTATCAGACAGTTGGTGATTCATTTGTTAGTGTGTGTTTATCATGTGGGTGCAGCTAGTTTCTGGTTTTATTTTGACGATACAGCAGCTGGTTTGACCTTTTAAGGTCACCCGACAGGAAGGAGTCATGTGATTAATTGAACATGAACAGCTCACCTGGATGTATTTCCTGGATGTGTCCTGGTGAAGGTCTGAACATGCAGTCTGGTGTTTGTTGGACATTTTTTTGTTACACACCAAACATAAAAGTCAAAATGGAGACGAGGTGAGTTCATTTATTTAACAGGAAGTCTCCTGATACCACACGTGTTTTATGAGAGAGATCTGCAGGCTAAAATGGAGGCATTTTACTACAAACCACTTGTGTAATGTTGCCTGTAAGAAATCCTCCTGCGATTTGGAAATTGCAGAAAGCCAGATTGCGATTTTGATAAGATTTCGATTGAAAATAAAAACCCCTGATGCTTTAGCCTGGTTGTCCAACAGGCTTGTAATACACTGGGGGAAACCTTGTAGTTGTAATACTATAAGCCAAATTTTTTTTCCAATGATGGTGAGGTCATGACCCGTCCTACTCTGCTTGTGATTGGCTAGGACTTATTGCCGTCATCAGTTGGGTTGGTTAGTTTTGGGCATGAGGAGTGAGACTGGTTAGAGCCACATGTAACAGTAAAATGCTTCATTACGTAACTAAATTAATGAAGCTAAAAGAGGAGGTATGTTGTGTTTGGCCTGGACTTGTTTTTATTAGTTTTCACTTCAGTTTATTTTAGAGAAACTTAACAGTCTGCTGCAGCTTCTCAATGGTCTTTAAAGCAGCTCAATGAGTCAGTCGATTCGGCCCTAACAATCAAGGGTAAATCATCAAAACCAGGGGGCCTCATTTATAAAATGTTTTTCAATTTGTACTTGAACTTAGTCTTAGAATCATTCCCGACAGTGTGCTTAAGTTCGATTCATGAAAGATACTGAGCTTAAAAAAAACTTCCTGGGAAGAAAATTTACAGCTAAAGCACCTGTGATCTATAAACCTCAAATGAACTTGACAGCACCTGTCTCACAATCAGTGATTTCCCCTCTTACAATAAAGTACAGATCAGGAACACTGTAAAAAAAGAAAGATTTCTTAAATAAATGTTTGACTTTTGTTTATTTACTTTTCTCCTTAGAAAAACATGAATCTGAGTTTTGGAAACAAAACATTTTGTATTTCAAAAACTGTTGAGTAATCATATTAAAATGAAATGAATAATGGTTATAATTTAATATTTTCAGCTGCAACCATTTATATATTATTAACTGAAAAATCATTGAGGGCTGGTCCTCATTTACAGTGACACAAGATACAATATAAAAACAAAAGTTAAAAATAATAAAACACACAAGGTGCTCAAAGCAATTAAAACAACAAATGAATATTATTCATAAAAATACAAGATACAAATACTAAAAGTAAAACAGGTACAAACAGAGGCTGTGTAGTTATTGATTATGGATTTGAATTCACCTCAGGACACTAGAATATATATTTTTTAGGGTGTTTTGTTCCAGATCATCCGGGCACAGAAACTAAAAGCAGATCTTCCTAATTCAGTAAAAACTCTGAGGACTCGCAGGGAAAGTCAGTCATTGCATCTAGTTTGATATAATCCAGAAGACCAAACTAACTTAATTGAAATGTATGGTGGCAGTTTCCCAACGATGGCTTCATAAATAAACATTTAATTTTCAAGCACTCAAATAATGAAGAATCAGGCAAACAATTTTTGAAATACAGAATTCTTTGGGTCTCTAAAACTCAAAAGTTTAAGTTAAGAATATATTAACTTTTTTTCAGCTTATTTCACTTTAGAGTCTAAGTTTGACTTAAAACTCAAAAATGTAGAAAAGACAGCTGCCTTTAAATTACAGCGGATAAACATGAAGTGAAAGAGAGAAAAAAAAACTTTTTGGAAGATGAGATCACAGTGATGGTCGAGGAGACTGAAACCAGACAACATGGATTATTAAGCAGTGGGCTGACAAACAAACACAAATACATAGTTTGGGTTTGTGTCGCTATTCATTCAAACCTGTAACTGATCATTTTTATCACACTGTTCATAAAACTAATGCAAAGTTCACCTCAAGCTGCTAAAACCCGACAAAACCAGCAGGGAAACCATTCAAGTCCAGTCTAGACTCTGCTCAGAGGTAAGATCATTTCCATGACAAAGCAGGGTTTATAAATAACTACTTATACTTACACTTGGCTTTGTACTTAAGTCCATTTTATAAGTGAGGCCCCTGGAGCACAGACAACTGATGAAAGACTGAATATGTTCTGCAGAACAGGTCACAAAACACTTTCAAACAGGGATCACTGAGTTCTGACACTCTGATCAAAAAAGTTTTTGTCCTGATGCTCGATTCTGGACGACAACTCTGAAACCTCTCTTTTCACTCTGAACTGTTCTGTGCATCAGAACTGACACAAATGTGGTGGGGGCGGACACATCATCATCGTCGCTGCACGGCGAACAGAAATCACCTGACAAACAGTTAAAAACAAACAGAAACGGACGGGCAGGAGTGATCGTCGCGGCCTCATCCGAACGCCGGAAGACGGCCTCGGCTCTGTGCTGGATTTCCTGCCAAACTTTGAATAGCCTGTCCCTGAAAACCAATAACCATGAGGGTGTGAAATTGTCCTGTCATCACTCTTTCTTCCATCCCTCCTCTCTCATTTTCCCCTTTCTCTGTCTCCTCCATCTTTCCCCACCTCTCTCCGAAGCTGATGTGCCGTCCAAACAATGCGAAGCAATAAGCAAGCAAATCGCTGTAATCACTCAGTCGATGATACACAATCACCCGCTCAGCACGCGGCGGGAGACATGGCAACCTGGCAGCCTTATCGATCTCCGGGGTGGGGGTGGGCAATTAAAGGCACCCCAGCAGTTAACAGATGGTGAGTGACGGCGCTCATAAACCTCGCACTAAAAGACTAATGTCCTACAAGCTGCAGCCGGCGTGGAAGCCATAAACAACCCTGCCGCCGACTGTCAGCGCTGCGGGTGGGGAGAAGGGGATGATGGGAGGCGAGGGCCCAGCTGCTGCCTTCCCGAAACACGGCTTGCACCGCAGGGGGTCCGCAGAGCCGGGCACCGAGCTCTGATGGAGGTCGTGGAGAGACAGACTGCTCTCAGCCTCCAATTACAAAATCTAAATGGGGACTGAACGGTTCAGTCTGACCGAGGAGACAGAATGACACTGTACTTTATGATCTCAGCAAAGACAAGTGTGTTGTCTTACTCTCACAAAATCACTTTTCTTTGTGATCATAACAAAACACGTAATCACTCTTGGGATGGAAATGCGGTCATTTGGTTGGTCGACATTGATGAACCCAACTCACTTTCTTGATCATCTGACTTTTCCTGTAGCACCACCATGATGGAGATCTTCATGGGTCAAAAGATTTGTGCATGAACCCAAATGTACTATCCGGAACCAAACCAAATCTGTCTATTGTTTGAAAGCTGGGACCCAGACCCATGCAGACTGGTCAAATGTCTAACACGACTCAGGCGGGAGACACAGACCCCATCTGCACCGACTTCACAGCTAATTGCTATTAGCAAGACAAGTTGTTAGTTAGTGGCCTTCTCACTTCTTGTTTCAGCTCCGAAGTCCACCTGCTGTCACGGTGGCAGATAAACGTGACTTGTTTAGAATCTGTTGTGCAGTTTTTTGTGCATCAAGCACAATTAAGAAAACTTCAGCTGTTTGCCCTCTTGAACTATAATAATGATTCTCGTTCATTGTCAGCTGCTAATGTTAGTATTGCTAATTAGTTATCATCTGTGTTGTCTAGATGAGTCTGACCTCTGCTCACCGACCCTTCACCTCCTGAGCAGGGGTATTTGGCGCCACCCTGTAACCACAGATGCATGTCCATCGTGATCAGCACCGTCCGATCACAACAGGGTCCTCCGCGTTTGTAAATAGCGAGCAAGGTGCGTGTGCAGTTCGGCAACAGAAGTATGGATCACAACAGCTTGTCAGTGGGCGCTGCAGACACGAGCAGTTTTGGTTGTGTCCTCGGTCCAGTCAACCATACACGTAACAGCCAGACCTTTTGGTGATTTTGGTGCTTGTAAATCGTCAAATTCAATGTTTGCAGATTCATAACTCGTTCTGGATGACTGGGGGAGAATGCTCCTTCTGTTGCTGAAGTGTGTGTGCAGCTCGGGTTTGGGTGGATCCATGAAGACCTCTACACCATGACATCCATATTTGTGTGAAATGGTTCAACAATTATTGGCTGGATTGCAATGTAATTCAGATCAGACATTCAACTTCGGTGACAGTCTGACTTTTCATCTGGCGCCATCATCAGGTCAAAATTTTAATTTGTCCTGTTAATTTGATTAATCAGAATCAGAATTATTTCCTGCAAAACTAATGACATTCCTGTCTAAATAGCCTGTGACTAACACTAGGGCTGCCCCCAACTTAAGATTTTCCTAGTCCTCTTGTAGTCGACCAGTTAATTTATTTCAACACAGTATGATCTTTAATACCTTTAATAAATGACTTGTGCTGTACTTCCATCATGTACATACTTACTTACGTATATTACAGTATGTAACTACCTTTCTTATTTTGACCCAAACCACAGTCTT
The DNA here is from genome assembly GCA_034769285.1 of Lutjanus argentimaculatus. Taxonomy (NCBI): domain Eukaryota; kingdom Metazoa; phylum Chordata; class Actinopteri; order Lutjaniformes; family Lutjanidae; genus Lutjanus; species Lutjanus argentimaculatus. Next base: position 1,124,722 of record JAWZSL010000039.1, read on the forward strand.
CCTGAACTTAATCAAGTGGTTTTGTTGCGTAAACCAAACTGTAACAGTTTCTCAACATTTACCATAATGACGACAAAGGTCACCTGACTATAGTTATTATGTCTAAAACTGATAAAATGTGCTGGACTAAGCAGCTAGAATCCAAAGCAGTGTTTCCCACAGATCAAGGATCTATTTGTGGTGGCGTGGTCCGGGGGGGGGGGGGGGGGGGGGGGGGGGGGGGGGGGGGGACTGTAATGTAGCACTATCTACACACATGAATATGCAAAGCTGCAATTGTAAAACACTACATACATACATATATAAATGCTACAGAATAGAACAATAGATGAATTATGTACAAGTATTGATGAAAATAGCCTGCATTCAGTAAATTTTTATTTAAGATCTACATATATAAATATACATTTTAATAAAAAGATATAAATAATAGCCTTCATTTACATAGATTCATAGATATACATAGTAATAAAAGATATGAATAATAGCTTGTTTTTAGTTTTTACTAGATATACAAGTATATTTAGATACAGAGACATTTACATCTCTACTGCTTGCAAAGTTTGCACTCTTTATTTATTTTTTTTAGAGATGTTTGGCTTTTTACGCTCCTGTGATGGTGCTCAGTGGTGATATGCCTTTCGATGTAATCCTTCCTATAAAGCACTCCTCCAAACTCCACAAAGGCCCTCTTTGCTGGGCCTTTCTTAGCAGGGGGCTTGTGCTGCCTGCATAATCTACAAAACATCCCTGAAATGTAGAGCCATCATAAAATTATAAAACAGAACAAAACCAGAACATAGTCATAATTGAAGAAATAATGCAGATAATAAATTTACCGTGCTGCGTGTGATACAGCCAGGATTTAAATTGAGGCATGTTTAGCCACTCAGGGTCAAAACCACTGACCCTGTGTTTTGCTGTTGCCTTCTCTATAGGGCAAAAAAACAGAGAAAATTAGGAACCTTTTATAGGAAAAAATGCATTTCTGATCTGACCCGACCCCTGTTTTATTTTCCTGTGTTTGCCGAGTCTCACCTGTTACCTCCGCCCTAGCTGGAACCACTGCCTGCTGCCTGCTGCCTGCTTCCTCCCCTACATCTCCCTGCGTAACGTTACCCACCACTACTATCCCTTCCTCCTCCTCTCTCTCTCTTACTGCCGCATCTCTCTCTCTCTCTGCCGCAGCTGCATCTGCTGCCACAGCTGCGGCGCTAGCTGAAGCCTGGAAATATTGAAAGCAAATACATTTCACACTGATGGAAGTCTTGTCACTATTCCATGCGTTTCTTTAGCGTCTTATACCGTTTTGATAATACCCCGTGAGGACCGGAAACCTACCTCCTCTTCAAGACGAGGTCTTTTCTTCTTCAGAAAATATTTTTCTATACTCATCTGTGTAAAGGAGTGAAGTTAATGACTAATGAGTCGGCTAACGTACACTAACACTTAATTTCTCTGCACATTTTGAGCTTCCAGGTTTGATACAGACACGGGCTGATATAGCATGATGAGTAAGAGTTGTTCGGACCACTTTTGGGCTTATTTGACCACTTTGTACCGGCACGTCTTACCTTCGTCGTTGGAGCCACGCCTCATCCACCACGACTTTTTCTTCTGCGTCTTCTCAATTTATAGGCCCACCACGACTTCTTCTTCTGCATCTTATTAATTTATAGGCGGCGTTACAATGCATACCGCCACCCAGTGCGCCAGAATTGTAATGACACGCGACATTCACAAAGCAAACAGTCCGGAGGCGAGGTCGAGTCAAAAGCCGAAAAATGTATTCGTGGCGGCCAAAATTTATTCGTGGCGGGCCGCCACGAATAAATGAACATGTGGGAAACACTGCAAAGACATGACAGGTAAAATGTCCTGAAAGTCACCAGCAATTTATACATTTAATACAACTATGTTAATTTCTTGCCTAAACAATCTTTTATTATAAAAAATAATGATAAATACATGCTGGGATATTTTTCTACCCAAGATTTACACACATACGTCAGCTCCCAGTCATTCTCAATAAAATGGGCGGAGCAAGAATGTTTCCAGGCATTTGGACCAAACTTTACTGCTGTAAATGTGGACTGACAGCAGCAGTAAGAAAAACACAATATTTGTCCTGTGAGTGAAGTATTCAGAGGAGAGTTTCCCACAATCCTTTGCTGATCAATACAGCTTGCCTCTGCTGCCGATCAATGAACCTCTCAGTTTATAGAGAGTATGGAAATAACTCAGTCTTGGGCTGTTTCTTTTTATAAATAGTAACAGAAAAAAAAAATCTTCACTGTGATGGTGAAACACAAGAAACGGCACAGATACATCATCGCCTCTGCAACATTACAGCTTAGCTTTTAGCTCAAAGTTTTTGTTTTACAGCACATTTTCTGTCTGTTTCAGTCTCAACGTTTCTAGTAGTAGCTGTTTTTATCGAATGATCTCTGAGAAGCCCACTGTACACCACCTGCCCAGCAGCAAACAGCAGACACAGTGAGAGACGAGGTGGTGAAAACAGTGGAGCCTTTAAAGAGCCAGATGTGCCTCTCAGCAGGTGGTGGAGACCAAACAGAGCAAAAAAGAGAGGAAATATTGAACTTATATTCATCAGGTGGACACAAACACGACTCAGACTAGATGATCATGTTGCTCTGATGATATTTCAAGTGATTTTACTCAACTTTATTCAATTTTAGACAAATTTCCTTTGTTAGCATGTTAGCATGAGTTTTACCTCCATTAGTTAGATTTGTTAGATGTAGGCTGATCAAAAACTCAGGCAGAGTTGTCTTAGTAGCCTAATGTTCTGACAAAATCAAACACTAGTTTGGGTTTTCAAGCAATGGGTGTTTGTTTTCAGGAAAACAGGCTTTTGGTCCAATGTGACATTTTTGTGGCTACTTCATTAATAATAGGGCAGCAGAGCACTGGCTTGGTACCAGGGACAGATCATGGTTTGGGTTAACAGAATACTTCATTAAGGTCAGAGGACCTTCGTCATCATGATTACGATAATAACCACGTTGTTAAGGTTAGAATAGTTGAAATGAACAGCGGTCTCCTGTGTTTAAGTCTGATGTTTTGCTGATCTATCCATCTACCCATCCATCCATCTTCTCAACATCATCCAACTTCCTCCTTTTCTCCTGAAAGACCAGAGTCATAAGCTTGTAGAGGTTTTTCGTTAATGTCAGTGTCTCTTTAACTTCTTGAAACCTCAGGATTTTAAGTCACAACTCAGAGTTAAGTTGCATTGTTAAATCTTCATGATGTTGCTTAAAATGAATCTCAGAAGCCAAAAGAATATTTCTCCATCTCTCCCAGGTTGACATTTACATGTTTGTTGTCGAAAGCATCATGAACGTGAGAGGAAATTAATTCCAGTCTGACAGATGGAGGCCAATTAGACTCTCGGGCCTCTCGTTAAGGTGGCCGGCTGAGCCCGCTGGGTGAGCGTGTGTCTGCGTGTGTGTGGCTCTGCAGAACGTGTGTGTTTGGAAGTTGTTTGTTTACCGCGCAGCAGAGTCAGAGTCAGACTTACCTGTCCACCTTCACCACCGTCTCCCTCAGGTCACAGTCACAGCCAGTCAGTGTCTAACCTGATCTGACGGTTTGTTTTTGTGTTTCAGACACCGGGATGAACGGCGAGCTGAGAGCCGGTCGCTCATGACAGCCAAGAGAGGAAGCAGCGCCCCCAACAGGTGAGTGTGCGCCACTACACTGCATGTCTGTGGTTCAGGTGGAGGAAGGCAGCAGCTCCAGCGGCTTAAGTTGCCATCATCCTTCCAAACAAACAATGTGACCTTCACACCCGCTGTTCAAGTAACAGTGAAATCTTTGCTGGCTGGGAAATGGAGCTCTGTGCAATCACAGTCAAACTGTTGAAAAAAGGGTTTGTTGATCATTCAGCACAGTGTGAAAAATGACTACGTATGCACCAATCTACGACACAGCAAGAAGCACAGACAGCTTTAAGGTTCAGGAAAGGTTTTTAGGAGCAAACTGTGGAAACAGGAGCAAACTAAACTTTTAAAACAACTATTCTGACTAGTTTTACTGGACAAATTAAAATGATCAAAGTAAATAAATAAAAATAAGATTATTGATATGAAGAAATGATCAGTAGATACAATAATCATAGTGGTTTTCAGTGCTGGTTGTTGGTCTGTGGTTCTGTTGTCGGTGTTTGTGTGAAGCTGACAGTGAGTGACGGTCCAGCTGTCCTCAGCTTTAACCTCATTCTCTGTTTACATGGAAACTAAAGCCAAACCGTCCTCCAAATCCCGCGCCGCCCGCCGCTGGACGGATTAAAACCGGGATGAACACGACTCTGCGCCGGCCAGAGCTGCTGGGATTTACAGCCAGGCAGCCACACAGCCAGCCCCGCAGAGACCGTGAGGATCTGTGGAGAGAACCAGAGAGGGAACAGTTCAGTCTGCGCGGACAGGCGCCGCTCAGACTCTCAGATATCTCACGTCCTGCAGATCTGTGAGAGAGCAGCCTTAAATAAAACTCATTACCATTACTGAGAGAAACTGAGGTGAAGGGTCACAGGTCACAGACTGAACTGAGAGTTATTTGGATGTAGAATTAATGCTGTCTCACTCTGCCACAATCATGAAGCAAATTCCACCTACTAAGTTTTCAGAATATACAAGTTATCCAATGATACTGATCCAACATTAAGTTCAGTGTGAACAAATACTTTCCTGTATACAAAAGGGTTATATTATATAAATAATTAATATTGCAAGTCTGTGTTAAAGTTTTTAGTACTAGAAAAATAAAATGTTTTTATGACAGTGTCGGTCTGCTTGACAGCCCCGTTTTGCTGCAATAGTTGAGTCAAGTCAGATTTTATCTGGATTGTCCAGTATCACAAATCACAATTTGTTTCAAGGAGCTTTACAATTTGTGCAGTGCGCAACACTCCCTGTCCTGTAGACCGTCGAAAGAGTAAAGAAAACTCCCCTAACCTCCCTCACAAAATCACAAAAAATACAGTATTTGAATACATAGAATCATAATATATATGTGAAAGATATATGTGCAGAATGTGAGTCCAGGAGGATGTCAAACAGCATCTGCTGTCGGCCATTGGACTGGAGCCAATAAAAGTGAACAATGTGCCATGAGCAGACTGAAAACTGAAACTTGATCATTTGCATTTGAAAAAATGCAAATGCAAAATTTGTTATTGCAATAATGTCACAAAATGGTTAAATTGCAGTAATGTTGCATCGTTAGGCCTCTGGCGATTCCTACTCCTGATACCAAATACCAAAAGTAAAAGTACTCGTCATGCAGAATATTATTATCGGGTTAAGATTATTGATGCAGTAATATGTTCATCACATTATTGTTGCAGCTACAGCAAATAAATTTCAGTATATACTGACAGTAAAGTCATATCGTATCGTATAACTTGCTGGGTATCTTGTGAATTCCACCAAGGGATAAATAAAGTTTTATCTTTATCCATGATAAAACATCATTATTTATTAGTATGTATATATGAATATTTTGTATAATTTATCTGACTGTGCAAAGTAACTAAAGTTATCAGATAAATGTAGTGTAGCATATGTAGCATATTTTGGTGGTCAAAGGTCACTGTGACCTCACTAAACAAAAGAAATCACACACTAATTATGACTAAATTTCATACAGAATATCTGTCAGGATAAAATGATGACAGTGATTTATATCCAAAAGGTCAAAGGTCAACTTCACTCTGACATCATATGTTGTCTGTAAAAATAGCGTCTAAATCACACATATTAGTATAGTAATAACTTCCATTTAGCTGAAAATAAATAAATACACTTTATATTTAATTAAATTCACTTCACTACAAACATCATATGACTCTGGACAGACATGGATGTAAACTGTAACATCACTGGTTGGAGGAGACGTACAGCTGTGAGGCCGTGCGGCCTAATTCCAGTTTGACTGAGAGCTCTGAGAGCATTTTGGGCACAAATTCAGGAGTCTCATCAAGCAACTGATCATAAGAGACCCATTCAGAGACAGAGAGCGCTCAAATCTACCAGAGGAGTAACATCTGATAAGAGAAACAGATGGATGATGTGTGAACACGTCCGATCAGGAATGTTTTACTTCAACAGATTGCAAACTTCTTTTAGGATGGTAATATGTTACCTTTCAGAGATAACAGTGGGCATTTGGTGAATTGTGCTAATGAAACACGGCATGTGAGTGTGAAATGTCATCAAATGAAGCAATTTTAGCTAAAAGGCTGGAGGGTTTGCAGTCTTGAATTTCATTTTAAAGTGCAAACAAGTCTCAAGCTTGATGTTTTGTTTTTTCCTGTCAGTTGTCTCTATGAGCTGATGTGTTGAAGAGACTTTATTTTTCAGGTCATGAATGTCTTCGGTAGAGACATTGTGGGCGAGCAGCTCCTTCGAGGAAACTTTGAAAAAGCCAGCAGGATGTGACTTTGATGAAACTTGGGGCGACATGTTTTCTCTTGTAACTTGTGAATGCTTTTGTCATTGATAAATGTTGGAGCCTCGCTGAGCTCCTGGATGTTTTCAGGCGAGTTTTCTGCCGCTCAGAGCAGGTTTACTGTCGTTAGTTTTGATTAGGAGACAGAGAAGGAGGCCGGACCCATCTGGAACACAACCTGGTGCGTTCAGATGGGGAAATACTGCAGGAAACACACACACACACACACTGATGGGGGGAGGTGTGTGTGTGGAAGGTGCTTGGGCTCAGATCCCAACATCTGAAAAACATAAAGTTGTCCTCTCAGTAAATTATCTCTTAATAAATTATGCAACTAACGATTATTTTCATCATCCAGTAACCTGTCGATTATTTTCTTGATTAATTGATTAGTTGTTTGGTCTTTGGTAAAAAGTGTTGATCAGTGTTTCACCAGGCCCAAGAGGACGTCCTCAAATGTATACACAGCAGTCTCCAGCCTGTTTCCATTTATTTTGACATGTTTGACGTCGACTTTTAAAACTGAACTCATCTGTCTCCAGCTGTTGTGGCAGGCGTGTTTGTCGCTTTGTAGCAGCAACAATTCGTTGTAAAGATGAGGGTAGTTGCGACTTGTTCCACGAGCCTGTCCTCAAAACTTTCTGACATTGTTGTTGCTGGTGACGTATCTCCTGACCCCTGACCCCATCACTGCATTCTGCTCCCAAACTGCCCCTATCAGACATGTGTAGTGCATCTTACGGATGTGTAGCATTAAATTCTGAGGATGTGCACAACTGACGCTCCAAATGAAAGCAGGATACATGAGGCAGATGTCATGCGTTGACAGTTCAGACAGCAACAGACAACAGTTCAAACTGAGCAGAATTTATTTACTGGTAATTTTAAACATTGTCTGAAAAATACATTGCGCGCGTTAAAACCCATTTCATCAATTAATCACATTCTGCAATAGCCAAATCGTTTTATAGATGTAGCTGAAATCTGAGGCACTTTGCGCCGTGCATTGTGAACACGTTGCAAATTATCCTTGAAACCTGATAAAACTTCACTAAACTCTTCAACCTTTCAGACCGATCAGGATCACAGAGTCTGCAGGGAAACAACATTGTTTACTCGGCTAACGTTAGCAGTTTTATCAGCAGCAGCAGTCTGCTCTGCTTGCAGGTTTATGTTCGTGTCTGTGCTGAATGTGGTCACACATTGCTCCACTTAAGTGGTTTTATGACAGTTTATTCTGTTACAGCCGACAAACAACCTGATTTTCATTTTCTAGATCAAAATACTGACAAACCACGCTGGTTTTACGAACTTTCATCTGTCCCACTTTGCTGAGAACAACATTCGAGCCACACAGGCATCAGCATTAGGCTGCCGTTGGAAGGAAAAGGTGCTTTCTAAATCAACAGATGCTGTTTTGCATTGGAAATATTGTAAAGATTAAAAAAAGTATATAAATATATCCTTCAGACATCCTTCAGTTGAAGGGAATAATCTTGGTGCATTGCATCAGTGATTGATGACAGTAGATGAGACATTTTTTTAACATTGCCAAGTTATTCATTGAGCTGACTTTTTCAGAATAATAATGAGCGACTCTGGATGGAGAGAATATCTGTTTCTATCACATTATTGCTGCTTTCCCAAAAAACAGATTCAGGTGCACCCTTAATGTCCACTACAGTGTTTGTTTTTGCCAGTGAAAGGCTCAGATAAGGGCTGCAACTAACAATTATTTACATAGTCGAGTAATCGGTTGATTATTTTCTCAATTCATTGATAGATAGTTTGTTTTAAAATGTCAGAAAATTCATCATCAAATGTCTTGTTTTGTCCACAACCCAAAAATATTCTGTTTACTGTCAGAGAGGAGGAAAGAACCAGAAAATATTCACATTTAAGAATCTGAAATCAGAGGATTTTGATTTTTTTTTCTTAAAAAATGAATCAAGTAATCGTTGCAGCTGTAGCTCAGATTGTTATTCCAAGTGTCTGACAGCATTATGTCCCTACAGAGACAGACCTTTTTGTTAAAGATTAAGATCCTTTTTGTTTATGCAGAAACTGCTGATTTATCGTTTGGTTCAAAGCCACCAGACTCCATTTAAGAAAGCAGTAATTTTAGTTTCTGCTCTACTGCTGCCTCGATCATTTAGCTTGTTTGTGAGGCCTCTGAGTTTTAAGATGGATTGCTTTGTTTACCTTCCCTGCAGACATTTAGTCTGAAGTGTTTTTTGGCAGATTATTGGTCTTTGTTTGATGTGAGTTTTTTTTTTTTTTTAAAAAAAGCTCAAACTCTGCACTTACCATTCAATATCAGCTCTATAAAACTCTCAGCTATTTATAACTGAATTCATAAGTTCAGTACATGATTGATTTCTTCTCCAAGGACTCAGATACTGTCTTCTAGTGTAGATGATTTTCTTACGACATAGTTTAATAGTTGTGGACACATTGCAGAATCATCTGCACCATGACTCAGGCCAAATATCTCCATAATATGGTCTGATGATTTACTGTTTGATTCCTCGCTCCGTCCCTGCTCCTCCACGGCTCCTGTCTCTCGGGCTGCAGCCCTCAGAGAGACGCCGGTCGCTCCGTCCTGCATTTAAATCATTTTTCTCCCCGCGGACGTCCTTTTATGTTTTAAAGAGAAGCTTTTTAAAGCAGCGCCTGCTTCTCTGAGCTTCCGTCTGACTCTGAGCTTCAGAGACAGAGACTCCGGGGACACTCTGAGCTCTGGTCTGAGGTGAAGGAAACCGAGCTGTGGGAGTGTGTTTTACTCTTTATCAATGCTTAAATGCACCGATGTTGTGAGAAAAACATCATTCCCTCCGGTATTTCTCCTGTCTGGCTTCACTGTGATGGCTTAAAGCTTCTACCGGCTGCATGGTGTGTGTTTATTGATTAGATCGTCATTAATCAGATGAGATGATCAGCTGTTGAAGCTGAGAGGACACCAGCATTCACTCATGTTGAGAAGAAGTGAACAAATGTTAGTGAGCATGCCAGGGTGTCGAGATGCATCTCAAATGCTGCATTAATCTACAGTGACATGATAAAGTGATAATTGATCCTGATCTGATTCCTGATGCTCAGCTGTCTCGGATCAGCTGTTATAGTTCTGATTTTGATTCCTTTAAATGATGGTCAAATTTCCATCCTGCAGCACAAATAAAAAAAAACAGTATTTCCAGAAAATCATAAAAGAAAAATGTGCATGAATGTGCAACTTGAGCTTTAAAATGCATAAAATGCATAAATCCCTGCAGAAGTACTGTTAGCGACCAGATGCTAACTTGCCATTTTCAGTGTGTACGTTGCTAATTTGGTGGTTGTTGTTGTTTCCCATGGTGACGGGATTTTTGAAAATCGGACACAGATAGTGGATGCTGCCTAAAATAGGCGGCTGATAGCAGGCTTATACCCACAGACTGCATCTGGTGAGTTTGACTGGATTTCAGGGAAACTGCATCATATTTTATACGATATTACATCCAAGTATCACAATATTAATGTAACTTGATTACTCCCCGTTACTCTTCGATTACCTCGGTATGAAATATGGTGAAATTGTTCAGCCTAATGCAGTGTTTTTAGGGCTGCAACAAACAATTGTTTTAATCATCAATTAATCGGTCAATTATTTCTCTCAATTAATCAATTTGTTGTTTAGTCCATAAAATGTCAGAAAATGGTGAAAAATGTTGATCGAAGCTCAAATTGACGTCCTCAAATGTCTTGTTTTGTCCACAACTCGGAAATATTCAGTTTACTGTCAGAGAGAAGTAAAGAAAATAGAAAATATTCACAATTAAGACGCTGAAATCACTTTTTTCTTAAAAATGACTCAAAAAGATTTTTAAAACAGATGCATATTAATTTAATTGTCAGTTAATAATAGATTAATCATAGGTTTATTAGTTTGTCCAGCTGTTCCTTCCTGTGTTGATTGATTTAAATGATAATGAATTGGTGGCTGTGTGTGAACTGTGCATGGTAGTATATCGCTCTTTATTTTAAAATTGTAATCCCACTAATAATCTCCATTTTTACTAAATGTATCTGTAATCTGATTATGTTTTTTAAACTGTAATAGTAATGGAATACAGTTACCTTTTTTATTATGTAATCCCATTACATGTAATCCGTTACTCCCCAAGCCTGACGATGTATAAATGATTTGCACTCTGTTTCGATTGCAGTTTGTCACATTTTTGTTTTCTTAACTTCAGCTCCACCTCAGCTAAAGTGAAAAGTTTCTTCTGATATTTTAACTATTTTTCAAAATCTCAGCGTGTCCACTGAAAACATGCGGGCGGAGACATGAGGAGGTTTATTTTTATGATGAAGATGTTGGTGAAAGACGGCAGCAGAAGAGACGGTAAAGAATAAACTAAACTCAAACTACAACGTCCATCAGTGTCACTAACACAGACTGAACGAGTGAAAATCAAACTGAAATGAAATGGAAATATGTGAATGAAAACAAACAGCTCTGACTGTGTGTGAGTCACTGTGTGTGTGTTGTTAGTCTGTGTTAGTGTGGTGTGTGTGTGTGTGTGTGTGTGTGTGTGTGTGAGTCTGTGTGTGAGTCAGTGTGTGTGTTTGTGTGAGTCTGTGTGTGAAGTGAAGCTGTTTGTCATCATGTTGGATGATCAGTGTCACAGAGTCCAGCAGCTGTTAGTTTAACGTGACATGATGTCTTCAGTCAGAGCTGCTGTCCTGCTGAGAGAGCGTGCCACACACACCACACACACACACACACCACACACCACACACTGGCATTGTTGTGCAATTATGCAACTCCTCTCCGGGGCTTCACTAAATCACTCCAGTATGATCGATGGCTGCGTCCTCTCTGTGTTTGGTTTGCAGACAGACACAGAAACACGTCTGGACTTCTATACCTGTGAGGACCCTATTCAGTGTGTTTACAAGCTCTTAAGTAACCAGGTTATATTTGGCTTCCCCCAGTAAGATGATTTCTTTAAAATCATGTAACTGGATTTCCACTGCTGTCCAACCCCACTGCCGGATTAATGACTCCCAGTATTTCTATCTTTAAATGCAAATTCTGCTTTTATTTAGTTGTTTACTGTGAGCATGAATACAAATAGACTAAACTCAACTCAGCCCAACTCAAGTCGTATCCGATTCCTATTTTGTCCTCACATGTCATACCAGAGCACACAGGAGAGAAAAAAGACAACAGAACGACTAACGCTGTGTTAAAATAAATAAAATAGTGTTTATTCATATTAGAACTGCATATTTATATTTAAAAACTGACCTGTTGTTATTGTGACTCACATCCCGTCCACTGCTGTTCTCTGTTCACTCCTGTCACATGATGAATAGTGAAATTTACTCTCATCCTGTGGGAATCCGTCCAAAGTGTCAGCCTATTAGAGACTTGGTTTCTGTAATCTGAGTCTGGGATTAGAGAAACCTGTTTTTTCCAGGTGACAGCAGAGATCATTTCATGCCACAAACTGAAACTTAAGGGAACATCTGACTGTCTGTTAAGCCCTGATGGACACACAACAAAAACAAAACATAAACATACAAAAAACAGGACTGACACAGTGTCATCTTTTACCACTGTATCTGAGAGATTGAGGGACAAAATCTGATTACAGGCCTGTAATAAGATGCATGTATACACAGATTTACACTAAGCTGGTTACTACATTGTATGTAAACATGTTGCATTGATCACCTATGATTTGGTTTCTCTGCTTCTCTGATTGGCAACGTTTGCATGTACGAAATATTCTGGTTTTTGCCCCTATTCAGAAAAAGACAATATTCCTACTAAGTTGTTTACATGGATAACGAATAATCCACTGATATTACTATTTAAATGCAGCTGTGCATACTCTGATTCACGTTATGTTGTTTGTCCAACAACATATCCAAAAACGTGTTGATATCCTGATCTGTCATAATGTTTAAAAGTAGGTGTGTTTCTCCTTCTGCCCAGAAATGTGGGCTTATCTTTTGTTTTTGCTTTTTTAAATAATCTTTTTTATTATTACATGATCTTGCACAAAAACTGTGACATAACCTGTAGACCAATTTTAATAAATAAATGACACCATAGGCGTGTAATGCAGGCAAGAAAGAAAAAAATCTTTAGAATACTGACATATTAAAATAATAATGAAAGATAAGTGAGCATGAGTCCATTACCTCACCCCAACCTGAACCTTATTCTGTCCATAATCCTCAAACCAGGTCTTCATCCTTAAACAGACTTCAGGAGCAGACAGAATGTTGTCACTAAAACTGAAACTGGTCCTCACACTGATAGAACATAACAGACACACAAAAGACAGTTTGGACGGTCTGATCCGGGCTGAGCGGTTTGTCTCTCATCAGCCTCGGGGATCTGAGGACGGCTGTCGTCCAGACGGCCGCTCAGCATCCAAACACACAACAAGGAGGAGTCACAGTGATGTCACTGAGCGACCTTTGACCTTTACATCACAGCTCACGTGCAGCAGTGAATCAGCATGTTGTCATACAGCTGCACAAAACAGGAGCTACTGGACACAGATATCATACTACTACTGATAATACAGACAGATTATCAGTGGCACGACAACTTAACTCATGTTGGTACCATTGTTTCTATACTGCTGCTCCTCTTACTTCTTCTTCTACTGTCACGACTAAAACTACAACAGTTTGCATGTTTTTTAAACCTGTGTTGTTCAGTCCGGTTTGAAGCAGATTCTGGTTCGTTTTCACCGTTATTACAGTTTATTTGAGCAGATGTGAAAACATGCTTAAAGGTCACAACACACTAAAAGCTTCAATTGACACGTGTCAATAGACGTGTATTTATCAGTGGGGCCGTTTTAGACTACAGCAGAGCAGCACACCGACACACACCGAAGAGGTGAGGAGGGAGAGACAGCGTCTGGACACTTCATCATGATTTACAACAATGCAATGATTTGTGACCGGTTTCATGGAGGAGACGAGGGTCTGTCTGTCTGTCGGTCTGTCACTATAACAGTGATTCTAGTCTGCAGTGTATAAATGTAAAAATATTTTCATATAAAGTCGACACCACGCTCCCCTTTCCCTCCTTCCTTACTGCTGCCTTTCTCTCCTCCATCACAGTTATGATTAATATTTATATCCAAAATGAGCAAAAAATAATTATAAAGCATCGATAGTGGCTATGAAGTTATAAAGTAGTTAAATCGAGCTCCACTTCCTGCAGCGCTGATGCAACTCTGTGTGAAGACAGACGGGTCTGTCTGAGAAACAACACAAAAACATGCTGCACACTGATGCAGAATCTAATGTCACTTCTAGCGTGTGTTTACAGTATTTCCGTATTCCGCGATATGGAATAAACAAAAAATGAGTGGTTTTATTTTTTGCTGCTTCTTGTTACAGGGAATTTCACAACCTTTTCCTTAATGTCATAGAAGATCAAAGTGAGTTGATGGTCATGAATGACTCACATCGTCTGAAATGCTCATTTGAAATTGAGACGTAGAGGGAGAAAAGCTTGTATCAGTTAAGGGCTGGATGATCACTGCTGTTGTTGCTTTGTATTAGTAATATTAGTTATAATTCTGCTGTAACAACCACAACAACTGCAGCTCCATCAATTATTTGTCTCACATTTTTAATTAAGATATTTTATGTTTTCTTTCTGTTTCTAAAGGCTCGCAGATGAGCACTCTCCCTGCAGCCCTCTATGTGTATGTGTTGACATTTGATTGGTTAAAAAACATTTTCTCTTCCTGTTTTGGAGACTGATAAACTTGTAGCGAGCTTGCTGCTGAAATATGGACTGGCATGAGACAAACCAGGACTCATGACAAAGTGAGAAATCCTGTATTATTACATTTTTTAATCCCCACTGTCTTATGAGGTGTTCATATGCAAGCTAGGCTCAAGAAATTGGTTTTAAATTTACGATTATTGACTTTTTACAATGGTTCATAATCTTTCAAGAGAGAATCACAAATCACCCAAGAACTGATCATTTCACTCACTCCAATGTGCGAGTTTTGTCTTTGAAAATTGAAAAAATCTGTTATCCTTGCAATAGTTCAATTCAGGAACCAGACCTTTAGATGTGAAGCCGCCCTTATTAGAACACTTTTTGTCTTGTAATTCTACTACAACAACCACAACACAACATCTCCATCAACTGTTTGTCTCTTGAGTCTCGCAGACAAGCACCATCCCTGCAGCCCTCCTGCTCCGACACGCACGGCATGCTGGGACGCTCGCGGGTTGTTTCCCACCGAATCCATGTGAATCAGCATTTAATTAACTGATGGGGGAGCTTCCCAGACTCCCAGCAGGTCTCAGTTTGTTCAGTTTTCACATTGATCTTTGGATTTGTCGGAGGTGGAGTCTCCGACTGCATAAACTGTGTTTTTACCTCCTTCTGATTAACTTCACATCCACTGAGCGAGGAGGCAGACGCAGGAAAATCAAAGGAGAGACAGAGGACGAGAGAGAGATAGAGAGAGATAAGGAGATGATGGAGAGAGAGACGAAGGGAGAGAGAGAGAGAGAGAGAGCTGTGCAGAACACTGTAATTATGTCGTCTCGTCCCTCGATCGCCCTGCTGAGATGAGCGTTTAGTGAAAGAGATGAATCAGCGTTTCCTTTGAGGAGAAAAATAACAGCTCGATAAAGAGGCCGCACAAAAAAAAAAAGAAAAAACAAGAAAACAAAAACCATTTAACCCACCGCTTACACACACAGTCACACACACTGGGAAGATAAACAGAGAGCAAACCAAACAGCCTCCTTGTTTAAATTTAAATGTCGCCTTTGATGGAGCTGTGATGGTGGTGGCTGTTTTCCCAGTTCCACCTCATCATCCCTGAAATGACCGAACGTGTTTACATGCAGACGAAACATGAAATTCAAATGTAATTAAGATAATAATGCAGATAAAGGTTGACCAGATGATGCACCGTACTGTTGCTGTTTCACAGGAATATTTCTCAGATCTTCTGCAGTACGTTTCTTTTTACAGATAAATATTCTATATTTTTTCATCTTTCATCTCTTGTATGTTTTTATTCTGTTGACCTGATCTCAAGGTGAACTGAATGTCTTTTTAAAGTATAATTGCACAAATTATGATAAAATTTTGCTAATCAAGCAACAAATAAACAAGAAAACACCATGTTGTGAATAACACACTGATGTCTTAGTAATTCACATGCTATTACGATACATTTTTTTGCTTTTTACGCTTAATTTCGCATAATTTAGTCCAGTGGTCTCAACCTTTTCGTGTCACGACCCCATATCTAATACACGAAAGCGAGCAAACTCACTTGACACATGACATCACTGGTACAGGAAGTGTGATGTATAAAGCTGCTTCCTGGGTCTCGTTTCATGCATCTTGCGACAATATTTTATTTTATTCTTCACGAGAGTGTTTCTCAAGAGTGTCTGGGCAAAAATTTTTACAGGTGCAGTACAAAAAATGACTTAAAGGAAAAAAAAGGTCTGTACACTGTTAAGTTCCCAACAGACACGTTTTATTCTCTGTTACAGGGCAAAGTTACAATCTACGAGATCGTCCTCAGGCAAATGTGGCAAGAGACAAACAGTCTTTTCTAACACGAGGTGGCAATCACCTGCCGAAAACAAAAAAACAGAATAAAAATAAACACCACAAGAGGGCGGCCAAATGTACGTAACAGAAGCATCTCAGGAAGCAGAAGAATTGGAAGTTCAAAATATATTTTACAGCACAATACTGAAAATGTTAATCTAGCAAAAAATGTATGGACAGAAATGTCTAATAATTAATCCACATACAATTATCAGGGACTTTAGTCCAAGTGTTACCTTGCGAGACAGCTCGATTTGCAAAATCACGAGATCATGTGAGAATCCATCTTTTCGGGCTTCAAGTTATACATTTGTGTCTGCACCAAAAGTGGTGCAGCCAATCAGCACTCTGGGAGGGACTATTGGCAGCTATGGGCGTGCTTTTTAGGTGTGATGACAGCAAGTAGCGTCCACGGAAACGAGTCGTCTCAAACAAACAATGGCGGCTCCTGAAGAGGTTAATGTAGATACTGAGATAGCGTCAGTTATATCAGAACCAGAGAGTATGTCTTCATTCAAAGAAGAGCAAAGAACGACACTGAAGGCCTTTCTCCATGGAAAAGATGTTTTCGCTCTCCTCCTGACCAGCTTCGGCAGGAGTTTGATCTGATAGGTTGGATGTGATACGGCGCCTGCCCTTTTCCAAACAGTTTCTAGGGACGACTTCCCAGATGGTTCTGTGTAATGAACCATCTGGCGTGTCAGGTTAGTCCAAGTGTGGACAAGAAAAAATTCTGCACTCAGAGAGGTCAAGATTTAAATGTTGATGTTACTGAACATAGACACTCTGAACTCTCCTGGATAATGAGAATAATAATAATAATGATAAATACTACAGTACCCAGGACCTCCAGCCGTTGTTGCCGTGGAGAAGGAGTGAGTCTTGAGAGTGCTGCGATTCACTGCAAGTTGGAAGTTGAAAGTTACAAGCTGGTATCACTGACTCCAGATCTAAATATGTTCCCATGCATCTGTTCAGGAAAACATGTACGCCTGCAGCAAACTAATGTTTGTATGACAAGTGTCTGAACTTTATGAGCATCTACAGCTGCTGATGTGAAGGATTATAGCACACATTAAGACTGGAGGAGGAGGATCCTGCACGCTCACACCGACTTCTATCAAACTATCTATCAAACAACTGAATAGAAATGGCACCACACAAACATTACATATAGTAAAAACTACTGAGAAGTTGATTCTACTTACTGTTCACTGTGTGCGTCACCATTTTGCTGTGATGTCAGGTGGGTCAGTAATTTCGGGCTGGACGGTTCTTGCCTGAGTTTCCGACTTTGAATTCTGACTTGAATGACCGATCCATTGCACTTTTCTGTGTCTGAGGTCGTGTTTGTGAGTTCAGAAAGAATTGCACCACGAGGCTTGAGTCAGAGCTGCAGTGAATCCAAAATGCTTCGCTGTTGCAGTGAGAACAAGACACAGCAGATAAGACGCAGACTGTAAAAACCTTTAGCTTCTGTATGCTGTCAGTGATGCACATAACATTTATACAATCCTTTTTTGGTGGTTGGAATTTGGGTGGAGGCAGAATAACTCTCTAAACATGTTAGCCAACAGTAGCTAGCAGGTTTTGTTGGCTTGTTTGCTAACAATGGCTGAGGAAAATACGAGCTGAATATGTACGGTCACTCGCTCTCCACGACCGCGAGTGTTACAGTTCACATTAACCGATGGGAGCAGCCTGGCCGACCTGCACACTCTCACTCAAAGGATGGACCATCTTTCTACGACTGCCGTGTAGGGTTGGGCAACTGGCAGTGGCTTCTGGTACCAACAGGATGATATTTTAGGTTGATCATGTGACCTACTGTTGTGTGTTTGGCTCCAGTTTTGACTGTCATGTCGTCGGCTCTACCCCCTTAGAAAAACAGGTTCCAAGGGGGTTCCTCCTGAAGGGCTGAGGTTCTACCCACAACCATTTGCCTTTTTGAGGAGAGGGTTTGTCAATCCATCCATCCTAGAACCCTTCTTGGAAAAAAAGAGCTCTAGGATTGTTGTAAGATTGTTCTCATTAGAACCCCCTGAATCAATTCTGTACCCTTATAATATAAAAAGGTTCTCGGTCAAAACCCCTGGTTGGGTTCTAGGTGAAAACCCTTGGAATATAGCGAAGTTCTCAGTTGAACCCCTTGCGTGGGTTCTTGTTAGTACCCAATAAAAGGTGGAAAAATTCTAGATAGAAACCTGAGAAAGAGTACTGGGTGGAACCACTGCAACATAGGAAGGTTCTCCTTTGAACACTCTCATAAGAGGTTCTGGGTGAAACCTTTCACAGAGAGTTCTAGGTACAACCCTTTATGTTGGGTTCGAGGTAGAACCCTAGAAGTTTTCCAAGTGGAAACTTTATTAAAGTTTCTACCAGGAACCAAAAAGAGTTCTCCTGTGGGGACAGGCCGAAGAACCCTTTGTGGTCTGTAGCTGCTCCCAGCTGTGTGTTTCATTATCTTATATAACGGCAGACTTTGGCTGACGTGAGGCGTTCATGTTCATTTCTATTTTCAGGCAAAGCGATGAGTTTCCCAAGTGTTTTTTATGTGAACTTTATTTACAAACTGGTGACTGCAGCAACATTCATGTGACATAAGTTCCCAAACATCCTCAGTGTCAGTGGGCATCCTGAGGTCACCTCCTGACCCGCCCTCCGGTCCGAGCCGGGCGAGCTGAGGTGGCAGGAACACGGCTGAACGGCCCATTAACCGCCGTCTCACCACGCCACGCTACGGTACGCCACCGCTGATTTATGACACTGCAGCAGGCTGGCGAGGGTGAGCGGTAAATCAGAATAAATGGATGTGGCGGTGGAGTGAGTGTGAGTGTGTGTGTGTGTGTGTGTGTCCCGAGGAGGAGACACACAACTGCTGTGAGGAAGACGAAACCAAACAGCTCAGTGTGGTGTCACCTGCAGCCAGACACTCACCCAGGAACACATGAATATGTATGAACACACACACACACACGTTGATGTTTGGTGTGTGAGGGGGGGGGCGGGTGGAGTTGGGGTGGGGGGGTTACTGAGGCTGAATGCTATCATTAGTGTTGGAGGGGGTGAGCGTTAAGTAGCAGCTATATAAATGCAAATTCCTCATCATTTCCTCGCCGTGTCTCCTCTCATTGTGCTGCGTTCGAGTTCAGCTCGGCCGCGTTTCCTCCTCCGCTCACCTCACCCTGCACCTCCCTCACCTCCACTTTCTGTCTCCACCTTTTTCTATCTCCAACTCAGACGTCTCTCCTGCTTTAAAAAAAAAACCACACACACAAAACAAAACCAGAGCAGACTTCTCATATCACTTGCTGCAGAATAAAGAGAGGATATTTGAACAGATCATTGATTTCTCCCTCTCCACTAACGCGCTCTCTAAATGTGTTTGTCCGCCGTGTTTATTGACGTTCTTTGCTGCTGTGTAATTATTCCCATCAGGAGAACAGCCACTGAGTTCTCTAATAACACCATTAGGGTCTGCAGCAGTACAGCGCAGAGCAAATTAAAAGCCTTATTAGCACCTGAAAGGGGTTCTTCACAGTGATTATGAGCACAATACTGACACAACAGCAGCAGCATTTACTCATGTACACCATGTAAATGCAATTTTGACTTATTTGCATTTTATGTTAAACCTCTAGAGCAGTGGGGGGTTTTTTCAGGGGACCAATTTTTAAAAAAAATGACAAACCATTGGGACCCATTTTCACAACAGGCCTCATCAATAAATCTTGGGAAGACTTTCTTGGACATTCTTGATCATTTTTACTGCCATTTGCCCATCACCCCGTCACTTGATTTACTCTATAAGGTTATTATGGGATTATTGATCATTGATGCCAAAAAAAAAAAAGTTGCCTATCACAGCTTTAAATGACACGCGAAAAGCTTAAAATGCGTTGACATGATACGTGAAATGTCCTCAAAGGACCAGTATGTAGGAATTAGTGGTATCTGGCGTTAAGGTTGTAGATTGTAACCAACCACTGCTCGCCTCACCCTCCCCTTCCACCACAGTTTGATTTGGTTTAGGCACCACAACTACTTGATTAAGTTCAGGAAAATATCATGTTTTGGTTTAAACGAGTACACTTTTACTTATGTAAGTCACGTGACGTACATAACGTTATGCAACCTAAACTTGAGATAACGTTGACTTCAGGATGATAGTCTTGTGTTTGTTTGACCCATCCATTGACCTCCTTCATAGGCTGACTTTGTTGCTCTTTATACAATGTCACCTGACGTGGATCGGTTTAAGTCTCAGTCACTGAAAATGTCTCATACAGACGCCGAAGGAGAGCTTGTGCAGCTGAATGAGATGAGAACAGGCTGGACACACCTGCCAGCAGGTGACCAGTAACCTGGATACTGTTTGAATCATGTAATAACCAGTTTTCTCATATTCCATGTGAACATCATGTCTCAAATTAGGGCTGCAACTGACGTTGATCAGTCATCGATTATTGAAACGGTTAATCAATTAGTCGACCAAACAAGTCCAACTCAAGTTTTTCACCTGAGTTTGTGAGAGACAGAGACAGAGAGAGTCGTGTCTAGAAGGGAATCCACAAAACATCACTAGAGTGATCAGCACAAATCTCAAGAGAGTTTTGCAAATCAAGGGTTCCCTTCTAGACACGGCTGAGAGAGAGGAGCACATCTCCAACAATAGAAGATCAGTTTATGCTTTAATGAATCTGTGGGAAAAAACTGACATAAACACCATATTTTTTGTTCTTGATTCTGGAATTCTGCGCGCTGGTATAGACAGAGTTGTCTTGGCTGTTAAATGCAAGCTAGCTAACAAGTCCGAGTCGGCATCGTCCACATGTCCAACATGCCTCCTCTTCAAATGTTTGTGCATTAATGACACACTCACATGATAAACAAGGTCCACCATACAAATCTTGTAGTTTATCCTTTTCTTTGTCATGTTGAGGGTGAAATGCTCCCAGAATTGAACCATTTTGCTCTGGTTTGTTCGCCTGCCGCTTCCCTGTCACTATTGTGCCTGTGCACCTCTCAGCAGAGATGGGAAGGAACGGGAAGATGGCTCACTCGCTACCTCCATCAGCTCCTGAGAAACGATATTTAGTTCAGCTCCACAGCATTAAAAACATGTGCAATGACGTAACAACCAAGAGTCATCAATAATGCAGCCCTATCTTAAATATGATCAAAAATAGGATAAGTATCAAAACCAGGCTACTAGAGCACATGTGAATGCACTACCCACGCAGCCTGTGAGAGAATAGAAAGCGTCTTCCTTGACATTATAACATTTTAACTCACCACTGCTCTCTCTGTCTCTGTCTCCTCCTCTCTTAGAGAATTTAAAATTAGCTCCACCTCCCAATGTTGCAACAAAAAAGAAACCACAGTTTCCCTTTTCCACTTAACATTTAATTATGACCTGAAGATCCATAGTTGTATCATGAAATAATAATTTATTAAACATTCTTACTTACAAATACTTTAAATAGTTCGTTAGTAAAATCTTGTTGTTTTTAAATTGACTGTTTATTTGCCAAGAAAAGCAAATTACAGTTTTACAATTCATCTGTGCAAACCTCCAGGAACGCTGTTACTGTTTCTCACAAATGCATCACTTCTGTCACTTTTAGTTGAATTTGAATTCAGCTCTTGACCCTGCAAACAGCCCCACAGGATCGGTGCTCAAATCTGGATCTCCAAAATCTAATTAGCTCCTCGTGGCCTGAGGCTGATCTGTCCTCCAGATCTGACTGAGAGCTGTTGGTTAAGTTTGTGAGAAATCCTGCTGACAGACAGACAGACAGCAGCTTAACCTCTGTCACAGAGGGGATGAAATTTCCCCGAAATCACCAAAATACCCTTAAAACCAGGAAAAAAAGAGGTAAACCTGCTGAGTGAATGCTTTTTATGTCTAACGCTGCCGACTGATTGGATGGATTCTAATAATTGTCTCAGGATCGGGTCCAGCTGTGATGCTTGACATGCTGTTAAACCCTGTTTGTGTGGTGTGTCTTCAGATCCTCCTGTGATTTGCTGCTGCAGAGGTCGTGTGAATCTGCCTCGTCTGTCCACAATCTGGAAAGGAAATTATTTCCCCAAACACAGAGGCTGTCAGATAAGAGAGGTGGACATTCAGGGTTTTAAGTTAAATGTCTTAACAACTATTGGCTGGATAACCATAAAATTTGATTCAGACCTCAGTGTGCATTTTGGGAACTTTAATGTGTTTTATAGGGATGTAATGATAACAAAAACTCAAGGTTTAATAGTACCACAACAAAAAACATGATAAATAATAAAAAGTCCACAAAATTTATTGCGATATTAAAAACAAATGCAATATTAAATAATAAATCAGATGTGAACTGCAGTTTTTGTATCATATAAAATTTGTTTTACCTTTTAACTTAAAGTGATTCTGCTTTCCGTCTTTAATAAAACAAAGAAAAGTAGCATTTGCAAAAAAAAAAAAAGGTATGAATTGTCTTTGGTAATGGATGTTTCAGTCATGTACAATTACAAAACATGCAGCAAATGCAGCAGTCAGTAGCAGTCATTTTATAAAATAAAATACAAATAATATCATGGTAGATATGGTCACAGTCTGGTACAGTATTGAAACATTTTTTTATTGTGCTGCAATATTTAATATATTGTTAAATCCAAAGTTTATGACTAAATACTTGCAAAACTAATGACTTGCATCAGCTGCAGCAGTACTTCACATTTAGTGCTGATTACTAAACGTTAGGATGGTAAACATTACACGGCTAAACATCAGTATGTTAGCATTTTCATTGTGAGTGTGTTAGCATGCTGGTGTTAGCATTTAGCTCAAAGCATCAATCTCCTTAAGTACAGTTTTACAGCACTGTTAGCATAGCTGTAGACAAAACACTGCACAATGATTTCTAAGATTATGAGACAGGATTTTGCATCTCTGGAAGTTATCACGGCTGCAACTATTTTATCTTTTCGTTACAAGGTAAAAAGCAGAAATCTGACATTGCATTTATGTATACAGTGCAGCACCTTGCCAAATGATGCTGTGTTGCATTGCAGCAATAGAACACAACCCTAGTCTTGTTACCTTATAGATGGTTTTCAGCCCTCTCTGCTAGAAAGTGTCCTCTAGGGTACCCTTCCAGTGGACAAAACACAATGCAGTGACATCTAGGCTGCAATATGTTCGTTATATACTCGTCTAAATAACGGATTGTAAATGTTTCACCGTGAATGCATCATAACCTTCATGCTGGTGGCCTTTTTATTTTTTTCATCCCTGCCCCTCAGACAGCCTGAGTCCGCCCCTGTAGGACTCCACAAGTACAGAATAGATTACAATGGAATAAACTAGAATATGCAAAAGTTTAGTCTTTCTTTCTGAGCTGCAGGAGAAACAAATGTGCTGACATAATAACTCCAAATACAACAGACTGGACAATGTTACATGATTGTTTGAGTAAATAATCATTATGCAGCATTTAATCAAATTAAAGTCTGTGTGCAGAGTCACACTGCAGCAGGCTGGTGGCTCTGGAGCAGCTCCACAGAAAGCTGCGGCTCAACTGAGCAGATGGCTTTCAGGCCTACTTATTACGGCGCCAAAGAGCCTGTGGGCAAGGCATCACACAGCGGCCGACTGTTTGCACTAAAACTGGCCACTCTGCTCACCCAGAAACACTTTTACTGGGTCAATAAAACCACAGAGGGCTGCTAAAAGTTCTCACTTCACACTTTGAGTTGACTACACCATTAGATCAGCTGGAGACAGTGATGTTCGTGTCTGATAGATAAACTCTTTTTTTGTTTAGTAACATGTTATTGGTTCTTGATTTTTGTTTGCTACCAATATTTTTACTTTTTCAACATATTTATACAGAATAAATAATTACTATAATATTTATGCATTAAGCCAACTAAAGAGCAGCTGCCACTGACAAATTTTGTTCAGTATTTCAGTCTTTTAGTGCCGGATACAGAAGCTGAGATGTGGAGCAGGGAGAGTTCAGGCCAAAATAACAAACCAGTGAGAAAAAACAGGCAAAAACAAAATATTAAAAAATGGCAGTTCTCTTCCTTCCTGGTAGAGAGTTAAAGGAAGTGTAACACCTAAAATAACTGATTGATTGACAGAAATCTAACAGAAAAATCATCACTTTTCTGACAGTAACCTGAGAAGAACATACTAAGGAGACGTGGAGATGTGTGCATTCATGGTGTGCTGGAAAAAATCGGAAAAATTAGTTCCCGACTGGGAAATTTCACATGGACATCCCTTCATCTTAGAAACAGCAAAAATTTTGGCCCATGATTTGCCAAGTTGTTGACGTCATATATGCAGAAACATAGCGGATGAAAGTAAATGACAGATAACTTTGAAATAACTCATGCATCGCATATCAATTTTTTGCTAACCTGCAATTTAGCAAAGTTATTTATTAGCATTAACTCTGATAACAAGTCAGGTTAAAAAAAACAATATTTTAGTGGTTTCAGGAAACGTACTGGTGCAGCACCAAGTCTGGGACTTGGAATAAAAAACTTCAAACTGTTCCAGCATACTTGAATACCAATATGAATATGTTTGTGACTTTAAAACTCATAAACAAACCAAAGTAGTTCCTACATGATACTGCTCACAACAAGGATTATTTTGAGCAATCAGGTCATGATTTCTTTTCAGGTTTTTCAAATGTATTTTTTGGTGCTTTGAGCACCGCAGGACTTGAGCCATCTAGTTCCATTACATTTGAGAAAAGACAGGCATCTCTGCAACTGTGCAGCTCACACCAAAACAGTCTAGATGGATAAACAGCAAAACAGGCCAATGAAAAAATATGTATTTTTGCTTTTGGGATGAACTGTTCCTTTACAAGTGAAAGTCATATTGACATGACACAACCTGGTGTGACACCCCCACGTTTATGGGTTAAACTTCCAAAGACAGAAGAAGGAACGGTTCTTTTCTCAGCTGGACAGATAATGAAAAAGAGACGGAGACTGAACTCCAAAGCGTGGTACTATTTATCCACTGAGAAGAAGGAATCAATAACTAACACACACACAGACAGACACACACCAGCAGCAACGAGCCTCTTTAACTTGGACTCAGACTAATAAAGAGAAAAGGAGAGGGCAGGATGAGACAGATAAAGGCAGCAGAGACAGATAGAAAACGACTTTGATAGAGAAACAGGTGATCTGGTGTTAAATTCATATCCTTCCACTGTTTGTAAGCAGTCATATCATCGCTCCTGCTGCTGCCTTCATTCATCTTCATCAGCCCTGATGGGTATTAATCAGAGTTTAACGACGGTATCGATCCAGGGGCAGACTCAGAACTGCAGCTCAGTCCTACGTTTCCTATTGAGCTGTGTAGGAGCAAACCTTTAAACATGACTATTGATCTGCAGGACAGCTCGGCTCCTCCGAACTGGGATCACACTAAATGACTCCTTTATGGCTCACACTGCTGGTTTATCTGTGTAATTAGATATTACAGCAGCAGCAGCACCTGAGAGGACGTTTCTCGCTGATTACGGGCACGTAACAGGCGATACAAGCGGCTACTGAAAGTCCTGATAATCCCTGTAAAAACTGTCCTTCAGGCTGTTTTGGATTTTATGTTTAACAGTCTGGGCTCAGGTCCACTGAGGAGCCTTTTGGAAAATTAACACCCTCATTTTTTACACTGTTTTTGTGTCTTTCTTTCTCCTCCTTCATCACTGCTGAAGGCTGCTGGAGCACTTTTCTTTTCTCATTCAACTTATTTCAGTTCAGCTGATTAATAACACAACAGTCCTGTTGAAGGACGTCAGTGAAGATGTTTGACTTTGATCTTATTTGTGCATGTGGGTGCATATAAGTTTATTGCACATTAAAAGGAACATTTTTAAAGGGTGAAACCTGGTTCACATGTGGGTGTCAGACTTCTGGAGGAGTCCAAATGGAACCAGGATCAATTGATAGTGAGATAAAGTAACTGTAATCCCAAACAAGTTCACTCTCAACACAAATGCTGAGCAGCGCAGTGAGTCTCCTGAATTAGAATCCAAAATACTGTCAGAACTGCAAATAATACTGTATGTTTGTCTGCAGCCTGTATAAGACTTAATCAATAATAATAATAATAACCCTAGAAATTAAGGTCATATAGAACTAATCTTCTATTAATATAATGAGGTAACGTTAATTAACGAATCTGGCAGGCAGGGTTGTGTAGTAATGGATTGAATGTAATCGAGATTTCCTAATCGGATTACAAAATATAAACAAGTATAATCATCCCAGGTTATATTTGAAAAAGAAAAGAAAAATAAGAGTCGGAGAAGGGGACAATATTTCAAGACAAGAACTTTCTGAGATTAAAGGGATAGTAGCATTATTTTTAAGTGGGGTTGTATGAGCTACAAATAGCCCCTAAGTACCGTGATTGCAGTAGAAGACTCTCCACACTCCTCCCGTTAGCGACGCCAGCCCATAGTCCTGCTCAGAGATTTCCAACATACAGTGTTGTGAACGGTCCCAAAAAAACGGCCTATTTTCGCGGCCTAGAAGAGGTTTTACCGGAAAAAAATACACAGTTCCATTGTTCACTATAATAAAATTATTCTCAGCCCCTCAAAGTGCAGGAAAAACGCAGTTTTTATTTGGACCTAACCAACTCACGTATCCCTCCGCCCAGGGTTAGCGCCCGCTGATCAGCTGTTTACACAGTGTACTACGCAGAGCGCTGTAGTGCTCCGCCGATCAGCTGTTTTGAGTCATTGTTGATTGTGATTTCGAGGACGGAAGATGGTGAAACCTCTTCAAACATTTTGAAAATGGTTCGTGTGTGTTGCTATCCAGGATGCAGTAACAAAGCTGTGTCCCACAGCCCTTACAGCTTTCACCGCATTCCTTTGCGTGATATTGGCCTTCGGCAGCTAGTTCCTCTAAACTTGGATGTCAACATGCCACCGGCATCACTAAAGGATCTCCGTGTTTGCAGTCACCATTTCGCTGAAGAGGATTTTGTGAGAACACTTTCACTGCTGTGTCCATCCATCTGGTAAGACAAGTGAAACACCTGTGAAAGAGTGTAATGTAGCCTATCACTGCAGTGCAAATTTATCACATAGGTGAAAACGGAGATGTAGTGCTGTAACATGAAAATGAATTTGGCTGATTCTTGAATTACCTTACACCGATGTTTCCTCTCTCTCTCTCAGCCCGTTCAGTTTCCATCTGCAACAGCTCTTCTTCAGTGTACTCCGGTTCATACAGATATCCGCTTGCTTCCAAAGTGAATGGCACTTCATTCTCGCTGTCACTGTCAAAATCACTCATTTTTAAAAAGTATATTATATCTCTACTCTTCCTCAAAAAGCCAAGACACTGACCAAAACAGCTGATCGGCGGAGCACTACAGCGCTCTGCGTAGTAGCTACACTGTGTAGTAGGCTGATCAGCGGGCGCTAACCCTGCACTTTGAGGGGCTGAGAATAATTTTATTATAGCGAACAATGGAACTGTGTATTTTTTTCCGGTAAAACCTCTTCTAGGCCGCGAAAATAGGCCGTTTTTTTGGGACCGTTCACAACACTGTATGTTGGAAATCTCTGAGCAGGACTATGGGCTGGCGTCGCTAACGGGAGGAGTGTGGAGAGTCTTCTACTGCAATCACGGTACTTAGGGGCTATTTGTAGCTCATACAACCCCACTTAAAAATAATGCTACTATCCCTTTAAAGTTGTAAATTTATAAGAAAAAAACAGATATTCTCTGAGATTATAGAGTCAGAAATATGCAAGAGTCACAACTTTATCAGAAAAAAAAATTACTTAAGTAAAATATGTTTTGTTCTTTTTTCAAGGAAACTCATTGCTTCACTTTCCAAGGTTGGATTAACCTCGTTGCATCACTGATGAAGCCACTTACTGTGTATTATTGTCATCTTACTGTTGTGTTTGTGTCTCTGATATATTTATTTTATAATGAATTGAATTGTTCTTTCTGCTTTGTTCTACTTTACTCTGTTTTAGGTGCTATTGTATTATTTTATGCTTTTTTATGCAGGTCTTCCTGTTTAGCATTTATAGGCAACATATTAAATGTGTTTATTAATGTATTTGTCAACATCTATAACTCCTCCTGTGGACGTACACTGAGGAGGCTGCTGCATGAACAGATAGTAAATCACAATATACAATAATATAAACTAGAACATCCAGTTTTCTCTGCATCAGCACTTTACAAAAGCATTGCACTGACTGCTACTGAACATTATTACGTGTCTTGGGTGCCGTCCAGTCACTGCTTCCTGTTCTATCATGAGAACACTGATGCAAATTCAGAACACTTGAATAAATTAAACTAAATGTTTATATACTGCTGCGTATGAATGATAAGTTGACTGAAGTGTGACTTAGTTCTCTCTCATCAATGATTAATGATGATCATCATTAAATTATCATCTTCAGTAGAGTCTTTTCATCTCCTCCAGGAAACACAGTGTTTTAACCTCTCAACACAATCTTCAGATTTGAGGTTTTAATGCGGCTCAGACAGGAGGAGATGTCGGGGTCAGATCACTGAAAAACAAAACAAAAGTTCCCGTCAGTCTGCCTCATCACATCAGTCTCCTGTGCCAACAGATAATTGAACCTGTTGATATTGAATCTATCATAATTCATTGTTAAAAATAGTTTCAGACACAACAATGAAAATAAGTTGAACTGACTCTACTGATCTCTTATTGTTTCCAGCGACAGAACAGCTGCTCGTTATAATCCTGACCTTCATCTCTCTCCTCAGATCTGACTATGAGATGGAGTATGACAGATACCCTGACGACCACTACAACAGGTACCGAACATCTATTAACCTCATCGTCTGTTCTATTTCCTGCTTTGTGTCTCTGCCATGATTGGTTCACACGGCCTGCGAGATATCTCTGAAAGTTGGAAACGCGCATCCAAGTTTTCATGTTACCTGACATCATCACCTCCACCACAGATATCAGATTAAAAAGACGATCTTTGGTGAGCTTTTGTCATTCACTCTTTCCCTGCCAGTTTTTTTTTAAAGAAGTTGCGAGCCAGCGCCAGCTTTTTTTTTTTTTTTTTTTTTTTTTTTTTTTTACAAAATTCAAAGATTTTCCAACACCCACTGACTATTCAGTTATATGAATATGTTATATGACAAAAAAAACTTTGTTCTAGCTTCACTCATTCTTTTTTATCTGCACATGTTGGTTGGTTGCATCAAAAACTCAACTTTTCAGACAACAGAATGAGAAACATTTTACAAACAGAATATCTAGATCTGCAGCTGAGCACTGATGTTTTCATGCTACATAACATCATCTTCTTCTTCTGCTGCTGCTGCTGAATTCTGGTGGTTCTCTTCTTCTTCAAGTGACAAATTTTTGTCAGATGATCCCTCACAGCGTCCCCCTACTGCCTGGCAGTGAAAACAGCAATGGCCGGAACATCTTGTCATTGGCTGGGAAAGAGCTGACTAGTTTACTTTGTTTTGTAGCAGCTTTTGTAGTTAAAGAAAGTTAAGTTAGGTTTGCTGCTTTAGTTTTTTAGATAGTGAGGCAGGTTATTAAGTTAGCCTTAAGTTAAGGCTAACTTAAGGTAAAAAGAAAGATGGCTGACTCAGTGACCTTGTGGTGTGTGTAGGATAGTCGTGACAGGTTAAAAAGTTAGTTTGCATGTAAGACGGTGTATCTATAGTCCTTTTTACTCAGAGATCCCATCACAAAGGCTCGTCTCTGTACAGCCTTTGTCTTTTTACGCTGAACCAAGGAGTAACCAGCATGTCATTTTATAGTGTTACAACAGCACACAAGTGATTGTGCTTGTCTGCTCTTTTCTAATCACACGTAGAGCTGACAACCTCATGAGTTTATAACATAAAGATCAGAGCTTTATGAATAATGTGACAGGAATTATGTGTTTGTTGTTGTTTGTCAATCCAGGATTTTGTCCACAGAAGAAAAATACGTGTGGCTTCAACAACACATCCTCAGACCTAAACACCAGAATAGGTCAACTGACGGTTACTCCCAGCGACAGGCTTACTGGACCTTAACGTTACGTTACACTGGTCACTTTACACATTACACATGTGGCTTACATTGTGAAACAGTTTTGTTCAGTTTAGGAGATAAAACTACTTGGTAAGATTTAGGAAAAATCCTGTTTTGTGTTAAAATAACTACGTTCTTTAGATCACATGATGAAAGTGACTTCACTCGCGTGATGGAAGTGATGGAACGGACGTCACATTCGTAATGAAATTACTCAAAACTTGAAATAAATCATTTAATTTTTGTTTCACACAGGACTTTAACCCAGATGTCCTGGGTGGAAGTCCTTGAGACATCCATTCTCCCCCCAACTCTACCAAATGTGGACTTTCTTGCTCATAATACATCTCCTGTCATACTTACCACACCCACTAGGGGGCGCCACTCAACAATAAATGTACATATCAGAATAAATATCGGAATAAGCTGCTTGCACTAGCAGCTAACATGTACGTTTTTCTGGTGAGGACAGGCTGGGCTTCAATCTCCTCTGCCATCACCGTGATCTCATTTTCCAAAAAGTTTGCTTTTCTCTTTTGGTTCGTTGATATTCCTGACTGAACCGTTATTTGTGCTGCATTGTGAAAGGGGAAATTGATGTAAGATGATTGTAAGGCAGGTGCGGTCATTTTTTTTTTGTTTAATTTGTGATTTATAGATCAGATTAGATGTCAATGCTCAGTATATTTTATGAATAGAACCTAAGTGCACGGTCAGAAATGATCTTAAGACTAAGTTAAAGTCTTCTAAGAACATGTTTTAAATGAGGCCTCAGGAGAAAGAGAGCAAACAAAGAGTTTATTCTTCACATGTTGATTTTATTCGTGACATTCTGTTCACCAAATGCAAAATTGCAGTGTACCTGACCGAGACAAACAGAGCAGCTGTGTGGCAGAGACAGACAGATAACAGAGTAGATATTCACATGAAATCTTCCTGGAATCTGAGCTGATATTTTGATTCTGATCCCACAGAACGATTCAGGCTGCAGCTCTGCACGACCTTGAATATCATCACAACTTTTCAGTGTTTCAGCAGCTCCTAAATGTGTCTTCCTGAGAGACTCAGGCTGCACATTTTCAGCTGAGATGGGGAAATTGGTCGCACTGTGCGAGAACATGAACTGAACCTCAGCTCTCCACTTGTGCCTGGCGTGCAGCGGCGAGCCGATTTCCTGTTTGATGGCAGCGTGCGCTGTAGACTCTGTGCTTAGGCAATGATGGTGCTGCCTCAGAGAGCTGTTTACAGTCCCAGGAAAAGATGAAAACTGTGAGTGGATCCCAGTTTGACCCTGGTGCATCCAGCTTTCAGACACTTTCAGACAGAAGAGGCGTTTTGTGAGGATGAGTGCAGCTGCTGGTGTCCTCTCCTCCGCCCTCCATCCATCCTCAGATTATTCTGCACGGCGATAAAAGACAAAATAAAGTCAAACAACAAGAAGTACATCAGACAAACAGACAGAAAATGACAGACCCGAGTTTGGAAGATTAAAAACACATCACAAGGATTTACTGAGACAGAAGAAAATAAGAATGAGGCAGAGACTGAAATAAAGAGATAAAGAGAGAGAGAGATAAAGGGCAAGATAAAGAACAAAGTGAAAGAAAGAGATCTGCTGAAGAAGAAAAGTTGGTATTGATAAAAACAAAATCCAACATGTCAGGTCCACATGTTTGGACCTATTTTTAAAGTCTTTCCTGTAATGATTATTTTCATTATAGATCAACCTGTCGATCATTTTCTCCACTAATTAATTGGTCGATTTTTAGGACTTTTTTTCAATTTTCTCATAAACCTGCTTTTGCAAACTCCTCCCAGACCATCAGGCCAAACAACGTGAAAATGAGTCAAGATCGTCTACAGACTTTGGTCACTATTTTCTGCCAGAAAAAAGTGGAAAACGTTGATCAGTGTTTCCCAGAATCCAAAATGACGTCCTCAAATGTCTTATTTTGTCCACAACTCAAAGATAATCAATTAATTATCAGAGAGGAGTAAAGAAACCAGAAAATATTCACATTTAAGAAGCTGAAATCTTAAAAATTTTTTTTTACTCTTTTTAAAATTAAAAATGACTCAAAATGGTAAATCAATTATCAAAAAAGATGCAGATTGATTTTATAGTCTATTAACAATCAATTAATCATTGCAGCTCTAAATGTTTTATGTTCGTTGTAGGTTTATTAGTTTGTCCAGCTGTCCCTTCCTTTTTTGTGCACAAATTTATTGATTGATTGATTGATTTAAAGACAAAAATAATATTTTTATTTTTATTTTAAAAAGGAAAACTTAAAAGAAAAAAAGCTTAAAAATAGTTTTGTGCATGTTATATACAGAGGAATAGAACATTTATTTTGAGGAGTCAGAGTTTGTTTTCATTCAGCTTTGTTACATATAACATTGTGAGCTGTGAACTCTGTATAGGATCATACTGAGGTCTTTATATCTTTACATCCCAACATCACAATCACCAGACTAGAAAAACTCCAGACAAGAGAGAAAAAGAAAAGTTCTGCAGAGTTTAAATGAGTGCAGAACAGTTTGTGAGGGGAAATAGGAAATAACAACAAAACTTAAACTCTTCAAACAGAATTAAATTTGCTCTGATGCAGAAAATAAATACCCAACTAAACCCTTTTTTTAACTAAATTACATTCAATTAAAATAGCCCTGATGCAGAAAATGGGAAATGAAACGTGTGTGTGTGTGTGTGTGTGTGTGTGTGTGTGTGTGTGTGTGTGTGTGTGTGTGTGTGTGTGTGTGTGTGTGTGTGTGTGTGTGTGTGTGTGTGTGTGTGTGTGTGTTTTCAGTGTGTTTACAAACTGCTTCAATCAGTTTTTACTTTGTCTTATTTACTTTGTTCTTTCATTTAACTTTCTGCATTTTCTCATTTTTCTTCTTATTAATAACATTCAGATTACAGATCTGATCGGCTGCTCTGACGGAGCAATTTCAGAGAGAAGTGAGTCTGAGAGGAGGAGGAGGAGGAGGAGGAGGAGGAGGAGGAGGAGGAGAGAGACAAGGAAAGAGAAACTCAGAGAGGAAAGATGAAAACAGAAGTATGTGAGAGACAGAGAGAAATTAATAATAGATAAGAGAGGAAGAAAAGGGGAGGCAAGGCAGCAGAAGCAAAGAAATAAAGAGACAGATAAAGAAAATGATGTACTGTAGGAAAGTGAAGACTCAAAGTTAAGTTGAGGTCGAAAGAAAAAGGAGAGATGAGAGAAGAACATGGAGGAAGAAACAAAGAGTGGCATAAGTCAAAGAAAATCAGAAAATGCAAATTAATCATGTTTCTATAACTACTGTTATAGGAGTTAAATTCAAGATAACCAGCTGGTGGTGCTGGAAATAAGGCTGTTAGTTTCCTGTATTAATGTGAGGAAGGCTACGTCTCCTCATCGCCCCTCACAGATCTGATGTTTTACTTCACTTATTCACTAATTCTGTTTCCACTGAACTCTGTTGCATTTTACTTTTATCGACAGACCGGCTTTTCCACCTCAGCCGAGCGTAAAAACTTTATTTTTTTTCTTGTTTCCAGACCTGAAGCGTTTCTCCCTCAGGTTCAGTTTGTTTGTCTGCACCGGTTCAGACACCATCCAGTTCACAAGCAGAGGTAGTTCTGTACTGCTTTTTCATGTCTGCTGCAACCTTGAGTATGCTGATACCTTTTTGACTCTCTCAAACAACTAAGTAAGAGACGATGTTCAGTGAGCGGGTCATTATTGTGAAATAAACCCTGACGTGGTGATGCAGTACTCAGAGGCAAAGCAGAGGGACATTAAATCACCCTGAAGGGGTTTATTTTGGACTACTGACCTGCTCACTGTACATTATCCCTTACTTAGTTGTTTAAGAGAGGAAAAGAGATGGTATTGACCTCGTACAGACACACCCACTTACAAAAAAACTCCAATAATTTGTAATAAGCTGTTAATAATACACATAGATTATTACATTTTAGTTCAGTATTTCCTACTTGATAGTTCAGGCCAGAGGTTCTCAAAGTGGGAGGAGAGGCTCAGTGAATGAAAGTGATACATTTTTATATTAGTTATAAAAATAAGATTACATATAACAGCCTAAATGTGTGTGATTAGATCAAATTACTGTTTTTGTCACTTTTCCAGAGTCATAGACTCATATTTGCTCAAGGACAGACCTGTTTAATGTGTTTGGTGTCGTTGGGAATTATATTATTGTAATTATACAATATAAGGCTATATTGGCTCAACTGTTGAGTGTTTATAGCAGTCAACCCCCGGATTTCACAGGCCTTTTTTTGGATTGTTGGGGCCTAAAATGTCTGATTTCACTGTAGCTTTTCTAAAAAATTGCAATGCATGATGCGACATTTTTTGCAAGGCATTTTTTTGCAATGAAATTACAGGACAAAGTGAAACTTGCAAAAAGAAGTTGCCATTTCTTTTCTATAATTCAATAATTCATTAAAAATCAAATGCAACTTTTTCCAGGGAGAACAAAAACACACTCTGTTCTGAGTGCTCGGAGTAACCACGCCACAAGGCCTCAGGATTACAAAAATTCTAACAAAATCTGCTTCATTTGTAGATGAAGATGTGCATCTGGAGGGTATTGCACAAAAAAAATGTTTTTGGAGCTCAAACTCAGTCAAAACAGCACAAAATTATAAAATATAAAAGTGCACAGAGCATTGATAAATGTCAATAACAAGGACAAACCTTGTGTTCTTTTCAGTACCAGTGAGAAAATTAAAAAATATAAATACAACATTGAGTCGTTTCATTGAGACGTACATCTAAGATGTTTGCATGGGGGACTGCTATGATGGTATCAGTTCTGGAAAGCAAAGATGATTGGTCAGATTTGCAGAAAAGTTGCAGATTTTGGCCAAAATTGCAAGATCCTGCAGAATTCAGGGTGGTAGGTTGAAGTTGCATTAATTGTTGCGATCACCCCATCACAACTTCCTGGAGGGACTCTTATGAGATCAAATAACAATTTTATGATCCCATAGACATCCAGGAATTGAGTGAAACTAAGGGGGCACTTGTTTCCCAAGTCTCAGAGCTTGCAAACCCCTGGTTCAGGCTAACAGATACCAATACTGAGCATCAGACACGTCCCTTTAAAAAAACAGTGAAAGATCCTCTTGAAATGATTTGTCTGACTGAAGCAAGTTCAGGTCAAACTTAATGTCATTCATACAGTCAGTTCAGTGTAGGGGAGTGTATCTATGTTCCAGGTTCTATGTTCTAAGCCCTAAGTAGAAACAGAGAGCAGAAATACAGAATCAGGCAGGATATTTATTTCTGTTTATAAAATGTTTTTTTCATAACTACATTTGTTAGTCTTTATTTAAGTTCCAGTTAACTGCATTATTCCCAGTCACGGCAGCTCTGCTCACAAAACAGTGAACACAGGAGTGAGAAAGTAATCTGCTGCACTCCGAACACATTTTTATAGGAGCTTATTCACAGCCTGTAAAACAACCTGACAGCACTGAAGGTGACACGGCTCTTATTGTGCACACAGAGGACTCAGCAAATTCTGCACAACAGAGGAAAAAAAACAACAAACACTCCGCCGCTGTTTGTCGGGGGAAATGTGCCGCTACGGCAATTTAGCGTGGAAGAGTTGACAATTCAGTGAAAGCAGGCGCTGAGACGGTTATAAATCATTTCCTCTCACTCAACCAGTAATTCCTCCTCTATCAGCTGCTCTGAACTCACCTGAGCTGCTCGCTGTGAGCGGCTGATAGTACAGTGAGGCTGCAGAGAAACACAGTGAGAGGAAGAGACATTCAACACGACAGTCAGTCAGTTTACTGAACGGAGTCTGTGAGACGCTTAATAAACGCAGCAAGAACAAAAATACGCACCGTTACTAAGTGATGGAGAGGAAGAACAGATAAGGAATCACCTCTGTGGAACCACACTCGTATTAAAAATCAGTACTCAAATACAAGTACTGTTTCAAATTTTGTGCATTTTCCTTAATTGAAAACACTAACAACTGATTAATCATTAATAATTAATAATTTGTAACATACTAATCTCTTTTTTTTAACTAAAAGACTCTCCTTGCAGCTCACAGAAGCGTCACAAGCTCCATTAAGTGGGGACAATAGATAATTAAATTAATATGTGAAGACATGTTCAGCCTCTTGACAGCATGTTGAAGATGTTCAGGTTCATGGTTTAGTCTCTGCTTAGTCACAGCGTCACCAAAATAAAAGTAAAAAACAGTTCTTTAATACTACTTCAATCAAATTTACACCCCCATGTCTGACCTTAGCTCCATCCACAGCATAATTTTGAAGAATGTTTAATGATTAGAGGGCATTAACATGTCCTTTGGTATAAATTTCATGATGCAGGCTAGTCTCAAAGAGTTGGCTCCATCTCAACATTGTCTTTGCAAGGTTCAAGATGATTTACAATGGAAAACAGTAAGAAATATAAATATAAGTTATTAATAACTTATTCAGAATACTACTTTTAAGTAGACTGGACCCACCCACCTTGCAAGTTGTGTTTCAACCCATGTGCATCGCAATAGGCTATCAATACAGGCAAATAATTTTTGAATTGCACGGGCAAAATGTGGAGATATAGACCGTCTCATCTTGGACATCTGTCCGTCTCACTCATAGCAATGAACGTCAGACTTCTCGTCTCTTGGGTCAAAGTCCTGTGTTTGTTTGATCCATCCACACGCCCCAACTCCTCCACATTAGAGCCTGAGATCTGTGCCCGAACCCGACGGGACCAAACGGGTTTCAGTAGGATCAGGCTGTATTTTTGCCATCATTATTATTATCAGTAGTAGTATTTTTTTTTGTTTTTTTTCAATTTTGTCTTTGCCAGTTCAAATTCCCTGGATGTATTGTCCCTGTCACTGCCAACTCCTGCTGTTTGGTACATAGAGGGAAGCTCGTTAAAATGTCGGGCTGCAATCGGGTTCAGGCTGATATTTGCTAATGAGGGACAGGTTCAGGTTGGGTTCAAACAGAATTTTGTCAGGCTTGGGCCTTTTTGGGCTCAACTTTTCAAGCCCAATTAAAGTTCAACTCCTTATGCAAACTTTTTTTTGCTCTTTATACTACGTCACCTGACTTCAACTGCAAATCAAAAGATAGCGCTAGAGTGGTGCCTCCAGAAAAGTCTGACGCTAGAGTAACAAACTTGCCTCAATGTCTTTACAATACATACAGCGTATGACATCTTCTGCGCTCAGAGGCTTGATTCAGATCAGAAAAAAAAAACTTTTTTTTGGATAAAAAACGGAGAAGAAACCTCAGGAAAAAGCAACAGAGGAGGGATCCTTCTTCAGGATGGACAGACAGGAAATAGACGTGTATACAGAACAGATCAACAAAGTAAAATTACACACAATCAGGATTAGGGCTGCACAATTAATTGAAATTTTATCAAAATCGTAATATGGCTTTCTGCAGTTTTCAAATTGCAGGAGGTGCAATATTTGTTAACAGCAAAACTTAATGATGATAATGATGTCCTGTCCTACAAAAATCTTTATTTGGTACAAATTTATGCAAAAAAATCACACTATAGTCATTTTAACATGTTTTTCAATCAAAATATAAATAATTATATAAAGATTATCATTGCTTCTAATATCACAAATCATATCGCAATTGCAATATCAGGCAAAATAATGGCAATTAGATATTTTTTTCAAATTCGTTCAGCCCTAATCAGGATGACAAAGTTATATATGGATTATAGCAGGACGTTGAGAAACTTCCTGGTTGCCAAACAGGCGCACAGAAGTTCACCCCAACACCGTCCTCTCTGTCTGCAGTGAAAAAGCCTTGATGTGGTCGTTGTGAATGTTAAACAAGGTGATTCTGAAAAAAACAGCAACCTTGCTTACTCACTTGACTTTCCCCAGATAAAGGTTAAAAAGACTAAACGGCTCACTAAAATGCAAAAAAAACTGGAAGCGGCAGAGGACTGACAGTGCCTGACCGCCCCACCACGGGCTCCAAACACAGATCTCTGCAGGCAGCCAAGGACAGGTGGAGGAGGACGTGGAGGAGGAGGAGGAGAACTGTACATTAGCTGTAGAATAAGAGACGGAGGATGAAAGAGAGGAGCAGAGGACAGGGAGAACAACAGGCGAGCGTAGAGAGAGGAAAAAGAGGCTGACAGCATGAAAAACGAGTGTGTGTTGGCAGCCGGCAGCCGCTCAGATAAACGCTCCACTCAGTTTCCATCCACACTCCGTCCCTCTGTTCACTCGTCTGCATCATCCTTCTTGTCTTTTCAACACTTATTTCCTTACACATGCCCTCATTTCACACTCAACAGAGAAGCTCACGTGATTCATTTGTATAGTGCAGCTCTGGTTGTGGTTCAGTTGCTGCAGGACAGTCTCAGAATCTGAATCAGGTTTAATACCAGGTCGGTTTTCACAGGCAGGGAATTTGCCTTGTAATTCTACAAAAAATATAGCATAAGAAGAGAAAAAAATAATATTCACAACATAATATTCAGAGGTGGGTTTTCGCCTAAAAATAAGAATCATTGTGTTTTGTTACCTCAGAATGAGCTGTTTGACTCTACAGATGGAGAGGGTCCTCTCTAACAGAGTCCACCAGAACGAGGCCTCAGAATGAACAAGAGTCCAAAACAAACGCTCTACATTGCTATTTTTTACTTAAGTAAAGGATCTAAGTACTTGTTCCACCACTGTTCAGCTAACATATCCAGGTTTCTGCAACAGAGACCTGCATGGTGCAGATCTCTACATATGTAATATGTAATATGTAACTGGGACACAAGTAAACACAACCTGTTCTCACTCATGACGTGGTTTGTTTCACACATGGGTAGTGGGGGCTGAGCATGGGGCTGTTTTCTCCCTGCAACATGGAACCGTTTCTTTCTGTGACATAGGGCTGTACATTGGGCAGTTTCTCCGTGTGACATGGGGCTGTTTCTTCCTGGGAC
Organism: Lutjanus argentimaculatus; assembly: GCA_034769285.1. Lineage (NCBI taxonomy): Eukaryota > Metazoa > Chordata > Actinopteri > Lutjaniformes > Lutjanidae > Lutjanus > Lutjanus argentimaculatus. Next base: position 1,163,855 of record JAWZSL010000039.1, read on the forward strand.
ATAGACTGTTTTCTCCCTGCAACATGGGGCTGTTTTCTCCCCACGACACAGGGGTGTTTCTCTCTGCAACACAGGGTTTACATGAGGCTGTTTTTCCCTGTGACATGGGGCTCTTTCCTCCTTTCTTCCACCAGCTCTGGAGTGTTTTTAACTGCAGTATTTAACCCAAACCACAATCCTTCCATAACCCTAACCTGTGCCTAAAGCTAACAGGTTGAAAATGTACACAAATGGTGTTTTTTTTCTGGCTAAACATGCCTGGTTGAAAAATGACGGTAAAGGGATACCCAGTGCATTAAAAGGTGATGGACAGGGGTTTTGGACCAAACATGGGGGAATGTGTTGATAAATGCACTTCCTGTCACTTTGTTGACAGAAGTTGTTCACGGTCACTAAGTGTCTGCGATGCTGTGGGAGCAGTGCACTGTGGGATTAGAGGATGTCAGATGTTATTTTGTGAAAACACCTCAACGGTGTTTGTCCAGATGTAACAGAATATTTGACCCTCCAGCCAGCAAAAGGACAATATTTCATGCACGCCGCCTTCTCTGAAAAGCCTGCAGGAACGATCAGGAGTGTGTTATTTTCCTGGAGAATTACACAGCTGCAGCGTGTGAGCCGCCTCGCTCTGTATGAAGGATGTAAAGCTGTGGAGCCCGCCCGTGTCAACACTGCCGTCCTGTAAATATTTATAGGTGTTTATCTGCTGGGCTGCGGATTATCAGCTTAGCGAGGTACAGTAGCCCCCCTCGACCAACACACACCTACTCACACACTCAGCGGTTATCCTGATGTGTTGAGACTGCAGGGACAAACACGGCAGGAGGTCTGAATGTATGTGTGCTCAACCTCACAAATCAAAAAGTTGCTGATCGTATGTTAATCCTCTGCTGTGCTGCTGTATTTCACTGTCACTGCAGTAAACTGTCTGTAAACACAGCAGCAGAGCTCACAAAATACTTTATAGAAAGACATAAAAATAAGAATAGTGAACTCTACAAGTAGGAGATAAAAATAAAGTCTCTATAAGGAGAATCAGATCTCTGAGGCGCCATCAGACCTGCAGGTTGTGACTAACGAGACAAACTCTCAACAGCTCTTTGAATGAGGAGTTCTTTATTTTTAGCTTTTCTTTAGAATCTGTTTTCACATCTCCACCACCCTCCTTTAACCTTTTACTGAACTTGAACACTTTTAAATTTTAATAACTTTATTTTTTGACAAGAAGTGCATGTTGACAAGGAGGGCTTTTTGCTTTCTGCATCGCTGGTCACATCTGCAAAGCCTGGAAGACCACAAGGCCCCGTGAAGCGATTCAGTCCCGTCTCATATTAAATGGATGGGAGTGAACTTGACGTGGTGTTTGGTGGGTTTTCACTTCATCATAAGGCTGCCAGCTGACCTGTGAGTCATGACTAAATGATTAGGTTATGTGTGAGAGTCACAGTATTGATTTAATATGTGTTGTAGAACTTATGAACTATTAGATATTTTTCTTCCACTGACCGCATCTGAATTAAATTCCCATCAGTGGTGGAAGATGTATTCAGATCTTTAATTATGTGGTGAGGAGCAAGAGCCACGAATATTGTTTGGAAATGGATAAAGCACACAGACTCGCTGCTGACAAGACAGACAGAGAGGTGATTTCACAAGAAATAAAATGTTGTATTTCAATCATGATAATATTCAAAATAATCAAACAGACAGCTGGAATTACTGGGGAGAAAATAATATTAATAGACAAATGAAAATTACTGAAAACCAACAAGGTGGATAAAATTATGACTTTATTAGAATTATCACTAAAAGAGGCCTTGATATAAATCCTAAACATGTTAGTGAATATTAAAGTATATAAAACAGTCCAACATAAACAAAGATAAACTAGAAAACTAACAAGTCAGCTGTTTCTGGTTAAAGCTACTAAAAGGAGTTTTTAACCAGTTATGAAACAGCATCAGTTTAATACTGATGCCTCTTTGTGACCTACAGTTATTCTTAATTTCTGCTTGTCTCCGTGAAATCAGATGAAAGGAGTTTATATTATAGTTTATATATATTTTATAAGGTGTTTATATTTTCCCAGACAAGGTTACAGTGTGCCGTACCATTAGCAAGTTGAAAAGAAGCAGGAGGAGACTTTTACTTAGATAATTTTTTTTAATTATTTATTTTATGGTTAATAAACTAACGCTACCACTTTTGTCCACAGGGGGCTCCAAAATCAATACCGTATGAACGTTCCTTGTAGCAGCTTTAAACAAAAAAGGGTTTTACTCTTTAAAATAAAGGTCTGTCTCTGTGGACATCCTTTACATGATGTTTTGTGTTAAGTGGAAAGATTACTTTGCAGCTCAGTTTCACTTCTGCTGGCTGCAGCGCTCTCCCTGAGTAATAGACCAGTTTCAAAAGTTGTTGTCCCCATTATTTAATTATTCATCAATTATTAAATTATTTGCCAACTATTTTGAATACGTGATTAATCCGTTTGAGTCAGTTTTTAAGAAAAAAAGTCATTCTCTGATTCCAGCTTCTTAAATGTGAATATTTGTTGATTTCTTTACTCGTCTATCACAGTAAACTGAATATAATTGGGTTGTGGGCAGAACAAGACATTTGAGGACGTCATCTTGGCTTCGGGAAACTTTGATCAATATTTTTCACCATTTTCTGACACTTTATAGGCAAGCAACTATTAAACGATTAATCCAGTTAATCGACCGATTAATCAACAATGAAAATAATCGTTAGTCGCAGCTCTACTGAGAACTGTGACTGAATCCAGATGTGATGAAGCTCGTTATGAACCTGAGAACACGGAGGAAGTCTGCAGCCCACAGAGGAACCTGCAGCCTTTCATTTCAGGTGAAATCCTGAAAATCCCCTGAACATTATTACATGTTTTTTGTGCCACACGTGATATCATTTTCCTCAGGCCTTTGAAGTGTAAATGTATTTTTCTTTGCCATTAAAGCAGCTTTTGAAATGAAGTGAGTGGGTTTGTGCAGGTGTGTGTTTATGCATGTTTATTTGTGTGTGTGTGTGTGTGTGTGTGAGACAGTGAAAGAGATGAAGTGTGTTCATGTTCCCCTTGCAGTCAATCCTCCTCCAGCTGTAGATGGCTGCCGTGATAGACAGCAGAGGTTGACAGGGAGAGGAAAGGCTGCTCGTCGTCCTCCCCATCGCCTCCTCTATCGCTCTCTGCATCAAATTGGAGCTGTCAGTCAGCTCTCACCTGCAGCACAACACACTCTATCAGACCGCAACAACCGCGGGAAAAAACACGGCGTCAGTGAGCAGAGACACGGCAACGACGCCTGTTAGAAAAAGAACGAAAGGCAGAAAGCCCTAAAAGGAGGGGACGTGGGATCATTTGATGAAATGGAATCAGTTATCTGTTTTTATAAGATAAATTGCTCTGTCCTTCATAAAGTTTCTGCTCACCTCAAGCAGGAGAACAGCTGTGTCGCAGGTTTAAGACCAAATTCACTTTCAGTTGACTTTCAACGGCAGCTACATCGTAATGTTGGACCTTTCAGTCTCAATTAATTTCCTTATAGATCATTTTAATACTTTTATAAGAATTAAGAGGTATTTTTTCTAGGTTAGCAGGTTAGTGGATGAAGCAGAGAGAATGTCCTTCAGGCAGAGGAGCTGCATTTAAACGCCTCTGTCGCCCCGCTGAAGTGTCTTTGAAGGATAAGACTTTTCTATACTTCAGGTCCAGTGTGTAAGATTTATAGATATTTATTGGCAGATTATGGCCGAAATGGAATATAATAATTGTAAAAAATATGTTTTAATTGGTGTATAATCACCTTGAAAATAAGAATCATGTGTTTTTGAAGTGGACGGTGGGCCTCCCCAGAGGAGGCTCAGTGAATGGAAGTGGAAAAATATTAGTTATCAAAAGGAGATTTTCCCACTTTCCCAGAGTTAAAAACTAATAAATGTCCTACATTTAGTCTGTACTGACTAAATGTCATTTTATGTGCAAATATCAAAGAGGAAAAAAAATGTCAGGTGACATATAAAGAGCGACAAACTGGTGCGTGTAAAACCAAAAATCAACGTTGACTTACGCTGATTTTAACTGATGCATGTAAGTTCACTTACATAATATACTTGACTTACACCACATACTAACCGGTTGATTCCAGCGAGCATGTCATGTTTCTGATCCGTCCTCCGCACGGCTGCAGGCCCTGCCAGCAGCGTTTCAGAAGCATTTCAGCAGCAGAGCGTATTGCCCGCCTGATTACGTTTACTGCTCAGATTTAGTTGATTAGGTCCTCTTTCCTTTCTCTTTGTGCCTCTACCGTGGATAATCAGTCTTTATGATTGTGAGTCTGCACAGAGTGTTTTATTTTGAAAATTAACTGGGTTATCCCTGCCTTTTCTGTGTCTGACTTCCGTCTGTTCGATCTGCTCTGTGCTAATTAATGCGGCACGCAGCATCTTGGTCGTAACGTAACCTAAACCTTAACTTTAATCCTACGTCCATAACTTGGGTTACATAACACTCACAACGTACAACGAAGGTCACCATGACAACGAGCTAAAGGTTGAATGTGATAATCCAGGTAATGGAGAAGACAGTTTGATACAAACATCCGCAACATCTTGGAGCAACAATATGAATGTGATCCAGTTACACTGAACCTATAAAGGCCTGAATATTAAAGAGCAGCGACAAGGAAACAGTCTGAACAAACAGCTCATCATTAATCCTCCAGTCACTCAACAAGCATCATATCTGATACACCCATACCTGCTGACGGTGTGTGTGTGTGTGTGTGTGTGTGTGTGTGTGTGTTCATCACATTATAGGGAAACTAATCTGTTCACACACAGATTGTTCTCATCCCACGGACTGAACTGCTCCTCTGTTTGTTACCAACATAAAGATTAAATCTGTTCTTGACATAAATTACCCTCCACTTCATTACAGTAATAAAACAGTCGAGACACAAACGAGCAGCAACACGCCACAGCCTCCGGCAGTGGTGCATCATGGGATTCTGTTTGTGCTGTGTGTGTGTGTTTAAAAGCTTGTGTGTTTGTGTGTGTGTGTGTGTTTTTAGCAGGGTGTTTGACTACCAGCGTGTCCCCTCCTCGGTCCCGGTGGATCCCAGTCCTGTCAAACGTCCCCGCCCTTCATCCTCCTCCTCCTCTTCCTCCTCCACATCAGCCCTGAGGATGAAGAGCAGCAGAGCGTCCAGCAGGACCAACAACACACACACCTCCTCTTCTGACAGCAAATGTGAGTGCTCACACACTCCATATGTTTGTGTGACTGAAGTGTGCAGACCCAAGTTTTTTCAGCCAGTCTGAACACCAACTTATTTTGAAGGAAACATAACTATGCTTGTAACAGGGAACTATTTATATTGAACCTATTTAAAGGTTCAATATAAGAGCAATGCATGCGCCAGAGTCCAACTTTGTGTGCAGGTGATACACTATCTTCTACCTTAACTTACAGCTTGATTCCACCAGGCACATTCCACAGCTGTGTTGCACACGGCTGTGCCAAGTCTTAAAATAAAAATATATTAGTGTGGATGTAGTCTTATATAGCCATTACATGAGCAAAAATGAGTACTGCAGTCCAAATGGTGAGTTGGAGCCATAGACTGTCTATTTAATAGGTTGTAATCCTGTTTAATATACGATCTGTGGTTGAAGCAAGTTGTTTCTCCCTGCCGCTCCTCCCCCAACTCGGGGAAGCTCAGGCAGGCTGCAGGAGCTCTCTGCAGGAGCTCTGCAGGATGTGCACAACCTTGTAAATTGATAATAACAAGTGATGACAAGTCTTCTACTGTGAGCTGATCAATTGTTTACAACTCTGCTGCTATGAAAACGCACATTGCCTGCCAAACTCCATTGACATTTTGTTCAATTTAACAGTTATATACATTTACTCCTTCTACAAGATTATTAATGATTTCTTACGACTCATAAGGAGACACTAACGCATTCTGCAAAATTCAGCATCAATTTAGACTCAATTCAATGTGAAACAAATGAGGAAACCGTAGCGTTCATGTCACGTGAAGCGAGCTTCCTTGATCTCTGATGACATATTGTGGTCATTTTATGATTTATTATAGAAAATATATTACAGATTTCTCCTTTAAAGCTCATTTATTCCCCCTTCATGTATTAAAATAGATACATGTTTCAAATTATGGAACTGTCACTGCTCACATATATCCATGCATCCTTTATTTTGGCATGGATGTTAAGCAATACGTCCACTAGGGGCGCCACCCAGGGTCAAAAGTTACTGTAAAGAAGAAGAACAGTCAAAAATTTCTGACACCTGAAGTATTGTAGATGGCGGTGGTCTGTGCGACATTAAATGCATCATGAAATGTGGACAGTGAATTCCATTTTGCTAATTAATTGACTATGAATGTCATTTCCAATATTTTTGCTGTTTAAAGGTGTCCTGTGGTCATGTCTCTCTTGAAATATTGGTTGCACTGCTACACTGGCCCCATGACGTCCGGTGGTACTGCTCCGTTTTCTCTGTATCTGTAAGCTTTCAGTAAACGTGCAGAAATAGGGATGAAATGAATGCAGAGGATGAACAGAGGACTCTGGCTGTATCCCTTAAATGAGCCTTTAGAGGCCATTCTTCTTTCCATTACAAGACTTTTGAACTAGCATGTTAATTCTACGTATTGCATCTAATAACACGCAAAACTACATGTTGTACTTGGGGTGTTTTATCTCCACAAAGCTAATTTTCCAAGGGCTGTCTTGATTTTTGTCTCATGCTTTTGATGTCAACAGTGTTCAAGAGTGATCCAGTTTCTACCCGCTGAGCTCCACATGATCGTTGAACCAAATGAATAAAACCAAATTCATGACCGCCGGGGTTATGACCACTGAGTGTAAAGAACAAAAAGAAATATTTAAATATATAAATTTTACACTGCGAGTGTGTCCTGCGAGTGTGGCAGAAACAGTTCAGGCGCTTGTGTGGGTTTGAATATTAAAAAGCTTTTAACCAGAGAGGGCAGAGACACCAGCACCCTGCTGATGGCAGAGGTCGATACGCAGGGGTGTTTAACGCCTCAACCCTCTCCAATCAAACGCTTTTAAATTTCAAACTCTCGACCCGCGTGTTCACATTCGAGGCCGTAATATTTCGTTTTTTTTGAATATCTTTAAATCTGCAGCTTGACATGAGCTCCTGTGGAAACCTGGAGCACTCAGAGGATCTCTCCCTTTCTAAAACCCTCATGTTATCTCCCGCCTGTGTGATGGCTCGTCTCGGTGGTGGGGCCCCGGGTGCCTGAGAGAAGGCGGGTGGGGGGGCGCCAGATGGTCTCTTCATTAAAGGCTTCTGTACCGCAGGGCTCTCCTTCCTGCTATAACCCAGCCGAGCCTATCAGCACTCGCAATTAGACTGAGTTAATAGTGCGTGGCAAATAAGAATTGTTTATACTAGTTTATTACAAGCCTTAATAGTTTTTACTTCGCCCCATCACAAGAAAATTAGATTGCCTTTGCAAGCTTCCGAGGTCGAAAAGCTTTCAGGAGTGAAGTAGTTTTCAGGGTCGTTTGGCGAGCTGTTGGCGGCGCCGGCGGTCCATTACAGAGCACAGTGAGGGCGAAGGCTCGTGCAGCGGAAGGAGGTGGGAGTGCAGCGCTGAGAGTAATTGATGGTGCTGGACTACAGGCTTGATGACCACAGGGGTCACTGGATGACATTTGCATCTGCATGGAGCTGTAAAGCCACACTCCCATTCAAACTGATTTTCAAGTATGTTTTTAGCCAACATATGAAGAGAAGATCCTTCAGGAACACATCAGCATTCTTAGTCAATGCTGTTTTTGAGTTTTGTTTGTCCTTTTCCTGCACCAAACTGTGAAGAAAACACTCTTTTACAGAGCTGGTTTTGTGCTCAGGGTCATTATCGTGTTGAAACAGGAAGGAGACAAACACAAACAGGATAATAAGATTTCCCTTCTTTGGAAATGAGGAGCCAAAACAGCTGCAGACACAAAACTTAGAAAAGTATGAGGCGTCCAATACTGACAACATAGTTTATCACTCCCTTCTATTGTTTTCATATTGTCCCCATTCACCTCTGTCTCTGTCTCTCTGCAGTGAAGATGGCGGAGCTACTTGCCATAAAGAGGGAGCTGACGGTGATCAAGGTTCAGATCGACGGCCTGTTGGACTGTGTAGACAAGATGGACAGACAGAGGAAGGACTGCTCAGGTAGAGACAACGAGCAGTTGGACAGTTTGCTGTCCCTCACTGTCTTATTAAACATGACAGATATTTTTACACCTGCACTGAAACCAACCCAGCAGCCCACAAACTTCAGGATCAGAGAGACACACTATCAACAAAAACCTGAATTCAAGTATTCAGAGTTACAGAACAAAGACATGTACCCATGTTAGTTTTGATGTGTATATAGAATGTATTGGAGAATTTGGAGAAATTATATATTTATGTGAAATCTATAGTGATAGTTTTGGACAAGGGTAAAGAAATAACTGCAGTGGTGTGCAGCCTTTTCTTGTTTTAAAAAATTCTGCAAAAAGCGTGTCCCAGCTCTGTTTGGGGACTGCTCATTGTTCCACTGACCCATGATTCCAAAACCCCAAAAGTGTTCCAACAAAAAAGAAAAACTCATTGCAAAGACCCGTTGTTCCAAAAATCCCCAAATTTGAGGTTTTTGCCCTTAATAACTTCAGGTGAAGTTTGTCATCATGGTAACAATGGACAGGTGACCTTCGTCGTCATGGTAACAAGGCTCCTGGTTGTGAAATGGACTCAGCTCAGTTAGGGTTAGGCTCCAAAACTACTTGGTCAGGTTTAGGAAAAGATCATGGTTTGGATTAGTTAGTTATGGCAATTAAGTTATGTACACAGGTTTGGAGCAATGGGCCTTTTTTTTCTGGATAACAGACAGGTTATCAGTTTTTACACCGTGTATATTATGGTTGAGTGATATGTTAAAATTTTCCAACCAACCATCGTCAGCCCATCCATCAGTGATCGGCAATATCTTCTTCTTCGCAGCATTTCTGTATTTGGCTGTTTTTTTATATGTGCAGCGTTTTTCTCTAAATGTTTCACAGGTTTTGTCAAACTGGTGAAGATGTTGTCGATTTGCATGTGTTTTCTGAAGTTGGTATTCTGCTTTCCACGTGGGTGAGGGTTTGCTGTGGTCTGCATGATGTAGATTTCGCCATCAGAGGGTGTACGTAAAGGCTCTGTTATGGACATCCATGCACCCACATTTATTGTGACAAATGCTCATATCTATGCATGTGTGCAGCGATTCTTCCAAGCAGACTGCAGACACAAGTTAAACAAAAGTAATCTGACATCCTTGGGGTTTGCAGCTGTCCATGTGCGTGTCCAATGCTACAATCATGCAATGTTTTTAGCTGAAAAATAATTATCAAAATAGTTGCCAATTAAGGTCCAGTGTGTAAGATTTATGGGGATTTATTGATGTATAATCACTATTTCATCAGTGTATAATCACCTGAAAGTAAGAACTGTTGTTTCTGTAGTTTCTGTCTGCAAACTCATCACTAGATGGCACTAAATCCTACACACTGTTCCTTTAATTTTGTGTCAATCGATTAATCGTTTCTGTATAAACTGTTTGGTAGTTTCATTCATAACAAAACATCATATTTTATAAAAACGTCTATGTTTTGTGCACAAAAATCTTAATTTGTTAAGAAACTAAGCCGTTAGATAAATATAGTGAAGTTAAAAGTACAAAATTTCCCTCTCTGGAATGCTGTGGGGAAGAAGTAGAAAATGGCGTGAAGAGAAAAATACGAAGTAAAGTACAAGTATCTCAGATTTGTACTTGAGTCCAGTACAGTAAATGTTCTGTCTGAGGTTGGGCTCAACATTATGTCACACAGCAGAGGTTTCCCATAGACGACCAGTGTTAATAAACATGTAATGTGTCAGCGTGCATCATGTCCCTCATATCACAGGTGGACGTCTCTGACTGCTCCAGATCAGCGTTATTAAAAGCAACCATATCAGCCTGAAACATCGGTCTGATCCGGGTTTGATCCACCCCGAGAACGACTGAACTCTGAACTGAAGTTTATTATTGCAAATGATCTGTGAGGGGCCGCCGATGCAGAGAGAGTCGGTTTGTTTACCATCAGATGTGATCCGCTATCACGCTGCATCTGTGAGTAATGGTTCAATGACAAAACTGCCGCCGGCAGAGCGTGGATTATGACAGCGAGGTAAACAGCGATAAACACCGGCCTCATAACCTTTCATAAGCTCCCCTTCAGCGCTCGGCAGTTATCTTGTCGTCGACCAACTCTGTGTGTGTGTGTGTGTTTGTGTTGGTTTTATTTCTCTGCCTGTGGAAGAGGAAAATTTTCTTGCGAGGATAAAAAGATGAGGAAATTATCCAAAGTGACATGTTGACAGTTTTCACTTCTTTATGTTTTTTTTCTCTCCAACATAAATTTTAGAAAACTTCTCTCGCTTCCTGCTGATGATGAGATAGTGAGACGGTTCAGTGGAATAATGATGTGTGAAAGTCAGTGGTGGAACTAGTTTTACAGTTAAACGAGTAACATACTTAAGTACAAATTTAAATTCCTTCTAGTTTACTCGAGTATTTATATTCCTGATTCAGTACTATCATGATACTTAAGTATTGTGATTCAATATTACGATTTATTCAGATTTTTGTTTGCTTTTTTAAGAGGAGACCATGAGAAAATGTTGAATCATACACTTCTAGAGACTGTACGTCATCAGTTATATTTCCAAAAACAATCCACATCACAGTCAGTCAGTCTTTGAGTTTTGTTTCAGCACCATTTATAAACTGCATATAAACATGGTAAATAAAATACTCCTGAAGTTAATTCCTGTTCCTGCTCAGCAACCTTGTGCCATAAGAAAATAATAAATGAAGTAAACAGAGCCCCTGATAATTGCACACAGCACTAATGTGAGCCTTCAAATTAACGTCCTTCCAATAGGAAACTGAGCTTGAAATCTGTCCTTTCAAAACGCTGGTGAATAAAATGTAGAATGAATAAAAATCAAATTGCCAAATTTAGCAATCACTGTCCATGAAAGAGTGAACAATAAATAAAAAAAAAAAAAATCTATGTGCTGCCCTCTGCTGACATGCAGGGTCTCTTCCAAGGAGCAGCTGTATTTTTAAACCCACTGGTTCTGAGTTTGAGTTTTGACCCTTTGAGGTTGCTGTAGCTGATCAGTGAAGCCAGAGTGATAGATTGAGTTCCACAGATCAGACGAAATATATATACCTGAAAGTATGAGCACACCTGTCGTTTATCCTTTATGTTGGCATGTGAGGTAAAATGAATCAGTTTGTTACAATAATATTATTGTGTTTGTGATGCTAATTTATGTTAGCAAGTTAATGGGAATACCCATTATGTGTTAGCATCAAGCTAATGGAGCAAACCCTAGTTCAGCAATCCAAACATCAATTCAGGCATCATTAAAAAAAAAGGATCACAATACTTAAGAAAAACTTTTTATCCTCCCACCCCGAGTTTCTATTTCTACTCCACTGTGTCTACTACGTTTATCTGGCAGCTTTAGTTACTAGTTACTTTACAAAATAAGACTTTTACAAACAAAACATAAGAAGAGTTTATAAAGTATGACTGAATTTCTCTCTTATTCTTGTAGTTTATTACTTTATTCTGTTTCAACCAAAGAAAAGATGTCAGTGATGGTACTCACTGCTGTAGTAATACTGAGTGTGTGTGGTGTGTGTGTGGGTGTGTTGTGTGTGTGTGTGTGGTGTGTGTGTGTCAGAGTGTCCTCAGAGCAGGGAGCCCAGTGTGTCTCCTCACCGAGGTTCAGTCAGCAGTCTGGACAGAGAAAGTCCTGAACCAGGAGAGGCCAGCGAGGACGAGCCGCTGCACTACCAGCACTACTACCCCCACAGCTACCCCACAGGGTAAATATATACCACTACTACCCCCACAGCTACCCCCACAGGGTAAATATATACCACTACTACCCCCACAGCTACCCCCACAGGGTAAATATATACCACTATACCTACCCCACAGGTAAATATATACACTACTACCCCACAGCTACCCCACAGGTAATATATACCACTACTACCCCACAGCTACCCCACAGGGTAAATATATACCACTACTACCCCCACAGCTACCCCCACAGGGTAAATATATACCACTACTACCCCCACAGCTACCCTCACAGGGTAAATATATACCACTACTACCCCCACAGCTACCCCCACAGGGTAAATATATACCACTACTACCCACAGCTACCCACAGGGTAAATATATACCACTACTACCCCACAGCTACCCCCACAGGGTAAATATATACCACTACTACCCCCACAGGGTAAATATATACCACTACTACCCCCACAGCTACCCCCACAGGGTAAATATATACCGCTACTACCCCTACAGCTACCCCACAGGGTAAATATATACCACTACTACCCCCACAGGGTAAATATATACCGCTACTACCCCCACATAAATAACCCCCCCCACAGGGTAAATATATACCGCTACTACCCCCCAGCTATCCACAGGGTAAATATATACCGCTACTACCCCCACAGGATTCATAACTATGCCTACTACCCTTTAAACTGTCTACACACAGAGTTCCTAATAAGTACCCCAACTCCACTCACTCCTGCCCCCCACAAGGTAAATAACTACCTCAGTAACTGCCCCCTGCACTGACCTGCATAATAAAATCTAATGTAATACTGCCCTCTTGTGGAGAATCTGTTATTAACACTAACTTCTGTCCTCTCAACAGAGGGACTGCTGTCAGCCTGGTAGTTGGTTTATAAAATGTCAGAAAAGTTTCTGTCAAAGTTTCCTGTGATCGAAGGTGTCATCTTCAAACATTTTGTTTCGACTCACCAACAGTGAAAAAAACCAAAGATATTATAATAACAGAAAACTGTAAAAAGCTGTTTGAATCATTCAACTATCAGAACAGTTCCAGATTAATTTTCTGTGGGTCCAACATTTGTGAAAGTGATAAATTGTCTGGGCTAAAAAAAACTTTTTGTCACAGGCAGTTCAGAATTATAAATGACTGAAGCAGCTTTTTAAAAAACAGGAAGGATAAATGAGTCTTACTGAAGTTGACATTAAACTAAAATTAGAGGCGACACTATTTACTTGCCTCAGTCCATCTCAGACTGCTGATTTAATGAGAAACAGTCAAACTGTGTCTTCGTCCCTCCACACTGCACAGAGCGGCCCAAAGACAATTTGCATAATCTGTGGTGGACGATGTGTTTACTGTCGCCTTGCAGGTCGTTTTTATTCAGCACCTCGTCTGCGTGAAGCAGATCAGCGGCGTGGAGGAGCGGTGCGTTCAGTGTTTCTGTTTCCTTACAGGGAAACATAATGATATAGAATTAGCCTGCAGGCGTCCTACCTGCCTGACAGAGCCGAGCTGCCTCATTAATCTGAGCGGAGGCAGAGAACAGACCGGCCCTTAATCTGCTGCATTGTTTCTCTGACAGGAAGTGTGTGTGTGAATAACAGAGAGTGTGTTAGTAATTACCATTTGTGTGTGTATATGTGTGTGTGCAACAAATTGTGTTGGTAAGAACAGGATGTTTTTTGTGCTCTGAGTGTAGATGACATGAATATATATGTACATACATATTCATACTAACACAGTTTGTTGCACACACACACACAGACACCAGTGTGTGTTAGACTCTGGTGAAGATGAGGCTGCAGTGGTGTTGATGATGATGATGATGATGATGATGATAGGTGGCTGAGCAGTGGAGCAGGTGGAGCAGCTGCACCTCCACTATTAGATGTGTTTTTACTTACTCTTGGTGAAGGCTCTTACGGTGAAACGATCAGTAAGAAAATAAAATGAAAGTCTCCTTCAAAACACTCCAGCGACTGTAAGTTTGTATTGAATTAAAATACCTTTATTTTACATGTTAAAAAGAGTTAAAAATGACCAACTTGTATCAATGGGGAGTAACTTGCACACCTATGAGTTCAGTGGGAAAAAAAGAGGGAAAAAAAGGCAGAGAAATAAATAAAATTAGGGGGTTCAAAAAATGAAAACAAAAAGGAGAAATAATGGGGGGAAAAAAGAATAAAATAAAATAAATAAAAATATTTAAAAAATAATGGGGAACAATGAAAGGATGCTGTAAAAAAAAACAGCTGTAATGTGGCAGTCAAGTCAAGGTGGACCTAATCTTTTCCTTATGTGCACATGATCAACCTGACCATCAACAGATTTTCTATATATTAAACATTTTTACATATCTCCTGAAGTAACATTTCACAGAAAAGGGGGTGTATCTTGTTGCTTTCAGTTGTACAGTGCAAAAGGTTTCATGTTGGAGGAGCGTTTTTAGGGCGGTCATCTCCTCTGAGGTCCTTTTAGAAACCCTCCAATCTTCAGTGTGTTTAGATCACCAGGTCCTGCTTCTACGTGTGTGTGGTTTTTTTCTTCCCTGCTTTTTGATCATATCAACATTTGAGCTAATTTGGATCAAAAATCGTTCATAATAAACTCAAACATGTTTGATATTATCAGAAGGTAGATGCGCTCTCTCTAGCACCAAACAGGAAGCAGTAGACCAGGTAGTTACTTTGGTAACGTCCGAAAAACTCCTCAAATACTGTCAGACACACGATAAACAGTGAATTAGCAGTGTTATGAATCAGTGTTTAATTCGGCATGTATCTGACCCACAAACCAGCACTGATTTTAGTGAGAAATCTTCATTTTTGAACACTTTCCCACCACTGAAATAGTGCAGCTAATAAACAGGGACTGGTAATAAGTTGAGGCGACGAAATCCAAAACAATGAGGTTGTACGGAAATAGAATTAATCTTTATTGATTATACTGATGCTGAATTAACAAGAAGACTGTAAATATACAACACCTTTTATCTTGTGTTTCAAGAGTTATTTTTTTTCCAGACATGTAAGGAATCATTAAAATATCCTATTTTTTAAAGGGAGTTTGGTGTAATATTTTTCCAGGGATCTTTAGTCAACTCAAACTGGTATTATGTATTTTGTTACCATTACAGAAAAGAAATCCTGCCATTCCTCCCCTTGCCTGGCATTAATCTGTCACCCCCACATAACTGCTGTGTGTTTTCATTGATCCACTGTCTTGTGGTTCCTCTTGGTTTTCCAGATAAAGCAGCATCAGTCTGATCTGGAGGACGATCTGTGATACTGCAGCTCAGGTATGAACTCTGTCCGTCCGTCTGTCCCGTTCTCGCGATGCACAAAATCTCAGCAGCGTCTGGAGGGAGTTTCATTAACTGGCTAAAAGTTCACTGTGATCTCACGTCTGTCCCATTCTTGTGAAAGTGAAATCTCAGGAACGCCTGAGGGGAATTCGTTCAAGCTTGGCACGCATGTCCGC
The DNA here is from genome assembly GCA_034769285.1 of Lutjanus argentimaculatus. Taxonomy (NCBI): domain Eukaryota; kingdom Metazoa; phylum Chordata; class Actinopteri; order Lutjaniformes; family Lutjanidae; genus Lutjanus; species Lutjanus argentimaculatus. Next base: position 1,179,311 of record JAWZSL010000039.1, read on the forward strand.
ATGGACTCAATGTTTTTGTCCAAAACTCAAGAATTCATCTGCTAATTATGACAAAATTTCACAAATTTTATATCCAAAAGGTCAAAAGTCAATGTCGTGGTGACATGATGTTCAGTCTCTGTCAGTCCTCTGTCCCCCTCTGTTAAAATATTCTCGAAGTGAAGACAGCATGTTTCTCACCACATTATGAGTTTGGACAGACGTAGATGGTAAACTGCACCTTAACTGGTGGCCATTTTAATTCTTTCTGTAAACAAATTCCATTGAAAGACAAAAAACAACAATCCAACCCTAAGAGCAGCGAAATGGCCTGAATCCAATGGCTGTTTGGAGGTTTAAAGCTGATGGTATGCTTTAGAAAACAGTCAGCAGTAATCTGAAGTTAATTAGATCAGTATCTGGAGCTACAATGAGCTCCTTCTCTTTAAACTTAAGGAAATTAGGACTTTTGGTTTAACTTATTTGGTTGATGGGATAACTTACTTCATTTTTAGGTTCCCTGTTCCCGGATTAGATTTTTTAGATGGATGTTTGGACATCTACACATCTTGATTCAGACTCTTCTTCTGTTCTTTTTCCAGATTCTTCCCGAAACAGAAGCTCTGAGTCATAACAGCTGGGACGGAAGATGCTTCAAGGAGGCGTTGACAACATGAACTGTATTGGACTGACTCTCCTCCACTCCCGAATCTGTCTCTTTTCTTTCTGTTGGACTTTTCATCCCGTAAACTGGACCAACTCCAGTTCTGGTTTCCAGTCTGCAATGACCGGAAAACCCCCAAGATGTTCGCGGTACATCACTGACTCTGGTGCATCACACTGACATATCGACACATGGGACAGTCCAGCTAAACTGCTGTGATTTTACATAGCGCGTACTGCTGGTTTTGCTCAGCTTTTAGATGATTTCAGACATTTTAAGTCGCCATTGATTTCGTTTACTGTATAAAAATTAGTAGAAACTTTCTGCGCACAAACAATCCATCACAGTGGACAATTAATTTGACTTTATTTGGTCTCTCTTTAGTAATGCAATCAAAAATGGTTCAGCATCTTAGAATTAATAGTTGATTTGTAGTTCTTCTTGGCTCTTTCCTTTTAGTTCTTGTTATTTTATATTATAATATATTATATGATATTATAATATATTATATTACTCTATTGCCAGATTGAAAAAAAATACATTTTCTCAAGTAAAAGACTTCATATCAGCCCCATTTATCACCCTTTAACCTTGTCTCCCATGTTGGACTCCACTGATTAATGTTAATAAAGTCAGTGTGGCAGCAGCTGGCAGCTCCTTATCACACACTTTATTTTCATCACGTGTTGTCATCATGTGTAACCAGATGTGTACAGGACCGCATTACGGTTCTGTGTTAAAGGATCATTGAGCACGCTTTTATGACTCTCCGGGTGAGCTGCAGTTTAATTCGCTCAGGAAATCAGTTATAAAACGTTATGAGACTCTGATGATTTACTGAAATGGGCGCTAACTCTGAATAAGAGTCACATGTGGTGGATATAAACGGGGAAAATGACATGTTTCCACCGATGGATCAGTGTAGCGTGTAAAAAGGTTTGGTCCAGGTTAGCTAAATGATCAGTAGCTAAAACGACAAATTAGCGCCTGGGACAGTAATGGTATGGACTTAAACAAGCTAACAGCTGTTACCAGTGATGTAGTCATTTTTAGCGCCAGAGCTCGCCTCCCAACGTGCAGGTCGTTGCATTCTGGGCTCAGCGCCGCCCAGGACGTTTGTGATTTGTTTTGTGTGGAGCCAGACTTTTCTCCAGTGCTGAGCGATGAGTAGAAAGGTGTGGCTGTCGAGGCTAGTTAGCAGCTAAGGAGGATCAGCGCTTTAAGATTTTAGTCGTCAATCAATGAACTCTACTCCCAGGTCTGATAGAACTGAGTTTTGAACGTGCAGAATAGACGTGAACTAATAAACACGTGGCTAACTTCGTAGCAAGGTTTGTCGTAGGCAACCGGACTTGATAGAGTTCTTGAAGACTGAACTGAACTGAAGAAGAACTGAAGAAGCTTCTTGGATGAGAGGCGAAACGTCTTCAAGAACTCTATCAAGTCCAGTTGCCTACGACAAACCTTTGCTACGAGTACCATGACCTGAATGAATGAGAACCTTCAGACACGTGGCTAACTTGTAAAACCTTGTCAGTTTCTTGAGGTTTAGCCAACAAAACTACTTGGTTTGCTTTCGTTATGCAAGTTAAGTTATGTATGTGACTTCAAATAAGTAAACACTGACTTTTGTTCTTACGTGGGACACGAACAGCAGTCTTTTGAATGAAAGTCTGGGTTTGTTTGATCCATCTGTCCACCCCGACCTCCTCCAGATCCAGACTTTGTTGCTCTTTATATGAGCCTACATGGAGACCTTTTCTTTCTGTATGAATTTTGCAGGTAAAATGACATGCCAGTAGAGACTGGTATGAAATGCCATGTGCTGTGCTAACACAGGAAATGAAATAAGACATTGGCGTCTTATTCATACACCATTTGTTGAGACCAGGCTGAACTGAGGCCATAAGATGTCATGTACAAGTATCAAAAGGACTATTTTCCCAGGCTGGGAACCTGAACCTTTGATATCTTCATGGTATGAAAACAATGTGTATTCACTTTACCTTATTATGTTTTGTTTTGCATTAGAAATGTGATTTAACTGGAATGTTGGATGCTAATGCTGCCTTCAAATGGAAGTTGTGAGCTTTTATGACATGGAAAGTCAGCCGCACCTAAAAATTTAGCAAGCTAGCGAGTAGTAAGGTAATGCTCAGAGGCTGTTGGGTTTATCAACATTTTCCTCAGACATACTATAGAATTTCCATGAATGAATGCCACAAAACAAGAGATGTTCATGCTGACTCTGCTCATGAACGTGGGAAACATGACCCGTTTGAAGGCAGCATTTGTTTCTCACTTTTGCTTGCTGTCAAAATAGCAGAATTCATTAACACGTCCATACATGACACAGTTTTGTCGTTTCATTTACTTCTGTTAAGTCCAACCCTCCTACTCTACCCTGTCAGCCCGTCCTTCAGCGTCCAACAGTTAGATGTTCTGTGTTATCTTGACAACTCCTGGACAAATCAGAGCTCCCTGGAGGACAAATGTCAGTGTTATTGATGCCACCACACCCCCCTTGTTTGTGTCTTTCTATCAAAACAGTCCAATGTAATGCTCCCTCCATCATATTTTACTTACATCTTATGACATTGACATTTTTTTTTTTTTTTTTTTGGAGAGCAAAGCCACTAACTTGTTGTCAAACACATGAAAACTTTTCCTCGAGCTTGTTTACCAGCTGGACGACATGGACGACTGTGACTGACTGTAAATATGTTCAGAGCTTTCATGTAAAATATTTGTCGGTTTAAAAAAAATGACACTTGAAAATATTTATGTGTACAGTAGTGGCTCTTTATACTCATAATAATATTATTTCAAACTTAAAAAAAAAAAGGTACTAAAATGTTTTAATAAGAAATCCTGTGACTGCAGGTCCAGAATCATTTTGGAAATACGACGATGCTTCGTTTTGGTTTGCTGTAGTTTCTGCTGTTGGTGCTTTTGTGTTTGTCCTCAGTGCTAAATGTGATAAACTTCAGTGTGGGTGTAGTAAAAGTATTTTTCATAAAACAGACGTGTGGTTGGAGCTTTGTGTGTGTGATGATCATGTGATTCTCTATTTACGTGTGTAGTCATTTAAATTATTACAATATTAAGGGAACTGAGTCACAGCCTTGTTCAATAGTGAAGACATTCATATCAGCAGGTGATGGACTCTCCCACATTCGTGAATGTGTGACTGACTGGATCCTTAAAGTTTGCTTCATGGACGCCAATAGTTCCTCTTCTATTCCCCCTCTAGAGGGAGACCAGAGGTCAAAGGTCAGGCTAGAAATTTAGTGTCTTGCTCAAAGCTGTTTGTTTTTGTAACACTAGCTGTCTATTAACATTTTGGCCAGTTTCCAGTCTTTGTGCTAAGCTAAGCTGACTGGCTGCACCCTTATATTTAACAGACAGAGACGAGAGTGTGATTGATCTAACTGAGCAAGAGAGCAAATAAGCACATTTATTCCTATAAATCCCCAAATTATCGTCCAGCTCACTGTTAATGTTTTGAAACTTGTCTCTTACTGTAACTGTGTTGAGTTTTAAAGCTGAGCTGAGAGGAATTTAATAAAATTTTGAGGTGCTTTTGATGCTTTAACAAATACAGGAAGTCTCTAAAGTCTTTAAAGCCAGTTAATGCTTTTACTCAGAAGTCTGGCAGCAAAAAATATAGAGAATAAAGAAACAAACACTACCCAGAAGTTTCAGAAGCATTCAAGAACACACAAAATGTTTTTCACATTATTACAGCATACAAACTTAACACATCATAACAAGAATTTTTTCTTATTACAAGAAAAAAAAAATTATAACAAGAAAATGTTCTTGTTGTTGTTTCTGTCTGGATATAATGTGAAAGGTTTCATGTTCACTTTAAAACTAAAAAGTTGAGAAAATTCATAATTTCTGAAAACTGAGTTCTGAAACAAACTTAAAGTTTTGCCAACTTAAAATCTTCTGTTGAGCTTCTTTAGATAAACTTGAGGTTTAGTTCTAAATAATATGTGTTATTAGTTTTATTAGTTTATTAGCCATTATTCACTTTCACCTCAATGAGTTTACTCAACAATTTTTAACATACAATTATTTAGTGGTTTTGAAAACTCAAAGATTCAAGTTTATCTAAAGAAGAAACGTAAATCATCTCAACAAAATATATGTAAAACTTTTCAAAACTTTCAAATCTTAAAAAAAAAAAGCGTTTTTTTAAACTTTTTAATTTTTACAGATAATTTATGTTGTTGTTATAAGATAAAACTCTTCACATTATAATGTTATAACTTACTGTATATTGTTAAAACACGATGGCTGCTGTGTAACATCATATTATAACAATATTAGTTATCATATTATATAATATAATTATATATGATATATTATCATATGGTAACTTATATTGTTATAATAATAAGATATAATATTATAATATGAAATGTTCCACGTTAAAACGTGAAAATATCTTATTATAACATGACAAAAATCCTGTTTTAACACTGATCCACTTTTTTCTTTTTTTTTGGCCTGGCACCAGTACACCGCTGTAAAACAGCAACAATTATGCTCCAATAAATCAAATACACTATAATTAAAGAATAACTTCAGGTTTTATATGATATCACATCGTCGGTGTTTTAATTAAATCAGATGGACCTTATCATGTTCAAACAGTTTAATGAGAATCACAATCAAACACTGGGTCACATGTTGTTGACTGAAGGGAAGCTGCTCTGTCTCTGCTGGATTTAATGATTCATCAGAACCAGGAAGACCTTTGACACCAGGACTGTCTGCAGTGCATGCTGGGTAAGGAGATCTGAGCAGTGGGCGTGTGCACTGATGGAACAACCGGTTGGATGTGTTTTTGGGAACTGAATGAGCAGCAGAGAGGCGTGTTCACACAAAGGTAAGACTCACAGCAAACTACACGGACACTCACTGAAATGCACTTTAATGTCATTTATATTTCATATTTTCACATTTTGTCCAGTGTTTAAACTTTACCTCTGATATTTTTTAAGCTGAAAATGTCTTTTTCTTTTCACATTTCCCTCATGTTTTAATCTACATGTGCATTTTGTTGATTACTCTTCACATTTCACAAGAAACTATTGAGTTTTGTTTCTATTTGTATTATTTTTATGTAACTATGCTGCCTCTTCTTGAAAACTAAATACACCAAAATATCCGACTCACGTTCACATGACAGCTTTAATCACTGAGGATCGTGAGGATTTAGGGGGAAAAACACAGGGAGAGTCAAGGGTCAAATGTCTGAAAGTCCTGGTTTGTTTAACTGAGAAGCACAGAACTTTAATCTGCTATTGATTTTTTTTTTACATTCTTGAAATGATTCCGGACAAAACAAAACTAATCCAAGATAATTTAATTCTAAATTAACCCTTAAATGGGAAAGCACATATAAATATATATTTAATTAATTATGAATTGTATTTTATAATGTATCTTAGCTGAAATAACAACATTTCATGTTATATATGTACACATATAAACTTTATTTTCTGATTAACACTTGCCCATTTTGAGTATAACTTCAACATTTTCCTGTTTTTCATAAAAAAGTTTTAAAAAGTAAAAAACGAAAACTGAACAGCAGTCACCTGTAAACGTTTCGAGTGTGCGTCTCACTGGCTGAGACAATTCAATACGTGTCTCGATACATGTTTGACAATACGATGCATCTTAAGAATTTTTAAATAGCCAACAATTCAGTATGATATGATGCAGTATGTGAATCTTTACATTTTGATTCTATTAATGCTATATTTGTAGGGTTCTTTTAAATGCAAGAAGAACTCCTGATGGCCTAAATGAGAAACTGTGAACAAACTTTAAAACTGTTTAAAATGCATTGTTGCAGTAAGATGATCAGCTGCTCTGTTTCATATGAAGAGTGCTGTGGTTTGGATTGAATTTGACCGTGTAGAGGAAGTGAGGTGTGGAGGAACAGTGATGCTACATGTTACCTGCTCTCACAGTGACATAACTCCAGGTGTCCAACAAGAGCGGTGCAGGCAGAGGCAGTGGGAGACAGAAAACGGAGGAAAGTTACAGTGACAGTGAAAAATGATGCATATGCAAATCGTGGTGAGATGTATCGATACACTGGTGCTTTTTGGGTAATGAAGTGCTCAAAATGAAAAAATTTATGTTATGCATATTGCCATTATCACCCTACAAGCAGCTCAAAAACAGCTCACAGTCCATTGACACCTGCTTGAGCATGGCTACATATGCTCTGGACCAATCAGAGAACTGAATGTTATGACGGTGTGACACAAATTTGATTATTTTATGTTGTACGTGAGAAACGTCTGTGTTTCAGATTGATACAGAGGGTGCAAATTTACTTCATCATTGTTTATTGTCACATATTCTGGTATCATCTGTAAATGTGACTGAAGGTCCTACAGGTGAAGTTGACCCGACCACACCTGTCTGGATCATGGCGGCAGCAGAGTCCAGCCCTCTGACCACTCACGTGCTGAAACCGGAGACGGCGTCCCGGCAGCCAGGATGGCCATCAGCCTGCACCGACTCGACTCCAAGATGATGATCTGGAGCATGCTGAATGTCGGGTAGGATTTGAACAAAACACATCACTTCACTGCTGAAACTTTAGAAATGCATCAGAATCTGTAATTTTGTAAATTAGCTTCTTCTTTGTTTTGTATATTTTGTATATTTTCTTTTATAGGTAATGCAGGTTGACTCAGACACTAAATTGTGTCTTTAGAAATACCACATGGTGGCCTGATGAGGATGATTGTGTCAAATTTTAATTAATATTAAATATTCTCAACACCACAGGGCCAAAAGTGACAAAACCTGAAGAAACGATACTGAATTTTAATAATAAAGATGTGATCAGCCTGCATGACAATGGGAAGACAGCAGAGAGCTAATGAGAGAGATGTAGAGGGAGTAAAGACTGAAGTTAATAATTTAAAAACCCTTCTGACCTTTAATGAAACTTGACAACTCACCAGTTTAATGATTTTTAGGACTACAAATGAAGATGGCCGCTGCCCAGGACTCATCAGTCGGCAAGCTTTCACTCCCGGCATGTACAAGCTGCGCTTTGAGACTGGTTCATACTGGGAGAGTCTGGGTCAGACCTCCTTTTACCCGTACGTAGAGGTGAGCTGCACGTCTGTGTCAGGATATAACAAGATAAATACACAATATGTCTAAAATAGATTTAAACTTGTATTTGGACATGTGGTAATGGTTCACAGTTAAACAAAACTCATGCATCTGCCACTAATGAATAAGTGACAGATGAATCTAGTTTAAAAAAATACTCCAGACATCTTGTGTTTTATTCTTCTGAATGAAACACAAAGTATAAATCTGTTTTTTGTGAATTAATGGAGGAATAGATGCTTAAAGGATCATATATTTTTATAGTTTTATGTTTATTGCTGTTGTTATAGTTAAATCCTAAATTATAAATTATTGCAAACAAATATTAACACCTCTGTTGACCTTTAATTTTGATATTTTGTGGACTACAGTTTTTGGATTCTTTTGGATTAATTCTTAGATGTTTCTCTGTGTGTGTGTGTGTGCGTGCGTGTGTGTGTGTGTGTGTGTGTGTGTGTGTGTGTGTGTGGTGTGTGTGTGTGTGTGTGTGTGTGTGTGTTTCCAGGTTGTGTTTACCATCAGTGACCCTGAGCAGAGGTTCCACCTCCCCCTGCTGATGAGTCGGTTCTCCTACAGCACCTACAGAGGGAGCTGAGAGCTCGGAGGACGACCAGCTGCAGCTTCAACACACTGCAACCAGTGAACAGAAATGTATATAAATGTAAATTAATGTTACATGAATGTTAATGATGATTAAAATAGTCATGTTACACCAAGACTACATCATATAAGGCTTCAGTTTGGTCCATGAAGGATCAAGTGAAGCTGTTTTACCCACTAAAGTGACTTCTTAAATGTTTATTTAACATTCAGCATGTATCTCTTTAATTTATGTTTCATATTTCTCATAACACAAACTATTCTTTTGGAATAAAATATTAATTTACATACGTATACAAAGCTCTTATTTATGTATTTCTCAAGCTGATTATGAAGGTTTTATAGAATCTGTTATCAGTATGAAGCAACTGAAATGAAATGGTCAATTTTTATTCCTGGTTTTCTATTTAAATTTATTTTAATGGCCCATTAATTATTTAAGATATTTTTCAAGCAGAAATTTGAAATGTGGATTTGCTGTTTATATGATAGTAAATTAAAAATGTATAGGTTTTGGACTGTTGACCAGACAAAATGAGTGATCTGAAGATGTCACACGGGTTCGGGGAAACTGTGATGGACGTTTTTCACTACTTTCAGAGATTTAACAAACTAAATGAGTGATTGATTAATTGAGAAAATAATCAGACTTATCAGCAATTTTTTAAAAAAGTTGTTAGTTGCAGGTGATACAGAAATAAACATACTTTTGAAGCAAAATAATTTTAACGTAATTTATGTATTTAATTATTATTTTCATCTGTATCGACTTTTATTTATTCTAACAAACTGTTTTATCATGCTTAGTTGTTTAACTATGTAATTTTTTACATGTAATATGGAGAAAGTGCCCAGTCATCCCATGTTTTGGTAACAGTTACATGAGACTGAAAGAAGCACTGGAGAAAGTGCCTTTCAGTCTCAGCCAATCAGAGAGAAGGTGTGCTGTGAGGACCCCGTGTTGGCTTTTCTGATGCCTGAATGTAATAAAGTCCTCTTAAAAGAAAATTAAATGAGTTCACGTATATAAATTAGTAACTTACCTTTGTTCGAAACAGTGATAATTTTCTGACCTAAAGAGATTAAAGAATGAATAGATATTTTCTCCTCATGTTAATTTCGGGCAGGTATTTTCAGAGGAAGCCTCTCGGGCCTTTACATCATCCCCTCGTTGACATTTCACTCCGACGCTGTTATTCAATAACACTTGTGGGAGCAACATGATGAGCTTCAGGGGAGGAAATTAAAGAAAAGGTTCGTGTTTTGGACTGAAGGACTGGGTAAGCGGCTCGGGGAGGATGTCTCAGGTGCTGAGGCTTCTCTCGGCGGCCGCCCTGCCTCTGTGCCGGGCTGCAGGAGCCCGGGCTCGGCTCTCCGCGGTGACGGCAGGTCGGCTCTTCACAGCCGGATACCGAAGCTCCGCTGCCCGGTAAGTGAAGGTGGAGGTTTTCGAGATGAACTGTTGTAGTCCGTCAGTGACTTAATGACCTGATGTCTTCACCACCTGTTGGACGATAGATTTAAACTAACATGCGTTTATGTAGAGGAACGAACTGTAGCGAGCCAGACCTTTTTTACTAAATCCCATTACAAAACCATTCAATTTAGGACTCGTTTGCTTAATAACAAAATAATAACCGACTAAATCTCCATGTGAGACCTCATCTGCCTGATTATAATCTACTTTTTAATTCGGCATAGATCTGATCAAGCAAATCACTCTGTTTGAAGAAAAATGACTTTTTCTGCGCGGAGAGATGCTGCTCGTTAGCAGGCAGACTGACCTGGAATCAGAGGCTGATGGGTCAGTTTGAAGACAGTTTTAATCATTATAGGATCATTTCGTCTGGCAGCCAAGTGTATCTGGTGTATTTTGAAACATGAAGCTAAGTTTAAGTACTAGAACAACTTGGAAAACTTTTCTCACAAATCAAGCTGACAAGCTTCTGAAGTTGCTGCTTAGTTTCCTCGTTTAAATAAACATGTGACAGCTAGTTTACTTAGTGTGAAAGAAAAGCTTGTAGTCATCAGTGATTACACCATTAAAAGCTCCAGTTAGCAGGATCACACATTTGTTTGTGTACAGTGCAATCTTAGAACATAATGTTGGGTTATTGAGAGTTGTCAATAACAGCAGATTTTGGATAGGGGCTGGGCAATATATCATTATTGTATCATATCGTGATATTAAACTAGATATCGTGGTATATAGTTATATCGTGATGTAGCGTAATTGTTGTCTTTTCCTGTTTTTAAACACTGCATCACAGTAAAGTGACGTCATTTCTTGAACTTACCAGACTGTTCAAGCTGTTCTATTATTTGTCTTTACTCATGTAGTCATTATCTTATCTTATGTGTTGGAATATTCAGGTATTAGATCATATATTGTGATATTTACTCATTTTATCACCTCAGTCGCTTTCACCCCCGGAGTACACAACATGTCCTCAGTCACAACCTACATGATCAGTAATTAACTAATATGAAACTTCAATATCATGGAAGGTATTTCAGATATATCGCCCAGGACTAATTTTGGATATATATTTATGTCAGTGTTCCAGTCCATCATGGCTCAGTGCAGATCAGTCAAGTTCGTCCATAACTAACTAGGAAAAGCTCTTCTTTTTTAAGAAAGATAAAAGATAAGATATTCCTTTATTAGTCCAGCAGTGGTGACATTTGCAGTGTAACAGCAGCACGTGGATAGCAAGATAGAATAAGCATCAATAAGAAAACAATAGCAATAAGTAACACACAATGTATAAGGTGGCTTTGTACACAGGGGCATCATCATGTAAAGGTACAAACAAAATCCACAGTATGTTGTAACAGACCAGACCAGGACCCAGAACAGACCAGAACAGACCCAGAACAAAAGAGTGTGAACCAGGTTGTCCACATACTTTTGACCCCGTGTTACATCAACATCAAGATCCTGATGAGCTTTTTTTGACCGGTTCTTCCACACCTTTATTATTCCACTGCTCACAGACTTTAATGCAGGTCACAGTTCACTGGTCAGGAATTTTAAATAAATGTGACCTTCAGTCTTATAAAACAGAGACCTGAGTTTTTCGGCCGACCCTCTCTCAGGTTGGTTTTGTTTTCAGTGGACTCACTTTGATTTTCTGGTCTTTTCCAGAACGTCTGTCGGACTCCAGCTAACTTCCTGTCCTGTCGTAGATTCCAGTTGGCTCAGCGGCGACTTTACGCCACTGAACCCAAAGGTGAGAGCAGCTCAAATGTTGTGTGTGATCTGCGGCTGATGGATGTTACAGTCTAATTTGTTATTTTGGCTGAAGCTTTGTTTTTGTAGCAGGTTTATAGTGCGAAACAGCAGAATCAGAAACAGTATAAACATGAAACTGATCCTGGAATAGAAACCAAAGAGGAGATGCTGGTTTGTCTGACAGATGTGTGATCTAACAATCATCTGTGTGTTTCAGATGGGAAAGGAGGAGCAGGAGGAGGGAAGAGAGGAGGAGGAGGAGGTGGAGGAAAAGACTGGTGGAGCCGAATGCAAAAGGTTGGTCACACTTCCAAGAATTTTTTTGTAGGAGAAAATTAGATTCTTTTAGTGTGTAGTTCAACTAAAATAAAAAATAATGTGTGGTCTGCTGTTACTGAACTTTGCTCTGGCAGAGTTGATGTAAAAGGTTAATTACTGCACCTTGTAGGTTGATGCTGAGTCTTCCAGGACACTTCCTCTACTTTTTGAAAGTTGCTGTTGACACTTTGTGATATAAAACTGACAATACACGGGCAGTGTTTTATGGAAAATCCTGGGAGGAAAATTAATGAAAATGTTGAGTTCTGGTTTGAAATTTTGTCCAACTTGACCATAGGAAAGTTGTTAGCTGTTCAAATTCAGCCGCTCAGCGAAATTCTAGTTTTGATCTCCTAATCTCCTATTTTCGAGACATTTTCTTACATTTGCGACAAGGAAATCAGCTGTGAGCGCCGTCCTTGATGTGACCCTGGCGAGGTGGTTGTATCTGTCGCCCAGTCAGACGCCACAGCATCTTCATCACTGTTGGCTTGACACTTAATTTTATTTAATTGGAACTCAGCTGCTGTTGGATTGAGGATGTGATGGTGCATTTAAAGGCTGAGAAACTGAAACAGCAGGAGAGCCACCCAGGGATTTTATAGGGTCTGACATTTTTGGATGACTTGACTTGGAGTTTCCTGGTAGAGATACTGAAACACAGGGCTACGATTTAATTGAAAGTCTCTGTAGTAGGTGTAACAACTTGTTTTACTTTTCTTTTTTAAATGAGGGTTAGGGTTCATTTCTATTACTCTATAACTGTGGATGTTGATTTGGGTCTTGATGATTTTAAGTAAAGTAAATTTTTAATGTTTGAAAAATTAGTTTTTGGTATTTTGGTGCACAAAAAACACAGTAAGAGAGAATAAAAAACAAGGACAGCAAAGAATCATGAATATAAAATAATAATAAAATATATAAAATATGTCTGTTCCAAACTGAAAAGAGCTCCAGTTGTTTTTAGATGTTGGTCCAGTAAATGTGTCTCTGCTGGTCTGCAGGGTGACTTCCCCTGGGATGAGAAGGATTTCCGTTACTTGGCGGTCACCGTGGCTGGACTGAGTTCAGTTCTGCTCTACGTCTACTTCAGAGACAACGGCAGAGAGATCAGCTGGAAGGACTTCGTCCACCGCTACATCAGCAGAGGAATGGTGAGGAGCATGCTGGGACATTTCTGCTCACAGTCCTGCGTTTACTGCAAACCTTCAGCTGGAGACTTGAATTTTAAGAGACAAATACATCGTGTTTAAGTGTTAAAGTAAGAAAAGACTGAAACAATGAAACTGTATTTTTAAAGCTATCTACATATATTTTATTTCTGTGCAGGTGGATCGGTTAGAGGTCGTCAACAAACAGTACGTCAGAGTCATCCTGGTGCCGGGAGCCGACCCTGATACGGTGAGAACAAACAGCTGAAGTCTTTTAATCTTTATGGGACCACAAAAGTGTAAAAAAAACTCAGTGTATTTGTGTTAATGTTTGCTGCATAACGACAAAACAAACTGTATTTAAAGTTACAAGCAGTAAAACCAGTGTGAAACTGGGACCAACAAAACATCATGAAATAGCCAACAAATCAGATTGTATAGATTTTGGATTTAGGTACTGCTTACTGAACTACAGTGGAGAAAAACACTTTACAAAACTTTAAGACTCTGAAGGAAAAATACAGTTTGGAAACGATGTGGTACAGCTGGTGGTGCAGATACACAGTAGTTTCAGAACTTTATTAGGGAATTACAAAGTGCTGAGGAGCGACCACAGAGTTTATCAAGAAGAGATGGGAAAAAGAATTAAATGATAAAATATCCAGTCAGAAACATCTTGTTCTATGTATTCATTTGTTTCTTTGTCACTCCTAAAACGAAAACATATTTAATATCAACAAAACACACATGTAGGAGAAATTGTGGGGACGAGGCAGCAAATCATCTCCACATTTTCTGGAGCTGCCCCAAGATGCAAACATCTTGGAAAAACATTTGGAGAATCATATTCAGCATATTCTTAGACAGCAGATATAAATGATGTAGTGATGCATAAAGATCCCCCCCTTACATATTCTATAATATATGTCTGTTAGATTGAAATTTATGGATAATATAGTGCCTGGCAACTTTTGTTGTTGTACTGTTTATTTGTTTTCTTTTTTTTTTTTGCCAAAAAAATAAAAGAATAAAAAATCTTAAGTGTCAAAAATGGACACAGCCAACAAATGCTCATCTTGTCACGAGATATTTTTGTTTGCTCTTCATGTGCTTGAGTTCTCAGCCAGATGAAATCTAACGCTTTTGTGTATGTCGAAATGTTTAAATGTATTTTGGTCTAGACATAATTACCCAGAAAACAACAACAAAAAAAGCAATTACTCTCAACAAAGAACACAAAACAAAATAGTGTTTTTACAGACCTGAATGGCGCAGCACGATGATGCTTTTTATCAGCGCTTGAAGTGGAAAAATAAGCCTGGTTACTCCCCTCATTCACATTACGTTGTGTTCATCAGCCAGTGTTGCATTCTGAATTGTTACAGTGAATAAAAGATACTCAGAGATATTGCTGATGTTCACAACATAAATTTATTTAACCAGAGGGAGATCCATGTCAGTTATTAGAGTTAAAAATAGTTCTGTACACTAACTTTAATGTGTGGGCAGTGAAGTCATCTTTGCTCCTTGTTTTCCCACTGAGATGCTTCCTCTTCTCTTTACTTTTAGTGTCACACAAATGAAGCACCTCTGCACCATCACGCTCCACAACATGTCCAGTTGTCCCTCAGGCTGTTTACATTTTGCACACCAGCTTTTTGTCTTTGACAATGAGCCAGTTGTTCTGGAAGCAAAAAATACAGCATTTGATCCTCTGACCAACAGTCAAACAGAGTCATTCATCTTGACTGATGTTATTGTGAACATTGTAGGTGACGGTGGTGGTGAAAGCTGCAGGTGTTTCAGTTGTTCCTAACATAACAACAGGAGCGGCGCTAACGTTAGCTTGCTGCTTCCAAAAAAATCAGACCTGTGTTTGATTTAGAACCACGTATGAAAGTGGCCCAAATCAGAACTGAAAAGATGAGATTCTGTGTGACATGAAAAATTCAGATCTGAGTCACATACCTACAAAAAAAATCAGATCTGGGCTTTGCCTGCAGTGTGAATGTAGCTGTAGTGCCTCCTGTGTAATGCAGTTTATTTAAGGCTGTAACCCACATAACCTGATAAGAAGAGGGCAGAGAAGAGCTTTAGCAGCTTGTTAGAAAAGTTAGAAAAGTCACAGTACACCAAAGATTAAAATGTAGACGTGTCAGTCCACTTCGAGCTCTGCTTGTTACGTGTTTGATGTTAAAAGTCACATCCCAGTTACATTTCTGATCTTCTCGTTCCATATTCCACCCTGCAACCTCTCCGTTTTTTCAAATCTCAGCCTTTTAATCATCTGCAAAACAAAAGGTGACGGCGCTTTTGCTGTTTTAGTCCAAACTCTCTGGAACAGGGAGGTCAACAGGGGTCAGCAGCTCTGCAGCTCTTCTTGCTCTCTCCAGTGGCTCCCTGCAGCTTTGACAAAAAAAGAAAAATAAATATCTAAAATATATATTTTTTTTTAGTTTCATCAATGTCTACGTGTCTGGCTGGGCAGTGTGACTAGTCTATCTGAACTAACTATGGATTCTTGATCCAAGAAAAGGAAAGTTTCCAAGTAGAATTGACAGTTTAACAGTTGTGGCTCCAGAGAGACTTTCTGTCTTTCTTTAACCAAAAATAGCTCTTTTGGGTTCACTCCAATCGATCAGATTTGCAGAATCTTTGGTCTGTTTTAAGTGGCTTCTAAAAACTTGTCTCTATGGGAAAGCCTTTATGTAGATATTTCCAGGTTCTTCTTCTGGTTTGTTAATTTGGTCTGTCTCTTACTGTGCTGCGCTCTGCATTGTATTCTTATATTCTTGGTATTTTTTTCTATGTCTGTGTGAAGCACTTTGTAACTGTGTGCTTTTAAAAAAGTGCTTCATAAACAAGGCCTCATGAAATCACATGTGACCTGCAGAGCTACGTTTGGTTCAACATCGGCAGCGTCGACACGTTTGAGAGAAACCTGGAGGCGGCGCACATGGAGCTCGGCCTGGAGCCGTCACACCGACCTGCTGTCGTCTACAGCACCGAGAGCGACGGGTGGGTTCAACACAAAAACACACAAACACGTCCAGTTTTCTGATTTAAACACACAGGATGTTCTGTAAACGTCTGAGATACGACCGTCAAAGAATGAGAACTTTACTTCTCTGTCTTTGCAGCTCTTTTCTGCTCAGCATGGTCCCCACACTGCTGCTCATCGGCTTCCTGCTCTTCACCCTGCGGCGAGGACCAATGGGAGGAGGTCCCGGTGGCGGGAGGGGCGGACCGTTCAGCATGAGCGAATCGACGGCGAAGATGATGAAGGACAACATTGACGTGAAGTTCAAGGACGTGGCCGGCTGCGAGGAGGCCAAACTTGAGATCCTGGAGTTCGTCAACTTCCTGAAGAACCCACAGCAGTACCAGGACCTCGGAGCCAAAATCCCCAAGGTAAAAAAAAAACAAACAAAAACATTCTCATGTGCACACAGGGCACCGCTGCGCCACAACAGAGTCCTGACAGATACAGAGATTTGAATAAATATTCATCATAAACCACCTGCTGTGGACGGAGTCAGCAGCAGAACATTTTAGACACCTAAAAAGAATCTACATCAGCATAAATGTACGCTACATTTAGAATATTTTCACCACTTTTCTGTTGGGAAACCACCGATATATCACCCAAACTCTGCTCTCCAAAGCAACCAGACTCCTTTGACAAAAAAAGTAATTTTACCTTGCAGAACATGAGAGTTGCCGGCCTACTGCTGCCTCATCTGTTTGTTAGTTTGTTACTGCAGTGAATGAACTCGGTTGAATAACTGATAATCTCAAGGGGGGATTGTCAGAAAAAGTTTGAGAACCACTGGAATATTTTGTGACTCTTTATTTTAATGGGTTAGTTCAGATTAATCAAATATAAAAGTGACAAAAAGCAGATGACGGTAAACTGCAGAATCTGTACCATGTTTTTGTTTTTAGGTTTATTGCTCTTTTAATTCTGCAACAGAGATTTTAGTCAGGCTGTGAAATATTATTGAAATCAAATGTGCAATATCTAAATTGCAGGAGCTGCAATTTTTTGATAAAGGTTAGATGTGACACAACATAGAAAACCAAAAAACTTTTTTTTATTTTTTTTTTTTTTTAAGTAAAACAAAATGCAAAAATGATCAAACTACAGTTGTCCTTTTTTTCAAACTTTGGAGACAAAACTTAATTATAACTAAACAACATTAATGTAATATTTAGTTTGGTCAGTCAGACTGCAGTGTTGTGTCCAGGCTGTTAAATGTCTTCATCTTGTGGTGTCTCAGGGTGCTGTGCTGTCTGGACCTCCCGGGACAGGAAAGACTCTGCTGGCTAAAGCCACGGCCGGAGAGGCCAACGTCCCCTTCATCACCGTTAACGGCTCCGAGTTCCTGGAGATGTTTGTGGGCGTCGGTCCTGCCAGGGTGAGTAAACGAGACCAGATCAGATATCTGACAGAACACTGACTCTTCTCCGATGTTGTTCCACTCGCTGCAGTGAAAACAGAAATTGGTTCATTTAAGTTTCTTCCTCCACAGGTGAGGGACATGTTCTCCATGGCGAGGAAGAACGCCCCCTGCATCCTCTTCATCGACGAGATCGACGCTGTGGGGAGGAAGAGAGGAGGAGGGAACTTTGGAGGTCAGAGTGAGCAGGAGAACACTCTGAACCAGCTGCTGGTGGAGATGGACGGTACGCTGAAGACAAACTCCCGTCTGATTCTTCAGGATTTTGATTTTTATAGATCTCATGTGTAACCCTAACCTGACTGTTTTTTTTTCTGCAGGTTTTAACACAGCTACTAACGTGGTGGTCCTGGCTGGAACCAACAGACCTGACATCCTGGATCCTGCACTGATGAGACCAGGACGCTTCGACAGACAGATCTACATAGGTGAGTCCAACACTGACAGCTGATTGATGTCTATAATATGTCTCCTCCTTTTTTCAATGAAAAAACAAAAACACATAAACATTAACATTTGTTCCCCATCATGTATCCTCACTGATTAAGTTTGATCAAACATAAAAACATTAGATTTTAAGTTTATTAGGTTTAAGTTTGTTGGCAGAAGACAAACAGCCTTTCTTTTCTAACACATAAGAGTCTCTTGTCTCCTCTCAGGTCCACCGGACATAAAGGGCAGGGCGTCCATCTTTAAAGTCCACCTGCGACCAATCAAACTGGACCCCAGCATGGACAAAGACGCTCTCGCCAGGAAGATGGCCGCCGCCACACCGGGATTCACCGGTATGTTACAGCTGTATCGTCTGTCTCAGTCTGGTGTTTTTCATTCAAACTGTGAGAGACATAGAGGAGTTTAAATTAAAACAGTGTGTGGACGCTCAGTGAACTCTACGTGACAGCAGAGACACAAACGTCAGATTAGATTTTGTACAGTTTATTACTTTGTTTAGCTTAAACTATAAAATAAAGTGAAAACTCCTTTTTGATGTTTTTAAACAACAGAAAAAGACAATAAATGTAGGACAGGAAAAGAAAAATAGCATTTTAGATCTGCTAACACAGAAATGCTGCACTTAAAGACAAAATATGTTAAATTCTTGTTTCTGAAACTAAATGAACATGTCAGAATTCTTAAACTTTTGCTGATGATGTATTTTTCTGTGTAAACAATCAGGAGCCGACATCGCTAATGTCTGTAACGAGGCAGCGCTGATCGCTGCCAGACACTTGGACCCGTCCGTCAACGCCAAACACTTCGAGCAGGCCATCGACCGAGTCATCGGAGGTCAGTGTTTCTTAAACATTCAGACCAGTTTTATGTTAAATGTGTTGTTGTTGTTTTATGTGGTAGAATAATAATGATAATGAACAAGAGACAACAACCGAAACATCAAACTTTTTATTTGATTTTATTTTGCTGCCATCAGAGTCTCATCAGAGTCTCATCAGAGTCCCGTTGTGTGTTTTCAGGTCTGGAGAAGAAGACTCAGGTCCTTCAGCCCACAGAGAAGAAGACTGTGGCGTATCACGAGGCCGGTCACGCCATCGTCGGCTGGTTCCTGCAGCACGCTGACCCGCTGCTGAAGGTACCACATATATCTGCAACTACAAACACACACACGTCTACAACTTCTCTTTGAAGCGTCTCGTAATGACAAAAGGTCTGAATTTAAAGATTTGATGCGTGCCAGCATGAACGATTTAATTGTTATTATCTGGACAAATAAGTCCTCGTATTAAATTTGATCTCAAGAATGAAGACTTTCTTCATCTTTACAGAAACTCTCAAAATACAGTAGTACGGTATGCTAACTACGATGGTGGTGAACACCACAAAAGGCTGCGCTAGAGCCAGTGTTTGACTGTTCTGGGCTACTGTAGAAACATGGCGGCTAAATGTGGCGAATCCATGGAAGAGGATCCACGTCCTCTGTAGATATAATGGGCTTATTCTAAAGTAACACAAACACAAACAATTCTTATTTTCAGGTGATTGAATACTAATAAAAACATACTTTCTGCTATATTCTGCCAGTAGATCCTCCTAAATCTTACACAGTTGACCTTCAATTTCTTTTTCCACAATAACAACCTTTTACAGTTCAAGGCCATCAAAATACAAAGCAGCCTCGGAAGATTCCTTGTTGGAAACATGAGGAACTAAAATAGTCAGTGGAAGATCCACAAGTTTGTGTTGGAATTTAAAATAAAAGGTGCAGGTTATGTCAGGCTTTATGAACAAGTTAAATGACTTAATCAGAAGTTAAACTAAACAGGAAATTTGTAAATTATTTTAAAAAAGCTGTAGTTTCTTTTATTTATGAGTGTTATAGATTAGGGGGTTAAAGTGTTGCTCTGGGAAAAGTTAAACTCAGATTACTCCTCTAGAGATAAAAGATAAAGAGATGTTACTGCTGCACCTCTTACATGCAAAAGTATCACTAGAGCAGAGAAGAAGTTAACTGACCTTAAACACATCGTGTGTGTGTCCAGGTGTCGATCATCCCTCGAGGGAAGGGTCTGGGTTACGCTCAGTACCTGCCCAGAGAGCAGTACCTGTACAGCAGAGAGCAGCTGTTCGACAGGATGTGCATGATGCTGGGAGGCCGCGTGGCCGAGCAGGTCTTCTTCGGCAGGATCACCACTGGAGCTCAGGACGACCTGAAGAAGGTCACGCAGTCCGCCTACGCTCAGGTAACGACAACACACACCTGCTGCTTCATCTGCCGTTTGATTCTTTCCCTGCTGTGACTCGTGGTTCTCCTCCCCGACCTCTCTGTGCAGGTGGTGCAGTTTGGGATGAGCGAGAAGGTGGGGCAGGTGTCGTTCGACCTGCCCCGGCAGGGCGAGATGGTCATGGAGAAGCCGTACAGCGAGGCCACGGCCGAGCTGATTGACGAGGAGGTCCGAGAGCTGGTGGAGCGAGCGTACCAGAGAACCATGCAGCTCATCGAGGACAAGAAGGAGCTGGTGGAGATGGTGAGACTCTCTGATGCATCATGCTCTTCTTAGAGGACTTGAAAAGTGCTTGAATTTGAAAAGGTGTAAGAACCCTTTACTGCACCCTGCAAAAGTGGTAGTGAAGTGGTAGATTTAAAGTGATATTCCACTCTTAGATAATCATCCACTCAGTATGTACTCACCTCTATGCTGATGTGATGATGGTGAAGATCTTCAGTTCACAAAACAATCCTGGAGTCTCAGCAGAAAACAGGGTTGCAGCTAATGGCAGTGAATGGAGACCACAGATAAAATGTAAAATTAAAAAACACAAAACAAACACAAAATGTCTCCATCCTGCTTGTGTGGTGTAATCCAAGTGTCTGTGAGCCGCGACATTAAAATTTAACCACAAAAGACGCCATTTACACCATGTTTTTAGCCAAAATGTCAACTGTAGCATGTAGCTGGTAGGATGTAAACATGGCGTCGATCTCGCGATATTTTCACACATGCATCCATTAAGAGATATACAAAGTCTTGCGATACATCGACGCCATGTTTACATGCTACCTGCTACATGCTACAGTTGACATTTCAGCTAAAAACATGGTGTAAATGGCGTCTTTTGTGGTTAAATTTTAATGTCGCGGCTCGCGAACACTTGGATTACACCACACGAGCAGGATGGAGACATTTTGTGTTTGTTTTGTGTTCTTTTTTTAACATTTTATCCGTGGTCTCCATTCACTGCCATTGTACTGGATTTGGCTGCAACCCTGTTTTCTGCTGAAACTCCAGGATTGTTTTGTGAACTGAAGATCTTCACCCATCCTCACATCAGCATAGAGGTGAGTACATACTGAGTGGATTGTTAAAAATTGTGGTATTCAATCCTGTTTTTGTCCTCAGGTGGGGAAACGTCTCCTGGAGAAGGAGGTCCTGGACAAGGCGGACATGTTGGAGCTTCTGGGCCCGCGGCCGTTTGAGGAGAGGTCGACGTATGAGGAGTTTGTGGAGGGGACGGGGAGCTTTGAGGAGGACACGAGCCTGCCGGAGGGCCTCCGAGACTGGAACCAGGAGAGAGGAGGGGAGGCCGAGGAGACGAGCTCGTCTCAGGACAAACAGCAGGCCATGTAGAGGACGAAGACTCAGATAAGACGAACGCTTCACATCCCAGCTGCAAAAAGAAAAACCTCAACTCACTGCTGAGTCAGTTTCACAGAGCACAGATTAGTAATTTATACCCTCAATTCACTTTGGTTCCCTCAGGTTAATAATTCAAACACTCAAATGACCGAATCCATCAGCGGGAAGTTCTCACTTTCATCAGATTTTTTCCCCTCAACACTCACGGATTTGAGTTTAATTTTGCACTGAGACGAGTGGAGATATTTCAGCTTTTTGTCTGATTTAAAAACACAGTTTCAAGCTTCCGGAGCTTTTCTTTTTCAGATGGATTTACAAAAGAGAAGGAAGTCATTTAAGCTCATGAATTAGTCATCTGTGGGAACATTTGGTCAGAAATCTTCGTACCGTCTCCGGCTACATGTAGAATTTATTTTTATTTCCGATCAGTTTTTGTTTTTTTCCACCGTTCGGACAGGAAGACGCTCCAAATCGCCTTAAACAGGAGACCAACAAACATTTTTTAAAAATATTCCTGAACTGAGTGTAAATGATTCACATTGTGAACAGACTGATTTTTCTTTTTATTTATTTCATAAAGGAGTTTTGCTCCCTGATGTCTGACTTCCTGATAATGAGGAGGAAAAAGTTGAACACAGTCTGAAGAACTTTTCTGCAGCCAAATCTAAATCAGTTTTTTTTTTTAAAGATTTAAATATTTTGGGAATTTAGTGTGAAGTTTATTTTGTTTTTTCCGACATTTCAAGGTTACTGCAGAACATCTACAAACACACAGCGACTGTCAGTTTGAGATTTACGGAGTTTGGATTTATTTTAAACAAACACACCGATGCTGTGATTCGATGACGTGGAGATGATTGTAAACAGACGCAACAGGAAGCTGCTACATCACCAACCCCACTGACTGATGGGAAACGTTTAATATTTCAGTTTTCTCTCTGAAAGATTTCTGCTGATTTAAAGGAAAAATCCCCCTTAACTTAACTACTTAACTTTTAAACAAAAAAAGTCAACTTCAGGCTTCATTTATGTGGCCGACTGAGCGCAGTTCAGCCTCAACACAGTTTTCCCAAACAGATTCTTCTTAACAGCAAAATGAAAGACTTCGGTATTTAATATTTTGATTTTTTTTAAATCATTGTGGCGGTACTGAATAAAAACAGTCTGAAGCTTCCTTCATGACTTTGTGCTGTGCAGCTTTTTAAAATTCATTCTGTTTGAAGTCCGTATTTCTTCAGAGTTGCAGATAAAGTTTAAATCTTCAAATTGCTGCTTTTGTCCAACCAACAGTCAAAACCCGAAGACTTCATTTACTGTATAACTGACAGATAAAAGCTGTGAATCCTCACATTTAAGAAGCTGGAAGCAGCAAATATTTTGACACTTTTGCTTGAAAAATGACTGAAACAATTAGTCACTTATCAAAAATAGTTGGCTAATTTTGTTTTGATCAACTAAGCGATAAATTGATGGTTTGTTGCAGCGCTTGAACCCAGTGGTGGCTGCATAGAATTATTTTTGACTCCTGTGATCCAAACAATTGAGACAACTAATCGCTTCCAAAATTTACAAGGTGTTTTTACTTAACATAATATTCAGCTTCAGTCCATATGTGCTGTGGTTGAGCTGCTGCTGCTGCACACAAAGGGAGGCTGCACCTGTAATTAACAGGACGGTCTGCAGCAATCAGCACCATAAATAACAACAACAAAAAATCTTGTTTAGGCTCTAATAAAAACAGACTAAGACGAACTAGATGAATCGCAGGGATTTTGTTTGAGGACTTTAAAATATTTTTGAGGGCGATGACGTCAAAATATTACGACAGATATTCAGATATACATTCTGTTCGGCCATAGAGGCTTTGTTTAATTTTTAAAAAATCATATTAAATGTATCCAATCCAATGCAAAAACTATAAACTATTATAAACACATAAGAGACGTACTGTTGCACTTGGTGACAAATTCCCTTCATTACAGTGAGTTTGTCTCCTAATGATAAGAGATAAAATACACCACCGTGTCCTGATGTGTGAGATGAAATTATTGTCTTTTGTCCCTGAAACACTTTCGTTATTTTCTTCTTCTGGTTAAAATACGAGTTGTAAACCACCACCAACGTAGCAGAATGTAGATTATTTAATGTTATTTTAAAACAGTGAAAATTAATCAAGTATAAGTACCTGCTCATTCGAGTGCTGTAAGACTGCATGAAAACCTCAAATTAAACTAAGACTCACTGGTCCCACGTGATCACTACAGAAGCTCATATTAATTCATCCAGTCCAGTGTTTAGGATTCAGCTAAGTAAAAATGCAGATTGAAGATTTTTTTATGAAAGCCATTCAGAATTTAAACCAAAGCCATGAAGAGAAATAAGTTTTCTTTCCAGTTTAACACCAAGAAACTGAACTAACTGGTTGAAGACGTGGTTGTGATCAATAAAAGTATCTGTAGGGGGATTTTTCACTTTACCTTCTCGTCCTCATGTCAGTCGTCCAGCAGGTGGCGTCCTCCTCGCTGTGACTGTGGGCAGGATGTGAAGGTGCAGCTGCTGTGGGTCTGTTGTGTAGCTGCAGTCTGTTAACAGCAGGAGGCTTCAGCTGACTGATGAAGATACTTGATGTTAAACAGCTGCTGCTTCTCATGTTTTATTAACTGAACGAGAATATTAAAGAACCCTCCTGTATATCCTGAACTGTGTATTTAAAGTGAGTTTTCCTGCTGAAGCCCCGCCCCCCTGTGACCTCACATGTTATAAATATATTTACCTGTAACCTTCTGTGCTGTTTGCTGCCTATAGAAGTTCATTTCTGCCAGTTGACTCTAAAAAAAAAGATCCTGTAGGTCATTACAACGAGAAACTTCCTCGAAATAACGACTTAGTATCTCAAAATAATTAATGCCAGACTAAGGGGATTATTTTTACTGTCAATTAATTTCTCAATTAGTTCTTTGTTCCATAAAATGTCAGAAAATTCTGAAAAATGTCAGTTTCCCAAAATCCCAGGGTGACGTCCTCACATGTCTTGTTTGTCCAAAGATATTCACTTTACTGTCAGACGAATAAAGAACCCAGAAAATCTGCACATTTAAGAGGCTGAAATCAGAATTTTGACTGATTAATTAGATAACTAATCAGTTAATTGAGGATCTTTTTTTCCATCATGGCAGAAATGTTCTTCCACAGTCAGCTGTCACTCGTGTGTTTTTAAGTAAAAACGTCACATCTTGTGATAAAGGAAACATGCAGAGAGCTGAACAGTTGATGTTCTTTATATCAGTTATTAATGTGCAGTTTTTACACCCACCTTTGTTGGAGAGATTCAGGAAACAACTCTGACAAAACAGGCAGATTAATAAAGTTACTCTGAAGTAGATCCACGTGCAGTTAACTGCAGCTAAAATTCATTTTTTAAACTTCTATATTTACTTTCAGTCAGATTGAAATGATTTATGTAAAATTTAAGTTCATCAGGTGGCTCGTTTGTCCTGAATTGTTGGATGCAAAAGTCACGTTTCCTGAATATCTACAACGTTGGCTCAAAACACTATCAGAAGAGTACGACCCAAGTGAAAGAAACACCAGAATTTCCCTTTAAAAAATGAAAAAAACAAGGAGAAGTAATGAGTTGTTTAACTTCTCACCTCCCTGCAGGGATGTACAGGTGTTCTCCAGGACACTGTGACATCACTGTTGGGGGAGGTTACAGGTGCAACAGAGCACATTTCAGAGGGGAAAACATCGCTGCTCATTTACTGAAAGTTTGATCTGAAACTGTCGAACATGATGACTAATTAATCTAATTAATCCCACATTTAGTATGAGTATGATTGGACATTCTTCCTCTAGCAAAAATAGCCAAAGTTTACTTTTAATCTGACATTTTCTTGAGGAAAAAAAAAGAAATTTAAATCAGCATTTTGGACTTGAAGTAACTGAACGCACCATCAGGTCTCTGAGGGGTCACGGTGGGGGGTGGGGGGGTCGGGGTCTGATGATGAAGGTGCGCTGAATCCGTCTGAAGGAGGACGTCGTCAAAGCGACCAATGGAAGACGAGACTGAAACGAAGAGACCTGACAGATGTGTAAAGGTCACTGAGCAGCACATTGAACACTTGAACACAAACAGCTGTTCTGTCCTCGTGTATTAAAATGTTTCTTTTATCAGAACAGACGCTGGAAAGTTTTTTTTTTTCTCTCTGAATTTGATCTGCAGGCAGAAATTTTCAGCTACTTGGTTTTTAAAATGACAATAAACTGAATGAAAAACAAATGTACCAACATGAAGAAGTGAAAAAAAAAGACATTTATTGATGTTTTTTTTTTTTTTTGTTTTGGATGAAGAGCAGTTTTCACACCGTAACACCATCAGACCTCAGGTGTGGTCACATGACACTTCATCTCCCGTCCAACTGACAAATCTGTGGCTGTGAGCTCAGTCGGCCAATTAAAACTGTTTGGAAATGAAGTTATTCTTCTTTTCACCGTGTTTAGTACAACAAAATACCAACAAGCTGCTTTAAGATCTGTGATCACTAAGAGAAATGTGACTGTAGCTTTTATAAAAGTTGTCAGAATGCTGTTGGATGAACTCACCAGAACCTTTTTCTTCCTCCAGCAGAGACAATTAATACACAACTCATCTCAACAGCAGCCATGTTTCCATTAACATATTTTCACACAGGCATCACAATAGAAAAGGTTGATCAACACTGCAAAGTTTTAAAAAGTTTTTACACTCACTTGAGGTTTTTTGCCTTTTTCAAACGAGTTAATGCTCTTAACAGGAGATGGAAACACTTCTTCTGAATACGTTCTGATGTAGAAAACATTTAACTCACATTATTGATCAGCTGTTTTTGCTCCGACAGTCTCCTGATGGCTCTGATACTCTAAAAACAACAGAAATATGACACATTTCCATCCTGTTATCTACACTGAGGTTCAGTGGGTGCTTTTTTAAATTACATCAGTGCTATAATGGTTTTCTGACTGGAGAATTGGCACCACCCACTGCTTTGAACCAACTCCTAATAATCAGAGGATGGAAACAAGCATTCATTCATATTTTCTTTTGTCAGTTTACTTGAAATTAAGTTCAAATGTGTGATACCTTTGAATGGAGACATGGCTAATGTGAGTAATTTCCATGTAGAGAAAAATATTTTGAGACATGACGAGTTGAAACAGAACGATGAGCTGCAGACAGGACGGCAGCTCTGCATTCAGCTCAACTGGGCAGTTATAAATTTAAATACACTGACTGTCTTACTTACAGTCTGAAACAAACCTGCTAAGAATTTTCAGGTCAAAAGATGTTTAACTGAGCTAAACAAAAATACATGTGGGTTACATTTAACCATTGTTTCGATAGCATTGTTTCAGTGTTTTGTAGACCTGCTTCACACTGAAATGCTGTTGAAACAATATTTATATAAACTCTGTAGAAATAACTTGTCAACATAAGTTGAGCTCAGTCTTATCACAGACCTCTTTTGACCTTAAATGACCTAAACAATTCTTATTGGACATTTTCCTGATGATTTCCTTAGAAAACAAAAGACGAATCATTATATCTTCTGCAGAAATTCAACCCAAACTGTTTGATATTCAAACCTCCAGGAAACAAACCTGTTCCTGAACAGAGAAACCTTAAGTAAAACATGAGACGGCTGCATTTTCCAAGCTGCTTTGTAGAAAATCACCTAGCTGCCACTAGAGGTCAGTATAGCCGCATTTCCACCAAATAGTAGTACAACTGAAACCTGTAACTAACCACACCTGTACTGAAACCATGGATCGGTTTTGTTTCCACTGCATTAAGGCTCAGCGAACACTTATTTTCATGATCATTTAATCTGTCGATCATTTTCTTGATTAACTTTGCAATTGTTTGGTCCATAAAATGTCTGAAAATGTCAATCAGTGTTTCCAGAAACGCAAGATGACGTCCTCAAATGTCTTGTTTCGTCCAAGACCTAAAAATATTAAATTTAATATCAAGGAGGACTGAAGAAACCAGAAAATATTGACATTTGAGAAGCTGAAATCAGAGGATCTGGACATTTTTCTTGATTGATTATCAAAATAGTTGGCGATTAATTTAAAGGACGCTGATGCTGGCAAACAACAGACGAGACTTTTCATTATATTGAGAAGCTGCAGCTTCACCTGAACTGTACATTTACTGCCAGACGGACAGCTCAGCGTTAACATTTTCATCTGCTCAGCTCGCTCACTTTCTCACAGGTCTTTTCGCTCAACCACACCCTCACGTCTTCTGTTCTTTCTTCTTGGTTTTTGGTTGTTTATTACAACAAGGAGGGAAGCTTTGTTTGAGAAAAGGCTGCTGCCATAAACCGGAGAATTTGCAGAATCTTACATCTATTAGTACCATCCCAACCTTTGCCGGTGGAAACACAAAAATAATTGTTCTAATGTGTAACAAAGTGAACTGAACCGGACTGCTTGGTGGAAATGTGGCTCATGAATCCAACAAAAACCATCTTTAAATCACTGGAAGTCAACACCTTCTTAATCTGAGGATTAACCTGATTCATGATGTTTATTTTGACCAAACAGTCACACAACTAAAACTTGACACTGACTGACAAAGAAGCAGCAGTGCTTCACCCTAAAAATCCAATTAACTGACATGTAAATATTCACAACACCACTTAATGAATTACTGGTCCTTTAACATTTGGCCGCTGTGTTTTCTGTTGACCTTTGACCTCTCACAGAGCTGAGAGCATCAGTGTTTAAAACTCAACCCTTTATTTTTTTCCCTATTTTTTAAAATTGTAAATCATTTGAATGTAAAACTCTACTCGTATACAATATTTTTGTATCAAAAAGCTACAAAGATGCTACATTCTTCGAGTGTAATAATGGCAACATTTCTCCAGAAGCTGCACTGTTTACGTCTGTCCATCAGACTCGGTTTCTCCTGCAGCTCACGAGCTACTTCATCCCCGTTCAGTTCATTTCAGGAGGGAGAAATTAGTCTAGATTCAGTTTTTAAAAAATAAAAATCAAATAGCCCTTTAATCTCCACTGCAGAGAGCTGAAGCTCGTCTGAACAGCCGGAGAGAAAATCTGAGATGTCCCGTTGTCTCTCGTGGCAAATAAAAAACATCCTTTGGCTACCTGCTCGACGTTTTTTTATCCTGTTCTCCTGCTTCAAATCCTCTGCGCCGCCTCCCTCAGAGCGTCTTGATTGGCGTTTCTTTTTACGTCAAGCGATGGAGGAGCGACGACACGAGCAGAGAGGCAGAGAAGAGAGACAGCGACAGGGAGATGGCCGCCGCCCCGCCGCAGTCCTTAGCATCTTCCTGTTGGACGATTTCAACACGTTAGTGTCAAATACATTTGTATTATCATTGGTACTAGATGTGTTTCTTTACTAATTACAAGTATACAGCATAATCTGTATTTTTCTTTCATTATTTAAAGATAAAATCAGTAGAATTTGTCAGCTGCTGTTTGTAAACACGACAGAAAAATAGTTCAAGTGTCCCGAGCAGCAAACTAATGAGACAGTAAGGGACGTGTGGAGGACGAGGTCTTTCTGCATGAATCTATGTATTGTCCTGCATAATATGCCTTTAAAATGTTAACTAATGATTTAATAGATTATTTTAAAAATGTTTTTCTTGAATGTTTATCAGACCAAACTGATCGTGAGCATGCACAGGATCATGTTGCAGCAGCTCTTCTGAAATCCAGTTCTTAGTAGCCAATTAATTTGCACCATTAACACAACAATTACCACCAGGGTAACTCCAGGATTTTTTAAACCAGGGTCCCATTTCTACACATTTTGGGGTCTAAATGACAAATAGGTACAAAAAGTTTTAGAATTCTAGATGGATAAACAGTAATAAAAAATCTGGATTTTTAATTTTGAGTGAGCTGTCCCTTTAACAATTATTAAAGGTTGTTGTCTGTATGTCTCAAACAGTCAGAGTCTCAGTTCTCACCTTTGGGTGGTAGGCGTGGCAGGACTCCGGACGCCGCCGCACCTTCTGAGATTTCATCCTGTTGCACTTGACCGTGGCGTTATGTTCACTGCCGTTAAGGAAAACAGACCGCTCAGCACTCGCTGCTGAGGCTGATGGCTCAGCATCATTTCAACACTTTTTGTATTTGCTCTGATACTATACCTGAGTTTTCAAAAGTTCAAAAGCATCTAAACACAAGCAGCTGTACAAGAAATCTGTCTAAATAAAATCACTGGTGCTGTTGAGAAAAATGATTTTGACTGAATTTTTTTTAAACTGATGTTCAGGATGTGTGTCTTCAATGAGGCCATGTTTACAAAATTCAACAAGAAAATAAAAGGTTTTTAAACTAAAAAAAATCGTATTTTTAAAAAAGAATAAATTCTTAACAGAATTAAAAATGTATTAATATTGTTAGATTTTACTAAATGTTTCTTGGCTGCAGCGTGATAATAAATTACACCAAAATGTTAAAAAGTAAAGATAAAAGCACTGGTAACGTAGGAAGTTATCAACACTATGGTACTTTATAATTTAGGGGGCTGGGGTACCCACCCTAAAGAGAAAAAAGTGCATATTAAATAAAACACCTTTGATTATTTTAGAGAAAATAGATGTATCATTGATGCATAAGCAGGTTGGAACACGTATTCCAGTCAACTGAAACTGAAAGTGTCATATTAACATGAATAATGGCGACATGAGGATCTAAGTCTGTGCTGAATTTTTTTTTTTTTTTTCCGGTAATCTGAAGCAAATAATACGTCTATAATATTGTTTTGCCTTAGTGGTTGGTGTAAAGAATATACTTTTGACAAATCTCTCTGCAGACGGAGCTTTGCATCCACGTAAAATACAGGAACGATCTGACCGAAGAATACGACTACAAATCTGACCAGACGTAACAAAAAGTTCTGAGGTTTGAAACCCAGAACAAACTCATTGGACAGACTTTTCTCAGTGGTTGTGGAGTCACGTGATAATAAAATATCAATAAGGAGTAGAAGCATCTATGGTACACAAACTCAGCACCGCCTGTGTCCAGCAGGGGGCGGTGTTGTTGTTGTTATTGTTGTTGTTGTGTGTCAGCAGGTGAAGGATATATTTGATCTCTTTGGGCTCCAGCAGGATGGATCCATACTGACGAGAGCAGTCACAGTCGGCCTGAGTCACAACCAGAACCAGGTTACTGTCGGGAATCTGCTGCACCACAAACATCCTGAAACACAACAAGATATACAACCAAACAATCAATCAATCAATCAATCAATCAATCAATCAACAACCAATGAATCATATACAACCACTCCTTCTTAACACTCATGAATTTTCCCTGTAAATCTTATCAAACCACTTATATTTTTATTGAACCAAGAGAACAAACAGCTGAGTGACTGCAGTTTGCTCGCCTCTGAACGTCAGAGTGAGTTGATTTTAAAAAGTCAACAGTGAGTCAGGACGAGTTTGTTCAGTTTTAGACCTTCAGGACTCCTCTTCTGTTACTGAGGTAAGAATTTATTTAAGATCAGTGGGTCAGAATCAAATGAAGAAAAACCTCAACGTCATTAAATTCATGTTGGTGCATAAACTGAGGCTCGAAGGAGAAGGACACTTTAAGTACATTTTACTGATATTTATATATTTTCACCAGGGCTGAACTGTCGAATTGCAATTATTTTTACTGACTGCAACTGCAATATGATTTGCAACATTTTTACACCATTATTCTTATTTTCATTGAAAAACATATTAAAGGTCTGATTTTAGTGGTGGTCTGTACCAAACAATGTAGAACTCAAATGATTCGTTGATGAACTGATCAATCGATTAGCTGTCAACTATTAAATTACTTGGCTACAATTTTGATTAATCAGTTGGGATCTTTTTCTTTTAAGAAAATTTCTTTTACGAATATTTTCTGGTTTCTTTCCTCCTCTCTGACAGTAAACTGAACATCTTTGAGTTGTGGACAAAACAAGACATTTGAGGACGTCATCTTGGACTCTTGGACATTTTATGGACCAAACAGCTAATCTATTAATCATAAAAATGACTGATAGATGAATTGATAATGAAAATAATCATTATTTGCAGTCCTACAAAGATGTTCTGATGTGTGGACCAGCACGTCTCTGCAGCAACACAATAATTTTACAAACAAAAATCGGGTTTTGTCAGATATTGCACTTTCTGCGATTTGAAAACTACAAATAAAATTTAAATTAATTGTTCAAGCCTAATTTTTTTTTATTTGCGTAAGGTTTTGAACGCAGGACTTGTCGTGGAGTATTTCCACAGTGTCTGAACACTTCTTCTACCACTGGTGTAAATACAGCGTGTGTGTGTGTGTGTGTGTGTGTGTGTGTGTGTGTGTGTGTGTGTCGTACTTCTGGCAGCGTCCACACTTGATGAGGCTGTTGGCTTCTCTGACAGACGAGTCGTACATGAAGCCGGGATACGCCGTGTCGCAGGGGATCAGAGGCTCCACCTTCTTCTGCTTATGACCTGACACACACACACGCACGCACACACATGCACACACACATTATTAAACTCCTAATTTTGATCCAAAGTCATCTGGTGACTAAAAGACGACCATCATAAAGTTTTTTTCTTTGTTTCTGTGACGACGTTTTCTCGTCATAAACACACACGCACACACACAAACACATATGCAGACATGTTGTACTCACTTGTGTGATAGCCAGCTTTGGCTGAATGAATGAAGATGGATCACACCCACATGATGATGATGATGATGGTGAAGATGAGGATGGAGGAGATGATGAAGATGATGATGGTGAAGCCGCCATATTGAAAAAGAATGTTTGCAAAATGAGACACAAAACAGTGATGAAGCCATTGACTGTATATAAAGATGGACGATATGACAAAACATCTGGATCGCCCCCTGGTGGCTGGCTGCAGTACAGGTCATAAACCCCGCCCCCTCCATGTTAGCAGATGGGCCAAACTAAAAAAATCAAAGTAAATGTCAAATAAATGTTTCCCAAAGATGGTTTCTGTCATTTTAGGTGGTTCTTATCACACTAGTATTTGTGCAAGTGTTAATTTTTCTCTTCAGTTTGGCTTTGATTAGTTATTTGATGATATAAAAGGAAGTTTCACAGAGAAATGTGTCACCATCTTTATTTAAACACAGACAGTGATTCAGACTCTGAAGAACTGAACTCTCAATAACTCAATAACTGCTGAGACATGATTCAGCCACAAAACAACGACAAACAAACAGAAAACAAGATGAGTGAGGGAGAATAAATGTCCTCTGGGTTCACTCGCGAGACAACGATGCATTCAAAGACATCTGAGAGCAGCTCTGTGATACTGGACTTAGACACAGTTGTATTTTGCGCTAAATGCTAATGCTAACATGTGCACAGCGACAGTGCTAACATGTTGATGTTTAGCAGGAATAATATTACCATGGTTACCATCTTTGTTTAGTATGCTAGAATGCTAACATTTACTAATTAGCCTAAACACAAAATCCACAAAATGTCTTGTTTTGAAGGTATCAGGTCATAAAGCAAAGTGTTGGACACATTAAATATTTGACCTGAAGAAAAGTCACAGGAACATTAAAGTTTTTACACTTCACACTGAGGGGAACATGAAGGTCGGAACCAAATTTTAAAAATTGAAAAGCAGCATTTCCTCCTAAACTTTACTTTACAGGCACACGTTTGACCCTCACATCATTCTGCTCCTCCGACTTTTAAACTGTTCTTAGACCAAATATCAGAATTTTGACCATTACAGATTAAACAGAAAAAAATAACTGCAGTTACATTTTTTCAAGATTTTTTGGTTCCCGTTTTTTTCTTACTTGGAATTCTTTTTTAGAGATGGTCAATAATAGACTTGGACAGTTTCTGGTCCTGAACCTTTATGAGTATCGGTGCTCCATAATTTTTTTTGTTTGTTTGTTTTGCTGTTCTGCCTGTGAGGACTTCAGGGATGTACTTTTTACTAAAATGTCTATTTATACTGACTTCTTTTGGCTAGATGAGTGTGAGAAACTTGAGTTGTGCTTTAAAAAGGGGAAGTTTTTCGTAGCAGACTTTATTTGTCGAGCCTGTTTAAGTCTGAGCTGTGAAACGGACTGTAATTTTGTACTGAAAGGAAAATGTTTCAACACTGCAAACGTATCTGGTGTCTTATGAACCCATGAGGTTTGGGCACTTGAAAATAAAGAAAATCAAATAAATTATGGACTATTAAACTATTGTTACTTACAACTCCGTCACCACATTTGTTTTGTTAATTTTTAAAATTATGATATATGAACAGAATTATGTAAACAAAGGTTTAAACATCCTCATTGTTCATTGTTAAGTTTAATATATTCTTACTGTATTTTTATCTGTTATTTTGTTTACACCTATTTAGTGTTTACATCCATCTTAAGTTGATATTCTGGTGTCAGTGCTGCTGCTGCGCTGGTAGTTCATGAGGAGGAGAAAAGAGATGGTGAGGAAAGGAGGGAGCAGAGACGGGAACTGATTTATTTCTTCTCATACACCCATGTTACTTACATTTTGTTTTGTTTACTAAGGTATATAAAGTGTGATGCCAGAAAATATGTGAGAATACTTTGTTTTTGTTTGTTTGTTGTGGGCATATGGAGAGGACTTGTGTTTGTATGTTTATCGACAGGTGCTGCTTATTGTACTTATTTAAAGTCTTAGTCAGAACTTCTTACCATCCACAAAATAATCAGAGTGCCAGAGACCACAGAGGTTAAAGTCCAGCAAGAACCTGACAGGAGACACAAACAGCTCGTTATTAAAGATAAAAAAGCACATTTAACACAGAAAACAGTTTAAATATCCTGAGGCTCACACACAGGACTGAACTGTATCTGTACTTTGAACAGCTGTGAACTCTGCAGGATTCAGTCACTAAAAGTCTTTTACAGTCATCCAACAACTGATCTCTAAGAAGAAGTAATTTGCTTCATTTTTTTAGTAAAAATCCTCCCTTCTTCTCTCAGAGGTGGTGAATTTCATTTTGCATTTGGACTCTTTGTTTGATTTATGCTTATTAAAAAACATTAAATGCAGCACACTGACTCATTAATATTAAATATATTCACAGGACATATTTCACATCCATTTAAGGTTTCAAACGGGCAAAGATCCAAACTCCCACTGCAGTTTTAACACCTCCTGCAGCTTCTCCACATGTATCCTCTGTAATATTACAGACTCATGTCTGCCTTTACTAATTATAAAGACTAAATGAATGAATGTTTATTTTTAAACATGCTCATAAAGATATAGTCTTTGATTTAAAGTATACATCAATGTTCAGTGAGGACAAATTGACTCCTGAACAGAACAATCAGTTCAACACTTATTTAATCTTATTTGTCTTTTTCTCATTTCTAAGCTTAAAAAACACGTTTTTTCTCTGAATTTCACCATAGTATTTTATACATCCTGTTGTCTAAAATCCTCACATCACTGTAACTTCCTGGATTAAAATCATCCTCTTTACTTTTAGTTCCTGTCACTGATAAATTCCTGAATAAAAACAGCTGTTGAGACTCACATGAGTGCGTTGGAGAAGAACCATCGTATTAACGCTGCGATGCCGTAGAACGGCTGCAGGAGGAAACAAGGAAAACAAGAAGTTAAAACAAGAACCGTGTGTTAAAGAAGTGTTGAATCAACTCCTCCACAAAGTAACTGCAGAGATGAGACTCACGCTGAGCAGAGGTCGGGCGCTGCTGGCGTGATGATGACTGTTCTTACACATCGCCTGGTAGTCAAACAACGACACTCTGCAAACACACAAACACGTGAACTTCAGCAACATCGATGAGAGAAAACATTCTGAATTATCACGTGGTTTTAAAAATCCAACTCAGTGTGGGTTTAATGTTTTCATGTGAGCTGATTTAAAACTCAATTTGAATGAAAAACTACTTTTTTTATATAACAAATTTAATTAATAAAAAATCAATAAAATACAAATTTAAATTCAATTATATTTTATTATCATCATCAGTTATCATCAGGGGTTAGTCGTACTTTTTGTACATTCCCATCTTGATCAGCGACGCCATGACAGAGCCGTCCACCTCGCCGAAGAACCGACCGATCTGGAAAAACAGAAACAGAAACAAAGAACGTTTGTTTGTTTGTTTTTCCACTTCAGCGACTGAGACACAGCAGAGACACAAACAGGTGGTTGAAGACACTGTTTTGAGCCAAATGTTGTCTGAACTCATTACATGTATTTGTGTATATTACTGATTGTGTTCAGATTAAACAGGATAATACTTTTATGCTTTAGAGGTTCTGGAAGATGTTTTTTAACAGTAGACAGTAAGAGGCTAGCTGTTTCAAGTGTTCATGCTAAGCTAGGCTAAGCAAATGCTAACCCCAGAGCCACAGTTATCAAACAGTTTTTTCCACAAATATTTCTTCAAATAACACTATGGCTGCAATTAATAGCTATTTTCAATATTAATTAATCTGCCAATTATTTTCATGATTAACTGGTTAATTGTTTCGTCTGTAAAAGGTCCACGATGCTCATCACGATGTCACAGAAGTCAAAGTGTCGTCTTCAAATTGCTTCTTTTGTTCAACCAACAGTCCAAAAGCCACAGACTCTTTAATTACTGACAAAAGAAAAGCAGCAAATCCTCACGTTTAAGAAGATGAAACCAGCAAATATTTGACATTTTGCTTGACAGATGGCTGAAACGATGAATCAATCACTGAAATAGTTGGTAACTAATTTTCTTTCGATTGAATTGATCAATTAATTAACTAACTGCTGCAGCTCTAAATAAGACATGCATGACAGTTCAAAAAAATTGTATTAAGGAAACAGTCTCCACCTTCCTCTATTATTTTGAGCACATACATCTTACTTGAATGCATTTTATTTTGTCTTTCTGATCAATAATGTTTTGATTTTTTTTGTTGCTGTGCTCCCCAGCTGCTGTGACAATTCAATTTTTCCTTGTTTTTCTTACCAGTATTTATTTCTGAATCTCAAAACAAAGAAACACTTCAATTTCACAAGGAGCTCTCACAAATATTAAACCGTTTCCAGCGCAGACAGAGACAGAACTCCCCCAAAGAATAATGTCTGAAGTCATAAATTCAATTATCCTCACTGCAGTTTATCTACTTTCTGCAGTAGATTGTCCGTGTGAAGCCTCCTCCAGTCGGATCCTTACAGGAAAGACTGAAAACACAACAGATGGATGTAAATAAAATAATAAAATCTGTGGTTGTTGAGTACAAACACTGGGAGGTAACACCAGGACTGAAGCAGATGGTGTGAAGTGTTAAACTGTGATTTAAGGTCCACTCTGTGCGTTTGCAGTGTGTCGCTCCTCTCTGGCCCTGAGCAGCAGCAGCAGAGTCTCTGAATTATTCAGAGCGTTTTGTCTCAGCAGCTCTGTTCACGTTTACGAGCTGCTCTCTGCCCACACTTTATCTCCGTCTGGACGGGATTTTCCCGGCAGCCTCGGAGGACTCGCAGGTTGCTGAGCGTTAGCAGTCGGATGCTGCTCGCACCGAAACTTGACCCCGTGTTTATCTGACAGCAGCAGCAGCGGCGAGAGGGTAAACCTGCTGGAATAAACAGAAAACTAGAGGGGCAGTAAAAGTGCCAGAGTCAAACTGAATGCCCTGGAGCTCTGCGGACGCACAGTGGCAAAACACGGTTCTGCTTTTAGTCTGGACATGCTGCGAGCAGAACTGTAGTATTACATTCAGGACTGCATTAGCACCATCAAAGCACAGCCATTAGTAAAGCATCATTAAATCAGAGATGGTCAGCCCCCGTGTTTAGTCGAGCTCGCTCCGAGGATTAAAGGATGGAAACGTCTGAACACTTTGGTCCACAGAAAAACATCTTAACTACAACAACTCAAACCATGAGGATGAATCCTAACATCTATGATTCAACATTACATTTGTTCAATACTTGTGTCATGTGATGTGCAACATCAGGCTTCTGTTATGTTTAATGTCATATTTTAATATCATGCACAATATTACTTTTCATCGTGTGCAATTGTACTTTTCTATTATGCAACAGTTTTTAACACTATGTGCAACACTACTTTTCAATATCAGGGGCTGTATAATGTTCATTATCATGTGCAAGACTCTATGTATGCATAATGTCTTCTATAACGTTTAATGTCATGTTTTAATACGCAGTGCAATATTACTCTCATTCAGAATCGTGCTCTCTTTACATTCTTTATCTGGTGCAGGTCCTATAATTCAATGGTAAATAGGTGGTAATTACCAAGTAATATATTTAAAATTTCTTAGAAATTACCCACAAATAACCTCCAAATTACATGGTTAAGTATTTGATAATGTGCAGGTGTTATTTGCATGCATACTTGCAATTAAATTTAGAAGTAAATTTGTGGGTAAATTCAGAGAAATTTCAAATATATTGCTTTGTAATTAGCACCAACTACATGAAAATGGTACTGACTAATCACGAAATATTCAACAACCATGAAATTTGGGGGTAATTTGGGGGTCAACTTCTCTGTTTGAACGTTATTGGAAACATTTCAGAAAATGTAAGAACACAATTTAACAAAATATATGATAAATATACACAAATACAAATATACGTCTAGCATTTTGATCCTGAGCCTGAAACAGAGTCTAAGAAGAGTGAAGCTGTGTTTAAAGTTTCTATCCATCCAGTTTTTTTGTTTTCTGCTGTGACTGACATTCATTTCAGGACATTATTGGACACAACAGGTCGTGTTTATCAGTCGAACCGGTTTGAGCCTTGAGGACGAACAGTGGAGTCCTGCAGCAGCTTCTCAGACAGGATCATTGATCAAACAGACATTTCCTCTGCATACGGCCGACTCGACCAGTAACAAGCCCTGCGTTTTGCACCGTCACCCTGCTCACTACACTTCCTCACTCTGACCTATTTATTTTAGTCAGCACAGACTTAATTTCCCTCCTGATTAAATATTTACCGTGCCCTGCAACGCTCTACGAGCTGCACCTTCACACCACGGCGGCTTTAACACCGGGGAGATTTCTGGGTGTTTCCACAAACTTCCTGTAAAGTCCAGAGCTCAGCAAAACATCGAGGAAGCACTTTATCATAATATCTGCTTAGTAAGGCCACTGGGAACGCAGCAGACATGCAAATAATGAAAAATGAGCTTCTACAGTAAATGATTCTTGCTTTAAGGTTACTCTACAGCAGAACATTTTGCTGCTGTCTGTAGAAGCTGAATTTCATGACAAATCTCATCACTAAGGTTCGCCTGTGTTCGAAGTTACAAAGAAAAAGGAAATTAAATAAAGACTTTCAGGTGATTAAACTCTCCCCTCTGGCAGCCATATCGGAGGTCGTTGGTTTTTAGCTGTTATTGCTCAGATATGATTCATTTTCTGGAACTTATTATTTGTTCAGCTGAAAAAAAAAGCAAAAAAAAAAAAGCATCAAACATCCAGTTTCACAGCCTAAAACTGCTCTTTGTTGCATGTTGCGTTGGCTGCTAAACTTAAACAAACCTTGATTTGATTTGAAATTACTTTTTTTTAAAATCAGTACTGTCCAAGTGCTTGGCAGAGAGGGATATGTGGCTTATATAACGGCGTCTTCCTGTCAGAAAAGACTGTGACAGCAAGTTAAAGCTGTGAAAATATTCTAAATATAGCGTACACTTCAAAAAATCTGAACTGTCCCTTTACAGTGAGTCCAGTGAACATGTACAGCCTGGTTACAGCCAGCTGAAGGTGAGACTGAGAGAATAAAAAAAACATAATTACTGAAGGAATAATTAAAAGTTGAATTCTCATTTTGTTCTGGAGTTGATTTGTCCTCACTGAATGTTGTAATTATCCTATAGCTGTACACTTTAAACCAGCAAGGACTGTATGTTTATGAGCATGTTTAAAAATAAACATTCATTCATTTAGTCTTTATAATTAGTAAAGGCAGACATGAGTCTGTATATTACAGAGGATACATGTGGAGAAGCTGCAGGAGGTGTTAAAACTGCAGTGGGAGTTTGGATCTTTGCCCGTTTGAAACCTTAAATGGATGTGAAATATGTCCTGTGAATATATTTAATATTAATGAGTCAGTGTGCTGCATTTAATGTTTTTTAATAAGCATAAATCAAACAAAGAGCCCAAATGCAAAATGAAATTCACCACCTCTGAGAGAAGAAGGGAGGATTTTTACTAAAAAAAATGAAGCAAATTACTTCTTCTTAGAGATCAGTTGTTGGATGACTGTAAAAGACTTGAGTGAATCCTGCAGAGTTCACAGCTGTTCAAAGTACAGATACAGTTCAGTCCTGTGTGTGAGCCTCAGGATATTTAAACTGTTTTCTGTGTTCTTTATAACGAGCTGTTTGTGTCTCCTGTCAGGTTCTTGCTGGACTTTAACCTCTGTGGTCTCTGGCACTCTGATTATTTTGTGGACGGTAAGAAGTTCTGAGGAGGATTTTTACTGAAAGAAAAACAAATATCAGTTCGTAATAAGGCTGGGACAACACTTGCTATTCTTAAGTATTCTGATAATGTTGGATAATACGTTTAATTTTTGTTTGCTTTATATCTAATCACTGAATCCTTATTTCCCATTTGGGAACAAGAGAACTAAGTAATAAGTAAGTCTGCAAGGTCAACAGTTTGTTTAAATGATCTAAACGGACTCTTGTCTAGTTCTGAGTAAAGACTCACACGGCTTCATGTCCCACCAGCAGCGTTTCAGAAGTGTTTTGTCTGCCTGATTTTGATGACTTGCTTAGATTTGGTTGATCTGGTCATTTTTTCTTGATTTTTGTGCTTCCATGATGGATAAGTAGGCTTCGTAGTTAAATAGTTTCTTTTTTTTGTCTGTTTTTATGATCTGGAGTCTGCGTGGGGTCTTTTATTTTGAAAACTGATCAGATTCTCTACAGCACTACAGTCTATGACTTTCTGTCCAGTCTATCTGGTCTCTGCAGCTTTATGCAGCATCCATCAAAAATAAAACTCGGTGCGTATACTCTGCAGAGCAGAACGGAGAGCCGCTTCAGGAAACGGCAGCGATCTGGAGGCTGCAGTGTAGCCGGAGCTGAAAGCAGCCGTGCAGTGAAATGAAGCAGAAAAGCTAAAGACAAGACGGGTTACTGAGCCTCATTAACATCAATTTGGATATAAATGATTCAGACTGTTTGCTGTACAGACACAACAAACTCCTTCAGCTCTGTTTACATCCTGGTCAGACTGACACATTATTATATAACAGATAATTCTTCAGTCACCGGCTCTGCATTAGTCAGAGACTGTGGACTTCACGTATACATTCATCCAGCTGCACCGAGGTCCATTTGACCCTGACAGCATCACAGATGTCACAGTACGACAGCTAAACCTCATGTGGCCTCACAGAGCCAGCTGCTGCTGCACAGCTGGCCGCCTCACGGTCACCGAGACTGTCCTGTAACACAAACATCACAGGTTCAACTCCCGGTAACAAGTCCTGAACCAAACAACGGGAGCTGAAGCTCCAGAGAGAGATTAAGCGAGTGGAATATAAGCAAACATGTCAGCAGAGGAAATGATGAGGGGCATGAACTGGGAGTGGCTGCTCAGCTGAGAGAGAGAGAGTGTGTGTGTGTGTGTGTCTAAGTGTGTAAAGTGTGTTTATAGCAGCATGGTGGGCTCTGGATTAATCCTCACTAATATGGCTCTTAACAGGCTGAGTTAATCCGAAGCTAACGAGCAGCTGTCAGATGGACAGCAGGCTCACAGGCTGCACATCTCTACACACAGAAAGACTCTTTTAACACGGTGCCTGCAAAGTACGGAAGCCCGTGTGGGACAGGAAAAGGAATCAGACAAAAAGTAAAACAAAGGTTCATCATATTTATGAGAAGTAAGGAAAAACTTTGAGACACTAAAAACCATTTTGACGTGTTTCAATTATAGTTAGTCAAGTTAGAAAGGCAAAGTTATATATTTTTAATTATTTTACATTAAGTATAATAAAGTCAAGATTAGAATATGAAGTCATGATTATGAGACGGCACATGAAAAGTCAGACTTTCTAAAGGCCCTTCACACCAGACACGTTTTTTTTTTGTGAGTTTAATTTGCACGTTATATTTTTCATGTATGCATCCAACACAATCTTTAATAAAAATTATGGAATGTCACTGCGCCTTGAACTGAGCAGTGAAATGTTCACACAAACTTATTTTGTGTGTAAACAATGGACCTCATGCAAGAAACCACCAACCAGTCTTATTTTTGTTCATATCCATGATTTGTTCTTATTTTGTTTGCACCCACTGATTCACTGATGTTTTCTTATTTTTGCTTTTCTCCTCGGTAGAGAACATTTTACGAGTGGTCTTATCACAATAAGAGAAAAATGTCGTTTTCATCGTCCACCAATTGCTTGTCCAAGTTTAAAGAACACTAAATAGTGATAATTATCACGTATAATAATATTAATTATTATCTATATATGATTGTTATAATTCAAATATCTATAGTAATGAAAAAAATAGTCAGTGTTCCACCTAGAGGGACACCTTTACCTGTTAACAGTAGAGTGCATTATATTTTGTGAGTCTTCCCACATCTCTGTCCTGACTCACAGATTTGCTGCTTTTATCTATTTTATATCATCTTATGTTGAATATTTTAGGGGTTTTAGATGGTTGGACTGACAAAATAAGCAATTTGAAGACATCTATAGAGCTCATAAACTGATATAATGCAATAAAAAGTTCTCAGATAAGTCAAAAATTAATATTAATAATATTATATTTAATACATAATACTGTCTGTTAATTTTAAATAAAAGGGTAAAAAGAAATATGAGTCTTTTCCTCTGAGCTTCAATCAGTGGGTAAAAAAATATAAAAACTTTTAATTTATTTTCCTTTACCACCAAACATTTTATTAGAAAATAAAACTAAATGTATTTAATTTTAAGTCTTATTTTTTAACTCCTTTGTTCTCTCACTTCAGTTACTTTGCAGCTCTGTTCTGACACAT
Source organism: Lutjanus argentimaculatus (assembly GCA_034769285.1). Taxonomy (NCBI): domain Eukaryota; kingdom Metazoa; phylum Chordata; class Actinopteri; order Lutjaniformes; family Lutjanidae; genus Lutjanus; species Lutjanus argentimaculatus. The sequence continues at coordinate 1,222,025 of JAWZSL010000039.1, forward strand.
CATCTCAGTCACAGATGTATACGTAAACGCCGCATTGATCTTTGGATCGTATGTCGAGTCGCCGCCATGTTGGAGGTCAAGACTGACCTGTCAACAAATACATGTAAACGGGGGAAGCTGCAGTTTTTCTGGAAAGAAGCACTCCAACGTGCAGTTCTAAACCAGTCTCAGTGGTGTTATATTCAAGAGTTCATGATCTACGTGGATAAGAACAAAAAGCTTTTTTCTAATTTACTCCACATAAATTAGTGGGCGTGGCCTATGATAATAAGAAACGGTTGGCCACGCCCTCCAGTTTATGATCAGGTGGGATTCATCATTCAGCACCTGGTAGGAGCAAATTTGGGTGGTTTGGAAGATTTATACAATAAAAAAGTAGAAAGAAAGTAGTTTCCACATGGACCAGCTCACAACGAGGTCTGTGCATTATCTTGAGTAACCAGGTCAAGATTTCTGTAAAGAGACATAACTGTTGATTTTTTTCAATTTTTCTTTTTTTGGTGCTTTGAGCTCCACGAACCGAGTGGCGTCTACTTCCATTAAATTAAATCGAGGACAGACATCTCTGCAGCTGAAATCTCCAAAACTCAGCAACTCTCATCAAAAAACTATCTGGATCAATAAACAGCACTACAGGAAAAATATCTGCTTTTGATTTGGGGGTGAACTGCCCTTTTAAGCTCCGCCCACAGGGAGATGAGGTCAGCAGCTGCTATATTTCACTGCTGATGCACCACACACACACCCCACACACAGTCACACAGATTAAGACCAAAACCGTCCTGAAATCCTGTGAGCCGTCCAGATGTTGTTTATGAGCACATTAATAAAAAAAGTCACCTCCTGACTCTGACACCAAACTCTTAACTGATTGTTAATCAACCTTCTGACCTTAAGTGGGTCAAACCAAACGGGCCGACGTGTTCCCATTTAATCAACAGATGACTTAAATGACCTAATCTGCAGGGTTTTTTTAAATCATGTTTTCCAAATCTTTTCCCACTCAGACTGGTCAGAGTCAGGGTCAGAGTTCAGAGATCTTACCTCGTTCCTCTCTTTGGACAGCACGATGAAGCCGTTGTTGTCGACCAGGAAGCAGTTCAGATCCTGAACGGGAAGCAGAATGAGGAGGAGTGTGTTCAGGTTTTTTCAACATGAAGGGCTGATGTTTGGTGATGAGCAGGCAGAGCAGGTGGGATACTTACAACACTCTCACAGCTGAGAGGACACACGCCTTCGATGACTGAACACTGAGACAAAGAGAGACAGAAGAGTCGGGGTCAAACTAAATTAATTTAAACATCAGTGACCAGGATGTGATGGTTTGTAAGATTATGATGTGTTTTTTATTAATTCATTTTGGTTTTCTTTCTTTCATCAACAAAGCTTAAAGGAATAGTTCAGATTATCTGAAGTGTTGTTCTGAGTTACTTCTCTTTAGTCAGTGTATTACCAACAGGAGATGGTGGTCGTCACGCCTCCAGTTTGGAGAATCAGCAGGAGCAGCGTGTGTTTACGCTATATTTAGAATATTTTCACAGCTTTATCTTACCATCAGACAGCCTATTCCCACAGGAAACTGAACCCGTTATATCGCTCTCTCCAAAGCCACCAAGCTCCTTTGACAAAAAACAGTAATTTTATGTTGCAGAAGTCAGGAGTTGTCGGTCTGCTGCTGCCTCGATCTGTTAGTTTGTCTGTGTTATTGTGTGACTTCAGTTTTTTAAAAGTTTAAAGTAACAGATCGAGGCAGCTGCAGACCAACAACTCCTGTGTTCTGCAACGTAAAATCACTGTTTTTGTCAAAGGAGTTTGGTTGCTTTGGAGCGAGTGATACTTGGCTTATCTAATGTTGGTTCCCAGTTGGAAAAGTCTGTCTGACAGCGAGGTGAAGCTGTGAAAATATTCTAACTATAGAGTATTCTCCAAACTGGGGGCACGTCGACCTCCATCTATGTAGGTAAAACACTGATTATGGATCAGTGCCTCAAAAGTCTGAGCTATCGGGTTTAAACAAAATTCATGTACTAGAAATATACAGAACAGGGATGAACCAGTGCCAATCAAACTAAGCTCAACTTTCAGTTTATCCAGAACATTAGCTGCCAAAAATGACTCCAACATGGAAAAAAAAAACAGTTTAAGTAAAACACAAGCTTTAAATCAATAATCAATAACGAGCGGTTACTTACATCTGTATCGCTGGGCTGGAGGCAGCAGGGTGAAGAGACGAGGAAAAAAAACAGAAAAGATAATTATATGAAAATCATTAAACTGACAAATATTTTTAACAATTCTTAGCACACATTTTGAAAACAACTATGCTAACTTCTTTTAGCATTTCTGTGCCCTGCAGATTCCCAAAATTTGAACCAAATATAATCCAAACAGTCTGACTTTTATGTAGTTTTTTCTTTTTAATATACTTTTATGGTCTATACACTTTGTTTTTTATTATATTATTATTATTGTTTATTTGATTCTACTTTATCAACATTTTACTGTTTTACCATAATTCATTTAGGAAATATTGAATATATGCATCTTTATTGATATTTTAAGATATTTTTATCTTTTAATATTTATGAATTACCGCTCTTTTAATGTTGTCTTTTTCAGCTAACTTGGCGGCGGGTTGGCTGTGTTGTTGTGCATTAGTCTCTTCATTTTTAACATCCTTTGTTTGTCAGTTGCTTGTAAATCATTTGTTTGAAAGCTGCTATATGAATAAATTTGAACTGATTAATAAAGATCACTGTGCTAAAATGTGCTAAAATAAAGCAGTGTGAGAAAAGAGGATTTCTTTTTGACAATAAAAACTTAATTTGCACTCTTTGTTAAAAGAAAAATCTAAATTAGTCTTCCACAATGTTTTCAGTTTTGTTCTATTTTTGCAGTCAGGGCACGAAGCTGGATTTAAAGATTTAATTTTGTTTAAATGGTCACAGAGATGTTCAGCTTTTATAAAATGTGGTTGTATTTCAGAATATCTTCTTTTGTTTCCTCAGGCAGTAAAACAAATGTAACAGCCACAAATACAGATGATAAATATACATAAGTCCTGTTTCAGGATAAAGCTCAGACACAAAACTAGACAGAACAGACTTTTAATGTGAGATAAGAACATCCAGAATACAAACTGCTCAGCGGCTCAAAAGACGCAGCCTCGCTTCAGATTAACTTCTAGCTTTCACTGAAATATGATATAAAGCTCAGAAAGTATAAAAGAGTGGCGACAAGATGTAAATGTGGTCTGCGGATGACTGTGAAGTCAGCCGAGCTAATGTCAGCAGTGAATATATTAAAGCAGGCTGCCACAGCTGTCAGATCTCATTAATAATGTTATCTGCACCATCAACCTCTACAGGACATCTGCACACGTTCAGCTGCAGCGCTGCTCCACTGAACTGCAGGAGACGTTCACAAGGTCAAAGACCTGAGGAGACTGAGAGAGAGAGACGGTGTGGATGCTGTCGGCCTTATGTCATATCTGGGGACACATTTTGAAATAGGATTAAAAGTCTGCAGCCAAACGAAGGTCCCAGAGAGGCTGTGATGCTTCTTACACGCCAGAAAACTGTTGGATGGATATAAATGGAGGCAAGCTTTATTTTCTTTTCTTTTATCTTTACCACTAGTGGGGTGAAAATAAAAACATGTTAAGTTTGTACCGTGGAGGGTGTCGGAGGAAAGCTCAAGCTGGTACCTAAATTTACAGAATTTGTTCCTCTGTACGGTGGTCATTTTAGGATATCTCAAACTCGGCTCTACTTCCAACAATCTAAGGCCTTTTTCAGACTTTTTTTCATATCCAGATTGATTTGAGAAACTGAAAAAGCCAATAAAAAACACAGATGTATGATTTTTGCAAATCAGCCCACATTTGGAGTTGGTGTGAAAGGCAATTCCAATCGGATTTCTACGGCTGCATCTCAGTGCGGACACTTAAATCAGATTTCAACCTGTCTTTTGCTCATTTGTAACGCTAATTTGTTCATGTGATTTTCCAGAAGTCTGAAAAAAGCCCAAGGGCCCAGTCAATTTCACAGATTCAGTGGAACTGTGTAATCAGCGGTTTGGCTTGCATTCAATCTGCACTGAAGTTTCATGGGAAATTCACTTTTGATTAACTTCAAGTATGAATATTTGTGCCCTTGACCTGCAGCAAACCATCTCGACAGCACTCATTTGTAAAGGAATGAAGAGACACAAGAGTCCAAAACAGAGGACGCTGTCACGAAAGAGGTCTGCAGTCTGTTGTGAGAAAGGCTCTTGTGGCTGACCTGTGCTAACATGCTACCTGCTACCTAGCTCACCTTCTATCCCCGGTGGTCCCCACATCACCAAACGTGAACGGAGGTCGCCATGTTGAATCGCCCTGTTTCTACAGTAGCCCAGAGTGGACAAACCAAACACTGGTTCTAGATAGTTCTGGATAGTTCTAGCCTTTCACGTTCAAGTTTCACTGCCACCGTAAGCTCTCCCGACAAAAGACTGTAAAGTCTGCGGTTTTCCTGTGCGACTGGGCGACTTGTGGTTTAATTTTTTTGTCTGCTGGTTGGGTAGACCTATTTTGCATGCACAGTACACAAATAATATCTGTAAATAAAAATCCATATCATCATTTATCAAACATTTAAATATTCAAATTCTACCAAACTGACTCCAGCTCAGCATGTACACGGACATGCGCCACACACACACCAAAACAGCTGCTTCCCGCTAGCCTATTTTATTAGCCGTTGGGCTGGTTTTGATCTGCCATTTGGCTGGTTTTGTCACACAGACCTGGCAACCCTGGTCTCACAAGTGCTGGAAGGGGAGGATGAGGCGAGTTGTTTACATCTGCAAGCCACTAAATCCTACACTCTGGTTCTTTAACCTGAGCACTAAACTGATCTTTGCCAGATTCAGCGGCAATGCTTTGAGCCGAGGGCTAAATTTAGCATGCTAATCTGCAAACACCTCCACATTAACATGCCTACAGTCATCAAACATGTCAACAATTATTGCATGTTAACATTCAGCATGTACATGTAACATGTTAACATGTTAACATAGTGTTGTGTTTTTTTTTTTATAGTGGGGCCCATTTGTTTAGAATTAGATTGTTAATTGTGCCTTTACGTCTTTGAATTAAGCTTTCCCTTAAATTAAATAATGAAAAGTCTCAGTCTGATGGTGAGAGTAGAATGACGAACATAAGAAAAATTCATCTTTGCTTTAGTCTCTTAGGGTCACTTCCAGTTGTTTTACATCTTAATGGGACCTTATTCTGTGCACATTCCACTTTAATCTTAATACGAAAAGTCTAAGAGACTTAATGAATACAATTAATGGGCTGTGGTCCCCACTGAAGGAGATCGGAAAATTGAAAAAATGACCTCTGAATCTGGAGGATTATTACTGGATGGTCACGGCAAAATTTCATTTGTTCGTCCTTGGAAACTTGGTGATGCACTTTAATAACTAGAAAGACTCCTGTCTGACTGCAGATCATGATGCGTTTCTTTGTGGAGCCGTTTAAACTCCCGCAGAAAAGGGAGCAACACAGCTGATGTGATAGTTTCCTTCATCTCTCTGTTCCCTTAAAGACTTAACTTGACTTCCAGGTCACTGCTTGTGAGGTGACCGACCAGCTCGCTCTTTTCTTTCTTTTATATCTATTAGTGTCATATTTATTGCGTATATCACTCACCTTCTGTTTATTTTTTTCCTGTATGTGTTTACTTGTTAATTGCTACTCTAATGCCTCTGCAATTACCCCTCAGGGACAAATAAAGTGATTTGATTTTGAAAAACGCTCAGTACAGTCAGGGTCTTTAGACCAAACCTGCACGAGTGAATAGTTGAAGAGCAGCAGCTGACTGTGATGCTAAAAACTACATCAGAACTTATTCTCAGGACTCTAAGAATAAAAAGATAAAATTAACTTGTCCTCCATTCTTCCGGGCAGTAAAATGGTCACCACCATAGCCAGTCCTCCAGGAAGTTGCTATGTTGTGACTGCAACAATTAACGAAATTTAGCCAATCCCTGTGAATTCTGCACGACCTTGCAATTTTCTCCAATCACTGCAACTTTTACACAAATTTGAGCAATCACTGATGCTTCCCATGAGTTCCAGCAATCACAGCAGTCCCCCACGCTGAAGTCATACACGCCTGTCTCGATAAACTGACTTAATGTTTTATAATTTACTATTTTTTTATTTTGTCACAGGCACTGAAGACGTTTATCATTGTTATTAACATTCATCAATACATGTGCATTTTGCTTCTTTGTGGCATTTTAGGCTGCAACAATCTTGGAGGGACTGCATAATGTTTATCTGTCATAAACAGTAAAAGTTAAGAATTCAACTTGCATGTTAAACGTAAAATAAGCAGCATTTTCATGTTAAAATGTCTAAAAACAACTAGACTTATGTTACATATTTTGTTGAGTTGCATATTTACATTATCCCAGATATTTCCATTAATGTTCAAACTCAGAGAAATGGCCTCATATCCCCTTTACAACTTCCAAGGAAACATGGAAAACACATGGTGGTATGTCAATTAAACTTTGTAAATATTTGTTAAATGTGAAGGATACAGAAACTTTGTTTACAATAAAACTCTTTTAAAGGTTTGTGTCATTGTGGTCAGGTTAAGGTTTAAGTTGTAAGAGTTTGTTATCAGTCAGTTAAGATTAAAGGGACAGTTCAACTCAAAATCAAAAACATATACTGTATTTTTCCTCGTACCTGTCGTGCTATTTACTCACCTAAATTGTTTTAGAAGTGATTTGCTGAGTTTTGAATATAAATGAACTAGATGGCCATGTCACATGAGGAAGGAAGCGAGAATCTAGTCATGGACAAGAGGCTCGTTCTCATGACAGTATTGCATGTAAACATTAATGACGTCCTCCTTGGGTTAGCTGTAAAATTAGCATCACTGTGCTAGCGCGGTGATATGGTTGGTGGGTACAGCGCAGAATAAAGAAAGTAGTTCCTACATGCAACTGCTCACAACAAACCTGTGGATTATCTTCAACAACCAGGTCGTAATTTATAGAAACAGACACTGCTGTTAAGTTTTTTGAAGGTATTTTTTGTTACTTTTTTTCTATTATATTGGAGAGAAGGCAGACATCTTTATGGCTGATTTCTCCAAAAAACTCTGCAACTCACAACAAAGCTATCTACATGAATAAAAGTGCTACAGGCCAGAGGAAAAACATGCATTTTTGATTTTTGGGGTGAACTGTCCCTTTAAGGTAGTATCATCCTCTGAGAAATAAACAAAGTCAGTGAAATGTCCCCAGAAAATTTCATCAGCCAACATGTGTGAGAGTGACTCCTCTGCTCACCTGTTTGGCGATGGCCCAGAACCTTTTTTCCAGCCAATCCAAGGAGAACTGCACCCCGATAGCTAAAAATAGAAAACACACACACGCATTAGAGACAGACGCAGGACAAGATGGACTCTGCAGAGGCGACGTTGAACAGTTCGCTGTGTTTGTGGAGGAAAGGAGGAAGATAGGAAATCAATTCGACCCTGGGTTCACCTCTGTGGTGTCCTGACGCTAATGAAGGGATGTAAACACTGATGAGCCTGATGGTGTGTGTGCTCCCTGCAGCCACCATAATGACACCCTCAGTCCCTCAGTAATGCACCGTAGCAGCTTTATTACTCTCAGGATCACAGTGAAGTGCACAGAAAACATTTAGGAGCAAGATGAACGGTTGATATTCAGTTCATGACAATCTGTGTGAAATCAGATCTGTGCTGGAGGCACCAAACAACGTGTTGCCAGTTTTAGACTTTAGTCACTAGCATCCACCTGAAAGTCAGTTTAGCACCTCCTCTAACAACGACTGTCCAATTAGAGCTTAGCAACTCTGTAGACAGAGTTTGGGTTACGTTCTTTTAAAAGTCCTTTTAAAAGTGCCTAAACTTAACCAAACTGCAACCATTTCACGTTAACACTCCACAAACATCGTGATACACAGGCAACAATTCTTAGCATCTTCTCAGTATCATGTTCTCGGCAACAGATATACCTACAGTGGCAACTTTAGTGATAAAACCAGGAGTTAGCATATCATTTCATTAGCAACCTGCATGACTATTATGTGGGGTAACAAGGAAAACTTCAGGACTGACAGCTACTTTATCAGAGTTAAAGCTCACATTAGCATCTCTATCCTGGTCTTTACTGCATTTGCGAGTGTAGTTAGTTAGAAAGTAAAAAAAAAGAACTCTGTTGGCTGACAGACTCCTATAATAGCAGGGCTGGTGACTTTATCCTGCATTTCAGAGACAGTGCTGCTGTTTTGTTTCCATGTCTTCTACATGGATCATCAGCTGATGAGGATGCTAACTTTTTGCCTGCAGACCCTTTTTTCAGGTTTCTCAGTTTCATATGACTCATTTAAAAGTCAGATGGAGACGACTAGAGCTGCGTTACTTGTCAACTAATAAATTAATCGCAAACTATTTTGATAATCATTTTGAGTTATTTAAGAAAATATCTTTTGGTTGTGGACAAAACGAGATCCAGCCCTAAAGACGACTTTTCCAACCAACTCGTAGAGATGAAGAGTTCAAAATCAAAGTTTGCTGGCAAAAATTGTCATTTCTGACGCTAAAACTGACAGACGCAGACTAAAATGAGAAGCTGCAATAACGCGTTGTTTGATTACACTGAATTTCGAATCTGCAGGGTCACTTTAAAAGCTAAAACTACAAAGCAAGTGTCTGGCCAGAGGAGAATAAACACCCACCAAAGAGTTTTTTAAGTGCCTCATAACTGATCGAATACTGTAAATGATTAACCATGAATTAAGCTGGCAGTTCCAACTTATTAGAAAGTGGTACCAGAGGCATCAAATGATGCACCGTAATGAGGGACTGCACTGGTGTGTCGGCTGATGACTAACAAGAAAATATGTAGAAAAATGTCAACAAAATGTCTCCATTTCAAAGTTTGTCCAACAGAGAGAACTAAGAAGCTTCCAACTTCAAAATGTCCTGTTCAGAATATATGTTGGTGACAGGTGTAAAATAAGGACTCTTTGTCAAAAATTACCTAATAATAAAGCTATATGCGTCTGTTCAAATGAATACTGTCCGATCTGATATAGGGTTATTGGATTTTTTAAACTCTCAAACCTCAAAAATCTTGTTATAGTCGGACTGTATTTTGCACTTTTCTTGATTCTTGACAACCTGATTAACACATCGTAGGTAAATCAACTTGGAAAAAGCCCCTCCCAGAGAAAAGGACCAACACAGTCTGCCTGCAGAGACACACAGATCCAGTCTGATCCGGAGGCCTCGTCCACAGCAGCCCGACACTCTGTGACCGCAGCGTTAGAGGACCGGTGGGGGTCATTTCCACTCACACCAGCGTAATAACTGCAACTGTTTTTGTCACTTCAATAATGAAAACTCTTCTTCACACAGACAGCTGGTCTGCAGCCTCACACACAAAAACACACACCATGCACACAGATGAGTGATGTGAGGCGACATGTCGAGCCTCTTGTGTACTGATATTATTGCAAAAGCAGAGCAGCTGTAAAACCTTTTATTTCTGGTCATTTCTGCCTACTGAGCTTCTGGTTATTGAGCTTTTCACAGACTGCAGATTCTGCTCTGATGCTGCAGCACAGAAAAAGAAAACAACTGCTGTCTGTTCAGAGTATGCAGGAACTTAGGTGTTACCTTGATGTCACTTAAGAGACTTCCCATCCTTTATGATTCAACTTTTGGTCCGAGCCACATCGCTTATGACTTGATTCAAGCAAACTGTCTCCACTGAGACCTGTGTGTCTAAGAGAGTAATGTTTATTGCTTATCTGTGTGGCTCTACCCTTGTTATCCTCCTCCATTTAAAGCCAGTGTGTTCAATTTATGAGGATATATCGACAGAATGTGGCAGAAACTAAATATAATATTCATTAGGGCTGCACAATTAATCACAATCACAGCAAAACATGGAATATATGGCCAAGTGCAATATCCAAATCGCAGAACTAAACTGCAATTTTCTGAAGGTTAAATGTGTGAGAAAACAGCATCATAATGAGGTACTGTAGTGTAGTTTTCATGTTTTTTTAGTAAACATGAAAAGTTGTAATTCAAAACGGATCATTTCCACCAATCGAATCACATATTGCAATTGCGATTTCAGTCAAAACAATCGCAATATGACTCTTGTGCCAAATTGTGCAGCCCTGATATTCAAAAGTACGTTTTCATGAGTGTACAATCACCTGAAAATAAGAACAGTTGTGATTTCATTACCTTTTATGAATTAGGGATGCCCTTATCAGAATTTTTATAACAGCTGTGCAGCAGCATTAAAGGCCAGTTTGGATGCTTTTTTAGTACGTTGGGATCTGCACCAGGTGGCCGTGTAACCTAAGCTTTACAATGCTTGTGACTGTACATTAAGAAGTGAGCAAGAGGGTGTTTAAGAGGGTGTGTAGTGCTAGTTTGCGTCCAGGATTTTCCACCAGAAATGATTTCATTAGCAGGGCTTTTTGGAAACTGAGCATGAGACTAGATAAATGAGGCTTACACTGGCTTATAAATGAGGATTATACTGCAAGAACTGTGTTTTAAACAGATGTTTTGATACAGTTTTGCTATTTTAACAAGTCTGTAAAGTGTGTTTTGGATTCATTCCACAGTTATGTGGAGGCATTGGCATGCGAGGAAAAAACATCTTCAAGAATTCAAGGAAACATGGGCTGAGTAGTTTTTATACAAACCATATTGGGTGTCAAGTGCTCCTTTAGCTTAGTTAGCATGTGACGGACACCACTCAGCTGAGAACTGTTTTTTGAATCATTGATCTGCAACTCTACTGATTGCATATAAGGTATTTACCAAGTATCGTCCACTAGTGATGAGCAGCTGATCAATCTGAGCATCGCTTCTTAAAATGAGCCGTTTATATCTACAGAGGGGGCGGGTCTTTCTTTTAATGGTAGGCCACCATGTTGCACCACCATGTCGCTACATTAGCCCAAGGACGGACAAACCAAACGCCGGCTCTAGAAACAGCCCTTCACATTTTTTGTGAGTTTTGCAGCTACTGTAGGTTCTCCTACAACATGCCTGGAAGGGGAGGGTGAGGGGAGGAGTATTCAGGTGGCTGCAATCAGCAATCTCATCACTAAATCCTACACACTGGTTCTTTAAGGCAGAAAGCATAAATGACTAAAAACTTGTTTAAGAATTGAAGAAATATTTAGCTAAGTTGCTTGAAGGGACAATTTAGCTGCCTGGACTGTGACTGAATGTATTCATAACTGATTTTTTTTTTTAATATTCATCCCTCAGTACAGACTGATAAAATGAGACTGTGTTGTGTTCATTTCTTTGTCTTGCCCCTCTTGTTATTCCATGTATAAGAGTTCAACACTCGCTGTGATGTGCTGCCCTTGGTGCAGAGGACAGTGAGAAATCCCTGTTTGCATGATGAAGAGCTAAACAGTCACTTCAGAGAGTCAAGTTTTGAACTGGGACACGTCTACAAGCTGTGACCTTTGGGTCCGGTAAACCTCTTAAGGCATCACTCTCCATCATTCTTTTAAAATAGCCTCTCTGCAGACTCAGTGGTCTGCGGCTTTGCTCTGCTGTTTGATTTCATTTCTCTGTTTTTTTCCCTCCTTTCCTGTCAGCAGCGTCCTTATCGCCGCCCTTCAGCGCTGCAGCTGCACTGGTTCTGCTGCAGTCTGCAGTCTCAACAAGGACGGGTCCACGCCGGGACAAAACACATCCGACACATTTGTTCTACTTTTAAACCCAATAACAAATATTTCACAGTGTGCACGCTCTGGGGACAAAGTGTCTTTTTATGGACATGAGATCAGAGAATCTGCAGCAGCATTATTATTCTTACACATGTGCATTTTATTTAACTAGTCGACCGAACTTCTCCCATGTGATGTAACTGTGCGTCGAGTGTTGAAATAAAATCTTTAAGCTGCAAAAGTAAGTGCACCCTCGAGAGCATTAAAATTTTATGGTCCAATTTTCTACCAGCACTGCTTAGACGTTTTGGGTGTTTTAACTTTTGTATTCACATTTCCTCCATGTCTGCTCTTACAGGTCTGTTGTTGATTCATATTTTGATTTCCACCTAATGTGCACTTCTGTTGGAAGTTTACTGTGATTTTCTCATTGCCTCTATTGTTAAAGGGATAGTTCAGATACTTTTAAGTGTGCCGTATGAGGTATTATCCACAGTCAGTGTATTAGCTACAGTAGATGGAGGTCGATGCGCAGCCAGTTTGGAGAAGCAGCAAGAGCGCCGGTGTAGGAAGCTAAGCAATATACTGTTATGGACAGGGTCAGCGGCAAAATGTATTTTAGCTGATGTATTTATTAAGCTTTATATTATTTAAGATAATATTTATAAAATTTAACATAATTTTTAGCTTAACTAAACAAATCAATGTCAGATAAAGTATGTGCTTTATTTAGAATATTTTCACTGCTTCCAGACAGCTTTTTCTGACAAGAAACCACCGTTTTATGAGCCAAGTATCACTCTCTCCAAAGTCACCAAACTCCTGTAACAAAATCAGTAATTTTTTGCCGAACACACCTCAAAGACCTCAAACTGTTTGTGTTATTGTCAGACTGGTGTTTTAAAAGGTTGGTTAAGAATTGCAGAAGTCACACAACAACACAAAAAACTAAACAATCATACAGCAGTAGACCAGCAACTCCTGTGTTTTTCAAGGTAAAAACTGTTTTTGTCAAAGGAATCTGGTATACTGGAGCGATTTAATTTCAGCTTCATGTCAGAAAAGGCTGTCTGACAGAAAGGTAAAGTGGTTAAAATATTCTGATCAAAAAGCTGTGTGTGAATTTCGGAAGAAGTAGCGGTCTCTCCCAGTCATATCAAACCAGCACCAACATTCACCAAAATGTCTGGTTGTTGCACATACGATACGTCAGAATCGATGCCCCACAGGTCAACTTAAGTTGTACAGAATGCAGACAGGATCACAACCGTTTCAGAGCAATCAGCGGTGTCTATGGCTGCAAGCTATTAAACATGTTGACTGAACTGAGGATTCGATAAAAGCTGCTTGTGTTTGCAGCCCCCACTGACAAGCTGTTGTGGTCCGCCATACTTAAATTGCCAAACTGCGCGTGCAGCTTTCTCATCGTTTACAAACTATAAAAAGGGCTACATAGAGCACACTTTAGCTGATACTGATTTTTTTGGGTGTCTAAAATACATTTTGCTGCTGAGCCTGTCCACAGTAGTACTTTGCTTAGCTTCCTACACTGGTACTCCTGCTGCTTCTCCAAACTGAGGGTGTGTCGACCTCCATCTACTGTAGGTAATAATACGACCACTACAACCACAGTGATTAAAACATTTTCATCTAATCCAGTTTGTTCTTTTCTGAAACGATGCAGTAATGGCCACACACACACAGACTGATTGAGCTTTTTCCTCCTGCCTGATGCTGCTGTAGTTTAGATCTGATGAGACACACATCTGTCAGCTGTTTTTAAAAGTTTTTCATAGTGACTAAGCAACACACATCATTTCTACTTTTCAGATTTTTTTTTTCACTGAGAAATACTCACATCAGCTAAAATTCGGCAGATACATTTAAGCTTATTTTCACTTGAATTTTATGTCGGCATGAAAAGTTGTTTAATGTCCTGCTGTGAGAACTTTCTGTTGGCCCGAGTTCACACAGAACATGAGCTAATAGAAAATGAACAAACAAAAAATGGAGGAAAAAAACACAAAATGTGTTTACTTATATGATTAAGTAGCCTTCATGGCTGTACAACTTAAGTTAAGAGTTAAATACAGTTATTTCATTCAAGGTAACAGTGTGTTTCATTCAGTCGCCTGTTGTTATAACTTCAGGGAAAACACGGGATACATCAGAGAGTGAGGAAGGAATTCAGCAAATGTGACATAACGTGAATAAAACTTTAGCACATTACATCGTCCGTAATATGATTTCTGTTGTGATTAAACCGCGGTTCAAGGAATAGATTCCATCTCACAAATGTTTGTTTGTTGCAAAACAAAGTAATTCAAGTGAATGATCTGTCTTACAGCTTTGATCTAATTCCTACTTTAATGAATATTATGAAAAACAATACTGCCAGAACATCTACAAAGAAAGGAGGGAAAAAATAAACTTAACTACAATTCTTAGCAATCAAGGAAATGTTCATATTAATAAATGAAACTATATATTTAAGGAACAACATTAGATAATATAAACCATAAAAGTCAAATCGAAATCGATAATACTGATGGTTGCAGAGGATTAAATCAAGGGTTAGAGAGCTGTGCCTTTGTTCATAGAGTAATGCAGTAACGCCTCATCATTTTGAAAGTGAAATGACCACAGGTGTAACTTCATCACTCATAACGCTTTTCCACCAAATCAACTCTGGATTCTTGGTCATATTCTTGGTTCACACTTGAGGTCAAAGAAAACCTGCTATTTTTGGTGCCAGCTGAGAATCAACCTTTTTGGGTTCCAAACCAATTTACTTTTTGTTGAAATTCTTTGAACGGTTCAAAATTAGGTGCACAAACCAGAGCGGCACTGGTTCCATACTGTTAGAAAATAGGTATCATTCACTCAGTAAGTCACAGACATTTGTATTCACAGTGCTGGCCACTGCTTTGCTGCGGTCCAGCCTAAAAACAACTGTGACCTTTCCTTTGTTTCACAGAGCGCTCTGTGGTCCAATTAGTCAGAGAACACGGCGTGGAATTTGTTGTGGAAGGCAAAAATAAACAAATAAATAAACAAGCAGATTTGTCGTCGTCTTTCTGTCAGGATGTTGTGAGGCGTCCGTATGAGGTGTTGCTTTTGGTCCACTGTGGTTCACTTCAGAGGATAAAACCATCAACTGTCACTCCCGTCATTTTCGTTCCCCGATGCCCTACATCTGTCAAGAGGATTTCTGCAGGTTTCCCAAGTTTAATTTAAGACTTTTTAACTTTTTAAAGTACATTATAAATGTAACGCAAAGATAGAATAAGTCAGATTTGTCTGAGCTGTTCATAAATGCTACAAGATGTCAATTACCATCATTTTCTGGTTGGTGAACCATCCAGAGCACAGCAATATAATGAGAAAAAATAAGGAAATACATGCAGAGGCCAGAGTCTCTGCAGATACAGACACCACCACACACTTCTAGCGGGTTGTACAGGGTTGACTGAGGAGGATTATTTTGACATGAGCCCATACTTTGTTTGTTTGAAGACATATTCATTACCATTTTAGAAAAAAAGGACAAAGGTTTCAGCAATGTTTGGAGTTAACTTTGTTAGCTCAGAGTGGGTACATGTTGGCATTGGTTTGTTGTTGTTACAAAAGTGATCAATACAAATTTTTCCCCAAAACACATTTAAGACTGTTAATGCAAACTAGGGCTGCAGCTGATGCACTGTGCTTGTCTAGTGATGGATGTGACGCCGCGGCCAGAGCAGGTTAAAATATCGCTGGCTGCATGTTTGTGCTTGTTGATCAGATATATTGATAAAGTACTGGCTTTACTGGTGAGGGTTTTATTGCACTTACAGTTGAGAGCACAGTTGCTGTCAATTCGAGTTACTTCACCTGTTTCATTTCACTGTATGGTGTGTGTGTGTGTGTGTGTGTGTGTGTGTGTGTGGAGGAGCTGCATCGACACAGACACAGAGGGAGAGACCTGCGCTGCAGCTGTGTGATCATAAATTATACCAACCCTTAAAAAATACAGATAAAAGAACATTGGAGCTTATCACTACTCCAGTCTTTAATTATTCAGCTGCTGGGCCTGTTTAATACCGAGTGTTGGTACCCATCCCGAGGTTCGAAACACAGTGCGCGGCATAGGTGTTCAGATTTAAAACGAAGTCTCGAGGCAAATAATTTGATCATTTAATAATTGAAATGCAACTTTATAAAAGTAACGTCCAAAATCAAATTTTAATACCTGTCAAAATCAAATTTAAGAAATATTAATACATTTTATGGCCTAAAATTCAGATTATTGGATTTTCGACTTAAGAACCTGCAGAGGCCCTGGTCCAGTCTGTGCCGTTATCATCATGTAGTCTGAGCCTGGCATCAGGCATCCTGATAATACTTATGTAATATCCAGTTTAGTTTTTGTCAAAAAAAAAAGAAAAGAAAGAAAAGAAAACATGTTGAAACACCTTTGGAAGCTGTAGAGGTACAATTACACCACCGGTGGCAGCAAACATGGCGAGGGTACTTGGGGCAGAGTCACACACGTAGCCCCACCCCAACTTCCAGCTCGCAGTGAGACGTAGCCAGCCTGATCCTTTGACAAATTAAAAGATTTATTGTCTCTCTCATAAAGGCATTTCTTTGTGTGCACAGTGCTGCAAAAAAATACTACACATACTACATATTATTACAGCCTCTTTGTCTTCATTCATTTAGAGCTCAGCCTGCAGCAGCAACACACTCTGCTGTTACTATTTCTGTCAAACTCCGCTTTAATGCACAGTACACACTCAGTAAAACACACACACACACACACACACACACCCTTAGCAGCAGCTCAGCGGCAGCATGTGGCTTCTAGAGTCTCTCTCTCTCTCTCTCTCTCTCTCCCTCCCTCTTAATACACACACAGAGGCTCGCTCGTCCTCAGTCGGTGAGCTCAGTGTGTTTGTGTGTGTGTTGGATGGAGCTCTGAGACGATCAGAGCTGAGAGAGCAGCGGTGTGGATGAAGAGGAGGAGGATGACGATGAGCTGTGTTGTGGAATAAAACTCCGGTCCAGCTTCTGGTTTCTGGTCTGAAGATTCTGGTTTGAACGAGGAATCAAGCTCCTGCTGTAAGACCAGTTTCTGTCCTTGAAGACAAGTCTGGTTTCTGGACTCACATTTGAAAGACAAATCTAGATTTTTTTTTTTTGTTTTTAAGCCAGAAGAGCTTCGATCTGTTCTCAGTTCAGGTTTTCAGCTTCTTTTCTGAACGCTGCAGATGAAGCAGAAGAAGAACAGTTTCTGTCTTCTTTCTCTGTTTGGAGGCTGAAGCAGCAGAGCAGATGGTGAGCGGAGTGTGTGTGTGTGTGTGTGTGTGTGTGTTTGTGTAGATACTGAATGTACAGTAATGTGCATGTGCCTTTGAAAGTGAGGAGGAGTGTGTGTGTCCTGTATGTGTGTGCATGTGCACCATATGGCCAGAAGTAAGTGGACACCCCTGCCCATGCACTTTAGTGTACTTTTGGTCTGTTTTTCTTTTCTTTAATCTTAATGCTGCAGCTTCATCTAATGATTACGTTTAGCTGCAATCAATTCTCATTATTGTCATAATTAATTCATTAATGCCCGCTCTGTTTCCCAAAGCCCAAGAGGACGATTTTGAATATCTTTTTATGTCCGACAGATAGTTCAAAATTTGCTTAAAAATGATTAACCAATTATCAAAAGAGTTGCCCATTAGTTGCATCTGACTGTTGTACAGGACACAATGAGACAATCAGACATTTTTCATTTGTTCTTCTGCTGTTCCAACATGATAATGCCTCCGTCCACGGGGCGAGGCTCCAACATTTTCCCAGTTTTGTAGTGGACGAACTTGGAAGCTCTGATCTCAACCCCATCCAGCACCTTCAGGATGAACTGACACCCGACTGTGAGCCAGATCACCCAACATCAGTGTTCAACCTCACTAAGGGACTGTGTCCACCAAAGCATTTTTTCCAGAGGCGTCTTTTTTTAATTGTTTGCGATGAGAACGCCGTGTATTTACATGGCGTGCGGCGCTGAATGCTACACGAGTTTCTTTTGGTCACAGAGACTGGAAACGTTCAACTTTGGGTAAAACACTGAGCTCGTCACTGCCCCTTTTTATTCAGCCGTCAAGTCACAGTGGAGGAGGTGCAGGACAAATACAGCAAACTGAGTCCTGCTCATACAGTACTCCTTGAACTGGACTCTGTCCAAATTCAGCTCTTAAATCAAACAATGGTACACTGGGAGATGTTTCCTCACCCACGAAATCTCATGAACCCACAAGGATGGCTCCCTGATAGTCAACGATTCGAATAATCATCGCAGACTCCTCAGTCGACTGAGATTCTTCCAGTCGAGCATTC
This sequence comes from Lutjanus argentimaculatus, assembly GCA_034769285.1. Classification (NCBI taxonomy): domain Eukaryota; kingdom Metazoa; phylum Chordata; class Actinopteri; order Lutjaniformes; family Lutjanidae; genus Lutjanus; species Lutjanus argentimaculatus. The sequence goes on from JAWZSL010000039.1 coordinate 1,240,149, forward strand.
GTTTTTTTCTGTCAGCCAGTGTGCATTACAGTTACAAGATAAAACAGACAAAAGCTCACAAAAATGTACAGGCAGACATTTCAGTGAAAATCTTCATAAATGTACATGAAATCCTTGAGACAAAATGTGCTGGTGGTTAACTGATGAGAGAAAGAGAAATGAGTGGCTGGTAAACAAATTTCAGCACTTGTTTTTTAGCTGTGTCATTGTACACAGAGCAATGCAACAGCAGGCTGCAACCTCTTACAAACTGAGTCTAAAAATCACCACAAACCACAAAAGTAACTGTGATAGAAGTGGAGAAGTGACAGAAACAGAGCAGGTGACGCGCTGCCATCCATCTCTTACAGACGCACCTGTGAAGGCACAGGACAGTGAGGCTTGCTTATTTGTTGCTTGTGCTTTGTTTCTGCAACTGACAGGCTCAGATTGTTCTAAAGGTCTGACAACATTAAAGAACGGATCACAACAGAAACAGAGCTCTCGCCAAACTAACCAGACTCCCTCGGTAAAACATCTTCATCGTCAGCTTCATTCAAACTCTTCAGAAACAAAATCAAACTCACCATAAACATCTTGACCCGTCTTTTCACTGTTCCAACAATCACAAACTCTGGTTTGGTCCAAATAAACCCTTAATTCATGGGCTGAGGACACAGAGTACACAGGGCCGGTGACGCTGGACAGTGGCTGCAGTAGCCGGTCCACTGAGTTTATAACTGAACTATAGGAGGACACACACTTTACTTTCTATGACTGTGTGAAACTCTGATGTTTTCACATTACAGATGACAAAGAAAGACACTAAAACGCGAGTTTTACTTGGAAAACATACTCATGTAGACCGTCAGGTCCGTCCTCTCTAGCGTTAACCTTCACTTTAATCCAGAGCAAGCACTCTACCTTCTGCTGACAGTTTTACATTCATTATTTGTTGATAACACAAACTATCTGCAAAATTAGGGACCTGCAAGACATAAATTAATCTTTACTTCTGCTGATATTCCATATCACAACAACCAAAGCATCTCAGCTATAAAACTGCTGCTCCAAAGTGCTCTCAAGCACTCCCAGCTGGGCGTTTTGAGAAGACAGGGTTTCTGCCAGTTTCAACTACTTCAATTTAAGACTTTTTAAAGCCTTTTTAAGACCATTATGAATGCAATTTAAGATCTATTTCATGTCTGTGCTGGAAGAAAATCATAATCCCGAAACTGTAAGTGCAGATTGGGTCACGTGGGGCTGGAGTTTGGTGGCCTTTAAACTGAGTTCCTAATTTGAGCTTTTCTTGTACAAGGTGCATCAGGCTTCAACCAAGCACTAAATGTGTTGTTCTCAAGTCAGATATTGCTGAACTTGCACTTACAAAGTAACGTGAAAGTAACGTTAAGAGAAACAATTCTGACTTATTACTTCTAGAAGAGAAGTCTCATTCACCCACACGCTACATCGCAACACACTAGCCGGGTGTGCCTCCGGTAAATTCTGACCAGGCGGCACAGTTGGCATTAGTGGTTCCATGTCAGGTTCTGTAGCTGTTACTACATTTTTCCGCCCCCCAAAAAACATTTAAAAGCAAGAGTGAAGTTAATGCAACTTTATAAAAGTAACATTAACTTTATAATCTGTCAATTTTCAAGACCTGTCAAAATTGTGACAAGACATTTTGCTTACTTTTGTCTTCACTTTTTAAGGACCTACAGAAACCCTGGAAGAGCACACTTTGGTGGACCCGGACCCAAATCCTCTTGTGTCTGAATGGGATCAAATCCCTGCAGCAGGTTCAACATAAAAAAACAACAAAAACAACTGAAACCAGAAGAGTGGAGGCTGTTAGAGCAGCACATCAGTACCCATAGTTCTGGAATAAGCTGTTTAACAAACACATATGTGGAATCTTATCCTGTCCATATACTTTTGGCCATGCTGTGTGCAAGTGCATATCTGTGCTTTTAATAGAGAGAGAGTCTAAAAGCATGTAGGAGTGAGCCTGTGTGTGTGTTCTGGCATGCAGTCAGCGTTGTTGTGTGTTTGTGTGTTTGTGTGTGTGTGTGCTTGTTGTTTATTTGCTCTCTGTGGTTTCCTCATTCGTCCTGCCTCAGTGTGGATGCTGCAGTGTGTTTGTGCTCTCGGCCTTTTGGACCAAACGCTCAGCTCAGCCTCATTCTCAGGCTGTTTGGAGGAAAAGTGCAGCCACGGGGGGGCGGGGGGAGAGGCTGCCTGTCAGGGGCCATTAAGCAGCCAGTGGGACGCCACGTTAGAGCCCAGAAAACCGGAGCGATGCACTGCAGATGAAGCAGGGAACATCACAACGGCAGGACTTCAATGACAAAATCCACACAGCGGAGTTTTAAATCGAGATAATAACCCAACACTCCTCCACATACAAAAATGGCTCTGTGCTGCTTTTTTGTAACACAATGTCAACCCACAAACAAGGACTGAGAGGCTGAAAAAGTGAATGCGGGGTCAGAGGGCTGCTGGTTTGAATCCCTGGACCATGAACCATGAACGATGTTATAAAAACACAGCTGTAGTGATGGTTTCCAGAGTTTTCTGAAGGGGACGTTTTGGGTTGGATTTACTGATGGCTGCTATCCCTGTCAGTTAGAGGAGCATTTGATCAAAGAAGAGTGGAGCAAACCATAGCCGAGTGTGATACAAAGACATCCACCACCACACATCACATCAGAAGAAATACAATTAGACAAACATATTAATATGGCTTTGTATTTCTGTGGAAAATTTGGAAGGTTTTCCAGTTACTGCAATCTTAAGAGTCGGGTATCTAGTTCTTATAATAAATCCACTGACCAGATATGCTGTTGGCCGTCTTAACTTGACTACATACAGTACCAACTCATTCAGTTTGTAAAGAGGCAACGTTAGCATGAACACCAAAGTGAACAGAACCAAGGCACATAAACTATAGAATCTCTATTGCTGCAGTTGAGTGGTTAGTGGAGCTGCAGCGCCAACTAGAGGCTGGGGAAAACGTAACAGCATGGAGGCAACAGTTAACTGGCATTGTAGATAAATAAAATTTTGAAAAATAGTTTAACAGACAAGTATTTCTGGTGCCAACTCGCAAGGGTGGCGAAGTTTAACCATATGGTCAACTAATCGCACATATCCCCATGGTAACAATGATGGTTATCTTAACTGATACTGCGGTTAGATAGAGAACAAAGTCACCTTCTTTATAGACTCAAACGCCAGTCTCTTAACGCTTGACTGACACAATCTCCCAACTTTCATTGCTAAAACTGAGTGGAAACAATTAGAGTTTAATCCAAATTTAATCCAGAAAGTCCTGAGGGCGGCCCTTCGTACTGAGGTGGTGACATGCAGAGGTCATGTGCCTAGCACTGAGGAGAATGGGGGAGAGCACTGTGTCCAATATGGTGTCTCCGTGAAAAAAACGTGAGCTCTCCAATCATGATACGACAAGACTGCCTTGTCTGAACACACAATCAGACTGATCAGAGATTAAATCATCAGTTCAGAGTTAGAAAAGGACAGAAATTGACCATGTTTGTTCATTTTCACAGTCAGACAGAAACAGCTGTTCAGAACCCCTGTTGTACCTCTAATAATGACCGCCAGAAAGTGCATAATGCCAAAATTAGTTTAGTTATGAGCAAACACATAAAGCATGTACTGGAAGTGCTTTAAACCTTTAAATTAAGTCTTAACAGCAGATGTGTGATGATGAAATAACAATGAAAATAGAAAACAGAGAGTGAGCACATTGGATGAGGGAGGGTTTCTACTGGACCAGGACACCATCTGGACTCCCAAACAGGCGTCTGTCCCGCTCAGGGATTGAAACAACAGTTTTAATCTGTGACCTGCCGCTGCCGCGTAGGCGGCGTCTAATCTGGCTGATGGTGCTTTTGACCAGCTGTTTCCACTGTTTCCTCCCAAAACTACATAAACATCAGCTACTGAAGGAACTCAGGACATTTTTCTCCTCACTTTCTACAACTGCGGAAGCATTTTTCTAGGCTGTCAATCACAAGACGATCCTCCTGTTTACTGTAAAATTAGGTGAACAGTGTGCTTTGGGAAAAGAAACTCAATTTCATGCCAATCCATCCAAAAGCTGTTGAGACGTTTCAGTCTGGACAAAAGTGGCGATGAGAATGGCTGACTCAGGCTTTGTACCAGTAGGCTACTAATCCCCCGCCATCTTTAAAGTTGCATTTTCATAAATTACTCTACATAAAAGCATCCTAAAATAAAACAAATGCACAATAGAGATTCACAAAAGACACAAGTCAATGATTTCCTTTGCCTAGAAAGGTTGGTAGACTGTATTCTACAGACAGACCTGCTGGGTAAAGTTTGAGTCTAGGTGAATCTGACGTCCTCGACCTACACACAGCAGCCTCTGTACTCTCTGTGGTGTCCTTTAAAGTCAGGAGTTTAAAGAAAGAGACGCCAGAGAGGAAGGCACACTCGAAGAGACAACTGAATGAGAAGAGAGGTGGTGAAGAGCTGAGAAGCAGCCAGGAGCAACTTCAGCTCTTGATAAACAGAAGATGACATACCAACCTCTACGTTTACTTTTGTTTTGGTCCTCGGCTTGCAGCTATGTACGTGTTCGAGCGTGCTAAGTATGCGTCAGCGGAGTGTTTTGATGGATTACTTTGTTGTACATTACTCCCAAAGTAGAAGTCCTTGGACGAAGATGCTGCAGCGGACTTTGTGTTTTTATTATTCGCCTCCATCTGCAGGATTTATGTGAGGCAAGATCAGGTTTTTCTGTAAATCCTTCCTCGTGTTTTCACAATGTGTAACATGATTCGATGCCCATCTGTTGTTAGGACCATCAGACAGCGAACGGGGTCAAAGGTCATATTCATAAGATACACTAGGGTCTGATAAAGGCTCTGCTCATCCTCTTACAGGCTGCTGTAGTAGACCTAATGTGACTGACAGCTGTTACTCACCGTCTGACTGGAGTTTTCTTTAATCACATGTTAGTACAATAACCCACATAATATAACCCATACTGGACCTGAAACCAACCGACAAGTCCTCGTACTTTAAGGACAAGAAACGTCGGCGCTGATGCAATTTCTTACCCATATGCCTCTACTTCTGCTTTCCATTCATTTCCAATGCTGTCATTCGGCCTCTAAAATTCGCTTTTGATTTGGTGATGTCAGACATGACAAGACATCCAGGATAAACTTGAGCTAAATTTGGTTGGAAAGAGAAAGCTGTTATATATGTCTAGGTTGTAAATAATCTTTATTTAATAAGAAACACAACAAACGTAGCCAATATGTCCAGATGGCATCACAGACATCTCTAAAAGGGTCCAAAATGGAAATTTTAATTTGTCCAATGGGATGAAGTTTCCGAGTCCTTTGGAATACACTCTTTTATATGTGGCCAAATATTGTATGGTAGTCCTCCGAAGTTCAGTATTTATCTGAGAGGCATCAACTGTTAGCCAATATTGTATTTAACTGTTGAATTTAAGCATTGAAATAAGTCAGTGCAAACCAGGTTCTCACTACAGGCTGAAATGTAGTCATGAAATGTGAGTTACACAGAGATTTTAAAGAAAACCCAAATCACTAAACCACAAACTGGAAATTATATTTCAGTGAAGAAACACATAAATGCCTCTCAAGATCTAGCAGAGAAGGGTATTGTGTATTGCTTTTTAAGACCTTTTTAAGAACTCAACATATAGCTGAACAATTTATTTGATAGGAGAGAGAGACAATTTATGGAGGCCTAACATACAGTATGTCATCATTCAGCTTGAATGAATGGTGCCTGCTCACCTTGTGAAGAGCTCACAGCAACTCAGTCCTTTGTCTTTCTGGCATTGATACAAAATTGGTCAATGCGGACTGCTGCAAAGTTGTTAGAAGTCAGAGGACATTTTGTTCAACGTGCAAACAATGCAAGCCTTGCCGCTTCGTACCACGGTGCTTTTTAGAATGCATGTGGATTTCAACAGCTTTCACCCTCAATAGTTCCTAACGTTAAAGTCAGCATAAATTACACCTTGCTTGGTTTCATGCTGGCGCCAGACACCTCTGAAATATATCTTCCTCCAGGCATTTGCCATTAAACTTGCATCTCCCCAACTTGGCTCATCCCTAGTTTGTTAGCTAGCTAGCAACCACAACTGACAATATTGAAAAGATGACAAGCAGCCAAACGAAGGTCAAAGCAAGGTAAAATTTCTATTAATGGCAGAGTCTCTCATTATCCAATACTAAATCAATCAACAAATACATGCTATTTTTAACAGAAGGGATCTGTGTGACAAACTTTTCATCAGCCTTAGAAACAGCATCTGCAAATTTACCGTATATTAAAGACAATTTATGTCCCTAATTTCCTTGATTTTATTTTAAGACCTTTTAAGACTTTAAGGGGCCATGGAAACTTTGGTCAAGCACATCAAACAAGCTGACTGGTTGATCCAACTTCTTGTAAGGAGGCAAGTTTGAAGTGGACACATTAATATTCACTGTACAGGTCCAAAAGAAAACAGCCACACAAGAGTCTTTGAATGATGTCTGTGGATGTGCAGACTGAGAGGCACTGATGCAAACTGTGTCTCACATACAGTGTATACCCACTGATCCACCCAACATCCTCCCTGAGAGTTTTTGGGGTAGCATAACAATATCTTGCTGCTTCCACCTTGGTTGCAGCAAGGAGAGTCACTGTTTGCATGACAATCCATCTAACCCACCCAGTGATGTTTTCTGGTTAGAAAAGTCTGAACCTGCAGAAACCCTGAGTATGAGTACTTACTGCACTTTATCCTCTAAACATGCGTAGCTAAGGCTCTGACTTTGCACTTCCATTTCTGTTTGGTCCCTTGATGATGTGAAATGACGTCAAATTTTAAATGGGAGTCACATTTGCATCTCCACGTGTCCCTCCTTTATCTCCCTCCTCTACCTGCATTGTAATTTCTCCTGTTTTGTAATGTCAGTTGTGGCCTGAGGGCACCTTCCTGCCTCACGCAGTCCGCAGCAGAGTGACGGGCATCTTTGTGCCAACTTAACAAAAGAAGGACCTGCAACAAAAGAAAGACCTTGAGGCAGCGTTTCTCTGGCTCTTTATAGCAGCTACAGATGGATGATGGAGTGACAGCACTTTTCTTTTCCTCTGCGGCTTTATCTCTCATGCACACTCCCTCCCTTGCATATCTGAGTGCCCCAAACTGCCAAGATATCAAGAGGAGGAAAATAAGTGAATTAAAAACGAACGAATCATCAAAAAATACAAACATTTTTCTTGATTGTATGTGTGAAACAATGCTGACGCTGTGCTGTATCTGCAGCATACAGGAATTGTGAGTGGGTGTTCAGAAGACAGAAGTTGGCATTGACTTTTCCTCCGGTGTTGGTGTTGCTGGATGAAAACACAGAGGATTATTTCACTTCATCATGAAGCTCCTTGTGTGTTCTCTGAGCAGAACGGCAGAGAATGGAAAGGATTGAGGACACGCGAAATGCTGTGAATTACAGCACAACTCCGGCCTGTAATGCCAATATACTGTAGATCAGCTCTGCCAGAGACTAAGCTGTTGATGTTTTTAATCAGCACACACGAAATACTCCACTTAATCTTGTATTTGGAGTTGTACTCTTTATGGTGGCTGAGAGGTTTGAGAAACAGGCGCATGAAAAGAAAATCATTTTAGTTTGAATCCCTGGACCAGATTTGAAGCGCAAAGCTCGGAGTGTGAACGAGTAGATCCTTTATTTGTTAACAAGAAGATGAAAGTCGAGGCATGTGTAACAGCTGAAAGAGAGCAAAGTAAATCTAAACAAAGCTCACAAAGGATTATCCTTTACAGCACAGCAGCGAAGTGGAAGGAGTCTTTTCAGTTGTCCAGGAATTTAAGTCCCGTTCATTTTCTCATTTCTCATAGACAATGTAAGACGACTGACAGTTGGAGCACTTCAGGGCTTGGCTGAACATGAAACTCTCCTGGTTTTAATCACCAGTACAAACAAAATGAACAACCGAGTTAGAAAATATCCCTTTTTTGTCAAAGGCACAAGCATGTGGAAAGAAAAACTGATTGGAAACATCCTATCTTGGAGCTTAAAATTCTGCTGTATGCTCAGCTAAAAGCAAGCTGAAGCTAAAGATTACATCCATCCATTCATCAATCCATTTTCTTCCTCTTATCCGGGGTCGGGTCAGCTTGTCAGCAGGTTGAGCAGGGTATTCCAGACGTCTCTCTCCCCAGCAATATTTTGCAGCTCTTTCTGGGGAATACAAGGCATTCCCAGGTCAGAGGAGATATATAATCCCTCCAGTGAGTTGGAAAAATTCCATCCTTTGTTGAGTTGAATCTGTTCTCACCTTTCTATGACTGCCTGTTATGGTAGCGTGAGTATTAGGGATAAAAATCACCTGAGCGACATTGTTAAGGTGGCTGGTAGGGTGACAGGTGTCCCACTGACCTCCTATTTTTGACCAGAAGGTTCTCCACAAGGCCAGGTCCATACAAGATTCTAAAAACCACCCTGAATTTGTGTGTTTTGTATATCATATGTACAGGAAACATTTCTGCTTTTCTTGTCTGTCTGTACTTTGGTTGTTTTTATCTGTGCTGTTTGTTTTTTTTTTATCTTGTTCCTTGACTGCAAGTCAAGTTTCCAACTTGGGATTACTAAAATTGTCTGAAGTCTGACGTGTTGGGTCTATCTCAGGGTCTCCTCCCAGTTGGACGTGTGCGAAAAACCTCCAAAGGATGGTACCCAGGAGACATCCTAATCAGTTGCTCCAATCACCTCAGCTAGCTCCTTTCGACACAAATGAGCAGTGGCTCTACTCTGAGCTTCCTCTGGTTGCCCGGGCTCCGCAAAACTATCTCTAGGGCTGAGTTCTGTTGCCCTGTAGAGCAAACTCATTCCCGCCGCTGTGGGCCCACCCACCTGCAGAGATAGACATCGGAGTTGGTTCATTGTAAACTGAGTGGCAGGCAAAGGCAGGGAGCTAAACGTGCTGACTCATGGCATTGCTGAAGATTACATTTTGTAGAAACCTGGTAAAATATTCAGTTGTCAGATTCTACACTTCTGACTAGGGCGCTGAATTGATAAACCAGCCAGGCTGATACACTGGCTGATATTACCTTTTCAATACATCAATACCGATAAGCAACATGGATTAGATGTCAGATGTCAGTCCTCCTCACTATATATCCTGGTCACAAACAAAGCAATTTAAGGGACCTGTCAAAAATGTTTTGCCTGTGTTTGTGTGTTTATTAATGACACTATGCCAAAATATCTTTATCTGAAGGCCGAAAAGATCCAGCATAGTCTTTGGGCCACTGAGGCAGACATGTACTGTAACATTTGAACTTCTTTGTAGGATTCATGTCAACAACAAAAAGCAACTGCCTTAAATTAAACTTACAGTATATTAAATTAACCAAAAAATACTTGCGTCTATGTTGAAGAACATTACAAGAGGGAAAATAGTTCTGCAACCCGCTGCACTTTTCACTTCATAGCCCCACATCTCCTGAGGTAACATTTCCTCGTCTGTCTCTATTTTCTGTTTTCCAGGATGTTCTCCTGAGCTGGACATTGGTGTAAACCGGCAGAGAGCAAAGAAAGCTGGATGACAGCCTAAAGCTGCAGTAGAGCCGATGTGACAGACATGAAGAACCTGGACCAGTATGGACGAAGTCACCTGGAGAGTCTGGGTGAGTCTGGACAGACGCTACAGACTTCACACTGCAGAAATTTAACTGATGCCTTTATCCATGTTGTAAGCTGGAATATATGTATATGTAGTTGTCATCTGCTTCCATTAACACTCCACAGGTGTTAACAAATCAAACAGAGAACCATTTTTATCAAACTTTAGCTTTTTGCTTTCCTTTTTTTCCTCAGTAGGTTCCTCCATTTTTGTTGTTGTTTAGACTTTTTTTCTCTTCAATCTCTCAATACAGTTTGTCTCTTTAAAAAAAAAAAAAAAAAAAAATCATATTAATGCCATATTCAGGCAAACAGAAGGGAGCTCAGGTTCATGGACGTTTGTATAGGACTGAGATAAATGATGTTGTTTTTCTGTTTGTTTTTTTTGTGTCTTCCAGTCTGTGCAGCCCTGTCCAGTCTGGTGTTGGTTCTACTGGGACTGCTGGGCTCGGTCCACGGCTGTCCGGGTGTCTGCACCTGCTATGGTAACACCACTGACTGCTCCGCTATCGGCCTTCTCTCTCTGACACCCATCCTAGCACTGCTCGACCAGGACTCTCTGATCCTCCGCCTACCCCAGAACAACCTCTCGTCTATGGGCACGACTGAGCTGTCCAACCTGAGCAGCCTGGAGCTCCTGGATCTTTCCCAGAACCATTTTTCCACCCTGCAGCCTGGAGCTTTCTCAGGCCTGAGTGGCCTGCGCTGGCTCAACCTCTCTGCTAACTACCTCGGGGTGCGCCTGGCAACCTTTGACCCCAACAACAGCACAGAGGTCCTCCAGGGATTGAATGGAAGTCAAGGGAGCTCTGGCCTGAGCAAGGAGGTTTTCAAGGGGCTGTGGCGCCTGCGAGGGCTCGACCTGTCCTCCAATTTCCTGCTTTGGCTGCCCAAGGGCTTGTTGGATGCGCTCCCAAGACTCGCCTGGCTGTCCTTGGCCAGCAACCGGCTGGTGGCCCTTGACAGAGTCACCTTCGAGCCCCTGGTGGGGCTACAGCAGCTCCAGCTGGCGGGAAATCCCTGGGAGTGTGACTGCAAGCTGAGGGACTTCAAGCACTGGATGGAGTGGTTGATTTACAGGGGTGAGCAGAGCTGTTAGCAGGCCTCTCCAAATCTCAAATACTGTGAAGTTGACAGCTTTGGCAGTCGGCTCGCAGTGCTTTAAGACCGTACCAGAGCGAATCACTTTGTATTTTGAGTCTGCACTTCAAAAGCTGTCTAATCGAAGCAATTAATCTCCGCTCTGCAGGATGGATGTATGCTGAGCAAAGACATCTAAGAATATAATGACCTCCATCTCTCTCAATCCTCCCCTGTCTCTCCCTGTTTCCTTCCTCCTCCTCTCGTCTACTTCATCTTTCCCCTCCCTCCTGCTCTTTCCCCTCTCTTTTTTTGTTTCCCCTCTCGTCTGTGTTATAGATGGGCAGGTAGATGCGATGCAGTGCAGTCTCCCGGGGGATTTGAAGGGCAGGGACATCCGCAGCGTGCCAGCAGAGATGTTCAGCTACTGCCTGCAGAGTCCCACCAAGGAGGGCGTGTCAGGTTATGCCACCCGACCTCCCTGCCCGCCCGGCCGGGTCAGCAGCAACGAGGAATGTGTTCGCCAGCGCTACCGACCCGTCAGTGTCCGCAGAGCACACGGCACGCAAATAGTTGCGGGCGTGATTTGTGGCACAGTGTGCGTATGATGGTGGTTGCGGCAACTTATGGCTGCGTCTATGCTTCGCTGATGGCGCGGTACCAGAGGGAGATGAAGAACCGCGGTCAGCCTCTGATGGCCGAATCCGGAGCAGAGACCGACTTGGAGGATGGACAAATGTCATCTCCGACCTCGCCAGAAGAGTCGCCACCCAAAGAGACCTGCGGCATTGTGCATGGGTATCGAATCAGCAGCTTCTGACCCACTGCTTCTTACTGATTTTCCTTCCAGGACACTCTGGCCGCTTCAGCTCCTCGGCTCTCATCATTGATGAGACAACGTCTGGAGAGAGAAACCCTGCAGCTCTGTGATTGTGCTGAAAATCTCTGGGCGGGGACTGATTGTACAGCTAATGGACCAGACTAGATTCAGAGAAACTGGAATGCTGCAGCACTTCTTTTAATGTATGGATGCTCTGTGAATTGTTATTCCCTGCGCTGCATCTCTCAGCCAGCTTTTAAACTCCTCTGAAGCTGCTGTTTGGCACTTCTGCACCTTGACTTCCCTTCATCTGTGTTTTTGTTTCTTCTTTAGAAATATGAAACTACCTTTTTGTTCAAGTTGTCTGTCTTTGTATCTGAGCCCAACAAGCACAAGCTCCAAAAGTACAAAAGTACAAATGTCTGTGAATCTGTGAAATGTGACATTTCTCCTGATGTTTGCTGCACAAATTAACTAGTTTTATTTCTTGATCAGTTTTGTGTATTTTATGTTATCTTTAACATCCTCACTTTGATAAATAGTTCTTTGTACCTCCGTTAGGTGAATGCCCGTTGAATTCCCTCCAAACGACGACACTTTAAACCATTTTAGGGTCCTGCTGCTGTCAGGGAAATGCTGCTTTAAGCTTCATCACTGAGGTAAACTGCATTCAAACAATAGTAGAGCTGTACTGCCACCTAGAGGGCAAGCTTTGAGCTACAATGGCTTTCAATCCAGCAGAAACAAACTCAAGCTCTGAGACTAGCAGTTAAGACAAAAATATTCCCAACATGGCAAAGTATGAGAGACTGTCTGAAAGTGTGTGAGGGTATCAGCCTACATATCCTGTAACTTCCATGACTTTTGAATTTATTTTGTCCATATTGTCCGTGATAAGCACATGAAACATGTCTCAAATTTAACTCAAGGACTGTTAATCATGCTGGAGATAATAAACTCTATATTTATCTAAACTGTATTTCTTTTCTTCTTAAAAACACCACAGCACAGTTAACATGACGACAGAGTCGGCCTTTGCCACAAATCCCAAACCAGACGATCCAACAAAAGCCACATTCATTCAATCAACTGCCAGACGCAAAGTCAACCACACTCACAAGATGAAATCAAAGAGTGAGAAAAGGATTCAACACTGACGAGTTCTGGGATTAAGACAAACAACATGATCACGTTGTAGATCTGATTAATTCTGATAAAATCTTGAATGTTTACAGTCTTGTTTTATTCTGTTCTTCTCTTGAAATCTTGAATGACCTGCCATCACAGTAGCATCACAGTCTTTGCAGGGATTATTATCAACACACTGTTACTTTTAACTGTTTCATTAGCAAACAAGATCACCGTTATTTGATAAACGCCACATCTGCTGTGTGTCGGGATGTTTAAATCACTCTGAAATTGTCAAATTACTGAGAATCCTCAACACTATGGATTATTTATAATGGAACAATTTAAGAAATGTGACATTGACTGTAGGTTCGAACAACAGGGTTGCAAAAATACTTGAAATCAAGTATTAAAAGATAGAAAATGTAACCTGGTCATAAATCCTGGACAAACAACAATTCCAGATTCATGCATGAATTTTTTATTTATTTAACTTTTAGTCAAACTCAGGCTAAAGCTTGAGATCCACGGCAAAATCTGATGGGACCCGACGGGTTTGGGTCAGGTTGGGCCTTATTTCTCACATATTTCACAGGCTCACGTCGTGTTCGGGCTGTACTTTAGTTATTTATTTGTTTGTTTGTTTATTTATTTTCATTTTTCTCTCCAATTTAGTCATTGCCAATTCCAATTCCCTGCATGTATTGTCCCTGTCACTGAAAACTCCTAGTGTTTTGGTGCATAGAGGGAAGCTTGTTAAGAAAAATGTTGGGCTCTAATCAGGTTCGGACTGAAATGAGGGTCAGGTTCGGGTTGGTTTCAGGCAGAATTTTGTCAGTATTGGGCCTCAACAGGCTCAACTTTTCAGGCATGATAAAAGACCTAACTCAGGCTGCAGCTGAGAGTCCCATCTTTCTAGGAAGCTTTTGTCTAATTTGAAAAATGTTGCTTTCTTGTTTTGATTCTCATGTTATTTAGATCTGGTAGTTTAATGCACCTTCTTTTAAATATTGTTTCTGCTCAACAAAGACTTCGTAGTTAAACTTTAACTCAGATTTATGCAGGACTCTCCCAGTTAAATTCATGTAAGTAAAGTAAAGAATGAAAGCATGATGAAAAACCAGAAAGGACAGTATGGCCTGGGATTATTCATAATGGATGGATTACTGAATGGGCCGACTGGGCACAGACCCGGGGGTCCAAAGGGTCAGGGGCCCCTCTGGGCTTCACCTGCAAGATGTGTAACAGCACACATACCAACTACAGAGACACTTAACAAAAACAAGGAGATGCAAAAAGTCCACAAAAAGGGGTAAAGCAACCACATAGACACAAAATACCATAAAACAACAACCGGATCTAAAAACCCTAAAAAGAGCCTCAAACCCCCCACAAAAAGACATAAAACTACAGAAAGATACATAATCACAACGAGACACAACATGGCAACAAAAAGTGGCAAAACAAACATAAAGAGACACTAAACGTCCACATAAAGATGCAAAATGACCAGAGGGATGTAAAGCGATTAAACAAAAAAAGAGGCAAGAGGCAAAACAACCACAAAGTCTGTGTGTCCTGCTACTCTGAAGAAGAGAAGATGGGGCTTTTAAAATATCTTCGCCCTGGGGCCCATCATCTCAAGGGACTTATAATCCGTCCATGATAATTCAGAGCTTCCCAGAAACATTTAACAATCACTCCTTATGATGTAATTGATTAGATTAATGCGACCTGGACTCGAATAATGAAAACTGACAAATAGATTAACTAATTAAAAGTGATTAAGTTCATTTAAGTTTGTACTACAAACTCCACCTCACTTCCCAAAAAGGATTGGACAACTTCCAGCAGAACAATTCACTATCACAACAATCGTCTTCTGACAGCCTACTGTACAAAAATATCATTTTTTTTAAGACCATCTAAGTTTTTTTGAGGAATTTAAAGCTACTGATTTTTAAGACCTTTCAGGACCCGTAAATACCCTGTGCGCTGTTTGTAGTCTTCTATGTATCAGCCAATATTTGATGAAAAGTGGGCCAAAAAAGGAAACCATAAGTCAACAAGCAAAATCAATAATAACACAGCCACAGCCAAGTTGTCCAACAGATGAGATAATCCGTTACATTTTACAAGATTTCACAGTTTGACTGTTGAGAGTTCTGATTCAGGGTGACTCACCTCCAGCCATGGCCGTCTTCCCTTCAGATGACACCGTCACTGCTGTTGTCGCTATGACGAACTTCACTCCTGTGGAGAGAAGATTTACTTCGGGATCAGCTGATCAGGGAGAAATAAAAGATATGAATGTTGAGGGCTGAAGATACAGACCTTTGTCGTTGACGGGGTAGTAGTAGAAGCTCCCGGAGTGTTTTCCACGGCTAGGCGGTACCACAGGGGGAAGTGATCGATGGTGTACAGATTGTCTTTATCAGTCGGAGTCAGAAACTTCCTGTTGAGCGGAAGCACAACTTCAGACAACATTTTACTTCTAAACTTTCTGCAGAATTCATTTATTCAGCCTGTAAAATTGTACTTTTTCATCCCTGGATATTCGGGTTGTGGCTCTATGTCAGATTCTCCTGAAGCTCAGGTGAACACACCTGCTGTGACCAGCTTATATTGATCAGCTCCACATGTGAGTTGGACTGAATGAATGAGGGACAGTAGAGAATGTCTGTGCATGAATAATAATAATTAAGATGATAATAATAAACCAAAGGAAAATATGGCAGGCTGGTTGTGTTTGTCCAACAAGCTGCTTTTTGTCTTCGGCTTCTTTCTTGTTTCTTTTGCTAAATGATGAGTCAGATGTTTGGCAGATTTTCTCTGTTAAGTCCTCTCAGACAAACTTACACCGTTTCAAGCAACGTGGAACAGGTTCCGCTCCAGTTCCCAGACCTAACTGCATCTTAATTTAGTTTAAGAAGCTGTCATTCTGCAGAGGAAATGTTGTCAAATCATGTGTACGAGGCAGAATATTTATATGCATTAATAAAGAAGTTTAGCGTTGGAGGGTTCAGCAGGAAATTAGCAGGTTTTCCTTGATTCAAAGAAGGCGTGTCACATTCTACAGGTTGTTGTACATCGTGCAACAGTCTCTGCTGGAAATGCAGGCTGTTCCGCTACATAAAACTAAGGTTTCAAGAGTCTTGAACAGAACCGGTTCAAGAACCAGAGCTAATTTGGTGGAAAGGAGGTAACTGTGTTCTGATCAAACTGTGAACCGGACACATAAACTCTGTACTGTTTAATTTGTGTCTTACTTTGCCACTCTGGACTCTACTCCTGCGTATCTCATGATCCTCATCAGACCGGCACGAGTACCGAGGAAGGCCGTCTCAATCCCTGGCTCCACCCTGTGTACGCACACACACACACACACACACACACACACACACACACGCATACCAGACACAAACACAAGACAGAGGAAGGAAGTTAATTATTTGTATGCGAGCTTGTCTTGTCCCTCCTGCAGTGAATTACAAGCAAATTTGAGATACTTGTACTTTTCACTTCTACTCCACTACATCTCAGAGAGAATTATTGTACATTTTACTTGACTGCATTTATGTCACAGCTTTAGTTACTAAAATACTAAAATGTTTACAGAGGTCAGAAAAATGGCAATTTAAAACTCAGAGCAGAAACAACTGTCACTGTCAAAAGTTTTACTGTTTCTTTTAAACAATTTCCAGTTCCAACTGTCTGCACAAAAATGTTTTAATTCACTCACATATTTTTGGTTGAACTGAACCTTTAATGCTTCACATGTCTAATAATTAAAAGTAAAGGAATATGAAGACCTCTGGTCTCACCTGTCGTTGAGCATCAGGGCGTTCCAGTAGGCTTCTAGCGGAGCCGTCACCACGGCATCAAACAACGTCTGCTGCAGCAACACCTCATCACCTAGGCAACGGACAGGCCGGGTCAAACAGAGGTGACTTTTCAATCACAGTCAAATAAATACTCATCATCACTCTGAACAAGAATTACTTAAATGTTGTGATGTCTAACACAGCTTAATTTTATCAACATATTTTAAGTTATTAAAAAGAAATTTCTATAAAATGAGCTAACACAAACGCATGGAGGCAGAAATGTTGTGGTTTATTAATTTAATGTAGAAGTCCTACACTCGAGGTCGGGCTCCTTCCCCAGCAGGTAGCGGATGGCGGCCTGAAGCTGAGTGTATTTTCGGTGGCCGGGGTCGATGTCCGTCTCACAGTAAGTCCTGATGAGAAGAGGTTTATTAAACCAGGATTAACATAGAAACCTGCAGGGTATTTATCAGGTTTTCAGCTGGCTTCATATTATCTGATATACCATAAGATTTTAGGCAGAAAGAAAGACTTTAATTGTACAAATCCTGACTTTTACTTTTACTCCCATTACACATAAATGATGTAAGTCGACTGATAAACCTTCTTCTATTCCTGCTCTCACCACTAACCACACCAGATTATTTGTTGTTTGCTGATCTATTTGACTCATTCATCTGTCTTCTGCACAGAAAAATGAGAGTCTGAGATTGAAATTTCTGATGTATGGCAGTCCGCAGTTCCTGTCTTCTCATCTATTTTTTCACCACCCATATGCATGAGACATTGTTTACTGCAATTTAACATAAGACAAACTTCGCTTAAGCAGAAGCAAACTAGCAAAGATGTTCACAAGATTAGATAAGAGCTGCTCCTGCAGTCAACAAGATAAAGCCGCTCTGTTTTGGAACTGGAAAGCATCATGGCACATCTCAAAAGACATTTTTGAAAGTCTGGAAGTCTTTTCTCAAACATTAAGTCAAGAATCTCTATCCTCACAACACACATTTATTTTTGCTTTATTTTGTACTTGTATGTGTATGTCTGTCTACTTGCATATTTGGCTTCATGTATCTTTGATTTGTGTCATGTTGTGACAAACAAATGCATATGCCAGAAAAGTTCAATTAAAAGATTTGAAAATAAAGATTTATTTAGTTACCACTCAGAGGCGATGGTGAGGTCTGGAGAGGTGAGATCATGCAGCCCTACAGAGGAAGGTACAAAAACCTTCAGTCATTTCAAATGAAAACATGCAGATTTAGTTTAAGAAGCTGTTGTTCTGCAGAAGAGATGTTGTCAAGTCACTTGTATGATATTTCTATGCATTAATAAAGAGTTTTGGAGGGTTCACAAACTGGAAGATGAGCTTGCTGGCTTATTGTTTATGTTGTATTTTTCTAACTAACTGAAGAATCAGATACAGTTGATTGTTTGCTGTGCTGCAGGGAATTGTGAGAAATCCTACCTTCCTCCACAGACACATTTCCCATAAACATCAGCTGTCCGTGACCCCTCGTCAGCACCATGCCGAAGCTGCAGAGACACAGAGCAGAGAGGTGAGAAACATGTGAACACTGACTGGACTTTTACTTTGAATAACATGCAGAGTAACATGCTGCCATCTAGTGGCCGAATCACACAGATATAACTGGATGTGTCAACAGCGAAAAGAAGTGCGTGTCCTTTTGGTCAAATTCACTGTGGTGAGATGATGATAGACAGCAGCCGATACTGAATTCATGAGGTTGACTTTTTTTCTTTTTTTTCAAATGAGACCACGGTGCACATTTAAAATGTTTGTTACATGATGTTGTTTTCTTGACCCAAACTGATTTCAGCGTGAACATTATTAACATGTTGTGTGTTTCCTTTAATCATAAGTTACTGTTGTGCAACTGAACAAATAAATTCAGCTTTACCAGAACTGCTAAACATCGTCTCTGCTACACTGACAGTGAAGCTGAAAGTAAAAAATCACATTCATCCATCTTGTATTTTACATAAAGCTAACCTGCATCTTGAATTCTGACGAGGAGCTCACATTTTACTGTCTAGTACAGAAGAAAATACTCTTTTATCTTCAAATATGGACAGAAAACCAACATGCTGTAGTGCTGCTTGAGCCAAGATAACAATCATCCATGAGAAAATACAACTTAAACACCAGGATTATTATTTGCACAATATATAAAACACATCAACAGCATGAAGAAAATGCAATAAATCAAAACATATGCTACCCTATGCTTAGACAACATCATGTAATGTCTCTGCTTTCTCCTTCCTCTATTCTCAATTATTTATTCTCATGTTTTTTCTTGCTTTCCTGTTCCTATTTCTTTTACTGTTTTGTTTCTTTTTGTTTTTATTTTGTTTCTTCTTTTTGTTTGTTTCTTTTGCTTGTGTCTCAGTCTTACTTCAATTTTAATTTAATTTTGTCTTGCTTCTGTTTGGCCTAACTGTGTCGGCCTTCTGTTGTTATTTTGCCTCCTGTGTATCCTGCTCTTTGCTTTGTCTGGTACAGATGGAGCAAAACATCAGTTCAGATTCTTCAAAATCACCTTTGAAGGGATAGTTTAGGTTTGTTGAAGAGGGTTGTCACCCCACAGCAGTACTTCTGCTGTTTCTCCACACTGGGGGCATGTCGACCACCATCTACTGTAGCTAATACAACCACACTTCAAATAATCAAAACTATCCCTTTAAAGCTGTTCACAAGGAAGAAAAAAAACAGCTGATTTACCTGAAAGGTGTCTCATCGATGTTTGTGTAGTAGTAGTCATTGATGAGGTACAGAGGTCGTTTCTGTTTGAGGAGAAGTGAACCATGTTATGAATAAAATATTGTAACTGTTCAGTCATACATCAACCAGCTGGATCATCACCAGAGTTCATGAAACACCCAGTAAACACAACTGAAGCAGCTTGGTGTGTTTGTACATTCAATGAGTCTGATCAGACAGATTTGATGTAAAGTTACTGTGACTCAGCTTACATAATGCTGACTCACCTCTGTTAGCCTGAACTGTTAGCTAGTAAAGATGCTAATGCTAGCCTCTCTGGTAGCTACTTTAACTAACGTGACAGTAGTAGTTCCTGTAGCTAAACAGTCTTTATGATGAGTTAACAGACAAACTGAGATTTTAAACAAACTACCAGTGAACTGAAGTCACATGAAGACCAATCAGGAAGAGTTCTTCTTCTTCTTCTTGGAAATAAGCAGTTGGCCATCAACATTAACAAAGCATTACTGCCATCTACTGAACTAGAGGGCAACTACAGGTTTATCCTAACTCCACACAAAATTAAGGCTATAATGAATGTTATTCTTTTACATTTGAAGCTTCTGTTGCAGGTTTCAAATGAAGCATCGGATGTCTGCATCATATTTTAAGACGTCATCACCCAAATAAATAAAAACCTTTAATTACAATTATTTTTCTTTGTTAAAATCCTGGATTGTATCATCCCTTTGTTGTGTGATAGAAACATAACATTTACTTATATGAGAATAATTTGGGGCATTATGTTAAGATGCTGTGATTAACACCATGTACGCTGATTAATTCACTCACCCCTTTATCCACTGATGCTCTGATGCTCAGGCTGATGCTGCCAGTCTCTCCCTTCACCATGGCTGTTCTCAGCTGCAAGTGTGAAACAAAAACAGGTTTATTACAAAGTCAAATTAGTCTTTTCCTCTAATGTCAGAATTAGAATACACCATACTTTTGTCTGCAGAGATGTGTCAGATTAGGAGATTACAGACAGACTACGTGTTGGTTTCCGATCAGTCACAGCTCATTGTCTTTCACATCCTGCGTGATGTCCACAGGAAGGAGATGCTACCGACCAATATCCAGGAACAAAAATGTAAACAAGCCATGTTTCTACCACAGGAATGTTCCCCAGGGACTAGGAACATTTGGAGGATCTCAGTTTGGGTATAAATTAAGTTCCAGGGACATTATTTTATCCTCAAAAAGTTCCCTGCTGAGTGGGTAGTACTCTCCACAAGTACAGGAACATTTGGGGTGGGGCTTGGAGCGATGAACATCAGCAGCATTTTAATTCAGCCACAATCTGCAGCTGCAAATCAGTTAGTTTTTTGTTTCATTGTGCTTCAACACATCAACATATATTTACTTTAAGAAAGTAAACAACAGATTGACTCAATGACACCATTAGCAAAGCAGTAAATCACAGTCACCAGACATGAATCTCCTCCATGCTTACTATTGTCGCTGCGTCGCACAAATAATGTCTGTTGTTTGTATTAAAGGGGCATCCTCAGTCGTTCACAAGCATGGATGAGGTGAGGTCAGGGCTGCAACTAATGATGAATAATTAGTTTTATAGTCGATTAATTAGTTGTTTGGCTATAAAATGTCAGAAAATGGCAAAAAATGTTGATCAGTGTTTCCCAAAGCCCAAGGTGGCGTCCTTTGCCCACAATCCAAAGATATCCAGTTTACATTCATAGAGGAGACAGGAAACCATCGTATAAAGGACACTACATGGGCTCAGGAACACTTTGGAAAACCATTGTCATTAAACACAGTTTGTTGCTGCATCTACAAATGCATTGTAAGACTCGACCATGCAAAGAGAAAAACATATATCAACAACATCCAGAAACACTGCAGACTTCTCTGGGCCCGAGCTCATCTGAGATGGACTGACGCAAAGTGGAAAAGTGTGCTGTGGTCTGACGAGTCCACATTTCAGATTGTTTTCACAAATCATGGATGTCGTGTCCTCCTGGCTAAAGAGGAAAAGGACCATCCAGATTGTTACCAGCACTAACTTCAAAAGACAGCAGCTGTGATGGTATGCGGGGGGTGTTCGTGCCCAGGGCATCATGGGTAACTGTCACATCTGTGAAGGCCCCATTAATGCTGAAAGGTAGATACAGGTGGAGCGACATGTGCTGCCATCCAGACAACGTCTTTTTCAGAGACGCCCCTGCTTATTTCAGTGAGACAACCCCAAGACACATTGTGGCTTCAGTGTTGTTACCTTCTCCTCTGTATCCTCCCACTCCACCTCAGACAGATCCACACTGTTGTAGTTTGGCTTCGGCTTCAGTTTCTTTCCATCTTTGTACTGTAGGACAGAGGACACACTGTTACTGTCTGTGTGTCTGTGTGTGAGTGTGTGTGTGTGTCGGTAGTGAAATACTATATAACTGTCCTCATAAATACTTAATCTCTTTTCCTCTTAATGTACCTTTCAGGACATCTGCTACACTGTAATAATAGTGAATCTCTTCCTTTAAATAGAGATGTAGTAAATCAGACCTGCTGCAGCTCTCGAGCTAAAACTGGACTCACCAGAGGTCGAAGGTCGGGGTGAGCCAGGATGTAACCGTTGTTGGTGATGAGGAAGGCGTAGCCGTGAGCTCCCAGCTGTGGAGAAGAAGAAGAAAAAGAAACACATGGAAGAAAGTTCAGGCAATGCTGAAATTTAAAGCTTTTATTTAGTGAAATCTGTCGTCTCTTCTTTCAGTCTGGATAAAAAAAGAAAACGGAGCAGAAATGACAGCTGAGATTTGAACGTTTCGAAGAACAGCTTTGAGCCTCACCATGTATCTGGGTGCCAGCTTCATCACCTCCATCAGTGGGATGTCAGAGCCGACCACACCCAGCAGGATCCCATGGGACAGCTGGAGAGACAGGCTGCAGGGTTAAAACTAGGAACTAAATATAATACTTTATTATATACAGTTTAGTTTACTTATTGAGTAAAGCACAACTTAAAATTGCAACTTTAAACTGTTCTCTGCTCCTGTGTAAGTACAAAATGGTCTCTAAGTTATCTGTGGGTTTTTCTGACCTTTTTTTTTAAAACTCTGACAATTTTCTTTCTTTTCTTTTCAATAATCATACCAATATTTACAACATACCATGTCACAGATTTCACTTCCAAGGTCGGACATTATGTTTCTTTAAAAAAATAACAAATGTGACAAAAGTCAGACACAAAAGGTGAGACATCGGAGGATATGACAAGAAAACCACGAGCTCAAAGGGTTTGGCCTCGTATAACTGCTGAAGATCAGTGCAGAACAGCAGCTCAGAGAGAAATCCTCTCCTCGACTCCATCACGTTCCTGTTTATCCTGATCCAAGTATCCACAGTTTACGCAGCTCGTTATCAAGTTAACATGCATGTTCACAGTTAGCATTTAACATGCTAACTGATAACATGCAAGTTAGGGCTGCAAATTTGATCTACAATGTTCAAACATGGGCAAAAGTTAAATATTCAATAAGGAATGATCGAGCTGAATTGAAACATCACAGTTATATAAAAACACTCCTGTTGTCCTTTGAGTAAATTACAGTATCTGTTTGTTCTGAGATGCAAAATGTAGGAAACCAGTGAGATGATGTGAGTGATGATATATAGAAAGTAACACTGTTTGCTGACTTTGTAAAACAGTTGAATTAATTTACTTTCCAGCTAAAAGTTTACTTTGAAATTTGTTATCATTAGTTAACATTTATCATGAAACATGCAGCTAAAGGTTTAACTAATGTTAGCTTGTTAAAATATACTTATATATTTAGCATGTTTACCAGTTTTACACGACAGATGAAGCTCTCAGAGATGGAGGGGTTAGTATTATAGGTCATGAAGTGATGGACAAACTTCAACCTGCTGCTAACTCTAGATAAAATGTCTGTACAAAATTTAATTTCAGTAAAATCTAATATTAGTTGATATATTTCACTTTGAATCAAAGACAGTTCCACAAACAGTTCCACTGACCGTTTCCTTCTTCTTACTGAAGACTGGCATGGCCACTGAGGTCATGAGCAGCAGACTCTGAGCCTTGGTGGTGAAGAGCTGAGACAGAAACAGACATTCAACACACTCTGAGTTATTATTATTATTATAAACACACACTTTCAAAAAGAAATGATGGATCAAGGAAAAGATTCTTTAGGTTAAAAGACATTTAAAATGGCTGTACATAGCATTACTCTCAATTATTAATTTGTCTATATTTATTTTATTTAGTGTATCAAGTTTGTCTATTCACATGTTCTACACATACGGCATATAATATAATCTACATATATATTTATTTATATAAAGCATATTCTGTCTCATCTACACTCAAATCTAACATTGTTTATTAGGATACTATAAACAGTGATTTCAACTCTGAGGTTGACCTCTAGGTGGCGCTGTAACACAGCTGCAGTACTGTGTGAATTTAAAAACACCCCGGTGACAAAAGCACAACTACTAAAGTTTAAACTGGTGGTTCTCAACATGAGGTCCAGGACACTCCAGGAGGCCATGAAATTACTTAGAGGGAGACATTAATGTGTGTTAATTATATTGTGCATCTTATAGAGGAAGTAAAATGAGACCAGAGTTTGTGGAGACAAAGCCAATAAAACCTGTAGATATTCTGTATTTCTGTACATAAAGAAACACTTAAGATGTTTTTAAATTCATTTGTGAAATGTGTTAAATTTCAAGACTTTAACAAAGAACTCAGAGAGGATTTTTTTTTGTTGATGTCATGAAGAAGGAGAAACATTTTCCTCATATCTCAGATGAAAACAATCCTCCTCCTCTATCAGTCTGCCTACTTTACAGCTATTAACTGAAGTGTGAAGTAAAACCACACACAAAGAATAAGGCACACAAGAACTTTGAGAGAGTCTCAATCCAAACAACTGTTTTGTTGACAAAAACTGATGAAATCTGAATTATCAGTTACCTTGTTTTCTATGACTAAGAAGAGACTACAACTCGTCACGGACGTCATTTAACACCAATTTTGACTATATCAACATGCGCTACTGTTATTGTTGAGATGAGGACAAGACTAACATTCACCTTAAAAAATAAAAGCTTGACTAAAATATGTCTTTATTTTTGTTATTAAATAAAAGGAGTAGATAAAGTGTGTGGAGGTGAACAAAATATAGCTGTTTTCTAAATGTAATATAATGTAACATCCACCTCACTAACTGATAAATAAACCTGCACAAAAATGACTAGATTACCAAAATAAACCACCATGTTCTGAATGGACACATTCCAAACAAAAGGCAACAAGAAACAACAAATGTAACAAACAATTTAGTGCAGCACTGCATGATGGGAAATGTGGGCTGTCACTACATTACAAAGCAGTGCAGCAGCACACTCTGCTCCTGTAGATAAATGTATTTATTTATTTAGTGTCTTTTTATTGGGCATAAATCTCACGATTACACACCTCATGTCGTATAAATACACTAAAAGTACAAATAAACGTTTCAGGTCGCGGTTACACCCGCGAGGCAGAGCTGAGACACGATCCTGCACGGAGATGCTGCATAAACTAGAACAACAACATATCTGTTGTGTTTCACAGAAGGCAAGTTAAAGATAACAGTGACAACTAGGTGATATTTGGACCCATTTTTGTTACAATAAGGCTGAGAAAAATACATGCCTTATCAGAAGGGAAGCAATGTGGCCATAAAACAGCTGGTGAAAATACCACAAACCTGAAGAGACTGATTAAGGCTCAGCACGAGGAAACTGAAGTATGTTAACAAAACGTTAGGCAGATAAGGCAGTGGTGTTAGATTATGTAGGCTGTGTTGTAGATCATTTAGTCTGTATTTTTATAAGATTAATAATAGAATAATAGAATAGAATAGAATAATACTTTATTGATCCCTGAGGGGAAATTGCCTTTCAGTTACATCCCGTCCAAGAAACATAAAAAAGACAGTGATACATAACAGGGGGAGGACAGGAGCGGGAGAAACTGTGGGTCGCCACACGAGCAGCGCCCCGTTTACTTAGATGAGAAAAAGGAGAACAAGAGTCATAAGTTAAAATGTGAAACTTGTTTGATTAAAATGAAAAAAAGATTATCGGTTTTGGCTTGACTAGATTGACTAAAACGTTCAATAGAATCTGATGATTAAAACTAAAACTAACTTGACTAAAAAAAAGGATGAGGTTGACTAAATATGATGAAAACTAAAAAAGGACATTTGAAACATAACTGAGACTAAATAAAAAAAAAAAAAAAAGCTGAAAAATGTACCACTTATTAAAAAACTGTCTTGTTCTACATGTTAACTTCTGCAGGAGTCCAACAGATGAAGAATCTAAAAATCAAATCTAAATCTAAAAACTACAACTTCTTCTTTTTATTCTTTACCTCCTTGGTGTTGGGAAGCTGTCAGAGCGATGGAGGGAAAGGCCCAGAGGATCATGGAAGAATGAGCCGAAACACAGGGAGGAAGCAGACACACAGATGAGGGTGAAGTGACAATGATGATGATGATGATGAAGACCATTGTACAGTATGTGCACTTAAAGGAGCAGTTCAGGAGCATGAATAATACTTCACATGTGATATGATTTAAAAATAAAAAAATCTGTTAAATAAATAATTAACTGCTCCTTTAGGCTCTCTGATTGGCCGGCTCGGCTCACCACAGTGTCCATGTACGCTTCCGTCCAGATGATGTCATGATCGTGGTTGATGACCATTGGTCGGCTGAGCACGTGCAGGTACTCCATGACGTTCTCCTGCACGTCAGCCAGTGTGGAGATGTGTGTGTAGTAACCTGAGAAAACACACGGAAACACACAGTGTGTGAGTGCACAGATGCACACAGGTGAACACACACACCACACACACCACACACACACACACACACCACACACACACACACACACACACACACACACAGACAGATCACTGACCTTTGTTGTTGCAGGCGATCCACTTGGTGTTTTGAGCGAAGGTCATCTCTCTGCCGATCAGGTAGGTGAAGACTCGCACCTGAACAGAGAAACACAGCTGTTCACACCTGTTCACACCTGTTCACACCTGGCTGTGTGTGCTGTGGTATGATCAGGTGATTCCTTTTTGTGGTTTAACGTTGTCTTGTGGCATTTGACAATATTCAAACAGCGGCAATTTTCCTCTGATGTCACACTCAGGGTGGGAAGCTGAAATGTCGTACTGCTGTCTTCCAGTTTATAAGTTGTATACACGTGGAGAATCTGACAAGTTGTTATAATTTCACTGCTTCCTTATTGATCAGCAACTGAAAAGACGATGGATGGAACATATTTGATAATACACAGCCACATTAAATTACTTATTCTGCAGACAGTGTAATTTTTTTAAGGAATATATGACTTCTCTGAAATTTGATTAGAAACTGCAGATAATTGATCAGATATTCTTCTTTTTGTTGTGTTACATCCCATCAAGATGAAAGTGTAACTGATGAAATGTTTAAATGTGGGGTGTTGCTCCTCAGGCTCTGTGGGCCTCAGCTCTGGTTCTTCCTCCTTCCTCCTCCTCCTGTTTACACCCTGAGTGTTGTCAGGACTTCAGCCACGGTTCTGGTTCTCACCCTGCGCTCAGGCCAGTTGAACTCCTCAAAGACTGACTCAAAGTCCTCCATGGCTCCGTCTGTGATCAGCATGATGGCCTGGTTACACATGCTGCCCTGACCGTTCGCCCTCGCCTGCACACACACACACACACACAAAACCACACACACAGTTTATAAATGTCCACTTGAGTCAAAATATGTTATAAAACCACCACAAGTTAAGAGTTTAGTTTCATGTTGTGTCATCAGTGTTTTTGCTCCTGTGGTCATTACAGGAAACAAACCTCGTTGAGGATTTTGAAGGATTCCTTCATAGCGTTCTTGATCTTTGCTTCTCCTTTAACGTGCAGCTCCTCCACCAGCAGCTTAAAGTGCTGAGACAGACGGAGACAGAGACATGTTGTTATTATTATCATCAGATTGTATCGTGATGAAATGAAGAGGTTTAAAATATTTGACTTTCACACAAAATGGATGTGCATGGAATTTAATTTGTGCTTCAAAAACTGCACAAACATATCATTTGTAAAACTCAACAGCATAGTCTCTGTCCAGAAACAATGTCCTCGTTACTGTGGACAATCACAGACCTCACTGTGAGCATTTTACTTGGAACTGCTGACAGAAGGACACCATTAATGTTCACATCCCACTAAATGCACGCTTCCTTCTACATGAAACTAAACAACAAAAGGATCCTGGGTCATGATTTATGGAAAGAGACACTTTTCCAAATGTTTTTTGGTGCTTTGAGCTCCACACGCCAAGGGCCATCTAGTTTCATCATATTGGACAGAAGGTAGACACCTTTACGGCCGATGTCATCAAAACTCAGCAACTCACACCAAAACGCTCACAGCAATTTAAGATAAAATGTTCTCACAAATGTTCTCAGGTCTCAAACTCTTATTGGTCCTCACAAAGATAACCATTCTGTGTAAACACACACACATGGAGCTGCAGGCTGACTTGCTGTGGTTGCTCATGTCACACCAGGAAGTAGGCCAAGAGGTTGATCTCATGATGCGTTGAGGGTATTCCTTGGCTGCTAAGACGCCTCGTCAGCTCTTTAAGCCTCCATGAAGTAGATAATGGTCTTACCTCTCTGTTGTCCAAGTCGGCCTGCACCAGAGTTCCTTTGAAGCACGGCTCCACGTACCGAACGTAGTCCGTGTACTGCACACAGGAGGAGACGGGGTCAGTCGCTGGACCACCAACAGCACCAATGCATGCATTGTACACAGTGTTTGATCAGTTCATTGAAGCGTGTGTGTGTTTTTCTCACAGCGATGACGTTGACGAAGTCGTTCTCCCCTAGCGTGTCCAGGATGGTGTTGATGGTGTGTTTGGCGATGGTCATCTTCAGCCCCTTCATGCTGCCGCTGATGTCCACCATGATGATGATGTCTTTGGGAGACGTGGCTGCCTGGATGTACCTGAACACAGCATGACAGAGGACACTCACTGATCATTTATTTATATCAATGCCCTTTTTTAACTTCATGTCACTTTTCGTTACAGACGCCAGTTGTCTCCCCTCAACTAATCACACGCCGCCTCTCAGCTCAGCAACTTTCACCAAGATAAATAATGTCCCAATGAAATGAAAACAGGCTTTTTAAAAAATTATATTCCAAATAAATACTGGTTTCAAAGGAGAGTTTGGACAAAGCTAAACAGACAGCATATAGAGTGCTCTGGTTTCAGCTTGTTTGCAACAATTCACAACATTGCACAAAACAGAGAGGCAAAAGAGCAGGTAAAAAATACCAGGGCATCCTCCTTTATATGTACATGGTTCTGGTTTAAAAAGACAAACAAGGAGCAGAAAATGAAAATCTGCAAATCATGTCAGATGACAGTGGTTACAAGTGGTGGTAATACTTGATATACTTGAGAAATCCTGCATGGATTCACATATTTGATTTGCAAAGGCTTTTTACGTTGTTTGTTCCCTCCTGACACAACCCTCATCTTTTATCTGGGCTTGGGACTGGCAGTTTGGGAATGCACTAGCTTGAGCATGCCCAGGGGCTGGGGAACACACCGGGATACAGCGTCTTGCTCAAGGACACTTTAACATGTGGTCAGGGGTCTGTGATCTGCAGACAACTTGTTCTACCGCCTGAGCCGCAGCCGCCCCTTAAATGCCTCTGTGCTATGTGTAATATGTCCTAGTAGTACAGTTACCATGCTTGATCCCTTTAGAAGCATTTAGAATTAATATAATGTGATACAGTATATACTGTTGTTGTCTGTGCTTTAAATTATACTGTGACAAAAATTTAGGCCATACCACCCAGCAGTAGGCAACCTAAAGCAAAAAAATACGGAACATCAAAAATCTGATTCCACTGTCTTTGGAGTTGCCCCAGAATTATTTCTATGACGTTACCAGTCTGCCCTCGGGCATTTAATCTTGGTCTCCACCTAAAAGACTTTATGCTCACTTCAGGCCACACACTGTATTATAACTGCCTGGAAGAGCACAGAGGCACCTACAGTTGAACACTGGTTTAAAAGTCTTTCTAACTATATCTATATCTGTTGTCTTAATTTTGAAAAATTCAATAAACATATTTTTCACCAAAAAAAGTTATGATTTACAGCTGGCTCCAGAGACATTCTGCACCAAATTTGGTGACGATTGCTCAAACTTTGTAGGAGCAGTAGTGAAAAAACAGATCTGAACAAAATTTGTAATGGTGAGAAGTTAATCTCAACACAAATGGGCGTGACTTGTGTGGTTAGATTTGTCTGGATCCACAGAATGAAGGAAATAATAATTTTGTCTCTGACACTTACAGTTCAACAATTAGAAGCCAAAACATTAAGTTTGGCCAAACTGTAACAATGCAGCTGTCGTAGGTTCACAGCAATACACAAGTCAATAGTGACGCTGCTCGGATTAATATTTTAACCGTTATTGATTCAAAACACTAAACTCTAAAGATCTCTGACAAAAACAAACTATTATGAAGTGTGTGTTGTGATCATCTGCATGACATCCAAGCTGCATCCACTGACATAAGTTCAGAGTTTAATCAGTTTTTGTTTGTGAACTGATCAGATTTGATTCCACATTATTGATATAAACAAGTAAAAACTCCTGAGTTGCAGTTTCTCCCAGCAGATGCATGCAGCAGCTTTTCTGGTTCAGCTGCAGTAATGCGTTGTGACGAGGCGTTCAGGGACATATGCAGCTCTCTGGTATTATTAAGAAATGCATGAACAGTCACATATGGTGCCATGTGGGCTACAGTGACCCGGCTAAGGAGCAGCTTATCGTCTTTTCCAGAGGATCAGGACTCCGGCTGGCCGCTGCTCAGCCGACACACAGCCAGCAGGACGCCCGCCTCAGACCGACTCAAACTAAGAGTTAAACATGGATTTTCTCCCTTTTATTTTTGCACTAATGTCTGCTGTTATAAATAGAACGAGGCTGGACAAAATATCAGAGACACTTTATAACATGTTACCTCAGAAATAAACATCAGTTAAGTGAAGTGTTAAAGTTGTGTTTTTACTGTCAGAGGTGTGGACGGAACTTAATGGTCATTTCTGAGGTTGTAGTTTCCAATTCATGGTTTATAAAATATCATGTTAAGTATCTTTCATTCTGTGTTTGTGGCCATTTACTTGTGATCACTGTTCTTTTTTTCCAAATGCAATTTTCCTGCATTTTACATGATAATTTTGGAGACTCTTCTTGTGCTGCATTTTGCATTTATGACTGATTTACTTTCAGGCAGACATCTTTTGTGCAAAAAAGATTTATCTTTTTTAATATGCAGCATGCTAAGTACCAGCAAACAGAGAATGACATATATTTTTTTAATTAAAGAAATTTTATGTGCATTAAGCCCAAACCAAAGCAGTTTTAGGCATTAAAACGGATTAAAATATGCTGTTGTTGTTCTAAAACCTATAAACAGACAATATTCCTGCAGGTGAGCTTCATCAACAGACTAAACTTTGCAACCATCTGCTTAAGTGTTTGCAGCAGTGCAGATCAGTACAGAATATGATTCATATCTGTAAACAAACCTAGTTTAATGTACTCCTGAGCTGAAATCAGCACCAGCAGAGCACGCCAGTGTTCAAAAAGACAAATTTTTTTCTTCTGAAAAACATTAAGTTGTCCCCCGCCCAAATATACCTTTTCAATTAGAGAATTTTAATTTACTCAGAAATAATTTATGTAACAGAAGACTACTCCACTTAATAATTCACAAATCATTGTGACTTTTGAAGGTTTCATTTATGTCCCCCCTATCTATCCCACTCAGTGGTCTCAACCGCTGCACACATTAAACAAAGTGGGGATTTGGGAAATGAAGTTAACAGTTTACTTCATCCTGATACTTTTGCTTGCCATTGGAAGATTATTCCCAGATTTCATCTCTGTGGCTTCACTGTGCCACGTGAGTTGTGTGTCAGAAGGGATGATAATGATTAACTGATGTTCGATTAATTGGCCATTAAGAATTTGATCAATTGTGTAAAATTTAATTGATCTACTATAAAATAAGGACCTGAAATGTAACTGGTTATTTTTATGACCGCACTCAGCATGTTATCTGATATGTAAGTATACTTATGTATGAACAGGATTTGTCCGAGCTGGTCCTAAATGCATCAGGACGACAGGAGAACAATGAGAAAAAAATCAGGAAATACAGGCAGAGGGTAGATTCAATATGCAATATGTTCCTGTGGAAA
Source organism: Lutjanus argentimaculatus (assembly GCA_034769285.1). NCBI lineage: Eukaryota > Metazoa > Chordata > Actinopteri > Lutjaniformes > Lutjanidae > Lutjanus > Lutjanus argentimaculatus. Next base: position 1,271,819 of record JAWZSL010000039.1, read on the forward strand.
TAAAGCTTTAATTGAAGGGGAACAAGTGCATTTGGTGTTTGGAATAAACAAAATCTTTGTTTTCTTTGATACTGATTAATCAATTAATTGACTGATAGTTTTACCAATGACTGATTAAGAAAAGTGCTCACAATTTCCAATTTATCATTGAGATAAGAGAACTTGCTGAGCAAACTCACCAGTTTCTGTTCCTGCAGTCAAAAGCTGCCACACCGTTGGAGTCTGGAGTCCATTTAATACCTGACAGAGACACATGGAGTCAGTTCACAGCTTTCTGACAATTATAATATTAATGTGGAAACACACACAGTTACAACATCCACCAAACATTTCAACACATTATGTAAACTGTATAAAGCCCCCTGAGGCAAACTGTGTTTTATGATTTTGGGCAAAATAAATAAAATCTGAGTTGACAGTGTCATCACCGCTTTGTGAAATGTGGTTTAAAGTTCAACACTTTGATTGGCTGAATGAAAACAAGCTCTTCCATCCACACTGAGAACTAACAGCATTCTGATGCAAAGATAGCAGGTGCCATCATGAAACAAAAAATAATATTTTTTTCCTTTTGGTTTCCAAGTTTTTCGTCAAAGGAAAACAAGCAAATATGTTGCTGTAGTGGACAAAAATAAATTCAATTTCAGTTGGACTGTCGCCAAACTAGCTCTGGATGCAACTGACTCTTCGCTAAGCCCCTCCTGCGAACAGAAACTATCCAATCATAGATTATCAACTGTAACTAGGGCACCGCAGGTCTGTCAAGCTTTGCATTTCTCTACGTGTTGAAGTGGTGTGCATGAGGCTCTAAGCAGAGTGACAGTCAGCGTCTCATGAGTCTGGAGGGTGGCGTCTTTTTTGTTGTCTTTCAGAAACATAAAAAGAAGAGCACGCTTGTGAGGAATGGATTAAACTCTGTCTTAACCTGCTCTTTACCAGCAAACGTTAGCATGTCCGGCTAACTGATCCGGCAGTAACCTCCTGACAAAGTTGCGTTCGATGCCACTGTGTTTGCCAAACACATAACTTATTCCCACCAACAGTTAATTTGGGATTTGTTACGTTGGGGGTTTGAGGAGGAGGATGTGGGCTGGTGCAGAATCAAAGTGAGCTTTGGTCTAAGCCAGTTTAGCTTAGCTTCTGTCCTGGTTCTCTTCCTGGGGCGATCATGGTCCGGCTGGTTCTGTTAAGTGACCATCTCAAGGTCCGCTGCATGAACCGAATACCTGCGCTTCCTTTTCCCTCACTAAGCTAGCTAAGCTAGCTTTAGCCTCAGTCCTTTAGCATTAAAGATACATCATATGCAGCCGTTAAGCAACTTTACATATTTAATACACTTTTACAGGGTTCTCATTTTAAAATATGTCAGATGGAAACATAAAAAGTCATCTTTGCTAATGCATTAACATTAGCTTACATCAGCCAGCTACACTTATGAAACTACTAGCATGATTCTTCATTTTAGCCAACAAAATCCACAGTCATCAGCTAGAAATGAGAAGCTGCTTTACTTCACTTCTCTGTAGAACCGACAGACGAGTATTTCAACAACTGCTCCCAATTTTGATGTTAAATCTGCTACCGTAAAGGGCATTCGAGCAGAGCGAGTATGGAAAGCTTGACAGGCATAGCAACAGTAACTAAGGAGGGCAGGACTCAGCAAAGCATCACTTGGATAGACCTACAAACAATCAGAACAACAAAACGTGTGACATAGCGGTCCTTGGTCCCTTTTCAAGCAGGAACCACAATAGCAGCCGCCTGGACGCAATCTTTCTCACACCACAGTTAAATGATACACTAAAATATGTTCCTGAAAACATTTAAAATACACAATGTAATAACAGAATCTTGATCCATACATCCATCCAATCCAGTGCTGCTGCTGCTTCTCCAAACTGAGTGCGTGTCAAACACCATCTATTATAGGTAATACACTGACTATGGATAAATACCTCATGCAAGTGCACTTCGAAAAACCCGAACTATCCCTTTAAACTCACCGGGGTAGATTCTGAAGAAGCCAGTGGAGCTGCCGAAGTACTGCCAGGTGAGGGTCGGATCCTTCTGGAAGTTACTGATGAAGACGTCGTTTAACGCCTCAGAGTTGTAGATGGCGTTGAGGATGTTTGGATCTGCACACAGAAACACCTTCAGTCAGAACTGTGGGCAAAGCCAAACCTCACAGGAGCTATTGTGCACATTGCTGTTGTTGTGGATTTCAGACGTGGAGGACGACCCCTGACCTTTGTTGTAGACGTTGGTGGGAACCTGGATGTCGCTCTGCTGCGTGTTCACCAGCAGGTTGTTAAAGTGTTCGTTCTCCTCCAGGGGAAACTCTCCGCCAAGATCCACGAAGTTCCCGTCCTCGTCCATCGTGTTGATCAGCATGGAGTTATAGTAATCAAACTGGCAGGAGACAGGAAGAGGACATCCTTTCAGAATAAGATGGTGACTTTCAGAGAAAAAGTTCAAACAACAGAGGAGTTAATATTGGTCCTCAACTAATCAGTGTCGCCATAAACCACCTTAAACAACTTGAAGACATGACTGTACAACAAGGTGACTCCAAAATAAAATGTTCAAAATGACATCCAACCACATTAAACTGAATAATGGGAAATTAATAAAGAAAGTCAAGATGATAGATTACAAGAATGAGCTTCTTTTTCATTATTTCTGATAAACAGCTTTCTCTTGGTTTGACTGTAGAAATCAAGAGATTGAAGCACCTTTCACTTGAAAATATTCACTTAATATAAAGCTGGTAAAAGTACATTTATATTGATATTAATTTATTTTGACTGCAGTTGTTAAAGCTGTTCAGAAACAGTGAATGAAAATGTTGTTTATTCACATTTGGAAAGGATTTTCAGTTTTGTCTCTGAAAACAGGTTTTCAGAATGTTTGTTCAACCTTTACTCCTGTCAGTGGTGCCTCGTCCTGTTGTATAGAGTGTCTATACAACATGCAATATTAATACAGACAAAAACTGTCATCATAGAGTATAATTACATCATAAAAATATATTATTATGTAATATATTATTCTGATGTTCGCTGTTATAATAGATGGTATTACACCTACATGTACTGTGCATCCATGACTTTACTGAGACCTCGTAGTAACACCACTATTGAGACACTTTTAGTGGGTACTGTGTGTATGTTTACTGTTTACCTTTAAATTTTGAGTTTAATAGTTCTGTATACTTTCTCTTTTTATTACCATCCTTGTTTTATACCTCCAATTATTTATTTTCAACTTTTATCTGTTTATCTTTATTTATTTCTGTCTTTTGCTGCTGCAGCACCTGGATTTCCCCTCCATGGATCAATAAAGGATTCTCTTATCTGATCAGCTGCATCGTGTTACAGCTGCACCACATCAGCCGGAGCTGATCGCAGACATTCTACACAAGGCTTGTGATTCCACCAGCAGCGCCTCGGTGTGTCCCAGAGGCGGCACCAAGTCTATTTTTGACAGATGCCACGTCAGTTAGCACAGAGCAAACCAAATGGGCATGAAGTCAGACACAGAAAAGGCAGGGAGGATCTGATTAATTTTCAAAATAAAAGTCTCTGTGCAGACTCACGATCATAAAGACAGACAGAAAAGAAACCACGCAGCCTGTTTATCCATGGCAGAAGCACAACAAGCAAGGAAAGAGGACCCATTCAACAAAATCTGAACAAGTAAAGAAATCAGGCGGGCAAAATGCTCTGCTGCAAAAATGCTTCTGAAACACTGCTGGTGGGCCTGTAGCCATGCAGAAGTGGGATCAAAACCATGGTGCAGATGTGCCGTGGTTGGTGGAATCAACCGGTAAGAAAGTGACTTTGATGACAGAAACCAGTAAGAGGCTGCACTGGGGGTGACACTCTTTTCACCTTGAAAGTGTGTCTGTATTGTCACTGTGCTGCTTACCGGGGCTGCACAATTTATTGCAATAAAATTGCAATATGGCCGAGTGCAATATCCAAATTGCAGAACCACAATCAAATTACAATTTTTTGAAAAAGGGAAACGTATGAGAACAGCATTGTAATGAGGTACTATAGTGCTGCAGAGATGACCTGACGTAAAAATCATTGAAAATGCTAAAACTAATTATTCCACTAATCATATCACACATCACAATCCCATTTTCAGTCAAAACAATCTACTTTTTTACTTTATCATGCAGCCCTACTGCTTATTGTGTCAGCATGTTATCTTATTGTGAGCATCGATACTGGTTTTACAGACTCAGAAACAACTTAAAACTCCTACTAAACCAGCAGTGTTGTTTACAGTGAAGAGATACAGCTGTCGGACTCAGGAGAAGCCTTGGACAGGGTGAAATTACCAGCAATAGCATCCCTTTATTGACTCTGGTACACGCAGAGCTAAAGTAAATGGTTAAAATGATATTCAGTTGGAAATGTAATCATTTAGACTTTACGAAGTTTATACGTTTACACCAATAAATTAACTGAAAATATTACATAATCAATTATATTAGTGGTTAAAGTAAAAAAGCAAAAAGTTTCAGACTCAGGACACAGTTACATTAACTGCAGGCCATTTATTATTACTTTCTTGATTAATTTCAATGAGCCATTTAGTGAAACAGCTTTAACATGTTCATATTGTGTCTCATCCTGCAAATATATGTGTCGTTTTTAAGAAACAGTTCAGGTCAGACTTGTCAAATGAAGGATTAACAGCATCAGATCCACCGACTCATTCTACTGATTTCTTGTTCTATACAACTGATAACATTCAAATGTTATAATTCTCAGCTGAACCTACAGTAGCACTTCAATAACTAAGCAATCGTCACATGCGAGAGTGTATTCCTCTCATGTTTTGTGTAGTGTCGATGCTGCAGTGTCGACCCACTTTGTTCACAGGATCAGTGAAGTTTGACCTGATCTACATTCAGGTGTCAGCTGAAGCTTTAAAGCTTCAATCTGCTGCAGCGTCCACCGCTGACTGGCCGGCAGTTACCTCTGATCTACACACACGTTAGCATGCTGACGTTAGCGTTCAGCTGTACCAAAGCTCACCCGAAGCTGACAAGTTACAGCTCAGACCAATTACACTACATTTTTTGCAGGTTTTATTTCTCTGCAGGTTTCAGAAATAAAGACAGTTGGAACTGTTCTTTAAAAATCAGCTGTCATCAGGACAAAACAAGAGCACAGACCTCTAAAGTAGCGTTGAATTCATGGTACAGATCAGCATCCTCTGCAGACTCCGCTAACCTCTGAGACATGAGACAGACAAGGAGAAAAACAGAAAACAAATGTTTGTTTATTTTATGCTGAGTGACATGGAGAACAACGTGTACTGTGTGAAGGATAATCTGTCTGTGTGGACTGTCAGCATCCTTTAATGCAGCGGTTCCCAACCTTTTTAGGGATTGTGACCCCATAAAATGAAGTAATGTTTCATTCATTATCGTCACAGATTACATAAGACCAAGAGCTGTAAGCAACCAGAGCAGTTAAACCCTTCAAAACCTCCTCAGAGTGTTTAATATGTTTTAGGGTCAGTGTTTGAGGAGAAAAAGGCAGAAATTAGAGAGAAGAACAATCACATACAGACAGAATGAGTTATCAGCAGTTCTGATGGGGCACTGCACCAGTTCTACACATCAAAGTCTGTACACTAGTCATGGTTTATTGTACAGTTGAATAATGTTCTCTGTGCCTCTGGAGGAAAAAAATAACCCTGATGATGTCATTCTGATGTCATTAGATTAGATTACAAATTTATAAAATTAAGTTTGGGGCTGGTCCACACAAAACCTTGTGTTATTATTTTCTGTAATGTCTTCTTCTTAAGGGTGTTTCTTTCAGCATTTTCCTAAAAACAATATATAGATGTATAAAAATCATAGCTCTCAATCATCACTTATGATGATATGTGGTGGGGTCTGCCTGTATTTTCTTATTTTCTCATAATTTTGTTGTGCTTGGGACGCTTTACCAACACAAAGCGTCGGTATTTGACAACCTGGAAAAGAGAGTCAGTGATCAACTATGTTTCTGCTGCATTTACAAACAGGAGCTGACAATCCTACATATTTTTCCTTTAGGGTTTCCTGGATTTTAATGTTCACTTTAAGGTTTTCTTCTTATCTTGGTCTTTTTTTGAGGAAATCCATATTTGAACCAAAGTAACTCAGACTCTGTCTTAACCACAACATGGCCGAGTTTAAATGACGAAAATGAACGCATCCTGAGAAGAGTGTTAACAGGAGCAGTTGATTCTACAGTAGGCAGTCAATTTATGAGTTGCTCTACAGATTTTGCTATGAGATCTTTCCAGTCAGTAACAGGAGAGGTGTTCCACGTCTGTAAGTCAACAGTGTGCATGCACAGTGTGTCTGTCACCTGTTGTCAAATGAACCAATTAAAACCTCAGCGCTGCTACACAGGAAGAAAACTGAATTCTCCAGCTTTTGGAGCCGTGCAGCAGTGCCAACATGTACCAGGATGCATTGCAGTGCAAGCTTCTGATGCTCGTGTTGCCATGTATCACCCCCTGAGCCTACAGCTATTACTTTGCTGCAAAACATAGCGTTAGATGACAAAAATACTCATCAAGTAGGCCCCCCGGCATAGAAATCGAAGCTGAAACAGCCTGCAGTTTTTCCGTAATCCCAGTGACATCACTGTGACATAATTAGATGCAGGAGGAACAACAGATTTTGCAGCAGGAGAACTCAGCATTCTCGGTCAATATAGCAGCAGCACTGAGGAATTTATTGCTTCAACTGACGACATGTGCCATCAAGACTGACTGGACATCCACAGCTAAGAAGAAATTAAGCCTTAAGGGCTGTGCTTAAGGAGAAAACCTGGTGTTTTGTGCAACCGGCCCCTGTTTTACAAAGAGGATGTGTGAAAGATGTGTGTGTTTATGAAGCTTTTAGTCCATATTAGGGACTAACAGCAAAGTTAGGAAACAGATGCAAATGGGTTTAATATTAGCAGCTGATATATAACACTGGTCTGTGCCTCCTCCATCCAGTACAACACATTCAGGTTGTTCTCACCTTCACTGACTTCATTTTGCTTCCCAACATTCGTTCGATTTCATCTGAGTAATCCTTCACCAGGTCGTCTCCGTTCAGCTCCACGATCTTCACGATGGACTCCACATCCTTCAGTTTCTGAGAGAAAACAAAAGCTTTAAGGAAAACAGAACTGTGTAACTTCACCCCCAGAAGACCAGATGTGATTCACTTCTCATTCAACATTATCACATCTGTCTCTCTAGTGTTTCTATATTTAGCCAAGATGCAGCATATAGATATTCTGTAAAAATTTAGTTTAGACCAAAAATGAACTTGTTGACATTTGTTGGAATATATGAAGTTTTTCACAGGTCTGGTATAGGTCATGTATAATTTCAAAGAAAACAGATACAAATTAAACAAAACAGTTAAAGTAAGAGAAAGAATTTTTGTAGCAAAAATTATTAATATACAAATAAGGTATCAAATCCTGGTATCTATCTGTCACACAGTTTATACAGTAAGCCTGAAAACTTTAAACCTTTAAACCTGCCTGGAACATCAAACCCACCAACATCATATCAATTAAATGTAAATTTTCTCTACAAAAAAAGTCATAAAAACAAAAATGATGAATATCACATTGATGTTATTTTAGTTTTTGCTATTTTGGAACCTTTTTGATTGTTTTTATTCTAATTTATTTCCTGTTTATTTGTGCCGATTTGTTTTTTTGTTTCTACTACAAGCTAATATAGTCTGTTGTTTCATATGTAGAGTCATTTCACTTGTTTTCTGATCTTCAGATTTGCCTTTTCTTGTTCTATTGATATTGTATGAATTTTAAATTACTGTTTTATTGTTATTGTTATGATCACCAGAAAAAGATTAAAGATCTTTAATAAATACACACTCATTGTTAGTATCATTGTTATAACATGATTTGCCAACGAGTTATGTAGTAATATTTCTTGTTTGTATCACATAAATTACGTTGGGGGTATTTGTTGTTGTTTTTTTAATCTCTTTCAGTCCAGGTCGTGGTCTTGGTTTGATCTGCTTTCTTTCAGATTGTTTCCACACAGAAACTGAAACAGGTGAAACTTGAGCTAATGCTGCTGGCAGGTTGGTTTGTTTTGAACAGATTAAATCAGCTGCTGTAATGTGGAGAAGTGTGTGTTTTTACAGCGAGGCTCTGTGAGGTAATCAGGTCACTTTCTCTGGATCAAGAAGCTCGAGGTGGATCAGCCGGCTGAGAGCGAGGAGGGACAGCCCAGTCTGGTTATTTACACTCTGAATCACTCGATTAAGTCATTCACTAATTCCAATTAGTCCTGGCGATGAACTTACTGAGGTGCGTACATGAGCAGAGCCAAACATTTAGCGATACGTCAGAAGACGTCTCCTGTCTCTGATCTGCATCCATTCACACAGAAAACACCTGATGCAGCTTTTCCAGGCTGATAAATCTGATATCTTTGGGTCAAAGCTATGGCCAGTTGTTTATAGAAGAAATCCAAATTGCAGACATGTCCTGCTTCAAACAGAAGTTCATATTTACAGCCACACATGAGCTGTTTCTCCTCAGCCCACATTCAGCTGTTGATGTTTAAACATACAGACACTGCTTTCATTTAGTGAAACTTCACGCAGTTTTTAGGAAGTGAGCATGTTTTCTTGTGTGTGTGTTACAGACTTGCCGCAGCTACCGCAACTCCTTTCGCATTGTGTATCTGCTGGGACTTTTTTATTTATATTTATCTAAATGTCGATTAATTGATTAATTGATTAAATGTGTACATGCTGAAATATCAGCCTCTTGTTAACCTGGGTGTCAGATCTCAGAGTCGCACACACACCTCTGCGTACAAATATAATCACACAGACTAATTTTCACTGACAGTGAAATGCTGCACTGTAGAGCCAGACTGTTAACAAGGAGCAGCAGTGCCACAACAAGCAGGCTGAGTTACATAAAACACAGCAGAGTAAAGAAAGGATCAGTCTTTTATTTGCTTTATTCTGGCTGATATGTTCCTGCCTCAATCTGCCCTGATACAGATCACTTGGATCTGCAAAAAACATCTCGGTTTTTTGTTGCTCCACTTGAGAGATTTCTGTGTTTTTGTTTTGTTGGTGTTCTTCTCACAAAACATTAATGAAAACAACTACATGGAACTAGAGAAACCAAAAATAACAAACTAGGGGTGGATTTACGTTTTCTCACAGACGTGTTTCTGTGTTGTTGTTCTAACTACAGGAGGTGGTTGTGTTTTTGAGAGCTGCAGACAAACTGCAGACTGCCTGTGATAAATCTAAATCTGACAGATAAATGGATGAATGTCTAAAATCAGAACAGGCCACAAATCCTGACGCCGGTAAAGAGGGCTCGGTCCTCAATCTGGGCATTACCATGATCCCTGTGAGCGTGTGTGTGTGCGTGTGTGTGTGTGTGCTGCCCGATAAAGACATAAATAAACACAGTCTGACGCAATCACACGCTCCCACAAATGCACACTTATTGCTCCCAGTTCAACCAGTCTGGTGGCCTTTGGATCAGTTTGAGGTTCAGCTGCTTTTCGTTAGTTTTAATTTTTTCAGTATTACATCACATCATCTGAGTGCCGATTTTGACTTTGTTTACCTTCTGCAGCAGCAGAGAGCCGGAGTATTTGGTGGTGAATTCTCGGAGCTGAACGGAGAACACAGACGCCCACTGCTGCACCCTGAAACACAGCCAGACAGTAAAATATAAATCAACACGATACAAGAATACAACATCATGATTATCTGTAGTTGTGGTCAAGATGTAAACACAACAGTGGACAAACACATAATCAGGAGCTGCTGCATGAATGATCTCAAGTTTGAGAGCTAGAGTTTGAGTAATAGAAATACTTGTATAAAGAAAGAAATTCCATACTAAAATGCTATTTAGCATGTTAGTATGTCCGACACTGCACTATGAACCCAATCGTAAGTGAAGTGCACACGATTACGGGGAAAATATTACAGTATGCAGGCCCTCTACAGCGGCATAAATATCCCAAAAAACAATGCAGTAGTGACAACAACAACAACAACAAACAATAGCAGACAGCAACCAAGGCAGCTCTGGTCTAATGACCATAACGCTTCTAAGTGTCATGTCTCCAACATGCTGAGCAGTGTGTGTGAAAAGATGCATACCACTATTTATTTACATAAAAGCCTGTTGAATGATCGAACACATGATGGGTTTGTTGTGTATAGTTTATGATTTTGGACACAGCACGAGTACAGTGTCTGTAAATGTTGTGACGTTGGTAGGTTTGATCGGTTGTTTAATCGGTTTGAGCCATTTTAGAAAAAGAAAAAGGTAAAAAATTCTCTGATTCCAGCTTCTTAAACATGAATATTTTCTGGTTTCTTTAATCCTTTTTGATAGTTTCTTTGGGTTGTGGAGAAAAGACATTTGAGGACGTCGTCTTGGACATTCTTCACCATTTTCTGACATTTTATAGACCAAACAACTAATTGATTTATGGAGAAAATAATCAACAGATTAATTGACAATGAAAGTGATCATTAGTTGCAGCCTTGTCTTTGTTTTTCTTTGTCATAATTTGTATCTTATTATACAGTTTAATGTGCACTGCCCCTGTAACTTTAATAAACATTTCTGCAAATGTGCCAGTTTAGCCATCGTGAACTGTAGTCCTCAGGCAGGTGTAATGACAGCAACAAAGACACATAAAATACAATAAAACAGCAATACTGCACACGCGGCAGAGCACATAAGAACACATGAAGTGTTCCTGTGAAGTGAAGAGCACACGCCACAAGAACACATGAAGTGCTTAAAACAAGGACAACAAAACATAAAACATTAAACAAAGTATGCTTCAGGTCATTTGAGTAAGTTACAGAGTACACTCACACATTTTACTGTCTTTTAACCATGATTTTAAGTTGATTTGAAATGGATGATGTGTGTCACAGTCTCAGATGAGTGTTGGGTTTTTCTGATTGAAAAAGCTGACAGTCCAAAGGCAGCCCTCCTCATAGGTATTATACAATCCCCTCTGGCCACAGACCTAGTGAGTGTGTGTCCTCAGTTGTTTCCTGCTTTATGAAAGCACTGAGGGGGGAGGAGCCATGCAGTCTCTTATAAACAAGGCAAGGGTTTTTATATTTGCTCAGTAAATTATGATGTCTGAGGCCAGATGGTACACTGACTGTACAGGTTTGTTTGTTGTACAGGAGGCTTGTGCCCAGCTCGCCAGACAGTAAGACAAGTGTGACAAGATTTACTTGCCTGACATGGCATTTAACTGGGCCCTGTTATGGCACTGAAACACAGTGCTGCTGCTTTCATAGTTTGACAGTTTCTGATATTGCAAAAATGTAACAATATGAACTTTGCTCCTTTTGATAGCATCTAAATTTGTTTTTAAAATGTAGGATTAGAGTTCATTATTAAGATAGCTGAAAATTACAACAAGAACAGAAGTAACTATCTGCCAAAATACTTTGTAAATCATCCATATATGTTTGAAATAATATTATTACTGCAGACAGATAAATAAAGGGTAGTAGTGAATTAAGTCCCTTTTAGAACAATGTCCTCCTGTCTCTATTTTAATGACTAAAATCTGAATCTGAAATCAGCTTTTCCTCTGCAACATAAACATTAGGTGCAACATTATCACTGATCAGTTAGTGAAGAACATACAAACTGTTTTCTGTATGTTCAAGTAAAGAAAGGAGTCATCAAGCCACTGTTTGACATGAGTCATCGCAGCCGTGAGGTTACATGTAGCTTACTGTTTGGCCATTGCATTTACATTAATGACAGTATCATCGGCATAAAGAGGAAAAATCATACAGGCTCAAGGGTAAACAACAGTGGCCCCAGAACTGATCCCTGAGGTACACCTACATCACAACTAAAGACTGATGACAGCTCAGGATTTATCTTGACCCTCTGTTCTCTACCTTTCAGACAGGATTGCACCCATTTAATAGCATTAAGGAGAGAAGTTAAACATTGAAAGCTTTGCGAGCAGAACACCATGATCCACAGTGTCAGAGGAGTTCTTTAAATCTAAGAATCTGGTTCCAACAACTTCCCCCTTATCTAGTTTTTATTTCATATGTTAGTTGTAGAAAGCAGTTAGCAGTCTCAACTGAATAATTGGGTCTAAAACCAATTATTACTATTGTTAGCGTGTTTATCACTTTCACTGTCTTTAAGTTTCCTTACTTCATGTCTTGTCATTACTGTTTATTAATGTGTTTTGAGTTTGGCTGTCTGTTGCCGTGGTGACACATCGCAGCAGCGGTGGGTAACAGCAGAAAAAGGCTGTTAAATATGACAGTGATGAAAGAGATTTAGATAATCTGTTCTTCATCTGGGTCACAGCAGAGAGCTGCAGGTGTCTGCTCAGCACAAACTCACAATAAAAACACAACAGAAACATGAAACAACACAACACATATACACACACAGAGAGAGCTAGAGGCAGTTTGTTTGTTTGAGCCGGGGGGAGCTGACAACAACAAAAGTTGAAGTTTTGTTTTGTGTTATAAAGAAAAGACAAATAATCCATTATATTACAGCATTTCTGATCCTAATGTTAGTAATGTCAGAATACTGAGATGACAGTGTGTCTCTGCACACCTGAATGTGTGACTGACAGGTAAGGAAGAGGCTGCTGTATCCCTCCACTGTCCACCTTCACAGTCACTATTTTTTTTTAATCTTTAATTTAAAGGTTTTTTAATGCTTTTATGCTGGTGTACAGCCTCATTTATTAGAGACAGTTCAGAAAAGAGACGGTACACTTTAGAGTCATTTCCTGTATTTGTGTCATGTGGGTTTCATCGCTGCCCCGCCCCTTTAGGAGACAGCAGCAGGTCATGAGTCCATTCTGTCTAATGGGGGACGTGAACATGAGCACAGATTATAACAGATTCTTTCATTCATAACCAATGAAGTAAATACTGGACCCATTTTTTAAAAGCTATGTATCTTATGAACATTTCAACACTGAAAAGGAATTTTCTGGACAAATAAAGAGATCTGGTAACAGAGTAGGGCTGCAATGAGTGGCATATTTTACTATCCGAATGTTCGGGGTCACTATTCGAGTAGTACTCAAGTATTCCTTCCATGTAGAAGGAGAGCGCCGCAGAGCAGCCGAAGACAGCCGTCCTGTTAAAAAGGGACTGAATGAACGGCTTTAGCTTCAAAAGTAAAAAGAAAGTCTCACACTTTGAACCATCAAAATATGAAATAAAATAATGGGAAACAGAGACAGAAGGGCAAAATGGAGAGAGTGTGGATTACGATGAGTTGTGCAGCACAATTTGCGCTATTTCAGCACCATGGACATTGCCATGGATTTATCATTAAACAGCGACCTGCTGATAATCTAGCACCACAACTGCCGATAGGCTATTTCAGCACCATGGTCAGCGCCATGGACTTTACCAATAATTTGCTCAAACCTGGGTCAGATAAAGGTTAAAAAGTAAAGTAGACTAAACCAACGGGGTGGGAAACGAAGGATAGAAGGATGCCACACAGTCCTATAGCCTGCATAAGAGAGAGAGAGAGAGAGAAAGATTGGCAGACAGCGCAAGAGAGGTTGACATGGCAACTATGATGTCACATTACCTCTTAATCTTATTTCAGAAACGCTCTGATCTGGACTGTTTTTTCCCCATTTTTTACACTTATATCCTTACAAATACAGCAGTAAGAGACCGACTTTCCGACTTTATGTTTTTGTTTTTGTTTTTTTTCGCCATCAGTCTGGCGGTGGGCCCCTTTGTAACCGTGGGCCCGGGGCAGCCGCACCCTCTGCCCCCCCGCCGGCTCAGCTACAGGTTACGGGGGGGGGGGGAGCGGTGTGTGTGTGTGTGCTCGGATGCCGCCGAGCGACGACAGTGCGCTCCAGCGCCCGAGCTGTGAGCGAGGGGGCGGGGTGGGGGGGTATCCGAGTAGGTGAAATGGTACTCGGATGCCGCCCAAGCCGAGCGAGTATTCAAGTACTCGGATATCGGCTACAGCCCTATAACATAGATATCTCTTCCAAAGATGTTCTGTAACGATATTAAATATATGATAGCTGATAAAAATGAGCAACAAAATAAAGTGAAAACATGTACTGTTTCTAGTGTTGTATTGATTTTACATGGACAATCAGTAGTTCATCAGCAAAGCGTTAGTGTTAAAAATGACCAAACTTTGTGCAGCAATAGTAGTAAATAAAGTAGTAAATCAGCTATTAAAACTGAATATGTATTTCTCAGACCTGGTCAAAATGTCTGAAGAGGTCACACAATAAACATGTAAAACACACAACACAGTAGAAAAACAAAGTGGTAAAATATTCAGCTTAAAATGAAAAAGATCCTACGTCACAATCTGAAACAGGAGCACACATCTCGCATTAGAGTGACCGGCCACGCCCACTTAGGAGACAGGAAGTGTATACATACATGTCATCGCATTGGTGCAGCTCGTAATGCATCATCTCTTGTTAGAGAGCATCTTTGTCATTAACTTGGGTATCTTCTTATCATGTTTTCTAGATCGTTATATTAACAAATAATCATAAATATTTTCAGTCCCAGTGATATATTTTAAACCTTATAGCCTCTGATATCTGCAGTGTGTAACTGTTAAACTGGTTGGTGAACTGCTGCACACAACTACCCTTGCCAGGTTAAATAAATATATACTCAATTCAAGTGAATTAAATAAAACTCCTACACACTGTTTCACTTGCAGTACTGCCGGTTTATTTCATATTAATTTGGTCATTTGTAATGTACAAGACTTTTAATGAAGTACTTGCAATGCTAAAATCCATAATCTAACAACAACAAAATAAAACCATATAAAAAGTAATTTTGGTCATTTGCACCTCTGACTGTATTTTCTGTGTCCAGACGTATTATTATGTTATTATGTTATTATGTAATTACTCTGTGCGCAATTAAATAGACTTTAGCCAGTTGTTTAAAACAAGATCAAAACTCTTTGTCTGTAGAAAAATACAAATTTTAATTAAGAGAAAATTCTTTCAACGTGTCAAAAACTTGTCAGCTTTAAGATACAGAAGTAGTGTTATTTAAATGTCTACGTATCACTTATGTTGTTTTTCTTTTTTTGTTTATTTACATGTTTTGGATCTTTCCCCTGTATTTACTTATCATCATTTTTTTCTCATTTGTGTTTTGTGCATGTGAAGGTTTGCTTAGATGCACAATCAGTTTTAGGGCTGAAACATAAAGTCAAACGTGATTTTGATCTGGGCACCAAACACTGAACCTAATTTCGTTTGCAGTCTGAATAATGGTTGATACTATACATGCAGAAAAGAAGTAAAATGTTTAAACCATGTAAGTCCATTAAGATATCAGTGTATTTACACTAAATAAACAGAGAGGTGTGGAGCATCCAGCGCTCTGATTGGATGATGAAACAGAAATAAAGGCTCAGAGTTCAGGTTTGGGTTCAGTTTTCTCACATGTTCGGATGTGACATGAGGACAAAAACAAAGCGTGTGTGTCTCAGTCAGGACTCATCCTGGTTACATAAATGTTAAATAAAATGGCCTCAGTTTCTACAACTGAACATGTCATGTTGCATTTAAGGTCATTTTGTTATTTTTAAATTAAAAAAAATAAAATTATCAGAATATTTTGTTCCAGGTGGTAAATACTGAAACATACAGGATGAAGACAGTGTGAAGTCAGCAGAGAGTTCACACACACACACACGCACACGCACACACACACACACACACACAGTTCTGGCAGACACACTGCCAATTTACAGCACTGAAGCAGGTCTCTCTCTGTGTGTGTGTGTGTGTGTGTGTGTGTGTGTGTGTGTGTGTGTGTGTGTGTGTGTGTGTTTACTCAGCATGTGTTGAACAACGGAGGAGTTTATTGATCCATCTGTTCTGGGCATTAATCCTCTCAGTGCAGACTTACACAGACACAGACGCAGACACATGCACATACACGCACAAACACACACAGTGTGTGCGTATGTTTAAAAATACATTACAGGTTTGTTCCAGGTTTCATTTGTACATTACAAATATTCTTTATACTTCATACAGTGAACTTTTGTACATATATATTTTGCACATTTCTGCACACTATAAACAGTGTACATCTTTCATTTAAATAAGATTCATATTGCTTATATAATATTTTTTCCATGTTATTGTTACTGACTTGCAGTACTTTCTGTTACCTTTATATTTTTCTACTTACTATGTTAGCTGTTATGTACCAATATACTGATGCAAATTCCATGAATGTGAAAACCTACCTGGCAATAAACCCTGATTCTGATTCTGACAATATTCAGTCGATAAAATGACAGAAGAAACTCTGCTGTCAGTTTGGTTTCATCATCACTGTGACAGTAAACTGTCAGTAAATGTAATTTTTCAGTTAAAACTTTTCAGTTCAAAAATGAAAAATGAAAATTGTTCAGAAACAAAAAGTATTAAGAGTATTAAATGACTAAGTGACTCTGAAAGACTTCCGAGCTAACTGGGAGAGGAAACTGCTGTAGGTAAGCAGCAAAATATGTTGCAGCCTGCCATGAGCTCTGCAGCTCTGTGGACCCCCAGTAATTAATGTTGCTTATTAAAGAGTAACTCATTTTTTGTAGGTCCATCAAAAGATTATGAACCTACAACAACTCTTACTATTCCATAGCCCCTCATGTTCTCCATACCCTTTTGCTTATTGTGTCGTTAGTGTTTATTTTATGTACTATATGCATGTTTGTACTGATGCACTTTGGCACCATTGAATTTTATGCCAATAAAACAAATGAACTATATTGAATTGAGTTGCAAGAATTTGGTTCTTAATGTCTAGCAACTCTTGTTTAATCTCCCTCCTCTCATCATATATCCCAAATATGAGCTGTGCAACTTGTGATTAAGAGCTAAGAGCTACAGTTTAACCAGATTTAATTGCTGTAAGGCTAGAATGATGGGGTGACTGTTTTTGTATTGTTTTAAACAGGTTGTTCCAATACTGACCCCAGTATCAGTGATGTCAAAACCACTTTTGTCAACAGAGGCCTCCAAGGTGAACACAAAATGAAAGTTCCTCGTAGTAGCTTTAAACAACCACACTTTGGTGTTTGACGCAGATCTAATAACTTGTAAAAAGAGTCAAGTTGGGCTTCTTCCGTAGTTTACATGTACAAAATACTGTAAGGGCATGAAGCTGATAAACTCAGACTTCAGAACAGAACGTCTCAAAGTGCTGGTCACTCTGAAGTAACAGTCCTCTATATAATAAATCCGTCTGTGTGTCCTCCAGCACTCTACAGATTTACTTTTCAGTCTTTTATCTCAGGCTCTTAACAAAAGAGCTTTAAACATCCCATCACACACAAAACCAGCAGTCTTAGTGGGATGTGACGCATTGTAGTACTCAGACCCCCAACCACACTGGACTTACAGAGATATTCCTTTAGGTTATGAGTTCTGGCCCTTAAATACTGTGTAAATCAACTTGTATCAGGCTAATAATGTCAACAATCAGTCATTAAAATGGAGGAACTGTGTGCGTGATTTAGTGGCCAATAAATCCCCATAAATATTAGCCCACATACTGGACCTTTGAAGCACCACTGATGACTTTGGTCAGTTTATGTACCTGCAGAGTCTTTCCATCTGTCACCAATTTTAACTGCAAATGTCCAAAAATATTAAATCCACCATCAAGATCACCTCCAAAATCTAATCAGCTGATCCTGATCCTGCTGAGGCTGATCTGTCCAACAGATTGAAGCCAAATCTGACCGACACAACACGGCCATCTAATTTTGAGAGTTACAACCAACAGAAAGAAGGCCAAACAGTCAGCAGTGGAGACCGCGACCTGCAGTGACATAACTTGAAACTACAAATCAGTGTCACCGATGATTGTTAAAGATAGTCTCTAAGTGAAGGTCAATATAGTTGCAAGTTCCATATTAAATTGCTACAAAGTCTATGCTACAGACATTACATGAGTCTGGAAGTAAACTGTAACTTGACTGGTTGGTGGAGACAAACAACTGTGAAGCAGTAATTCTATTTTCTGACTCCTCCGTTTTATACGACCACTGACAGCTGACCTCTCGCTCTTCTTAACCAGCCACGAGGGGCCGCAAGTGATCAACAACTGCTTCAGCTTGAAATCTTGTTTCAGCTCTGGACAACATATGTGCAGGTCATGATAATGTTGGCAAAACTTTACAAATCTCAGCTGGTTGCGTCTAGCAGTTGTGGTAGCATTGCAGTAGGTGCTTCACCATCCATTGCCTGGCGTGGATCTGCACTGTACTGAACGCACTCTTCTTGTTTTTCTTGTACTTTGAAATATGGATTCCATTGTCACCAATAGGTCTGGGAATCTATTTTTTCATACCTTCCTGACAATATACTAGGGTACACGGTGTTATGGCAATGTTTGTGTAAAATGGCTTGACTTGACTGTACTCCACTATACCGTAATAGTTAAAGTAGGCAGAGCTGACCATCATAGCAGCACTATTCCCACAGCTGGGAAACAACACACAGGAGCTCTGCTTCGGACTTGAGACACTGCCGTTTTTATTCACTGGAACTCAAACCTAAACTGTGCATGTACAGTGCCAGCACTGTAAATACACTGGCAGACATTTTCCTTCACTCAGCGCACATTTTCTGTCTTTCTCTGCCACCATATAGACAGTAATCAGTCTGCAGCTCGCCCTCTCACACACATACTCACCACGATGCGCTCGTCTGACCAGTCAGTAGTCTGCGGTCTTTGTTAGCTTACTTTTATCATCTGGACTAAAAACCAATAGTCCCAGGGCAAAGGCATTTTTCTTCTTCTTTTCAAGTTAGTCCTGTAAATTTATCCTCCAGACACAATGTTTGTCTGCTCAGATGCGCTGCAGCACAGAGACAGACCCCTGCTGGCACAAGCTGTGCACTACAATACAGCATTTCCCTATGAGCTTCATACAAAGAGGAGCTTATGTATTTAAGATGGTATTGAAAATCATACCGTCCAGATGTTTTAATACCATGGTATACTGTAATATCTTTATACTGCCCAAGCCTAGTCACCGCACTCATATCCCAAATATCTATCAGGAGAAAACTAGAAAAATATTTATATATCTCTGAACTGTGGCTAGAAAGAAAAGTCAGGTCAGTTTTACTGACAGCTATACTGCATTAAAGAATGCAGCTTCCTCTGCCTTTCAAAAGGCTTTGGCAAAAAAAACATCTCAACATTTGCTGCAACACAAAGTCATCCAGCAACACACTGCAATGGACAATTATTAGTCTAGTCAGTTTTTATTTATATAGTCCAGTATCACAAACCATAATTCACCTTAAGGGACTTTACAATATGCAAGTGCATACATACAAATACCAGCTCACATTCCTGGTAGATGATTGTGTAATGTGAACGCTGAGTGGAGATTTTTAAGACAGAATAAAATAACTGTCGCTGTGATAATGTTCCAGAGTTGTTAAGTCCTGTTAAATCCTGATAAACCTTCAGACTCAAGGATCTGTCACTCAAACTAGACTTAGCTCATGTTTCATAATCTTACTGGTACCTGACGCAACATGAACAAAACCAAGTCAGGTCTGAACATGCAGCAAAAATAAATATCTGAACAAAAACTCAGCCCCAAAACTGAGGTCCAACCTATATGGTTAAAAAGAACATTGACTGTTGGTAAGAGAAAAACAGCAGTCCCCCATGTCAAAGGTCTTGTTCAGACTGCCAGCCCAAAAGTTCACATTGTACCCAGACTGATTGTAGAAAATCTGGATAGCAAAAAAAAAAGCAATTTTGGCAATTCAGATCCATTCCAGTCACATTTCTACAGATTTCACAAAACCACCACAGGTCCATGAACACAGCTCTGATCAGGCATTTGAACCAACAAGCGATTTAGTGATGACAGTATAATAAAAACATATCTACACATTCATCTTTGTAGGGAAGGTTTGCAGAGAATTTGGCAAAAAAAACATAATTTTCCCTTTGTATGTTTTCAGGGTGTGTTTGAAACCAGAGGACACGGTGGTCTCTGTCCAGGCCTGCAGTGGTCAGTCGGGTGGTGAATGTGGGTCAGGGTAGAAGGTGACCGGGCCGATGGAGGGGTGGGTGTGGGGGGGTGGTCGGTGGCCGGTGAGCCATGCTGGCCACACAGATGGTGGTGGTGGAGGAGGGAGAGTGTGTCCTCCAGAAAGGTCCTGCTGCGGGGAGCCTCTGCTGCTTCACTCTAACACTGTCCGACAGGTTCATGCTAATGAGGCTGTTAGTATGAGCAACTACAACAGCATCACCTGGACTGTCTGACAGGTGAATTCTGGGAAGGGCAGTTCAACATGTGGACAAAAGAACAAAAATGTTTCTCTTATAACTTCTAGTTGTTGATTTTAGTTTTTCTCCTGGTTTAACAAGATTATTTTGTCAGTGTTTCCCTTATAGTTTATTTGGGAGGGCGCCCCGCCCCCCCAACAGACACCCCCGCTCTGCCAACAGGATCCCCACCCAGAAATTCAAGTCATAGATTTTTAAAAAAAATTCCATAATTTAATTTTTATTTTAATCAAAAGGGCCTATAACAGGCGTTCTTTTTATCAAATAAAAAAAGTTAACTCTAATTTGCGCAATTTCAGAGTCTAATGCGTCGCTATCTTTCATTACACACGTGCACTCACACCGTACAGACACACCACACCCACACTCAGAGAGCGGAGGAGAGTGTTGCCGACATTACGGTAAAAAAAAAATCAACAACAAACAAACAAATTATTAATGGACGACCGGAGGTTCCCCAAACGTTCACCCCCCAGGCAAAAATCTCTGTGTTTTTTAAACGAACCGTATGTGGCGAGGCGGGGAGCACAGCTAACTCTACAGTGGGTGCTAGCCTAAACGAGAGCATCTCTCCCAGCCCCGACCACAGCACTTGCCAATCCCCTGCCCCGGTTAACGTCGCCACAACTAGTACTAAACACACCTGTTCCAGCCCTCCCACCGAGACACGTAGTAAGAAGCTGCAGACGGGTCACCACCGTCAGTCTGGCTTTGATCCAGCATGGCTGTCAGACTTAAGATACTCTGCATGGCTGTACAAGACTGAACTTGGTGAGTGAATTAATGAGGTGGATGGATGGATGGATGCATAAATAAATACATGAATGAATAAATGAATTTAAAAAAAAAAGTAACGCAACGCAACGCAAGCCCCCCCCCCCCTCCAAAAGCAAAAAAGCTAGGGGAAACACTGTTTGTGTATTGTGACAAATGTGATGTAGCTGTTTTGGTGCAACATTTCCTTTCCTTCTGAATAAACTGTGTATTTATTATCTTGTATCTCTGCTGTGAGAGTTTTGTATCTGGAAAGTGAGGACGTTTTGTTCTGAGCGCTGATTTGAGGCAGGTTCAATCTGAAAATGGTGTGGAATGTGTGAACAGGCACTGAGGTACGTTTTCTTTCATTTGGTGGGTTGTTGATCAGCAGCGGACATATATATAAACACCATCGTATTAAAAAGGCGTTGCAGTGCAGGGCACTTGTGTAAAACAAGGTGTTCAGTGCAACACAGTTAAATAAATGTCTTGCCACATTTAGTCAGGCCGGAATGTGCCCTTAATTTTGGGGGTTAATGCTGGAATACGACTTACATTTAAGTTGGGGGTTGAACATGTTAATTAATGTCAAATTCTAAATTAGACAGCTGATACGAGATGATCGAAAGCAGTCATTTCCGCTGCACTGGGAATAATCTCTCTCCTCAAAGGTGTATATAGAAACAGAGGAGAGTCTTGTGTCTTTTTATGAAGTTCCTGAGGGAATATTGTCAGCTGACAGCAGTTTTCCCTCAGGATCTTCATGAAAACAGAGTGCACTCTGGGAGTTTGTTGTGTGGGGCATAATTCATATGAAACAAGTCCTATAGGACTGTTGTCTATAGGCTTTACATCAACACAGATTGACACGATCACACTGGGAGCTGCTCAAAGACAAATCAACAGTAAAAAATTTTCTGCTTACAAGACTGTTAACAGTTAAATGCTAACTGGAGCAACCTTTGGTTTTTATTATAGACCAACTGCTTCATGGAGAAATAAAATGAACAACATGATACTAATCTCCACATTGTCCGCATGAGCTGTTGGAGGTTTAGTTGTAAATAAAATGTTTTATTGGATCTATTTAAAGGACCAATGACCAATGATTTCAGGTGATTATACACAAATAAAAAACATATTTATCATATATATCAATAAGGCTGCAATTAATGATTATTTCTTTATTAATTTATCTGCCAATTATTTTCTCTATCAATAATTTAGTTGTTTGGTCAAGATGATGTCCTCATGTCTTGTTTTAAATCAAAAAATTTTTCAGAAACGCAATTGCAAACTCCTTCATATCCACCGCAATCAATTTTGTTTATTTTAAACTTCTTTGTTTGTTTTATCAGCTGCTCATATGAACTTTGATTTGTATGTTTTCATCACAATTATTTAATAATAATTTCCAGAGAAAGGAATCAATAGAGGCTCTCTCTGTTGAATGACAAATAAGATGACGGGATCGTTTGATTTCAAATACTAAAAGATTTTTGGTTTACATGAGTGATGTAGATTAAACCCCAGATTATGTTAAATGCAAACTATGCAGGATTTTCTGAGAAAACAATGCATAGACTAAAAATAATCCCTCTCAATCATCACCCACGACACACCAGAAGTGTGTTGCAGTGCCTGCATCCTGACCCCGCCCTCCACACGTACCTTCTTACTTCCTCATTATTCTGCTGTGCTCTGGACGTTTTACCAGCCCAAAATGTTTGTATTTAACTTCACAGGAATAAAACTCATTTACTACCTTCAGGAATCAGGCTTTTTTCAAGGGGTATGTACAGTACAAGCATATTCTAAACCTCGACAACATGACAGTTATCTAATCAGAGACTGCTCAAAACTTATTTTTATTTCAAGTCACTACAGCAGACAAACCCTTATTGAGAATATGGTTGCAACCAGTGGTTACAACGAGAAAGTGGTTACAACCAGATGCTCCAACACAACAATCTGTTTCTATAAAAATGCAAACAACATCGAGGTATTGCGAGACTTCGTATAACTCTTAATGGATCCACGTGTGGAAATATCACGATCGACGCCATGTTTACATGCTACCTGCTACATGCTACAGTTGACATTTCGGCTAAAAACATGGTGTAAATGGTGTCTTTTGTGGTTAAATTTTATTGTCGCGGCTCGCGGACGGAGGATGGAGGAGACATTTTGTGGTTTTTTTTGTTTTTGTTTTTTTTTTTACATTTACATTTGGTCTCCATTCACTGCCATTAGCTGCAACCCTGTTTTCTGCTGAAACTCCAGGATTGTTTTGTGAACTGAAGATCTTCACCCATCCTCACATTGGCATAGGGGTGAGTACATACTGAGTGGACTATCAAGCTGGGGTGGAATATCGCTTTAAGTTTTGTTAAACTTTTAAAACTTGGGGAACCCTGTCAGTCATTACAAACTCATGTTGTGCAACCAAATATTGTTCAAACCAACAGAACTTTATTATCAATCATTGTGGTGATCACAATATTTGCAAAGATGGCAAATAAGTGTCTAATGGAAATGTATCTGCACATTTGTTGGTGTGATTGTGCATTTGTTATGTATTCTCCTGCAGCAGGTGGAAGACAGAGAGAGCTGAGATCCAGCAGAAGAAGTGAAGTATACTTACGTCTCTGGTGGGATCTTCATCTGAGCCTGAGCTGTAATCCACAGGCAGAAAAATCCCAGAACCCCCAGGAGCCTCCTCATTCCCAGCGCCCTGCCCTCCATCCTGCCTTCAACTCCCAACATCACGCTCAGATTCTAAAATTATGGAGGCAGTTTCACAAACTGAGATCAGCTCTCAAAGTTCAAGAGGATCATAAAGAGTTTATAGGAAACGGCTTCCTCATGTTGGCTAAAGCGAGCAGAGGAAGGCGGTCACAGCGGTGGGCTTTGGACCCTGAACGCTCTCCGTCATGTCTGGATAAACACGTCCTGCTGCCGGCATCTTCCTGTCTCAGCTTCTCATCCTCTTTAAAGAAACTTCCAGAGGATCTTTAATGCCGTTAAATTCATCCAGGACAAACTGACAGAGAGGTAAAATATAGTTTTGGTGCAAAATGAGGGAAAAAAACTCTTCAGGTTAAAGATGAAAATTGCTCCTCCACAGGAAGAACATGACAGACAGAAGTTTCCTCTGCACCTGCTCCAAGTTCTCCCAGGATATTCCAGGTTTTTCCAGGTTGTGCCTCATGAAACCAGGACTAATAAGTGGGTTAATTTCTCCAGCTTGCATATATTTAGGAAGACATAAAGCTGCCGGCAGTCTGCAGCAGATTTTTTGCAGCTGCTCGCCTCCACTGTCACCCAATTTGCAACGTAATCCACTTGGATTAAAAACTCCTCTTCCCCATGGACAGAGAGAGAGAGGGAGAGGGAGATGAGGGGTGAGCGAGGGGAGGGATTGGAGCAGCGGATTGGACGAGGGCTCTGTTTTATCTAAGAGGATTAGAGCGATTTCTGGAGACAGACTCTCTGACGACCAATCAGGGCGGCCGGAAGAAAAGAAACCCTGAGGTTCAGTTTGGCTGCTGAAAGAGAGACAGAGGGCGAGCAGCCAACAGTGACATGATGCCCCAACGTGGGCGCGCGCACGCACACACACACACACACACACACACACACACACACACACACACACACACACACAATGAGCTGAATAATCACACAGAATAACTGAGTAAAAACAAACACACTGTGTAGTTATCCCACATTTTGTAAATGTATAGCGACCCCTAGTGGTAGCCCCTGTTAGTTTTTGGGGCGTATGTAGCCTGTGACCGGCCAGCTCTTCTTTTGTGTGAATGTTTTTTCAACTGGTGAAGCTGAGCTGGTGAGTTATGATCTGTACAACACAATCTGTTAAATGTGTGTTAATATATACAGATTATTCAGGGGATGGTGGGTTTGTGACATTAATATTGTGTTTTTGTTTCTATTTGTTTTGTTGCAGTTGATTACCTAGCCGATGGACGGCACGTTTACTGTGTGTGTGCCAGTTAGCATGTGTGTAGTGGAATGCTAATGCAACAAATAAAACACCTGGAAGACAGTGATCGGGCGTCCGCGAGTTTGAGTGTGACACTGTTTCACCAGTTAAGATACCCTATACGGTGGGAGTTATTGGATCAGCGTAGTGAGTCTAATAAAACCGTACAGTAATCAACACTAAGCCAGCCCCGTGACGGAGAAGCGGAGGCCGGACAGTGTCAACAACAACACACTACAGGAGGCTAGCGTACGGACGAGACCCGGCGGAGCGTCACAGCCGAACGGCAACACCTCGGACTTCAATCAAGCCCTCAGCAGGAGTGATCGCTTGGTCAGTAACTGTGCTTGAGTGACTTTCATTGTGACTGTTTAGCGCGACGGCATAGGATAAGCCGATCGCCGCAAATTCGCTGTTAGCACGTTAGTTAGCCGCTAAGCTAACGGCTACGCTAACGGAAGTGGATCGGCGCCATCTTGGTACAGGTACGGAGAACCGGAAGTGCGTCATCTAAACAAAGAGTGAAAAGGGAGGGACAACAAAAGCATGGCGGACTGTGGAGAATTAAAGAAAAAGCGTTCCTATGCACAAGGGGCATTTAATAGGAGGGCAAATACCATTGATTTTAACATGGACCTATTAAATGAACATGATCTCAAACTTGAACTGAGAGCACTCAAGAGCAGTTATGAAGAGCTCTGTGATAGCAGTTTTGATTACATTGCTGTTATGGAAGAGGAAGATGCAAGTGGATACGACATGGATGTAGCTGATGTGAAGAAAAAGCTGCATGATTGTCGCACAAAGTATCAAGACACAGAGACAAAGGTAAAAAAGACTTTATGGTCCCGCTGTGCATCGGGTCAATTTGGCAGTCTGAAGGCAGATTTGAAGGAAGTGTTTGGTCAGGCTGAAGCACTTCAGTCAGGCCACATGACCCATGAGCAGTATGATATGGTGCACACAGCATTAGAGAGCAGAGTCGAAGCACTGGAGGAGTTTGTGCGAGACTGGGATCGCTACATCCCGGACAAGGAGGTAGATGACATACGGGTCTGCCTCAAAGACTACAAGGAGAAGAGAAGACTGATTATAGTTGCACTAACTAACTACATGTACCAAGGCAAAAGGTCAGCGCATGGCAACCTTGGTGTCCTGGCAAGCGGTGAAGAGGACGAGGGGGATGTTGACGTCAGAGACGATGGCCAAGGCGGTGTGGACAGTGGAGGAACCGCTACCGCTGATAAACCAGGTGGGCCTGCGGTCGGTGGTGGAGTCAGTGGCACAGCACAGGTTGATGGTGTGCAATGTGCAGGTGCAGGCCCAGCCACCAACCCAACCGCTGCTGTGATAGGCAGTGCGCTGGAGGACAATGTGGACCGTCTTGATGGAGCTCAAGGCACGGGCCCCCCGTCGGGGTCACCCCAAGCGCCACCTCAGAGACATCAACCACGGTGGTCCATGAACCCAACATTTGACCCCGGCTTCTCCAGCACACCACGGCAGCAGCGAGGAACGCACGCTGTGCAACCGGATAGTGTTGGGGCAGGGCGGAATGTGTCTGCCACCTCTCAGGGACTGATCGGGCCAGGATTGCGATCGCACCCCTTAGCCTACCAAAGTTTCTGGAGACAGAAGAAGCTATTGGCGATGGAAGAGTAACTGGGGGACCCTTCAGGCATTAGCTGAACCCACAGGCTCCCCGGAGTGTAGGCTCTTCCACCTGCTGGACAGTATCGCTGACGCAGTAAAACGCGAACTCAGGCTGTCTCATTGCCGTACTTCGGAGGAGGTATTCCGGGTCTTGGAGGACTGTTATGGGGACATGTCGCAAATAGCGGACGACATCGTACTGGAGCTACAGGATTTACCAGCTGTCCGCAACAACCAACCAAGGGAGGCTTTACAGCTGATCCAAGCGGTGGAAAGGGCGCTGTTGGACCTTATAGACTTGGGTTGTGAGGACGCCATAAAAAACCAGTTGGTGATCCGGTCACTTGAAAGTAAGCTGCCGGACAGTCTGAAGGAAAGGTGGCTTTTGTACCGGTGTGACTCGGCCAGCAACGTCAACCCACGCAACAGGTTTGACAAACTGTGGCAGTTCCTGAGGGATCAGAAGACGGTTCTGGTACAACTGGAGCAGTTACAGATCACCAGAAGACCGAACCCTACCAGAGCCAGTGAACCGAGTCCTCGTGATAAACCAAAGGAAAGACCGGGAGACCGAAGACAGGAAAGGCGTTCATTCACCAAGGCCACGGCAAGCGAGGCGAGAGAAGAATCATCACGAGATCTTTGCAGTATGTGTGGTGAAGAGGGGCACACTGGACGTCTCTACCGATGTAAGACATTAAGAAGGCTAACCCAGCAGAACGGAGGGCTCAAGTAAAAAAGACAAGAGCCTGCCCCAAATGCCTGGATCTACATGGAAGGGACGGTCCGTGTAGTAAAAACTTCCTGTGTCGCAATGACGAATGTAAAAGAGGTGACACCCCTCCAGATCACCACTTCTTCCTGTGCCTCAAATCACCAGCCAAAAAGAACACTGCCAGGGCGGAGACCAAGGGGGATAAGAGGAGAGAACCCCGTGGTCCGACCGAAGAACAAGAGGCTTTGTTTGCTAGCCTAGGTCTAACCCCAGAGCAGCTGGAGGCTGTTCGTAAGGCGTGCACAAACAAGGTGTCTGCAACAGTATGTGCTGGCACAGATTTGGTGGACGACAGTGAACCAAAAGAGCACCCAGTCCTCATGATGTTGGTGGAGGTCACAACCAAGAGAGGAGACTGGGTTGGAGCCCTAATCGATCTAGCCTCTGATACTAACTATATCACCCACCAAGCAGCAGAGAGACTTGGATTGTCAGGTGAGCCAATCACGCTGGTCGTATACGGTGTAGGCGGTATGGAGGCGAGGGTTGAGACAAAGAGGTACTGCGTGAGCATAAAAGTAGCCACAAAGAAGGGAACCTGGCGGCTCCATGAGATGCTCTGCTATGGTCTAGAGGAGATCGCCAGAGTGGACCATGCAGTGGACTCAGAGCACTTGGAGAAGTTCTTCCCGGGTGTTGTTAAACCGGGGGAGCTGACCCGCCCGGAGAAAGTTGAGTTACTCATCAGTACCCGGGAAGGTCGCCTTGCCCCCCACCGGATGATGAGGTGCGGCGATCTGGTGTTGTGGGACGGTCCACTCGGAAAGACCGTCAGTGGTGTGCACCCCGGACCTTTTTGAGGACATTGAGGTGACAGCGCGCCAGTCATCGACCCACTTTGCATGCTCCATGAGGGCGGAGTCCCGGAGAGTTGAGGTTCTCCAAAATTACTGCCCCGAGCCAAAGAGCAGCATTGAAGTCGGAACCACGGCTGCATCTAATGCTGAAATCGTCAAGTGGCTGCAGTGGGACAGCATTGGGGCCGCCTGTGACCCTATGTGCGGTGGGTGTCGGTGTGGAAAGTGCGCCCCTGGGGGGAAGGAGATGTCACTCGCTGACGAGCGAGAGTTGGAAATCATCAGGGGAGGCCTGACCTTCAGGTTAGGCGACAACCACAGCGACAAGCCCCACTGGGACGCCAGGTACCCCTGGAAAGAGAACCCTGCTACCCTGCCGAACAACCGTGAAGCTGTCAAGGCGGCGTTTCTGAAAGCAGAGAAGCGTCTTGAGAAGGATCCGAAATGGAAGGAGGCTTACGCGAGGCAGGTGCACGACATGGTAGCCAGGGGGGCCGCAATCAAACTTTCCAAGGCTGCAATGGACAACTGGAATGGAGCTGTGTGGTGGGTGAATCACCTGACAGCACCCAACCCACACTCCGTCTCAACCCCAGTAAGATTAGTCTGGGACAGCAGCCGGGAGTTCAAGGGTGTTAGCCTGAATGGCATCCTGCTGAAGGGTCCAGACGTCTTGAATCCTATCCGGGCAGTCCTGCTCCGTTTCCGGGAGGGGGAGCACGCGGCGGTTGGAGACGTGTCCAAAATGTACAACTCGGTGTGGTTGGAGGATCAGGAGGTGCATGTCCATCGCTTCCTGTGGAGGGACTCTCCAGCGGATGTCATTGAGGACTACGCCGTGGTACGTGTGAACATGGGCGATAAACCGGCTGGTTGTATCGCCCAGGTGGCCATGAGGGAGACCGCCCATCTGCCCCAGTTTGCCAATAAAGTAGAGGAAAAACATGTCATCGTGGACAACGCCTACGTGGACGATATTTTGGTGTCCCACAATGACCCCCAGAGGCTGAGCGAGATCCTTCAGGGGTTGAGGCCATTCTTGCAACCGGGGGGTTTTTCCTCAAGCCATGGGTGCGGTCTGGCCAAAGTGGGAGGCAAGGCGGTCTTCCCCCCAAAACGGAGACTATCGTGTTACCCAACCAGTTACGCGACGAAGACAACAAGGCCCTGGGGGTGGGATACCACGTGGGGGAGGACAAGCTTTTCCTCATGGTGGCCGTTAATTTCTCCGCAAGGAAGAAAAAGATGCGCACCGAGCTCGACCTCACCATGGACGACATAGAGGAGAAGACGCCGGATCCCCTTACCCGCCGTGTGTTGCTGAGCCAGGTGGCTGGGCTTTATGACCCCCTTGGTCTTGCAACGCCCCTGAAACAGAAGGGCGTCATTCTTGTCAGGAGGGCCTTTCAAGAGGCCGGGACATTGACTAAGGATACGTGGGACAAGCCACTGTCTGATGGGCTGCGCGGCAGAGCGATCGAGCTCTTCAAGGAGTATGCCCGGCTGAGTACCATCACTTTCCCCAGGAGTGTTACACCTGCCGGCTGGCTGGGTGAACCCTGGGGGATCACATTTTCCGATGGGAGTTGTGACTCTTATGGAGCGGTTCTCTACCTGCGCTGGGAGACTTCTGGGGGTGTCGTGACCCGGCTCGTGGAGTCGAAGGCTAAATTGACCCCCCTCGACCAGAAGGGCGATGCTGTTAAAGCGGAGATCTGCAGTGCCGTCTTTGCCGCCCGCCTGAAAGGATACATTCTGAAGCATGGGCGGTTGAAAGTGGCCAGATGGTACCACTTCGTCGACAGCCAGACTGTGTTGGGAGCCATCCAGCGGGAAAGCTATGGGTTCCACACTTTCTTCGCTAACCGCGTTGGTGAAATCCAAAAGGCCGGACCTGTGACGGATTGGTGGTGGGTCCCCGGTCAGTACAACGTGGCCGATCTTGTCACAAGAGGGTGTTCCCCTGAGCAGCTTGATGGTGACTCCTTGTGGCAGAAAGGTCCCGAGTTCCTGGCCAGGGCAGTGGAGGAGTGGCCCATGAAGTCTGCTGCAGAGGTGGCCTCTGGTACCAGGGAGGTCGTTAGTAAGCTCCAAAGGAAGGCTTTCACTGCCATCATCACAAGGGCGCAGGCAAAGAAGTTATCTGCTTCAAGCTGCCCTACCGGTGTGAATGCCATGGACGGAGACGGGGCGATCACGCGGCCTCCTGCAGGCGATAACGGGGGATCCCCACCAGATACTGCCACAGGGTCTTCACCAACAGCATCTAGCACCTGCAGTACGAAAAGGCTTTGGGGTTCGGCTCTTGTAGGACAAGTGAATCTTGCGAGGTTTGCCACACTCACCAAGCTTTGTGGGGCTGTGGGATACATCCGCAGAGCCGTGCACGCCTGGTTACTCGGCAGAAACCGAACCGGCGAGCGAGAACAGTGGGAGGCGGTACTCACGGTCCAGGAGCAAGAGGAGGCGTTCATGGACTTATGTCTCGCTGCCCAGACAGGTGTGACCTTCCCCACGACGACGCTCAAACCGCCTAGTTGTGAACAAGGACAGCGCAACGGGCCTCTTGCTGTGCCACGGCCGGATCCAGTCCGTTGATAAGGGGGAACCTGGGGTTCCGCTGATCCCCTACAAAGAGCGGATCAGCACCCTCCTTGCCGAAGAAGCTCACCGCATCAACCATGAAGGTGTCGCCGGCACCCTCCTTCGGATGAGGAAAAGAGCCTGGGTGGTTCAAGGCCCTAGAGTCGCTCGCAAAGTTGTGGACGCGTGCATTCATTGTCGGAAGCGCAGAGCCAAGTGGTGCTCTCAGGTAATGAGAGAGCTCCCTTCTGTACGCACCGAGCCAGCAGCACCTTTTGAGTACACAACGCTGGACCTGTTCGGGCCATACACAGTCAGGGACGGTGTGAGGCGACGTACGAGGAAAAAGATCTGGGGCGTGGTCTTCAGTTGCATGGCCTCAAGAGCGATACATGCAGATCTGGTTGAGGACCTATCGACTGAGGGCTTTCTCAAAACTTACCAGAGATTTACCGCCCTAAGGGGTCATCCCAAAAAGCTCTGGTCCGACCAAGGTACCAACTTTGTGGGGGCCAGACCCGCGCTGGAGGATCTCTATAGCTTCCTGGCTGGCATTGACAAGGAGGAGGTTCAAAGGAGAGCAGTTGTGGCTGGGACTGACTGGCTGTGGGGTTTAGTCCAGCAGACTCGCCGCATCGGAATGGGGCAGCGGAGGCAGCTGTTCGTGTGTTGAAGAGGTCGTTGAGCAGTGTTGGTGAGGAGGGCAACCTGACCATCCTGGAGTTCCAGACCCTCCTCTACCTGGCTGCCAACCTTTCCAATGAGAGGCCCATCGGTGCCAGAGCTCAGGTTCAGGAGGAGACTTTGGACGTAGTGACACCGAACTCGTTGCTGCTGGGTCGAGCGGGGCCTAGAGGTGATACCCAGGGTTTTGAATTCCCTACCTACCCATTCAGTCGTCTGCGAGCAGTCCAGGTGGAAGTGGACAAGTTTTGGAGACGTTGGAGCCAGTTGGCAGGACCTCACCTGTTCGTTCGGCAGAAGTGGCATGCTCCAGCCAGGAACGTCACTGTCGGAGACCTGGTATGGGTTGCGGACCAAAATGCCCTCCGAGGTCGATTCAGGCTGGGTCGTGTTGAGGAGTCCTTTCCAGATGATAAAGGTGTTGTCCGAGACGTCAAGGTGAGGGTTTGTCACAGCCTCCCCATCGGTCTGTCTCAAGCAAGGAAGGACAAGGAGCCGTGTCCTTCCACGATCTTACACAGGGACGTCAGAAGACTGGTGGTGTTGCTGCCAGTAGAGGAGCAGGAGGGGGTTTCACTTACTCCCCTAAGTACCTGAGAGGTGCTGGAACTGTGGACACTTGAATGCGGGTCTGAATCTGTTTCACGGAACAGTTGTAATTATGCTGTTCTTTATTTGTTACTTGAAGGTTTTCATATCCTGTGTGTTACATTGTTGTAGTGGTGGTAGTTATTGTGGCCTACTTAGTCTAGGACAAGTAGCCCAAGTGGGAGGTGTGTAGTTATCCCACATTTTGTAAATGTATAGCGACCCCTAGTGGTAGCCCCTGTTAGTTTTTGGGGCGTATGTAGCCTGTGACCGGCCAGCTCTTCTTTTGTGTGAATGTTTTTTCAACTGGTGAAGCTGAGCTGGTGAGTTATGATCTGTACAACACAATCTGTTAAATGTGTGTTAATATATACAGATTATTCAGGGGATGGTGGGTTTGTGACATTAATATTGTGTTTTTGTTTCTATTTGTTTTGTTGCAGTTGATTACCTAGCCGATGGACGGCACGTTTACTGTGTGTGTGCCAGTTAGCATGTGTGTAGTGGAATGCTAATGCAACAAATAAAACACCTGGAAGACAGTGATCGGGCGTCCGCGAGTTTGAGTGTGACACTGTTTCACCAGTTAAGATACCCTATACGGTGGGAGTTATTGGATCAGCGTAGTGAGTCTAATAAAACCGTACACACACTCCTGAGTTCATATTAGTTTCACTCTGACTCCTGCAGGGGGATTCGACCTCTGTCTTTAACTCACAGGACCAGCAGCTCTCAGGTCAGTGCCTGGCTCAGGGGCAGCGGCAGGCAGGCATCTCATACATGACGGAGTGTTCAGACAAAAACCTCACGCAGACTTTTGGGAAGACTGAATGGAGAGTCATCAACGCTTCATTCATGTTTCTGATGATGTGGCTTGTGTTATTTCCTCCAGAGTTGATTCAATGAAATGTTAATTTGCCAATCAGTTTTATTCTTTTTTAGCTACAAGTACCACACATCACTGGCTTACAAACAGCCTATCATATCTCTACACGCTACACTGACACACAAACAGCCAGTCATTTCACAGGTATCTTCATTTATTGCCCCGTCGACACTTGAGAAACAGCATGGAGTTAGACGAGACAACAAACAGTGTGAGTGACATAGGAGATGAACAGAAATAGCGACAAAATGAGTGTGGTGTGTTGTTGTTTTTTTGTTGTATTTTATAAGTTGGACAACAACTATCAGCGGGAGGCTCATTCACAGCTCAGCTCAGAGTAGAACCGCTGGTCCTTCGTGTCGAAAGGAGCCAAGCAGACGGACAGATGGATCGACTATCAGAACAGCGTTGTGTGTAAACTGCAGGAATAACGTCCAGACCAACACTGGTAATACAACAAACTTCTTTTGTAACCTCAGCTGCTTCCACCCAACATGTCATCAGTCACAAGCTAGCCCTAAAAATTCACAAGCCACAAGCTTGGGAGAAATCGGTTGGTTCACACCTACGTAAGCACACGTCGTACTTTGTTTTACTGGAAGAAAACATGATCTGATTTTGATACAGGAATACAAATTGATTTTTTAAATATTTTTTGCAGCAGCTGTCCAGTGTCAACTTCCCTGCACTCTGCGCACTCTCTCATGCCGTGAATTAAGGATTTATTTAGATCAAACCAAAGTTGGAACAGTAGTAAGACAAACCAAGATGTTTTTGGTTAGCTTTATCTTGTTTCTGTTGTGTTTGAATGAAACTGAAGATGATGCTTTGCAAAAGGAGTCTTGTTTAACCAGAAACAGATGTTTTATTGCTCTCGTCAAACTCACCAAACATATCTAGAAAAAGGCCTCTCTTTGTAGTGATCCTTTCTAAAATGTTGTCAGACATGTATCATAAAAATCTGAACCTGTCAGTGGAAAAAAAACAGCACAAGCGTCACCTGTCCTGTGCTCTCCGCGGGGCGCTCAGGTGAAGTCTGACAGCGCGTCACATGCGCACAGACATACTGTACACACACACACTCCCAGGTTTGAGTCCACACTCTGGACCAGATCGACCGCAACGTTAAATCTAATCTGATAAAAGCTAATTAGAGTCAAGGCTGTTGACCAAGTTTAACTCATCATCATCTCACCACAGGACTGAACTATAGATCCGGATAGTCTACCTACAGTTGTTTTCCTTCAGAGCCCCTTTCACACATGCAGTCTGGAACATTTCCTGCATGGGGTCATGTATCAATGGGAGCAGGGATCAATATTCAGGGAAATCTGCACCTCCAATTTCCTCCACACTGCTTGTGTGACCCCATGCAAAGCACATCAGCCGGCAGTGTGGGCGTCCCTGCCACCGACCACAGAGAGCAGAGATATAAAACAACTGATATGATGCGTCTGATGACAGCGCTCATGATAAATACAGCAGATTTTCTTCAGGTCATGATCATATTTCTGAAAAATATTTGCTGAAGTTTGAATCTGAAGTTTGTAGAGTATATAGTTAAAACTTAATTTGCTGTTATTAGTACTTTAACTGTAATTTAGTGTTATATTAGTTCAACTAGGTTTTATTTATCATGTAAATTTGTGAGGTGAAAAAAAAATGTTCTTTAATGTTGCTGACTGTCATTTTGTGATTTTTGTTTTTTGTTAAAGTTCAGGCACCGTTTAAGCACCGGTATAAAAAAAATACAATACTGAACTATAATTTCCATCACTGTTAGTTGTCTCTTGCAAGTGACAATAATGTGGTGCCAATTTTGTCTAGTTTGTCTCTTTGAAAACCATCTTTCACCATCATCCTGTTTCTGAAAGTGTAATTTTACACATTAAGTCCCGTGTGTGCAGAGATATAAATGCTCAGAGATGTTGACTCA
This sequence comes from Lutjanus argentimaculatus, assembly GCA_034769285.1. Taxonomy (NCBI): domain Eukaryota; kingdom Metazoa; phylum Chordata; class Actinopteri; order Lutjaniformes; family Lutjanidae; genus Lutjanus; species Lutjanus argentimaculatus. Next base: position 1,306,905 of record JAWZSL010000039.1, read on the forward strand.
GACAGACCTAAAAAGTGGTACAACAATGTGCTCCGTAAACTCACACACTGTCAGAGGTCACATGAATAAAAAAAACAATCAATTGATTATTTTTAGAAAAATATCACATCACGTTTGTTTTCCTCTTATTGATTCTGTGTCAAATACAGGATTGTTTACTTCCTAAATAGCTTGACCTTCTAATTTACAGCATGTCTGAAATTTAAAGCCAGTCACAATCAGCTTGACTCCAAGTTCTCAAACACCGAAGAACCTGTAGAACGTTACAAGTTATTAATATGAAGCCAACATTCATCTCAGAACTCCACCTGTGTTTCTCATTTTTCTGATTCTTTATACTCACTCAGCCACAGCTCACTGAGACCGAAGTTATCAGGTGTTGAGATGTAAAACTCACACTGAACTCAAAGTGCAGGTCTGCTTGCAGCAGGTTGGTGGTTTCACAGTTCATTTATTATTGATCAGTCACAAGAATAACCACAGAGTGATCAATAGATCAGAGAGTCAAGACAAGATCTGATACTTCACTGCTGTGAGCGACTGCTTTATCACATCCGCTGTGTCCTTAATTATGATGGTCAGACTAATTATGAGGGCTGCAACTAACAATTATCTTCATAGTCGATTAATCAGTAGATAATTTTCTCAATTAATCAATTAATAGTTGTTTTAAAATGTCAGAAGTGGTTCCCAAAGCGGTTCCCCAAGATGAAATCCTCAAATATCTTGTTTTCTCACACACCAAAAATATTCAATTTAATGTCAGAGAGGAGTAAATAAAATCAAAAATATTCACATTTAAGCTGAAATCAGAGAATATTGACTTTTTCCCTTAGAAAAAGACTCAAACCAATAAATTGATTATCAAAATAGTTGGATATTAATTTCATATTTGATTAATAATCAATTAATCTCTGCAGCTCTACTAATTACATGAATCAAAACAGCACTTCATAAAAAACTCCATTATGGACATTAAAACTGATCTCTAAAATATAAATTACTGACGGAGAATGACAGTAATTAACGGGTTATTGCAACTCCTAAACACTCAAGTCCCTGCCTTGTTGCAGAAACATTCAGACTGCAGAGAAAACTTCCCACAACAAATGAGGCAACAGCTCCCTCTAGTGTTTAAAGAAACAACATACAACTGTTCTCTATAGCTGCACACAAACACACAGCTACTCCAACCCACCACAAAACAAAGTCTCAACTCTCAAATAAAAAGTATGGATCAAACGAGATGTCCTCACTTACACAAGCACAAACACACACACACATTTTGTGTTTCCATCACTTCTGGGGACATTACATTAACTTACATTCATTTCCTGGAGACTTATCCTGACCCTACCCATCACAAGTCCCTGCCTAAACCTAACCCTAACCCTGACCTTATCCTAAACCTAACCTTACCCTAACCCTGACTCAAGTCTTCACCCTAAAATTTAATGATTTACCTCATGGGGACTTGCAATTTGTCCCCATAAAGTAGGCGAGACCCCACAATGTGAGTGTGTAAACAGATTTGTGTCCCCACAACAATAAGTAATACACGTCCACACACACACACGCGCGCGCGCGCGCACGCACGCACGCACGCACGCACACACACACACACACACACACACACTATAATGAATCCAGCTTGTCATCATCTTTCAACACAAACTGAATTTCTAACAAAGTCAGACTGTCACTTGTTGGACAGCGTTAAACTGCATCAGGTCCTCTTATTTCTATTATGGTTCCTAATATATGCAGCACTCAAAATTAAGGATGTCCCGTTGTTCTGGAGATAATGGAAATAGCACAGAACAACAATTCTGAGACAGCAGAGGAACTTCACATTACAAATGAAATGATTAAACTTAATGTGTCATGGAATACAGTATAGGGCTGCACAATTAATGGCAATTGCAATAAAATCACAATATGGCCAAGTGCAATATCCAAATCAGAACAATCAGAACCAAATCGCAATTTTTTGAAAATGGAAAAATGTGAGTAAACAGCATTATATGAGGCACTGTAATGCTGCAGAGATGCCCTGGCCTAAATATCTTGTTCCCTAGATGAAAGAAAACAAGTTTGTCTGTTACAGAAGTCAATAAATATCACATCATCACAATTTCAATAGTTTTTTTTAATACACATGAAAACTGTAATGCAAAACTTATCATTCCCACTACTGCATATTGAAATTGCAATTTCAGTCAAAATATGATTTTTTTTTTTTTACCAAATTGTGCAGCCCTAATGCAGTAAACCCTATGATCATTTTAACTTGGGTGTTCAGATTTGAAAAACATGAGGTGGAACCAGCACAAACTGTGTTAACACACAAGCTTACAAACTGTCATAGCATTTAAAATACTGTTTATAGTTTTTAAAATACTTTTTATCATAATAATGTTTATTGTGAGATGTGTTCAACGTGTGTGCATATAAATCAGAAAAAGGTTTGCAGCTTCACTGTATGTTGCAATAATGCATTTATTATTAACTCACCCAATGAAATAAAAGAGACTGTGGCCAAACACCTCCATTTTTTATTGTAGATAGATTTTATTGTAGGAAGTGCCAGGAACTACTGGCAGAACTTCTATGGTGGACCAGTGTGAGTCAACGAGGTGATGTGAGTTACTGAAACAAAGTGATTAAACCATCTTTATGATGTAAAATGAAAAATAAAAGAACTTCAGTTTGGGACAATGGTTTAGTCTGGGACAGAGTTCAGGACAGCTGTGGGACAATGAAGGAAAAAGGTTTTGAGCCCTGATGATTTGGTCCCTGGTTCTGTTTCCTGTTGCCTTCACTAAGAATAACAAAGAATCTCGCTTCCGGTTTGGCGGGAGGCTTCCGGTTTGGCGGGAGGCTTCCGGTTTGGCGGGAGGCTTCCGGTTTGGCGATGTAGAGAGGCAGACACGAGGAAGAGGATCTCCCTTTACTTTTTCACCTTTAAATACTAAAACTGGCAAATTCTATGTTAAGGCCTTAGAGTTAGCTTCTTCTCAGCTTAGACACTACCAAGTAAACCTGGTGGACGACAATATGAGTAATCCAAAGCAGAAGATTCTAACTTCACAAGCGACAACGACTAGAGCTAGCAGGCTAGCAGGTAAAGCTACACCTGCACAGCATGACGATGATGATGATGACAAAGAGTGTCCTGACGATAGCGTCTCGGAAAACTTTTCCATGAGCTTGTTAATGTCGGAGCTGGCTAAACATCAAGCTAACCTTAAGGAAGATATGGCGACACTCATTCAAAACTCTATCAAACCCCTTCAGCACTCAGTGGATGCGCTACATGAAACTGTTAACACGTTTCAGAGCCGCTTAACATCAACAGAGGTACTGGCCGGGGAGAACTTTGAACGGCTGGTCTCCGCCGAGGCTACAATTAAAACTTTGCAGATTCAAAACGCCTCTCTGCTAGACCGACTGGAGGATTTAGAAAACAGGTCGCGCAGGTCTAATCTACGAATATTAAATATACCAGAAGGGTGTGAAGATGGCAAAGACCCCACTACTTTTGTATCCGAGCTACTCAGAGACATTATTGGACCGGACGTCTTGACATCTCCCCCTCAGCTGGACAGAGCGCATCGCACTCCCGGACCTAAACCCGTAGCGGATAAGCCTGCCAGGCCGTTCGTAGTGTGCTTTCACCGGTACCGTGACAGAGAGCTGGTATTGAGATGGGCCAGACAACATCAGCTGAAGTATCAGGGACGAGACCTGCGAGTCTACCCAGACCTGAGTACCACCCTCGCCAAAAGACGGGCTGCGTTTAAGCACGTTAAGGGAGCTCTCTTTCAGAAAGGTGTGCAGTTTCGTCTGCTTTATCCAGCTCGTTTAAGGATTATGTTTAAAGGAGAGAGCCACATGTTCAACTCACCGGAGGACGCCATGGCTTTCTACGAGCAACAAGTGGCTACCTGATGTCGCCAGCTGCATTGTAGGGCAGGGGTATGCCATGCACTTTGGTCGCCACTATAACGCTGGCTTAACATACTACAGGAATCAAGTAACGTGAGTCATTGATCTGCAAATAATGAACACTTAAGTACTTTGAAGTGAAATATGAGCAATATTGCTGAGAACTTTGGTTACTGACTCCCCCGCTCTTAGTAATGTCTATCACACAGCCATACTGGCCTGTAAGAGGAGGAGGGGGAAATGTAAAAATATAATTTATTTATTACCTTTCAAGTTTGAACAATGACATTGGACATTGAGAATTTTCATTTTGATAGTACCATCTTCATTATACCTTCTTTTTCTTGATGTTATAGAAATTTGAGGAATTACATTATCTGAATGACAGAGGGGTTACTGAATGATGGGTGATAAAAGGAAAAAAAAAAAAATCACAATTTAGCCTTTAGGTTCCTAAATGTTAAGATAAAATTTGCGCAGTCTGCTCTATGTTATCTGGAGTTTGCCTTAATGTATATTCGTTATAGCTATATTAACACCCCCCCCCCCCCCCCCCCCCCTTTTTTTTTTTTTTTTTTTTTTTTTTTTTTTTTTTCTTTCTTTCTTTTCTTTTCCCCCTCTTAGTTAAAGGGAGTCTCCTTGGAGAAGTAGATAAGGATAGCAATAGTCCATCGGAAGCACAACAAGGTTATGGGGTTACATCCATCTCTCCTTGGTAGGGAGAATTGGGTGGGTGTTAGGGGTGGGGGTGGGAAGGTTTATATCTCCTTTTGTTTATTTTGTGTCTTTTTCTTTTTTGTTATCTTGGCTGATGTTCAATCTGATAATGTGTCAAGTGTGATGATCAGTGTAGCCATCTGCCAGATGATTATGCCGTACAATATGGGTTGGTCCAAAAGTGTTTTCAAACTAAAGAATTACATATGGGACTTATAAAGATGGTCTCATGGAATATCTCTGGTTGTAATCACCCTATTAAACGTAAGAAAATAATCAGTTATTTGAAACAACTAGGATCAGATATTGCCATGATACAGGAGACCCATTTAAGTAAAGAGGAATCTGAAAAATTTAAGAAAGGATGGATTGGTCAAGTATATTCGAGTGCTTATAACAACAGAAGCAGGGGTGTTAGTATCCTTGTAAGAAAAAATCTAAACCTAATTGTTCATAAAAGTCTGACTGACCAGGAAGGTAGATGGGTAATCCTTGATGCACAATTGGATAACCAGAAAATCACCATCATGAATATATATGCTCCTAATGTGCTAACTCCAGATTTTTTCCATGAAATTTGCAATGTTATAAGAACCATTGGGAACCATAATATTATTCTTGGTGGAGATTTTAATCAGGTCAGGGATGCTCATTTGGACAGATCTGGGGGCAGACAAGGGATACGTCAGACATGTACAGCTATTGATACAGTCACGGAAGAACTGAGTTTAATAGATATCTGGCGTATGCTTCACCCCCTAGGGAAAGATTTTACTTTCTTTTCCCATCCACATCAAACATATTCCCGAATTGATTATATACTAGTGTCTAAAAGCCTCGTTAATCAGGTCCAGAATGCTTCTATTGGTAATATCGTTCTCTCTGATCATGCACCAGTTGATATAATAATAAATAGCTCTGACGGTGAGGAGAAAATGATACGTTGGCGATTTAATAACTCACTATTGCAAAATGATGCATCAAGCTCTTTTATAACGTCAGCAATAGAAGAATACTGGACACATAACGATGGCTCTGTCTCTGATCCTGGCATTGTGTGGGATGCGTTCAAAGCAGTCTTGAGAGGGCGATTAATTCAGTATTGTTCATATCAAAAGAGGAAGGAGACTGAAAAATTACTTAACTTAGAGCTGCAGCTGAAACATCTGAAACTTCAGTATATTCAAAAACCAGACCAAATTATTTGGAATAATATGAACACAATAAGATTTGAAATAAATAGCATCCTCCAAAAGAAAGCTGAATTTGCCCTATTTTGCACTAAACAACGTTATTATGAACAGGGTGAGAGAGCAGGAAAACTGCTGGCACATAGGGTTAAACAGCTCAGTGAACAAAATGTTATCACATCAATTTTTAATACTCAAAATGAATTAATTACAGGAAAAAAGGAAATTAATAAAGTATTTCACGACTTTTATCAGGAACTTTATACAACACAAGGGGAGGTTGCTATGGACCAGTATGAACAATTCTTTTCAACTCTAGAGATGCCCCATATCTCTTCTTCCAATAGGGAACTACTGGAAAAAGAAATTTCATTACAAGAGGTAAAAGATGCAATAAAAGGCCTTAGATCAGGCCGTGCCCCTGGAGACGATGGTTACCCATCAGATTTTTACAAAAAATTCAGTGACATACTTGCCCCTAGGTTATTGGATGTATTTCGTGGCGCGCTGTCAAAGGGTCTACTACCTGTAAGTATGAGGAAAAGCTTGATCACAATAATTCATAAGAAAGGGAAAGATCCTCAGCAGTGTGGCAATTATAGACCCATCTCACTGGGAAATGTAGACGGTAAGATACTCGCTAAAATACTGTCAAAAAGATTGGATGGTATACTCCCCACAATAATACATCAAGACCAAGTAGGGTTTATTAAGGGACGATCATCTGCAGATAACTTGAGAAGGCTACTACATATACTATGGGGAAACAGAGACAGCCCAGACCCTGTTATGGCCTTCTCTTTAGACGCAGAGAAGGCCTTTGACAGGGTTGAATGGGGCTTTTTATTTTATACATTGAATAAATTTGGTTTTGGGCCATTGTTCTTAGCATGGGTCAAATTATTATATGTGGACCCCATGGCATCAGTGTTGTGTAATGGTATCTTATCCTCTCCATTCCATCTATACAGAGGCACAAAACAAGGCTGCCCGCTTTCTCCCCTCATCTTTGCAATTGCCCTAGAGCCTCTAGCTATTGCAATACGAAACAATGTAAATATTAAAGGGGTCATAGCGGGTCATCAGGAACATAAATTATTTTTGTACGCCGATGATATATTGTTGGTCTCGCGCAATCCACAAACTACTGTCCCGATAATTGGTTCTCTGATTGATAGTTTCTCTCAAATATCTGGTTACAAAATTAACTGGACCAAGTCAGAAGTAATGCCCATATCAAATACATCTACTGAATCACCTAGCACTGAATGGCCGTTTAGATGGGTCTCCTCAGGCATGATGTACCTGGGAATTAAACTTATGGGCAATATTATGAAAATGATGCAGGCTAATCTCCAGCCTATTATACGAAATATAGAATCCCTATTACATAATTGGAGTAAGCTGAACATATCACTACTCGGCAGGGTTAACTTAATAAAAATGATTATAATACCAAAGATTAATTACATAACTTATATGCTGCCACTTTCTTTTCCTGTTAAACTTCTAAAAGAATATAATAAATGCGTTGAATCATTTGTATGGCAAGGGAAAAAACCTCTTTTTAACCGTATTAAGTTATACGCTGCCATGGATGGTGGGGGACTCTCTCTTCCTAGATTAGACTGGTATCATTGTTCTTTCTCACTTGCACAACTGTCAAAAATTAACTTACCCCCTCATAGAGCCCCTGTTTGGGTGCAAATTGAAAAAGAAATACTTGATCCTTTTTGCATTGAATCTTTTGTGACACAGACAGGTCGGTCTTTACCAGTTCATAATCCTGTGTTAGATTTCTCACGGGAAAGCTGGAAAATGGCACATTGTCAGTGTTAAAAGCAATCCTTCGCTGACAACTGAAGCATCAATATGGTTTAATGCTAAGATCAGAATAGCTAAAAAGCCATTTTGCTGGTACCAGTGGGCTAAAGCAGGGATCCTACGTCTGGGGGATCTATATGATAACGGTCACTTGGTTACCTTCGAATATCTGAAGCAAAATTACAATCTGACAAGTAAAGACTTCTGGAAATATCTCCAACTCCGGCACTGTCTTCTCTCAGTCATGAGTTCTGGACCTGACCCAAGTACTAAAATTCAAAGTTTGCTACAATATGTTAGCCGTAAAAAAGGTGGCGCATCAATTTTTTATAATCTCATTAGAGATGCTAATGCACCGAAGCTTGGGAGTCTAAAATTGGCTTGGGAAAAAGATATTGGAGAATGTATAGAACAACAACAGTGGAATGAAGTCATATCCGGCTGGCACATTCCTGCTCGAGAGGTCCAGACACAGTTCACCAATTATAAAATCCTTCATCGATCCTACTGGACCCCAAGCAGAATGGCTAGACTCAAACTAAGAGAAGATGATCTATGTTGGCGTTGTCATAACGAAACTGGGACACTGGTGCACATGTTGTATGGCTGTGATATGGTCAGGGACTTTTGGGATGAAATAATATCTTTTATAAATGAACTGTATTGTATATCTCTGACCAAAAGTCCAGCGCTCTGTATGTTGGGAATTATCCCTAGTAAAGCTAAAATGTGTGATTTGAGAAAATTATGGTGCCGACTGGCCATGTTAACAGGATGCAGAATTATTGTTAGACAGTGGAAAAGGACTTCACCTTCATCTTTCAAAAATTGGATCGAATTAATGACCGACATAGTGCGATATGAACGAGTCATATCTAGACTCTCAGGACACCAGGATTCATTCCTGAAAACGTGGAGCCCATTCTTGGACTATATTAAAAAATGGACAATGCCCAAGGACTGATCTCACACATCACGTAAAGTGAATTTCAGCTAACAAAGCTTGCTGTTAACATATGTATAGGTATAAGTTATCTTCTTATTTTTTTTTTTTAATTTATTTATTTATTTATTTATTTATTTATTATTATTATTATTTTTGCTTGTTTGTTAGTTTGTTTTTGTTAAGGTATGTTGATAAATTTAATTTCGGGCTTAGTTTTGTTTGGAGATATAGGGAGGATTAGATGGGTAGGGGGTATTCACACTATGAAAATGTCCTAGGAAATGTCTTTAAGTGTTCATGTTTTGATTAAATGCTGGACTTAAATATCAATTAAAAAAAAAAAAAAAAAAAAAAAAGTAGAATGTACCGTGAGCTGGACATTATGGCAAAATAAGTCCTGCATCACCCTGTCAGGGTTTATTTATTTATTTATTTTATTTAGCCAGTGATTTATTATAACGGTATGTTATCTCTTATTTACTGTCATGTTTAAAGGTCTTTCAGTCATACTACTGTGAATAAAAAGTTGCTTACAAAAAAAAAAAAAAAAAAAAAAAAAAACTCACCCAATGAAATAAAAGAGACTGTGGCCAAACACCTCCATTTTTTATTGTAGATAGATTTTATTGTAGGAAGTGCCAGGAACTACTGGCAGAACTTCTATGGTGGACCAGTGTGAGTCAACGAGGTGATGTGAGTTACTGAAACAAAGTGATTAAACCATCTTTATGATGTAAAATGAAAAATAAAAGAACTTCAGTTTGGGACAATGGTTTAGTCTGGGACAGAGTTCAGGACAGCTGTGGGACAATGAAGGAAAAAGGTTTTGAGCCCTGATGATTTGGTCCCTGGTTCTGTTTCCTGTTGCCTTCACTAAGAATAACAAAGAATCTCGCTTGTCATTATGTTTTATACATTTAAATGACTGTCAGACTAATGCAGATAAAATAAGAACAAACCCATCAGCACCCTCTGGTGGAAAAACTGTGTAACATAACTTATGCTTGGAATTTCTCCACTGACATTCCTTACTACTACTACAACTAAGGACATGCAGTGTTTGTTTCATGTATAAAATATCACACATTTTTAAATGTGTAAGAAATATTTTATATGCAACAAATATAATGTGTAACAAGTATAATGTGCGTACTTGCATTCATTCTTGAGATGTTTTCCTGTTGATCAGATCAGAGGTTATGAAACAGAAATAAAAGCTCAGTGTAGTGAAGTGATGGATCAGGTTTTAAGACACAAACTGCTTTCATCATTTTTATGATCCTGGTCATGAAGTTCAGTCGTCCTTCGACCACCGACTGAATCTGCACACCAGCACATTCTTCACTCAGACTTCTCAGAACTGCGTGTGTGTGTGTGGTAAGATGCTGATGAGGTGGGTTCCAGGTACACTGGGTGTCATGGTGGATCTGGTAACAGTGTGGTCTCAGTGTCAGAGCTGTGTGTAAATCATGCTGTTAGAGTTTCACTGACACACCCACCCACACGCTCAGACTCACGCTCACACACACGTTTTTTTTTTTTTAAGTTTGATTCCGTTCATGTTCAGACACACTTTGCTCTGGTTTCATTTGGAAACAAATGTGAATCAGACCAGTTACAGCCCCAATGATGATGTTACATCACATGTTACACAGGTCTGTCCTGCTGCACTTATCATCAGCTACCTGTGAATACGAGCCTACTACTACTATTACTACTATGACGAACCACTGGAAAATATGTTGGGCAACGCTGGTGACGAGGACGGGTAAAAACACCCCCAGAATATGTTCACGGCAGTTTACTTAAAGTTTAGTCTGACACAAAGGATGCGTCTGCTGTCTGAAATTAGCACCTGAGACGCTAAAAGTACGAACATAAACAAGCTACCAGGTGTTAGCTTTTCTTTTGCAGTGATGTAGTCATTTTAATGCTAGTTCACCTTCCAATGTGTAAATGTTCCATGAAAAAACAAGTTCCCCTACTACACTATTTTGCAGCAGCACCATTGCTGCATCCTGGGCTAAGTGCTGCCCAAAGTGGACCCAGGAGGTATGACATCAACTATGGCTAGCATGCTACAAGCAAACTCAGAAAACAGCAGACTTTCCTACAACTGCATTAAATTTTTGATTTTCATGTTCCTATTTTTTAAAACACAACTTAAAGGGCTAGTTCACCTAAATTGCACAGAAAGCAATGTTTCCTCACTGTGCCTACAGTATTGGTATTGAGCTAAAGAAACCTTCAAACAGATTCAGACAAACAAATTCAAACAGGTCTGGTTTTGTGTTTGTCAACTGCTTCCCTGTTTTGGAAATAATACAAATAATAACTTTTATAATAACCTATAAAAGTAATATTTCCCTGATTACTGATCCGAGCTCATTCTCAGGTTATGTGTCAGTAACTTCTGCACATGCTCCGTGCACCCATCCCTCCCCCAGTAGCAGTTGTGCATAACTGTGACACCTAAGTTGTTTGACACGTAATGTGACAGGCAGGTCGCCGAGCCGGAGCGTCATCGGGGATCCTCTTGACACCCACCCTGGGGTCAGAGGTCAGGTGGTGTCCATAGCAACATGCCAGTTACATAACCTCCTTCTCACTTTCAGTAAATACTGATCAGTTTCACACTGAAGTTATGTAGCTGTCGTCTTCCCGAAAGTTTTATTTTAGCCGCTGTTTGTGCTTCATTCACAAACACAGTAGTTTGTTCCAAACTGTTTACTGCAGCTTGACACAAACACGCCAAATAAAACCATCAACTACCAGGATCTGTTCCAGAGAATCTCACACAAAATTAACAAAACTTTGCTAATATCAATATAAGGTTTCAATTTTTTATAGCAGCTATGGAAAGAGTGGTGGGCCCTGAGGAGGGAGGTCTGTCAAATGCTGCCACAAAAGGGTAAAATAAGATTTGTATTTTTATTCAGGATAAGAAGGTAACAGTCTGCACATTTGGTATGACAAAATATGCAACAGCCTAAGAGAAATCAAAACAAATCTGTAAGAAAGGAACATATATTTATGTTTTTCCCTCCAAGCTGACAGTAGAAAAATGATCGGAAAGAGAGATGAACATGTGATGAACGTCACTTGATCCCAGACTCAAAACAGACATTTCTGTGGAAAATCAGTTTATTTCAATGGAATCAGGGGGGCAAAGTCAGTTGTGTTTGACTGAGAAAACTGAATTCGAGGGTGGTGATAACATGGCAACATCACCCACAATGCATCCTGATATATGTAGGCACTACTGCACGGTACAGAGAGTCAGTATAGCAGCACTGAGGATTTTTTTTTTGCTTCAATTGACTAAATTTACCATCAACACTGAGTGGACATCCACATGAAAAGAGCCAAAGTTTCCTTTTAACCTCCTCTGAATAAATCCCTCCACATAAGAGAAATGGTTGGCAGATAGTTATGAGACAGGAGATGGTGCAAAGACACCTCTTGAATAAACTCTTAACTTGTTGTCCGGCTAGCTAAGAGAGCTACTGTGACTGACTGACTTTAGCATGTTCCTGGCTGGCTAGCATGTTAACCATTGGGTTGCAGCCAATTTCAGAACCCATTGGAGACTGATGACAACGAGCCTTGAAGGGCAATGGCCAATTTCAATAACATTAGATGTGCAGCCCTACTTTACACTCATCACAATCCCAGAGCCCAAAGTGATGTCTTCAAAATTCTTCTATTGTCCAACAAACAGTCCAAAACCTGAAGACTCTTCATTTACTGCAAATCCTCACATTTAAGAAGCTGGAACCAGCAAGTGTTTGACATTTTTACTTAAGATTTATCAAAATAGTAGGCAACTAATCTAACTCTAACTGCAGCTCTGCTAGACGTGGAAATCAGAATACTTCCAATATGTTTACAGATTCTGCATTTATAGGCTGCGAGATCAGCTTTCGGCCTGCAGCTGCATCACCACCTGTCGATGATGCAACTTTGACAAAAGAATAAAACAGCATCATGTTCACTGGGATGGATTACGTGTCTGAAGTAGGATGAGTCTCTGCAGGTTGCAGTTGAAAGTCAGTTAACTGAACTGAAACCAAAGGCAGGAAATCTAAAAACTGAGGACAAAAATGTTCTTCACCAATGTAAAATAAGCCTGTAACAGGAGCAACACTTGCAGGAGCATCAGTGAGATCCTCTGGACTTTAATGTAAACGTACTTTTTCTTCTTCTCTGCCGTCGTTTGTGCGGTTTGAACGGTGGATTTTCATTCCTACATCTCGACACAGCAAACAGCTGCTGAGCTATCAAAGTCCAGTCCATCATCCTCAGCCTCGTGTTAACACACCACCACACTCATGACCAAAGCTCTGAGTGTGTGCATGTGCGTGTGTGTGTGTTGAGGAGGGGGTTTCATCCCTCTGACATGGAGGGCTTAGCCGACCCGGAGCACAACAATGGTCGTATTGAGGAGGACGTTGCCCCGCGTGGCCTGGCGTGGATAGAGGGTTATGGAGGAGTTCGGGGGTTGATGGGGATGTTTTTTTGGGGGGGGTCGTTATGCGTAGAGACCCTGAGCCCTGCAGCTGTCGCCTGGCACGCTCCAGCCTCGGGGAGAACCGACAGCTCACGTCAGTGCCAAGTGTCCTGCAGCAGCCGATGGCGGGGGCCTCTGTCATCGTGGGGCATCTGGAGGGGGAGGTTTAAGGTAGGAGGCGGCTGAGGGGGTGGACCAACGACCACCACAAAACCGCCCGAGCTCCCCACAAGCCGCCTCCCTCCCTCCTCCCTCACCCCTGGGCTGCATGTCACCCAGCTGCTTCACCCACTGATGCCCCCGTTAAGATGGAACGTGTCACAGTTCGAGCGTCAAGCCGTTTATGCCGCTTACACGTGATCTGTTGTCGAGTCAGAGCATCAAAACCAGCAGCTGTCAATCACTTGCACCAAGTAGGCGACTCATCAACCAGCGAGATTACAGGAAATACTTTCGACAAGCTCACAGACTTTAACATTCACTGTAGCTGCAGTCAAATGAGCAGAAGTCAAAACTGTGAACGGCACAGTGCAGATTCATCACCACAGATATTTTTCTACTTTCAACAGATTTTAAGTGAACGTGGTGTGATATGCTATCTATCTCTGCTGCTTGTGTTTTCTCTTGCAGATTTCTGGCGCTGGTTCAAGAGATTGTTCAGACTGAAGACAACATAAAGGAAGTTGAAGGACTCTCTGTAGTCTGCTCTCTCTGAATAAAACAACATAAACACAGCAACTGCATGACATTCGTCTCCTATTCAGTAATCGGAGCAGCAGAAATACCATTGTAAGCCATCTGGATGTCACTCTAGTTGTATGTGTGTAGACCATCATCGCTCTGTTTCATATAATGAAGGAAAGAAATGAAATGAAAACACACTATGAGGAACAGAATGAACACATTATGGCCCGATCGAGTATGATGCATGTAGAGATATCATCAGGTGAAATCTGACACTATAGATCTAAATCTACCCCAAAGACATATACAGCAATACTCCCATTAAACCTCTTGCATCAACTATAAATAAAGCATAAGGATCTATGGCTCTTAAGTTGTATATGAACACAGTAATGCTAATTAGCTAAACACAAAGTACATCTGAGGCAAATGGGAATTGTTTTGCAGGTACTTTGTCTTGAAATATAGTATTGGACATATTTTGACCAAAGCCACAATGCGATCATGGCTAAAACCATTAGCCTACTTAGCACAAAGTAGATGAAATTAATTAAAGTTGATCCAGCATGTGAAAATATAAAACAAGCTTATTATGTAAAAAGTTTAAATAAATGAACATGAACTGTATGTAAAGACATGAGTAAACTGACGATACGTGCAGAGTTAATGTGCACGATGAGTAAAACTTGAGCTGTGTGTCACTGTGGACTTCATCCTGTCCAGACTGGTTCCTGACTGGATTTCCCCAGCTCACACACACTCTCCACACACACACACGCAGAGCTTTACTGAGGTTTTAGATAAAAATAACTGGGGAGTCAAGTTGAGTCAAATTTATTTATAGGACAAATTTTACACCGTGACGCAACCCAGTGAGCAGCGTTCAACAAACATCATTCAATAAAAACAGCAGCCACAATAAACAGTTGGGAATAACAACTTTAAGAAATACTTTAATAATGGAGGAAGGAAAAGAAAAACTAGTGGAAAAAAATCTCCCTACATTCAGGGTTTCTGCAGTAGTTTAACATCCCTGTGGTCGTTGGCCTTTTGCACATGCTCCTCGGCTTATTGGCTGATCCCTCCACATATTACATCACTCCCGTCCATATCGTGTTGCTCAAAAGCTGAAATATTCATGGTGACATCTGTTTAATTAAAAATCCAGGCCTGATCGATCTGTGCCAAACCGCAAAGTGCAGAGGTTTAAACTGCTGCCCTCCTCCTCCCTCTGCATCACTTCTTGTTCTCTGTTCTTCCAGAGAAGCAGCGCTCAGCTCACAGTTGGTTTATTATTTATCTGCCGGCATTGAGCCAACAGTTGCTGTTCTGCCTCTTGTCCTATCTGAAGCCCTCCGCTGCCACCTGGGGCTGTCACTTCACTCCACCGCTGCTGCTGCTGCTGCTGCTGCTGCCCTCGGAGCTCAGAGACGTCTGCAGAAAACCACTTCGCCCTAAAACATGATGGATCGGATTCAAATGGGCAGCATGTTTAGGAGGAAGTCAAGACGTCCAAACTTCAGTTTTGTCTCAGTCGGTTCTGACAGACAAAGTTTCCTTTACAAGGTCCTTGATTTTGGCTTGAAAGATGGTTCCTCAGGTGGAGCAGGAAACCCCAAAATATCTGACCTCATCACATATTTATACTAGATCTTCACACTGGACAAATTAAATCAAAAATTAATACATTCCAAAACACTAACCTTGATCAAAGTGTTTTATGCCCTCATTAAGCGTGGTATTTAATGACCAGATGTTTAATTGGACTAAATTTGGTATTTAACAAAAAAAAAAAAAAAAAAAAAAAAAAAAAAAACTTAATCAGCTGTAAATCTGAGATCCAGATGTGAATCCCAGAACAATTCATCTTTGGAGTGTTTTCTGTTCATCACATAGAGGAGCCAAAACCACCGGTTTGTCAGCTAAAGTCTGCCATGGATCCCAGTCATAGCCGTCTGTTTATTCAGATGTTGTCGATAACAGTAGTATTTTCATATCATGCAAATCCTCTGAGCTCTGACAATCTGCAAGTTTTCTTCTGAAACCAAACACGGCAGCTTCAACGAGAAATGTGTTTTTCTGAGAATTCACCTCTTGATGAGAGGCAAGAAGTAGCAGGACGAAGTTTTAAATGTCTTTTGAAAGAGGTTCACATGGATGGTTGGGTGTATAAAACTTCAACACCAGAAACTAAAGTTTCATAACATCTGCCTCCAACAATCAACATTGTCCATTGATTGAATGTCCAGTGATTTAGTAATTTAGTAATTTAGTAATATGCAGGTGATTAGACATCATGGTTATTTATGTTAAAACTGGACTAAATTTGTTTGAAAAAAATTTTTTTTTGAGCAGGTGATCTTGACCCAGTAGTCACAGATTTGTAGATGTTAAAATTCACTTTTTTTTGAGCACTTGAAGGATTTCTTGTTGATGTTGGCTTAAAAGCTGAGGTACGTTTTAGTTGCCTCATCTAACGAAGGTCCTTTTGCTCTCTTCTGAAAGTCTTGGGGGAGTTGGGTATGTTGAAATCCATCATGAAATGAATAATGAAGTAAGGATCTGATCTAATGGTTGACTGTTGGACTCGGGACCTGAAGAACCTCTTTCTCAGACCAAAATGTTGTCCGTTTGATAAAGTGGTTTGCAAGAGTGACGGATCTTTCCATCTCTGGTTGCCTAAACTCAAGCTGAACATAAAAATAGAGTTGGCAGATAAGAAAACACTCATATAAGTCTTTTTCGAAGACAAAACAACATTTTACTTTTCAGGATATGGATAGTTGTTGGGACTTGCTCTGACTGAGGAGAAAAGGTCAGTCCAGGTCTGACAATCTGATGAATTTCAACATCCATAACTGCAGCAGTTGTTCGTCTGTTAAACCTTAAGCATCATCACAGAGACGCCAACACCTCTTCACCCAGTCTACCTGATCCTCATATCCACCTCTGCTCTCTGTGTTTTCAGAGGCTGTAAAGCCTCCAAACAGAGTCGCAGTAAAGATCGGGGGCCCTCCATCAAACCGAGGCCGCTCGCCCACCGCCTCCCTGTGTGGTCACTCGTAAACTCGTCCTCGTGGCGACCCGTGATGCTGCCACTTGCCTTGTGTGTAAAAACACCTCATTAAAGAGCCCGTTACCTTCGGACGGTGTGGCGCTCCGAGAAAACAACACCTCACAAACACTCACGCACAGATGGTTTTTTCACTTCTGAAGTGAGTCCTCGATAAACAAATCCACCTGAAAACAAAGAGCTTTCACTGCTGATCGACACCCAGATGCAGTTTCATTCACGTCTTAAAGAAGCAAAGGGTCGTGTTGTGTTACAGTCGGGTCACAAAATGTCTTTACATCTTCACTGAGGACAATGTAAGAGTCTTCTTCAGTGGTGTTTTTTATTTTAATGGAAGCCACACGAGTGTGGAGGTTTAAGAGGAAGAGGGAGAGACCAGATCGCTCCATCATGTCACGTATGTCAGCCAACACAACTGAAATAAAGTTCTGTGGCTTTGAACAATTAAAAGGTTTAAGTCCACATTGTTCTTCATCCTCCGTTTTTACAGCAGTTAGAACACAGATTCCTCCAAACTGAATCAGAGGTCAGTTACTCATGGCAGCATTTAGAGGCGATGATTCAGTTTTACTGCTAAAATGTTTCTTGTGTTTGTCAGACCGTCTAAATGTGAAAACCAGATACTGAATGACAATGTTTCATATTTGGCACAGATGTGTTGACAGGCCTGATATATCGGTCACAGTGGTTTTCTTGGACTTTTGGCAGAGCTGTCTGTTCATTTCTAATAGGCAGAATGCTAATTTTGACACTAAAATACCAAATCTAAGGATTTTCTTCAATACTGAAAAGGTGACCAAACTGAACTGTTTCTGACATTATTTTTAAGGAGGATAAAAACTTCTAACTTCTAGATAAAAACTCTAGCCCCATCTGTACATGCGATTCTTACGTAAACCAAAGTATGTTTAGAAACATCATTTTCCTCCAGGAGTTTATTGTTGGTATTGCTTCTGTTAAAGGTACATTTTGTTGTCTAATGTGATAATAATGATGCCATCCCACAGTACGGCAACTTTACTTCAGGATGATTAAGGATGAATTTCAGGAATCATAATTAATAACAAAGGTGGTACCAAATTATTGTTTTGCAAGTTCTAATTCAAGACAGGCAAGTCATGAGTCAAGACTGACGAGTCCCAAGTCCTAAACTTTGAGTTCTAAGTCCTAAACAAGTCATAATGCACTCTTCACCAAATGAAATGCAATTTTCACAGCAAAGCCTTGACTTACCGTTCTTTGTGCATCTTTAAACGTTAAATAAAGTTGGAGGTTGTTGTGGCTCTGTAATTTTCAATCCCCGTGTTTTTCATACTGCAACTCATTTTTTGTTGATCACCTTGTAATTTCTGTATGAAAATGAAATTCTTTGGTATAATTTTTTCCGACTGCAGCTAGTTAGTTTTTCATGGTTCTCTCCAGTGTCTTGATTGGATGTTGTCTGATTGGTCCAAACCAAGTGGATTTGGGGAATTAAGTGTCAACTTGCTGAGAATGAATAGTGTTAGCGTCAGTTGACTCACCCCTAATTTACACCAGGCGCGGCTGCGCTGCGGCACCCAGAGTGATACACAGCCATTCTAGTCAATGCTTGCGTTTATACCAGATGCGGCGCGGCGCGTGTTAGCTATGTCCCAGAAGCGGCGCGGCACTCCGCTCCACAGAGAATACGCAGCAAGTCTATTTTTGACAGATGGTCAATTTTCAAAATAAAACATCTCGTGTCGACGACGGATCGTATTTCACTTCATTCATTCAACATTACGTCATACCTGGCGACAACAGGTATGTTTCATAATATTGAGATGATTATAGAGATATATTTTTCAATCAAACAAAGCTCCAAAACTTTGATCCATGACTTTGAAGACTACAGCACAATAAAGAAGGAAATAACAACATTAAACACAATTAAAACATACAAAAAAAGAAACTACATAACTACATAGACTACTTACCAATGGTAGAAGCACAAAAATCAAGGAAAAATGACCAAAAACGACGAAGTAAACAAGTCAACAACTGCTCCGCTTCTGAAACGCTGCTGGTGTGAATTGAAGTCGCAAATATGACGGAACATAACCGCGGTGCAGCCGCGCCTGGTGTAAATTACGGGTCAGACTTTGTCCATGACTCCATGCACAGCCCAAAATTTGTGATGCTGTGGACTGCACACATCATTAATACAACAATGACATAAAGATCCAGATGACAAAATGGATACTACTTTTGAGGAGAAGTTGTGCGAGGAGCCCCTCCGTTACCCAAATTCATATAAGTGATCTGAAAAAATAGGAGGACAGCCAAATGGCAATGACCTCCAATGACCTCGCAATTGCACTAAAATTGCGATATGACCAAGTGCACTATCCAAATCGCAGAACCAGAACCAAATCGCAATTTTTTTAAAGAGGAAAAATGTGTGAAAAAACAGCATCATAATGAGGTGCTGTAGTGCTGCATAGATTACCTAGCCTGTTCTGTTCTCCAGATGATAGAAAACATGGTTGTTTGGAACAAACCTCAATAAATATCACATCATCATGATTTAAGTGAACATGAAAATTGTAATGCAAAACTGATCATTTCCACTAATCATATCGCATATCGAAATTTCAGTCAAAATAATCTCAATATGATTTTTTACCAAATCGTACAGCCCTAGCTGACATACACCAGTACTGATATAAACTTGTGTATATACATTTAAATTGCCCTGGCTGGTTCATCTATCTAGCTCTAAATGTCACTGCCTGTGCTCAGCAGGGGTTCTTAGATGTCACTCTCATTCCTAACATACTGAATGTGATCTTCACTGTATCAAGCTCTAAAGTATGAAGTAAATTTGTTGCTGTCGTGAAACAGGGTCCAATGAGATCAGACTACAAGATACCAGCAGTCACTGTAAGAATTTATGACTGTGATTGGCTAAACTGACAGTGAGGATCTAAAAAAAGAGGCTTTTATTGTAACTTTGGAAGAACATTTAGATTGTGTTATCAAGGGAATTGAATCACTAATCTTGTCACTGATAGAAGAAAGTCAGATTCAACCTTGACCTTTTCCCTCAGAGGTCAGAGGTCATTTCCAGCAGAACAAACCGGGCTCCAGACCAGTTTTAATCCTCTGGCACTGCCGCGGCCCCCCTGCACTGCCCCTTCAAACTATCAATAAAAGGATTCCAACTTGGCACAACGCTCAGATTCTGCAGATTGAGTGAACGATTAACACACAAGAGGCTCTCAGAGCGGCAGAAATCCCTTCTCTGCCGCGCGGTGTCCTGTTACCCAGCACGATTTTCAGGGGTTTTAGCGTCTTCCTGTGGAAATCAATATATTCTCTGTGGTGAAAATGATTCACGGTGAAGGTTTGACCAAAGCGAATCCTGAGCTCAGCGGCCGCCCGCTGCTGCTGCTGCTGAAAGGCCATACTTCAAAGTGCTCATCCACAGACCTTCAGATTAACCCCCGAACAACTCAGCCAGCAGGCAGCCAAGTTACTTTAACATTACTGTACACATGTGACATTATCTGTGATTTGTAAGAAGGTATAAGATTAATCCTACAGAGGAAGAAAAGTCACTGCAGCAACAAAAGAGGCTGAAAAGATAAAACAGGTAGACATGAGAGTAGCATGAAGAAACTACTCTGTCATCTTCTGAGTTCAGTCTAAGGTTGCTCCCTGAAAGTTGATCAGTCAAATCAGCAGTCTGAGACCCCTTGGCCAATTGAGATATTATATATATTATTTATATTAGGTGATGCACTTACTAAAGGCATCCATGTGACACCATGTGCTGGTGTTTAACTGATGAGAGAAGGTGAAACCAGTGGTTGATGGACAAGTTTCGGCTGGGACGTTACAACTAACTATGAGTAGGGTTGGGTTTGTACTTTTCAGGGTACAGACTGAATTACATCTGTACCACAGAGTACTGATTCATTTTAAATCACTCTGAGCCAAATTTCGGTTTTGTGGGAGAGCATCTGGGTGAGAGAGTAACTTGAGAGTACAGAGAGAAAGACAGAGAAACAGAAAGAGAGAGCGCAGTGTGCGGATTATAAGGTCATGATTTCTGGAAAGAGACATTGTTTATGAATTTTGCAAATGTATTTCTTGGTGCTTTGAGCACCACAACCCGTGCGCCACTTCAGTTCCATTATATTCCAGAGCAAGCAGACATCTGTACAGGCCAGTATCTCCAAAACTCTGTAACTCACACAAAAAATATCTAGATGAATAAATAGCTTTACAGGTAGGAAGAAAAATCTGTATTTTTGATTTGCAGTAAACTGTCCTTCTAAAAGTGAGTGGGCTAAAACATGACACTCATCTACGCTGATAAGGAGTTTATTGTAGTGATGAATTTAAGTCAAGAGTCCATCCCAGTTTAAAGGTTCAGGGCCAGTTGCACAGTTCGCCTCAGAACGGACAAAGCAAACACTGGCTCTAGATACGGCCTTTCATGTTTTTTGCAGTTTCGTGGCAACCATAGGTTGTCTGGAAGGGGAGGCTGAGGTGAACTGGTTGCAGTCATGAGTTGCTGGTCTACTACTGCCTTAATTGGTTAGTATTTTTGCGTTATTGTGTGACTTCGGTGAATCCGAGCTAACCTTTTGAAACACATAAGTTTCACAATAACGCAAACATTGTGGCAGTGGTAGACTAGCAACTCCGGTGGTCTGTAAGGTTAAATTACTGTTTTTGCAGGGAGTCTAGTGGATTCCTGTTGGAAAAGGCTATCTGACAGCAACATAAAGCAGTGAAAATATTCTAAATATAACTTACACTTAAATAGATAATTTTAGGTGGCTAAAATACATTTTGCACTGACCCTGTCCACAGCACTACACCGGTAGTCTTGCTGCTTCTCCTGATGTGTTGACCGCCATCAACTGTAGGTAATACACTGACTATGGATAAGTACCTCATACAAGCACATTTAAAAAAAAAACCGAACTATCCCTTTAATTTTAAGTTAACTTACTTTGGTCAAGCTCATTTTAACATAATAGACTAACCCAGCTGGACTGACAGTTTGTGGCACATGTAGTCATAGAAAAAAAACCAAAAACCTTTATCTCCCTAAATGTAAGTGAATGTACAGATCTCGAGATAATCTTCTCTGCCTGGTCTCGTCTTATCAGTTTGGTAAAAAAAAGATGAAAGCTAAGTACCAGAGAGACAGTAAAAGTCCAGATCCTGGTCCAGGACCTGGAGGACCTCTGACTGCACAGGGTTAACATGTCCCAGGAGAGAGAGAGAGAGAGAGACACACACACACACACACACACACACACACACACACACACACACACACACACACACACAGAGTGCACCAGCCTAATCCCCCCAAAGCAGCAGCTTTAGTGTAATTCACGCCGCAGCTGTCCACTGCTGGAAGAATCGAGAAATTGTCCTGCACATGTTCAGCTGCAGGAACAAATGTCACGGAGCACGGCAAATGAAAAAACAAGATGGACTCCTGAACCTTACACACACACACACTTCCACCCCTCAACGCACACACATACAGTATAAACATGCACATGCCAGTGATGGCATGATGTGTAGTCAGGGAGGAGGGCAGGTGGAGACTGCCAGAGGTTTTATAGCACAGACAGCAGTGTGTGTGTGTGTGTGTGTGTGTGTGTGTGTGTGTGTGTGTGTGTTTGTGTTGGGGTTGATGAGGTCGTGTGGCCTGTAGTAAGTTGACTCTGAAGGCTGAAGGTTCTATCCAATCAAATTATTGGCTTTCAATTTATGTCATATTTTAACAATTTAACTTAAAGTTATAGTTTAAGCCTCTGGAAATGTGACTTTAAATAGTAAAAGGTGTTTCATTAAGCATCAACAAAGATCTCAGTGAAAATAAACATTTATTACTATTTAAAAAGTTTAAACAAACAACACATTTTGCTGTTTAGACCAGTCATTCCTTCTGTGACTGGGAGACTGTGGGTCACAGGAGATTTTATTTGGGTCAGCAAATAAATAAAAGACCATGCAAGAAATTCAACAAATTGAAGATTTATATCTGCAGTACACCTTTTATAAAGCATTTCAAATGTGCATATTGTTTTACTGAAGCTGCCATCTATGCTGCCATCTTGGACAAAAACTGTAATTTAATCTTGCAGAACACGGGAGTTGCTGGTCTATTACTGCTTCGATGAGTTGTGTTATTGTCTGACTTTGGTGTTTTAACACGTTTGTTTGGATCCAAACTAGTATCACGTGTTGCGGATGAAGGCAGCAATAGACCAGCAACTTCCTGCAAGGAAAAAATACTATTTTTGTCACTGATAACTGGTACAGATACACCAGTTACAATTTTCTTTGCCAATTCCGATTTTTTTAAGGGACTGACCTGCCAATTCCAATTTTCAGTCTTCAGTCTTTTCAGTCTTTCAACTATAATTGACATTAAATTTGACATTAAATTGAATGTTCATAATAAAACACTGACTATTAAATACTTTTATCATTTCCTCCAAAATTTCTCCAGGTTACAGCCAGGCCTTATTATAGAATTATATTGAGATTATGAACCAGAGTACGATCTCGGAAGGTCTCACATGATCTCATCTGGAAGTGGATGTAAACAAACCAGAGACTAAAAGGCTTTGCAGTGAGAAAAACAGAAGCAGAAGTTAACCAAGTCTTGATGAGAAATTGTTTGAGGAGATGCCTCGACACAGGTTCATTATTCTTCAGCCAGAACAGGAGGTGAGATTTTAACTGTCAATCTGTGAACAGCAGTATGTAGCTGGCTAACGTAGCCTGAAGAGCTAAAAAGTTTACCATTGTTTGGCGCCATCATCTGTTCCATCTCCTTGTAGACTGGCTGTCTTCTCTTTATCTTGTTACCGGAATCTATCACAGACACCGACTTCATGCAAGCACGTGTCTTGAGTGTGTATATAGCTGTGACCAGCGCTGATGTGGCTGTGAAAGCTGCACACATGACGTGACCATTCTGGCAAGAGTGGACCACATGTGAGCTGCCTCTGGCTCATGTACATCTACTGTGCCATCTGTTTGATTCATTCTTAGAGATAAAGACTTGGAGTAAAAATCACCTTCAGTTCATGGTTCAGTCAGGTGATATACAAATTGCAGAAGAAACATTTCCTCAATAAGAGAATTAGAAACTTTGATAATAATGTTTGACAACATTCTAACAATCAATCCCATCACAGAGAAAGATGTTTCTGACCGATCATGTGTCTTTCAGGAACACACAGTCCACTACCCCCAGATCAAGGTTGGTAGAATTCACTGAAAACACAAAGATGTAGTGTTGATATCCAGAGGCGGTTGTTACTGTACTTAAGTAGAGTACAGTAATGAGTAAATGTATTTACTTACACTCCATGACTGTCCTGGAGGTCAGAAGTTGCAACATAAATCTTTCTGTGAACTTTAATTTATGATTTAATTCAAGTGATTTGGAGACGCAGAAAATCTCAGATAGAAAGATTTTGTACTTTTGTTATTTCACAGCTCTGAATGTTGCTGCAGGTGCTGAAAGCAGAACAAGCGAATTAAAAAAAAAAAAAAAAACGCGCGGCTGGTTGAAGTCCTTCAACTCTGGTCACACCTCATTGTATTTTTGGCTTAGGAGCGGCCTCATGAATGTCCGTGCTAAAAGAGATCGTACGGACGGTTGAGATGAAAAGAAGCTACGATGAGAGGTTCTAAATTATGAATCATGACCATGATGGAGGTAAAACGTTACTGTCGGCTCTAAGTCAGATCCCAGCACACAGAGAACAAAGCACCTGAGAAATTAGATACTCATGGTGTTCAAAACTCCCTCTGGAAAGTGTTAGAATCACATTAAACAAACAAACGTGTCACAGTAGTGTGAAAACACTCAGGCAACCACGTGGCAAAATAAATGATCTGTATCTCCTTCTTTATCTAATCTTTGCTTTGTTTGTGAAATTTGTTGTGAGGGGTTTTGAACCTCAGGCACTACAATGAAAAAACTTCCGCAAATGTGGAAGTGGCAAAAACTGCAGTTCCTCTAACGACCACTTGAGGCTGACTTCAAAAGTGAGTCAATCCCCATTGACCTCCATGTTAAAATTCCCAACTTTACAGCAGAAATAAACACGTTTGCAGCCTGCTACAAAAAGCAGTTTTGGTCTCTGTAGCTAATTTTTCCATTCATGACGTGAACTCTACGCAGGCTGAATTTTTACAGACCTCACCTGGGTAAGTTATATTAAAGCTTAAAGTTATGTATAATTAAGGCCGTGGCTGCTTGGAGTGACAAGTGGGTGACATCCTCAGTGGCTAGCAGAGTCTGTGGTTTTGTTTTGCATCATGTGTTTTTTATTTGAAAACTTACTAGTAACTCCAACTTTTAGATAAATTTAGCAGAGCATTAACTACAATCTTTCCTTCTGAATTGAAGTGACTTTTAAAAAAAAAGTACAAAAAGCAATATAATGTTATATTGATATCATGATATGAGACTAGATGTAGTCTTATATTTTGGATGCTGTCATTTCATGATAAAAGATAAGTGTTCAATTAGAAGTGTTGTCTTTTCCTGGTTTTAAAGGCTACATTACAGTAAACTTACCACACTGATGCTGACTGCTCTATTATTTGCCTTTACCCCCTTAGTCAATATATCCACCTTACTAGTGATTATTTAACAAAAATCTCATTGTGTTAACAATTTGTGAAAGCCAAAATACTCATCCCTACAATATTGTCACAATATCTAGGTATTTGATCACCAATATGGTGATATTCGAATTTTCCCAGCCCTCATACAGTCCTTGAAGTAACATTTTACCACTGCGGAAAGATTCATGATTTATAGATTTATTTCAGCCTGTAATGGTTTGCCACTGAGAACACCTGACAGCCAAATAAAAATAGGTATCATGACTTCAGATCAGGTACCAGAGGAAGAGCGATGAGACGTTCAGGAGTCTCAGATCAGACAGGATACTTTAAATTTAGACAGAACATTTTCTCTGCTAGTCTCAGACTGATAAACAGACTGTGTGTGTGTGTGTGTGTGTGTGTGTGTGTGTGTGTGTGTGTGTGTGTGTATCATGCATTCCCAGCGCGTCCGTGGTCTTACTGAGCATTAGTGGACACATTTACCAACATGCCAGACAACTCAGGAAACACACTGCAGTGCTCAGCTCTGCCTCAGGGGGGAAACACTCAGCTGACAGAGCCTCTGTGGGCTCAAACTGTGATGACACTAAAGTCTAAAGACTAAATAAAGATTGTCTCAAAATCAGGCCTTTAGATGGGAGATTAACCCCCTCTGCATTATCATTAGTTTCTTTGTCATGAATAGAGCGAGTCAGCTTGAGAAGATGTATAATATCTTCTGTGGCTCTGCAGGGATGTCTGAAAATAACCTTGATGATCTCACTGTGATGTCATCGGGGTTATAATAGCTTAGTGACTAAAAATGCTAACTTAGTCAAGATCCAGTTTATTTTGGAGCTTTTTCTATATTAGATATTAGATCTCTTTAAATTTCGCACTCTGAATCTCAACAGAAACATCACTCTGCGTTATCTTATTTTATCCTGTTTCATGCTTTAGTGTCACTCAAAACATCGTGTTTGTTTCCCAAAGTTTGATTTATTTTATTTAGCTGATAGATGTGTGGTATAGTCAGTGGGGCTGACTGGTCCTCCTTAAAGGTCAGTCCACTTCATTGGGACCGGATCCGACCCACTTGTGGTGGACTGACCTTTAAGTTGGACCAGCTGACCCCACTGACCACAGATGCTAATATTTTTAAGTAGTGGCACCACAGGTCACCTGGCCCCTGAATCTGGTGGCACAAAGTACATTTTTGGTGGCCCACAGGTAAACTTGTGTAAAAACAGAACAGATATGCAATTTAACCCAACTTCACACAGCCTTCTTTCACTGTGATATTTGTGTTGTCCACTTTTCCTATGAATTGTGATGTTGTGTTTCCAATGAAACTGGTGGCACGCACACACTGCAGTATGGTTTGTACTTCTATATACTCCTATATTTTTCGTGCTGTTTTGTTTTTTCCACGGTCCACCTTTTGTGTTTCAGGTTCTCGTGTAAGGATCGTGTTTGAGTAGGCTTAGTAAACCCGGACTTCAGTAGCCCGCACACATGGCTGGCAACAAGTACTGTTCACTGTTTTCAGAAAATGCTAACTAGGGCTGTGTATTAGCAAGAATCTGGTGATACGATATATATCGATATATTGCGATACTGTAAGCAGGATGATATATTCCATTTTTCCCACCTAATTTTAGGAAAACTGACATTGTATAAAGAGTACACCACACTATGTGTTGTTTTAATTTGAGTTCAAAAAGTTTACTTTTTTATATAATCAGAACAGGGAAGATAGGTACCAACACTGCAATCCAGCAGTCGGGGGTTGAAACACAACACGAAATGAACCACTGCCATAAATGGTGATATCACAATATCACAATACAGTGAGAATCAGTACCGTATCACAAAATATAATATTGAGCTAGTTGATTTTTTCGATATTTTCTTACACCCCTAATATTAACTAAAATGTGTAAAGGAATCAGGATGTTTGTCGAACTGTAACATTGTGTTGACGATGGCTCACAGTACACAGGGGGCCACCTACATGGAATATTTGGTGGCCACAGAGTAACTTTTTTTGGCCACAGGCCATAAGGCCATGTGATGTCATTGTTTTATGGTAGAAGAGATCCAAACCACACGAGTTACAATGATGAGTCGATTAATCAATTAGTCATCAACTATTAAATTTATCTGTGACTATTTTGATAATCCTTTTTCACCATTTTGAACATTTTTCACCATTATCTGACATCTTATGGATCAAAAAACTAATCAATTAATCAAGAAAATTACTGACAGGTTAATCAATAATGAAAATAATCCTTAGTTGCAGCCCTAAACCAAACTGGTATCTCTGTCCATGACTAAGTAACACTTCTTTAAATCTATTTTCTCTTCAGCTTCTACCATTTTTGAATTTAATATAGTTAGTAGTATAGCACTTCTTTCTCCTGCTGTCAAGCTTTTTTGAGGCATTTAACAATGGTATGAAATTCTGAGAAAGCCTTGGTTAAAAAATATAATAATCTGTTCTGAAAGCTGCCAGCCTATAAGAAAGAAGCCTTCAAGTTTTCAGTTTAAACATGAAAACGTAACTCCTACTCTGACAAAATATATCACTTTCACGAGCGGGACAAACTATTTCTGGCATTTTTGGAGAATGAACTCTCTGCAACATCATCCTACACAAACACGTCAGCGTCCTGCTGAACAAGCGGCACGTAAACGTCTCTCGGAAAGATGATTTGTGACGCTGTAAGTTGGCTCTGATACGATCTGCTCTCTCATTTTACATTTCAGGCATTTCGCTGACTCTATTTATCCAAAATGACTCCCCAGCAGGGCAACAGGAGAATTATGAAAACACATGTCATGTTGTACTGTGAGCGGTGGAGGATCTTATCCCACAGATATCTTACAGTATCTGGGGCAGATACAGTTTTAGCATCGGAAGGATCCAGTGGGAATAGAGACTCGCAGAAGTCATCCTACAGTTCTCTGGCGGCCATGTTGGACGACATACTGTACATGAGATCCTGATGGATTTGGCTCTAATCTGACTTCCTACCAGCAACTTTCCAAATGCCACTTCTGCTGTGTGACGGGCTGATACAGTAACAGCAGAGATGAGTGAGAGCTGTGGAGGTTCATTGATGACAAAATTATCAAGGTACTAACTTTGCAAATATATTGTGAATAGTACTATATGAGAAAAAAAATGAAATATCAGACAAAATGGAGCAAAGAATTGAGAAGCTGAGCACTCCAAACACACTGAAATACACTGGACTGATGCGGTGCATCTGCAACAACCTTGTGCCTCCACTTCAGTTTGTCATGATTAGTCAATTTTAGTGCAACTCCTGCATGACACATGAAAAGTTGGCTGGCAGGAAGGAGTCAGAAGGTGGAGCTGGGTGGGGTGGTCAGTGGGTGGCCCTTGGCTGCAGATATTTGGAGCATAACAGTCTTGTCTCACCAAAAAGGTGAATGAATAGGCAAACGTAATTCCCCATCTTATCATAAGGCTTTTCATGTGTCATTTCATGCCATTTAGTCTGTACTTGCTTATACTGTGCAGAGACAGCGTGTTATTTTACACGCAAATGTCATAGAGAAAAAAGTCAGGTGATGTAGTACAAAGAGCGAAAAAAATTTGTGTCTCGAGGAAGTTGGGGTGGATGGATGAGCTAAACAAACACAGGGGTTTATGTCCTGCATGAAACCAAAAATTAAAGTTAACTTATTTCAACATAAGCACATAAGTTAACTTGCGTGACGTACTTATGTCCATAACATAACTTCCATAAATGAACATTCTCATTTTAACCCACACAACATTCTTTTCCAAGACGTAACCAAACTGTGACTTTCACATTAACCACAACGAAGATGTCTATGACGGTATTGTTATCACTACTACCACCAAATGGCATCAAAAAAAAAAAACTTAAAATGTGTCAATATGACATGCGAAATGTCCTTAAAAGTGTCATGCTATTTATATGTAAGTGCCCTCAAAGTCTCAATGTCGATCTCACATCCTAGCAATTCAATTAATAAGTGTTTAAATTTGATTTTGTGCATGTAAAAGTTGCCATTATTAAACTTGCATAGCGTCACAAGAAACAAAAGATCTTGCCCTGACTAGAAAAAAAATGCATAATGCAAACTAAAAATAATTAGATTTCTATCTTTCAGCTTCAAAAACTAAACGTGCAGCACTTGTCATTTCAAGCACTAGAGCAGGAAGGTAATAAGTATTTTTGGCTCTGTGATTGTGTGCAATGGAGAAGTGTTTGGAGAGAAATAAGACCCGTGGAATAAAGGTTGCAAGTATTTTTCCTGTTTATAATGCTGCAGTTTTTTGATGACGCAGCTCTGGTGCAGTGGAAAATTCTGGACCCCTCCTCCTCCTGTCGAGCTCTGCGTGCTCAACATGATCTTGTGGATTCATTAAACTCGTCCTGACGTCTTTTCCTGTAAAGACATACCCAGAGAAAGGTCTCATACCCTGGGCACGGGCAGCCTGGCCCTCGCTGACGCTCCAGACTAAAATAGTGCCATAAAGTCATCCATCAAACAAGTAGGCCAAGGGTCAGTAACGAGCCAGCAGCCGAGGGAAACCACAGAGATAAAACTGAACCCAGTGGGAACGTCCAAGAATATTCCTGAATTCACACTCCTCAATTTTTAGACTGCAAAGTATTTTTCCTTCCTTCCACACTTTCTTTTTTCATTTCATAAAGGTCAACCTGCAGAGACTTCAGAACACTAAACACTAACTTAACTTTATTTTTCAGTCTAAGCAGTGCATTCAAGATCACTCTGATATCTGATCAATAATGGCAAGAATAATGTGAATTTGATTGTTCCTTTCTTTACAAACGGTCAGACTATCACAACTCAGATATTTGTGTGTGTCTGGGTAAAATAAGATAAGAAGAATTCATTAATAAAACTCTTTTTAAAATGCTCGCAAATGCATCAACATGTGGCGATAATGGAACACAAAGGCAAAAATGCTCACTGATGATTTATGGAATGAAATACATGCACATCCTAAAGAAATAAAATGCTGGACCATACACGGACTAATGTAAGAAGTCCACGTACACTAGCGAGCCTCCAAATGCAAAAAATGGTTATCACCGTGGTGTCACTCGGTTCATTTCGGTGTGCTATAATAATCATCTTGCAGAGATTTTAATACAGCGGTGGACAAGTACTATTTCTGGAGGTTCGTTCAAGAACATTCTGACCTCAGATATTTCAGGCTCCTGCTAAACAGGAACCTTTACAATTAAAACACAAACATTTAAATCACAAGGTCTGAGCTGCTCATTTTTTTCTGTCCTCTGGGTTTAATTTTCTGACAGCAGAGCTTGTTAATCGAAAACTATAAGAATCTTGTCAAATGTACGTAATTTTGATGCACCTTGGTGGCTGAATGGTTACAGTGCATGCCACATGGCCACAAGCATTGCTGGTTCAATTTCAGCCGGTAACCTCTCTCCCTGTTTCCTGTCTAGCTCGTCACCTATCACTAACAACAAAAGGCAAAAATTATCCCAAATGCTTTGACCTGGCTGGGAGTCAATCAGGCACCAAGCTTTGCATTCACAGTCATATTGTGAATCAGTCTGCTTAATGTACAGGGATGTAAACAGAAAAAACCCTTGTGCTAAAACCAGTCCATTACTAGGACTGGGACAATATGCCTATCTCCTAGTACACAATATTTTGATACTGACTCCATATGTATTGTGATTCTCAAGTATTGAGATTCTACAGCTTTTTGACATTACAATTTATTGCATTTAATTGCTTTTTGTAACACTAGACTGTGTGGAAAAAGTTGAATTATACCCTTCTAGAGACTGTATATGACTGATATTGACTGATATCACGTCAGTCTGACTTTTTGAGTTTTATTTCAGCAGCATCACTGCTCTACTGCATATTAAAGTCAAAAATAAAATACCTTTTGAAGTAAACCACTAAATGTAGCTGTTCCTGCTCAGTAAGCTAGTGCCCCTGGCTGTATTTTTAAACCCAGTTAGCGTTTTGACCCTTTGAGGTTGCTGTAACTCTCCAGTGTGGAGTGTTGAAGCCAGAGTGACAGATTGAGTGTCGATGTGAAGCCAGGATTAGGTCATTTCCAGAGATCAGAGGAAATATCTGACAGACTGAGCACACTCCATGTTATAGGGATAGTTCACCCAAAAATGAAAAACTAAACCTGACCTTCAATCAGCACGAAGGTGAGTAGATAATGACTGAATTTTCATTTGTGGGTGAACTATCTCTTTAAGCATGTTAAGTGAAATGTATCTGTTACTTAAGGTAGTGTTAGTTATTAGGTAGTTATTTACTTATCAATAAAATGTTTAAATTTTACTTTGGAGCGGCTGTGGCTCAGACAGTAAAGCAGGTTGTCTGCAGATCACATGGTTGCAGATTCAACCCACATCTCCCCCTGGCCACATGTCAAAGTGTCCTTGGGCAAGACACTATACCCCAGTTTGCTCCCCAGCACACTGCAGATGCACAAGCCAGTGCATTCCTAAATTGGCAGCCCCAAGCACAACAGGGAGGTTGTGGCAGAAAGGGCAGACAGCATAAAAAATGTTTTTCTCATCCTCAGTTAAACACGGTGCACTCTTTTGTTTGAGATATATTTTGTTATAAGTGTTGCCCTTGCCGCCTTAGCATTTCACATTACAAATGCTGCAGCAAGTGTTGTCTGCATCAAGTTTTAAAAAGTGAAACTACATTACTGTAGTTCTAAGAGTAAAATATGCAAACAAGGCAAGGAGTGAATGTTTCAGGATCTGAAGAATGATGTGATGCTTCAGTAGGACTTCCATCATCACTGCTGCACTGTGACAGACACTAATCACATCAACTCTAAAAGATAAGTGGGATTACTTATGAACACTGAACTTGTCTGTGAGAGTCATTCCTGCCATCCAACTTTAATGTGACTTCAGACACACAGAGAGAAGGTAATGCAGCGCTTCAGTCGGAGCCTCAAGTCTGAGAAAAGCCTCCCACCGTGTCTGTACAACGAGACAAAGAGCAGACAAGTCTCCGTC
The DNA here is from genome assembly GCA_034769285.1 of Lutjanus argentimaculatus. Lineage (NCBI taxonomy): Eukaryota > Metazoa > Chordata > Actinopteri > Lutjaniformes > Lutjanidae > Lutjanus > Lutjanus argentimaculatus. The sequence continues at coordinate 1,339,495 of JAWZSL010000039.1, forward strand.
TGAAACTGATCTCCGGTTTGAACCCAAAACAAAATGAAAACAAAACAAATCACGACCCTCTTCCCATGCTCCCCTCCATTCATATTCATCCCATAAGAAAATAACAAACCTATTAGTGCTGATCATCAACCATAAATATCAAACAATCGCCAGGCCCAGATGGGGAGGATTATGTCGCCTTAAAGTCATTACCATCACATCCTCTCCTTAAGCTTCCAATTCCCCCTCTCAGCTGCATTGTAATACCCCGCCTCGGATCACTTTCCCATATTAAACTCACTGTTTGCCGATGAGCTTATTAATGCTTTTGTTTCGGCGTGCCAAAGCAAATGCCCTCCACTCCGGCAGATAAAAGTCCTGAGCGTGATTAATCTGATTTAGTCTCAAATGGGTCAGAATGCTGTGGAAACAGGCAGAACATGGCTGCAGCGGGGTTCTTCCTAGGTGGCGGCGGGGCATTTTTTTCTCCACGCCCGCCTCCTTTGAAGTGAGGACAGTGCATGTTTCACGCCGAAAGTGGCTGTCAGAAGTCGGGCCGGGCTTATAACAGGCCGTAACCTGAGAGCACAGAGGGGCTTAGGCTTCCCCCGCCAGAGTTTTGATATCAATTAGATTTGTGGTTACCTGATACTGCGAGGGCCCAGCGCTGAACATCTGCACGGGATAATGAGTGGAGGAGGAAGAGGAGGAGGAGGAAGGCCTGTAACTGTGCTGTGGTACCTTGGCACTGCTGGAGCACACACATGAAACATCAGTCCACAGTGGTGAAACAGACCCACAGACCAGGACAAAAACATCTATTCTCACAGAACCACAAAAGTGAACCACCAGCAGACACGTCTAGCAGCAACCAACCCTCAACATAATTTATATCAGAGGTGCAACAAACCGGAATTTTCATCATCAATAAATTTGTCAGTTATTTTCACAAGTAATTCATAATTTGATCTTGATCATTTTCCTGGTGTCATCAAATTGCGAAAAATCCAAATATATTAAAATATATAAAAATATATTAATATATTAAAATTACCATCATATAAGACAAAGAAAATGTCTTTTTTTTGCTTTAAAAAATTACTTAGATAATTCATTATTAAAATAGTTACAGATTCATTCTCTATTAATTGACTTACCAATAATCTAATCTAATCAATCAATGGATTGTTTCAGCTCTAAATTAACTATCAACTAAGACTGTTCAGCCCAGTTACCTCCAACAACAACTTCTCCAACAAGTGCATTAATCATCAGAAGATGTTGATTAGGTTCAAATTCAATTCCTCACTTAAATGTTTCATCATCCATGGAGGGCTCAACTTCTTCAGCTGGCTGTAGGCGTCACACATTAGCTGTGGCTGCTGTAGGGGACTTGGCTTTCAGGCTATCAAACACAGTCCACACTTCAGCTTTTAGATATAGTTTGTGTTTGATCGGGTGTTTCCTCAGGCTGCATTTTGCAGTACAAATACTGCAGCTGAATGTATTGAGTTTTGAAAAGTGTAACCACTATTGCAACTCACTGCAACTTGAGCAAGCTGCAGGAGTAACATTGCTCTCTCTATACTTTAGCCTACTCTGACACTTGGCTGACTTTGACACTTGTTCAAAATTATCTGTATAAGTTAGAGGTGTTCAATGTAAATTACAAATGTACACTACTAAAACCTAACAAGTCACTATATGAGCACAGAAATGTTTTAATAAACTGTCTAAAGGTCAAACACAGTCAGTAAATTAAACCTGTGTTGGTTTTATATCATATTGTGGTCATCATGGACATACAATATGTCCATGATATAACATAACAAATACACCCATAAATCAACAGGTGTGAAGGCTGTGTCTAAGCTGTTTAACTTAGTAATTCATAAACAGTTCAAACCATCCTGAAAACAGCTGAGTGTTTCTGCAGTCAGCTGATGTCAGCACACTGAGTTTGGTGCCTTGCTCAGAGGCTCTCTGGAGGTGTTGTTCTCCAGTCTGATGGGTGATGGCGTGCAGCAGTGTGTCATCTGTTGACACTCTGCTGGTGAACGTCACCCAGCTGGATGTTAACAAGATGCTGAGAGGCTGACAGGGTAGAGAACTACTTCTCCCAGCAGCCACCATAAGAGCAACCAGTGAGGTCTTACTGTCTATTTGAAATCCCACAATTTCTATGCAAATGGCTGCAGCACCAGCCAGTGACGGGCAGCTGCATAACATTTAACTGGAATTGTACATGAATAAAATATTCAGTAAAAACACCTAGTATTTCTGGCGCCGACAAGTGAGGGTAGCGACGTTTAATCATAGTCCACTAATCGCACACATCCCTAGAGCTGCATCAAGTAAAACTGCTTTAAATGCTCCATGTAGAAACAATAAGAGCGTGTACCTTGACCTTTCACAGTCTGTTGAGTTTTCAATCTGCAACGACAGATGTGACAGTTTCTGCAGTCCTTATGTAAACTGTCTTTGCTGAGTGAAAACTGTTTCCCTCTCATAGTGAGTAGTGAGTAGTGAGTGTTTGATTGAGCATGTCGTGGATGCAGGATGGTCCTGAGCCATTCTCATCACAGTAGGTAAGTACCAGTGACGGATTCAAGCAGCCTCCAGTTGCCAACTCATTGTGTGGATCAGCAGTGGTAGGTTGAACAGAAAATTCTGGAAAAAAAAAACTGATAGAACATCAATAATGTCAGTGACAAAGTCTTTCCCACCAAGACACAACTCACCTACCAAATTTTTAAGGATGTGTCCAAAATGTCCTTGAAAAGCAAGGAAGAACCAACCACAAAGTCCATTCTTATTGGCATGTTGACTGGAGGTGTTTCAGGCCTACTACCTGCTACACAGGTTGACAGCAACACAACAAGTGCACATTTTTTACTGGTCAGTCGAGTCATTTGTAGCCACGTGCCGAGTGCAGCAGAGTTTGAGCCACTTTAAAGGTTCACTGAGAATGTTAAGAGTGGAGCTGAGGCCGAACGAAACAGGAAGTCCTGCTCTCTGGGGATGCTGGTCAAACCCGTCCCGTAATTAACGTCCTCCATGTTACTGCCAACCGCTCGCAAGCGGTACGCAAACAACTCTGCAGCCGTCTCGCGTTTCAAAGTCAAGTCCTCAGCACCAGCTGTAGACCGGGGTGCATTTTTTCAGTATCTAATGCTGAAAGGAGAGCAGGGAGAGGACGAAGACAGAGGAACGAGCATGTTTGATAAACTGCAGATGTCCTGCAGGATAAGCTGAAGCTGCTGACAGGCTCTCTGAGCATTAACAGCCTGCACAGCAGCAGCTAACAGACTGGACAAGTTGTTCACAAATACAACTTCAACATAGTGATTCCCATTGTTACTGGAAGAAAGGTTTGTCAAAAGCTGAAACCAGGGTGGACAGCCATGTCCAACTTCGCATTTTAAATAACTCTGCAGTTGTATTAAGTTTTAGACAAAATCTTGTGGGTTTCCTTGTGTACAGTCTGAGATCCAAACATAAACAACAGGGATGACCCAGCATCTATATTCAGAACATAATTTGTAGAAACTGATTGACATTTCTCTTAATACATGTACAAACAATAACACATGATGAGGTGTCCTTATACATGAAAATCAAAACAAGGATAGGTCCAAATGCGCCACAGCTCTAACCAGGCCGTCAATGTTCTTCTTTAACGAAGAAAGGAGGAAACTAGTGACGAATACTGATCAGATGATCACAACCCCAAACATCAGGGACTTAACATGAGGATCCATTTCAGATGCAAAGATCAAAGATGAAAAAATCATGGATGATGGTAAGCTTTTAAAAATGCCACTGCATGACTGTATGTGCTTCCATCAATGTATTTTTATGCACATTTGTAATTATAGCATCATAAAGGTTGATGGAAAATTTAAAAAAAACAGTTTGTTTTTCAATTTGCAAAACAGTTTGCTCATGCAAAAAACACTTAATGTTTTTAATAGGAGATTGAAACACTTTTTAACAAATTTTAATGAATACTTTTTGACAACAAACATTTAACCCACATGACTGGTCAGCTGTTTCCTCTCTCGACAGCCTCGTCATGGCTTCCATGACCCTATAATACATCCATGATTGTGCCACACAGATCTGATGAAAATTCCTCACGTTAATGCATGAAACTAATAGAAATATCTGATTTCCATCCTGTTTTCTACATCGTTTTTCAGTGTTTGATGTTCAACTGTTCGCCCTCCTTCTTCAGAATGGTATTAAGGTTTACCTGACTGGAGAAGTGGTACCACCTTTGCTTACCTCAGTTAGTGAAATGTCAAATATCTGGTATTTTGAGATAAGTGGCATCAACTGATGCCTGCACTCACACAGCCGATAAATAAAAAATGCCTGCAGACACACCTACAGGCAGCCTTGTCAGTGTGGCTGCTGTGAAACGATGTTAGCATTCCCTCTTGTGAGTTTTGGGAAGGTGGTGAAAAAGTTATTAAGAAGCCTTATACTGTAACTCTCAGTCATCCGCCGTAAATGTTGTCTTTTCTAAATGTTCACGTTTCTCCTGTCATCCTTAATGACAGACAATCTAATCTAAAACCAATACTGGCTAGTGTTCAACATATATTATGTTATAACGTGTAGAATTATTTATTTATTTTATGTAAAGTCTACACTTATCTGTTTCCACCTCACCTGTTGTTTCAGCAGCTGCCTGTCTTACAGGAGCATTTTGTCTGCTGTCTTCCTCTATTTCTCCCTGTAGCAGCACTGTTTGATGCCTATAGAACATTTCAAAATAAATTAACAACGTTTACTAGCCACAGCCATTTGACTGTTCAACTTTGTTTCAGACCGATACCTCTTCATGCTGCTCCTTGTCCTCTTGACGAGGCCGTTTTTGCTGTGAAAAAATCTTTCGATACTCATCTCATCTGGATTAAGGCAGCAAACATTCAGAAAAAGTACTGATAACAACAATAATAATATTAATAATAAACTTAAAAAGTGGTTATCTTTTTGATTTGACTGTGGGCATAGTAGTCTATCTCAAATATGTGTGCGTGTGCGTGTGTCCGTGTGTGTCCGAGAATGACAGAGAAAGAGCGCTATGCGGAGATGAATGAACGGAACGATATTACATTGAGAGCATAGACTGTAGAGGGGAAAAAAACAAAAACAAAAAAAAAAAACAATCATTCTGTGGCGGTTGGTCTCCATTCTGTGGCGGTGCGCCACAGCATGGTCTATGTATGGGAAACACTGCATGACTTTTCTTTCATATCGACACTATACACCGTATTGACCATCAGCCACCCTGCTCTCTAAATATTGGCCTCGGCCATTGAAAAACCAATATCAGCTGACCAATAATAATCTCAATGAAACAACTCGTCTGATGATCACATAATGATAGTGGATAGGAAAAAAAAAACATCTGTTTGCATTTTCTTTTACCAATGTACTCGGAATATGGTGAAAATTAACAATAAAACTGAATGGAAACATGGCTAGTACTGCCATCACAATGAAAAATCTAACGTCATCTGTTAGCTTGTCAGTAAAGTGACACAGCACAGAGTCAACTCAACGACAATTTTAGAATTAGTTGTGATGCTTCATCCTCGCAACTTGCATGAGATGTGATCCACTGGATCAAAGGCTGAAGTGATCACTGCCATTTCATTCAGAAACAACTTGTGCGTTTACTTCCTGCTAAAACTTTACCCTTGACTTTGGTACTTCTCTCTCTCAGTAACCTTAGCCTGATGACCCCTCCCCTTTCGTCCTCGCTGACCCCTCACCACAGTAGAGCTGAATTTACATTCTTCACCAATCCTTTAAGCTCAGCGACCAAGACGCTCTCATCCCCTGATCAAAACAGACCTGTTGACACGTTCAGCCAAGTCCCAGAACACAGTTTGTCCTCCTCAGCTCCTCTAATTGGCTCGCTGAGGGGAAAAAGATGTCGTTCTAGAGAGACGAGAGCAGGAGGAAAAGAGCTATCTCGCTAAATCTTCTGGATGTTGTTGACTGTCAGCCACCGTGACAAGTACAGCTTCATTAGGAAGGGATAAGCAGAGGCGAGATGGTGGGTCAAAGGTCAGAGATGATGTGTGAAGAACAAAACACCTGCAGAGTGAAGCTGTAAAGATGTAGCGTGACCGGGAATACATGCTCCTAAAAACTACAATCCTGGTAGAAACTCAGGAGCTACTTGTCACTTTGGCAGGATTATGCTTTTCTTTACTTGAAGGGAAACAAAAAAAAAAAAAAAAAAAACAATCAAGAGAAGCTTATCACAACTATTTCTTGTAACTTCTCAGGATGCCACAACACTTAAGTTGAGGGGGCACATAAGGAAAGTCGCCAGTATGTCAATTCACAGATTTCTATTAACAATGCATTAAATATTGTTTTATAAATAGAGTTTTGAAGATGAATGCACTGATAAGATGAAGAGTTGATTAACAGAAAATTAATCAGCAATTATTATGATGATTGATCAATCATTTTTGTAAATTTTCAAGCAAAAATGCCAAATATTCTTAGGGTTCCACACTGAAAACTATGGAAATATCATTGGGACTGTTTGGTTGGACAAAACAAGCAAACTGAAGTCATCTCTGTGTGTTCTGATCAACTGAGTATCTTTTTCATTATTCTAAATGGCTGAAAGATTATGAGAGAAAATAATCAGCAGATTAATCAAAAATGAAAATAATTAGTTGCAGCCTTATTTTGAAGTATGTTCTCTTTGAATTTATCATTAATTAATTTTCAGGTTGTTCCTGATCAAGTAACTACCCTATTTTGTAGAATTAGTCAAGTTGAGAAAACTTGTACAGTTTTGAATTCTTTGCAGACTTTCTGAACGTGACAACGAACGCATCATTCAGACAAAATAAGTAAAGGTACATTAGCTGGGATGTGCAGATCCAGGGAGTTTATGCGATAAACTTGCTGATTTTCTTGAGAGTCCACGATAGTTAAACACTTTAAAATAGGGAAGTGGTTCATCTTGACGTGTTGATGCACAACATCATTGCCTGGGCTTCTGTAGGAAACAATGAATGCAGATGTTTTGTTTGACATGTGTCACACAGCACTGATGTGTGTTGACCTTTAGGGCCCAACCACACCAACATTTAAAGCCACAACATTTTGCACTACGCAAAATAAGTTTTCCTCCTCCTGGTTTACTCCCTCTGTCCATTTTTATAGATCACCATTTCAAAAGTAATAATTAAGCTCCTTTGCTGTTTTCGGCTAAGTTTCACCAATGTTTATGGAAAACACTGCAGTGGATATTTCTGACATGTTAGCAACAGAGTCCAACACTTTGCTGAAATGTCTCAACAATTATTTGATGGGTTGCCAGGAAATTTAATGCTCACATTCATTCAGATAATATCAAATAATAAACATGGTTTATGATGAAATGCCTGCAAAACTAATAATATTCTCATAAGCCTTAGCTGTACTTCATATTTAGCTCTAATTAACAAACAAAAAAATACCATTCTAAAACTGTAAAACTGTTAGCGTAACATACAGCCTCACAGAGCCACTAGCATGGCTGTAGACTTCTTTTGACACTGGCAACAACACTGACTCACACTGTATCCCGCTCCATTAATACATCCATGGTTAGCTTTTACCATTCACGTCCATCTTTTTTGGTAACTGGAGCCAAGAGGTCCTAACTTGAGTCAGTGAAATTCCATCTGGTGTGTTCATGTCAGTCAAGAGTCAAAATTGAGTTTGGATTCTAACAGAGAATCTGGTGGTTTTCTCCATCACCTTGGCACAGTTCATGTTTGGTGAGTGGCCACAGAGGAACTTCATCTTCAGCACCAACATTCAGATTGTTTCCACTGGCTTGTGACCTTTGACCTGCCACTGAAGATGGGAAGATGAAATGAAGCACACTAAACTGAAATGAGATCTGTTTATGAATGATGACACATAGTGAACTGATGACACTCTGAAGTGCCTGAGCTCTGACTGGTAATCCTGCCATGTTGTGACTCATCATGTTGATATCAAGGCTATGAGCGCTTCTCATTTCCCAGGTCGATCCAGGGGGATAAAGTCGTAATCATTTCTCCTCTCTCTCTTCGACCAACAAGGGTGATGACGGCAACAGCAAAGCCTTGGAGCCTTTCAGTACATGAACAATATTTAGTGAGGCTTCAAAACCTCAAAATCTCTTATCTTTGCCCTGCACTTGTTCACTTGTGTACGTGAACAAGTGCAGGTGTCTGTCAGAGACATTTTTATGACTGCTTTCCTTTGTACTTTGAGTACGCTGTGCATTTCAGGTACAACTTAAAAATGTCAGCTTGTTTATGCACAGAGCCACACAACATGTTTTGACTGTGATTTTGTGTACTGGTTCCTCTGCAAACCTTTGAGATCTTTGATTACCCATTTCCCTTTTTGTGCAGATCTACAGATGTTTACTTGCATCTTTGCAGAATTCTTATTTTAGAAAAGGAGTCACCAGAGGTACAAGAGCTAGAATTAGCAACCTGTGATTGCAGACCTTCAGCAACCAGTCATGTTGCATTTCATATCATTTTTAAAGATGGGCACCCAAAATTAGTGTCAGCAGTTTATTATCCAACCAAATGAGAACTATGGTCACAATCCCCTCTTCTCTTCCTGAGCCATGGTGTTGAATAATGGCATTCTGACGTCACAGCGAAGTTGGTTTTGGGCTTTTGGTTAGGGTGAGACAATATATCGATATTATATTGAAATCATGATATGAGACTAGATATCATTTTAAATTCTGGATATAATTATATCCTGATATGGCATAGGCCCTGATTGTTGTCTTTTCCTGGTTTTAAAGGCTGCATTACATCTGTTCTAGCTGTTCTGTAATTTACATTTACCCACTTAGTTATTATATCCACATTACTGATAATTATCAAAACTCGCATTATGTTAATATTATGTAAAAGCAGCAATAGTTGTCCCAACAATATTGCTGCAATATCAATGAATATTTATATCGAAGTACATATCATACAGCTCTACTTTTGGATATAAAATGTCATCATTTTATCAAATAAAACATTTTTGTTAAATATTGTCATAATTAGCATATGAATTCTTGAATTTTGGAGAAATTCCTGTGTTCCTGAGATATCACATTCACAAGAATGGTACAGACGGATGGACAGACAACCCAAAAACATCAATGAAAACCAGGGGTGTAAAAAAAATACCAAAAATATTGAGTATTGTGCTATTTTGTTTTTTGATACTGTATCTATTCTCAAAACACTGTATTGTGATATTGTGATACATCCAAAGATTTGTGGCAGTGATGTGAGTGAATATATCAACTTGCTTACAGTATCACAATATATTGAATCATAACCCAAGTATTATGACACGTATCGTATTGCCAGAATACACAGCTCTAATAAAAACTTGAGAATGCTTTGATTTCAGTTAAAACTTAAAAAGCTGAACTGAAGGTATGTTGTGCTGTTCTGGGTTAATTAAAAATGAAGCTTTAGCCGGATCTGAACACCTCAAAGATGTTCTCCTTTCCCCACAACTTGCTTGTAACCTGTAAGATAAGAGTTATTTTAAATGTCATAACCTTTCCCTTAATCTTTTCCAACGCATTAACAAACGTGTTGGGGTCTTGTCATAGCTCACACTTTATTTCATGTTATTTTTCATCATTTACATTTCAGAATGAGTTCAAAGTGGGTCCAGAACATTTTGGGAGTACAGTGTTGGTATTGAGAGCTACCGTCTGATTGTTGGCTGCGGCTGCATGCCTGAGGCCTTACTGTCATAAAACTCACTCTAATCAATTAAAGCATACAGCTGCAGTGTGTTGAGCTGATCGTGTTTCCCACTCAGAGCACCTGCTATCAGCCGTGATCACAGCTCTCTGTGGCTGAAAACCCACTGACTCACACCGGCCTCACAGTTGGCCCGTCCACTGACAGGGCATCTACACACACACACACACCCACACCACATACATATCGGCTTACACAGCGGAGTGCGTGCCAACAGCTAACACGCTCCTCCACGCACAGCCTCGCAAACTTTGTCATTTTATTTTCGTGCCCGTCACAATTTCACACGTCTTTTCCGGGCGTGGTTGGATAATCCCTCGCAGGGTGAGCGCCTGCGGGCCGACGGGGCCGCGGCGTGCTGGGCCAAGATCGTCACGACCCCCCCAAAAAAACATGTGAGCCAAGGTGAAGAACACTCGGCATTCTGGGTGCTTTCTTAGGTCTGCGATGAAACTTCAGCCGACATTTCCAGGAGCTTTTCTTAGAAAAGATCGAATGACTCTCAGCACGATCAGTTAAAGTAAAAGCAAACTGCAGAAAAGTCGACCTTCACGTGGGAAAAATAAACAATTCCACAGTTATACATGGGACCACAATCAGTCTAATGAATGACAACTAGATGTCTTCCATCATAAATTCTCTATGTACCGATTTAGAGATGCAGCAAGTAGTCAATTAGTTACAGTTCCTCAATTATTGTAATAATTCATCTTTAATAATCATTAAAATGACCTTTTATGAACATTGCACATAGACCTCTAACAAGCACAAATCAACTGAATGGAAATGGCGACCATGAAGTTGCTACTGCATATTTCACAACACAAACACCACATAGCCTACAGCAAAAATTAATGAAAAGGTCATTCTGTTTCACTGTTCACTGTGCACTGCTATACTGCTGTGACATCAGCTTTGTTTATGTTGATGAAACTGGGCAAGATGGATTTTGCAATTTGGAATTCCTCCTTCAGGGCTAATAAATGCATAGACTTGCATAGCATTTTTTCAGATTATTTTGTCATTAATAAATTCAGACACAAAATATTCATTAAGTCAATCAATGATGACAATAATTGTTAGTTGCACCTGGTTAAAACACAAGAATCAACACTCTTTAATTTGAGAGTTGTGTAAAAATGTTAAGGGGCCAAAGATGCTAGAAAGGTCATTCTATAGATTTAAATCTAATTTTAAAAAAGCCTTTTTCTAATTAAAGTGACTAACGTCAGAGTTAGAAACAACATTAAAAGTAAACAAAATGAAAATACAAATTATGCCTAGTTTTAAGACATCTCACTACTTTTCAAGACTTTAAATTCATGTAATTAACACTTTTTCAGACTTTTGAGAGGCAGAGGATACCCTGGTGTCCCCCTTGTGGAACAATGTAGTATACCTGCATGTGTAGTGGAAGTATGTGCTGATATATGTGAGTATATCCTTCAGTCTCGGCACATGAATCACAGTAAAAGCCTCCCGGCTGTTGGACTCTGGAGAACAATGTGGTCCAGCAGTTTGTCTTCCTCTGCAGTTACTACTCATCACTGTGAAGCACCCTCATGCTTTGAGGGTAGAGTCAGCGCTTGTTAAAAACAAGGATTACCTCACCGATTCTGCACGGTAAAGAGGCCGAACGCTCCAACAGAGACATTCTTTCCAGTTTACTGTCGGCACGGTAATGAGCTCGACGACGACGACTCGAAGCCAGAACACAAAGAGGATCGTTTCTGAGCTGGAGGTTAATGATGCTGCTGTCTTTGGGCAACAACTCTGTTCATGTCTCCAGAGACATGTTAAATCTATGACAAAGAACACTGAAGCTGGTCTGGAGGCTTGTGGTGGACCCAGTATTGAACTACCTTTAGTGTTCTCAGGAATTTTTTGTTAAATTTTGTACAATTCTGCTAGTTTTAGTCAACAAACACTATAGACATTTCAGTCTAGTTTTCGTCAGTGAAATTTTAGTTCATTTTTTATCCTACATGATAATTTTTTATGTCTTCTGAGCACTTTAATGCTACAGCTGTTGCAATCTTTGTGTACAGTTACCATGGTTACAGGGGTTGTTCTTGTCAGATGAACAAAACACTGGTCACACAAGTGACGCCGTTTGAAAACCATGACAAAGAACAAAGTTTTGAAGCTCTGAAGCATTGAGTACAGCCCTACAGATATGCAGAATCTGTCGGCAATGGGCAAGATTTTGATACTGGAAGCAGAAACCTGGGTTCCAGTTTTCATGTGTAGTCCAACTAATGACCAGTCATATTTGAACAGGCTTTGATTGCTTGTGGAAGGCATCAGCAAAACTGCAACCTATCGGCTATCGACTGATGATGATTCAGCTTTTTACTTGCTTTTTTAAATATATCTGCATTCATATCATACAACATATGTTTTCAGAGATTAGCCTCCAACTCCATTCTCACGTCTCAAGTTGCTAATCGCACTGTAAACAATGATCAGCACACCTAGGAGGAAGTCATGGCCTGGATATCTGTTATCCAGATATCTGCTGGCTATCACAGGAAGCCTCAAAAACATTGGCTGCTGCCCCAAGTGGCTAAATCAGACAAAAGCTGATGCATTCTGAAATAGGTGGATACCAAATAGGGGTTTGCCATATTCTATCATTCATGTTATATCATTCACGGACGACCCTAAAATATCCATTAGTTTGGACATATCAACCACCCAAATATGAAACCTGAGCTAAAAGGAGAATGACCACTGGACACACTCACACTCACTCACACTCTGGACAAAAACATTATTATGTTTGATTATGTTTGTCTGCCAGCTTGTTGCCCACTACTGCCCACAACATCTAAATGAGAGAAAGCTGAGTGTCAAAACACAATGTACTTGTGTTTAAAGCTGATATGGAAAGTCTGACATCATCATCTAACAGCATCTTTACTGTTAAGGGAAAATATAAACAAGTTATACTTATCAGTACAGGATCAAATGAAGGCCTTACTGTACTGCAGCAGTGTCTGCAGCTCCCCAGTGGTGTCAGCAGGGGGTGAGGTGGGAGCAGAGGTCAAGGGTCATGGGTGACAGTGAGGCTGTAAACAGCAGTGGTGGGCCACAGCGGGCAGGTACAGCCTCAGTTTTATTTATGAAGCTGCAGCCAGGGCCTGGGTCACGGTTGCCAGGGGCGAACGGGTTGTGGGGGGTTGTTACCGTGCCCACGGGAATAGGAAGTTGGTCACAGGGTCAGGGGTCAAGGGGGTGGGGTAAGGGGTGTATGTGTGTGTGTGTTTGTGGGTATGGAGGGGGTCGGATCGACAGGTGGGACGCTGCTGCAGACCGGCCACACCTGCCCCGCCTGTCAATCAACGTCCAGCCACGAGTGTGTGGTTACAGTGAGTGTGTGTATATTTTGTGAATGAGATGAGACGGAGACAGACAGAGTGTAAATATCTGACTAAAACAACCCTTTGAATGACAAGTTTTTTGCTTGGTTTTCACTCCGTATTTACTGTATTTTTTTGCAGAGTCACTACATGTTTTAACCAGCCAAGCCATATATTGTTATTTCAGGGTAAGTATTCTGCTTGAATTCAGTTAGATGGCATGTGAGTCGATACAAGCACAGTTTTAATAAAGAAGAAAGGTTTTACACAAATTGAAACCATTATAATTTGGAGGGTCTGTACAGCATGTCTACAGGATTTAAACACAGTAAATATGTGCACCTGAAGAGACAGAAGACAGTGTCTGTGAGATATTTTGAACTTTAGTAATGTGGAAAAACAAAACAGAAAAAAATAATCATGGTTTGTCACTTGTTTTTCATTTAGCTATTTTTGACATAAACACATTTTGAGTTTTGGTACTACATTCTTTGGTTGGTTAAAGCAGTTCGCCTGGATTACTTTTGATTCTGTTAAAAATGTCACAACATGATGATTTTAGGGCAAGATCTAAAACTAGGAGGAGGGTCTTCTTTTCTAGGATTTTTTCACAGTTGTACCGCTATCAGAGCTTTCCAGAAGCTCATTAGACAGGCCACTTCAATAACAGCAACCTGACAATTGCACAATAAGCATTAAAAAGTCCACTGAGAGTGCTGTATTTTCCATGTACGCCACACAGACGTTTATGGGCTTAATGAATGAACAGTCTTTATTATTATATTGTGCTTTATACAACAGAGTCATCTAGGACATATTGCAAACAAATACAGGCTCACCTTGTAAGTTTACAGTTTAAAATCGCTTTTGCATTTTTTCCCATTGACAAATTATGCAAACTAATATTAGATACCCAAATCATGCTTTAAAACTCAAATATGATGTAGTGAACTTCCTGCAGTGATTTATATATATCAAGTACATGTGTTGTTTTCCATATCATACATTTGATCCATGGTTTACATTTTTGGTTATCCTGTCATGGGACAGACCGAGGACTAGGTGGAGCGATTACATCTCCACCCTGGCCTGGGAAGGCCTCGGGATCCCCCAGTCAGAGCTGGTTAAGGTGGCCAGGGAAAGGAAACTCTGGGTTTTCCCTGCTGAAATTGTTACCTTCGCAACCTGACTTTGGATAAGCAATTAAACATGGATGGATGGATGGATGGATGGATGGACGGGCGGGCTGACGGACGGACGGACAAACGGATGGTTGTCCTGTCACTGAGTCATTTTCTCCTGCTTTGTGTGTAACAAAGTGAATTGTTATTCTTAAATCAGACCTAAACTTAGCTTACAGCCCAAAGTCAAACTGCAAAACATGCATTTATGATGGAATTGTGGCATTAGTACCAGACCAAATTTGAGTTTTACGGTGAACCTCCTAACTGGTCTGGGGGCCACTTTTGCCCCACTGACTGACTACTCCATATCCTTGTGGAAAGCCCTGCAACTACCACTGGAAACTCTGAGTCCCTAACAACATCTGTATTATGTCTGCTTGTTCACATTTGACCGAGTTATGAAAGTAAATTGGATCAGTAAGGTTCAAAGAGTTGAAAGGGGCACATTAAATCTTCTCTTCAATTTGTTTCCTCCTCCGTTCTGTCCTTCAGGGATGACTGTACACACGTGGCAGAATCATACATCACAATATTAATAGCTTAACACATTTAATTAAGTTCAGAATCATATAAGATTGTATACAATGTTCACAGAAAGATGTGGAGGCAACAGATAAACTCACTCCAAGTGGAATGAATGAAGGCGAAGATGTGTCCACAGAAGCTGAAAATGTTTCTCAAGTTTGGAAATAAATGTATTTAATCCTGGAAATGTTTGAATATCAGAAAAACAAAAACTTACTAACAAGCTGCTGCAACTGTTCCTAAAGTGTCTGAGCTTCAGGCAAGATGGAGGCACTGAAATGAGTTTCCAGGTGACAGAAGAAAGAGGATGGAGGTGAAGGAAGGAAGGAGGAGATGGGCTCAAAAGACAGACGGAAATAAAGAAATATATTAACACAAATGATGGTCAGTAATCAGAGTAAAATTACCAGCTAGATGCCAGTTAGTTTCCCAGCATGCCCTGCAGTCGGTCAGTCGGACGCTCGGCTCCGTCTGTCTCTTATGTAGGCCGTCTGAGTGTGCGTGTGTGTGTGTAGACGTACATTTGCTGTGTCAGTGGCAGGTGCAGATTAGAAGGGTCGTTGTCCTGACAGTTGCAGTCGACCCAAAACAACACATGCAAGAACACACACACACACACACACACACACACACACACACACACACACACACACAAAGCCCCTTCAGTGAGTCAGCACTGTGCGTGTTAAATCAAAACTATGCTTTCAGAAAACACTTTCCTTCAATACAGTAAAACTTCCTGTAATTAGATTATTTTAGATTATATGCCCGCTTATTTCAAATTAGCTTGGATCACTTTTTATTAATTTACTCATATGCATTACTATTTGTGAAAGCACTATACACTTCAACTAAAGAACAGAGAATAGTGCTGTGAAAATAATATTTACACTCCATGTCTCAGGGAGCATGAACCTTACAGCAGATTTATAATTTCTTGATTCTAAGATGCATCACCATGCAGACATGGAAGATTGTGTATCCATGCAGAATGACAGCCCAAGTAGGAGTTTGCAGCCCAAACAAAATTATAGCCTACTAATGTTGATCGATGATTATCTGTTGTTGTAAAGTAGGGCTGTTACTTTCTATTCACAATTCAAACATTTGTTCAAATGTGGGGGAAAGTTCATATTCCAACTTAAATGACCTGTTTGAAATCAAAGTTTATATTCTATAAGCTCAAGAGACCACTTGACAAAGTAGAAGGACAAAATAGACATTAGCGAGCAAAGCCATCCTGAGTGGACAGTCACAACACCAAAGCATCTAAGAGCCACTGTGCAGAAGCCTTCTGTGTTCTACAATGTTGATGGCAAAGTAAATGTTTGTTAACTTTGTAGAAAGTAGCTTTCTTGCCAACACTGGGGGCATCATGGACGAGTAGAACAGCAT
This sequence comes from Lutjanus argentimaculatus, assembly GCA_034769285.1. Classification (NCBI taxonomy): domain Eukaryota; kingdom Metazoa; phylum Chordata; class Actinopteri; order Lutjaniformes; family Lutjanidae; genus Lutjanus; species Lutjanus argentimaculatus. The sequence goes on from JAWZSL010000039.1 coordinate 1,355,755, forward strand.
CAAGTTATCATCAAGTTGGCTAAAGAATTAATTGTTAAACTTCTGCTTCTGTTCTTCTCACTGCAAAGCTTTACTACAACAAACTGTTGCACCGCGTCAGTCTCCGGTTTGTTTACATCTGCTTCCACGAGATCACATGAAATCACATTTTCTACGAGATCTCACAAGATCATACTCCTCTCTGGTACATAATCTTAATACAATCATATAATAAAGCCCGCTGTAACCTGATGCACTTTTGCAAAAACTGGAAAAGTTATTTAAAAGTCAGTGTTTCATTATGAACATACATTTTAATTTTAAATTAAAGGAAAGTTAAGACAGAAAATCTGAATTGGCAGGTCAGAGCCATAAAAACACATCAGAGTCGGCCAAGAAAAATGCAATTGGTGCATCTCTACTATTTTGTTAAATTTATAAACATTTTGGTATTTCCTGCGCAAGAGCACAACATTGATACATGGAATTAAAAATGAAGATTGGCCAAGAGAGTAACAAGCTCTCCTTTACATCTCTTAACATGGAACCGTTTACCGAGAGTTTAAAATTGACTTTTTTCCCACACTGTAGATCAACTGTATATCATCATCACCAGCAGTTTCCTGAGACTACAGTGACAGTTTCTCTAGTTTTTCTTCAGCCTCGTTCAAAGCTGTTTCCCCAAAATTTTGACTCTGGCTGTGTATCTTTGAAAACTATGGGAAGTCTTAGAAACTGTTTAAATAAAGCTCAGCTGAATGTGTCTGTAATGATGGACTCACTGGTGGGTCCTGCACAGCGAGTCTGTGTGTGCGTGTGTGCGTGTGGTGTGTGTGTGCACTGTGGTGGTGACAGTGAGGCTCTTTGTGATGTGTAATTTCATGGTCCGTTTGCACTTATTTTGCATGAAATTTGCTTCCATTATTTGAACGGAAAGAAAGCACACAGAGATTATTTTTCTGCCGTGTGAAACTCATCCAAGCATGACTTCAGTTCTTACACAATCAGTGTAAAACCCCTTTGTGTAAGTCACTTTACAAATGTGGCTTTTTGTATTTAACACTCATATTATTATGACTGTTATTGGTCAGATTTGTTCAGGCCTTCACCCTCCGCTGAGGACAAACATGAAGGATGAACACAATGTTCTTTAGAGGGAAAAAGAACCCGTCTCTAGAGGGCGCTACTCCTGTACTGCCAGTGTGTGTGCATGTGTGTCTGTGTGTGTGTGTTTTGAAGGCCATGAGAGACCCCATGGGACTCTCCAGTTGCAGGCCTGCAGACTGGCTGGCACCCTCAAAGTAGCTTCTTCATCCTGGAGACAGCTGTTGTCTCCGTGACGACACGATCAGCCAATGAGGGAGTGGGTGGGGAGGCTGTGTGGTGAGTGGGCCTATGTGTGTGTTATGTGTGTAAAAGCATGGTGTGTGGTGTGTGTGTGTTGTTTAAAGCTGGTCATATCGAGTGGCGAGGATCAAGTAAAGTCAAGTTTTACATAAATTCAGACAGAAAACAACAAAACTTGGGAAATTAAGATCCAGATTATTGCATGAACTGTATGAAACACAGCTTGTGTTTGTATTTGTGTGTTGAAGTGTGTGTGTATCTGTGTGTGTCAGCGGTGCAGTCCAGTTGGCTATGCACAGTAAACACCATTCCTTTAGTCCCACTGTGGCAGAAGAAAGAACTCCATATAGATTCAACAACAAGGAAACATAATTCTGGGTCTGATCCTGCAGTTAGCAGCTGGACGTGTAAAGAGCCTGCTGGGACAAGAGGCAGGCTTCGCTAAAACAGTGTTAGCTTACATCCAGCACGCAGGCCTCACCAGGACTGAACTGAGCTGTATGTCCAAATACATACAAACAAAGCTGTGTGTATGTAGCCTAATATCCATAGGAATAACATTCTTATTTGTTAATTATGTCCAATTCTAATGTTAAGCGCCAAATCAAGACGTAGTGTGGCCAAAGACCACAGAAACAGCACCGTGCAGGGCAATTTGTGTGAGGTCAGACTTACAGGTCACATGATGTGTGTTGGCCCATAGAATCTTTTTTACCTACACACAGCCATGACAAATGAAACTGCTGTGAAACAATGCACATTCAGATATGATTTCTTGTGTTATCAGAATTTGAGCTGATAAAAAACTGAAATTATCTAAATTAATTTCGGAGGTGGGTTCAGTGGGTTAGTTCAGATTTACCAAAGTCACTGAACAGTCAGACAAATTAACCGATCGAGGCAGCGGTAGACCCCAACTGCTCTGTAGAGATGAAATGATAGGAAGATTTCATATCACAAGTAGAGCTGCAACACTTCATCGAATAATCACTTATTAATTGATTATTAAATTAATCGCCAACTATTTTGATAATTGATTAGAGTAATTTTTGAGAAAAAAGTCAAAATTCTTTGATTTCAGCTTCTTAAATATGAATATTTTCTGGGTTCTTTACCCCTTCTATGACAGTACACTGAATTTCTTTGGGTTGTGAAAAAAACAAGACATTTGAGGACATCATCTTGGCCTTTGGGACACACTGATACAACACTGATACAACTATTAATTGATTAATCAAGAAAATAATTGACTGATTAACCGACTAAAATATAAGTGTTAGTTGCAGCACTAATCACAATTATAGTGACCAAAATTATCACGATGATCAGTATTATTGTGGCATTGTGAAAATGTGTTGAAAATGTTTAAAAAGTACTGATATTTAAATCATCTCACCAAGTTTTATATTTCAAACTTCTTGACAATTTGAAAGACCATCAAGTCCTTTGCAGTGTCATTGTTTTCACTGATGTAAAATTGTTGCACTGTTACCTACTTTGGTTGATATTGGACAGTATTTAGTTTTTAAAAGTGCAGTAATCAAACACAGTTATCATGATAATTAAAATTCAAAATGGTAATACTAATCATCAGGAGTTTTATGATAATTATCCAGAAACCAATTATCATTTCATTCCTACTCCTGTTTTCTTTGGCTTACATAACACCAGTTTCCTGTCAGAAAAGGCAATCAGACAGCAAGGTAAACCAGTAAAAATATTCTAAATATAGCATACATTTTTACTAATATTGATTTTTTTAGGTGCGAAAACCACACCAATATATTTCTTAGCTTCCTACACCAGTAGGATAAGTTCCTTATATAATCCCTCTTCAAAAAATGTATCCCTTTAACTTCACAAACCAATAGTTTGGAAATTTAGCATGTGCAATACTGAATTTAATATTTAAAATGTAGGGTACTACTTGAATGAAAAACTGTGAAACCGATGATCTAAAGGGAGGCTCTCAAAAGACCACTTGTGTATGACAGAGAAAGCTTGAGCCATGAGCAGGCTCCTTTTTCATAGTTAACTGCAATGTCAAATTTGAAGTACAGGATTTGAAACTTTCTTCCAAGTCTGATTGTAGAGCGGGGATTTGGGCCTCTGGATATAAACCCACAGCTGGTGTCTGTGGTGACGAATCCTCCATCAACCTGAGCTGAGACCTCAGCAGACAGGTGGAGTTTAACAAACGTCACGGTCCTTTAACCAGGTGAGTGAATGAAGAGCAAAACTTGAAGTGATTGGCCAGATGATGCGGTGACAGGGCGTGACATTTGCTCCTCAGGAAGTGACCCAACACCTCTGAACATGATGTCCGATGAAGTCGTAACCTCCTGCAGGAAAAAGTGCTGATTTGGTCTGAAGGAGGCAGAGGGCAACAACTGATGTGTTCTCAAGACACTGCTTCATTACAAAGAGACAGGTGTGTGTGTCTCTGTGTGTGTAGGGAGAGCAGTTACAGTTTTTCAAATACAAACAGAACAAAATGCAACAAAATGCAAATTTTAATTTTAAATTCTTAGCTTTCAGATTTATTTTGACTTTGGATGAAGCTGATGTTGTGTCAGTTTTATCATGTTAAAAGTCCCTGAGTGACTTAGTCTGCATGACATGGTAAAAGGTCATGCTGCAATTATTTTGACTGAAACCGCAATTGAGATATGCTGTATGATCACTGGGAGTGATCATTTTTGCATTACAATTTTCATTTTTACAGAAAAACCCATTAAAGTCTTGATGGCGTGATATTCATTGGGGTCTGTACAAAATAAACATGTTTTCTTACATCTGGCCAGGACATCTATACAGCACTACAGTTCTTCATTATAATGCTGTTTTCTCACACTTTTTCCTCTTTCAAAAAAAACTGTGATTTGGTTCTGTGATTTGGAGACTGCACTTGGCCATAATGCAATTTCAATGACATTGCAATGATGTGTGCAGCCTTACTGCAAAGCAGAACTAAACCATGTACTCACAACTCCAGGAGGCAGTGCATTCAGTTAAATTTTAATATTAAATTGCTAATTGACTGAAGTGAACTTTCATTTTCAACAATCTCCACCCCTGCCTAGTGGAGGTGTTAGGCATCTGGCCAAAGGAAAGAAAAAGTGTAAATAAAAGTTGACAGTTTAAAAATGGCAAAGCCGTCAGTGCAAAAAAAAAAAAAAAAAAATCTAACCTGACCTGACCCCGAATCTGACCTTAAAATTAAAAGTTTTTTTTTTTTTTAAATTAAGAATCGTGAGACCCTTACTATCTAGTCCAGTGGTTCCCAACCTTTTCTTCCTAGATGCTCCTCCTACTTCCGTCTATGAAAAGCTGAGCGCCCCCAGACCCCAGGTTGAGAACCAGTGGTCTGGTCCATTACACGATGCTACTACCCTTTACACATTCTCACACAATATCGCACATTTAAAAACTTGTTTTGATAAAAGTTTTGCAGACTGTGCATCTTGCAAACTAAACATTGCTGTAAACCTTTTTTTTACTGACTAAAAACTGCCTCACAAACTAAAATAACGGATCAGTACAAAAAATTCTAGCACTTAAAATAAAATATTATATTAAATATTTGATATACTTTTTATCTCTCCTGTTTATTATTTTTTTCTTTTTTTCTGGGTCCATGGACAAAAAAGACTATCCACTTCTACTTACTGAAACTATGTATGGACATTGAGTGGATGCCAAAACTCATGGACTACTTCTTAAAGAAATTGATGGCCTTGTCATGCAACATACGTATGTACTGTACGCTAACTGTTAAAAGGAAATAAAAAGAAGTTAAAAAAAAAAAAAATTGATATACAATATTTAACAGTGAATCAAATAAGTCTTGTGTTGATTATCATAACTGGCTGTTTCCCCAGTTACAGATATAAGCACGCTGATCAGAGATTTGTAGGCAGGATTAAGAGTGCAGTCGTTATCCTGCTGTGCCAAAGCAGGAGTCCAGCCCAAAATAAAAATGGCAACGAACATGGATGAGATCAACACAGCTGCACACACAAGCAGAACAACATCGTATCACCATCAAAGTGTACCACCAGTCCCTCATGTCCACAAAAAGTTCCTTTACTACAGACAGGCACAGACAACCAATTATACAACAGCTTCCTCAGTGGGCTACAGCCTCACTGGAATTAATCGAAATCCACACACCTGAACAAAAATGACCGACAACAAATAAAAAAGGGCTGTGGGATGCTGGTGTAACAGGCAGAAATACATACAAAAAACACTGTAATCAAACATTTCTGATCAATAAACTTTAATGAATAATTTTCTTTATTTATCCTCCTCCCTCTCCCCCATTCTGTCCCCTCCCTCTCCTGTCATCATGAGTGACCTTTGACCTTCTGACCTGATGTAGAGTTGAACTGTTTGGCAGTAAGTTTTATGTAGTGCTGAAACTATCAGTCGATGAATCGATTAGTCAATCAGCAAAAAAATCAATCAGCAACTCTTTTGATCATCAATCACTCAAGCCATTTTTAAATAAAAATGGCAAACATGATGGTTCCAGCTTCTCAAATGTGAGAATTTGCTGCTTTTCCTTGTCTTAATGTCGTAGTAAAACAAATATCTGAGTTTTGTGTTACTCAATCAAAATGAGGCATTTGATTGTTTGTATTTGTTTTATAATACAACATTTAACTAATTAATCATGAAATAAGAAGAAAAGATTGTTGTAATCAATCAACATGAAATCTTTTCAAAATTATCTTTTACTGTTTTGACTTGATTTCCTCTTTCTCCTCCACTCTGTCTCTCTCTTGTCTGAAAAAGTTTAAACATTTTCAGAGCAGTTAATATTACATGAAATCACTCTAAATTGCGTGTGAGACACTCCATCTGGTTTTCCTCTGCTGTCCCAGCGTCCTCTGCTTCCTCTGCAGTAGCTGGACAGAGGAACCCTGACACCAACTAGTCAGAGGGGGGAGGTCAGGTCGAGGTCAAGGCCACCGACCAAACATCGGGAGGAGCAGGTGATGATCAATGAGTTCAAAGTGTCGCAGGAGAAAAGTCTGACTCTAAAAAACCTGAAGACTGAGCGTCTGCACTCAGAGCTGATTCTTCAATTGGGGGATTCTTAGATACTGAACTGACTTCTGAAGGCAGACAACAGATTCAATTATGGGTCAGTCTGCCCACATTATAACATTTTTTTTTAATCCCCTTGCTGCCTCTGGTGTCTAGCTGTCTAGGTAGTGTGGGATTTCAGATCTCTAGCCAAGCTTTCATCCAAATGTAGCGCAGATTTTAACAGAAGTTTCAGAAAATAAATAACATAAAATAATGTGTTTTTAACCACTGCTGTTGGGTGAATATTAGGTTTTGGTTCGGGGAAGTAGGTGACTTTAATTCTCCACTCAGGTGTCATTAAACCATTATAGAAGAGGAGGACACAAGAGGACATAAATAAAAGAGCACCCGTCAAAGCTCAACTGGTAGGGGAACAAAATGTAATCATGATGGCAATTTGATATTTGTGTTAGTTACGTGTATTAATGTGAGGAAGATTAAAGTCTTCTCATCACTCCACAACACGTCCATCTGATGCTTTCGGCTCTTACTTGGAAGTGAGGAGTGACATTTAAGTGACATGCTTCATGTACGTCATGATTAACTGGCTGGCTATAAAGACTCTATGGTATTTGCATTAGTATGCTGCATTTTATCAAGACAACCCTGTTCCCACTCAGGTGTTTTTACATGTAAATTGAAAATGTGCAAGAAAACAGGTGGATGTCCCTAAAACTACCCTAAAATAGTACTAAAGTTACCACACTCCACCGTGCTAATTAGGACTGCAACATACTAATTATAACTAATTATTTTTATTTTTATTTCTTATTTTTTCCAGAGCTTTTAAATGTATGACAATTTATCAGTCGATGGAGTTTACTCAGTATCATGGAGACAGATCTAGTGACATGCATGGACGATATCTTTTATTTTGGAATTAGTAATAAGATCTTTACAAATAAATCTACAAATTCTAGGGGTGCAACAGATCAAAAAACTCACGGTTCGGATCATATCACGGTTTTGAGTCACGGATCGGATCATTTTTCGGATAAGCAAAAAAGAAAAAAGTGGTGAGATTAGGGTTAAATTATTTTAAAAATGCACTTGTCTGTAATTATCACCATAGTTCTATAATGTAATAATAATGATAACAGTAATGATAATGGTAGTAATATTAAAAACTTCAAACTTATACAGTACTGTTCTATGTAGTGGTGCAACGGATCGCAGTTGACCCGTGTGCCGTACAGATCGCCCTCCACGGTTCGGTAGGTAGCGGTGTAAAAATTGCAATGTAGGGGTTACGATTCAATATATTGCGATACTTTGAGCAAGGTGATATATTGCTATTTTGCATAAAATTTACTATTGCATAAAATCTGAGTTAAAAAAGTTAACTTTTTATGGAATCAGAACAGGAAAGCTGGATAAGATCACTGCCATTTAGCGGTCGTGGGTTTAAATGTGACCCAAAATGAACCACTGCCACAAATCTTTGCATGCATCAAAATATCCTGATACAGTTTTTTTGAGAATCGATACAATATCACAAAACATAATATCACAATACTCATTATTTTCTATATTTTTACACCCCTACCTGTGACTGCTGTGTGAAGGCATCTTTTTTGTTGTTGTTGGGTTTTTATGTTTGTTTTTGTTTTGGTTTAGTTTTTTGCTTCATTTCAGTTTTGTAAAGTAGGATACACTGTTGATAGATTTTGAATACATTTTTAGAAACAGAGTTGACTCACTTCATCACATTTGGATGAAAACAGCAGCTTGCCTATTGCACAACAGTCCAGACTGAAACGCTAAGTGGGAGCCACTGAGTGATGCCGACATGTCTCCGGGATCTGATCCCCTGAAACTCCTCAAACTTATTAAACAAATGCTTTTAGTTCTGTTTCAGTTTGCTGAGCACGCATAAAAACCAGCAGAGAATAAAATGTTTAGACAGCAGCTGTCAAAGAGTCCATTAAGAGAAGAATTTGGGATCTTTAAGACAAAGCATAAATTCAGATACAACTTGGAGTTTTAATGATCGTTATAGAGCGTGTTGATGTGAAAACACTGGAACAATGATTTACCTACCAATAGCCAGCTCAGGAAACTACACAAGTTAACTACAGTGGACCTGCCTACAACTTAAAAAGAACAAATAATGTAAAATAAAAAGGTCACAGTTAATGAGTAAAGCATCAACCAAATGCATGCTGGGATAGGCTCCAACGTCCACAACCCTGAACAAGATTAGTGGCCTTAGAGGATGGATAGATCAATTTCACTCTGTCAAACTTTATTACAATAAACACACACTGCATGGACAAAAGTATGTGGATGCCTGAGCATTTCACTCATAAAAAAACAGTAATTTCTTAAAAACTGTTGGTCACTAAAGCAAATAGCAAATGACCATCACACAGGTGTGAGTCTGTTGTTCACTTCGATCTCAGTTGGGTGAAACTTTCATCCTGATCAGATGAGCTTTTTTCATTATCAACAACAGACCGCTGAACTTCAACTTAGCAATGAAACTCTCAAAATCTTTAGTCTCCTCTCCACAGATCGATTACCCATGACCCCCCTCTGTTTCTGGGACTTCCTGGTCAGAAAGTCATTTGTCAGTATTAAGGTGGATCATGTCAGGAGCCATCGTAGGTACCAAGGTTAGGACACAGCAGTTGAGTAAACATCAGTCAGGGTATCGCTTTCAGTCCGGCTGCTGGCCTCACCTCAGGATAAACAGAGGCAGCGTCCACGCTCACCACTCAGGTATCAAACTGACCCACGATCTACGCTAAAAAACCGTCTCATTTCTGTCAGACTGACTGAGAAACACACAAGGACGAGACGCTCAAAGAGCAGACGGATGATGACGGGGTGTTTATGTCTCATGCTATCTGGTGTCCTGTCTGAGTGGAGGCTTTCGCTGCAGGTCAGCCTGTGACCTGCTGGACCTGAACCGTCCCCAAACACCAAACACCATGTTTGATCTGCTGGTCTGATTAAATCTTAAAAAGAAGCCAACATGACTATGTTTTGGTACCAATATCAATACCTTACTTTGAGGAATACAAACATGTTTTTCTACAAACTTCTCTTTGTCATTGAACAGGTCAGAATTGGGAGTTTCCTACTTCCTATTACCAATAATAAAACTGGAAGTTCCTAGTTAGAAGGATCAGTATGTTTTCATAACAAGACAATATGGGGAAAAAAACTTATGTTACAATCATTACTGATTATGAGTGGAATTGTGATTGTGATACACAATATGATTAGTGGAAACTATAACTTTTGGATCACATTTGTCATTTTCACTGAAAAAAAATTAAAATCATTCATGATGTGAGATTTGTTGAGGTGGGTACCAAATTAACATTTTCTTACATCAGGAGAACAGGATTTCTAGGCCAGGGCATCCCTGCAGCAAAATAGTACTTCATTAAATTGCTGTTGAACATTTTTCCTTTATCAAAAAATTGTAGCTTCTGTGATCTAGTTGTTGCACTTGGCCATATTGTGATTTCGGTCATACTGAAATTAATTGTGCAGCCCTACCAGTTGGCATGATAACATATGACAGCTGGAAGCATTTAACATATTTCTGTGAGCTTCCAGCTCAAAGGTCCACGTAAAGATGAAGTCCAGCTTAGACTTATAAAAGCTATGTCTAACTGTGTGAGTTTAGCCTGACAAACTGAGTCTGAGATGTCCTCAACTGGCCACTGTACAGAGGAAAAACCCTACTATACATGTTTTGTCTAACTATGGGGTTTGTATCAATTTAATGTCAGTTTTAATGAATTCTTCCTATAACCTTGATTTTTTGGAGAAAAGTGACTCTAGCCATTAGGGTTGAGTGATTGGACAAATATATCGCCCATGGACAATGGGCTAAATCCATCACAGGTTGTCTTTTTTTTTTTTTTTTTTTGGGACAATTTTTGGGGCAATATTTGTCATTTTATTTTACTAATGTAATGGTGTGCAGAGTGACAGCTGCTGCTCCCAAACTCACACTCATCCAGCGGCACAGTACACACTCAACTGGACCATGACTGTGCGGAGCCAGGTGAGGAGTGAAGGGATAACAGCCTGCAGAGCCAGACTCTTTGCACTCTTTTCAGGTGGTGAATTGAGGATTTAATTAAGGATGGGCCCATGGATGGGCTGATGATGGTCAATTGAAAAATTTTAACATATCGCCCAACCCTACTACCCATAGCAGGTACAGACTTTGAGGCTTTTGGTGAAACCTGTTTTGAACTCTGCATATTGACAGCAAAAAAATCACAAAAAACCTGATGTAGGCTTCCTAGTAACCACCGGTTTTAAAACACTGACCATGTAATCACAGCATCCCCTGGTGAAGTTTGACAACAGGGACCTTTGTTGGACCTCTCCATCTCCCTGTCTGTCTCTGCTGGACTCCACTACTCCCAAAAACTACTTTAAAAAAAAAATCATAATCTGAATTCAGATCAGTGACACTATGTTGACGTGGCCTGTTGAAACCCTGCCTCCAATCCTGAGCTGGTTTTTCCTGGTCAGTGAGTCAGTCGGGTCAGCAGCTTGTTTTGTTTGTGTGTCTGAATTCCCAGCTGACTCTGAAGTATCAACTTCGTAAAGCCAAACAGAGGAAACGTCCAGAGAGGTCACCACCTTTCAGCCAGCGGGTCCATGTCCAATCAGAAGGTCACGGACAGCGAGGAGGATTCAATGTTTCTGAGTCCATCAAGAAACTAGTCTGTGAGTGAGTTAATCCAAACCTGTCGGGAGGTAAAACTATCAGGGGAAAACTCTTTACTTCAAACACTTCACCTGCTTATTGTCATGTTTACAAAGGACCAAAAGGAATGCATTTTACAAACTGAGCAAATCATTCGCTTAATCAGTTATGAAAAAAAAAGCTATTAGCAGCAGTCACATTCCACTGCATTTGCATCAATATTTATTAGCTTTTTTTTTTCTTTTTCTGATTTTGTTATCAGTGCTCCTCAATTATCACATGTCACATCACATCACAATTACCCTTTATGAGGTGTCCTTTTTAAACTAGGAAACTTAGAATCCTAAAATATTCAAATCACGAAACTACTGCCAACCTGAACCCGTGTAACTGCAGCCTGAATCATTTGGTGAAATCAGGACTTAAATTTTTGATTTCAGTTTCCAGAGCTGTTCTTCTGAGTTGGTATGAAGCTGGAAATACTGCGGATTATTTGCTGCTGGTCTGGTTTGGCATTGAACTTGGCGTCCTCCTGCGTGTCTCTAGTCCACTGTTTGACACTAAACTATCACATTTCCAAAACAGGGCTGACTATCCGTACGCCCGATGAAATATTCAATGATGCTTGGGTTTCAGCTCTTCACCAGCCTGAATCCTGCAGCTCGTACTGCAGTGTCCCCCGAGGTCCCCGTCCGCCGGACCTGCGGTCCCTCAGCAAAGTTTGGACCTCGTCAGTAGGAAGCAGGGCCCCTGGGAGCCATTTATAACCCGACCCCGAGCTCACGGGGCACCGCTCGTTCTCCTGCACTTCTCTGCCAAGTGTTAAAAGAGAGATTCTTAAAAATGGAGCAGCCATATGTAGCGCACCCCGGAGCTTTAAATGAGCTTTTCATCGAGGAGGGGGTCGAGTTTTCTCCTCTTACAGACCAAAGCACTCAGAGCCAAGGCCAGCAGCCCGCTGACAGGTCGGCCATCTTGGGGGAGTTTTTTGTTGTGGTGTTTAGACACTCATCCACTGGATGTTCATTTTAATATTGTCGTTTTTAATAAATTCAAAGTCAAGTTAATTAGTGAGCATGCCGCTTCACACAAGAAGCACGCCGGTATACTGTCTTTGCTTTGTATGGTGGTGAAACATACTTTTGGCAACAACACCTCCAACCATTTCTATTTTCATCATAGAGCTGAAATTATTAATCGAATAATCGTTTATCAATTATTAAAATAATCACCAATTATTTTGATAACTGATTACTTGTTTTGGGTAATTTTCAAAAAAAAAAAAAAAAAGTCAAATTCTCTGATTTCAGCTTTTTAAATGTGAATATTTTCTGAGTTCTTTACCCCTCTCTAACAGTAAACTGAATATTTTGGGGTTGAGGACAAAATAAGACAGTCTTGGGCTTTGGGAAACACTGGTTTACTTTTTTCACCATTTTATGGACGAGACAACTAATTGATTGATGGAGAAAATAATCAACAGATTGATAATGAAAATAATCATGACAGAAATGACTTGAAAAATAGATCGAAACATGTGGAGCACACAGACGTCCACATGTTTGAACCTGACAAGATCCAAAGAAGATTGTGACAGGATTAATTAATTGAGAAAATAATGGACAGATTAATCAAAATGAAAATAATGGTTCATTGCGCCCTACATTACCTTAACTAATGTCCTTCTCAGCGCACATTATGAACACAGCACAGCTCACATGCCTACATTTGCAGTTTGGCCGACTATTTTCATGATTAATCAATTGATCATTTAGTCTATAAAATGTCAAAAGATTGTGAGAAATCCTCATCGCAATCTCCCAAAGTGATGTCTTCAATTGCTTCTTTTGTTCAACCAACAGTCCAAAACCCAAAGATGCTTCTCGTCTGTCTGGCTCTCTCTACCGTGAACACGGCTTGCAATACAAACATTAGCTAGTGAACCTACAGAAGCTAGCCTTATTTATGGGAGCTCAGGTGTAACGTTAGGAGAAAGAGAACATGAATTTTATGCGTTAAAGAAGAAACTGATATGAAATGATAAGTGAACATGACACTCAGCTTCAGTTCTGCTCTACTACTGTGTTAGTATGAAGAAGAGTGCAGTGTGCAGAGGGGTGAGCAGTGCTGGCGGCTTACTGTGCCACAGTCCACCACGCTTATGTCCTGAGTACATTTGCAAACTCTCTGCCTTTTAAAGATCATTTAACTATTAACACACAAAAGAAATCAGAACATAAAAATATGAGCGGGTCCAGAGAATCTCAGAGAAATCAGTGTTTTTTGTGTAATGTAAATTTAACATATTTTAGCACCAATAGTAATATTTCAGAGTTTGACTTCCCACTGGGGTGTTGAGGAAAGCCTCCAGGTAAAGAAAACTGCATGGGGCACAGGGTATGACTGAGCTCAAAACATGCAAATCTCATTCATTTTACCAAAAAAAAAAAAAAAAAAAAAAAAAAAAAAAAGAGAGAAAATCTGACTTGAACAGCACTAAAACCTAGCCTGACATTCCCAAATGTAAGTTATGGAATCTCTCAACTGCATAGAACTACAACCAATCAAAGCAGTGCAACATGACCTAAAACCAATCAGAGAAAGCGTGACATAGCAGTGCTTGGTCCGTTTCTAAGCAGGGAAAAATGGCAGCATGGTCACAAACCTGAGGCGAGAAATAGGCTATGCAGTAACAGAAACTTAACTCAAATTTGATCAGCACTCCCCCAGTTTGATCTGAGTTTCATAAGCCTGGTACACTGCGCTTGAAAAGACATGTGACTTGTCATCATATCAAACCCTCCCCATATTGAATAAACTGTTGTGATTGGCCCAAAGAGATCCAGGACAGGTGGAAAGCTATCTGAACAGGAGAGTGGCCAAATGTATCTGGCAGAGAAAATGAAACATGAGCTCGCAGATTTCTCTGGTTCACTGGCTTCCTAAAACCTTGAGGTAAGTGAAGCCGTTAACAAACCGCAAGACTGAAATCGCCATTCATCAAAAGTCATGTAGCGTTCCTGATTTATGCTGCAAATTGTGTGGAAAATCCTAGCTATAAAAAAGGTGAGTGAACTGTGCACCAGCCAGGTGAACTGAAACCCATGCCTGCTGGCTCAGCAGTAAACTATCTGCAGTGATGAATGTGGGCTACAGCTGGTTGTGTCAGAGGAAGATGTTCAGTGGAGGTGAAGACAGGAAGCTGCATTTCTCTCAAGTAACACCACACTCAGAGCACATATTCAAACACATTCTGGACATACAGTACATCTACATACAGGTCTAATAAAACACAAGCTCAACACAAACACTGTGCTGATAAATAAATATTACTATAGTCACACTGTGATCCTGTCACACAGTTAATCAGACATTCTGTTTGATAGGACCTCTGCTCAAGTTCAAAGTAGGTGGCACTATGTGCATTACAAGCCCAGTGGACTCAAGGAGCAACTGTGATGAAGGCAGAGAAGGGTGATATAAACTGAGCGCAGACAATGCGCTGCAGCCACTAACATGGGATTTAATAAGTTAACTATGTGCACAAGGATGCACACGTTTACTTCCTGTGTGGAAATCTGATGTTTTCACTTCACAGATGACAAAGAAAGGCATAAAAATGTGTGTCTTACTGGTAAAACGCATTCATGTGGGCTATTGAAGAAACAAACAAATCATTGAATCTTGTATTAAACAGCCAATCCAACTCAACTGACAACATTTTGAGTCCGGCACAGCACTACTAATTTTCCAATTAGGTGCCATTAATTAAGGAAAACTGTAAGAACAAGATAAAAACACGGCATTTGTCTTTGGAAAAGAGTCAAGTTGTAATAAACCAGAATTATCCTTTAACAATAGCCCAATCATCATGAGCAGCCTGTACAGCACAAAGCTTAAAATTAACCAAAGACATGAAATGACGTAATAACAGGAAGTGAGGGTGAGTTGCTTCACTGCAACGGAGTCAAAGCGTTGCAACGAGGAGTCGGAATAACCGTGAGTTCCCAAAATAAAGCCTGAAGAGGTGCCTCTGGTTGGGAATGTGAGCTATGGACACCCTCTAAGCCCCGGGACCAGATTCCTCCTTAAAATAGTGTCCTGGGTGAAGAGAGATGTTCTGAAGCCACGGAGCTGCTTTCTGTAGGAATTTACACTTCAGTTAATTGGCAGTTTCTTCATAGCACTGCTGGACTGAATGGAGACGCTGGAATATTTGTGATATCTGTTTTAAAGGCAGGGAGGCTCAGACCTTTGACCTGCTTATGGTTGGTCCCTCATACTCTGGGGTTATGGCTGGTGACTGATTCTCTTTACCTGCAGGGGTTAGATGGCTCAAAAGACTCAGATGTAACAGAACTTTCTCTCTACACTAGAATCTACCAGAACTTCTTTCTTTCCAATAGAGAGAAAGTAGAGAAAGGTCTGTGGATTATCTTGAATGACCGGTTCATGATTTCTCCAAAGAGACACAAATCACTCAAGTGTATTTTTTTTTATTAATTAATTTATTTATTTATTTTCGATGCTTTGAGCACCACAAGCTGAGTGCCATCTAGTTCTGTTATACTGAAGAGACAGCAGATATCTCTGCAGCCGATATATCCAAAACTCACAACAAAACACTCTAGATGGATAAGTAGCTTTACAATTCAAGGAAAAATATTTATTTTTGACTTTTTTGGGAAACACAAGCCCTTTGAGTCTATAGAATATGACATATAGGCCAGGGAAACTCTGCAGCATGATAATATTTAATTCAAAATTTAATTTGGACAGACATTTCACCAAATATTGCACCTACTGCGATTTGAAAATGGCAATCAGCCATAATGCAATAACTTGACATCTGCAATAACTGTTTGTTCAAAGCCGAAACACCTCTGCAGGTCCCGAAGCATGAACCTGAAGCCTGTGACACTGTGATAATTGGGGGAATTACAGCTGTTTCTTTTAGAAAGCAGCTTGATCTAAGGCCCAGGGGCCACAGGAAGAAACCTGTAACTTAAGGTCTAACCCCCCACCGGTCAGCCTGAAAGAGCAGAGACAAAACATCACCAATGTATGATTTATAATGCTGAATGTGTCGGTGTGGAAACGACGTGTCTCAGTGATGAAGATGAATGAGTCTCAGTGAGAAACATCACTTTAACAGGGGAGTGATTTAACTGAAGGATCATTAGAGGAGTTCCACACACTTGACATGAGACAACTTTATACACCGGAGAACACTAACAGAACTCTATAACCTGAAATATTAATCGCTACCTCAAAACTACCAAATGTTTACAAAACGTACACTGTGATATATGGTGCAAATCATGCATGAACACAAGTTAGACACGCAACCATTCATTCACATCAAAAATATCAATGCATTTATCAAATACATGACAAACACACCCTTTTATCCACATTGTCAGTATACAAAAATGGCCAACAAGTAGGCAGCCTTGTCACCAATTTCTCCCAACAGCCACTTGTGGTATTGCAGTAAAAATCCCCCTTGTCCAAAAAGCAATGTTCGATAGTTTCATTTAAATGGATTGAATGCAAATGCCATGAAAGTACAAAACAACTATGCCCCGCTCATAGACAGCCTTGATAATGGAGCATGCAACGAATGACACACAAACAGCCAATCATTTCAGCCAGGTTTGATTTTCATTTTTGTCAACGCATGAGAAACAGAGTGGAGTTACATGCAAGATAACAAACAGCGTCAGTGACACGTGCTTTTCAGCAATATTGCCCAGCATATGTGGTATCCATTATTTGTTTTGAGGACAATATTTTAGCACTTTCTTACTACTTCAAAATTAAGATAACATTAAAGTTAACTTTTTTGCTCCGTCAACCACAAACAAAAAAAAATCTTGGGTGAATCCGATCTAACTCTTGAAAACACTTAAATGACACAATAACACAATCTAACTAACCGTAGTCAAGCAACTCTGTGTTCTCTTAGGTAAAATTACTGTTTTTGCCAAAAGAGTGTAGCTGCTTCATGTCTTATGTCTTTCTTGTTAGAAAAGGCTGTCTGACAGCAAGGTAAAGGAGTGAAAGTATTCTAAATAGAGCATACAGTTAAAGTGACTGCTAAAGTACCTCATACAACCCCACTTCAAAACACAGAACTATCCCTTTAATACTTCAGTAATTAATGTGTGCATAATGACACTTAACCTACAGTTTATTTTCTATTTCTACACTGTGGTTCTGATACTTTTACTACAAAATCTTTGAGTATTTCTTCCACCACTAGTCATAACATCAGCAACTACACAGCCAGTAATACATGACCACATACATAGACATAGCCACGCGGGACATTAACCACAGTAAAGAATACAAGTCCAGTAAATACACGTACCCACGGCAGGACATTGACCATCAGTGAAAAAATATCACCAGTAAATAGACAGAGCCATGACGGCTCATTTTACAACACAACAATAAAGAAACCAGCCAGAAATACACAGAAACAGACAGATATTACACTGACTGTCCGTCATGGAGGTTTTCTGCTCCATGTCCACATCACACTGACCTCTGAACTTCTTGTTTTTTGGCGGTTAGTAACGTACTCCGTGCTGTCACACAGTAGTTAGTTAACCCAGCTAACTATTCCGGTTGTTTCATAACTATTTGTTAGAGTTAGTTTGTTGAGAGGATTAAAGGTAACTGACTCATCTTCCCAGTAGTTTTTCCAGACTCTTCATAGGTCCGCAGTGACTTGACGGTGACCACCTGTTAGTTTAATCTACCGGTGTTTAACCTCACCTGGCCTCTTGTCTGACCGTTAACTCGACGTTGTTTTACCTCAACCAGTGGGGTGCATTACCATTTTTGACCGCTGACATTGGCTGACATTAACCAGCCGTTCTAACTCAGAGAGGCGCTGTTTCACCCATTTGAAGAACTCAATGAAAACTGCAGAAGAGATTGAGTTCTGGTAATTTAATGAATGAAGGGTCCATTTCCGACGATTAAATAAATTTTAAAAAAATCCTCCAAGCCATTATAATGAGAAACCTTCTCAAAATACAGACTCAGTATTTATTTCTTAAACTTTCACATTATTCTGATATAGTCATTATTTTGAGAAGTTTTCTCATTATTTTGAGATACTATTCATTATTTATGAGGCTCTAACTCATTATTTTGAAATATTAACATTAAATACTGGCACTGCGTATAATTAATTTATTTTCATTCTTGATAAACTGATAGATTCTTTTGTTTATAAAATTTCTAAAAAAAAATAATAGTAAAAATAAATAAATTAAAAAAAGACCGTTATGTCCAAGAGGCCAAGTTGACATATTTAAGTCACTTGTTTTGCCTGACCCACAGTCCAAAATCCAAAAGATATTCAGTTTAACAATGATAGAAGACTAAACATCAAATACATAATTTGAAAAGCTGTTAAAAATATTTACAACATGAATAGATTATTAAAGTTGTTGCTGATTAACTGCTTGTTGCTCATCTAATCACTTCAACACGAAACAGCTAAATTAATCTTTATTGTCTTTTTGACATAAAGTACACATCATTTTACATGATGCTATGCTTCATTACAGCTTAAACTTGAGTGAGGAAGTTGCTTACGTTGACTGTATCAGTGGACGACAATGGAAACAAAAATAAATAAATGACTCAATAAAGAAATTAATATGTCATTAAATGCACCAAAAATAATATTAAAAAATGTTTATTTTAATAAATAAAATGGTAAATTAAAGGGAAATTTGAATAAATATGGGAATTAACATAAAGGTAAATTAACACAGCATCAAATTAAAACAGAAATATTAAATCATGTCATATTTTATGAATTTTCAATATCATTTTTGGTACATTAATGGCATATTAATTATTTAGTAATTTATTTATTATTCAGATATCTCCTCCTGTTCCAGTAATCAGTCTATCTATCTGGATGAGTTGAGGTTGTAAAGAGCAGAGAGTGTTTCTTTCTGAGCTCAGAGTGAATCAGAGCTGTTATGTCTTTCCCAGATGGACAGACACCTGTTGTACTGAGACAATGACCCCCAGTCAGCAGGTCAAAGGTCACAGAGATGCATAAACACTGGCCTACTTCTGAAAAGTAGGCTACAGATAGACAGATCATATACATGTACATCCTTGTTATGCAATCAGAACATAAATACACTGAATTTGCAGTTAAACTTTGACTTTAGTCTTTTTCCTCATAATGTAAGAGGACAACTTAATGATGGTACACACAATGGAGAATATGACCTGCACACTCAGAGTAAACATGATTGACATCAATTATTAATTAATGTGAATAAATAAAACACAATTCAGGTACAACAATTAATCAGCAACAATTAGACGGTATCCATAAAATGAAACAAGGATAAATCGAATCAAAAGAGAAGCACTAAAAGAAAAAACTGGCCTGACAGAACTGTATAAATGTAGCCTACACATACACATTCAAACTCGCTGTATACATCACATACTAGGGGCCAGTTTCACAAAGAGAGACATCTGAACTCATCTGAAGTTGACTAATTTACCTTTACAGCACACTGGTTAAAATGAAAAAAGCTTCATGAATTTAAAATTGCCATATTTTAAAGACTTTATCAAACATGTAAGTAAATAACCCTTGGAAATGTAACTATAATCTATCTGAACCTTTTTCAGATCTAATCTGGGCTGATTGTAGTTACTTATTTTTTGTAATCTTACTACAAGTAATCCTAAACTACTCAGCCCCACTGGCCACATTTTGCCCATGCAGGCCTGTTTTAAAATGTGAGGATTTGCTGTATTTGTCTGTTTAATTTGAGTGTTAACTGAATATTTTTGTGTTTCAGACTGTTTGGTGATGTCTACTAATTGTGATGGGCATTTTTCTCTGTTTTCTGCCATTTTATCAACTTAACTGATTGGGTTTTGGGGGCATTTATGCCTTTATTAGTAAGTATACTATATGGTTGTTAAAATGTTCCCTTGCTTTCTATCATAACAGGGAGGGATACTTTTACACATGCATTCATGCTGGCCGATTACAAAAAAAGCCAGCTGTATTTTTAAACACCCATCCCACCCTGGACACTGTCTGCACTGTCTGTTTGCCCCCGCCCCTCTGGAAGAACATACAGGATGATCAAAGCAGAACAACAAGACTTAAAATCAGCTTTCTCTCCAAAGTTGTAACCTCTGTTTACCCTCCACCACCAGAGACTGGAAAAGACTGATTAGGTTGAGATGTTTTGCTTATCTTTGTATATAATTTATTTTTATTTGCTTTAATTTGTTTTATTTATTGATTTTTTTATGCTGCACACTGCTGAGGAGTTGCTAAATGGAGCTTCATTGTTGTATTCTGGTCTAACATTACAGTTCATAATCAGCTTCTCCTCAGCTACAGGGACAGCCCAACATTTCATTGATTGAAAAATAATCAAGAGATTAATCAACAATGAAAGTAATAATGAGGTGCAGTCCAGGTAAACTGGAGGCTTGCTGGTTATTACATGCAGCCAAATCAAACAATATCAAAGAATATAAAAAGTCCAGATGAGAACAGGTGACTCCTGGACGTCCTGAAGTCAAACCAACACAATAAACCGTAAATCGTGGACTTAAGTGCACACAGAGAGACCGGAGCTGCAGTGTCAGCAGTCCAAACACTGGTGGAGCATCTGGAAACTTCATCCACTTCCACCAATGACACTGCTTCCACCCTCCACCCCCCACAGGCTGCAGCCTGGGACACTGCAGGGAGGAGGACCCAGAGGGGACAGCAGCCAGCCTGAGGACCCTGAGGGAAGTGTACCAGGGGGAAACTCCCACGGGGGACAAACGATCCTGCCATGTTACTGAACGGGACGCCGTGACCTGGAAGTCTTGTTTTCTACATCAGACTCAACATGGTAGACCAATCTCTCCACAGCCACCCTGGGAACCCAAAACACGGGCGAAGTACGAGGGAAAGTCTGGGTGCTGCTGGATAAAAATAAAAACAAAACAAAACAAAACAGAAAAGCTCCAATTTTATACTTTAATGACACTGACAAGAAATCAAGACAAACTTTAAGTGAAATCAGAAAATTTATGCCCAAATTAACTTAAACGTGCCACAAGGAGTTTTTAACTGGTTATGAAGTCTCAGTTTATTACTGTTGTCTCTATATGATCTACAGAAGCAAATTAGGACATCTGCAAGAAGATGAGCTGTTTTTATGTAGTTATTTTTAATGTCTTAACCAGGTAAAATGAAGCTGGAGGAGATTTTTATTTCAATAATTTTGTTTCTGGTGTTATATTTTGCGGTTCTTTTAGGTAGAAAAACTACTGTTTTTGTCCACAGGGGTTCCTTATAGAAGCTTCAAAAAATACAAACGCAATATAAAAATAGAATACAATGATGGGTCAAAGGAGACAATGATTACAACAGGAGGCATGACTATGTGACTATGGCTCAATTCTGGAAAAATGCAAACACATGCTTGTTTCATCTAACTTCAAGGATAATCCAACCCACCGTCAGACAATAAGCTATATTATATACATAATTTAGAAACAGACGATCTTCGCACTGAATTATGTAGGTCATAGAGGCATTTATAATAAACTGAGACTGTGAAAAACAAGAACTACTTCTTGTAGAATTAAGTTGCTTTCTCTTCATCTGTGCTCTTCCTCATCTGCACATCACTGTGTTAAACCTTGTTTAGGTAAAACTCTTCTCTCTGTCTTGTCACCAGCTGGTCGTACTGAGGAGGAAGATTTTCAAGGAAATCTGGAGAGACCCGAATCGTTGCAGCTTTTCTTCCAGTCTAAACACACCTGAGCGTGCAGTCTGATTCTCCACGCCCACTCAGGTTACCCCTCCGTGTACCCTGCAGCCCCGCCCGGCCCGCGGCTCCCCAAGGTGCAGCGAACGTGAGCTTCAGCAGGTTTGATATTAAACCTGATACCGGCTGGTGATCGTAACATCCAGTGTTTATATAAAACCAGCAGCAGAAACCAAGACTGTGAAATACATCAGGCTCTCAGTTCAGGCTGCTGCAGCGAAAACTCCACCTGTTGATGAAGGAAACACAATTTCCTTTTCTCAGGCTGCGATTCATGTTCATGTGGACAGGTTTGAGTCAGTGGAGGCTGACAATGGTCAGTATTTTTATTCTGCCTTTATTTAAAGGTCCAGTGTGTAAGATTGAAGGGGATCTATTGGCAGAATACGACAGAAATAGAATGTAATATTCAGCATGTGTCATCACTGTAAAATCACCTGAAAACAAAAATCATTGAGTGAGCCCCTCTACAGAGGGAGCAGAGGGTCCTCTTCCACCGAGTCCACCATATTGCTCTGCCATATCTTGCTCTAAATATGGCCTGTCACGTTTTTCGTGAGTTTCGAGTCCACTGCAGTTTCTCATCCATACCTGGAAGGGGAGGGTGAGGTGTGCATTCAGTTGGCTGCAATCCACAACCTCACCACTTGATGCCACTAAATCCTACACACTGGTCCTTAAATCAGAATGATGACTGTTTTTAAATTTCCTTCTTTCTTTTTGGCACCAAAATGGCCACATAATTAGAACCAGTTCAGAGAAAACTTTTACTGAAGGAAGAAACATAAAGAGAGGATGATAATGTAAAAGGCACTGAACCAAATTACCTAATTAAACTAAATACCTAACCTGGTTAATTATGGTTTGAAAATGTGTATTTTGATTAGCATTAAGAGAACCCTGTGCAACTTTACAAAATAAAATGGCTATACAGTACGACTATGCTGTGAAAAAAAAAAAAAAAACATTTTATCAACTTTGTCAGAGGTTTAATAGCCAAGAGTTTGAGCTTTTAAAACATATTTTTCTAGCATAATAAAGAGTCAAAATCAAACCCCCTCAAAATACAGTTTCAACATAATCCCTTTCACTCACTGTATCTGCAGAGACTCTGTCCCCAGCCCAAAACGTTGGTATATGACGTCCTGGGAATCCTACTGATTCTTGAATGTTTTTGTTTTACCAGGACCAACTGATTTTTCGCTGTCTTTAAAACCACCAGATTTTACCTTGCAGAATAGATGAGAAGAGTTGCTGGTCTACCGCTGCCTGCATCTGTGAGTTTATTTGTGTTACTGTGAGACTTTGCACAGATCCCTGACCTCAACCTCATCCACCACCTTTAGGATTAACTGAAACAAACCACGAGCCAGACCTGATCTCACTGATGCTTTTCTGTCTGAATCTCTGCAGCAGGTTCAACATCTGGAGGAAAGACAGAAACCAGAGGAGTGGAGGGTGTTAGAGCACCAGATCTGTGCTTTTAAAATGATCAACTATCAAACATGGGTGTAACATTCAGCTGATAGGAGTGTACACACACATACAGACCAACAATGGGCAGGTGCTGAACTAACAGTGAGCAAATAATGAAATGAACAAATTCTTGTCTCAGCGTCCACTTATTTAATGCACCAAAGTAGTGATGTTTTGAGCAGCACGTCTCTTCATTAGACCACGCCATGTTCAGCTGTCTACACACTTTCAGCCATGAACTGTATACGATAAAATAATTGTTGCCTGGAGCACATGAGCTATTCTGAATTCCTCAAAGTAAAAAGTCAAATATTCCAAAAGCTTTCCAGCAGTCGATTGGTCCACTTCTCACAGCTCCTTCTTCTCTTTCATCATTTGGACCCCACACTGCTCTCTCCCTCTCTCTGATGGGTCTGTTCCTGCTGTTCCTGGTGGGTTCGAGCCGGGGACCCCCCACCCTGTCCTGGCTGAGTGCCGGGGATACAGAGGGCAGGACGGCGCCTCTACTACTTAGAGGGCGAAATTCGCCGGGTTCACAGCTTCGTCTGTGAGTGGAAAATGGGATTATATCGTGCGGTTTGTCTAAATCCACTGACCCGGGGAAAAGAAAAGCTCTCAGTGCTGTTTTCTGAGGCTGATGTCTGATTACAGAGTTACAGAATATTTGAGGTATTCAGCTGCCAGGGAGCAGAGCGACGGGCACTGACTGCAGCAGGTGGAGCTTTATGAGGCTGAAACTCAAACATTTTAATGATATAAACAGTTCAGTGTATCAATGAAGTGAAATATGACCATGTTTTCATAAAGACTTCATTGAAAAAATAAAAGTAGAAAGTCCAAATAGACAAGTTTTTGCTTTAACTTATTATCAAGTAAACTGTCATTGCAGTGTAATGGTAGAATAATGGCACCTGTTAGATACTGTAGGAAAAAGTCAAATGCTACCTTGACCATATCTCACTCATACTGTCTCCACCACAATAATTCTTACAACAGTATTCGACTGTCTCCCAGTTTGGTCCCTCACCACGAAGGAAATTATTGAACCAATAGCAAAACTGTACAATAAAGCTTATAAGATCCATGACAGCTTTCCCTCTTGGACTCGCCACTTTTAATGCCAGGATTTTTTAGAACTACACAAATAATCAAGCTGTTAAACTTTTTTTTTTTTATCAGATTCAAAACAGCAACACGTCTCCAGCACTCACTAATCGGCTTCCAAGACCTGATGGAAGGACTCACTTGCAACCACTGATTTAACCCATCATAAACAGTATCTGTCCATTTCATTTAAGTCCTCTCCTCTCTGAATGTCTGTGTTGCTGTTTGTATTTTAGTTTTTGTTGACTGTCTCTGTTTTGCGATGTGATTTCATCATTTTATGTGCTGCAGAACAGGAAGGACAATTGCACATAGCAGTAGTTTTCAATTCTTTAGTGCCCGAGGTTCACCATAGGGCGATCCAAAATCTCACTCCTGTATTCATATCTATGCAAAGTAGCCGCTGTAACTAACCTAAATGGAGACCACAAGTACTGGCCAATCAGAGGCAGAGTTCTCAGAGTGCAGGTGGGGAAAAAAATACATGTCAATCAATCAGAGCTGTGTAACACACTGTTGGGGAACCAGCGGTATATAGTACCAAAAACTCAGGACAGTAATGTCATCTGATCAGTCCATCACTTTGATCCAGAGTGACGTATCTGAAGTGTCTGATTGATTGCTATAAGATTTTGTGCAAACATTCATATTGCTGAGAGGATAAATATAACTGACTTTTCATCTACAGCCACCAACTGGTCAAATTTTCAGTTGTCCAGTACAGTAGTTTATATGACCTCATAGGCCTTCCTGCAAAACTAATGATCAACCTCAGCTATGCTAAGTAGCCAATTTGCTAGGATAATGGACAACAGCAAACATTCAACCTTTTCATCATATTAGCATCATTGGAATATTGACACAATCATTGAGCATGTGTGTGAATAAAGCCTCACAGAGCGGCACAACAAAATAAAAGCAGTCTTTTGTATCTAAAGTGGAAAATACACTGTCGTGGCACTGCCTCTAGCACCAATTGGAAGCATTACACTGCAGCAGTGACCACTCACAGTATACATACATAAGGCAGCAACCAGGGAGGAGCTGATCACCCTGTCTACAGTAAGATAATTTAGCCTCTTTGTCCATGTTGACTGCTGAAGAAGAAATGTATTTGAAAGCCACATCATGAGAGTAAACTGTACAACGCTGATTTGTGTTTACCACCAAGCTGCGCCCTGAGATGGACCTACTCTGGAACACTCTCCAAGCGGGGTGGGGGTATCTCATAGACAACAGCGAAATCGTAACAACCCCCTTTTCTCCCCCTTGAACAAGTGAGTGTAGTGATACTGAGCTCATGTGTGTGCAGGAGAGCAGAGAGAAAGACATTTTTAAAAGTCTCTTCATGTTCAGCTCTCAGTATTTCTGTAGCTTCTAACTGAATCTCTGTGTTTTGAAATGTAGTTTTCCTCCTCTGTCGCTGTTTGTACTGCCAGGTATCTGCTTTTATTACAGACAGCTAATGCTTGTCGGTCACTGCTTGCTCATGACTGCCTTGGTAAACCTTTTGCATGCACACATGAAGTGCATGCTGCTTATCTGGTAGGAGGGGCTCAGGACAGAGAACACAAAACCTAACTCATGCCCTGCATGAGACTTACAATCAGCCATTTTTAGGCTTTCTACTTACTGCAGCTTTAAGGCGCTGGTTTAAAAAGCAGAGGAGGAAACAGTGAAATCAGCTGGAGCAGTGTGGGCGAGGCATCAAGGCCATTGTGTCTGCAGGGTAGATAATTTCTGAGGGGCATAAGTCTAAACTGAAGGGGCATGGCGGCTGTCATGGCTGTGAAATTCCTGCCCTGGTTGGTACCCTGACTGTTCAACATAAAGGCAGTGTGTTGCATCTTGTACAGGAATATATGGGATGTATATAAAATGAGATGGAACATTCTCCCTGTAACATAAGATGTCCTGTACATACAGTATCATCTGACATTTCCTGTGTGAAGCACCCTGCAGCAGATATTTGCCATGTTTGCAGCCCCGGTGGGAATCAAACCCTCGACCTCAGCAGTCACAGTGCCTTGCTCTGCTCTGCTCTGGACGTCGAGCTGCACAGGACACTTGATCCCAGTCATATCGGAGGGTTTAAATAGGTTTAAATGAGGGCTCAGGGGAGCGGTGAGGGGGTGGAGGAGGGGGGTGTGGTGGTGGGGTGAGAGAGGAGATGAATGGCTGCCGTTGGGAACTGCAGAGGGGCATTCTGGGAACTGGTCATGCTGAGGCCTTCCTTATGGCTCTCTATGAGAAATGGAGAGAGTGTGACAGGAGCCAAATGGAGCTGACAGCCAACTGGTTTGACTTCCTCTGCCACGCACACACACACACACACACACACACACACACACAGACACATGCACACACACACACACACACACACACACACAGGGCCTCATCACATCAAATCTCTCCCACTTCCATTTTCTCTTCCATAATTTTGTTTTGGAAAAACACAAGCTCGTATTTCGTCTCTCTGAGAGCCACCAGCGCTCTCCAACTTTCATGTGTCCGTCCCACTTCGACCCTCCGCTACTTAAAGACCTTTGTTTGGCCGAGGGCAGATTTTGGCAGGCAGGCAGGTGCTGATAGGGACAAACTCCATAACGCAGAGTGAACCGTGTGCCAAGAGGCTAATGGCAGCCTAAAAAAAAAAAGAGCCAGAAGAACAGAGCATGTTTGAGCGACGGTTCTGGTGAGTCTGCCAGTGGAAAATATCCATGGGACGGACGTTGCTGTTCTTCAGAAGACTGATGAGCTCATCTGGGAGGGAAGTTTCCTCTCTGGACAGCAGTCACAGGTTAAAACCAGAATAATGAAGCATTACAGTCCCCGAGGGCTGCTGTTACTGTGTGTTAACTGTGTCATATCAGCTTTCACTGTTCTGAACATCATCATAAGACTTGTGTTATGTGAACAAGGCAAAAAAACAAAATCTCATACATTTGGGTCAAAATATGTAAAGTAGTAAATTAAATGTTACTCACTTCACTCACCTTCATGACGTCTGCTGCAGCATGATGGCACACTCTCTGAAATCAGTTACTTTATAGGTACAATATGCAAGAATGTGAAGCAGTTTACACACATTAATCATGATGAATTTCCCATGAAAATCCAAAGGAAGTGAGGCAAGGCTCTGGCAGGATGAGGGGAGGAGGACTCTGTTTTTACATCCATGATACTTCGTCCACAAACTCAGTCACAGTTGATGGACAAAGTTTCCCAGATGTCAAACTTTTAAACGCGCAGATGTCGATCATGTTATCATCACCATCTAGTTGCTACGTTCAACCTGAAGCAAATTCAAAAAAATCACCTACAGAATTATTTCTTGGGAGTATACAATATATTTTTTAAATTATATTTTGTTTTATATCTTATCCTCTTCCAATTGGAATTTAATTAATTCTCTGTATATATGTTGTGTTTGTATGCAGCATAAAGGAACTACAACTTTTATTTCGTTGTACATCTAGCAGTGTTGTATGTGAGTGATAATGTACAGTGAGCAGGTCATTATTGTGAAATAAATCCTGACAGGATTGTGTCGGCATCTCGAATCATCCTGAAGAAATCAAATTAAAATAGAAAACAGAAAGACAAGAGAAATAAAAGTCAAACTTCTCTGATTTCAGCTTCTTAAATGTGAATATTTTTTTTTCTGATTTCTTTGTTCCTCTATGACAGTTAACTGCATATCTTTGGGTTGTGGGTAAAACAAGACATCATCTTGGGCTTTGGGAAACACTGCTTAACATTTTTCACAAGTTTCTGACATTTTACAGACCAAACAATGAATCGATTAATAGAGAATTGTGCCATAAATGACACATATGATGTTTGTCAATTTATATCACCACAGAAAGTTCCCTGTTTTATATATTGTATTGTAAAGTACCTTTTAGTTTTGTGTGAAACCTCTCAGTGAGCTACATCTGTCGACTCAAACAACATACGTCAGCAAAACCAAAATGGACGTCACCTTGGCACATCTCACCTAGTTCTGAAAGAAGGAAGGAAGAGTATTTAAAAAAAGTCAAAAACACTATAAGTCTGTTGAGCTGCAGCTATGTGAAAGGAAAGTGAGTGCAAGTGCAGTGTCTCCTGAATCATATTTTTCTTTTTCACAGAGCTGTGTTCTCTAAATTCTGCCCGTTCCTCCTGCTGCTGGTTTATTTGCTGTTAACAGCAGTTTGCGTCTCCATTTGTAAGCTCGGGATGTAGAATTCTTCATGGTGCACATGTTGAAACCTGATCGCTGTTCGTTCCTGGGGGCCTCCCTCGGCCTCACCGCTCAGCGTTTATGGCCGGCGTGCTACGGTTACAGCGCTCAGGCCGAGGCCAGACAGTTCTTTACTCCAGCCGAACACAGCATTCCTCCGCTTTTGTCACAGCCACGCTGCACGCCGCCGCTCCACGCTGAGGGAGGAAACAGCAGCAGAAGAAGAAGGAGAAGACAGGAAGCTGGAGGATGTCGGGAGCTGGATCAGACTCGGCTTCAGTTTCCATGACTGAGGACATTCTTCAGCCATGTAAAAGATTATAAACAGCTCTGCTGACTCGCACATCCAGCTCACTGAGCTGGAGGAACATGTCGCTCTGCAGATGATCACGTTTTACATTTTAGAGCCTTAAATTTAACCCTGCTGATGTGTCAGCGTGGACATTATTATGATCCTGAGCAGCCAGTTATTATTTGAACTGAAAGGACTTTATTTTATGTTGCAGAAAAGATCAATAAGTTTCCAAACATGTTGTGCTGAATTTTGGAGAAATGTGTTTAAAATGATGCACAAGATGTTAATAGTTCTATAATTTTAAACAATAATAACTATCTTATTATTGTCACTATCAAAAATGAATACTGGTATGAAATAAAACATTTCATTATTTCTATTTTATTTTATTTTATCAGAATTTTATTGTATTATTTGGCCTTCTTTGGTTGATGATGACCCAGAAGTGGACTTCCTCCCCACTTGCCACAGGGTTGGTCAGTTTTTTTTTTTTTTTTTGTTTGTTTGTTTTTTTGTAAGTAACCATTTAATAATCATCCTGGATCGCCCTGTTGGGGTTTATTTTGCAATAATGACCTGCGCACTGTGCATTATTTCTTATTTAGAACATAACTGCTGTGAAACAGTCAGGAAATAATATTTTATTTCTCTGATCCACTGGCTTTCTCTCTACCAGCGCAAACCAAAGAAAGCTACTTGTCATATTCTGCAGCATAAACTGCAGCCAGAATGCAGAAGTTCAACCAAGCGAGGACACAACTGGGAGAGAGTCATCATTTGGTTCATGAACTCTACCAGAATAGCGCCCGGTTTCAGGAATATTTCAAGTGGAGCAGTCTGATCCTGGCTCATGATTGGTCACCCGCGGCATGACATCACATTGTGTTTCTCCAAAAGCTGACTCTGTTTTTTGGCGTCCCCTGCAGCTTGAACCACCACAGCCTAAATGCACTGCTGCCATTTAAAATGAAGTAGATAAGTTGCATTTTGCCGCAACCACCAATTATGTCTGAATGTGGCTTAATTACTGTGTTAAAGATGGTTGTTTCAAGAAAAAAGTACGTAAGTATGGCTGCTGTTCAGATTTTCCAGATCTGAATTTCTCATTCAAGCCCAATAAAGATATGTCCCATATTAATACAAAAAACAGAAAATAAAAACTAAAATCAGTGAGAAAAATGTTAAAATCCTGATGATACAGTCTGTGAGTAACAGTACACACAGCACAAGAAAAAAAAAAACATAAATTAATCTTGTAGCAGGTTTTGAGTCATGGTGGGCACTTTGACACTTTGACGTCACACTGGTCATTTCCATCCAGAACAAGTGTCAAACAGGAAAGCAGTCTGGGAGGTTCAGAGGTGTGATGATGAGTCCTAATTGCAGCAATTCGGAGGCAGTTTGACAGTTTGACTCCTGTCAGACACTCAGCAGAGGAAACACTGCTCTTCAGTTAATTCTGTCACATCAGTTATCTTCTACAGATGAACCAGAGAAACATGATGAATCCAGATGTTTGCATACAGGAAACAAAGCTCACTGAATGATCTGATGAGGATGAAATATGAATGTGTGGATCATATAACACTTAACAATCTTAACAGTCAGCAGATAACAATCCAACTGACCACCCTTGGTTTTGGAGCAACATGTTAGACAAGCACCATTATCATCAATATCTTATCAATATCTTTTACACACCTGGAGCACTAAGACACCTCACTGGAACACTCTGTCCAGGTTTCAGGTTCAGGTTAATTTAGTTTGAAGTCGAAAACAAGGCATCTTTACACACATTTTACAAACAACACAGAAACAGACAAACATGATGAAAGTACTCAAAGCTCAAAAAAAAAAAAACATTCAAAAATAAAAATAAACCACCAGAATAAATAAAGTAAAAAAAATTATCTGTGACTCACCAATCAGCTTACTGAGACATTCAACGATTTATTCAGACAGTGGTTTCAAAACCATGACACCAAAGAAAAAGAGCAAATTGTTTATGAAACATTTATGAAAAGATTTGTTGAAAATTCGACGAACCCCAGTTTCAATAAGTGAAGTAATCACTGATTAGTTTTGTTAAGTATATGTCAAAATTTTGAGTTTATTTGGCTTCCACACAGACAAAATCATGTGCAGTTCAATTAAACTGAAATTGACATCTGCAGAGGTATAAGTACAAATACTTATACTTGTTACTTTGACTCCTCGTGTTTGATCACAACAAGTGACAAGACGAAAAAGACACAAGATGAAAAACAGTGCAACAAACACAACAAAAGAGATTTAAAAAAGACGTAACAAGACTAAAATCAAAGTAGCTAGTTGAAATGGCATATAGATAAGACAAAAAGGATGTAAAAAACAAAAAACAACATAAAAAAATGAAAAATACGAACAACACATGAGACAAAAAACAACTTAAAAGACATAACAAGATGAAACATTGTTTGGACATGTGTGGTCATAACTCTAAATGGAAAATAATATCTGGAGCATTCAAACAAAATGTATTTTGACAGATCAGGAAACAACACTGAGTTGGGCTGAAGTAATCCTGGTTGTTTCCAATGAAGGGTTGAATTTTCTAGAAATGCTGCATCTATGTCAAGAAAATAGAGCTGGATTCAAGAAAAGTTTGGAGGAGAAAATGATATTTTAGGACTAAATAAACTGTTTTAAAGTGACAGTTCCTGCTGCCTCTATTCCAGTTTTCCAGCCATCATTCCCAAGCGTCTCTGGTGAAGTTTGGTGGACGAAAAGTTTTTCTAACCACTTCAGGAATGTTTCGTCCAACTGTCAACGCTCAGCTCATCAAATGGTCCTGCGGAGGCGTTGATGTTCGACAGATACTTCACCATTTGTACAGAACAAGAATGTAACAAAGTGTGTGGACCACCAGGACGGAGAGGACAGGACACCTCTGAGCCATCGTTAGGACCTGACCTGACGTCCAGAGGCCGGTCCAGCCTCGGCCTGAGTCCTGTCTCTCAGCTGCTGGTCCTGTCAGAGCCGCTGGGCCTCTCGCCCCCCAACCTCCCTCAGCCTGATGAGAGCTCAGCTGGAAGTCTGAGAGGACGCAGAGAATCAAAGATGAAGGTAAACACTGAGCTGCTGTGATCTTAGCTGAGGTCTGCTGATATCCTGCAGGGACGAGCAGGAGGGGGGACAATCAGACCAGACCGGACACCACAGCAGTCACCTCAACCCTGTCCTTTGTACTACGGTGACAAACAGTGAAAATCATTGGCTGCATTGTGTTCACAGACCACATATTTAGAGGGAATAATGTCAAGTCAGTTTTAATTATATAGCCCATAGCCCATAGATCATATAAGTCTCTGTCCTTAGATCTTCGACTCAAATCAGGAAAAACTCCTCAAAAGACCATTTTACTGGGACAAAAAATATGGAAGAAATGCAAGGAAGAGAAACAGCGGAGGAGTCCTTCTTCAGACCAATGTCATAAGTCATAAGTTTGGATAATCAGGATGAAAAAATATAGATATACATTTACAGGATATACAGGAACACTTTAGAAAACCGTTGTCAGTAAACACACTTTGTCTCTGCATCAACAAATGCAAGTTAAGACTCCACCATGCAAAGAGAAAGACATATATCAACAACATCCAGAAACACTGCAGACTTCTCTGGGCCCGAGCTCATCTGAGATGGACTGACGCAAAGTGGAAAAGTTCAAAAGACATTAGCTGTGATGGTATGGGGGTGTGTTAGTGCCCGTGGCATCATGGGTAACTGCCATTTCTCTGAGGGCACCGTTAATGCTGAAAGGTTTTGGAGCGACATATGCTGCCATCCAGGCGACATCTTTTACAGGGACGTCCCCGCTTATTTCAGCGAGACAGTGAAAAGACACATTGTGCACGTGTCCCAACAGTGTGGCTTCATAGTTAAATAGTTCAGGGAGACTCTCATTTTAACTCTGTGGTGCATTATGAAGCACAAAACAGGACAATGTAGACATCAGACTGTTGAGCTACCAAAGTTGTTTATCAAGTATTAATAGGAGGGTACGCCCATCAATTCCCAGTCAGTCGCAGCCAGTTCAGATGGTGTACATGTGTACCTGAACGCATCTGATCATGGGTTCATGGTGAAAATGACGCCTTTCAAGTCAACTTGGCATGGAATGGTCACCATTCACTTCCATTATTTGGGAGATCCTGTAACACTGTTTTCCTGTGAAACTCCAGCAGCGTTTTGTGGACTGAAAAACTAAACCTGACCTTCAGTCAGCATGAGGGTGAGTAGATGATGTCTGAATTTTCATTTTTGGGGTGAACTATCCCTTTAAGTACTTCTTCCACATCTGCTGAGAGCTGATAGGACCAGCTGACTCACTCTGCCACTTCGTGTTGTGGCCGCGAGCTGAAAGGTGAATGTGGACGTTTAAAGTGTGAAGAGCAGCAGCAGCAGCGTGTTGACTCAGACTGAGGAGGCTCCTCAGGCCTGCAGGTTAAAGGGTGACGGACCACACAGAGAGGACGATCACTCCATGACCACACACACACATACACACACACACACACACACACACACACACACACACACACACACACACACACACACACTCTAACATGACAAAAACTCACAAACGCAGAGTGTAATCTGAGTCTCATTAGTCTGTGAGGGATTACTGTGATCTGTTTTCTGCTCATCACAACATTAACTGCTGTGTAACACAACCAGCAGAGTGTGTTTACTGCTACCTGTGTGTTTAACACAGCTACACACACGTGTGAGATGTAGTTTGACCCCCAAAAAGATTTACAGGTGTCCTTTAAACACCTCACTGGATCATTAGTCGGTTGGTGTTTTGTGTTTCTTTGGAAAACTACATTTTTCTTTCATTTTCTCTCATAATTTCGCTCGTGGTTGTGACATTCCTGCACACATATCTCACCCTTCAGGCTGCTGAAGATTAATAGTGGGGATATTTATGTGGATTTTTAGCAGTTTATTGTATTTTTCAAACTGGTTGGTTGAACAAAAGTTTAAAGATTAAACTTTGGCCCCTGAAACTGAGCATTTGTCTTGATTTTATGACATAAACTGAACAATGAAGTACAGTAATTAAATATGTCTACAGTTTTCTGTCTCTATTTGACCTTCAAAATAAAGAGACATTCTCCTACTTGTGATTATTAAACTCTACTGTAACAAAAAACACAACTCATCTGACTGTATAATTGTACTTTGTATGGTTGTATACATCATAATATAGATGACCTTTACCTTTTCTGATGATAACATTGTAAACAGGATGATATTGATCTGATTGATTAAATCAGTTCACACTTATAGAGTGACACAAACTGAGCGTTTGCCATTTAATATCATGTATTTACTGTCTCCAGTGACAAAAATATCTGACAAATCCTATCAAACGGACTGACAAGTTATATTATATGTATTTTAAAAGTGTAGTTTCATTCTGTACTTGATGAAAATGTATTAAGAGAGACTTGATGACTTGATTCTGGTGATCTAAAGAGGAAAAAAGTACAGCACAAATATACTTAATTTGTAAATAACGGCACAGTTTTAAATATTATCATGTTACAGAGACACAGTGTGAGGGTGGGCTCAGTGTGTTTTTAAAGAGCTCGTCTTCAAAGGAGGTTTACAGGGAGGACGACACGAGACAGACAGTAACACCCCACACACACACACACACACACACACACACACACACACACACACACAACAAAACAATCAGATCTATAGAAACACACATCAACAAACAATGAGATTTTAATGCAACTGACATTTTTTTTTACAATCATACGCAGAGAAGAATACATGTTTACACATTTACACTTAAAACACACACACACACACACACACACACACACACACACACACACACACACACACTCCATGTCCACTTGTCTTTTTAAAGCAGCTTTGGTTTCACTTTGTGATCTCATTGAGTTACACACCAGCCTTTAAATGGACCAAACACACACTGCTGAGCAATCCCACAATCCTCTGCTGTCACAGACCTTCTTATGAGTCGACCCCAAACATTTACTTTTGTAGTTGCCAGCTACACGTCAGAAGTGTTTGTTTCTGATCGCTTCACTGTTTACATGATGTTAGCTTGTGAACAACTCTGTTGTTAGCAGCTAACTCCGCTTCCATGCAGATGAGTTGGATGTGGAAAAACAAATACTCCAAAAAATACCCCAGAATTATTGAATTTACCTGCAAACATCAACAATTCAATCCAGACACCTAAAAAACACTACACAGTTTGAAGCACGTTTTTTCCAAAGCAAACACAGTTTTCAAAACTGTGAAAAAACACATTCAATAAGAATTCAATAGAATTATAGCACATCTCATGCATTTTTGCAGTAAACATATTGGAATATATAGAAATTCTTAGCAGAGTATTTAAACTGAAATAATAATAATTTCAAACGCAACTGATTGCAACTTCATCTGAAAGCCGAACCAGGTGTTTTGTTTTCTGTCTTGTTACCAAACATAAAAAGGGAATGGTACACAGCACCATACAGTATGACTGGTTATACTACACATGTTGTTGTTGTTTTCTGGAAATTATTATTGCAGCCCTGAAATGTTTCAGCTATTTATTTTTCGCAGGTAAATCACTGAATGCAAAAATGTTGAAAAAAATAAAGGATATTGAGGCACATTTCCACAATTATGATACATAAATACTGATTTATGTGGAAAAAAAAAATCATTCAAACTTCAATTTGAATTTGAATTTGATATGTAATGCTCCCTGTTATGTGTTTTGTTTTTGTTTTTTAGCTCAGTGTTTTATGAGTGACAGTATCTGCTTTCTGAATAAGAAATGTTGCCAGCATTTTGGTCAAAAGACTATTTTGAGACATGAATGAAGTCATTTGGGGGTTTGAGTGAGTTTTGGAGGTGAGATTAACTGTTTGGCAAAGATGAATGCTGGTAAGCAGACTGTACGAAGAGTTTTGAAAAAGTACCTTCAGTATTAACTAATGTTTGTTAGCATTAGACTTGTGGTGTTCCCCAAGGCTCCATCCTCAGCCCTCTGTTATTCTGTGTTATTCTGTGCAACACCTCAGGCATAAATACAAAATTCAGTATCATTGTTATGCAGATGACACAAAATTTTCATCAGATATTAACTTGTCTGTCAGAAATACAGAGCTGGATGTCCCAAAACTTTCTCCTGATTTTATTTGCCACATTCCTAAAATATTTTAATCCTGTTTCAACAATGTCATACAGTTTGTAACTTGGTTTTGACAAGTGCTGTAGTGCACCGTGCAATGTGATTAGATCATTTATATCAGATCCAGAGTCAATATTCTGTAATGAATAATCAGACTGGTTCCATACCATCCATGAACTCTTCCTAGTCACAAACTAAACTGGGATGAATTTGTGTTCCACAGTCACTGACTAATAACACAAACAGGTTTTCCTGATGTGTTTAATGGAGTTTGGTGAGATCGACATCAGAGACGTGTTGATATATTATCTGTTCTGGGCAGAGAGAGGTGTGAGTGTAACAGCAGCAGCAGGTTTAAGTGATGATGTTCAGTCAGTGATCGTCTCCACACATGATATCTGGGTCATCGTCACTATTCGCACAATGTGAAGAAACAGGAGACGTTAATCTGTGCAGAGAAGAAGATCAACACAACCTGTCGAAAACAACCTGCGGAAAAATCACACTTTCAGTAAACTCAATGAAGCTCGCGTACCAGTGGTACACGTGCCACAGTCTGAGAATCTCGGCAATAGAACATAATAGTTAGACAGAGGCACCTGTCTTGTTGTATTATATTATATATATTTACCTTCTTTATACCTGTATTTACCTTAGATCTATATTTTTCGTAAGACTCGTAGATATGCACCATTAATTCTGTATGAGATCATATTCTTTATAGATCTGTAATACCTTTTTATAGATCTTATGTATATCTCGAAGTTTTATTTTTGAAAAGATTTAACTCTGGTTGAGACCTGCCTTATAAGATATTATAGATCTACATTTTCTCAGAACAGAGGTGTGAACATGTGCAATAAGTATTCTAATGATTGTTACTTATCTACTTTTTGAACATGTATACATTTGTGAAAGGATCTCCGTAAAAAAATGAGTTCTGTTTTGATTTGTTTTTGTCATACTTATGAGATGTGTACCACAAGGTGGATATGTGATGAATTATGGGTATTTAAGATGGTGACTCTGTGTACATGAGAGGCAGTCTGAGAAAGAGCCTGGTGCTCAAAATGTCCTGCAAATAAATGTCTTGAACAGGAACTTTTTGATGTGCGGATCTCTTTGTCTCTTTTCAGTTGTGTCATGCTTTCCAACACAGCCTATAAGTCATTTCGACACCAAAATATGTAATTTTTTAAATGCGGGACTTTTACTTGAAAAGTACTTTTACACTGTGGTATTGCTCTATTGTCTGAATACTTCTTCTGCAGCGGTCTAAGCAGCCGTAGCATCACTACTTACAGTTGTATATGTATTAGTAATGCCGGTGAAAAGTGAGTTTTGTACTCATGATCTCTCTCAGGCTGGAGTTTCTGAATATTAAAACTGGATATTCCTCCATCATGGTGGTCTGATTACCCACAGACACCAAACGCCTCACATGTGTAAAGAATGTGTTTCTGCCATCGCTGGAAATAGTCGTGTTTTTAACCTCCCCCCTCCCCTGAGCAGCATCATTCATCATTGTTTAATTTCTGCCACATAGCACTGCGGCATCCATTTACCCTCCATCCCTCTCCGGACCACACCGTGCTATATTTGTCTCTTTAATGAGGAAGGGGGCATTCCAGAGGCTTTCTGGGTAATCACAGCGTCTGGCACAAAAGGCATCTGAGGGGTGGAGGGGTGGAGGGGGTGTCTCACCGGGCCTCAGCGCCAAACTCGGATTTACTTTCCTTCCATTTCAGAGGGCAACAACATGCTTCAAATGACCCGAGTTTGTTCGTCCGATGAGGTTTACAACAAAAAAAAGCGACCCGGCGCTCATGAAAGCCGGAGCGGTGCTGCGTCAGGGTTATGGTGCCCGTAACGAGGCACACTCTGGTATCAGGTACCAGCAGTGAAACGGGGCACCGCTGAAGGCTCGGGTGTCCCGAGCTCTGATCAGTAATTGTATTTACCTTGTCTCTGTCTTCCCTCCATTAAGGGCGGTAATGAGGCGAGTTGTGAGCTGAGGAGTTTGCTGCTGATGACGACCTGGAGGATTCTTAATAGACAGCTGTTCGTCCCGCTGATCTGTTGGACAGCTGTGACCCAACGCCAGCCCCGAGCACCGATCAGGACAGAACTGAGACAGAAAACAGAGTTTAATCCAGATAGGTTAAACTGTCCATCTTGTGTAGAGTTTAAGATATATCAGTCCCTCCAGGAAGTTGTGATGTTGCAACAATTCATGCAAATTCAACCAATCCCCCTGAATTCTGTGCGCCCTTGCAATTTTGTCCAAACTCTGCAACTTTTCTGCAAATTTGACATCATACATGTACGTGAACTCAGTCAATGTTAATATTTCTTTATTTTGTCACAGGTAGTGAGGTAGGTACTTGTGAGCCTTTTTGGTGAGGTTACTTAGAAGATTAAGAATAGAGTGTAATTTTGTTCTCCAAAGAACAAGTTGCCTTTGATTGTAATACTACATTGCAATATACTGTACATCACGATTTTTATAGAAAAGTTGCCATGAAACCAAGGATGTTAGGCTATAACAATCCCAAAAACAGTCTGCAAAATCCTGGAGGGCCTGTTATATTAAATAATAAGAGCAGCATCGAGAAAAATACAGTAACTTCCAGGAAGCTGGTAAAATCAAGTGATTTCTGTCATTATACACTTTAGTTATGAAAATGGAAGTTAGTCACAAAAATGCGCTTCTGGTTACCAGTTTCACCCACTTCCTGATGTCATAGAGTCACATGGGTGGTACTGTTGGACCCTCCCCAACTCTCACCCCAACTCTCACCCCAACTCTCGCCCCAATCCTAACCC
Source organism: Lutjanus argentimaculatus (assembly GCA_034769285.1). NCBI lineage: Eukaryota > Metazoa > Chordata > Actinopteri > Lutjaniformes > Lutjanidae > Lutjanus > Lutjanus argentimaculatus. The sequence continues at coordinate 1,394,842 of JAWZSL010000039.1, forward strand.
TAACTCTTACCTAACCCTATTAGGAATCAACACACGAGCTTAAGTGCTCCAGTGTGGCAGCATTTTCAGCTAAACTCGTCCAACATTGTCTATGTGATTGAATGCAAATTGTGTGGGAAGCTGTACATTGGACAGACCAAAAACACATTATTGCAACGTTTAAAACAACACATCTATCACGTCGGTCGAGAACTTAAAAACTCTGAGCTGTACGCTCACTTTCGGGCACATGGGGTCCAAAACCTGTATACTGCCGGCCTTGAGTCGCGTGTTGGTTGGTCACGGCGCAGAGATTAGCAGTGGAGAGACGTTGGATCATTAAATTGAAAACTTTGGTTCCAAACGGTCTTAATGAAATGCATTGAGACAGTCTTGTCTGCTTTTTGTCCGTCCTTTGTTGTGCCGGAGACCATGTGGTTGTTGAAGGTTTTGATTAGTTTAGCCCAGTCTACCATCGATGGTATTCTGGGCCGATATTTTACACTACTTGTGAATTGTTTGGACAAAGGAAATGAAAAAAGGGAAAAGAAAATAAGAAAAGGATTTTGGGATTTCTCTGTGTGCCCATGCCTTCTGGAGGTCCGATAAGGACATGAAATAACTTTTGATAAAAACATCTTTATTTCTTCCCCCTAACCCTAACTTAAGATGGTAGCATTGACTCTCATTTTACTAAGTGTATGCAGTTTTTCTTAAGATGCATTCAAAGTCAAATGGAAAATGCAAGTTGACAGACAGACAGACAGATGGAAGTTCTCTCTGGGAAACAGAAATTGAGGTACAGACACGTCTGAATGAGCTGAAAAAATGTTTTGACTCAAGTGAAAAATTCACACTTATACTGGAGCTGTTTGACTCCACATAATGAACGTACACAGACGAGAGAAGAAAGGGGAGAAACTGGAGAAAAATAAGAGAAAGAACTGGAGCTCCTGAGAGTCGGACCCGTCAGTCCGACGTTGCTAAAAGCCCCAGCTGACCTCTGTACTGGCTGCTTGTTGTGAATAAACACAGATCAGATCAGATTTGCATGAATAACACAGGACAGAATGACTTTTTCCTTCAGTCATTCAATGATATTTCAGTCAGAATGTCTTGTGATCCATCAAAATCAAGTACTTTTAGCAGACATGATTCAACATTTATTTACATGCACTCATCATCATCATTTTTGTTTTTAGAACAAACATATTTTTAGTAACGTGTTGAAAACACCTTTTCCACCAACATGGATCGGGTGCCAATTCAACTTGGACACCTGGTTTTTGATCATTCTGTGCATTTCAGCCCAAAATAAACTGGTTCAGAACCCGAAAAGTTGGTTCCCAGCTGGAACCAAAAAAAATAGCAGGTTTTAGTTGGCCTGAAGTGCAAAGTGAATCTCAGATAAGAATTTAAAAATGTGGTCAGTTAGTTTCTGATGTTTTCTGCGTTAATATAATGCTACACAGCACATGTGCACTTAGACATGCCTTTATAAAATTCTTCCAAACAGCAGTAAAAAGTTTGAAATTCTTCAGTGATTCAGGTCCAAAAGGTGTTATATTATTCAACCGACAATAATAATAACTGACAACTGATGGACTTCGTAACTAAAACATTTCCAGGTCAGACCTGTTCAGGAGGATGTGAGTATAAACAATTAAATGATCTCCTTGGTGACTTTTGGTTTGGATGAACTCCTTCATAAAAACAAAGCAGCGTCTTTGTTTCCCTGCAGGCGTCAGATGATCTGTTTTTTGTTCTGTTTAGTTCACAGCTGTTCTGTCTGAAGCATGAAGACATGAGCCCCGACATGAGCCCAGAGCAGGGACACACATTTATTAGTCGGGTCATGTGATGAGAGACAGGAATTCAAAATGCGAGGCGGTAGCGGCGTTCCTGGGCGGCGTAAAGAGCAAAGAGCCCGGCTTCGTTTTCTCTTCTCGCCGCTGCAGCCTGGAGAGCCAAACATGTACAACGCTGAACCACTCGATCTACAATCTGATGAACACTGGAGGGTTATTCTGCTGTTAATCTGTCAGCCATGACTGATGGATCCATCCTGCTGACATCACTTTCAGTTGACACAGACGCTGTTGTGGTTACAGGTGACTTAACATTTAAGAAATATGTTGATTGTTTACGGTTTATCCAAACGTTTGACTGACTAATCACACCATCACAGCTCTGATTGGAAACTAGACTGAAATTTTTCAACAATTATTGGACGTTTGACATGAAACTTGTCTCACATGTTCATGCTGTCCTCTGGATGAATTGTAATAACTTTGGTGATTGTTTGACTTTTCCCGTAGCACCATACAGGTCAGAATTTGTACAACACTTTGGCCAAATAAATGCAAAACTTGTGACTTTTCCATCAGCTTCAGCTGTACTTTGTGTTTAGCGCTTATTAACAAATTAACATTTTTTGTTTTTTTGTTTTTTCATTTATTTATTTACTCTCAGGGACAATGTACTTCACTATAAATGTGCCAATGTTAGCCAAACAGCTATTTTCAACTCTTGTCCCTTGGCTTGATGTTAAATTGGCCATTAAAACAGCAAATAAATATAGTGATAAAATAAAAGAGAGAAAAACAAAGAAAGAGGGACAAAAAGAAAGAATGAGAGAAATCAAAGTGTTTGTGTGTGTACAGTCAACAGAGAGATAATATGTGGACAGAAAAGGAGGTGGAGATTAGCTTTATTTGGTAATTATTAAATGAAATTCACTGTAACTCTCTGGTTTATCAGTTAAGCGTATGAACTTCAGTGCAGACAGTGCAGTGTCTCATACGAACGTGTCCATGTGGGTCAAACACATGCTGAGTTGACCTCTTCTCGTACGCTGGTTCCTGTATGAAAGGGCTGTGAAATTTATATTAAATAAAATATTATCCAGTCAAATATCAACTCAGTACACATTCATGGTTCCCTTAGGATGTGACTGTGATGATAATCTGGACTTTTTCATCGCACTAGAAGAAAAGTCAAACTATTTTCCGTACTTTTTAGACACTATATCAACACAGAGGAGTTGTAGGTTTATAAAGACACTTTGATTCAAACTCAGAACATCAGAGTTTTCCAGTAAATCCACAGAGACATCATCAGTATGAAGCTCCTGTCATTACTGAGCAGAGAGGTTTGTTCAATCTGAGCTCCACAAACACAACAAACCACACAACTGTCTGCAGAGCAGTAAATCTACTGCTGCAAGGTAATCCAGCCCAGTGTGTGTGTGTGTGTGTGTGTGTGTATGTGTGTGTGTGTGTGTGTGTGTGTGCGTGTGTGCGTGTGTGCGTGTGTGTGCGTGTAAAGTAATCTGCCACCAGTGCAGGACAATGCAGTCGTTGTAGTGTTGGTGGTTTACAGCAGGCAGCAGGTGTGAAGGCAGACACCTCTGCTGTCAGTCTGCACGTTTTAGGTTTATTAAGTACTGTGTGTGTGTGTGTGTGTGTGTGTGTGTGTGTGTGTGTGTGTGTGTGTGTGTCTGGCCTCACATACAGTAGAGTAGGGATACTCAACTTGGGGGCCACTTTTGCAAAATGACAGGAGGCCAATGGACACTGAATAAGCAAACACTGATAATAAAATGTTATTAGTCAGATAAAATTAATGAACATTAAAAGGCCAGTAACTCTTCTTTCTTTGAAATTCTTAAAGGAGAAATATGACATATATTTAGTACAATAAATTGTAAAAGGACAATGATGTGTCATCAGAGATCAAGTAAATACTTCAACAACTCTACTGCCACCATGTTCTCCTTTGCGATTTCCATTCTGGTCAGTAACTTGTCTTTTTGTTTGCTGTTTCACATTTATTAGGGGGCCAAGCCCGCGGGGCCTGGGGGACGCGTATGCACAAGCATACGCGTTTCCCAGGACCAGCGGTGCTGGGAACCCTATTGTTTTTGTTCTGATTTTTATTATTCCTATTATTATTATTTTTATTTTTCCGTTGGTAAAAGTGGTGCTGCAGGCTAAACCGTGCAAGGGAGGGTGGTGCAATTTGGAGGGTTGGTCCAGACCCCTGCACGTACCTCAGGCGCAAAAATTCAAATATGTCCGCCAGCAGGTGGCGCTATAACCAAGGGAAACACCTTTTGGCCTATAACTCCCACACCGTATGACGCACACTCAAAAGCCTCATATCGACAGATTCCCTGAATAGCCCTGAATAACCTGGACTAGGCCACGCCCATTTCCGCCTATAATTTTTTTTCAGGAAATCGCAAAAACTCGAAAACCTACTTTTTCTAACTCCTCCTTGGGGTTTTGTCCAAACTGTGCGAAATTTGGCACATAGGGTCTTCAGAGGGATCTGATCTAAAGATATCAAAAGAATTTCGTTCTGTCAAAGTATGCGCACATTATTAACGAATAAAATTTTCTAGCTAGCTATAAAAACGCGAACAGTTGCATAACTCGGTCAAAATAAATGCTAATGACACCAAATCTGAGATCCATGGTTGCCATGTGACTGTGGGGCTATGAGCCAAATTTCACTGATTTCGGCCACTAGGGGGCGCTGCAAACATGGGAACGTTATATCTCTTAAACGGCAACACCGACTTTTCAGAAATTTGGTGGGCATGATGCTGGGTCAGTCCTGAGGCCGTATCTTGAAGGTCATCACGACTGGTCAAAGTGGGCGTGGCTTATTACGCGATAAACAACAAACATTTATTTAAGCTCAAGTATTATGCTGAGGGCTGTGAAATTTACAGGGTATATATAGAATAGGATACACACCACCCACACCAAAAATTGTGCGTCTACTCCACTAGGTGGCGCTGTAATGGACGCAAACGCATTTTGGCCTGTAACTTCCACATTTTTAATCACATCTTCATAAACTTTATATCCACGTGTTCCCAGAATAGAGCCGCATCTTTTGACATAGGCCACGCCCACTCGCACAGCATATTTCTCTTTGTAAGTCGCTATACGTCAAAAACCTACTTTTTCAAACTCCTCCTAGAGTTTACGTTCCATCCACACGAAACTTTGCACACACAATCTCCAGATGTGCCTGATCAAAGGTTTTCAAAAGAATTTCGCTACTCCAAAAAATGCAGTACTTATAAATAAACAATTTTTTCTGCTAGCTAAAAATTACATACTGTTGCATATTTTTGTCAAAGTAAAAGCCATCGACATGACACTCAAATCAGTTGTTGCAGAGGTCAACCAGAAGCTCTGTACCAAATTTGGTGCAAATTGGCCAACAGGGGGCGCTATAAGCTGAGAAAAATCAAACGACACAAAAGTTGCTCAGATTCGCACGAAATTCGCCGAGCGCGATGTGGAGTCGCTCCCGAGGCCGTCTGTAAAGTTTTGTGATGTTTGGTCAAAGTGGGCGTGACTTCTTACAACAAACATATTAAGCCTTTCACACTGCTCTTCCCATTGCAATAACAGCAAAGGAGAGACAGGGCAGCCTTGTTCGAACCAGTGTTCGATAGCAGATCTTGACGGTGTGCCTCCTGGTGACGAAACAGAGCCGTTCGCGTTGCATGGGGTCAGCGACGCGCGGGGGCCGAGTCGCGCGGGAGGCTTGGCCCCCGTTCATAACTGCTTGCAGTTCTAGTTAGAGTTAAAATTGGTGCTGAATGATCACTGAATGAATGAGTGTCTGTATATGAGTCGTAAGAAATCATTAATACTCTTTTAGAAGGAGTAGATATTTATAACTGTTAAATTGAATAAAATCTTAATGGAGTCTGGCAGGCAGTCACTGAACTTCAGAGTGTGTATTTTCAGAGCAGTGGGTTTTTATTTTCAGGACAACAGGCTTAACTTCACTTTGACAGACAACTGACCAAGTTATAAACAAATGATCAGCTTACAGTGTAGGATTTATTAGGGGGCCAAGCCCGCGGGGGCTGGGGAACGCGACTGCAAAGCAGACGCGTTTCCCAGCACCAGCGGTGCTGGGAACCCTATTGTTTTTGTTCGGATTTTTATTTTTCTTTTTTTTTTTTTTTTCCTTATTTTTATTTTTCCGTTGATAAAAGTGGTGCTGCAGGCTAAACCGTGCAAGGGACGGTGGTGCAATTTGGAGGATTGGTCCAGACCCCTGCAGGGACCTCAGGCGCAAAAAATGACATATGTCCGCCAGCAGGTGGCGCTATAACCAAGGGCAAGGCCTTTTGGCCTATAACTCCCAAACCGTTTGTCGCACATTCAAAAGCCTCATATCCACAGATTCCCTGAATTACCCTGAATCCCCTGGGCTAGGCCACGCCCATTTCCGCCTATAATTTTTTTCCGCTAGATCGCGAAAACTGGAAAACCTACTTTTTCGAACTCCTCCTTGAGGTTTCGTCCGATCAGCGTCAAACTTGGCGCGTCGAGTCTACAGTTGTAACTGATCTAAAGTTATCAAAAGAATTTTGCTCGGTAAAAAGATGCACAAATTATTAACGAATGAATTTTTCAAGCTAGCTATAAAAACGCGAACTGTTGCATATCTCGGTCAAAATAAATGCTAATGACACCAAAACTCAGATCCTGGGTTGGCATGCCACTGTGAGGCTAAGACCCAAATTTGGCTGATGTTAGCCACTAGGGGGCGCTGCAGATACGGTACATTTATATCTCTTAAACGACGACACCAATTTTAACGAAATTGGCTGGCTACCATGCTGGATGACTCCTGACGCAACATCTTGAAGTTAATCGCGACAGGTCAAAGTGGGCGTGGCTTATCACGCAATAAACAACAAACGTTTATTTCAGCACAAGTACTATGCTGAGAGGTCTGAAATTGACAGGGTATATGTAGAATAGGACACAGACTGCCCATACCGAAGATTGTGCATCTACTCCACTAGGTGGCGCTATAACAGACACAAACGCGTTTTGGCGTGTAACTTCCACATTTTAAGTCACATCTTCATAAACTTAATATCCACGTGTTCCCTGCATAGAGCCGCATCTTATGACATAGGCCACGCCCAGTTCCACAACATATTTCTCTTTCTAATTCGCTACACGCCAAAAACCTACTTTTTCGAACTCCTCCAAGGGTTTACGCTCCAGCTGCACGACACTTTGCACAAACAGTCTCCAGATGGCCCTGATCAAAAGTTATCAAAAGAATTTTGCTACTCCAAAAAATGCAGTACTTATAAATAAACAATTTTTCCTGCTAGCGAGAAAACACAGATTGTTGCATATTTTTGTCAAAGTAAAAGGTATCAACATGAAACTTGAGTCACTTCTTTCAGTGGTCACCCAGAGGTTCTGTAACAAATTTGGTAAAAAATTGGGCAACAGGGGGCGCTATAAACACGGTAATATCAAGCGACACAAAAGTAGCTTGGATCCGCACGACATTCGGGGAGCGTGATCTGGAGTCCCTCCCGAGCCCGGCCGTAAAGTTTAGTCATGTTTGATCAAAGTGGCCATGACTTGTCACAACAAACATATTCGGCCTTTGACACTTGCAGTGCTCTTCCCATTACAGTAAGAGGAAGGGAGAGACAGGACAGCCTTGTTTGACCTCACATTTAACGGCAAACCTCGGCAACGTGCCTTCCGGTGACGAAACAGAGCCGTTTGCGTTGCGTGGGCTCCGCGACACCCGGGGGCCGAGTCGCGCGGGAGGCTTGGCCCCCTTTCATAACTGCTTGCAGTTCTAGTTTGACTTGTTATTGTCAAATTAAAATATTACGCTTGTCTTGCGTTCCTGCCGTGTTCCTGCAGCCTGCCTGAGCTTCCTTGAGTCTGAGGAGGAGGGTGCAGGGGGAAACAACTCGCTTAAACCATAGATTGAATAGACAAAGCTATTTCCTTTAAAAAGAACTTGACTTCACATCACATTTTGGAAATATAGTCACCTGAAAATAGTTTCTTTTTCCAACTGCATCCACCGACAGTGTGACTCTATGAAGTTGTGTCCATACAGAGACTCCAGCTGGACAACAACAACAACAACACAGTGTGTGAGTGGAGCTCGAGTGTCTGTTGACAGCTGCAACGTCCAACACACAGACGGTCGAGTGTGTGTGTGTGTGTGTGTGTCAGAGTAGTGTTGGGGGGGTTGTCACAATGGCAGACCTCCACAGGACCATGAATCAAAGTGTCATCTGAAGCTCAGCTGTAAAGCCAAACCATGAAGAAGAGGAGGAAGAAGAAGAGCCGCCAAAGCTGAAGATTAGAAACTATATATAACCTCAGATACATCATTCGTAAAACTAACCACTACTTACACAAGTACAAAAGATACGTCATGATTTCAGAGTTGGAGATGCAGCGAAACTTTATTTATATGACACAAAACACACACACCAAAGTGTTTCACAGCAAAATTAAAAGACAAAAACAAAAAAACATGAATCAAATGTTGCAAGACTAAAAATTACAATAAAATGTTTAAAATACAATAAATAAAAGTCAATAGAATAAAATAAAAATGGATAAAAATAATGTAAAAACCGATGATTAAAACCTAAAAACTAAGGCTGTAACATCACTCCAAATTAAAAGCCAGATTAATTCAATTTCCTTTACAAATACAGACAGAATTTACCATTTACATACAGACAGATTTCACATCAGCTTGAAATAACAAGACTTGCTCATGTGTTTGCAGCATTCTGCTGATGTAGCTGCTCGAGGTGGAGCTGGTTTTACTGTTACTGTTAACAAGTTTAGTCCAGTGGGTCCCAACTTAGGGGTCGGATCATTCTGAAGGGTCACCAGATAAATCTGAGGGGTTGTCATTTTATTAATCAGAGAGAGAAAGGAAAAAAAAAAACAAATCTTTGTGTTCATTTTTAGAATTTTCTCAAATCTTTGTTGTTTCAGTGAATCTGTCGATGTCGCTGTGAGTTCTCCCAGCACAAACAGTCCTCTCACGGACAACGTCTTTTCATTGTGTCAACTGCTCACAGAAATATACAACACTCCAAGCACCAGCTGTGTTCATCAACTCACCTGGCAAAGCTCTCATGAGCCATCTCTGCACCACTCTCTCTGCAGCTGAATGCTAACTATGCTCACTGTAGACATATAGTATACTGTATGTAGACGCCATATTGGCCTTTGGACTGTGCATCAGTGTTGCTGCCATATTTGACAGGGCAAGACTGGCCTGCAAAAAAACAACAGGGGAGCTGCATTTTTTTCTGGATAATAAGTACTATAACGTTTATATCGCTCAAGTTATTTTAATGAGTCATGTTTATATTCCACCTCCTCTGTCTGTGCCTGTGTCGGGTTGTCACTCTTCTGTCTGGGCCTCTGTTTGGCCCATGTCGGGTCTCTTTCAGATTTCTGTCTGGGCCTCTGTTGCATCTCTGACAGGCCTCTGTCAGGCCTCAGTCTGGCCTTTCTTGGGCCTCCATCTTGCCCGTGTCAGGTCTCTGTCGGGCTTCTGTTGGGCCAGTATTGGGTCTCCATCAGGTCTCTTGATGCTTCTCTGTCTGGCCTCTGTTGGGTTTCTATCAGGCCTCGGTAACTCTTCAGTCGGGTTTCTGTTGAGTCTCTGTCGGGCCTCTGTTGGGTCATTGTCGAGTTTCTGTCAGGCCTGCGTTGGGCCTGTGTCAGGTCTCTGTCGGGCCTCTGTTGGGTCTGTGTCAGGCCTCTGTCTGGGCTCTGTTGGGTTTCTGTTGGACCTGCATTGGGCTTGTGTCAGGTCTCTGTCGGGCCTCTTGCAGTGCAGCATCACCTGGTGGAGGCTGACCGACCTCCTGCAGCACTCCTGTAATCTGTTACATCGAGGTTCAGTCCAGGTGATTACTGAAGTGTCTGGGGTTCAGGGAGGGTCGTGTCAAGGGTGTGGGTCCTGTTGACCCTGGGGGTGCTCCGGGCTGAGAGCCGGCCTTTCTTCCCTCCTGGACCAGCTGACCCCCCGTGGAGCATCCAGCCCCTCCCGTCACTCATCCTACTCCGAGGAGCCAAGCTGAAACAGGAGAGGAGAGAGACCCAGGGGGTCGACTCTGAACCAGGATACACAGAGGAGAGACAACTGATGATCATCAGCTCATCAGTAGACCACATGAATCTGATCTATATCACAATATGGTGCAGCATGATCAGTTAAACTGTCAGACGAAAAAGATGTAACAACACAAAAAGGATGCAATAAGACAAAAATGATGTTACTCGAAAAAGCAAAAAAGATGCAACAAGACTAAAAAACTTGATAAGATGAAAAATGACATAAAGACATAACAAGACAAAAAAGATGTAACGGGATAAAAATGACCTAACATGACTGAAAAATGAGATAAGGCAAAAAACGACACAAAAGACGTAACCAGACCAAAAAAAAAAAAAAAAAAAAAAGCAACACAAAAGTAATGTAAAAGACGGTAAAAGAGGTTCACACTTAACTTTGCACAGAAACAGTCAGTACAAATGTCCTTCAGAGGACGACATTTTACTTTCCTACTTCGAGGACATTTCAGAGCCTGAACTTTTTCACTTTTACTGGTGTAAATAAGTTGAATTAGTACTTCTACTTTTTAAAAAGTATATTGAGTACAGAAAATGTACTTCTGTACCACCACTGCTCCCTGATATCGGCACCAAAAATCCAGAGTTACACATTATTACACACTGATGCATCAGTATAAACAATCTAATTATGTCAGAATCAGATCACATCAGTCACAGGAGATGATTTACTGCAGAACAAATAGTTTGCACTTTTGAGAAGGTTTTAAGTTTTCATTTTGTTGTTACTGTACTTTTACATAAGTAGATATTAATATATATATATAAGTCCTTTGGAGGCAGAACTTTTACTTGCAATGGAAAATTTCTACATTGTTGTATTGGTACTTTCTACTTATGTAAAGTATCTGATTACTTCTTCCACCACTGTGTGGATATTTCTGCTACAGTGAACTTGTCATCAGTAAGCTCTGATTTGGATGTGAGGCTTAATGCAGATGATCCTTCAGTTAGAGGACTGAGCTTTTCAGCTCTTTAGTGGACTAATGAGTTAAACATGACAAAAATTATTTCCTTCCTTTAAATTGTTTGTTATATTAAATGGACTAAACTGATCAGAAACTGCGCAATTCTGAGTGAAAAGTAGAAGTGAAAACTAAAATATCTGTATGTGGGCTGGCTCCATCACTGGACCTCAGTTGATATAATTATGGTTCTCTTATATAACTTTTGCTGTTTTCATGGCTGCAGCTCTGAGCTCAAACGCACCGGATGAACTTGAGCAGCTGACCGGGAAACAGTTGATCCTTGCAGGCTAAATTTATCCTCTGTTGACGGTCAGGTCGGCTGGAGGAAGAAGACGCGTTTATTATTAAAGAACCTGTCGAGTTTTATCGCCTGTGGTCGGTTGTTGTGTCAGTGTAAAGAGTCGGTGACGGTGCTTCCTCTCCCGCTGGGATCAGTGTGGTTCGGTGACCGGGCGCTGTCATGTCCGAGCCCGCAGGAAAGAGGCTGAAGAGCAGCCTGCCGCTGTGCAGAGCGCACCGGAGCTCCGCGACCAGCCGGGCCAGACACAACCTGCAGGCCGCCGTGGAGGAGGCTCTGTGCGGGGTGAGCAGCCTGCTGTGGGACGGAGCGTACCGCCTGCAGGCTCTGGTAGGAGACACAAACATCCAGCATGGAGGTCTGAGAACCACTGTACTAATTACTAATGGACAGGAAAGTAACTACTTATTCAAGTAATCTACTTAAGCACAAATTTAAGGAAGGGTACTTCTACTTTACTGGGTTATTTCTATTTTATGCAACTTTATACTTTTACTCCACTACATCTCAGAGGGAGTTATTGTACTTTGTACTTAGTTACTCGTTACCTTTTTCATCCTTCCTGTCCAGTGAAAAACATGTCTCTCCAGATGTGTTGATGTTTGTTTGTGATAAACTGAAGGATGACGTGTTCCTTTATGGGTCCAGAAAATTCACCTACTTCTTAAGCTAAATAAACACTTATTAAGTAATGTGAATGCTGGACTTTACATTTATTTGTGTAGTTTCACATTGTAGTATTATAAGTAGGGGAGACCAGGGGCAAGTGTAACATTTTACTACTTGAAATGCATCTAAGTTTGGACAAACTTCTCATTCAGTGTTTTTATTTAAATGGTTCAGATTATACTAACAGTGTGCAAATCTGTCATCAAAGCAAAGGATGGCAACTTTTATTAAAGAGCAAAAAACCTTTGCACACTTGTTGGTCGGCAGGTGTGTAGGAGAAGAGCAGGGGACGACAATAAAAGCAAACAGACTCTCACACACTGTCTTCTGCGCTTGCAATCAAAGATTTAATAAAGTTATTAAATCATTATTAAATTTAGTGCAAGAGGTCAGATTATAATTGCCCCACCGAGGGGGCACTGAAAGAAAAAGTCATATTAACCCACTGTATCTCAAAGTAATCACATCACCACTGTAGTGTCAGACATCTTATGAATTAAAAGTCTATAAGTCTATATCTATTTGTGCAGAATTTAGTAAAAAGTAATCGTACATTTAAATTTAGTGAAACATGTTGATTTTTTAATGTGTGTGTTGTGTCAACACAGACAAACAAGGTTCTACATTTGGATATGTGGCATGGTGGCAATTGTATTAATCTTGCAGCCATGATTGAATCTCACATGGTAGCTAGCAACACCTATATCACCATATTTAGATTTTTTTTAATAACCTGATGATAAAATTGATTAGTAGTTTTAAATTTGTAGTTATCTAAAAAACAGAAAAAGAAAAATGCTGAACTTTTCTACCACAAAATCAGCAGAGAGAGAATCCTACTGAGAATGTGCTGTTGTGGTAGAAAAAGGAGGAGAATAAAGTGGAAGGTGCAGGACAGGATGTATCTCAAATATTAAAAATGATATTGTAATTGCATAATTGTCCCATGCACACACACACACACTCACACACACACTCACACTCATATTAAGACAGGTCCGGGTGCCAAGTTTCCAAGCTTCAGTCTGAATACTAGGATGTCCTTTAGAAACGTGCACACATACACATACGGTTCTGTTGTTGCCAAGTTTGGACATATTTTGGCCACTCGTTGAGATACAAACACCTCTGAAGACAAAGGTAGAGTTTGAGTTTGTTGTATTGTGAACCTGTGATTGTGAAGTCTGTAATAAAGCTCCTGAAGGCTGCAACCGAGTGTCTGTCCTTCTCAAATTTCTCTCCAACAGTGCAGAGTAAGTGGCATTCATCTAACTTTTTTCTGTTACGATTGCCCTTCGTCTCCCCTACTGTCAATTAAGTAAAGGATCTGAAGACTTCTACCACCACTTATACATCACAAACTAAACTATAAAAACTACAGTAATATTCACAGTTCTTCAGTAGTCTATCATCAGGGCTGAGGATTCCATTGTTGAATATTTCATAGCAGGTTTTATACTTAACATTTCCTGGCTGCGGCCAAAAACCCCCGAAATGTTTTATGTAACAATATAAAATAACAAAAACAAGTATAAAAACACTAATCACTTTGAAAGCAATGAAAACATACCCAACAGTGGAAGAGGCACTCAGTAGCGCACAGATCTCTGCCAGGTGTGTCGGGGGTCATGTGGGTGGGAGCAAGGAGTGCAAGACAGGCTGTGTGTCGAGCATGAATGCATGACAGTTGTGGAATGAAGTGGGGACAATATGCAGGTTACATTATCACAGTGTAACCAGAGTAGACTGGCTATATTGAGACAAAACATGGACACGATGTCCATATAAACCAGATAGCATTATTGCTTGTTATTGCTTTGCTTGCTGTTTTTGTGGAAGACATTGCATTCATGTTGTTGTGGGTGGAGCCAATATGACCTCCTAAAGTTTCCTCGTAAAGTTTTGACACTCAGCATTCATAGTTGAGTTGGAGTTGAATATATTTCTTTTTAAAAAATATTGTTTTGGGCTTTTATGCCTTTATTTTGATAGGGCAGCAGAGAGAGAAGGGGGATGACATGCAGCAAAGAGGTGCAGACGGGAGTCAAACCCACGGACTCACAGCCTCGACACACGGGGGGCGCACACTCTACCAACAAAGCTACCACTCCACTGAATGTATTTCAATGTGTGGTTTTTGTTTTATCTCCCGCAGGCCAGTGTGTTTGAGCGTGATGATGTCGCTCTGCCGCGTGTCGCTTCTTTCTTCCACCAGGAGGCGCTGAAGCAGGAGGAGGAGGCTGAAGCCATGCTGGACTACCTGGCTCAGAGGGGGGGCAACTACTGTGGCAGGACATCCAGGTACAAACTGTCAGGACGGATCTTTTGCTGTTTGTCCTCAAAAAATTGTAAGGTTCTGCCATGTGAATATTGCACGTGGCCATATTGTGATTTTGATAATATTGTGATTAATTGTGCAGCTTTGCTAAACAGTATAATAAAATAAACATATTTTGTGCGTAAAATCTTAAAACTCCAGCTGTTAGATGAATGTAGTGGAATAAAAATGACAATAATCTCTTCTGTATTAGACGTACAAGTAAATACAAGTATGTCAAAATTGTACTTAAGTAAATGTACTTAGTTGTCACACCAAAGTCAGTCAGAGGTCAGGTTCAAGAGCATTTGTTGCCCAGAGACCCTCCAGCAGGTCGGGGGAGGGTGGGTGGATCCTCGTGTGTCCTGAGGGACGCTCAGATGATCCAGTGTGAAGACTTGATTTGTGGATCCATTTTGAAACTAAATTTATGATCTGAACTTTATCTGTGAGACAGAGGAGCTTCAGTCTGTAACAGCGTTCTCGTTTTACTCCGCCAGCGTTCCTCCCAAAAAGGATTTATTTTTCCTCCTGTGCTATCCTTCATTTTGTCAGAGCAGGTGTCTCTCTGTGTTTCTGTTTTTCCAAACGGCAGAGAGATCTCATTTTGGAACGAAGCTCTTCATTTGGGCCAGGCGTTAGCGATAGCACGGGTGGGGGGAGGTGAGGAGGGTTAAGATACCAAGAGGCTGGAGAAGGAGGGAGGGAGGGAGGGAGGTTAAACCCCTGGAGACCTGCCCCTGGCTCTGGCCTAAAGCCGGTCGGGGTGTACATTTCCCCCCCTGAGTTCCGGAAAATTGGCGAGATTAATGCTGCGGCAGAGGGACGGTGGTGCTGATGGCGTTTCCAGATGGTCAACGGCATCGGCGGCAGTGGCGTTGGCGCGTCGCAGCGTGGCCTCCGACCGCGCCCCTGGTTTATGAGTCGTGTAAAATCGTTTCAGGACTGAGGCCCCGGGCCCAGTCAGCAGCAGTTTGGGACACCTTGTTATCCGTCTCTCAAGTGGCGTGTACCTCAACGAGACGACAAGTCCTTTACTGCTCACTGCAGCTTGATGCAGTTTCTGTGGGTTTTCAGTAATTTTGTTTGTTTGTAGGATAATTTTGAAGTAAACCAAGTACATGTCTCCACATGACACCGTTCCAAATACAACATAGTGACAAAATAACACGAGTGCATCATGGAGAAGGACTTTTATTCTGAAGAAACTTAATGCTGCCACAAAAGTGGGTCAAATTAGTTTGAGTGTCGAGTTTAAATGGAGTCTGACATCAATACTTGGATATAAGATTTTTCAGTGCTACATGAGACAGCTAACTGTCTCATGATGAAGCTGTTAAGTTAAAAATAAGATAAAGTCCGCTATCATCACCCAGAGGCTGTCACAAAATGAAAACAGATCAAAGTACATCATGATGATTCATTTAATTTTA
The DNA here is from genome assembly GCA_034769285.1 of Lutjanus argentimaculatus. Taxonomy (NCBI): domain Eukaryota; kingdom Metazoa; phylum Chordata; class Actinopteri; order Lutjaniformes; family Lutjanidae; genus Lutjanus; species Lutjanus argentimaculatus. The sequence continues at coordinate 1,410,483 of JAWZSL010000039.1, forward strand.
AAACGTAAAGTTCATCCTCTAGAAAGCAGGAATGTGATAAAGACGTTTTGTGAAAATCTGCCAGTCTAATCGCCGTTCATGTGTACATGTGTTCAGATTTTGTCCAAATCAAAATCAGCAGGGTCCCCGAGGATCCAAGTAATGTAAATTTCATCATCAGAGGATGTAAACGTAGACTCTGCAGCAGAGGAAGCGGAAGTAACAAATTACTACCACTCAACCTCCTGTAATTAAAGTCCGTGTAAAGGAAAAAGGGAGTTTTTTCTTCTAAACACATTATACATGCTGAAAATGTGAAAACACTGAGAACTATGTAGCATTGAATAGTTGAGTTAGACTGTTAAACTGTTGTTCACAATTTCTTTGTTCAGGATTTTTTGGGCGGGCCTGGGACATGGCTCGGTGACGTGTTGGAGCCATGGTCCCCCATCATTATATAAGCCCCAACTGTTTCACAACATTCAGCATGTGTTAAAAAGGCTGCCTGGCAGCTTCTCATACAGATTCTGAAAGGGTCCTTGTGTATCTGTACGAGACGTTGGGGAGCGCTGACAAAGTAGCTCTGGTATTTGATGACCTGGGATGAAAACAGGTCAAGCTGGTCGTCAACAAGACAATAACTAAAGACAGTTTGTTCATGAGAAGTGTTCTTATCATCCTTTACTTCACGACTGACGGCATCATGTTGCAACACAGTTAAAGAATGCTACCTTTACTTGTGCCATTCTGGATTTCGAGTTCCTCAAAGTTGACTAAAAGTGAATGAAAGGATAGTAACTGCGGTATGAATTATTTTGTGTAGTTTAGTCTGAAGTTGATTGATATAAGCTCTATTTCTAGTTGCTCAGCAACCACCAATCTGCAGCTGTTATAACATTATGATAGTTTCTGTCTTTTGCTGTCTTTCATCAAGTTTTTAACCAGGAGTACAATTTACAATTTCCTTCTTTGGATGCTTTTATCCAAAGTGACAAACATCTGAGAGCCTATACAACACTAAGCAAGGATGTAGTCAGGAGAGAACAACATGAGTAAGTGCCATGAAGCAAAAGTCTGATAGGATGTAGTTACCTACAGGCAGTGCAAGAGGCAATGCACAGACTGCATAGGATTTGTTTTGTAAATATTTTTTGCAGTCAATCAATTGCAGAGACGTTCACAAAAGAGCTGTGTCTTCAGTTTTTTCTTCAGAACTGAGAGGAGCTCTGCAGATTGAACATAGTTTGACAAGTCGTTCCACCACCGAGGAACTACAGAATCGGAAGAGTCGAGCCAGCTATGTCTGGCTCTGCTGTGGTGGTTGTATCAGGTGCCTTTCATTGGCAGAGTGCAGTGAGCGGGAGGGAGCGTGCACCTGAATGAGGGCGTGCAGGTAGGTGGGAACTGTTTTAGTCGCAGTTTTCTAGGTGAGTATCAGGGTGTTGAGCCAGTGGAGTGATCTGAACAGCAGGGTTACATGTGCTGTTTTGGGCTGGTTGAAAACCAGACATGCCGCCACGTTCTGGATCATCTGCAGAGGTTTGAACGTGCACGCGGGGAGGCCTGCCAGCACGGAGTTGCAGTAGTAGTCAGTATGTGGCATTACGAGAGCCCGAATCAGGATTTGTACTGCATGTTCAGATAGATAGAGTCTGGTTTTCCTGATGTTGTAAATGAGAATTGCCAGGACCGAACAATTGAAGCCATGTAGACCTTGAAGGTTAGCTGGTCGTCAATCATGGCACACTCTGTGGGTGTGAGCTGGGTGGACCCAAGCTGGATACTGAATTCTTGTTGGTACTCTGTCTTGGAGAGGTTAAGTTGAAAGTGGTGTTCTTTCTTCCATGTTGAAATATCAGCTAGACATGATGAGATCCAAGCAGAGGCCGTACAGACTTCTGGAGGGAATGACAGGAAGAGCGGGCATCATCAGCATAGTGTGAGAAACCATGGGAGTGGATTATTGCATCAAGTGAAGTTTTGAGAAGAGGGCCGAGCACTGATCCTTGAGGAACCCCTGTGGATAAACTGTGCGGTTTTGACACTTCTTCTTTGACATGGGTAGCAACATTAATGCAAAATACTTCTGATTTATTCTGTGACACTGATGTTCAGTTTGAGGATTCTGCATCACAGATGTTTTTGTTCATCATAATAAATGCTGCGACTAGTCAGCTTCTCTGAAAGCCCTGCCTCTTACGCTGTTTATATGTGTCTCTGTTTTTCAGAAGCCGGGTTGCGAGGCGGTCTGTGCAGTGTTACCGGCTCTGGAGCTGCTGCTGCTCCAGCTGAAGGAGGAAGCTGGCGTCCTGGTTGAGCTGAGCCAGCTGGCTCGTAACCACGGGGATCCGCACACCGCCAGCGTTGTGAAGAGCCACTTCCTGACACCGCGGGTGGACCGCCTCAAACTGCTGGGAGACCTGCTCACCAGCGCCCGCCGGGTGGGCTGCACCAACGACCAGACGGGGGGTTTCGGGGAGTACATCCTGAATGAGCTGCAGGAGGAGCTGACCAGCTGATCGATCTGCTTCGGTTGAAGTGAAGTCTTGATTGTTATGAGATTGCAAACAATTCAGTATTTTTTCTACAGAGAGAAGAAAAGTTAAATTTCGTCTATGAAAGATAGGCATGTGATCTTCTCCAAAGGACCAGTGACATTTTGGGAAATTTAGCCATCCTCTACAGAGACAAAAGACATATGTAGCCTAGCTTAGCACAAAGCCTGGAGGAGTTCAAACTGCACAGTTAGCTCCATGAAAAGAGAAAAAAAAAAAAAAACCTTCCAGCATTTCCAAAGACATCACACGCTTGAGGCCATCCAGGCTGTGTTTAGCCTAGCTTAGCACAAACACTGAAGGCAAAGGGAAACTGTTAGCCTAGCTCTATTAAAAGAGAAAAAATGCACCTCCAATGTGATCACAATTACATTATTTTAATGAGATAAATTCTTCTATGGGTTGTATTTAGCTTAGCTTAGCACAAAGACACAATTTAATCCCAAACTCCACATTACATTTCTCCATTTCATGGTTTATTCTCTTGATCCTCTCTGACTCAGCATTCAGAACAGTTAACTAACTAGCAAGTTGCCACCTGTTCACATCATTTGTTTGTTTGCACTCTTTTGTGATTAAGTAATTTTGAATGGATAAACACTTTTTGATAAACAGGAAAGTAAATTAAACCAAAGGACGTGTCCAGGACATGTTTAGCCTAGCTTAGCACAGGGACTGAAAGCACGCGGGGGGAAACGTCCCACCCCATCTGCCCCAAAAGAAAATAAGCCCCCCTTCCAACACGTCTAAAGCTGTCTGATTACATTCAGTCACCAGTCCATCCTGTAGTCAGCTGGGTTTACCTGACACATTTAGCACAGAGCTCAAACCTGGCAGCCTGATAGGACTTAGCTCCAATGCTAAACATCGTTAACGTTGCGTTTAACAAGGTGCAGCATCATGTAAATAAGAAACATTGAAAATTATCCAAAGAGCTCACGTATTGTGAATTCCTGTGCATTTTGTATTGTATTAAAATTATTTTATTTTGTTTTTCTACAAATCTGAGCAGGTATTCAATGCCAGCATTCAGGAGCCACCTGATCGTTTTTGATTCTCACTTCTATACATTGTAATGAAAAGTAATGTTTAACCAGCCCTGTATAGAACCATAGACATTTATTTTTTGGATGATGAAATACTTTGAAGAATATGAAATGAATGTTCATGAAACCAGTTGTAAACACTTTATATGTTGTTTATGTTTTTCCTACCAGTTTCAGGTGTCTTCTGTCTTGTGTATTCCAGCATATAAATGTTATTTTATTTCTATTATTTATTCGCCGTGTATTCAGTATTTAATCACATATTCTTTTTTGGGACATTTATTTTTTAGACCGAGCTCCACTGTGAGAGAAAAGCCATGAGGTGTTTGATAGTTGGGAAAAAAGTTTGTTTGTTTGTTTGCAGATATTTACTGGTGATGTTTGTTTTTTGTGATCTCTGTAAAATACGAGTTTGGGTTTGTTGTGCACTTTGTAATAAAGTTATAAAAGTCAGAAAATGATTAGTCAGATTTGTAAGTTACAAACTGATATTTGAGATAAGAATGGGAGCTTTCAGTGCCCTGAAAATCTGAAAGTTGTCCATGTTTACTGTTTTATCTTTTGAAAATAAAGTTATAAAAACTCTTCTTCCAGCATCAGCACTCTGTTTCATTTTCATTTCTATTTCATTTTCATCATTTAAAAATAGCATATAGGTCAATCACTGAATTTAAAGGATCATTCTGCATTTTATGACAATAGAGCTGCAACTAATGATCATTTTCATTGTGATTAATCTGTCAGTGATAATCTCGATTACTTGTTGGGTCCATAAAATGTCAGAAAATGCTAAAAAGAATTGATTACTGTTCCCCAGATGTCCTCAAATGTCTTGAGTTTGTTGTCACCAGATATTCACTTTACTATCATAAAGGAGTAAAGAAACCAGAAAATATTCACATTTCAGAAGCTGACATCAGATTATTTGGACATTTTTCTTAAAAATAAAAAAGACAACTAATAAATTATTATTTTATTATCAAAATGGTTGGTGATTAATTGACAAAAATAATTTATTGACTAATCAATGCAGCTCTATTGCCCAAATAAATAAATTAAATTTACAAATACAACACCATTTTAGATTTTGACTTCTAGAAAGATTTTTTTTTAAAGTTTAAGTGCATTTATCTTGCGTTTAGTAACATTAAATTTATGTAAACACACCTTTAATAGTGGTAAAAAAAAACCATTAACAGCTTGTATTTAGTTGTTGTCGAGTGTTAGCTCCTGTATTAAAAGACCTGTCAATCACTTTCGGAGTGATAGTGATAATCCTTTGAGTAGAGGCTTTGAATATTTTCTCAATCACTTAAAGCATCCACAGAGTACAGCTCCTCACCATCTGTCACGTTTGACTGGCAGAGGTTGATAACTAGCCTGCAAGACTGAGCTCAGGTCAAACTGAAGACTGATGCCGGTCTGGTCTGCAGCAGGACCAGTGGGACCAGGATCTGCTCTGCGGCGCCCTCCAGCTGCAGCTCGGTGAACTGCCGTGACTGAAAACTCACTGGATGTTTTCAGCAAATTAATAATCTGCATTTTAACGTTTCTGGATGGAGTCGGTGCAGCGATGACAGCTGGAGGGAGACAGCTGCAGACAGAGAGGAGGAGGAGGAGGAGAGGAGGTCAGAGAATCTCAGCCTATAAATAAACTCAATGACATTTAACTTGATTACTGAGTTCACACTTTCATGCAGTATTTACACTCTTTAAAAATGGTGTTCGCCTCAGTACACATGAAATATGAGCTCTGCATGAAGTCTTTCCTGCTAATTTTGGACGTGACACATCTCTTGTTTAGTTTAACTTCCACAGAAATGGAACAAAGAAAATATATAAGAAATATTTGTAATTTGTGGTATCAAGGAGGTCAAAGGTCAGAAGTCACAGCTGCATACCTGCAAACAAATAAAAATGACCAACCAGTGCACATGTACATACGAACAGAGCCTGTTAGAGTTTGTATGATTATTTTCATCATTGATTACACTGTAGATCATTTTCTGGATTAGTCAGTTAGTTATCTGGTGCATAAACTGTCAGAAAATGATAAAAAAATGTCTTGATTTGTCCACAACCCAAAGATATTCAGTTTAATGTCAGAGACGATTAAAGACACCAGAAAATATTAACATAAAAAAAAAAAAGACTCAAAATTTTAAGTCGACTAAATTTGAAAAGACAAGTTGATGTAATTTTATAATGATACAAAACAATTACATGAATTTCTGGTTAAATAAACTTGATATTATTTCAGGTGTACATGAAAAAAACAAGTCCAGTGAGCTGGAGCCAACAACTTTTCAGCCACTCTGATAAACACGAACAGAAATGAGTTTTAACTCTCACATAATGCATGCTGGGAAATCTAATATGCTGGTCACTCATTGTTACAGGTTAAAAGACTTCATGTTAAAAGAACTCAGATTTTTTAGTTTGGAAGTGTTCTGAAAATAAGAAATTTTTAGCTTAAGTAAAATGTTAATAAATAAACCTGAAAAGATCAGTCGATTCCACTAAATTACTCAATAAAAATGAAAATTAAAAGGACTCAAAACAGTCATTTTTTTAAAATGGTTTTCTGCTTTCATTTAGAAATGTCCTTTTATAAAGAAAAAATCTACTTTTGTGCTTCTTTCTCTTTTACTTCTTATAGATTTAAATAAATGAAAAATATCCTATAGGCCCACATGTGATTGGCTTTTATTTGATCTCTGTGGAATTTGTTTTTCCCTCCTTTAGATCTTTATTCTAATATATTATTCTGTCCTGCCTTCCTTTAGTTAAAAAAAAAACCATATTTGTTCCCTTTTAATTCATTGCACTTTTCTTTTTTACATGTATTATTCATTCAGTGGGCCTTTAGATGAAATTAGGCCTTGCAAGTACATTTTTAAATTTATTTTTATTCTCCTTTGCAAGACAATTTTATTTAAATGCCACATTTTGTTTCAAGTAAACTCAGTGTGCTTTACATTAATATGATATACAGAAGAATATACAAGGTAGATTTATTCATTTTACAACACAGAGTTGTATAAGTTGTTGTTCTCTTTTCTGCTACTCACAAAATCAAATATAAGCTTCAAAATGACATTAATAAGTGACTGAAATAAAAACAAGACACATTATTTTACAGGGGCGAGTTTTCAGGATTCACTGTAAAAATAACTTTTAAAAAAGTGAGTTTTTTATTTTAGAAAAGTTAAGTGTCCAGGCTGCTTTAAAAATTTAAGGTGACTGAATTTGAAAAGACAAGTTGAGGTAATTTTGTAACGATACAATGAAGTTGAACCAAAAACTCTTCAGTCACACTGATGAACAAAAAAAAAATCAATTTCCTTTTGTTCAACTCATCATTTCAAATGATTAAGTTACAAGACTTGAAGTTTTTAAGTTCAGAATTGTTCTGTAAATAAATACTAGAAGTTTTAGGTTGAATTAACTTGAACAGGCTAAATACAACTTGTAAAGTTAAATTAATGAGAAAAGATCAGTTGATTCCACTAAATTCTTGTATGATTGTAAGGAGTCTCACATATTAAAGAAAAAGACAAAAGACTGATTTTAATCGTTTATATTATTTCTTTACAGTATTTGTGTGTCTGTCCACATGTGCGTGTCCCCCGCTGCGTGCTGCAGTATATTATCCTGCGGTTACTGCCCTGTTAGGGGTAATTGTACACTAATTACCGTGAAGTTGTAAACCCCTCCTGCTGCCAGCTGATTGGTCAGACCTCAGTGGACATCGGGATCCTGACCCCGCCCCCCGCGGGTTGCCCAGGTATAAGATGCTCCAGGTCAACAGCTGAGAGGACAGAACAGTTTGTGACAGGACTCTACATTCCCCAGAAAACACTGAAACTGCTCCTGAGTTCCTCTCCTCTCATTGGTTCATTTTTCTTTTTCTTCTTCTTGTGTCCTGTAAAAAAAAATTTTTTTTGTCTGTTTTTGGCCTGAAGACGCTTCTGGATTTTTCTTCTTCTTCGTTGGTGTGTGTGGGACTGCATCATGGAGCTGTCGGATATCTCTTTCCCCATCCCCGCCGCAGATGATTTCTATGACGACCCCTGCTTCAACACCAGCGACATGCACTTCTTCGAGGACCTTGGACCCGCGGCTGGTCCATGTGGGCCTGCTGAAGCCGGACGACTCCTCCTCTTCATCCTCGCCCTCCCCTTCCTCCTCCTCCTCCTCCTCCCCGTCCTCCCTGCTGCACCTCCATCACCACGCCGAGGTAGAGGACGACGAGCACGTCCGCGCCCCCAGCGGGCACCACCAGGCGGGTCGGTGCCTCCTCTGGGCCTGCAAAGCCTGCAAGAGGAAGACCACCAACGCGGACCGGAGGAAGGCGGCCACGCTGCGGGAGCGCCGGCGGCTCAGCAAAGTCAACGACGCCTTCGAGACCCTGAAGCGCTGCACGACCGCTAACCCCAACCAGAGGCTGCCCAAGGTGGAGATCCTACGCAACGCCATCAGCTACATCGAGTCCCTGCAGGCGCTGCTGCGCGGCGGACAGGACGACGGCTTCTACCCGGTGCTGGAGCACTACAGCGGGGACTCCGACGCCTCCAGCCCCCGTTCCAACTGCTCCGACGGCATGGTGAGTTCAGGGACTGACAGGTGGCACAGAGGGGGAGAAGAGTCTGTCTGAGCGCGTGGGTGCGTTTGTCTCCAGCGCGTCTTTACGCACAGACAAACTGCTTTTTTTTCCATTTTAAGTTAGTTTAATTTATTGTTTTTACTTGTTCCAGATTTTTTTTTATTTGCGTTGATCTCTTGGTGATGACAGAATTTAAAATTTTGACTTTAACAATTTTCACGTGTCATTTTGGCCCCTGAATTCGACTTTACCCATTAATTTTCTAAAAGTCTTGGTTCAAATTCGTGATTTTCTCACTTTATTTTTGTTGTATAACCTCAGTGGTTTTTGTGTCTAAACAATTTCAACACTTTTGAGCAAAAGAAGCGGAGACGCAGGCCTGAAACTGCACTTAAACCTGACTTTGTAATTATCTAAAGGGCCTCATTTAGTGACAGAAGAAAAAGAAATATAGTCTTTATGATACATTTATATTTAGTCAGTGAAGTGTCAGTCATCAGCGCCACATTTGGTGTTTCAAGCATCATAGTTTTACAGGTTTTAGTGAAAACTAAAGGTTCGGATTGAGGTTATTTGTCCTAAATAGTGAGAAGATTTCCACGTTTATGTTTTAAAGGAACATGTTTTATATTTTAGGTACCAGTCGCGACTTTTAAATGTAAAAACATGTGAGAAGAATCGGGTCACAGATCGAAAAAAAAAAAGTGGAGTTTAATGAAGTTCTTGAAACAAATTCACGCTGTGATACAGGATACTGTTAGTTTTGTAATTATTTGATCTAATTCTCGTTGGTTCGCAGAGACTCAAACATTTCAGGAAAAATGTCCTGAAACGTTTTTATTTAAAAAACAAAGAAAAGACAGAACCGCCCATTTAAAAACCACAGAATATCATAAATATATAATAATATATATAATAATTATGTATTATCATATGAGGCACCGTAAGCAGCGTGTTGTTCTTTTTTTAAAATATTAATTCATGGTCCATATTTGTTGCTCGTTGTCACACTTTGTCCTGATGTTTTTCTCTAAAACTGATTTAAGATCACTGTTCCATGTTCTAACATGTTCGTTTCTTCTCTCTGCAGACGGACTTTAACGGACCGACCTGTCAGTCAAACAGAAGAGGAAGTTACGACAGCAGCTCTTATTTCTCCGAGACTCCAAACGGTGAGAAACCTGAATTATAGCGACGATTTTACCAGCTAACAGGCCAATTAGGCCACTAATTAAGACAATAAATGACTTCATTCACACCTGGTAGTAATACAAGAGTAGTTAGCAGGGAAAGACAAATAAAACAAGCAGTAAACACAGCAGGATAACGAGGCCAATAAAGCAATAAAATAAAATGTTTTCTTAAAGTCTCTTCTGTCAGAAGAAAAAAAAAAAATAGAAAGAACTATTTAAATCATTTATTTTTTACATGTATCATTGAAAAGAAGAATTTACTTATGTTCATATTAAATTAGGTAAATTATTCGACTACATCATTCTGGGCCTCTTTAAGAACGTCATTCAATTTTTGGCACGTTTTCTTGAAATATCTCAGTTTAATCCAGAGGTGAAAAGGGATATTTTTAATATTTTATTTACAATAAATCCACAGATTTCTTTAGAAATAAAAATAATAAAAAATTGAATCAAAAAACATCACACCTTGACTGTTATAACACATTCTTTATTTAAGCAGGAAAATAAGGAGGCTTTGTGCAATAATTAAAGTTAAATTTAAGTTTTACCTTGATGTTGAAATCTCACAGAAGACTGAAAAGTTAACAAAAGTTATGTCAGATTATATTTTTAGCTTCTGAAAGTCTTAAAATTCAATAGCTGTGAAATAAATGTAAAAAACATGAATAAAATTATCAGTGTATCAGTGACAAATAAGTAATAATTAAGATAGAAAGTCAGAAACACACAATGCTGATTTCTTACAACATTCATTTAAATTTTGTTATTTTTCATGATGCATTTTGTTGATATCACAGTTTTGTTTAAATAGATGGACTGCATGCTGTATCTAAGCAGGAAAATAATGATGTTTTATATTATAATGATATTTAAATTTAAATGATATATTGGAGATGAAACTGACTTGAGGTTGAAAAGTTAAACCAAAGTGAGGAGAGATAAAAGTTTGAGTTTCTCTGTTCCAACTTCTGATATTTTTCAGGATGATTTTGTTGTTTGATTTTAAATATGAAAGTGAAATAGACGATAATATTTTATTTATTAACTGTGATGTTTTGTCTCCTGCAGGTGGTCTGAAGACTGACCGGAGCTCAGTGGTCTCCAGTCTGGACTGTCTGTCCAGCATCGTTGAGCGGATCTCCACCGACAACAGCAGCCTGCTGCCGGCCGCCGAAGGCCCCGGATCCCCACAGACAGACCCGGCCGGTGAGGCGGCGGCACCGGCGGGGTGGCCCCGGGGCCCGTCCAGATCCCCTCCCCGACCGCCAGCCAGGACCCCAACCTGATCTATCAAGTCCTATAGACCCTCACACCCGGGACTTTACAAACCTGAAGCATCCTGTCACACCGTCCAGTCAGACAACACAGATCCACACACTCAACCTGAAATATGTTCGGAAGATCATAACTGCCAGAATAATTTAATAATTAATCCAAAATAATGTAAAAAATCTTATTTAATGAGCTCCCGACTGCATCACACAGTCTTCATCAATGGATGGAGTTTTATATTTTATATCAAATTTTATAGATTTTATAGTCATGTGCTGATGAAGACCTTGAGATACAGTTGAAAGCTCTTGAAACGGGCGAGAATGTGAGCCTTAAAAAAACAACATCAACAAAATTTAAAATCTTAATTTTACTTCAGTCTTAATTCAATAACTGTAAAATCAGGAATGTAAAAAAAAATCTGTGTTTCAGTGACAAATGATAATAATTACAGGACAGAAAGCTCAAAGCTGACATCTTATAACTGAAATTTAAAAATTTCAGAACATATCTTGTTGATCTCACAGAAGAAAAATGATGAAAGAGGGAAACTGAAATACAAAAATAAAAATTAATGTTCAGCATGTAAAGTTTTAATTTTGGCCTTATACGTCAAAAGAAGTTGATTTTGTGATTCCACGACTCTCATACACTCATTTTATTTTTCTGGCAGTAATGACCTTCCATATTTTGACCCCAGATTCCCTTTTCTGCTGTTAAAATAAGGAATAAGTTTTAGATTTGAGATAAACCACTTGAATGCTGGGAAATGTAGTTTTTGCAACATTTTAAAACCAGTTTACTGATGAATAGAGATCAGTTCAGTTCTTGCTGTATTTTTTTTATTATTTTGCTTTAAGTTATGAAGAAATATTTTAAGGCTCAGCTGAGTCATAAATCAGATGGATTTTTCTTCCTTTCTGTGTATTTGATGAAGGACGGAGGCCAAAAAAACAAAACAAAACATCCATTTACATTCCTCCACGTTCGTCCATCTGAAGTCCTAAAAGCCCCAGCTGTTCAGTTCCCTCAGGAAAAAAAAAATAACTGCAATAATCCTGTGATATTTCACAAATATGCCAAACAAATAGTAATAAAATAATAAATAACAGAACTCAAATCACAGACAAATACAACTGTGGGAGTCCAAGTCGAAGTTAAAAAAAAAAGATTTCATTTGTCGTTTTCATTCACTGCAGCGGAGGACCATTTTTCTGTTTGTGTACATATTATGTAAATAAGAGCCGATTTGTTCCAACTGAAAGTATTAATTATGTATTTAATGTTTCTGTCTGTATGTGCTTTTGTTTGTTGTGAAAATGTTAAACTTAAACTTTATATTTATACATCTGAAAACTGAGTGACAGTCTAATGACAAATAATAAATGAACCTGCTTATTTATACAAAAAAAAAAAAAACGTGACTCTGCTTTTTAATTTCTTTATTTTTAATCTAAGAACTTATTTTATAATTTGCTCTTTAGGCCTCAGATGATTAAACATTCATTTTTTATATTCAGGGTAATTACGATACAATTTTTGTGGGAAAGCACAAGGAAAGATTTAATGTTTTGGACAAAATGCAACAGAACATTTAAATATGAAGTTTATTTTAGTTGAACATGAGATATTTAATAACTGTAAGTTTTACAAACAATTATTATCTCCAGGTATGAATCTGCTTTGTGCAACAAAATAATTATCAGTAAAAACCAGTAATTATCAATAATTGCTATATTTTCCTCTAAATGTTTAATATCTTGTTTTTAATCCTTTCACATCGTGTCACTACAGTGGACAGTTATTTAAAAGCTGTTTTCTGTACATTTTGATGTTATAGTTGCACAGCAGCCACCACAGGGGACACGAGTCCGTCCTCCAAACACTGCCACCTACTGGACACTGCTTGTAAGTGCAACACAGATTTCTCCAAAACAAAACAAAAACTATTTTGTTCCTTTATGTTAGTAACAGTAAGTATCTTTATTTTATTCTGAAGTTAAAATGTGGCAAAGTACAAAGGTTGCTTTGCCAGTTTTCATAGAATTTAAATAAGTCTCCTGACTTAATGTTATTAGTACTTGTAGAGCCACGGACAATATTTTTCTGTTATATTTGTAGAAAATATTGGTTGAAAAGATACAGTGAACAGGAGGAGGCAGAGAGAGACTGAGGAGTCAGGAGCAAAGTTTAACTTTCTTTGCATTCAACAGTATAAGAACAAAAAACAAAAAAGTTTAAAAAAAACAAACAAAAAAACACAATGATTTTTAAAAAAAAACAGTCAAATAAACTATTAATTCAGCTGCACCTGAGAAAACGTGTAAAGCTGAAGATATTAAATCAACAGTGACTCTTCAGTCACACTGATGAACGTTACAAACAAATGTGATTTTCTTTCACATTTTCTCAGTTTGAAGAGTCAGTTTGAGCTGCAGCTGCTCCTCTTGGAGACACTTTGTTTCAGCAGCAAAGACAAAATGTGAAACTGCTTCCAGTGAATTTATTCAATTTAAAAAATATATTCACAGTGAAAAATGAATTCAATGACTGATGAAAACACACATAACGGAAACTTGCTGTGTCTCTAATGTATTTTATGATAAAACTGTAAAATGGAGGGTCTCAGTGCATGCTGGGACGTCTGCTAATATGCAGGTCATGTTTCTTTAGAAATTTAATTCAATGAGTTGATTTTCATCATTTAATTCAAAAGACTTTGTTAAATCCACATTTCTTCAGCTGAAAACTCATGTTGTTCACCTGATTAAAGAGGAATAAACAGACTCTGAGGAGGTTAAACTCATGATGAAAGGGTTAAAAACAGCTGCACACATACAAGTTTATTTTGAGTTTTGTGTCACAAAGAAAACATTTTTCTTTCATACTGTCAGTGAAGTAACTGAAGAGATGAGCTGTAATATGACTGATAATCTAATTAAGTTTATATAAAATACGATCAGCTTTTAGATCCATTTCTCTTCGGACACCTTGTGTTTAAAAGTCTGAGTTTTATTTAACAAAACATTCAACCTGTTGACACTTTTAGCTCAAAGAGCAGGAGCGCCACCATGTGGCTGCACAAAGAACTGCTGTCAAGCTTGTATTAATTCAAGGCTCCTGTCTTCTCAGTCTTCCAAATGAAATCCAAAAGAAGTTATTTTAAGTATTTTACAAACTCCTGTCAACTGAATATTTTAAGATTTTGAAATCGCTCCTCTCATGAGAGTCGTTAAAATTACTTTAACATGCATGACAGCACACAACGGGCACTTGAGTCTAATTTGCAGCGTCGGGAAAGAAGAGCTTTGCAAGGTACCAATGATCTGACACTGGAAGAAGCTGAACTACAAAAAAAAGTAGTTCAAAGTATAAAAATAACAAAAAATGTAACACACCAGAACTTATTAAAAAAGTTTTTTTCAGTATCATGTATTGTTTAAGTACAGCTGCGGTGATTCTCCTTCAGGCTGACATTTAGGAGGTTCATCCTCCATGATTACGGTGTTACTGTGCGAGCTGAACAACATCTGACCTTTTGCAGATTCAGTACACAAAGGTCAAGTGTGTGTTGGTGGCCGTCTGATGAATGCGGGCACGAATCAGGAGCAAAGAAAAAGAGGGGCAGATAAGTTTTAAAAAACTTACAGCAGAGAAGCAATCGTAAAATATACTAAACACAGTTTTTGACTTGTGTATGACTTGTGAACAAGTGGGCCCTTTTTGCAATAAACTCTTTATTTTGTTGTAATTTCTTATCACTTTTTTTTAAATATACAAAGTAGTTTGAGCTGCTTCTAAGTGGTTTTACTTAAACAAACTACTTTTCTCTGGCTTTGTTTCAGCTTCTTCCGGTCTGAAGTCATTGGTCGCTTCCAAAGCTGCTTTCAAAGTTTCTCCAACACAGAACAACAGCAGGACAGGACAATGTCTGTCGGGGAAAACTGAAGCTGGTGACGGACACGTCAGTTACTAAGATGTCACCAATGCATGTCTCTGGGCACCTTGGTAATTAAACAAATGAATAAAACTCAGGACTTGTGTGAGGCCATGATCAAGACCAAATTTTATATGATTGAAATGTGTCCAAAGAGCCCCGAAGTGATTCTTTATTCTAACACATTCCTTCTAAAAGTTCTAACTCAACTCAACTCAAACAAATTTTCAATTCTGGTCCCAACTTAAATCTTCACAGACACCAAACTGATGTGACACCTCCTCTGTCAGCCTGAACTCTGACTCTGGGTTTTATAAACTCGTACCTGCACACAGCAGGTGTTCACAATCAGCACCCACACGCCTGTGTCCTGTTCTCTCAATCAGGAGGTGAACCATCAGAGGGAGAATATTCAGAAATCAAGTCTCTAAAAACACATCTGATAAACAATAATGATGACGTCTCAAACATTAATCACTAAGAACTGATGGATCTTTTTAGCCTGAAACATTTTCTGTAAAAAAATGTTTTAATAGAGTTACTTGTTTCTAGAAAAGTATTTTTATGAAACACTGAGTTGACTGATGACTTCTGACTAAATGACACATTCTATGCTTATATGTCATATTTGATTCAATGAATAACAATAACAGCAGAACAACTGAAAAACTGGACAAAGAGCTCAAATAGTGACACAATAACTGCAGGAATTTGGTTGAATTTTGATGAAACAGATGAGTTTTCTGACATTTTTAGGCACTTTTGTTTTTTTTTCACAATTCTCCGTCTGTTTTATGTATTGTATATTTAATTTTTAACAAACACACATACAGAATAGGTTTGTTTTGAACACATTTAGTGTTTTTTTAATCCCCGAGGCTGGACTTTGTTTTATTACCTCTTAGGTTGTTTTTAACTGTGTGTTTGTCTGATACAGGATGAATGAATGAAGGCCTGTGAACACAACATGTTTGTATTTTTGTATATTTGTTGTTTCAGCTGGCAGATTGTTGCTGGAAATTCCTGTTCGAGGTTCAGATAAACTCCAGCAGTAACCACTGTGTGCAGGAGACGAGTCGTATCCCACCTGTACAGGTGCCCAGCGAGGTGGTGTGTGTTTGCCTAAAAGATGTGTCTTTTGCTTTAAGATATATGTTTTGCCTTTCGTACATCATTGTCTTTAATAGACAGATATTTTGCCTTTAATATACATTTATTCAGGCCTTAAATATAGATTAATTTTGCCTTTATTTCTTTTTCCCTTTAGTATATTTTTGTTTGGCATTAGCTCACTTTGTATTTGGTTTATTTTATATAACTGTTTTATTGTTATCGTTTTCTTTGTCTGCTTAGTTTTCCCCCTTTTGCTCAGTTTGGCTCAATTTAGTCTTTTTTTCATTCATTCAACAACTATTCAGTGGACTAGGTGTGTGTGTGTGTGTGTGTATGTGTGTGTGTGTGTGTGTGTGTGTGTGTGTGTGTGTGTGCTGTAGGCCTGTTTCTGTAGATCCAAAGTGCTTTAATGCTGTTTCTGTGCTCTGTTTTAGCTGAATAAGTGTATCTGGGCTGTACTGGTTGGGGGGAGCTGGCGTGGTTTGCTGTGCACCTGCATGTGGAGAAGTATTGCAGGACACTTTGGTGTGTTTGTGTGCAGGTGAATGGCAGCACGTGGTGAAACAGATATTTGATGAAGGCTAACCCTCCTGTCACAGTCTGTTTTATTAATAATTATACACATTTTCTATTGTGTAGTAACAGATTTTCTCCTTTTTGGAGCCCAGAAACAGTTTGACATGGGGATCGTTTTATATTTATATAAAGTTTTGTAAAAATCTGTTTTTGACCTGTATCAGCCTCCTTCTGTTGGTCAGGTCACATTATGTGCATGAAGAGGCCACAGCTTACATTTTAGTGTGCAACCTTGTGTTAAAATGACAAATAAATGAACCTTGATACACTGAATAATATAAAAGTAAACCATCCTGTGGGTAAAATCAAGACATTTTTAGACTTTGTGGATATGAACTGGTCGCCGGTGTAAATGCAGAGCCTCCGTATGCTGCCGACTACAACATTAAAAGTTCAATTCAACTCTGCAGTTAGAAAACAGTGTTGAACAAACGACTTTAAAATTAAAAACACTGAACTTTATTGACTTCTGAATAACAACAGATCTACAGACATGGCTTGAAGAGTCACACTTTATTTACAAAAATACTGAGAACCAAACAGTGGAGGGCGAGGAAGCGAGATGGCGAACAACTTTTAGTAGTTTTTTTAAATTCCTATTGAACAGCAGCTAAAGGCTCCTGGTTGCACGTATCAGGACGCGGTTTGATAACCGCAGAGTAAACCTCAGCATTACTGGCTTCTTCTGAGCTACGACCTTCGCCACAGTGTGCGTTGTTTCATCAGGCGTGTGTCCGAGACGATCGCAGTTTGGTTTCTGAGCAGCGGCGGTGCGAGGCCATCTACTTTCTGCGGCGAGTGGCGGCACCCTTCTTGCTGCTGTAATACGAAACACAAAAAAATACGGAAACACGTCAGAACTCTTTGTTAAAAACTTTGTGCAGATGCAGATGATGAAGGTGAGCAGCTAGCTTATCTGTGCTTTTCCTCCATCACCACAGCTGTACAAAAACACTGAGGTCTGTACATCCAACATTTACACATTAAACTATAAAACTATGTTAAAATGGAGGTGGATATTTTGCAGCATCTTGTAAGCAGTCGATTAGCATGTCTGCTGGCATGTAATCTGAAATTCCTTTATTAAAAGATAAATATATCCATTGTCTGAAAGAGTATTAGGGCCTGGAACAAGGAAACAAAAACGCTAAACTTTGCATTTTCAAGAATAAAGTTGAAATGCATCAGGAGGAGTAAGATCATTTTTAGCATTTTAAGAAGAGGTCAGAATGTTGAGAATAAAGATGAAATAATATTTCAACTTAATTCTTGCAAAATTAAAAAACAACTGAATCTAATTTTCTTGGCCCTATTACTCCTCCATACTATTGAGTTGGAAGCATTGAAAAATAACCTTTACTGTCTAACAGACTACAGACTTTTGTTAACAAAATGCTAATTTGCAACAAAGCGCAATATGATGCGTTTTTTTCTGTCTTGTTGCATGTAACAGTTGGGTTTGTTTGCATATTTATCTGTTCATCCAAACTAACTTGCTAACGTAGCTACTGACTGTTCTTGTCCTCTTTCCCAAACGATTAGCACTTTTCTTTAAATTTAAAAAGTAATTGAGCTACACAACATAGCTTACAGGATGTGGAAGAATGACAAGTTAAGTTCTCATGTTTTCGTCTTGTGATAAACTGAGACAACAATGAAAAATCCTCAGGTCTACTCTAAAGTAATTTCCGGGTTGCATCCAATAAATTTTCAGAGAGATTTTGGTTTACAACATGCAGAACATCCTGCCAAACAACATGAAGTCAGACGGCTCCCGATACATTAAAATCAATCTCAAACTCATGCAGCACTTACCTGCACAGACTGAATCACTACTGAGTCCAACAGACACTAACTTCATGTGAAAACCTTCACAGTTACTGACACACACGATGAAGTAAACAGGTCAGTATGAAGAGAAGGACCCTGATATTTACACTGGAAAAGGATGTGATGGACGATTTTATATCATAATTCTACTTTTCAGTATCATATAATCACTGTGGTTTGTGTCAGGGGGAGCTTAACTAGTGCTGTTAGGTTGATACAACCTTTTAAAACTTTGATATAATAGTAGTATAAAAAAATCAAGCTCGTTACTATCACATGTTTGTTCATCCTTCTCCAGAGAACATCAGGAAACACTCCTCACATATGACCAGCATGTTAACATTTATAACGAAATGTAATATCTGGTGTTATATAAGAACAAAAGACAAATAACACACGAAATGTGATGAGACTTGAGAGAAGCACCACAAAAACTAATATGGAGTCCACCAGGCATCATGTTAGGCTAATAATAATAATAATAATAATAATAATGATAATAATGATAATAATAATATTTTTTCTCCTTACAGTTGGCTAAAATCATCAATTTAATGGAATTCTGCTGTTTTTCTCTACCATATGAACACAGCTGGTATAAAAGCAGCAGCTTGTTTTTTTTCTAACATACACAAACAACAGATGCAGCAGATTTAGCCAAAAAATAAATGTCTCTCAGACGCAGGGGAGAAAAGTTAAACTGATGTCTTCAGAAAAACAAGAGGTAAAAGACTGGACTATTAGCTCTAAACAATTTAGTTTAGTTATGCTAAGTTGTTCGAATGAAATAAGGTACTCGGCTATGTTAGCTGGTTAGCTAGCCTGCTAAACCTTCTCAAAGGTGTTGGCTTTTTCCAAAAATGAACTTTCAGCTTATCAGCCTGTTAATTTTAATGATAAAGATTTCAACCTACTGAAAGAATATTTCCAGTTAGCTAATAGTGACAAACTGCTGCTGTCCCACAACTTTTGGACAAACAGGTGAGGTGGTTCGGGCTGATCTCTCCCTGTGACAGGCCCGTGTCTCTGGTGGTGTTAGTGTAGATTTAGTGCGTTTATGGCTTTTTTGTCTCATTAAATTGACACAAAAATCGACAAAACTATATGAGAAAGTCTCATCCTGAAATCCAGGAAAGGAAAGTTCAGATTTTAGCTGCTTTTTTAAAAAAAACAAAAAAACAAAAAAAACAAGCGTTTAAACTTAAGAGTGAAAAAGGTTTTTAGACTGAAGCTGTAAATCTTCACTGCCTTACCAAAATCTAACTTATATTACAGTTAAAAAACAAACTCTGAGCTGATGTGTCGTCTAAGCAACCGTTTTCTGCCATAAACTGACATAAACTGTCCTGAATGGTTATGACAGTTATGTCTGGCTGAGGGACGGGTTCACGCAGACGTTCTGAGTGTCAGTGAACGCAGCAGCAGTGACAGTAGCTACTTACTGCTTCTGTAACTCATCAATGCGGTTCCTGTACGTGAGCACCTGGAAAAACGACACAGCAGCAGCAGCTTTAACACACGCCAGGACACGTTTACCTCTGAGGAGACTGACCTCCCTCTGCTCTCCTCAAACAGGCTCCACGGGCTGGAAGCTGCAGGCCCAGGCATCATGGGAAACCAGGACGGGGTCGTGCATATGATCAGTGTTTCCTCTGTGTTCACTTTATCTGATTTTTTTTTCAATTTTTTGACATTTTTGATCTATATTCAGAAGATACAGGAGAAACCACAGAGGAAGAAATACTTTTTGATCATAAAAATGTAGATTATTGTTGCGTTAAAATGCCCGTCGTGGTTTCCCTAAAAGAAACATGGACCGTTTAGAACTGTTCGACTTCAGCTGACTCCGACTTACCTGTTCGACCGCTCGCTCACACACCTGACCGAAGCTCTGTGATGCTAAAAAACTGACATCCAGACCAGGACAGGATGTGGAGGAGCTCAGTCACCCAACACCACCTTTACATCCACTTTAGATCATTTACCTGCTCACTGCTGAAGAGTTTGAGTCCAAAAAAGAAAACACGTTAGCTTAAAACATGAGGAAGAACGGAAGGTAACTTAACTGTCTCATATAAAATTACAAAAGTCCAGTTTGACTTATGGACATGATGGTTCATTATTTTATTTTATTATTTTGATTTTCTGAGGGTAAATACGTAATGTAAAACATATAATTAACACATGCTTAGATCATGGCTGGCTACATTATTTAATTTATTTCATAATTAATATAATAATTATTATAATTATAATATAAACATTTTATTTTATTAAAGAAGGAAAGCAGAAGCGCTTTAAGTTAAAAGGATAAGTGAATTTTATTCATCCGAAAAATGCTGTAAATTTTTTTTTTTTTTTATTGTGGGATTATCTCGCTGTGAGTTTTTCACTGTGGCAGCTCGGAGCTCTTTGAGCTAATGTGCAGTTATTTTTCTTCAATCATTAAGAAAATTGCTTTTATTACATATATATTTATGATTAAAGTTGTGGTGCCTTAAATAACAAAATAATTAACTTGTGATTAAAAAAATAATTATAAGCATGGACACTCTCGGCTTCCGTACCTTCAACACAATAAAGAGTAAATTTAAGTCTTTGTTTAAAACATAAACTTTCCCACATCAGATGTTCAGTAAACTGATGTCACTTTTGGAAACAAACTCTACAGGGTTTTTTTTTTTTTTTTGGTGGTGGTGTCATTTCCTCTCTCGGCCAGCGGGGGGCGCTCTGGTTCTCTGACCTTCCTTCATGCTAACATGCAGCTGTCCTGAAGCCAGCAGGCAAAACATCCTGCTCAGCTCTACTTACAATTTACTGAGCTCCTCAACTCTCTTACGCAGGGTTGTAACCTGGAGGGGGAATCAAAGAGCACAGCGAGGGTTCAAATCCGGAGAAACGCTCGGCCGGGCGGTCACATCAGGACACCAGCATCATCATCATCATCATCATCATCATCATCATCATCATCATCAGCAACAACAACAACAACATACAGCTCGTACAGTTTGAGAAAAGTTGGTTGGTTTTAGCCACAAAATTCAGGGGATTGTATCAGAGTACAGAAATAGTAAAAATAAGGTACATACCGTAAACAAAGCTGTGAATAAATGTTGATTGTTATGTGCATTTAGAGCTGCGTATTGTTTGAAATATTTTTACACTAGCCCATAGATTTTTACAAAACCTTTTTTTTTTTTTTTGTCAATTGTGGAATCAGGAACAATCTGATCAAAGAATAAATCAATAAAATATAACAAATTATAAACAGAAATTTAATGCCAATTTGCTGTAATTGACAAAAAAGTACAAAAGAAGTACTGAGTTTTGATACCCAGCTCTACATGCATTGTTAGAAACATTTATTTATTTTGTGTGAGATGACCTGAGTCCTGTAACATCAGTTCATGGAAGAATTTAAAAATCACAACAGCAAAATAAGTGAAATAGTAAAACTTGAATTCAAATGTATAATTTGCAGGATAATCTGTTTTCATGTCATTAATATTTGCATATAATATCTACAATGGGGTGCAAGACAGACCATTAAAATAGCGAGTAATTAGTCATAAAAAGACCCTTTAAAAGTCATTATAATGAGAAAGTTTTGCAAAATAAGGACTAAGCATCTCAAAATAATGAGTCAGTATCTGAAAATCATCAAACTTTCTCAAAATAATGAACTTATTTTGATTATATTTTGGTTTAAATTGTCATCCATAAGTAATAATCCACAAAGTAACAACAAATCTTAGGGGCCTTGTCCTCTCATCTTAATGTAAAGTTGAGAAGTTCTGGCACAAACTTACAAACAGTAAAACAAAGTGAACACTGTGTTAATAATGTGAGCAAACACGGCTACCGGGGCGAGATCTCACCTCGTACTTCTGCCTCTTCAGTCTCTCCATGTGATCGAACTTCTCAGACTCCAGCTGGCACATCCATTCATGCAGCTCATTGATCTTATCCCTGCAGGAAACACAAGAACAAAAAATTTAAAGAAAAATCCTGCCAAACACCGACAGGGGAAGTTAAAATACTTCATCAGGCTGATCTGACTGGAGACTTTTGTTTTTTAGGTGTCGTCTTTCACCCTGACATGAGAAATATGACAACTGAGAACTGTTTATGTGTGAGAGAGCGAGGTGACGAAGTGTTGAGTCGTACTTCAGCTTGTCCTCGTTCAGATGGTCGATGTTCAGCTGCTTGCGTCTGGCTGCCAGGATCTTCTTCTTCTTCTCTCTCTCAGTCTCCTTCTTGCCTCCTCTCTTCTGGTCAGCCTGTTCAGGGAGGGAGGTCATACAGACGCAGGTTACGACACATATTCAGATCGTTTTTTAAGTAAGAACAGTGGTGGAATGTAACTAAGTACATTTACCCAAATAGGCCTACTGTACCTAAGTACAATCTGACATACTTGTACTTGAGTATTTCCATTTTCTATTACTTACTTACTTACTACTGTGTGTGTGTGTGTGTGTGTGTGTGTGTGTGTGTGCGTGCACTGACCCTCTGCAGGTGGCTGCTGTAGTTAGAGCCCATGCTGGACAGAGCAGACTTCTTCTTGGCCTCCTCATCTGCCTTCTTCTTGGCGTCAGCCTCCTCCTTGATCCGCCTCTCCTCCTGGTTCACGCAAAACGAATCAGAGTGAGACCTCCGAACAGTTTTTGAAATATAATGAATATAATATATTTCTATGGTTAATGATTAAGAAAGAAAAAAAAAAAGACCCACGAACCTCACGTCTGGCCTGGCGCTCCTTCTCCTTCTCAGCGCGGACCCTCTGCTGCTCGGCCCTCTCAGCACGACGCTTCTCCTGCAGGAGGAGGCCGCAAACACAGCGTCACTCACTTTATTCAGTGCAATTCAACCCACAACAGACACCAGAAGAGATGATTCAGACCACTCTTACAGTTCTAGGAATTACAGCCCAGTAGCTGGATAAGTTAAAGGAATAATATGCAACAGTTTCCTCGAAAACAATGCATCAACTTATATGAACATAATCCCTTTAAATCACCACGTTTGACCCACTAGAAAGGCGCGCGGTGGTTTTATCTGCAGACATTCGGTCATCTGCTTGTATGTCCTTACTTTTCCTCACTATTTTTCTGTGCTCGGGATGTTTCACCAACCCAAAGTGTCTGTCTTTGACGTCCTGGTGCATTTACAAACAGCTCAGACAAATCCTACTGATTCTACCTTTCACTATAAGCTATGACGCTTGTGGCTCTTTCTGATGCTAACTGTTAGCCATCATGCCAAAGAGAAAGTCTTTTCTAAAGAATTCCGGGACGGGTTCTCCTTCCTTTGCAAAGAACCTGTCAATGAAACTGCTGTGTTAGTAGCATCCATCCAGTGTTGAAAGGTGCACTCACAATCCTGTCCTTGAGGGCGATCAGCTCCTCCTCCTCCTTCTTCCTGCACTCAAAGTGAGCATCGATCAGGGCCTGCAGCTCGATCAGATCCTTGTTCTGACGTTTTTTCTGGATGTCCTGCGGGGCAGAAGTACAGAAAGCAACACTCAGCCGAAACTGAAGACACTCAACAACACGAGCAAGAAATCCTTCACGTCGTCACTGCGAGTCTGCTTACATCAAAGTCCACTTTCTCACCCTCAGGGATCTTGGGAGCGCTGGGCCTAAAGGAGAGAGCGTGTCGGTGGTGAGTGCACTGGTGCTGATTCTAACGATATTTTATGTTTTCTCTTCTCAGTCAAATGACTCTCATCAAAATGTCTACAGAAATCATTTGAAATCTGATTACACGAGAAGGGAACTTACTTGAACTTTGGCTTCTCCTCTGCAGGTTAGGAAATGAAGAGGGGACAAGTACATGTCATCGGGTTAGAAACAAAGCAGATTATTTCATGTCTCTCAGGCATTACATGGATTTAAGTGTATGATTTTGGCTGTGTATGATATATTAGATTAAGATTAAGATGGTTGCCTTGTTTATTAGGGTTAGGACAACAGATTAATATGCAAGAGCAAACAAATAAGAAGTTCACATATTAAATAAAAACTGAACCAAACAGTTTTCAACATGAGATTCTGAGAACCATCTTGCTGTAAGTGAAGTTACAGTAAATCTGAGCCTACATGTGTTCCTTTGAAGAGTTGTTTTAATGTCCTGGACCTATAATATGTGCCATGTTTTCTTTGGCTTGACCCCAAAATCATTTTTACACAAGCAAGAGAAAGTCATTTCCCCCATTTCTTTCTTGTCTTCAAACCCAGATTCTGGCGGCTCCATGCCATGCAGATGACGAGTGACATAGCAAGAGAGTAACGGTGGGGTCGCTGCGCAGTAAAGCACATGTTAGCATCTCATATTCTTTCACCCTTTTTCTCCACTTTTAAATTTTCTCAAAGCTTGCTCAATAAACATTTAAAATTGTGTGTTTTTTTTTTTTTTCCCAGAATTTGGATTTCAATCTCTCAGTGCCAATTGGGCAGCGCTCCTGGACTTTGAAAGACAGATATAATTTTGGACAGACATTTTGTGGACAGTAGAGTACAGACGTCAGACCTTGGACACTGGTGGTCCCTCCAAAACCAGAATGACAGATTTCAGATTCGTCAGAAGTTTTAAAATCAACATACCTTCCTCTTCAACGGCCTCTGCATGCAGCAAGCATCCGAAACAGAAGCAGAATAGACAACAGCGTTAGCAAGCAAACCGTGAAACAGACCTGCTGCAGCTTCAGCATCTCTAGTAACTCACTTAGAGATGACAAGGAAATTTTAATTACTGTGAATTCTCAAATAATGGCCTGGTCTCAAATAATAGCCTGGTCTCAAATAATGGCCTGGTCTCAAATAATGGCCAGCATGAACAAATAAAGGTAAGTTGTTCACAAAGGTGTAAATACACCGAGGACATGTGGAATTACTTGTAATATAAGACAGTTTCAAATAAAAGCCAGTATTTGAGAATTGACGGTCGGCTACAAAAGCCAAATTTTCACCTTCAAGCAGTTCAACAAAGTTTGATCCCTTTAACATCTAACTTGCATTCACATGCCATTGGAAATTTAAGAAACTTCACAGCAAAATGTGGAAGTCACGGCAGTTTTGGGTAAACATATATGATGGAAAAATTGTTTAACTTCATATCATGGCAGGAAACTTCTTTCTTTTTTTTTTTTTCTTTTTTTCCAGAAATAGATGCCAAGCTTTGCATAAATTTGGGTTTGGCATTAAATTATTAATCAGAAATCAGAAATGTAATGCCATTAAATCAAAATCATGGTTTCTTTTTAGGAAAATAGCATGTGAATGCAACACCAACTTGGAGGACTTTCCCTCCAGCATGTTAGCATGATATAAAATGGCACAGTGAAGTCTAATAGCAAATTTTGAAAAAAGATGAAATCACCATCTTTTTCTCTTCCTTTTACTGAATGGAAACATTTATTTTCATGCTTAGCAGTACATGTTATTCCCTTTAAAAAAAAAGCAGCTCAGTATATAGTATGTATGTATTCTGATGTTTACCTTCATCAGATACCAAAATGATGAAAAAGCAACCATGCACACCAGTATTTAAGAGTGCATGGGGTACAGTAGCTGGTAAAAGTGGAGTTAGACTGATAAAAGAGGCCAATATTTGTCTTATTTAGGATTAAAGCCCTTTATAACATATTCCCCATGTTTGCAATAGATAGCTTTGTACACTAAGAATGCTAACATTTTAACATACACTATGGCAAGCTAAAGTGCTAATTAACCAGCACTTGTTTTTTTTTTTCTTAACATATAAGATAAGATAAGATAAAATAAGATAAGATAGAACTTTATTAATAAGTTACGTTAGCAAAGATGCTTAAGTTTTGCCACTGTTTTGATGTACAATATGGCAGGCTAAGTGCTAATCAACTAACATGTGTTAATGTGTTAAGTAATGTATAAGATAAGACAGAACTTTATTCATCCCAAAGGAAACTCTTGAACAAAATAATTTACGTTAGCCAGGAAGCTAAAGTTTTGACAACTGAGATTTTTTATTTATTTTTTTAAGTTGTCTAGTCTATGATTCCCAGAATGAAAATTAAAGAAACTTTAGATTTTTAGAAGGATTTGTACAGTAGTATACTTACAGCCTTGGATAAACTACTGTACTGTACTGTAAGCTAACACGTTAGCGTGAACACTGGACAGATGTAGTCGGAAAGATAATTTAAGTCTCTCTTGTCTGTTAAAGTTGTAGATGCCAATTTACCGGACAGAAACCTCCCTAAAACAGGTTGCACCTTTTCAGAAATTATGTTAAATAAATTTTTGAAGGAATTAATATTTTTTATCAGAAAATATTTGAGAACGGAATGGGGCAGGACTTTGGCTCTTTACATCAGCCTAAAACATGAGCTTCAGTGCAAGTTTAAATATTAGTCATACAGTAACTGTAAATTGCTTTGGGTGAGATACTTTCAACATATTAATATATGTTTATTTATATATATTATATAATAAGTAGTCACATCCCAACTTGCGCCCTTTGAGTGCTGCATGAATGGGCCGTCTTTGACTGTGTTCAGAGGTGAAAGGAAGGTAGCGTTAGCATTAGCAGACATGGTGAACATGTGTGCAGATCAGGATTAGTGGGGTCTGTCTGGCTGGCTATAGCCCGTGGAGCGCACCTGTCGCCTGGGAAAGGATGATAGAATACCCCCTTCCCCCCTCCATGCCACATACCTTCAAGCTCAGGCTCAGGCTCAGGCTCTGGTTCTGGTTCTGGCTCTGGTTCTACCACTGGTTCTGGTTCTGGCTCTGGCTCTGGCTCTGGTTCTGGTTCTGGCTCTGCCTCTGGCTCAGGGGCCGCCTCAGGGGCCACCTCTACTTCCTCTACTACCTCCTCTGCTACAGCTACACAACATGCAGCGAGTCACCAGGGGAGAGGAAGGGCGGTGTTAATGGAAGCAGGAGAAATGGAAGAGGGGAAAAAGGTGGTCGGGGGGGTGAGTAAGATGAAAGGGGGAGATTGTGAGACATGAGGAGGTTCATGAGGGGGCAGTTGGGGGGAACTGCCACCGGATGGTGCTAAAGCAGGTGAGACAGCAAGCAGTTAACAAGAGGAAAAGGTCAGTCATTGATGGTAAGGCATTGATGGATGAAATGTGATCGACTCCTGGAAATACCTGCGCTGCAACTCATTGTGGTGGAACACAAAAAGAGACAAATTCTATCCTGATGCAATCTGCTTCTTTAACCTGTGTCCTTTCATTTATATCCCAGATAACGTTAGTGTTAACCAGCATGCCACAAAGAGTTCATGTTGAAGTAAAAGCACAAAAAAAGTGACTGACAAATTAGTATCAACGACATGAGATTCATCATCCGGAGTCTGCAGGCTGCGTCTTACCATCGTATTCTTCACGTCCGTCCGAGAAAGAAAGGAGCAGAAGAACATTATCAAAAGATCCCGTTTGTACCCATTTTTGACAGAAAACAAAATATGGGTACATTGGGGATCCATGCTAAGCATACACAACACAGTCCTCTGAGCCGAGCGGAGCCGAACCTCATGAATTTATCTGCGAGGGCGCTCAGCTCAGGAGGACTGTTCAGTTGCAGATGGTCATGCAGAGCTGCAGGACTCGTTGCCAACAGGTCAGTGCAGGGGGCTTGTGCAATTTTTATTTTACATGTTTAGATTTTGATTTGACACTGTCCTGATGCCAGCGTTGGTACCTGCAGCCGTGCCACAGCGGGAGGATAAAATATGTGTGTGCACATTTGCTTTAAAAGAGAGAGCATTAATTTATTGCACAAGTTGAATCTGGAGGAGTCAAGCCAAACCTGCAAACGTACAAATTTGTCCAGTGCACAATAACTCACTACAGGGGGATGGAAAGTCAGTTAGGCAAGGTTCAGAAATAATACTGGGATTTAGCATGGAACTCCGGACTGTACATAGACCTCATTCTGGGGGATTTTATTTTATTATTATTTTTTTTTTAAGGACAAAAGGTACTTACCCTCGACCTGATCACTGCAAGACAGAAAGGAAAGGAATTGTGATTTAGAGAAGGCCTGGGCAATAGAAGAATAGTGATATTTATCAACAATAGACTCTTCATCAATAGCAATAAGAAAATATTTAGAAAATGTTCCGTAGTTTAAATTAAATGCATGAAAGCACATAGCAAATATACCCTGGCTCATGTGAGAAAATAGTGCACATGGTGAGGAAATTGTAGATAAAAATGGATACGTCAGACTCGCCAGCATGGTCATTTTGGGGGTTTGTTTAAGTCTAATTGGTCTATTACCTGTGTCCTTGATCAGTAAAGTAGTTAAATTTATCCCTTTTTTCTCCTGACTGTTATTAAAAATGATCTATATGAATTGAAATGAAACATTTTATTGTGATAACCTGTTCATCTATATCGCCCAGCCATAATTTAGAGTGAAGATCATCAATATATAGCATCAAAATTCATTGCATACAATAGTTTGACAAAATAATCTTAGTCCGCTTAGTAGCTTCTTTCAGAGCTTTCAACTACGAGATCAACATAAAGATGCTGTTGAAATCTTTCAGACAAGCTCGTAAATGGACGGTGAGTTAAGATTAATTTGTCAAACTGCTCATCATAAGCTTTAAAGTTCTTGATCTGTGAATGAAAATTTGAGTCGACTTACACTTCCTCAGTGTCAGACATGGTGAGAGTGGACTTGGAGTGGCAACCTGCAGGCAAGACAGAAGAGAGGAACTTAAAGTCAGTCTGCGGCCCGCTTTATTTATAGCTCAGGATTAAGTTGCAGATGTCTTAAATATCTTCTGCCGACCCCACCCTGACCAAAACCCCACCTGCTAGCCTACACATATTTCACCACCAACACCGCAATAAACAAAAAAAAAATCTTAATAATTTTGAAAAGTTGAAATGTTTTACGGGGATCTTGCATTTGAAACATTCCCCCCAAAATTTTGTCAGATCCAGACATATTTGGTTTATAATTAATGTTGGCGACTTTGGACTGAAATTCGAGCCTCAGTCCTGAATCTGCTTCTCTGATGTTAAGTGAGAAGGGAGCCAAACTTAGATTTATGTCGGTGGTATGTTTTCAGCCACTGAGAGAGGAGAGATTAATGTTGCGGTTGGTGAAGGGGTAAAGGTCAGCCTCCTGCCCTGTCCCATCACTGTGCATCCATTTGGCATCCTAAAGATTTTTTATCTTTAGAAACACATAACTAAGGCCGCAACTAATGAATATTTTCATTCTGCCAATTCTTTTCATGATCAGTTGAGTAATCGTTTAGTCCATGAAACGTGCCAAAATATTAAAAAAAGAGTGATTATCACAATTTTTAAGAAACTAAAATGAGTTTTCAAATTGCTTCTTTTGTCCAACCAACAGTCCAAAACCCAAAGAATCTTCTTCTTAGCCTTATGTTTGATATTTTTGCTTGAAAAATTACTGAAATGATTCACTGATTATCAAAATAGTTGGCAAATAATTTTCTTTCCATCAACTAATTGTTGCAGCTCTACACATAACAGCTTCTAGCATATTCTGCCACATCTAAGATCATTCTCAGCGTATAATCCTGTTGTTATTCAGCTGTAAAATTCCAGACTGGATGCTCATCAAAGCTCTGCAATGATAAACACACATGACCCGAATTTGTTCATAATTTAATCTATCAGTGATTGGACGTGGGCTTAGTTGCCCATTAGCCTCATTAGTGTGAGAGGCCACCACGAAGGCGTCACGACATCACAACTATTTCCATCAGACAGCTGCACAGGTCCCAGATCCGGTTTCAGTGGACCCAAAGTTGAAGATTGGGTTCCCTTTCCCCTGGACCACCACCACCCCTAATTCCACCTTCATCTCCTTATCTGGCTCTCACATGGTTCCTTCAATCATCTTCTCCAGGCTCCCTGCTGACTGAGGCCACTTTGCTCAAGAATTAAAATAAGCCCTGAAAGGGAGGCGTGAAGGTTAAAGGTCTAATGCCTGGCTTCCTTCTATTTGCTCCTTGAATCTTGTAAATTCCAAACAAATTTATTTTAAAAGTGTTTACACCAAGATGGGATTTTTGTAGTCAGGCTCCTTTACATCCAGTCTGGAGGTTGTTGGCTCCTGTTCAAGATGTTAAAGTGTTTATCCTCAAGCTATGTGAACTTTAATGCAGACACATGCCACGCCCATTTACAGCTTCACTAATGGGCAACAGAATTAAACTTTTATCCTCTGAGCCAAGAAAACCCAAAATCCAAAAGGAGTTACTGCAAAATAACTGACTTAAAATATCAGAGATAACAAGACGACTTATGGCCGCTGTTCTCATGATGTTGCATAACTCATTAGTATCATCTTCTGTCTCCTGAAGCGGAAAGCTGCTTCAAAGGCTTTAAGCTATCTGTAAATCCCTCAGGTATGAAACTCCGCTGGGTCACTGGACTCGGACCAAACCGGCACAAAAACAACAACAAAGTCCTTTGAGAGAACACCGAACGACCTGCAAGAACTTCAGAACTTTGCATTTCGACCTCAGATGAAGGTTTTGCACAGATCCATTTCTCAGAGATACAACACAAAGAAAACCATTACTTATCAGCTTCTCAGGCACACAGCTGCAATCAAACACCAACAGAGACAAGATTTCATTGCCTCTGAGCTCAAACACTAAAGGCCTTTTTCCCCTGTGATTCACTATCTGTCCATTCCCGTCTCACCCCTGACCTCTGCAGCAGCCTCTACTAGTAGTGGCAGTGATTTTAACACATGTGGACTCAGCTGTCCTCAGTTTGGGTGATGTTTGTGGACATTGCACTTGAGCTTCCTCTCTTAACACTCACACTCTCACTCTCTCCCCTCTTCCTTACCTCAGAAAAGCTGAAAGAAGCGAGCTCCTTCTGGCCGAGACAGGCTGTAAGGTTCTGCAAACTTACCGCGCTGATTATGTCCTTCTGTTATAGTGACACACGATCCACGCGGCCTCCTCATTGGCCGAGGAGACGGCCTGGAGGCGAGGCCGGGCCTGCCGTGGGGCAGGCTCCACGATCGCAACCCCCCTCCCTCCCACTGCTGGCACTCAATAAGGAGATGGAAGGGTTCAGTGCTAAGGAGGGAGGCTCAAGTTTGGTGAAGGGGGCAGCCAAGACGCCTCCAGGTTGCTATTCTGGGGCAGCTGCATTAGGCAAGCAAATTTCATCTGAGAGCGAGAGGAGAGCTGGACGTCAGGGAAGTGAGCCAGGTGTTCCAGAAGTCTGAGACACATAAACATAATGTACAGCATGGTCACAGGAGGACAAGAAACTGAATAATTTGTCTGTCCAAGCTGAAATTCCTGCATGTTGATACATCTTTTTCTTGAGGTCCTCTGGGGTTATCTGCTTTGCAAGAATCAACCAGAAGGGCAAAAATAGCATCTCCAAACATCACCTCAGAAAGTTTTACTCCATGCAGATCCTAAAAACATGCATAAACATCACATGACAACTGAGATACTTGTAAACACCTCCTGCCATTAAGTTGTATTTCCTCATTTTGGGCCAAATTAAGGGAAAATATGCCTGAATGGAAATATATGTGAACATTTGTGCACTGACTTTCCTCACATTGCGATCTGTCACAGTAAAAACTTGTGTCTTTTAGTTATGTAATATTTGAAGTCCATGCTAATGAATGTTTGTCCTTTAAAATGTCTGACTGAAGATTTACTACCAGTCTTTTTATAGGCCAAGTTGTGTTGGATTGAGTTAAAGAATGAAAAGAATGTATAATGGTGAGTCTTAGGTCCATATATTGGTTTTCTTTGTGAAATAAACCACTTATGCCACAGAAATTCTCTTCAGGATCAGTTTGATCTGTTACTAATGTCTATCAGTTTAGCTGCAAGTCTAAACAAGTTGCAGCATGAATCACTGAGCAACCTGCTCAGCGTGATTTATAAGCTGGATCTGCGATACTGCTGTCAGTCTCAATCATCTCAGGGATCCTGAATGGTCTTCTAATTTCCTCCAGGGGGTGCTACAATGACAGAATAGAGTAGAGACTCTCAGTCTCCCACTTGTGGGAGTGTCAAATGTTTTCATGTCACAGAAACACAAATAGACAAACTTCAGGCCAAGGACCTCCTGTTTGATTTTGTTCACTGTCGTTCCAGTTGAACTGACCTGTCTACACTCGAGCTGTTGGGATGATCAGTGAAACAAACCACAAGAACATTTGTGTGCCATTTCTAATTGGATTAATTTCATCTGAAATAAATTTACTCTGCCAGTCTTCCCAAGCAGTTCCCCCTGGAATCCCCAAGAAAGAACCATGATACCCCAAGATACCACAAATACGTCTGGAATCCCATGAAGGGCCGTCCTCTCCTTGACTGTTATGCCATTACAACATGCTGTGACACCGTTTTAACCCCAGGAATGACCCCTAAAATACTCTTGAGTGCATCTAGAACTCATGGAAGGACTCCTAAAAACAATCACAGAAAACCCCACCATCTAAAAGACTGTTGGGACCTTCAGAAATACTTGTGAAACCCCATCAAAACACAGGACATATCATTTAGAATCCTTAAAGATTGACTGTAAACCTAAAGCTATCTGTTGGATTGCTAGAATATCTCAAGGACCACACAACCTCCTTACAAGAACCTATAGGACAAAAGGCCTGTTCAAAGTGTTGGACCTGTTCAAAGACTCTAAGAACCCCCATAATCAATACAATCAATACAATACATTAACAACCATGTCCAGAAATACTTGTGAAACCCCATCAAAGCATAGAACATATTGTTAAAGGCCTCATAAAGGATCATTCAGAACACTTAAAGACTGTTGTAACCTCCTGATGGACCCCTAAAACCATCTGTTGGACTGCTGGAACATCTCAAGGACCTCATAACCCCCCTACAAGGTCCTATAGAACAAAAAGATTCATCAGGCCTGTTCAAAAATACAAGAATCCCCTCAGTACATCAATACAAGGCATCGACAACTACTAGCACCCTAAGGTTCTTCTTTCAAGGGTCACATACACCCCTTAGGGATCCCCTGGAGCTCTCTCAATGACTCCTGGCACCCCAAGAAGGAACCATGACACCCCGAGAGGACTCAAATTCTATTTGAATCCCCTGTTCGAAGACTGTTAAGCCTTTACAAACTACCAGAACCAACTGTGTCACCATTTCAACCCCATGGATGAATCCTAAAATCCTCCTGAGTACACCTGGAACTCAAGCAGGGGCTGTAGGGGATTGCTGGAACATCTCAACAACCACATAAAGGACTCTTTAAGGACTCTGTTCACGACAAACACTCTAAGGTTCTGTCAAGGGACACATACACCCCCTTAAGGATGCCCTGGAACTCTCTCAAGGACTCCTGGAACCACAACCTAATCACCCATAAAGACAAACCTGGAACACCCTTAAAGACTTCTTGAATGCCGTATCCATCGATGAACTTGTTTGATATTATTAAGTGCAAAATTTGATATATGCTTTTGTAATTATGACTTTGATGTTGTCATGAATGTCATTTACAAGTCAGAATTGCTGTGCAAAAATCACACTTACTCTGATATAACATGATATAATGTGTTTGAATTCCTGCCATCAGGAAGGACACTTTCCCTGGGAGGGCAAATTCATCCAGATATCTAAGATCATCTGTTGTCTCAGCTGTTGGGTTCTAGAACAAACTGTTGGCCTTGTTTGTATTGCACATATACTTTCAAAAAGGTCTGATGGACTCTTCCATCTGTAACTTTTATGTTGCTTCAGTTTCATATCAGAGTTATCGTAATAACAAGTTGTCTACTTCCAAGTTGTGATGACGACTGGACTCACATCAGCCAAAGGCTGTCGTCCAAGGTAATTTAACCTAAATTTAATATTTCAATCACTCACACAGCCAACCCTCAAAAATCATACAGGAATTCAGTGGAATCAACTAATCCTTCCTCATTCACTCAGTGTAAATCTCAGAGCTGGGTATTGTTTAAAAAATTATGATACCAGTACCAGTACCAGTAACCTTAAAGTGAAACCGATACCAATGGAGTACTTCATTCAATACTATTTTTGAAGGGTCGTCTTTATGAAGAACAATGGCAGTGATTTCCTGCAAACAAAACCATATAAATAGTCTTTTTTATTGATCTTGGGACCACAAGAACTGAATGCAGGTACCAGGTTTGACTGGAGAAGTTTCTGTAGTACTTGGCACTGAGTTATTTCAATCAATACCTTAAAGGTATTGAGTACTGAAACCCTGCCCCAGTAAATGAACAAGTTTTATTTATTCAAGTTAATTAAACTTAAATCTGTTATTTAGTTTCAGAACACTTCAGAACTTCAGAGTTCTTCTAACTTTAAGTCTTTTGACTTGAAACAATGGTTTGATTGAACTTTGCACAGTACATTCACTGTACAGAGTTCAGTAAACTCATCAAATTAAGTTTGTAAAGAAAAATGATCAGCATAATAGCAGACATGCACTGTTCAAGAGTCAAACCTCTCCTGAGATCCTTCTTTTTATAGTCTGAAGAAAACATACATGATTAAAATTTGCTGCGAATCTCTGATACAGTTTAAGTTCAGTCACTGTAACTATAATAAAGGTCGGTATTGAATTCAGTCTCTGCCTTCTTACTCTGAAGTTTCAAATCTTGTCTTTGTGCCAATGCTGGAACAAAGTGTCTCCAACAGGAGCAGCTGCAGCTGAAATGAAGAACTGACTCTTCAAACTGAGCAAATGTAAAAGGAAATCAGATTTGTTTGTAATGTTTGTCAGTGTAACTGAAGATATGATGGTTCAACTTGATATCTTCAGCTTATCAAACATGTTTTCTCAGGAACAGAATTAAAACCAAGTCCATTTGGTGAGAAAGGTTTATTTGTTTTGAATCATTACAAAATTACCTCAACTTGTCTTTTAAATTCAGTCAACCAAAAATTCAAAGTTTTGAGGCAACCTGGACACCAACTGTTTTAAGTTCATCATTATCACCACCAGACCTATTGTCCACAGATAATCTCACGTACCACCGGATCCGTCAGCTAATTTCTAACGTGCATATTCATGACTGTGTGCTGAAGGACCTCTGTGATTCATGATTTTAAAAAACCCTGAAAGATCTTTTTGTATGTTTTCGGGTCATCCGTCCATCACATTCTTGTGAACGCAGTATCTCCAGAAACTCTTGAGGGAATTTCTTCAAACTTGGCACAAACTTTCCATTTGGACTCAAGGATCAACTGATTAGATGTTTTGGTTAAAGGTCAAAGGTCATTGTGACATCACATCCGTCCTGTCCTCATGAATATGATATCTCAAGAATGCCTTGAGGGACGAATATCAGCCAGGACACAAGGATGAACTGATTAGATTTTTTGGTAACTCAAGATTTCATACAGTAATAATGGCAAAATTTCACACTAATACAGGACAGGACAAAATGCTGAAGTGATGACATTTTTATCCAAAAGGTCAAAGGTCAACTTCACTGTGACATTGTAATGTTCAGCTCTGTCTCAGTCCTCTGTCCTCAAAATAGTCTCTGAGTGAAGACAACATGTGATCTCACTGGAAATTATTAACTGGACTTACACATGTCAATATAGTGACAACTTACATGTAACTAGACTAAATACAACGTACCAAGACAAAAGAGACATGACCAGAAGAAAAATGGTGTAAACAACGGCTACTTTTTCCTTTTATACTTTGAATACTTTCAGAGGCTGTACTTTTTCACTTTTACCTGAGTGAAGACATTGAATCGGTTCTTCTAATTCTTTGTTAAGTCTTTTTTTACACAAGTATCTGTACTTCTACTTGAGTAAAAGAATGTGTGGACTTTTGCCACCTCTGCAAATGGAATTCAAGAACCAAATCACATTGAGTTCCCCTGAAAAGAACCATTAAAACACCACCTAGAATGCTTGGAACCCACTCTAATATCCTTGGAACACCTTGAAGTACCCTTAACCATCATCATGAGTGTCCAAGACCCTCTCAAAACCCCCTAATCCCATCAAGAGGCCCTGAATTAGGATTATTTCTACAGGATTCGAATCATGTCAAATTATACACTGTGGAGCCCTCTTCCAGCTCCCTAGTACATCCCTGAAGGACCCCTGGGTGGCCCTCGGACCCCACTTTTAGAGCCTCGAGGTGGTGAAACCTAAGGTCCTGTGGCCTCTCTGCGCTGCGTCTCGCCTCGCCTCTGCTGTCACGACGACGCTGCTGTCACTCTGAGCAGCTCACAGGGGCTCAGGATTTATTTTTGGACTGCCATGGCGTCTGTTCCTTCCATTTGTAGGAAGGGGGGTCGAGTTGGGCTCAACATGAACCTGCCGCTCTGACACTCCGGGCTGGGACAAGCAGGCAGCAGCCGGCCGGCCGCCCCCCGAGCAGCAGTCGCACAGGTAAACACGCCATAATTATACCTTTTATTCTCCAGATAGAGAGCGGGGAAGCTGTTAGCGGTGTTAGGGAGGCAGCTGCTGTCGAATGCGGAGCACCCCCCGCCTCGGCAGCCAGAGACCAGACGTGTTCAGAGAGCTCAGGGTGTTTTTTTCTCGTCCTCAGTGCAACATTTAATTACCAGCAGGACAGCTAAGCGTTAGCCTCGCACTGATTCTACTCCCTGGTGATTCCAAACACACTCTGCCCTGTCAGTTATCTGTCCTGGCTGCTACGAGGCGTTACTGATTAATTATCACACTTATCTCTGAGTTCCTGCTGTGAAATTGTGGTGAATAAAGTTAATTGTGATATTTTACACTGAACTTGACTCAATGTTCTCTCCTGTTCTGACAAGGGGAACCTGCCTGGAGCGCTTTGACCATCAGCAACAAGTTTTTACCTGGTATGTTCCAACTTTTTCCATCTAAACTCACTTGTTTGTTGTGTTTGTGAAGCGTGTGAAGCCTCATAACTTCGCCGGGAGGTAAATGACTTTTTGGGATGGATTCATTTACTTAAGGAGGCCATTGTGGACCAGCTTGGTTTTTATTACACGGCTATTATTACCCTTTCCTCTTTTGAACTTGCATCCTGAAGGCGCTCCAAATACCGAGCCTACCAGCGCCTTAAAAGGAGGAGTGAGCTCTCATGTGTCAGGCAGGGAGCAGGTTCAGGGAGGGATGTAGGAGGACGGTGGCGGGGGGGTGGGCTTTAAAACACGACCAGCTCTGGCCTACATTTCACTGAGGTGACACACATAGTAAACTGAGGATATTAAACAGTTGTTTTTGTACAGACTGCATGATGTCAGTGATCCTTCATTTGTAACCAAAACCTTCTGGACAGTCTCATCATAAACTTATCTGACTCTTATTTTAAGTTCAAATTGATTGCGATAACATTACGTGATGCTTGTGCAGAGTTATTTTTAAAGAAAGAGCCTTTTGTGGGGTTAGAAATAAAAAAAACAACAACAGAAGAACAGCTTATTTTCCCATCCTTTTTAGTTAAATTCTCATCCTCGCGTATGATTGGTTATTCTCAGTGATAATATATTTCTGAGGCCCTCTCCAGTGTCACCGGGCTGTGATGTCATGAGGTCAGATGCTGTGCATTCACTTTCCCCGTTCAGCAGATATATATACACGTCTATATGTGTGTATTTATGTGGGAAGAGACGCGAAAATATCCTGACGCGACAAAACTGCTGTGAAAATAAAGCTCAGCCTGTAAACTGTCGCCACACGGACACGCCTACAAGTTCCTCTCCGGTCACAGTGCAAAGATTTGTTAAAACAAAGGTCTGGTAAAAACAAATAACACGACACAAGCATAAGATATGTTTAAGGATTTTAGGCCAGGGATGGAGATATTGTTATTTTATTCCAGAGTGAAGATATATAATATATAATCAATTATTCTGATGATTGATTAATTATTCGAGTATTTCATTAAGAAAAAAAGTCAAAATTCTTTCATTTGAGGTTCTTAAATGCAAATATTTTCCTAGTTTCTTTACTCCTCATGACAGTAAACTGAATATCTTTGAGTTGTGAACAAAACAAAACATTTGAGGACGTCAACTTGGGAAACACTGGTTGACAGTTTTCACCTCTTTGTGACATTTTATGGACCAAACAACTAATCATTTAATCAAGATAATAATCAAGAGATTAATCGATGATGAAAATAACCCCATTTAAAACCCTCACTGCCTTCCACCCACATGCAATTACGAAAAAGGGTAAGACCAGGTAATTTAGCTGGTTTGCTCTCCTTGCTTAGCTCTGTGAATACTGCAGGTGTTCCCGTCCTTAACACTCCCTTATCCTTGCGAGATTTTTTTTAATTTAGTCTTTATTTCATTTACATGTTTTTTTTTTCTACATAAATAAATACAGAGATAAACTTTTTCAATAACCTGTAAATTTTGTTTTCTTCCTCATAGAAATTAATTAAATATTGAGACATAAATGTAAAACTTCCTCCGCCCTTAAAATCAAGAGGGCTTTGCGACCCTGCACTGAGCTTTGGTGACCCCTAGTGGGGGTTGGAACCCCCAGGTTGAGAACCCCTGCTGTAGCGCCACCATTAGGATACATTTTCTATTGTATGCAATAAGAAATATCAACACGCACTGGCTGGATTTTAAGTGAAATTTGCTGTGGACATTCATGGTCCCCAGAGGATTAATCCTAATTCATTTGTTGTCCTCCTATCTTCTTTCATCAGCACTATTGTTGGGACAAATATTCCACATGTACACAAGAACATCCAAATAAAATGGGCAGATTGCCTCAGAATTTTTGAAATCATATTCCAGCTCCTCAGAGGATGAACCTGTTTTTACTTTAATGACTCCATGAACCATGTATGTTGTTTTTTCTGTTACATTTGAGGGCTAAACAATAAGGATTGCCTGGGACAGATAAAACGCTGCATCAGGAAAGTAAATCTG
This sequence comes from Lutjanus argentimaculatus, assembly GCA_034769285.1. NCBI lineage: Eukaryota > Metazoa > Chordata > Actinopteri > Lutjaniformes > Lutjanidae > Lutjanus > Lutjanus argentimaculatus. The sequence continues at coordinate 1,449,490 of JAWZSL010000039.1, forward strand.
GCTAAAATGAATTAAACTATGACACTATTTCTCTAAGTTAAAGTACCTTTTCCCTGCAAAAATGGTAAAAATGCTGTTTGCAGCCTCTAAAATATGGATTTTCTGCTTTTCTTCATTTATCATCATATCTTTTGTTTTTAGAAAAAAAATGAGACATTTAAAGATATCATCCGGGACTTTGAAAAACTGGGATGGAACCCTGCAGTTTGTAATTGGATGTGATGCATAATTTTAATTTCCAATTTTACAGAAAAGACAAATTGAGCTTCATAATTTTAAGGTCACAGATTGACATTTTCTTACCATTTGTGGACACTGTCACCCAAAATTACACCTTAAACTGACATTACTGTATAAATTTTAAGCCTGGATCATCATGGGAAAAAAAACTGAGAGATGAACTTTGTTACTGCTGACCACAGCAGTTTTAAAGACATGAAAACATTAGCAGAATTATTGGAGGTACAAACATAGACTTTATCCAGCTGCAGTTAACGCTGAAATATAATCTGAGTTTTCACACACTGGTCTCACACAGTGCTCCTCCTGTTATGTAGAGTTTTGTTTGTGATGCTGCTGAAGCTGCGGAGCCTCGTCTGATCTGCATCGCAGCGTTCTGATTTATTGTTTTCGGGAAAGCGATGCAGCCTGTAAAACGCCAGGAGCCTTAAAAAAAGGAGGCAGGTGATTGGCCGGCCTCCTCTCTGCCTTCAAACTAAAATTAGGCCAAGTAAAAGTTTCCAGGATCAGCTGTGAGGTGGTAACATCATCCAGGAGGAGTTCAGCTCAATTCTCCTGTTGGTTTGTCAGCTCGCAGCTCTGATCTCTGGATTTATAAACGGCACTCACACAAACATGATGAGTCATCTTCCGTTTGAGCTTCAATGATTAATTAATCAGCTTCTTCAGTGTGAGGATTTTCTTTTTTTCTTTGTCATTTATGACAGTAAATGAAGAGTCTTTGGTTTGGACGTGTTGGATGGACAAAAGAAGCATTTTAAAAAAGCTGGGAAATTTTGATGAGGATTTTTTACATTATTTTGACGTTCTGTTGATTAAATGACAACTTGATTAATCGTGAAAATATTTGGCAGGTTAATCGATATTGAAATAAATCATTAGTTGCATCCCTGTCTTTAATAAATCTGTGTGTGGAGATCAGGACACGTGTTGTAACTGCATGAAAACCTCCTAAACCCAAATTCCTGAGTTTTATCTTTGCACCTCAGTTGTGCACTGAAACTGCATGAGTTCATTTTTTAAATATAATTTTTATTTACAGTTAATTGTGCTCTGATCTACAAACTGTTTTACATCTGTGCACTTTCTTAAAATCTGAGACACAAATGTACCCCAGGCAAGCTAGATTTGACTAATGTGAAAGCCAGTCGCTGCAATGCAGGCAAAGAAACCTGAAGCCTCGAGTGCAGTGTGGGCTGTCTGTGCAGAGAGTGAGAGTTAGCATTGGCATTATACAAGCTAACAAGCTTGTCCTCATCTGAGTCTGACTGAGGCTCAAACATGCACGGCTGAGTCTCTATGATGTTAATGCTAACGCTAGCCATCTTGATGCACACTGCTCTTTAACCAGTCAACACAGTGTACACAGTGGTGTTGGGCAGGGTGAGTTATTTGTATTTATTACTTTTTAAGTCGTAAAACAATGTTGAAAAATATATTAAATCATAGCAGAGTATTTTTAAAATGTGTCTGGAAGGAAACTAAATTTCAGCAACACCAGGCTAAAAACGAAAAAATGAAATGAAATGAAATGAAATGATCACCCTTTAGGTAATCTTAATGAGTTCACTTCTCAAATTGCTGAGCTATTTAAACTAGATTTAGCCATTCTTAAACCATTAGCGGGCAAAAATATGCTTAGGTTTGTCCTGAAGGTGGTGCATGGAGTCAAATCTAAAGGGTTCATCCTCTGTGGAGCCGGAATATAATCAAGAAATTTAATCATAATGTAAAATGCTGATATTTCTTGTGTAGCAGAGAAACATTCAGCCTGACATTACTACAGGAATGTTTCTTGGTCATGACATCATTAGTAATCATCCTGTAAGGAGCATGAATCACAACTGACACTTCAGCCAGTAGTTTAGGTATCTTAGTTTGGTTGAACCAAAGTGGGCGGACTAACATTTGTGAACACTGCAACATGATGCAAAATGATATAATGTGGGGGATAACACTTTCTCTATGAAGGTTGTGTTCATAATGCATAACATGCTGTGTAACCCAGGACTGAGATTCTACTTTCAGACACTGTTGTCACTTTGGCATGGAGGGTTTATTTTTATGTAACAGATATTATGTTGCATATATATTTGAATTGTCTTCTGAATGTGCTTATAATGCATTATAGACTTGACCTACATAGAAACATGTTGTTTTTAGGCAGGAGTGGTTTGATCATTTAACAATGAATAAAACCAAAAACAGGAAAAAATGGAGGCTACAGCAAAAGTAGAAAATTATTTTAATTTATTTAAGAAAAGGGGTTATAAACACATACAATCAGAAATCTCAGAAAATGGATATTAAAGGCATCTGCAGTAGGACAGAGACAGAACTGATAGGAAAAAGAGTTTGATTGTATAGATCAGGTGTGTGCGTGATAAAGGTTGTTGAGATGTAACAGATACTAAAATCAATGTCGTCCATTTTGGCTGCACCAACGTGATAAACTCAGCGCTCATAGTTTCAGTCTTATTATCATCATCAGTTTGAACTAATGTTTTCAGTTTATAACAAAGTACGTCTCTCCCAAACTCAACAGTTTCAGATTGTTCTTTATCCAAAGTTTAAGTGCAGAATCGATAACGTCACATAGTGTGATCCAATAATTCTACATAACTGTAAAATGCAAACTTTCTATTCAAAAGACTCAAGTTTCCCTACACACCATCATACAAGGATCAACCGTACATCAGGAATGATTCACCTAAATACTGAAGTGGAGAAGAATACAGAAACATTAAAGCTCACAGTCAGATATATACATAATAACAGGATAAAACATCACAAAATAGAGTAAAGCGAAGAGGAAATTGACATTTGTTGATCAAATCTTTTGGATTTGAGCTGTTGGTTTGCAGTTGTCCAACTGAGAGAGTCAGAAAAAGTGATTTATTGGATATAAATGAAATATTGAGTCTGTAACTGCTGCTCCAGTTTGATGTCTTTATAGCCAGCGGATGGTTTTGTGAGATCAGGTTGGAAAACACCTGAAGAGCCTCCTCAGTAATCGTGGTATGAATCTGCAAAAGACACACAAAAAAAAGAAATTAAATATACAGATTTTATAAACTTTCTATTCAGTTACTTTTTGTCATTTTGGAAAGTTTGAGGTTTTAACACTTTTAGGTTGAACTACCAAAAGTTCTGATCAACTTCAACTTTGAAAACCTTTAAAAAGTCCAATGAAATGGACTATTGATGCATTTCTTGTTGCAACAGGACGTTGGGCCTAAACCAATGGGATATCGTTTAAGGAATGACAGGAAGTTTGTTCTGATTGATCTGAAAGTAGAAAAGCAGCTGTCAACACACTAAAAGGCCATAACACTAGTTTACCAGAGGAAAAGCTCACAGAGACTCGGTACATTTTACAACCTTCTGAAAATAAAATTCAAAATGACTTAACTTTAAAACTGAATATAAAAATACAGATGAGGAACCAAAAATGTGACGCTGCAAAACATATTTAGTATAAGTGCAAAAATCTTAAGGACAGAAACAATTAACATGTCCAGAGTTGTAGTTTTGGTTAGTTAGAAATTTTGGCGTGAACTGGACACTTGACGAATGCTTAGATCTGTCTATGAATTTCCCTTTTCTGACCTTCTCTTTTCGATTGTTTTCTCCACAGGGTGCTGACGCGCTCATGGCTGTCGCATACGGTGCTGTCCCCCAGCCGGGCCTGCTTTCCCAGCAGTACCCCCCGCCCTTGCTGCCCAAGCCCGGAAAGGACAACGTTCGACTTCAGAAACTCCTAAAGAGAACCGCTAAGAAAAAAGCTTCCACTCAGGCATCGCAGTCCGCCACGCCTTTCCGCTCCAGCCTTTCCCCTGTGAATGAAGCAAGCCCTGACCTCGAGCACAGTGACCACTCCACCCCTCCCAGGACTCCAGAGACACCATCAAACCTCTACAGTGTCCAGCAGCCTCCACGGTTCACCGTCCGCCCGCTGTATCAACATGTGGCCTCCCCTTACCCGCAGCGTGCAGCTTATGGCAGAGCAGCGAGGTTCTCACCTCAGACGGTGGCGATGCCGTCATACTCGCAGCAAGTTACCACAGTTACTTCATATTCTGCACAGGCCCACCTTTCTGGAGCCTCAGCGGCTCCGGGGCCAGTCACCCAGGCAGCAGCACCCGAAATATCTCTGCCTGAGGCAACAGTACCAGCGGCTGAAGTGAAAATAACAGCCTTTAGCACATTTACTGAAACCCATGCCGGGGTTAGACCTGTGCAGCTGAAGCAACCCCACAGCCAAAACATACAAGTCTAGGTCCGACTCCTTATCAAGCACCAGCGGGGCAAGCTTTGATTCGTCCTCTCACTGTGTTGACCCCGCTCGTCAAGCCCAAAAGTCCACGTCCAACATTCAAAGCAACCGAACCTTCACGATCACCCAAACCGATGTTTGATGTCCCTCAAATTAGGATGTACACAGCAAGCACATCTTACTATGAGACATCCAGGACCCCACCGGTGTATGACTCAGCTGGACTAACTGCTATTGGGAGCATGGTATCTCAAGGTAAAGCACTAACAGAAACAAAACCAGATTTGACTCAGCCTTCTTCATTGGGCACAGATTTCCAAAGGAAAACGCCAACTTTAGAAAGTAAAAGAGGCACTACACCGACCACAGAGATAAATACGATCACATCTCCTACATTTGAAGTCAAAAGGGTCACTCCAACATCTGAAATCAAAAGAGTCACTCCAACATCTGAAATCAAAAGAGCAACTCCAACAGCTGAAATCAAAAGAGTCACTCCAACATCTGAAATCAAAAGAGTCACTCCAACATCTGAAATCAAAAGAGCAACTCCAACATCTGAAATCAAAAGAGTCACTCCAACATATGAACTCAAAAGGTCACACCAACAGCTGAAATCAAAAGAGTCACTCCAACAGCTGAAATCAAAAGAGTCACTCCAACAGCTGAAATCAAAAGAGTCACTCCAACATCTGAAATCAAAAGAGCCACTCCAACATCTGAAATCAAAAGAGTCACACCAACAGCTGAAATCAAAAGAGCCACACCAACATCTGAAATCACAGTTAAAACGCCAACGCATGAGTACCAAATATCAAGAATTTCAGCAGGACGTCCTAAAACCCCGGCATACCATAAGACTCGGGCTGCAACGCCTGTATTTGAAATTTCACGACCCAATCCTCTCTTGTTTGCGGTGTCTCCAATCACAGTGGAGCCAGAAAGGCCAAGAACGCCCAAAACAGTTTCTGCTGCGAGCAGTTCATCTGATTCCCAAAGTGTGAAGACTACTGAGCCTAAGCCTTCTGAAACAATACCGAATGGGGACATTCATTTGGATGTGACACCTGCAGCTGAACCAATCCAAAAAGGTATTACAAAGTCCAAATCAGAGCCTGATCTGACAAGAGAAAAGATCCAACTACTCCAGCTGGCTCTCAAAGGCTCTTTACAACTCCAACATCTGAGCTACCTGCACTGACTTCTCAAGGCTATCAGAGGCCCAAGACTCCAACATATGAGGCATCCCGACTTATGACCACATCACCTGGCTATAAAAGACCAAGGACACCTACGTATGGGACATCTCCATCTGGTGTATCACATGTAGCTTTCCAGAGACCTAAAACTCCAACCCAAGTGGCTCAAAAGCCAAAGACTGGCTACCGTGGATTGACACCAGCTGAATATGCTGCTTATGGCGGCATTAAAACTTACTCTCCAGCATTTGCTATTGGAAGTTCTAAGACGCAAACTGAAGAGAGGGTTCAAGCTACAAAGGAAGAATCAGCAGCACCTAGCCAAGAACCATCCGTGAAGTCCACAGTTGAGGTGCCTAAAGTCAAAGATACCCCCAAAGAACCCCGAGAGATGAAAAGGTTGCTACCACCCCCTCAGTCCCTACTATTATTGTTTCACAACCATCTGACACCTCAGGGGCAACAGTAATCAAAGAAACAAGCACGGTATCCTCGCAGGTTGCAGCAAAACAAGAGAAAACTGTGATTCTAGAAACGCCAAAGGCTAAACCTCCAACAGTAGCAAAGAAACCTCCTGAGAAACAGAAGGTGGCAACACCAGTTCAAGAAGTTGCCAAAGCAAAGAAAGAAACTCCTGAAGCCAAACATCCTGTGCCCAAAGGTGATGACCAGGATCCTCTGAAGGCAGTAAGAAAACTTTTGGGCAAAGACAAAGTCCAAGCTGCTGAGCAGAAGTCAGGAACTGAAACAAAAGCGGTCATCTCAGATCAGAAAGAGGCAGCGAAACCTGTAGCTGCCACCAAGACTACAGCTGAAGTCTCAAAGCCAAGCCCTGCAGTGAGCACTAAGGTGCTTGCTGCTGAGTCAAGAGAAGAAAAAGGAAAAGATAAGAAACCAGAATCAGCTCCAGAAGTTAAGTCTGAACCTGAGAAAAAGGAAGGCGATGACTCTCTACCAGCAGCTGAGCCCCTTCTTAAGGTCATACAAAAGCCAAAGGGGGCGAAGTCTAAACTAAGTGGTTGGTCCCGACTCAAGAAGCACATGGTGGTGGAGCAGGAGGAGCCCAAATTTCCAGAGACAGGCTCTCAGAAGGAGGCCACGGAGCAGGACCAGAGTGAGGCGAAAAAGGCAGACGAGGAGGGCCGGCGACAAGCCCGGCGCTCAGGACGAGAAGCAAAGCAAAGACGCTCCCAAGGCAACAAAAATGTGGGACGCCGTCCTCTTCCAAATGTTTTCCACCAAAGAAAACATCATGCACCAGATCGAGCTGAACAAAAGCGAGGAGGAGAGGGCGCAGGAGATGGAGCTAAAGGACGAGCTGAAAGAGATACCTTCGTTCGCGTACCGGCTGCCTGTGCTGCTCTTTAGTCCAAAGTTTGACGCGAAAAAGCTGAGAGAGGCAGCCTCGAGGCCAGTGACGAAAATTTCAACAGTTTTTGAAATGGGTTTGATTGGGCGGAAAGGTAAAGACGAGGAACCAAAAGACTTTAACAGAAAGGCAAGGGGGTTCGCCGCTACTTAAGCTAATATAATATATATAATATAAAGTGCCAAAAAGAAAATGTAAAGAAAAAAAAAAGTTATATGTTATATGTTTAATGTACAGGTGCAGAAATCTTAGCAACAGAAATAATGTACAGGTCTGAAAGTCTCTGTTTTAAACTGATGTAGATTGTGTTGTAGAAAACTCAGCCTGAACTTTATACTTGACAAATGCTTTGTGTTGTGTGACTGGTTGTCTGGATGTTAAATGTGTGTATTTGTGGATTAGCTGAAGGAGAGAGCGACATTTGTCTTAAAGTCATTCAAACATCACATCAGATTAAAGCGTTCATGTTTTAAGTAATTTCAGAGCTTCTCATTTGTTCCTTTCATCACATGTTCACTATAAATACAGATTAAATATAGATAGAAGTTATGGGTTTAAAAACATTTGGTTATTGCAAAGAGAACTGTCTGTGAAACTGAGACTGTGATTATTTATATGCAGTAGCTCACTCAGGATTTAAAATGTTATTTATGATGAAAAGTTGCTTTTTATTAAAGAAAAGTCAACTTTTAGTGGTATTTAATTAAAATATCTTATTTTTATGGACAGAAAAGTTTTAGAATTTAAAACTTAATGGTTTTAAGACAAATCATTTTTTAAAATTCTAGTTTTCTCTTTAATGATTATTCAATATCCAGTTTTATTCAAAATGGTGCTACTTGCCTCAGGGTAAGACCTCTTACTATGGATGTGTGTAATGGATGTGTATGTAGAGTATAACATGATCTTTTTAGGCTGTAGGTTATGGTTATGTTTTGTGATTGAACCTTTTTAAAGTCACAGTGAAAAAACATTTTAGATGCATCACATTAGCAAATTTTATAGTCTAAACCTTATCTGTGTCTGTAATTTCATACTAAAATGCTATTTAATATGGTAAAACAAACAATTTGTATGAAACCAGTCGTATGTGAGGTTCATACTATTTCCAAGGAAAAATTACAGTATTTCAGCAATTGATGCTACACCAGCATAAATATCCCACAATGCAATGGAGTGGACAACAACGTAATAGACGAAGGTGGACAGCACATTTAGGACATGTAGTGCATGATATGTGATTTTGGATGCAGAACATGTGTCTGTCTTTGTCTACTTTCTGTATAATCAACATACGGTATTTCACTTAATAATGAACAGAATCAGTCCTAAAATCTGGAAATTGTTTACTATTTTTGCACCTCCAGTTCCCTCGGCTCGAGTCGTGGGTTTTTATTTAGATGTCTGAAAAAGGTCTGTAGTTAATATGAGTTGCTAACAAGTGGCCAGATGAGACTACAGAGGTTGTTGGTGACATTTAACATCATCACGTCAAACACATGACAGTTAGTGGTGGTGCAGCGAAGTCATGCGACCGAGGTGTAGTTACATTAGCTTTTAACTCCTGTCTATTGCATTTACGCTTCAAAAATGATAAAAGTTGTGTTAGTTTGTGAAGATTATCTTTATCTTTATTATCTATCTTTATGTGGTGGGAACCAGAGTGATGCTAACTTCCAGGTTTGCCTACAAAATACGTCATCCGTGCAGGATGCTGTTGTCATTTTGCATGAAGAGCTGCACAATTTTACAACAACTTTGCATGTGTAAAATGCAGAACATTGCATTGTGGGACAGCAGAAAGTGGTGTTCATTGTTGGATTTTTGTGAGGATGCAATAATGTAGAGGCACTGTCCATTGTTCCGACAGCTCATTACTCTTAAACCCTAAAAATGTCCAACTGGACCAAAAGTCCATACAGCCTGAAGATAAAAGCCCACTGCTCCGAATGCTTGTTGTTAAAATACACACTGCTCCTGAGGTTTTTGCCTTCACTATCTTTGTTTTTGACATGCAATCATCAGATGACCTTCATCAAGTACGCTTGGTTGTCATGGTAACGATAGTCAGGTGGCCTTTGTCGTCAGAGTGAGAGGACCTTTGTTTTGTGAAACTGCTGCACTTTGGTTCGATTTTCGGCACCAAAATGACTTGGTTAGGTTTAGGAAGAGCGATGATGAGAGGCAGTGACAATCGACCATCATAATCAATGGGCTTCCAGTCCAATGGACTTATTGGACTGTTGGGTTCCAAAATAATGATATGGCACCGTTAGTGGATAAAATTCACACTCAGAATTGAACGGTTAATGTGTTATACAGTAAGTAGGCAGTGATTTCAGACACAGATAGGTGACGTTAGAGTGTGTCCTTGTATTTAAAAATAGTTAAAATGAGCAATTAGCTGCAAACAAAAATGTTTGATTTCATTGTGACTATTGTGGCTGCTGAGATAAAAGCTTATGTAAGTTGTTGAAGAAGAATGAAGAGCAGCCTCCACCATGGATGGAGGTCAGTGGGGTCAAAGGTCAAGAGACAGACGGGTGATAGATGACTGTGATGTAGAGCGGCTGATCCAAACTTTATTTATTTATTTTACTCCTAGTTTCACTCTTGAACGTTTGTTTTTTTATTGTTCTTTCTAATGATTTCTAACGTGTGTGCTGGAGTTACTGATTAAAGCAGGTAGAGTTTTAAAAGATTTAATCTTAGTGGGAAGATTTTCTGACTTTCTGTGATCGTCCTCTCTGAAGGAATCAGAACCTTTTGAACGCTTTCAAAATAAAACAGCAGTTACAAGATAATTTCTGTTTAGGGAAATTATTTTTTTCCATGTGTGGAACATTCTGGAAGCTGTTTCAATCATTCATGGTCCGTGTAATGCTTATGAGTTTAATCTCCAAGATAAAAAAGTAAATAATTGAAAAACTACGTCAGATCAATGGATTTTGACTGTTGGACTGAAAACTACAAAATAAGATATCAGATGTTTGTCACTGATTCAGTGCAACAATCTAGAAGTAAAACATTTTGAAGACTAGTGTAATTTTACATTGATCTGACAAACAAAAAAAAAAAAAGTTTTTTTTTTGTGATTTTCTATTTTTTCTTCAAGTAAAAAATGCAACTGGTGAGCATTACAGGGGCCAGTCTGCACTTAGGAGGCTTTTTGAACTTATTTTAAAACCAACTGTGACTAATGTGTGACAGATCATCTACTTTACTGTGTTTTATTTACTTTTACTTACTTTTATTTAAAGTGAAGCACTTTGAACTGTGTTGTTTTCTTATGTGAAGCACTCTGTTCCGCCGTCCTGCACGAGAGGTGCTACAAATAAAGTTTGACTTGATTTGACCGCTTTCTGACAGCGAATTCATTTCAGTTTCACCTTCAGTACAAACGTCAGTAAATACTGAAGCTGTTTGTTTTCTGGCAGATGAAGAAACAGACGCAGCTGATTTATTCACCTGTCGATTGATCTGAGGCTCAGAGACGAACCTGCAGGTCGTCACTGATCAGCTGTGGGTGATTGAACGCTGTGGCTTTCAGGAGGAGCAATTTGTAGCAGTTTGTATCATGCAAAAATGAGTAGGGTGATTAATATGTGATATTTAATATAAATCTATGATTGAAGTGAGCTGTTTCCCCTCCTGAATTCTAATTAATGTGAAAAAAATTCAACGGACGACGCTGCAGCACTGATGTCAGAGATTTGAGCGTTTCCTTGATCTCTGATGACATATTACAGTAAATATACACAGATTTCTCCTGTAATTGTATGAATTGATGTGCACTTCAATCAAAATTCAACATATCACACAACTCCTCCCCAGTATACTCACTAAATACACTCACTCAGGTACTGTGCTTGTGTACAATTTGTCCTCTACTTGAGTGTTTCCATCTTCTGCTATTATATACTTTTACTCCACTACATCTCAGAGGGAAATATTGTACTTTTTACTCCACTGCATTTATCTGATAACTCGCACATTCAGATTATTAACACAAAATATAGATGAACTATTAAATTATGAAATATTATTAAAGATTAAGATACTTAATTAGCTCAAATTAGCAACATTAAAGTGATAAACACATTAATGCATCAATAATTATAATCTAATAATATAATTGATTATTCTGAGATGGTCCTTTTATGTTCAGCAGGCCAGACTTTAAAGGTTCAGTAAGTGATTCTGGATGAAGACAGTTGATTGTTGAGATGTTGGAGCAGCTTTAAATTTGTATTTTCAGTTACAAAATTTATTTAGAAATAATTTACTGAGGGCTCGAATTTTCCTTCTCAGACGTTAGGTGATCTGCTCACAAGCCTGTCACTGATCTTACCAGACTTTCCGTTGGTGAACTGTCCTCTGTCCTCGCCGTCCACAAGGATCTTCTCATATTTGCCGTGACCAGTGACGACAAACTTGTACTTTTTAGCAGCTGCTGAGCCCTGAAGAGACACAAAACAAAGTTTGTTCACTTTGAGGTGTCTGCGAGAACTGAAATATTTTATCATGTTTTTATCATCCTGTCACATTGTACAGTAAAACTCTGCATTAGCCATGTATTTACTTTTTAATTATTTAAATAAGCACTTAAAAGGGCTTCACAGAGGTGAAGAAGTGAAGACAAGAACGTTTTTCCAAAATGTTTTATATTCATCTGTATTTGTGTGTTTGCTCACCTTGGCTCTTTGTCCAGGCTGTCCTGATGTGTCTCTGATCACCTCCCACATGTTCTTCTTCTGCATCACATCTCCAGGCTTCACATCCTGACAAATCAATAATCAGTATTGTTCAGATGGACTTTAATCTGATGTCTGCATGTTAAGTCTGAGTCAGGGTTAGCCTAGCTTAGCAGGAAACAGGCTGGAAACAGAGGTAAAAAATCTAGCTAGAAATCCACCTACCAACACATTTAACTCATGAAGTAACATGTTGTGTCTTTGTACACAGACAGAAATGTAAGAACACAGTTTGTGGTTTCAGAGTGAATTAAGTCCTGAAACTTCTTATTTCTTGTTGTCTGTGATGAGACTCTGAGCAGCTTCCTTTAGTCTTGTGTCATCACAGTGAGGTTGCCAGGTTTTGGTGTCATCGTGCCAGAGACCAAAACCTAAGACCTGTGCTCACATATAGACCTGGAACTAATTATTATCTTAATTATCAATTTAATCTGGCAATTATTTTCATGATTAATCATTTAGTCTATGAAAAATTGCTCATCACAATATCCTAGAACAAAAGTAACATGTTCAAATTGCTTTTTTTTTTTTTTGCCAAACCAACAGTCCAAAAACCCGAAGACTCTTCATCATAAATACTCTTGTCTCTTTGTCATAAATGACAAAGAAGATCAACAGGTCCTCATGTTTAAGAAGCTGGAACCAGCAAATGTTTGATGTTTTGACATCAAAATAGTCGGCAACGAATTTTCTCCATCAACTAATCAATTAATAAACTAGTCATTGCAGCTCTGATCACAGACCAAATCTGGCAACCCACACAGCACAGAAGTCCCAGCACACAGTGTTCGCATCTTTGCTTTCAGGTCTTTCAAAAAGTTTAAAACAAAAACAACACAGAGTAGAAAAAGCATTCAGAAAGATGAATAAAATAAATTTAAATACTCGTTTTTTTTTCTGACCTACAGTAACTTTTTCAACATCTCCTCACAGAGTATGAGAAGAAGCTGTTTTGACACTGTTGTATCTTGTTCCTCCACAAGAGGGAAACCTCACATAACAAACTCTGGAGCTGCACCTGAACACATCACATCACTGTCAGATCAGGTTCTACACTCAGGTTGTGTCTTTACTGTAGTAAAGCCTGTTAGACACACAGAGTCGACTTTATCTCAAAAACCAGCAACTTTGGTATAGAAAAAGATTCGTCACTCAGTTCTTGTGTTTGATTTTTGATCATTTATTAATTCAGACATTTAAGATCAGTTTTATGGTGTAAAATCAAACAAAAGATCTGGAAAACTGAGGAGACTTTTTTTGTTTCAGTCTGGTTTTGGCGTTACGATACGTTTTCCTCTTGAATCACAGCTCAGAGTTCAGTCGTAAAACACCTCGAATTTTTCCTCAGAAACTTTGAATAAACGAGTCCACAGAGAAAGTGAGCAACACGTCTGGGCTGAAAAATTAGAATCAAACATGTTCAGTTGTGTTTGTGACTTACTGCTGGTTTGCAGGGCGACTGTCTGCTGCTGTCAGACGGACCCTTCACCCACTGAGTGATGAGATCGGCCACGCCCACCTTCAACCCGTCAGTGTCCTGATTTAGAAAAAAAAATCCAGCTGCTTCACCTGTGCATTAATCCTCCCCAGGCAGTAACACACAGCTGTTAAAAAACTAAATTAATAAATAATAAAAACTAGTCTGTGAGTATATTCTTACCTTGCAGGTGGCTCCCTTGGTGGGACTCTGACTCCAGGCTTCTCCGGCTTTAAACAGGTTCTTCTTGGCGACGACCTCGGGTGAGTTGGGCAGGTCGGTCAGTGATGCCTTCACTGTCCGGGTCTCCTGGGCGTTCTGCACAACAACAACAACACAACCCTGGGTTAGTGAAATGTATGGTAATGCTGTCACATGACAACTTCCTGACTTTCATATTTTTAGTAATACTATGGTCACAGAAAATGCTGCCTTCTGATTGGACAGAAGGAAACTACACACCTCTGATGTAGTGACCTTATAATATATTAAAGACCAATTCAAATTTTGAAAAACTCGTCTTATTGAGTTATTTCTTTTTAGACCTACTGTAAAAACATCATTTTCAACAAGTGAAATAATGTGGCCAGTGCAGTGAGAATATTTTAATCAACTAAAAATCACTTTGTCTCAAGAAGAATATTTTCTAAAAAAAATAACTGTCAGTACAGAAACGTGCCGTCGGGGCCGCGTCTCAGGGGGTGCGGCAACGCCATTTTGCAGCGCTCATAGTGAAACCTACTTCACACCTAAATTTCCACCATGATTGAATTTTGTGCCAAATTTGGTGAGTTTTTGAGTATTTTTAAGCAGCCAAAAATGTGATCCATTCCGTGAATTAATAATAATAATAATTCAGTTTCACTAGAGTCCTTGCAGGTTGTCGGTGCTCGGGCCCTAATAAAGTTTATCAGTGTGAGAATAAGATATAAAGAGCATCTTAGCACTGATTTATGGTGGATATTCTTTCTTGCTCACGCCTGTAATTTCTGTCTTTTACTGCTCTTTATGTCAGACCTGTTTTTATAAGTGTGTCGAGTTAACCTCGGGTCATCCAGCGAGCTGTTAATCAGCCTGGGAACCGCCTGAGGTGAGCAGTGAAAACAGGGAGCGGAAAGATAAAAATACAGAGCTGTGAATGTCGCGAGGTCTTCCCCTCGTATATCTGTCAGACACACGCAGAAATAAAAACACGGCGCTGTGATGTCATCGTCCAGGTGCTGCAGAGGTTCGTGACCTCAGGACACAAAAAGGGTTAGAGCCGCTTTCTGCTCATCAGCTGGTTTTAAACAATCAGAGTCCAAAAGTTCATCGGCTGCTTCTGAGTGAGCAGAAAACACCAGAGGGCTTCCACACTTTAAAGGAATAGTGCAACACATGCACACTAATACAGTATGTTTTCATTTCAAAACATTTTAAAACAAAAGAGGGTGACACTTCAATTTCCAAGTCCCATAATTTCATGGTGGGACAGGTGGTATTTACCAAGTAACATATTTTGAATTTCTTAGAAATTACCCCCAAATTTCATGGTAAGTATGTCATAATTAACGAGTGTCATTTTCATACATGCATGCAAACAGTCCTTGCTAACTGTCACATATTTAACCATAAAATTTGGAGGTAATTTTGAGGTAATTTGTGGCTACTTTCTAAGAAATCAATTACTTGGTAATTACCACATATTTACCATGAAATTACAGGACCTGGAAATTGAAGTGGTACCAAAAAAAAAAAAAAAAAAAAAAAGATATCTGTCCAAACAAGCATTTTATCTTATTTTTTCATACTTCCATATAGTGTCTGTAATGAACGCTGTGGCCTCTGGGGGACGCTAGCAGCACTATAACAGTGTTCAGTATGTTCAGACTGAGGAGCTGAGCCTGACTACAGGTGGAAGCAGTGTGATTGGACGATGTAACAGGTGTAAACAGGTGAGACAATAAGTCTGAACCTGTCCTGGATGAGTCACAGTTGTCACAGGTGCGTGTAAATGTTCTTCCTGTTATCTTTCTGCTTTTTCCACTTGACTCCACATGTTCATGCACATTTTCAGCTCCGTCACTTTTTGTGCAATCATTCAGCTGCAACATCTTACTCTTTCTTTCTTTATTTCTTTTGTAAATAGAGCATCCATCTTTTATCCTTCACCGACCGAAAAATTCAACAACACAATCAGGGCTTTAAATTCTGACCACTCAGGTGTCGTTTTCATTATTTTTGAACGTGTGTGTGTGTAGTGTGTGTGCGTGCGTGTGTGCTGACCTCCACAGCGTGGGCGTACTGCTCCATCTTGTCATCGATCTTTGGCAGCAGGACGAGCGGCTGCGTCTTCTTAAAGCTGTTACTGATTCAAACAAAACAACACAAAACACAAGCAGTTAAAAACACATTTAGGTCTGATTAGTCACTGTGATGCCTTCAGGAACCATAGTTCCTCCCTCAGGAATATAACAAACAATGGCTGCATCATTTCACTTGTAAATATTTTAAAGATGTCTTCTGCTTCATTTCATGCACATTTCTCCTGAATTCAGCCTGATGTTTTTGGTATTTTTGGAAAGTGGGATGTTAGTTTTTCTTTCATACTGTTTTCAGTTTGTTCTCAGAGCAGAAAATCTGTTAAATTCAACATGTTCCTGCCATTTTCAAACCCTTTCTCTTTTTTAAGAGCATTTTCTATTGATACAGGGTTTCTGTAGGCTTCAAAGAGTTAAATTTAAAACTTTTTATGACCTTTTTCGGGACCATTATGAATGACTGGTGGTTAATGGTCCCATGTTGTACTGTAGTTATTACAGCCTGATCAATACAAATATTTCACCAAAAACAGATTTAACAGAAAGACTGAAGTCAATGCAACTTTATAAATAATTTATCTTCCAATACAATCAATTTAGAGGCCTGTCCAAAAACATTTTAAGGCCCAAAATTCAGGTTATTGGATTTTAAACTTTTAGGACTTTTTAAGAACTTGCAGAAATCCTGTAATATGAAGTTTTGGTTGTCCATGCACGGTCCTCCAGGTGTCTCCAAGAAAACAAAATTCAAATACTTTCATTAAACAGTCTTCTAATTATGTATAAATCAGAATTCTGTGTTTTCATGTGTTGCTCTCTTTTCACTATTATCATTTTGGTTAACAAAGCAAATCCAAATCAGGAGAAGTCACATGACGGAACAGTACATATGGGCTCCAGGAAGTGATGTCTTAGTGTGAGTTTGTGGATGAATGAATGAAGGTTTGTGTGAACGTCTCTGCAGACTCAGGACGGTTTCATTCTTTTGTCCAGCTGTCCAAACTCAAGCTTTACTACAAACACTGGACAGATTTTTTTTTAATCTCACAGCTCCAGACACGAGCTCTGCTGCTGGATGATGTCATTCTTTAAAGCGTGGAGGAAACCTCGTTCACCATCTGAATCGCCTGTTTCAACACGTCTGAGCGCAGAGACACGCCCACTTTTAAAGAGAGGTTTATACCTGATGATGTCATGACAGACGGAGGGAAACAGCACCTGAGATGACATCAGAGAGGCTGTTTATCTCACACGTCTGGACTGAGATATGTCACATTTTATGAGCTTCCTCCTTCACTGCTGCCAGCTGTGACTCAGTCGAGTTTCGTTATTTTAATAAAGTTTGAAGATGCAAAGTTTCCACCGATCACTTGGTTCTGAGAGCAACATATTGAGTAACCAGAAACATTTTTTCCTGCTTCTGACAAAGACAACGAAGGCAACATATCAGCCAGAAGTTGCACAAATACAGTTTAACTGTTGCATCATAACCTAAACTGAACCAAACTGCAACCATTTCACAACGTTAACCACATGTTTAATGTCACGTGACTTTGGTTTGAGACTTTTGTTGGAACGTACAGCTGAGCCTGATGGGACCGTCATTATTTTTGCAGGTACTGGACAAATTAAAATGTTGACATTGTAGGTTTAGTGAGTAAAACTATACGGTTACATTTAGGCACAAAAACAAATTGGGATGGTTTAGGAAAGATTATTGTTTTGGATTAAATACAGACATTAATCCAGAAAGTTATCTCAAAGGGTGTGTTGTGCAATAAAGTAAGGTTTGCATTAGCACACCTGCAGCCATCACTGAAGTTCAAACTTTAAGGGGACGGTTAACCCCCAAAATCAAAAATACATATTTTTCCTCTGGCCTGTAGTGATATTCATCCATATCCATATCATAGATCCCAAAATCTCCAAAGACACCTCATTTGTCAGTTTGAATTTTGGGGTAAAATGTTTCTGAAACGATGCAAACAACATGCAGAATATTTCCTTGATGGATTGATGCAAAACACAGGATACTGATGAGGGTATTTACCTTTTCTTCAGCGAGCGGTTCAGCGACTCCGTTCTCTCTGTGATCTGAAAAAGAAGAAGAAGAAGTCTGAGGTCTTTTTTTTTTTTCAGAGAAACACAGGAAGTTTTCCATGTCGCTGTCTCAGCTCATAAGCGTGTTAATTACAGCTCAGCTCTGCTCAGACCGCCACGGCTCCGTCCAACACAAACAGAACCGAGTCTGCTGGTCTTCATCAAACTGAGCGAGTCATCGCAGCAGCTCCGCCGCTGTGATGACGGAGGAGACCGAAGGCCCGGGCATGATGGGAAACAGAACAGGAAACTGATTTCTATTGTGTATTTTCTGATGTAAATATCTGTTTTATTAGCTTGTTGTCATCTGTTAGAAATAAATCCTATTGTACTGCTGCATTTTGTATTTCTAATAAAACTTTTTGTTCATTTTCAGTTTTCCACCAACCAACCAACCGGTTCTTTTCTTGTGAGTTTTTCTTTTCTGGAAGTTTTTATCTCTCAACCTCAGGACAGAACTAAAATATTTTCATGCGTAAGTCCATGAGGAATAAGTAAGAAAATATGTGTTTTGAAGATTGTTGTGACCAAACGTTTTCTAACATTTGGGCCCTGAACCCAGTGGTGGAAAGTCACAAAGTCTCGTACTTTAAGTGCCGTACTTAAAACAACTTGAGTACTCAAATTTCATGCTACCATGAAAGACCATGAACAGCTGACCACAATTAAAGCACAATGTTTCACATAAATTTTCAATTTCAAGTTTAAATTATTGACAAGATCTGGAGTTTTAGTTGTAAATATCATGGTATAATTCTGTCTGTTCAATGAGCAGGAAAGACCAGAATGTGCAGAGGTGCAGAACTCACATGCAGTGTCATGCACATCAACAGAACATCAGCGATTTAACATTCAAATACAGAGACCCTGAAGTCCCAAAATGTGTTTTTTCTTTAAATCTTGTGCACACAAAGTAAGAAGCATCATTCATACTGCAGGAGCTCCACACAAGATCATAACTTGTTAAGAAAATCTCATTTTTCAGGACTTCGGTGACTCTGTATTCAACAGTGAAGTAAAAAGTAGGAGTTCATCTCTGGCAGTCAGGATGCAGCTGGAGCACAGCTGTGTATGGAGGGAGGTCACTGCTCACAAATCAAACTCACACACCAAAAACACTTCAGGTATCTGTGAAATCTCTGATAACACAACATGCTTCTCCTGGTGACACACTGGCTGATCAAACACACACACAAGAACACACACATGCGACTTACAAGCTGAGCCTGAACGCATCGTCTGTGAAGGTAACACACAGTTATTTGTCATTGAGTTTGTTTACAAAAGTGACGATCAGTCAGTCATCTGCACTGGTTAATGTAACTTAATGGATGACCAACCCGAAGGACAGTTCGCCCAAAAAACACAATGAGACCTTTTTCTCTCTGTGTGATCTGAAGTTATCAGCTGTAGCTCGACTGAACAGCTGCCAGCACATCTGGACCGAGTCACACCAGTTGTTCATAAATCCACCACCATATCCTCCCTCAGATCTTTGCAACTACAAGCTAGTTTGACATAGTGATGTGTGGCAGAACTAAAACTTGTTAGTAAAGAATAAGTCGTGTAAATTGGTTGCTAGGAAACAACTCGATGGCCGCCCAATCAAAATCCATCAACAAAGGAAACAGTAAAGTCTTGAGCTCTAACAGAACTTAACTTAAAGAGCTGGTTTAAATATTTAGTAACAACTAATCTCTACATCAGAACTAGATCAGTGATGCATAAGTTACATTTTTTTTCCTTTTCTTGTGTTTCAGTCATGTTGTGTCTCCCAGAAACTGTACTGAAATGTAAAAGTTTCTAAAGCTGCAATGATTAATAGGTTAATTGACTATTAAATTAATTGCCAACTAATTTGATAATTGATTAATTGGTTTGTGTCATTTTTTAAAGAAAAAGTGTCAAGATGATCTTATTCTAGTCTCTTAAAACGTGAATATTTTCTGGTCTCTTTCCTCCTTTATGACAATAAACTGAAAATCTTTGGGTTGTGGACGAAACAAGACATTTGAAGACGTCACCTCGGGCTTTGGGAAACACTGGTCGTCATTTTTCACCATTTTCGGACAAACAACTCATCCGTTAATGGAGAAAATAATCGACAGTGTTGTCAGTGGTGCTGAACTACATCTCAACACTTCCTGAGAGCTGTATTCATGTTGTGCATATTTTTGGATTAAATGTCATTTAAAATGTATTGTGCTGTTGTCAGACAAGCATCAGCCTCTGTGGATTCATTCATTCACCTTCACCATCGCCTCATGGCCACTAATTCTGCTGAGGAGCTCAAACAGACTCCAAACATTTACACCGGAGGACAACTCTTATTTAAAAGACGACAGAAACCATTTTTATCTTTCACTGTTTGCAGAATATAATCAAGTTCCCACAAACTTTCTCCTACTTGATAAATGAACACGAGCAGCTTTTGGGACCACACTGCTACATAAATAATGATCCTCCTGGTCAACACTCGGCCTTGGCTGCAGTGTGAGTTGAAGCGGCCTGCAGGGGGACGCAGGTGATGTTTACCTTGTGTGTGGGAGTTTTGGGACTGAAGGGACTGAACATCTCGTCTCCCTCCACACTGGACGTACTCAGGCTCTTCATCCTCTCTGCTGCCTCCATCCTCCTCCTCTCGATGTCCTCCTTCATCTGTCTCCTCTCCTCCTGGGAAGTCACATTACAAACACTCTTCAACTACACATTTCTTCATCAATTGATCAGCCGATAATACTGGACTTTTAAAGTTAAAATGATAATATCTGGCCACTAGGGGGCAGAATAACTCAAACTTAAAATGCACATTTCTAACATGTTATCTTCTTGCTTGTTTTGGCTAACATGCTAGCAAACAGTTGATGTCAAGCAGACACAGAGCAAAATTATCTTTCTATTAGACGTGTTTAGGGCAGAGTATCAATACTTGATACCTTCAAGATATCAACTGAAATAACCCATTTTGAAGAAGCATCAAAACTTCTCTAGTCAAGTGATACCTGCATTCGATCATTTGGCAGTTAAGCAAGCTGAGATGCCACTAAAACGTCTGTGGCATCTGATAAAAAAATGCATAAAATGCAGAAAGATTGTTTCAGGAATTCTTCACTTCACATGAGGGGTATTGCAGAAGCAGAAAAGAAAAGCATCAAATGAAGAATTGGTGTCACTTTAAGAGTACTGGTATCATAATCTTTTAAACAATACACAGCCCAAGTCCTGTTTGTGTCCACGAAATGAATGGAAGTCAGTAACTGTCTTGTAGCTCCTGTTTGGTCTCCACCAGCTCCTGAGAAAAATATCTGGATCTTTAATCACAGTTTGCAAAATGCACAGGTAGAAAATCACAGACGGCGACAATGCAACAACTTCCAACTTTGTTCGATATTTTAAGACTTTAGTCACCTCCTCTTTTGCCAGCCGCTGCTGCTCTTCCTCCTCCCTCCGGCGCTCCTCTTCCTCCCGGATGCGACGTCTCTCCTCCCTCTTCTTCTTCAGCTCCTCCAGCTCCTGCTCGGCCTCGGCCTGTCGGTGTTTCAGCTGCTCCAGCTCCTGGCTCTCCTTCTGCTGGAGGCTCTGTCGAATCTTCTCCAGACGCTGCTCGGTCTCCACGATGGCCTCCGTCTCCTCTGGCTCCACGCCTCTGCTGCACACACACAGGGAGGTTTTTTTAAATATTAAAAGTACTTTGTGGAATTTTAAGAAAATCCTTGTTATTAATGACACCGGTGTCTGTTAAGTGAACTGCAGTCAGCATCCTGCTGCTTGCATACTCCATAGATGAATGAAATGAACACTGTATTCTGGAAAATAAATTACGATCATGTTTAGAATAACTTTACTAATATTTAATTTCCATGACACTAACTAGCTCTCTATTTGGAAATTACTTTCTTAGTTAACATTACAAAGCAATCAGCGTCAGATCTATGCTGCAGAGCTTCCTTACAGCTAGCTAACCTTAACTTAGCTGGAGTTACAGTTAGATTGTTGGCAGCCTTGCCTCACTGTTGGTTAAGAAGAAGCAATCGTTAGTTATACACCTTTGCTCTGTAACATTACATCATTTTTTGTTCGTTGAAATTAACAGTTGATCTTAATGCATAAGTTAATATCATGAAGCACGTTAGCTGGTGAAGTTATTTGACAAGCTAGCCAGAATTCACTCAGATAGTATTTGGCTAGCAATAGAATTATATTGAGAAAGCAAGCTAAGGTTCACCAGCTAGCTGCAAGTTAGCAATGCTGCATGGATCAGGTGTCTGTTATTTCGTATCGATAGCTGTTAAAGAAATTTGCAAATGAAAGGCTGACCAATTTACTGGGCAGATCAGCCACTGGAGTCTGAAATAGTTAGCTAATGTTATCCAGTCAGAGACAGTATTTTGCTACATTAGCTAGCAGGCAGTTGGTACGCATTAGCAAGCAAGCTATTGTTGGCTAAAATTAGCCAGATAAACCACAATATCACAATATATTTCACATGGTTTACAGCAGTGTTAGCTTTGACTTTGGACTTGTGTTGAACTCTGTTTTGTGGTGTCATTTGTTGATGTTTAAACTAATTTCAGGGAAAACTGTCATAGTATAAAAAACACGCCACCACTTGGATAAAATCTTTAAAAAGTTGAACAGTGATGATAGATAACAACACTGCTATCTAGCAGTCAGGGGTTTAAACACAACACAAAAACACAAAGTCCTTTATGTGGAAATCAGCTCACAGACACTGGGATCCATTGTACAATATGGCTGAAACTATTTACTGGTGATAAAAGTTAAATATTTGCCATTTTAACAAAGGTAAGTATTCACTACAGTCATGAATAAAACACTACACACCTGGTGAACCTTTTTGTCTTGCTGCTCCTGTATGATGTCACTTCCTCATTGGTTGTGTCTCCATTGGTGTTGTTGTGTTTGGCTCTTGGTGAAGGACAACCTTGGACGTGTAGGAGATTTTAACTTCTTTTCTTTTCTCCACCTGAACATGAAAAGTTCAACACAACAGATCATTTTTTCAGCTGCCAGAGACCTTAAAGACCTGAATGTTGACTAGTAATCAGTTTATAAAGACTTGTGACTTTATTTGGTCTTGTGCTGAAGGACTCCAGACTTGGACTTAATAATTTGAACTTACTTGTACTTAACCTGAAGAATTTGAGACTTGAGATTGTTTGAAATAACTTGAGACATGAAAGGACCTGTCTTTGACCCATCTCGAAGGACTAAGGACTTGTGTAATGATGACTGACTGATTTGAATGATTTGTCTCAAATTACTTCTTGAATTATTTGAAACTTGAGACCTGACAACAGACTTGTCTCAAGTTATTGACTTCGACCTGTCTCAAATACACATACTTGGACTTGTATAAAATAACTTGAAATTAACTTGGACTTGTCTGGAATAACTTGACAAATGATCTTATCTTGCCTCAGTAATATTGAGACTTGATTTAAATTACACAGACTCATCACTAACTTGTCTCAAAGAACTAAGGACTTGTCTTCCAAAGATTGACTCTGACTTGTTTCAAATGACTTGAGACGTGACTTGAACGAGTCTAGAATGAATTAAAGCTGTAAAACATGACAGCTGAGGAACTCTTACCTCTGTATTTGGTCTTTGAATCTCCTCCCTCCTCCTGGTCATCACCTCCTCTCTCTTCCTCTTCTCCTCCTCCTCCCTCTCTTTCTCCTTCCTCATCCTCTCAGCTCGAATCTCCTCCTCCTCACGCTCCTTCCGTCTCTCCATCTCCATCTTGCTCCTGTCCACCTCTTCCTGCTCTTGCCTCTGCAGTCGGCTTGAGGACGTGATCGAGGCCTGGACGGTCTTTACGGGTTTGTTTATCATGACCTCCTCTTCGTCCTCGTCCTCCTCGCCTCCCTGGCTGAGCTCCTGCAGGCGCTGCTGCCTCCGTCTTTCTCTGCGCTGAGTCCAGTCGCTGAAGCCTTCGTCCTCCTCCAGAGATGGAGAGCCCCTCGGCTTCAGGTCACCATCGTACCTGAGGAACAAGAAGGGAAGGGAAAGTGAAACAGCAGCAGGTGTTCAGGGTTGCAAATAGAAAACTAAACTGCGTTTCCATCCAAAGAACCCAAAACTTTTAGTCCTAGGAACTACTTTTCTACAGGAAAAGGAACAAAACAAATAGGAGTTACATTAGGAACATACATATACAAACTACAACAAAGATGGCAGAACTTAGCCAAGCATTACAGCTAGAAGCAGGAGGAACAGCTCGCCAGGCTCTGTCCAAAGTTCAAAACACACTTTACCAATCAGAAATCAGTGTGTTAAGTTATATGTGTTGCAGCTGCAGCAGTTCAGGATACAAATATAGAACATGAAAAGTTTTGTTTAAAAAAATATCAGATAAAATAATCTGTACTGTATCATTATATAATAACTGCTGGCATGAAAGTGAAGCATATGATGGTTTGGTTTTGACCTCAGGCGCCGTTTTCAGACAAACTATCACAATCTTCAAAGAAAGAAAGTGAAAAGACGTCGAAAACTTTTCCACATCTGCACAGCCACAAACGTCTGACTGAGATAAATTTCACGTCCACGAGGCTCGGCACTGAACTCTCTGTGGACGTCTGTAAAGAATGTGTGATGAAGTAGACTGAACGTGTGGACTGTGCATGTGTGTGTCCACATGTGCGGACACCTGTGGACACCTGTGGACACCTGTGGACACCTGTGGACCGAGAAACTGAATGTACAGCTGAATCTAACCAGAGGTGCTGATTACAGGGTGTCCGAGATCCCAAACACACGTGGGCTAATTGTGAGCTCGTCAGGTGACCGTAACTGTGAGCTAAACTGTGTCCAATCCACTTTCTTGGTGTGCTGACAAGTCCTCTTTAGCTTTTGAGCACTCAGTGGTTTCTTGCAGTGCAGAGACATAAAGGTTTGTCTATTGTCTGACCTAATTGACTGAGGTAGATTATTTGTACTCTTGCAAGACCAGGGTTCAAAACACGGGGGAGCCACAGGGCTCAGCTCCCCCGAAAGACGAGGTATGAACTGAAATGTATTGATAGTTCATGTTTGCACATAGGTTGGACATTCATGAATGCAAATGCATGTGTACAGTGCCCTCCCACACCCTCCTTCCCAAACATACAGCTCCCAACCATGACTTTTTTTCCCGTTGTGTTACAACTTGTCTCTTTTATCCTCCGATATCTTTTATTTTTAACATATATCTCAAGCAGCCTGGGCTTTCCTCATGGTTTGCTGTGATATTCTGAATAATGTCCCATAGTTTCTTCTTCTGTTTTGATATGATGTGGCAGCAAAGTTTGGACTAAATATCAAGTTTTGTGAGGAGGTCTTGAGGGTGGGTGCAGACGGTGTGAAGAAATGATAAATTTGGCGCTTGTCCTGTTGTCCTTTACCAAGTCACGCCTCACTTAGCTGGAAGTTTTAGGAAACGTCTCTCCTGGTGGAGATTTAACTTGCTGATCTTACTCTTGCAAAGGTCAAAGGTCATTGGTCCTGAGCTAAGACACTTTAGAAGTGACGGTTGGGCTCCTGACAGCAGATCTGAGCTCAGTTTCTGTCCGTCAAAAGGCATTAAGTGATTTTAGTAATGAACCTTCCTGTGCTTCAGTAAACAGAGGATCAGCTGCAGGGAGGCGTTCAGTGAGGAGACAAAAACACTGAACACGTTAAAATAATCTGGAATCATCATCACTGTATTCAGGATATTCTCAGGATGACTGCAGCGGTCTTATACCTTAATATCTTCACAACTACTTGCCAGATTATCATGACTTTTGGTTTGGATATTCTTAATCTCCAGAGGTGAGACAGCTCCGCCAACACCAGCATAAAAATAAAATCCACATGTACGTTCTCACAGCTGAAATGTATCCTCGCAGTCTGTTAAACCCGAACAGGTCTCCTCACTGAGCCGAGCAGATTAAACAGAGCTCTGTAACAGATTTCTTCTCTGATTAGCTTCTGTGATCACAGAGCCATTAGCAGCAGAGTGCAGCTGACAGATGAACAATTAACGTCCACCACAGCTGGAAAACAACCTGAAAAAACAGGAAATGGAAAACTGTCCCGGAAAAATATATTTTATAGGCTACAGTAATATTTGGAATTTGTCTGGGATTTGTTTTACATTGTTTAGCATCATTTCATGAGTTACGAAAGTTGTGTAACTTAACTTACGTAACAAACATATTTATCTTGAAAACCGTGATCTTTTCCTAAACATACCCAAGTAGTTTTCATGCCTAAACCTAACAAAACAACAACTGTTTCACAACGTTATGTTTCTCAACTTTATTTTGTTGCATATTTATTAATGCTAACGTCACCGCAGAGCCCTGCAGTTTCAATGGTAGCTGCTGTATTTGATGAGTTAGGAGTGAGATTTCAGGGTGCTGGCTGAGAGACCCGCTCCTCAGAATTATATTTACTGCAAAATAATAAAAATGGCAATATTTTCTATCTTATAAGCAACAAGATTTGAATGTTTTCCAAGGTTACATTTTGGTGTGAAAATCATCAACAAAAATGACACTGTGGGCATCAAAACAGGATGAAGATAAAAATGATCATTTAAACACACAACAATATGTTCCCCTGCCAAACATTAGTTGTGTGGACCGCTGAGGTCTGTTTTTAAATAAATAAGTCTGTATTGATTTTTCCCCTCAGCATCCTGTTTTTGTGGTATTTTGTCTGTTTTTCTGTGAACTCATCACTGCTCTACATGATACAGACTCTGCTCCAAAATCTTTTAAGATCAAAAGACTAAATGTTAAAAAAACTGCCTTTATCATATAGAAATTTAAGTGTGTAGGAGAACCTCTCATATCCTCAAAACATGGTGGCCTCTATATGGACAAGGACCCAAAACCCTCTATAGATGTAAACGGCTCATTCTAAGGTAATGACAACTGTTTTTATTTTCAGGTGATTATAGACTAATGAAAACATATGAATATTATATTCCATTTGATCCCCGTTAATCTTTCACACTGGACCTTTGAGCAGACAAAAATCTAACTGTCTAACCTGGGGATCAAGAAAGAAACATGTTGGGATGCAGCCGTGTGTTTCTGCCTGCAAGACCTGCAGAGGTGAGTCCTGTGTTTCTATGACCCGACACTGTCTGACTCTGAGCCCAAACTAAGAGCAAGAGCTGTATTTTTGCCTTATTTCCAACAAGATGAATACAATCACATAATATTACAGTTTAAAATGTTAATTATCAGCAACAGTGCCCCAAATTAAAACCTGATGAAATGATTTCAGTGTGTGCATCAGTGCAGAACTGATAACTGTGATCATTTTGGTCACTATGATCATGATATTAAATCATAATATGTTTCATTTCTACTCTGAATTAAATGAAAAAAAACAACAACTTTGTTTGTAACTGCTCTCCAGAACGATGTTTTGAAGTTTTGTCTGACGAACCTATCAGCAGCTCCTCCCAAAAACCAATCACTGCTGGAAAATAAATCTGTTTTATGATCTGACAACACCACGGTGACTGTTTGGTTTGATTAAAGTAAAAAAAAACAGCTTGTTTGGGGTTAAGAAAAGAGCATAGTTTGTGTTAAAATAAGAAAAAAAAAAGTTGAGACAACTTAAAATTTCAAGGCAACACAGTGCAATAGATTTTGGAGTTTTGAAATAAACTTTAAAGAGTTTTGCCGACCTGTAACTTTTTGTTGAGATAATCTACTTTTTAGATAACTGGACTAACTTTAGATAAACTTGAATCTTTGAGTTTTAGAAACTAAAAGAACAAAAAAAACTCCCTTTGGTCACAGTGAGTACGAACCTGATTTGTCTTTTTTTTAAATGCCTGAAAAATTTAAAAGATTTAATTGAAAATATTAAAAATTTTAACATTTACTTTCACTTCAATTAATTAACTCAATATTTTTTAAACACAACGTTTTGAGTTTCTAAAATGCAAAGCTTTAAGTTTACCTCCAGAAGATTAGTAGTTGGTAAAACTTTAATTTGAGTTGGGGTTAAAACTCAAAAATCTGTTTCAGTGCACTGCCTTGAAATGTTCTCACCTTTTTAATTTTACAGTGTACTTAGCTGAGATTAGAAAACAACATTGTGGTTTGGTTTAAATGACTTCTTCATTAAGGTAAAGGGACTGCTGTTGTCATGGTTACAATACAAAAAAAAGTCTCACACTTGGTCGACCCGTCCATCCACCCTGACCTCCTCACACGCAGTTTAATCTAATTAATAGTAATTTCATGTTTGAATTGTGTTGAATATTAATTAAGAGTTGATTGAGTGAACTCATCATCACAGCATCTCCGGCTGTTCCTCCCGCTGAATGAAAGTAATCAAAGTGTGTTTTGTGTTCCCAGGAGCTGGCAGAAAGGAATTCACTCAACATTCCCCAGATGATTAAGACGCTCAGGAGGCCGGCGGAGCCCCCGCTGCATGATGGGAGTCTCTGCCTGATCTCTCAGCGGCTAATCAGCCTTAACGAGCGGCGATGTCGTCTGTGCGTCCGCTGTGAAGTCGACACCTGGACGGATTCCTGACAGGGATGAGTCAGTGGAGGTGCTGACATGTTTTTTTGATGATGAGACACATCCGCCAGGAAACACCTCCACCCGCTGCCCCAAATGCTCACTAGAGCACCAAATGTGGATTAATCCGGTGCTAAAAATAGTCCCCAAAAGCACTATTTCCTTGTATTTGTTTGATAAAAATGGTGAGAAGCTGTTTTAAGAAATTACTAAACCTTTTTTAAAAATGAAAAGTATATTTGTGAGTGTTAGTTTCAGTAGGAAGCAGCTGGCTCGGAGCAGACAGAAAGTCGGGAGGAGGAGACAAACTGTTGGTTGATCGATGGCCAGATTTAGACTCTCTGATGAACTCCGTTATAAACATCTTGTGCAGACGATTGATGGTTACTCCAACCAACATCCGTGGATTCAAGCTCCAGCTCTTTGACCTCTGACCTCCCCTGAGGCAGGAAGTCAGAGCCGCAAACTTCAGGGATTTCAAAACAGCATTACATCACCGCCGCGTCTTGCACAGACGACCCTTCAATTACAGGCTGCCGCGGAGCCACCTCAGGACGAGTCACCGCGGCCTGAGAGCAGCTGAGCCTGTGATGTGACGGAGGCGAAGGTGTTCGAGGCGTAAGCTGTCATTAAAGGTCTGAGATTAAAAAGTTCGGCTCAAGCTTTGACATGGTGGTGGTTTTCCCTCGAGACGCTCTGTAGTAAACATTCTTTGGGGGTTGTGTAATGAGAAGGCAGCTGTGTGTTCGTCTTCACATCGACACGACGGGAGGGAAGAGCTTGTTTGTAGCTGTTCCCAATGGAAACATTTGTTTTATGTAACCAGACATCCGTGAAACCCCGTAAACCAGCGAGCGTACGACGAGGAGCAGCGAGCAGGAGGGAAAGATTTGAGTTTCACCGCTGGGAAAACATGACGACAAACTCTTTAAAGTTATCACCAGAAAAATCACACAGTTAGCAGCTCGTACAGGAAGTCGTTGGACACGAGGGAAGTGAGTGAAAAATGTTCTGCACTTAATAACTTCCTGGGTTCCCATGATTACATGGACGAGGAATTCAACCACTGTTTGATGTCATATTTACATTTTTTTTTTGGCGAGACGGAGCAGGAATGTTTCCGTCCATAAAAAGTTTCCACTGATATAATGTATATCAAAGTTTTTTATATATATTTTTAGATCTCATATCGCTCTACTACCTGTTCAACCAAGTATTCAACCTCACTGGTTATTCAAACGATACACAGCCCCCAAATTTAAAACAAGGCTGTTTTATGTTGACATTTTGGAGCCAGGCCTGGTTTTCTCGGACAGCAGCAACATGTACAGGGTGAAAAAACAGAAGAAAATATGTCCAAAAAAAGTATGAAACTTTATAACGACTTTATAACTTTATAAAGACAAAACACACAGAAAGTGGACAACCCTAATATATTTATCAGAAGTTGATAGATTTGTGATGCTTCATATTCAAGTGGAAGGTTTTTATTTGCTCAAAAGACAAAGAGGAAAAGGTACCACAGGTACGTTTCAGCTTGAGACAAAAGATTTCTTGTAAAAAACTTAGAATTCTTAAGATTTTTATTAAGTTAAACCCTATTTTTTATACTATTTATGCTCAGGATTTCTTTGACATTGGCCATTAAATGAGCCGTTGTCTAACATTTACTGTGTTACAGTAAGTTAATGCAAACACAACACTTCCTGCTGCTACTATTTCACAATCAAAGTGTTAAACCTGTGAAAAAAGGGAGGCTTTTATTGTGAAGGAGCCACAGAAAATGCAGTGTATGAGTTTTGATGTTTGTCTCTACTTACGTGTTCTCCTCTGCTGGCGTCTCGTTATCTGGTGAAAATTCTCCGGATGACGAGCCGCCGTTTGTCCAGCGTGAAGCCTCCCGGGCTCTCCGTCGACGCTCCCTCTCCACCTCCTCAGCATCCTCGATGCTCCTCTGAGCCGTCAGCCTGCAGAGAAGGAGCGCACAGCACCGTTAGTAACTTTACTCCAGTTCTATACTGAAAGAAAACTCGAGTGTATCAATATTTTACATGAGTACTTTTATTTTCCAAGCAAAATACTCATGTTTTACTGGCCTGGAGCTAAAGATTTTCAATACTGATGAAAAAATTAGCAGTTTTCTCAGTCATATACTGTCAGTTGGTATCTTCAAATTGGTGGTTTTGACAAAAGTTCAAAAATCCTAAGACACAATAAAACCTCAAATATTCATTACAAAACATGAACTTGTCAGAAAAGCAGCTGTTTTTCAGCTCGATGATGAAAAAAGGAAAAACTTCATATTAACAGTTTTAGTAAATAAATTAGTGACTCACTGAAAATTTACAGAGTGAAATAAAAAGAAAATCCCCCCACAGAAAGGGGTACTTTTCCACTGTGGTATTATTGCTCCACAGTCTTTCATCAGAGGTGGTTTGTTGGGAAACAATAAAAGCCGACATGAGAAACATTTGTCACGTATCACAGCCTCCTGACTCATCGGCGTCTCTCAGTTTCTCCACAAAGTGTCTGTTAAGTCGTGAGGAGGCTGAGATCCGCTCAGAGGAACATCTGTCTGCCCTCAGCTGTTTATCTGCAGGATAAACACGCGTGCTCTTCACCCCGTGTCAGCGTGACATCACAACATTTATTACAAACACTGTTAATCTTTATTTATACAGAGACGACGTGCCAAACGTGAACCCTCACACATGCATGAATGTTCAACGACGCCCTGCAGACCGACACTGGAGCTTTACTCTCAGGACCAGAGGTGGAAGAAGTACTTCAGGTATAAGCTGCAACATTTTCCAAAATGTGTTCAGGATACTTTACCAACTTAAAACATTGGTATTTGACATCCTGATGAGTTTAGGAGCAGCTCGGGACAAATCCTGCTGACTGTACCTTTAAAGGTACTCATGATGCAGAATGGCCAATTCCAGAATAATATACAGAATATTACTGGATTATGTTCATTGATGCATTAATGCATTCATCACTTTTTAGGTATATAATACATCATGAGGTATTACTCAAGGATTTCCACCACTTTGGAGACTTTTTATGAAATAACTCACAAAGTAAAGAGGGTTTTAATATTTCAGAGGGAGGAGGTATTTCTCTGGGTTGTTTCTGATGCCTGTCATGTGACTGTAAGCAAAGATACAAGAAGTCTTTATCTATTTATTTCTGTACAACACTCAGCTATACTGAATTTATTTTTCTTTTTTTGACATTCAAAGCCTCTACTGAGTTTTTTGAAGGAAGCTTTGAATATTTGTCGTCATATTTTCTGATGATATCAGTCAAAATCTCAAACTCAAAAATACAAAGTCCTCAATTTGAATAACCAACAAATATGGATTGAAGCCAAATATTTCGTTAGATAAAAACATGTTGTGAAATATGGAAATGATTGCACTGGATGCTTTTTAAAATAAATTCTTTTGGACTTTACAATGCTCTGGAGTTATTCAGTCCCTCCAGGATTTCACAGGCCTTTTTTGGGGATTGTTGTGGCCTAAAATGATTTCACCTCAGCTTCTCTAAAAAAAAATTGCCATGCATGTTGCAATGTTTTTGCAATGAAATTGCAGGACCAAGTGAACATTGCAAAAGAAGTTGTGATTTCTTTTCTATAATTCAATAATTCATTAAAAATCAAAGGCAACTTGTACCAAGGAGAACACAAACACACTCTGTTCTGAGTTACTTTGCCAAAAAGCCTCAGGATTACAAAATTTTAACAAAATCTGTAGATGAAGATGTGCATCTGCATCTGGGGGGTATTCCACAAAAAAACCTTTATAGAGTTCAAACTCAGAAATTGTGGTAATTGTTGTATGTTGGTAATTTTTTGCTGTTTTGACTGTTTGTTAAATTATCAGAGAAGCTTTTACTCTGAAATGTTGCACATGAGAAACTTCAGATAAATGAATGAATGTCTGTGTTTGGTTTGTTGGTGTTTATTTTGTTTCTCAGCCTCAGTGGAGGCACTTTGAGGACTAACAGGTCAATAAGCTCCATGTGGCCCCTTCAGGTGTCCGGTTACTAAACTCACATTTGGCTTCTGGGTCACTAACAGACCCCTAAAGGCTCCATCTGTTCCTCCACCCTGCACTGTCTGAGACAGATCGATGTAAATGGGATGATCTGTGACCTCTGACCCTCAGCATCATCACAAATAAATCTTTTATCTTCACACCCTCAGTTATAAACTGCAGCATCGCCTCCTGTCTGACTCCTCCTCGTCCTTCCTGTGTACATCAGAGATTTACATCATCAGTTAGAACGAGAACAAACTGAAGCTCTTCTTTGTTCTCTGCTCTCGTTTGATTTTGACCTTTGACCTTCAGACATAAGAACTGATTCAAGCTGCCATTCCGACAGTAAACTGTCAAAACTGCATTTATTTTCTGCAGTATATGAAGGAGGAGGGTCTCTGTAACTGACAAGAGATGAAGTAAAAGTAATGACTGAAGCCAGGACAGTGATGAGCTCTACACTGAGCATCACTTCCTGTGGTCAGGCGGAGGACGAGCAGAGAGGAAATGAATATGGGACAGAGGTGGAGAGGCCGGTGAACAGCTGGATGTCTCTGATAGCAGCTGGGTGGTGTAAAGGTAAAATTCAGGCCAAACAGTGTTTGTTTAAGAGGTGGTGGAAGCAGCAGATAGGCAGCGTGTGTGGTCACCGTGTCAGGACAGTTCACTCAGGGTCACACAGGATGGTTACAGAAACAGCTGACTTTCAAAATAAAAGCTTCCTGCAACTTTATGTAGCGCTGCACCAAAGCTTCTATTGAGGTTTTTGAACAAAGCTTTGAATGTCTGTCATTATGTTTTATAACCTCATCACCTAAGAAAAAAATCCTTGAGAAGGTGAAACACGGAGGAGAGTGATAGGGCGTCAGACACCCCGGTGCACCTTGGAGTGCGCAGGGCAGGTTAAGCTCGAAAGCAGCCCAGGTAAGACGCTGGGTTTTTATCTCTTGAACTGTGAGCAAGGGGACGCACACTTTTACTTTCTCTGACTGTGTGGAGATATGATGTTTTCACATCACAGATGATGAAAAAAGGCATTAAAATGCAAATCTTACTGGTAAAACACGCTCATGCAGGCTGATATAAGAGCTAAGTGTTTCGCTGAACTGAAAAAAGAAAGAATGAATCATCGTAGCGTCCCTTCGAATGGCCAAATCTGATTCAACTGACAAAATTCTGAGTCGCCCTATTTTAATGGAAAGTTTAAAACAAATTACTGTTAATACGTTTTTCTGTTAGCAACTTCATAATTAACATCCCTGGTCATATTGTACACCTAACAATACATTATGTGCTGCCTTCCTATCCTGTTACACTCAGAAATACACCACAATGTGGCAGCTGGATGCTCTCGAAATGCTGTTTCATGTGGACTTTAACTCCGACCTACAACCAACACAGAGTGATTTAGTGTTTTTCTGTGAATCCTGACAGCAGAGCGTAGGTGTTGTATAAAAACTGGCTCCGGCTGTCAGTTTGTTCTGTGTTGTCAGCAGTTTGGGTGTTGAAAGCTGCCGGGCTTCGACCCAGCAGACTCTCCCTCCTCTGCCCTCTCGTTACGTCTCCTCTGTGTAATCAGCGCTGTGGGATTCGGTCATACTTGGCAGCGACTCCACCATCTGATTCAGACTTAAATGATTAATCCTCCCTCAGAGTGATCCTAAAGTACCGGGATTACCGGCAGCTTCACTTCCTCCTCCTCGTCCTGCATTTTATCAAAACCTAAATCTGTTTCTCTCGCTCGTGTCATCTAATCATCGCAGCAGGGCAGAAACCTTCTTCTTCTCTGGTCTGGACTGGATCAGGCTAATGATGCCTCTCCAGACAATTACAACAACATGTGGGGAACACTTTCTCTTCCTCAGCGGCAGTCCAGCAGGTTTTCTCTCAGCCGTGTGTTGTTGTTGTTTCTCTGTAATCTGACACCAGAGGCAAGACCGAGCACGCTGCCTCCATCAGCGTGTCCTCAGGTAAAAACTGACGAGGTGCCCTTCAGCTCTGGAGGTCAGTGTGAATGTCAGGAGGTCACAGAACGACACAGCTGAGCTGAGAGGTCAACAACTGTAGAGAATAACTATAATAAATGAGGAGTTCATCTGCAAAAACGGATAAACAGCATTCTTAAATAAACCAAAACTTGTTTGGTTTAAATTCCTTGGAGTGCACCAGAAACTTGATTTAGGAAAATAAATAAAAATGAAGATATGTTTGCTGAAAATGAATCCTTCAAATTAAACACGCAGATGTGGTTTCTGTAGAACCTTAAAAAGGGTTAGGGTTAGTCTTTTGTTTTCTAAAAAAAAAAAATGCATATTCTAAATGGGATTTTTGGAAGGAGGGCATTCAGTTTATTTGGTGTGTTTTCCTACTTGATCACAGTGACTGTGAGTGATGAACATTTCCACTGTTTCACTGTATGTTAAAATGCCTTATGGGGTTGTTTTAAATAGAAAAAGCATCTGAAAAAGAGAAAATAAAGGAAAAAGAATAACAAGAAGTGAACTTAAGAAAGATACAAAGGATAAAGAGAAAGAAAATGAACAAAAGCAAATAGGTCTGCAGCAAATGATTATTTTCCTTACCAGTTATTTCCCCTATATTTGGTCCATGATGTCTAAAAAGTGTCCCAGACACCAACCTAACTCTTCAGAATCAGAATCAGAATCAGAAATACTTTATTTATCCCCGAGGGGAAATTGTTGAAACTCTTTCAAAGAGAGAGTCTTAAATTAAAATATATTCAATTTACTATCACATATGAGAAAGAAAAACAGAACGTCTTTACATGGTAGAGGCTGGAACCACAGAACATTTGGACTTTTTGCTTGAAAAATGACAGG
This sequence comes from Lutjanus argentimaculatus, assembly GCA_034769285.1. NCBI lineage: Eukaryota > Metazoa > Chordata > Actinopteri > Lutjaniformes > Lutjanidae > Lutjanus > Lutjanus argentimaculatus. The sequence continues at coordinate 1,484,632 of JAWZSL010000039.1, forward strand.
ACTGATTAATTAATTTAGAAAATAGCTGCAGAATATTGTTGACTGACAATATTCTGCAGCTCCAACCTCGCTATTTCGACTGTAATATTCCCTTTTGGGCATGCAATTGCTTCATATTACACATTTAACAGTTCTGCTTCCAGTCTTTGAGCTAAGCTAGGCTAGCAGAACGTACACAGATGAATCTGATCCATCTTCTCATCTGTTTTTTACAGTTTTTTGTAACAAACTGTTCTGGTGTTTTGGTGACACATCTGGTTGTTAGAGGTTTTGTGGCACAAAGACTTTAAAATAGAAATCCCTCAGCTGTGTGATCTCCAACATTAGAAGCAACCACCATCAACAACCAGAAACACACAAACCAGATAAAAGCTGTTCCACCTGTCAATGTCTAAACCTCATATTGTCAGTCTCTATCTGCCTGCACTTGTCCAGGCTTCAGCTCTATTGTCCACCGACGTCTGACTGGAGCGGGTGTGAAAGATGGATTCACCATCAGGAGGAAGGAGGTTAAAAAGTATTAAGGCCTCAGCTGCTCTTTTTTGTAAGCACACATGCTGTCATCGGTGGGACGACTCGGTTGAATGACACAATAATAACACGGTTTCCTTTCAGTCTGAACGCCCGCCAGGCTCCGCGCGGGACAGACGAGGACGGTGGGAAGACGTTTGCGAGATGAAGTCACTGTTGTGTTGAAACAAGTCGGGGCAGCGGAGGGCATTGAATCACTCTGACACAACAGTGAAAAAAAGACGCCACTTCCCAGAAAAAAAGTCACTGGAGTCACCAGACGAGTTATGAAGCAGGAGCCTGGTGTTTACTGTGTCACTGCTTTACATAGATTCACCATTATTAAAACAGTTTTTAAATGAACAGGGAGTTTGTTATATTGCTCCAGTTTTTCTGGTAACACATGGTGCAATAAAGAACTTCTCAATTTCTAACAATATTACAGTTTACCATCAAAAATAATAATAATAATAATAAGTTTTGTGCAGGCGTTCACACTCCACAGAGGACTATGATCATTATGATTCTGATCAATCCTAATGATTCATCACGGTGACAGAGGACAGAACAAGTGAGGATGTTCACTGGAACAACAACTTCATAAACCTGCATGAGAAGATAAACAGTCAGTACACCTGACAGCAGGTAATAATACATCATTAAATTAATGATGAGAAGCTTTATGTCAGTTTGTGATAATATGCAGTCAAACAGGATGATGTCGACATAATCATGAAAATGTCTTCAAACTAATGAAATAAACGGTCATTAGTGAAACACAGTGTTTGGATAACAGCAGACTGACTGCAGGATGGCAGCGACCGGCTCTGGCTGATGTGACACAGCCGTGCCCGGTGGAATCAAACCGTTACTCCTTCAGAGCCAGTCTTCAGTACTCGAGTCTCTGGACAGGCCGGGTCTCTGCAGGGCGGGCTGCCGCTGGGCTGCTCCTCCACACCCATCGAACTTGCTCACCGCCCACATAATTTTTCTTCATTCATTTCTTCTTACATTTTTTGTGAATTTCCCTGGCGTGGTATCAATAAAGTTGATCTTATATTATCTCGCCCATACCTAACCAGTTCCCAACCAGAGCTGCACATCATACAGTCTCTATGTTTGACTCAAACTATTAAGTCATAGTTCTTCAGAATTCAACATTTTCCATGTCACCTCCGGAGGAGGAGTGACCCATGGGATCTCGGTTTCATCTAAACTGGGTTGGAAAAATGATGCATGCCCTCTGAACATTTAGTATCCCTGAATTATTAATTATTAAAACAGACAAAATCATCCAGACAAGAAGACAAAAGAGGGTTTTACATTCTGATTCAAGCATTTGTGCAGGTGAGTTACCCCACCTGTGGCTGAATGTCAGCTCTGTTCTGGCAGCTGTTCATATAGAAATGCTAAATCAAAGACACCTGGACTTATTGTAGACTTTTAAAAAGCTTAATTAAATTTTTGAAAAGGTTGTCAAGAAATCTACAGGAAGACATTTCAAGGAACACCTCTTTCTGTAACTATCCTCTGAAACCCTGCAGAGTGTTTTTGTCCGGTTGTATTTTCCTCATCAGTGACAGAATTAATGCTATGATGATCAATAACAAGGACTGAGATTATATCCTATGTTGCAGTAAAAATCTACTGTATGTGTACTGGACACAGCAATGACTAGAGAGCCAACAGACACCAGTTATCACTACCAGCAGTCCAACAAACCCCCTCAGAGATGTCGAGCAGACAGTAATCGTGCTGTTACGGCTGCGTGTCTGGGTGTCTGTCCCCCCATGCAGAGCACAAATGGGCTGCAGTTTGTTTTCTGCAGATCCCTGAAGTCTGGGAACCCTGCAGGTTTGTTTGCACACAGGCTCTAACTGGAGCGCAGGGAGGAGACATGCAGTCATTTCCCAACACGTTTCCCAAACATGAATCAGCGAGAAAACCCCTCATCCTGGGGGACTAAAATGAAAATTCATGGGATCTGGATCAAGAAACGTTTAAAAGGAGTTTATGAGAACAGAAGAAAATACTTTAATGTGACCAAAGTCAATGAAAATAAACCAAAAAAATGCAGCAGGGGCATCCTTCTCTGTGCAGTCCAAAGAAAACAAACTTCAGATATCTGATTTTTTTGATCTGAAGGTTTTTATGTCCAAAAATGACAAGCAGCAGAAAAGACGAGGGTGAAGGTGAAGAGACGAGTGCCCTGAAAGTTTTCCTCCGACCAGAGAAGCTGGGAAAGTATTCTGGTTCACGACGGGGCAGAAATCTTTTATGTACTTCCCACATTAGTAATGAATGCCCATAAATTTGTTCCTATAAATGAATACCTTTGAATTACTAAACCATATGTCAGATGATTTGCCCTCTCTCCTCTATATAACTGAAGAAATCCAGACCTGGATGACTTTTTATTAAGTGGATGATATCTGTAGCATTATTAAAGGCTTTATAGCAAATAAAAAGTTACTTTAAGAACTGAAATTGATCTGATTTTTGTACCATTTATGAGGTCGCTCAACTGCTATTGCAACTGCTTCAGTATTGAACAAAAATTTAGTGGCCAACAGTGGAGGAAGTATATAGACTTTTACTTTGTTACACCTGTGGTGTTCACACAGGCAGTGTTTTTGCTGCAGGGCTGTTACTGCCAGCCTTATCCTTCTATATTGAGTTGTAACCAGAAAGTAGTGTGATCTTTCTCCCCTTGTCCACAGGAAGAGAGGGCCGGGGGAGGGGGACTGTTGCTATAATCAAACTGTAGTAGTAGTCAAAGGAGTCATTTTGCTGCTATGATGTCGATACGGCTCTCATTTTCACTGGATACTTTTGTTGTGAACTGTGCATGTTAAGCAGAAAAAATAGGCGAGACATCCATCTTTAGATGAAGCGTGTCTGCAGCGTGGTGGCAGCGTGATGCACATGTGAGCCGTGCTGCTCACATGTGCAGTCATGGGCTGTGTGGCTTCCCCGACCGTTGATATGAACGCAAAAATGAAAAACTAAGGCTCGACACCGCATATACACTGCTCACACAGCCAGTGTGACCTGGCCATTAGTTACTGTGTGACTCTAGTGTTTTAAAGGTTAGTTCAAGTCGCACAATAACACAAACTATCTGATTGAGGCACCGTTAGACCAACAACTCCTGTTTTCTGCAAAGTAAAATCACTGTTTTTGTCAAAGGAGTCTGGTTGCTTTGAAGAATGCAATATTTGACTTAGCTTTGACTTTATTCAGGTGGTTTCCAGTCAGAACAGGCTGCCTGGTGGTAATAATGCACAAATCCCTACACTGAGAAGTTGATTAATCAGAGATGTAGATCACAATATCTACCAGAGAGGAGTCTCTGCTGTTTGTGTTTCATCACGTTATCATACTGAAGTGCAGAGATAAAAAGCTGTCATCTGCTCTCACAGATACGACTCCTGGAAACAGGAACCCTGCTTTGTTTACTCTCCCTCCGTCCCTTTAATCCAGACACCCTGCGGAGGGAGGGAGAGTTCAGTGCCCCCATCACTCATCATCTAACTCCACCCTCCCCTCAGCCCCCCCAAAAAACATTCCTCAGTCTCTTATCTGCCCGTATCATAAACACTGAGCGCACCCATCCATATGTGGGGGATTCAGGGGGTCAGAGGTCACGGCAGTTAGTTTGTTTTGAAGCAGGTATTCCTCCTGGATGACATCACATCGCTGAGGGCTGAGCCGGGCTTTGAGGGGGGTGTTTGTCTCCCAGAAAGAGCTGATTGAAAACAGACCCGCTGCATGCCTGCCTCAACCCGATCGACGGCACACGATCTGATAACAACATGTTTTGGGCTCGAGAGAACAATTCTTTGTGATGATGTCGTGTTTACAGTAGATAACTGATGATGACACACAGATGGTCTGTGAGGTAAATATGGAAATACAGCAGCGTCAGTTCAGAATACAACACAAACCTTTGTAGGTAATCTTCAGCATCAACCTGTTACAGACAAAAACACCGGTCAGGTGTCTCAGCCACAGACAAAAATCGGCCTCGTTGTGACTAAACGTCAGCACAATCTCTTCTGTTCTGGCTGCTGTTCATCTGGAAATAATAAATCAAAGACACGTGGATGTACTGCAGATTTATTGGAGGCTTTATAAACCTTCATAAGTTCAGAATTTAAGAAGCTTTTTCAAAGAGTTATCAAGAAATCCTTTGACTTAACACCTCTGGATATCCGCAGATATTCATAAAGGTGATGATACATAGGAAGCATCAAGTTTGAAATGCAATACAAACTCCTGCAAATATACCAGGTTGAGTTAAGTAGCGCTCCCTGTGCTCCACAGGGAAAATATGACACCAAACTCCCTTTAAGAAATATGACGTTTTAACAATTCCCTATGTGTACGGAAAAAACACACAATTCTAGAAACACAAGATGAAGGGCGTTGCATGCAGTAAAGTCTTCTTGTCAATTCGGCATCAATAGAATCCATAAAGATAAACTGTATTCTCATTTTCTTGCCTCAACTCATTACCAGCCTCCATTCAAAACAGCCTGTAAATGCATAGACATAAAGAGTGAACTTCAGTCCAAACTGTGCTCAGAAAAAAAATGAAAATCTGAACATCTTTGATTCCATGACGGCTGAGGAAACTCCTATGAACCATGTGAATATTTCTGAATCCCTAAATGTGAAGTAGAGGATTTTGTAGCGACAATAAGTTGAAACAAATGATTGTCTGAGGCAGCAGCCCTGCAGCAGAGCCTGGATAAAACTAAACTCCTTAACAGCTCAGCTCCTAAAAATGCAGAATGAATCAGGCTGTGTGATGTGGATGATGGACGTAAAACAGTTCAGATCGAGCTGCTGTTTCTGGAGTGACGTCACCGCCGCTGTCAGCCAGACTGATGCCATCTGCTGAGTGGACTGAATCACAGCGAGACGCCGCCTCCTCCAGCTGTTATCTGCTTCATAAACATCCAGACCGACCGCTGCTCTCACTGTGACTCAGAAGTTTACGCCGAGCTGGCTGATTACAACACCTCCACATGCACCGAGACGCCCTGACCAGACTCAGAGCAGTAACTCAAAGACTTTAAGGCAGTCAGTGACAAATCCATGCATCAGCTGTCTATAGGGAAACTGTGGAGTGAGTGGAAAGTCACCAGATACACTGAGAGGGACGTGGTCTCTGGTTTTACATTCAAGTCCACAAAGGCTCACACACTTCGAGCATCTGATGAATCAATCTCACTGGAACTTTGTCTCAAACAAATTCATTTTTCAGTGACTACATTTAATACTCCTCATATTTTTCTGCTAAATGTAAGGCTACAGCTGGTTACCCTTAGCTTAGCACAAAGACTGGAAACAAAGGAGAACATACTCTAAGTTTTGTACAGATTAGACCTTTAAAAGGTGCTGGTTGTGGATTTTGTGACCTCTGGACTAAGCCAGGACTTGCAACTCAATTTTGACTTTGAAGCAAAGTCAGGCTTTGGAGAAAAGTCTGGCTCCATGCATACACGTTCTGTTATTGTGTCCTGCCTTGTTTGCATTTCTTTAAACGACTCAAACGTCTTTTGAGGCGATTGCAGGATGTAGCAACCGTACTGCTGCAAAATAGTGTCGAGAGGGAACTTGTTTTGGTGGAACATTTGCACATTGGGAGGTGAATTCTGGTATTAAAGTGACCACATCACGTTCGTACCATTTGTTAATTTGCTGTTTTCAGTGTGCAGGATCCTTCTTGTTTCTTGGGGACTAATGGCAAACTTACACCCGTTATATTATTTGAGTTACTAATGTCTTCATATGCCCTGCATAAGCAAAAAGGTTGGCTATTTCTATATAGTTATTCTTAATGTCTGGCATCGGGAGAAACAGTTTATGGCATGCAGACTGGAAGAGACTGTATGTTTACTTTTTCCCAGGCAAAGTTACATCAGCAAGTTAAAAGAAGCAGGAGGATATTTTCCTTTAGATAATCGTATTTTTGTGTGTATATGGTGCAAGCACTACTGCTTTTGTCCACAAGGGGCTCCAAAATCAACAAACCTTGAAAGCTCCTTTAAATTAAAGGAATATTTAAAATAAGTCAACACTGACTTTTGGGTGAAAGTCCCCTATTTGATTGAGTCATCCATCCACCCCAGGCGCTTTTTATACTACATCACCCGACAGTTTTTCTCTGACATTTGCTGACATGACGTCTCTGCAGACTAGATGAGGTGAAATGACATTGATCTGTTATTCATATGCTGTTTGCTGCAGTGGACGGCATCTGACACCTCACAAAGTCTGACAAAAAGATCAACGTGAGAATTTTTTGACTTTACTTGCAGAGTTTGACAACTTCTACGATGTGTTGACTGACCAATGAGTGAACAGAGAGCTCTTTAACTGTGAACATGGTGAAGTTGGTCTTACTCATCATCTCTATAAGTCACAGAACTCATGAGAGACAGAAAGCTCTGATTGGCCGCGGTCCAACATGTAGTCATGGAGTCATGTCTTCCGGCCAAGTCAAGAATTTATGTCTCTATGATCGTCTAATCTGACCGAAGACCAGAGACAAAAAATCCCCACGTTACAGCAGCAGAATGAGCTCTTATCTCCTCCATTAACACCACCGAGGACTCAAACTGGAACCCAACACAGGATGAAAAAGAATCTCTTCCCCAAAAGACAGGACGTGCCGCCACCCGAAAGCACCCAGAAAACAAAAGACTGACTCTGGTGACCTTTCACCTCTGACACAGGTCACCGACACCACTTCCCCTTTCTGTGAAACGGAGACGCCTCGGGCGTCCAGCTCGCCTCCAACCTCCCAGAAATCAACATTTCCTGCCTTCATTTAGCTTATTTTGACACTAATTAAACATGCCTGTAACTGTGCTTTAATAATGAGAATAATAAAGATTACCGAGCACAATGGATTTTTAATACTGTTCCTTTGTCATGATTAATTCATGTGAGCGGAGGTAAGTCGATTTAAAATCCCCCCAAAACCCTGCGTGACCCAAAACACTCCCAGTAATCCCACTGTTCCCATTTAGACAGACCTGTTTACCACACAAACACACATTCAGACCGAAAAACTGGAAAATCTCTCTTTATCCTCTGCAGGTATAAAATACTTTGCTTTTTCTCAAGATTTTAACTGGAAATTCACCTCAAAAGGTCAGAAAGGCAGATAAATTATCAGAATTTTTTTCTAATCTGAACTGACTTGAATGTGTGTGTGTGTTTTAAGTGTGTGTGTGTGTGTTTAAATATTAACCTGAGCGGCTTGTTTCTGTGTGTGTTCAACAGAAACAAACAGAAACCAGCAGCAGAAACACATCGACCACGTACCTCATCAGGTTTTGTAAACCCTGTTTGCTGGAGTGTCTCCTCAGCAGAGCGTTGGACATGCTGGCCTCTTTTCTTCTTCTTTTTCTTCTTCTTCTACTGCTTCTAATTCTTCTTCTTCTTCTTCTCTGGTAGAAGGGAATCAGATCACACCAGCCACTGAGAACAACTTTCTCCTCTTCTTCTTCTGTTCAATTTCCACCTCGACACTGAAGGCAGCTTTCTGTCCTGCAGTCGCACCGCAGCCCAGAGCTCAAGATTATATGTGTGTGTGAGAGTGTGTGTTGTACTGTCAAAGCCTCCTCTGGTGGTTTCACACACACACACACACTCCTTTTGAGTTATACTATATCCCACACACACTCACAGTTTTCTCCCCTGCAATGCTTGTTGAGAATGTCAGCAGAGCTCGGAGTGACTCCCTCCTCTCTGTCTCGGAGGCTGGGTTTTTAGTCATTACACTAACCACCCCCCACCCCCCCTTCAAGCACACACACATACACACACGCACACACACCTCACCCCCCACTCCCTCCCTCCCTCTGTCTTGCATGTGGTTTTCATTGAAGAGCTCAGAGCAGCGGGGCCCAACATCTCTCTCTTTCTGTCTTTTTTTTTTTTTTTTTTTTTTTTTTTTTGCTGCCTCTCTCTGTTATGCCGGGTCATGTGGTCTTCCCTGAGGGGGAATGAAAGACGATACAACACCCCCCCAAAGAGAGAGAAAAAAAATCCACTACTGAACCGTCCCCGTCCCCTACCAAACATTTCAATCTCCCTCTAATAGATTAGCACCAAACAGCAGGAGGAAAACAAAGCGGGAGGAGGTTGGTTATATCTCTGTGGAGTAAATCTATCATGAAAGTATCAACGTCACTCTGTAAAATACTCTCATTCAGATTCACAATAGAGGAATGAGATCATTAGCCATAATGTCGTAACTTCCAAGGTAGAGTTACCATGAATCATGACATTGTGAAACAACACTTTATACTCTTTTATTACATGCCTTTGCTAAATATTGGACTCTGATTGGTCAATTATGTCATTCTAAGGTCTGTTATTTCTGTATAACAGACGTTGTTATGATCAGACTCTGTAAGAGCAACAAAATCAATTTCAAATTAATATTCTGCGTCAAATTCTTGTTTTTCTTTAAGTTAAGTAGCAGTGCAATAAGGAAGATAATGTACGGTGAATAATTCATTATTGCAAAATAAAGTCCTGCATCACCCTGACAGGGTTTATTTCACAATAATGACCTGCTCCCTGTACATTATCCTTAAATAACATGTGTTGTTGTGGTAAACAAGAAAGGACTACGGTCACCAGTGGAAGCAGTCTATGTATAAATGCAGTCAAATTGTTTTAACTTGAAAATGTGGATTACAATAATGCAAGAATGTGTGTTTGTTCAACGAGGTAAAACAGGTTTTCTTGCTTTAATAATGTAAAATAATTCCTTGTTTTGACTCACAATATTAAGCTGAAACAGCAAGTAATTAAAACTTCAGCTAACGTGTCATACTAATCATGTTGTAGTGAATATTACAAACAAAACACAAACTACAACATGTTACAACATAGTTACTAAACACTATAATAATGACAAAAGTTAAGGTATGCACACTTAAATGTGTTTTTGTTTTTGTTTTGAGCTGTAAACTAAATTACATGACTGTACTGTGATGAAACACGTCAACGCTGGTCTTAATATTGAGATTTCTTAATAAATTTCTAGACATTAGTGCCATATAATTATCAAATATATGCTGTTCAAGAGTCATCATTCACAGGAGTTTTATAATTTTTACTTATCCGCTACTTAGTAGTTTGCAATTTTGGAACTTTTGACAATCATAGAAGCTCCACTAGAGTACAACAACAGGGTTACGGCTCCATACCGACACTCACCTGCAGACACACTGGAGAGATCAGCCTCTCTGAGCTGTTAGCGTTAACTTCACTGAAACCTTTCAAAAAGGGACACATATGTGCTTGTGTTGACTGTCAGACTCTCTGTTTCTTTAGTATTTCAAATATGTGCTGAGTCTGTTTTTGACAGATGCTGCGTCTAGCTGCACAAAACACATCGATTGGGCAGGAAGTCAGAAAATGAAAAACAATGGAGAATTCTTTCAAAATAAAAGACCCTAATGAGACTTGCAATCATGAAAACAGACAGAAAAGGAACTATTTAGCTACGAACCCTACTTACTCATGGTAGAAGCACAAAAAGCAAGGAAAGACAAACAAATCAACAATATCAGAGCAAGTAAACATAATTAGGTGGGCAAAACGGTCCACCGCTGAAACACTGTTGGTGGGACATGCAGCCATGAGGAGGATGGATCAGACCATGGTTTAAATTACGGGGGAGCTAAGGTGAGCTTGGCTCCCCTGAGAAGGACATGGACTCCCCTGAAACTTTGGGACATTTGAAGGGAGCTCTAAAACAGGATGTTCCTGAAATAAATTAGCAATAGTAAAAACATGCAGTGTGTCTGTATGTTGTGTGTTTATTCGCTCATAACATTATAATTTCCATACATTTCTCCTCACTAATTAAAACAATGCCGTGTGCCCGGTTTGTTGTGCGTGCCACCGGGGCAGTCATGCTGTCTGTAGTTCTGAGATGGAGCGCAGGAGACTGACAGACAAACAGACATGTCACCTACTTCAGTTCCTGCTTGCTTTTCGTGGTTGTAAATAAAACTTTTGACCTTCAACCAATTTCCCCCAGATTATAACCTCAAATGTGAGGAAGAAATACATTGCCTGTGTCCTCCTGCTGATTTTGTTTCTTGTTTTTTGCTCTGATTAATAAATGCATTCACATTGACAGTATTAACTGTGACGTATGACATGTTTTGTAAAATAGGAAAACGGAAAATAGGGCTCCCCGGAAAGCCACTGTGTAATTCAAACACTGGTGCAGATGTGCCACGGCCAGTGGAATCAACAGGTAAGAGTGGGAGCCTGTGTCCAAGCTGTGTCAGAGGGGAGGCCCACCATGTCAGACTTTGAAAACCTCTGATATACACCAAACTTTTAATCAGTGCTGATACTGTAATGCTAATAGTTTTTCAGTCCTGTAAAAAGACAGAAAAACTGGTATAATTCCTGATTTTTTTTAAGTAAAATTTTTGACTTTTGGAATGGTAAAAATTAATTTCGCTCCAGCTCGGCACAGTTTGTCGTTTGCTCATGAAACCTCCTCTCTGCCCTTCACACATCGACAAACAAACTCTACGTCTTTGTTGTCACCCACCCCTCGCCCCTCCCCAAAACCCCTCACACTCTCATATTCAACACACCACTGTTGCCACGGTAACCCACTCATCACCATTCACCCCTGGAGTGTCGGTAAGTCTTGCTTGGTGGCACGTCAGACAAAAGGGCATTCTGGGAAGTGAATTCATGGCTTGGACGCCCGTACCCCTCCCGCATGCTCATGCTCATAAAACAGAGCTGCGGTTTCCAACGAACACTGGCTGCCCTGAACACAACCTCGACACTCAGACGCTCTAAAACAAACAGAACAAACAGAATGTAAAAGGCTGAAGGTTTTTTACAAATATACACTGATAAAAAAACTGAAAAAATCCCTGATATCCAGTGATTTGATATAGAGAAACAACCACCTACACTGCCGTCACGTGAAAACTGTGAAGCTACAAAAGGGATTTTAGGAATGACAAAAACAATGCCTGACAACAACACAATATTCTACTGTTAATGGTGAAGAAGCATTCATATCCTTCACTTAAGTAGAACTAACACAATACCATAAAAATACTCTGTTACAAGTAAAAGTCCTGCAGCAGGTTGTGATGGTATCAGCTGATCTGATTGGTCAGCTCAGGCTGGATGACAGAAGAGCTTATTGGAGGAAGTTGAGGCATTGCTAAACTGCAGTGTGGCATTCGCTGCCCTGTCCAAGTGTTTCCCAACATGACGCAGTGGATCTCCACTTCAGTTTCAATCAAGAAGCATGTTCTCTCTGCCTGTATGTTAGTGTTGGACTGCGGGGTGATGGGTTGTGTGGTCGGGGCTGCAGACTAACTCTCCCCGCGGTGGAGAAACATGTCAGTCCATTTTTAATCTTTCCAGCTTCTTGGCTGAGAAAAGGCAGCTCGAAAGAGGCCGAGTGTGTTTCCCTTCACGGCGGGACGGTTTGGCTGAACGTGCCTGGTTTCTGTAAAAGCTCTTCGTCCAAATGATTTACACCACTGTGAGCATCCAGCCATGACTCAGACGTTTTTTGTTTTTTTTTATCTTCAAGTCCTGTTCTGATTAAAGCAGACTGTGCTAGATTAAAAGTTTCCTCAATAAAAAAATTAAGGATTGATGGTACTTGAACTAGTCATCTGTCGACAGCTGCATCAGTGTCTGCAGGATGTCATCAGTTATGATTCAGTCTGAAGATCAGTTTAATTGCACAAATGGAAACCTCAAGTTAATGATAATTGAGATAAATGTGATGATGATGCTTGTGTGGTTGTGAAGGCATCACAAAGGCATGCCAATATTTACTGTCACACTTTTCTTCGGGTCTGGAAAATTAGGCAAATATGGGAAGTGCCTTGATCCTGCATTCTTCCTTATGGTCAGCAGGGGGCGACTCCACTGGCTGCAAAAATTAGTCTGATTGCATGTAATCTTATAAGAAAATGAGGCTATTTCTCACTTGATTTGTGACCTCTGTAAATGGCTTCCTGATGAGTTTATGGTCTCAATAGCTACTTTAAAGTCTTCTTCAATAAAGCATAGTGTTCATTTAGTGGATTATGGTCCCATTTAGACTAAAATAGAGGATGATTTTTAGACAGTGTGTCCTTGGGCTCTCAGGCAGATCCAATCAGGACTGAGCCATAACAATGTATATCCATCGTTCAAGGTAATAAATTGTCAGTTTCTTTTTGCAAAATAAGTTCAAATACCTTCTTAAAATGGTTTACATGTAGCTCTGTTCTTAGTATTCAAGGGTTCATGAATATTCAAATAGTCCCCAGCTTCTCCACATCATGGTCTTGCAGTGAACTTGATACTTTTCAATCTAATTTTGCTCTTGTCTTTAAAAGCCACCTAGTCTGACTCACTGGATGCACACAGCTGGTATAAGTCCTGCCACTGGGACACAACAAAATACTTCCAAGCTGCAACTTACATGGTGGAAACGGCAAATTAGCGTCTGGGATGTTAATGGTACAAACATAAACAAGCTAACAGCTTATACCAGTGATGTAGTCATTTTAATACTGGAGCCACCTCCCAACGTGCTAATGTTCCACCAAAACAAGTTCCCCCTCGACACTACATCGCAGCAGCATCGTCACTGCATCCTGGGCTTAGCTCCGCCCAAGATGTTTGTGATTGGTTTAAAGAAATGCAAACAAGGCAGGGGTTTATTCCCTTATAGCAGAATGTGTATGTGTGGAGCCAGGCTTCAGCGCTGATTGCTGGCTATGTGAGACTGAAAGTCACCAGAATGCAGAAGTCTGTGAAACTCAAACTTTTTGGTATCGAAATCCTCCCTGTTTTTGAGGTCTCAAGACTGGCAAGTATGCTCTTAGGGCCACTTTCACTCACACACAACAATTGAAAAAAATAAATAAATAAAGTTGTGATTGCCAACAGAAAAAAAACCTCTAACAATGAAATCACTTCCTATTTGAATAACAATAAAAATACTTAGAAATATGTTAAAATGTGTAGCAAGGTGGACGTTTAGCTCAGTTGGTAGAGCGTCCGACCCATGTATGGAGGCTGTTGGTCCTCTACAGCGGCCGCTGGTTCGACCCCCGCCTTTGACTCTTTGCTGCGTGTCATCCCCCCTTTCTCTGCCCCGTTTCCTGTCTACTCTCTGGCTGTCCTATCAAATAAAGGCAAAAATGCCAAAAAAAACAAAAACTTAAAAAAAAACCAAAAACTTTACTCTCAAAATATTACAGGTTTTTTGCATTTTTTCTCATAAAACTGATTTATTCTCATGATCATGATGATCATCAAATTACTAAAAAAATCCTATCACTCTCCTTCCTACTGCACTATTGGAAGGCTATGACTAAGATTAAATGATCAATCAGCTAATCACACATTTTTATAGATTTGTTCAGAATGAAAATAATGATTAGTTCCTGTCCTACATTCAACAAGCCTGATGCATTACAGACATCAGTGGAAACCTATTCTCAGAGACGGACATCACTGTTTTATCTCCTCCACCTGCCCTGCTGGAAAACAAACACCTCCATCCATCAGCTGAGAAACAAACACTCTCCGTCTGTTGGTTCACTTTCAGCTCAATGCAAACAGCCTGCACTCCTGTGTTTGGTTTTCTGCCACTGGAGGTTATCTGCTGACGCCAGGTTTCAATGGAAAACCGCACTCCAGCCACCATCAGTCCACTGCCATTTAAGATTTAAGAGGTCAAGTGTCTCTCTAGTGTCTTCCAGTATCAGAAGCTGTTTTCACAGCTGCATTTACAGAGTTAACTCGCAGCTTGTTTACCCAGAAAGACTTTCAGATTTTACTGCACAATCAAATCTGAATAACAGAATCTGAACAAATTATTTTGTAAGGAGAGAGGAATCAGCACTTAACTGTTGTTGTTTTACACTTTCAAATTATGGAGAGATTTCTCTTTGGGCTAACATCATGGTGAGGCTGTCGTGAGATGTCATTTCAGTGTGGAATCGTTGGGACCCTCCTCTGTCCTGATTGAACTGAAGACAAGTTTAGAGGCTCGAGTCGAGCGGTTGTAAAGCAGTGGATAAACCGTTCATAAACATCTGAGATATAAACACACTGTTTTCTTAAATTTGTCACAATAAAAGTCCCATGTTTTTTCGCTATTTAAATGCTTTTATTATGAAGCAGCACAAACAAGAAATGTTTTCATTTGGGGGGTTTCATCAGCAGTAACTTAACACGACTTTGACACAGCTGAGAGCGAATATGAAACGGTAAAATAAAGCAGATACCTGAAAGTATAAAAATAGCGACTCAGAGGAGAAATATTTCAAAGCACAGAGATTCAGTTAGAAGCTACAGAAGTACTGAGACCTGAACATAAAGATACTTTAAAAACATCTTTCTCTCTGCTGTCCTGCACATATGTTAGCTGAGTATCACAATGATTGCTTGTTTGAGGGGGAGAAAAGGGGGATCGTCACGGGTTGGCCGCAGTGGGTGAGACGTCACTGCAGCGTGCTGGAGGCGGGTCGGGCTTTCTTTGGTCCCACTTCAGAGTGATAAAAGTGGTACTGGTAATGCAAATCAGCGTGGAACATTTTGACTTGACACAGCAAAAAGCACCAGTGGAAAAACCCCAATACACAGACACTGCGGACACATAGTAGTTCAGCCTCTCTGTCTGTTGGAGGTTGTCTGACAACCTCACTAAGAAGCTGACTTGTGCAGTGGAGAAACTGGACAATAGATTTTACATTTAGTTTTATAATAACAAGGTTGTTGTCTGTTATTTCGTTATTGTCTAAATTTACTGCAACATACTGTAGTAAATATATTAAGCATACATTGTGTGTAGATATTCTTAAGAGTGGCGTGTTACCCCAGTTAACCCTGCTGACAGGACTAGAATATAATCCAGGTCCAGGTCATTAAAGTTGTACTTTTACTTGATCCTCCTGGAGGCCCAGTTTCTCATGAATTTCAAGAACTTTCCAGGTTCAAAAATCCTCCCAAAAAGTCTGTTTTGCTTATTTCTCTAAAGCAGGATTAAAGCTGCAGGTCGTCTGGAACAGAACAGCAGCTCATTCCTGCTGATCTCCTCAGTCAGGCAGGGCGGAGGAGAGGTCAGACCGAGGAGTGCTGTTGATCCATTAGAGGGCTCGGGGAGTGCTGACCTACAACCCAGAATGTGTTCCTGCCTCTCCTCAATTCGATGCCAGAGCTGCTCTCATCACCTCCCACTCACAGAGGCTCCTCTCAGGGCTCCGGAGCCTCTCCGCAGCCAGAGATCTGCTCGCCTGACACCGAGAGCCAAACAACACCGAGCTCTCCCCAACGGATGAATTTACACGCTGGAATCCAGTCACAAGTTATTCGAGAATAGGAATTAATCTGTCAGCAGGAGCTTTGGAAGTGATATTAGAAAGACTGTATCTGAGTGTGAAGCTGAGAATAAGTTAAAGATCTTGCGCAACCATTTGAAGTGCCACATATTGGGAAATTTGTCAGATTTTGTCATCGGACACCCCATGCTTTGAAATAAACAGATTTTCATTTAAAAAACAAATCACTATCATTCAATTCATGGGAAAAAACAGGAATTACACATGTGGAACACATATTTGATCATGGCACACTTTCGAAACACTAAAACAGAAATATGATATCAACAGCTTCTTACAGTCCTCACAACTGAAACACTGTCTAAAGGCCATTTTACACCACGTGCAGCACCACTGCTGTACGTGCACTGCACAGCATCTGCAGCAGCTAAAATACATACAGTAGATTAGAGAGGTAGTGCGTTGTGTGTATTTACACCAGATGTGAATGCAGCACGTTGTGGCTGCAGCAGTCTTGCAGCATGCAGAAAATACAGAGTAGAACTCCATTTTTGCTGCATGCTGCAAGCCTGCTGCAGCACAAAAGAAAGTATTTAAACACATAAATTTGCTTTAAAATGATGTCCTACACATTATCTGATTTATTTAATCATATGTGTGTTTCCTGTATTATTCCTGGCTGAAAATAAACATGAATATGTCCCTGTCCTGTCTCTTTTTGTGGAGACACTGGTTGAATTTGAAATATTGAACTGTTGTACACTTTGTGTGTGATATCATTGACCTTTTTTCGGCCAAGACTTTGGGATTACCTCTTCAGGTTGTCCCCTGTTCGTGCTGCTTAGCAACCAAGTGTGCCCGACCCACAGCACATCCTGTTTGTTGTCATCCTGTTGTTGAGTTAATTCAGTTGATAAATGGACGAGGAAAGGCTGATTTTCGAGGTGGAGAAACATTAAGAGCTCTATGACCCGCAGAAGTGGCTTTATAAGGACAACCAGAAAAATAATGGCATTTTGGTGTGCTGTTGCCATCTCTGCTGGAGCTTCTGGTACGTATGTTGTTTAACATTTTCCTAATTAACATCAAAACATGGCTAGTTGAGAAGGTTAAAAGTAATACAGAGTAAAGCAAAAAATGGGGGAAAAACCTAAAGAAGAGGAAGAGAGGAAAAGTACAGTTGAGGAATGAGGAAAAAATACAGCTGGTGTTTCAAAAACCCGCTTCAAAAACTTCTCACCACTTAAAAAATCAAATGCATTTATTTACCAACTCAAAAATGTGTCCAAAATCGTAAATTAATTTAAATTAACTTAATTAAGAAATGAAACAAAAAAACAAACGTATGCCGTGAGAGGTGCTTAAATAGTGTTGAAAAGACTACACAGGCTACAACCACAGCTTCAGCTGCCCAACAAGGCGGTGCGCACTGACATGTGATAAATGTAAACCAAAGTTTAGTTTATAATAAAGAAATTCATATTAAACTTAATTTGTATATCAAAATACAGGCTCAGAATTTTTAACATAAAAAGCGAAATTAACCATTTCTTTTAACGGCTGCGACAGTTGATAAGGAGTGAGAGACATATGCTTTCTTTAATTATTTTTTATTTTTATTCTTTATTTAAATTGTGAAGAATCAGTTCAGGCGAGCAAGAGTTTCTTCTCTCCTACTTGTTGTACGGTGGCTGGAGGGCACACGAACAGAGTTGATGTAAAATGTCATGCAGCTTGACGTGCTGCATATTGCTGCCATGCTGTATGCGATGTTAAATGGCAGTAAAAGGAATAATTAATACATCAAACAACGGTCTGCAAAAACATACAAACTTATAATAAAAACACAACAGTCTCCCTGGTTGGTCCAATACTGTGAAAAAGATCTTGCAATCACCATAAACATCAACTCCGGGATCGACATCTGCAATAACATCTGCAATAGTTATGTCCCATAACTCCAAACTCCAACTTATTCAATACAAAACTCTACACAGAGTGCACCTCACCCAGCATAAATTACACAAAATGGGACTCACAGACAATGACACTAGCTCACACTGCACATTAAACACCACAGATGATTACCTTCACGCCACATGGCTCCGCCCACCCATTCAAACTTTTTGACAAACATCACACAAACACTATCCTCAACCATCGCTCGCAGCATTCCAGCCTCCCAGATCTCTCATCACTGAAAACGCCACTGAAACATTAACAACCTGTACTGGTCGCCTTGACAATCACAAAAACAGACAACAATCCTGAACTGGAGAGACAGAAACAACCATTCAACATCCCAGCGGCACCTTTTACTACTCGACAACAGAGAGACTAACAGCATTAAAAACAATCAAATAGATTAATTTCACCTGTGACTAGTTTAGTGACATAACACAGACCAGTGTACATGCATACATACACTGACACACATTCACACAGATGTAATAGTATAATGGATACTTTGTGGGCTGCAGGATCCACACCGGAGCACAGCCGGAAGAGGCTTTTTTGGCTTCATGCATCACTGAGCAACTTTCATCAGAAAGCTCGTAGCCCCGCCTCTGATGCTGTGTCCACCTCTCATAAATACAACCATGGATCAACCCAATGGGTGCACATCTACAGACAAATAAAAGGGTCTGCAGCAAATGACACCACTCGGATTATCGTACATAAGGACACAGCGTAAGAAGGAGGCAGGACAATGCACTGAATGGCAAAACTGTCATGTGCACCATGTTATATGGAGGCTCTGTCATCAGAACAAGATGGCAACTGTTTATCATTTTACACAGAATCAATCTCAGCTTCTGTTCTTACCCATCAAAATAAAAGCTCCAGACTGCTATAAGGGAAAAAAATGCCCTGCCTTGTTTGTATTTCTTTAAACCAATCACAGTCATCTCGGATGGCACTAAGCCCAGGATGCAGCAACGGTGCTGCTGCAAAGTAGTGTCAGAGTGGAACATTTGCACGCTGTGAGGTGAACTCTGGATGACTACATCACTGCAAAGGTAACAGCTGTTAGCTTGCTTACCTTTGTACATTATCCCAGGTGCTAATTTGCTGTTTTCAGTGTGTAGGTTGCAGCTCGGAGGTTGTTCTTGTTTCTTGAAAACGTAGATGGCGGGCGCCACAATGCAGCTTCAAAAACGAGCGACCAATGACAGACTTACACCCGCAGCGTGCATCGGTCGATCAGTGAGATGCCGATGTGATTGGTTGCTCGCAAACAAGGTTTCATTGTGGGTTTATGGAAATGTCAAAATTATCATACATTCATTTTTTGGAATTATTAATCATATATCATACAGGTGTTAAAATTATGATACAATCATATCCGATAATTATCGGCCCAGCCCGGCCCAGCACCTCCTTGCTTTTGACATCATGAAAGACGGCAAGTTTGATTGGACATGTAGTCTGTCATGTCTCGGTCAAGTCATGGTAAGAATGCATGACTCTACAGCAGCTTAATCTGACTGGGTGACCATCAGAAGAGGCAGAAATATAATGTAGTCTGAACCCGGCATGACATCTTCTTCAGGAGTCAAACCACCAACACTGTCAGAGGAAATGCTTTGCTCTAATAACTAAACAGCAGATCAACACATTAAGCAGCCACAGGGCCTCATTGTGCAGCTGTGAATCTCTGTAGAGGGGCTCAGTTTCAGATTCTTCAGATGAGTAAAGCTGACGAGGGGAAAGATGATCCGAGGAGAAAGATGTGAGGCTGAAGATGACAGAGCAGCCTGTCTGCTGCTGGTCGGACCCGGCTGTGTACTGTAAACAGTTTGTGTGAGGGTAACGCTGCACCGCCCTGAACACAATGACATAAACTTGTATTTTATGCTGCTGACGCCCCTTCAGGGCTCTTCTTCGAGAACATGATCGCTTTGTTTTTTCTGCTTGTGATGGTAAATAAAGACGGGTTTCCATGCCAGCACAGACCTGCTGACACTCAGTTCATAATAAAACCTTTATCAGAAAAAAACATGTAGAAACTGCAGTTTGCCTTTTTCTAACAGTTTCTGCAACCAGCTGTGGTTCAGAAATCTATATTTTGGAGATCTTAATAATAAAGTGCAGGTCATTTTGCATCATAAAAATAACCTGCAGATCATTGTTTGAGATTTGACTGTTTTTAACAAACAATGTCTTTGACTTTTGTCATCAACATTTCATTTAATTTTCAGACAGTCTGTGACAGTAGGTGAAAGTTACAAAAATCCATTTGTATTTGGAGTGTTTTACTCTGAAACTTAGGCAGAATTACACATAGTAGTAATTTAAAAACATGAGTGTTGTTGTGTTTAGAATTTAATTTAATCATCTGGAAGAATTTTGAAAGGAACACAGTTTTCTGAGTAGATCTAATTCATGTGAACTCAGATCCCTCAGACGGGCAATGAAAGTGATTTACTGACCTTGAGAATATCTGCAGAAGAAGAAACCTCCGCCTCTTGGAGCCTCTGAACATTATAATCAAGAGGATGGCAGACGTGAAGCTAAATTAATGGGCACAGGCTCGGTTTATGGCCTCCTCGTGCTCCCAGCAGCCCCTTCAGTTCAGTACATGAGGTAATGCACCGACAGCAGCTGATGATGAAGTTTAAACCTTTTCATATCCTGTTCAAAGTTTTCGCTGCAGATTCTTCCAGCTGAGGTGGAATCAGCAGAGCTGTGTTTGAACAAAGCACCTGTGTGAGCAGGTCGATTGAACGCAGGTGTGCAGGTCTGCTGATGGAGGGTAACACACACCTGCTTTGTAATTAAAACCGTCACAGAACAAAATGTAGAAATAAATCTACTTTTTCCATTTTTTCCACCTGAATATCTGACAGTCTTTGTCATGAAAAGTCCCCGAAACAAAAGTGTGTATGTGTCAAACCTAAGTTCAGCATTGGGAGGGTTTTTAAAAAAAAATGTATTCTGATACAGTCAGTAATCTAATCCAGTTATCACAGTCTTAAAGTAATGTAACCTGATTACTTTCTGTTACTTTTGCATTATCTCATTGTGAAATATGTTCAGATCGTTTAGTCTGATATGTTTTATGTTCATTGTTAAGTTTATTAATTGTTTGTCCAGGTATGTCTTCCTTTGTTAAGCACAAATGCACGTTTAGATTACTACACACATTTAAATGTACTTTGTTAAGTAACGTTACACTCTTCACACTGTGAGACTGCAGCAAAAGATTATTTTCATATTCACTTAATCAGTTTGTTTGGTAGATAAAATGTCAGAAAACGGTGAAAAATGTTGATCAGTGTTTCAAGATGACGTCCTCAAATGTCTCGTTTTGTCCACAACTCAAACATATTCAGTTTACTGTCAGAGAGGAGTAAAGAAACCAGAAAACTTTTAAGAAGCTTAAATCAGATCATTTGGACATTTTTTATTATAAAAACAAATACAGAATACAAAATTATTAATCAATTATCAAAAACAAACAGCTGCCCCTATGTTTGAAAAAATGATGCCAAAGTGCCCTCTTAGATGCCCCATCGTAGAAAAAATGTGGTAAAATGTCATCCAGGGTGGAAAACATGATGCAGTACCATATAGACTGTTAGGAAATTAGCTGGCTTTGCCTAAATAACTAATATTTCCCTGTGTGTTTTTATTACAGAGGTGTTACTACATGTCGTGATTTAAGTCACATAATAAAACTATTTTAATCTAAGCCCAGAATTGGAACCATTTGACCATAAATGCATCATGGCTTTGGCCTCGCTGTTGCCCCACCACGTACAGCCGGTGCCCTCGGGTGGAGGCATAAAACCACAAGTCGGTAATTCTAGTTCATTCTGTCCAACAAAACCTGAAGGTTTCACTGAGAATTATGTGCTGTGTCACTGTTCGTATAATCCAGAAACATTTCATTGCTTCTTTCGAAATTATGCATCAAATTCCCTCCTTCGATGAAGGACATGTGCATTTATATCCCACTGTGTACTGCACACATGAATGGCTGCATAAATCCACACCCTGTCATCTCTCAAATGTTGATCGGTGTGGTTACATCACTCGTGAACAAGTTGGTTCACAAATGCAAGATGTTGTAGATTCCAGTTATTACAGTTACATTTTTGCACTTAAATATGTTTTAACAAGCCCTGAACCACATACACATGGGGTAAAATTATACATCTGCGACTCACTCTCACCTCTAATGTATAAACTGTAATAATGTCTACACTGTAATTAGTGTTTGATACTCCAGACAGAAAGCAGACGGGGCTGCAGAGGTTTGATCAGTCACATCTGAACACTGAGCAGGATGAAAGTCTTGGATTAAAACTTTAAAACAAAACCACAAAAAACAGACAGAGTTCATGTAATCTGTCGGTGAGCAACATGTTTGTTGAAAAGTGAAAGTGGACCACACAGAGTCGAGAGAGCGATCCGTCCTGAAGGCACTTAAGGTTGTAAATAGTTCTCACACAGAACAAGAAAGACCAAATAAAGAAGGCTCGGTTCTGCAAAAGCATGCATTCCACCATCAGTTGAATATTTTACAGCCTCAGTTGAAATTTGAAAAATAAATGCCAAGCGGAAAGTGGCATGACATTTCATATTCAAAAGGTCAAAGGTCAACTTCACTGTGGCATCAAAATGTTCAGCTCTCTATCAGTCCTGTGTCCTCCTCTGTAAAAAATAATCTCTAAGTGAAGACAGCAGCATATTTCTGCACTGAAATGTCTAAAAACACTGAACATGTGTTATGTATTTAGTTGAGTTGCGCTTTTACATTATCCCAAATGTTTCCAATAGCTTCAAACGCAGAGATCCATGAGTTATTAAAAGTAATAACTAAAGTTACTAAACAATTAAAACTTTAAACTTTAAAACAAAACCACAAAAACCAGAAAATACTTTCGTAATCTGTTGGAGAGCAAAATGTTTGTTTGCCTGCAGCGAGGTGAAAGTGGACCCCAGAGTCAAGAGATCATTTCATCCTGAAGCTGCTGAAAAATAAGGCGGTAGATCAGGTGGACATGGTAGATCCGTGTCCACGTCTGTTTTGGCATATTTCAGGGTGCGTGGACTGTGCATCTCTTTGCACACCTTCCATTTGTTTCACGTAAGTGCAGCAGTACCTGGGTTGGTAAGGGCTGGGTAAAGGTGAGTAGATCAGCAGGTGTGGTGATTGAAACAGCTGTGATCACATTCAAATGTGATAATGACAGCAAAGTGGACAGTTTTGGAAAATTGCATTGGATTTTTTAGAGCATTATCACATGAGCACACATCAGCACAAATCTGCACCCAAACACAGGTACAATATGACTTTCCATACTTACTAGAATAATGATGAATAATGAATAAAGCTGATCTGATGATATTATATCAGTCCGGTGCTATTTTAGCAATAATTCAAATAGTCAGTGGTCAAATAGTTTAGTAATTATGTAACACAACTCCTTTTTTTGAACCCTGATAATCACAATCACTCCCTATTTAAGACGGCTTCTTATTGATACAAACTGTTCGGCTAATGAAGGTATAGTACCAAAACATCACGAATAAATGTTTTATTGCAAATGTCGGGACTAAAGGTCAAAAGTTGTCAGAAAAATAAAATACTCAAATAAAATTAAGACATCTTATATCTTATGTTACTTCCTTCTCTGAAATTAAAAGAATCAGCCTCTTTCTTGGTGATGATCGTGTTTCACAGAACCTGACGGGGGAATCTACACCTACCTGGAGAACGGAGAACAGTAAAGTAGAACTGTGTTTGTGTATCGTTCTCAGTTCAGTCGTTGAGCCTCCTCCAGGTTTTTATGAGCTTCAGTCAGGATGGTTTTTATGGTGGCGTGGTTATTTTACGGCGCCCACCAGGAGCTTTACAGCATGTGGGAGACGTGTTGAGTTTACTGACAGTGATGCAGCGGTGATTCCACGTTCAGGTGGAGGAATGCAGCCTCATTAAAGCTGCAGAGAGCAGGAACGATGCATTCCTGCAGAGTGAGGTAAACCAGGAAGAGATGTAGAGGAGATACCAACAGAAACTGAACAAAGCTTCAAAAATCTGCTGTAAATGTTTTCAGGAGGACGGAGCAGCAGATCAAAAAGCAAAACTTTGATATTCACACACGGTTTGAGTTCACACACACACGGAATGAAATGATGGCTGTGAGAAAAGATGAGAATTTGGTTGTTTTCTTTCATGAAACGATCAAATAAAAGTAAATAAAGAAAAGAAGTGGTGATGAATTCCCACCATTCACTTGCCAACCCCTCCTCCCCTCCCAGATGTCAAAGGACACATTCCAATTCAAACATTCCTCTCAATATTTGTTCACCTCTTACATCCCACTTTAATATATTTATAGACTTAAACATTTATTTTGGAGAGCAGGATGATGTTTCAGCTCCTTTGATTCAACTTTTTGTCTGTCGGAGGTCAACACGGTCACATGATTCACAGACTGAAAACATCTGAAAAACACAAAGTGGATCTGAGTCTTTATCCTGGTCGAAACATGAGATCGAGTCCTAAAAAACAACGAACAAGAGACACAAATGGAAGAGAGGGATGTTTACAGATGTTTACTCACAGCTTCATGTTCCATAAATAGCGACAGATTGTCTTAAATTACCTAAATTACCGTCACCTCCACGTCTCTGCGAGCCTCACACACTCAGACCAGGTTTAAAGTTGCTCTCTGCGGTCTGCTCAGGCTCAGCAGGTATTTTGTTGGATTAGAGGCGTCATTAGTGGTTAAGGAACAGAATTATTTTGCAGGTAACTGGATCAGCCTTTAACACAAAGGAGATTACTGACTGTGTATTTTTGCTGCAGATCTGGATCCTAATGCAAAACATTCTCTTGTTATTGAATAAATGTAGAAGACTCGTGTGTGAACTCGCTGACTGATTTCTCATGTGTGTCTGTGTGTCTGCAGCTAATCTCTCACACCACTGGACCCATCAGTCTAATATCTTTTGTGCACATTTATGACTGCATGCTCAAGGACCGTCATGGTTACCAATGATTCACAGCTGGAGCATCTGCAGATTAATTCTATACCCAATTTGTTATGATCCACCAAAGTTGATACAAGATGAATAAATCCCTGTTTTTTTAATCTTTGCATCTGTGTGGTCGCCATATTGAAGCATTCAAGATCCCCTAATAAACACTTAGAATGTTTATTGTATGTGGATAATGTTTCAATGAGGAATTAAAAAATAAGGGGAATCAAATATATTTTTATATCAGCTAATGTTAACATGTGCTGGTGGTTGACTGATGAGAGAAGGGGAAGCGACTTGGTAAACAAGTTTCAGCTCTTATTTTTTAGCTGTGTCATCACACACAGAGCAATACATCACCATGACAGGCTGTAAACTTTACAAACCGAGTCTCTGACTCACCACAAACCACAACATTAACTGCGATGGGAGCAGAGAAGAGTGATAGAAACAGAGCGCAGCTGATCAGATCCCAGCGCACTGCAGAGCATGCAGGGCACATGATGCTTGCTTGTGCTTGTTTTTGCCACTGACAGACTCAGATTGTTATGTTATATACATATATATATATATATATATAAAGGATCCCTACACTGAGACCTTTTTTTAGAGAGTAAGATATATTTTGTTTAACCAGAAACTTGTTTAACCAACTCTGGAAACTTTCAGAATAAAGTTTTTAATTCAAGGCATGAAGGAGCACAGAGTTTGCAGTGCAGGTGATGCTGGACAGTGGCTGCAGCCTTGTGTAAGACTTTTATAACTGAACTATAGGAGGACGCACACTCTTACTTTCTCTGAGTGTGTGAAAATCTGATGTTTTCACATCACAGACGACAAAGAAAGGCATTAAAATGTGCGTCTTACTCTTGAAACACACTCTGTAGGCTGATATAGGGATTTTGTGGTGCACTGAACTGAAAAAAAAAAGGCTAACTTGTTGAATTGTATTGAGCAGACAAATCTGATCTGACTGAAATAAGTGTGAGTTGGGTACTGCAGAGGAAAAATAGTCCTACTGTCTAGTTTGTTTAATACTGATGTGACAGAACGTTCCACATCAGCGGCAGCCATCCTGGTTGTTTATGAAAATGTTTCAACAGACCATAAGGTTGTGCTCCACTGTACACCACCATATTAGATAAATGGTAGGGCGACCCCAGACACACGTCTGCCAGAGCAAATAAATCATGAGCTCGCAGATTCGTCTGGTTCTCAGAGGAGGCTTTATGACCTGAAAGACTCTACATTAACTGTGTTTAATCAAACTATCACACAGCAAATGTGTGAAATGAATATTCCAGTTTAGATAAACTGGACAGAGAGTGGGAAGAAGAGGGGTGTTAACAGGGGCCTAGCATCTAATTCTGCTCCAAACAGGTTCATCCAGCCCTGCTGTTACCTTTCAGTTTTCTAAAAGTCTCGTATGTGCAGCTGCAGCTCTGCGGACGGTGTCAGCGCTGTTTGAGATCAGATAAACCTGCTCCCGTCTGCTCTCTGACTGATGTAAGAGCTGCTGGTGGAAGGCTGAATGCAAAGAGAAATAAATCTCCATCCATCCAGAGATGACAATGAGCGTGTGGAGCGTGTGTGTGCGAGTTCAACAATCCTGCAGCTGGGGGGGGGGGGGGGGGGGCAAAGAACCTGCGAGCTCTGGTGTGCTGAAAGTGAAACCATATGGGACTCACAGGGACAAACAGGAGGAAGTTAATGAGATTTTGAGCAGGCACTAAATGTAACGGCACTCCTTGAACTTTTACGATGACCTCCGGCAGGCTGGACATAATAACACTAAATGACTTTACAGCCTGGGTCAGTTATTAAGATGTGCTTGGGTTACAGTCATGAGGTCCGCGGGGAGACGACAGGACGGAGCGAGCGATTTACATCTGATTCAGCAGAGTGAGGAGATGGAAAATGACCTGAGTCATTTTCACCATGTAGGAAATAAAGAGAACTAAAGCTGAAAAAAAGAGACGGATGTGAAGAAAAGAGGCTTTGAACCATGAAAATAAAATAAATGAAAGTAGAAAACAATAAGAGGTTTGTTATTTTAATAATAAAACTGGAACCACTGGAACCAGATCTGTATCAAAATACCCACCATGATGAAAAATCGTGGGATTTGTGTGACAGATCTTTTTCAATTCAAGTATTTAAAAAAAAGTGAGAATGTTTAAAGGTATAATCTGCAATATTTTCCTTAAAAAACAATGTATAGACTGATGACTCATAATCTCTTTCAATGTCTGTATCTGCAGAGATCCTGCAGCCCTCTGCCCGTGTTTACTCTGTTTTTTTCTCCCTTTGCAAACTTTTCAGAAATCATGATCCAAGATAATGCACGGCCCTTGTTGAGAGCAGTTTCATGTAGGAACTAGTTTCTTCCTGCCAAACCACACCCACCAACCGTATCACCGCGCAGAAGGAAGCGTGCATCTACTCATGGACGAGAGGTTACAGCTCAGCCGAGGAGGACGCCGTTAATGTTCACATCCATCGCTGTCACAAGCACAAGTCTGAGCCTCTCATCCATCTTTAAACTCTGTCAGAATAATAAGTTAGAATACAGTTAGTAGCCTAACTCAAAAAAAAAATTCAGTCATTAAGTTATTTTTAGAAATTTCCTCATTGTTTTGAGATGGGGGGACAACTGGAACATTTTTCATATTTTCCTCCATAACTCACAGACTGCTTTAAATATACTGGTCATCTTTTGATATAAGAAACAAATATATGTGCACAATTTACGTGAAGCAACAATAAATGTGTGTTCTGAGTTTTTCACGCCACAGAAACATGTTATTAACCATCCAGCCAAATTTGAATGATTAAAAAAAATCGCCAAATATATAAACTTAAGTCTCAGAATTATGAAAAAATGAACCGTTTTCTCTGCTCTGAAACTCTGGGGGCCGTGTCCGCTCCGCTGTCTCAGTGTCAAATACCACTATGACCTGAGGATGACCTGAAATATGGACGCTCTGTCCAGCAGCATTATTGGACATGTCCAGACATGTTTGAGCCACCAGAGCCAGAGGACGCTGGTGACAGGATGGTATTTTTTTTCCCTCTGTGTCAGGTTGTTGGAACTGAAGTGAGCTGAAGTGAACTGCTGAGTTTATTTGGACTGAGAGAGTCGTGTCGGTTCGTAGAGCTTATACAGTGTTGAGGGACCATGGCTCCAACACGTCACCATCAGTGGACAAGACCGTAGCATTAAAGGTCATGTGAAAAACCCACTTGGGTGAACACAACAGGTGAAAGGAAAAATATGTATTTTCATTTTGGGGCGAACTGTCCCTTTGAGAAGTGTTTGTTCTGTGACTCATTTGCCCATCATTTTCATCAGCTGTTCCACTCATGTGACTAAGACGGACCTCAGACTTCTCCTGTTTCTGCACAGGTACGAGTCCTCCTATCACAAAGTGTACAGTCACAGCTGAGTCAAAGTTCATGTAGGAAAAATACAGAACACTGCTGAGCTTGTAGGGAAGAAACGGAATAATATATAGTTGATTTGTATTTAATCTACAGCACTAATAATTACATTTTCACTCACTCATATTTATACCTGATCATTGTCACCCTCCATGTGTCAGCAGATACAAAGTTTAAACTACCTGCACGCAAGTGAAAACGTCCTGTCCACTCCGTACCTTTACCCTGACAGCATACAAATCATTATTAACATGAGAATAAAATTTAAAATTTTAGCTCATGTTCACTGAAAAAATAGCTACAAAGAAATAAATAGCAACAAAACAAAACAACAAAAAAAATCCTTATCTAATCTATAATGTACTTTATCAGCCAAACTTGACCTGATCAGATGCTTTAACCTGAAAAAACAGAACAAACACGCCCCCTACTGGCCGTGAACCTTCACCCACATCAGCAGGACGACTAGTTCTCAGCAGAAACATCTGAGCATCATGTGTCTCCTCCTCCAGGAGACACTGGTGAGACTTTTATTCATGTTATTTATATTTTTGTGTCTTTTAGCGTCCTCTATATTCATCGTGTGTTGAACATGTGTCCTCTAACCCACCTGATGTGGACATGCTGCATCAGAGGGACTGAAAACTCCCAAACTGTGGTGTCAAAAGTTCAATTCTTGTCTTTATTTGTGTTATTTTATGTGATTCACACTGACAACCAGCACAAACTTTCATCTCCAGCAGCTTTAGTCCAGAAATAACCAGCATCAGTTTTCAGAGGACCATGTTAGTCGAAGGGGACGCTGACCTCTGACCTCCCTGAGACCTGAGGTCAGTGTCATCCTGCAGCTCCCCAATCTGTCTGCATGGCTCTTATTCTTATTCTGTTCTTTGAGGAGATCGACCAGTCTGCAGTCATCAGTTTGCTGGTTTTCTTCATGACGCGACGGTTTTCAGTCCTGCTCCTCCTCAGTGCTGCAGAGTCTTTACAGCTAATTAAAACTAACAGCTTCCATCTGAGTGTAAATTAAAACCTAATTAAGAAACTGAAATGAAAACCAGCAGGACTGAGAGTCACATCCAAACCGACGTCCAGACATTTGTTGGTTTGAAATGAATTTTTTTTTTTTTTTTTTTCTTTTTAAACCCCAAAAACTGTTGATAATTAATCATAAAATGTGTCAAAACAATCTGACCACAAAGTTCTGGAGATTTTTGTTGCATCATACGATCTTTGTCAGCAGGAGGAGTTTGCTCAGTTGTCATGGAGTCGCTGATTAAAAGTTAAAATGTCTGTTTTTAATCCATGATGGAGCTCAGCTGGAGGTAACGCAGCTGACATGAAAATGTAGATTTCTTTCTTGCAGTGAGATTGTTCTTTAAACTACCATTTCTGAGGTGAATGAACTTATTTTTTATTTTTTCATATTTGATAAATGATGTGGTGATATATTTTAGTAAAACAGCAAGATTCAAGATTCAAGATGTTCATTGACACGATTATACAAGTACAATCATGTGAAAAACTAGTAATTAAATAAAGAAAAAATACACAATAATAAGATAAGATGTGCATTTTTGTACATGTCCTCTGAGCACAATGTCAACCATAAAGAATCATTAGATTTTCTTTTATAATAAAAAAATACCCTCTTGATTGTGTTTTTTTAGGAGCAGCTGAATTTATTCAAAGTGCAGAGCTCATCACAGCTTCAGTGTGTTTACTGATTCATATCGGATTCAGTAACAATTTGGTTCTTTTCTTGATTATGATGCAGAATTCAGTCATTCAAAGATTATTTTGGGAAAAAATAATCTTTTTTATGGCTCTATGCCAGTGTCAGCTGTGGCCACAGGAAGTTATTTTTCAGGTCATCCCAAAATTGAGAAAGCGACACCTCAAGAGCGCCAAGAACGGTCAAGGTCACAGTGACCTCGCTAAACACATTTTTGGCCATGCAAAAGGTCAAAGGTGAACTTCACTGTGACATCATAATGTTCAGCTCTCTATCAGTCCTCTGTCCTCTGTAAAAAATAGTCTCTAAATGACAACAGCATGTTTCTACCTGAAAATTATTCACTGAAATCACACATGTAAGTGAGAACTTCCATTTGGCAAAAAAAAAAAAAAAAAAAAATACACTTAATAACTTTTATTAAATTCCTTAAAAGTTACAGCTCAGTATAGTGGTAAGTTCCATATGAAAGTCTTCACTCCAGACATCAAATGGGTCTGAACAGACATGAATGTAAACTGTAACCTGACTGGTTGGTGGAGACAAACAACTGTGAGGCAGTAATTTTATGTTTTGACTGATCTGTTGTGGAGGTCATGTTAACGTTGGCAGGATTTTACAAATCTCTGCTGGTTGCATCTGGAAGTTGTGGTGACATTGCAGCAGGTGCTTCACCACCTGCACTCTACTGAGTGACCTCTGCTAGCTTGGGTTATTTATTTACCATTTTCTGTCCTTTTTGTGGACAGAGGGACCAAAAGCCTCCGAACTGTAGAGTGAAATATTCACCTCTTGTCTTTATTTTTGTTTTTTTTCATGTGATTCACACTGACCACCGGCACAAAATATCATCATCTTGTCCTTTTTTTGGTCTGAATTTTCCTGTTACGTTTTGTTCATCGTTGTCACTGCTTCAAAATAAAATATTTTTGAATTATTCTTCAGCAGAATAGATGTGACTCCCTGAACATGTTTAACATGAGCACAGACGAGACCTGCCGTCCACATGTACCAGTGAAAACATTTCTGTTTTTATGAGCTTTTTAAACGTGCCAAACTTCAGTCTTACTGCCCGTCGCTGAGGTTAATAATAGCAACATCCAGCTGCTGCCACATCTGCTGAAATAAAGCAGAACGCACCAGGACGCCATGACATCATTAACGAAACATGAACGTGAACGCCAGCCGAGTCCAAACCATCAGGACGGACCTCGTTGTCCATGCTGTCAGTGTTTTCTGTCTGTCTCTGGTAAACTGACCTGGAACATTTAAAGAGCCAGTAGTCTTCCTCAGGAGTTGGTGGAGACCAAATCAGAGCTAAAAGAGCAGTGACAGAACATGGACACAAACACAACTGCAGTGGGATGATAACATGTGTAAAGTTTGTGTTTTTCATCTTTCTTTTAGTTTATCTCGAAGAAATGTTCATCATTTACTAAGTATGTCCCCTAAAATTGAATTTGAATTAATAATTGAACTATTATATTGTTATTATTATATTATGTTAGTTGTCCAAGTCACAAGCTACTTTAGAGACAAAACATACTTCCACCGTGTCTTCCTCTGTCTCTGTCTGTGTCTCCTGTGTGTGCATTTACTCTGCACTCATTTAGGAAAACTTCTAAAAAAATATATTATTGTAATTCCATTCCAGAGAGAAAGCAGAATGTTTTACCAGTTTTAACTAAATATAAAACCGTTATAATGAACCCAGAAGACTGGTGACGGAGAGAAAACCCTGCGTTTTTTAAAGGGAGACTCGGTGAAGTCACATGATCCAAATATAACTCTGAGGCGTCTCCTCACATTCCCCCGCAGGTCGACAGGATAAAGTTAGCTGCCAAGGAAACTTTAGAGGCCCCGGAGCCCCGGGCCCCCAGCAGGCTGGAGGCAGAGCTCAGAGCACCATACAAGGAGTGTGAGAGCATCTGTGAGTGTGTGAGTGTGTGTGAGAGTGTGTGTGGAGGGTGGGGCATGTCTGAAACCAGCAGAGAGGTGAATCATTACAGAACTACAGGAACTACAGTAATGTCTTTCACATTAAATGGTGCCAACATCAGACTCATTATTTACTTTGTTCATTTAGTTTCAGAAAACACTGTGATGAGCCCAGATATTTAGTGACTGAGGTCTTTTCTTCAGAGCCACCATCAGAACAAAATGTCTAATTATACTCAAAAAGTATAAAACTCTAAGATGAAAACACTTTGGCATGTGACACACATCATTTGCACAGAACAAACCTGAAGAAAACAACTTATTATGGAGCATAATTTAAAAAAACAGATCCTAAAAAGTGAAGATGCTGTATTTCTGGATTCTAATTTTTATTTAGCTGCCACAAGACCGGAGGTTTGATGGTGACGAGGTCGAGGTAACTTTAAATATCATGTGACCAGATTGGTGACTGCTGTAAGAAATCTGGTTTCTTCTTTAGAAATAAAACATGTTTTCCTCTGTGATGCAGAGACAACTTTCCTCTCAGTCTTTGACTGTGGTGACATTTCATACATGCATGTTTCAGCTGTGACTCTGAAGCCCTTTGATGCTGTTTATCACTCTGCACTAAGATTTATTACCACTGATATTTATAATACTCATCATTATGAGCTGTACGCTACGGCCGGCTGCACCCTCCTATTTTATTTATTTATTTGATCCTTACTGCTCCTTTACCTCCTTATTTTACAACCCCAATTCCTAAAAAGTTGGGATGTTGTGTAAAATGTAAATAAGAACAGAATGCAATGATTTGCAAAAACTTTTTGACTTTTTGACCTATATTCAACTGCATACAGGACAAAGACAAGATATTAAATGTTCAAACTGATTAACTTTATTGGTTTTTGTTAATATAAACTCATTCTGAATTTGATGCCTGCAACATGTTTCCAAAAAGGTTGTGTTTACTGATGTGTCTTGGCATCGTCTCACTGAAATAAGCAGTGACATCTCTGAAGAAGATGTTGTCTGGATGGCAGCATGTTGCTGCAAAACTCTGCTGCTGGCTTTTGGTCCTTATGATCCTTTTCCTCTTTAGCCTGGAGGACACAACATCCATGATTTGTGAAAACAAATAGAAATGTGGAGGCCACAGAAGTCTGCAGTGTTTCTGGATGTTGTTGATATATGTCTTTCTCTTTGCATGGTGGAGTCTTAACAAATTGTGTTTACTGACTGTTTATTTTTGTATCTATGGATGGTGAGTCGAAGGGCCACAGAGGTTAGCATCATTTCACCTAAAATTAAATCTCTTCTGAAGATATGAACAGAATCCTTAAAGATTCTCACCACTTGGATGAAAAAAAATTTATCATATTTATTCATTTATGTATTAGATGTTTGTTTACCACTGTGCCTCCAATGTAAGGTGAATAAATGAGAGGTACAGGCGGGGGTTAGATGAGTCCATGATCCTGATGTTGAGGCCACACCCTGAAGCTGCTGTCAAGCAGCTGGAATCAGGTTTCATCAGAGCTGCAGGTGCTGCTGTTATCTGCACATTTTAAAGTCGGATACGAAAGATACTGAACGTAAACAAGGACGATGACCCAAACTCTGATGCAATCTGGTGATAAATACACTCACACATCAGCAAACTGTAACATCACATCAATAAAATATGATACTGGGAGAATTTCATCCTGTTGTTTTTCTGTTTAATTTATAAAATATGACTTTTTTGTAACTAATAGCAGCAGAATTTGTCTTCATGTCAGGTCAGTTTTTCAGTTTCCAACACTGTGGAAATTAAAGTTATGATGTTACATACAGTAATTCATACCATGTATATTTATATGTTATTTAAATACATATATGTTACTAAAGATATTACATATTTCCTTAAATTATAATGAAGCATTTTTCGACCAAAAAGCCATGTTTTATATCTTTAAGGGTCATTTTAACTGATAATAATAATAATTACAATAAACAATATTAGCAAAATGGAAACACTTTCTGAAAATCTGGATCCTGGAACAATTCACTAAATCATCCCACTGCTCTGGCTCCAAACTTACTGCTATATACAAGAAAAAAATAAAGAATAATCAAACACAAAATGTCTCAAGACCTCTTTTTCTTCCAGGTGCTACTGGCAAAATGGGACACCTTATATTTTGATATTTAAAAACAGAGAAATCAAAGAAGAAAAGTGATTTTAAACATTTTAAATAACCATAATACAGGTGTTTCTGCTTCAGGCATGCTGATACCCAGACCCACACCCCTCACCCTCCTGTCAGTCTGGTCATCATGTTAAGAAAAAGTTAACTTCATTTGACCTTAATTTAGAAAACATTCAAAAGCAATGATTCTAATGAAGCAACTAGTGTCATCGTGAGCAAAACACGAGACATAACGAGACAACTGCCTTCACTAACCACAACACACTGACGAGACAACAGACACACTGACTGAAGTCTGCTGAATGATTCACTGACTGTCCTGCTGCACTCTGCTTGATTTAGAACCGTCCAGATGACTGATTGAGTTCACCTGAGCTCACCTGCTGCCAATCACCTGCAGCAGCAGTGTGGGAGGGGCGGTGCAGCACCCACACACACACACACACACACACACACACAGAGCACAGCGAGAAACACACAAACTCTACTTAGATTAGATCCAGCGAGCTGTCTGTTAACATCTTTATGAGAAATTATATTTAGTTTAGAAAATGTATTTCTCTCAAGACAATATGTAGGTCGATTTCATGATACTCAAAAACATTTTTTTTACCATTAAAATGACTGAGAGCAGTGTCACATTTTAACACTAGACTTAACACTAGAAACATGGGACACCATCAAAGTTTACATTTTTCAAAAGAGTGACAAGAGCATAGAAGTGATTCATCTCATTATTCCACCACTTTGCTCAGGTCTGTTATTTCTGTACAGCAGACTGTTGTTAAAAATTAATATTTTGTATGAAATTATCGATTTTTTTGGTACATAACCATATAACAAGCAAGATGATGTACAGTGAGCAGGTCATTATTGCAAAATAAAGAAATAAAATCATTTTGAAAATGAAATGGGGGGGTTCCGCTTTGTGTCGGGGTCCTGTATCATCCTGTTGGGATTTGTTCTTAGATTGTCAAAGTCTTACTGTTGTGATTTTTGAACTCACGTGTCACTGAATATGATGCCACGCCCACTTACATGATGTTATATCCATGTTTGGTTTTTGGCTTTGGTTTGGAGTTATTTTGAAAAGATATTCATCATAAAGCTAAACTGTGTGAAACTGTGATATATTCTGGAACAGTTATCTCACAGTAGAAACCCTAATTATTTTAGTATTTTAAACTATTTCAAGCAAAATAAGCTTGAATTTTCCAAATTGTACTTTTCTGGGGAATCAGAAAAAAAAAGACAAATGTACAAACCAGACAGATGACATTGATTTTAAATGAACAAAAACACAGAAATAAATTAAAAGTTAAGTTTTAATGTTCAGAATAAAAGCCAAATTAAAAATTAATTACAATATTATTTCACAAAACCAAATATTTTAGAGCCATTCTTTTTGGTGTTGAGTAAAAAATGTCATTTATATTTCTGAAATCATGGCTACCGTCCAGTGAATAAAAATGAAGACAAATCCACACGTGTTTTCTTCCACATTTGACTTTATTGTTTCTATAAGACATCGTTCAGTTTGTGTGAGTGTTTCCCTGAATGTGTGGACATTAAGACTTTTTGTTGTGTTTTGTGTGAACCTGCAGAAACTCCTCAGAAACTCCCCCCTCCCTCCGGACGAACAAAGTGCCAAAAAACAAAAAAAAAAGACTCAAAGAAAAAAGAATCGTCAAACAGCTGAAACTTCCCACAGACTCCCTGCAGAGCGCCTCCTCTCAACCTGCCGCTCAGCCCTGTGTGACTTCACACCGAGACACGAAACACCCGCCCGCTTCAACAGCACATATAAGACACGTGTTCTTCATATAAACAGACAGACAAACAGCAGCGACGCGTTTAGGCGGCCTCGAACATCTTCTTCCTGTCAGCCTTGTCCTCGATGTTCTTACGCCAGTCGCCCACAGCTTCTGTTGGCTGCAGAGGAGACACACAGTCATGTTCTTCACTTTCTGACGTATCCGACACATAACCTGTTTTCCCAGAAGCTATGGCAACTAGCTAGCAATGGCTGGCAGGAAACATAACGCTGTTGTGTTGTCTTTGTTTCAATTTTGCTGTCTTTGCTGTCTTTTATTATGCACCAAGCAGAGTTGCATCTCCAATTTCGTTGTTGGCTTTGCCACAATGACAATAAAGACTTATCTTATCTTGTTATCTTGAATAAATTATGGATTTCTCAGCGTTTGAACGTTTGTAGTAATATAAACATGCAACTTAAGAAAATCTATAACATATATGGTGTTTTTAGACATTTTAATGTTGAATGTTACATGTACTAATAGCTTTAAGTTTTTAAA
The DNA here is from genome assembly GCA_034769285.1 of Lutjanus argentimaculatus. Lineage (NCBI taxonomy): Eukaryota > Metazoa > Chordata > Actinopteri > Lutjaniformes > Lutjanidae > Lutjanus > Lutjanus argentimaculatus. Next base: position 1,521,131 of record JAWZSL010000039.1, read on the forward strand.
TAAACTAAAAAAAACTTTTCCTGACGTATAATCTTTTGTTGAGATCATTTACTTTTCTTCTTTAGATAAACTTGAACCTTTAAGTTTTAGAAACCCCCCAAAATTATATATTTCAAACAATGCTCACAGTGAGCTGTGGTTCCAACTGAAAATATTAAGTTATTAACCATTATTCACTTTCACTTTCAACAAGTTTACTCAACTGTTTTTGAAATACAAGAAAGAAAGATTGAAGTTTTTTCCACTTTTTCCAAAGTAAATTATCTTAACAAAAGATTAAAGGTCTGCCAACTGTTTCTTTTAGGGTTTGAGTTTGATTCAAAACTCAAGATTCAAATCTTTTAATTTTAATCTAAACTTTTTTGTACAGTGTATAGCAGTAATTAAAGTTATTTTTCTCAAGAAGGACTATAAGAACAGTAAAAAATACAGTGGACTCACCTCCTCTTTCACCTCCTTCTTGACCTGCTTCAGGTTGGACCTCAGGTCCATGTTGACGGTGTGTTTGGAGCCCAGCAGAGCCTTCAGCATGGAGTCAGCGGACATACGCACCTTCTTCAGGGCGGGTTTCTTCACACCTCTCAGATCAACCACCTTGATCTTCAGGTCCTCAATCTGTGAGAGCAGGAAAGCTTTTCATTTTAGTTTTAATGTCTTTAAAAATGTCCTCACCGCTGTGATTCTGTCAGGGGGAGTTTACCTCCTTGTCGGCCTTCTGCACTTTGGACTCGATGTCGTACCTCTCCTCATCGATCTTGTCAATGAGGGCGTGCAGCTTCTTGCAGGTTTCCTGTCGACACGCAAACACACACACAGTTCTCATGTTACATATACGAACATGTAACCACAGGTGCACTTAAATGTGTTAAATATCAAGTTTGGTGCTTTGAAACAAAAGCTGAAAAGAGAAAAACTACATAATAAAACTTTATAATATTAATTTTGCTCTGTGTAGCTGACGATTAGCTAACAATGCTAATCATGGTGGCTAAATGCTACAGGATGCACATTAATCTGGCAGAGAGCTGCTAAGTGCTAACACTTCATGAAGCAGCATTCCTCTTCTGTAATGTGACGTATTTCTGAGTGAAACAGGATGAACATGTTGGGAAGAATCTGATTTGAACATGGACTGATTGATGGGTGGGATGTCATGGTCTTATTGGCTGAAACTGGTTGGTTCAACCTTACATAAGCACACGTCATCCGCTTATTTTGTTTTACTGGAGGAAAACATGATTGGATTTTAAGATAATTATTTATACAGGTGCTTAATATGACTCTGGGTGTGATCTAAAAGGGTTAAAAGGGTCCATGTTAGCTTGTTTTAGTTTCTGCATTTGTTGGCATCCAAGAGCTACAGATCCTGTAGGGCTTCAAGTGTTTCTACGACAGTTTTAGTCAACATTAACAAAATAATTGGGTTAAACATTTCTCTTGAAAAAAAAATAAAATGAAATACAAGTTGTAGAATGGAAGCTAGCTAGAGAAAAACAAGCTAGCTGAAACTGTAGCAGAATTCAGCTCTCGACTACACCACTGTTTGATTTAAGTAAAGATTCTCCTGGAATATTTTCATTGAAAAATTGTTGAATGTTATATTCTTTAAAGTACAGAATCACAAAGAAGGATGCTGGTGTCTGTGTTAGCTTTGCACATAACTGCTAAAAGCTAAACTACATAACTGCAGCTGAAAACACATGGGACTGGTCTACTTTTCAGATGATTATTTTCTTCAAAAACTATAAATCAAGCAGCTTTGTTGGTGTTTTTGAAAGGGGTATTTTTTCACTTTTGATGGAGCTAGGCTAACAGTTTCCCCCCGTTTGTAGTCTTTGTGCTAAGCTAGGCTAAACATGTCCTGCATCTATTTCTGTACTGGACACACAGATGAAAACTAACACCCAGGAAGACATTTCACAAGATAATTCCTGTAGAATATTGACTATTTCAAGAATTATTTAGCATTTAAGCAATAAAATTTGCTTTCTTTCTACTTCAGTTAGCCACATTTCCCAGAATGCCTTTCAGCAATCCCCAGATGAAAGGTATAAACTTTTAATTAAAAGTAGATGTAACTGTATTAAAGCTAACTTGTCGATGTGTTGTAGAAATCAGACTTTCTCCCTGTATGATTATTGAATGTTTTTCCATAAACAAGCCTTCTGTCTTTGATTCTGAGGGTCTTTGTTCTCTTTCAGCTGCTGTTCTTGAACCACTGTGAGCTCTGACGCTCTTCTCACCATCAGGGCGGCCTGATCTCCGCTCATGTCCGGGGCAGGGCAGTGCTCGGACATGTAGGCCTCTTTAGCCGCTGTGGCTTCCTTTTTCTCCTGCTCCAGCCAGTTCTGGGCGATCTGGAGGATCAGGCTCTGCGGGACGAACAAAACAGGAAATTTAATCATCTCATGGACAAACAGGCGGCTGCTGCAGCACATCATTGAGCCTTTTTTGAAAATGAAACTTTATATTTTTGTGAGGTGTAATCAAATCTAACTTGATTATTTAAGTGGTTGGTTTTACCTTCAGGTGATGCCTGCGGCTGGAAGTCAACTTTTTCCTGTTTGGGAGGAAGTCACACCAGAGCAGCATGAAATCATAAACTGAAATATACATGAATATTTACAACTAATGTCAAATTCACTCTGCTTTTCTTACAAAAAGAGGAAATATCCTTCCTGATTAAAGATAAGTTTGTCATTTTTCCAATTTCACTTCCGCTTGTTTAAACCAGAGATGTTCTGAAACCTTAAAGATCCAGTGAAGGCTCAGGTTAAAAAACATTTGTGTACGGGACACTGCAAATAAATTATGTGATATCAGATCGTGCATGGACTCGCATAATCACTGATATCCGATCGATCATTTCAGGCTGTCTGAGAGTTTACTGGTATCAGTATCAGGTAACAATGTAACGATACCAAAAACTGAAGCTACGATAAAAAGTCCACAATACAATATTTATCGTAACTATGACAAAAACATAACTAAGTAGAAATATATGAACAAAAAAAATGTTATGTCATATTATTCCTAGAGACATATATGAGCAGGTCCCTGGTATATTTTATATCTTATAAGGGGTCCTTCACTGAGAAGAAAAACTGATAACTGCTGACTTAAAGTGCTTCTGCTGTTCTTCTTTAATAGAATAAAACAAAATTAACCAGCCAAGACCAAAGCATCTGCAAAAAAATGCAACGAATGCTTGGATTTTATATGTACAACTGCAAAACAAAAATCAGCAGCCAGTCGCAGTGCTTTTATAAAGTAAAATAATTCAAATATTATTGTTACCTCTCTAGTATCGGAACAACCCGAGTTTAAAGTGCTATTATGAATTTTGAGTTCATGTTGATATTGTTAATTACCAAAAAACAAACAAAACAAAGCAGCAAACTTGTCACCAATATGTTTTTTTACACCTGTTTTGAGACAAATAAAAGATTATGTGTTTGTTTTTTCTCAGAAGTAATTCTGGTGAATCTAAACCTGCTGGATGTGATCAGAGAGGATGATGATGTTCAGACTTACTCAGACATCTTGGCAGTTTTTGCGGTTCACAAACCTGCGTGAGGACACACACATCAGAAGGACACGTTTGAGGGGAGGAAACATGTGACATCCTCCATCTGAGCGACCACGGCGTTCAGACGGAGGATGTCAGTATGAGGTTCTGTGAGATCAGCATGTTCTGTCACTCAGATGGAGATGGATGGACGAGAATATTTGTGCCGTAACGTGATCTGAGGCCACAGCTGAAGAGCAGCGACGTCGACTGAACTAAACTGGGACGGGCGGGATCGGGTGTCGCGTCTCGGCAGTTTACAACCGGATCAGGTGAAGGGTTAATTTGGTGGAATATCATTAAATAAAGTTCATCTTTGATACCTTTAAATTACTTTAAATCTTAAAATACAAGGTCCAAATCTTAATGATCAATGATCAATTAAGTTCTCATTCCAAATTTACTTTTTGATTTAGTGTAACACTTCTTTAAGTTTTCTTTTTGTAAGTTATCTTTTGGTTTTAAAGTTTCAGAGTGACTTGCTGGAACTGACAGACCCAAATTTACCTTTCTGAGTTTCTTAAATCTGACAAATTTAGAAGCTATGATGCCAAAAGTAAAAGAAATAACTTCCATGAAATAATCCTGGAGCACTCAGGCAATAAATGTAGTTATTAACCGATAATATCATCATCAGCTGCACATCCATATTAATGACTGTCACGGACACTAAACTTTTACTGCCAATAAAACATTTTCACATCTTTTGAAGCAAAAGATGGCACAATTTTTAAAGACTTCAGTGTTTCAAACAATAAATTTGATCTTAGTTGAAAAAGTTTTGTCAAAACCAGGATCATGATATTTTCCCTTATATAGCCGTCTGAGTGTGACAGTTTTAAGACTTTCTCACACTGAGCTGCAGTTTTCTTTTTGTTTCAAAGCTTCACAGTGACTTGCTGCAAGTGAAATACCCAAATTTACCTTTAAAAGTTGTTTATTTTAACAAGAAAACACTTAAATGTGAGAAATTAAGCAACTATGATGCTAAAAAGAAAAGAAATAACAGCCCAGAGAAAAATCCTGCAGACACTCAGATGAATACATGAAACTTATTAACCATTAAGAGCATCATCAGCTGCATATCCATATTAATGAAGCAGTTAATAAGCATTTAAGTGTCTTTAGGTGTCAAATTATTATCATTGAGACACAAATTTTAAGGACTTCCAAATAAATAAATGTGGCAGAATATTTCTCTGACTTCAAACATTGAAAGCATCACATTAACAACTCTTCAGATAACATTATGACAAGTTGGTATTTTAGCTGTCTGAGTTTCAGCCTCAGGACCATAAAACACGCCGCGGTGCAGCTGAACGGCTCTCATAAATTCAGGTCTGTCAGGAAAAGGTCAAATGTCGGCAACAAACGTGTAGAAAGCGAGTTCAGGATGTCAGGATGGGTCAGAGGTGGAGAAACAAAAGTCTCTGATCCCCGTCTGGAGTTTTTAGAAACAAGAGTCAAGAAGTGAACTTCTGTTTTTTTTTTTTTCTTCTGTGGTAAAATAAAAGATGCTGCTCTCAGAGAGGCTGGAAAGGAGGAAATTAAAAGGAAGATTTCTCACCTATTGAGAGGAGGAAGAAGAAGAGGACAAGACACACTTGGTGGAAGAAAAGGAGACACTGCCAAAGCCACAGACAGTGAAAAATGAAATAGGGTATATATGGTGGGTTCCGATGCCTCAGCAAAATGCCCAGATCCTCTTTATGGAAATGGATTCCCGGGCAGACCAATGAATCAACGAGCTCCTGAAATACACCCAGCCCAGCCCCGCTCTGCAAAACCACCCTCCCTGTGAGGCCGAGCTGATCCGAAGGCATCAAGATGCACATTCAGTGTGTGTGTGTGTGTGTGTGTGTGTGTGTGTGTGTGTGTGTGGTGTGTGTGTGTGTGGCAGTTAGACATAAACAAGGGTGACACTTTGTGGTGAGGACAGACGGCTTAATGTGAAGTTAAACTGCCTTAAAAGTTGATTTTGATGAGGAGAGACATCAGAGTTCGTATGAGTTCATGAGTCGAGTTCAATCAGGACTCACGGCCTGTTTTCTTACTGTGCAAATAAACATTTCTTCTGTTAGTGCTGCATTCAAGTCCTCCTCGGATTGTCCCATTTCCCTAAGTTGAGAAGTCGTTCAGGAGCTTTTCAATCATAAAGTGGAAACATTACAGATGCTGCTTTCCTTTAAACCACTAAAATATGTCTTTACCTGACTTGTCATCAGGGTTCATGCTAATAAATAGAGTTTATAACCACATACGGGGCTCCTGCACCTTTTATAAAGTCAAATCAAGTCAAAAGTAACTTTGAGCACTTGTCAAAGTGCATTTTAAGTTCTTCCAGCACCTTAAAGCTGTAGTTAAGGCCCCATTTAATTTCTTCATCACATTAAATCAATTATTATTATGTTATTATGTTACTGAGCGAGCAGAGTTTAGTCATCCTATCTAAACTATTCAGTCAGAGGATTTAGTTTGAAAGTAGTGCAGCTACAATTTCAAGCACTTTATCCAAAATCCAAGCACTTTTTCAAGGATTTCCAGAACCCTGTATAGGTCAAATAATGTGGACAGAAACTAAGTGTCACGATGTAATACTAGTTTTTCCAATTTTTCCGACATCACATGAATGCAGCATAGTTTACATTTCTTGGTTCGAGCTAAAAATCATGTGAAAATGACCCCTATAAATATAAAATACCACAAACTGGACACTTGTCATCAGGGTTAATGGGAATAAATAACATTTATAACTAATCTAATTCAGTCAGTATGGACAGAAACTAAAGGTAACACCAGGCCATACGTATTACAAATGACACCTGAGCAAACACATTGATGTGTGAAAGGCCAACCTGAATAATAAAAAGTTATCAACCAAACATTTAAGCCTACTTTCGTCCACCATGTCTCCGCCTATATGATGTCCACACATGACAGCTCAGCAAGTTGTCTGCCAAACATTCAGAGCTCCCGAAAAACATGAATCCCAGTCGGGAACTCATTTTTCTGATTAAAAAAATAAAAATTGGGGGACAAAATGGACCATTTCAAAGAGTGAGAGGGACATGTCCCCAGAGTCTCCTGTATAAATGACACCTACAGATATAAAAGACCACAAACTGGACACAGACTTTAACCTTCTGAGTTCTCTGAACGAAGTATTCCAGATTTTTAAAGCAATATCATAGATTTCACATCAAGACGACCTCTTTAACCACCATCACATGGAAACATTCAGCTGTCGTGATCTTGATTTTATACATTTTATACGTTTGAAAACTTCAGGACAAAAACTAAAGTTTAAAATAAAGTTTTGATTAAACACATAATATGTAGGTTCTGCCACTAGGGGTCTGTCTCACATTAGAATAATAAGGTCATGAGTCAGTGTGGGATCATGGGAGCTGTTGTCCACTGTAGCAAAAGAAAATCTATTTGATGTGACTCAGCTATGGATGATGTATTAAAGTTTTATTTATATTATGTTGAGTCACATGTTTTCCTGGAAATTCTAACAACTAGCAATGAGCTAGCTTGAATAAATTTTGTATTTCTCTCTGAAGCAGTTTGGATAATCAGAGTCTTTAAAGGGCAGATCCATTATTTTTATATGAAGGTTTCTGCATGATGACATGATGCTAAATATAAACCGTCCGGGATGATTAAGGGGACGACATCAACGCTGTAACATACGTCACTGCTAACAGCTGAGGGGGTGTCTCTGTTTGAAAAACCTGGAAAAAACGCAGACGGAGTCGTCGTTTAAAAGTAAAAGTTCAACATTTTTGGGAAATATAGAGAGTGAGAGTTTGTGTCAGGGTGCATTTAGCCTAGCTTAGCATAAAGACTGGAAGGAGAGGGGAACAGCTAGCCTGACAGTTAAAAAAAAAACAGACCAATTCTTGTGTTAAAACAATTTTTTGGATAAATATTTTAAACTCCCCCTAAAACAACAAACATTTCTGTTTGTGTACCGTCTGAACATTGAAAATACACTGTGTTTTACAGCTGTTTCCAGTCTTTATGCTAAGCTAAGCAGACACAAAATAATATCCATCTTCTCATCTTCACTCTCAGAAAGAAAGCAAATAAACGTATTTCCCAAAATGTTGACCTGTTCCTTTAAACATTCAAACCACTCGAAATAATCTTAGTGAACCGGCAGATTTAACTTCAGGTCTAATTATTACTTTTTACTGAAGCTTTTAATCACATCTAACAGCTGAAAGGCTCGAATGTTGCTCATGTTATGAACCGCCAATGTTTCTGCACCATATTTTGAAGATAATTAAAAGAAGCTCATTTTATCAAAGCAAAGAATGTTTTCCAAGTTTTTGAAAATCTAAATATTCAACGTGTTCACCGCCAGTTTGATGTTGACAAAATGAAGAATGATTAAAATGCTGATAAACGTAACAAACAAATGAATCCTTATTTCAAAACATTTATTTCTACTGACTCCATGAAAACCTGTACAGTTTGAATGTTGCTCTGTTTTAACTGCGTACATGATGACGTTACTCTGTCTCAGTTCAGTCTCTCACGGCGGTGACGGAATCACCCAGACAACCAAACATAAAAAGGAAGAAAACAACCAAAAAAAGTGCCTAAACTCTTGTCCCTGTGTGTCCCGCTGGAACACAGAGACACATTCAGTCACTCAGACCTCGGACGGAAACGTCTCCCCTGCTGTCGTCCTCGCCACTTCAGGAAGGATTTAGGAAGTCTCGAACATCTTCTTCCTGTCAGCCTTGTCCTCGATGTTCTTACGCCAGTCGCCGACGCCCTCTGTGGACTGCACACAACAGCAACGTGGACTCATTAACACAAAAACAAAGCTAATGTGGATCTAAAGAAAGAATACTGCAGCAACCTGTTTTCTGTACTTTCTAGAAGACTTATGAGACAAGTTAATGTCCAAAACGTCCTCACATCTAAACGAGAGAGTGTGTCATTTGATAATCACTCCCAAAACGTCTTGTGTATATTACATATTACATATGTGACCTAAATTAAGTACATTATGGGTGTGACGTAAATTAAATATGTTTCCTCTCCTGAATGAAAGTCTGGGTGTGTTAAACTCCGTCGCCTGACTTCCTTCTTTGCACTCGTCGTCATATTTACTACGGCCCCTGAAGGTCGCTGCCCAACACGATGGAGCTAAACACGCAAAGGCCCTGCTGTGATGTTTAAACACTGTTCGTTGTGAATTAAAGTAACAGAAATGTGTTTTCCAGCAGGAAGTTGGAAACACGTTTCCACCAGAAAAAGAAAGAAAAAAGGGTAAAAAGTTTGAAATGATGAATAAAAATACACATGGGTAAGTCAAAATAAAATTCATTACACTCTAATTCTTTTTTTTGAAAAGGTTTTTCACCATTATTTACTAATTACTAAAGTTTAATTTGTTTTATTTTAAAATTTGTGTCAGAGAAATTATATGTTAAACCAAATGCAGCTGTGTAAAGTAACACTACTTCTACTCCAGTACATTTCAGAGGGAAATACTGCACTTTTTACTCCATTACATTTATCTGAGCTTTAGTTACTTTGCGCAGATTTTACATTAAAATACAGGATAAGCTTATAAAACACATTGCAAAGATTAAACCAGTGGTCTCCAGCTTTTTTTTTTACCTGTTAAGTGGTAAAATTATTCAATATTTAACAAAAACAATGGAAGATTAGAGAAAAGTCTATAAAATAAAAACAGATTTGTGTATCAGAACTTTGTGTTTTCTTCTTCTTCTCTTATTAATCATCTCATGACCCTTCAGCTTTATCTGGGACCCTTTGGAGGGGCCCAGCCCCTCAGCTGGGAGCCACTGCATTAAACTAGCTAACTGTTACAGTCTTTACATCAGCTCCTTGCTCACCTCCTCTTTGACCTCCTTCTTGACCTGCTTCAGGTTGGCTCTCAGGTCCATGGTCACCTTGTGTTTTGCCTCCCAGCAGAGCCTGCAGCATGGCGTCAGCGGACATACGCACCTTCTTCAGGGCGGGTTTCTTCACTCCGGCCAGCTCGACCACCTTCAGCTTAGATCCTCGATCTGGAGGTGGAGAAACATCATGACAAGTTAGTCCAGATGTTGTGTAACCGCCTGGTCGGGGAACAAGTGGTAGTTTCTCCAAAGCAAGCTGAAGTTTAAAGATAATTAGTGACAAGTTGCAGGCTGGTTTTCATGGATTATGGTGTTAAGAGATTAAATAAGAACCAGTAATAAGTGCTTAAACTATGACCACAATATTAGAATACAAGTCAAAAATGTTTGACTCAGTCAGAAACAGACTTTTGGAAAACTTATCAGGCTCCCTGACATCATGTATTCTCCTAATAAAGGAGACCCAATCCAAGGGACCCAAAGACAGTCAAGAAAGGACAATTACACTCAATCCAAAATGCAGAATCCACCAATCAAGGTGCAGTTTTGGTGGAAAAGAGCAGCGACACAACAGGATCTTTCCAGACCTGATTAGACTGATCTAGACTGGTCTAACTCACAGCTACACAGGATAGAAGTTGACAAAAAAAAGAGAACAATTTGGTTTGTTAGTGTCCCAAAACAGTTTCTATATCTTCAGATCCAAGATTAAAATTTTAAATCCTGTTTTTTGGACCCTCCAACTAAACAAGTCAAACTTTTGTCTTTTTCTGGTGTCATAGTTCTGCAAAAATAATGATCATCTGCAGGTGCAGGTCCCAAAATAGTAAAACCACAAAAATCGAATGTTTCTCAGCTAAAATGCCTCCTGCTGCAGGAGGAAACTTCTCTGATGCATCTGACTCACTCGATGTTCAAGGACAGAGAATAAAACCGGACATAAAGACATTTAGATTCTAGAAAGTTCTTGGGGCAGAGGTCTTTTTAGATTATTATCTCATTGGCTAAAAAACCCCTTTATGTAACACCATCGTCTAAAGACTCGCCTCCATCATAACGAAGTCATAACTCATCTGCGAACGTCACCTCACCTCATTCTGTCTCTCACCTCTTTGTCGGCCTTCTGCACTTTGGCCTCGGCGTCGTACCTCGCCTCGTCGATCTTGTCGATGGCGCCGTGGAGCTTCTTGCAGATTTCCTGTCGATTCACAAAACAAACACCTTGTTAACAAGTTAAACACGTTTAATCAGCTGTTGTGATTTAATGATGAAAGAACTGAGCTCTGCTGACTCCATCATGAAAACTCTTCCTCAATCAATAAAACTCAGCTGTGGAAGAAGAAGTACTTTGATTTTTTTACTTATAGAAATAAAATATAGATCATATGGTTCATGACTTTCTTCTGACCTCATGCGTGCATCCAGAAAGTTCACACAAAAGTTACCAAAAAAGTTTACAGTAAACGTTGCTCTATTATCATACACTACTGGTCCAGATTAGAATCATCTTTATGTTTTATTGCAAATAACTGAGTGTATTTTTTGATTGAAGTGGAAAAAATTGTTGAAATTTGGGGCAAAAACCTAGAAATGTGAGAGACAAAAAAGGTAAAACAGAACCCATGAAGTATGTCGTTAAAAGGCAGAAAATTGTGGTAAAAGACTACAGACAAGGTGAAACAAATTGCTCAAGTTTTGGGTACATTTGGTTAAAAACACAAACTAAACTCAAACTCTATGTTAAAATGGCCAAATCTAAAACAAAAAAGCCCCTAAAATTCAGATAAAGTACCAAAAAACCTGGTACTGTGAGTGAAAAACTTAATAAAGTATATATAGTAAAGAAAAAGTCACCACACAGTGTAGAAAATGTCTTTCATTTAAAGTAAAAAAACAAAAGTATTCGTATCAAAGTGCACTTTAAATGCCAAAAGTAAAAGTCCTCATGCAAATAATAAATATTCTCAAAATGTTGACTTAGATAACAAACAAAGTCTCTGGAAAAGTGAAAAATGTTGGATTTTCCACATTTTCAGTCTTAAAAACAATCAAATTTCAACAAATTATTGGTACGAAGTGTGAGCTAACAGCAGCGGCGGTGCAAAGACATCATCCTCGTCTCACCATGAGGGCGGCCTGGTCTCCGGCGGTGTCTGGGGCGGGGCAGTTCTCGGCCATGTAGGCTTCCTTCGCCGCCGCAATGTCCTTCTTCTCCTGCTCGATCCAGCTGGCTGCGATCTGAAGCATCAAACTCTGCAGGGGGGTGAAAAGATGAACACGTAGATTTTAAATAAAAAGGCTTAACGATGACGCTCCACTGACACTCAAACAAGAGTGAAGAATGAGGAGGAAAAGAAGGTGTGAGTCTCACCTTCAGATGATGCCTGCGGCTGGACGTCATTTTCTTTCCCCTGAGAGACGGAGAGCAGACATTCATCAGGACTGACGGACAGATTTAATAAAATCTCACTTTTGTCCTAAAAATTGTTAATTTAAAATAAGAATTTGACTCTTATTCACTATCCTGCGGAGTCAAGTTAAATATGAAGCTACAGCCAGTAGCTGGTTAGCTTAGCTTAGCATAAAGAATGCAAACAGGTGGAAACAGCTAGCCTGGAAGCAGATTAACCTCTTTACCTTCCAGCAGCTCTAAAGCTCACTAATTAACATGTTATATTTAGTTTAAAACGACAGTTGGCTGTTTTACACTTTGGTTTTTGTTTGTAGACAATAAACGAGATATATAGAAGACTTTTAGTACCAGGCATAAGGAGAAAAACTTTCTGCATTTTCATTTTTAGAAAAAAGTCAATATCATTTTGACTTTATTCTCAAAAAAATAAATAAATAAATCTTCCTCCTCTGGTTTGTTTTTTCTTATGCCCGGCACTAATATTCAAAGTTCAACTTTATTCTAAACGTTCAGAGTTTATTTTTCTATTTTGTAGAAAAATTATCAAACTATTCCTTTAAGATAAAATAAAATAAAATGTGGGGCAAGATTATTTTACTTTTCACAAACTCATATCTGAAAATTTACTCTGGCAAATCATTTTCACTCCTAGAAAGAATAATTTAAATTTTTTATTATCATATTAAAATATGTTATTTTTTGTTTATGTAACAAAGCGGACAGTGAGAACACTCCAGTTCAGCTTCATGCTTCGAGCTGCGTTGTTCTGCGTCTGTTAAACAAACTGCAACCGTTTAAAAAGTCCTCACAGATTTAAAATGTATTAATATCTCACAGTGAAATGCTTCGTTTTAAATATCAACAGTTATAGTCTGTGTGTCTGCAGTAACATGTTTGTCGTCACACATGCCAGCAGCAACATGTACAGCTGCTGTCATCTGAAGCTGAGCGTTGACCTTCAGACTGAACTGCTGCCTTCACATGTGTTCAGATCAGTTTAGAAGACACACTGAAGACACACCGGCAGCTTCAGCGACGTCTCTCTGTCAGCCCAGCAACATGAATAAAACAACTCAATCAGACTGACTGTCAGGAAATTATTAGAGATCAGAGATTTAGAGTCCAGCAGCGGATCGATCCTGATAACAACATTTACACAAATAAAGACTGAATTTCCTTCAGACTCAGCGTACTTTGAGATTAATGCTGACATGTCACGCTAATATTTTATGATACCAAGCCAACTCTTAATATTCAGTTGATGTAATTTTTTTATTCTCTATGATGCTTTTTATCTTCTCTGCTTCCAGAAAAAAACACAGTTTGTTCCTATTCAATTTTTTAGCTCCTATTTTCATTTTTTTTTTAAATGTCAGACATTAAATGCCTCCCTTCACCTTTATAAAGGTCGGTGAGTGATGAAAACATTGAACACTAAGATGGAAAATACAGGATTTGTTGTATTTTAATAAAATATATGACAAACTGACGCTTTTATTTTTGTGGGACACGTAGTTTCCTTGAAAGAAATGAACACATGAACCTAATTAGAGTAAATGGAGACGGTGTTCACTTAGTACACATCCAATCAGCTCATTCTAATTAACGGCTACTGTAAACTAGTCAGTCCATCGACATACACATACAGAAATGTGACATTTCTCTCATATTCAACTTATATAGCAAATAAAGTGAGAAAATTAATCAATTAATGAATAAATGACTAATGGGTGAGTATTTATTTGGGTTTAAGCAAAGCTTTTCTAACACAAACTGCATATAAACTCAACAAAATTAACTAAATATGAATTAAAATCAATGTTTCAGGACTTTTTCTCTGTTTTCCAAACAATTAGAGCCAAATTGCAATCTGTGACAGCAGATCATAACCCCCATATTAATCATTCTAATCTGAAACGGCTAATTTGTTAAGAAAAGTGCTATTTAAATAAAGATTATTATGATTATTGATGCTACAAAAGGCTACTTTCTCCTGACAGGACATGTGATATTAATCCCTGTGTTCTGTCTGAGTGATCATCACTTAGTCCTGAATTAGAGACACCATATTATGACACACTATCTGGGATTTACACTGGTGTTTAAATCCAAAACTTCCTCAGAGATTATCGGGAATTTACAGACCCGTAAATAAACAAAGTGTTTCCTCGACAGCTGAGCCTGACAAGCTGAGTCTGAGACGTCTTAAAATGGCCCCAAAATAGCTACAGTTTTTGTAAGATTAATCCAATTAATTCAATTAAAGTCAGATTATTATTTTTTTTACATTCTTGTCTTTTTGGTGAGTCTGGTTCTAGTTTGAAGATTAAAAAGACCACCTCAGAGAAGAAGAAAGAAGAAGAAGAAGAAGAAGAAGAAGAAGAAGAAGAAGAAGAAGAAGAAGAAGGAGGAAAGAAGAAGAAGGAAGAAGAAGAAGAAGAAGAAGAAGAAGAAGAAGAAGAAGAAAGAAGAAGAAGAAGAAGAAGAAGAAGAAGAAGAAGAAGAAGAAGAAGAAGAAGAAGAAGAAGAAGAAAGAAGATGTGTACTCACTCAGACATTTTGGCGGTTTGTGATCTTCACACCCTGTTCAGAGACAGAAAACACTCATCAGTTAATCCTGCGCAGACAGGTTACATAAAGCACACTGACTGAGCTGAACAGGTCCACTTGCCTCCCTGTTATCGATCAGCAACCCTTTGACCTGCAGCGCGAAACACGATACGCTTCACTATCATGGAAAACCAACTGCCAGCGATCACAAACCGGCTAATTTTGGACGGGCGGGGTCAGATGCCGGGCCCTCGCAGCTCAACAGTTGCCCCCTCTCAAGACATTTCTGCCTGGAATTTAACTTCTTACAGCGAGCCAACGATCCGAGCACGAAATGCCACCAGCAGAGGAACCAAATGTGGCGCTAAGCACGCAGTGAGAGCCGTTAACACCGATTCCAACATCCTGCAGGCATGCAAACCACCGGCTGACACCGGGCCGCATCCAGAAACTATAAAATGATGCATCCACATTTAAAAGAACGTGTTTTTGAGAATGTAATTAAACTTTAAACCGTACAGAGTCTTCATGTCCGGAGCCAGCTTATAGTTTAAAACCATCGTCTTCAGTTTTCCATCAAAACACACTTCATGAACATCTTCAAAAGATCCAAAAAGAAAACACACATTAAACTCAAAGGATCAAATCAAGAAATTTATAACAAAAATCTGAGACTTTTCCATTCGTGCACAGCAGGTCAGCTGCACATGCAAATATGAGAAATTTGTCCACAGGCAAGCAAACAATTCAGTGTATATGGAGAATTAAATTTCCAGTGAATTAATAATCAATTAATTAACATTTACATGGGTTTAAATTAAGGTTTTGTTCAATTTTTCATATATTTTATACCAAAATTTGCAGTTTTTTCTAGTAAATTATCATGAAATTAATTAGTAATAGATAAAAATAAAGCTTTACAAAACTGCTCTGCTGATTTTAGACGTTGAGATTTAAAGATTTAAAATCCAAACCGGCAAAACAAACATTCATTTTTTATTATTTTGACTTTTAAACCTCAAAATTTCACCAACACCATGCAAGCTAACAAATAATCCAATCACCATCACATCATCATTTAAAGACGAGCCAGATCGAACTCTGCGGCGTCAAAATAAAAATTTCAGTCCAAACTTTAACCTGCCTGAATGCCACGCCGTTATTTCACCTTTCAGCTCCTACAGCGTCCTTCAATAAGTCCAATAAATCTCCTTCTGTCTGATTCTACCTCCAAACATGTGCACACAGCCTCCAGAGGTCAGAGGTCACACCTGCAGCAGCACCTTCAAAAACCAGTAAAAAGCACCTGAAGTCCCACCTGCCGACCGGCCCTCAGTGTCTGTATTGTTTCCTACCGGAGCGAACGGAGCCGAGCCGCAGAGACTCTCACCTACTGAACGTGACGAGGAGGAGGAAGACGAAGAAGGGGGGGAGACACTGCCAAGTCCTAAACAGTAAAGATTAAACAGGGTATATAGGGTGTGAAGTGCTCGCTCAGCAGAAAGTCAGCCCTCTTTATGGTAGCAGAGCCACTTCAGACCAATCGGCCGGCAGGCTCCAGAAATACCACCCAGAACTCTCCGAGGAACCTCGTAAATTTCTGCTGCAGGAAGTCGCCTCCCAGGAGTGGAGACTGAGGGAACGCTATCAGGTTCCCCCCGCACAGAGACGGGGGAAAGGATGAAGCGATTGTTACACAACCGGCGGCGTGGGGGTAACATGATTAACGCTCACAGACTCAGTTTCCTTTATACCAGCAGCTTAGCAGGCCGCTGGTGAGAACAAGTGTGTAAAGCTGTTAGTCACACACACACACGAGGAGTCGATTCTACTGAAGATCAGCTCGAGTTAATGTGAAGCTTCAGTCTGAGTGAAAACAAGTCAGGTGGATATTAGAGCGATTAATCGATTAGTTGACAACTAATAAATGAATCACCAGCTGTAAATAGAAAAGAAAAAGTCAAAATTCTCTGATTTCAGTTTCACAAATGTTAATATTTTCTGTTTTTACTCCTCACTGACAGTAAACTGAATGTCTTTGAGTTGTGGACAAAACAAGACGTTTGAGGACGTCATCTCGAGCTTTGGAAAACTCTGATCGATATTTTTCAGCATTTTTATTGACCAAACAAATGATCAATTCATCACTAGTTACAGTCCTGGTTAATATGTTCCAAAGTTACAGACTTTTTAGTGTTAAACCTCTTTGTGCTTTGATTTAGGAGGAAAAAATGCATTTGTTATTGTTTGTTTTGACAATAGTATTTTGTATTTTGTCACACTTAATTTGTCACGTGTGATAAATGTTGGGACGCCCTCAAAAACGAGATGCTACATCTCAAGCGGTTTAATCCTTCTGAATAAAAACATTTTGAATATATTTTTTGGTGTATGAAAGATGTTTAACATTTTGTAAGCATCGCTTAACCGATGGTTAATTTTACCAATGATTAATTTGGAAAGACCTTTTAATTTGTAAGAAAACATTAAAAAATGTACTTATGTATTTGTTCAGAAGTGTAATCAGGAAAATGTAATCAAAAGCATTCAAAGTAAAAGTACTCAATGTAGTAAAATGTCTCTGTGACTGTTTTCACTATTATATCTGATCTCATGAGATGATTGTGACTCCTGCTTTAATGTAAAAGCAGATTTTATGGTTGTAGTTGGTAAGATATGATTTTTTTTACAAATACATTCGAATTATAAATTATAAATATTTCAAAGGAAAAGCAGCAAATCTTCCCATTTGTGAAGCTGGAACCATGAAATGTTTCACATTTTGAATAAAAAAATCATCAAAGCCAATTCATTTTCTGCCACTCGATTAATCTACTCAGCTGAATTTGTACATTTTTACATGTTTGTGTGCAAAACAAAACTAACTAAATCTAATCAGTAACTAAAGCAGTCAGATAAGTTCAACATTTCCCTCTGAGATACGGTGAAGCTGAAGTATGAAACAGCATCAACTCGCTCTGTCTGATTCAGGCTGCTGAAGCTTCATATTAACTTCAGATGAAGTTGAATTTGGTGACGCATCAACCAGCCAACAGCCTGAGAAAAGTGATGTATGATAATCAACACACTGCAACTGAGGAAAACCCACAAAACAGACAAAACACAAGAAAACTGGACCAGGGTTTATAACTCATGAAGGTACTGAAGTCGTCCATGCATAAGTAGTGTTGGAAAATGAGCAAAAATGTGAGTTTTTTAAATGGGAATACAAATATATCCTGGTCATGTTCGTTGCTTTTTAGTTTTCCTTGCAGACAGCCGTCATCAGTGCTACTCGCTAGAGGCTGACATTTGTTCGGGAATCCCACGGGTCACGGGATTCCCGCGGGATTCCCGCGGGATGGGAGTCAACTTTACTATTAATCACGTGATTGGGACGGTACGGGAGTAAAAAGTTAACGGGAGCAGACGGGAGCGGGAATCAACCAATAGGACACGCACACCGAAAAACATATGACAGACCCACCGCAATTTTTGTAGTTTTTTTTTTCCATAAGCCTGCACGGCAACGCAAGTCAAAAGAACTACATGGCCCAGAAGCCAACAGTGCTTCTGGCCGCTGCTTGCCTGCTTCCCGCTGAAAATTAAAAACAGCGATGGAAGGAGCAAGCAGCAGCAGCACACAAGCCGAAAAACTTGAACTACAACGTAGGGGTGGGCGGTATAAACGGTATAACGGTAGAAACGATATGAATTTGGCCAACGGTAGAGATTCTGACTATACCGGCTGACCGCAATATAAAGAAGTAATCAGGTTAGCAGGAGAAAATTGTAATGTTTGTTTTTTACCAGGGCTGTCAAAGTTAACGCAAATTCCTTTTAACGCTAATTTTTTAAACGCGTGTTAACGCACGTTCTGTTATATTGGCCTGATCAATAGTTTGAATCAGCAGCTGGAAATGAATCAGCTGACAGCTGCGAAGACGTGAGCTTCTGTCACCCGACAATGTAAACGGGCTTGTCTGTGTAAGCGACTGGCTCAGCGCATAGAAACAGAATAAGAGGAGGGAGACGAGTGACTGCTGATCGAGCTGCAGCTCCACCTGAAACCAGGTAAAAGTTAAAATAAGTCTGAGCAGAGAGAGGGAGAGAATATGGACAGATGTGTCCACTTGATATAAAAAACTTTCATGATCATGACATGTCTCCTCCACAAAAACGTTTGTGACTGCGCTGCATTATTATAAGTCATGATGAAGAGTCCAGACGCTGTCTCTCCTCTTCATCTCCTCGGTGTGTGTCTGTGTGCAGTTTGTTGTCTGCTGTGGTCTAAAACATCCTCACTGATGTAAACTGTCAGAGTGACACTGATGTAAATGATCCTGCTGCATTAATACAAAAACACGAATATCCTGCATCGTTTGATCATTATATTGACTGAGCTGAATAAAGGTGAGGATTTTTCTCATCAGAGGACAATATTTTATTAAAGAAATAAACTATTGTTAACAATAATAATACTAAATAAATAAATAAATAAATAAATAAATGCAAATAAATAGTAACATTTTCCTAAAATACTGTTTTTAATTTTCTGTTACATTGTTTGGAGAAAGATCCGTTACACAGCTTCAAAATTACTTCCTTTTTTTTTACTATGTTTTGAAATGTGTTTATTCTGCTGCAATGTATCTGCTACGTGAGTATGTTCAGAAACAGTCATTTTGACATATATATACAGAAGAAAAGAATGTATCACAATATATACCGTTACCGCACATGCTTCAAATTATACCGCAATATAAATTTTAGGCCATATCGCCCAGCCCTACTACAACGTAAAGTAAGAAATAACGACATTTCTGTTAAGCTAACTGAACTACTGGGGAAGTCGCAAATATTAGCTAACTTCGTTAGAGTTGTGTGTGATGACGTTAAAACGACGTATGTGGCTTGTAAAACCTGCTTGGTTTTAATCAAATACACCAGTGAGTCTGGGACGAGTGGACTCAAGAGGCACACTTGCAGGGCAGATTCCGGGAAAAATCAGCTCAGCATATCTTCATTTGTCAAACGGAAATTACCTAGAGACTAGAAGGAAAAAAAATGGGAGCGGTACAGGAGTGGGAGTCATTCTGAATGGGAGCGGGATGGGAGTGGGAGTCACTTTACCGGGAGTGGGATGGGACAGGAATTTTTTTTCCCCTCTGGCCCGGGATTGGGACGGGACACAAATTTTCTCTGTGGGAGTGGGACGGGACAGGAATGAAAATCCACTCCCGTGTCACCCTCTACTACTCGCAGTCTTTCTGTATTTTGTTGTGTTTTCTCAAATATGCTGTTAAATTAAGATGTTCATTTGTTTGTGTTTTGTCTCTTTACATGTGTTTTGCAGTGTTGCTGAGCTCTCTGTGCCACCGTACAACTGTAATCAATTGTGCTTTCAGGGGGGTGTGAGGAGTTTAAGAGGTTAAACAAAACTTTATGCATTAATACAATTAAAGAGTAAAGAAAGAAGGAGAAAATTCAGTCACTCACCATTTGAAGAACTTCATGTCGCTCCAGTTCTGTTTGTGATGGAGACGTAAAACTGTGCTTTGGTGTAAATATTCAGCGAGAAGCTGCATTTCATGGCTTTCATGAACCGAGGAGAGATGATGTGCAGGAAGATGCAGCAGAGAGAAAAAGGAGAGAAAGGCTCTCTGCTGACATCTGGTGGTTTACTGTGAGCATAACGCTCAGGTAACTAGAAAACAAAACTACAGTTTGCTGCTCTGCTATAAGAAAAATATGTGTCTAAACCCTGGAAACAACTATTAGTTATTTGTCTGTATTTATATGTAAGACTTTACGTCTGTGGAAAACACCACAGATTCAGATCAACATCAACATCTACGAGAATATAAAGTGACTTTTAGATCACTCACTCAGTTAATGAAACAAAATCCAAGCAAATTCCAACGACAAAACCTCCAAACGTGGTCTGTAAAAAAAAAACTGCAGGGTGACAGCGTTGCCTTATTCCAAAAACAAATTTAATGGCACGATTTTTGTTCAATTGATGTAACAGTGGAAAGAGAAAGTGAAAGTCTTTAGGAAGTCTCGAACATCTTCTTCCTGTCAGCTTTGTCCTCAATGTTCTTACGCCAGTCGCCGACACCATCGGCAGCCTGAGGGACAAACAGACCCAACACAGTGATGCAGCTCACGTTGTCCAACACTGAGTTAATGTCTCCGAGTAAAGAATCTGGGGCAGCGTCTCACCTCCTCTTTGACCTCCTTCTTGACCTGCTTCAGGTTGGCTCTCAGGTCCATGGTCACCTTGTGTTTGCCTCCCAGCAGAGCCTGCAGCATGGCATCAGCGGACATACGCACCTTCTTCAGGGCGGTTTCTTCACTCCGGCCAGCTCGACCACCTTCAGCTTCAGCTCCTCGATCTGAACAAACGCACAGAGGCTCAGAGACCAAACACAGCTGACGGATGCAGAACTGAACCCACATCAGTAAGAAGCCTGACGTCTAACAGCAGTTTCATGTTTCTTCAGTGAGTCGAGGTTTCTTTAACGATAACTGACTCGACACCACTGGAGGGAACACAGCAGAAGTGTCCTCTTGGACCACAGATAAAACAGGCCCAATATCCAGGACAAAGTGCCCTCTAGAGCGGTCAGTCAAAGACTGGGTCGTGACCCACAGGTGGGTCACAGGAGATTTTATTTGGGTCCCCAAATAAATAGAAGACTACGGAAGAAATTCTGCAAAAATTAAGATTTATATCTGCAGTGTATCTTTTATAAAGCATTTAAAATATGTGCATTGTTTTACATTCTTTTACTACTACTGTCAGGAGCCTGTTAATTCAGCATAAATGCTCTTATTTTATCTCATTTATGAAGCAGGCTGAAATGTCCTACACTGCAGAAATTTAGTCCAACTCAGACTGAAGTTTTAAAAAAGTTTTACCAACTAATCATGTTTTGTTGAGATAATTTACTTTTCGTATTTAGACAAACTTGAACCTCTGAGTTTTAGAAACCCTCCAAAAATTGAATTAAAAAAATTACTGAGTAAACTTGATGAAGTGAAAGTGAATAATGGTTCATATTTTGTAACTTTCACTTAAAACAATTTAATTTTCAAGCACCCAAATGATGACAAAGTTCTCTGTGAACAATTTTTGAAATACGTTTTTTTTCTGAGTTTCTAAACTTCTTTATTTCAAAGAAGATAAATACATTTTCCAACTGGGTCAGCAAAATATGTTTTAGTTTATTTAAAAACGTATGAGTTTGCAACAGTTCTGCACAGCTTTGCAACTTTGCAACTTTTCCTCATATTTGCCCAAACATCACAGCTTCCTATGAGTTCTACCAATCACAGCGACCCCTCGTGCAAACGTCGTGCACATACGTCTCAGTGAACTGACTGGATGTTTTATTATTTACTACTTTTTAAAAGAGAGAAACGTCTCTACCTCCTTGTCTGTCTTTGCCACTTTGGCCTCGGCGTCGTATCTGTCCTCATCGATCTTGTCGAGGGCCTGGTGCAGCTTCTTGGCGATTTCCTGTTGATATGAAAAAAGAATTCAAACAAACAATCTGCTCCCGTGCTCTGCAGGACTCAGAGTGAAGTTTTATTTTGTGTGTGTTGTGTTTTTACCTGCAGAGCAGCCATGTCTCCGCTCATGTCGGGGGCGGCGCATTTCTCTGCCATGTAAGCTTCTTTGGCGTCTGCGATCTCTTTAGCTTCCTGCTCCAGCCAGTTAGCGGCGATCTGCAGCATCAAACTCTGCAGGACAAGAACACAAAGACTCTGATGTTATTACAGAGAAAGCTGAAAGACGTCTTATTTCTGTGATCAAATGTTTGACACACGGCAACATTACAATCTCATTAAAGTCCTGTTAATGTTAAATGTTACCTTGAGATGATGCCTGCGGCTCGATGTCATCTTCTTTCCCCTTTAATTAATGAAAATGTCACATTAATAACAACACACAGAGACTCTCACAGAAATTTATCAAAAAATGTCGAGTGTCAATAAAATATAGATTCTTAAGAACTGGACCAACTCATGTCGTACCAAAAAAAAAGATTAATACCAACACTCTTATCCTAATGATTTGGTGAAACTTTATTCTTTAGGGATTAAGATACATGAAATATATGTAATTTATGAAATATTTTTTGCTTTGTCTCTCCAGTCTTGTTCCAGACAAGAATTCACAACTTCAAACAATTTAAAAATGCACTAAAAGCCTTCAAAATCTAAAACTATTATCATCATCTGTTTTTAAATTGATTTTTCAAATTCAAAATAATATTGGTATCTCTGTTGCTCTTCTCTGCTGTCACATTTTGTCTTATATATTTATATTTATATTTATATCTTTATCTTATATTTTCCAGCATAACTGAAGAGTAAAGTTGGATCAGATATCCAGAATGTGTCTCGGTAGGAAGTAAAACTTTGAGTTGGTTCAATATTTCCAACAGAATAAACTCATACTCACTCAGACATCTTGACTTCTTTTTAGTTTCAGATTCTGTAAATAAACAGAAAAATCAAGAAGTTTAGAACAATTAGAACAAAAGTACTGAACAGTTACAGCTGAGTATCTGATAAATCATAATAATCAAAACAAACAAAATGATGAAGGTCAGTACTGAATTCTTCAAATTTAATTAATTCACCAGGAGCAGTTTCACATATCGTCTTTGTACCAATGTTGGAACGAAGCAGCTCCAGTACAGCCGATAATAATAATATCAAGGTTTTTTGATCAGAAAAGTTTATTTATTTTTAATCGTTACAAAATTAACTACAACTTGTCTTTAACACAGTGCACATACAAGTTAAAACAGTTTATTTTTTACAGGTTAAAATATTGTTTTCTATAAAAACCTTTATATTTAATTCAACAAAAATTATTTTAAAAAATAAAATTGTAAAATAATATAATAATAAAATGTTTCATTTTAAACAAATGTACAAGAATTTGTTGAAATAAAGTATTAAAAGAAAAAAGAAAAGATAGTTTTAAAAGAGGAAATATCTTATTTGTTACAGACGAGTCAGTCATTATCAACTATTGAATTAAAACGATTAGCTGATAAATTAAGTAGACGTCTGTTTTTCCACTTTTTTTAAACCCCATTTTCAGTTGAAACAAAAAAAAAACTATATCTTCAGATTTGTTGTTTTTCATTTTTTAAATATTATTACAACAAAATTCACAAACAAAATTCTTAAAACCAAAATTTAATCTCAGTTGTCTTTTTGTTAAAATATATTCTTTTATTTCTAATGCTCTTTTAAACTTTCTGATGAATTATTATATATATATATATATTTATCTGGTTGTTTTACCTTCCCTTTTAAAAGCACTTAATAAAATAAAATAAAAAATAAACACAAATAAAATATGATAAAATAATAAGATTTATTCTTCCTGTCCTCTGTGAAGAAAACTGTTCCTGATGGTTCTGGAGACTAAAATTAATCTCTGAGCAACATTAAGTAAAAATTCTGTCAGAGCTCTCAGTGTTGGCCAAACTGTGGTCTGAGGGCCTCTGGGGGCCCTTCTGCCGGTCCAAGAGGACTCGTGTGTATTTGGTCATTTAACTGTTTTAAAAATAGAAACCTGAGTATCCATATTATTGACCAGAGACCTGATCCAATCAGGTCAGCTCTAATCCTGGCTCAGGGTCAAAGGTCAACGATGACATTTATGGGAACATGGGGAGTATATTATGTCGTCTGACAGGACAGGTGAAGTAAATAAATGTGCCAACACTCAGTCATCTAATAGTTAAAATAAAATAAAATCCAGCATTTAAAACCAAACTACATAAAGATTTTGACTCATTTTAACTCAGGCGACTCATTTTCTGGACAAAATAAAACTTCAGCAAACATTCAATGAAACAGATTTTAAAAAGCTTTTCTGACGTGCAGGACTTTGTTTCTGGATTCTTTTATTCTTTATTCTAATTATTATTATGTAATGTCAAACGTTCTTCAGTTTGAAATATGCTGACAGTGTTTGCAACATCAGTAATTACTGATGTAATCACCTGTCAGGAGTAATCTGATATCCAGGTTATTTTTCACTTGAACGTAACTGGATATACCAGCAGTTAAATGAGGAACCAAAGACTTTTACACGAATGTAAAACATTTTGATTCTGTAAATTATGGAAAACGATAAAACAAAGCATCCATGACTTCATAAGGAGGCTGCAGAAGTGGTCTGACTTAATGGAAGGATTAGTAAGCGTCTGGTTTAGAAAAATGTTCACTTTCAGCTTAAAAACTGATTCATAATTCTGTAAAACTCTTTTTGGAATCCCAACAGTGTTTTACACTTTGTTACTGTGTCATTTTAACTTTTTGTGAACTTTAGAGAAGATCTCCGCTCATGATACAATGCTAAGATAAGAATTAAATGAACATTAAATAATAAAGTGGACCTAAGTGTAATAACATCCACTTTTTTGTAAACTGAAAATATCTTGTGACATGATCACTGAACTCTGAACTTTTTTTAAATATGGGATTATTACTTGTATATAAACAGAATAATAAATAATTTCCTCAAAAGTAACTGGACATATCAGCTGCTAAACGAGACAGAAGGAACCAAAAACATTTATACAAGCTTAAACAAAGCAGCCAGACTTGCATCAAGTATTTGATGGAAAGAAAAGTGAGCATCTGGTTTAGAAATTTAGGAAAATCCATGCTTAAATCTTCACTATTAAAATAAAATTGATTTCCAACACTCCAACGCTCTTTTTGGAAAACCTACAGTGTTTTTCTATGGACATGGGAGCTGTGTAGTTTAAATTTTTGTGAACTTGGAGAAGATTTCAGCTCATGATACAATAGTAGGGTGTAGATAGAGGGCTCAGCACACTTAGGTCCTCATATATGCAAGAATTAAACCAATATTAAATACTTAAATTGGACATAAGTGTAAAAAAATCCTCTTTATTCACAGTTTTTGTGAACTGAAAATATCCTGTGACACAGCCACATCATCAAATTTGTTAATACATTATTATTACTTGATTATAAATAGAAAATAAAATGATTTCCTCTAACTGACGGTGATCTAATCTGGTAAAAAACTATTATTTAAGTTTAAAGTCTTCTCCAACCGAGCATCACCCTCACTTTAGCTACGAAATAGTAAAAAGAGTTTCTCACCTACAAAGTGACGAAGAGGAGGGCTGCAGAGACTGACAGAAGGACAGTGAAAAGTGAAATCTGTCGGGGGTATATATATGAGCTTGGACCAGGATTTGGAGGTTCCTCTTTATGGCCATGAGGAACTCTGAGACCAATCAGGCCAATGAGCTCCTGAAATACCTTCATCCTTTGACCGCTCACCTCGTAAATTCTGCTGATGTCTGGAGCTGTGCTGGTCTGGTGGTCAGCAGTCCTCAGTGGGACAGTGGGACAGGGTCATGAAGAGATCTGGAAAAGAGTCGAGAAAAAGAAAAGATTACAACTTAATGAGGTTCTTGGATAATAAAGCTAAAAGGTAGCATCATTATAATTTAGAAAAATGTTGGTGATATATTAACAAAACGAGAGGCATCACTGTTAAAAAATATATTTTGGCTACGTAGCCTTTACAGCGAGAGCTTCCCAGTTTTGGAACATCCTTAGATTAAAAACTAAACACCCTTCTTGCAGCTCCTTAAAACTTGGTTTTGCTTCCTGCGTTTGTCAGATGTGTCTTCTCTGCCTTTACCTCAGTCTTGTATAATAAAACGTGATATGATCTTGGCATGTTTTAACTGCTCACTTTTCAAATGTCCTCCTCTGTATGTTTTGCTTAACTTCTTTTAGCTTTAAATCCTGTTTAGTTTCTTCATGGTTTGACTTTCTTCTGTTCTGATTTTACATGTTGTTTGTTTTATTGTTGCTTTAATGGCTCATCTAATATCCAGTTACAGGGCAACAGCTGAAAATGAGCCTTTTGGCTAAAACTGGCATATTTACAGTGATGCTGATTAATGTCTCCATGTTTGTCACAGTTAATTAAAATTTTATACAAAACTTGGCAGCAAAAAGAAGCAGCTAACAAAGATGTTAAAGGTCCTATAAAATTACAGCCAGGTCCAGGAATAATTTGGGCAATGCTACAAACTCCAACAGCTAGCAAGGACAGCTAACAAACTGACAGCATGGAGGAGTTCAGCTTGCATTTTTTTCCCACCAGGTTCTCAAACTGTGTCGATTTCATTTTGTGGAGTTATGCTGTGTTCATGGCACGGAGACAGGAAGTTAGAGATTAGATATATTTCTATGTTCTGCAGGTATTTATGTCCTGGGGCAATTTAAGTTTTGTCTTGAGGACCAAACGTTCTGTGCATAGTCACTATTGCACTACACTGATTAAATTGATGGTTTATAGTAGATGTGAGACAGCCATGCTTTTTTTGCAGGCACTTTAAACACCGAGCATCATTGCAACTTTACAAATAATCCGAAGAAAAAGCCCCACGTTTCCTCGGTGTAGCTACAACTTGGATGTTGATGTAAAACTATTAACAAGTCAAAAATAGTTTTACAGTATATGATTGCAACATTAGTCTGAAAATCAAGTTTTTTACTGTAATGACAATAACAGAACTGCATTTTACCCTCAACAATGAACACACAGTTTAAGAGATAAAAGCTTGAACTCTTGTTATAAGAGACGTTTAAAGACGAACCTTATTTGTTGCTGTTTTGCTGCTGCAGCTCATTCTGGATTCAGACACAGCATCTGAAACACAACGAGGACAGAAATTAACAAACAAACAAACAAAAACATTAAATACAAAGATCAACAATTTAATATTTGACCGCAGGTAACAACTACTGTTAAAAGATTTCTGCACATGAAACCTTCAGTGACTCAAAAAACACACAATTACAAAATCACTCACCTTCCGTTTAACTGAACAGCGTCCTCTGATCAATACAGTTGATCAGGAAAGAATCATGTTTTTATCAGTGGAAGAACGACACCTAATAGTATTTAAATGACATAAAAATGTCATTTAAATATTATAGAGTCAGCTGAGTTAATAAAGAAGTTTGACATCATCCACCCTGCTCAATCAGTAATGATTAGTGATAAACTATTAACCACTAATCAAACTGACTGGGTATAAGGTCAAATAAAATGCAAATGTGTTGGGAAAAGTTGCCAATTAAATTAAAATGTTAGAAAGAAGTGTTTTCTGAAAGTGTTCACTTTAAAAAGTGTTTAAAAATGCAATAAAAAAGAAATAAAAACACAATCAAAAAGGAGATAAAAACAATTAGTTAAGCAAAAAAATAAAATGTAAAAGAGACAAAAACATTTAAACGAGCACAAAAATACAATGAAAAAAAGAAAAAAGTTTCACAAACTGTAGTAATCTGCTTTTTTGTCAGGTGTTGTAAGGATGTTGTGATTTAAAGAATCTGGCTGGACTTGCTTTTGTCTCCTCCTGTCCAACATGAACATGATCTGTCCCGAGACGTTTGCAGACTGAAAACAGTTTGAGGACAGCGGGTGTTGGACATGAAGTCCTCTGCTGACACCGTGTGGTCGCTGCAGGCAGCAACATTTTACTTCAAGTCCCCGTGTAAGCAACTACAGGCAGTATGCACACATTTAATAAATGGTTAGTTAGACGCTATAATGTCTTTATATCTGCTTTACAGTGCAAATGAATCAGAGTGTTATAAAACATTTATTACATGTGTCATGCTTAATGTCACACAATAAGAATTTGTGTCCATCTTTGTATGTATGCAGGACTAAAGTAGTAATTTCCTGATCTCAGAAAGGCTCAAAACTTTCAGAGAAAATGCAAAAAGATCATTAAAGTACAGCTATTTATATATAAATTATTATACATATGTTATATTATATTATACAAACATGCTTTGTTGAAGGTAGAGTCAGTAGGATTTGTCTGAGCTGTTACTAAAAGTATCAGGACGTCAAACATCAGCGTGTTTTTGCTGGTGTGGTAACTCACAGCAACAATGATGAGCAATAATAAAAATAATAAAAACATACAGGCAGACGGCTGCAGAGTCTCTGCAAACACACAAACCAGCACATGCTTCTAGTGGGTCATAAGTGATGATTTAAAGGGATTGTTTTTATGAGTCTATACATAGTTTTCTTGAGGAGATTCTGCAAATGATTAAATTACTTTAAAGGCATTCATTAAAATTTAAAAGACAAATTTATATGATACATGGTATCTAGAATTGTAAAAATCTATTTGAAAAACTTGAGCGTGGAGGTTCATGTTCAGTTAGAGCATCTAGTAAACTCAAAGGTCCCATGATCCTCTTCAGTGAGAGGGAACATGCTCAGGTGTTATCGCATGAACCACAGGTCTCAACAAACGTGTGTAACACAGTAATGTCTCAGTCATTTTGTGTTATCAGAATGTCTTTTTTGCTTTTCGTTTCACGTCCTTCACATCAAGATTTCAGGTGATATAAGATAAACAGTGACAAAGTCTGCACATGGAGGACGTCAGGATGGATGTACTGTAAAAAAAAAAGGCTGAGACAACTTAAAATTTCAGGGCAATGAACTGCAATAGATTTTTGAGTTTTGAGCCCAACTCAAACTCTTTTTGAAATAAACTTTATGAAGTTTTGCTGACAAAAATATATAGATAATAGATAATTTACTTTTTTTCTTTAGATAAACTTGAATCTTTGATCTTTAAATACAGTGTTTTGAGTTTCTAAAATTCAAAGCTTTAAGTTTATCTAAAGGAGAAAAGTAAAGATCAGTAGTATTTGGTTAAAACTTTTTCAAAACTTAAGAATTGGAGTTAGGCTCAAAATAAAAAAAAGTGTGGGTCAAATAAACACAGGACTTTCACTCACGAGACCAAGGAACAGTTCACCCCAAAATGAAAAATACATATTCCTCCTCTGGCCTGTAGTGCTGTTTATCCATCTAGATAGTTTTGGCTTGAGTTGCAGAGCTCTGGAGATATCAGCTGTAGAGATTTCTGTTGGTCTCTCTCCAATATCATTGAACTAGATGGCACAAGTCCTGTGGTGCTCGAAGCACCAAAAAATACAGACATCTCTAAGGTCGACATCTCCATAACTCTGCATGTCAAACCAAAACTATCCAGAAGGATAAACAGTTCTACAGGCCGGGGGAAAAATATGTATTTTTTAGTGTTCGGGGTGAACTTGTCTGAACAGTTTTGGTGCCTAAATCTAACCAACAATGTTAACCTCAACAAAAGTCACGATGATGACGAAGGCTACCTGACAGAAACGCAAAAACTGGACTTTGGCGTGTGCACTGAACGCTGTTTGACGGAGTAAAGTCATGTTACTTGTGCACAGATTGAAGAGACCTGGTTGGTTGATCACGTGATAACGCGGTCATAGACGGCGTCTGAAGGTGGTCAGATAGGGTCAGAAGCTCTGCAAAAACTATCAAGTTTAACACCTTATCATAGATATGTTGTTTTGTTTTTTCATTTGAACTCGGCATAAAAATATTCTCCTGAATCTATTAGGCAAGAATTACACAAGGACCAGTCAACATTCACTTTTCACAGCTCCCTGAACACTATGTAATGAATAATATACAGCGAGCAGGTCATTAAACGTGAAATAAACCCTGATTGGTTGATGCATTTCCTGCTTCAAGTCTGTCAGGGTTTATTTTGTAATATGACCTGCTCGATGTACATCAGCCTGCTTATCACACGGCTACTTACTAAGGAAAATTAAATTAAAATTTTGTTCTCTTTTATGGACTTGATTTTCTTGCTCCTCCAGTATGATCAGAACTGCGTCCATAGCAACAGTCTGCTATTCATTAATGACCTTAGAATGCTGTAACTGTCCAATCAGAATCAAGTATTTAACAAAGCCGTGTAATAAAATAAAAATATTATATAGAAACTTGTAACATGGATATTGTGTCTCATCCTTCACTGACATGCACAGCACCACAAAGAGCACAACACAACCTCGTTAAAGCTTGAAACCACCTTCAAACAGAACTGAAGTTCAGTGACTTTGATCTGCTGCTGCATCCTGATGCTTCTCTGAAAATTCAGGATTTTTTGAAGTTCCTAATTGTTTGAATTTTAACAAAATGTCTAAATTAATTTTGCAAAGATACTTTTGTTACAGCAAACATTGATTTTCATTTAGGTCACTGACTCTGATAATTAGTTCTGTTTCAGGGCAGGATTTTCTTTAACGTTTGACAAAAACAAGCAGAAAAACAAGCTAAATGTTGCTCTCGTGAACTTGTTTAAACACTTAAATTTGATCAAGGCGTGTCATGCGCTTCGTCTGCCGTGTCGTGTGTCACTGAGTCAAAGACAGAATACCTCATGACAACAGATGTAGGAAACAAAACACATTTATTACAAAAACACTAAGAGCAGGAAGATGTCAAAAGTGAACATCAGCAGGAAACAGGAAGTCACACTCCAGAATAAAAGTCTGATATGAGATAGTATCTTTAAATTAAGAGGTCATTCCTAATCTAAACCACTCGCTGTACAAATGTACAATAACAGACCAAGCTGAAACTGGCAGATTTAATGAAACAAAAGGTATTTCAATGCAATGAAAAATTCCAGAAATTCCATAAAAAGTGCTAGTGGCGGGACTACAGGAGTGGAGTTAAACTGTTTAGGAAGTCTCGAACATCTTCTTCCTGTCAGCTTTGTCCTCAATGTTCTTACGCCAGTCTCCGACTGCCTCTGCAGGCTGCAAGACACAAACAGTTCACAGTCAACACGAGTATCTGTTTCCACTCTCTGTGCCCGTCTGACTGCCCTCCTGTACAAAGACTCACCTCCTCTTTCACCTCCTTCTTGACCTGCTTCAGGTTGGCCCTCAGGTCCAGGTTGACGGTATGTTTGGAGCCCAGCAGAGCCTTCAGCATGGCGTCGGCGGACATGCGCACTTTCTTCAGAGCGGGTTTCTTCACGCCGGCCAGGTCGACCACTTTGATCTTCAGGTCATCAATCTAAGAGGGACCAAGCCGTTTCAAGGTGAGACATTAAACATTAAAAATCCCGTTATTTATGACAGATTAATCAGTGTTCAGCAAATTCTCTGATTCTAGTTTCTTAAATGTGAATATTTTATGGTGTCTTTCTGGTTTTTTGAGGAAGTCATCTTGGGTTTTGGGAAACATTTTTCACCATTTTCTGACATGTTATGTTCCAAACAACTAATTAGTTAATAAAGAAAAAGACTGACATATTAACTGATAATGAAAAAAATCATTGGAATCATCATTGGAATGAAGTTGAGCTGATCATCAGGCTAACTGGAAAACTCTCATCAATGATCTCTGAAGTTTACCTCTTTGTCAGCTTTGCCCACTTTGACCAGCAGGTCGTACCTCTCTTCATCCACTTTGTCGATGAGGGCGTGCAGCTTTCTGCAGGTTTCCTAAAGACAGACAGACGTGACGTTTGCTTACTGATCAGAATCCCTCACTGATGGATATTATTCTTCAAACAGCTGCTAATGCTGCCTGACAGTAAACTGCTAATAATGTGATTTGGTAAAAATGGGAATTATTATTAGGATTACAATTTTTTTTTTTTTACCACCTGAACAGTGCGCACACAGTTACCGTATCTCTGGCTTTAGTTAAACAGTTTACAAAGTTTTGGACAGTCAAATAAAAGTTCACGAAATCAGCATAAAACAATGTAAAAAAAAAGAAAAAAGAAAAAACCCTCAGTGTATCATCAGGACCACCAAGACTGATTCAGCTGTGCACTTTTGGATAATTAGGCTAAGTAGCTTGAATTTAGGATAAATCCAGTCAAGTGTAAAGGAAGACCACTGAGTAACTAATTAACGTGAGTTTGATGAAATTATGAAGCTTTTCGTCTCCAGCACATAAGTTCACGCTGAAGCTGTAGTGTCTCTCACCATCAGGGTGGCGTGGTCTCCGCCAAGAGAGGGCGCTGGACAAGTCTCAGCCATGTAGGTCTGCTTGGCGGCTGGCGATGTCCTTTTTCTCCTGAACAATCCAGTTCGCCGCGATCTGCAGCATCAAACTCTGCAGGACAGATCGAGCAACAGTCCTTAATAACAAAACAACCTGTGGCAATGGATTTTAAACAAGGTCCTGCAGGTTTTAACAAGTTAAATGTAAGACTTTTTAGGATCACTGTAAATGCAGCTTGAGAACTACTTCACACTGTGCAACACATGGCCCTTTTCCATACACAGAGCTGGCCTGGCTCGACTCGGTTTGACTCGACCTGTCAGCCCAGCACAGCAGGGGTTTGCATTTCCATTACAACAAGGCTGCCCACTTGAAGGTGTGTCTTTTACCGGAAGACAAGCTCGAGAAGGCTCAAGTCGAGTAGTGGATAAACCATTCATATACATCTCTGGGATAAACACTGTTTCCTTAAATTCTTCACAATAAAAGTCCCCTGTTGTTTTGATATTTAAAGACTTTTATTATGAAGCAGCACAAACAGGAAATGTTTTCATTCGGGGGTTTCATCAGCAGTAACTTAGAATGACTCCGACGCAGCTGAAAGCGAGTATGAAACGGTAAAAAATGCAGATACCTGAAAGTATAAACGGCGACACAGGACAGAAACTACATTTCATTACATAAAGATTCTGTTCTGCTGCTGTAACACTGCAATGTTCCCCACTGTGGGACTAATAAAGGATTATCTTATCTTTAGCTACTGTGTGTAAAGTGAAGAGCATGTCTGCTTTTAATGTTGGCACAGATCGAAACACTATCAGGAAGACTTTATTAGTGTTTATTGGTTCCATATTGTTTTTTTTTTTTTTGTTACAATGTGATCAAGCTAATTTTTCCCCAAAATGCAACTGATTTTCAAGACCTGTTATATTTAAGACTTTTTAAGGTTTTTGCATGTGACTTTTTGAGAAAACTCTACGACAATAAGAAAAACAAAGCAACAACAGAAACCAACAACCCAATCAACCAACCAACCAACCAAACAAACTTAAATAACACAATAAGTTAGAGTTTAAGTTTTAATATTTCTTCAGCAAAGTCACTGTTTTAACTCTTAAGGTGTTTGAAAAATCTCAATCTTGTTTTGTTCACAGAGGTATTCCTAGGTCTATTTATTTGTCAGGTCAGGTTTTACCTCCACACCGCTACTGATCAAACAGAAATCAAAGAATATTCTTCTCCATTTAATTCAATACACCTTTTAAATTAACAACATCACAAAGATGATGCTGAGCCAGTAGAGGTAAAAACATCCACTTGTGGATGGAACCAGTTTCAAAGTCAGCAGCTGACGATGCTCCAACATCAGACACCAGTTACCACTTCAGTATATACAGTAAAGCTCATTACACACAAAGAACATTTTTACTCCCTCACACCAGCTACAACAAAATCTAACCTAACATAGGTTAAAATTTAGAAAAGTATGGCTTTTGTTGTATTATGCATCTTAAGTTTTCTGTTTCTTTCCTTTTTTCCTGTTCCATGTGTGGTCTAAGGCATTTTAATTTTACTTTCTTCTTCTTCTTCTTCTTCTTCTTTTTTTTTTTACAAAAAATGGAAAGAGGGCCTCATTTTATAGAAGGCAACAAAGAAAATGCTGAATTATTTCTAAATTTCTTTCTGACAGTTTGTAGGCAGAAGAAACTTATTCAACACATGAAACTTTCAGTCCGAAGCAGTTTTTCTGCATTAGCGGCTTCCTGTCTGCTTTTTAAACGATAAAATCTTTAAATACTATAGAACACTTTGTGTGTTTGACAGTTTCCACCAGCAGGGGGCGCCTCAGAGCTGTAAACTGTCTCAGCTGTCTCTGTCTGCTCTGACAGCAGTGATGAAGATGAACAGAGACAACTGAAACCAGTGTATCAGCTCAGTCTGAAGTCTGTTAAATAATGCAAACAACACTGGCAAAAACACGAATCAAAACCTGCACTGACAGACAGATGACAGTGGTACACTACAGAGGCATGTCATTAACTGCAGCGCTGTCACAGATAATCAATAATCACATATGTTAGAATTTAAAATCACCCAAACTACAGTAATATTGCACAAAACTGCCCCCTTTTCCTCAAGAGGCTCTTGCCTTTTGTCAGGCTGCCACTGTAAATAAAATGTTGTTCTTTATGATTTGCCTGGTAAAATAAAGGTAAAATAAATAAACAAATACATATGTCACATAAAACCAATGGCAGACTCAAAATATGGCAAAGTGCTCTTTAACGTGCTCTTCCAGTGGACACAACATGACAAGATGCCCTCCAAAGTCCACTTCTAGCAAACAAAAGGTAGTAAAGTGCCCTCTAAAGTGCCCCTCCAGAAAATGTGAATAAGAGCCATACAGGCTGCCCTACATACTAAAAACCATTTGGCCTCTATGTCCCTTTGAATAGTTAAATATTTTTTATTGTGGTAGTTACAGTACAATAAAACAATTTTAATCTAAACCAGGAACCGGAACGTTTTCACCATAAATGCATAATGGATTTTCACCACAGTGGTGCCCTTTTTATTTTTTTCATCCATCAAGGCACGCAACACAAACACATGCACACACTCTTTGACAAAAGACACACGAATTGTTGCTGGCAAGCTGCTGGCTTTTGTAATCAGATTACTGAGCAACAGAGGTTCACCAGCCCTGAAAGGTGGGTTTAAATCCTGTATTTTAATTCTACATATTGTGCTATAAATATGTGGCTCAGCTACAACACCCGTCACCTACCACACAGAAACTTTTACATAGAGCATGAATGTGCTTTATAGTCACTTTCAGAGCTCCAGTCGACTCTCCAAGTTCTCAAATAACAATGTTTATAACAGTGATGTTATCCCACTTTTTTCAGAATAGTTACAACATATTAACATATTATTGATATATTAGCTAATCAGCAGCTTTATTGTAATTCTGATGTATTATTATCAGTATCAATCACTGAACACCTGTCAGTCAATGAAGCTCAGAGAGTAAACGAACAACAGACTGAATCTGACTCTGTCGTACCTTTAGGTGATGCTTGCGGCTCGATGTCATCTTCTTGCTGTAAAACATCACAAACCACGTCGTCAGTGTCTTTGAACTAAGTCAGTTTATCACATGATACATTAATAAATGTCAACATGAACAACTGACAGATTAAATAAAATGTATTTGCTCTTTTCACTGAAGTTCTGTTTTATAAAAGTGCTGATATGTTTCATGATGTTAGTGGAGGTTGTCTTCATTTCAGATTAGGTGGTACTTTGCAGATCAGTTTTACATCTTTTCTTTTCTTTCTTTCTTTATTTCCTTCCATCTTCCTCTCATTCCTTCCTTCTGCCCTCTTTCCACCCTTCTTTCCTCTCTCCTTCTATCCTTCTTTCTTTCCTTCTTCTGCCCTTTATCTATCTATCTATCTATCTATCTATCTATCTATCTATCTATCTATCTATCTATCTATCTATCTATCATTTTCCTTCCCATCCTGCTCTCCTTTCTTTCTTTTCTTGCATCCTTCTTTCATTCTTACTTTCCATCCTTCTTTCCTTTCATTTCATCCATCTTTCTTTCCATTCTTCTTTAATTTCTTCTTTCTCTCTGTCCATCTTTCTTCTTTCTTTCCTTCCTTCTTTCCAACCTTATTACTTTCTTTCGTTTCTTCCATCCTTCTTTCATTCATCATCCATCCATCTTTCTTTCTTTCCCTTTGTCTCTCTTTCCCCATTTCTTGCTTTTCTTTCCTTCCTTTGTTCATCCTTATTCCTTGGATCCTTTCCACCGTTCTTTCCTTTCTTTCTTTTCCATCCTTTGATCATTCTCTTTCATTCCGTCATCCATCCATCTTTCTATCATAACACTTAGACACAACTTTGAACTTTAAAATGTTACTTTCAATCAAACATTTTACTGTGTCACTGATTTTTTTTTTTAATTTTCCATTGTAGTAAGTTTTTGACTTCTTTTTCCAAAACTACAAATCAATAATCAATAATTGATAATCAAGAAGCAGCACTTACTCAGACATGTTGGCGGTTTCTTTTCTTCACAGCCTGGAAAAAAACAGAGGAGAAGAAAAACTGATTGAGAGGAGGGAGAATAAACGATGCTTTCATCTGCTCTGGGTTTAAATATCACAGACCGTCCTTCCTCTGTATGAAATGTGATCTATTAAAACAGTTGATGAGCAGCTGAGTGATGACAGAGCTAAGTTTGGAGTCTGGGGTCAAATGTCACCCGCGACGCCTGTGATAAGCTCCTTTACAGGTGTTCAATACTGAATATCCTCGGGGAGTTAACACTTCAATTCCTTTCGCGGGGAAGAAACCCTCCAGCAGCAGAATGTGCTGCGGCAGCGCCTTCGCCGCCAACAGCCGGCTGTCAATAGACACGCTGCAAAAACAAATCTGTCTAAACAAGTCACTCATTCCAACGCTCAGATTTCAAGAGTTATTTTTTCTATAAATAATTCAAGGATTTAGTTTCCACCTCATTAAGCTGGACTCTTGAAACATGACAGAAACAAGATGAAAAGATCTCAGCACACAGGCCGTTTTTAAGACTTAAACAAAGACTTAATTGCTTCACTTGTTTTCAGTGTGCAAACACTATATAATATTATTCTTGCTCTGAGATCACAGAAATCTCTCAATTTTCTAGACCAAAGCTGCAGAAATGTTCAAGTAAATGGATCAAATTTCAAAACTTTACAAATTGAATGCTTTAAAATGACAATGAACTGTAAAAAAAAATCTCTGTCATGACAAACAATGGTATAGATAATGTTTCTTTAGATGTTTTTTTCAAGACCAAACCCCCAGAAATGTTAAAGTGCAGGGATCAACACTCCAAATGAAAAAATGACAATACACTGCAAATAAAAAACATTTTTTGATTAATGTTTCCTTAAATTTCCAGACCAAACCTCCAGAAACATCCAGACCCAGTGCAGAGATCACATTTCTAAACTTTCCAAGCCAGCCAAAATCTAAGACGGCTTATTTTCACTACAAACTCCTCCTGTCATTTCCACAATACTATTTAATCAAAGGGCTCTACTTGCTCTTGTTTTAAGGCACTGACTCATTTCTGACAAATTCTTGAAACAAGAACAGAAACGGACTTCGGATAAGGTACAAATATGTCGATCTGTAGGCAGATTTTGTTCTTGTTTGTGAAAAAACAAGTCTTAAAACACCAAACAACCTGCTGGGATCGATATTGTTGCAACATCCTCCCTTAAAACAACAAAATCTCATCCGCTTCTCACAAATCCAAAAGATCTCCAGCAACCAAAGACCAGAAGTAAAATCTCTAAACTTTACAAAAGAATCCAATAGTTTCAAAAGCAATCTTGGAATCAAAAAGCTTCATCTAAACTTTCAAAGGAAGCAAGAGCACAAATAGGTCTTGAAAGCTTATTAACACATCAAATGACCTACTGGGATTGATATTTTTGCAGCACACTTTCTTAAAACAATAAAATCTCAGATCCAAAAGATCTTGATCAACCAAAAAACAGAGCTGATCAGTCAAATCTCTAAACTTTACAGATGAGCCCAACAGTTTCAAAAGCAATCAAAAAACTTTCAAAACTTTCAAATGCTTTGATTTTTTTAAGGCACTGGCTCGAATTTCTGGCAAATTCCTGAAACAAAAACAGAAACCGACCTGGGACAAAGTAGAAATATCTCAATCTGGAAGGAGATTTTGTTTCTGTTTGTGAAAATAAGTCTTGGCAGCTAATTCTGACACCAGAAGACCTACTGACATGAACATTTTTGCAGCATACTCAAAAACAACAAAATCTCATCCATTACTTTCCAGCAACCAAAGACCAAGCTGAGGAGTCAAATCTCTAAAATGAAACAGATGAATCCAACTGTTTCAAAAGCAATCTCGCAATCAAAAAGCTTTGCTCAAAACTTTCCAAAACAGTAAAATGCTTCAAAAATGAGACTGAATGGTCATAAACATACAAATATAAATCTTTAGCAAAAGTCAGAAGCAAACAAATCCGCATCTCAAATCCGCAGCTCATTCACATCTCTGTGCAGCGCTGTTTCAACAAACAGTCTTCAGATGTCATCCTGCCGTATTCAGCCTTCTCCATCACCCTGGATCACATTTCACTCCACTTATTAACAAACTCAAGAGGTCAGGACTTTCAGCTCCTTAGCACTTCACCGACAGGTCTCCCCAAAAAGACTCTAACGGACTCCACTCAGCTGCTTTGTATCCATTTACCAGCTCCAAAGAGGAGGAGGAGGAGGTGGAGGAAGAAAGAGCAACTGGTCTCACCTACGAGGAGACGAGAGTCAAGGAGGAGGGCAGCACTGGCCAGTGGCAGTGGGAAGAAATCATCCCTGGGGTGTATATATACGAGGGCTCGGATATGGATATGGAGCTCCTGTTTATGGAAATGCAGGATCCTCAGACCAATCGGCCAGCAAGCTCCTGAAATATCATCATCCCCTGCCAGCTTCACCCTGTAAATCAGGCATCGCTGAGGAGGAGCTTGATATCATTTTAGGACTCCACTCTGTGCCACCAAGATGCTATAAAAGGGAGGAAAAGGACTATAAAACCATCAGAGTCCAAACGTCTAACCACATGAACATGCGAGAGATGAAAGCAGTGGGGCAGTGAGATCATTTCTGTGTTTTGAAGGTTGTTTTTGGCTTGTAATCATCAGAAATACTTGAAATTGCTGAAAATCCCAAAGTTTAAGTGATGATTAGCTAATGAAGAGTTTTTCTTTTTAGGCTCCAGTTGGTTCCCAATTCACAAGTTAATTTAAGTGAAAATCTGCTGATTCTCTGTTATAAAACCACTTGCAATGGTCAAACAGGTGTTAGGAATAATATTTAGAGTCTATTTAGAACAAAAGAGGATGATCTGACTGCTTTTCTTTGTACAGACTGCATGAAATCTGATAAATTTAGATCTTTATCAAAACCTGCTTTGGTTAAAAGTGTTAAACTTGGATTCCCAAAGAATCTCTCAACCATTATTTAAAAGATCAAATTGAAAGCCAGGTTCGGTTTTGCATCCTTGCCAGTAATTTGCATCACTTTTCATGATCTGTACACCTTTTTGTCTGATTCAAGGGTGTGTTGAGTAATCTTATTAACTGAGTCAACATCGGAAACACTAATTAGACGCAGGTTTCCCCTGGAGGTTGGCAAGAACTCAAACCCCAGCGCCTCCTTGCCTTCGCCTCCACCTACAGATTTCAGCGGTGGAGTTCAGAGGGTTTTCCCGGAGCTGCCTGACACCTCTGGACACAGGACGAGGCTACAGGTTAGCTATCAAGCTAATGAAGAGCCAAGATTTTTATGCTAATAAGCAAGACAGAGGATAGGCAAGTAGTTTGAAAGCAACTGACTACAGAATTTTTTCACACATATGCGTAAATCTGAAGGATATAATGTGATATGCACTGTATATCTGTCTTGTTTCATATGTGTACTGTATGTTTAAGCCTTTCTTATCAATATTGATGTGCATGGAATAAGTAACTCTTAAAATAATGCAATTTGAACCTTGGTAGACTGAAATAAAGTCCTAAATGTTGCTAATGTTAGCGCTTATTTAAATCAGCCTGAGTAAATTAAAAGATATTTAAGGTATTTTTTTAAGGGTTTAGGGTTAAGGGACGTGCAGCTCCTAGAAAAAAGCAAAATATCAAGCAATAAAGACACACATGAGTACCAAACTTCGAACATGAAAATACACAAGTTTAATTTTAGCAGGAACTATGTGAATTCGAAAAAGACAAACTATAAGCACTGAAGCTTTAAGATCATCCAAATGTAAAAGCAAAATTCCAGTCAACAGCTGACGACCTTTACCTTTCTGATCTACCTTTTGTAAATTGCACTAAAGGTTCCTCATTGATAACTTCACAGAAAAGACATTTAACATTGGCATGCAGCAGAAAAAAGGCCCACATAGGACTGTCCTGAATATCGGAATGAAAGGTGAGACAAACCTGTAGCGTCCGGACCCCTGTGAGCTCAGAAACAAGTTCAAAAGAGAGAAACCACCCACGAAACTTTGATATCACTTTCAAAATATTGTCCCAAATAAAGTGCTAAGCAAGCTTACATTTCTGCCATCTATAAATAT
Source organism: Lutjanus argentimaculatus (assembly GCA_034769285.1). NCBI lineage: Eukaryota > Metazoa > Chordata > Actinopteri > Lutjaniformes > Lutjanidae > Lutjanus > Lutjanus argentimaculatus. Next base: position 1,561,655 of record JAWZSL010000039.1, read on the forward strand.
CATGTAATCACCGGCTGGCCTGGTTAGCGTTTCATCTTGGATTGCAGATCCGAGCCGTGGACCTGCCCTCAGGAACCCTTCCAGACCTTTCCGTGGTCACTGAGGGCCCTCTCATATTAACACTTGTGGTATAAAAATATGTGGGCATGATGACAGGTAGGCAGGAAGGCAGATTTTCCGTGGGGATATTGTTACATCGTGACTCGGTCATAAAAACATTCTACCTGATCAAGAATGCATCCCACAATATGTTAAAGCAGTTAACAGCAAATGGCAGGTGGTTTAACAAAACATTTTAGGATTCGGTCAGTTTAGATCTACCTTAAATGATTCATGAGAGAGTTTCCTGATCTCAAAACTCTGAGATTGAGGTTTGGTGAAAAAAAAGAAACTAAAACTACTTGGTTAAGTGTTAGAAAATTAACAGTGATATTGTTTGTTGCCATACTAGCAGCATGGCAATGAAGGTTGATCTGTCGGTCCTTCACTTTGGTTCAGACTGAAATATCAACTATTGGGTTGATTATCATGACATTTTGGACACACAGTCCAGATCATCTGAGTTTTCCTCTAACACCACCAGCAGGTCACTTTTTTCACTGAACAACTGCTGGATGGACTGGCACAAAATTTGATTCAGACATTCATGTTCCTTTCGTGATAAATTGTAATAACTAGTGATTATCTCACTTTCTCAGTCAAAAACTGAATGTGACCAATAGTTTGGTTTATGACCAACTACATGCAAAGCTAACAAGATTCCCATCAGCTGCAGCTGTGCTTTGTATTTAGTACTAATTAGCACTGGTTTATGGACTACCTTTTTGAAACTTTGAGTTTGGCATTATGGGAGTCGCCATCTTGGTTTCTGTAACCAAAACATGCCAACCGACCAGAATGTGGAGCTTGGGTGGTGTTTCGCTTTGGTTTGTCCATTTGGCACAAAAAAATGGTAGCCACCAGTCACAAGTTTCTAGTATTAAAGAGAAATAGGCAATGCTAGTAAAAGAATACTGATTAATATTTGATAATGACTGTCTTGTTTGACAATTTGATCTGAGTTTAATGATCCTGGTGCAGACTGGAAGGACTCACTGACAGTTGTCCATCACAAAGTAGCCACACCCCAAAGTATACCCTGCTTAATATTTTACTTTAAACAGACCATAATTTACTAAATGAGCATAATGCTGTATTGAGGAAGACTTGAAACTAGTGATTGAGATGATAGACTTATTAGGAAACTGTTTCTCAAGGTCATAAATCCACTAAGAAGTAGGCTCATTATCTCATAAGCTTACAGACAATCAGACTTCCTTTTGCAACCAGTGGAGTCACCCCCTGCTGGTCATTAGAAAGAATACAGGTTTAAGGCTTTTGCATTGGCTTCACCTCTTTGACCCAGAAGTATCTAAACCACAGACTGTGTAAACAGTCGACGGAGCTTCCAGGCCAATGCAGATGTGCTTTCAACCTGCATTCTTTCTAATGGCCAGCAGGGGGTGATGCCTGGTTTCAAAATGAAGTCTGGTTGCTTGTAAGCTTGTGAGAAAATGGACATACTTTTCATTTGATTTATGACTTCAGTAAACAGTTTTCTAATGCGTTTATGGTCTCAATCACTAGCTTCAGTACTTCTTTCATACAGCATTATGTTCATTTTGTACATTATGTTTCCATTTAGAGTAAAATATTTGGTAAAGCAAGGTATGCTTTGCTACCATGGCATGTCCTTGGGTTCTCAGTCACATCTAAATAGGACAGAAGATAGGCTTCAAAATGGTCATTCACAAAACTGCTGTTCTTGTATCCTAGTCTCTGTTCTTTGTCAGATTAAAGTGTGTAACAGTAATTCCTCAGTAATACGCCCTAAATCATCACTGTTTGTAGTGTCTCTACCTGATCAACACCTTTGTTAGTTCACTTAGGGACCGTCAATAAATTACTGTTTGACTGACACAAAACCAATGTTTGTTTCAATCCCTTTGTGCTAACCCATATTAATAAAAATGATGAATAAAAAAATATACTAAACTGGTCTCATGTAGCACACCTATTTTAAATGCTATTGTAATTTATTTATTTTACATACAAATTTGAGTAGAAAATAATAGTGTTTTTTTTCACGTGAGTTAGTCATGTGAGTTATTGACTCTAAATCAATATTAAATTGTATTTTTACGGATAATATAACATATTAATATTAAAATTTTAATGTAAAATTTGCTCCTTGTACTGTTACGCGGCTGCAACTGTGACTAACATTAGACTTCCCTGCAGATTCTCGCCCATGATTTTGCTGAGGCATGCACTGCTACATCCTGCAAAACCACACCCACACAGACGAAATATAATGTTTTTAGGGTGTCCCGTTGCTAGCTAGCTGCTAGTAGTTGTTTTGCAGGAAAACACTGGATACATCTGAAATGTGAGTAAGGAAGAAAGTGAGGAAGGAGTTTCTGGAGTCATGTCAGATAGATTTTCATCAGCTACACTGTAAAAACAAGCAAGCTGAGAAAATTAAAAATTTCAAGGCAATGGATTGCAATAGGTTTTTGAGCCTAACTCAAGGTTTTGAAAAAGTTTCTAATCTTTCTGATCTTTTGTTGAGATGATTTACTTTTCTTCTTTAGATAAAGCTTTGACTGTCAGAAACTCAAAACATTGTATTTAAAAAATACTGAGTAAATTCATTGAATTAAAGTAAATGTTAAAGACAAAAAAGATAAATCAGATTCGCAGCTCACTGTGACCCATTTTTGACTTTTTTTTAGTATCTAAAACTCAAAGATTCAAATTTATCTAAAGAAGAAAAGTAAATGATCTCAGCTAAAGATTATATGTCAGCAAAACTTTTTAAAGTTTATTTCAAAACTTGAGTTGGGCTCAAAACTAAAAACACTATTGCAGTATGTTGCCTTGAACTTTTAAGTCATCGCAACTATTTTTTTTACAGTGTATGGTGAAACAACTCCCATGATTCCACACGATGTCATCAAACTAAGGATACATCCCAAGTCTCTGAAACCGCATCCATGCATCCCTCACTTGTGTCTCTTCCTTGAGTCTTAGCCCCTGACTCATGGAGAGACTCAAGGAAACCAAGTGAAGAGAGAGGACACAAGGAAATCTGTTTTAAGAATCATGAGACGTCCTGTCCTCTGAAGCATCACAAGAAGTGAAGTCAGTTTGTGTTTCACAAACACGTGCACATGAAGAGCAGCCTGTAGTCTGAGACTGTACTGTGTCCTGACTAGAGGCAGAATGCGTCTGTTATTTAATTCATATATTTGCATCTGTGATTATTGATATTCTTTATTGAATATTTCAGAATATGTGTCTTTGGAACATTAGAAATTATTTATTGAGCTAAATGTTTCAGTGAAAATTGAAATGATGTAACTCATCAAACTCAGGAATGATCAGCCTCACATGTGACCAAATGAAATGACAATAAACGATGTAAAAAGTGTTTGTCACTGACAGATAGACTCTCATCTCTCTGACTTTAATTATAATCATAATTTTAAAAAATAATTCGGGAAGACATACAAAGAACAGTTCATCTGAATCCTCCTGTGTTCATAAATCAGAACAGAGCCTCCAGGTGATTTCTTTACTGTGTGTTGATTCAAATTTGAGTGTTTTCTTCAATGATTTAGTTTAATTATTAGAGTGCAACTGCACACCGCTTCTCTCCTCAGGGAGAGACGCTTCCACCTGCGATCCATCCACTATTATTGATTGATTTTTATGAATTGGCCCGCCTGATCCGCATGTTAATCCAAATCTGAGCATCACTGACCTGCAATTAACACAGACTTTTAACTGGATGGTGAATCAAGAAATAAATAAAACATGACCCTGGGGGTGATAAACTTAAGTTTAATCTGTTATTTGTCCTCAAACCAGTCATGTATCAAATCAGTCTGATCTGCGACAGCATCCAGTTAGTAAATGATGTCCAAATAGGGGTGTGTGTTGGCCGGTTAAAAGATTTCAGTGAATGCTGCTCTCATGTACCCTCCGTCATCGCTCCACACAGACCACTTCTTGATCCTCGCTCCTCTGTGCTGAAATAAGAGCCTTGAGACGGTCTGTGAGATGATCAAGCGAGGAATCATCAAATAAGAGACTTTAGATGTACCCTATGTCTTTTGTTATTGTTTTAATGTTAGCTGGTGCTTGTGACAGAATTTTTATATTTGCACATTCAATAAAAGACATTAAATCAAAATGTTGCAATGTGAAAAAGAACCGAATAAGCCAAATCATGAGGAGCTAAACCTGTCTGAATTCACAAAAGTGCTGGAGTAATTGATCTGCTTGTTAAATCTTCACAGCTGATCACCTCGGGCTCACTGACCAGTAAAGGTGTCAGCAGAGCTATAAGCGTTTAGCAGGTCAGACTATAGGACTGAAGGCTGGGGGGCCAAAGGCGGTGACAGGTCTGAGTGAGGCGCAGACAGCAAGGATGATGCACCATGCTGGGAATGTGGCGGCGGCGGGTGATGCTGGGGGTCAGGTTCATGGTTCTGTCAGAGAGACGGGCAGGTGTTTTCTACCGAGATGTCCGGCTGACAACTCGAGCCTCAGGAATGTTCTGAACGGCAGGTCTAAGAGTGGAAATGCGAGAGAAGCGTGTGGCCTTTCCTCACTATGTGAAAGCATTAATAACTATATGTGTATGTTTACATGGAGCTTGATTCATACTCCTGCTGTAGTAGAAGTTTGTTGAGATTTATTCACCATCTGGTTGTGTGTTTGTAGCGTGGACGAAGTGTCCGTGTTGCCACCCTGCAGGGATGTCATGCAGATGGATTTAATGCTTATCACTATGGCTTTTCCAGTGTTATATCTTCTACAATATGGCAAATGAATTACAACCAAAACAAAACTCTTAGCAAGAAGAAAATAAAAGCTTTTTTGTTAGTTTTTAAAAACAGTTAGCTTGAACTGATTCATTTAGAGAACTAATTTTGTTTGGTTCTACACTTGAATTTTCTGAGTTTATTCTGAGTTGCCAGTTTGGTCCGATGCTTCAAATCCACAGGTCACTCAACATGAACCAGCATGCGCTTTAATATAAGATAAGATTAATACCAATGTTTTTCATCAATACATCTCACCTAGAATTATGAGAAATACATGCCACCTGTCCAGTTACTCTATACCAGTCATTCATAGCAAATGACCACCGACGGGTCACAGGAGACTTTATTTGGGTCTTCAAAAAAAAAAACCAAAAAAAAAAAAACCAGAAGAAGTGACTGTGGAAGAAATTCTGCTGAGATGGCGTGTTAACTCAGCCTAAATGCATTTATTTCTAGAGGTATTTAACATGCGTATATGTTTTCAGTAACATAAAGTGTTGCAGAAATGGCAGTAAAAATGGTCAGGAATGTTCATTTATGCACAGATAAGTTAAGATTTATCGATAAGGCCCATGATGAATTGGGACACGATAGTTTGTCATTTTTAAAAAGTGGGTCCCCAGAAGAAAAGTTTGGAACAGTCACCTGCAGAACGGCAGCTTCACTAGTAAGCCTCCTGTTTTAGTGCACTGATGTCAAAACATGTGAATTACTAACACGTTAAATATGGCAGCTTGGTCAGCTTCAAACTATGACGCTGCAGGTACCAATCTAGTGTCAGTTTTGCTCATGAAGGGTTCTGCAGCCAATTTAGTAGTAATAGATATGCAACAGCTGGGTAGACTTTCAAAATAAAGGCACAAAAACTGCTGGGATAGGTTTAGAAATAGATCATGGTTTGGATAAAAAAAAATGTGTTAGTTAACATGCATAACCTACTTATGGTACTCAAACAGAAGTCTATATTGACTTTTGGTTTCACGCAGGACAGAAACTCTGTTTGTTTGACCCGTCCGTGCACCCCGCCTCCGCCATACAAGGATTTTCTCATTCTTTATACTACGTCACCTGACTTTGACAGCTCATGAAAACACTAAATGCCGCGTCAGTGGGGATAGAGGATAGTGGATCAATTTCATGAAACTTTATCAGACACCTCTACACTTCGAGAGTGAGTCATTTTGTAAATTGACGTTACCGCCTATGGACGGTTAGCAAAGATGTTTAGCTCAGCATCAGCGATCTATTAGCTTACATGCTTGATTAGATTGGCGTTCAGTGAATATTCTGAAAAGATGACAGAGTATTTGCTTGTCAGCAGTGGCATAATTTCATAATTCATTGCAATAGTCTGTTTAAAACAACAACTACTCAATGCTGATACTCCATGCTAATAGATAAAGGAGTGATGATAATACAGTACATGCTTGCCAGACCAGCAAGCAGCAGATTAATGAACACTCATTACAACAATTAGAGACTTGAGGCTCAGTCATTCAAAAGCAGTGACTGAGGGGAGGTTCACTGAGGTGAAAAACACCACGGGCAAATAGTCCAAATAGTCAACACACAATTGCAAGGAACGTAGGGATTTCACCTTTTACAGTCCACAATATCATTAAAAGATTCAGAGAATCCAAAGAAACCTCTCACATAAGAGGCAACATTGAATGCCTGCATTAAAAACCCACATCATTGTGTAAAGGATACTACATGGGCTCAGGAACACTTTGGAAAGCCGTTGTCAGTAAACACAGTTTGTCTCTGCATCTACAAATGCAAGTTAAGACTCGACCATGCAAAGAGAAAAACATGTATCAACAACATCCAGAAACACTGCAGACTTCTCTGGGCCCGAGCTCATCTGAGATGGACTGACGCAAAGTGGAAAAGTGTGCTGTGGTCTGACGAGTCCACATTTCAGACTGTTTTCACAAATCATGGACGTCGTGTCCTCTGGGCTAAAGAGGAAAAGGACCATCCAGATTATTACCAGCGCTAACTGCAAAAGCCAGCTTCTGTGTTCGTGCCCATGGCATCATGGGTAACTGTCACATCTGTGAAGGCCCCATTAATGCTGAAAAGTACATACAGGTTTTGGAGCAACATATGTTGCCATCCAGTCAACGTATTTTTTCAGCGATGTCCCTGATTATTTCAGGGAGACGATGCCAAGACACACTGTGCACGTGTTCCAACAGTGTGTCTTTGTAGGAAAAAAGTTCAGGTACTAGACTGACCTGCCTGCAGTCCAGACCTGTCTCCCACTGAAGATGTGTGGTGCATTATGAAGCACAAAATATGACAACAGAGACCCCGGACTGTTGAGCACCTGAAGTCGTTATAAAGCAAGAATGGGAAACAATTTCACTTTCCAAACTTCAACAATTAGCATCCTCAGTTCACAAACGCTGACTGAGTGTTGTTAAAAGAAAAGGTGATGTATCACAGCGGTAAATATGCTCCTGTCACAACTTTTTTGAAACATGGTGCAGCCATCATATTCAGGATGAGCGTATAGCTACAAAACACAATACAGTTAATCAGTTTAAACATTAAATATCTTCTCTAAAAGTCACTGCATTTTTTTTATACACCGCTCCACAACTCTTTTTTGAATTGAGGTTTGTATTAACTTCAGTCGCCCATATATGAGACCAGAATCGCTGAAACCAAACTATTATTATTATTATTGTTGGTGCATTCATTGCAAACATGTGCAAGTTAATATTCACTCAGCATCACTGGAAATTGTGCTCCAAATGGAAATATTAGTATTCAGATAGGCAGCCTAATTCAATGCCTAGTAACTTTAACCAGCTAATGGTACTTTCATGCCCTGACTGAGCTCATCAAGCTTTACACTCGATACTAATAACTATTGTCGAGCAGATATGTGTTCCTGTGCCTTTAAGCACCGAGGCCACTCTGTCTGCTAAAGAGGGGGTGAGAAGTGTGAGGATGGAGAGAGGATGGAGAGAGGAGGGCCAGTGTGCCAGGCAACACTTTACGAGGAGAAGGGGGCAAGTTGAGGCTGTGTTCTGACCTGTCTTATAAGGCTCAGTAACAACAGAGTTGAATTTGACTTAAACTTTTGAAAATCACACAATTACAAGTGAGTAAACCATCATAAAATGGGTGCGCCTGTTATTATGTATTCAAAAATGTATGTAAATGGTGTTTGCATGTGTTTACCTCCCACGACAGCCCTGCTTGTGATATGTTCTGCTGCTTCAGACCAGCGCAAGCATTATCATTGTTTATAAATGTAATGGTGATTCTTAAAATACCTACCAAGATACATTAGAAAAGTTGAAATAACCTATTGAGAGCCAAACTTTCTTCTTCTGAATGATAAAGTTTGGAGCAGCATCTAGTGGCCATTTGAGGACCTGCAGCTGAAGATCAATAACTTGATAAAGCCATGATGGCTGCTGTTTGGTTTACACTGCAGCAGGTTTGCTGGCTGATCCCCAAGTTCAGTCATGTAAGGCACAAATTTCAGATCTTACAGATCAAATAAATGTGTGAAAATAGCACTGATGGATAGAAGTGTACGAGCTGTAAAACTAAATGACACCAGCGTCCTCCTGAGACCCCTCTCAGCACACAAACATGATACCTGGACTGCACTAGAAAATTTCACTGGGCAGATGCTGCCAGAGTCTGCTGGCATGCGTCAGGTGTCAGTTTCCACCTTCATCAGAGGAGACTCACCTCCTTTACCCTCCTCCTTCTCTCACTCCAGGTTGGCCGTCATAAGGTCAGAGCTGCCAGTCAGCGAGCTGCAACAGGAGGACAAACAGCATTTACTGACATGTAAATACACAAAGTTCAGAAACTTGACCCTTAGACATCAGCTGTGATGTAAAATCATGAATCTGCGACTCCAAATCACAGATGAACTGGTTCATTTGAAACTAAAAAGAGTTTGAAATGATTGAATGTTTCTACTCGACTTTGAAACAAATTTAATAAAGTGTCTGCGGTCAAACTGGGTTAACGGCGTCTTGGTGACAGATACAGATACAGATACGTGTCACACACATCACATCGAAGAGAATTTCTCACATTTGACTGTAATTAAAAGTGTCATCCAATAACTGCAGTGTGTCACCTTAACACCAACGCTGTTTTTATTTATAAGTGCTAAAAAGATGTGACACTGAGAGCAGCTGATTTCACTGATTAACAACCTTCATTTAGGGAGGAAGAACTAATTAGTGAAACTGTTTTATTGGAACACAAAACTGGTCAATCTGCATACAAATAATATGACTTCACACTCAAACCACACACAAATTTGCGTGCAGGTGATACACCAGTCTTTCTCAGGGCAGGTGACAGTTATCATATTCACAAAAATAAACGCGCGATCCTTGCAAAACGTACTCAGTTTGCAACAAAACTACTTTGGAAGCTTTTAGGAAAAGGAGACAGTTTGAGTTAAAATAAGTCTGTCTGAGGAGCTGTAAACTTCCAAATGGAAACCCACAGCATCAGTCTGACGATAAACTCAGTCTGTCAGGTACTTATGAGGTGCTGCACAGCTGTATCAGCTGTCAAACTGGAATGAATGTCCACAGAAACGCTTACTTAAGAACAATTTCAGCACCTAATAGAATAATATAGCACTCTGTACTATTGCTGTTGATTTTAATTTTTAATCATTTGCTTTTCCTTTAAATCTTCTAATTTATGTTCACATCAGTGTTATTTGTTTACTTAGGCTATTTATCGACTTGCATTATTGTTATCTGTAATAATAATGATGATACACAACACAGCTGTGTAAGTATGTTGATTTTATTCTTGTCTCCTCCAGGTGAATTTAAAGACACTGAAAACTTGGCTTGAAATAGTAAAAATGCCCATATGATATCATAGTTTGATTGCTCATTAAGCATCCACAAAGATCTAAATGAAAATAATTGTCCATAAAAATTAGAAAACTGGGTTCAACAACTGCTAATTTTGCTGTTTAGGCCTTCAAGAGTATGTGGGCGTGTCAGCTCACGTTTGATCGACAGCTGCCTCAGGAGTCCAACAGGAGGCTCTGTAATATCCTGCTGTGGACCGCTGTAGATGCAGCCTGCAGCAAAACGCATTTTAGCTCCTAAACAAAGGACCACCTGAAAAAACAATATCAGTTTAAGAGTATGGTGTATTTAGAACATGGTCGCCGCTTTACTTGAATGATGACACCATGGACAGAAACCATCTTTTTATCTTGCAGGACACAGGAGTTGTCAGCGTTTGTGTCAGTTAGTTTGTGCTATTGTTTGACTTCGGTGTGACTTTGGTGTTTTAACACCACTATCATTACTTGCTGTGGATCGAGGCAGCGGTAGACCAGTAATACCAGTGCCCTGCAGCTTTGTGGCTGTGAAGAGAGCACAGACGGCAGCTTCAGTTCGTTGCTGGTAAAGGCTGTTGAACAGACGAGTAAAGCGGGGAAAATGTTCTAAATAAAGCATGCACTTAAAACAATACTGATTTGGGTCAGGTTAAATCACTGTTTGTGTGAAAGGAGTGATATCACAGTTGCAGCTCCTCATCAGGGGCACCTACAAAGCAACTGACATGGATTTTTTTTATGACTGGCTTGTGGAATTAAATGTGTAATAAATCTTGGCACAAACACAACCAATTCAAACCCAAAACAGGAAAATGGACAAAAACTTAAAAATATTTCAAATTTGGATTCAATCTGATTTCTAAAACTTTTTATATGCTTACTATTATGCACATAAATTACATGGAAGAGGACTATAGTGGATTTGGATTTACAGAAGCCTTGAAGATTTGGAAGATACTTCATGATGGCAGAGTGGAATGATTTCCAGGTCACAGAGGAAAGATGACGTGAAGAAGCATAATTTAGCGCAATGAAAAGCACCCCAGGAATTCTTGTTGCATACCTGCCTCACCAGTTTGCTAAGTCCACCAGACAGCTCTCAGGCCAGATTACCCTCTGCCAAGCCGGGTTACCTTTCCCCTTCACCTCTACCAAATCCCCTGCCTGCCTTCTTCTTTTCCTGTTTATTCTTATAATAAAACTTGTTTTATAACCCGTCTGCCTGGCCTCAGATATGTGACGCTGAATGCACAATGAATGACAGCTGTGCCTGATGCAATCCTGCTACCTGCTACAGCACACGTATAGGTACTGAGCTCAACATTTTACAGTCAAAAACTAAACTTGTCAGTGCTCTCTGATGGACAGCTATGTAATGGAGACACACCAATACTGTGTAAGCTGACACCCATGAATCTGTGGCCAGGGATTTTATCCAATGGTCTGGCTCCAGACTCCAGCTGGCTTTTAACTCTGTACACTCCAGCCGGACCCTTGAAATCGACCAATCAAAACCTTTTGTCTGGGTGACCGTGTGTTTTCAGCGACGGCCCCTCGGCTCTGGAACAGCCTTCCCCTCAGTGTGACATCAGCAGACTCCACTTCAATTAATAACTAGAATTAATAATGTTTTACTTTCCATAATCATATTATATTACGGGGAAGTAACTAATTACAAACACTCAAATTACTGTAATTAAGTAGTTTAGAATAAGGATCTTTACGGTTAATGATTAATTCTTAATTAGTTAATCGTTGCTGAGAATGAAATAAACAATTAAAAATGTATTAATCAGGGGTCTAAATCTGTTAAACACATCTTTTTACCATTTCTTTCTCCTGAAGTGGTTTTAATCGTTGGTTGTTTTATCTCATCTTACCTGCAGCTTTAACTTTCATTTTATTTTATTTTTTTATCCTTGCAGAACCATTTGTTGAATGAGGAAACTTAAACATAAAATGAGGGAAAAAAACTGACCAAAAATTCACACACAAAAAAACTAAAAACTAAAAAAAAAGGTGTTCTGTATCTTAGAAACTTAAACTATTAATGATGAATTGATTGTTATCATTTTCAACTATCAGTTGTGAAAAACGCACAACAGAGGCAGAGGAGAGGTAGAATAACTCAGGAGTCATTCAGACTGAAGATTTGAAGAAAATCTTTATGGTCCTAATTCTGTATTTAAGAGAGCAGGATTTTGTGGAAATAAAATATGCCATCTTTCACTACTTATTTGCTTAATTTTTATGGCTCTTGGTGTTTTTTTTTTTTTTTGGAGAGGACCTTGAAACTGTCACTCATTTACCTGTCAGTTAAACATTTTTTCATTTCTGTTCGAGGCCTCTGCGGGAGACCCTTTATAGAGTTTCACCTCCTCCCTGAAAGGACGACATTTAAAGTTTGTATCATGAAGCAGGTGAGGAATGTTTGTGAGGTGCTTCCATGGTATCAGTGTGTGCAGCACTTTTCTACATGTTTGCACCGTGGATATTGTAAAATACAAACTGTTGTAGCTCTCCTGCTCTGTGCCCTCGTGTCTAATTCTGGCAGGTGTCTCAGTCTAAGTGGAGAAGCAGCTGTTATCTGAGGATATGATACAGCCGTCAGCAGAGGTCAAATATAACCTGCGGTAACTCTGAGGAACGACACGCCAAACACAAGACATTGTTGAGGCCGTCAAGTGTTGGTGCAAAGTAGAGAGACGTGCAGAACGAGAGCAGTAAACCGTGCAGATTAATGACAATATTAGAACTCCAAGGGAACCCTGAAAACAGAACCTCCTTCTGACATGTAAAACCAGGTCGTATTCAACAGTCAGAGCAGATCAGAGTCTGACGTGATCTGGATTATTACAGATGTAACATTGTATGGATGAGGAGGGGCCACACTCCTAGAAATACAGGCGTTAAGTAGAACCATAAATGGTTCTTGAACTTGTCCCCATAAGAGAGCCTTTGGTTCTGTAGAAGCTTTTATAAAGGTTCCACTGCACACCCTTTCAGAGAGTTCTACCTAGAACCCAGCATAAAGGGTTATGCCTATAACCATCTCTGAAAGGTTTCACCCAGAATCCCTATGAGAGGTTCTACAGAGAACCCTTCTATGGTGTAATGGTTCCACCCAGAACCCTCCCTGGGAGTTCTATCATGAACCTTTTAACCTTCTACAGAAAACCTTTTATATTCCAAGGGTTTTATTCGAGAACCCACCAAGGGGGCTTACCAAGAACCGTTTAATATTTCAGTATTTCAATTAACCCACCACAGGTTTCTACCAGGAACCTTTTTAGATTCCAAGGGTTTTATCTCAAACACACCCAGTGGGTTCTACTGGAAACCTTTTTAGATTCCAAGGGTTTTATCTAGAACCCATCCAGGTGTTTCTACCTTTTTAGAGTCCAAGAGTTTTATCTCAAACACACCCAGGGGGTTCTACTGGGAACCTTTTTAGATTCCAAGGGGTTTATCTGGAACCCATCCAAGTGTTTCTACCGGGAACCTTTTTAGAGTCCAGGGGTTTTATTTCAAACACACCCAGGGGGTTCTACCAGGAACCTTTTTATACTTCAAGGGTTTTGTCTAGAACACATCAAGAGGGATTTACCAGGAACCTTTATAGATTCCAATGGCTTTATCTGGAACACACTCAAGGGGTTCTACTGGGAATCATTTTTGATTCAAGGGGCTTAATATAGATTCCAGCCAGGGGGTTCTACCAAGAACCTTTTTATATTCCAAGGGTTTTATCTAGAACCAACCTAGGAGGTTCTACGGAGCACTCTATTATATTACAGTACAAAGAACCCTTGACAAACAAGTTCCTAAAGGATTTCAACGATCCTCAAAAAACACTTTCTTCCAAAAAAGGGTGAAAAGGGTTCTTAGTGTAACCATTAGTCTTACAAAGAACCAAAAAGGGTTTTTTCAGAGGCAGATTCTGGGTAGAGCCTTAGCCATTCAGGAGGAACCCTTTCGGAACCCGTCTTTCTAAGAGTGCAGGAAACACGAGCCTCAGGAATGAATGTCTGATAATCCTGTTTCATAACCTTCAGGCATCATTAAACTTGATTTACGGCTGCTTACTCAGCAGAATTTACAACAAAACACTTATTTTGGAACCAAATAAGGAGCCTACAGGTGTGATGTTGAATACAGAAATCTCATCATAACAATATTTTTTTTAATATTTAAAATATTTTGTTTCATTTTGACACATACGACTGTCATGCAAAAATTAAACAGCATTCCTCTTTATGGAACTGGGAGCAACTGCATCTCTGAGCAGCTGAAACTGAATCCAGCACCCCCTCTGTGTCCACATAAATAACTGTGCAGCATTGTTATGCTTGTTTTATAGCTTTTTTATTTTACTGGCTGTCAAACCACTAAAACTGTCTCAGATTTATGGTCCAATGCCAGCATAGGATCAGGGAAGAGAGGGTTTATCAGACACATACCTGTGCAGCACACCACACCAGGTCATGTTTAAGGTAATCTGCAGGGGGAAAAGGAGAAAATAAAGTACTTATTTGGAAAGAAACATGACTTTTAAATCCAAAAAATAATAAAACTTAGTAACTCACCTTATCTGCTCCAACTGGAAAAGGACTTAGACTTCCTACTTGTAACTTTAAACCAACAGCAGATATTAATTTTAAAAGGCTTCAACCGATTCAAGAAAAAAGGATTCAGGTGTACAAGTTGGCAGAAAAATCATTACAACAAAAATTAACTCTCAGTATCACAATTATTTCAATCTGAGCAATCTGTTCTTCAAATGAACATTTCCTAAAGGCTGTAAAACAACATTAGTAAAGTTTTTGAGGTTGTATAAAGACTGAACCAAAACAACTTCTGTCTTGTTGTTCATGCTGACAATTACCGGTTAACATTAGTCAGTTACAATTTAACTAACTGTAACTGAGTGTTACTTGTATGTTACTGTATGTATCTGTATGTAAACCTTTCAAAAAAATCCCACATCAGCACTGATTTAAATTCTGCGACCTGATACTTCCTACATTTTGAAAAGACTTTTAAATCTTCATCATAAAAAGTGTTGTTAACAAGTAAATACCTTGAAGAAAAAAAGAGCTGTACAAGTCAACAGAAAATGTATACAAATTATTTCAATTATACAATTATTTCACCTGAGCTGTTCTTCTGATGGTCAGCAAATTCATTCTCATGGGCTGTAAAACATAAAATAAACTCTAAGTTAAGTTCCTTGGTTTGCGTTTGTCTTTAGAAAACACAGTCCACTATTTATTTATTTAACAGTTACTGGTAATGTTAGCTAATGGTCAGTTACAGTTAATAGTACAGTAAAATATAAAATAAATTTAAAATGTATATTTCTATGAAGGTTAAATGATCTTTAAATCTTTAGACAGCACTGTCTTTTGATCATGGTAACAATTAGCAGAAACATTAGCTAACAGTAAGTTATCAGTTGTAAATGATGAGTATTTAATATTAACTGCAACAAATGAGTGTTATCTGAAGTAGGTCTTAATCTGTCAAAACAAAAAAAACTCATCAGTGTTGGTTTATATTCTGTGAAGTGTTTTAGATAGTTCTGTCTTTTGTTCATGCTAATAATCACCAATACAGTGAGCTAACAGTCAGTAACAGTTTAACCAATGAATGTTACCTTAAGTTGTAAACTTTTCAACAAATCCCAGATGAGTACTGATTTGTATTCAGTGAGCTGAAAATTCCTACATTTTGAAAAACTGAAATCTTCATCATAAAAAGTCTCATTAGCAACAGATGAGCTCAACGTTAGCATAAAGACTGCAGCATGAACTCTGAAGCCAATAATATCAAAGTTGTGCGAGATGAGAGGAAAGTTAGCATTTAAAGCACAATATTTTCTTTACTATCGTCTTGAACAAGCCTGGCAGGTTTAAATGTCTCACAGCTGCTACAAGTTCTCATTTTC
The DNA here is from genome assembly GCA_034769285.1 of Lutjanus argentimaculatus. Taxonomy (NCBI): domain Eukaryota; kingdom Metazoa; phylum Chordata; class Actinopteri; order Lutjaniformes; family Lutjanidae; genus Lutjanus; species Lutjanus argentimaculatus. Next base: position 1,577,334 of record JAWZSL010000039.1, read on the forward strand.
TCACTTTTAGCATCACGCTAACGTCATCTAGTGTACGATCCTCTGCTTCTGTCCTCAAGAGCTGAGGAGACCACTTTACCAAAAGATCGGAGAATCTCTTTAACTAAACTGAATTTAAGCTCTGAATTTACAAATTCAACAAGACTATGAACCAGATGAACATGAAGCTTTTGTATTTAATGTGACAGCAACAAGACGAGAAAAATACATCACATTTCTGTTTGAATACTTTAGAAAAGATAACATGATGTTGTTTAGTACAGACAGTAGGCTGAATTATACTGCTGCAATAGAGGAGTCACTCCTGCCAGCAATGTGACAGTTGTTTTTTAATCTTACTTCGCATTAGCTCGCCAGGCTAATGCAACACATTTCTGCCTGCTAGGCATAGTTTATCTAAAGCCTGAGCCCAAAAATTTATGGAACTAATAAGCTAATGACCCAATAATTTGTCTGCTTGTCAGGAAGATCAGGTAACAGAACTCTTATTCATTATTCTTCATCTGTACGTTCGTGCGATACTAGTTTTATTTTTATCTTTTAATGCAATATTGTAAGACACTTGCCAAAACAAGTGTGCATGATGTTTCTTCTGCAGGAAAGGTAAAAATAAATAAATAAAAATGGTTTCATATAAACTTAAAGTTGAAAATTTATATTCTGTGGGTGAGCCAATTTTATAATACACAACAATATACTCATGTACATTGCAGGTACAGCAATATTTTGATGCAGAAGCATAAGTCAGCCTCCTCAGAGCAAAAGCAGATTTTATTCATCACTCCTACTAACTGACATCGATACACACAGTACAAATACATCACAGTACAGTGTCAATACAGGCAAAAGCAGAAGGCAGCTTAGATTCAAAGGAAGAGTTTTGTTCCAAAGTAAGATATCCAAAAACTACCTGAACTCTGCCTCATCTGCCTCAGCTCACGTCACACATTTCCACCATCGAGACAATGAAAACTGTGTAGTTCAACTCATTCTCTGCATAAAAATACTTTAATTAATCTGTTTAAAAAAACTTTTAGTGACCAAAATTAAAAACAGCTGGTGTGACATCAAACATATAAAGATATTTGATGAATATAATCATATTTTTCTATGTTTGCACAGTCAGATATCATCACTTTTAAAATCCTGGAGATTAAGGCCCTTCATCACCTGCTGTACCACACTGTAAGTTTAAAAACACTTATTCACTTGTCCAGTATGACCTCTATGACAGTCATGCCTTACTGTATCTGTTCAATAAGGTAAAGGTAGGTTTACAGCGGATATGCAGCACTTTGGAATAAAACTCTTCCATTACAAAGACATTAGACCTGAATTCTGTCCTGAAAAGCCCCACAATCAGTGACAGATCACATTTAACTATCAAACATCTTCTTCCTATCAGACTTGTCTTCAATGTTCTTACGCCAGTCTCCCACATCGCGCAGCTGCTTATCCTGTGAACACAGACAATGTTCAGTTTAGTTTACATAACGACCAGTACATTCACAAAACAGTGATAAGATTTATTTTTGGTCGAACTCGACAGTCAAGGGGTGTGTCAGATGAGTATTTGTGTCACCTCACCCTGTTGTTTGGCCAACAAATTGATAGCTATAGGCTTGGATGGTGATAGGCTCACGTGAAATGTGCTCTGGTACATGTAGGCACTACTGCCCGAGAAGGCGAACTCAGCTTCTTGGTCAGTAGTTTGCATTGAGTACATTATCCATCAACACTGACTGGATGTCCTCATGGAAAATTGCAAATTTTCCCGTTAAACGTCCGTTTAGATTCATACTCTTGTTGTCAGTCTCTTTGATCAGATAGTTTCTGATTTAATTCATAATTTTATCGGTTGTATTAGGGCTGGCCAATACACGGTATTATATTGTATCACGATATGGAACAAGATAGTGTCTTTTCTGTTTTGTGTTTTTTTTAAGGCTGCATTGTCGTAAAGTGATGTAATTTCAGAACTTACAGACTGCTTTAGCAGTTCTATTATTTGCCTTTACGCACTCACTCATTATATCACATTACTGATGATTACTGATCAAAAATCTCAATGATCATTAATTGATTAATCAACAGTGCAGAAAAGGCAGTAATTGCGTCTAATTTGGCATTGTTTTGTCTAGCAAAGGCATTTGTAGAAGGAAACTGAAACTTAAAATGAGGGGGGAAAGAAAATAATGAAAATGAGAAGAAAATTGTACATTATGTGTCTTATTAAGTATTAATTGATTGTTACAGTTTTCAAGTATCAGTTAAGTAAAATGAACAAAACTGGAGCCTGAGTGTAAATATTTTGTCACACCTACAATGTTGTTGATATATTGATCTCATTAGATTGATTGATATCGACTGATATGAAACTTCACTATCGTAATAGATTTTTCAGCTACATCACCCAGGCCCAAGTTACAATATACAGTATTTTATTTAGGCAAAGTTTGGTACAGCTGAGATTTAATATTTGAGAACTATAAAAACAAGGTATTAACGAAAGTTTCCTATTGGTGCTGACATAAGGTATATTATTGCTAATAGTATAGTAGAAAATTTCAACCTGGATGTGGTTTGAAAGCTTTGTAATTGTCTCGAGGCTTTTTTACTTCTTAGCAGTAAACTAGATCAATCCTTCAACTCTGCCTGCAAGTCGGACAGAAAATTCACTTATGAGGTTGTTCGCCTCAATTTTCCCTGTAAAGTTAAAGCTGATGAGGTGGAGGTATGGAGGTAAGATGACAAACTAAAACACAGCGTAGAGAAATGAGAGGTAGAATATCAACAGTTTGAGACTGAAGTCTAGATGAACCAGGCAGTTGCTCACCTCCTCTTTCACCTCCTTCTTGACCTGCTTCAGGTTGGCTCTCAGGTCCATGTTGACTGTGTGCTTGGAGCCCAGCAGAGCCTTCAGCATGGCGTCAGCAGACATACGCACTTTCTTCAGACGGGGTCTCTTGAACTTTCCCCTCAGATCCACAATCTTTATGTTGAGGTCTCTGACCTTCAGGACGATTCAGGACAGAGGGAACAATTAGGTCACATTATCATATATTATTACAGTCAATATAACAGGAATTTGTGTTGTCAAAACGGGGGCTAGTTACATTTGAAATACAATAGACAAGAACAACTTTGACACAATTTTCCTGAACTGTAACGATGTAAGTGTGAATGACAACGTCCTGTAAACTCCAGCTGTAACGGCAGCTTGGGAAAATGGATACTGATAACATGTTAGTGCTGTACGCTGCGCAGAAAAACAAACAAACAAGAAAACCCAGGAGGATAAGAGCTCACAGCATTCTTCAAAGACGGGAGTTTGGCAAATCCAAAACTCTGTTATGAGAGCTGTGGTCTTTTGAAGACAAATTTTACTCATACTTTGGTATAAGTCAGCATCAATTTGATGGCATTCTGGAAGATATCAGTAAGGACCAAACGGACTTCAGAGACCCTAACAGTACCAGAGACTGTTTGGCAGTATGTCTCTTAAAATGATGTCTCTTATTTGTAATTTGCTGTCTAATATTACAAAATGTAAGCTTTTAGTAAGTCAAAGGCTATACCCTGTATCCATCATTTTTCAAATCGCTCTGAAGGTAATCCCAGCGATGTTGTTCACCCCCATCACTTGAGTTAGACTGATTTTTAAAATGATATATTTACCATTATTGCTGTAGTTATCCTTCTTGGTGTGGACAGCCCTTCAGAACAAAGTCACCCACAAGTGGTGGCCAATTAATGTTTTTATGAAACGATTTTTGCCTTTACAAAAAAATCAAGGTGTTCCACAGGGTCACATGAGCCTTCACTTCTAAAGCCAATCATCAGAAATCGGAAGTTGTTCTAAAGGGACAGTTTCAGTTTGTTAAACATTTATCCCCTGGCCTTCAGTGCTATTTATCAACGCTCTATCTATGGCAAAGTGAACTGAATTAGTCGCACATGCAGGAACTTGTCATGATCAAAGTGAATGGTGTGCTTCATCTAAACAAACAACAAAATACAACAGTCACCTCAAACATCTCTGTAGAAACAAATGCAGCAGTCATGTATAATATGTATGGTATGACTATTGGCCTTGACGGAGGTCCGCGCTCTCCGAGTGCCCCTCTATATAAAGTACTGTAATTCAACTAATCACTGGCATCTGTTGACAGAAACTATGAGCTTATAACAGGCTCATAATCACTAAATAAAATAGGTGGGAACTGACAACAAAGATTTACTCCAAAGAACATTTATTCATGTGTTACTCAAATCAAGGTATATCACTAACATTTCTGACTTCAAAAGGGTTAACACATCATGACTGATAAATAATCGAGGCAACGTTTCAGTGAATTCTTGACAGCCTCATTTGGATTGTCAAGATAACATACAAAGAGAGGTTGCAAGCTGCAACGAGTCAATTAATTGATTAGCTGTCAACTATTAAATCAATCTCCAACAATTTTAATAACTGATTAATCATTGAGTCATTTGTTAAGAAAAAATGTTCAGCTTCAGATTCTCAAATATAAATATTTTCTAATTTCTTTACTCCTGAAAAACAATAAACTGAATCTCTTTGGGTTGTAGACAAAAAAAGACATTTGAAGGACGTCCTCTTGGGCTTTGGAAACACTGATCGATTACGCCACTTTCTGGCATTTTACAGATCTAACAACTCGTTGACTGATCGAGAAAATGACTGACAGATTAACTGACAGTGAAACTGTATTACTAGCATGACAGTTCATCTTACTTGTAAAGATCAGAGCTATGATACATTGACCGACAGAGAGATTCTGGTTTGTGTGCAAGTCTCACTTAAAATTGAGAATGAGGTCATTATTCCAGCATGTGCCATCAACCAATAACAGACTTCAGCATCGCTCTAATACACCGTTAACAGTCTGTAATGGCTGGGTGCAACACTGCCAATGACTTAAAAAAACAAATAATGGAAACAGCATGAATTTTATCTCTTTGTTTGCCTACAAACGTCAACAATGGTAAACACCTCATGGAGCTGCTGCATATTAACCTGTATAGGTAACAGACCTGGAAAAGCGTCTCACCTCATTGAGAACCATGTTCAGCTTGAACTCTATGCAGTATCTCTCCTCCTCACTGACGTCAATCTGCTCCTGGAGTTTCTTGCAAAGTGCCTGAGGAGAAAACAGTCTGTATTGATTTTTGTTGAATTTACTGGGTGATTACAAGCTTTGACATATTTACTTTGACCTAAAATTGGCTAAAATATTTTCACTGAGTCTTAAACCTCTGACATAAACAGAGTTGGACGCCGACTCTCCACCTCCTCCAACTGTACAAAAATGAAGCCAAAATAGTCTGGATACGAGCACTGGTGACATCATTTGGAGCCTGAGTCAGTACAGCAGTGATCAAGGTTGGAACCTCGGTATTGAGTTCACGCCCACACACGCAGCTGACTCAATGACGAGCAGAGCTCAGCTGTCAATCATAACATGAAACCCCCATTTTATGGCATGAAATAAATAATTAAAACCAAACTGATCAGAAAGATTTACACTTAAATAAACATCAGCGTGATAAGAAAAAACTTTTTTGGGAATTGGGGTTTATGAGTTATTCTGCAGCCAGCCACCAGGGGTGGTTGACATGTTTTGGCTTCCCTTTAGGAAAGCTGTCATGTTGTCCATCTCTATATCTCAATGTCTAAAACCAACAAAACAGAGACAAAATCAACTAAAATGTGGAATTCTGTTATTTGATAAGAGTTGTTTCAAAAAGTATAACAGCCAGTCCGTAAACAGCCAGGATTTAGCAGGCTGTCTTTGGGATTGTTGTGGCCTAAAATGTCTGATTTTACAGCAGCTCTTCTAAAAAATTACGATGCATGTTGTGATGTTTTTAGGCATTTTTTTGCAATTAAACTGTGGGAGCAAGTGAAAATTGCAAAAGAAAGATTTTTTTGTATAATTCATTAAAAGTTCTAAGTGACCTTCCCAAAAAGGCTCACTGTTACAAAAACTCAAACAAAATATGCTTTATTTGCACGTAAAGAAGTGCACCTGAATGTCAATAACAATGACAAACACTATGTTCTTTTCAGTACCTGTGATAAAATCGAAAAATATGAATGCAAAAAAATTGTGAATAAGAAAACAATTCATTGAGCTGGTTCATTGAGACATACATGTGTGATGTTTGCACAGGGGACAGCTATTACTCGTAGAACTCGCAGGGAGTGAGGATGATTGGGACAATTTGTGGAAAAGTTGAGGAGTTTGGACAAAATTGCAAGGTCGTGCAGAATTCACAGGGATTGGTTGAATTTGCATGAATTGTTACGATCACAACTTCCTGGAGGGACTGAATAGCATAAGGTATGACTCCAGCATACAATCTGACAGCAGTTTATCCTGGACCGACCCAGAACAGCGTGTCCTGTTTCTGTCTTACCACGAGCTCTTCACTGGAGTATGGCAGCTCCAGAGGAGGACATTTCTCTGCCAGGAACTTCTGCCTCTCCTGAGCCTTCAGGTTTGACTCAGTCTCCAACAAATTATTGGCCACTACCAGCATACAGCTCTGTGAAGGACATCATCATGCGTCTTTAAATATTTTCAGCTCTCGCTGCTCTTCTTTATATAAAGTAAAAATGTACGAGTCATGTCTTACTTTCAGAGTATGCTTGCGCCTTGCAGAAAGTCTTTTCCTGCAGAGGAAAACAAAAAGAACATGAATCAGACTGGGTGAAATGCAAAGTACATCATGTTAAAATAAATCCATGAATTTGTTATTATGATTATTTGTTGTGTCTCATTAGAACCATACAGTGACGATACAACTGTTATTAAAAAAATCAATGTAACATCCTATGACCTAAATACCATGTCTCCAACCCTGATCACTGGTGTGCAGACTCTGGCTGCAAATGACATCACCAGTGCAAGATGGCAGCACCCATGGTGCATGGTGAAGCAGTGATTGGCGCTTTCAAATCTTGTTTTGGATACAGCCTTTCTGTGTGGAACCCGTATGTTTGTGTGGGTTTTCTCTGGGTCCCCGACCATCAAAAACATGTTTATTTGGTGATTTATTAGAGCAATTTTCCAGTCAGTACTCATGACCAAGGTGCTGATCCCCGGGCACTGCACAGCAGCTGCCCACTGCTCCTAATACCAGGTTCGGTTAAATGCAGAGACTGAATTTGACTGTTTAATTGTACTTTGTAAGGTTGTATATGTCACAATAAAGTTGCCCTTAAATATTAAGGACAGTCAATGATTCCAAATATGACAATATTCTGAATTTGATATGGATCACGTAAATGTTATTCCATTTGAATATTCCAACTCAAGCTTTTGCCTAATTCAGAATATCCAAACAGAATAATTACAAATGTAGCATTTTCCAATTAAGAAATGTAGGATAAATCGATAATATTCCAGTTTTAGGAGCATTCTTTGGATTAGTGCATAATGGAATACGTGTCTCTATTACTGCACTTAAAATAAGGGCAAAAAACAGAATATTTTGTGCATGTAGACATATACAATGTTAACTTTTCTTTCACACTTTAGAAACTTTGTCATCTTTTGGTTATGTAATAAGCTGATTCACTTTGGCATTTTGGCATCACTCTTTTCCTTTCTAAATAAATGATTTTGTCACAGTAGATATCATCATACTGACACTGAAATGGTGATGAACTAAAAAAAAAAACACTCAAAGAGAGCATGCATCCACCAATCTTCTAGAATTATTTCAATAATATAAAAATCTTTAGAAATTGTTTATACATAAAAAGGAAAATTTTAATCTGCATCTTGATTAGCATCAAAATGCAGTGACACTCAACTGTGGAATACATGTGCCAGATGTTTATTGTTCAACTGAGTGCTGCAGTTAATGAGAAGATACGAAGTATCCAAAAATATATTTTGTCCCTTAAAAATTTCCTTGATCTGCACTGAAATCCACTTTTTGACTTTTTTAATAAACAGTAAAATAAACTGTATATTGATACATGTCAAACTGTCAACTCACTCAGTGGCCATCTTTGCTGCAGGATCCTGGCTTTACCTGGTTAAGAAAAAAAAACATAAAAGACTGCATTAAAATTACATTTCTACCTTTTGATGTATGAAAACACATTAATATTTCTGGAGCATTTTAGACAGTTAATAAATTTCTACAAACGTGACACACAGAATTTATATACGACTCCCTCCCTGGTACTTTTACTTGTTATTAACACAGGTCTATTTTTATTCTTTTGTGTACTTATGGAGTGTAATCTCCAGGCATCAATTCATACCAAACAATTCATATCGAACTTTTTATGGTCTAAAATAATTCTCTCCCTGTGACCTTCCCAGTTTCACTATAGGCATACATGTGCAAAAATAACATTGATAATGAAAGGAAAAATAAAAACGGCACTCATTTTCGTCCTAACCATTAACAACATATGTATTCCTTCGCTTTAAGTATTCTTTCCATGAGAGGACAAAGGTGAATCTGGCATCTGGCAATATCTTAAATACTTGATAAAAATCTGTCTGCCGCTCAAATGGACAAAAAGCTACGAGTGTAAAAGTCAAACTTAAGCTCGACATCTTTACTTTCAGCTGTTCAGTTTCTCTGTCAAACTGTTTCGAGTTTGAAGCCACATCTCCTCCTCCTAAATTCCTTCCAGCTGTAGAAAACTCACCTATCTCACATTTCATGTTTGGCTCCAGTTAATTCTATCTTGAGACATCATGTTAATTCCAAGAAATTTCATGGAACTCAACTTTGTAACCCAGGCCGTGTTAATGCCTTACAGGAGCAGACCACTATTTTTAGCAGCATGGCTCTGGGGATGGTGGTCCAACACTGTGGTGCAGTCAAAGCTACTGCATGGAACTTTCATATTTTGTCGATTCTGAAGCCTCTTGTGGACAAAAGTGGTAGTTTTTCCACAGTAATAACCACAAAATCTAACATCAAAAATAAAACTATCTAAAAAAAATCTCCTGTTTTTTTTCAACTGGTTCTGGAACAACTCAATGTAACTTTGTCTGAGAAAATGTAAACGGGCTCATTTCATCTGACCTCAAGGAGAATCCAACACGGTGGCAGGGATTAAGAGCAACTATATAGAAATAGCAGATGGTCTTGTTTGCTAATAGGTCATATAGTGGCATCAGTATTAAATTGAGACGGTTTCATAATTAGTTAAAAACTCCTTGTAGTTGCTTTAAATATCTCAACAACTATTAGATGGATGGAAATAAGGTTCAGACATTTATCTCTGAACTTAGTGATCCTTTGACGTTCCTTTAGCGCCGCCAACAGGTCAGAATTTATACTTCATGACAAGAAACCTCTAACACTACTAAGAGCTAGTAGGCTAATGCTGATAAGGTATTCTGTTGCATATGCTAAATTTTGCATGTTAGTGTAACACACTAAATTCATATGCTGTATTTTCTCACTCATCATTGCTTCCAATTTTGCCCTATGGACACTTGCAGTATTGCAGCAAAAAATTCCCCCTGCATTGGAAAACATATTTTCCCCATAAAGAGTCACCAGTGTCAATTATGACTCTTTCTATCATTAAATTTTGAGATTTTTTTATATAATCTGTCCCAGGACAGAGAAAAGCGATTTAAAAACCTGTGACATCACCAACAGACCGAGCGCGAAGTCACAGGCTGGGTCAATGGCAGAAAGTCTACTGCGCTCAGTGGGCTGCTGCGGAAGTAAACTACAAAGCTAGAAAACTTTTTTGGCATGCACTAATTGAGCACTTCTCATTGGACTGAGCAGATGCCATCTTTGCGTCCAGTAGCCTGTGTTTAATACATCCATGGCCAAAAGTTAGCATTATAGCCAGCTATAGCCAGCCAAATTCTACATGTCAGATTTTTGCATATCTTTACTGCAAATCAAATTTTACACCTGCCCAAAACTTCACTTCATGACATGACACCTCTAGAAGTGACTGACGTTCTGTCTGCCTCAGCATTTCTTTGAGTCTAATGCTAACACTATATGCTAACACTAGCATGCTAATATGCTCAATGTCAGTAACAATTCTAGCACAATGTAATCAAGATGATAGCATGCTAAGTTGGCATGCAACATGCTAACAAGGTAATGTGCTACATTAGGATAAGCATATAAACATGCTTAAATGCTAATATCTCTGCAGTCCATCAAACAATCTTCTGGTGTATAACTACCATTACAGCCCCTATAGCTATATATCTGCTAACTTTTTGTCTCTTTTTTACTCTCGATTATTAATAATATTTTTTGACATTACAGAGAGCCTAAGTCACACTCTTTCCAGTTTGCCCCATGGAACCTAAATTTGACAAAAAATATTAACTGTAGTTTATGGCAAGAAACAAATTATATTTTGATTCAGTTTGAACTGCGCCACATATTTCATGTTTGTCAATTTAAAACAGAGAAGAGACAGAAAGTCTCAATTTGTTGTAGTTTAGTTTAGTTTTGTGTGAAACTCCTTAGTGAACTTGTCTCCCACAATATATGTCATCAACATGAATCTCGCTGCCCCTTGTAACATTATCTTCCCATAAGTGTTTTATTCCAGTGACTCCTGCTCGTTTTATCAGCTGTGACGAGATAGAACGAGTAATACCCCCTGTTGTGTTACTACATCCCTGTACAAAACACACAGGCGTTATAGCTTCAGCAGCTAAAATTGGCTTTTGGAGGGAAAAAATCATGATTTCTGTTATAGGACTTCTAGTTTTTTGACAAACTGCTACTGTCTTGACTTGAAAAATGATCTTTTACATAGACCAGCATTATTCGTGTGTTACATGGCACAGTTCAAACAAACAATAATTTGTCTCTGGCCATTGTCTACAGTTCATATTTTTTCTTAAGTTACCCACCCATGGTGGCCCAACAGAAAGGGTGTGACCTAGCATCTCTATTGTTGACCATTCTCCAAAGTATTACATGTTTTTACATTAATCTCTTTTGATTTTGTTTCATTCATTCATTCATTCATTCATTCATTCATTCATTCAGAATAAAACTCAAGACCTGAAACTTGAGTGAGATGTAAAATCACAGGAAATATGTCCTCTGCCCTTTTAGGTTATATCATTATTGCATAGTAATGCAGCTGTAAATGCTTAATTGATTTAGTCTGTATTGAATCACCATAGAATCAATCTAAAAATGGCAAACATGATAACTTTAATGGATGAGCTAAATAAAGCAAAGGTCTGTTTCACATTACACTGAAACTAATAGAAACCACTGTCTGCCTGGAAGGTGGGAACATACATCCACTGATGCAGTACGTATGATATGTAGTACATGCTTTGGGCTAACTATCATCCTCTGTGTCTCATTTGCACACACTCTTGTCCTCATACCAGCAGCTAGTATTTAATACAGTGAATAACAGTTACACCTTGCAAATCTGCTTTCTGATCCCTGAGAGCAAAGATTAGCCTCTCTCCATATCACACATGTATCAATACACAAGTGTAATTTTTACAATATGGAAGATGAATGACAACAAGCTGCAGTATGAACACTAATAATCATTGCACAAAAACAAATTATTCAGAGAGAAAATGTCTGGCATTACTCAGCATTTTATTCACAACAAGTCCTCCAACTGGAACAACGAAACAAGTCAATCTTCCAAAACACACAAGAACAACATAAAAAGATGCAATTTGTAAGAATTGGCCACCTGGTGAATTTATACTCCAAACAAATAGGGGGCAGCATATCACTGGCTAACTGCTGCTAACTGTAGCTGCCATTGGCTAGTTAGTCAGACGTACAGCTAGTGGTACACCGCAACCACAGGAGCTTTGGGACAGTCAGGAGGAGGAGGTTCTCATGCCTGGGTCAGCGCCGGAATGGGCATGAGAACTGGAGCCAGGCAATGGAACCAGGCTCGGCAGCCTCATGGTGAACATGGCTGGACTGGGGCTGGGCACAGCTTCAGAGACCGACAGAGGCTAGTTTGACGACAGGGACTACAGAGCCGAGGCCATTTACAGCAGCTCTGACCAGAACTCTGACTCTGGGATGACAATGGGTGCAACAGGAGAGGAGCAAGAGGGAGGTCAGATATCAGTCAGCGCCCACCTCTGCAGGCCTGATCTGAATCTGAGTCCGGCAAGAAAACCACCTCAATGTTGCTGGACTGAGGGCAGACTGGACGCTTCAGTGACTCACTATCACCTTTTGAGGTACCAATTGCTATCACAAGACAGGATGAGCCGAGGCTAGCTGCTTAGCATGCTAACTTCAGAAGATATCTCTGCAACACAGGACATAGACATCTCATTTCAAAACTCTTATTTCTTCACATTCTGTTGATAATTTCAGGTATTTTTTAATGTTTTAAACTAGAATTTTTACATATCGTACCTTTACAAAATGATTCATATTACTGGTTTTGACTCCCCATCTCAGATACATTTTGTAGATGTGTCTTTGTATAGCAAACATTCCATTCACCACAACTGTATTGAGATGGGGATGAAATCTCAAATAGCAGACCAGATTAGCAGTCTTATAAAACCCACATATCTACCAGTGATGGAGGAAATACTCAAACATTTTACGGAAATGACAACGTAAAATTCCCTTTACAGTGCACAAGTATTGAGTAGCTAGTTGTACTTTTGAGTATCAAAGTAAAAGTACTCGTTCTTATGTAACATGTCCCATTTGACATTGTTAGATTGGTAGTACTGATGCATGGATGTGTCAGCAGCAATTTATTGCTGTAGATGCTCAGATTGGACCTAGTTTGAACTTCTTTATGTACGGTTAGCTAGTTAAGCCCCTCCAAATGGTCACCAGATAAATCTTAGGGTTCATGAGATGATATATTGGAGAGGAAAGAAGAAAATAGAAAGTTCTAAGATTAGGGCTGACCTGAATCCGTCAAAGCTTCTACCGTTGGCCTGATAATTAATATCCAATCAATATTTGAATGCTGTGCTTATAGAGCAAGAAATGGAGGCCCTCTATGGCATTTAATTAGTCTAAAAACCCATGCACATAAAAACCAGGAGCGTACATATAATATCAGTGCAAAGAACATTATCTGTGAGTGGAAAAGCATCCTCTCGAGGGAGCATATCTGCTCTGCGTGCACTAACATGGTCACAGGGTTGTGATGAGCTCAACCTACCCTGCGCAGGCAACTGCTTAAAGCTTTAACGCCCCAAAAATGATATTCTGGACAGCCCTAGTTCACAGATTTATGTAACTTTTTAAAAATATTACCTCTAATATTTTTGATGGGAAAAGTGAAATGTAAAGTTTATATGATGTCACAGACATACAGGTTAAGAACCACTGGTTTAATCTTTAATTGTATTGCATTTGTATGTTGTTGTTTTTTATTTATAATCTTAATCTGAAAAGTAACCAGTGATTACAGTTGTCAGATAAATGTAGTGGAGTAAAAAGTATAATTTATTTTGAAATGCAGTGGAGTGGAGGAACAAAGTAGCATAAAATGGAAAAACTCAAATACAGTACTTAAGAAAATGTACTTAGTTGCTTTCCACCACTACTATCAGTATGAACTGATAAACTGGGTAAACAACCCTTCTGGAACCCAACTGGAGGACTTTGAGGCCTCTTCCAGAGGTACTCGGAGGCCAGATAGTGACTGCCTGAGCTGTTTGTTTAGGAGCTGTGACGGAGCAGTGGATTAAGACTCTATTCCTGGAGCCACAGCTGTTCCTAACGTCTTCATTATGGAGAAAAAAAAAAATGACAGCAGGCTTGTCTTGAAAGAAAAGACGTCTGACAACCACTGCAGGCGTCCTTAAACACATAGCTGGCCTGCGAACAAATGGCCATCATCTGTAAACCAATAATAGGCGAGTGGGGTATCTCCGGGGCTGACAATGTATTTTAGGACACTTGAAACCCGGAGGACGTAACATGTTGCTCTGGAGATGGAATAATATCTGCAGGGTTAAATTTGGCCCCTGATTTCTGTCTTAAGTAAGTGTGTGTGAATGTTATGGATAGGAGATTGTCTCTGGAGGGAGGGTGGAAGAGTTTGCAGTAACTCAACACCACAGAACATCCCTCGGATAAACAAGATGTTACAGCATATCGCAAAAATAACTCGCTGTTGGGCTGACCTCAGATACATGTCCAGCCCAACTGCTTCAGACTGAGAAAACCACAGACAAGAAGGTACAATGGCTTTTAAATCCAATACAAAAAGAAGCATCTAAAGAGGAAAAAGATATTTTAAATAAAACTTGTTGTTCAAGTCCAAAATCTGTCTTAAAATCTGTTATTGTAGAAATCTTATTTTAAAATAAACTTTACTTTCTCTTAAGCATTAAAACATTTCTAGACTTGGTGACTGTGAATTAAACTGGAGTGAAAAGTGAAGACAGAGACTGAGGTTTAGATCAGGTTCTAATGTATGTGTTTAAGTATTTATTTCCATATAAAAAAGGAGATCTAATAGAAAATTACCTGTTCAGGACTGTAAAATTACAGAAACTAAAAAAGTAGGGCCAAAAACCCAAACAAAATCTGCTGTAAAAGCTCCTCTATTATAGGAATCTTGTTTAGGAAAAAACAAACTAAACCTTTAACATTTGAACTCTTGTGAAGAAAACAGGCTAAATTTGGTGTGTGGGGATTAAAGCGAGGTGTAAAGTGAAGACAGAGACGGAGGCTGGCAGCCGCAGCAGATTAGACCAGGTCTTCCTCCGAACCCCACGGTGCTGACAGGAGGATAAACACTGTTGGATCGATTTTCAAATTCATGCCTTGTAGTGGTGTTGCCTTTCAGCATGCCACATCACCAGACCATACATCATCGGGTTGCTACTGCAGCAGACCAAGCACATGTCCAAGCATTTCGACAAAGATACCAAAAACTACTTGTTTTAACATTAGAAATCCAGAAAAACCCACTCAGGACACATGAAAAAGAAAGAAACAGGATAGAAACAATAAACTTTCTGCATAATTTCATCTTATGTAACACCAAACGTTTCCCAAAGTAATCTAATGTTAACTATAAAGTGTGTAAATTGCTACAATGCTCAATTCTGATTAAAGATTTCCCAAAAACACCAAACAACCATGACCCTTTGGCATTTTATTGTCACTTCAAAGTGATCAAAGTAACTGACACTTGGCTAAAAAAAACTTGGTCTAATGCCAACACCAACCACTCACACTCTACACAGTCTCTTGATGAGGTGAATAAATGTCAGATATTCTCCAAAAGCTCAAAGGACAAAGATTTCAGCTTTTTTCTACAATCTTCCCGACAAACTTTTATCCAAACAACTATGCAGACAAGACAAAGTATCTAACTGCCGTCATGCAAAGAATGTTATGCAAACAACCAAAATATTCCATGCTTTTAGACTAAACAGGGTCAGACTGGCAGAAAAAGAGTTCTTACTTTACCCGAGCAGAGTTTTCAGCTTGTTAGAGTCACAGAGACACAGACCGAGTCCCAGGCAGACGAAGTGTTAAGAAGGTATATATTGCAATCTCTGATAGCCCTCTAAATCCTGCACTTTCTCTTTATGGAAGTGGATTACTGGTCAAACCAATGAGCTGGCAAGGTCATGAAATACAGTACAGTGTCATCTGCCCCCTTCCTCGGCTCGCCTCATTATAAATAACCCGCCCTTTAAGATTGTTATCTGTATTATCTTGTGCCACCGAGATTCTGACGGACAGAATGTAGGAAAGTGATTAAACCACAGAGGCATTTTGTAATCAACAGTTAATTTATATATAGACAGAAATCATTTAGACATCTGATATATATACATAGTAGGGAAACACTGACTGACATGCTGCTGCATGAAGTATGTGTCACTATACAGCAAAGACTAATTAATACACTTTAAGCCATTTATTTTTATATATATATGTCAATTTAGTTAAAACTGTATTTTATAATTGGCTTTACAGCTTTTCACTGATGCCAGTTTCCACCAGATTCAATGTTTTATTCTAGTGCTGAACAGTTAATCAAAATTTTTCTTCAAATTTACTTCAATTTTCAAATCACATGAAGCGCAACATTTGTTAAAGGCAAAATGAGTGTAAAAAATATAATTTTAAATCAAATACTGACATGCTGCAGAGACAACCTGGCCTACACATCATATTCTACAGACTGAAGAAAACAGTGCAGATCCCTGCAAAAATCACACTACAATCATTTTACTGTTTTTTCACTGAAAATGAGAATAATAACGTAAAAATGATCATGCTGATTGAAGGTCAGGTTTAGTTTTTTTAGACCACAAAAAACTGCTGGAGTTTCACAGGAAACTCTCGCAAACTGCAGAATTTGCCAAACAATCAAAGTGAATGGTGACCAGTTTTCAAATGTAAAAAAACAATACAGAAGAAAATAAATAAATAAATAAAATGCCTCCATACACACCATGACACCACACACACACAGTTCATTTGGTGTGCACGTGCACAAGAACGTGACTCCAAGCTGAGGATCTACAGTGAAGATTCAGGCTAAAAACATGGTGTAAATGACGTCTTTCAAGTCAACTTGGCATGTCGGAGCTTTATAAGACTTGTATTACACCAGACGAGCAGTATGGGGGCATTTTATGGGTTTTTCGGTTGTTTTTTATGCTTGAAAACTGGCAACCATACACTTAAATTGCTTGGGAGATTCTGCAACACTGTCCTCCTGTGAAACTCCAGCAGTGTTTTATGGACTAAAAAGCTAAACCTTCAATTGGCATGAGGGTGAGTGAACAATGGCTACATTTTCAGTTTTGGGTGAACTGTCCCTTTCACATACCAGTGAAAAGTTGACTGACAGTGTTTCCAACTATATCCACTCTTATGTTACTCAATGTGTCACATTAATGAGCATTTTTTCTGCCAGTCTTTGATTGTCATTTTGGCACACTGCAGAGCCACTTCATACTGTGAACAACTGCACATTTTTAGTAAATATTTCGCACATGCCATCCTCTTTTCTTTTTAATCACAGCTCTTCTCATGGATTACAGATTGTGCCTTTAATAAAAAGGAAGTTGAACTCACCGTGTGTTGCTGCAGCCCCATGACTCTTTCAGCTACCTGAAATGTAAAAAGAAAACTGTAATGCAAAGCAGACAGCTTCTTGTTGATGTAATCTCAATTCATTTAATTAGTTTGATGAAGCCCAAAAACAGAAATGACTGTTTATTTTAACCCTCCTATTCAGCATTTACAAGCAGTGTATCAAAGTTTAATACAGAGTTTATAATGCACTATAATGTATATGTATGCAGACATGAGGATCTTTGTTTATTAATGAACAGTTTTTGCCAACAATTAGAACTTCAACATGTTTTATACTATTACAGCTGTGTTTTACTATATTCCCATTTACTATCTGTTTGTAAATCATCCTCTATTTATGGGCATCCACAGGAGTTGTTGACAAATGCATAAATAAACACTCACTGTAAATCTGCTTACCACAGTGTAGCATATTAGCCCATTAATGAAATGCTTCTCTACTTATAGTGCGAGTTAAAGTAAAGCGTTACCACATAAAGACATAAGAAAAAAGCTTAAAATCAACCAAAACAACACATTAAAACAATAAATTATTTAATAAAATACACTTACCTCAGATCTGTTTCTAGGTAAAATTGAAAAATCCTTCTAACTAAAACAGAAATGTGAGATTCAGTTTGTATGTTCGATACTAAAAGTAAGAAGATAAATATACTTAACTGAGTTAATTTAAGGAGACAGATTCTTCGCGGTCATATTTCCACCATAAAGTTACACTTGCGTCTCCATCAATGATGTGTTGAAGATGACACCTCTTGCTGGGAGTTTTAAGCTTCGGTCAGTGTGTCTGACACCATTAGAAGATTTACACGTCATAAAACAGCAACAACCACAAGAAACAAGACTCAGTCAGTTGAATTATGTTCATGGCTTTTTAACGTTTCTACAAGCTAAAGAGAAGATGCACCCATTAATTTCTTTACACCTGAGGTATCTATTCTCATCGTTAACACTCGCAGTTTAATTATGCATAGAGCTGCAACGATTAAATTAACTGACAAAAAGTTTGATAATCAATTAATCATTTTGTGTAATTTTTCAGCATCTCAAATGTGAATATTTTCTGGATTCTTTAGTTCTCTGATAGTAAAATAAATATCTTTGTGTTTTGGACAAAACAAGACATCTGAGGACATTTTCTCTCATAATCTTTTAAGACCCGTGGTATTTCAGATGTTGTTTCGATACAGTTTTTTCAGCAAATCTGTCTAAATCCAAGTAGGCAAGACAAAACGGCTCCTTCAGCAGGTGTTGCTTGTTTATTCCGTCAAAGTTTCTGCAGCTTACAGGGTAATTAAAAAAATCCACTTGTGCTAACTAAATGGTTTTCTGGTTGAACCAGTCACTGAAAAACAGAAACTAAAACTGGAGGTTTGTTAAGAGCAGATGCAGATATTTTTTGGCAGATAAGAAACAGATTTAAGCCTCAGCCTCAAACATCTTCTTCCTCCCGTCCATGCCGGCTTTGTCTTCAATTGTTTTTACGCCAGTCACCAACGTCACGCAGTTCCTTATCCTGAAACACCAAGATGAGCAAAAATCAGAGCTCTGCTGAGGTACATACACATACATGTATATTATATAAAAAGAGGACTTTCTTTGCTTCAGAATCAGTTAGGGTTAAATGTATTAAACAGGTTTATATTATGTCTACCACTCTACAATATGTCGAGCCTTCTCTAGAGATGTTTTTGAGATTGAAGAGAAAAAATATGATTTTTCCTGCCAAAAAAGGAAGGCAGAGGCAAATGAATCCAGCCTGTATGACGTTACGAGGGTCTTAGGGTTTTAAAACCTTACTTTTCTAATCAGTCACATCATTTTAGGTGGATGACAATTTGTGAAAGGAAATGATTTGTGGCACACTTCTGAAATGGGGGAAGGTATCCAGTGAAAAGGTTCAAGTAAAGGGAAGTCGTAAGTCATTGGTGTAAAAGTCCAAGTCGAGTTCCAAGTGTTTTTTGATTTTGTCGAGTCTAAAGTCATCAAATCTGTGACTCAAGTCTGAGTTAAGCCCAAGTCATGTGACTCGAGTCCAAACCTCTGCATTATACCACTGTAGAAAAGGACACAATGAGATAACATCATTAAAAAAACCTCAGTGAAAAAATGTAGGGAACAGGATGGAAAATGACATTTCTGTCAGTTTCTTGTATTAGCATGATAAAGGTTAAAGTTTCCTTCACTGCTGCACACAGATCTGATGTTTTCAGCTCTTCAGTGGATGTTCATCATTTTAGGCTACACTTCATCCACAGGCCTTCATGTCTGCTAACTAATAAAATTTACCAGCTACTTCTGTCAAGAAAGGTGTGTCGCTCTAAACAGTTTTATAAAACATCAGCATTACTAAGGTTTGCCCGTTCCTCACCTCCTCTTTCACCTCCTTCTTGACCTGCTTCAGGTTGGCCCTCAGGTCCAGGTTGACAGTATGTTTGGAGCCCAGCAGAGCCTTCAGCATGGCGTCGGCGGACATACGCACTTTCTTCAGGACGGGCTTCTTGAATTTACCCATCAAGTCCTGAACTTTGATCTTCAGGTCGTCAATCTGGAAAATGGAGACAAAGCAGAGGCCGCGATGAAAACTTTAGTCTGAATTTACAACAAGCAGCTTCAGCATGCTACAAAAAGTTTGATGGGAAGTCATCAGGAAAGTGATATTTATGACACAGCAAAAATATTAACAATGGATACTAAACATTGCTGTTGATCTCGTTTTTAGATCCCAAAATTTAAGACCAGTTAAGATTTCATACACATTTTATCATTTTCAAACACAGTGTATAATTATTATCTGGAAACTCTGGAACCTCCAGATGTTAGAATAAAGTTACGTGAGTTTGAATCACGTTTAAGAGCACAGCATGAGTTTATAGAGACGGCCCCACTGAAGGTTCTGCAGGGGTTTAGATGTTAAATAGTTTTAGAAAATCTACCTCCTTGTCGGTTTTATTGACTTTCATCTCCAGGTCGTATCGCTCCTCATCGATCTTGTCGATCTTGTGGTGAATCTCTCTGCACAGCTCCTGAACACAAAACATCAGCAACATGTCACAAATGATGCACCGTGGACCCAAAATAATTCATCTCAGTACCAACTAAATCTAAAATAAAACTTGTATCACACTGAACTATGAAGTGACGGTGCAGCAGAGGACATACCTGCAGCTCCTGCATGCTCCTGGGCATGGACACAGGAGGACAGGCCTCAGCCATGTACCTTGTCCTCTCCCGCTCCCTCTCCCTCTCCTCCTCCTCCATTAAACCTTTGGCGATGGACAGCATCAAGCTCTGCCACACATCAGCCACATAACATCACACACTGATGCACAATGAACGTTTGTATTTATTCTCTAACCAGCAAAAGTAAACTGTAAAACACTGGAACAAATCTTTTACCTTCAGATGATGCTTGCGACTCGAAGACATCTTTTTCCTGAGGGTTTGAGAAAACATCAATTTGTTCTGACAGATCTCAGATTATATATATCTTATATGTTTATAAATAAGCCAACATGCGAGAAAAAGTTACATGATTCCAGGAAATTCATTGATTTTCCAAAAAATTTAGAACGGTTTTAGGACTCGATAACAGACCAAATGGCAATATTTTATATTTCTGCAGTGCAAATGTTGGCACAAATCTTCCAATTAGAAAACAGTCTAAGTTTAAAAAGTCTGACATCAACCTGACAGTTGTGGCATAAAGAGATGCTGATTAAACAACAGGATTATTGCACAGGTGTTTCTTGGACTGGTCAAATTAAAGGACACTCTGAAGCCTCATTTATGTTCCTTTACTTACAACAACAGACACATCCACTTCAAACAATGTAACCATCACTGCCCACATACTTTCATGTGTCCTTTACTTTTTTCATGTATGTTAGGCAATATATCCACTAGAGGGTGCCAGAGTATTGATAAGCTCCGACGTTATTGATCCTTTTATCGGTACTTTTTAAGGTTTGGTGTAATTTATTAGTTCAGCTAAGAGTGCACTGAAACAAACTAAAACCAAAGCTGTCTGTATGTTGTCAAACTGTTTACCTCAGTTTGTCGCATATGTTAAAATTTGTCAAACTGTTGTAAACTTGCAGGCAGTGAATTACACCAGCATCAGAGGGAGGAGGACAGAGAACACAGGACAGGAATGAGACTGACTGATGTCTGTGGTCTTCATTATTTCTAGACGTCACTCAGTATTTTGGTGTCAGGAATATGATTTACTTTATTTTTTTTTTCTGTATGCTTCCAGTGAGATATTATTCAGTTTATATAGTGACTTTGCTGTGTAATGTTATTGTTGCTCCTCTAGTTATTGTTAGTATAACAATATTAAAATATAATTCTGTTCTGAATTTTAAAGTAATTATTTAGCATTTAAAAAGTGCTAATGAGAGTTAAAGTATTGTTAAGTGGTATTAGGAAGAGTAGTACTCTTAATGATACCCATACCTTGTCTGCATACTCACCAGACGTGCCATCCACAGAGCTGTAGTCTTTGTCATGTGAGGTCCATAGTTTGGTGCCTAATAAATGTATTTATTCCTTTTATTGTGGCCACCTGTGCAACAATCCTGCTGTTTAATTAGCAGCTCTATATGCCACACCTGTCAGGTGGATGGATTATCTTGGCAAAGGAGAAGTGCTCACTAACACAGATCTTAACTAATTTGTGCTCAAATTTTGAGACTTGAAAAAGTCTTAGATTTTGTTATTTCAACTGATGAAAAATTGGAGCAAAAACAAAAGTGCTGCATTCATATTTTTGTTGAGTATATACACAAACATGTAGGTGAATGAGATCCAGAATTACTCACTCTGACATCTTGGCGTTTGTTTGGCTTCACACCTGCAGAAAAACATAATTTTCCATTGTGAAATAATGAAGAGCAGGGCACACTGACATAAGGGTTATCAAATTTTCAGCTTCAGTGGCTATTAATCATAAAAGAAAGACAAAAAGTCATTGACTGTGTGCTGTACAGCAAACAAACAGAGGGGAATAGGAGGTGACAGTGGGGTCAGACTGAAGAGGAACAAGACTGGAATGCTTCTGCCCGTTTTTTCCGAAATAATAACTCTACTTAGAGGAAACATGACACCCGCTAGGAGCATCATCACTTTGCCTTGAGGAAAAGCGTCTAGTCTAAATTAGGACAAGGATCGGGGGTCCAGTTGTCCCCTCTGGGCATCCCTCTCATGCAAGGTCTGTCTTCTGGAAGATTATCAGGAAACACTTGATACGTCCTCTGTTGGTTCAAACATCTCTGACATGACTGTGACGATATCCACCTCAGCTGAAAATAGAGACCGTGCAAAACAATCTAGATCAACAATAACTGCATCCAAAGAAAAACAGAGCTGCTATGGCTCTCCAGTGTCTCCAGTGTTTGCCAAAATGTCTAAAAGACATCACACCACTGATTTCTCCACTGAATAGTTGTGAAAAATCAGGTTTGACACTGAGTCTCTAAGGATTAGAAATCTATCTGGCTTTATATAACCGATACTGACCCATCAAAAAATGAAGATTCTGCAGATCGACTTGGACATTCCTAGTATGAACCACATCAGTTAAAAAAGACTTTCACTCAAAGGATTGTCTCAAAATAATTTCAAGAACTTTTCCCTAACTTTTGTTATTGGGTTCCAAATCCCAAAATTCCCTGGTTGACATCGATGTTTTGAAACTCAACTAAGTCCACATTGATATTTCAAAACATAAACAATGAAATTAGCAGGATTTGGGAGCAATGTTCAGTCCCTCCAGGACGTCACGCAAATTCAACCAGTTCTGTAGGGCCTTGCATTTTGTCCAAACTCTGCAACTTTTCCACAAATTTGACATCATATATGCACGTCTCAATGAACCCAGTCAATGTTTTGTTTCATTATTCACTAGTTTTTTGCATTTTTATTTTGTCACAGGTAGTGAAAAGAACATGTTTGTCAATGTTCATTGACATTTATCAACAGCAATTTCATTGCAAAAAAGCCTAAAAACATTGCAACACTCATCACAATTTTTTATCAAACCTGCTGTGAAATCAAGCATTTTAGGCTGCAACAATCCCCAAAACAGGCCACAAAATCCTGGAGGGACTGAATGTAACAAAATCAGAGCTTCTATCTTATCTTTCCACACAGAAAAACTAAAAGTTTACAACAACAACAAATCCAGATCCAGTTTTAGGGCCTGTGTCCTGTCCACTGCGTCTGAAGCAGCATGCAGCCGTCCAGAGGAAAGGTGCTGATTCTTCTTTCACAGTACTCTGCGCTCCGACCGCTTCCAGTTGAAAATCAATGAACTTTTCAGAAAGGCCCTGGTATCATAACTGTCACTTTTTTTCACGTGACCAATCTTATATTAGATAGTTTAGCCTTTCTGTTATTTTTTTTTTTTTCCTGATGTGCACTAGCGAGGTCGTGTCAACCAATCAGATACAAATGGATCATAAAAACCAAAAGGGGCAATGCTGGATTGTCCAACAGCAACAACCAAAGCAATGATCAAGATATTGTTGTCGCAGAAACAAAACCCACTGCAGCTTTTTTTTTAAACTACACAAACGCTTCATCGCAGCGCTCTGCAGCACCCTGCCAGACAAAACACCACGTGAACACAGGCCTTTACAAAAAGACATTTTCAAGTTCCCTTGGACATTTTAGTATTTTTAAATATACAGTTTTAACAGCCAAAGTTTTATTATACACAACTACTTTAAGGTGATTATAAAATTGGGATTTAAAATAGGTCTTTATACTTTTTAATGTTGGTCACAAAACATTGAATAGACAAAAAACTAGGTATTTACGTCTTTAACACAAAAATGTTATCAATTTAAAGCAGTGTATCAGAATAAATAAATGACAAAACAAGAAATGTCAAGTATTAATACTGAGCAACATACATTGTATGTAATTTTGAAATCTCAGCTCAGTCATAATCTCATAATTCTTGAACAATAAACATAACTTGTATGTTGTTTATTGAAATACCTACGAGCTTTGTCATTTTATTAAATATGATACGATATACAGTACTTTATTGTCCCTGAAGAGACATTTTTCTTGCTGCACACATTTATCTGCCTCCATAGTGATTTAAAAGAAACAACATATAAACAAAGAGGCACCACAGACACAGACACAACAGCCAAGAAGCAGTTAGGTAGAATCACCAGGGTTTAAAGATAATCCAAAACTGTAATATACATTTCTGCATTTAGTGGAGAGTTTTAGTGTCTGGTGATGTTCTAAATGTTGCTTAGCAGGTATTCCACCCTGACAGAAAGAAATTCTGGAGATAAAACTGAATCATGGGAATATTATGGCCTGAAATGGTTCCAAGACGCAGAATCTCAGCTACTGCTGCTGTCGATCCTTAGTCAATATGCAACACATTTAACAGTTTCACAGGTTTTAAATCAGCACCACAAACTCTGGACCTTTATAGAAAAAAAAAAAAATCAAGATTCCTGAGGCTGGGTTGCACCAATAAGGATTAATTTTAAAACCTGATGGTTTAACTTTAAATTGTTTCATGAAACCTTTCTTTCTTTTTTTCAGTTGATCTATTAAAATATCTCATCCACTTTTTCCTTACTGTGCTGCTGTCTGCTTCATATTGCTCCATTAATTCAGCCAACAAGTTTTTTTCTCACAGGATGAGAAATTAGAGCTTCGTTGCAGAGTTATCATGAATAGGCTGATTAGAATAACCAACTTTTTAGTTAGCTAACAAATTATGGAACATTTTGTTACGGAATACAGAGCAGCTGAAAGTTAGTGGTTCACCCCCTGGTTACCTGGTTTTGCTGAACTCTGATTTGAACTAATCTCATAATCCAATCGTTGATTAAATAATCTTTGTTCGTGCAACCCAGTCTTAAAGTCTTGTTACTCCTTTAAATACAACATGGATCTGAGATGTTTTATTGCACTAAAATGTTAAGAGGGAAAAATATTAATTCATATCTTGTACCTCACATGTAGATCCTTACTTAATTGAATGTCTATAGAACGCCTTCTTTAGTTATTTATTTATTTATTTGTTTATTCTGATTTGCTTATTTATTTTATTTTATTTATTTATTTATTTATTTTTTTTCTTGGAACTTGTCTAGCTGCTGTATTTATGTTGAGTTGTAATTTCTATTGTGCAATGAGGTGTTGTGTCAAATCAAAGACCGAAATAAACTAAACTAAATTTTAGCTGTGGGAATCTCTTGGCAACTCACAATTCAATTCAATTCCGATTCAGAGGGCTACGATGTGATTATAGAACAATTATCAATCCATCTTGATGCATCAAAACTTTAAGCTGTTAATCCGGGGGGGCGGACAGATAGTGTCCATCTGTGGTTACTCAAGCTCAGCCATCCTCACCTAAACTCAAGAAACAGCCTAGTTTAAAACGGAAACATGACGCACATGTTCACGTCTGTTACACTTCATCGTCCAGTTGACTCAGCCGCAAAGAACGTACAGCCTGTTACAGGCAATCATAGAGTCGAGAACTGGGTTTTACATTTCCAGTTATTAAGTTTTCTGCATCGATTAATAATCTTTCAAGAGAGAATTACAATGCATTTAAGAACAATTATTTCCCTACCAATTTTACAATATAAGCCACGTATTTGTAAGATAACTGTATTGGAACACGGTGCAAACCAAATTTCATAATTTTTACTTTCATATTTTCTTGGATTCTTGAGTTTAGAGCTGCAGAATACTGTGAGCATAACTGAATCAAACATGAAGCCAAAGACCTTTTTCTTAATCAAAGCTGTCAGAGATCAGACTGAGCTCTGACACCTTAAATCTACTCAGTCTGTGATGACAGCGATAAACACTGGGACTATCACTTTCCAACCCTGGAGTCAATTAACACCAACACACGTCATCACCCTGCAATTCACACCTGCAGCACCGACTGCTTCACCCCCAAAATGAACCGTATAAACATCCAAAAACTCCTCAACTGTCATCATCACCTTCATCATCCTGAAGCAAACGTCCTTAACGAGCTGGTTCGTTTTACCAACTTGTCAACGTCCGAAACAACATATTTGTTTTGACAAGAGCTCAACAAAAAAAAACCAAAACCTCCAGAACGACAGGGCCGAAAAGGTTGCATAAAATCAAATTTGTGCAAAATCATCATCAGCAGAGAGAAGAAAAAGATTTCTTGCCTTTAAGTTGAAGACGGAAACAGGACGGAGCGACAGATTTGCGAAGCAGCTCAGTTTTGGCATTATACGTTGGTATATATTGCATTCCCTAAAGGCAAAGTAAATCCCCATCTTTCTCTTTATGGAAGCAGATTTTCTCACAGACCAATGGGCTCACCCAGCACAAGAAACATTATATCTGCCCCCCCAACCCCCTCCAACCCTAAATCTCCTCCTATCTGACCACTTTAAATAACCCCTTCCTTCTAGATTGTTTCACTGATTGCATTACTCCCCCCAGCCCCGAAAAAGGAAGGTTTTCATGAGTCTGGACGTAAACCCAGGAGGAGCAGAGTGAAAAAAGAAGCAAAATCAACCACATATGACTCAGTAAACAGATTATTATCATATATGAACACAGCTAGGCACACTGTATAAAATAAGGCTGGGTTCTGAGGCACCTAATGAAAGAAACTAGGGAGCAGCAGTGATGAAAGCTGAGGGGACAGCAGGTGGGAGGGCAGAAAAAGTCAGAGTGGAGTTTCAAGACGGTCATTTAAGACAAGCTAAATGGATGCTATTAAGCTGTTTAGAGGAGACGGTGGGTTAGAGAAGGAAAGTGAGAGGAGAGAAGAAGCAGGAGGAAACTTAAAGTGATAGTTCACTCAAAAATGAAAATTCACTCAATATCTACTCACCCCTGTGCTGATATGAAGATGGGTGAAGATCTCCAGTTCAGTTCTTCAGTTCAAATTCAGTACAATAAAAGTGAAAGGTGACCACGTTTAAAACGTAAAAAAGAGAACACAAAACAAACACAAAATGTCTCCATACTGCTTGTGTGGTTAATCCAAGTGTCTGTGAGCCGCAACATTAAAATTTAACCGCAAAACACACCATTTACACCATGTTTTTAGCCAAAATGTCAACTGTAGCCTCTCAGACTCGAGCCAGGTGCACAAGAGATCTCGCAATATCTTCACACGTGCATCCATTAAGAGATATATGAGGTCTCGCGATACATTCACACCGTGTTTACATGCTACTTGGGAAGCTACAGTTGACATGATCACCTGAAAGTCACCTCACTATATGAGCATACAGGTTGTCCGTGCAAGCAGCTTATTACAGCACATAGTTTGGTTTATTGTTACGCAGCGACCTCTATTGGCCAGGGGGCAAAGGAGGAAGTCAGGTGATGCAGTATAAAGAGAAACAAGTTTCATTAGGAGACCCCATGTAAAACCCAAAGTCAGCATTGACTTATTTTTTTTTGACTGGCTTTCATAAGTTAAGTTATGTACCTTTTTAACTTGGAATACCTAAATGGAGTGTGATGATGTCAGTGCTTATCTGTACAATGTACTGAAGATTGTGGAGCAAATCTGTCCTTTTGATTGGTGAGACGCTCCTCTGTCACCCGCTATACGTCCTCTGCTGGTCCGTGTATCCATCAGCGGTTTGCCCAAACACGATCTTTCTTTTTCTCACAAACCATCAGGCACAATAACATTTGGTGATTTTGTTTATATTTAAATTAGAAATGTTAATGATTACTCACTAATTGATTAATTGCCATTAAAGATTAAAGTGTCCATGTTCTAGCAGTGTGAACACTTGAATTTTTTACTATTATGCTAAATTGGAAAATTTCTGATATACCACAATAATGACGTGTACGAATCCATTTGTATTGGGGTTTTTTGTTTTTTTGTTTTTGTTATAAGATAATATTTGGCCAATTTTTTATCACTTGTGTGGGTGTATTTTGAGCATTTATTTGCCTAGAGACCCAATCTGGTCACCCTGACTGTTGGATAAGAAAAACGCTTACCAGTTCTGGAACTTCTATCACTTAATCCAACTTAATCATTTAAATCCATTCAAGATGATCATAGCTTCAATTCTTTTAGCTGCTGCACATGTAACTAAAGCTATGGCATTAGCTGTTAGCATTTCACAAGGTCTTAATTACTTCTAATTATACTTTAGTTTATGAAATTAAAATGCTATTTGAATTGGTTTTAAGTCTTTTTTTGTAAAATACAAAATTTATCAAAGTTAAGTGCATTAATTCTTACTAAGAGAAAGTTCCACTCTCTGTAACAGTAATGTTAGCTAACGAGCTAACCAACAAAATCACAAATGAACAGCAAACACTCAGAGAAGACTGGACAGAAAATCATGAAATCTTCAGCACAACTTCGACTAGTTTGTCTTTTTAACACTTTGGGGGCAGATTTCATTCAGATGAGCCGTTAAACTAACTCTTTATCCTGTCTTATCCCTGTCCACTAATTACCTTCCTGCTTTAACTTGTAACCGCTCTGCGGTCCTCGTTTTACGGGTTTTTTTTTTCTCTGCAGCGCCGCCGCCGCCCTCTGCCGGACCAAAATGGCTACTACAGGCGGGAAAAAAGACCGGAAATGAATTCACCATGATTGTAGGCTTCTGTAGCGGTTTAACTACAAATGGAAGTCCTTTTCCAACGGCAAAAGAAAAAGCAAAAACAAAAAACATCCCCCATGCCAAGTCGTAATTATGAGTTTAAAAAGTTTCATTATGACTTTATCTCATCATTCCCACTTTTATTCTTATAATTTGAATTTTTAAATCTCACGATTTAGGCTTTCTAATCTCATAATCATGCACAATTATGACTTTATCTCATATGTTCAACTTTATCTCGTAATTTAAACTGTTTTCTCTCATTCTAATATTTTTTTCATTTTCATTTTCATTCGGGAGCCACTGAGAAATCACCTGAGAGAATGAGTTAGAAAACTTATTCAGTTTGATATGAGGACTTTACAACAATATTTTTTCATTTTTTAAATCTCTCTTTGACTTTTCATCTCATGATTTTGACTTTTTGTCCCATAATTATGACTTTATCTCCATATTTACCATGGGGACATCTCTTTTGCTTTTACTGGTGGAAATGTGCTTCCACAGTGAGTGGAACATCAAGTAAGAACAGAAATAAAACAAGTAAGCAGGAGGTTTAGTGTTAGTAACACAGAAAATATCCCAGTACAGTTAATGTTATTAATGTTAAGCAATAAATCTACTTCTCCATCACTACTGTATCCCTGACAGCTGTAGAGGCAGAAAAGCATTTGCTGTGTTTGGCTGAGTCAAACAGACGGGGGGGCGTTCCATTACGGCGGCTGGTGACAGACAAACCGCAGCATGTGAAGCCATGAACACACAAATGATATTAGTGAAAGAACGAGACCTTTAAGACCTTTAAACCACAAACACGATGATTACAGTTCGTCATGGGAGTCAAAATAGTTTTATGCACATTTCATACATAGCACATAGTGTACACCATTAGCCAGCACTTTTAAACTCGTAG
The DNA here is from genome assembly GCA_034769285.1 of Lutjanus argentimaculatus. NCBI lineage: Eukaryota > Metazoa > Chordata > Actinopteri > Lutjaniformes > Lutjanidae > Lutjanus > Lutjanus argentimaculatus. Next base: position 1,606,971 of record JAWZSL010000039.1, read on the forward strand.
GTAATGTGTCGAGCTAAAGTTTTAAGTCTGAGATGGATGTTGTGTTGACGGTGTTTCCTAGTCTAGTTAGATTATGAGTCATTACAGGTGCTTGTCACTTGTTTTTCTATGACCTCTGGGAGCAACTGCTTGGCCTTATAGGTTTGTTATTGTATATCAGAATTATAATATAGTGTTTTCACTAGATTCAAGGCTTGATCAAATTCTTAATGGCTGATAAATTGCTCATCAATTAGTCCATCCACAGTTTTTACATCCTGCCAAGGACTAAATCCATCAGGTCCTGAGTCAGAGATGTGGTGAGAGGACATGACCAAAATAGACCAGACGTCACCTAATGAAGTGGACAGCAAATTACAGTGATGACAGAATCAAAGCAGAACTGTTCAGCTCTCTCATACAACTGATTTCATAGATTTCTCCATGGCAACAAACACTGAGGGTACTGAGACGGTGCACGTATCAAACTGAGGGAAAACCCATTTCAAACTCAAAGCCAGATAACCTGGTAAATTTAACACTGAGGCTCTTAAAACTTTTAGTTACCAAACAAGCAGCTCCTCCAGCAGCACTACGCTGGTACCATCCTGGAAAACACCTCCACCTGAGATCTGTAGACAAACGGAGGTGAACGCATCTGTGTTCAAAGTCATTTTTCTTTAGCTTTCTGTCCCCTCAAATGTCAGCAGCACTGTCGAGCATGTGGAGTTGGTCAATAGCGCAAACTCCTCTTGAAAGATCTGTGTGGATTTACTTTGTCTCCGTGAGCATCATGGAAATAATACAACAGTGAAATTTTTGTAAAAGCTGGTTGATCTGGGCCCCGACTCTGCACTCGGCTTCCAGCACATCTAACACACTCCACCACCAGGTCTGGAGGAGCACTGACTGGAAATTAAGATGGACGCCACGTCTCCACTTCCTCCCACTGCACAAAAATTAAGCTAAAATATCCCAGATACAAGTGCTGCCATATTGAGCTTCTGATGTCAGTTGGAGGCAGAGTCTGTGCAGTAGTGATCGTGGTTGGAGCCTCGGTATCGAGGCGCCGCTCGACTCACTGGCGAGCAGAGCTCCGCTGTCAATCATGATGTGAAAACCCCCTTTTTATATCATCAAATAATACAATAATAAACTAAACAATCAGAATCATGAGAACAAATCACACTGAAGCCAACGTGATAAGAACTACCTAAAATGACAGAAACCATCTTTGAGATAAATTTATTTGATTTTTTTTGCTGAGTGTCTGCATTATTATGAGTTTTTTCCAGTTGACTCATGGGGCATTTTCGCACCTACCTCGTTTGGTCTGGACTTCAGACTTTCCAGTTTGATCTGGACCAAAATTTACAGGTGTGAAACCTCCTGCAGACCGCAGGCTGGACCAAAAACTTAGTTACAGGAAATTACAGGAGCCGGAGGAAGGAAAACAACGCACAAAAGAAGAAAAAAAAAAAGAGCCGCAGGAGCACATGGGGACATGAGGAGACCAGATGTTTAATTGACATCTGGTCTGATGACTTTATAAAGAGTCACTTTCACTGTGGTGCTGCAGGTAGCGGTGACATAACAGTAATATTATGGTGACAACGATGTGAATACGTTCAGAGAGAGCTGAGATGCAGCTCACGTAGTTGATGATGACAGGATGTGGGGATGACAATCGTGAAACCAAAACTAACCGGACCAAATGTAAACAGAGCCTCAAAGAACCAAACTTAGTCCAGACCTTGGTCTGGACTTTTAAGTATGAAAGCACCCGAAAAGTTGTCTCTTCCTGTCCCCATGTGCTCACGCGGCTCATTTTGTTTTGGTGCATAGTTGTAATTAGTCCAAAAGTCTGAACGATCCAAAACAAGTTTTCACACTAGAAACAAACTGAACCATGGCTCAGTTTGATCTGGGCCGAGACCACCTTTGTTCGGCGGCCCAGAGTTTGGATTTTTGGTCTGGAAGAGGTTCCACACAAAGGCTGAACAACACGGTCTACTGCAATTTTTATTCGTTAAAGCAAAATGTGTGTCAAAATCCAAATGAAATCATGTCTTGGCCATCATTCTCTAGACTTCAGAAAACATCTTTGTTTAGTTCAGATCCCTGAAAAAAATTACACACCATAATCGTTTTAATGTTTTTCAATGAATGAGCATAATGATGTAAAGATTAGCCTTTCCTCTCACACTGCAAATCAGATTGCAATTGCAGTTGAGGTATTTCTTCATCTTCTTGTTCAGCCCTATTTAACACCAGTAACGTTTGGTCCGGATCAAACTGAAGAGTCAGAAAGTCCAGACCAAACAAGACTGTAAGACGGCAGTATTCTGTCATTCAACTTCTTCATACCGCACGATTCACTCGGCATGTCAACACCACAACGACTGTTAAGTACACCCTTTTCTTTAATATTTCAACAGTACAAATTATATTCGACTTAAGAAACATGACATGAGAAATACATCATCGCTTCACATTTCTGAATATCATATTCATCGAGAACATTCTGGGCCACTGAGAAATCACCTGAGAGAACGAGTTAGAAAACCTATTCAGTTTGATATGAGGACTTTACAACGAGGGATAAATCAAAATATGCTGATACTTTGTCTACTACAGTGTCTTTTATGAACGTTAAAACATCTGTTGAGAAATTTCTCCTCCTCCTCTTCCGTCTCATCACCACCTGCATTAGTAAAACACCGGTACTGTACACTAATGACTAGCAAATATATTACAGCAAGGACCAATTTACACATGTCATGTTCATACCTTTTTTTTTTTCTCAAAATAAAACATCAAAAAATATTCAACATTTTACAACATATCGAGAGAAGTTTAAGTCATACAAAGTGTGCAAATGTCACCGTACGGTCACAAGACGACTCCAAATGAAGGCACCATACTTGTAGTTTCCACTCCTACCACACACACCGCTCACATGACCACTATTAACGGTGCTGCTGGGGGTTAATGTCAACTGTCCTGTACAACTGATTCTCACTGAGGCTGCCCAGGAATTTAAAGAAATAAAAAATAAAACAAAAAATACATTAAAAAATAGATGATATGTAGACACCACACTTGTGTTCTGTTTGCCTTTTGTAGACATCATTTCATTTGCATGATCATTACGGTCAGACAGTTTTTTTTCATGCAGTATTAAGAGTTGTTCTGTTCCAACATTGTTCTTGTTTTGGATTTACATTGGACGAGTCCTACAGGGTTCCTACACTGTTTCTGTAGTCAAATTCAAGCACTATTCAAGCATTTGCAAGGTGCTTTTTTAAGGCTTCACCAGCACGTTAAAGCTGTGGTAAGTGGCATATTTATGTGCATTTACGTGCTCAAAATGTTTAAATCAGATGTTGCTGCACTATAAACAACCAATATTATGTTTATGACAGTTTCCTTTCTGTAAGCAGACTTGATGTTCTTTTAGAACAGCAACAATTAATCCATTTTTTATTAATCAGCACCTATTTTGATAGTCCATTCATCAGTTTGCATCATTTTTTAAGAAAAAAGTGCAAATTCTCTGATTTCAGCTTCTTAATTGCGAGTATTTTCCGGGTTCTTTCCTCCTCTCTGACAGTAAACTGAATATCTTTGAGTTGTGGACACTTTTAAGACATCAACTTGGACTTCGGGAAACCAATGATCAATATTTTCTGATCAAACAACTGATTAATTGTGAAAATGATTGCACAGATTGTGTCAGGATAAATTAATCAAGTCTTTTTTTTTTCTAGGAAAAAGTGTCCAACTTATCTGATTTCAGTTATTGTGAAAGTAATGCAAATACAATATCAAGCAGTTTCATGCAGTTTATCCAGAATCCAAGCACTTCTCAAACTTTGAAACGCTTGAATTTTAATGTAGTGTTTTTCCAGCACCCATAAGAACCCAGTTCTTAGTCTGTCTCAGTCTGAATTGTCTTTTTTTGAACTAATATGGTTCAAGAGAAAAATGCAACTGTGGGCTAACATCTGTCTGAGTGAGTACTTTTCAGTAGCCGTGTTTCCATCAAAATGTATTGCAAATTTTGACCGAATTTCAGTAAATTGGCAAAAGAAAATGCAAATGCAGGCTGGTTTCCATCTACTACCGTTCTGTCATTATTAAGAGTTGGCTCATCAAGATAACCAGTAGGTGGCGCCACTTCTCCAGTAAGAAAACCATCAAACCATTACAGAAGAAGAGGGCACAACAAGATGTTGCAAGTAAGAGTGCCAGCTCAAATTGTGATAAACAACAATGTAGAAAACAGGATGAAAAACAGACATTTCTGTTAGTTTCATGTGTTAATGTGATGAAGGTTCACATGAGGGTAAAGACTTTTTAACGAAATTTCCATCAACCTTTTCATATGCAATACTTAAAATGTGCACCAAAAAAAAAAAAAACACGTTTATGGAAACACAGCTATTGATTGAAATAAACACAAAATGCTAATTAAAACAAAAAATTCTAACTAGTAAACTGGGCCACTAGCAAACCAGAACCAAACCTGATGGATTATGTGTGACCAAACAACAGTATTCAGAAACAAATAATTCTGTATTCAGAAGGTATGAAGATGTTGAAAAAAGGGTCATACTGAGACTTAAACTTGTAGAGTGTTTGCATCTTTGTCACAGTTTTGTCAGTAACTCTGATGTGTAGCCATGTTGGAGGTACTGGTATGTAAAACAGAATGGATTACATGCTGAATATTCAATCGAAGACGATTTTAAGATGCCTAACCCGTGGGAAAAAGTCCAGGAAACATGAGGAAGCTGCAAAAACTTCCAGAGAGGAACTTGGTCAGCAAGAAGGCTGCGATATTTTGAGACACTACAGCTAACAGGACCTGACATACGGGATTCCTAAAAAATCAACTATTTGCCATCTGAGTACAATTAGCTAAATGTTTATTATGTAAATAAATGGTTTTAAAATTACACTGTTAATATCTGTTACATTCTGACTATGTATGCTATCATGTTATGTCTGCACCAAGTTTCTTTTTTTTTTTACCTTTTGAGATCCTGAGACAACCAGGCTTTGAGCCAGTCAGCCATTGGAAAACTTGAATTGTGGTGCATTGTGGTGTTTTTATAGTTTTTTTTTGTTTAATGCTATGTATATTTTCCATGTAAAAGGGTTGATGCTGTGTGGATGGTGAGAGATCAGCATCAGCTTATCAAGGACAGGTGTCATGTTAAAGCCAACCAGGTGATCGAATTATCTTTATATCTTAGAAATTTAAATATTCAAGACTTTGATTTTAAGTCAAGTTTGAGTCCGAAAGTTAATAGTGCAACTTTTTGGATGATCTGTCATTAACATACAAATTTAAGCATCTGTCTTCAACCAATTTACTGACAAAGAGCAACTGATAAGAAACTAGCTTAATATTCTTACTCTTTTCCCCCAAAATTGACCATTTTGAGTGACAACAATCAGGAACAGTTGTGAGTTCGGTTCTGTTGTTTACATTCGGTACCTTCAACATGGCCAACCTCTGGACTGACGACGTGCCGTGAAAACACTCTACAGTTTTGGTGGCAGCCGGACACATCAAGCAAATCATGTAAACTCAGGTTATCAGGGAAATAAAATGGTGTAAACCATGTAAACACTGGGGGTGTAATGATGCATCGATCCAGAACAATATATCAGTTCAATGTTCAGCAATCTAATATGATGCAAAGTGAAAATGTCGATCTTATATCACCATCTTTACGATACTGAAATTCAGAGTTCAGTCGTAAAATTACTGAATCATAATTTAGTTGCTTTTTGTGAGTCTGACAGAACTGAATGTGTCAAATGAACATCACAGACCTCTGAATTGAATCATATCGTGGCAGACTTTTGATATTAGCAAATATTGTATCGTTGTCAAAAGAATCGATACATCATACCTGATGAAACTTGTGATTTACACCCCTAGTAAACACTTAAACTGAACCATTACCTTAATCTGTTTATTCTAATGAGCATGTAAACGTGTTGACCGTCAGACTCATAGCTCATAGGTGTGAAATGTTATCAGTCACAATCCCAAAATAACAATTCAAACAATATTAAAATAAAAAAGAAATACTTTGCATTTTGGACAACCCTGTGAGTAGTGCAAAATCATCTCCTGCAGTGTAAAGCCTGGATCGCAGTTCAATGGCACTGATACACTAATACTGATAATCCACAGAGATGCACATCACCGAGCTTCACTGCATTCACCAAAAGTTCAAGTTCACAAAGCCACAGTCTGATCTGAGCACCACCGAAGAGATTTAACCAAAGAACTGTGGCTGAAAATGGGGCTACAGTCTTCCTCACAGAGGACAGGTCGGGCCAGTTCATCTTCCATCTACGATGATCTCGGAAAACACAGGAACGAAAAGGGGGAAAAAAAAAAAAGTGAAACCACAACGAATAGAAGCAGGTCAGATTTAAAACGTGTCCGTGTGCAAAGTTCCCTCTTGCGATAGAAGCAGATTCATCAGTAATGTAATCCAGTCAGTGGTGAGAGATGTCCAGTCTTCAGAGCATCAGCAGCAGAGTTGCAGCCTTTTTTTTTTTTTTTTTTAGCAGGTTTGGAAAAGGACTTTTTCTTTACCCACCGACTACAACAGTTAGTACATCCATTTTACCAGCAAAATAGATTTTTAGGAAGAAAAACAAAGCTCCAAACAAACGGTGGACAGTTACTTGTTTCATTGTCAGATCTTTGCAGACTGTGTCTAAATCTATATAAAACAGATTGCAGTTCACACCTGGCATCAATTCTAAAACACATCTCCACTAACTTCTTATGTTTCAATCTTAAGTTTAACATTAAAAAGGCTCAGCAACAATAAAATCAGAGAGGAAGGTTAACCCCAAAATACATATTTCCTCTGGCCTGTAGTGCTATTTATCAATCTATACTGTTCTGATGCGAGTTGCAGAGGTTTGAAGATATCAGCCGTACAGATGTCTGCTTTCTGTCTCCAATATAATAGAACTAGACGGCATGTGGTGCTCAGAGTGCCAAAAAATACATTTGAACATTCAACAGCAGCGTCTCTTTCCAGTAATCATGACTTGGTTGCTCACAATAATCCACAGACTTTTTTATGAGCAGATTCATGTAGGATCTACTTTCTTTCTGCAGGAGAATCCACTGAGTGCCATTTAGTCTAAAACTACCTAGATGGATAAATAGCACTACAGGCAAAAACAGGGAAAAATGTGTATTTTTGATTTTGGGGTGAACTTTCCCTTTAAGGTTCAAACTTATAGGTACTCTTGTGATTTTCCCACCACTCGCAGTGCTCTGGAGCGATGTCTTGATGAACAGGTCTCACGTTTTGTTTGCATCTCATGATTAGTGTTTGCACAAGTGTGTGGTAATATGTAGTTTATGTAGTGCATGCAAGCTGTACACCCACACATTTGGTGAAAAACACTTAATGTAAACATAAATGTGTATGCAGAAAAGTCCACAGGGTACCTGTAAGAATCCTTGCTGGAGTTGTTTAGCCTCTCATCTCTGTTGGTGGATCTGTGGAGTTATTAGGGTTGGGCAACAGGACGAAAACCCTGGAAATCAGCAACAAGAAGTTTTGACTTGCTTGCCAAAAGTTGAGTATTTATAAATCCTGTAGTTACAGAGCAACACTGGCATTAGTTTGGAAGTCCAGTGTTCACTCACTGTTAGCTATTTTTGAGCTCATCCAACCCCTATGTGTGGTTCTTCAGCTGCTAAATGCTCCGCTATGGTAATGTACAGTGGTTTTTATAGCTTTTTTTCTAAAATCAATGTTATGAGAGGGAACCAAAGCAGTAAAGTTACAGTCAGACAGATAAAAAATGAGCCGAAACTCTAAAAAGCTCTGATAAAGCAGAGTGAAGCTGGATTCAGGTGATGATTCTCTGTAGAATCGTCACTAACAGAAATCACAGTTTTCACATTGTCATTTGATGGGTTGTTTTCACTAAAATATAAATTATAGCTGCTTGAAGGAATCAAGGTCCAAGAAATGAGGCAAGTGATTAACAGTCAAAACAACCAGCTTTCTACAAATTCAGCAGCAAAACAAAACCTCCAAACTCTCAAATATCTGCCTCGAAAATCCTATATTTGTCAGATGTCAATAATCAATCAGGATCCCACGTTTCTCTGTGAGCTTTTCAATTTCACTGTATGTGTGCAAAGACAAGGCTAAAGGTCTAGAAGTTACATTTAGGGCTGCACAGTATGGTAAAATAAATTCATATTGTGATTATTTTGACTGGAATTGGGCTTGCGATATGTGATTGGTGGGAATGATCAATTCTGCTTTAGAATTTTCATTTTTATGGTAAAAAAGCAAAGAAATTAAAATCGTGATGATGTGATATTTGTTAATATCTGCTGCTGATGTCCCACAACTTGTGCAAATTCAACATGATGCTGTAGTTGTCAAGTCTATAGTGTTAAGAGACTTAAATTTGACTTGAATCAGCATAAACAGAAATTCTAGTTGTTAAGAGAACAACTAGATGTTCTGGTATTGCACATCAGCCTGCAGTACAATGTTAAAAAACCCTATTTTGACATGTTGCCCAACCCTCTGTGCAACACACACCACACACCACCACACCACACACACACACACAGCTCATCAAGATGCATTTTAGTGCCAGGTGTGAACGGGGACAGAGACTAATCTAATGAGTAATTTCCCACCCTGTACTGGAGTGACATCAATAATCTCCTGAGATCTCCCATTAAGAAATTCCCCTGATATAAAACACCACCACGTCGGCATGGCACAGAACTGAAGCAGGACTATATCAACTATACAGCCAACACTATGACACTGTTATACCAAGAAGCTGTATACATTACAGTGAAGTCTATTGCGTCTCCTGTTGGGTGAGGTGGGGGAGGGGGCATCACGGCCAGGTCACATTTACAGGTTTGAGGAGGAAATACATCAAATTCAAAACTTTTACGACCACTGATTCAATATCCAGTTGACGAGTCTACAGGGGGAACGTACCGCTGCCCTCGGTTGTCTTCAGGAAAATATCTAATACCGTGAGGGGGTGGGGAGATAAAGACAGCCTCGAGCAGCAGGCGAACCTGTTGGGAAACGGAGTCAGGTCCACGCCACTTTACGTGAGATGGCCTGTTTGAAGCACTCAGGGTCGACGTTGCCTCCGGGCCGCAGCGCCCTCTCCAGGCTCACCAGCACATTTTGGTGGCACTCCCTGATGTTGACTGGGTACTTGGCCCTCAGGAGCTCGTAGGCGGCTATCAGCCTCATGTTCTGTTTCACCATCAGGTACTGGATGATGCACGTCGGCGCCAGAGAGAAACCGTCTCGACAGTGGACCAGGACGCGCTTCCTCTTCTCGGTGGAGGCGTCGATGCACTCGTTGATGTCCTCGAAGCAGCGCTGCTTCAGGGCCGGTCCGTCGCCCAGAGCGTCCGGCACGTCTCCAATGTCCACCTTGAGGCGGGACCAGCTGTGGCGGGCGCCGCGGGAGCAGGTGCACGGTATGAGGTTGAGGCTGGGGCCCGGCTCTCCCGGCACGCTGCTCATGTCGATGATGCTGTCGATGTTGTTGCGACACAAGGTGCGGCCGTTGTACGCCGCATTCAGGTTGCCGACATAGATGTAGTCTGTCACCTTGGAGATGACGGGTTCAGAGTACTGGAAGTGTTCAGGGCCGCTGGGTTTGGGCTCAGGCGTGTCAGGGCCCCTTGCGCCGGCCGGCCCCGTGGCGGCTCTCCTGCTGTAGTTACGCAGCTTCTTGGAGCCCGAGCGGGACGGAGGGTTGGAGTCGGACTCAGAGCTGCTGTTCCAGGGCGGAGAGAAGAGAGAGAAGCGGCTGGAGGATTTGCTCTTGTTGAGGATCTCGACGGGGCTGGACAGACCGGAGCTGGACGCTGTGGTGGAAGCAGAGGCGCAGAACAGAGACGCTCGCTCCAGAGAGCCTGTGCTGCTGGCAGCTCCTGCACTGTGGGCCTGCTCCATCTGCAACAAACACACACACACCCGACATGTAATCGACTATTCTATAGGGATGGGCATCCTTAGGATTTCATCAGTGTCGATACTTATCAGTTAGGGTTACAAATTTTGTGTATTTTCCTTAATTGCTAGATGAAAATGTGAATGACTGATTACTCATTGATAATTTAAAAGATACAAAATGCGTGTTTTTCCTCATTTTTTTCTAGTTTTTTTTCTCATTTTAAGTTTAAATTTAATCTTATTTTAGGAAAACTGTTCCAGTATATGAACAAACCACCACATGTATAATATCTGAGTTTAAAAAGTTTACTTTTTATGCAATCAGAGCAGTGAGGACAGATTACAACACAGTCTAGCAGCTGGGGTCTAAACACAACACAAAATTAACCACTGCCACAAATCTTTGCATGCATCACAATATCTCAATACAGTATGTGCTGTATTAACTGTTGTTCTTCCTGCATCCAGTGATGTCAATAGTCTCCTCCACTGCTGACCTCATCCATATTACTCTGCCATAACTCCTTCTTGTCAGCATGCAAGGAACAGAACAAACTAGGATTGTAATCCTTGCAGGTGCGTGTTTGGACGTACCTGAGCTTTGAGATTGTTTTTCCATTCCTGCGTCTCCAGAGCTTTGAAACGTCCGCTGCTGTCGGAAGAGACCGACATGCAGAGGGGCCGGTGAGCTCTGGGGGGGAGCTGGGGGGTGAGGGCCACGGGGACGGGCCTCGCATCGGTGTGATCGTTCCTATTCATCATCAGATTTGGACAGGAGCCTGGGTCACACAGAGGGGCATGTCAGAGATCAGCAGTGAAATAACAGAGCCGACAGACCAGCTACATACAAGTTAGATACATGACATACAACATTTGACTTCTGCTTGTCTGGGCAAAGAAGTTTTGTGAGCAGTATTTAGGTTTGTACTTGTTTGAGTGGGCCTGTCTTTATATATTCTTAATATGTACACAGAGACAACATCTTAAAATGTTAATACCACACTAGTCTGTGTCTGTGACATGATGTACATTTACTACGGCATGTCTTTGCAAGTCCGGTAAAGCTGCTAAACTTCAAAAAATTAATGTAAAAAAATAATAAAATCAGATACTGGCTGGAAATGATCGTGTCCTTTCTCAATTTGTGTAAACCAAAATTAAAAACCTTTATTATCCATGATACTTGTATAAACTTAGTTTCTTTCATCTGGAGAACAAGATTTTAGGGCCAGGTCATCTATGCAGCACTACAGTAACTCATAATGCCGTTTTCTCATACATTTTTCAAAAAATTGCAGTTTGGTTCTGGTTCTGTAATTTGGATACTGCACTTGGCCATACTGCACTTTTATCGTAATTATAATTAATTGTGCGTCCCTGCTACTCAGTACAACCCAAACATAACAATCTCACTAAATCAGAAGTTCTCAAACTTTTTTCTGCCATGCAGAAAAAGGTTCATGCCTCACGTTCCTCCATTTAAATGAACAAAGATAGAGGACGTGACCAATAAAAAACATCCAATTTGAATTTCAGTGACAGAAAAGTCAGCGTAATAGCATCAGCAAAGTACCTACTATATCACGTTAATAATAAACTTAATTTTTCCCCTGGTCATACATATCCCACCTGCAGAGGGTCTAGCCCTAACAGTGGGGTTTGAGAACCACTGATCTAAATGATCTGAGGACAAAATCTAGTCGGAGGTGGAAACTGGAGGATTTCACTTACCAGCACATTCTGAGCGGGTGATGGACTGAATCTGCAGTGTGTTCTGGGTTTTCAGCAGGTTGTGGAGAGTTCTCACTATACCTGCAGATGAGAGGTCAACAAACACACACTTTTATTTGGATGGGAAATGATGAAGACATTCAGTGTGCTGGAGGCATGAAGAGTCTTACCAATCCTTCCATTGTGTTTGCAGAGGACCTTTTTATCCAGCAGTCTGTGCGCACTCAGGTCTTTGTTCCAGTCCTCCTCGGCCTCCATGTTCCGCCTCCTGCTGACAGAGGCACACACACCTTCAGGCTCAGGCGGCCCGTCATCTTTGAGCAGCCGAGCAACCCTTCAGCTCCATCGGACAGACATGACGTCAGCAGCTCGCGGCGTGGACTCACGCTCCCACTAGCATCACGGGCTAAGTTAGCTGCTAACGGCAGTCAGCTCACAGTGTGTGAGTCATGTTGTTGACCGTCGGTTATTTCTGTCCCAGAGGGGACAGTGAAGCGTCCACACCGGAGGACGGGACTACCATGACGTCAGCAGCGGGTGATGTTATCGGTGAAAATGCTGGAAGGTTAGCAAGCTAATCACCGCTAGTTAGCTAAAGTACCCGCTGTATGCGGCTCCTCTGCGGGGATCAGCTACCGCAGCATCCTGCGTAGTCTCAGCCGTACACAGCGAGGTTTAATATCACTGACAGATACCACAAATCTCATCATTTATCCTCCACTGACCGGCTGACTCACTGCTTCACCAGCCCAGCAGCAGTACCCTCCGTGTCCAGAAGGAAACCCTTGATTCGCGAAACTCTCGCGAGATTTGTACGCGCTGTTCATTCAGTGTGGATGTTGTATAAGCTAATCATGTTTTATAACGTGACAACGCCGTGAATACGATCTGTTTATGCGCAGGGCCAAAAAACACTTGGGTACGACTATGAGAAATTCCTGTTTTGTGTTTCAATGATCGCTCTCGCGAGATCTTTCGCGTGCCTGGGTTTCCTTCGAGATGCGACAGCAGCATCACCTCCGTGAGCGCGAGCCCGACCCCCTGCCGCGCGGACTCGAATGCGGCTGGATGGTGTGGACTTTTTTAACCCTGAGCTGTGTCTTCCAGGGTTGTATGAGACATCACGACAGGCTCTCTGAATCAAACAGTTCAGGTAATAAGTTGTTAGAATGAGGCTGGAGGCTTTGACTTGTGAAACAGTATGAAGGAGAGCAGGAGTTTTAAGCATCTTGAGAAGAAAACAACCTGAAAGACTAAACTCGGCGTAAATTTTTCGAAATCAAGGAACGCTCGATTAAAAGACTGGTATCTCTCAGATGGGCGGAATTGAGCTAGTTTTCAACGAATCAAACGCCAGTGAGCCCCCTGTATTCATCTAACGGCGGATGGAGAACTTTAAAACTAACGCCCCTACAACAGTGTAACTTCACAAGGTTATTAATACAGTTAATAATGATTAATGACCCGTCATTGATTTCTTATGACATACAAATATTTACCAAGTTCTGATTTAAAAAAAAAAAACAAACAAAAAACGACTCTCTCCTCTGACATATTGTGCTGAAAAGCTTTATAAAATTGTCATTACTTGATATCATGATCTGAATATCCTCAGAGATCAAACCACAAACTTTAACATTATGACCAAAGAAAACACACTTTAACTGCCAAGTACACCAGTTTTTCCAACATTTCCCATCTTCCCCTTTCGTCATGTTTCCGACAGATGTGTAGGTAGAGCTGAAATGATTAGTTGATTAATTGATTAGTTGTTTGAAGGAAAATTAGTTGGCAACTATTTTGAAAATCTGTTAATTGTTTCAGTCATTGTTTTTAAACAACAATGTCAAAGATGTGCTGGTTCCTGCTTCTTAAAGTGCTGCTTTTCTTTGTCAAACGTTGCTACAGAAAAAAATCTCCATTTTCTAAAAAGTTTCCTACAATTGGCATCCACAGCTAACCCAGGGAAACTCGAGACTTGCCACCAGCAAAATTTAGAGGAAAAGGCACAGAGCTAGATTGTTAGATTTACTAGCCCAACAAGGCATTTTACTTGCCCTTGCCTCAAATTGATTCACATTGCAGTGATAAAAGCAGCAAATCCTCACATATGAGTAACAAAAGCAGGAAATGATTGGTATTTTTATTTAAAAGTGTAGCGTCAAACTTGTAATCTGTTTCCAGAGATAGTTCATCACTTTTGCATATTGTTATTTGTGATGATAATAACAGTGAAAATACTTCTTAAAATCTTTACCATTAATACTGTTATTAACGATTATTATTGTCCTAACTCATTCTTCTCTTGTGTTCTGTATTTCCTCTGTGTGAACTGTGTGTAAAACACTTTGGATCAACTGTGTTGTGTGTAAAGTGCTGTATAAATAAAGTTGAGCTGATCTGATTAATTTCCAGTTGATCAAATATTAGTTAATAAACCACACCAGAACAGTGCCGTTAGGAGACAGGTTAAGTTCAGCAGCCTCCACTATGAGAGAACACTATTATAATAATTGGACGTGTATGTTTACACATGAATTATACGTCCTGTAAAACAAATTTTGACTGTAATCTGGTTTAATAAAGACCATCAGATCAGATATTTTCCCCTCTAATGCATCTAAAAATCCCTTTTTGCTTTCAGTCAGATGAACAGAGATTAAATGTTGTTACATGATCTGCCTGCTTAAATAAAGACAGCATTAAGTCACACATTCATATTTAAAAAAAGCTCAAAATATAACTGACACATGTAAAATATCAGCATTATTTCTAATCTACACGTCTGTCACACACCATCAGTCTGTTGATGCACTCACCGTGTGTGTGTGTGTGTGTGTGAGGCTGGTTGTAGTTGATCGGTTGTCTCTCAGTGTGTCAGCAGACTGACTGAAGCAGCAGCAGCTCGGTCTGAAAACAATTATCTGGCAGATGATCTGGAGCGTCTTTTTCTTTTTTTTCCTTCTTCTTCTTCTTCTTCTCCTCCTCCTCCTCGTGTTTAATTGGATGGCCGGGCCGCTCTCCAGGTATCCTGGTAACCCACCGACCTGCTGATGTCACTGATCTCCATAATGAAGAGCGAGTGTTTCTAGCGGCCTTTGTCAATAACCAGGCGGGGAAATTCACAGGAGATAAGAGCGACAATGAAGGCCACGTCTGCCGTGATGTGATTTAAAGGGATAGTCTGGATTTTTTTCCTGAAGTGGGGTTGTATGAGATTCTTATCTTTAGTCAGTGTATTGCCTGCAGTAAATGGCGGCCGACACGCCCCCAGTTTGGAGAAGCAGCGGGAGCACTGGTGCAGGAAGCAAAGTAATGTGCTGCTGTATCAATATCAGTTGAAGTGTACACTATATTTCGAATATTTTCACCAGTTTACCTTGTTGTCAGACAGCCTGTTCTGACAGGAAACTGCTGTTACATGAGCCAAATATCGCTCTCTCCAAACCAACCAAACTCCATTTGCAAAAACATTTTACCTCGCAGAACACGGGAGTCTTCTGGTCTACTGCTGCCTCAATCAGTTAGCTTGTTTGTGTAAAAGTCCAAACTAAACCTTTAAAATGCCAGATTCATACAATAGCACAAACAAGCTAACAGATTCAGGCAGCAGTAGATCAGAAACTCCTGCGTCCTGCAGGGTAAAATGACCGATTTAGACAAAGAAGTCTGGTTGTTTTGGCTTGAGGGGTAAAAGCAGGGTCATTATTAATTATTATCTTATGCTTTTTTTCTGTGTTTTTTTTTTTTTTTTCATTGAAAACTGGTCACCATTCACTTCCATTGTTTGGGAGATTCTGCAGCTCTGTTCTCCTGTGAAACTCCAGCAGGGTTTTGTGGACTAAAAAAACTAGACCCACCTCCAGTCGGCATGAGGGTGAGTAGATGATGACTGAATTTTCATTTTTCGGGTGAACTATCCCTTTAAAAAAATATGTAAAAGTGTTGCATCTCAGCTGAATGGGTGGGTGGGATATTTGCACTTCAAAGGACGTCCTTGAGCTCCTCGTCTCATCACTGTTGGACCTGTTGGACCGTCACTGCCTCCTTTAAACCACAGAGGCGGCAAAAGTACTCACGTTCTGTACTCAAGTAGAAGTACAGATACTCGTGTAAAAAAGTACTGATTCAACTTCTTTACTCAAGTAAGAGTACAAGTACAGGCTCTGAAATGTCCTCAAAGTATAAACGTAAAAAGTAGCTGTTGTTTTTTGTTACGTCTTTTATGTCTTGTTAAGTCTTTTACGTTGTTTTTTTGTCGTGTTACTTTTTTTGACGCTGTTTTTCATCTTGTTACATCTTTTTTGTCTTGTTATGCCTTGTTGTGTCTTTTTTGTAATTTTTCGTGGTTACATCTTTGACGGCTTGTTACATCTTTTATGTTGTTTTTCTTCTTGTCACATCTCTTACAGTGTTTTCTTTATATGTCTTTTTTGTCTTGTTACCTGTTTTTTTGTCTCTTGTAATTTTACATCTTGTTACATCTCTTACGTTATTTTTTGTCTTTTAACATCTTTGACATCTTTTACATCTTTTGTTTTGTATCTTTTCTGTCTTGTTAAGTCTTTTTTGTCTTCTTGTCTGGTTACGTCTTTTATGTTGTTTTTCTTCTTGTTACATCTTTGTCGTCCTGTGTACATGTTTTTTTTTGTCTCTTTTGTAATTTTTCATCTTGTTACATCTTTTACGTCTTGCTACGTCTTTTACATTGTTTTTTTATCTTACTGCATCTTTTCTGTCTTGTCAATTCTTTTTTGTCTCTTTTGTTTTATCCTTTTTTTTTGTCTCTTACATTGTTTTGTTGTTGCATCTTTTTTGTCTCGTAATTTTTCACCATTGCATCTTTTTTGTCTGATGTCTTTTATGTTGTTTTTCATCTTGTATTTTTTTTGTCTCTTGTGATTTTTGATCTTGTTACATCTTTTTCATCTTGTTATTGTTTGGGTAGCTTTTTTGTTGTGTCCCTTTCACACATCTTTATTTGTGATGTATTTGTTGAATGGTCTATATATTATTTTGATGTATGAATAAATCAAAATCAAATCAAATCAAGAGGCTGTGATAATGAATTGTCAGCTGTATGTGCATGGTTGTATATTGTTCTTTATTTTAAAATTGTAATCCCACTAACAATCCTAATTTTTACTAAATGTATCTGTAATCTGATCATGTCTTTTTTATCTATTCTTCATTTTATCCATGTTACATAATCCCATTAGATGAAATCTGTCTCTCACAGTCAATTTCAAATTTTAAAAACAGTGAGAATAAAATATATCTGTTAAACAGAAAATGTGTGAATTAATTAAATAAGTAATAATCACCTGTGGAGGCTTTTTAAAGTATTCTGGGTGTGTCTCCTCCTCCACACCTGAGCACCAGGTGCAGTCCTCCTGTTTCCTCGTGTTTGGTTCGAGTGCAGATCAGAGCTCAGGGACTGTTTAATGAAGATGAGTCTGATCTCTGGAGGCCTGAAGCAGCAGGAAGACACACCTGCTGAGCTCAGCTTGATTGATTTGGAGTTTTATTTTAAATCTTCGTCTATCTGGGGAAACGAGATCGAGACGAGTGAGAACACAGAACTCAGAACCTCAGGGTCAGAAGAACATGTGGAAGAAGCCTGTTTTACGCTTTGAACCCACGTTTGTGGATTGAAAATGGATTTAAAAAAATAATTGTTTCCAGCTTTCATCTCCATCTTTGTGTCTATTCTCATGTTCATCCATTCTTATGAAGCTTTGCAGTCATTTCCTGCATTCACGTGGCCTCAGAATAATCAGAAAAATGAGTTCTGACTGGGAAAAAACCACGTGAAGCTTCCTTAAGTACAAAACTCGGATGCAAAAAAATTTGCAGATAAATTTGTTGCTTCTGTTTTATTTGTAATTTGGCATCTTGTTGTAACTAGTAGTTGTGTCCACGTGACCGATTGGTTAAAATGTTATTTATTAGCATTAACCCTGAAAACAAGTCAGGTAGAGTCATATTTTAGTGGTGAAGGGAATATACTCATGCAGCGTCCATGTTGCTTCAATATTACGACTTAAAACTCATCAAAGTTGGAAGGACGACTTTCTGACTTGGGAAATGAGACCATGAACCCCATTATCCTCAAGTATGATTGGCTATCTGTCCAGTGAGAGGCGGGACCTTAGTTTGAATCAACGATATTTATAAATGTTTTTTCTTCTGTATGTTGCTTTCTTTTATTTCTTTCATAAGGTTAATTTTCTTTATTGATCACGTAACACAGGGTTGTATGATTAGATGCAGTTGTAGTTCCCTTTGTGCTTCTCACAGAAACAAAAAACTACACAGAGCAAATGGATAAATTAGAGATAAATCATAAAAATAAAACTAGTTTTCATGGTGGACTGCTGAGGACAGAGAACCGAGGTACAATTTCTGTGCATTTATGCTGCCAGGCACATATTGCATTTAACCCCCAGTCAAAAAAAAGTCTGGAATGTATGGACATGAAGCACCGGCCCTCAGACTTTCCCACTGATCCAGTCACCTGACTCCTTCATCCACCAGTTGGTTTTTACACACCAGTCTTGAAGACACAACATTTCATTTCAGCTGTTTTTATTTAATAGTGGGAAGGACACATGAAGTCTGGTGATTTTATTATAAAAACTGCAAAAGTTCATTGAATAAAACTACTAACTTTTTTTTGACATTCAAGCTGTGGTTTGGCAAAATTACCCTGTGACACATTTGGGGTCCAAACCCCAGCTTGAAAACCAGACAGACTGATTTCACAGCTCAGGATGTTGAATTTTTATGGCTTTTTAATGAGCACTGATGTCTGCTACAGTGTCATTCTTCATGCTACCAACAGATGAAGCCAAAAAGTTCCAGAAAGTTTTCAGTGAGCTGATTCTGAACATTTTAAAAAGGTATGTTGATGCATTAAGAGCCTAAATGAGTGTTTCCTGATTTAAAACACATGAAAAAATATGTTTAAAACACAAAATACAAATTTATCATAAGTTTGAGGGATGAAATCAGTTTTGTATGATATCAATTCATACAGGAAGAAAGTGCTGATGTTTGAAATTAAAATATGATTTATAAACTAAATTTAATACTAAAATATAATCATTCATCTTAAATGTAAAATAAAAAGTAATCAGATTTAATAATTTCCTTCCCTGAGGAGCCTTTCAAACACATATCATCCTGATGTACGTGACGTGTGTTCGTGTTGGATGCCGCCACGTGTTTCCCATCAGAAGGGCAGTTTGCTCGGGCAGTTTGCTGGCGAGGGGTATCTTCTTTTTCAGGGTCAGGGTGGAGTTGACCTGCTCGGCCGACAGCAGGTTGTGCCACTGAGCGACCGGCCGCCGCGGGTTGGACAACATGTCGGCCCAGTGCCTCAGCTGGTTCCCCGTGGCGTCGCAGCCCAGGAAGATCTTCCCCATGGCGTCGTTTCGGGTCATGGCGTCGTGGTCCCACACCGAGATCACCAGGTTCAACCTCTGTGGATGGATTTTGTCTGATTTAGATCAAGAATCCCTAAAAACGCAACATTAAAGGACAATACTGTTCTTTTTTTTTAAAGTTTTATAAGATTTACTGCATGACCTCTGACCCTGGTCAGGTATGCTTCATGTTGCTACATGTATGGTTTCCATTCACTTCACTTGCTATAAAACTGATTTACCCTCAAAATGACTTGAATTGACCGAGTAAAATGATTATAATTGAAGTATTTTATCAGGGGTTTTAAAGTAATGATGGATGAATGAATAGATTGAAGCTGTTTTAGTGCTCGATCAATGTTTTAGGGCCGATCAGGACATATTTTAATGATGATGATGTAATAACTCAAATAAAGTCGATCAAAGACTGTGGAAGAATTTCTGCTAGTTAAGCTTTATACTCAGGGGTGGAAGTAACTAATTACAAATACTCACATTACTGTAATTAAGTATTTTTGGGGGTACTTTTAAGAGTAGATTTTTAAGTCTATAACTTCACTTGTTCTTAAGTATTCATTGCAAGGTGGAATACTTAGTTACTTTTAAAATCATAGTTGAGTATTGAGTACAATTTGAATTAATATCCAAACCTTTCGTCTGCATTTTAATAGCCAATCAGGTGATCTGATCACAAACAGGCCAATGAAAACCACAACATAGAAATGAAAAATGGAACAAAGTGCTGCAGCAGCACACGTTTGGCGTCAGGATGAATTAAAAATGTATTCATGTAAATGTGATCAATAGTCACGGCTGTAATTGCACCTCATTGACCTTGTTTTGTCTGGCGGACAAAACAATGAACAAGGAACTTAGATTTAAAATGAGAAAAAAAAAGACAAAAAATTAGGAAAATAAACGTGTTTTGTGTCTCACAAATTATTGATGATTAATCGATTGAAGGATAAAATTTCAACTCCTAGTTTGGAGTGGTGACAGAGACAGTTAAAAGTAGTTGTTTTGCGATGAATACTTTGTACTTTTACAAGAGTATTTTTTGACACCAATACTTCTACTTGTAATTAAGTAATGCAATGTAAGTAAGCAATAGTAACAGTACTTTTACTTGAGTTAAGATTTTTTTTTTTTTTAAATATTGAAATGTGTATATGTTTTCACATAAGTGTCAAGATAATATGATGTGACGTGGACGTGGGAGTAAAAATGTTCATTTATGCACAAATGAAGTCAATAAGATTTATTGTGAATTAGGTGATGATGGTTTGTCGTTTTTCCCCTGCAGGGAAAAAGAGTTTGGG
Source organism: Lutjanus argentimaculatus (assembly GCA_034769285.1). NCBI lineage: Eukaryota > Metazoa > Chordata > Actinopteri > Lutjaniformes > Lutjanidae > Lutjanus > Lutjanus argentimaculatus. The sequence goes on from JAWZSL010000039.1 coordinate 1,627,443, forward strand.
AAACACTGGTCTAAAACGTCCTGTATCAGCCGGTTTCCACTCACCTGGATTTGTTCAAAGGTCACGTCGAAGGTGAAGGACTCGTTGTAATAAGGGTTCAGAGTCTTCTTTTTAATGGACGTCTTTCTTTTCCTCCACTTTCTCTTGTCCAGAGCCAACTGCACCTTCACATAAGGATCTACACACACAGAGAGGATGTTAAATTAATGGAAACAAAAAACACCTGAAATGAAGTGAAATTTGTTCAAAAAAGATGAAATATCACCAAAAAAAAGTCTTTACTTGTCTGAGAAGAAAAAGCCTTTTAACTACAATGAAAAACAGAAAATATACATTTAAAAAAAAGTCGTGTTGAATTCACAAAAATATCACAGTGTTAAAGGAGAAATATGTAAAATATTTTTTGTGTGGACAGACAAGTGAAAGTTACATTCAACCTGTTTAATTTAACATCTACGGCTCCGCTGTGCTCTTTTTGAACACTTACTATTCTCTAGATATTTGAATTTATTTTCACCATTTATTATTTGGACTTCACACCAAAAACAACCATGATTATTCAACAGGACAGTCAATTGGACTCTCCCATCGACACCAGAGCATCAACACCAACCAAGCTTTGCTCTAATACAACAGATGAGCTCAGTATTTCAGTTAAGAGTTTTCAGGTACTTTACTTCACCTATTTATTGTTCTGAAAACCTTTTAGTTCTGCTCCCTGAGTTCTAACACAAACATCTGTTCTTTCTCCTCCACATATTCTCAAAACAGGCTCATTACTTTAGTTTCAATGTATTTAAGAGGAATTATTGTTTATCTTTTATTTTGCATCACTGCGCCGCCTTCTCAACATCAAGACTGGTCTCAGCCTAAACAGGTGGAACAATAACACGTAGAAAAGATTCCTCTGTGTATCCATCAGTGCGTCAAATGACGTAAGAAGATGGAAGAAACGTTGTAAATGACTGTGAAGCCCCTCCCACTGTGTTGGAGGACGCTGTGGTCAACGTCATCAGGAGACTGACTGACATGAAGTGTCTAAAATCTGAGACCTTTGTTCACTCTGTCTCTCTCCTCTCCTCTATCCAGCATCCTCTCTGCATTATTGTCTGTTGGTTTGTCTCATGATCTGTCTTGGCTTTATTTAATAAATTATTGTTGCTTTTAAATAAAACTCTTGTTTGGACTCCACTTCTTGCTACATTCCTTCAGCCAGTTTTTGTGACGATGACATGAGACAAAAAAACTACATAAAAGATGCAACAAGACGGAAAATGACATAAAGGCAGGAATGAAGACAAAAAAAAAAAACAAAAAAAAACCCCAAAAAAAACAACGACGCAACAAGACAAAAACTAATGTTTTGTCTTGTAACAAGACGAAACACACTGAGAAGGAGACTTGAGCACGGAGAAAAGATGAGGTTTAGCTTTGAGCTTTGTACAGAAACAGAAATGTCCTTCAGAGGACAACTTTTGACTTTTTACAAGACATAAAAATGAAAAATGTCTGTACTTTTTCATTTCTACTTGAGTAAAGATGGTGTGAACTTTTTCCACCTCTGGTTACAGACTCATCCAGGTCACAAATTTAAATTTAAAATTAAATTGTTTTCATAGATGTACACAATATAATTATAAAACAGAAAAGGTCAAGTCACTTATTTCAAAACAAAAATGAAAAACATTATTTTAAATTAGATTGTGACACTTATATTCCTCTGATAATGAGTGATTAGAGAAAAATCAAATCACAGATTGATTAAAGCTACTACAAGGAGTTTATAACAGTCTCAGTTCATCACGACGTCTCTGTGAGACCTGCATCAGGTAACGAGAGCATCAGTGAAACGAGTCTGTGGTTACATTTTACCAGACAAAGTTACAGTGAGTAATATATTAACCAGTTACAAGGAAGAAGGAGGATTTTTTTATTTAGATTATTTTATTTTTGACATTTTGTGGTTATTACAGAGGAAACACTACCACTTTTGTCCACAGGGGGGCAACAAAATCAATAAAATATGAAAGGTTCCTTGTAGTAGCTTTAAAGAAATTATTGCAAAGCATCAAATCATGACGTCAAATCATGGGTGAATTAATAAAAGCACTTTTCATTCATCAAATTCAATCTTGAGGGCAACATTAATCAAAGTATTGATCAGACTGTGTGCAGAAATACTGTACAGATCAGAATCATCAACCACATCTGTCTAAGCAGACACTGTGGAGGCTGGACTTCAAATAATAATAGAAAAATATTTAGGCCTAATTAGCCTATTATTGTCTAATATTTTCACTTTCTTACAAATTAACATTTCACTTTATTAGCCTATATGAGTGACTATGTTTGCGTGCACACAATATTTGTTTTTTGCCATTTTTTGCCCCAAAAATGACAATATTTCTACTAAGCTGTTTACAGGGCTAACAAAAGTGAATTTACCACTAAAATTTAGATTTACATGCAGCTGTGCACACTCTGATACTTGAAAAGTAGAAGTGTTGGAGCTGCTCGAGCCACTTGGCTTGTTGTTTTCTAACTGCTGCTTTTATGTTTTAAATGCACGATTACTCTCCTGGTTTGCAGATGTGCTCGGCTCGTCAGTCTTCACTTGATTTTGTGTCTAAACTAGGTTCCGTTTATCGTATCTTCTAATCACATGATCAAATAGAGACTTGACATTTGACAAAATCAACACACATATTGGCCAGAAATCATCACTGAATATCTGTCTATGAAAAGGTGCCAAAAAAATTAATAAAGTATTTATTTAATTGAATAGTTTTTATAGTTTATGTAGAATAACTAGTAGTAGTTTTGTTTTAGATTATTACTGACTATTTTACAAAAGAAAAAAAGATTTTTAATGTGAGTTCTTTGAACAGAGACAGTACTCCTGAATCTCTTGAAAAAAGTCTTCCAGTCTTTAATATAATGTCTAAAACCCTGCAGCTGTTAAATATATTCTACATGAATAAACTTCTGATACTTTTGTATTTCAATCTTTAAGTTTCTTCCAAACAAGGTCAGAGATACACGGTGGTCATACCAGATCAAACTACGACTGATGTCTTGACTTGTAGACGCACATTTGATGAACGACAGCAGTAAAGCTCAGCTTACCGGCAAAGATATTGTACTTCCTGTGACTTACTTCAAAATAAGAGTCAAGTCTTTTAATGTGAAGCTGCAGCAGTAGGAGACTTTAGGTTTGGATCAGCAGACTCAGCATGACTTATTCACATATTTATTTGGTTCACGGCAGAACTTTCCTCTAAATTTCAGTAACATTTTTGGTGATTGTGTTTTGCCACTGATGGTAACCCTGATCTGACCGTTGGAGAATCTTTTGAGAACTGATTGATCTCAGTATGAGATGACGTCTCAGTCTGACCTGAACTTCCTCCTATGTCCATGCTCTTCAGGTTTTTGGCCTCCAGGATCACCACGTCAGTTTGCTGGCAGTGGGGACGTAACGCAGAGAGAAGCAGATCTCGCCCAGATTTTCATCCTGCGTCACACCAACGAGACACAGAAAACTTTACAACAAAATATCATCAGACAACTCAGGACAAATAAAATGCACTTTATCTGAAGATTTGTTCATAAGACTCACATGACAGCATCATAAACATGAAGTCATGAAGGTATCATTTGGTCAGTTATTTCATATATAGTTAAAAGTTGACATTGTTTGTCGTCCATTTGTGTCTGGGTCAGCTGCAAGTTTGAAAATATTTTCTATCGCGCAGCAGACGTGATATTTTTGGATCCAGATGGTTAACAGAGTCTTTTATTCTGAAAAATACCTTTAAAACAGGAGGAAGTACTGTTAAAAGACTCAGTTTGAAAGAACAGAGAGATGTCAAAAACAGGCTGAGGAAGAGAGACCTTAGCTAAGACATCTTCTTCATCTTTCCAGCTGCTATAACTCATATTGTGAAATATACCCAATGTGAGAAAGGGACCAAAGAAAACCTCAAACTTGGCGGGCTCGGCGAGGTCCTGCCACTCCTCGATGACGTGGTTCCAGTCGACGTTGCAGAGCTGCAGCCTGAGCTCGCCGATGATGTTGTGTTTGGAGAATCTGTTGAAGTCGAACACCTGCATCACCACCGTCGACTTCAGGAGGGAAGATTGGTTATCTGGGGAAAAGATCATGCGGGTTAGAGGCAGAAACATCTGATTGTTTTCTGGCTTTAACATTAATTAAAGGGTCAGTCCATCTAAAGAGAATAGACAGAGAGAGGAAATTTGTCACCACCACAGCCTGTACACACATGAGAACATGTAAGAAAAAACACAGAAACAGCTGGAATAACAGCCACAAAATACAAAATACAAATGAGCTTCAGGGAACACAGTATACATTAGACTGGTTTCTTTTCTTCAGTGGTTTTCTAGCCCCCATAAGGACGCACAGCCTGATATTTTGGCAAAGTATTTCTATCTGCTGATCTGATCTGTGTACAGTACAATCAGAGGTAGCAGGGGACACAAAGCTCTTGCTGTAGCATGCTTTTTTTTTTTTTTTTTTTTTAACAGATCAGGCATCTGTATCTGCGGCCTGATGGACGGAGAGTGACAAATGAGTTCGGGGGGTGACTGGGGTCATGTGCTATTGTGAGGGCTTTGTGTGTGATGGAAGTGTCAATGAGGGCTGCAACATTGGGAGCAGGGGGACGAATGATTTCAGTGTGATCTTGAGTGTTTGTTCCTGTTTGTGACTGTGAAGCAGCATGTGGGACAGTGAAGAATCATGGGTTTGTTGGCTCTGAAAAATGTCCAAATCTGTATTTATTGCCAACAGTTAGTTCAAAAACACTTTGAAAACTCCTTGTTGGAGTCTCAAAATACTTGGAAGAAATGAGTCAAGTCAAGCAGAGTCAGGTGTGAAAGAGACTTGAGTTAGCATCCAGAAATCAGCTGATTTCAGCTCCCCAGCGGCTTTGGATCAGCCTCCTGGAGACCTGGAGATAATGGTGTCACACCTGAAAATGCCAGACATCTTGATGAATCTCATGGTGTCAGGTCTTGGACATACTGTATATGATCCTGTGTATTTCTGTTGGTGTCAAGTCTTGTACTTATATGGCCAAATGCAGTCCTATTGGTGTCTTTCCACATTCCAGCATCTTCTTCTGGGCAAAACTCCAATGGAATCTATAAGGCTTTATTTTTTATTGTTTATTAGTGCCTGACACCATTATCTCCAAGGCTCCTTTGGCATGTTTTTTTGTTTTTTTTTTTAAATATCACATAGTGCTTTAATTCAGACAAGTCAAGCATGGAAAGCACAACTTATCTACTCTTCATACGACATCATCCTGTGACTTAATGTCACCACAACAGGTTCTGTGGAGTGCTGATAGGTCGTGCCTGAGTTGTTGCTCTTGGGAAGCGCGAGTATGACTGTGTCATCTGAATATTTGTTATCGTTTCATATGGGATACAAACCCTGGTCTCCTGGGTGAAAGTCCTGAGATCGACCTCCCCAACACAGAGACTTTGTTGCTCTTTATACTACGTCACTTGACATTTCTTTCTCTATGACATTCATGCATAAAATGTCACACCATCTCTGTATAAGTCTACACAGACTAAATGCTGTGAAATGTCATGCAAAAAGCAAAAAAGGCATTCCAGTAACACAAAAAAAATGAGTTAAGACACTGTTGTGTTATTCATTGGTGAGTCCAGGTTGGACGAAGCTGAATTCAGTGCTCATTATGACTTTTGAGGACCGCCTCTTACCTGGAAGTGGAATTGTTCATTGAAGACAGGGTTCAACGTGTTTCTGAACACTTTGGTCTCGCAGGTTCTGGATTTGTCAGGTAAGATGTAGACTTTGACGTACGGGTCCGAGCTTCCTCCCAGGTCCATGGCCTTCAGGCTGTCGGCTTGTTTGATCCCCACTGTGAGCTTCAAGACGGAAAACAGACCACAAGTTAAAGTGGAACTTCAACAATAAATCTGCAGGGAGCTCTTTTAATGCAGGCTCAGTGGTCAGACAGGCTGCACTGTAAAACAACTGGTTACAGGTTTACTCACCTCAGACTGAGCAGCGTTGTACTCCAGAGAGTAGAGCAGCTTTCCTCTCTGCTGTTTGGTCGAGCCGTAGTCCACATCTGACACATCTGGCTGAACCTGTCAGAGCACAGGAAGCACATCAGGTTGGACTCTTCAGAGAAAAGAGGGGCACCAGTCAGAGCTGACACAAGCCTTTTCAGGGGGCTTCAAGCAGAATCTAATTTATCCTACAACTTTTGATAAAATATGACATCACACTGAGAACAAAATGACTGTGGTGGACTGAAAAGTAACTCAACAAACCAATGCACAAGTTGTTTAAAGCCACGTTAACACCAAACAGCCCAGTTCAGTTATATTCTTGTTTCCATCGACAAAAGTTGTGGATGACACCAATAGAACCACGTCATGGTTCGTCACTCTTGTGCAATAAGAAGCTCAGTGTACAAACCATTGTGTGTATATATAAAGATGGACAACATGACAGCTCCCTAAAAAAGAAGCAAAAACACCTGGATCGCCCCCTGGTGGCTGGTTGCACTATAGGTCATAAATCCTGCCTTGCGAGTGTCAATCTGTAGGACATGGGCCAACCTGAAAAATCAAAGTAATCATCAAATAAATTTTTCCCAAAGTTATTTTGGGTAGTTTTTATCACACTGAGGACTGAATGCACATATTGTTTGACTGGAGAAGTTTTGATACAACCACATACTGGGTTATTTCAGTTGATTATTAGCGTGATATATCTCGGTGTGGAAACAACAAAATGATGCCACAACAACATGCAACAGGAGATTTACACTTTAAAGCTGATAGGACTGCTAGCTGCACGGCAAAGTGAGCTAGCAGCAGCTACAGTTAGCAGTTACTTTAGCAACAAGCAAACCTTTCTGTCCATCAGGAAACTCCTTAGATCACAGAGACTTGAGGCACTGCATCAGGAGGACATCAGAGGGGAAACCAGAAAAATATTTCTTTCATAAAATATGACCCAGTTTCACCAAAATCTACCAATGAAAATGTATTTTTGTACATTAATCAGTGAAGCCCTGCCCCCAGAAACACTTTCCAGCCTCATTCTTGTCTCATTTTTCATCTGACAAACAGTAAATGAACCAAATTCAGGTTGAAACTGCCATGAGATGATCGTTCACCTCCAGAGGGCGCTATCTGTCACTCACCAGAGCTGTGGTGGTTTTTCCGTTCACTCCGTTCAGGTTGATCTTCTCGTCCTTCTTCTGCTGCCGTTTCTTCTTCTTCCCTTTGCAGCAACACTTGATGCAGATACACAGACAGCAGAGCAGAATCAGCAGAGCGCCAGCCACAAAGATGGCATAGATCACCCATCGAGGCACTGCAGGAGACGAGAGAGGCGGACATTAGGATATCTTTTTCTCTAAAATTTATATGAAATCTACAGTCATCGTTCTGTAAAAACAGACACTTTATGGCCACTTTAAAATCACTATAAAGAAACACAAAAGTAGAACAAAGAGACACAAAAATGGCCATAAAGAGAAAAAAAGTGCAATAAACAGACACAAAATGACCACAAAGACACACAAAGTGAGCAAAGAGACACAAAAATTCAATAAAGAGACATAAAATGACCACAAAGAGACACAAAATGACAACAAAGAGACACAAAGTGAGGAAAGAGACACAAAAATACAATAAAGAGACATAAAATGACCACAAAGAGACACAAAATGACAACAAAGAGACACAAAAATACAATGAAGAGACACATAATGACCACAGACGGACTCAAACACAGATTCTGCAGCTGCTAACAGTTAAAGATTTTAAAGTTTGTCTTCCAAACTCCAAACTGAATCCTTCTCTATTAATCTTATTTTAGAGGGTGGGGGTGGGTTATTAGGGGGTGAAGCAGCTGTTTGGTGACTCACAGGGGATCTTGTCCAGCAGGTCATTGAAGAAGTGGGCAGCAGCGGCAGCAACGGGGTTGACGGTGGTGTTAGTGGGGGTGGAGGTGGTGGAGATGATGGTGACGGGGTGAGAGGTCAGTGGCAGGGAGGTCGTATTGAGCGGAGCACCTGAAGGTGGTGCATGAGTTACTGGATGAGATGAGTTTGGTGGTGAATGGAGGGTCGGCATGATGAGGAGGATGAAGAGAGGAGCTCTGGAGGCAGAAGAGGAGAGATGAGTTTCAGCCCGACACTTTAACCACGACACCCCACCATGTCAGACACCGCTGACCCCCCCACCACCCACCAAAATAAAATAAACAACACAAAGGCCCATAATTTTCAGCTTGCAATAAAAAAAATACAAAGCTGCAGGATTCAGGAGTGTAACAGTCAGATTCCTTTCATGAAGATCTGAGTGGTTTTGTCCAACAGTTGTTATTTCTGACTGTGTACCTGGAAAACTCATGAGGTGTGGACACAAACACACACAAAATTACCACAAGGAGAGACAAAATGACCATGAAGAGACACAATAAGGCCACAAAGAGACACAACAATGACCACAAAGAAACACAAAATGACAACAAAGAGAGACAAAAATACCACAACGAGACACAGGATGACCACAAGGACACAAAAGTATCATGAAGACACACAAAATGATCATAAAGAGACACAAAAGTAACACAAAGAAAAACAAAATGACCACAAAGAGACACAAGGTAACCACAAGAAGACACAAAATGACCATAAGGAGACACAAACTGACTACAAAGAGACACAAAATGACCACAAAGAGACACGAGATGACCACGAGAAGACACAAAATGGCTACAAAGAGACACAAAATGGCTACAAAGAAACACAAAATGACTACAAAGAGACACAAAATGACCACAAAGAGACACGAGATGACCACGAGAAGACACAAAATGGCTACAAAGAGACAAAAAGTACCACAAAGAGACACAAAATGACTACAAAGAGACACAAAATGACCATAAAGAGACACAAAATGACCACAAAGAGACAAAAAATGACTACAGAGACACAAAATGACTACAAAGAGACACAAAATGACCACAAAGAGACACAAGATGACTACAGAGACACAAAATGACTACAAAGAGACACAAAATGACCACAAAGAGACACAAGATGACCACAAGAAGACACAAAATGGCTACAAAGAGACAAAAAAGTACCACATAGAGACTCACAAATACCACAAAGAGTCAAAATGACCATAAAGAGACACACCTGAAAGTACCTGAAAGCAGGTGTGGACTCAAGTCACATGACTTGACTTGACCTCAGGTCAGCTTGGAGGCACAAATTTGATGTCTTTAGACTCAAACAAAAACTTGCAACTGGACTTCTGACTTGAACTTAAGTTCAAGTCAGGATCTTAATAATACTAATATAATGCTTCTAATCAGTTACTTCTTCATGAACTCATAGTGACACAAAAAAAAAGGATAAATATCCACTTTAGCTGCATTAAAGTCCTGCAGAAACTTCTGTTGTCTGAATTCGTTTTCCCCGTGTGGATCCTGATGATGCAGGATGACCATCACCAGAACTCTCTAGTCAACATCACACCTCATCTCCTCCAGGTACATTTAAAGAACTGGAAGATCCGCAATGATGGTGGAGGGGAAAGCGAGGAGGCATAATTCAGTGTAATGAAAAGCACCCAGTGTTTGACTTGAGAGGAGGAAGAGGAAGAGGAGGAAGAGGAAGAGGAGGAAGAGGAAGAGGAGGAGAAGGCAGCAAAGAAAGTTAGAAAAAAGTGTCGCCATCGAAGCTGCACAACTATTCACCATCATGGTATGTTTGGACAGTGAAAACTCTTAAACTGAGGTTTCCTAACAACAGTGACGTAATAAAATCAAACAAACATCAGAAGCATCAAACTGCGCTGACATGACTGAGTGGAAACTCCACCTGCAGGCCTCCACCATGAACAAACAGCAGCAGCACATTAACCTGAACGGCCTGATTCACACACTGATAACACAACAACACCGTGTGTCTCTATCAATACTTCTACTGCCCAGCACCTCAAACCTGATCCTAATTCTAATCAAAACCCCGAAACTGAGTCTTAACAGCCCCTTGAAGAAGTGTGGACCACACAAAATGTCCTCTCTTTCTAAAAGCAACCCTCACTCTAAATGAAATCCTCACAAAGATACCAGAGTTCAGTAAACCTCTGTAACTACAGGAAACAAACAAAAACGCTGCTGCAGACCGGCAGGCTGGACGGCAGCACCGCCCTCTGTGGTGTCACCGGTGTGGAAAGATTTTTTCCTCCACTCTTTACTAAAGTCAGATCTGAATAAAGTTGAGGAGAAAATGTTGGGTCTTTTTAGAGTCACAACGTCCTGCACAAGTTTAGTGCAGGTCACATGTGCCCCAGTGATTGGGTACGACACTTTCAGAAAGTTGTGGAACTAGAAAGAGACGGATTAAAACAAGAACAATCAGATGTAACAAGACATAACAAGATGAAAACAGTGTAAAAATATGAAAACGATGAAACGATGTAACAAGACAAAAGGTGTAGCAGACAAATACGACGTAACAGGACGAAAATGGCATAAAAGACATAACAAGATGGAAACCATAACAATACATAACTAGATGAAAACGGCATAAAAGCCGCTACAAGATGAAATTAACAGATAAAAATGACTAAAAGACGTAACAAAAAAAAAAGACATAACAATATATAACAGGACAAAAACAACATAAAAGATGTAACCAGACATGTGGCAAGACAAATACTACACAACAAGACAAAAATGACGTAACAATGTATAACGAGGCAAGAAAAAGTCAGAACAAGAAGAAAACAAAGTAATGATACATTAGAGTACACAACAAGACAAAAATTAAGTAAAAGATGTAACCAGAAATGATGCAACAAGACATGACAACACGAAAACGATGTAACAAGAAGGTAGCAAGACATGATGATGATGAAAAAAAGACATTAAAGGACGTAACAAGCCGCCAACAATGTAATGACGCAAACAAAATAAAAGATGTAACTAGACGAAAACAATGTAAAAGATGCAAGAAGACAGAAACAAGATAAAAGATGTAACAGGACATAAGAGGAGGGCACTCGACTGTGGGAAAATGGTGAGATTCAGTCAGTTTTGTGCACTTGTTACTTTTACACTTTGAGTACATTTCAGAGCGTGTACTTTTACTTTACTAAAGAAGTTGAATCAGTACTTCAACTTTTTTTTACACAAGTATCTGTACTTCTACTTTTGCGACCTCTGAAAACGAAGCTCTCAAAGCTAACAGGACAGTAAGTTCCCACATTTCATTCAAAAGACTTATTTTGGTTTGTACCATCGGACAGAAGTTCTTGTCATGACTGTCTTCAAACCACTTCTCTTTACTGGAGCAGTTTAGACTCTGACAGAGGAGGTTAAATACAAGTGAAAGCTACACTAGCTGCCTTCCTCCATTTTGGACTCTCTGGCTGTCCGTCCCCTCAAAGGACAGCACTCTCAAAACAGCTTGCTATTGGTCAACAACACAAATCCCCATGTCAGAGTTCACCAACACTGAACGTTCACACGGATTGATTTCGATTCCTCAAGCAGATCCTCTGATTGATGGTGATTTCGTTGGTATTGACTGATTTTTGCTGCAGAATTTCTCCGTTTTTTATTGGTTCATCCAGATGTAAAGTTATAAAAATAAAATCGAGCATCTTTAAGACAAAAAGCACAACAAACACCCAACAGTCCAGTTGAAAAGAGTTTTTGTCTCATAAGTAAAAGCTGTAAGTGAAATATTTTACTCACTAGTGATGTGTTTCAGAGACACGTCGACATCCCTACTCGCTGTGAGTGTTTCTGATCTGTGCGGCTCAGAATAAAACGGGAGTCGTGTTGGAGGACGAGTGAAGAGGAAGGAGGTGACGTCGAGCACAAAGACTGGAGTGAACTTTTCCTAAAAACAAACTGTTTGATCAGAAAGAGGAAACGTCTCCTCCCTCCATCTCCACACACGCTGTTTTCACTGCAATCAGCAGGAAAACACATCGTCAACAGTCCGTCTGAGGCAGGTTTCCAGTCCGGCCTCTTTACCAGCATCAGGGAAAGTTCACTTCCTGATCTGAAGCTGAAAAACTAAATCTTCATACTCAAAGATCCAAATTTAAACACAGCTGGAAGACAAACACTCTGATATCTGATGTGGCCCAAATAATGCTAATGCCCTAAAGTGTGCTTTATTTATTTATTTATTTATTTTTATCAAGTCATCATGTTTGAAATACATCTTACATCTTGTTTTGAAACCTTGAGCTTGAGATCTTGAGATGGGTTTGGGTCGGGTTGGGTCGGGTCGGGTCGGTCTTATTTCTCACATATTTCACAGGCTCACGTCAGGTTTGGGCTGTACTATATTTATTTATTTATTTATCTATTTTCCCTGCATCTATTGTCCCTGTCACCCAAAAAAACTCCAACTGTTTGGTGCATAGAGGGAAGCTTGTTATGAAAAATGTTCAGGCTGAAATATTCTAATGAGGGTCGAGTTCGGGTCGGCTTAAGACAGAATTTTGTCGGAATCGGTCCTCATCGGCTCAACTTTTCAGGCATGATTAAAGCATTAATGGGATTACCAAATTAGGTAATCAGATTACAGATACATTTAGTAAAAATAGGGATTATTAGTACGACATTTTATATTTTTAAACAAAGACCGAAAGCACCAACAGAAGAAGGAGCAAAGAAAGTTTTCCATAAAAACCACACAACCACATCACCGTCAGACCACCGTCTGAAACTGGACAGTGAAAACTTCCTGATAACAATGACTTATAAAATCAGTCATCAGAATAAACACACTTGTGAATATTATACATTTCATTTCTGCCACATTTTGCTGATATGTGCCCCTAAATTGTACAAACTTTTATTTTATCATCACACAGCTGAAATGTAAATGTGGCTGAAAAACAAGTTTGTTTCATTGGAGGTCTGCAAACGGCCAGAAGCTGTTTACATGTTTTATACGAACATGTGAAACTGAAGAAGACAGAATGAAAGCAGTGATATTATTTCTGATAAAACATCTGTAGATTTGTGTTGTATTATCACTTGTATTATTTTTTGTATTGTTCTGTATTTTTTAGTTCTTAATAACTTTGTGAAACTTTTATTAGGTGGAGGCTTCAAATAAGCCCTCTCCCTGCATTATATTTCATTTTTCATTTTTGTGTTTTATTTTGTGCAAAATAAAACTAGAAACTAGAAACCACAAGGGTTAAGATAAATCTGTCTTAGTTAGTTGTTGACTGTGGAGTCCTGCAGGTTTATGCTGCCATTTTGCATCTGAATGTATCAATACACTGCATCACAGTATGTGTTTGCTTTAGTCCTGTGGCCGATCACTAAGTGGAAAAAGTTTGATCATCCCTGATTTAGATAACCCAAATAGTCCACGCTCACAAAGCAGAAGTTAATTTAATGCTGCCTCTGTGAAGGATTAAGTGAAGTTTCAGTTTAGTCCTCGAGAAACTCGAGAAACTCTAGAAACTCTAGAAACTCGAGAAACTCTAGAAACTCTAGTCCTCCCTTTGCAGTCGATTTAGTTGAATCCAGAACAGGCTAAATGCTTTGACTGTGCAAAGAGTCCTTGAACATCATGAAGACTTTAGTGGTTGTAGGTTAGTGTTATGTAAGCCCACATCATGTGGATGTCAAGTCAATCAAAGAGCCAATCAGCCAATCAATACATCATGTACAAAGCGATGAATGTGGGACTGGAGGTGGAGAGTAAAAGAGTGAATAACAAACATGAAAGTGCATTTTCTGGACAAAAAGAGCGCTGAAGGCAGAAAGTGTCAAAAAAAAAAAGAAAGAAATGAGGCAAGAAGAAACAAAAAGGGGGAAAGTTTGGAAGAAGAAATCAAAAGAGAGAGAAGCAGAAAGATGAGAAGAAGAAGAAGAAAATAAAGAAAATGGGAGAAAGGGATATAAGACAGAAAAAAGAAGAATGAAAAGGGGAGAAAGAAGAGGAGAAGAAAATAAGGAAGCAAACAAAAAGGACTCAGAGGAAACGTAAGACAATTAAGAGTCAGACGACAAAAGATGGGAAAGACGGGACAAAAGAGAGAAACAAAGAGACACAAACAGACAAATGAAGTTGTTGCTGAAACAGTGAAAGCGTCAGTTGTGTTTTTTTGGGATTGAACCACAAAACAAAACAAACGTCACACGTCTGCAAGTCAAACAACCAGAGCCAGTTTTCACATGAACACAGACACAAGCATGAACTGTAAAACTGTGATATTAACAATATATTTTTACTGTCTACCATATAATTTATACATCATTAATACTGTTTAAATGACATTAAACAAGATGGTTTCCCCCTTTGATGGATATAAAAGTACCTGAGTGTAACGATGAGAGTTTCTGTCCAGAAGTTTTATTTTCTTTTATTTAAATCTCATTTCTTCTCCTTTTGTTCAGTCGGCTGTTAAATGTGGTTTTCCGTCCTGCTGAACGTCAGTCGGCCATCTTCAGCTCTCACAGTGTGTCTGCTTCAACCTGCAGCAGCCACCACACCTGCTGAACACACACACTAACACACACACACTTACCTGCGTAGTCAGTGTTCAAACAGAGGTGGAGTCGCTGCTGCTGAAGTACCAGTTATTCAAATATGTGTCATCTAACAGAGCAACAGACACTGAAGCAAGAATCAAGTCTGTCTGCTGCCTCCTTTAATAAAAGACGAGTCAAGAACTGTGGACTGAGCTGAAGATCATTTGTTTGTACCGTTAAATTTTCGGGCCTCGAGCCATGTGAAAATGCAGTTTTATGGATGGAAATGTTCCCCGGTTAACTCGAGGGGGTGACTGCCCCTCCTGGTGCCCCCATGTTCCAAAAACTCTGCAAAAGTGCCCTCTTAGATGCCCCTATGGTGGATAAAACATGATAAACTGTCCTTTAGGGTGTCATTCTGCTGGACAAAGTGCCTTCTGGGGTGGCGTCCCAGTGGACAAAATGTGATTAAGTATCTTCTGTGGATCATTTTGAGCAACAGGATCTTGATTTCCTGAAGAGAGAAACTGCTGTTGAACTACTTTTTTAACACTTTGAGCACCACAGGACTCGTGCCATCTAGTTCCATAATATTCAGGAGAAGTCAGACGTCTCTGCAGCTAATAAATAACTCTGCAAAGTTCTACATGGATTAATGGCACCACAAGTAAGAGGGAAAATGTGTAATTTTGATTTTGGGGTGAACTGCCCTTTTAAATATCCGTCTCCGTCTCGATGAAGGTTGGAGTGACCCCAAAAATCCACTTAATGGAAGAAATAAAAACCCCAAAACACTGCAATTCATCAGCACAGTCGTACAACTGCTGTCAGTGATGACACAGAATGATGACTTATGAAAAGTGTTTGTTACGTGTGGTAAAAAATGATCTTTAGATGTGATCTGATGACTGAACGTTCAAACCTTTTTTCTTTAAGGCACACTGAGGTGTTTAGTGAGAAGATTTTTTCATGAAAGTCACCGTGGATGTCAGAAAATGTAAAATTACACACTGAAGTCTTATTTAACTGATAACTGCATTTATTGGTTTAAATGGTGGAATAAAGCATGAGCAGGCCAGAGCCAATCACAGAGCAGTAATCAGAGCAGGAAACAGCAACCATCGACAGAGGTCTTCTCCAAATCTGAATCCATGTCGACCTTTAAAGGGTGAGTCAACACTGAAGTTACATAGATAACGTGATCGCCCCCTGGTGGCTGGCTGCAGTAGAGCTAATAAGCCCCGCCCCCCTCCATGTTAGCAGATGGGACATGAACCAAAATAAACATCAAACCACAAGTCAAATTAATTTTTCACAAAAATGGGTTCTTCCATTTTAGGTGGTTCTTATGCTGATGAATTAATCATGATTTAATCAGTTGTCTCATGCTAACATTGAGTCAGGCGGGTGTATAGAGCACACTGGGGAGAAGTGGAGGCGCGACGTCCATCTTTATAAACAGTCAATGATGCGTCGTTGTGCGTGTGCTAAGAAAACGGCTGCTCAAACATAGAAGCACAGCTCCATGGTGCTACTAGAGGACTAAAGATGCAGAGGGAACCTTTGAACTGACAAAGGTAAATATTTAATAAATAAGTCAGAAATCATAATTCTCACACAAGTGAGAGTCAGACGGGAAGACTTCTGATAAAACATGCAGTTGTTTTTATTTTTGTGTGTTTTGTATCCTTATTTTTATTCCCTCAATTTAATAATTTGTATCATCAAATTACTTGTCTTCTCTACTGAGGATTTCTTACTTTTATTTTCATCTTCTTGCTTTAAAGGACAAAAGTGTAGGATTTAGTGGCATTTAGCAGTGAGGTTGCAACTTATAACAAACAGACGCCCATCGCCTCACCCGTACATGCGTGAAGGGGAAACTACAGTGGTCATGTGACCCTTTCTAAAGACGGTGTTTGGTTTGTTCATTCTGGGCGACTGCATCATCACGGTGGCCTCCATGGAAGACAACATGAACACATAAACAGCTCATTCTAAGGTAACAAAACAACAATAATTCTCATTTTCAGGTGATTACACACAAATGAAAACATATTTTTGAACATTATGTTCCATTTCTGGCCATTAATCCACCCTAAATCTGACAAACTGGACCTTTAAAATCAACAAACTTGAATTCTCAGGTGTGAGAGAGTGAGTCAGGGAAGAACATTTCTGATAAATCAAGTTTTCTGATGCCTTATTTTGTCGTCTCAGTTCAGTCATTTCTAACTTTAAATTATCGCTCACTCTGTTTGTCATTAACATTCTCTGGACCAGGGATTTTATATTTTCATTTTAATCTGTAGGCTTTAAATAAAACTATTTACATAAAATCAAATATAATCTGAACTCAAGTTACACTTACCAGATTCTGCTCAGTTGCCATGACGACTTTAGCATCGCTTATGGAGACTGGACAGTAAGACTCTAGAAAAACCAAGTAGGTAGACCTTGAAAACTTTCCACTGACAAATGATCAACTTTGATTTTGAAATATTTTGCGTCCGACTTGTTGAGCTGAAGTTTCTCATCCCAGTGGGACTTAAATAAAAAGCATTAAAAAGGTCCAATGTGTAAGATTTGTTGTAATTTATTGGCAGAATATGGCAGGAATGGAATATTATAGTCACACGTTTTCATTAGTGTATAATCACCTGAAAATAAGAATCATTGTGTTTTTGTTACCTTAAAATGAGCCTTTTATAGCCACAGAGGGTGTGATCTTCTTCCATGGAGCCCAAAACAGAAAAACTAAACACTGACTCTAGAACAGACTACAGCTAAATCCTACAAACAGGGAACAGATGAAGTAATTTGTCTAAACTTACACTGCAATGTCTCTGCCTGCTTCCAGGCTCTAGATGTGCATTTCAGACCCAAACTAAACATACTGATAATCCAGGTTTGACTGTTTAGACCCACAAAAAGCAACTTTAAGACTCGATTTAACCTCTATAACTGTGAAACCTCGAGCCGCTATCGTTTCCTGCTCTCATTACACGTCATATTCGTGGTGTTGAATTCTTTTACACTGTAAAAAACAAACAAAAACACTTCCTTCTTCCTTTACAAGATAAACCGCAGCCTCCCCGAGCAAAAATAATATTTATATCTCTATATGCTGTGAATGAGTGAATAATATGCTGCTCTGGGATGTTTTAAACTATGTTTGGAGAGCAAAAAGACTGATCTGCAGTCAAGTGTTTCTTTACCGCACCAAACCTCCTTTTAATCATTTTATTGAGAACATTTAAATAACATTAGAACTAAATGTGGTACAGTTTGGATGTACACAGAGGATCCCGGTGGGTTGGATGAAGGTTTGGACGCAGACACACACACAGCTTCCTGTTTCTCCTCTGTTATGTACACTGAAGGTGCGACAGCGGCTGGTAGATCAGAAGTTGATGGCTTTGCCGAAGGAGGCGGCCAGGTTCGCTTCTCTGAAGGCCTCCGACACAGTCTGCAGGAGGAGGAGGAGGAGGAGAGAGGGATGAAAATCAGAAAGAGATGAGAGAGAGAGAAATAAGGATGAAGCAGAAGTATTAGTCGGTTTGTGGTTGCCACTTGGCCTTTGGTGTCGTCAATTTTTTTAGGGCACTGAGGCCAAAATGCCAGAACAGCAAGGCCATCAAATAAAACAACGATTTGAAGTCCTCTGGAACAGGGCTGAAAGATTTAGAAAAATTTCTAATTGCGATTATTTTGACTGTTATTGCAATATGATTTGAATGAAAGCATGTAAAACATATTATGGTGTAATTTTGCAAGGATCTGTACCAGACACCAGGCATTTCTGCAGCACAATATTTAATTTAAAGTAGTTTAAATAGACACATTTTGCATTTAACACATATTTTCCTGCGATTTGAAAATTGCCAGAAGCCATACTGCAATTTCAATAAAATTTTGATTCATTGTTCAGTCCTACTTGGGAATAATTACATTACTTTAACTTGAGGGTTCAGGATGGTTTTAATTTTATTCAGAGACGCTCAAACAGGCAGAGGTCAGTGAATATAATGACACAGCTGCTGTGAAGTTCCTGCACTGGTTCGAACGGTCAATATTTAGTTATTTTCTGCAGATTATGTTTGTGTGACACGTCTGGTGTGTGTCATGGATGTCAAATTATGCAATGTGGTCAGTGTGTTTTTACACTTGAGATCTTACAGAATGAATATTTAGTGTTCTATGTCGTGTATATGTGGTGCGTGCAAAAACTGTGCGACTTCTTTTGTGTTTTTGTGTTTATTTACGTGAATTAGTTTCTTTGATTTCTTTGATTTCCAGGGTATAATATATTATTATATTATTTTTCATGTGCACCGTGAAGAAACCCAGGTGGAACTTTTGTCACAGGAGCAGCTGCACCCGGGTTCTCAGGTGGAACCTTCTGCTCACGCCTCAGATGCATCTGGACAACAAACTGAGCGCTCTGTATCCTCATTGCTGCTGCACTTTATATGTATTTTACAGATTTTAATGCTGCGGTGCCACATTCTGGCACCTGTAACAAATATGCATGATATGACTTTTGATTTTTCAAAACAAAGAAAAGCTTTTTATGGGTGGATGAAAAGTGGCTGTCTTCTAATTTCCCAGATGAATAGATATGGGTTCATAGGTGTGATATTTTAATATACTTGTGTGGTTTGTGTGTGTGTGTGTGTGTGTATGTGTGTGTGTATGTATGTGTGTGTGTGTGTTGCAGCAGGACGTACAGGATGGGCATGGCAGACTCTGGCGACGTCCTCACAGGAAGCGCCATACTCCATTGCCAAAGCAGCTTCATTGATCATCTCTCCTGCCCCCTGCAGGGAAACACACAGACAACAACTCTTAACAAATTCTCTTCTGAAGAACACATTTTATCTTGAGCCACAGTATTATCATGCCTCGAGTGATACTTGTAGGTCGGTCCAACACTTTTTATCCATGAAGCAGGTCAGAAACTGTCTGCAGGACAAACATGCTCAAGTTAGCATGCTAACATGCTACATGTTTGCACATTATACTAACATGGTAATTGTTAGCATGGAATTGCGCTAATTTTACTGTCATTCTAACTGCAGTTGAGTTTATTTCATAATACATCAACCTGCTAAACATCAGCAAGCTGCTCTGCTAGCCGTGAACATGCTAACACGAACTAGTCTTGCATCCCCCTTGGAGATTTTAAAGCTTTAGTATCTGATGTTTAGTATGATTCTTGAAACGGTTTTTATTAATTCCTTATTTGTTGTTGTTGTTAGTGTGTTTTTGTTGTTTGTTTGCTGATTGTGTAAATGTTTCTTGTTCTTAGGTCTCTCTTGGAAAATAGATTTTAATATTTTAGGAGGCTAAAATATGTTTAGCTGCTGATCCTGTCCACTGCAGTTCATTGCTTAACATCCTGCACTCCTGCTGCTTCTCCAAACTGGGGGCGCGTCGACCTTCATCTACTGTTACTAATACACTGACTGTGGATAAGAGCCTCTTACAACCACACTTCAAAGAATCAGAACTGTTCCTTTAAGGCCAACATGTCTCCAAATCAGTCTGATTACTCAGCAGCAGTTTTCACTAATTCATCAGCCAACTTTGTATCTACAGCAGGACTGAAAATGTCAGGCGGTCCCCTGCTGGTGATTCTCACTCCGAGTACAACTCGTTCACAGTTAGTCATGTGTGTGTTCTGTCTGATGTTTGGGTTGAAAGCTCTTACTGATCCAAGGATGTGAGCTCCCAGCATCCTGTCTGTCTCCTTGTGGCTGAGGATCTTCACCATGCCGTCAGTGTCGGCGTTGGTCTTGGCTCGGCTGTTCGCTGCGAAGGGGAACTTGCCGACTTTGTACGGGACGCCCTGAGGAGGGGAGGAGCAGAGTCAGACTGTAAAAAGACTGCTGGACATTCAGGACTGAAAACCACAGAGGCCACAACATCTGCACAAATCACATCACATCAGCAGGTTCAATCTACTGTTTGGACGTCTCACCTCCTCTTTGAGCTGCTCCTCCGTCTTGCCCACCCAGGCCACCTCGGGGTGTGTGTAGATGACGGAGGGAACGCAGTTGTAGTCGATGTGCACGGCGCCACCGGCCATGCCCTCCACGCAGATGATGCCCTCGTCCTCAGCCTTGTGGGCCAACATCGGCCCAGCGACCACGTCACCGATCGCATAAATACTGAGGGGGAGAAAAATGACCAAAGGGAGAAAAATATCACTGAAATGTTTTGTTTAAGCAGTGGATACTTTTAATTTTTGTTATCCTTTAGCAGCTTCTACTCAATTAATTATTAATCCATTCATGGTATCAAGTAGGCTTGTCCGACTAAGAACAGAGCTGTCAACTGGTCGATCCATCAGACAAATCCTTTTTTTTTTTTCTGGATCTCACAGATTTTGTTGTTATTTCAAAAGATCCATCAGTGTGACACCTGACTGGACTCCAGCGATGTTAACTGAGCTTCTCCTCTTTGCTCAAATTGCTCTTGTAGCCAATTCGATTCAGAAATTGAACCAAAAGTTGCCTTTATGATAATGATTGAATATGTACTTGAAGATGTAGCTCTCTTACCGTCCAATATCCCAAGATTGGTTTACACATGACTTAATTTAATATTTCTCCATTATTATGGCTCGGATTTGCTAAATTTTTATACTGTGAATATGTTTTTCTTATCAACATTGTCATATTTTGTTTGTTATTTATACTAACTTCCAAAGAAGTTTAATTTTTACTGTATCGATTATTAATTGAGTATTAAATTAATTGAGTCATTCTTTAATAAACAATGGCCAGATTCTCTGATTTAAGCTTCTCAAATGTGTATTTTTTTAGTTTCTTTTATGACAGTAAAATGAATATTTTTGCACTGTGGTCAAAACATTTGAGGACATCACCTTGAGCTTTGAGAAGCAGAGATCAAATTTTTCACCATTTTCTGGACCAAACAACTAATCAATTAATCTGGAAAATGATTGTCGGATTAATGAATGATAAAAATTATCATTAGTTGCAAGTTTATTCTTCAACTGCGCACATTTTGGTCACAATCTTTTCCTAACTAACTTCTAAGGATCCATTATAAGATTTTTTTAAACTCCAAAATACGGTAAATGTCTCTCTAGACAGCTGTTATTTTACATTATCCAGCCTGAGTGTGGGGGTACCTGGGTACTTTGGTCTGGAAGCGGTTGTTGATGGGGATGCGGCCCCTGTTGTCCAGCTCGATGCCTACAGACTCCAGACCCAGGTTCTGGGTGAAAGGTCGTCTGCCGATACAGACCAGCAGCACGTCACACGTCAGAGTCTCGTTCTTCCCTCCGGCCGCAGCCTCCACTCTGAAGCACAAACAGTGCCAGAACACACACACGGTTACTTCTACAGGTCCCACTTCAAAAAGACTCCCAACAGGACCAGAAGGTTCAGGAGAGTTTCACTCACGCCACGTCGATCTTCCCGTCGGGCCTCTTGGTGGCTCCCATGACTTTGGTGCTGAGCTTGAACTTGAGGCCCTGCTTCTGCAGGATGCGCTGGAAGTTCTTGGAAATCTCCATGTCGATGCCCATGCCGCCCACGTGGCCCAGGAACTCCACCGCCGTGACTTTAGAGCCCAGACGCTGCCACACTGACCCCTGCAGGACGGGAAGGCAAACACTCATGAGACTTACAGACCTAAAGGCTGAGGCAGTGATACGCTGCTCCCAGCTCTGCAGCCTATTTAACTGCTTGTTCAGGTGCCCAAATGTCCTGTGACACAACCTGAGAAACATTATTCCGAGATTATTCCAAATGTGCTCGTTTAAAATGTCATTTCAGTGTAAAGTTTTCAAACTCTGTCGTTATTTTCATTGCTGTAACCATGGTTTTAAGTTATTTTTATGACGACTGGACTGAAGTGAAGCTGACCAGCTCGACTCCGATGACTCCGGCTCCGATCACAATCAACTCCTCTGGAACTTTCTTGAGGGACAAAGCTCCTGTCGATGACACGACGCTCTCCTCATCAATCTAAAAAAAAGAAAAAAAAAGAAAAGAAAACGTACAAGACTGTAAACATGTTTCAACACACAACTTGACATTTCATTGTCTGTTGAGGAAAAGATTCTTTATAGATTTCCTGTTTTACAAACAACTTTCTGGTCATGAACTGAAATTCTTTGGTTCCTTAAAAAGTTTCAAAAAGGCCCTGAACTCCACACCTGGATGCCGGGGAAGGGCGTGACCTCGGAGCCGGTGGCGATGAGGATGTTCTTAGTGTTGATGACCTGCTCGCTGCCGTCTGCTACTGTGGCCGTCACCTGGTTCTTACCGGTCACCCTCCCAAAGCCGTTGACATGGGTCACCTGAGGGGAGTGATGTCACACTGTTACCACTGGTTCAGATTCCTGATAAAACGAGCTTAAAATAAAGCAGAGAGAGAGAGAAAGGGGCCTGACTTTGTTCTGTTTGAATAAATGTGCGATTCCTCCCGTCAGCGCTTTGACCGCCCCGCTCTTCTGGGCCATCATCTTCTCCAGGTTCAACGAGATGCCAGAGACTGACAGAGAAAGAGACGTCAATCATCATTTTTATCCTGAAATATTCATAAAGAACTATTACGGAGTTACTTATGTCCAGCTTTGCTCTAGAGGTCGCTCTGTCACTTGGTGCCCACAATGTTACTGCCACTGTTTTCACCCCAGGAGGCTGAAATTTGGCATGTTGGTATGTGTGTTTGTGTTCATGTCAACTAGCCAATGGGGCGTAGTAATGGGAGTGGCTTTTAACAAAAAGGTGCTAGGATTGTGCAAATACATTGTCCACTGATGCTGAGCTGAATCCATCGCTGTTTGTTGCTTTTTTTGGACTATTTTTTGGGTGATATTTGTTTTATTTTGCTAATGTAATGGTCTGCAGAGTGACAGCCGATACTCCACAATGTGCTCTCATCTAGCGGCACAGGACGCCTCCGTTCAGCCAGACCGTGAGCGCTCTGAGCTGGGTGAGGAATGAGATGCTAACAGCCTGCAGAGTCAAGACTCTTTGCACTCTTTTCATGTGGTGAATTAAGGATTTAATTCAACCAAACCAGAGCTGGTGATCGTTGGAAAAAATAAAAAATTAGTGCAGTTCTACTGTTAAGTATTACATAATAAAATACACATTTTATTGGGTCTTAATAAGATCAAACTAAAGAGATTTGCAAAATAATAAATGGTGTGATCATATCGTGATGATAAATTCCACATAACATCTTTCAGACAATCATCATGATTCACATCAAGACCTACAGTGGATCATAATGTTTCCAACAACAAAAAGTGAGGCGATTAGTTCATCTGACAGAAAAACAGCTGGCAACTTTTTTTTTTTTTTTTGGATTCATTGTTTTTGGTCATTTATGAAACAAAAATGCCAGACTTTCTCACAAAGTCCTCAACCTAAAAGTCCCCCTCAGTGCCTGAACTGACCCGCTGAGCTACACAAAATGTCCCTTTAAAATCCAGTGAAGTCTCTTACTTTCGATGCCTCTGCTTTCAAAGTCTTTGCCGTGAGCCATGTGGTACAAGTAGGAGTTGTTCAGCAGAGCCTGCACACACAAAATATCAATCATATTTTAATCATATGTTTCATGTATCTTGAGTTCATCTATGTGTTTGTTTTGTTTCACCTGGCTAGAAAAATTTCCCTACAACAGAACTTACTCTGACTTAATTAATAACCAATTTTCCAGCTGAACTATTATTGGTAACTTGTTCTCAGTCTTTCAGCTCGTCACCTCTGGTGGAGAACAACTTCTCCTGATCTCAACATTTGGCTGAATGGAGATTATTTATAGATATATTCTTTGCTAATAATCTGCATTTATAGTTGGAATAAGTCATGTTTTATGACTCCATATCAAGTTATATTTAATTAATTAGCCAGAAAACCTGGGCTATGTAGCAGAAATGAATAGTTTCCAAATAATTCTTCTATTGGCTGAGTTCCCTATTGTTTGATTTTATATTTTTATTTTCCATCAATAAAAAACCCCCCGCAACTTCTATGTTTCAGATAACTTTATTCATAAATACCCTGATATACAGTAATACCTTGATACCTTGACCAAGCCTAAACTCAACTACTGGCTGAATCCTGCAGACAT
This sequence comes from Lutjanus argentimaculatus, assembly GCA_034769285.1. NCBI lineage: Eukaryota > Metazoa > Chordata > Actinopteri > Lutjaniformes > Lutjanidae > Lutjanus > Lutjanus argentimaculatus. Next base: position 1,652,116 of record JAWZSL010000039.1, read on the forward strand.
TTACCACATTGATGAAGATTATGAGATGCCTTCAATCACAGAAATAATCACAGTGTGGATGTTTTCATGCTCACAGCCGTCTCTTCCACTCCTCAAACTGCAGGTGCAACATTTTGATCAAGAAGAAAAACAGTTTGTTACCTTTGAGGGGATGCAGCCGACATTCAGACAGGTCCCACCCAGGGTGGCATTTTTCTCCACACACACTGTCTGTCAAAGGAAACAATGTGCATCAGACACGTCTGCATTACTATGTGTTTTTTTGAACTTCAAAGAAGACCTGTATTATTCACTATAGCTGATAAAAAACTGAATTAAATGGGTTTCCGAGTACAGACAAAAAACAAATGTCACTCAAATGTGCCCAATTTTTAAAGATGAAAAAGAGATTGTTGAAATAAAAGCAGAGAGAGAAACAGAGTAGATCAAAATTTTCTTGTATTTGTTGCTGCAGCTCTTCAGCGTCAGCGAGTCTGTGCAACACAACGTTTGAGTCGACAGTTTATGAAGATTTAACCTGTTTTCTAAAGGTTTCCAGCGGCCATGAAGCACATCAACATTTCATTAATGAAAACCATGTCAAACAAGCACAAAGACATTTCTGCACTAATGAAACAGATTCATCATGTTTTGATACTGTATACAGGACTCATACAGATTCAAAATTCAAGCAATTTTAAAGAACTTTCAAGGTACCTAAACCAAGAATTTCCAGAAGCCTTTATCAGCACAGCTAAACAGTTACTATAAATACAATCGCAGAGCACTCTATGTGATATTGTACCAAGTGTTGATAGTACCTTTGATTGTACTGTATGTTTTGTATGTTTTGCTCATGATTAAGGCTGTACCGAGTGCTTCAAAGCTTCTAAGTTCGATCTACTAAAGTCTGAAGGCAGCTTACCTTGAAGCCGAGCTGTGCAGCTTTGATGGCAGCGACGTAGCCGCCTGGACCGGAGCCCACCACCGTGACGTCTGCATCAACTGCAGAGAGGCAACACAGCAACTTTTATCAGGAGTTTATCACAGCAGCTCAGAGTAGAGAGATAAAACACTGCAGAGATTCCAGCCCTCAGTTATAAAAGACTGTGAAACTACAGCGTTAAAATCAGTTTTTAAGTGAGAGATTAAACTGAATTTACAATTCAAACATATCTGGATGGGAATATATTACTAATTTTAGATAAGACAATTAAACAATTCAAACACCTGCAATTTCATGATTTGCAGGTGTCTGAATTTGAAAATGTGTCAGGAAATAGTAATAATTTATTTGGTAATGATAAGTTTAATTACTGTCCCAGAAACCATATCTTTGTGTCCCAGGTGCTATTTTTTGTCACCAGGACAATGGGACAGCCTTAATTTTGGTGCTGTGAAAGACAGAACATTCACTCATATGATTAAACTTTTACAGAGTCACACTGAAACGGTGAACAGAGTACTCATTTTACATTTTGTTTTAATTTAATTTAGATGCTTTGTGTAACTTGTTCAGACAAATCCAATTAGATTACAGTAACATTACAATAATTAAATAAGTTTTAAGAACAATAAGCTATAGAAAGCGTATTCCCCTGTACTTGAAAAAATTAGTGAATGTCACAGATCCTCTTAAATCTCTTGCATGAGGTCCAATGTCTGCTAAATATGGAAACAGCATCACACATCTGGCTAAAGTTCATGAGCGAGCACGCCATGCATTAAGACAGATGATAAGATTTACAGTTATCTTACTTGCTGCTTTGTCAGCGTAGGTTCTGACGGACACAGCTGCAGCTCCGTGCAGTTTGCAGGGAAGGTGGTGGCTCCGCTGTGAGGCAAACGAAAACGCAGTCAGAAAAAACATCCAACGTCACAATCCAAAACTAAACACTCAAGAAAGAAAAGGGGTGGGCTAAAAGTAAGCAGCATGTGAAAATGTGTTCTCCCATACAGCCTGTCTTCTTGAAAAAAACAAACAAAACAGAATTATCTTTCGCATTTAAGCAGCTGGAGATGGCAAATGCTTGAGATATTTTCTTTAAAAAAGGACCGTAATGATTAACTAAATATCAAAATAGCTGGCAATGAAGTTTATTTCTATCAACTAATCAGTTAATTGACTAATCACTGCAGTTCTAATGAGTTCAGAAACTGAAAGTATAAAAGTCAAAGTTATCAAACCAGTTTCACCTCAAAAAAAGAGATCCTTGTTTGAGATCTGTTTTTTTTACAAAGCACAAATACACATTTACAAAAACTCTCAGGTTCAACAATAGCCTGCTTGTCATTTGTTTTGTGCATTTCCTTCACTAGAATTTCCTTGTTCAGACGCTTCACACTGAGGACAGCTGTGTCAAAACCACAGAGAAATGAGACTTGAGGAAGACACAAAGGTTGTCATAACACTGGAAGCACCACAGTTATAATTATAAAAGTTAGATTTAATTTTTTCCCATTGCTAGGGATGCAATATTTGGACTATGGATATGTTATGGACTTTTTTCAGCCGATACAATGACCAATAACCACCTGCTTCCCATAGCCAGTACCTATAAGATAACTAAAAATTTAATAAAAAGAAGTCAGACTGCAGCTAACAATTATTTACAACCCAAAGATATTCAGTTTTCTGACATGAAGTTAAAAAAAAATCACATTTTATAAGATGGCAACAAAGAATTTTGACTTTTTTGTCTTAAAAGTTACTCAAACCAATTAACGGATTAATTCATTGATTTTGTTTGATTAATTGGTGATTGACTGTACTCAGTGTACACTGTAGATACTGGAGGAGTCACAATTTCAAGAGTGAGGGTGAGTAGATAATGACTGAATTTTTTTTCATTTTTTGAGTGAACTATCCCTTTATAACCTTACCCAAGGCTCTCTACCCCACAGAGGCTATCTGGAAGGGAGGCAGAGACAAACAGGAACCTGGCCGAGTAATATAATGAGTATAACATGTAAAAGGAGAGGAATAATTAGAAATGATCTGTTATTTGCGAGATAACAAACCGGAAGTTGTCCTGCCTCTGACACCAGCAGGGTTAAGTTAGGTTAGGTAACCACTGCTAACTACATTAGCATGCTAACATGCCCTGTAGGGAGAGAGCTGTCAAACGTCAATAAACTGTCTGTTCACTGCATCTATCGCGTCCAGCGTTAGTGGACCCTTTAAAGTAGACTAATGTCGTGTAATTCTATCTTAAAACCTTTATAACGTACACACAGAATATCTGTTTATTATGTGTTTAAACACTGTGGAAACTTTCCACGACTGAAATGTTGATTTTAATCTACCACAGGCTTCTGGTGTTAAGTTTACTCATGCCGAATTAAAGAGGAAAAGTTATTCATTTGATTGATATCTCATAAACATGTTAGCCCACACGCATTTTCGCCATTAATCGCAACAATCCTGAATTGCATGTTTTTCTAGTGGAGTCTGGCGTCACGAGTTCACCGCAGCAGAGCTGTTAGCTGAACCCGCTAACCGGGCCCGGGCCGCAGGGCTGAAAATACCGGATTCAACAGGACCAACAGCCGGTGAGGACAGTTAGAGACCGTTCCGGACAACACGCACTGCTTAGCGGGTTAATAAAATCCACTCTTACCGTGGCCAGAGAGCGGTACAACTGAGTCCAGCTCTGCATTTTGTCTGTGTCCCCTCACAGGATCTGTAACCTACAGCAGGCCGACCAGCCAAGGACTCCTGACATTGCGCACGCGCAGTAAAAGACCATTACAAACACGCCTGTACGTCGCATATATATGACGTCATTGATCGTAAACTGAAAAACAAGGAAAATTAAACCATGAAAATAAATGGTTGGCTACTCTGATTGGACCACAGCAGTGAATTAATGAGCTTCTCTGCGATTCTCCCCTTCTAAAAGTAATTGAATTACAACACTTTTTAAATAAAAGTCTTCTTCAGGGCAGGCAAAGTGGCTGATTTTAGAATTAGAACATTTCATTGTTCTCTTGTATTCATGTGATCTGCTTCAGCATCAGACTGTGTAGTTATTTATTAAGAGCATGTCCTCATGTGTCCACAGGCTGCAGTTTGTTATGAACTCCACTAGAGGACGTCCTCAGATGTCACTTATTCTCTACAAACTACACCACCAAACTGTCTCAAGTGGATGTGATGGAGTATTGGAGCTCGTCTCACATCTGAGAACAGCTGATGTTGTTTTGAATCACATGATCTGGTCGTCATTAGAAACACCATCAGCTGCTTTTATAGCTTTGATATCAAGCAAAAATGAAATAATTCCATTAGACACAAAAACTCAATGTTGGTTTTGTTTATTTAAAAAGAAACAGACAAAAGAGGCAAATTAATTTTGTCCCATTTAGGAAAAAGACTCAGTAGTAATTTGTAAGACAACACCTCTCATACAATGATCACACAATAAAAAGGTTTGAATTTGGCACCCAGACATTTCAAACAAATGTTTCTTATTTATCAGTCCACTGTATTTGATGATTTAACAGTATCAAAGGATGGTACTGTAATGCATTTATTAGAATAAATTAGAGTCCAATAGATAATATCAATCTGTGCAGTTAGATTGGCATGTTGTTGTTGTAATGTAGTAATGTGACATCAAAGAAAACATTTAGAGCAAAAGGAAAAAACACACTGATCAGAATCTGAAATAACTGCAAAGTGTACACTGTACATCACAAAAATATAGATATATTTTTTTGTAGAAAATCACGTAGTTGTTCTACTCAATGTGATTGACAGGAGAGATGATCAGAGGGGCAGAGTTTTTTACCTTCATGATTCAGACTGGGACTGAAGAGTGGGTAGAGTTTCTCAGTGAAGGAGCAGCCAGTAAAGGAGTAGATAAGAACTGCAGCATCAACGTCATAAAAGGAGACCAGACCCTCCTCATAATCCACAAACACCCCCACCTTCTCAGGCTGAAATCTCAGACAGAGAAAGACTGCAGGGTCAGCAAGAGCTTCATACTCATTTTCATTCCTCAACCATATCGTCCACTGACCATTCTCAGGAGTCACTATGATTTCTCCCTTCCTGTTGATCGACTCTCTGGCCACTCCCAGAGTCCAGTCAGTCTTCCCTTTAACCTGAACCTCGTAGTAAAATCTTCCTGAAGAGAAACTCTGCTTTGCCAAGAGACAAGTACAGCCATCAAATCTCTCTGGATTGTCTGGGAGATTCTTCTTTACATCACCACAGTTAACTTGTTTTCCATCATCAGACAGGATGAGATGTGGATTTGCTGTATCAGGATCAAGTGTCACATCCACTGCATACTGCTGGACCCTCTTCAGCTCGGCCTCAAACAGCTTCTTCATCTGTTGACTGAGCGTCTCCTCCAGCTGATTCACAGCTCTCACCACAGTCCCCTCATATGAAGGTGGACGGACGCTGACTTCTGTCCAGTCCTTGGTGGATGGAGCAGTGTTCAGGGATGGGATGCTTTGGAGGAGGTGGAGGTGGTCTTCAGAGTGTGAGAGCTGCTCCAGTTCAGTGCTTCTCTTCTTCAGCTCAGAGATTTCCTGTTCCAGCTCTTTGATGAAGTCTTCAGCCTGTTTCTCTGTCTTTCTCTGCTTCTCTTTGATCGTTTCGATGAACTCGGCCTGGCTTCTCTCAACAGACTCCTTCAGAGTGTGAAGACCTGAACACCATCTGCTATCTCTCTGTCTGCATCTTCCTGACTGAGCTCCACTGAGTGTTTGATCTCCTGAATCTTCAGTCGTCTCTTCTGGATCATCTGCTGAATTTCAGCCTCTGTCTCCTCCAGCTCAGCCTTCTTTCCTTCATATCCTTCTTTCAGAGGAACAACATCATGTGTCTTGTGGTCTGAAACAGTGCAGAGCATGCAGACACACATCTGGTCGGTCTTACAGAACAGCTCCAGCAGTTTATCGTGCTTCATACACATCCTGTCTTCCAGGTTCTCCACAGGGTCGATCAGCTGATGTCTTTTCAGACGTGAAGCTGTCAGATGAGGCTCCAGGTGAGTCTCACAGTAGGAGACCAGACACACCAGGCAGGACTTCAGGGCCTTCAGTTTGGTTCCAGTGCAGACGTCACAGGGAACTTCTCCTGGTTTGGAAACTTGTTGCTCTGAGCTGCGGCTGCTGGTTTTCTGTTCGAGCTGACTGTCTGAACTCAGCAGCCACCTCAGAGATGAAAGTATTGACATGCAGCTCAGGTCTTGTGTTGAAAACCTTTTTACAGTTGGGACACTGACACTGGACATTAATATTCCAGTGTTCAGTGATGCAGGTTTTACAGAAGTTGTGTCCACATGGTATGAAACTGGATCAGTGAAGACATCCAGACAGATGGAGCACAGAAACTGATCTTCAGTCAGCAGACAGCTGGCAGCAGACATATCTACACTCTGAGGACAAAAAGTGTGAAAAAGCAAATTGTAATTACATTTCTTTGGTTGGTTTGTTCAAAAAAGTCTAACTATGATTAGTGGAATATAAGAGATGAATCCTTAATTCTGTTGTTACATTAAACCCAACTGACAACCAAATTTACTCAGAACATGGTGCAACACAAATATGACAATTATTCAAACCATTTGGGGCTGAAATCTGATTGTATTCAGCATCTGATTTGCAGTTCAGTTGTGGTATTTCTGTGAGATCACCAAGATCGGAAAGTAAGTGATAACACTGACCTTCATTCTGAAACATCTACATTTGAACACAAACTAAAACTCCCCATCCAGAGCTGGTCGGTCCTGTACACACACTACCCCTCATGTCTAAGCGAGTATCAGTGTTTACAACTTCAATGAGAAGATGAAGCAGAGCAAAAGAGAAAAACATTGTGAGAGTCAACAGTAATCAAGTAAAGTTGTGTCTTCTCCTCTCCACGTTTGATATCCGCAATTAACAGTAACGTTAAGTTGATGTGAGTTTGCAGTGTGTGATGCATCTCCGTCTGCCTGATGTTAGATGTGCTGCAGTCTGTCTGTCTGTGTTGTGTTTGCAGCCACTTCCAGGGCTGTTCTGTGACTTTGTGCCTGACAAAAGCGACAGTGAAATTCAACTATTTATCATGTTTTATAAATGACAACAGGTGTTCTCTACAGCTTGTTCATATGCACGTGCACAAAATGAAACTCACAATCATTTCCAGCTGCAACATCTGTGGACCACTCTGTCTTTGTCCAGACAATATATGGGCATGACTTTACTCCTCAGAGGTGCACAAAATTTTAAAACAAGACACTGGGCCTCATGCAAGAACCACTCGTATGAACGGATTTGTTCTTAAGTGGTGCGTACAAGTGATTAAGGAGAACATGTCACATTCACCAATTTTCTCTTGAATTCCATTGACCTGTCATACGAATTATTCTTTCCTCTTTCTCCACGATGAAAACTTCCCCTGACCCTCTCCTCTTGCTGCAGTCATCAGTCACCCCTTGCTGTGACAAATTGTTTTTTTCTCTAAAGTCATTTTCATATTGAGACATTTCTTCTTTATTTCAGTGACAGTCAGACCCTCAGATAACACAGCATTAACAGCACTTGTTTTCCCCGTTTCTTTGCTTTATCAAGTCTTTTAATTCCACTGCTGACGCTGTTCAAATGACAGGTTTTCCTTTATGGATCTCTGAAAACAAAACTTCAAACTCCAAACTCATAAAGTTCTTCTTTTTTCTGTTTGATGCCATTTTCACGACTGAACATTTCCTGACATGTGAGGCAGGAATCACAGCCATATATTTTATTATTAATTATGCTAATTTACAAGTCTCATGCATGTGCACTCAAATACGCACATGTGGATCATTTACACAGTTATCTGAAGTTACAAGCGTTCTGAATATAGCATCTGAATACTGATGTAGATATTCTCAAGTATTTTTCACAGTTTGTCTTTTCCTGGAAAACGATTAAAAAGTTGGCTTGAGGGACGTACATTCTCAATAACGTCCTACTTATGATGTAGCAGAGCGTGCAAGAATACATCCATTCACAGTCGTGGACTGGAATATTTTGTGGGGCCTGGAGCAGATTATTCACTGATTTAGGTCAAACTGGATTATATGTCAATATTTTCCTTTCTTTTTTTGATATTTCGCACAGTTTCCTGAATGGCAGATGGCTTTGGGTCACTTGTAACTGCTAGCTGCTGTTAGCAGGCAGCAGAACTGGGTTCAGCAGCCTCCCAGTGAACACGACCGGTCACTGGGACGTACATGCTATTGGCTACAGTCCACACCAGTCATCAGTCTGTGTCCCTCCATAGCTGGAACCATGTGACCAACAAGCACTCTACTGAGCTGCTTCATGGGAACTTTAAGCATTCTAGTGATAACATCCCAAGTCCGCTGGTTTCAAGTTAATATCATAATAAAATTGAATTTTAAATTCCAAAATACACACTGTGATCCCTCCATTACTGTCTCATCACATGTTAAATCAATACGCACATACTTTACTCTTCAGTCTACAGTGAGTTTTGTGGATCTTTATTCTATAAAACAGACTGTCAGCAGAGTTTACTGGTCACAGAAAGAGTTAATACACTGTAACGGTGCAAAGTCCTTGCTTCAGTTTCCACTTTCTACACATCCAAGTGTTCACCATACTCACATATTGTTCAGTCCTGTACAGATAATACACAGACCTACTGTGGGGCTGCTTTGCTGTGTTGGATGCGACTGAATTTACACAAAAAAGTTTAAAGTTATCCATGCTGATTTCCTGTGTTTTGATCCAGGTGAGGTCAGAAAATGTTAAATTAGCTTCAGCTAAAGCTAAACTACATTTGTACCAAATATTCAGTCAGTGTATTACTCTTTGTAGAGCAGTGTACTCACCAGTGTTTGACAGAGATTCTGCTGTTTTGTTGGATTCAGTTAAATTTTTCTTCAGAGAGAAACAGAGAGACTTGTCCTGACGGCAGCTCTGCTGTTTTTAATCAACTTTCAGTTTCATTTCCTGAAATGTGACGTTGAAGCTTCTCCTCTTTCAGCGTTGCTCCTCCTCTCAGTGTAGCTCTGTCAGTCAGGTTTTATTGAATCATTAGAAATACCTTCATTGCTTTAGAACAAGATGAGTTTTTAGTGTCTTTTTCTTTTCTCTATAATGGAAGTAAACAGCAGCCAAAAGAGCATCAAATTACAAACAGACAAGAAAAGAAAAGAGGTCAGTGTGAGATATTCAAGAACAAACTGTATCTTTGGATAAACAGGCTCCAACACTCCCTTTACAGTCCATCCACAATCCCACAAACACTCACTGTTCAGCTCACTGGTTAGTCTGTCGTGTCTGTTGCTTTCTCTCTTTACCATCTTTTATTTATGTGGACAGACTTCTAAATGATCACATGACAGGGAAAATGTAAAGAAAAACTGAGAAGAGAAACTTTTCTTTCTCTGTGATTTTGAGGTGTCAGAAGTAGAAAAATTGAAAGAACTCTAATTGAAATAGCATTTTTAAGAGAGCCTGAATTACTTTCAACCACTGGAAAATCCATAGTGTGCTAAAAATCACAGGGGGGTTTAAATAATCACTTTTATTGCCATTTTATTTTGAAAATCTTAAAGTGAAGACATCTGAAATAGGGGTGGGCGATATGGCCCTAAAATAATATCACAATATTTTAGTGTATTCTGGGATAATAATATTCTTGATGATTTGACAAAATACTGAAAAATATGTTCAGTTCAGAACTTATAATAACTGTTGAGCTCTCCTCGTCTGATTTTTGTCCCTCCTCGTTCACAACCAGATGTTTCTGTTTGAGGTGGTGAAATGAGTTTGTTGTGTTGCTCCGTTTGCAGTTACAGTCGTCCTGCACTTCTTCCATATTACTGTGGTTTATTGTACATCTGATCTGTTGTAACCAAACCACTTCCACACTACTGAAGTCGCTCCCCAGTTTTGGAACCAACTCCTCCACAGTAATGTGGTTGACAACAGGATATGACACACCTCTCATTTAAAAGTCTTGAGATAATTTAACTCCTGCATTCATGTAATGGTTTGTATGAGTGCTGTAAATCCTTGAAAATACTTGAAATTTAATGTGGTGTTTTCAAGGTTTAAAAAATGCTTGAAACTCGAATTAAGTGAAATTCTAATTTAATGAGATAAAGAAGTGAAATAATCATTTTGAGTCCATGTATATATAAATATGTCATTTACCACAGCTGTAAAGTGCTGGAAAAACTTGAAATTTTTTAAAAGTGCTTGAATTTGACTTTGGAAAAAGTGCAGGAACCCTGATGTAAATATGTTCAGTATCAGACTTCTGTGTAAGACAGCAGTTTGTTATAAACTGCTATAAACACAAGCGGTCTGTTATGAATTTATTGGAGTATGTTCATGATAAATCTATGAATAAAAAACAAAAGTTTACTGTGCATATTGTTGCTGAGATCAAGTCCTTTCAATGCAAAGGTTGGACTATTAAAATCTAAAGTCTGATGTGTCATTGTCTCATTAATTTTTCATTGTTTGAGTATTTTACCAGGTCAAAACTTGAGACTTTTGAGATGTTTGGCTTTCACGGCTCAATTAAATCTTCACTGAGTCAAGTCTCAAGTTCCTCTTTTTCTCTTTTTTTTATTTAACTAACTGAGACACGTGTGTTAAAACATGTTAAAAACATCTCAGGCTGGTCAGAGAGTCAGAGCTGAGTTGGTCAGATATTAGTTATTGATGATCCTTATGTGTTGGAAAGGCCGGCAGTGACACCTAGTGGACTAAAATGTGAGTTGCATAAAAACAGTGTGTGCTGTCTCAGTCAGTCTCTGCAGGAACAGGAGAGGAGTGGATGCTTAAAGGACACTTTTTATTTTATTATTGTGTCTTCATGAAAACAATGTAAATGCTGAAGTTTGCTCATGAAGAACATATCCTGTCTGATGTGCAGTTTATTGCAGCAGTTCACTGTTTGTGCTTAATAATCATGATGCAGCAGCTAATTAACAGACTCAGTTTAGGAGCCTCATGTTGGAGCCAGTTTGTGTCTCTCATCAGCTGCAGAACTGACATTTTCTGTCATTCATTTAGTTCCACTGTTGTTTAAATGTACTTTGAATTTTGTGATCATTAGTCAACATTATACTGAATGTTTATTGTTATGTTTAGCTGATGGTTTAATGTTAGCCCCAGTTGGTGCTGTTGCATTCAAGTTCCAGAGTTAAGTATCTGATTTTCTAAAAACTAAAAGCCTGTGATTTAAAACAAAGAGGCTGTTTAACAACACTTAAATCTGTTCTGAATATCCAGAATATTTGAAGTCACTGAAAAATGTTTTTGCTTTTTTAAAGATTGCTGTGTCATGTCTGGTTACCTGGAAAAGAAAAATAAACACTAATTGAGAAATGGGTTACTGGGTTTATACCACAATGTGGCAGAAACAGGAAAAGAAAATGTACAGAATAGCCCTTTTCCACCTGAACAGGAAAGGAAGTTGGGGAAGAGAGGAGATAAATCAGACACACCTGATGTAGGCAGCATGGAGGAGGACAGACAGAGGAGTCAGAGGAGCAAAAGGAGGAGATAAAAAGAAAAACAGTGACGTATATGAACAGTGTTTTTTCAAAAAACATCTGGATTTACTGAACTTTCCTGGTCAACAAGGTGCTGCTGGAAATGAGCTGATCCCTGCAGTGAGTTTGGATGAAACTGGTTCAACTTTGACCTGCTCAGATTCAGCGGTGGACGTCTTTGTGTTTGTTGGAGCTGCAAAAGTTAAGATAAGTCTCCTTTTCTGCAGCTCTCCAGGCTTCTCCTGTTCTCTGGATTCAGATTAATGTACATTAACTCTCATCTTCTACCCCTGAATATAAATAATTTATATGCAGCAAGATTTATTTGATGAAACTGAACTGATGCCTTGTGTTTTCTTTTTAACTGAATGTTGGGTCAGTCGGCTCTAACACTCCTTTTACAGACCTCACAATAATCCCACCATCAGTCTAAAGCTGAGCTCAATATTTGATCTAAAGATTTTTAATTTTTTAACATTTTCACATCAACAGCCTGTAATTTTTCTCACTCCTTTGAGTCGAGATAAATACAACAAAACCTAGTTTGGTTCAAAGTAAAAGTACTTATTGTGAAGTGTCTCTTTCACAGTGTAAAACCACTGATGCTGATGTTGTAGCTGTTTCATGTGGCCTTAGATCTGAGTATGTTTTTATCGTGTTGAGAAAGTTAAATACATCATATTGTTGCTGTCAACTGGAAAACCTGAGCCTCTTGAGTTTTTTGGGGGTCGTGTTCTTGAAAGAAATGATGGAATACATGAAGTCCCTCAACAGGTTTAAAAGAATTTAGTTCATATTCTGTAAAATATGCAGCTACAATGACCTGAAATAAGGCGACATTAGACAGAGTTCTTGTACCAGTTAGATTTTATTGTTCTCTTGTATTCATGTGATCTGCTTCAGCATCAGACTGTGTAGTTATTTATTAAGAGCATGTCCTCATGTGTCCACAGGCTGCAGTTTGTTATGAACTCCACTAGAGGACGTCCTCAGATGTCACTTATTCTCTACAAACTAGCAGCTCTGGTTTAATGTTCATATCAGCTGCTCAAACACAACTCCAACCTTCAATAACACAACATCATCTCACACCACCAACTGTCTCAGATGTGATGGAGTATTGGAGCTCGTCTCACATCTAAGAACAGCTGATGGTGTTTTGAATCACATGATCTGGTCGTCATGAGAAACATCATCATACATTCATGACATTAAATGATGGTGAATGTTTCTGTATAAAATCAAATGTGAAACTCAGTGTGATTGACAGGAGAGATGATCAGAGGGGCAGAGTTTTTACCATCATGATGAAGACCAGGACTGAAGTCTGGGTGGAGTTTCTCAGTGAAGGAGCAGCCAGTAAAGGAGTAGATGAGAGCTGCTGTCTGTGAACAGCATGATGTTTCACTCTGCACTGTTTCACACTCAGAGACTTTATTTGTGTGGACACCCAGGTATCTTTAGTGACCAATTTAGTCATTTTAATCTTTTTAATCAGTCTAAGAGGACAGACAGCATCAGTGATTGATTAGTGATCAATCTGCTGATTGTTGTTTATTTATTTATTTTGTGTGTGTGTGTGTGTGTGTGTGTGTGTGTGTGTGTGTGTGTGTGTGTGTGTGTCCGTGTGCACGCGCTCAAAGCTCTTTCCAACTGACAGATGTAAGCCGCGTTAACTGATACTTCCTGATAAAATAGTATTTTTAGTCCAATATATGTGATACTTGCGTGTTTTAATGGTTGTATCTTGTGCTATACCATATCAGCTTCAATCTGTGTAAATCCTGTCAATATTTGAGATCATTAAACAGTTTTTTAATGAATTATATTCTGAGACGTTGGGCTACCGTTACAGTGCTGAGTCCGTTGTGAAGCTAACGTTAGCTGAACAACCCCGCTGTACAAACACTACTTTAAAATGAATTATAACCTTTTTCATCTCTGTCAGGAGAACAGATTTACACCCTGACAGCTGATGAACTTGTTTTTCTTTTGTTTTTGAATCTTCTGTTATCGGCTAACACCAGTCTAGCTACATGAGCCTAGCTGCTCTGGTTTCTATGGCAACAACACAGCGCTGTATCTGATGTAGTTAATAAGTTATGAGACAAAAATGTAGATTAGTGTTGTGATTTTCTGTGTTTATAATTGTTGAAGCAATGAAATATGGATCTTTTGGTCACTTTCTTTGTTCTATATTATTAATAAGAATTAATTATTTGTTTATATGTCAATTAACATTGTAATGTCATGATGTTATTTATAGTGATAGCTACTAGGTTTTGTGATTTTTGCTGATATTTCTGAAATTGAATTTGATTGTGTCTAATGGTTGTATTAATTTTGTAAATTTAATTTAAAAAATAAAAAACTCTTTCCAACTTACAGAGAGGAAAGCTGAGCAGATAAACACCCTGACAGCTGCTGAACTTGTTTTCTATTTTCACCAGAGAGATCACCACTAAAGACCAAAAATCCAGTCCAGCCTCCTGCCTCTTGATTGTGAACGCCAGAACACAATGCAGGACACCATAGGCGTGACACCAGCGGTTACACTTTCACACATCCTGTTGTTCACATCACCTCACTGTCCAGCAGCAGTAATATCAGCTCCCTACCTTATGTACTGTTGCTGACTGGACTGAACTCTGACAGGATGATCAGTGACCTCCAGGGTTGGATATCATTTAGACTTGCACGATTTATTGGCAATGATCGGAATCGGGCCGGTTTTCACGTGATCGGCCATGACCTGCGACCAGCCGGTCAGTCTAAAATTTGCCGGTCTAAAGCGCTGGTCAAATTCCCACCGAAAAGCAAAAAAAAGCAACAACAAAAAAAAGCAAAAAAACAAACAAAAAAAACAAAAACAAAAACACACTAAGCAAACGCATTTTGCATTTTTTCAAGTGTGTGAGGAGGATCACAAGTTTGTAGTATGCAACACCTGCAAGGCTAAAATAGGGCGTGGAGGAACAACACCGAAAACGTTTGGTGAATCCAGAGGTGTCCAAACTACGGCCTGTGGGCCAACTGCGGCTGCATTCAAAACCACATATACTGCTTACTACATACAACACCAGTATACACTGTATTCTGCATGTTGTTTTCAGTAGTGTCCAGTATGTGACAATTAATGATTACATTTATAGCAGCTATAACATGCTTTGCTCCAGGTGTTTGGTATCGCTGCGCTCTCTCACGGCGCTGATGCCGCGGCGCTTTCCAAGGTGCTGATCCCGACTTTGTTCATTTGTTTGTTTGTTCGGTACTGTTTTACTGTTATTTTCTGTAGTTATTTTTGCACAATTTCGTACTTCGTAGTTTGATGGAGCCTTTTGGGGGCGTAGGGATTAATATTTTCCCGAAAATTAGGCCTACATTTTCTATCCTGGAAACAGAGGCGCTCTGTCCCAATGTATGTAGGTTCTCAACCTGACCACTTTAGTGTATTTTCTGCTGGTATTAATAATTATTATTGAGGAAGACGAACACCTTTTCAATATTAATCAACATTATTATGAACATTAAATAAACTGTGCAGGCTGTGTGCAAGTTGACCTCCTCTGCGGCTGCACAGGAGGATGAAATACCCAGTTCAGCCTGTCATCTGTTACTGTCTGACTGAACAGCCTCATGGAAGAGATATTTTACAGTTCTACATATTTTGATCTAACGAAATTCGTTAAAAAAAAGTCAGTTGGTGTTTTCAAAGTCATGATATTGAGCTGAAACAGGTTCCAGATTTCGTTCGCATTCACAGGCTGCTGCTGAGCGCAGCAGACAGCTCGCACCGTGCGCACTACGATGTTCAACATCGTAGACTTAATAAGGTTAATTATCACTGAAAGTTAAAAAGCAAAACTCTAAAAAAAAAGCTCTCACTCACTTGGTCTGGGGCTTTGTGTGCACTCCCTGGATATGTTGGTGTCTTTCTTCAGTGAGGGGCGCTTTTTGCCACAACCTCTGATGGTAAATCCATCACATGCAGTATTTCACACGTGTTTTGGATAAAGTATCAATGCAGTGATCTTGAAGCTTCGAGCTTCACCTGGAATTTTATCTGAGATTCTAAAAGTTGCAGCAAACATAAGTCCAGCGTATTTTATCCATCCAGCACAGCAACAGTTTGCATCTTCATTGTTTAATATTTTGAAGTATTTCCACACAAAGCTGGTGGCAGACAGCGTGTTATGTGTCTCATTAAGATGGTAGAGTCAAAAGTTATTGTATGAAGTGCATTCATAATCAGACATGCTTGAATTCATGGCGATTTGTAATCATTAACCAATTAATAAAAGCACCCTGTGTACTCAGCCGGTAGCAAATAGGAGCCAGAAAACACACACTACCCCGAATGAAAATTAAATCTTAAAAATAATATAGCACATGCTATGATATGATGATTAATGTAGAGTGTGTTTTAGCAAAGACATGGTTATTGAAAAGCTGTTTGTATCTTGGATAAAATGTTCTAATAAAGGAAAGTTAGAAAATTTTGCAATATCTTGTGTGCTGTAAAGTGGTTTGGAAAAAATTTAATCGGGATTGGCCCAAAAAAATTGTAATCGATGCAAGTCTAGTATCATTTGTTTTTGTGTGTGTGTGTGTGTCTGATACTGCAGCCAAGATGAGGCGTTTAACATGGTGCCTAAACTGTTGCGTTTTTTTAAACGTTCACAAACACTGGCTCGTGACCCACAGGTGGGTCGCAGGAGATTTTATTTGGGTCCCCTAAAAAATAAAAGACTGTGAAAGAAATTCAGCAAAATGTCAGATTTATATCTGCAGTCCATCTTTTATAAAACATTTAAAATGTGTCCATTGTTTTATTGATGAGAGGAAAAAACAAGAGCCTGTTAATTCCACCTAAATGTTCTTATTTTGTCTCATTTATGAAGCAGCTAAAATGTTCTACACTGTAAAAACCACAACATTTCAAGGCCACTTACTTCAATAGATTTTTGAGTTTTGAGCCCAACTCAAACTCTAAAGTTTTAAAGAAGTTTTACCAGCTAATAATGTTTTGTTGAGATAATTTACTTTTCTTCTTTAGACAAAACTTGAATCTTTGAGTTTTAGAAACAGAAAAACTGTTTTTCAGAAATTGAGTAAAGTAGTTGAAGTAATTTGTCTTGAAATTTTGAGTTTTCTCAACTTTTTTTTTTTTTCAGTTTGTTTTCTTGATGAGAGGAAATAAAAAGATTGAGACGGCCTGTTAACTCAGCCTAAATGCATTGATTTTTTATTTCTAAAGTATTTCATGTGTATATGCATGTGTTAAGATAATATGTGGTGATGTGGAAATGGCAGTAACAATGGTCAGGAACGTTCATTAATGCCCAAATTAACTCTCCCAGCATTTATTAATAAGGTCTGTTGTGAACTGGGTCACGATGGTTTGTCATTTTTAAAAAGCAGGTCCCCAGAAAAAAAAAAGAAACAGTTAGTGAAAGAGTGATATAGAGGCATAAGCAGTTCTAAAGTGAGTACATACATGGTTCAGAGTTATTGGTCTGTGTGTGTTATTAAAGTATTAAAAGTATCAAACCTCCCTGTACCTGCCAGTTTATTAGGTGGACCTGGATAAAGATATTGTAGTGTAATGTAATACAACAGACCTGCAATAAATGTCAACCTCAGCAGGTCATAATGTTGTGTAAGTAATCTGTTTTTGAGAGATGTATGTTAGCATGCTGATGTTAGCATTTAGCTCCCAGCAGGTCTGTGTCTCAGTACAGTCAGCTAGTTGACTCGGTGGTGGAAGAAGTTCTCAGAGAAGTAGAATATTTCCCTCTGAGATGTGGTGGAGTCGAAGCAGCCGAGCAACATTTAGACCAAAACTCATTTTAATTCAGTCTGTTCAAGTCAAGAGAGACGCTCATAAACACATCATGTGTAACAACACACACACACACACACACACACACACACACACACAGTTAAAGTGATTTCCTGTAAATGTAGAGGGGAGGAACAACACTGACCATGTGATCCAGTAACATGAGAACAGGGAGGGAACCTGAAAGTGAAAGTGTTCAGTCAGAACGTTCAGGCTCCATTTTGAGTGAACAGATCAGAGCAGACGGAGGAGAACTGAAGGCTGAGGCAGGGTGAGTGTTAATACAACATTTAGATGATTTTACTGTCAAAGTGTGTGAGTCAGTTTTCTCCCTGTGGACTGTAGAGGAAAGAAATGTTAGAATGAAGTCAACAGTTTGATTCAGCTGTGGACACAAAGTCCTGATTGGCTGAAAAATTCACATTAAACCTGCTGTAACCTGAGAAAACAAACAGATTTAAAGAAAACTTCCTGTGTTTGACTCTTGAACAAACTTGTGCTCTGAGCTCACAGTCACTGTTCCTGTTTCTCTCAGACTGAGTTCAGATCAGAAGATGAGTGTTTGTGTGGAGGAGGAGGAGGACAGAGCAGAGTCTCCAGTGTCCAGCTGTCTGTCTCTGAAGAGTGACCGGTCCAAAGATGATCCTCTAGACTTCAGTGATGAACCTGGACCCTCAGACACAAAGTAAGAGAACTGATAACTAACTCATTCAGTGTTGCTGGTAATGTTGTAGAGTAACATTGTGCTTCATGATCAAAGAAGGTTTTTGTATCACGTCTACACTTACCATACTCTCACCGGGGGAGGACAGTATGTTTAAACATTATTAAATTAATCCTCTGACAAACACTTTAGAGCGTTTAGTTTGTCATTTTAATGGTATTTACGGAGGCTACGAGCTAACAGGCTGCCTGCTGCCAGAGCCATGTAGAGAGAGTGTTGTCACTAATGTTAACTACACATGTTTATTGATGTGTCTGTAACGTCTGAACCAGAGGACAACTTTCAATCAACAGCTCAGGCGTGTGGCTCTGAAATGAGGCACCGAAATCTGTGTTGTGATTCGGTCCAGTTGGTTCTGGTCGTAAAGGAACTGATGTCATATTGGTTCAGTAACCGACCCTACTGATCTCTGTTGGATTCACTTTAAAAACTTCTAAAACACCTCAATGATTATTGTCACAGAAAATGACTTTTTAAACTGTATTTATACAAATTTTCGAAATGTATCTGTGACACAAATAATAATTTAAAATAATAAAATAAATAATTTTTCCCGTCTTCCTTTAGTATCTGTGACAGCTGTCAGTCAGCTAGAAAAGTTGTAATCTAATCTAAGAGGTATAATACAAACTGTTAAAGCTCCTGATTATCAACAGCAGCAGCAGTTTGTGTATTTAGAGCTTCATCAATGACTTTGATCAGAGGATTTATGAAGGATTCATGTGATCTGAATAAAAACATGTTGGTGTTTGCAGAGTTCAGTCCAACAGACAGAGAGCAGAGTCTCCAGTGTCCAGCTGTCTGTCTCTGAAGAGTGACCGGTCCAAAGATTCTAATCCATACTTCAGTAATGAACCTGGACCCTCAGACACAAAGTAAGAGACTGTTTTTACTGTAAACTGACCTGATGGAAGATGATTCACAGAGTTTAACAAAGTCAGATCAAATCAGTTTTATTTATATATCCCTACAGGACAAATAAAGAAATGGCTTCACAATCTGTACATCAAACGATATCCTCTATCCTTAGAGCTTCGACTCAGATGAGGAACAACTGACATTAATGTTTTGTATATTTTTATGTCCCAGTCTGTACCTGGACAGTAGAGTGACAGGACACATGAAGGGAATGATGTTAAGAAAAGGCAACAGTCTGGACTTGAACCTGTGACACCTCTGTTACATGCTCTGTGTCTGAGACTGCTGGTCTACCACAGTTATTGAGATCATTTCTAACCTCAGGTTAAACCTGACTAACTCAAACTAAAGTGCCCAGAGTGACTGTAAAACAGTAAAGGACATAATCAGCTGTCTTTAATGGAGGACTTTTACTGTGAAGGAGCTGCAGGAAGTGTTGAGTTTGTTTTATTAACAAATTACAGTCAGATCACTGAATGTTTAATAAGACAGTCAGAGAGGAGAAGCAGTTAATTGTTGTTTTAACATATGATTTTAGTGATGAAGGAATGTCTTCACAGAGAGAGGAAGAGGAGTCATGTTTGTGAGGAGGAGCAGGTGTCCTGCTGTGTTTTGTGTCAGGACGTCCTGAAGGATCCAGTCTCTACCAGCTGTGGACACTGGTTCTGCAGACAGTGCTTCACCTCATACTGGGACCAGTCTGGTTCATCAGGAGACTCCTCCTGTCCCCAGTGTGGAAAAAGATCCAGAACAAGACCTGGACTGCAGACCACCAGTCAGAGCAGCACTGAACAAAGTAAGACTGCACATCTGTCCATCTTCAAAATGTCTCCTGCTACATTTCATGACATTTATTTAGAGACTGACAATAAGAGAGTTCAACCATGTAAACCAAGAATCATGCAGGTACGTCAGCTTCATCCGAGAAGCTGAACGGCTTCAAGTGCTGCATTTAGTTTTAGAGTTTCAGGCTGAAGATGTGTAGAGTTTCTGCTGTCCTGACGTCAGTGGGAGCTCGTTCCACCTCTGTGGATCCAGGACAGCAAACAGTCGAGATGTTTTGTTGAGTGGTGGCTAAAAACAAAGAGTGAGGAAACATGATGATGAGCATCTCTAATGTGGGACATGTGATGAAGACAAACTGTGTTTCATTTAGTTCATGTTTTACACAAAGAGTGAAACACTTTCCCTTAATAAGTGTGTCTGTGTGTGTTCTCAGATGAACTTCAGATCAGCTCTTTTTATTTTTATTTGATTTGATATTTTGTTTCGGTTCAGGTACTTTGTTGAGATGCTGCAAATGTTTTCAATACATGTCTAATATCTTTTTAATACAATTTCTTATGTTGTTCTTTCACATAAGTAAGACTATAAAAGAGTAAAAAACAGACTTTATCTAATTATTCCAGGGGACGTACATGAGGGGGTCCCTGCTAAATCTTGTAAAGGGTCCTTGGTTTAGATGAAGAGCTGCAGCTCACCCTGTCGCCTCTGCTGTCAATCAAACACCTACACCGACTGAGGAAGAACAATAAATATCAGGGCTGATAAATTATCAACTGATATTGGCCTATCACAGTTATATCAGTCTAGATCTGTAATATCTATATAAATATATATATATATATTATATAAATATAATAAATATCAGTTATAATAATATCTGATTTGACAGATTGTTTAATCATTTAATTTGAATTCTTTAGTAAAATGTTCTGTAAAAGCTGAAGTGTATTTATGAAGTTTACACTACAGGTTATATGAACCTGTTTTTAAAATACAAAAATGTGAAATTAACAGTTATCTTATCAGTATCAGCCATGAGAATCAAATTATCAGTATCAGCTGAATAAAATCCACATCATGAATCTCTAACACGGACACACAGTCAAAGGAAGTCAGAGAAAAAGAGAGAATTTCTGATGTTTCCTTGAAACTGGACTTTATAACCTTTACTTCTTTATATATTCTTACATTGTTTTTTATTGGTAATGAAAATACCAACAGATTGTCTTTGTTTTGTCTCACAGCTTTTTTGTCTTTTTTAGTGGACGGTGGTCTGCAGGAGGTTTCAGATGAACATAAGATCAGTCTGAGGAGGAGATGTGAACGTGTGACTGAAGGAAGTGATGAAACAGGAAGTGAAACCCTCCTCAACAGGATCTACACTGAGCTCTACATCACAGAGGGACAGAGTGAAGAGGTTAATACCCAACATGAGGTGAGACAGCTGGAGACAACGTCCAAGAAGGAGACCCTCCATGAGACTCCAATCAAGTGCTGCGACATCTTTAAAGCCTCACCTGACCAACAGAGACACATCAGAGTGGTTCTGACCAACGGCGTCGCTGGTGTTGGAAAAACCTTCTCAGTGCAGAAGTTCACTCTGGACTGGGCAGAGGGTTTGGAAAACCAAGATGTCAGTCTGCTGATTCTGCTTTCGTTCAGGGAGCTGAACTTGATCAAAGATGAGCAGTACAGTCTTCTCAGGCTGCTCCATGTTTTCCATCCAACATTACAGAAGGTCACAGCAGAGAAGCTGGCTGTCTGTAAACTTCTGTTCATCTTTGACGGCCTGGATGAAAGCAGACTTTCACTGGATTTCAACAACAGTCAGGTTGTGTCTGATGTCACACAGAAGTCATCAGTCAACGTGCTGCTGACAAACCTCATCAAGGGGAATCTGCTTCCCTCGGCTCTGGTCTGGATAACTTCCAGACCTGCAGCGGCCAATCAGATCCCTCCTTCATGTGTTGACAGGGTAACAGAAGTACGAGGCTTCACTGACGCCCAGAAGGAGGAGTACTTCAGGAGGAGGTCCAGTGATGAAGATCTGTCCAGCAGAATCATCTCACACATCAAGACATCCAGGAGCCTCCACATCATGTGTCTGATCCCAGTCTTCTGCTGGATCACTGCTACAGTTCTGGAGCACATGTTGACTACAGAGCAGAGAGGAGAGCTGCCCAAGACCCTGACTGACCTGTACTCACACTTCCTGCTGGTTCAGACAAAGAGGAAGAAGAACAAGTACCATGAGGGACATGAGACGAGTCCACAGCAGCTGACAGAGGCTGACAGGGAAGTTCTTCTGAAGCTGGGGAGGCTGGCGTTTGAACACCTGGAGGAAGGAAACATCATGTTCTACCAAGAAGACCTGGAGCGGTGTGGTCTGGATGTCACAGAGGCCTCGGTGTACTCAGGAGTTTGTACAGAGATCTTCAAAAGAGAGAGTGTGATCTTCCAGAAAACAGTCTACTGCTTTGTTCATCTGAGCGTTCAGGAGTTTCTGGCTGCAGTCTACATGTTCCACTGTTACACCAACAGGAACACACAGGTACTGGAGGACTTCTCGTGGAAATACAGAGACTCAGACTGTGGAAACAACTTATCTTTGGATGACTTCCTGAAGAGAGCCATGGAGAAATCCCTCAACAGTAAAAATGGTCACCTGGACCTGCTTGTCCGCTTCCTTCATGGCCTCTCTCTGGAGTCCAACCAGAGACTCTTAGGAGACCTGCTGGGTCAGAGAGACAACAGTCCAGAAATCATCCAGAGAACCATCAACAACCTGAAGAAGATGAACAGTTATAAGATCTCTCCTGACAGAAGCATCAACATCTTCCACTGTCTGACGGAGATGAACGACCGCTCAGTACATCAGGAGATCCAAGAGTTCCTGAAGTCAGAGAACAGATCAGAGAAGAAACTCTCTGAGATCCACTGCTCAGCTCTGGCCTACATGCTGCAGATGTCAGAGGAGGTTCTGGATGAGTTGGACCTGCAGAAGTACAACACATCAGAGGAGGGACGACTGAGACTGATTCCAGCTGTGAGGAACTGCAGAAAGGCTCGGTAAGTCCAGATGTGATTATCAACATTATAAAGCAACAAAAAGCTGAAGCCTTCAGTATTAAAGAGACTTTACACACATGCACAATATAAAACTTCTACACTGTAAAAGTTTTCTTCAACTAGAATTAAAATAATAATAATGAATACAAATGTTTAATAATAATAATAGAAATAATTCAACATGTGTTAAACTACAAATATCTACAAAACTCATTGTTTGTGTTTATAGTTATCAAGTCAGTGAACACAAGTTTCTTCTGTCATCTTCTGTCTTTCTTTGGCTGATGGAGGTTTGATACAAATTCAGCAGGGAAATATGAGAACTTGAAAATGTTTTGACAGTAGTTTAATTTTTTACAGTGTGTGCACTATGTTTCTATAATGTGTCTGTTTATTGATCTTTTTATATACAGACACACAGACATGTAATACTTGTGATCTGATGGAAGTTTTTTCACTTTATCTTTTATTCAGTTATTGCTGTCATATTTCTTCTCAGCAGTTTCTGATCTATTTCATATGAAGAACTGTTCTGTTCATTTTCACAGTTTCTACCTAATATCTATAATTATTGATTGATTTGAGAGAGGATGTGAGGGGAGGCCATCCTCCCTCTTGAAGAACAAATCAAACATCCCCCTCTCCATCCTCATTAATAAAAGGTGTGATTTTACATGGTTTAGTTCCAACAATGAACATCTTTTCAGATGATTTGCTGCACTAGAAATGAGTTTGTGGGGCGGCGCGATGGCGCAGTGGTTAGCGCTGCCGCCGCACAGCAAGAAGGTCCTGGGTTCGAATCCCCGAGCCAGCAGGGCCTTTCTGTGTGGAGTTTGCGTGTTCTCCTCGTGTCCGCGTGGGTTCTCTCCGGGTATTCCGGCTTCCTCCCACAGTCCAAAGACATGCAGCAGGTTCATTGGTGACTCTAAATTGCCCGTAGGTGTGAATGTGAGTGTGAGTGGTTGTTTGTCTCTATGTGTCGGCCCTGCGATGAACTGGCGACTTGTCCAGGGTGTACCCCGCCTCTCGCCCAAAGTCAGCTGGGATAGGCTCCAGCTCCCGCGACCCTCACGGATAAGCGGTTACAGAAAATGGATGGATGGATGGAAATGAGTTTGTTTTATAACCAGTAATGAAGCTCTCTGTCTCTGCTAGTTCAGCCTGGGCTGATGTTGTGGTTCAGTTCAGAACTAACCCTCTTTTAGCAGGACACAGGAACTTGGCTTGGTTCTGGAGGAGGTGTAGCACTTATTCACTGACAAACATCCTAAACTGTTGACACACTTCACTGCTACGTTCACTGAGCGAGGTCTGTGGATTATGTGCTCGATTCTAAAGTAGTTCTAGTAGATTCAACTGCAGAAAGAAAGTAGTTCCTACATGAAACTGCTCACAACAAAGTCTGTGGATTATTTGAGAAACCAGGTCCTGATTTCTGGAAAGAGACATTGATGTTGAATTTTTCAAATGTATTTTTTGTCACTTTGAGCCCCACAGGACTAGTGCCATCTAGCTCTGTTATATTGTAGAGAAGGCAGACATCTCTACGGCCAAAACTAGGATTCAAGATTCTTTGTCATTGTACTGCTGCAGACAACAACACAATGAAATTATGATGGAACTCCCTGAGATTAGAAAAGGTACAAGAGAACATTAGAAAAATAAATAAAGAACACAATATACAAGTACAGACATTTACAAATATAAAAATATAGAAATGTAAAAGATTAAAAAGATTATATATATGTCTTTTCTTTAATTTTATTTAAATCAAAACTGTGAAATATGGAATTATTTGTAATTATGTTGTAAATAAAAAGACATAAAAATGAGTCAAAGCATGTTTTTTCTTTTTAAGAATGTATTTAATGTGAACAGGTAGGTGTTATCCTGCCAGGCTCGAGGCCTGCTGCTCCTCCGCCGGTGCCCACTTGTTAGCTGCAGGGTCATCAGCTGGGGACCAGCGCTCAGAGATGTTTGGCTCCTTAGCCCAGAACATCTCCTGGTGGCGGGGCAGTGAACAGGGACGTCTCCCTGCAGCTCACCTTCTTCAGGAGTTGTTTGCTCCACATGTCTTGTCTCACCTTCTCAGTCAGAGACAAAAGCTTGCCTTCTCTAGTGGGAGTTTGTGGGGGTGTGGGAGGGGGTTCAGGCTGTGTTCAGCAGTTTTACAGCTTTAGGGAACAAGCTGTTTTTCAGTCTTGTGGTGTGTGCATGTATTTCCTGTATGACCTGCCAGAGGGGAGAAGTTTGATGAGGTGGTGGGCAGGGTGAGCTGAGTCTCTGCTGATGTTTGAGGCCCTGCCCCAACATCAGGCCTGATAGATGTCTTCCACTGCCGCTGACATATAGATCAATACACATGTCATAAAAACAATGAAACATGGAGATTTTGACTTGATGACAACTTTGAAGCTTTTCCATCTGGTCACCCTAATGTGAGAAATGCAAACACAAACTGTCAGACAACGTGTTTCCTTTCTGCATCGTTTCACAAAAGTGACACTAAAGGCAACATATGCAGAGAAAGTAGCAGCTCTCATTTCCACGGTGGTTTTCATTGAATTTGCAGCCACAGTCTTTGTGTATTTGTCAGCTGATTTCCTCAGACAGCAGCTCAGGACACAGTCAGCTCCTGGGACGTCCTCCAGGTTCATTCTGCCAGTGAAGGAGAGCTCAGTAGGTTCAGTTCACTGGAGGATTTTTATCTTCACCAGGCTCAGAGAAGAAATGATCTTGTTAAACTGCTGAACTCCACTTGAGAAAAACTATCATCCATAAATGATAATCATTCAGTCTTTAGTACTAATGAAACTATTAATGCAACAGGAGTCATTCAATTAATTTAGTGTGAGATGAAAAGCAGATGGAGAAACATAAGATTCATCAAAATACACACAAACACATGACTGAGGTAAATATATACGAGTGCAGTAACAACCTGCAGTGATTTTACACTTCATTCAAATAAAGTTTAACAAACACAAATCAGCTGTTCATCAAAATAAGACACGTTTACGTCACAGTCATTTGGACACTTGTGTCCAAAAACATCAGTTTGTGTTTGATGATGTTGCTCAGAAACACTTTGACATGTGGACAGAAGGAGCTCAAGTTTCAAACCACAAACCTTGTGATCAGTGACTGACCAGCTGAGCTGCAGCCGCTCATGTTCATGTGCTTTGTCAGTTTATTTTTATAATAAAGTGTCAGATTTTATTATTCTTTAACTTTCATATTCTCTGTCATCACAGGTTTAATAACTGTCGACTCTCAGAGACTCACTGTGAAGTCGTGGTCTCAGCTCTGAAGTCCAACCCCTCCCATCTGACAGAACTGGACCTGAGTCACAACGAAGACCTGCAGGATTCAGGAGTGAAGCTTCTGTCAGCTGGACTGGAGAGTCCACACTGTGGACTGAAGACTCTGAGGTCAGTTCATGTATTTTGCTCTTGTACAGTGTATATCTACCAAAAATGTTTTCTGGGTTTGTTTTCAGCACAAAATCACAACAGCTCTTTTTGAAAGTTTGTCAGTCTGAACAGTTTATCTGTGAATTTAGTCTGAAGTCAAAGTGGATTCATGTTATTAAGGAAACTGTAGGATTTATCCTTCAATGTGCTGCCAAATTAAATCAACATTTATCATTTTTGTTCCATGTGAGACATCAATAAATCAAAAAAGTCAAACAAGTTCAACACATGTTCAGGAATGTCTTTTTATACAAAACCTTCACAACACAGTATTTTCATTCATTCATTTGTTGCAAGGTGAGGTGCAGATGACAAAAAACATCATGTAGGCAGTTATGCAGGAAAAATTAGGCAGACTTTTATTGTTAGTCTCTAAAAAAAAATACAAACAAAAAGAACTTAATACACTTTTGCTCTCATTACTGAGCTTAACAAATCAAGTGCTGCTCTTCTCACCCCTAAAATACACTGCATGCGGAACGACTCCGGAACGGCTCCGCTCCGGAACGACAGCGTACTCCGCCGTCCGCCAACTCACACATGATTCGTTTGTGATCTGTTTGGTGCAGCTCCGCCGGACACCGAGCGTCGCGAGAACGCACAAGATCTCGCGAATTCATGCATAATCGCACGTCTCTTTTAATGCACATAAGCAAACTATTTGTTTTCAAACAACATTACTGAACCAAATTACAAACTTACCTTCTACTCCCATTGCTCCTGCAATGGCATTCCACGACACATCTTTTTTGTTAGTGTCCTTATAAAAAGAGTGTGAGGTGTCATAAATGATTGGTTGATTTTGGATCTCCAGAATCAACTTCTCCTCATCCATGGTGTCGACGGGGTGAAAAGACGCCTGAAAACCTCTGACCTGTTGACTTCAGGTCGGCCCCGCCCATTATGACGTGGTCTTGTAATGAAACCCGATCCGCGGTGAACACGGAGTATTTTATTTTGAAAATCAACCGGGGTTTTATTTTGTATTTTGTAGCCAACTTCCCTCCCGGCACAATCTGCCCTGTGCTGCTTGATGCGCAGTGCTCCGGCGTCCGGCAAAAATAGAAGCTCTGCGTATGTGTTGCGGAGGGCTGTCGGACGCCGCAGCTGTTCCGGAGCCATTTCGCAGCGGAACCGGAGACTGTGTGAGCTGACACATAAGCTGTGTCCCAATTCAGGGTCTGCATCCTTCGAAGGACGCATTTGAAGGCCAGTTACGTCACAACACTGCGCGAAGTACGCGGACTTCGGAGGACACATCCTTCGAAGGATGCAGACCCTGAATTGGGACACAGCCATAGACTAAAATTGAAACGTAACGGATCCGACGCCGTGGCGGAGCCTTTACGGAGTCGTTTCGCATGCAGTGTATTTTAGCAGTTAAACCAGTCCAGTCTCTCTCTCAGCGCTCTCACATATGTAGCATTAGAGCCCGCCTTGCCAGTTCAAAGTGGCCTATCAGATCAGCACTGCAGGAAGGAGGGTTGACTAGATTAACCACAAATATACAGTGTTTTTCTTATCTTGCTCACACCAACAAAGCCTCATTTCATTCTTCAGTGTGTTATCATAAATACCATACATTCAAAATAAGCAAATCATTTGAGTATCACACATTATTTGTCTTAATTGTCTTAATTAATATTATTTGTCATTTCATCACTCATCCTTTGACCAATCAAATCTGAGAATCCGCCGACTCCTGCAGCACATAAACGGGCTTTTGTTCAGGTGTGCTTCCTCTTTAAACACCAGCACAAGATAGCCTCCACAAGGACTCAAACTCTGACAGGTTATGGCTTTGATTACCACATGACTTTAATATATTCTTAAGAAACGTGTGCTTCTAATGTTGAGTACAATTGTTTGTATTTCTCAATTAATATTGAACTAAAAAATTAATAAAGAAAACAAAGAAATTGCGTGAGAGAATCTGTCCACCTGACTTAACAGACACAAGGGTTTAAAAAATAGTGAGGGAGTTGAGGCTCCCTCACATCATTCAACCTTTATTTTAACTTGGAAATACATTGAGGTAGAGACTCATTTTCAATGTCACAGAGTACAACAATAAAAAATAAAAGCACTTAGACACAGAAAACACCAAAGAGAAACTTACATAAAAGTGACAACAAGAAGTAAAAAAACAATAAAAGCCACAATAAACATTTAAAAATAAATCAAAGTGTCAATAATCAATAAAAACAGTTCAAATGTAGAACACATTAATCAGGTAAAACAGGAACACCTAGAACTAAAATGCAGTACAGTTAAAGATTTAAATTGCCCTGATGGATAAAAATGAGGAAAGCTTTAAATTGTTCTGCCTGTTGATCAACATTACAGCTGCACAATATGAAAAAGTGGATTTTCCAAATTCAGTAAAAACAGCCGACAGCTGCAGTGTAATCCAGTCACTAGAGCCAGTTTGATAAGAGCCCACATCAAAAGAAATCATTGAACTGATGTACGAAGGTAAAAGAGCCATAAGATCTTTATAAATCAATAAAAGCCAGTGTCTTTCACGTCTTACACAGAGAGAGGGACACCCAACCTTAGTATACAAGTCACAATGATGCTGTTATAACTGTCTCCAGTGATGAATCTTAAGGCAGAGTGATAAACAGAGTCCAGGAGCTTCAGAGTGGCAGCAGAGGTGTGCATGTATAAAATATCACCATAGTCTGAGACTGATAAAAAAAAAGTTTCCTCAACAAGCATCTTTGTACAAAGCAGCAGAAAGGAGAGTCTGTTTCTATAAAAGAAAGCAGTTTTCATTGGTAGAGAAGTCACCAGCTTGGAAACATGATATTTAAAGGTTAACTTATCATCTATCCAAATACCAAGGTACTTCTACTCTGTGAGCCTTTCAATATTTGTACCATTGTTGGTGGAGATGATGAGGCTGTCAAGGTTCATATTTTTTGATCTGCTGAACAACATGAATTTAGATTTGTCTGCATTGAGAAGCAGTTTATTATTACTGAGTGCAACTTGGAGATCAGAAAAGCAGTGTTGGAGGGAATTTATGTCAGAGTGAGCATCATTCACAATACAGAACAAAATGGTGTCATCTGCATAAAGATGAATATTACAGCCAGTGACAGCTGAGGTCATATCATTGATATAAAGTGTGAACAGGACAGGCCCCAGGATTGAGCCTTGACTGAAAGGTTCAAAATATGTGTCATGTAGCAGAGCACAACTGGAGCGGCAAGCTTTAAAAAGTCGGGCTCAAGTTTATCCTCTCTCACAGAAATCTGAGAATCCATAGAAAGGAGAGCATCGGCCACTTCATCAAAAGAGAAAGGCTGCAATGAAAAAGGAGGAGTTGTCATTATGTGGGTGACTGGATCAATAGTGGACAGAGGTGGTCCTGTGTAAGTTTCATCAAACAGGTTACCAGCAGATGAAAAATGTTCATTAAAAGCTGCACAAATCTCCTGATGGTCTGATATAAAACACACATTTGCTGTGGTGAGAGGAGGAAATGAGATGGAAGACTTATGGTTCAGAGAATTTACTGCCTTCCAGAAATGAGCTGGATTTGAAAATGATTTTGGGATTAGATTGAAATAATAATCAGATTTAGCCTTTCTTATTGCAGATGGACATTTGTTTCTAAGCTGTCTGAAAATAAGTAAGTGACCAGGGTCCCCAGTGCGTCTGGCCAGAGTCCAGACTTTATTTCTGTCTTTAATCAAAGAATACATTTCTGATGACAACCAGAGGCTTGACCTGTTCTGTATTCTATATTTTTTAAAAGGTGCATGTTTATTAACGGGGCGGCCCTGTAGCTCAGTTGGTAGAGCGTCTGCACCATGTATGGAGGCTGATAGTCCTCTGCAGCAGCTGCTGGTTCAACTCCTGCCTGCAGCTCTTTGCTGTGTGTCATCCCCTCTCTCTCTACCACCTTTCCTGTCTGCTCTTCAGCTGTCCTGTCCAATAAAGACAAAAAGACCAAAACACAAGTTTAAAAAAAAAGGTGCATTTTTTATTAACTGTTGGGTTAAATGTAGCAGAAACAGCAGAAGTGCTGGGACAGCTGTTAAACATGTTGGTAAAGTTCAGGACTTGATTTGATTAATTTTTATTTCATAAAGTCTGATTTATTTCATATTGATCATTTTGAAATTGTCCAGAAAACATCTGTGTGTATTTTTCATCAAATGACACATGATTGTTTGAATCAGAAGAAACAGAAGAGAATGAAAGTGAAAGTAACAACATGTCTGATTTGATGATTATTCCACACTGGTCTGAGATCAGCAGCATGTTATTAATGTGTGTTGACATGAATAGGTGTGTGAATGTTGTGCTGACATTTGGATGATGTGTGTAGAAGGCTGACATTATGATGATCCACAATAACACAATGACAAAGTCACTCTGCTCATTTTAGAGAAAAGTTCATTGATTAGGACATAGTAATGTTGAGCTGCACATTTAAAACCTCAACACATCTGATTGGATTATAAATGGATTTTTATCTTCATCATTTATTCTTTATTCAGATTGATGAGCTGCAGATTGTCAGAGATCAGCTGTGCTTCTCTGGTCTCAGCTCTGAAGTCCAACCCCTCCCATCTGACAGAACTGGACCTGAGTGGAAACAACAACCTGCAGGATTCAGGAGTGAAGCTTCTGTCAGCTGGACTGGAGAGTCCACACTGTGGACTGAAGACTCTGAGGTCAGTTCATGTATTTTGCTCTTGTACAGTGTATATCTACCAAAATGAAATCCACAAGAGAAGTTTTAAATTTCCTTCAGTTCTCTTGTTTTCTGGGTTTGTTTCAGCACAAATCACAACAGCTCTTTTTGAAAGTTTGTCAGTCTGAACAGTTTATCTGTGAATTTAGTCTGAAGTCAAAGTGGATTCGTGTTATTAAGGAAACTGTAGGATTTATCCTTCAATGTGCTGCCAAATTAAATCAACATTTATCATTTTTGTTCCATGTGAGACATCAATAAATCAAAAAAGTCAAACAAGTTCAACACATGTTCAGGAATGTCTTTTTATTCAAAACCTTCACAACACAGTATTTTACTGGGCTGTTCATCTTCAATGGTCTCACGATTCGATTCGATTTCACGATGCATCACATCCTCACTTTTCTATATTACTACACTTGGCTACTTTTTCATCAATGAATACAAGCAGTCAGATAGATATGAACTGTGCTTCAGAAATCAATAACATAAAAGTCTTCACATTACATTGTAAGGTAAATAACTAAATAAATAAATTGAATAGGTCTAGACTCTGTATTTGAAATTGTTCTGTCCTCGAAAATAAAAAGAATACTTCTGCAGTCTAGCTGCAGCTTCTAGCAGCTGTCTTCTGCTCAAGTAACTGCTAATAAAGCTGCAACTATTAATCGATTATTAATCCATTATTAGATTAATCACCAAGTATTTTGATTGATTTAAATCATAAAGTGTCCAAATTTTCTGATTTTAGCTTCTGAAATGTAAATATTGTCTGATTTATTGAGTCCTCTTATGACAGTAAACTGAACATCTTTGTGTTTTGGACATAAGACATTTGAGGACGTCAACATGGGCTTTGGAAAACAATGCGCAACTTTTTTCAACCATTTTACAGACCAGACCTGTGATGAAAATAATGAAATGAAATGATGATGTGATGAAAATAATTGTTAGTTGGAGCCTTACTACAGACACAGGGATGTACATGATTAAACGTCCCCACCCTCGCCGGTCACCACCAGAAATACTAGTCGGTTTAACTATTTATCAATATTTTATTCACGTACAGTGCCAGTTAACTGTTGCCTCTAACATGTTATGCAACCGCCGGACACTAGTTGAAGCTGCAGCCGCATCAGACATCAGCCCCTCTCGCCCAGCACATGTACTGTGATGACCCACCCACCCCCAGATGTTTTTAATCAGCAGAGTCGGACAGATGACAGCTCGTTAAACCGGCGTGGTTTCACAGTGTCTTGATATAGAAAATGTAAATAAAGTTGAATGTTGGCTGTGACAGAATAATCTGATACATAATCACTCGACTGGAGTGATGTGTGACCACATTAAGCACAGACACTGACATTAACCTACAGACAGAGCAGCTGCTGCCGCTAGCTCTGCTAATATTAGCCACACTGTGTAGCAGCTGGCAGCTAACATCAGCTCCAGGTAAACAATGTTGTTTACCCCCAGACACTGTGATCCTTTTCGGTCTGAAAACATGAAGCATTTAGTGAGTTGTTGTCATGTTTAGTAGTGCAATGTTTGTATTGAACAGTGCATTTCAAATACGACTTGGTGACTGTGAACTGTGATTAACAGCTTCAAATGACTCTTAGTACACAGTATTTTTCAGACAGTGTTTCACATTATCAGTTAGTAAGCTGTGTTCAGTTTTAACAGCTGTCTGAGTATTTTCTTACTGATAGACTAGTCGATGTGTTTAATCAACAGGGACAGACTGGGTGATTCTCTTCTCTTTCTCAGAGTCGGGCAGCAAAGTTGACAGCGTCTCATCAATTCTTGGCTGGGCAGGTCTGCTGTTTTCTTAATGGTGCCAGGCGTTAGCTTCTTAGAGTGAAAATGGCTAACGTGGTTGCTCAAGTTAGTGGTGATTGATTGTTGTGTGACAGACAGAAGCACAAACTGTTTATGAGTGATACAGATTATAAACTGAGGGAAGACATTAAAAATGAAAAGTTGCTGATCTGTATGTTCGTAACATCACCGAACGAATCCGTATAATGTAGAAATCTAATATAGTGTCACAGCAGCACGAACTGTGTTCATCTCATTGTCATGGTAACCTCTGGTGATGCAGAGTCATTTTTCCTGTTTGTTTCAGGTCATATTAACACTTTAAATTTACATCGTATAAAATAATGATGGAGCAGCTACAGACACTTTGAATACTTTTGACTTATTGTCTGTTTTGCAGCTCAGAACACTGATTAGAAAATTCATCATCATTTATCACAGAAAATCTTAAATCAGTTTCACTCATTTTACGTTGGCTTGGCCAAAAACTTCAGTGATCTCCACGTCTCTGTCATCATGGGACAGTGTCAGACTGACAGCGTCATGTTTAAATCTGCTGTATAGACTTGCACCGATTTATCGGCAGTGCTCGGAATCGGGCTGGTTTTCACGTGATCAGCCATGACCTGCGACCAGCCGGTCAGTCTAAAATTTGCCGGTCTAAAGCGCCGGTCAAATTCACACCACGTTGTGGAAGCAGAAAAACAAAACAAAAATCAAAGCAAGCAAATGCATTGCCTCTTCTTTTCGGTTATATGCTAATGTGTTGTAAAGCCATGAGCAGTCCTTGAACCCTCACAATGCCTCGCAGGATACCTCAGCCCTCATGTCAGCCTGCCAAGGTCAATAACATCAGAAGCACACAAACACACACATGTGCAACTCACGGCTTTGGCGACCTACACTATGTCGGCAGTATGGAAATTTTTTAAAGTGTGTGAGGAGGATCACAAGTTTGCAGTATGCAACACCTGCGAGTGACTAAAATAGGGTGTGGAGGAACAACACTGAAAATGTTTGATACGACTAATCCAGAGGTGTCCAAACTACGGCCCACTTATGAAACTTGGGCTGTATTTGAAACCACTTACTGCTTACTGCGTATGACACCAGTATACACTGTATTCTGCATGTTGTTTTCAGTAGTGTCCAGTATGTGACAATTAATGATTACATTTATAGCAGCTATAACATGCTTTGCTCCAGGTGTTTGGTACCGCTGCGCTCTCTCACGGCGCTGATGCCGACTTTGTTCATTTGTTTGTTTGTTCGGTACTGTTTTACTGTTATTTTCTGTAGTTATTTTTGCACAATTTCGTACTTCGTAGTTTGATGGAGCCTTTTGGGGGCGTAGGGATTAATATTTTCCCGAAAATTACATTTTCTATCCTGGAAACAGAGGCGCTCTGTCCCAATGTATGTAGGTTCTCAACCTGACCACTTTAGTGTATTTTCTGCTGGTATTAATAATTATTGAGGAAGAAGAAAGCCATTTCAATATTAATCAACATTATAAACTGCAGGCTGTGTGCAACTTGACGTTTGCTGCAGCTGCACAGGAGGATGAAATTCAGCAGTTCAGCCTGTGATCTGTTACTGTCTGACTGAACAGCCTCATGGAAGTGATATTTTACAGTCCTACATATTTTAATCTAACGAAATTCGTTTAAAAAAGTCATTTGGTGTTTTCAAAGTCATGATATTGAGCTGAAACAGGTTCCAGACTTCGTTCGCATTCACAGGCTGCTGCTGAGCACAGCTGCTGCTGAGCATAGTTTTATTTAAATTTGAAATCATCACTGATGCAACTTAATTTTTTTCTGAACTTATTTATCCTGTTTAATTTTAATATGGCATTTGTACTCCTTTGTAATCTTAAGATATTTTCTTTATTTTGAAACAGTCTGCATTGTGCAAGGAGTTATAAATAAATGCTGAATCTTTTTTTCACATTTCAAACTTGGCTGATTGGTCACTACTCACAGCTTACTATTTTAACCTGTTAGTGTTAAGTAGCTAGTTTGACTGATAATTGGTAAGTATCATTTTAGAACAATGTTTGTGGTGCTCTCCTCACAGATTGCAATAGGGTAACTGATTTAGAGTCAAAAACATGCAAGTGCAATTGTAACATTATTTTATCGTCATATTTATCGTTATCGGCTAAATGCCATAAATTATCGGGATAAATTTTTTTGCCAATATTGCCCATCCCTAAATCAGAATCAGCCAAAATCTGTATTGGCTGTCCAAGCACTCTGAAAATCGGAAATCGGGATTGGCCCAAAAAATCGTAATCAGTGCAAGTCTACTGCTGTATGAAGTTTTATTGTTTAATGTGCAGTTTTCATGTTAGAAATAAACGGCAGCATTAAGATCACATTTAGTCAATCAGCAATTTTCTGACAGCATTCTTCTTCTCCTGCTTTATTTGCAGCATCGATGTTACTTTTTGCTGTAATATATTTTGTATATTTTCCACAGCTCCTAATTATGACAACTTGATCATTTTGACTGAAGTAGGCGGCTCGCGATCGCTTCTCTTTGTGTAGAAGAAGAGTCAAATGACGCAACAAATGCCCCTTTTTATTTGAGCGCGCACAGAGTCTGAAGAAGAAAGCCTGAATTAACAAAGCGAGTTGATAACCACTGTCATGATACCAGTTATCTCTGACTGTGTTCTGAGCTGCAAAACAGACAGTAAGTAAAAAGTATTCAAAGTGTCTGTAGCTGCTTCATCATTATTTTAGTGTGTGGATTATATACAATGTACACAAACTGCAATCCGTATTTGTAATTTAGTAAAGTTGTAACTTTATGAGTTATATTCTCACAGAGAAAATATACACTTCATAATCTATGCATGATTTGACTTAAACAAGAGTTTACAAAATTTTTATTTATGCACAACTGTAGACTAACATGCACACATTTTTAATACACAAACTTCATTGATTAGGACATAGTAATGTTGAGCTGCACATTTAAAACCTCAACACATCTGATTGGATTATAAATGGATTTTTATCTTCATCATTTATTCTTTATTCAGATTGATCAACTGCAGTTTGTCAGAGATCAGCTGTGCTTCTCTGGCCTCAGCTCTGAAGTCCAACCCTCCCATCTGACAGAACTGGACCTGAGACTCAACAACCTGAAGGATTCAGATGTGGAGCTGCTGTGTGATCTTGTGGGAGAGTCCACACTGTCGAGTGGAGACTGTGAGGTCAGTAGAGGGGCGGAGTCAGTCCATGCTGGTTTCAGCAGTATTGAAGTAAACACAGTTTGAATCAAAGTAAAGATCCAGTATTTCCTGTTTTCCTCAGTGAAGCTGTGAGAGGAGAACGGTGACAGGCTTCAGGATCTCAAAGTGTTTCAACACTAAACAATTGATCAGTTCATCTTTGTCACAGCTCTCAGATCAGTCTGACTGAAGCCTGCAAATCACTGGCTCTTATTTCATAGAACCATGGTTACATTTAGTAACCATGTGGTCTTTGTACAGACCAGAACCTGCTGAAGTCCAGTAACCACAGCTGATGGTTTGTCTTCAGTCTTTGTATGAACATGTAGGACCTTTAACATCATAAATATATATATCTGTCCATGTGTCTTTTGTTTTGTCCAAATATTTTGAATATTCACATGTTTATCATGTTAATATTTCAAAAGTAGATGAAATATTCAAAGTGAGATTCTGGTTTTTAACAGCTTTGAACTCTAACAGCAGTAAATCCATCATTAAAGTGAGCAGTGAACGTCTCTGTGTTTCTGCAGTCATGATGCGTTCAGGGACTCTCAGCAGGTTATTTCCACTGTGTACTTGAGTGAAATCTGCAGAGTCAACAGACCTGATGGTCTGTGAGCTTCCAGCTCAGTGTGTTGACTCCAACACGTTAACATGAGAGCTGAAAGGAAGCAGCTCCGCTCCACAGCCGCTCCACTTGTGCTCTGAACAGGACTGAAGTCCTGCTGCTCTTTATACTGGATGTGATGAAGAAGAGTCTCTGTAAACACTGATTTATGACTCCTGCTGTCTGTCTGCTTCTCTCATCAGATGGAAGTGATCTCAGTCAGAGTGTTTGATGATGAAGGAGTTTGTGTTGAGAGGATCAGCTGTGTCCTGATGATCCACAGAGGTTGAAGCAGCAGCAGCTTGTGTGTGGAGAGGCTCTGACTGGGCCGTGTTACTGGGAGGTGGAGTGGAGAGAGAGAGCTTCATCCAGCACTGACTGACAGAGGAATCACAACCAGTGGAGATGACTGTCAGTTAGGGATGGGCGATATTGGCAAAAAAAAATTATCCCGATAATTTATGGCATTTAGCCGATAAACGATAAATATGACGATAAAATAATGTTACAATTGCACTTGCATGTTTTTTGACTCTAAATCAGTTACCCTATTGCAATCTGTGAGGAGAGCACCACAAACATTGTTCTAAAATGATACTTACCAATTATCAGTCAAACTAGCTACTTAACACTAACAGGTTTATAATTCCCTCGAAGCACAGGCAGACACAAGTGGTTCTCTTACTACTGGTTTATTTGGTCCCATTGTTCCCAAATCCACCGTGAAAACTAAAGACATTATCAAGAAAATAAAAATTAGAGTAAGTCAAATTAAACAGAAAAACAACAGTAAAATTACATTTTACAAAGTAAAATATTGACAATATTGACAACAAATACCTCGTTGGCTGCATGCTGCTGCAAAAAAGGGAATTACAAATAACCTTGATCCACCTGCAGAAAAGGTGTTCGACTGACAGCTCACTGGTGCTGTCATCCAATAGCTCCACCCACGCATGAACAGCCAAAGGGAGTCACAAGCAACTTCAAAATAAAAGCATTGGTGCTTCACAAAATAAAACAATAATTAAAGGAAAAATACAACTTGAATTAAGTCTTAACATTATACTCTGTAGAAAAGGTAAACAAATTATACAAGTTATATACACTATAATGTCAACAATTACAAGGTTACTGTTAGTTGACCCTGTCAACAGCAGGACGTTAGCTTAGCTTCCTACACCAGAAACTCCTGCTTTTGGGGGCATGTTGTCTGCCCTCTCCACTGTAGGTAATACACTAATGATGAAGAAGAACCTCATACAACCACACCTCAAATATTATGAACTATCCCTTTAAAACCCTGAGAGAGCTCTGCAGCAAACTGAAGCTAAAGATCACAGTTTTAGAGAAAAGTTCATTTTACTTTTGGATTTTAGATCAGTTCAGCTGCTATAGAGAGATGTTTTGTTCCACATTTATTCAACAAAATAATTTTGTTTTGTTGTTATGATGATGATTTCTGTTTTTTCATAGCGAGGCTCATGGGTATTGTAGCATTTAGACCTGAGACACAACTGAAAGAAACTGATTTTAAATTGATTTTTTTTTCATTAATGAACGTTCCTGACCATTGTTACTGCCATTTCCACATCACCAGATATTATCTTGACACATGCATATACACATGAAATAAAAAATAAATGTATTTAGGCTGAGTTAACAGGCCGTCTCAATCTTTTTATTTCCTCTCATCAAGAAAACAAACCGGAAAAAAAAAAGTTGAGAAAACTTTTTCAAAAATTTCAAGACAAATTACTTCAACTACTTTACACATTTTTTGAAAAACATTTTTTGGGTGTTTCTAAAACTCAAAGATTCAAGTTTTGTCTAAAGAAGAAAAGTAAATTATCTCAACAAAACATTATTAGCTGGTAAAACTTTTTTAAAACTTTAGAGTTTGAGTTGGGCTCAAAACTCAAAAATCTATTGAAGTAAGTGGCCTTGAAATGTTGTGGTTTTTACAGTGTAGAACATTTTAGCTGCTTCATAAATGAGACAAAGTAAGAACATTTAGGTGGAATTAACAGGCTCTTGTTTTTTCCTCTCATCAGTAAAACAATGGACACATTTTAAATGTTTTTATAAAAGATGGACTGCAGATATAAATCTGACATTTTGCAGAATTTCTTCCACAGTCTTTTATTTTGTAGGGGACCCAAATTAAGTGTCCTTTCACCGATGGACCATAAAGACAGAACATGTCCTCCTGTACCTTGCAGCCGCTGAGAAGAACTCTTCAGTGTCACTGCAGCTTGAGATGGTGGCAGCGCAGGAGGCTGCAGAAGGTTTTCCTGAAGGTGACGTTACACAGGGCATAGCAGCCGGGGTTGATGGCGCTGTTGATGTAACAGAGCCAGTAGCCTGTGGTCCACAGGACACCGGGGATGCACACGTGACCGAAGGTGGCAATGACGGCCAGGAGGATGGCCAGGATGGTCCTGGTGACCCTCCTCTCTCTCGCCATCACTCGACACCTCCGTCTCTCCTGAGACTTGAAGCTGGGACAGGTGGAGAAAGCTGTCAGCGCCGTCTTGTGGAGGTCAGTGTTGGATTAAGAGTCGTTTTCGATCTTGTTGGACTCTTCGTCCCTGGGGTGGCGGGCAGCGGCCCGAGGGTGACGCTGCAGAGGGGACGGACAGACGTCAGATGGACTTCTGACCCTTTCTGGTTCCTTCTGGACTTTGGAGTGCTGGACTCTGATTGGTTCAGAGACAGGTCTGAGCCCAGGTCACTGGTCACCCAGCTGCGTCTTTTCAAGAGGAAGTCTTTTATGGATGGACTGGACGTCCTGAGCATGCCTCGCTCTGACTGGAGCGCACACCGGAAGGTAAAAAGAAGGAAGCGTTGTTGCCAGAGTGACAGCAGGGCTGGTGAGGAGCTGTGTGTAACACTCCCTGTCAGGGATGACGCGTTCGCCCCCGGCCGTCTGCCAGCAGAGGATGGCGGGGGCCCAGAGGACGAAGGACACCAGCCAGGCGGCGCCGATCATCAGACCGGCCGTCTTGCTGGTCCGCCGCGCCGGGTAACTGAGCGGCCTCGTCATACAGAGGTACCGATCCAAACTGATGATCAGCAGGTTCATGACAGAGGCGCTGCTCACCACATGGTCCACAACGAGCCACATGTCACAGACGATGGCCCCCAGGGGCCAGTGGCCCCGCAGCAGGTAGAGCGTGTACAGGTTCATGGAGAACAGGCCGATGATCAAGTCAGCCACCGCCAGGCTCAGCATGAAGTAGTTGTTGACGGTCCGCAGGTGATGGTTCACCTTGATGGACAGGATCACCAGCATGTTGCCCAGGACAGTGACCACGCTGAGGGACGTGGTTACCATGACAATGAGGATCAGCTGAGCCGTGCTGTACGGACACGCCGCTCTGATGGGAGGCTGACACGAGGCGTTAACGCAGGGGCGGAGCCAAACAGAGGTGTTGAGGTCAGACTCAGGTCCTCGTCCCATGTTTCCTGAAACACGCGCATATGTTTTAAAGGGACAGTTCACCCCAAAATCAAACAATACATAGTTGTTGCAGAGTTTTGGAGGAATCAGCTGTAGAGATGTCTGACTTCTCTAAAAGAAAAAACAAAATAACAAAAATCGAAACTCAACAGCTGCGACTCTTTCCACAAATCATGACCCGGTTACTCAAGATAATCCAGACCTTGTGAGCAGTTTCATGTAAGAACTGTATAACTATTTTCCTGCTAGTAGAAAGAAAGTAGTTCTGGTAGATTTTACTGCAGAAATTACTGATAATTGGAGAATAAAAGGACCTAAATGTCTGAAAAGGTTCCAGAATGAGGCCTGTAGACAGTCTTTCTCTCCACTTGGCTTGAATTAGTGTAGTACCTCGATTCAGCCACTAGATGGAGACAGAGATGGTGTAGTCCCATGAATGGCTGAGGACGGCTGAGGACACGCCTCCAGCTCTCTCTTCACAGAAACAATTGATCATTGATCAGGAGTGTTTGATTAGTATCAATATACTCTTGAATCAGCTGTTGAGAACTCTTGTAGAGCACTCATAGACATTCTTACGTGCAGCAGTAAATCAGTACTTTATGTTTCACTTGGTCAGGAGTTGTTTGGATGTTTTACAGACGAGTTTTTATCAGCTGGTCAGTCGGTTTGATCGTCAGCTTCAAAAATGTCTCCTTTTTTGTGAGCTCATCTTTTCTTAGATACAAGTAGGGAGAAACTATTGATCCTGTTCAATATATTGGAGAGAAGGCAGATGATTCTACAGCTGATGTCTCCAAAACTCTGCAGCTCACAACAAAATGATTTAGAGGGACAAATAAAACCACAGGCCAGAGGAAAAATATGTACTTTTCATATTTTGTACATTATTTTATAGTAAAATCATGTTGAAAATGTGAGAATCAAACATGATGCAGCAGGTTTATGAGATAATTTATTTTATGAATCATTCAGTCGTTATTCTGTTGAGTTTCATGATACAATCTGAATTATTTCACCACAATCACAAATAAATGTTAAATAAACTCGTTAAAGACTGAAATGTCACCTAAAGATAACTTTAGACTGGAAATTTAGATATTTATATATATTTTAACCGCTGTCATTATGATCACTTGGATGTTGTAAATAATTTTCATTGATTTTCACTCAAACTCTTTCTTTGCTGTCATTATCTGTATGTTACATCGACCACAAGGAGAAATAAAAAAGTTCCTGTTTGAAATGAGTCAAATTTTCCAAAAGTCATGAACAAAACTTGTTTTTGTTTCTAAAATCAAAATGAACCTTCATAAATGCCTGAAGTATCAAATACGATACAAACTTAATATCATGGATGTAAATGAAACAGAAAAAAGTGGATTTTCAAATAAAAAAGGTCCAATTTAAAAAAACTCATGAATGAACCTTGTAAAGCCTGACAGAGTAAATAATCCATCATTTCAACACAAGTCTGGACGTGTCAGTGAGGAGACTGAAGTGAAAGTGAAACATGAAACAAGAGAAGTTGAGTCAAACTCACCTGCTGTGTGTCGACAGCAGCAGCTCCTCGGCTGCGTCTCCTCCGTCACTCAGCAGCAGCAGCAGCACAGTTTTTCTGCAGCTCAGGATTCCCTCATTCATCCTCATGAACAGAGTCGATGCTCCGCCCGAGTGTCTCCCTGTCAGACGTCACCTGCTGCTTCATGTGGGACGTAAAGACTCTGAGAGACAGTCTGACGCAGAGCTTTAGACCAGCTAAAAGCTGGTCGAAGCGCGAAGTCTGTGGTCTTTCAGCACAAGATAGCAGCCAGCGTGTTTAGCCGAAACACACATACGTCTTCACAATCACAAAACACCTTCATTTATCTTCATGTTTCCTCACATGGGAGTGTGGATTAGTAAAGTGTCATTTGAACATATTTTCTATCAGCAATAAAGTGTAGCCTAAATACTGAAGTTAACAGCGTGCACGTGTGTCTTGCTTGGCTGAGGTGCACACACGTCTCCACAATCACAGAAACAGCTGTGCGTGTGTGTCTTAAACCTATCTCCTCCCACAATTTTTGCTCAATTGGCACCAAACTTGCTACAGAGCATCTTCAGACTGTCCTACACAAACGATCCACACAGATTTTTGATTTATCAAAAATTGAGCCTACAGTGCATCAAAATGTTTGACTGTAAACGGTATTATAAACATATACTTGCAAATTCTTGCTAAATACATTTTCAATGTTCATGAAAAAAAATGACAAAATTTTGGAGTCATGGTAGATGATGTTTGGAAAATATCAGAATTTTATCTCAAAAACTGATTTTTTTACAGCATTTTGAATTTCACTCTCATGCGAACAATTGGAGTCAATGCAAAAATGGCATTTTTAAACATCAGTTTTTCACTTTTGGAGCCAATAAATCATTGTTAAAAACTAATGACCAACATCTCCATGCTCTCTAGATGCAATTTGTGTATTTTGGGATTTTTGTCTCAATAACTGAATTTTTGACAGCCATTTGAAATCTGCCTTTACATGCTAACAGCTGCTGTCTTGCACACAGGTGACTGGCTTAGTCAATTTGTGAAGCTACAAGTGGTGTTTCCATTTGCCAATTAGCTCAGTGAGATAGAGGATGGTTCTTGGTGTTGAAGGTTGTGAGTTCAAGCCTCAGCTTGTACAACATTTCCATATGAGAAATCTACCCAAACTTTTCACAAAGGTCCAGTCCCATGCCAGATGTCCTCAACTGGAAACACAAGACAATAGTCCTGATGGTGGCGCTACAGCAAGCCTCTAAATTTCAAAACTTTGAAAATTCACAACAAATCAACCATATGTGCTACAGCTTTGGAACTTTCACTTTGAAATGT
Organism: Lutjanus argentimaculatus; assembly: GCA_034769285.1. Lineage (NCBI taxonomy): Eukaryota > Metazoa > Chordata > Actinopteri > Lutjaniformes > Lutjanidae > Lutjanus > Lutjanus argentimaculatus. Next base: position 1,695,150 of record JAWZSL010000039.1, read on the forward strand.
GCTTTTCCATGGCATGGATGGCTGCTGCCTGGCACCCTGATCCTTGGCTTAGTCAATTTGTGAAGCCACACATGAACTGTCACTTGCCAATTAGCTCAGTGAGCTAAAAGACAGACTTCAGTGTCAGAAGTCGTGAGTTTTGAGCCTCAACTAAGGCAGGATGGACTTTCAAATGTGAAAGCCTTATGTTCAGGTATCATGCTATGTGGATTAGAGACTACTAAGGTTAAAATAATTATGATTCAGGGAGTTTTGGGAAGAGACAAATACTCTTTATCAACACGTTTCCCTGTTATCCCTTGTCTCTTTTCCCTGTTTATTTGGCTTAGCTATCAGTCAATATGCAGAGTCTCTTGTGCCAGAAATTGTGAGTTCAAGCCTCAACTGATGTAAAATGCACATTAGAATGCCACCTTTTTTTCATCTTCCTACACTCTGCTTGTTGCTCAGAATTGCCTAATTTTGCCTAAAATTGCCCGGCCCCGACCATTGCTGCGCAGCAGCTATAATTAAATATTATTAGGTTGTTAATAGTTAGGTATCAATGCATAGATTCATTTTACTGCAGTCGAGGTGGAGCAAGTTATAACACAAAGAAACTTGCCATGAATAAAATGTTGCCATTACTTTGTTGTATTTTTTGTTTATAGTAATATTGTAGTGTTTTAACTATGCCACTGAGCCATGAATTGAATATTGTGGTGTTTGATTGATCTGATCTGTTTATAACTGATTGGTGATAGATATACAAAACATACAAAAAAAAAAAAAAGCACTGTCCGTCTCATGTTGTGACTCATTTGATGTAACATTTGACATTTATCTTATAGCAAAGACTTCAACCAGCCATCTATTATCCCAACCACATCCTGTTTAGTGTTGCAAGGATGCAGAGCTTATCCCAGCTCTCACTGGTAAAGACGGGGGTTACACCCTGGCCAGCTCGTCAGTCTACCACAAAGCAAACAGAAGAAGACAAACGCATTTCCACAAACATGCATACCTATGGGCAATTTAATTTCCAATCCATCTAACCCGCGTGTATTTGGACTGTGGGAGGAAACTAGTACAGTGAGGCCTCTGTCCCAAACTCACGACCTTACTAAGAGGAAACCAAAGTTATATTAATGTTATATTAATGTATTAAGTGACAAAACGAAACCTAATCTTGATGTGTTGTAATGAACATATGCACGGTCATACACCACATGACACTCAAAGCAGCTGCTAATGTTAATACCAGCATGCTAACATGCTCACGGTGGCAACATGCTCGTGTTAAGGAGGTATTTTCTTTCAGGTAAACATTTGCCAGTTAGCACTTAACATAGTACAGCTGAGGATGATGGGAGTGTCTTTAGTTTAGCATGTTGCACTCATTGAAATTTGACCTGATGATGGCACTAGATGAAAAGTTCAAGTATTATCAGTTATTGCAATACATTCTTGGGGGCGTGCACGTATCCATCCAGCAGTTATGGAGACATTTCACACAAAACGAAAAATGTCAACCTCATGGTGGCCCTAAAGCAGGGGTCAACAAGCTGCAGCTCTGGAGCTGCATGCAGCTGTGTTGCCCCTCTCCTTGTTGTCGGCCTACAGAGATTCTTTCATTCTCCTGCTGTAAAAAATATGCAGCCAAACACCAAACGCAGAAGAAAAAGTTTTAATATTTTGGCAACTAAAATTAGGGTTGCCACCCGTCCCGTAAAATACGGAATCGTCCTTTAATTGACAATTAAAAGTTGTCGTATTGAACCAATACGGGACGTGATTTGTTCCGTGTTTTCATAAATGTCCAATACACATGTCTGTCACACACACATCAACACTAAATCTAACAATAATGAACAAAATAAACACAGACATACTAAGGCCAGCGTGGTGGGATCTACAGGACCCCCAGCTCCGTGTCTGTACCGGGCTGCCTGCGTGTGTTGCTGTCCGGATGCCTAGAGACAGACCCCACACACCGCGCCTGTTTACACACACCCGAACCTCCACCACGTCCTCAAAAGTGAAAACACCTGCAAAAGTACAGACGTGAGTGGGAAGAGACGCATCCCTCTGCGTAAGAACGTAAGAACGCAGAAGAGCCAAGCGTCAGTGTCACAGTTCTTCATCTCCTGAGATCTGAGACTGTGTGGGACATTATGTCATGATTGATTCAGTTTCCTATCTGTTGTGCTTTTGCCAGAAGATGTCAGTGGGCAGAGCCTATTTTAATAGACTATTGTGGTTTGATTGATTGTTTAGGATGTTGAGTTTTTAAAGTCGAATGAATGATCATTTATTTAATATACTACGCAGTATTAGCCAATATAAATATTATATATGGCCATTTAAAGAACAAATCATACTAATGGATTAACAGTTAATAAATAAATAAATAAATATTGTTTATTTTTTAAATATATATACATTTCCTAGATTAAAAATGTTTGTAGAGCTTTTTGTGTATTCTATGTCAAAATGTTTACATTTTTGAGGAATACAGTGTTCAGTGATCATTACATAAATTCTTTTATTAGTGTGGTTTAACTGTTTGGATGACCTGACTTCCTTTCAAGTTTATGTGTTTGTTTGTTTTTTTTTTGTTTGTTTTTTTTTTGTTTTTTCCTCTTTAAGTAAAAATGTCCCCAGGGTTTGTAGCACCCTATAATGTAATAATTTACTGAAAATATAATAACGCCTGAAAATGTAATAAAATTTTCACTTAACTCAACCGAAAATGTAATAAAACCCAATAATGTAATAACTTGACCAATAATATAATAAAATATTCTGACTGATATTGTAATAACATTTTTACCGATAATGTAATACCTTATTACATTATTGGAGATTTATTACATTTTCAGGTGGGTCTTTTTTTTTTTTAAATGATAATGTAAAACTTGACAGATAATGTAATATAGAGTCTATATTTTGTGTTTTGAGAATCCAAGACTGTTATATACCTACACTGGATTTGAAACAACAGAATGACTGAATTGCAGACCTATACCATACAGCTATATGCACATGCAGATACTCAGGGACATCCTGGTCCTGCTGAGTGTGTGATGGACTTACCTCCTTTGGTGACCAGAATTCCAGCTCAGATATATCTGAGCTGGAATTCTGGTATAGTTTTTGAGCAGCACTGGAGACCCCAGGTAACTCTTCCCTAAACGTACCTCTTCACTTCACAGTTTTCCAACATATCATTACCTCATGAAAACAAGTCAGTGACACTTCATTTGTAAAGATATAACAGAAGCATTCATAACACCCACATACACATTACGTGACACCTGACATAAATATAGGCCTCACTCATTAATGGTCTCATGAATGGTCTCACTTTTAATCAGTAAGATGTCAAGTGACAAAGTGGTTAGTCATAAAGTATATTATGAGATTTACCTGTAGGCTTTAAATAAAGATTAAATTATCTTGAAAACTGAGCGGGCACTGCTATATTAAGTGTAAAGTCAACAGGTGATTGCACAGGACAAACAATTCTAGAAACAGTCTAGTAACATACTAAGGTGAACAGATTATTACAATATCAGTCAGAATATTTTATTACATTATTGGGTTTTATTACATTTTCGATTGAGTTAGTGCAAATTTTATTACATTTTCAGGCGTTATTACATTTTCAGTAAATTATTACATTATTGGGTGCTACATGTTAAATAGGGATGCATGTAATTAAGGCTTTATGTAGCCTAATTAACAGCACTTTATATGCAACAATGTTGCACAATAAAGAATGTGTTCATTGGTAATAAAGCATTTCAAGCTTTAAGTATGACTTATGAAGTATGAAGTATGAAGAAAGATATTGATTTCTTGATCACCCCCCCACCCCCGTGGTGGGCGTCCCTTATTTTCATTTCTGAAAGGTGGCAACCCTAACTAAATGTGCATCATATCCTACGTCTACAACTCAGTGCCTTTTCCTTCAAATTTTGTTGGTGGCTCTTAAATCTCCATAAGCTGGCTATGGATGCCAAAGTCTCAGAGGAACATAGAAAATTTAACAGTTGTGGCTCCAGACAGTTTTTTTTTGTTTGTTTTTTTTTTCCTTTTTTCGGCCCTTTTGATGGTAAAGGTTGCTGATCCCTGCCCTAAAGTAACAGTCAGGGGATTACCAAAATCAGTGGGATTCATCCATTTATTTTTGCCATCAATCGATTAATCACTGAGTCTATAAAATGTCAAAAAAATTGTGGAAAATGCTTTTGCTTGAAAATGACTGAGACACTTAACTGATCATAAAATTAGTTAGCTAAACAACTGATTAACTAACAGTTGCAGCTCTATGACTGAATGCTGTAGTTTATGATATATTTTAGTTTGGACCAACAGTCCCACCGTCCATGGAGCCGCTGTACCAACATGACTAAAATATAACATCACAATGCAACAATTACATCCTTTTCATGTGTCTGTAGTTCAGTAGCAAAGTTAACCAGCTTCATCATCTGGAAGTTGTCAGTGGTCTCCTTAATATGCACATAATTAAGGGTACAATTGTATGTTACATTATTTACAATACTGTTTGTAATTAAGATCTATTGGAAATACATTGTTTTCTCTGACAAGGCACAGTTGAAAATGACACTTGAAGAATCAGGGAAAAAATCACTCTAATAAGATGCAAATTCAAAACTCTGTGAGCACACCAAAAGTGTTTGAAGGCAGGCAGTTTTTTTTTTTCCTCTCTCTCACAGTTTGGCAGCTGATTTGTTCGGCTGAGGTCCCAGCCACTTCTCTCCTGAAACAACACAAAAACAAAATGAGACTGGGCAAGAATCTCAAGACAGCTTCAGCTTGAACTGTTAATGAGATGCTGAACTTTGCACAAAATCACAGAAACAAAAGAGAAAAAGCTGCAACACAGTTTATGATGTTGTCAAACATTTGTCTCTTGTCTCCAGTGTGTCAGTAACACTATATTTACATTTTAGACATTTCTCTAATGCTCTTATCAAGGGTGCGTTAGTAGATTAAAGGGCCAGTTAAGATTATTTGACGTGGGGTTGCATGAGGTACTTATCGACAGCAGGAGTACCAGCATGGACAGAAAAATCACCATTACATAAGCCAAATGTCCCTCTCTCCAAACTAACCAAACTCCACTGGCAAAATCACTAATTTTACCTTGCAGAACATGGGAGTTGCTGTTTTACTGCTACCTTGATCGGTTTGTTTGTTTGTTTGTGTGACTTTGGTATTTTAAAAGGTTAGTTTGGATTCATCGAAGTCACACAATAACACAAACTAACTAACTGATCAATGCAGCAGTGGACTGGCATCTCCTGTGTTCTGTGAGGTAAAATTATTTATTTTGCAAATGGAGTCTAGTTTTCGGTATTCGGCTGATTTAACAGCGGTTTCCTGTTGGTATAGGCTGTGTGATGGCAAAGTAAAGAGGTGAACATATTCTAAAAAATAGTATACACTTGAACTAGTATAAATTTTTTTTAGATAGGCTGTTTTTTAATTAGCCAAAGCACCTTTTGTTGCTGACCCTGTCCACAGCAGTATATTGTGAGTGCTTCCATGCTGGCACCTCATAAAATCCCACTTAAACTATGCCTTTATGCTATCTCAAGTTTCATTTTAATCTTTTTATTATCACTCTTATATTATGTGTGTTTGTGTTTGTGAATGATGCACAGTACAATCGTTTTCTCACCGATGCAGTGGGCCATGAGCTCAAATCTGTCAGAGCCGAAAAACATCTCTGGTTTTCCACTGACATGACACAGCATCATGGGTAAGCCAAACGCCTGAGAAGAAGCAGCAGCAGAGATTCTGTTTATCATGTCTTGTCCCTGTTGCCTGAATCTAAGAACTGAAGGACAACTGACCTCATGATCAAGTGCTTCCTGTGTTGCACTTTTCAGCTTGTCTTTGATCTCCTTTGAGGTGTACAGCTTCAGCGCTTCTTTAATATCGCTGTCAGACAGTCCTGCTTTCAACCCTGCCTGCAAAAAAATTAAAAAAAAAAATAAAATATTGAGACAAAACTGAGCAGAGCTTCTTAATCTTCTCAGACACAACCAGGCTGCATAAGTTGGTACCTCAGACAAGGACGCTGGCTCGGTGATGTCTTTGTCCTCAGTCCAGATTCGTCTCCACAGCTCCCGGGACACCTGCTCCAACTGCTTGTCTCCACTCTTCTCAATCTCTTGTACTGCTGTCACAAATCGCATTGCAGACAAGGACCCTTGGAGAAGAAAACAGAGGAAGACCTGAACCCTCAATAAAGAAATCGTACCAACCACAGTCTTCTGGAAGGCTGAATTACCAACTTAGCAAAGTGGACAACTAGCCCCAAACCCAGAACCCCGAGGACACCCAAAAGCTCCAAGGTTCACCAAGTGTTGAGATGGGAATGGAGAACCAGTTTCAAATTGTCCAATTCATCAGAGTCATATGTGTAAGGGTTCCTACACCTTTTCCAAAGTCAAATTCAATCACTTAGAGCTGTGGCAAGTTACATATTTATACATAGACTCAAAGCAATTATTTCACTCCTTTTTCACATTAAATCAGATTTTATTGTGCTATTAAAATTATGTTTTGGGACAGCATTTTACAGAAGGGAGACGAATTAAATGAAAACACAACAAAGTTCCATGTTTCAAAATGTGCCACCTCTCTGTAAGAAGACTTGGCATCCTACAAAACCCGACTGAGCCAAAGTCAATTTATTCCTTTATCTGAAGAGCAAACTCTTCAGTCAGGTAGCAATTTATTATGAATGCAATGCAATTACAATTTTAGGTGGTTTCAAGCACTTTATCCAAAATCCAAGCACTACATTAAAATTCAAGTGTTTTCAAGGACTTCCAGCATCTGTATGAACCCTGTTATATTGACGCTGCCATATTTTTCCTGACAGTTCTGCTTTGTAAAACAATGACATCAAACATGTGCATCTTCATTGCTGGAAACTTGGAACAATGGTTTGAAAATGGTCCAAAGCTTGGCTTCATGGGGCTTAAATTCCAGGAACGCAAAGTATTTAACACTTCGCTTTGACTGCTTCCTAATCGAACACCAGGTCCATTTACATGAATAAATATCCTGTTATAATGACACTTGTGTAAGACTTAGGAAACCTAAATGAAAATGAACGCTGTACAAATATTCTCACATTTCATCCATTTTAGATGAAGACAAACAGAACCAGTTCCAAACCTAACAGCAGTTAAACAGTGGAGGTTTTGCACCCTTGAACCGTTTTTTCTCATCTCTCTCTACACTGTGTTCAGACTGGGAGGTAATAAAACAGGTGCAATGATGCTGAAAACCTGCATAGGTCTACTTTTTTTTCCAAAGAGAAAATAGATCAGCAATCAATTAGGGAACAGCTAAAGAACTGGACTGATGAGAGGAATCAATAATGGCATTGGTTTCAGTAGAATCTTCCTATCTGTAACTAAGTGGGGACAATTTGGTTGATTGTACTTACATGGGGTTATGTATGGCTAAGCAAAATATCAACTGACATGATGAAAACCTTTCTTTCCTTACTCAGCGTTTTCTTATTCCAGTGAGTGTTGTCAAGTTATTTATTTATCAAAATAGTTGCGGCGATCTGCCTGGAGGTGTGGCTGTGCGCGCTACACCTGATGGCAGCCGACTGCAGAGCAAACGTGTCGGCGGGCGCGCACTGTGCGCGCTCCTCCATGCCGCGCCTCAGCAGGTGAGCGCAATTGAGGCAATCAGCAGCACACGCCAGGAACTCGAGCAGTATCAGCGGTGAACCATTCATTTGGCTGGTGAACGGAGCAACAGCAGCAGAAAACAGAGACAAAGAAAGAAACCACGGACTAAAAAACGCATGGGAAAAGGACTGAAACCAAAAGAGGCTACCGATAAGCTCATGTGTCTCACTGGACTCTGCTGAAGTGTGCTTTCTGGCTGTGTTGCTGAGGACATGTTTGAATTGTACTGCCTGGTTTGTAAAAGTTAATATTGTTATTTGTGCGGGTAAAAATAAGGTGCAATTTGTGTTATTTTGGTTACCTGTTTATTTGGCTTAAAATATTTCTTTACATAATTAGATGAAAAGTCGTCCATTGTTTGCTAAAACTTTTGTTTAAAAAATAGTTTATGAATGGCATTAGTTAAATGAGTTTGCTTTATTTTTAATTCATGGGTAAATGCAAAGAGCTAAAAAAACTGTTAAAACTGTTAAAAACTACCAATGTAAAATCTGTTTAATGCTTGTAAAATCCGTATAAAATAATTCGGGTAAAAATTAGTTAATTTAAAACATTGTTCTAAGATGTAGGACTAAATTTCTGTTTATTTAAAACCTGATTGAGTATTATGGGTTTAATTAATGATTTTGTTTATGCAAAATATACTTACTTTACTAAGTTGGGGAAAGCATATGTATTTATATTTGTTTTATTTTTGTGTTTTAAAGGTTTTTCACCTCCCCCCTTCTTCACTGCTTAAATTAAAATAAAGAAGAGATACGAGTGAAATCCTGTTGCAAGTGCAGTCCTTCTTTTTCAAGTGTGGGAAGCCATAGCGTTGAAGAGACACTTGACAGTTGCACATTAATTTTCTCTTGATTAACTGATCAATTAATCATTGCAAAACCTCAAAAATCAAAACGTACTTTTAAGATCTTCATTATTTTAGCTGATATTGTGTTTACTTGGTGCAACTTCCTAAACAAATGTATGTGTAATTAAATTACCAAACAGCAGACAAGCAGAGTCCCTGCAGGTCATTTTAGTCTTGGTGACCCCACGCAGGTTAATCAGTCTAATCAATACACATCACATGATTTGATCCTCTCAGATGCTGTTTGCATACCTTTATTGAACATGGCCTCAAACGGATCAGATGGAAGTTGCAAGGGGACGCCAAAATATCCTCCCAAGCGTTTCAAGTCCTGTGTCATGTACAGGAATTTGTTTGGAACCAGACCAGGGGCGTTATTGCCTGTCATGAGAGATAAATATATGAAATATAACAGTACAAACAGTGTCCACACAGCCATGATTTAACAACATGTCCTGCAATAGTTTACAGGTACCAAATATTTGTTAACAGTGGTGGAAGATGTTCTCAAATATTTTACGTAATTGAAGGTAATAACAAATTGCATTCAATTTTTTTCTTTCCTAAAAGTACAAAACTATTAACCAATACAAAAAAATTTCCATGAAAACATACTTAAAGTAGTCATTATGCACAACAGCCCATTTCAGAGTGATATTATATTATATTATATTTTGTATTTGATATAATATATTATATGAATATTCAATCTAGCATGTGTTTTTTTCTGATTAGCAGATCGCAGCTATGAAGAACAGACCGATGTGTTGGACGTAGTTCTGATTACGGATTTTTCTGACTTAGTGGATGCAACAAAATCACTTTTAAAACAATATTTTGTGTCAAATTATTGACTTTTTTAGTAAGTAGCCTTGTAATAAGTGGGATAACATAAGTAACATTTCATACATTACCCTTCAGGGAGATTTAAGACTCCTCTTCTTTGCCATGTCGGGGTTTATTTCGCCATAATGACCCACTCACTGTACATAACTGTTACATACAGTACCTGTCAAAAGTTTGGACACACCTTCTCCTTCAATGTTTTTTCCTTTAATTTCTGTTATTTTTCTACATTATAGATTAATACTGGAGACATCAAAACTACAAAATCTGGATTTATGTGGAATTATGTAATAAGCAAAAATGCTAGAACAAGGCAGAAATATGTTTTGCCTCACTAGACTACTGCACATTGTCTCCTGGACTTGTTATCAAAGATTTAATACTAATAATGTTTTTAATAAATCTTTGATTGCAAGGACAGAAGACAGTGCGTGAGAGTCTTTTTGCTATTTATTTTTGACACGTGGTCTTCTGTTGACCTACAAGAGTGCAAAAGTGTTTTGCCAAGTAGCCACCTTTTCCTTTGAATGGCAGCTTTTCACACTGTTGGTATAATCTGATCCATTTCTTATAAAAATAAAGAAAAAACACTGAATGAGAGGTGTGTCCAAACTTTTGACTGGTGATGTATATTATTCTGTTATGGGCTGTTATGCATAATGAGTATTTTAAGTATATTTTTATTTTAATAGTAAAAAAAAAAAAAAAAAAAATCTTATTCTGAGTGTTATTAGATTATATCTATTGATGAATTAGTGTGTGTATGACTTTAATGTCGGTAAAGGCAAGGCTTATTTTAAATAAGAGAGAGAGGAGACTGGAGCGCTGCTGGTGTCCCTCAAACCACTGGTGCTCATGGAAGGGAATAATATCCAAAAGAAGAGGAGGACTTATGACCAAAAAAATGGCACAAAAATCCAAGTCCAGGCACTCAAGTAGGTTTGAAAAATGTAAAAGGCCTTTAATTTAATGGGCTACAATCATTAAAAATACACCAACGCGTATCGGCTTACGCCTTCTTCAGGGTGCAGTGACACAAAGACAAACAGAGTGATCATGGTTGCAATCACTACAAATATGCAGAGGTGAGCAAAAGTGAGGCATGCAAGGTTTGTTCTGGCCTGTAGGGGCAATACACAGCAATACATACTTCCTGTCTTTTATTTCCTGTCTTTTACCATGATCACTCTGTTTGTCTTTGTGTCACTGCACCCTGAAGAAGGCGTAAGCCGATACGCGTTGGTGTATTTTTAATGATTGTAGCCCATTAAATTAAAGGCCTTTTACATTTTTCAAACCTACTTGAGTGCCTGGACTTGGATTTTTGTGCCATTTTTTTGGTCATAAGTCCTCCTCTTCTTTTGGTATTTTAAATACTTTATATTACTAGCGTGTGAATTCCCCCTCATGTGTTGTCTTATCATAACAAATAAATCATATTTCATGTGTAAAATATATGTTGGATTATTAATGTGAATCTGCAAAGAAACTAGTAAATTAACAAATAAATGTAGAGGAGTAAAAAGTATGCATGTGCCTCGAGTAACAGAAAATAGATTTATTCACGTAAAGTACAAGTGCTTTAAAATCGCACTAAAGTACAGTACTTGAGTAAATGTACTTAGTTACTTCTGACCCGTGTTGACGTACCTGATCCGCGAATGATGCCTGCCAGAAAAGCAGGTCGCAGTTTGAGCTCTATGTTCCACACGTGTCTGTAGCGGCACAGGACCTGTAAACACAAGTTTAAGACCGTGTCACACCTTCATCTGAAGCTCTGAAGGCTGTTTGATTTGAAGCTGCGATCAAAAAGAAACAAACCTCAAAGCCCAGCCAGGAGTACGGAGACACCACGTCATAGAACAACTCGATCACCTTTCTTCGACGTCATCGTGGAGGTCAGAGGATCTCACCTTTGTCCGCAGGAACAGAAAAGTGAACTGTTAAATGATGTGAGAGTGTCTCAGAGCTGCTCAGTGTGTCAGAGTTCACCCGCTGCTCGGTGTGAGGTTTAGTGTTTCATTAAAGAGGCAGAAAGCAGAAGTCCCGGTGATAGTTTTAACACGTGTCGGCTGTCAGAGCAGAATTAACTAAACACGATGTTAGTATTTGATAAACTGAGACGCTTTCAGTGAGGATAAACGAGGATAAAGCTCAGTAATAAACGTCTGTTTAAACAAACCACACCGCCTCATTACTGCCCTCCTCTGGATCAACTACAAACCCCTGGAAAACATCTGCCCGTGTTCTATCTCCATTACCTACGTCAGGGTCCAGCTGCAGGCGCAGGGCACGAACGTGAAGGAAGTTGAAGGAAGTTGAACTTCCAAATATGGTTCGTGGGCAGGTTCTTCTTCTTCTTCTTTTGTTTCTGGGCGGTTTCGACTCTCCAAGGCGTATTACTGCCCCCCACAGGTTGGCTCGCATGAGAGACCGCGCCCACAACCTGATAAAGTGTCACGTCCGAAAGCTGTTGGCTCAACAGAAATTACATAATAGGTGTTCATGATTCAGCTCATTAGTGGATTAATTGTCGTGTTATAAACTACACAAATACAATCATTAATGAACCGATCGATAACAAACCAAACCATGTAATATTTTGATGAGAGACTAAGAATGTTGTCAGGTTAAATCGCTGCATTAAATGCACGTGTAATTATCCCATGGTGTGATGTTTATAAGCTATTCAATTCTTCTCATTTTGAAACGTATAAAGTACACTTTGATGTTCTTAAATATCAACAATAGACCAATAATGCACAAATATTAACTTAATTTTATCAATTCGGCCAACACAATCCATAGTTCATTTTCATTATTTCTGCGTAGTAATTGCTAATATCTATCAATATCTACATGTTTTCTTAAAATTATGTTGTTTTTCTGAAGTAATCTATTGTCGTGGTCCAGAGATGTTACTTATTTATTAATATTATATATATAATATTATTTTCAAAATTGTTGGCTTAAACTGTTGCTTTCAAAGGCATTTTTTATTTATTTATTATTAACTTCGGAGTATTGTCTTGTGTTTGGACCATAGACTGTATATAGAAGTGGACGGAGCCTTCGTGACGTCACCCATTGGTTTCTGAACACCCGTTTTGAAGCCTCGACTTTCAGATTTGGCCAGCGCCATTTTGACAGTTTTGAAACCGGATGTGAATATGATTGGTTGAGACGGTGGAGCAGGGCGGGACCATCGCGGGACCATAGACTGTGTGGGCGAGGCATAGGCGAGGTCGGGCGAGGCCATCACTGCACGTCAACTTGGCTCCGTGAAACGGACAACCGAGATCAAAATTAACAAGCGGGGGAGCGGGGTGGGGTGGTGGAAGGCGAGCATAGACGGTATAGTCTAAGGAGCGAGTGAGTGGCACTACCATAGGGCACTACGCCTGTCAATCACGAAACCACGCCCCTAATTATACAGAACTTTAAGCCTTAATATAAAATCAACGAATGACTTATATGAAAATTCGAGTCTGGTTCAGTGAACATGGTGGAGGGATATTAGCGATAGAGACCAAAATCGTTTTTTGACACGGGCTATAAATATGTTTATTTCAGCTGTAAAGTTCGGCATTTTAGAACGGGTGTCAATGGAACCGGGCTTCTTTTTGCAACCAGCTCGCGCGCCCCCTGCTGGATTTTGGTGAGAATACAGCGTTACTGCACTTCCGCATTGGCTTCATTTTTCAGAGCCGGAAGCTCCGTCCACTTCTATATACAGTCTATGGTTTGGACGCTGCAGCCGCTTCATTTCCGTTGTTGCTACAGCGATGGGCGTGGTTTGGAGGGGCGTGGTTTGGAGGGGCCTGCAGCTAGCGATGGGCGTGGTTTGGAGGGGCTGCAGGGCCTGCAGCTGGGTATTATTGGCCCGATTTGCAGTATGGCCCGTGTGCGCATGCGCGAATGTGCTGCCATCTTGTACGGCAACTCTACTTAGACAAACTTCATTCCGTCGCTGCCCGATTTACAGTATGACCCGTGTACGCAAGTTTTCTTTTTTTTGTCTTTTTATCTCATTTTAAGTTTTTATTTCTATATTCAGCAAATGTCTCAGGCAGACAGAAAACAAAATTAGATGACGTGCAGTTGCTGCGAGGACTATTGATTAAATATCCATGAATACATTTTTAACTGGTTAAATTCTTAGCGCAAAATCAAATAAAGATCAATAATTAACATCCTTTTTTGTTTTGTCCTGGTTTTCATTGGCTTGTTTGCTATCAAATCACCTTACTGGCTACAAAAATGCAGATAAAAGGTCTGGATATTAATGAAAATTGTACTTAGTACTCAACTATGATTTTAAAAGTAACTAAGTAGATTACATGGCATAATGAATACTTAAGTACATGTAAAAGTACAGACTTGAAAATCTACTCATAAAAGTACAAGTACCCCAAAAAACTACTTAATTACAGTAATTAGGGGCCGGGCAGCCTAAGCTGCCAGGACCCTATTGTAATCCTGCATGTTCTTTCTTTCTTTCTTTCTTTCTTTCTTTCTTTCTTTCTTTCTTTCTTTTTTTTTCTGTCTTTCTTTCTGTCTTCTTCGTCCGAGGAAATCCTACTTCCCATGCACGAAAAATGACCAAACTTTGCACAAAGGTCCAGTCCCATGTCAGATTGCCTCAGCTGCAAAAACAGGCCAATAGTCCTGATGGTGGCGCTACAGCAAGCCTCTAAAGTTCAAAATTTTGAAAATTCATAACAAATCAACCATATGTGCTATTGCTATTGCAAATTATGAAGTTCATCACTCTGTTTTTTTCAAAAACTGTAAAACTTATTAAACCTATCTCCTCCCACAACTTTTGCTCAATTGGCACCAAACTTGCTACAGAGCATCTTCAGACTGTCCTACACAAACGATCCACACAGATTTTTGATTTATCAAAAATTGAGCCTACAGTGCATCAAAATGTTTGACTGTAAACGGTATTATAAACATATACTTGCAAATTCTTGCTAAATACATTTTCAACGTTCATGAAAAAAAATGACAAAATTTTGGAGTCATGGTAGATAATGTTTGGAAAATATCAGAATTTTATCTCAAAAACTGAATTTTTTACAGCATTTTGAATTTTGCTCTCATGCGAACAATTGGAGTCAATGCAAAAATGTAATTTTTAAACATCAGTTTTTCACTTTTGGAGCCAATAAATCATTGTTAAAAACTAATGACCAACATCTCCATGCTGTCTAGATGCAATTTGTGTATTTTGGGATTTTTGTCTCAATAACTGAATTTTTGACAGCCATTTGAAATCTGCCTTTACATGCTAACAGCTGCTGTCTTGCACACAGGTGACTGGACTTAGTCAATTTGTGAAGCTACAAGTGGTGTTTCCATTTGCCAATTAGCTCAGTGAGATAGAGGATGGTTCTTGGTGTTGAAGGTTGTGAGTTCAAGCCTCAGCTTGTACAACATTTCCATATGAGAAATCTACCCAGACTTTTCACAAAGGTCCAGTCCCATGCCAGATGTCCTCAACTGGAAACACAAGACAATAGTCCTGATGGTGGCGCTACAGCAAGCCTCTAAATTTCAAAACTTTGAAAATTCACAACAAATCAACCATATGTGCTACAGCTTTGGAACTTTCACTTTGAAATGTTCTTTTCCATGGCATGGATGGCTGCTGCCTGGCACCCTGATCCTTGGCTTAGTCAATTTGTGAAGCCACACATGAACTGTCATTTGCCAATTAGCTCAGTGAGATAAAAGATGGATCTCAGTGTCAGAAATCGTGAGTTCAAGCCTCAGCTAAGGCAGGATGGACAATTCAAATGTGAAAGCCTTATGTTCAGGTATCATGCTATGTGGATTAGAGATGACTAAGGTTAAATAATTATGATTCAGGCAGTTTCACGGAGAGACAAATACTCTTTATCAACACGTTTCCCTGTTATCCCTTGTCTCTTTTCCCTGTTTATTTGGCTTAGCTATCAGCCAATATGCAGAGTCTCTTGTGCCAGAAATTGTGAGTTCAAGCCTCAACTGATGTAAAATGCACATTAGAATGCCACCTTTTTTTTCATCTTCCTACACTCTGCTTGTTGCTCAGAATTGCCTAATTTTGCCTAAAATTGCCCGGCCCCGACCATTGCTGCGCAGCAGCTATAATTTCAATATGTTATTTAAATGTAGGATAGTTTGTCCTGCCTGTTAGTCTGCCTGTTCCCTCTGCCCCCAACCCCCGCCACACACAGGCACACACATAACAGAGGAGACAGCAGAATCTGTTCCCACCCACATCCTGCTTCTAATTGGCTCTGATCCTGATGGCAACAAGTACTAGCCAATCAGAGCAGGCGTCAGACTGAGCAGGGCAATCTTTTTTTCTGTTACAGTAAAAACACATCGGTGAGGTTTAAATGAAAAAGCGCGACTGCCGACTGATGGACTGTGGGCGAGTTTTCTCATCCTCACCTGTTCAAATGATTTTGACTTGAATGGTTTTCACACCAGTTTAGTTTAAGTATTTAACCAACTTAGTCATTTGTTTGTCAGAGCAGGAGCCACTTTATTGCTGCAGACTAAGATTATCTGTAATTGCTTCTGTTTCTGGGTTGTAGTTATTTAAAAATGGGATCTTCTGTAGTCCCTGTTGCACTGCTTATGACACAAGTCTGAATGTCTTGGCTTAAGTCACTTTATACTGCCTTTGTTTATTGTTGAGAGAATACTGAAAGAAGGAAGTTTCTATTGAGCTTTACTCTATGACATATTGTTTCAAAGTCATGTAGCTAAAAGAAAAAAGGAAGATTAGTGCATAAAAGCAACAATAAAGAATTTGTGAATTCAGGATATTTATTTGTGGAGGTTTACTATGTATATAATGTACTTGCATCAGTTTATATTTGTTATCCCATCTGTTTTCTAATGGTAAAGAATGTGAAAAGATGGTTTAACTCCCTCTTGTGGTCATTATCCTGAAGCTCAGGGGAAGAAAAATAAACTGTACCGTCGTACAATTTTCCAAAACTGCACACAGTTCACCAATCTGTCCATATGAATGTGCATTGGCAATCTGTAGTACCCACAGTTTACGATCCATCCACACAGATTGTAAAAACATGCACACAATTTCTGTATTTTTCTCTCCCCAGAACCTAGGGGGGCTCCGTAGAAAAAGTCGCTTGTTTTGGGCTTGTTTTTAAAGGCCTGGTTGCTTATTTGTCTCGCGAGATCTGGCAACACTGGTGCAAATGGCAGGGCAGAGCAAAATACCACTCACCCCACTGGGGCAATACAGCAAAGGTAGATTTGGACACACCTTGAATAAATTAAATCCACTGCGCCTCGCACTTTCCACTTGCACTTTAGATCAGCGTAAGATAGGGACCTATAACTTAATTTAGCTTTTTTATTTAAGAGGAAAAAGAGATTTTTGCAGTGGTAGTTGGATAATTTAACAGTCTTGAAGGCAGGTAATCCCGTTATTAGATTAAATTAAACAACTACGGAATTAGATCAGTGTGGTAAAATTTGTGTGTTTTAATAGTGTTGTGTGTGTTCTGTTGTAAAGCTGCAATTTGACAAATGAAAGAGAAACAGGGAAAAAACGCTCTGATCAGAATCTAGAAAAATAACCATACATCATCAAAAAATATACATTTCATACATTAAATGATGGTGAATCCTTCTGTTGAAAATCACGTAGTTGTTCTACTCAGTGTGATTGACAGGAGAGATGATCAGAGGGGCAGAGTTTTTTACCACCATGATTCAGGCTGGGACTGAAGAGTGGGTAGAGTTTCTCAGTGAAGGAGCAGCCAGTAAAGGAGTAGATAAGAGCTGCAGCATCAACGTCATAAAAGGAGACCAGACCCTCCTCATAATCCACAAACACCCCCACCTTCTCAGGCTGAGACTTCAGAGAGAGACAGACTCTTGGATCAGCAAGAGCTTTGTACTCGTTTTCGTTCCTCAACCATATCATCCAGTAACCATTCTCAGGAGCCAGTGTGATTTGTCCCTTCCTGTTGATCAACTCTCTGGCCACTCCTAAATCCCACTCAGTCTTCCCTTTAACCTGAACCTCATAGTAAAATCTTCCTGAAGAGAAACTCTGCTTTGCTAAGATATTAACACAAAAATCAAATCTCTCTGGATTGTTGGGGAGATTCTTCTTTACATCACCACAGTTAACTTGTTTTCCATCATCAGACAGGATGAGTTTAGGATGTCCTGTATCAGGATCAAGTATCACATCCACTGCATACTGCTGGACCCTCTTCAGCTCAGCCTCAAACAGCTTCTTCATCTGTTTACTAAGCGTCTTCTCCAGCTGATTCACAGCTCTCACCACAGTCCCCTCATATGAAGGTGGACGGATGCTGACTTCTGTCCAGTCCTTGGTGGGTGGAGCAGTGTTCAGGGATGGGAAGCTTTGGAGGAGGTGGAGGTGGTCTTCAGAGTGTGAGAGCTGCTCCAGTTCAGTGCTTCTCTTCTTCAGCTCAGAGATTTCCTGTTCCAGCTCTTTAATGAAGTCTTCAGCCTGTTTCTCTGTCTTTCTCTGCTTCTCTTTGATCGTGTCGATGAACTTGGCGTGGCTTCTCTCAACAGACTCCTTCAGAGCGGTGAAGACCTGAACTCCATCTGCTATCTCTCTGTCTGCATCTTCCTGACTGAGCTTCACTGATTGTTTGATCTCCTGCATCTTCAGTCGTCTCTTCTGGATCATCTGCTGAATTTCAGCCTCTGTCTTCTCCAGCTCAGCCTTCTTTCCTTCATATCCTTCTTTCAGAGGAACAACATCATGTGTCTTGTGGTCTGAAACAGTGCAGAGCATGCAGACACACATCTGGTCAGTCTTACAGAACAGCTCCAGCAGTTTATCGTGCTTTGTACACATCCTGCCTTCCAGGTCCTCCACAGGGTCAATCAGCTGATGTTTTTTCAGACGTGAAGCTGTCAGATGAGGCTCCAGGTGAGTCTCACAGTAGGAGACCAGACACACCAGGCAGGACTTCAGGGCCTTCAGTTTGGTTCCAGTACAGACGTCACAGGGAACTTCTCCTGGTTTGGAAACTTGTTGCTCTGATCTGCTGCTGCTGGCTTTCTGTTGAGCTGACTGTCTGAACTGAGCAGCCATCTCAGAGATGAAAGTATTGACATGCAGTTCAGGTCTTGTGTTGAAAACCTTTTTACAGTTGGGACACTGACACTGGACATTAATATTCCAGTGTTGAGTGATGCAGGTTTTACAGAAGTTGTGTCCACATGGTATGGCGACTGGATCAGTGAAGACATCCAGACAGATGGAGCACAGAAACTGATCTTCAGTCAGCAGACAGCTGGCAGCAGACATATCTACACTCTGCAGAAAACAATGTGAAAAAATAAACTGTAATTACATTTGTTTGTTTGGTTTGTTCAGAAAAGGTCTACCTATGATTAGTGCAATATAATGATATTAATCCTCAATTCTGTTGTTACATTAAACCCAACTGACAACCAAATTTACTCAGAACATGGTGCAAAACAAATATGATTTGTGGTATTCAAACCATTTGGGGCTGAAATCTGCATGTATTCAGCATCTGATTTGTAGTTCAGTTGTGGTATTTCTGTGAGATCACCAAGATCGGAACGTAAGTGATAGCACTGACCTTCATTCTGAAACATTTACATTTGAACATTTGAGTACAAACTAAAACTCCCCATCCAGAGCCAGTTGGCCTCATACACACACTACACAAATTGCGTAGGGCCCCACGAGGTCTGCAAGGGCCCCGCCTCCCCATCATGTCAAAGCAAATGTCACTGTTTACAACTTTGATGAGAAGATGAAGCAGAGCGAAAGAGAAAATAACATTGTGAGAGTGAACAGTAATTAATCTTGTGTTTTCTCTTCTCCAGGTTTGATATCCGCAATTAACAGTAACATTAAGTTGATGTGAGTTTGCAGTGTGTGATGCATCTCCGTCTGCCTGATGTTAGATGTGCTGCAGTCTGTCTGTCTGTGTTGTGTTTGCAGCCACTTCCAGGGCTGTTCTGTGACTTTGTGCCTGACAAAAGCGACAGTGAAATTCAACTATTTATCATGTTTTATAAATGACAATGGGTGTTCTCTACATCTTGTTCATATTCATGTGCACAAAATGAAACTCGTGACCGTTTCCAGCAGCAACATCTGTGGACCACTCTGTCTCTGTCCAGACAATATATGGGCATGACTTTACTCCTCAGAGGTGTAAAAAACTTTAAAAGAAGACAATGATTATCTGTCTCTCAGTTGAGACTTAGTCACAGGAGTGTAAAAAGTATTCACATGCTTTACTTAAAGCCATAGTTCATAGTTACATTTTAAAACTGGTCACCATTCACTTCAATTGTACTGGATTTGGCTGCAACACTGTTTGCTGCTGAGGGTCCGAGAGTGTTTTGTGAACTGGAGATCTTCACCCATCCTCACATCAGGACAGGGGTGAGTAGATATTGAATGAATGTTCATTTTTGGGTGAACTATCGCTTTAAGCAAAAGTACTAATACCACAGTGTAAAAACACTTCAGAACAAGTAAAAGTCCTGCATTCACAAAACCTTACTGGAGTAAAAGTGTGTAAATATTATAAGCGAAGTGTTCTTAAAGTAAATGTTCCCTGTCATTGTTTTTATATCTGATGTTTCTGGATTAATATTACGGTTGTGTTAATGTTGCTGCTGTTTACTGCTGTAGATGTTTATGGTTGAACTCATTTGAATTACTTTATAGACCGCTGCTGGCTAGTTTAATCTACAGCAATGCCTCAAATTCTATAAGATCATCACATGTTTGAAGCATCACTGTTCTGTAAGAACCACAAATCTCTAAACTATTTGCCTCTGGGATGTTGTGGAGTAGAACTATAGTTTTCGATAAAATGGAAATACACAAGTAGAGCACAAGTACCTCAGATGAATACAGTACTTGATGTAAATGTACTTAGTTACAGTCCACCACTGATTACAACTCCTGACTAATACAAGATGGAAATTTATGGAGTGACTGATTGATTGAATATTTAATTAAAATCAATTAACTGACTAATTGCCAGTCAGCAGAGCCTACTTATTAATGTTAATGCAAATTATTCACTTATCTTAATAATCTATACAAAATATTCTCTTCAATAAATATTGTTTTTTGGTACCTCATTCTGTTCTATATAGATCTACTTATTGTTAGACCGACTGATGGAGCAAACCAGTTTAAAGGAGGGAGGATTGTAGTGGGAGCACTAGGGTGTGACTGTGTGGCTAATGGCTACTGGTTTACAAGGTTCATGGGTCAGTTAGGAGGGCCCCTTAGCAGAACTTTTGCTTAGAGCCTCAGAGAGGTCAGGACCAGCTCTGTCCCCATCCACTATTTGTTTCCAGTAATCACATGTTCGGCCTACAGTAGCCTGCAATCAATTCATGATTGTTGCCCCCAACTCAACCTTGCATGTGGCTCCTGTAAATGCCATCTGCACAAATGTGTTTACACCTGATCTGCACCTGCCTGGGATGCTGTCAGTGACACAGGAAGGTTGGAAGAGATAACATCAATATGACTGAGTAACATCAGACACTCATGTCAAGTCTTAAATGTGATGAATATGGTGTTTGTGCAGGTCTGCAGAGTATTAATATGTTGGATAACCATATTTCTCCAGGCGTTATTTGTGTTGCATTAATTAGTTGTCATGGTAACCCATATCGACATACAAAAACATCTGGAAGAAAAAAAGTGACTTGTCCACATTGTGGAGTTTTAGCTTGTGCTGTTTCACTGTTAAAGTTGATCTGAAGACCAGCTCACTGAAAGTTTAGCTGAAGACTGAGGCAGATATGAAGTGAGTCATTGAGCGAGAGTTTCCAGAGATTCTGCTGACTGAGCTTCATGTTTATTTGTTTAGTGGATTTTTTGAGGCTTAACAAGCTGCCTTTTCTATATGACTACAATAACTTGTCATTGATTCAAATAACAGTAAAAATAATTAAAAGAATGATCAGCTATTTAGATGTCTTCCCATCACGTCAAAATCCATGTTTAAGGTCTTTTTTTAAAATTCTTTTAATCACATTATGTTCTGTGTTACCTATGCGTCTGTATCTGGCCCAACAATGACAAAACTCTTGTTTTTTTTTTTAGATATTCTCGTGTATTTTTCAGAGTTTGTCTTTCCTGGAATTAGCGTCCAATGAAACACTTTCTTGCTTATGATGCAGCAGAGCGTGCAAGAGTACATATGTTCACAATACTGAATATTTGTGTGACCCGGGGTGGAGTATTCACTGATTTAGGTCAAACTGGATCATATTTTATGGAAAAAGTTTTTCTTTTTTTCTTTTTTTAATATTTTGCACAGTTTTCTGATTGACAGATGACTTACTGTTACTTGTAACTGCTAGAAAGAGCTAATACACTGTGACGGTGATAAGCTGCTGTCCTTGTTCAGTTTCCACTTTCTACACATCCAAGTGTTCACCATACTCACATATTGTTCAGTCCTGTACAGATAATACACAGACCTACTGTGGGGCTGCTTTGCTGTGTTGGATGTGACTGAATTTACACAAAAGAGTTTAAAGTTATCCATGCTGATTTCCTGTGTTTTGATCCAGGGTGAGGTCAGAAAATGTTAAATTAGCTTCAGCTAAAGCTAAACTACATTTGTACCAAATATTCAGTCAATGTATTTCTCTTGTAGAGCAGTGTACTCACCAGTGTTTGACAGAGATTCTGCTGTTTTGTTGGATTCAGTTAAATTTTTCTTCAGAGAGAAACAGAGAGACTTGTCCTGACGGCAGCTCTGCTGTTGTTAAAACAAACTTTCAGTTTCATTTCCTGAAATGTGATGTTGAAGCTTCTCCTCTTTCAGCGTTGCTCCTCCTCTCAGTGTAGCTCTGTCAGTCAGGTTTTATTGAATCATTAGAATACCTTCAATTGCTTTAGAACAAGATGAGTTTTTAGTGTCTTTTTCTTTTCTCTATAATGGAAGTAAAACAGCAGCCAAAACAGCATCAAATTACAAACAGACAAGAAAAGAAAAGAGGTCAGTGTGAGATATTCAAGAACAAACTGTATCTTTGGATAAACAAGCTCCAACACTCCCTTTACAGTCCATCCACAATCCCACAAACACTCACTGTTCAGCTCACTGGTTAGTCTGTCGTTTCTGTTGCTTTCTCTCTTTACCATCTTTTATTTATGTGGCAGATTTCTAAATGATCACATGACAGGGAAAATGTAAAGAAAAACTGAGAAGGAAAAACCTTTCGTTACTAAATAATAAATATGTAATTTACCACAGCTGTAAAGTGCTTGAAAAGCTTGAATTTGACTTTGGAAAAGGTGAAGGAACCCTGATGTAAATATTTTCAGGATCAGACTTCTGTGTAAGACAGCAGTTTGTTATAAACTGTTATAAACACAAGCGGTCTGTTATGAATTTATTGGAGTATATTCATGATAAATCTGTGAATAAAAACAAAAGTTTACTGTGCATATTGTTGCTGAGATCAAGTCCTTTCAATGCAAAGGTTGGACTATTAAAATCTAAAGTCTGATGTGTCATTGCCTCGTTAATTTTTCATTGTTTGAATATTTTACCAGGTCAAAACTTGAGACTTTTGAGACGTTTGGTTTTCACGGCTCAAGTTAAATCTTCACTGAGTCAAGTCTCAAGTCCTCTTTTTCTCTTTTTTATTTTACTGACTGAGACACGTGTGTTAAAACATGTTAAAAACCTCTCAGGCTGGTCAGAGAGTCAGAGCTGAGTTGGTCAGATATTATTTATTGATGATCTTTATGTGTTGGAAAGGCCGGCAGTGACACCTAGTGGACTAAAATGTGAGTTGCATAAAAACAGTGTGTGCTGTCTCAGTCAGTCTCTGCAGGAACAGGAGAGGAGTGGACGCTTAAAGGACACTTTTTACTTTATTGTTGTGTCTTCATGAAAACAATGTAAATGCTGAAGTTTGCTCATGAAGAACATATCCTGTCTGATGTGCAGTTTATTGCAGCAGTTCACTGTTTGTGCTTAATAATCATGATGCAGCAGCTAATTAACAGACTCAGTTTAGGAGCCTCATGTTGGAGCCAGTTTGTGTCTCTCATCAGCTGCAGAACTGACATTTTCTGTCATCATTTAGTTCCACTGTTGTTTAAATGTACTTTGAATTTTGTGATCATTAGTCAACATTATACTGAATGCTTATTGCTGTGTTTAGCTGATGGTTTAATGTTAGCCCCAGTTGGTGCTGTTGCATTCAAGTCCCAGAGTGAAGTATCTGATTTTTCAAAAACTAAATACCTGTGATTGAAAACAAAGAGGTCATTTAACAAAACTTAGATCTGTTCTGAATATCCAGAATATTTGAAGTCACTGAAAAATGTTTTTGCTTTTTTAAAGATTGCTGTGTCATATCTGGTTACCTGGTAAAGAAAAATAAACACTAATTGAGAAATGGGTGACTGGGTTTATACCACAATGTGGCAGAAACAGGAAAAGAAAATGTACAGAATAGCCCTTTTCCACCTGAACAGGAAAGGAAGTTGGGGAAGAGAGGAGATAAATCAGACACACCTGATGTAGGCAGCATGGAGGAGGACAGACAGAGGAGTCAGAGGAGCAAAAGGAGGAGATAAAAAGAAAAACAGTGACGTATATAAAAGTAAACAGAGTGACAGTTGTTCCAAAAACAGCTGAATTTACTGAACTTTCCCTTGTCAACAAGGTGCTGCTGGAAATGAGCTGATCCCTGCAGTGAGTTTGGATGAAACTGGTTCAACTTTGACCTGCTCAGATTCAGCGGTGGATGTCTTTGTGTTTGTTGGAGCTGCAAAAGTGAAGATAAGTCTCCTTTTCTGCAGCTCTCCAGGCTTCTCCTGTTCTCTGGATTCAGATTAATGTACATTAACTTTCATCTTCTACCCCTGAATATAAATAATTTATATGCAGCAAGATTTATTTGATGAAACTGAACTGATGCCTTGTGTTTTCTTTTTAACTGAATGTTGGGTCAGTCGGCTCTAACACTCCTTTTACAGACCTCACAATAATCCCACCATCAGTCTAAAGCTGAGCTCAATATTTGATCTAAAGATTTTTAATTTTTTAACATTTTCACATCAACAGCCTATAATTTTTCTCACTCCTTTGAGTCGAGATAAGTACAACAAAACCTAGTTTGGTTCAAAGTAAAAGTACTTATTGTGAAGTGTCTCTTTCACAGTGTAAAACCACTGATGCTGATGTTGTAGCTGTTTCATGTGGCCTTAGATCTGAGCATGTTTTTATCCTGTTGAGAAAGTTAAATACATCATATTGTTGCTGTCAACTGGAAAACCTGAGCCTCTTGAGTTTTTTGGAGTATTGGAGCTTGTCTCACATCTGAGAACAGCTGATGGTGTTTTGAATCACATGATTTGGTCGTCATTAGAAACATCATCATACATTCATTACATTAAATGATGGTGAATGTTTCTGTATAAAATCAAATGTGAAACTCAGTGTGATTGACAGGAGAGATGATCAGAGGGGCAGAGTTTTTACCATCATGATGAAGACCAGGACTGAAGTCTGGGTGGAGTTTCTCAGTGAAGGAGCAGCCAGTAAAGGAGTAGATGAGAGCTGCTGTCTGTGAACAGCATGATGTTTCACTCTGCACTGTTTCACACTCATAGACTTTATTTGTGTGGACACCCAGGTATCTTTAGTGACCAATTTAGTCATTTTAATCTTTTTAATCAGTCTAAGAGGACAGACAGCATCAGTGATTGATTAGTGATCAGTCTGCCCTCCTCCCCCTCCCTCACCTGTTCTCTGTGATGTGAGAACGTCTGACAGGTTCTGACAGAGGAACAGAGTCTCCTGTTTAATGTGCAGACCTACTTATGCAGTTGTATAATCTTATACGTGCAGCTGGTTGGTGTTGATGTCATTCACCATCATGTTAGTTTTGATTGGTTTAATTAACTCCGTCATTAACAACAAGTCTCCTCCACATGCAGCTCTGTGCTGCTGAGAAAACTGAATCACGGGTGAACGTAGGCGTGGAAAAAGAAAAACAAAAATGATAGTTGTGTTTTTTGACGCCCTGATAAAACATCCTGATGATGAAAAGTCAAGAGATCAGACACAGACAGGGAGAGAGAGACGGAGGGAGGCGGACCTGGGCGAGCTGCAATGAGACCTGAGGTGTGTGAGGGTGAGGAGAAGAAAGATGAAGAGAAAAGAAAGATGAGCAGATTAAGGTAGTTTGTGACTGAACAGTAAAATACAGTAAAAATTAAGTAGAATTAAAGTATTGAAATGATTCAAGTTACTTCATCTGTTTCATTTCACTGCACTGACCTGCTCCGTGTGTGTGTGTGTGTGTGTGTGTGTGTGTGTGTGTGTGGGGGGGGGGGGGGGGGGGGGGGGGGTGTTGGGAGTGTTACTTCCTGTGATTGACTTTTGAACAAACGTGCTCTGAGCTCACAGTCAGTGTTCGAGCGAACTCATGAACAGTCACCCACAGAGGAATATATGAGGAGGTTAAATGTTGTTTGAACTAATCTTAATCATATTCAAACTGAACTTATCAAAAAACTTTTGTTCTTCACTAGAAAACAATATCATGAGCATGTTAACAAGCAGAGCAGTCTCCTAGCCTATCAGCTTAAAAAAGAACAGGCTGATCGTACAATAAAATGCATACGTGACACAACAGGCCAATTGAAATATGACACACAATCATTAAAGTCTTCATTCTTGATTTCTATACAAAACTGTATGCATCAGAAAACCCAGCTGACCCAGACATCCATGTGTTTTTAGAAAAGATATCTTTGCCCTGAACACGATAAAGAGCGGTTAAACTCTCCATTTACCTCAGAGGAAGTACTACAAGCAATCATGTCTCTGCCTTCAGGAAAAAAAAACCCAGCTTTGATGGGCACCCTGCAGAATTTTATAAGGCCTTTGGCCTCAAATTAAGCCACTTTTTATGCCCATGCTTACAGACTTTTTTAAGAATAGAATCCTCTCAGAATCAATGAATACAGCTGTAATTACGCTGATACACAAAAAGGACGAGGATATCACAGAATGTCCGTCTCTTCGTCCCATTTCACTGCTCCCAGTTTATTTTAAGATTATATCAAAGATAACTGCACACAGATTAGAAAACTTGTTGCCCCAGCTCATTAACCCCGACCAGTCTGGTTAGGTAAAAAGGCGATATGCCTCTGATAATATTCAGAGACTTCTAGACTTCTTCTTGACCGCTCGTCCCTATACAATCGACCAGCGTTATTATTATCACTTGACGCAGAAAAAGCGTTTGATGGGGTTGAGTGGTCATTTTTATTTTCTGTCTTGAGTAAATTTAATTTTGGTGATAGATGTGTTGGGTGGCTCAAAACCATGTATAACAACTCACAACTCAAATATGTATAAATGGCACTCTAACAGAAAAATGTAGTTTATATAGAGGATGTTGACAGGGTGTCCATTATCTCCTCTCCTATTTAATTTGGCAATTGAACCTTTTGCAGAGGCCATACAGACTAGTAAAGACATTTTTGGAATTGATATTGGAGAAACTGAAAATAGAATCTCATTGTATGCTGATGATATAGTCTGGTACTTAACCAGCCCAGAGAGGTCAATTCCAGCAGTGCTAGATCTCATCGACAAATTTGGAAGGATTTCAGGCTACAAAATTAATTTAGTGAAATCTAATGGCTTCTTATTGAACTCACCGATCACTAGCAAACTCAAGACCATCTCACCCTTCACCTGAGCAGAGTGGATTTAAATATGTGGGGGTGAACGTGTCTCCCAAACTTAAAGACCTGTTTCACATAAACTACTCACCATTACTCAAAGAGAGCCAAATTAACGTTATTAAAATGAATATACTGCCCCGCTTTAGTTATTTCTTCCAGTCACTCCCCTGTCATCTAAACAAAACATCTTTTAAATCCAAAAACAATTTAATGAGCTCCTTTATTTGGAAGAATACTTCATCCAGAATAGCTTTTAAAACTCTGACTAAGTCTAAAGAGAAAGGTGGACTGGGACTCCCAGGGACTTTCATTTGTACTACTGGGCTGTCCAGACAAAAGGCCTGATTAGTTGGGTACAAAAACAAAAATGAATGACTGCTCACTGGACAGATATTGAAGAAGAACTTTGCCTTCCTATCTCATTAAACTCTTTAGCATTCATTAATAATATAAATGCCATGCACCCAGTATTAAGAACCTATGTAATTCATAACACTCTCCGGACATGGCAGGATGTAACGATATTTAGTGGATCTGCTGTTTGAATCTCTATGCTCGCTCCTCTATCCTCCAATCCAGACCTGCCAGCCTCAGTTGGAAAGTCCTTGCTTACAAAGTGGAAAGAATATGGCATACATGAGTTTCAACATTTGTTTACTGACGGCTCCCTTAAATCTTTCTTGGATTTAAGAACAGAATTTGGAATTCCAAAACAGTAATTTTATAAACACTTACAAAGAGCAGGACGACTATCTCTGTGGTTGTCAAGGATGGAGGAGATTCTAGAGAGCTCCATATCATTGAAGGGGAAACTTTCCTTAATCTACAGTGTTCTGTTAGAACATCATAGTTCCTCCCTGACCCCACTGAAAACTGTATGGCAGAAAGATTTGGGCTGTGATCTTAGTGATGATCAGTGGGATAGTATGTGTCAGAATGTCTTCACTTTTAGGACCACCATTGCTGGAGATGTTTAACACAGCTATTGAGAAAGGATGTTTTGGAAGAGATGTAAACACGGCATTAATAATACTTCTTTTAAAAAAAGGCAAGGACCCAACTAATTGCGCTAACTATCGCCCCCTGTCTTTATTGAATGCAGATATCAAATTATTTTCAAAGACACTTGCTAGTCAGTTGGAGGTGTACATGCCTAAACTGATTAATCCAGACCAAAGTTAAAAAGCGCCTTTCAGCAGACAATTTGCGCCGCTTATTACATATTCTTGATATTTCTGATGATTTATCATCAAAAGCTATTTTGTCAGTTGATGCTGAAAAGGCCTTTGATTGCCTTGAATGGCCTTTTTTATGGTCTGTATTGAATCACATGGGTTTAGGGTCTAATTTTATTAACATGGTTAAAACTATTTATGCAAATCCTTCAGCTAGTGTGGTCACAGGTAATATGCATTCTCCTCCCTTTAAATTAAGCAGGAGCAGTCGGCAGGGAGATCCAATCTCAGCTATGTTGTTTATATTAACATTGGAGCCGTTGGCACAGTCCATCAGGTTATCTCCAAACATTACTGTGGTGGTTTGTATTTTTGGGCTTTTATTTTGGTAGCACCGTTTCCGGGTTTGTGTTGTTTTTGGGTAACTTACCTTTGTTCTCCCTGAGGCAGCCTTCCCCCGCGGCGTTGAGGAGTGATTGGACTCACCTGTTGCTGCTTCACAATCAGCCTCTCTACTTAAGGCCAGCAGAGACACTCCTCAGCGCCAGAGTATCCAGATAACCCCCGCGGTATCAACTTGGCTCCTTTTCTAACCATTTGGTAAAGTTTTGTGCTCTCTAGTGATCGCCTGTGATTTTTTTCTCTTACCTGTGTCTCTCCTCTTTGTTTTCCAGTGCCTCCTGTTGCCCTCACAGCCCAGCACTCTACCGTGGTTTTTGTTTTTGGATTTTTTGCACTAGTTGGATTTTTTGGACTCACTTTCACTTGTGTAAATAAATCATTGTTCTAACCTGTACCGCTTCCGCTCCTGGGTTCTTCTCGACTCCACACGTCACAGAATACTCTGGCCAGCATGGACCCAGCGGATTTGGACCACTTTAAAGCTGCACTCCTCAAACAAGGACAACGACTTGGACAACAGGAAAACATGTTTCAAGGACTCATGGAGACTGTCCAG
Source organism: Lutjanus argentimaculatus (assembly GCA_034769285.1). Taxonomy (NCBI): domain Eukaryota; kingdom Metazoa; phylum Chordata; class Actinopteri; order Lutjaniformes; family Lutjanidae; genus Lutjanus; species Lutjanus argentimaculatus. The sequence goes on from JAWZSL010000039.1 coordinate 1,724,479, forward strand.
ACTCTCAGCGCCCAAGTCGCCAACCTCACGGAACAACTCCAGCCCTTGGTCCACAGCACCCCCACCGAGCACCCCCCTGTGAGTACTGCACCTCCCTCTCCAGCACTGTCTCCACTACCCCCCAACCTGCACAAAGAGCCCTTCGTCCCTTCCCCCGAACCCTACACTGGTGAGATTGGGAGGGCTAATAGCTTTGTTCTTAGTTGCTGGTTAGTGTTTGATTTACAGCCCCTTAGTTATCCCTCTGACCGTGCTAAGATAGCTTACACTGTTAATTTACTGCGGGGTAGGGCCCGCTCAGTGGGCTACCGTGCTGTGGGAACAGGGATCTCCTATTTTGTCCACGTTTGATAACTTTTCCAGGGAGATGTGTAGGATTTTTGACCACCCCCTGCAGGGACAGGAAGCTTCCAAACGTTTGTTCTCCCTAGTTCAGGGGTCTAGTTCAGTGGCTGATTTCTCCATTGATTTTAGGATAGCAGCTGCAGAGAGCGGGTGGGGGGAGCGCGAGTTAAGAGGGGTTTTTCTCAGAAACCTTTCCGGTGAGCTGAAGGACGAGTTAGCCTCCCAAGATGAGCCCGACTCCTTAGAGTCCTTGATTTCTTTGGCTATCCGCATCGATAACAGGCTTAGGGAGAGGCAGAGGGAGAGGGTTCAGACCAGTTCCACCAGAGGCCACACATCTGCTCCCCATTCAGGTCTGTCAGCTCACCCCAGCCCTCCCAGTCCACCTGCTGCTCACTCTACCCCCAGCTCTCCCCCTGAGGAGCCCATGCGGTTGGGTCAGCCTCGCCTACATTCCAGTGAACGACAGCGCAGGTTCAATCTACGGCTATGCCTCTACTGTGGCCAGGCTGGTCACCTCCTGGCTTCGTGTCCCCAGATGCCAAAAGGCTAGGCTCACCAAGTGAAAGAGAGCGCTCTGGTGAGTCAAGCGTCTTCTGTTCCTAGCTCTCCTGCTCGCATAACTGTTCCTTCCTGCATTCTCTGGGGAAAAGATTCGCTGCCTTTAAGGGTACTCATTGACTCTGGTGCGGATGAGAATTTCATCCAGGATGAATTGGCAGCCCAACTCAACCTCCCGCTAGAGCCCTTATCCTCCCCTAAGAATTTCACAGCCCTTGATGGCAGACTGATAGCTCAAGTTAAGTCTCATCATTTCCGGAAACCACAGAGAGGACCTGCAACTTTACGTAATTCCCTCTCCTCATGCTCCCTTGGTTTTAGGTCTCCCCTGGTTACTGCTCCATAACCCCCAGATTGACTGGCGAGCTGCTAGCATAACCAACTGGAGCCCTCACTGTCACTCTCATTGCCTACGTTCTGCCAATCCCTTCACTTCTCGCTCCCCTGTGACTCCTCCTCCTCCTCCGAACCTCACCGCTGTGCCCTCTGAGTACCATGACCTGGCCCCGGTCTTCAGTAAGGAGCTGGCTCTCTCCCTTCCCCCACATCGCCCCTATGACTGCTCCATTGACCTCCTCCCTGGTGCCCCCCTTCCCTCTAGTCGCCTGTACAACCTGTCACGCCCAGAGAAGGAGGCAATGGAGGCGTATATTCAGGACTCGCTGGCCTCGGGACTCATTCGCCCCTCCTCTTCTCCTCTAGGGGCAGGATTCTTCTTTGTAAAGAAGAAAGACGCCTCTCTTCGCCCCTGCATTGATTTCCGTGGCCTTAATGACATCACCATCAAGAACAAATACTCAATCCCTCTGATTGACCCCTCCTTCGAGCCCCTCTGCTCCGCTACCATCTTCTCCAAGCTCGACCTCAGAAATGCCTACCACCTCATCCGGATCAAAGAGGGAGATGAGTGGAAGACAGCATTCAACACTCCCCTGGGCCACTTTGAATACCAGGTCATGCCATTTGGTCTCACGAACGCCCCCGCTGTCTTCCAGACCCTGATTAACGATGTACTACGAGACATGCTGAACAGGTTTGTTTTTGTCTATTTAGATGACAGCAACATGTCCGGCTCGTTCTCCAGAGGCTTCTCGAGAATAAGCTGTATGTCAAGCCGGAAAAATGTGAGTTTCACTCAGCCTCTGTGGGGTTCCTGGGGTACATCATCGCTAAAGGCCAACTTCAACCCGACCCTGCTAAGATTCCGGCTGTGACCGACTGGCCCACTCCTACCACCCACAAAGAGCTTCAGAGATTCCTCGGATTCGCCAATTTCTACAGGAGGTTCATCAGAGACTACAGCAAGGTTGCAGCCCCTTTGACCCAACTCACGTCCCCTAGCTCCCCCTACCGGTGGTCACCTATTGCTCACAAGGCGTTCACTAGACTCAAGGAGCTTTTCACCTCAGCCCCTGTCCTCAAACACCCTGACCCGGCCCTACAGTTTGTGGTTGAGGTGGATGCTTCCGATACCGGAGCTGGAGCAGTGCTTTCCCAGAGAGACCCCCAAACTAACAAACTGCATCCCTGTGCTTTTTTTTCTAGTCGCCTGGGTAACAGAGAGTTGCTGGCTGTGGTTTGGGCATTACAGGAGTGGAGGCACTGGCTGGAAGGCACCACAGTCCCTTTTTTTAGTCTGGACGGATCATAAGAACCTAGCCTACCTACGCTCCGCCAAGAGGCTTAATCCCCGCCAGGCCTGTTGCCCTCACAGCCCAGCACTCTCCCGTGGTTTTTGTTTTTGGATTTTTTGCACTAGTTGGATTTTTTGGACTCACTTTCACTTGTGTAAATAAATCATTGTTCTAACCTGTACCGCTTCCGCTCCTGGGTTCTTCTCACGCTCCACACGTCACAATTACACCAATAAAAATAAAATCCACTGAGCATCATATATCCTTATTTGCTGATGATGTTCTCTTATTTTTTTCTGACATTAAGTACTCTCTTCCAAACATCCTCAATATATTTGAACAGTTTAGTCATGTCTCCAGCTATAAGATAAACTGGTCTAAATCTTCTCTGTTACCATTGAACTCTATGAGCAAGGATGAGTGTACAGATTTCAATATCCCGGTAGTATCTCACTTTAAATACTTAGGGGTAAATGTATTTACATCTCTAGAAAAAACAATCTCTAAGAATTATAATAACACTCTTAGCATGATTAAACAAGACCTTGAAAGATGGCAGAAGCTACCTATATTTCTGCCTGGTAGAATTTCAATAATTAAAATCAATGTTCTTCCTAGAATTAATTTCTGTAGCTACATGTTACCTCTAGCACCTCCTCCAAGATACTGGGATAAAATACATAGCATTATCACTAGGTTTTTATGGAGAGGCAGACGACCCAAAAGAAAGTTAGCCAATTTACAAAGAAACAAGGAATTAGGAGGTTTATCAGTCCCTAATTTTAAACTTTACTTCCACGCTCTTACTATTCGTGCTTTGTTAAACTGGTTTAGTGAGAAATTTTCACCTCCTTGGCTTAATATAGAGAGGAATCTGGTGGCACCTGTTTCTTTAAATGATTTTTTGTTTACAGGTCTTTCTGTCAATAAATGTAAACTGGAGTACGGTTCAGTAAAAGCCAATGCAATTCAAAATTTTAGGAAAATAGAAAGAATATACAATTGGACATCTAAATGGCATGCAAGTACTCCAATATTTTATAACAGTTTTCTGAAGTCTGGGGGAGAGCACTTTATTTCACCTCAGTGGTATAAATCAGGTATCCACAGTTTAGGAGATATTATGAATGATGGTGGGTTAAGAACCTTTCAGGATTTGAGTGAAACATTTAAACTGTCATCAAACTCTTTCTTTTTTTATCTACAATTACGTTCTGCCTTAAGGGCAGCAGGTGTAATGAATGACAGGAAACCTATTAATCATCCAATAATGGAACTGTTTAAGAAATTATCAGGGCTAACTAAAGGACACGTCTCTGCAATTTATAACAGTTTGTTGGAACATATGCAGAAACCTTTAATGATAACAAACGTGTGGAATAAAGACTGCTCTGAATCATCTATAGACTGGCCAAGAGTTTGGAGGAATGTTGCTCATGTCTCACAAAATCTAAATAATAAATTAACCAATCTCAACTTCCTATATCGTACTTATTTAACACCGAAGCGGCGCTTCATGATTAAGTTATCTCCTTCTCCAAATTGTAATCTACGTGACTTGAATCAAACAGGGACTTTATTGCATATCATGTGTCCATCAGCTCAAAATTTCTGGCAACAAATAGTAAAACATCTCTCTGATGCACTTGGCTTAGAGATTGACCTCTCTCCAAAATGTATGCTTTTAAATGATGATTACGGGCAAAACTTTAACCATATGCAAAGGTTGCTGTGGCTATCTTCATGTACAGTAGCTAAAAAGATGTTGGCAGTTAGGTGGCAGCCACCGCACTCCCTCTCTATACTTCAATGGATTTATTCTTTAATAGAGATGTTAGCTCTGGAGCTCTCTGTTGCTAAGATGAATGGAGCAGGCCAACGTGTGCTCAAAGCTAGGAAGGAGACACTTGATGTGGCTTGAGCTATGATTTAACTCTTTATTATTATTTTGTATTTTTATGTATTTATCTGAATTATCCAGCATGTTGTGAAATTTAGAGAAAGATCTGTGGGATGGGGTTGGTTAGGGTCAAGGGGCTATAAAATATGCAGGTGTTATGTGTTACTTTTCTTTTATCTTTTATTATTTTAGTTATGGCTAGTGTCTCCCAATTGTATACAGTAATGATATCAATTTTGATTAATGGTTGGAGTTGCATGTACATAGGTATGTGTACACGTGTACATGCATTTAGACGTATACTTATGGTTGTTATTTATTTATTTCTTGTTGTTTTTGTGATTTATTTCTTGGTTAATGTCCTGGTACATGTATGTGTGTATGTTTATATGTCATGTCTGCAGTGACAGACATGTTGATCTGCATCTGCTTTCCAATTTAAAAAAAAAAAGAATGTCTTCACTTCATTGTCTTGTAACAAAATAATTGAACAGAATTATAAATTAATGCACAGGATGCACCTTACCCCTCTACGTTTGAGTGAGATATATCCTAACTCATCCTCCTAATGTCACCGATGTAAAACATATACAGGATCAGTTATTCATGTTTTCTGGGAATGCAGAAAACTAAAACATTTTAGGAAAGAGGTGCATGACGTGACTGTTAAGGTTCTGAGGGTTCCATCTGACATTTTGCCAGTACGGTACCTCTTTGGTACAGAACTGAACAGAACACTATAGATCCCATGTCTGCAAAGAGGATCGGTATAATATCATACATAGCAAAGAAGTGCATTCTGCTCGACTGGAACCAGCAAAGACCCCCAACATTTAATTTGTTTAAACAAATATTGAACGACACATTACAACTGGAACAACGTATTTATATATTAAAAAATAAGGAGGAAATCTTCCTGAGAACATGAGAACCTCTTATGGATCTCTGATCATCCTCCTAACCTGCTTAGATGTGCTCTGACTCTATGAAGAAATGAATCATTTCCACTGAACATCATCATTATTATTATTATCATTATTATGATTACTTAATTTATTGATATTATTTCGACTTTTCTGTCCCTTTTGTTTTGTCTTTTATTTTTATTTTATTTATTCATTCATTTATTTTTTTTTTGACTATTTCTTCCCCTTTAGTTATTACTATTATCATTTTATCTCCACTGTCTGTTGACTTGTTCAGGGGTGTTTGTAAAACGTTGAAAACAAATAAATAAATAATTTTTAAAAAATGGTGTTTGTTAAAAAGATATCAGCTGCCATCATCAGGCATGTTCTCTGGCTTGGAGATGAGTTAATGTGGAGAAAAAGAAGAGGAAAAAAACACAGAAATGCCCCTTATTGTAAATTATTATCTGTAGATTTTATTAATCAATATCAACACTTACAAACAGACTGGATGGCTTCACCAGCATAGTGATTTATAATCAAATAATTGACTTTAAATGTAGTGAATTAATTCATTATAGATATTTAAATTATAATGAATGTACACAGGTGGTGAAGAAGTTAAAAAGTAAGTATCTGTCAGAGAGCATCAGGGATGTGAGGTGGCTGAGATCTGTTGGAAGATGTCCTGTTTGAGCTGTTGTGTCTTGAAGTTGTAAAATAACAACAAAAAAATGTCCAGTTGTCCAAAACAACAATGATGAGACACAAAAACATCTTTTAACAGACTGAGATGGTGGAGAAGAAACTGCTGACCAACATTTTGACTAATTTTGATTCAGTCTGTTCAAGCCAAGAGAGACGCTCATAAACACATCATGTGTAACAACACACACACAGATAAAGTGATTTCCTGTAAATGTAGAGGGAAGGAGCAACACTGACCATGTGATCTGGATTCATGAGAACAGGGAGGGAACCTGAGAGTGAAAGAGTTCAGTCAGAACGTTCAGGCTCCATTTTGAGTGAACAGATCAGAGCAGACGGAGGAGAACTGAAGGCTGAGGCAGGGTGAGTGTTAATACAACATTTAGATGATTTTACTGTCAAAGTGTGTGAGTCAGTTTTCTCCCTGTGGACTGTAGAGGAAAGAAATGTTAGAATGAAGTCAACAGTTTGATTCAGCTGTGGACACAAAGTCCTGATTGGCTGAAAAATTCACATTAAACCTGCTGTAACCTGAGAAAACAAACACAGATTTAAAGAAAACTGAGCTGGTTTATTATACTGTACACTGTGTGTGTGTGTGTGTGTGTGTGTGTGTGTGTGTGTGTGTGTGTGTGTGTGGTGTGTGTGTCTGTCTGTCTCTGTCTCTCTGTTATGCTCTGTGTGTGACTCTTGAACAAACTTGTTTTTCTTGATTCTTGTGCTCTGAGCTCACAGTCAGTGTTTCTGTTTCTCTCAGACTGAGTTCAGATCAGAAGATGAGTGTTTGTGTGGAGGAGGAGGAGGACAGAGCAGAGTCTCCAGTGTCCAGCTGTCTGTCTCTGAAGAGTGACCGGTCCAAAGATCATCCTCTAAACTTCAGTAATGAACCTGGACCCTCAGACACAAAGTAAGAGAACTGATAACTAACTCATTCAGTGTTGCTGGTAATGTTGTAGAGTAACATTGTGCTTCATGATCAAAGAAGGTTTTTGTATCACGTCTACACTTACCATACTCTCACCGGGGGAGGACAGTATGTTTAAACATTATTAAATGAATCCTCTGACAAACCTCCACATTTCACAACAAGCTCTAGTTGTCAGATGTGTTTTAAAATCAGGAGCTTTCACACATCCTGTTGTTCACATCACCTCACTGTCCAGCAGCAGTAATATCAGCTCCCTACCTTATGTACTGTTGCTGACTGGACTGAACTCTGACAGGATGATCAGTGACCTCCAGGGTTGGATATCATTTGCTTTTTTATGATAACGGTGTCAACATGATGCTTTCAAATGGTGTTGGTGCCTAAACTCATACTTTTTGTTTTTTCAGAAGCACAAAATGACACTTGACAACATTAAAGAAAATCTTTTTCGTTGCTATATTAACTGTTAACAGCTTAACTTTTACTTAAATTCATCAAAACACTGAACAAACTTGCAGAACAAATTCACATAATAAATAAAACCCAACTGAACTACATTAATTTAACACTAAATAACAGTTACAGTACTAATAACAGCAAATTAAATGTTGAGTTGTAGAAATATGATGATATTTGTTAACCTGAGGAAAGGCTGCTGTCATCATCATCAGACACATCAAATCTAGTGTTTTATATGGATGCTCTGATCTCTGGGGTCAGAGACGCCCACACTGTCAGCTGATGAGCTCATCATGGGGTCACACAAGCAGTCGAGTACGGTGCATCTCTCTGCTTTCAAGTGTTTCCTGTGTGTCATCAGCTGATTCTCCTCTTTACATGCAGTTGTTTTTAACCATGTTTGACGTCCTGCCAGGTGTTGGACTTGTTTCCAGTGAAATACAGCCACACTTTAGAGCGTTTAGTTTGTCATTTTAATGGTATTTACGGAGGCTACGAGCTAACAGGCTGCCTGCTGCCAGAGCCATGTAGAGAGAGTGTTGTCACTAATGTTAACTACACATGTTTATTGATGTGTCTGTAACATCTGAACCAGAGGACAACTTTCAATCAACAGCTCAGGCGTGTGGCTCTGAAATGAGGCACCGAAATCTGTGCTGTGATTCGGTCCAGTTGGTTCTGGTCGTAAAGGAACTGATGTCATATTGGTTCAGTAACCGACCCTACTGATCTCTGTTGGATTCACTTTAAAAACTTATTAAACACCTCAATGATTATTGTCACAGAAAATGACTTTTTAAACTGTGTTTATACAAATTTTCTCAAATGTATCTGAGACACAAATAATAATTTAAAATAATAATTTTAAAAAAGTGCCTTGAATAAAAACATGTTGGTGTTTGCAGAGTTCAGTCCAACAGACAGAGAGCAGAGTCTCCAGTGTCCAGCTGTCTGTCCATGAAGAGTGACCGGTCTAAAGATCACGATCCATTCTTCAGTGATGAACCTGGACCCTCAGACACAAAGTAAGAGACTGTTTTTACTGTAAACTGACCTGATGGAAGATGATTCATTAAGGATAAAGACAAAATACTAAAACATTTATATTCATGATGCAGAACTATGAGTGCAGATACTGTTTCAAACTAAGATGGATCTTATTTTATTTCTTCATCAAAACACCTGAGAACCTCCATTTCATCATTTAAACTTCCATAAAATGTTCATGAAGATTTTTAACTATTCAGAACCTGAAAGAATGATCTTCAGATGTGTGCAGATGGATCCATGTAGCCGTCTGTGTCTGACCTCAGTGGGTCTCTGCTGGGGGTGAATTGGTGACATTAATCTTGAAACTGAAGCTGCCGTCTCTGCTCTCTTCACAGCCTCCAGACTCCACGGACAGAAACAGGTATTTTACCTCACAGAACAAGACCTGGACTGCAGACCGACAGTCAGAGCAGCACTGTACAAAGTAAGACTGAACATACATCTTTCACATAAATCAGACTATAGAAGAGTAAAAAATAGACTTTATCTAATTATTCCAGGGGACGTACATGAGGGGGTCCCTGGTAAATCTTGTAAAGGGCTCCTTGGTTTAGACTGTATACCAACTAAGTTTTTAAAGGAAGTTTCACCGCCATCTGTCCTTCATTTTACTCCAGCACTTTAGATAATCTCCATGCCTGCCTCAGTGACATAAAATGTTGGATGTCCCAATTTTTTTTTTTTTAACTTAATGATGATAAGTCTGAGGTCTTAATAGTTGGTCAAATACATCCTACCAGTCTGCCTCACAATAAACTGGGCTGGCTAAATCAAAATGTGAAGCAGACTGCAAAAAATCTTGGTGTAATTTTTGATGCTTTGTTTTGAGGGTCATGTTAAAAGTGTGGTCAAACAAATCTCTAAAATAAGGTCCCTGTCCCTGTGCCCCTCTGATTTGCACAAAATTATCCACACTTTTATTTTTTCTCGGTTAGATTACTGCAGTGCACTTTATGCTGACATCAACCAGAGCTCCCTCCATCATCTCCAACTAGTACAAAATGCTGCTGCTCGAATTTTAACAGGCACAAAAAATAAAATATGGACATATATCTCCAGTGTCAGCCAACCTACACTGGCTCACGGTTTTGTTTTGTATTGATTTTAAAATTTTTCGCAGAACTTTTTGATTTTCATTTTGTGACTATTTCTTCGTGGTTTTAGCTAGAGCCTTCAAAATTGGTAAAGGTTCATCATTTTTTCATATATTTTTTATTCCAAACCCGATCCTGTATAACACCTTCACACTCTGAGAAAACATTTTTTCCAGCACATTTACCACATTGGACAAAAATGTCCAACGTGTTTGATGCCATAAAAAAGGCATATTTTAAGATTTTTTCCCCATTTTTTTTGCATGAATCTTCTAATCCACTTCTCCTCTATTGATCCAAACCATTGATTTAATTAATTTCAGACTTTTAACCCCTTCAATGCCAGAAAATAGAGTCCCTGGAAAAAAAAGTGGTGAAAAAAGCACATAAAAAGGGGGTTATTTATAATATACTGAATGCAAATTGAATTTGGTTTGGGGGGATTAGATCAGTCTTGGATATGTCATTGATGAGTAACAACATTGATTTCCTGGGGTTTGTAGTTTTTTGTCCACAGGACTCTCACAACCAAACTGGCACAAGTACCACATTGGACAAAAGTGTCCAACGTGTTTGATGCAATAAAAAAGACATATTTTACAATTTTTTTTTCCATTTTTTTTTGCATGAATCTTCTTATCCACTTCTCCTCTATTGATCCAAACCATTGATTTAATTAATTTCAGACTTTTAACCCCTTCAATGCCAGAAAATAGAGTCCCTGGAAAAAAAAAGTGGTGAAAAAAGCATATAAAAAGGGGGTTATTTATAATATACTGAATGCAAATTGAATTTGGTGTGAGGGGATTATTAGAGTCTTGGATATGTCATTGATGAGTAGCAACATTGATTTCCTGGGGTTTGTAGTTTTTCTGTAGTGTCAGATTAAAGAAATGGCTCCCATAGACTTCCATTATTAAAAAAAATGAATTCAAGTCCTTGGGGAAATGGAGTAAAATAGTGGGGTTGTTTAAGGCTCAGTCATTTCAAATTGGTGTTAAAGTTTGGTTTTCACTTCCAAGTTGAAGTTAAGGGTCTATAGAACAATTTGAGTCCGAGTGTCAAACACACAGATAAAAAATGGCCTCTGGGGGGCGCCGTTAAAATATGTAAACTGCTACAACTTTTGATTAGATTATCCAATTTTAACATATGAGGTATGTATGGATTCAGAATTAAAAGGAGGAACTGGTGTGCTAAGCATTTGGTGACCAGATTAAAAATAAATACACTTTTAGCCCAATATATTGAATGGACACAAGCGAAATTGTGCTTTTTTTTGAAGATAAAGGCTGGAAATGTCCTCAAAGTTGCTATGAAACATAATTTTTAAAGTTATTGTAAATAAAGGCTGTGTAATCTCTCAACTGGATTTAAGATTGGTGTTCAGAATATCCCTAAAGCACAAAGATAGCTAGGATACCCATACACAAATATGGCTGCATATAGCCTACGTGATATTAAGCACCTGTCGAATGTTGTGTGGTGGAAAATGATCAGTCCGTGACTTAAAATAAAACTCTTAGTTTTATTACCGACGTGTAACGACACAGAACTGTACATGTCAGCCAAGCCCGCGAGAACCAACAACAGCCGGGGAAGTAAAAGAGGACGTTATCGTTACTGCGCATGCGCGCTCCAGAAAAACTATGGTACCTGCAGAGATACAAACATCAGAATGGTCTACAGCACCCAACTTGCATGTCTTTTGTTATTGTTGCACTTCTTAATTATTTAGCTGCTTTCATCCATATAAATAATACTGTGATTTTAGAAACATAAGGTTATGTTAGAGTTATGCCATCTATTGCCACAAGAGGGCAATCTAGCAAAAACATTTCCCTTCATTTGACAATCAAGCATCTGTGCTAATTTCTCTCTGCCTATATTGGTATTTTGAAGGTAAGAAAACAACAATGAACACGTTTGGATGCTATGTTATGTTTTTTTAAATGAACTTGTACAGACAAATAATGTGTGATAAATTGTGAAATATCAACAGCAGCTAGTAGCTAATAAATCCCAACAGTAGCTAGCATTAACATTAGTAATTTTTCTAGCACCAGTTAAAGCTATGCTGGCAGCAGGATGGAATGAATAGGTCTACTGGGTCTTGCGCTGGTGCAAATTTTAGGTTTTTAGTTGTTTATTTTATATAACATACATAAGTTTGATTTGGTTACAAAAAGGTAAAGACAAAACTATCATATTTTATCTTTCATGATGACAAAATACAGGAGTTCAACGAGCAGGGGATGGGCTGCTTGAATTCTGTTTTTATGAGATGGCTGAGGCAAGAAAATGGGAGTTGTGCATTCTGTGCCAAAAAGAAACTGAGGAACAACTTGTTTGCCCTCTTGCGAATCCAGTTGCCAGTCGTAGAGTGGAAGCCTACAAAGAAATCATCAACCTTGTGAGTCAGTTTAGAGCTATTGGTGCGGCTCCCCACCCAGATGTAGATCTTCCAGATGAAGAATTGATGCAGCAGAATCATGCATCCTGGCACAAATCATGTCGTCAGCTTTACAGATCCTCAGCCTTTGAATACGCAAAAAAACGCACTGCCCGTGAGGGATTGCCTAGTGCAAATAGAAGATCTTGTCAGACTGGAGAACCTGTAAACCGCAATCTATGTCTCTTCTGTGCTAAAGAAACGCATGCAGGAGACCATTCTTTCCAGAAATTATCACTTACCCAAGAAATACATGACAAGGCAGTTAAACTCGGAGAAGATCGTATTAGCCCTATGGTCCTCTGTTTGTTTTTTGAATGCCAGAAAATTTCTTGTGAATAAATTGATGGCTTGATGGCTTGATTGATTGATTGATTGAAAAAAGTTGGGACTCCTCATCCTAAATCCATACATGCAAAGATTATGGCTGTTACTGTATTTTGCGGCACCCCCTAGGGGATAGAATAGAAGAGTGATGAGCATTTCAACTTCAGTTTAATCACCACACAAACTTGACTTAATGAAATAACATGAAAAACTAAAATTCCTTAGCAACTGTGAGGATATTTTCAGACTTTATCTTTAAAAAAGCATAATTTCGCTTGTGTCCATTTACATATTGGGCAAAAGGAGTATTATTTTTATCGGGCACCCAAATGCTTAGCAAACAGGTTTCTCCTTATCGATCCATACATAGCTCATATGTTAAATTGGTAATCTAATCAAAGTGTAGCAGTTTATATTTGCAGCGCCCCGAGGCCATTTTTTATCTGTGTGTTTGACATCGGGACTCAAATTGTTCTATAGACCCTTAACTTCAACTTGGAAGTGAAAACAAACTTTGACACCAATTTGAAATGATGGAAAAATACCAACATCCGACCCTAAAATGGCTATTCGCACAGGGACACAGCACACAGACCATCGCGTGCGCGGGACAAACACCAACATAACCACACTACCTCACACACACACACACCAGTAACACACCGTAACAACAAGTACACAGAACACAGTGCCTTTGAAGTACGGCTTGTTACATAGAGGTCCAGCAAGATCCGGCAAGCTAAATTTGACAAATCAGAGGCCTGACTGGTACTTTGTTTCACAGGGAAGAGGGCAAACTGTGTGAGTGTCATTATCTCGTGACCAGGCCAAAATGGATCATGCAACTCAGACTCAAGGAGATATTCGAGATACAAAGGCAGTAGTGATGTGCAAGAAGAGGTAGAGGAGGATGAAAACAATTTGTTTGACGAGGATGGATCTGGACTCGAACGCAGGATAGAAGTCCCTGCAGAGGCCAGGAATCCATGGGTCTGAATGGACCCTCCCAAGGTCAGCTAGAGGAGGATTGTGGAGGAGGAAGATGACCCAGAGCTTGACAATTATGGGACAGGGATAAATGTCGACATGGTTGTCTCATCAGGAGAGACACTCCGATTTTTCCCTGGTAAATTCACCTCCAGGCCACCTGATATGCAGCTCCGCTTCACGAGGACTGATTCAGAGTGGCCCTTTCCTCATGACCCACTGACATGCGCCAAATGACCAATTTGCATGGCATCGCCCAAGGTGAGGATGAATGTGAGAGGTAGAAATGGAGGATAACCTCGGCTGCTGCTTTTGGCCGGAGTATTGCGTCAACGTTGAGTCGACCCGGTCGCGTGGACTCTGTACAGACAAGTATTTCAATGACTATGTCACTCAAGGTTTGAGCAGACTCGCTACGGCTCGTTGAAGACCGTGCCATCCCCCGACGCCAACGAGGACAAGTGGCAGCAGTGAAGAAACTTGGGGAATACAATGCCAAAAACCGCTGGGCTTCTCTTAACTGGGCAAAAGGTAGAATTAATCATCAACAACAACAACAACAACAACTAAAGGAGTGACGCAAGAAGTGCATGGAAAACCTGTGCACGTGTGGAGTTCAACCGTGTGCAAAGATCAACTCGAAGATCTGTTGTGCAGGTGCAGAGAAGTGGCGTTGGGAAGGGAAGAAGTAGGCGTTGTAGATGGACCCGGCATTTGAAATCCCACCAAAATAGGCACTCCATCTCATGAAATGCTTTTGTTTTACAATGTTGCAGTGACAATTATGCCATCCAATACGCTGCTCTGATGTTCTAGGTTATTGTGTTATTAATGTTTGTATTAAAGATGTTGAATTTAAAGATGTTGATATTTATTCATTTCGATTTTAAGTGTATTCTTTTTACTTGCTCTGCAAGCTTATTGAATTGAAAACTTCTATTCCAATTGATTATCATGGGAGTCTATGGGAGCCATTTCTTTAATCTGACACTACAAAAAAACTACAAACCCCAGGAAATCAATGTTGCTACTCATCAATGACATATCCAAGACTCTAATAATCCCCCCACACCAAATCCAATTTTCACTCAGTATATTATAAATAACCCCCTTTTTATATGCTTTTTTCACCACTTTTTTTCCAGGGACTCTATTTTCTGGCACTGAAGGGGTTAAAAGTCTGAAATAATTAAATCAATGGTTTGGATCAATAGAGGAGAAGTGGATAAGAAGATTCATGGAAAAAAAAGAAAAAAGAAAAAAAGGAAAAAAATTGTAAAATATGTCTTTTTTATTGAATCAAACACGTTGGACACTTTTGTCCAATGTGGTACTTGTGCCATTTTGGTTGTGAGAGTCCTGTGGACAAAAAACTACAAACCCCAGGAAATCAATGTTGCTACTCATCAATGACATATCCAAGACTGATCTAATCCCCCCAAACCAAATTCAGTTTGCATTCAGTGTATTATAAATAACCCCCTTTTTATGTGCTTTTTTCACCACTTTTTTTCCAGGGACTCTATTTTCTGGCATTGAAGGGGTTAAAAGTCTGAAATTAATTAAATCAATTGTTTGGATCAATAGAGGAGAAGTGGATTAGAAGATTCATGCAAAAAAAAAAAAAAAGAAATGTAAAAAAAATGTAAAATATGTCTTTTTTATTGCATCAAACACATTGGACACTTTTGTCCAGTGTGGTAAATGTGCCAGAAAAAAATAGTAGGGCACAAAGGTTAAAGCATTGAACAGCTTTGCTCCAAATTACTTAAAGGACCTTTTGATTTCTTATGTGCCTTTATATTATTACTTGGTTTAGATGAAGAGCTGCAGCTCAGCCTGTCGTCTCTGCTGTCAATCAAACACCTACACCGACTGAGGAAGCACAATAAATATCAGGACTGATAAATTATCAGCTGATATTGGCTTATCACAGTTATATCAGTCTAGATCTGTAATAAATATAATAAATATCAGTTATAATAATATCTAATATCTAATAAGAAAATGATGGCGATTGACACCTATCAAGAGGGGACAGACAGAAACAACAGCACACTCGTCTACTTCCAGAGGTCCAGGCCTATTGGTGCCTGTATAATACTGAGTCACCTAAATGGCTTATAATGTTAGTCCAAAGTAAGTAATCAGCGGGTTCCACCTCTTCTTGAACAAAACCATGTCGAGGTTGAGCTTTGCTGTTATTTTTTCCATTGTGTATACTCTGATAAGTCGCTCTTTCCATTGGTCTACGGTCGGGGGTAATGGCTTACACCAGGACATGGTTATCATCTTTTTTGCCACCATTATGAGGATTTTGAGAAGGTACATTCTTTCTTTACATAAAAAATCATGGGGGAGCACTCCAAGCACAAAGATCAGTGGGTCCTTTTTTATATTAATTTGTAAGATATTGGTAAGTTCCACCCAGATTCCCTCCCAGTACAATTTCAATTTAGGACAATCCCAGAAAATATGTGTGATCTCCGATTTGTCCACATTGTCTCCAGCAGAGATTTGTCTTTGTCTTGTCGAATTTAGAAATAATGAAAGGAGTTTTGAAAAAACGGGTATTCACTTTCCAGATGAATTCTTTCCATGTGGGACTGCTAGTCAATTTATGCCCATTCTCACACACTTGGTCTTCAATCACAACATTCATTTCTAATTCCCACTTCTCTTTTATTCCTAGAGAACTCCCCTGTACAGTTGTCTGTAGTAGTTTATATAAACGTGACACGATTTTTCCACCTTCCTCTTTCTTTAGGATCTTGATAAAGAAAAGTTCTAGATCAGAAGGCTGCATTGTGAGAGACTGCCATTCAGTGTGAGACGTCAGATAGCTTCTCAACTGTAGGAACCTGTAAAAATCAGTGGAAATCAAACCGAAATTTTCCTGTAATTGGTTAAATGACATCAGGATTTCACCGTCAAATAAATCGTCTATAAGAGTGAGGCCCTTATTTTCCCAGTCTTTAAATCTTGAATCTAAATGTCTAGGTATAAAATCGATTATCTCTGAGATTTTCATTGCTCTAGATATGGCTTGAGGTGCATTCATCTTTTTTTTCACCAAATTTAAAACCTTACGTGTGCACTTCATCCAGATATTTGTGATTTTATTCCTAGACCATATCTCATCAGAGCAGAATGGTAATACTTGTAGTGAGACTCCTGGGCACGAGTTTTGCTCTAAAGACAGCCATGTTGTTTCATTATTTTGTTTTAACCATTCTACTGCCCCGCGTAATTGTGCAGCCCAGTAATATAATTTCAGATTTGGTACATTTAGACCGCCGTATGCTTTACTACACTGTAAAAAAGGTTTTTTATTTTTTGTCAGCAATACATAATATGTTATGTTGTGTCAACCAAAAAGAAAAATATATTAATGGGACTTGAAATATTATGTTGTTCTCACTATTGTAATGGCTAGTTGCCAGAACTTGATCTTCAACAAATATTTTCAAGTTTTGAGAACTTCTGTTAAGTTCTGACAGGTCATGTGGTATGAAAATGATTGACAGCCCCTGCAGGTTGAACCTGTATGTGCAGCCCCTGCAACTCCCGGGAGGTACACGTTCGGGAGCACAGGGACACTGACACCGACACGGACGTACTGACACACGGATATATGGATTTACAGACACGAAAACGGTGAGTTAATTATTTGAGAATAATTTGATAGTTTATTGGTGTGTATTGTGATTTTATCTGCCAGCAACAGAGTCTAGATTTACTGTCTTCATAGCGTGTTTCAGGTTCATTGTCAGGAGTCTTGTTAACTTCATGTCAAGCTAACTTTAGTGTCAGTTACAACTTTTGATCCGTAAGTCAGGGGTAATCATCGTCAGCTTGCTCCTAGAGTGGCAACTGACAGATACATGATTTAACAATATAGTCTAAAGTTTATCCAGTTAGCATTGCTGTGGCTGCGATCTAGTTTTGTGCTAATGTGAGCGGCTAAGCTAATGTTCTGTGAGCGGTGCTGACTCCGCGCGCACTGTCTGCGGACGTTTGGGGTTTCATAGTCGTGTGTATGGTGTCACATTTAAAACAGGTCAATGTGAATATTTCGTATCGAACCGTGATTTTTGTGTATTGTTACACCCCTGATAACAACAGTAACCAAGGGCGCTTGACGGTCGACCATCGGGGTGGGGCGCGATTTAAGTTAGCGCATTTACCGTTTATTTGCGGCCAAGCACGACCTGTCTGTCCACGTACCTGTGTGTGTGTGCGTGTGTGTACGTGCGGTGCCTCCGCATGAGAGAGAGACATCAGGTGGAGTGGCTGACTGACAGAGATGAGAGACGGTGAAGCGCTGTTCATATATGTATTAACCCTTGTGCCCTCCTGAAATTTTCTACCCTCTGGACACCTTCGTGTCCAAAAATGTACATGCACAAAATACTGCTCTTAAATCATCATACATCAGTATTTTTTTCTGCTTTTTTTTTTTTTCGTAAATCACTTAAACAAGTTAAGACTTGCTCAAAACTACCAAACATTAAATCATTTTCAGGATTTTAACCCTTTAAATGCCAGTTTAATTATTTGAATTATTAATTATTTATCACAATAAAACCCCCACAAAAAATGAATTATTTTCCATACAATAAATAGTAGGGGGATGGCGCTTTGGTGGTGATTAGAGACTTGGATATGTCAAAGATTAGCAACAAAATTGATTTGATTGCATTAGTATTTTTTATGTAGTGCCAGGTACTCCCTCTGGACACCTTCGTGGCCAAAAATGTACACGCACAAAAAGCTGAGTTCTGGTTGTTTCATAAATGCTTTTTCAAAACTATTAATAATTGTGTTTAATAATCATGATTTCAATATCAATCAAAATAATCGTGATTAGTATTTTTGCCATAATCGTCCAGCCCTATGTCATTTAGTGTCATTGTCTGACGGATTCTGTTTTCCACATGCATATGTTCCTATGGATGTCTCGACTTTGTGTCCCTTGTGTCCTTGTTAAACATGTTCTTTCCTTGTTCTTTTCCCAGCTGCTGTACACAGTGAAGATGTTGTTGCGCGTCATAGTTGCTGCAGATGATATCAGACGTCTTGACCTCATGAATGTTCCTGCAACTGTTGATGAACTACAAAATGTGCTAGCAAGAGAGCTTGGAATCCAAGGAGCCTTCGTCATTCAATATCAAGATCCTGAGTTTGGATTTGAACTTTGTAACCTGACCAACATTAGTCTTCTTCCCCAGAGAAAGTCACGCTACAGCTTATTTTCAGAAATGCTTCCATTCCAGCTGAGGATCTTTCAGATAATCCTGCTAATGCCCCTGCTGGTGATTCTGCAACCATGTGTTCATCATCTGTGTCAAGCAGATCTGGATCCTGGCCAGCAGAATTTATTACACCTACGTTCAGGCATGATTTTGCCCTCAAACTTGAAGCTGCAGATAGGAAGTTTGAAGAAGATGGTTCTGTTGAGTCGTGTTCTTTTGTTGCAAGGAACCAGGAGACGATCTCTTTCTGATTCAAAGTATTTAATTGACATTGGCAGAATAGAAATACATGTACATGGATCTTTCTTTGTTCGGAAACCAACAGTCCGCGTTAGCAGTTAGCTGTAGCCACCTCACAAAGAAAGAGTGACGAATTTTAGAAATACATGGTATTTTATTTAGAAATGTGCAAACTATCTAATTGGTCTATAGTGGTGGGGAGGGCCGTGGTTTAGACTTAGCTCTCCCTTCGTTGGTTCACCGGGCAGGTCTCATCCTTTCGACATGCGTCTCCGCCAATCCTGGAGGACAGCGCCCTGAAATGTAAAACAGCTAGGTGCCTAATGTTTTGCCTAAATTTGATATTCTGTACATGACTGTCTGTAGAGTTTCATATCCCAGTCTAATGCCAAATTTGACTGGGCTATTGCCCAATAGTCCATTTACTTCTAGAATGTTGCAAAAAAAAGGGGGAAGTGTGATCTGGGGTTCATCTCGAGTATCTGTGGAGTTTCATTAGGTCGTAAGTTCATCACTGAGGACAAGCATAATCTGGAGTTCACCTTGGCAGTTTCGTAAGTTCATAAGTCTGTCACTAAGGATGTATCTATGTGTTGCAAGATTAATGCTTCCTCAGAGAGTTTAAAAGTTTAATACTTGTTTTTCAGTCTATGTGGGACATAGGTCAATACAAATAGTTTCTACTCCTGACAGTTCCCTGATGGTTGTGACCAAGGACATCAAGGCTGATGTCTTGGAAAAACTTGCTTCTAAGATCTACAGCTACTCTGCATATCCCACTTGCTCTCAACTGAAAGCAGTTGCACAGGCATTAGTGGAAAGGCATCCCTGCCTGAAGGAGCCAGGGTCAGCTCATGGCTACTATGGATGGACTATAAGCCTGAAGTTTAAGATGGGGAACTTCAGACAGAGACTTCGCATTGCAGGGTGTCCTGAGCTTTCTGTGAACGGTGATAAAAATACACAAGATATGGGAGGAAAGAAGCGTAAACTGAAAAAACCAAGGCGATCTGAAACCAACTTTCTTCCGATGTCGCTGAAGGGAATGACAGCATCAAGTCAAGAAAAGGAGAGGGACTTCATACAGAGTGAGGTCAAGAAGAGACATCCTGATTGGGCATTGATTGACAAAGCCATGACAGCCACATTTTCCATGAGGAGGAAGGAAATAGTGGAGGAAGAGCCACAGGTATCACATATCAAAACAAGATGGCCAGCACTCTTCACAGAGACACAGGTATGTATATTGTGTCCTCCTTTTGAAATTTATCCCAGTTGTATGGTGGCGCAAATGCATTCATTAAATTGTATTAGTGATTAAAGTGTTGCTTCTACCTGTTTATTTTTGTCTTTGAGATTGCACTTGAGTTTACCAGACTGGTCTCCGTTGACCTCAAGAGGGCTTTCTTTGATGGCCTAGACCAGCACATGCCCCGCCTCCTTGAACTGTACGCAGATCGGAAGTCTGAGGCTGACCGGAAGCTTCGGCAGTTGATGGATAGTCTGTTGAGGAATGTAAGTGTAGCAACTTGTAATTGGACTACTTACACTTGGTCCACACATCTTGCTTCTACCTTAGCCTTTGCTTTTGCCAGCCCCTTTTCTACAGTTTTTCCTTGAGAATGCCCATTAATAGTATATTACATTTCATTTTTCTGTGATTTCATTTATAGAAGTATGTTCAGAGAGAGAAAGCTTGAGCAGAAAGGTGGAGTGAGAGAGGGAGAGAAAGGGGGAGACAGGCAGAGAGAGAAAGAGGAGGAGGGAATGTGGTGTGCACTGGACTGCATTATCTTGAAAATTGTTCCAAATCTTTTGCCCCATTCATATATGTCAATAGTGCGAACACCAATGAATATAATGCACCCTGGGGGTGGTTTGTCTCTGTGAAGTACCTCTAAACTGTTTGACACAGACAATATATGGTTATGTTATTTCGTTGTTTGGACTCAAACCAGTGCAGGAGAGCAGCAGCCTTACAGGGCTGCCATACTTCCTGAGAGAGGACCCATCTGATTTTTTGAAGGTATGTGAGGTACGTGCTCTGTCCTGTGCTAGTGGTTGTATCACACAGACTCACAGACACACAGACTCTCACAGACTCACACACACACAAACAGACTCTCACAGACTCACACAGACTCTCACAGACGCACAGACTCTCACAGACACACAGACTCTCAAAGACTCACAGACACACAGACTCTCACAGACTCACACACACACACAGACTCTCAAAGACCCACACAGACAAACAGACTCTCACAGACACACAGACTCTCAAAGACTCACAGACACACACAGACTCTCACCAGACTCACAGACACACAGACTCTCAAAGACTCACACACACAAACAGACTCTCACAGACACACAGACTCTCAAAGACTCACAGACACACAGACTCTCACAGACTCACAGACACACAGACTCTCACAGACTCACAGACACACAGACTCTCAAAGACTCACACACACAAACAGACTCTCACAGACACACAGACTCTCAAAGACTCACAGACACACAGACTCTCACAGACTCACAGACACACAGACTCTCAAAGACTCACACACACAAACAGACTCTCACAGACACACAGACTCTCAAAGACTCACAGACACAGAGACTCTCACAGACTCACAGACACACAGACTCTCAAAGACTCACACACACACACACAGACTCTCACAGACTCACAGACACACAGACTCTCACAGACTCACACACACACAGACTCTCACAGACTCACACACACACAGACTCTCAAAGACCCACACAGACAAACAGACTCTCAAAGACTCACACACATAAACAGACTCTCACAGACTCACAGACACACACAGATTCACACACACAGACTCTCACAGACTCACACACACACAAACAGACTCTCACAGACTCACACACACAAACAGACTCTCACAGACTCACAGACACACACAGATTCACACACACAAACAGACTCTCACAGACTCACAGACACACACAGATTCACACACACACAAACAGACTCTCACAGACTCACACACACACAGACTCACACACACCACAGACTCACACACACAAAACAGACTCTCTCAGACACACACACACAAACAGACTCTCACAGACTCACACAAACAGACTCTCACAGACTCACAGACACACACTCTCAAAGACTCACACACACAAACAGACTCTCACAGACACACAGACTCTCACAGACTTACAGACACACAGACTCTCAAAGACTCACACACACACACACAGACTCTCACAGACTCACAGACACACAGACTCTCAAAGACTCACACACACACACACACACACACAGACTCTCAGACTCACAGACTCTCACAGACACACAGACTCTCAAAGACTCACACACACACACAGACTCTCACAGACTCACAGACTCTCACAGACTCACAGACACACAGACTCTCACAGACTCACACACACACAGACTCACACAGACTCTCAAAGACCCACACACACACACAGACTCTCAAAGACTCACACACACACAGAGACTTTCACAGACTCACACACAAACAGACTCTCACAGACTCACAGACACACAGACTCTCAAAGACCCACACAGACTCTCAAAGACCCACACACAGACTCACAAACAGACTCTCAAAGACTCACACAGACTCTCACAGACTCACACACACACACACAGACTCTCACAGACACACACACACACAGACTCTCACAGACACCTCTCACTGTTCTGTAAACAATTAAATGTGAACAAATGCAAACAAAAAAGTTTTTAACTGCACACTATATTTGGAACATTATCAACTTAAGTTTTTTTGCTGCACAGCAAAATGATATAACTCCCATATTCCTATCTGTAAGTGCCTATCTGCCTACTACAAATCTTGCTTTTTCCAATTAAAACAACTGTTTTCTTTACATAACATTGCTTCAAAATGTATAAATGAATATTGTATCCTTAATATGATTTTCAATCTCTAAGCCAACAGTTCCTGAGGACGAAGTCACAAGAGGCATCACCGTTGGAATTATTGTTGTCACAGAAAAGGTGGAAGAAGCCTTCCTACAACCTGAGGAAGTCATTGACATCGCTGTCATTCTGGAGGAAGAAATTGTTCTCCAAGGACTCCATGATATGCCAAATGCTGTGGCAACAGTGATGGGGTTGTTGTACATACTTAACATTGACTACCCAAAAGCGATGAAATACACATTTGAAACTATTCAGCGTGTTTTCATGGGGATAGGCTCTGAGGCTTGCAGTGCAAAGGTGCATGGATTGAAGAATAAATTGCTCCAGTAAGACGGTTGCTGAGTGTCACCAGTAGAGGCTGACATTTGTTCGGGAATCCCACGGGTCACGGGATTCCTGCGGGATTCCCACGGGATGGGAGTCAACTTTACTATTAATCACGTGATTGGGACGGTACAGGAATAAAAAGTTAACGGGAGCAGACGGGAGCGGGAATCAACCAATAGGACACGCACACCGAAAAACATATGACAGGCCCACCGCAATTTTTGTAGTTTTCTTTCCATAAGCCTACACGGCAAACGCAAGTCAAAAGAACTACACGGCCCAGAAGCCAACAGTGCTTCTGGCCGCTGCTTGCCTGCTTCCCGCTGAGAAATTAAAGAACAGCGATGGAAGGAGCAAGCAGCAGCAGCGCACAAGCCGAAAAAAATGAACTACAACGTAGGGGTGGGCGGTATAAACGGTTATAACGGTAGAAACGATATGAATTTGGCCAACGGTAGAGATTTTGACTATACCGGCCTGCCGCGATATAAAGAAGTAATCAGGTTAGCAGGGAGAAATTATAATGTTTGTTTTTTACCAGGGCTGTCAAAGTTAATGCAAATTCCTTTTAACGCAAAATTTTTTAACGTGCGTTAACACACGTTCTGTTATATTGACCTGATCAATAGTTTGAATCAGCAGCTGGAAATGAATCAGCTGACTGCTGCGAAGACGTGAGCTTCTGTACAATGTAAACGGGCTGGTCTGTGTAAGCGACTGGCTCAGCGCATAGAAACAGAATAAGAGGAGGGAGACGAGCGACTGCTGATCGAGCTGCAGCTCCACCTGAAACCAGGTAAAAGGTAAAATAAGTCTGAGCAGAGAGAGAGAGGGAGAGAATATGGACAGATGTGTCCACTTGATATAGTCCCCCCCCGCACGCCCGGGGTGCGTGAAGTCGCGTGTGTGACGCTGGTCTCCTCCACAAACACGTTTGTGACTGCGCTGCATTATTATAAGTCATGATGAAGAGTCCAGACTCTGTCTCTCCTCTTCATCTCCTCAGTGTGTGTCTGCGTGCAGTTTGTTGTCTGCTGTGGTCTAAAACATCCTCACTGATGTAAATGATCCTGCTGCATTAATACAAAAACATGAATATCCTGCATCGTTTGATCATTATATTGACTGAGCTGAATAAAGGTGAGGATTTTTCTCATCAGAGGACAATATTTTATTAAAGAAATAAACTAATATTAACAATAATGATACTAAATAAATAAATAAATGCATATTAAATAGTAACATTTTCCTAAAATACTGTTTTTAATTTTGTGTTACATTGTTTGGAGAAAGATCCGTTACACAGCTTCAAAATTACTTAATTTTTTTTTTACTATGTTTTGAAGTGTGTTTATTCTGCTTCAATGTATCTGCTACGTGAGTATGTTCAGAAACAGTCATTTTGACATGTATATATATTATATATATATATATATATATATATATATATACATACACACAGAAGAAAAGACTACATCACAATATATATCGTTACCGCACATGCTTCAAATTATACCGCAATTTTAAATTTTAGGCCATATCGCCCAGCCCTACTACAACGTAAAGTAAGAAATAACGACATTTCTGTTAAGCTAATTGAACTACTGGGGAAGTCGCAAATATTAGCTAACTTCGTTAGAGTTGTGTGTGATGACGTTTAAAACGACGTATGCAGCTTGTAAAACCTGCTTGGTTTTAATCAAATACACCAGTGAGTCTGGGACGAGTGGACTCAAGAGGCACACTTGCAGGGCAGATTCCGGGAAAAATCAGCTCAGCATATCTTCATTTTTTCAAACGGAAATGACCTAGAGACTAGAAGGAAAAAAAATGGGAGCGGTACAGGGGTGGGAGTCATTCTGAATGGGAGCGGGATGGGAGTGGGAGTCACTTTACCGGGAGTGGGATGGGACAGGAATTTTTTTTCCCCTTTGGCCCGGGATTGGGACGGGACACAAATTTTCTCTGTGGGAGTGGGACGGGACAGGAATGAAAATCCACTCCCGTGTCACCCTCTAGTCACCAGCTGGACCAATTGTTAAATCCACGAGCTGGATGCATAGTGGAACATGCACACACACAGTCATACTCACACTCACAGACTCACACACAGACTGGATGCATAGTGGAAAGGTTCAATCATTTTATTTTTAAATGTTAGTGTCACTTGAAACCTAGTCATTTGTTTATGCTCATTTCTGTTATGTTCTCAGACTCACACATGGTCACACACAAACACACAGTCTCTCTCACACATGCACACAGACTCACTCACAGACTCATTCTCCTTCTCACACACAGGCAGACTCTCAGTTATATGTTCTGAAATCCACATGCTGGATGCATAGTGGAACGGTTTCAATCATTTAATGTTTTAACTTGAAACCTAGTCATTTGTTTATGCTCATTTATGTTATGTTCTCACAGACTCACACACAGTCTCTCACACACGTGCACCCACAGGCTCACTCACAGACTCATTCACCTACTCACACACAGGCAGACTCTGTTACATGTTCTGAAATCAATGAGCTGGATGCATAGTGGAATGGTTCAGTCATTTAATGTTTTAACTTGAAACCTAGTCATTTGTTTAAATGCTCCCTTTATGTTACCCGACAGATCAAATTTTCTGTCACCAGTGTTGGTCAGACTGTTCTTAAGCCCAAAACTTTTTTATGGGGCAATGTTGAATGTGCCATGAATGTAATTGTGGTATTGTTGGATAAGTTAATGGCCTGGGGTCTGAAAGAGAGGCCTTACACAGCAAGTGCCTTTCAGGAATGAATTTGGTCATGTTGTGAGTATACTGAATAAAATGTTATTAGAACTTGAAATTTGCAATTCTCATCATTTACAAACTAAGCAGTATTGTTTTGTACCATCTTTTGCTTGGAAAACTTACTTGTAGTTGATTAAACCTGATAGTATTTGTTGGGGAAACTTAACATTAGTTGTTAAGACTTGATAGTATTTGTTGGGGAAACTTAATATTAGTTGTTAAAATTTGATACTATTTGCTGGGAAAACTTAATTTTAGTTGTTTAAACCTGATAGTATTTGTTGGGGGAAACTTAATATTAGTTGTTAAGACTTGATAGTATTTGTTGGTGAAAACTTAATATTAGTTGTTAAGACTTTATACTATTTGCTGGGAAACTTAATTTTAGTTGTTAAAACTTGACAGTATTTGTTGGGAAAACATAGTATTACATGTTAGGAAAACTTCTTAATAATTGAAGGGACAAATATGCATTAGTACACTGAACAGATTTTTTTATGCTGACACCACCAATGAAAGAGTAGGTAAAAAATCAAAATAATTAATGCAACTAGTTCACTCATTTTTTTAAGTTGAGACAACTGAACATTTTTTACGGTGTACTTGTCAGTGTGAATTTGATTCTGGACTTCTTTTTCTGCCAAATGAAGGAAGAGATCATTTTTTGTAGCTTTTTAAATGTAGTTGCTGAAATCCAGATAGGAAGAGCCATAAACATATATAAACAATCTAGGGAGAATATTAGTTTGACTGTCTCAATCCTACCAAAGAAGGATAGTGGTAATATTTCCCACCTTTCCAGGTCTTTTCGTATCTGTTCTATTAATTTCCCATAATTTAAATTGTATAGTTGAGAAGCATCTGAGGAAATAACTATTCCCAAGTATCGAAACCCCTGAGGTGACCAACTGAAATTGACCTTTTCTGATAGTTCTGGTGGCCAGCACCCGTTCAACATCATGGCTTCCGATTTCGACTCATTAACTTTATAGCCTGAGGCTTCGCTGAAATTTTTCAAATGTTTTAAAAGTTCAGGTATGGAGGTTCTAGGATCTCTAATATACAACATGACATCATCTGCGTATAATGATAATTTGTGTTCTTTTGTCTTGTCTGATATTCCAAGAATCGATGGATTACTCCGTATTAGTTCTGCTAAGGGTTCGATACTTATAGCGAATAAAATCGGAGATAGACAACAACCTTGACGTGTTCCCCTTTTTAATGGGAAACTGTCTGAGATATAACCATTAACACGTACTCTGGAAGTGGGATTTTTATATAGGACTTTGAACCACTCAATAAATACTTTATCAAAACCCATTTTATTCAAGACATGCTCCAAGAACAGCCAGTCCACCTGATCAAATGCCTTCTCGGCATCGAGGCCGAGAAGCATCGATGGGTAAGACTGTGATCTGGCGGTTGATATTATATTCAGAGTGCGCCTAATGTTGTTTATTCCTAATCTTCCAGGTATAAAGCCCGTCTGATCTGGGTTAATCAACTTGTTAATAGTATTCTGGAGTCTTCTTGCTAGTATAGCGCTTAGTATCTTAACGTCATTACATAACAAACTTATTGGCCTATATGAAGCACATTGTGTGGGATCTTTCCCTTCTTTATGTATAATCGAGATGATTGCTTCTGCCCATGTTCTAGGTGGGTCTCTAGCATTCAGGGCATAGTTATATGCTCTATATAAGAGAGGAATGATCTCGGCTTGAAAACATTTATAAAATTCCCCGGGGAACCCGTCCGGGCCCGGGGATTTGTTGTTTTTGAGCTTTTTAATGGCGGTTTTTATTTCCTCTTCAGTGATAGTTTCAACTATACTTTAGCTTCTTTTTGATTCAGTTTGGTAAGGTTAATTTGTTGAAGAAATTGTTTGATTTTTTCTGATTTGTTGGGGGAGATTGTTGCATCGTATAATTGTTCATAATATTTAGAAAATGCATTTGCTATTGCTTTGGGATCAGACACCAAATTCTTTGAATTCGGGCATGTAATCTTTTGTATTGTTCGGCTTGCTTGAGCCTTTCTTAACTGGAAGGTGAGCAGCCTACTCGCTTTGTTTCCTTGTTCGTAGTACTTCTGATTAGTGATGCGTAAAGCCCCCTCTGCTTTATATGTAAGTAAATTGCTTAATTTCTGTCTACATTTACTCAGCTCCATGAAAATAGTGTTATCATTTGTTCTTTTGTGTTCTGATTCTAATTTCTTAATTTGTTCTTCTAGTAATTCTTGATCTTTCACACGTTCCTTTTTTAATTTAGAGGATAGTGCTATAATTTTGCCCCTCAACACTACTTTCGCTGAGTCCCATAAGATAGAAGGGGAGACTTCATTATTATCATTTGTGTCTAGGAAATTTTTTAATTCGTTTTTTATATCTTGTACCACCTCCAGATTGTTTAGAAGTGGCACATTTTAATCTCCACAATTTTCGAGGCTTATTTTGGTCTATACATAACGACATAATCACTGGATTATGGTCTGAAAGAGTTTGGGGTTCAACATGACAGTCACCTACTCTATGTGCTTTTTTGTTTCGAAATACAGAAGTAATCTATTCTTGAGTGACTCCTATGGACTTTTGAAAAATAAGTATAGTCTCTAGTCTTGGGGTTTTTTACACGCCAGATGTCAACAAGTCCAAGCTCTTCTAGCATATTACACATTGCTTTAGATTTAGAAATTTGATATTTTTGTTCAGATGGAAATTTATCTACGTTGTTGTTTATCACACAATTAAAATCGCCTCCCAGTATTATTATTCCCTTTGCGTTCCCTGCCAGGAGTTGAGCCACGTCCTTAAAGAACCCTGGGTCATCTTCATTGGGTGCATAGATATTCATAATTGTTACTACAATTTCTCCTATGGAGCCTATGACTAGGATCCAGCGACCTTTTTTATCCTGGAGGATCTTCTCTGGGACCAAGGGTAGGGATTTATGACAGAGAATCGTTACTCCCCTTTTCTTGTGATTTTCATATGATGCGCTGAATGCCTGCCCCACCCAATCCCTTTTTAATTTTGCATGTTCCTCCTCATTTAAGTGGGTTTCTTGCAATAATCCTATCGAGCAATCCAACCTTTTTAATTGTACCAGTATTTTTTTCCTCTTTATAGGGTGATTTAGTCCATTTACATTGTAACTAACGCATTTCAGAGTGGTCATGTTCTACTTCGTGAGAAGAAAAGAAAAAAAAAAAAATTATAGCTGCTGCGCAGCAATGGTCGGCTAATTTTAGGCAAAATTAGGCAATTCTGAGCAACAAGCAGTGTAGGAAGACGAAAAAAAGGTGTCATTCTAATGTGCATTTTACATCAGTTGAGGCTTGAACTCACAATTTCTGGCACAAGAGACTCTGCATATTGACTGATAGCTAAGCCGAATAAACAGGGACAAGAGACAAGGGATAACAGGGAAACGTGTTGATAAAGAGTATTTGTCTCTTCCCAAAACTCCCTGAATCATAATTATTTTAATCTTAGTAGTCTCTAATCCACATAGCATGATACCTGAACATAAGGCTTTCACATTTGAAAGTCCATCCTGCCTTAGCTGAGGCTCGAACTCACAACTTCTGACACTGAAGTCCGTCTTTTATCTCACTGAGCTAATTGGCAAGTGACAGTTGATGTGTGGCTTCACAAATTGACTAAACCAAGGATCAGGGTGCCAGGCAGCAGCCATCCATGCCATGGAAAAGAACATTTCAAAGTGAAAGTTCCAAAGCTGTAGCACATATGGTTGATTTGTTGTGAATTTTCAAAGTTTTGAAATTTAGAGGTTTGCTGTAGCGCCACCATCAGGACTATTGTCTTGTGTTTCCAGTTGAGGACATCTGGCATGGGACTGGACCTTTGTGAAAAGTTTGGGTAGATTTCTCATATGGAAATGTTGTACAAGCTGAGGCTTGAACTCACAACCTTCAACACCAAGAACCATCCTCTATCTCACTGAGCTAATTGGCAAATGGAAACACCACTTGTAGCTTCACAAATTGGCTAAGCCAGTCACCTGTGTGCAAGACAGCAGCTGTTAGCATGTAAAGGCAGATTTCAAATGGCTGTCAAAAATTCAGTTATTGAGACAAAAATCCCAAAATACACAAATTGCATGTAGACAGCATGGAGATGTTGGTCATTAGTTTTTAACAATGATTTATTGGCTCCAAAAGTGAAAAACTGATGTTTAAAAATGACATTTTTGCATTGACTCCAATTGTTCGCATGAGAGTGAAATTCAAAATGCTGTAAAAAATTCAGTTTTTGAGATAAAATTCTGATATTTTCCAAACATCATCTACCATGACTCCAAAATTTTGTCATTTTTTTCATGAACATTGAAAATGTATTTAGCAAGAATTTGCAAGTATGTGTTTATAATACCGTTTACAGTCAAACATTTTGATGCACTGTAGGCTCAATTTTTGATAAATCAAAAATCTGTGTGGATCGTTTGTGTAGGACAGTCTGAAGATGCTCTGTAGCAAGTTTGGTGCCAATTGAGCAAAAATTGTGGGAGGAGATAGGTTTAATAAGTTTTACAGTTTTTGAAAAAAAACAGAGTGATGGACTTCATAATTTGCAATAGGTTTAAATGTACAAAAGTTTCTTCAGTATTGGGGCTACATTTTGGTGAAAGTTGTAAATCTGTAGCACATATGGTTGATTTATTATGAATTTTCAAAATTTTGAACTTTAGAGGCTTGCTGTAGCGCCACCATCAGGACTATTGGCCTGTTTTTGCAGCTGAGGCAATCTGACATGGGACTGGACCTTTGTGCAAAGTTTGGTCATTTTTCGTGCATGGGAAGTAGGATTTCCTCGGAAGAAGAAGAAGAAAGAAAGAAAGAAAGAAAGGAAGAAAGAAAGAAAGAAAGAAAGAAAGAAAGAAAAGAAAGAAAGAAAGAAGAAGAACATGCAGGATTACAATAGGGTCCTGGCAGCTTAGGCTGCCCGGCCCCTAATAATAATAATATAAAAGTATGATAACTCACCATCACTCTCTCTCTTAACTGTCTTTGGTAGGTGTACAACTGAGAGTAATATTTAGAGTCACCTTGCCGAGAAAAATAGAACATATGAAACTACAAAACCAACCAGTAACCTGGTAGAACTTCCAATGGAACCGTAGGTTGTCCTCGTTGAGAGGACATGTGGTTAACAGTACATGTATAACCCACCCCTGATATGAACCTAGTCTGGGAAGAGTAACTAGACTTCTTTGGAGGGGTGCGCAAAATGTGTAAGCAGCAGCTCGCATAATGTCCAAACTCTGCTGCCTTGAGTGCCCAAGTCAGTTTGTGATGAAGTAAAAAAAAACACAAAAAAAAACAAATAAAATAAATAAAATAAGTAGATAAAAATAATAATAAATAGTAATAAAATAAGTAATGTATTTTTTAAAAAAAAGAAAGAAAAAGAAACTAAAAAGGTAAGCTAAGATTTAGTAGAAAAAAAAGAAGAGGAAAAAAAAAAGGGAAATATTAAAGGAAAACCCTTATGTATCTTCTTGCCCGAACTCTTGATTATGATTTTGTCACGCCTGTAGAGATTCAGAATATAGACCTCTTTTTAAGATGTCCCACTCGTCCACGTCTGCTTCCATTCCTGGCTCCTGTGGAGATAGTTGAGTCTCAGTCGTTTGCATGCTGATCTGCATCTCTCATGATGGTCCTGATTTCCTTGGGAGTCAGCATCAGACCCATCTTCCCTTGTCTGCCCTGGGTCTGCCATCTATCATGTAGTAGATCTCTCTCCAGGAGGTCCCGTTCTCCCACGTCTACTTCTACTCCTAGCTCCTGCAGAGTTGGTTGAGCTTCACAGAGAGAAGGGAAGGTTTTGACCCCGGTGTCCAGAAATATCCTTAACTGAGCCGGGTATGGTGCTTGAGCTTTAATGTTGCGTTCCCTGAGCTTCTTAATAACTTCACGCATTTGCTTCCTCTTTCTCAGGACATCTGGGGAGTAGTCTTGATCGAAGTAGACCTTTTTCCCCTGGTATTCCACGTCTCGTTGTGCCCAGGCTTGTTGGAGCACCATTTGTTTCACTTTAAAGTCCAAAAACCGCACTATTATTGATCTCGGCGGTGCTGTCGGCTTCGGCTTCGGTGTTATGGCCCTGTGAGCTCTCTCTAAACAAATGTTCATATTTTCTTGCAGTTTCAGAGTTGACTTAAATAAGTTAGTTATGAACGGGATCATCTCTTTACCCTCAGCGTCTTCAGGTATTCCATACACTCTGATGTTGTTCCTGCGGAGCCTATTTTCCAGGTCATCTTGTCTGGCTGTTAGCTTAGCGTCTTTACTTAGTAGGTAGGCTAGCGCTCTTTCTTGCCGTATGCCCCGGTCTTCGGTGTTACTCACTCTGGTTTCGGTAGCAGTCAATCTCTCCTCAAGTGTGTCTATCCGCTGCCTAATTTCAGCCATTGATGTCTCCATCCGTGTCTGAGATTCTTGAATTTGTCGCTGTGCCTCCCCGGACTCTTGTCTGAACTTTCGGAGCTCTGTTAGCATTAGCTGTTCAGTCCCAGACTCACTATTGGCTAGGCTAGCATCAAGCGTTAGCTGCTTTTGAGTCATCTTCGAATCGTCGCTTCTCCCGGCTCTGGTGTCTTTTTTAGTCTGTTTTTGACTTGAGCTCATTTTCGTAATCTCTTCCTGGGAAACTTTGAGGTTGTGAGTGGGGTATGGTTTGTTTTCAGGCAGTTTAAAACTGAAATCGGGCAAAGCGTTCTGTTTAGGCGTCTGACTCGGGCATGGCCGGAACTGGAAGTCCCATATGAACCTGTTTTTAAAATACAAAAATGTGAAATTAACAGTTATCTTATCAGTATCAGCCATGAGAATCAAATTATCAGTATCAGCTGAATAAAATCCATATCATGAATCTCTAACACGGACACACAGTCAAAGGAAGTCAGAGAAAAAGAGAGAATTTCTGATGTTTCCTTGAAACTGGACTTTATAACCTTTACTTCTTTATATATTCTTACATTGTTTTTTTATTGGTAATGAAAATACCAACAGATTGTCTTTGTCTCACAGCTTTTTTGTCTTTTTTAGTGGACGGTGGTCTGCAGGAGGTTTCAGATGAACATAAGATCAGTCTGAGGAGGAGATGTGAACGTGTGACTGAAGGAAGTGATGAAACAGGAAGTGAAACCCTCCTCAACAGGATCTACACTGAGCTCTACATCACAGAGGGACAGAGTGAAGAGGTTAATACCCAACATGAGGTGAGACAGCTGGAGACAACGTCCAAGAAGGAGACCCTCCATGACACTCCAATCAAGTGCCAGGACATCTTTAAAGCCTCACCTGACCAACAGAGACACATCAGAGTGGTTCTGACCAACGGCGTCGCTGGTGTTGGAAAAACCTTCTCAGTGCAGAAGTTCAGTCTGGACTGGGCAGAGGGTTTGGAAAACCAAGATGTCAGTCTGCTGATTCTGCTTTCGTTCAGGGAGCTGAACTTGATCAAAGATGAGCAGTACAGTCTTCTCAGGCTGCTCCATGTTTTCCATCCAACATTACAGAAGGTCACAGCAGAGAAGCTGGCTGTCTGTAAACTTCTGTTCATCTTTGACGGCCTGGATGAAAGCAGACTTTCACTGGATTTCAACAACAGTCAGGTTGTGTCTGATGTCACACAGGAGTCATCAGTCAACGTGCTGCTGACAAACCTCATCAAGGGGAATCTGCTTCCCTCAGCTCTGGTCTGGATAACTTCCAGACCTGCAGCGTCCAATCAGATCCCTCCTTCATGTGTTGACAGGGTAACAGAAGTACGAGGCTTCACTGATGCCCAGAAGGAGGAGTACTTCAGGAGGAGGTCCAGTAATGAAGATCTGTCCAGCAGAATGATCTCACACATCAAGACATCTAGGAGCCTCCACATCATGTGTCTGATCCCAGTCTTCTGCTGGATCACTGCTACAGTTCTGGAGCACATGTTGACTACAGAGCAGAGAGGAGAGCTGCCCAAGACCCTGACTGACCTGTACTCACACTTCCTGTTGGTTCAGACAAAGAGGAAGAACAAGTACCATGAGGGACATGAGACGGAGGCTGACAGGGAAGTTCTTCTGAAGCTGGGGAGGCTGGCGTTTTGAACAGCTGAAGGAAGGAAACATCATGTTCTACCAAGAAGACCTGGAGCGGTGTGGTCTGGATGTCACAGAGGCCTCGGTGTATCAGAGTTTGTACAGAGATCTTCAAAAGAGAGAGTGTGATCTTCCAGAAAACAGTCTACTGCTTTGTTCATCTGAGCGTTCAGGAGTTTCTGGCTGCAGTCTACATGTTCCACTGTTACACCAACAGGAACACACAGGTACTGGAGAACTTCCTGAGGAAATACAGAAGCTCAAACTTTCGAAACAACTTACCTTTGGATGACTTCCTGAAGAGAGCCATGGAGAAATCTCTCAACAGTAAAAATGGTCACCTGGACCTGTTTGTCCGCTTCCTTCATGGCCTCTCTCTGGAGTCCAACCAGAGACTCTTAAGAGGTCTGCTGGGTCAGAGAGACAACAGTCCAAAAATCATCCAGAGAACCATCAACAACCTAAAGAAGATGAACAGTGATAAGATCTCTCCTGACAGAAGCATCAACATCTTCCACTGTCTGACGGAGATGAACGAACCGCTCAGTACATCAGGAGATCCAAAAGTTCCTGAAGTCAGAGAACAGATCAGAGAAGGAACTCTCTGAGATCCACTGCTCAGCTCTGGCCTACATGCTGCAGATGTCAGAGGAGGTTCTGGATGAGTTGGACACGGAGATGTACAAAACATCAGAGGAGGGACGACGGAGACTGATTCCAGCTGTGAGGAACTGCAGAAAGGCTCGGTAAGTCCAGATGTGATTGTCAATATTATAAAGCAACAAAAAGCTGAAGCCTTCAGTATTAAAGAGACTTTACACACATGCACAATATAAAACTTCTACACTGTAAAAGTTTTCTTCAGCTAGAATTAAAATAATAATAATGAATACAAATGTTTAATAATAATAATAGAAATAATTCAACATGTGTTAAACTACAAATATCTACAAAACTCATTGTTTGTGTTTATAGTTATCAAGTCAGTGAACACAAGTTTCTTCTGTCATCTTCTGTCTTTCTTTGGCTGATGGAGGTTTGATACAAATTCAGCAGGGAAATATGAGGACTTGAAAATGTTTTGACAGTAGTTTTATTTTTTACAGTGTGTGCACTATGTTTCTATAATGTGTCTGTTTATTGATCTTTTTGTATACAGACACACAGACATGTAATACTTGTGATCTGATGGAAGGTTTTTCACTTTATCTTTTAGTCAGTTATTGCTGTCATATTTCTTCTCAGCAGTTTCTGATCTATTTCATATGAAGAACTGTTCTGTTCATTTTCACAGTTTCTACCTAATATCTATAATTATTGATTGATTTGAGAGAGGATGTGAGGGGAGGCCATCCTCCCTCTTGAAGAACAAACCAAACATCCCCCTCTCCATCCTCATCAATAAAAGGTGTGATTTTACATGGTTTAGTTCCAACAATGAACATCTTTTCAGATGATTTGCTGCACTAGAAATGAGTTTGTTTTATAACCAGTAATGAAGCTCTCTGTCTCTGCTAGTTCAGCCTGGGCTGATGTTGTGGTTCAGTTCAGAACTAACCCTCTTTTAGCAGGACACAGGAACTTGGCTTGGTTCTGGAGGAGGTGTAGCACTTATTCACTGACAAACATCCTAAACTGTTGACACACTTCACTGCTACGTTCACTGAGCGAGGTCTGTGGATTATGTGCTCGATTCTAAAGTAGTTCTAGTAGATTCAACTGCAGAAAGAAAGTAGTTCCTACATGAAACTGCTCACAACAAAGTCTGTGGATTATTTTGAGGAACCAGGTCCTGATTTCTGGAAAGAGACATTGCTGTTGAATTTTTCAAATGTATTTGTTGTCACTTTGAGCCCCACAGGATTAGTGCCATCTAGCTCTGCTATATTGTAGAGAACGCAGACATCTCTACGGCCAAAACTAGGATTCAAGATTCTTTATTGTCATTGTACTGCTGCAGACAACAACACAATGAAATTATGATGGAACTCCCTGAGATTAGAAAAGGTACAAGAGAACATTAGGAAAATAAATAAAGATATAAAAATATAGAAATTTAAAGGTATAAAAAGAAAATATATGTTTTTTTTCTTTAATTTTATTTTTCTACATTGTAGATTAATACTGGAGACATCAAAACTGCGAGATATGGAATTATGTTGTAAACAAAAAGACATAAAAATGAGTCAAAGCATGTTTTCTCTTTTTAAGAATGTATTTAATGTGAGGTAGGTGTTCATCCTGCCAGGCTCGAGGCCTGCTGCTCCTCCACCGGTGCCCACTTGTTAGCTGCAGGGTCATCAGCTGGGGACCAGCGCTCAGAGATGTTTGGCTCCTTAGCCCAGAACATCTCCTGGTGGCGGGGCAGTGAACAGGGACATCTCCCTGCAGCTAACCTTCTTCAGGAGTTGTTTGCTCCACATGTCTTGTCTCACCTTCTCAGTCAGAGACAAAAGCTTGCCTTCTCTAGTGGGAGTTTGTGGGGGTGTGGGAGGGGGTTCAGGCTGTGTTCAGCAGTTTTACAGCTTTAGGGAACAAGCTGTTTTTCAGTCTTGTGGTGTGTGCATGTATTTCCTGTATGACCTGCCAGAGGGGAGAAGTTTGATGAGGTGGTGGCAGGGTGAGCTGAGTCTCTGCTGATGTTTGAGGCCCTGCCCCGACATCAGGCCTGATAGATGTCTTCCACTGCTGCTGGACATATAGATCAAATACACATGTCATAAAAAACAGTGAAACATGGAGATTTTGACTTGATGACAACTTTGAAGCTTTTCCATCTGGTCACCCTAATGTGAGAAATGCAAACACAAACTGTCAGACAACGTGTTTCCTTTCTGCACGTTTCACAACAGTGACACTAAAGGCAACATATGCAGAGAAAGTAGCAGCTCTCATTTCCATGGTGGTTTTCACTGAATTTGCAGCCACAGTCTTTGTGTATTTGTCAGCTGATTTCCTCAGACAGCAGCTCAGGACACAGTCAGCTCCTGGGACGTCCTCCAGGTTCATTCTGCCAGTGAAGGAGAGCTCAGTAGGTTCAGTTCACTGGAGGATTTTTATCTTCACCAGGCTCAGAGAAGAAATTATCTTGTTAAACTGCTGAACTCCACTTGAGAAAAACTATCATCCATAAATGATAATCATTCAGTCTTTAGTATTAATGAAACTATTGTGTTTGATGATGTTGCTCAGAAACACTTTGACATGTGGACAGAAGGAGCTCAAGTTTCAAACCACATACCTTGTGATCAGTGACTGACCAGCTGAGCTGCAGCGCTCATGTTCATGTGCTTTGTCAATTTATTTTTATAATAAAGTGTCAGATTTTATTATTCTTTAACTTTCATGTTCTCTGTCATCACAGGTTTAATGACTGTCGACTCTCAGAGACTCACTGTGAAGTCGTGGTCTCAGCTCTGAAGTCCAACCCCTCCCATCTGACAGAACTGGACCTGAGTGACAACAAGCTGAAGGATTCAGGAGTGAAGCTTCTGTCAGCTGGACTGGAGAGTCCACACTGTGGACTGAAGACTCTGAGGTCAGTTCATGTATTTTGCTCTTGTACAGTGTATATCTACCAAAATGAAATCCACAAGAGAAGTTTTAAATTTCCTTCAGTTCTCTTGTTTTCTGGGTTTGTTTCAGCACAAATCACAACAGCTCTTTTTGAAAGTTTGTCAGTCTGAACAGTTTATCTGTGAATTTAGTCTGAAGTCAAAGTGGATTCATGTTATTAAGGAAAGTGTAGGATTTATCCTTCAATGTGCTGCCAAATTAAATCAACATTTATCATTTTTGTTCCATGTGAGACATCAATAAATCAAAAAAGTCAAACAAGTTCAACACATGTTCAGGAATGTCTTTCTATACAAAACCTTCACAACACAGTATTTTACTGGAACTGATACATAAACACACACACAACACACACACACACACACACACACACACACACACACACACACACAGTGTGTGAAGCATATTTCCAAAGTCAGGTGTTTGAAGTTTGGTGTCTGATGTGTCACCAACGACAGGCGACACTTCAACATGTGATGATGCTTCCTGTCAGAAAATGATGTCACTTTGTGTTGTGACTCCACCAGTAAACAGGAGCATAAATAATAAGGTAGCAGCTTCCATTTAAGATGAAGACAACATTCATGTCAGTCTGCTCACTTCTAAAGATGATGAGGATGAAGCTCACAGTCAGTCAGCTGTGTTGTTGATGAAGATGACAGTGGTGATGAAGATAGTCCACATCTGTGCTTTGAAATGAGAGCAGCAGAAGTGCTGGGACAGCTGTTAAACATGTTGGTAAAGTTCAGGACTCGATGAAATTAATTTTTACTTCATAAATTACGATTTATATTTCATATTGATCATTTTGAAATTGTCCAGAAAACATCTGTGTGTATTTTTCATCAAATGACACATGATTGTTTGAATCAGAAGAAACAGAAGAGAATGAAAGTGAAAGTCACAACATGTCTGATTTGATGATTATTCCAGACTGGTCTGAGATCAGCAGCATGTTATTAATGTGTGTTGACATGAATAGGTGTGTGAATGTTGTGCTGACATTTGATGATGTGTGTAGAAGGCTGACATTATGATGATCCACAATAACACAATGACAAAGTCACTCTGCTCATTTTAGAGAAAAGTTCATTGATTAGGACATAGTAAT
Source organism: Lutjanus argentimaculatus (assembly GCA_034769285.1). Lineage (NCBI taxonomy): Eukaryota > Metazoa > Chordata > Actinopteri > Lutjaniformes > Lutjanidae > Lutjanus > Lutjanus argentimaculatus. The sequence continues at coordinate 1,763,201 of JAWZSL010000039.1, forward strand.
GTTGAGCTGCACATTTAAAACCTCAACACATCTGATTGGATTATAAATGGATTTTTATCTTCATCATTTATTTCTTTATTCAGATTAAAGAGCTGCAGTTTGTCAGAGATCAGCTGTGCTTCTCTGGTCTCAGCTCTGAAGTCCAACCCCTCCCATCTGACAGAACTGGACCTGAGTCACAACAACCTGAAGGATTCAGGAGTGGAGCTTCTGTCAGCTGGACTGGAGAGTCCACACTGTGGACTGAAGACTCTGAGGTCAGTTCATGTATTTTGCTCTTGTACAGTGTATATCTACCAAAATGAAATCCACAAGAGAAGTTTTAAATTTCCTTCAGTTCTCTTGTTTTCTGGGTTTGTTTCAGCACAAATCACAACAGCTCTTTTTGAAAGTTTGTCAGTCTGAACAGTTTATCTGTGAATTTAGTCTGAAGTCAAACTGGATTCATGTTATTAAGGAAACTGTAGGATTTATCCTTCAATGTGCTGCCAAATTAAATCAACATTTATCATTTTTTGTTCCATGTGAGACATCAATAAATCAAAAAAGTCAAACAAGTTCAACACATGTTCAGGAATGTCTTTTTATACAAAACCTTCACAACACAGTATTTTACTGGAACTGATGCATAAACACACACACACACACACAAACACACACCGTGTGTGAAGCATATTTCCAAAGTCAGGTGTTTGAAGTTTGGTGTCTGATGTGTCACCAACGACAGGCGACACTTCAACATGTGATGATGCTTCCTGTCAGAAAATGATGTCACTTTGTGTTGTGACTCCACCAGTAAACAGGAGCATAAATAATAAGGTAGCAGCTTCCATTTAAGATGAAGACAACATTCATGTCAGTCTGCTCACTTCTAAAGATGATGAGGATGAAGCTCACAGTCAGTCAGCTGTGTGTTGATGAAGATGACAGTGGTGATGAAGATAGTCCACATCTGTGCTTTGAAATGAGAGCAGCAGAAGTGCTGGGACAGCTGTTAAACATGTTGGTAAAGTTCAGGACTTGATGAAATTAATTTTTATTTCATAAAGTCTGATTTATTTCATATTGATCATTTTGAAATTGTCAGAAAACATCTGTGTGTATTTTTCATCAAATGACACATGATTGTTTGAATCAGAAGAAACAGAAGAGAATGAAAGTGAAAGTAACAACATGTCTGATTTGATGATTATTCCAGACTGGTCTGAGATCAGCAGCATGTTTATTAATGTGTGTTGACATGAATAGGTGTGTGAATGTTGTGCTGACATTTGGATGATGTGTGTAGAAGGCTGACATGTATGATGATCCACAATAACACAATGACAAAGTCACTCTGCTCATTTTAGAGAAAAGTTCATTGATTAGGACATAGTAATGTTGAGCTGCACATTTAAAACCTCAACACATCTGATTGGATTATAAATGGATTTTTATCTTCATCATTTATTCTTTATTCAGATTGATGAACTGCAGTTTGTCAGAGATCAGCTGTGCTTCTCTGGTCTCAGCTCTGAAGTCCAACCCCTCCCATCTGACAGAACTGGACCTGAGTGGAAACGACCTGCAGGATTCAGGAGTGAAGCTTCTGTCAGTTGGACTGGAGAGTCCACACTGTGGACTGAAGACTCTGAGGTCAGTTCATGTATTTTTGCTCTTGTACAGTGTATATCTACCAAAATGAAATCCACAAGAGAAGTTTTAAATGTCCTTCAGTTCTCTTGTTTTCTGGGTTTGTTTCAGCACAAATCACAACAGCTCTTTTTTGAAAGTTTGTCAGTCTGAACAGTTTATCTGTGAATTTAGTCTGAAGTCAAAGTGGATTCATGTTATTAAGGAAACTGTAGGATTTATCCTTCAATGTGCTGCCAAATTAAATCAACATTTATCATTTTTGTTCCATGTGAGACATCAATAAATCAAAAAAAGTCAAACAAGTTCAACACATGTTCAGGAATGTCTTTTTATACAAAACCTTCACAACACAGTATTTTACTGGAACTGATACATAAACACACACACACACACACACACACACACACACACACACACACACACACACACACAGTGTGTGTGTCATGTTGTGTTTTTGTTGTGTCATTCCTGTTTTATTTTGTAGAAATGTTTCCTTTGTGTGTTCCCTTCTTATTGCTCTTTACTTCCTGTCTTTGTTTTGTTTTCCCAGCCTTGGTTGATTACTGGATTTGTTCACTCTTGTTGATGGCAGCGACCACCATTGTGTATTGATTACCACCCCCTCTGTTCTATTTATCCCTTTTTGTTTTCTCTTTGATTTGGATCCAGGGATTCGTATTGTTGTACTGTGGTGTTTGTTTCTGCTTGTGTCTTTCTAAAATGTTGCAATTCACAGTGTTTTTTTTTGGTATTTATGTTAACCTTATTTTGGATTTCTTTGTGGATTTTTCGTGGCGCTTGTTTTTGGTATTTGGTCTTCTATGGAATCCACTTCAGTTGTCAGTTAAGCCTGTAGTTTGAGTTTATTTCCCTTTGTTTTGGTTTTTGCTTTACAAATTTTAAATCTCCTTTTGGAATATCTGCACCAGGTGGTTTCCAGTCTGCATTTTGGTGTCCACACCTCCAGTGTTTTCAGTATTTGACTTTACACCACCCACACACAGTGTGGAGCATATTTCCAAAGTCAGGTGTTTGAAGTTTGGTGTCCTGATGTGTCACCAACGACAGGGCGACACTTCAACATGTGATGATGCTTCCTGTCAGGAAATGATGTCACTTTGTGTTGTGACTCCACCAGTAAACAGGAGCATAAATAATAAGGTAGCAGCTTCCATTTAAGATGAAGACAACATTCATGTCAGTCTGCTCACTTCTAAAGATGATGAGGATGAAGCTCACAGTCAGTCAGCTGTGTGTTGATGAAGATGACAGTGGTGATGAAGATAGTCCACATCTGTGCTTTGAAATGAGAGCAGCAGAAGTGCTGGGACAGCTGTTAAAACTGTTGGTAAAGTTCAGGACTTGATTTGATTAATTTTTATTTCATAAAGTCTGATTTATTTCATATTGATCATTTTGAAATTGTCCAGAAAACATCTGTGTGTATTTTTCATCAAATGACACATGATTGTTTGAATCAGAAGAAACAGAAGAGAATGAAAGTGAAAGTAACAACATGTCTGATTTGATGATTATTCCAGACTGGTCTGAGATCAGCAGCATGTTATTAATGTGTGTTGACATGAATAGGTGTGTGAATGTTGTGCTGACATTTGGATGATGTGTGTAGAAGGCTGACATGATGATGATCCACAATAACACAATGACAAAGTCACTCTGCTCATTTTAGAGAAAAGTTCATTGATTAGGACATAGTAATGTTGAGCTGCACATTTAAAACCTCAACACATCTGATTGGATTATAAATGGATTTTTATCTTCATCATTTATTCTTTATTCAGATTGGAAGAGCTGCAGTTTGTCAGAGATCAGCTGTGCTTCTCTGGTCTCAGCTCTGAAGTCCAACCCCTCCCATCTGACAGAACTGGACCTGAGAGGAAACGACCTGAAGGATTCAGGAGTGAAGCTTCTGTCAGCTGGACTGGAGAGTCCACACTGTGGACTGAAGACTCTGAGGTCAGTTCATGTATTTTGCTCTTGTACAGTGTATATCTACCAAAATGAAATCCACAAGAGAAGTTTTAAATTTCCTTCAGTTCTCTTGTTTTCTGGGTTTGTTTCAGCACAAATCACAACAGCTCTTTTTGAAAGTTTGTCAGTCTGAACAGTTTATCTGTGAATTTAGTCTGAAGTCAAATTGGATTCATGTTATTAAGGAAAAGTGTAGGATTTATCCTTCAATGTGCTGCCAAATTAAATCAACATTTATCATTTTTGTTCCATGTGAGACATCAATAAATCAAAAAAGTCAAACAAGTTCAACACATGTTCAGGAATGTCTTTTTATACAAAACCTTCACAACACAGTATTATTACTGAACTTGATACAGGAAACATTCAACACACAAAACACACGACACACACACACCAGGTGAAGCATATTTCCAAAGTCAGGTGTTTTTTGAAGTTTGATTCATGTCTGATGTGCACAACGACAGGCGACACTTCAAACAGTGATGATGTTTTCCTGTCAGGAAATGATGTCACTTTGTGTTGTGACTCGACCAGTAAACAGGAGCATAAATAATAAGGTAGCAGCTTCCATTTAAGATTTAAGACAACATTCATGTCAGTCTGCTCCTTCTAAAGATGATGAGGATGAAGCTCACAGTCAGTCACTGTGTGTTGATGAAGATGACAGTGGTGATGGGAAAATAGTCCCCATCTGTGCTTTGAAATGAGAGCAGCAGAAGTGCTGGGACAGCTGTTAAACATGTTGGTAAAGTTCAGGACTTGATTTTATTAATTTTTATTTCATAAAATCGATTTATTTCATATTGATCATTTTGAAATTGTCCAGAAAACATCTGTGTGTATTTTTCATCAAATGACACATGATTGTTTGAATCAGAAGAAACAGAAGAGAAGAAAGTGAAAGTCACAACATGTCTGATTTGATGATTATTCCAGACTGGTCTGAGATCACAGCATGTTATTAATGTGTGTTGACATGAATAGGGTGTGTGAATGTTGTGCTGACATTTGGATGATGTGTGTAGAAGGCTGACATTTTTGATGATCCACAATAACACAATGACAAAGTCACTTTTGCTCATTTTAGAGAAAAGTTCATTGATTAGGACTAGTAATGTTGATCTGCACATTTAAAACCTCAACACATCTGATTGGATTATAAATGGATTTTTATCTTCATCATTTATTCTTTATTCAGATTGAAGGACTGCAGTTTGTCAGAGATCAGCTGTGCTTCTCTGGTCTCAGCTCTGAAGTCCAACCCCTCCCATCTGACAGAACTGGACCTGAGTGGAAACGACCTGCAGGATTCAGGAGTGAAGCTTCTGTCAGCTGGACTGGAGAGTCCACACTGTGGACTGAAGACTCTGAGGTCAGTTCATGTATTTTGCTCTTGTACAGTGTATATCTACCAAAATGAAATCCACAAGAGAAGTTTTAAATTTCCTTCAGTTCTCTTGTTTTCTGGGTTTGTTTCAGCACAAATCACAACAGCTCTTTTTGAAAGTTTGTCAGTCTGAACAGTTTATCTGTGAATTTAGTCTGAAGTCAAAGTGGATTCATGTTATTAAGGAAACTGTAGGATTTATCCTTCAATGTGCTGCCAAATTAAATTAACATTTATCATTTTTGTTCCATGTGAGACATCAATAAATCAAAAAAGTCAAACAAGTTCAACACATGTTCAGGAATGTCTTTTTATACAAAACCTTCACAACACAGTATTTTCATTCATTCATTCAATCTTTATTTTAACTTGGAAATACATTGAGGCAGAGACTCATTTTCAATGTCACCGAGTAAAACAATAAAAAATAAAAGCACTTAGACACAGAAAACACCAGAGAGAAACTTACATAAAAGTGACAACAAGAAGTAAAAAACAATAAAAGCCACAATAAACATTTAAAAATAAATCAAAGTGTCAATAATCAATAAAAACAGTTCAAATGTAGAACACATTAATCAGGTAAAACAGGAACACCTAGAACTAAAATGCAGTACAGTTAAAGATTTAAATTGCCCTGATGGATAAAAATGAGGAAAGCTTTAAATTGTTCTGCCTGTTGATCAACATTACAGCTGCACAATATGAAAAACTGGATTTTCCAAATTCAGTAAAAACAGCCGACAGCTGCAGTGTAATCCAGTCACTAGAGCCAGTTTGATAAGAGCCCACATCAAAAGAAATCATTGAACTGATGTACGAAGGTAAAAGAGCCATAAGATCTTTATAAATCAATAAAAGCCAGTGTCTTTCACGTCTTACACAGAGAGAGGGACACCCAACCTTAGTATACAAGTCACAATGATGCTGTTATAACTGTCTCCAGTGATGAATCTTAAGGCAGAGTGATAAACAGAGTCCAGGAGCTTCAGAGTGGCAGCAGAGGTGTGCATGTATAAAATACACTGCCCGGCCAAAAAAAAAGTCGCCACCTGGATTTAAGTAAGCAAATAGGTACGAGCCTCCTATTGGATAATTACTGCATGGGCAATTATCTTTCAGCTGGCAACAAGTTATTTAACCCCAAGTGGTGCAATGAACTGCTTCTCATTTCCTAAACAACCATGTCGAAAGACACATCCCGTGGTCGTGGAAAAGATGTTAGTCTGTTTGAGAAGGGTCAAATCATTGGCATGCATCAAGCAGAGAAAACATCTAAGGAGATTGCAGAAACTACTAAAATTGGGTTAAGAACTGTCCAACGCATTATTAAAAACTGGAAGGATAGTGGGGACCCATCATCTTCGAGGAAGAAATGTGGCCGGAAAAAAATCCTGAATGATCGTGATCGGCGATCACTTAAACGTTTGGTGAGATCAAATCGAAGAAAAACAACAGTAGAACTCAGGGCTATGTTTAATAGTGAAAGTAAGAGCATTTCCACACGCACAATGCAAAGGGAACTCAAGGGACTGGGACTGAACAGCTGTGTAGCCTTAAGAAAACCGCTAATCAGTGAGGCTAACCGGAAAAAAAGGCTTCAATTTGCTAGGGAGCATAAAGATTGGACTGTGGAGCAATGGAAGAAGGTCATGTGGTCTGATGAGTCCAGATTTACCCTGTTCCAGAGTGATGGGCGCATCAGGGTAAGAAGAGAGGCAGATGAAGTGATGCACCCATCATGCCTAGTGCCTACTGTACAAGCCTGTGGGGGCAGTGCTATGATCTGGGGTTGCTGCAGTTGGTCAGGTCTAGGTTCAGCAACAGTATGTGCTCAAAGAATGAGGTCAGCTGACTACCTGAATATACTGAATGACCAGGTTATTCCATCAATGGATTTTTTCTTCCCTGATGGCACGGGCATATTCCAAGATGACAATGCCAGGATTCATCGGGCTCAAATTGTGAAAGACTGGTTCAGGGAGCATGAGACATCATTTTCACACATGGATTGGCCACCACAGAGTCCAGACCTTAACCCCATTGAGAATCTTTGGGATGTGCTGGAGAAGGCTTTGCGCAGCAGTCAGACTCTACCATCATCAATGCAAGATCTTGGTGAAAAATTAATGCAACACTGGATGGAAATAAATCTTGTGACATTGCAGAAGCTTATCGAAACAATGCCACAGCGAATGCGTGCCGTAATCAAAGCTAAAGGCGGTCCAACGAAATATTAGAGTGTATGACCTTTTTTTTTTGGTGGCGACTTTTTTTTTTTTGGCCAGGCAGTGTATCACCATAGTCTGAGACTGATAAAAAAAAAAGTTTCCTCAACAAGCATCTTTGTACAAAGCAGCAGAAAGGAGAGTCTGTTTCTATAAAAGAAAGCAGTTTTCATTGGTCGAGAAGTCACCAGCTTGGAAACATGATATTTAAAGGTTAACTTATCATCTATCCAAATACAACTACGGGCAAACTTTCCTTAAGTAGTCTAGTTGGGATGGGATCTAGGAGACAGGTGGATGGTTTGGATGAAGAAATTGTTGAGGTTAATTGTGGAAGGTCAATGAGAGAAAAGCAGTCTAGATATACATCTGAATCTGCAGCTACCTCTAAGGTTTCTGTGTTAGGGAAAAAATTAATATTGGTAGGGGGCATAAGTTGAGCAATTTTGTCTCTAATAGATGTAATTTTATCATTAAAGAAGCTCAAAAAGTTATTACTGTTGAGAGACAGAGGAATACATGGTTCTATAGAGCTATGACTCTGTCAGCCTTGCTACAGTGTTAAAAAGAAACCTGGGGTTGTTCTTGTTATCCTCTATTAATGATGAGTAATAGGCTGCTTTAGCATTGCAGAGGCCATTTCTATAGGTTTTTAAGACTATCTTGCCAGGTTAATCGACACTCTTCCAAATTGGTGGAACGCCATTTCCTTTCTAGTTTTCGTGATGTCTGCTTTAACTTACGCATTTCGGAATTATACCAAGGGTCTTGCTTTCTTTGTTTTATAAACTTCTTTTTCAGGGGCGCAATAGAATTAAGTATTGTACGCAAGGATCCTGCAGCATGATCGACAAGATGATCAATTTGGGAGAGATTAAATAAAGTGTTATCAGAAACATTTAGACATGACATTGAGTTAAGAGCTAAGGGAATCTTTTCCTTAAATGTAGCTACAGCACTTTCAGAAAGGCATCTAGTATAATAATTTTTAGGTATTGGTGTGTAGTCTGGTAGTAAGAATTCAAATGTTATTAAAAAATGATCCGATAAAACAGGATTTTGTGGATATACTATTAAATGATCAATTTCAATGCCATAGGCTAGAGCAAGGTCGAGAGTGTGGCTGAAACAGTGTGTGGGCTTATGTACGATCTGGCTGAAACCAATTGAGTCCAGTAATGAGATAAACGCAATGCTAAGGCTATCATTAGCGACGTCAACATGAATATTGAAATCTCCTACAATGATAACTTTGTCTGTTTTAAGGACTAAGCTTGATAAAAACTCTGAGAATTCAGTCAGAAATTCTGAATATGGACCAGGAGCTCAGTACACAACAACAAATATAACTGGCTGTAATGTTTTCCATTTCGGGTGTGAAATACTCAGAACAAGGCTTTCGAATGAGTTATAATTAAGTTTAGGTTTAGGATTGATAAATAAGGAGGAGTCATAAATAGCTGCGACTCCACCTCAAATCAATATGATAATCAGAAATACAGCCTTAGATGACAGAGATCTGATGTTTAAAAGTCCACATTTGATGTTTATATTTTGGTGTGGTTTCACACTGGTGGTTTTAATTTTTATTAGGTTTTTATGATTTGCTCCTTTTCTGTTAATTTTTGATATAAATGATTTGCATGGTCGGGGGACAGACGCCGTTTCTATGGGGTGTTGGGTGGGTAACTGCTCTAATGGAAGCGCAGAGAGGCGTGTAAGACTGCAACTCTGCGTCCTGGTCTCAACTCTGGGTTGTCACGGACTGGGCTGACTAATAAACTTGTCCAGATTACTAGAAATGAGAGCAGCTCCATCCAAAGTGGGATGAATGCCGTCTCTCCTAATAAGACCAGGTCTTCCCCAGAATGTCCGCCAATTATCTACAAAGCCCACATTATTATCTGGACACCACCTCGACAGCCAGCGGTTGAAGGATGACATGCGACTAAACATGTCATCACTGGTGGTGTTAGGTAGGGGCCCAGAGAAAACTACGGAGTTCGACATCATTTTAGCATATGTGCACACCGACTCAATGTTAATTTTGGTGACCTCCGATTGGCGTAATCGGGCATCATTTCCGCCGACGTGAATAACGATCTTACCATATCTACGTTTAGCCTTAGCCAGCAGTTTTAAATTTGACTCAATGTCGCCCGCTCTGGCCCCAGGGATGCATTTGACTGTGGTTGCTGGTGTCGCTAGTTTCACGTTTCGCACTATGGAGCTGCCAATTATCAGAGTTTGTTTCACAGCGGGTGTGTCACTGAGTGGGGAGAATCTATTGGAAACGTGAAGGGGTTGGTGGTGAGCCGTGGCCTTTGTTTTAGGGCTATGCTTCCTTCGGACAGTCACCCAGCCTCCGCTCGGGAGCTGCAGGGGGACGGCTAGCAGAAGCTACATTAGGTCGGTCCGCACCGGCTATTGGGGTCTGGGTAGCTGATGAACTTTCCATGGTGCGGAGCCGCGCTTCTGACTCACTAAGCCTCACCTACAGCACTACAAATAAACTACACTTATTACAAGTACCATTATCACTAAAGGAGGCAGGCGAATAGCTAAGCATGTGACACACCGAGCAAGAGAGAGCAGGAGAGTGAGAAGGGGAGAGAGGAAGCCATAGCTAGTTGCTATGCTAAAGGTAACGTTAGCTAACAAAGACGGAGAATGTGAAGACAGCTGTGTGATTAGCGATAAAGCTGCTGAAATGGGGTCGCAGCAAGTGCTTAAGCAGTACGAAAGTAGTTTGGAATTAAAAGAGGGTAATTTGTCGCTGAGATCAGAGTTTTAATGAAATATACTGGGCTAAGCCGGAGCTGCAAGTATCGACAGTATACAGCACAGCAACAGGAAACAGGAAATGACACAATACGCTTACCGTAGCACTTCAGCATGTGAGAACAACAATGAACAAAAGCATAACTGATTGAATGACTGAAGCATCAATGCAGCATCCTGTTTGTGAATAAGGACCACCAAATCGGATCAAGCAGATCTTACTCAGATGCATTATTAAGTCATTAAATCATAAGTGGACAACATCTTTAAAAACAAAGCAGTGAAATTCACTGTTTAAGGCACCATTCAGCAGTTGAGAGAGATGGGAAGCCAAAAAGAGAATATTTGAAATAGTTAGGTATCATTATCAATGGGAGATTCTAAGTTTTGATCTGAACCTAATTTTTACTCTCTATAACCTAGAGCATCAACCCCAAATGTCACAGGAAAAGCATCTGTATCACCTGGTTCTTTGGATGACCAGAAAAGGGGTTGATCTGGAGAAGGGAGGAGAAACAGGCTGGGTCTCAGGCTCTTGGGTCTCTCAGAGGGTCCCGCGCCGCTGATCTGTCTTTTCCTCTCGTCTGGAGTGCGTTGGAGCGGCATGCTCGGGCATTCTGGATCTCTTGTCTGCAGGCAGCAGGGTCGTACCATCTTCACAACACACCTCCACCTGGGTGGAGATGAAAGCAGCTGCCCTGGTTCTTCTAACTTTGGTTTTATTAGAAGATCAGGCATTTCAGAGTTCTTGTAGGTTTCTCTATTTTGAAATCTGAGTCTTTCTGTCTCTCGCAGAGGTCATCCTCAAGCACCATGTTCGTCCCGTTTGGTGCGGCTTGTGCTAAATTGACCTCTCTCTGTCAGGCAGAGAGTTGGCCTTCTGGCAGGACAGACCAGAGGCCTGTCCCACCCTCAAGCAGAGGGTCAGGCGTTGACCATCATGAGGCTGAAGAAGAGTCCTTTGAGCTGAAGAAGGACTGTACTGAAGACTGGGTACTGAACTGGAAACTAGAGCGTCTCTGTCCGAAGAATCTTCATCTCTGTGTCTCTGAAGACTGTGTAGAGTAGAGAAGCTCCTGGCTTCCCTTGCTTTGTAGTCCTCTGTAGAAAGGGGGCCGGGTTCTGGTCTCAGTGGCGCGAAACTTTACCACTCCTCCCTATAAATCTATCTTCCTAACTCTTTCCCTTGTTCCAAATTCTTTTTTAAAGGATTGATAAAGTTTTTTAAAATTTTAATGTTTCCCATGTTTAAATTTTGACCTTTCTCAGTTGTGAGAAGTCCCACATTAACACATTTAATTAACACTTTAAATAAACCAGGTTAAAAACTTATAAGAAGTAATATAAAAGATTGTCAGGTTTCAAATTATAAATGGTTTAATATTTACGACATCATATTATACGGGGTATGGGTATTCCTAAATACACCTCACTTAGGGTTTTTAGGCTAGAGGAATGTGTCTGTTTACTCTCCTGAGATGGTGAAGGGGGGGGGGGCCCCTGAAGAACACCACACACAAGACCAAGTGTCTTTAAGGGAGCTTTAACTTAAATTTGTCATTTGCGGGTATGACAAGTTTTCCAATTACCGTTGATACATTTACAACTCCCGTTGTTACCTTTTGAAAAAAGTCTAAACACATGATATTCATTGAAAGGGACAGGGACGGATTTCAGTTACCCTAATTATAAATCAGGTTAATGCCAATATAAAGAAAAAGGGAAAAAATAAAAAATGTTCCCCTAAAAGTATAAAAGAAAAGGACCACACTCATGGTTTAAAAATATCAAACATGAGGTTCAGGACATACAAAGTAAGCTTGTTATTTTTTTGAAAGGATGATGTTTTCATCAGCGTGTGCTTCCTGTTGTTTAGTTAGGCCAACGTTTTTTAGAAAGAAACTCTTATACTTTTCAAGGGGTTAGAGATATTGACAATATACCTTTAAATTGTCATGGCACAATGAGTTCCTTTGTCTTGTTCCCAGTCCAGGGGCGGGAAACTTGCCCTGGAATGTGGGAGTGGAGCGTCCATCAAAAATGTGATTAGGGGGCCACTGAGCAAAGTCTTGAGGGCTGGTCATGTCCGGGGGGCGGCTTTATTTCTCAAAGGCCCCAAATGAGCAACAGACCAAATTTTGGGTTTCTATGTAAATTTTTGGAAAGTTTTTTTTTTTTTTTTTTTTTTTTAATGGCTAAAGGGTTCAGCAAAGTTCTCTGTGTGGGATGGAAAATCCCCCTATGTCATCATTCAGGTTCTGGGGGACTCTATACCCTGTAGTCAGTTGTTTACAGCGTCTGACATGAAAAATAAGATAAAAAGAAAAATAAGAAAAGATAATTTATTAACCCGAAGGAAATTCTTGTGCCAGATAGCTCCAAAATTTCAGAACAATTAAAGATAACAACAATAGAGCATCAAATAAGCATCAAATAAATAAAGTATAAAAATAGGTTTAATAGTAGTTTGAAAAATAAACAGTGAAAATAGAATCCAGAGAAGAAAAGATACGTTAATAAAAGTAAAGTAATGGAAATTTACTGGGCGTAATTTTGGCATCTTTTGAGAGGTTGTATTGCCCAGATAAGGGAATGTAAGATAGCACATGTTTAAAATGAATTGTACCTGTATTAATAAAAATGATGATGTGGGGGGGGTGTTATCCTCTGCGGTCTGGGGTTTGACTCCTCCCTGCAGCTTTTTGCTGTGTTCTTTCCCCCCCTCTCCTCCCCCCGACCCTCCTCCACTGGCCGCCACTCAGCTGCCCTGCCCAACAATGCAAAAAGTCCAAAAAAAAACTTAAAAAAAAGGTGATGATTTTAACTTTTGGGTTTTTAAACAAGCAAGAAACAACAGAAGTGCTGGAAAAGCTTTTAAAGATGTATAAAAAATTCAGTACTTTATTAAATTAAGTTTTTATTTCATAAAGTCGTTTATTTCTATTGATCATTTTTTAAATTGCCAGAAAAAAACTTGTGATTTTTCATCAAATGCACATGATGTTTGAATCAGAAAAACAGAAGAGAATGAAAGTGAAAATAACCATGTCTGATTTGATGATTTTTCCAGACGGTCTGAGTCAGCAGCATGTTATTAATGTGTGTTGCATGAATAGGTGTGTGAATGTTGTGCTGAATTTGGTGATGTGTGTAGAAGGCTGACATTATGATGATCCACAATAACCAAGACAAAAACACTCTCTATTTTAGAGAAAGTTCATTTATTAGGACATAGTAAGTTGAGCTGCACATTTAAAAAAATCAACACATCGATTGGGTTTAAATGGTTTTTTTTCTTATCATTTTTTTTTTTCAAATTTAAGAAAATGCGGTTTTCAGAGATCAGTGTCTTCTCTGGGCTCAGTTTGAAGTCCAACCCCCCCCATCTGACAGAACTTGGACCTAGGGGAACAAGCTGAAGGATTCAGGGGTGAAGCTTCTGTCAGCTGGATAAGAGTCCCACTGTCACTGGAGACTCTGAGGTCCGTTCATGTTTTTTTTTTGTGTTTTTGGGGGGGTTTAAAAAATCAACTAGAAAACACAAAAAAGGGGTGCACCCAAAAATGCAGGCTTGAGCACTGGAGGCAGAGTTCAAAAAGTCATTTAATAATAACAGAAAAAAAATAGTAACAGAAACACAGGCTTACGTGAACCAAGAAGTGAAAATCCAAAATCCAAAAAGGAATTATAGCTGCTGCGCAGCAATGGTCAGGGCTGGGCAATTTTAGGCAAAATTAGGCAATTCTGAGCAACAAGCAGAGTGTAGGAAGATGAAAAAAAGGTGGCATTCTAATGTGCATTTTACATCAGTTGAGGCTTGAACTCACAATTTCTGGCACAAGAGACTCTGCATATTGACTGATAGCTAAGCCAAATAAACAGGGAAAAGAGACAAGGGATAACAGGGAAACGTGTTGATAAAGAGTATTTGTCTCTTCCCAAAACTCCCTGAATCATAATTATTTTAACCTTAGTAGTCTCTAATCCACATAGCATGATACCTGAACATAAGGCTTTCACATTTGAAAGTCCATCCTGCCTTAGCTGAGGCTCGAACTCACGACTTCTGATACTGAAGTCCATCTTTTATCTCACTGAGCTAATTGGCAAGTGACAGTTCATGTGTGGTTTCACAAATTGACTAAGCCAAGGATCAGGGTGCCAGGCAGCAGCCATCCATGCCATGGAAAAGCACATTTCAAAGTGAAAGTTCCAAAGCTGTAGTACATATAACATTGACATCGAGGTGGTAACAAACTATAAATATCTTGGTGTACACCTGGATAACAAGCTGGACTGGTCCCTTAACACAGATGCACTCTACAAAAAGGGGCAGAGCCGCCTCTTTTTCCTAAGGAAGCTCAGATCTCTAAACATCTGCAGTAAGATGCTGCAGATGTTTTATCACTCTATTGTGGCAAGTGTTTTATTTTATGCTGCAGTCTGCTGGGGAGGAAGTTTGGGAAAAAAGCAAGCAAGGAGGCTGGATAAGCTTGTGAAAAAGGCTGGCTCTGTGATCGGAGTAAGGATGGACTCTCTGGAGGAAGTTGTGGAGAGAGACACAATGAGGACGGTGGAGGCCATCCTAAACAATATGGATCATCCACTGCATAACACCTTGATGGACCAAAGAAATAATGGTGGTGGAAGGCTTCTCTCTCTTCGTTGTAGGACAGAGAGATACAGAAGATCTTTCATACCAACTGCCATCAGACTCTATAATTCTTATACAAATAGATGAGACTACAGACAAATGAATTTCCCCTTGGGGATCAATAAAGTATTTCGTATTCGTATTTTCGTATTTGTATTCGTGTCCTATTCGTATTCGTACATATGGTTGATTTGTTGTGAATTTTCAAAGTTTTGAAATTTAGAGGCTTGCTGTAGTGCCACCATCAGGACTATTGTCTTGTGTTTCCAGTTGAGGACATCTGGCATGGGACTGGACCTTTGTGAAAAGTTTGGGTAGATTTCTCATATGGAAATGTTGTACGAGCTGAGGCTTGAACTCACAACCTTCAACACCAAGAACCATCCTCTATCTCACTGAGCTAATTGGCAAATGTAAACACCACTTGTAGCTTCACAAATTGACTAAGACAGTCACCTGTGTGCAAGACAGCAGCTGATAGCATGTAAAGGCAGATTTCAAATGGCTGTCAAAAATTCAGTTATTGAGACAAAAATCCCAAAATACACAAATTGCATCTAGACAGCATGGAGATGTTGGTCATTAGTTTTTAACAATTATTTATTGGCTCCAAAAGTGAAAAACTGATGTTTAAAAATGACATTTTTGCATTGACTCCAGTTGTTCGCATGAGAGCGAAATTCAAAATGCTGTAAAAAATTCAGTTTTTGAGATAAAATTCTGATATTTTCCAAACATCATCTACCATGACTCCAAAATTTTGTCATTTTTTTTCATGAACATTGAAAATGTATTTAGCAAGAATTTGCAAGTATATGTTTATAATACCGTTTACAGTCAAACATTTTGATGCACTGTAGGCTCAATTTTCCATAAATCAAAAATCTGTGTGGATCGTTTGTGTAGGACAGTCTGAAGATGCTTTGTAGCAAGTTTGGTGTCAATTGAACAAAAATTGTGGGAGGAGATAGGTTTAATAAGTTTTACAGTTTTTGAAAAAAACAGAGTGATGGACTTCATAATTTGCAATAGGTTTAAATGTACAAACGTTTCTTCAGTATTGGGGCTACATTGTGGTGAAAGTTGTAAATCTGTAGCACATATGGTTGATTTGTTATGAATTTTCAAAATTTTGAACTTTAGAGGCTTGCTGTAGCGCCACCATCAGGACTATTGGCCTGTTTTTGCAGCTGAGGCAATCTGACATGGGACTGGACCTTTGTGCAAAGTTTGGTCATTTTTCGTGCATGGGAAGTAGGATTTCCTCGGAAGAAGAAGAAAGAAAGAAAGAAAGAAAGAAGAAGAACATGCAGGATTACAATAGGGTCCTGGCAGTTTAGGCTGCCCGGCCCCTAATAAATCCAACAAACACTGGTAGAAACACAGGGAAGGCACAGGTACTTACACCAAATTCAACACACAAACTGACACTGACACAGAGAAACACAGGGACTAAATAGACAGGAAACTAATCAGACACAGGTGGGCAAACAACAACAGGTGAAACACGTGACAATCAACAGGAGTGGGAAAAAGACAAAGACAGGAAGTAAAGACAACAAAGACACACAAGGGAAAACCAAGACTACAAAATAAAACAGGAAATGACCAACAAAAAGTTTAACCATGACATCTTGTACAGTGTATATCTACCAAAATGAAATCCACAAGAGAAGTTTTAAATTTCCTTCAGTTCTCTTGTTTTCTGGGTTTGTTTCAGCACAAATCACAACAGCTCTTTTTGAAAGTTTGTCAGTCTGAACAGTTTATCTGTGAATTTAGTCTGAAGTCAAACTGGATTCATGTTATTAAGGAAACTGTAGGATTTATCCTTCAATGTGCTGCCAAATTAAATCAACATTTATCATTTTTGTTCCATGTGAGACATCAATAAATCAAAAAAGTCAAACAAGTTCAACACATGTTCAGGAATGTCTTTTTATACAAAACCTTCACAACACAGTATTTTCATTCATTCATTCAACCTTTATTTTAACTTGGAAATACATTGAGGTAGAGACCTCAGTTGGTGTCGGACCAAGGTACCTTTTAACCGTTTGTTTTCTGGGAATAACTAACACAATCAGAAACAAAGAAACAAGTCTTTATTTCGTTTTTTCGTTTTTGGGCAAAATACAAAAAACAAAAAAACGGTTCGTTTTTTCGTTTTTTTGTTTTTGGCAAATATATTAAAAAACAGAAATTCAGCTCAATTTCTTGGACCCAGAAACAAGTCTTTATTTCGTTTTTTCGCTTTTGGGCAAAAAAACAAAAACAAAAAAACGGTTCGTTTTTTTCGTTTTTGGCAAAAAACAAATAAACGGAAATTCAGCTCAATTCCTTGTTTTCTGTTCTATAACCAAAAACAAATTTACCACTCCATGTTTCGTTTCATTGGTGGGCGGGCCCTCTGATTGGCAAGTGTGCTTCCTTTCACTGTACTCTTCAAAATAAAAGTTCTTCCGTTTGACACTGTCGACACAAAAATATTACTGTATATAGACACTACTACTGTAATAGACAGCAGACACTTTAGCTTTTAATAATTGATCATTATTGACTACTGTAGCCTTTTTTAAATTATGACAGCAAGTTGTCTTTGTGGCTTTTTTCTATTCAATATTTAAGTTTGCTGCGCATATAGCAGAATTAAACAGCGACTTTCCACGGTATTAAAAGGAGTGGTTGGGGGACTCTGGCGTGATAAATCAGCATTTAACCTTTTGTTTTGTGGCTGACTGCGTGGATTATATAATGCAACAACGTTTTATTTTAGCTATTGCCTGTTCAAGCAGCTGAGTGACCATAACGCATTATGTCTATTTTGAAGATGAAAACTCTTGGGCAGGGTGTACTATGACAGTCTGTCAACGGCACTGCACTAGTTATTGGAAAAATAAATGTCCCACATACGCCAAAAGTAGTTACCAAAAATGACCAGCAGATGTCGCACTGTGTGACATTTTCCCATGACGGGACCTAGAAAGACAGTGTCAGATTTTTTTTGTATTTACACTCACATATAGTATGCAAATATTAGCCTATATTTGACGAGGTCTACTACCTGTAGTTATCTATCCATTGTTGACTTTTCAAAGCATATTGACATTGAGAAAGCAAGTGGTCAGATGTGATTTGATGTGTTAGATTGTCTGAGGCTTACTGACCGCATCTGTGGCAGAGCGTGGGACTGACAGCTGTCAGTCTGTGACCGTCGCTGTCTGTGGTGCTAAAAGCTCAGGCTATGGAAAACGTGGGAATAGGCCTATCTCTCACATTCACGGACATTTGAATGCGTCAGAGATAATAAAGCGCAAAAACGATTTGCCTTTCTTTTTGTGTTTAGTAGCTACACCCCACTGGTTATATACTACTAAAAATTAGGTTGTAATTCAATTACCATTCATTTAAAGTGGTTCAACAAATGACTAATGATAATTAGATGTCCGCTCTCTGTCCATGGTGCTGAAATATGCGCCACAATAGATACAAAGAATGGTGCTTTCACTGCTCTAACCAAGTCAGGCATTACAAGCAGACATGAGGTATTATGATGTAAGAGACAGCCTTTAAAACAGTTTTTCAATAGCATAGTAGGTCCTTCTGGCTGGTTAAAGACGAAAGTGAAGTTTAACACAATATAGTACAATTACTCAAGTAGAAGTAAAATGACTATTTAAGAAACCTACTCAAGTAAAAGTAAGTAAGCTAAAATAAAACGTTGTTCATTATATAATCCACGCAGTCAGCCACAAAACAAAAGGTTAAATGCTGATTTATCACGCCAGAGTCCCCCAACCACTCCTTTTAATACCGTGGAAAGTCGCTGTTTAATTCTGCTATATGCGCAGCAAACTTAAATATTGAATAGAAAAAAGCCACAAAGACAACTTGCTGTCATCATTTAAAAAAGGCTACAGTAGTCAATAATGATCAATTATTAAAAGCTAAAGTGTCTGCTGTCTATTACAGTAGTAGTGTCTATATACAGTAATATTTTTGTGTTGACAGTGTCAAACGGAAGAACTTTTATTTTGAAGAGTACAGTGAAAGGAAGCACACTTGCCAATCAGAGGGCCCGCCCACCAATGAAACGAAACATGGAGTGGTAAATATGTTTTTGGTTATAGAACAGAAAACAAGGAATTGAGCTGAATTTCCGTTTATTTGTTTTTTGCCAAAAACGAAAAAAACGAACCGTTTTTTTGCTTTTGTTTTTTTTGGCCAAAAGCGAAAAAACGAAATAAAGACTTGTTTCTGGGTCCAAGAAATTGAGCTGAATTTCTGTTTTTTAATTTTTTTTGCCAAAAACAAAAAAAACGAAAAAACGAACCGTTTTTTTTGTTTTTTGTATTTTGCCCAAAAACGAAAAAACGAAATAAAGACTTGTTTCTTTGTTTCTGATTGTGTCAGTTATTCCCAGAAAACAAACGGTTAAAAGGTACCTTCGTCGTAGAGCGTCTGCACCATGTATGGAGGCTGTTAGTCCTCTGCAGCAGCTGCTGGTTTGACTCCTGCCTGCAGCTCTTTGCTGTGTCATCCCCTGTCCCTCTACCCCACGTCCTGTCTACTCCTCAGCTGTCCTGTCCAATAAAGGCAAAAAGACCAAAACATAACTTTAAAAAAATTAAAGGTGCATGTTTATTAACTGTTGGGTTAAATGTAGCAGAAACGGCAAAAGTGCTGGGACAGCTGTTAAACATGTTGGTAAAGTTCAGGACTTGATTTGATTAATTTTTATTTCATAAAGTCTGATTTATTTCATATTGATCATTTTGAAATTGTCCAGAAAACATCTGTGTGTATTTTTCATCAAATGACACATGATTGTTTGAATCAGAAGAAACAGAAGAGAATGAAAGTGAAAGTAACAACATGTCTGATTTGATGATTATTCCAGACTGGTCTGAGATCAGCAGCATGTTATTAGGGGCCGGGCAGCCTAAGCTGCCAGGACCCTATTTTAATCCTGCATGTTCTTCTTTCTTTCTTTCTTTCTTTCTTTCTTTCTTTCTTTCTTTCTTCTTCTTTCTTTCTTTCTTCTTTCTTCTTCTTCCGAGGAAAATCCTACTTCCCATGCACGAAAAATGACCAAACTTTGCACAAAGGTCCAGTCCCATGTCAGATTGCCTCAGCTGCAAAAACAGGCCAATAGTCCTGATGGTGGCGCTACAGCAAGCCTCTAAAGTTCAAAATTTTGAAAATTCATAACAAATCAACCATATGTGCTACAGATTTACAACTTTCACCCAAAATGTAGCCCCGATACTGAAGAAACTTTTGTACATTTAAACCTATTGCAAATTATGAAGTCCATCACTCTGTTTTTTTCAAAAACTGTAAAACTTATTAAACCTATCTCCTCCCACAATTTTTGCTCAATTGACACCAAACTTGCTACAGAGCATCTTCAGACTGTCCTACACAAACGATCCACACAGACTTTTGATTTATGGAAAATTGAGCCTACAGTGCATCAAAATGTTTGACTGTAAACGGTATTATAAACATATACTTGCAAATTCTTGCTAAATACATTTTCAATGTTCATGAAAAAAAAGACAAAAATTTGGAGTCATGGTAGATGATGTTTGGAAAATATCAGAATTTTATCTCAAAAACTGAATTTTTTACAGCATTTTGAATTCCACTCTCATGCCAACAATTGGAGTCAATGCAAAAATGGCATTTTTAAACATCAGTTTTTCACTTTTGGAGCCAATAAATCATTGTTAAAAACTAATGACCAACATCTCCATGCTGTCTAGATGCAATTTGTGTATTTTGGGATTTTTGTCTCGATAACTGAATTTTTGACAGCCATTTGAAATCTGCCTTTACATGCTAACAGCTGCTGTCTTGCACACAGGTGACTGGCTTAGTCAATTTGTGAAGCTACAAGTGGTGTTTACATTTGCCAATTAGCTCAGTGAGATAGAGGATGGTTCTTGGTGTTGAAGGTTGTGAGTTCAAGCCTCAGCTTGTACAACATTTCCATATGAGAAATCTACCCAAACTTTTCACAAAGGTCCAGTCCCATGCCAGATGTCCTCAACTGGAAACACAAGACAATAGTCCTGATGGTGGCGCTACAGCAAGCCTCTAAATTTCAAAACTTTGAAAATTCACAACAAATCAACCATATGTGCTACAGCTTTGGAACTTTCACTTTGAAATGTGCTTTTCCATGGCATGGATGGCTGCTGCCTGGCAACCCTGATGCTTGGCTTAGTCAATTTGTGAAGCCACACATGAACTGTCACTTGCCAATTAGCTCAGTGAGATAAAAGATGGACTTCAGTATCAGAAGTCGTGAGTTCGAGCCTCAGCTAAGGCAGGATGGACTTTCAAATGTGAAAGCCTTATGTTCAGGTATCATGCTATGTGGATTAGAGACTGTTAAGATTTAAGTAATTATGATTCAGGGAGTTTTGGGAAGAGACAAATACTCTTTATCAACACGTTTCCCTGTTATCCCTTGTCTCTTTTCTCTGTTTATTTGGCTTAGCTATCAGTCAATATGCAGAGTCTCTTGTGCCAGAAATTGTGAGTTCAAGCCTCAACTGATGTAAAATGCACATTAGAATGCCACCTTTTTTTCATCTTCCTACACTCTGCTTGTTGCTCAGAATTGCCTAATTTTGCCTAAAATTGCCCGGCCCCGACCATTGCTGCGCAGCAGCTATAATTAATGTGTGTTGACATGAATAGGTGTGTGAATGTTGTGCTGACATTTGGATGATGTGTGTAGAAGGCTGACATTATGATGATCCACAATAACACAATGACAAAGTCACTCTGCTCATTTTAGAGAAAAGTTCATTGATTAGGACATAGTAATGTTGAGCTGCACATTTAAAACCTCAACACATCTGATTGGATTATAAATGGATTTTTATCTTCATCATTTATTCTTTATTCAGATTGAGGGGCTGCAGTTTGTCAGAGATCAGCTGTGCTTCTCTGGTCTCAGCTCTGAAGTCCAACCCCTCCCATCTGACAGAACTGGACCTGAACTGCAACTACGACCTGCAGGATTCAGGAGTGAAGCTTCTGTCAGCTGGACTGGAGAGTCCACACTGTGGACTGAAGACTCTGAGGTCAGTTCATGTATTTTGCTCTTGTACAGTGTATATCTACCAAAATGAAATCCACAAGAGAAGTTTTAAATTTCCTTCAGTTCTCTTGTTTTCTGGGTTTGTTTCAGCACAAATCACAACAGCTCTTTTTGAAAGTTTGTCAGTCTGAACAGTTTATCTGTGAATTTAGTCTGAAGTCAAAGTGGATTCTTGTTATTAAGGAAACTGTAGGATTTATCCTTCAATGTGCTGCCAAATTAAATCAACATTTATCATTTTTGTTCCATGTGAGACATCAATAAATCAAAAAAGTCAAACAAGTTCAACACATGTTCAGGAATGTCTTTTTATACAAAACCTTCACAACACAGTATTTTACTGGAACTGATACATAAACACACCACACACAACACACACACACACACACACACACACACAACACACACACACACACACACACACACACACACACACACACACCACACACACAGTGTGTGAAGCATATTTCCAAAGTCAGGTGTTTGAAGTTTGGTGTCTGATGTGTCACCAACGACAGGCGACACTTCAACATGTGATGATGCTTCCTGTCAGAAAATGATGTCACTTTGTGTTGTGACTCGACCAGTAAACAGGAGCATAAATAATAAGGTAGCAGCTTCCATTTAAGATGAAGACAACATTCATGTCAGTCTGCTCACTTCTAAAGATGATGAGGATGAAGCTCACAGTCAGTCAGCTGTGTGTTGATGAAGATGACAGTGGTGATGAAGATAGTCCACATCTGTGCTTTGAAATGAGAGCAGCAGAAGTGCTGGGACAGCTGTTAAACATGTTGCTAAAGTTCAGGACTTGATTTGATTAATTTTTATTTCATAAAGTCTGATTTATTTCATATTGATCATTTTGAAATTGTCCAGAAAACATCTGTGTGTATTTTTCATCAAATGACACATGATTGTTTGAATCAGAAGAAACAGAAGAGAATGAAAGTGAAAGTAACAACATGTCTGATTTGATGATTATTCCAGACTGGTCTGAGATCAGCAGCATGTTATTAATGTGTGTTGACATGAATAGGTGTGTGAATGTTGTGCTGACATTTGGATGATGTGTGTAGAAGGCTGACATTATGATGATCCACAATAACACAATGACAAAGTCACTCTGCTCATTTTAGAGAAAAGTTCATTGATTAGGACATAGTAATGTTGAGCTGCACATTTAAAACCTCAACACATCTGATTGGATTATAAATGGATTTTTATCTTCATCATTTATTCTTTATTCAGATTGATGAGCTGCAGTTTGTCAGAGATCAGCTGTGCTTCTCTGGTCTCAGCTCTGAAGTCCAACCCCTCCCATCTGACAGAACTGGACCTGAGCTTCAACGACCTGAAGGATTCAGATGTGAAGCTGCTGTGTGATCTTGTGGAGAGTCCACACTGTCGACTGGAGACTGTGAGGTCAGTAGAGGGGCGGAGTCAGTCCATGCTGGTTTCAGCAGTATTGAAGTAAACACAGTTTGAATCAAAGTAAAGATCCAGTATTTCCTGTTTTCCTCAGTGAAGCTGTGAGAGGAAACGGTGACAGGCTTCAGGATCTCAAAGTGTTTGTTTCAACACTAAACAATTGATCAGTTCATCTTTGTGACAGCTCTCAGATCAGTCTGACTGAAGCCTGCAAATCACTGGCTCTTATTTCATAGAACCATGGTTACATTTAGTAACCATGTGGTCTTTGTACAGACCAGAACCTGCTGAAGTCCAGTAACCACAGCTGATGATTTGTCTTCAGTCTTTGTATGAACATGTAGGACCTTTAACTTCATAAATATATATATCTGTCCATGTGTCTTTTGTTTTGTCCAAATATTTTGAATATTCACATGTTTATCATGTTAATATTTCAAAAATAGATGAAATATTCAAAGTGAGACTCTGGTTTTTAACAGCTTTGAACTCTAACAGCAGTAAATCCATCATTAAAGTGAGCAGTGAACGTCTCTGTGTTTCTGCAGTCATGATGCGTTCAGGGACTCTCAGCAGGTTATTTCCACTGTGTACTTGAGTGAAATCTGCAGAGTCAACAGACCTGATGGTCTGTGAGCTTCCAGCTCAGTGTGTTGACTCCAACACGTTAACATGAGAGCTGAAAGGAAGCAGCTCCGCTCCACAGCCGCTCCACTTGTGCTCTGAACAGGACTGAAGTCCTGCTGCTCTTTATACTGGATGTGATGAAGAAGAGTCTCTGTAAACACTGATTTATGACTCCTGCTGTCTGTCTGCTTCTCTCATCAGATGGGAGTCATGGTGATCTAAGTCAGAGTGGTTGATGATGAAGGAGTTTGTGTTGAGAGGATCAGCTGTGTCCTGATGATCCACAGAGGTTGAAGCAGCAGCAGCTTGTGTGTGGAGAGGCTCTGACTGGGCCGTGTTACTGGAGGTGGAGTGGAGAGGAGAGCTTCATCCAGCACTGACTGACAGAGGAATCACAACCAGTGGAGACGACTGTCAGTGCTGCAGTCTGACCTGCTCTGAGATCCACCTCCACATGTTGGGGCCCTGGGTACTTAGTTCCACTGTTCCCCTCATTACTGCGCCCCTGGATTCCACAATAATAGAACCAAATGAAAGACTGTGTTCATCCAGTCCCAACATACATTTAGAACTGTGGAGAACAGAGCAGGAATTATAGCACAGCCAAACAGTCAGTGCTGTGGCTGCCCCGGAGTGTGGCTGTAATGCTCCTTCTAAAATTAACTCCCCACACCACCAGTTTGACACGTCCTGTTCTCAACTGGACCTTAAAGTTCAAAGAAAACTACAGCAGCAAATAAACAAACTCACGTTTCCCAGCGTCTCCGTCATCACACTGGACATCAACAGAAGCTCGAGTCTCCCACTGCCTCAAATATATGTCAACATTAACAGCTAACCTGCTAGCTAACATTAGCTAACCATTAACGTTACTGCAAACAGCGTATATGGACCTGACTGTCTGTCTGAGCCTGTAGACATGTGAGCTGAATGCAGTCGTGTCTTCCAGTCTCCTGATGCTTTTGTTTTTATTCTGAGAATCAAAACAGTCACATGATCAACTTAACTTCCTGTGGCTTCAACAAATATGAACTCTGCTGTTTGTGTTTTTTATAAACTATTTGTACATTACAGATAAAAGTGGAGCAGCTATTTGTCACTTGTGTAGTTTGAGGTTCAACATGCTGAGTCATGATAATCATGAGATAATGATGACTTAACAAGGTGGTAACGACTCAGCGTGAAGCTTCACTCTGCCATGGAAGATGGTTTTCATTTGCTGTCTTTATGTTGCAGACGCCTTGTTTTGAAATCAATCACACATACGGTGGATTTGCTCCACGTGTGGCTGATCAGGCAGAAAGTTTTCAATGTAAAGTTTGACGAGTGAAAACATTTTGATGCTCATATTTCCTGCAGCATCAGTGAATCACAGTTTGATGTGTGAGCCTGCTGCTTTTCACATGACAGGATCAACACAGACACATAAAGTCGACCTGTGGAGCTTTTTCCCCTCAGAAATCAGTGTTGAAGCACTTGTTCATGTTGTGGAGCTCCTGCTGGAGCTGCTTTCTGCCACCAGATGGCACCGTTTCCTCTGAACTGCTGATGTGAACGCTTCCTGTCTTCATTTGGCAAAAATTCAACGTCCTCATCATTTAGTTCAACTGGATTTAAAATGTTCAACTGGCTTTGAAATTCAACTCAGCACACAAGTTAAAACATGAAACCCTGATTTAATCAAACTGGAGGAATTTAAATAACCACTGATGATGATGATGATGATGATGATGATGATGATGATGATGATGATGATGATGTATTTGTTCTTTCTATTTCTTCTCATATTTTCCATTTATTGCTGTTTTTTATATGAATATATTGCTGGTATATATTGTAGAATAAGGCCCATATTTACTGGTGAACTTGCTGTTGTATATATTTAGTTATTATTGTTCTATGATCTCTTTTATATTTTGTAGTAGAATGTAGATATTTTGACAGACTTGTTCTTTTTCTATTCTTGTCATTTCTCTCTGCTTCTATATGTTTGTATTGTTGAATGGGAGCACCTGTAACGTCACCAGTTTCCCCCCCGAGGATCAATAAAGTATTTGTGATTGTGATTGTGAGCTACTTTGTTCTGGCAGGTTTCAAACCTGTGACATGAACACGACTAACATCCATCAACATAAATATGAAGTTGAGCTGTGAATTAGGAAGATTTGACATTTGATGAACGTCTTCAAATCCACTTTTCTCCTCATGTTTCCCCTGAAGGAGCTTTAAGGGTGAAAAAGTGCTGCAGCTGGATTCAAGTCAAACATCAAAGCACCATCTTGTGTTTTCTTTATTTCCACTGGTGGAAAGTATCCGAGTACATTTACTCCAGTACTGTACTGAGTACATCCACTTGATGCTCCTGTTTACTTCTAATAGATTTCAGAAGGAAATCTTCAACTTTTGACTCCACTACATTTATTTAACAGCTGTAGTTACTGCTTACTCTTCACATTCATATTTTAAATACAAAACATGTCATCAGTTTATCAAATATGAAGCTTTAGTTTAGATCAAACTAACCAACAGTGTTAATAAGCAGTTAAAATGAGCTCCACCTCACTTTCACCAGTCTGTGAGCCACATGTGGCTCCGGAGCCGCAGGTTGGACACCCCTGGATTGTGGTAAAGAACGTAGTGACGTCACTTGCAGAGGTGGTGACTTAAAGCTCCTACAGTGAGTTTATAACAGGTTATAAACAGTCTCAGTTTCATCCTGATGCCTCTATATGACCTACAGAAGTTGGGCGTCCGGCTTCAAAACATCCTCTCTTAAAGCTCCAGGCGAGCAGAGGAGGCAAAAGTCCACACAGTCTTTACTCAAGTACAAGTACAGATACTCGAGTAAAAAAAAGACTCTGGTAAAAGTAGAAGTACTGATTCAACTTGTTTACTGCAGTAAAAGTGAAAAAGACAACGATCAATGTGAAAATGTGAACACAGGCTGCTTTCATGTGATTTAAGGAGAATCTGAGCTGCTGGCAGACATTAAGAAGAACTTTATAGAAACAGACAATCTTCTCTCTGATGCTCTCCTTAACTTATGGAGCTCATATAGAGCAGTCGTTCACAAACACTGGCTCGTGACCCACAGGTGGGTCGCAGGACATTTTATTTGGGTCCCCTACAAAATAAAAGACTGTAGAAGAAATTCTGCAAAATGTCAGATTTATATCTGCAGTCCATCTTTTATAAAGCATTTAAAATGTGTCCATTGTTTTACTGATGAGAGGAAAAAACAAGAGCCTGTTAATTCCACCTAAATGTTCTTATTTTGTCTCATTTATGAAGCAGCTAAAATGTTCTACACTGTAAAAACCACAACATTTCAAGGCCACTTACTTCAATAGATTTTTGAGTTTTGAGCCCAACTCAAACTCTAAAGTTTTAAAGAAGTTTTTACCAGCTAATAATGTTTTGTTGAGATAATTTACTTTTCTTCTTTAGACAAAACTTGAATCTTTGAGTTTTAGAAACCCACAAAAATTGTTAGTTTCCTTGATGAGAGGAAATAAAAAGATTGAGACGGCCTGTTAACTCAGCCTAAATGCATTTATTTTTTATTTCTAAAGTATTTCATGTGTATATGCATGTGTCAAGATAATATATGGCTGATGTGGAAATGGCAGTAACAATGGTCAGGAACGTTCATTAATGCCCAAATTAACTCTCCCAACATTTATTAATAAGGTCTGTTGTGAACTGGGTCACGATGGTTTGTCATTTTTAAAAAGCAGGTCCCCAGAAAAAAAAACAGTCAGTGAAAGAGTGATATAGAGGCATCAGTATTAAAGTGAGAGTGTTTATAAGCAGTTATAAAGTGAGTGTAGGAGCTGTTGAATGATCCTAGGAGCTATGTTGTCTGGGGCTTATTGCCCCTGGTAGGGTCTCCCAAGGCAAACAGGTCCTAGGTGACGGGTCAGACTAAGAGCGGTTCCAAAGCCCCTGATGATAGATGAACACACGAGGAAGCTTACGTCGCCCGGATTGGCGTCACCGGGGCCCCACCCTGGAGCCAGGCCTGGGGTTGGGGCTCGCAGGCGAGCGCCTGGTGGCCGGGTCTGTGCCCACGGGACCCGGCCGGGCACAGCCCGAAGGAGCGACGTGGGCCCGCCTTCCCGTAGGCCCATCACCCGCGGGAGGGTTCAGAAGGGGCCGATGCATTGTGGTTTGGGTGACGGTCGTGGGCGGGGGTCCCGACGGCCCAATCCCTGGACACAGAATCTGGCTATGGGGACATGGAATGTCACCTCGCTGAGGGGAAAGGAGCCTGAGCTAGTGCAGGAGGTTGAGCGGTACCGGCTAGAGATAGTCGGGCTCACCTCCACGCACAGTCTGGGCTCTGGAACCCAACTCCTTGAGAGAGGTTGGACTCTCTTCCACTCTGGAGTTGCCCGCGGTGAGAGGCGGCAGGCTGGTGTGGGCTTGCTTATAGCTCCCCACCTTAGCCGCCATGTGTTGGAGTTTTCCCCGGTGAACGAGAGGGTCGTTGCCCTGCGCCTTCGGGTTGGGGGCAGGTGCCTCACTGTCATTTCGGCTTATGGGCCGAATGGCAGTGTAGAGTACCCGGCCTTCTTGGAGTCCTTGGGAGGGGTGCTGGAAAGTGCCCCGACTGGGGACTCCATCGTTCTACTGGGGGACTTCAACGCTCACGTGGGCAATGACAGTGTTACCTGGAGGGGCGTGACTGGGAGGAACGGCCTCCCCGATCTGAACCCGAGTGGTGTTTTGTTATTGGACTTCTGTGCTAGTCACGGTTTGTCCATAACAAACACCATGTTCAAGCATAAGGGTGTCCATCAGTGCACGTGGCACGAGGACACCCGAGGCCGGAGATCAATGATCGACTTTGTGGTCGTGTCATCTGATCTTCGGCCTTATGTCTTGGACACTCGGGTGAAGAGAGGGGCTGAGCTGTCAACTGATCACCACCTGGTGGTGAGTTGGATCCGCTGGCGGAGGAGGAAGCTGGACAGACTTGGCAGGCCCAAACGTGTTGTGAGGGTCTGCTGGGAACGTCTGGCGGAACCCTCTGTCAGAGGGGTTTTCAACTCCCACCTCCGGGAGAGCTTTGACCAGATCCCGAGGGAGGCTGGAGACATTGAGTCCGAATGGACCATGTTTTCCGCCTCCATTGTTGACGCGGCCGTTCGGAGCTGTGGCCGTAAGGTCTCCGGTGCCTGCCGCGGCGGCAATCCCCGAACCCGGTGGTGGACACCGGAAGTAAGGGATGCCGTCAAGCTGAAGAAGGAGTCCTATCGAGCTTGTTTGGCTCGTGGGACTCCTGAGGCAGCTGACAGGTACTGGCAGGCCAAGCGTGCTGCAGCCCGGGCGGTTGCGGAAGCAAAAACTCGGGTATGGGAAAAGTTCGGGGAGGCCATGGAGGAGGATTACCGGTCGGCCTCGAAGAGATTCTGGCAAACCGTCCGGCGCCTCAGAAGGGGGAAGCAGTACCCTGCCAACACTGTTTACAGTGGAGGTGGGGAGCTGTTGACTTCAACTGGGGATATTGTCGGGCGGTGGAAGGAATACTTCGAGGATCTCCTCAATCCCACTGTCACGCCTTCTGTAGAGGAAGCAGAGGCTGGGGACCCAGAGGTTGATGCATCCATCACTCAGGCTGAAGTCACCGAGGTAGTTCGGAAGCTCCTCGGTGGCAAGGCACCGGGGGTGGATGAGATCCGCCCTGAGTACCTTAAGTCTCTGGATGTTGCAGGGCTGTCTTGGTTGACACGCCTCTGCAGCATCGCGTGGCAGTTGGGGACAGTGCCTCTGGACTGGCAGACCGGGGTGGTGGTCCCTCTATTTAAGAAGGGGGACCGGAGGGTGTGCTCCAACTATAGGGGGATCACACTCCTCAGCCTCCCTGGTAAAGTCTATTCCAGGGTACTGGAGAGGAGAATTCGGCCGATAGTCGAACCTCGGATTCAGGAGGAACAATGCGGTTTTCGTCCTGGTCGTGGAACATTGGACCAGCTCTATACCCTCCGCAGGGTGCTTGAGGGTTCATGGGAGTTTGCCCAACCAGTTCACATGTGTTTTGTGGACTTGGAGAAGGCATTCGACCGTGTCCCTCGTGGCATTCTGTGGGAGGTGCTTCGGGAGTATGGAGTCCGGGGCCCTTTGCTAAGGGCTGTGCGGTCTCTGTATGACCGGAGCAGGAGCTTGGTTCGCATTGCCGGCAGTAAGTCAGACTTGTTCCCGGTGCATGTTGGACTCCGGCAGGGCTGCCCTTTGTCACCGGTTCTGTTCATTATTTTTATGGACAGAATTTCTAGGTGCAGCCAGGGGCCGGAGGGAGTCCGGTTCGGGGACCACGGGATCTCATCTCTGCTTTTTGCGGATGATGTTGTCCTGTTGGCTCCCTCGAATCAGGACCTTCAGCATGTGCTGGGGCGGTTTGCAGCCGAGTGCGAAGCGGCTGGGATGAGAATTAGCACCTCCAAGTCCGAGGCCATGGTGCTCGACCGGAAAAAGGTGGTTTGCTCCCTCCGGGTTGGAGGAGAGCTCCTGCCTCAAGTGGAGGAGTTCAAGTATCTTGGGGTCTTGTTCACGAGTGAGGGGAGGATGGAGCGTGAGATTGACAGGCGGATCGGTGCAGCGGCAGCAGTAATGCAGTCATTGTACCGGTCTGTCGTGGTGAAGAAGGAGCTGAGCCGAAAGGCGAAGCTCTCGATTTACCGGTCAATCTACGTTCCTACCCTCACCTATGGTCATGAACTTTGGGTCATGACCGAAAGAACGAGATCTCGGATACAAGCGGCCGAAATGAGTTTCCTCCGCAGGGTGGCGGGGCGCTCCCTTAGAGATAGGGTGAGGAGCTCTGTCACCCGGGAGGAGCTCAGAGTAGAGCCGCTGCTCCTCCACATCGAGAGGAGCCAGCTGAGGTGGCTCGGGCATCTATACCGGATGCCTCCTGGACGCCTTCCTGGGAGGGTGTTCCGGGCATGTCCCACCGGGAGGAGGCCCCGGGGAAGACCCAGGACACGCTGGAGGGACTATGTCACTCGGCTGGCCTGGGAACGCCTCGGGATTCCCCCGGAAGAGCTGGAGGAAGTGTCTGGGGAGGGAAGTCTGGGTATCCCTGCTTAGACTGCTGCCCCCGCGACCCGGACTCGGATAAGCGGAAGAAGATGGATGGATGGATGGTGTAGGAGCTTTAACAAGTGTTGATTTCCTGTTAGTGGACTACACGTCATCAGGAAAACATTCCTACACTAGATGTCTTTGTGGACGTGCTGCAGCTCAATTTAAGGAAGTGATTCCATGTGCATTTAATTCAGTGTCATGTGTTGATCTAACAGAGGAGCGGTCTGCTAACTTTAGTCCGTCTCAGATGGATCATGTTGTTGATGGTGCTGCAGGCTCACTGTGAAGGACAATCCACTCTATTTCCCCTGGGAAAAAAAAGAAGAGAATAAAACATAGAAGGTCAGCTCCATGGTAGAACCCCCCAATCTGTCAAGAACAACCACAGTCTGGTTCTGCTGCAGGGTTCTGTCTGTTAAAAGAACCTTTTTCATCACTACTGTGGCCTCAGTGCTTGCTCCTGGTGGGAACTGTTGGCTCTCTATAAATAATATTAGAAATAGCTCGAGTTGACACATTTGACCAAAGGGACAAAAACTAAAGACATTTACTGTCTATTTTTATCTGCATTTAATAGTAAGTGAATGATGAATGATAGAAAGGCAGCATTAAACAGCACAGAGACTTTAGTATGTGTGTAAAATGTGCTGACATGAACAGTGATGAGCAGCAGGACAGCAGAGACAGAAGACAACATGAGTTTGGATGTGATGGACTGATGTGTCCATCTGGACTGTAGCTCCCTCTAGTGGTTCCTTTCAGTCATTGTGTCCAAACTCAGGCAGAAGCAACAAAAAACACACACGACTACAAGTTTACCAAGTAAACAAATGTGAACATTGAGGAGGAGAAATGTTGTCATGATGTGTCGACTGTTTGATAAATGGAAACCCACAATCTTTTCAGTCAGGATTATGTCATGTTATGTTATGTTATGTTATGTATTTATTGACCTAATGTATGTTCACTCCTGTCATTACAGCCCAGTGTGAGGGTCTTTGCTGTCATTTACAGTTGTGTTAGTTTCTCTCCTCTGCTCTGCTCTGTGTTTCACTCAGTTCGGGGCTCAGCTCCTCCACACCAATGATGTGCACCAGGATGTGAGGGGATCATACAATCACTTGCTTGTGTGTGTGATCAATGGACCTGGAGTTTGTCCGCAGCTCATCTTGTAAACTGCTGGAAAGATCAGCTTTATTCTTTGTGCACATTCATGGCTGTATGCAGAAGGACCCTGTGATTCATATTATTTGTAAAAACCTTTTTTATGGCTTCACACCAGAGACGACCGTGGCCACAGGCATTGTGTTTTCAGGTCATCTCATTCTTGTGAGCGTGATATCTCAAGAACACCTTGAGGGAATGTCTTCAGACTTGACACAAATGACGAGTTGGACTCAATGATTTGGTGGTCAAAGGTCACGGTGACCTCACTAAACACATTTGTGGCTATAACTCAAGAATTCATTTGCTAATTATAACAACACTTTAGAGAAATTGTCTAATAGGATGAAATGATGAGGTGATGACATTTTATATCCAAAAGGTCAAAGGTCAACTTCACTGTGACATCATAATGTTCAGCTCTCCATCAGTCCTCTGTAAATATAGTCTAGATCGAAAGACAGCATGTTTTTGATAAATTCTTTCAAAGTTACAGGTTACTATAGTGGTAAGTTCCATATTTAATTCCTTCAAACTTTTCACTGGAGATAAACAACTGTGAGGCAGTAATTCTACTCTCTTTTATAAGACCTGCCTCTCTAGTAGGAACAGAATTAAAGAATCAAAGAAGTTTCACTCCTGCATATCGTGCATAATGTGCACACATTCTCCCTAACCCTAACCCAACCCATTTATGACTAATCTGTTATATGTATATTGAGTGAACTAGAAAAACAAAGAGTGGACCCAAGAATGCAGACTGGAACACTGGTGGCAGAGTTCAAATGGTGATTTAATAACAAATAAAAAGTAACACAGGCACAGGCTTACTTCTCAGCAGTAATGGTCCAGAAAACAAGGCGGAAATCCAAAACAGCGAAAATCCAAAAAAACACCGAGGGAACACATACAGAAGTCCACAGACACGAAGGAAATACTCACAGGACTCAGGAACTGAACCATAAACAACACAACACACGAACTGACACAGACAGAGAGAAAACCAGGGACTTTGTAGACAGAACTAAGGTTTTGGAAACATTTACACAATTTTTAAATTTAAAATGACACTTTTCTGGCAATATTTTGCACAGATTGTTGTTTTACCTGAATTTTGACCAAATATTTAGTTTGATGGATTTTGTCTTTGTAGGTCAGTGTACTCACCAGTGTTTGACAGAGAAGAACCTGGATTCAATCAAACCTTCACTTTGATTGGAAGAAAGGTGCAGAGTTTTGCTCTTCCTCTCAGTGTAGCTCTGTTTCATTGACGAGGTGTTGATCCTTGACCTCCATGTATTCAAAGATTAGTGACATGTTTGTTTTCAGTACCATTGTGAGCCCATATTTACTGTCAGTTCCACCAAAACCTCACAAATATCAATGATAAATCATATTCGACACATTCAGTATTGGTTTGTTTATGTTTTGGACTTTTATTGCATATTTGTTGGTTATTGTGAGCAGCTGAAGAGAGACAGGAAAAGGAAGAGAGAGATGGTGGATGACACAGAAAAAGGCTGGGCTGGAATCAATACATTTTCTACCTAAAACTTTTCATTCTACCTGCATATAATTCCTCACAAATCCTCAGTGGATCTACTCACAACAAGATGTTTTTAAACAGCCCTGCTAATCCTGAAACAGAAAAGGTGCAAATATTTCCATATGTGAAGGTAATAAGAGGGTTTAGGAGGCAGATAAATGAATGTAGTAACTGAGATGGTTAATGGTAAATATATGTTATTAAATATATGAGTATTTATTTATTTTTACTGTGATATTGGAGCTGAGTCTTAGTTTTTGTTTGTATTTTCTTTTTAAGACAAGTGCTACAACATGAAAAACATCTCAGAGTGGGCAGAGAGGCAGAGCTGACTTGGTTAGATATTAGTTATAGATAAATACATTGATACTGGAAATATGTTATATCTTTATGCAAAATGGCACATTCATCTTTTTAAAATTTGCTCTGGGGAAGTAAAATAGCAACGTCATTTCTGGTTACCTGGAAAGGAAACAGAAAAAGGGGAAATAAAATATATGCTGTTTTACTACATGAACAGGAAAAGAAGGTGGGAGGAGATAAATCAGACAGACTTGATTTAGGCAGCATGGAGGAGGACAAGGAAAGGAAAGTTACTGATTTTGGAATGAGATAAAAAAAAAAAAAAACTGAAAAACACACTAGAAGCTCATTAGTGATGTGACGTGACTGAATACTTACACTTAGATTTCATTGTTCTCTTGTATTCATGTGATCTGCTTCAGCATCAGACTGTGTAGTTATTTATTAAGAGCATGTCCTCATGTGTCCACAGGCTGCAGTTTGTTATGAACTCCACTAGAGGACGTCCTCAGATGTCACTTATTCTCTACAAACTAGTAGCTCTGGTTTAATGTTCATATCAGCTGCTCAAACACAACTCCAGCCTTAAATAACACTACATCATCTCACACCACCAACTGTCTCAGATGTGATGGAGTATTGGAGCTCGTCTCACATCTGAGAACAAGAAACTAGAAAAACAACACACCACACATGACCAAAACATATACATTCATTATATTAAATGATCATGAATCTTTCTGTGGAAAATCAAATAGTTGTTCTACTCAGTGTGACTGACAGGAGAGATGATCAGAGGGGCAGAGTTTTTACCACCATCATTATTACAAGGACAGAAGAGTGGGTAGAGTTTCTCAGTGAAGGAGCAGCCAGTAAAGGAGTAGATAACAGCTGCAGCATCAATGTCATAAAAGGAGACCAGACCCTCCTCATAATCCACAAACACCCCCACCTTCTCAGGCTGAGACCTCAGTGAGACATCATGGTCAGCAAGAGCTTTGTACTCATTTTCATTCCTCAACCACATCGTCCAGTAACCCTTCTGAGGAGTCGCTATGATTTGTCCCTTCCTGTTGATCGATTCTCTGGCCACTCCCAAATCCCACTTAGTCTTCCCTTCAACCTGAACTTCGTAGTAAAATCTTCCAGAGGAGAAACTCTGTTTTGCTAATACACAAGGAGATGTATCAAATTCTCTGGATTGTCTGGGAGATTCTTCCATTCATCACCATGTTTAACTTGTTTTCCATCATCAGACAGGATGAGATATGGATTTGCTGTATCAGGATCAAGTGTCACATCCACTGCATACTGCTGGACCCTCTTCAGCTCGGCCTCAAACAGCTTCTTCATCTGTTTACTGAGCGTCTCCTCCAGCTGATTCACAGCTCTCACCACAGTCCCCTCATATGAAGGTGGATGGACACTGACTTCTGTCCAGTCCCTGGTGGGTGGAGCACCTTTCAGTGATGGGAAGCTTTGGAGGAGGTGGAGGTGGTCTTCAGAGTGTGAGAGCTGCTCCAGTTCAGTGCTTCTCTTCTTCAGCTCAGAGATTTCCTGTTCCAGCTCTTTGATGAAGCCTTCAGCCTGTTTCTCTGTCTTTCTCTGCTTCTCTTTGATCGTGTCAACAACACACCACACATGACCAAAACATATACATTCATTATATTAAATGATCATGAATCCTGGTCTTCTTCAACAGACTCCTTCAGAGCGGTGAAGACCTGAACACCATCTACTATCTCTCTGTCTGCATCTTTCTTACTGTGCTCCACTGAGTGTTTGATCTCCTGAACCTTCAATTGTCTCTTCTGGATCATCTGCTGAATTTCAGCCTCTGTCTTCTCCAGGTCAGCCTTCTTTCCTTCATATTCTTCTTTCAGAGGAACAACATCATGTTTCTTGTGGTCTAAAACAGTGCAGAGCATGCAGACACACATCTGGTCGGTCTGACAGAACAGCTCCAACAGTTTATCGTGCTTTGTACACATCCTGTCTTCCAGGTTCTCCACAGGGTCGATCAGCTGATGTCTTTTCAGGCCTGACATTGTCAGATGAGGCTCCAGGTGAGTCTCACAGTAGGAGACCAGACACACCAGGCAGGACTTCAGGGCCTTCAGTTTGGTTCCAGTACAGACGTCACAGGGAACTTCTCCTGGTTTGAAAACTTGTTGCTCTGAGCTGCTGCTGCTGCTGGCTTTCTGTTGAGCTGACTGTCTGAACTGAGCAGCCATCTCAGAGATGAAAGTATTGACCTGCAGCTCAGGTCTTGTGTTGAAAACCTTTTTACAGTTGGGACACTGACACTGGACATTAATATTCCAGTGTTCAGTGATGCAGTTTTTACAGAAGTTGTGTCCACATGATATGGTGACTGGATCAGTGAAGACATCCAGACAGATGGAGCACAGAAACTGATCTTCAGTCAGCAGACAGCTGGCAGCAGACATATCGACACTCTGAGGACAAAGAGTAAACAAACAATTCTGTTGTTACATTAAACCCAACTGATAACCAAATTTACTAAGAACATGGTGCAAGACAAATATGATTTGTTATATTCAAACTATTTGTGGCTGAAATCTGCATGTATTCAGCCTCTGATTTGTAGTTCAGTTGTGGTATTTCTGTGAGATCACTAAGATCAGAAAATAAGTGATAACACTGTGATCTTCATTCTGAAACATTTACATTTGAACATTTTAGCTAAAACTAAAATTCTCCATTCAGAGCTGGTTGGCCCTAAACACACATTACACTAGTTGCATAGGGCCCCCACAAAGGTCCGCAAGGGCCCCGCCTCTTCCTCGTGTCAAAGCAAGTCTCAGTGTTTACAACTTTGATGAGAAGATGAAGCAGAGAAAATAACATTGTGAGAGTCAACAGTAGTCAAGTAAACTTGTGTTTTTCTCTTCTCCACGTTTGATATCAGTGATTAACAGTAACGTTAAGCTGATGTGAGTTTGCAGTGTGTGATGCATCTCTGTCTGTCTGACGTTAGATGTGCTGCAGTCTGTCCCTGTGTCATGTTTGCAGGCTCTTCCAGGACTGTGTTCACCATACTCACATATTGTTCGATTCCGTACAGATAATACACAGACCTGCTGTGGGGCTGCTTTGCTTTGCTGGATGTGACTACATTTACACTAAAGAGTTTCCATGAGTATCCATGCTGATTTCCTGTGTTTTGATCCAGGGCGAGGTCAGAAAATACTCAATTAGCTTCAGCTAGAGCTAACCTACATTTTGATCAAATATTCAGTCAGTGTAATTTCTCTTTGTAGAGCAGTGTACTCACCAGTCTTTGACAGAGATTCTGCTGTTTTTGTTGGATTCAGTTGATTTTTTCTTCAGAGAGAAACAGAGAGACTTGTCTTGACAGCAGCTCTGCTAAAACAAACTTTCAGTTTCATTTCCTGAAATGTGACATTGATGCTTCTCCTCTTCCTCCTCCTCCTCAATTAGAGAGAGCATGAATTACTTTCCATCACTGGGAAATCCATAGTCTGTCTAAAAAAATCACAAGGGCTTTTAAATAATCACTTTTTTTGATAATTTATATTGAAGAACTTGAGGTGAAGACATCTGAAATAGGGGTGGGCGATATGGCCCTAAAATAATATCACAATATTTTAGTGTATTCTGGGATAATAATATTCTTGATGATTTGACAAAATACTGAAAAATATGTTCAGTTCAGAACTTATAATAACTGTTGAGCTCTCCTCGTCTGATTTTTGTCCCTCCTCGTTCACAACCAGATGTTTCTGTTTGAGGTGGTGAAATGAGTTTGTTGTGTTGCTCCGTTTGCAGTCACAGTCCTCCTGCACTTCTTCCATATTACTGTGGTTTATTGTACATCTGATGTGTTGTAACCAAACCACTTCCACACTACTGAAGTCGCTCCCCAGTTTTGGAACCAACTCCTCCACAGTAATGTGGTTGACAACAGGATATGACACACCTCTCATTTAAAAGTCTCGAGATAATTTAGCTCCTGCATTCATGTAATGGTTTGTATGAGTGCTGGAAATCCTTGAAAATACTTGAAATTTAATGTGGTGTTTTCAAGGTTTAAAAAATGCTTGAAACTCAAATTAATTGAAATTCTAATTTAATGAGATAAAGAAGTGAAATAATCATGTATATATAAAAATGTCATTTACCACAGCTGTAAAGTGCTGGAAAAACTTGAAATTTTTTAAAAGTGCTTGAATTTGACTTTGGAAAAAGTGCAGGAACCCTGATGTAAATATGTTCAGTATCAGACTTCTGTGTAAGACAGCAGTTTGTTATAAACTGTTATAAACACAAGCGGTCTGTTATGAATTTATTGGAGTATGTTCATGATAAATCTGTGAATAAAAAACAAAAGTTTACTGTGCATATTGTTGCTGAGATCAAGTCCTTTCAATGCAAAAGTTGGACTATTAAAATCTAAAGTCTGATGTGTCATTGTCTCGTTAATTTTTCATTGTTTGAGTATTTTACCAGGTCAAAACTTGAGACATTTGAGACGTTTGGCTTTCACGGCTCAAGTTAAATCTTCACTGAGTCAAGTCTCAAGTTCTCTTTTTCTCTTTTTTTTATTTTACTAACTGAGACACGTGTGTTAAAACATGTTAAAAACCTCTCAGGCTGGTCAGAGAGTCAGAGCTGAGTTGGTCAGATACAGTATTAGTTATTGATGAGCTTTATGTGTTGGAAAGGCCGGCAGTGACACCTAGTGGACTAAAATGTGAGTTGCATAAAAACAGTGTGTGCTGTCTCAGTCAGTCTCTGCAGGAACAGGAGAGGAGTGGACGCTTAAAGGACACTTTTTACTTTATTGTTGTGTCTTCATGAAAACAATGTAAATGCTGAAGTTTGCTCATGAAGAACATATCCTGTCTGATGTGCAGTTTATTGCAGCAGTTCACTGTTTGTGCTTAATAATCATGATGCAGCAGCTAATTAACAGACTCAGTTTAGGAGCCTCATGTTGGAGCCAGTTTGTGTCTCTCATCAGCTGCAGAACTGACATTTTCTGTCATCATTTAGTTCCACTGTTGTTTAAATGTACTTTGAATTTTGTGATCATTAGTCAACATTATACTGAATGTTTATTGCTGTGTTTAGCTGATGGTTTAATGTTAGACCCAATTGGTGCTGTTGCATTCAAGTCCCAGAGTGAAGTATCTGATTTCCAAAAAATAAATACCTGTCATTTAAAACAAAGAGGTCATTTAACTTTAATTTAGGTCTGTTCTGAATATCCAGAATATTTGACTGGTTCAACTTTGACCTGCTCAGATTCAGCGGTGGACGTCTTTGTGTTTGTTGGACCTGCAAAAGTTAAGATAAGTCTCCTTTTCTGCAGCTCTCCAGGTTTCTCCTGTTCTCTGGATTCAGATTAATGTACATTAACTCTCATCTTCTACCCCTGAATATAAATAATTTATATGCAGCAAGATTTATTTGATGAAACTGAACTGATGCCTTGTGTTTTCTTTTTAACTGAATGTTGGGTCAGTCGGCTCTAACACTCCTTTTACAGACCTCACAATAATCCCACCATCAGTCTAAAGCTGAGCTCAATATTTGATCTAAAGATCTTTAATTTTTTAACATTTTCACATCAAGAGCCTGTACTTTTTCTCACTCCTTTCAGCTGAGATAAGTACAACAAAATCTAGTTTGGTTCAAAGTAAAAGTACTTATTGTGAAGTGTCTCTTTCACAGTGTAAAACCACTGATGCTGATGTTGTAGCTGTTTCATGTGGCCTTAGATCTGAGTATGTTTTTATCCTGTTGAGAAAGTTAAATACATCATATTGTTGCTGTCGACTAGAAAACTTGAGCATCTTGAGTTTTTTGGGGGTCGTGTTCTTGAAAGAAATGATGGAATACATGAAGTCCCTCAACAGGTTTAAAAGAATTTTGTTCATATTCTGTAAAAAATGCAGCTACAATGACCTGAAATAAGGCGACATTAGACAGAGTTCTTGTACCAGTTAGACTTAGATTTCATTGTTCTCTTGTAGTTATTTATTAAGAGCATGTCCTCATGTGTCCACAGGCTGCAGTTTGTTATGAACTCCACTAGAGGACGTCCTCAGATGTCACTTATTCTCTACAAACTAGTAGCTCTGGTTTAATGTTCATATCAGCTGCTCAAACACAACTCCAACCTTAAATAACACTACATCATCTCACACCACCAACTGTCTCAGATGTGATGGAGTATTGGAGCTCGTCTCACATCTGAGAACAGCTGATGGTGTTTTGAATCACATGATTTGGTCGTCATGAGAAACATCATCATACATTCATGACATTAAATGATGGTGAATGTTTCTGTATAAAATCAAATGTGAAACTCAGTGTGATTGACAGGAGAGATGATCAGAGGGCAGAGTTTTTACCATCATGATGAAGACCAGGACTGAAGTCTGGGTGGAGTTTCTCAGTGAAGGAGCAGCCAGTAAAGGAGTAGATGAGAGCTGCTGTCTGTGAACAGCATGATGTTTCACTCTGCACTGTTTCACACTCAGAGACTTTATTTGTGTGGACACCCAGGTATCTTTAGTGACCAATTTAGTCATTTTAATCTTTTTAATCAGTCTAAGAGGACAGACAGCATCAGTGATTGATTAGTGATCAATCTACTGTTTGTTGTTTATTTATTTATTTATTTTTTGTGTATTTGGGTTTACATCTCTTGTCTGTGTCCCTGCGGTTTGTGTGTGTGTGTGTGTGTGTGTGTGTGTATGTGTGTGTGTGTGTGTGTGTGTGTTGTGTGTGTGTGTGTGTGCGTGTGTGCACGCGCTCAAAGCTCTTTCCAACTGACAGAGAGTTAAGCCACGTTAACTGATACTTCCTGATAAAAAGTATTTTTAGTCCAATATATGTGATACTTGCGTGTTTTAATGGTTGTATCTTGTGCTATACCATATCAGCTTCAATCTGTGTAAATCCTGTCAATATTTGAGATCGTTAAACAGTTTTTTAATGAATTATATTCTGAGACGTTGGGCTACCGTTACAGTGCTGAGTCTGTTGTGAAGCTAACGTTAGCTGAACAACCCCGCTGTACAAACGCTACTTTAAAATGAATTATAACCTTTTTCATCTCTGTCAGGAGAACAGATTTACACCCTGACAGCTGATGAACTTGTTTTTCTTTTGTTTTTGAATCTTCTGTTATCGGCTAACACCAGTCTAGCTACATGAGCCTAGCTGCTCTGGTTTCTATGGCAACAACACAGCGCTGTATCTGATGTAGTTAATAAGTTATGAGACAAAAATGTAGATTAGTGTTGTGATGTTCTGTGTTTATAATTGTTGAAGCAATGAAATATGGATCTTTTGGTCACTTTCTTTGTTCTATATTATTAATAAGAATTAATTATTTGTTTATGTGCCAGTTGTGATTTTTGCTGATATTAATCCCCCCCCCCCCCCCAAGAGTACCTTCCTGCAGTCAAGATGGCGGACAAGGGCGCCGCCATATATCCAATCCATGCTGGATGTCACAACCGGAAATTGGTCTACTTTCGTGTATTGTTTTTTAAACTTTCTTTAACATGTAACAAAAATATATACATTTATAATATATATGTATATATATATATATATAAAGTATCCACAATTGCAGAAGTTTTCACGCTCTTAGAAGCTCATTCCTTCTCGTTTCCAATATTGCGACTTTCCCCCCTCCTTTTGAGGGACTAAGAGGGGGAAAGACCTGTGTACAAATCACTCCTCCTCCTTTTTAAATTCAGATAACATGAAATTACTGTGGTGATTTATGCATTTATTAGGGATGGATGGGCGATATTGGCAAAAAAAAAATTATCCCCGATAATTTATGGCATTTAGCCGATAACGATAAATATGACGATAAAATAATGTTACAATTGCACTTGCATGTTTTTGACTCTAATCAGTTACCCTATTGCAATCTGTGAGGAGAGCACCACAAACATTGTTCTAAAATGATACTTACCAATTATCAGTCAAACTAGCTACTTAACACTAACAGGTTAAAATAGTAAGCTGTGAGTAGTGACCAATCAGCCAAGTTTGAAATGTGAAAACAGATTCAGCATTTATTTATAACTCCTTGCACAATGCAGACTGTTTCAAAATAAAGAAAATATCTTAAGATTACAAAGGAGTACAAATGCCATATTAAAATTAAACAGGATAAATAAGTTCAGAAAAAAATTAAGTTGCATCAGTGATGATTTCAAATTTAAATAAAACTATGTTTGTGCAAATTAACCTGTGACTGGAACATGTCACAAATGATGCACTAGTGCATGTTTTCACTTATATAGCCAACTTACAACATGTAGAATAGCAGCAGCATGACAGCAGAAATAATGTCTAGAAGGTAACTCTTGATTTGCAAAACTTGCGGGATTTGTGTCCGTTGTTTCCACTAAAATATCAAACTTGATCTTTCGCAGGTCTAGGGTTCCCTTCTAGACACGACCCTCTCTGTGTCTCTCTGTCAAACTAATGACAGCAGACTGTCTGTGAACATCATGATGTTGCACTCTGCAGTGTTTCGCACACAGAGACTTTACTTGTGTGAACACCCAGGTACAGTTTTTGACCAGTTTTTAATCAGTCCGAGAGGACGGCATCCGCGACTGATTAACGATCAATCTGCCCTCCTCCTCCTCCCTCACCTGTTCGCTCTGCTCTGAGAAGGTCTGACAGTTTCTGACAGAGAAACACAGACTCTCCTGTTTAATGTAAAAGCCTCCTTATACAGTTGTTTAATCTTATAAGTGCACCTGGTTGGTGTCGATGTCATTCAGCATCATGTTAGTTTCGATTGTTTTAATAAACTCCATTATTAACAACAAGTCTCCTCCTCACATGCAGCTTCTCTGCTGCTGTGAAAACTGAATCGCGGGTGAATTTATATGTGGGAAAAAACCCAAAATGCGAGTTTGGTTTTTAGCTCATTGGCTTTATAAAACATCCTGCTGATGAAGAAAATCAACAGATGATACAGATGTATCAACTGTATGTGTGTGTATGGAGGAGCTGCACTGATGCAGAGAGGAGAGATTCTGCAGCCATGTGATAATAAATTACATCAAAATTCAAATGTCGGCGCTTACCAATACTCTGGTCTTTAATAATTCTGCCGTTTAATACAGAATTTCAGTACCCACCCCTATGTGCGAAACAGTGCGCTGTCCAGTTGTTCGGATTTAAACAGATTTTTTTTGGCGAGGGCGTCGCAACACAAAAATGCATCATCACGTGACATTTATCGCTGTTATCGCAAAGTGGCAAATTTTCATGGTAACAGTTTTTTTGACGATAAATCGCACGCGATACGATTTTTGCCCAAGCCTAGTATTTATGGACACAGCATAATGAGCGAACATTACATATGAAAACAACATGAAGAAAAATATCCACAGAAAAAAGAATAGAACGGGGAAAAATGAACAAATAAATAAAAATAAATAAATAAATGAATAAATAAATAATTAAAGGAAAAGAAAATCATATTAACAAATACAAGGGGTTTAGGAAAAGTAGTTGGTCTTCATTCGTGTACATTATTCGCCATTCGCTGCTCCATACTGCTTAATTTAATAGTTAATTGACTCTAAGTCTTTTCATGACTTAATACAGAATGTAAAACTGAGATGTTAGCAATTATTTATTCAGCATCTCATCTTTACGGTACGTCCAGACGGTAGATCGAAGAAACTGTAGGGATGATACAAAGATACAAAGAGAGCAGGGAAAGCATGTCAGCTGCCTGCAAATACACTGTATTACCACCAATGATCTACAGTGCTGGCCTCATTTTTTACACTCAACATAAATTAC
Source organism: Lutjanus argentimaculatus (assembly GCA_034769285.1). Taxonomy (NCBI): domain Eukaryota; kingdom Metazoa; phylum Chordata; class Actinopteri; order Lutjaniformes; family Lutjanidae; genus Lutjanus; species Lutjanus argentimaculatus. Next base: position 1,807,004 of record JAWZSL010000039.1, read on the forward strand.
AATTAACTATGCTAATGTGAAGGTGGTTGTTTTTTTTTCAGTTCTAGTGTGAATGTGTGAGACCCCCCCCCCCCATGAAAAGACTTAGAGTCAATTAACTATTAAATTATGCAGTATGGAGCGAATAATATACACGAAAGAAGACCAACTACTTTTCCTAAACCCCTTGTATTTGTTAATATGATTTTCTTTTCCTTTAATTATTTATTTATTTATTTAATTATTTGTTCATTTTCCCCCCGTTCCATTCTTTTTTCTGTGGATATTTTCTTCATGTTGGTTTATCATATATAATGTTCGCTCGTTATGCTGTGTCCATAAATACATAAATCACCACAGTAATTTCATGTTATCTGGATTTAAAAAGGAGGTGTGATTGTTCCTTCAAATCCGATGTACTAACTTATACAATAGAGTATGTCATTGTTCTTGTAATGTCACATGTTAAATAAAGTTTAAAAAACAATACACAAAAGAAGACCAACTTCCCTTGTCCGCCATCTTGACTGCAGATGGGTTCCTCTCGATATTTCTGAAGTTGAATTTGATTGTGTCCAATGGTTGAATTAATTTTGCATTGTAATTTAAAAAGAACCTGCAATAAATGTCAACCTCAGCAGGTCATAATGTTGTGTATGTAATCTGTTTTTGAGAGATGTATGTTAGCATGCTGATGTTAGCATTTAGCTCCCAGCAGGTCTGTGTCTCAGTACAGTCAGCTAGTTGACTCGGTGGTGGAAGAAGTTTCTCAGAGAAGTAGAATATTTCCCTCTGAGATGTGGTGGAGTCGAAGCAGCCGAGCAACATTTAGACCAAAACTCATTTTAATTCAGTATGTTCAAGTCAAGAGAGACGCTCATAAACACATCATGTGGAACAACACACACACAGATAAAGTGATTTCCTGTAAATGTAGAGGGGAGGAACAACACTGACCAGGTGATCCAGTAACATGAGAACAGGAGGGAACCTGAAAGTGAAAGTGTTCAGTCAGAACGTTCAGACTCCATTTTGAGTGAACAGATCAGAGCAGACGGAGGAGAACTGAAGGCTGAGGCAGGGTGAGTGTTAATACAACATTTAGATGATTTTACTGTCAAAGTGTGTGAGTCAGTTTTCTCCCTGTGGACTGTAGAGGAAAGAAATGTTAGAATGAAGTCAACAGTTTGATTCAGCTGTGGACACAAAGTCCTGATTGGCTGAAAAATTCACATTAAACCTGCTGTAACCTGAGAAAACAAACAGATTTAAAGAAAACTGAGCTGGTTTATTATACTGTACACTGGTGTGTGTGTGTGTGTGTGTGTGTGTGTGTGTGTGTGTGTGTTATTTCCTGTGTTTGACTCTTGAACATTCTTGCGCTCTGAGCTCACAGTCAGTGTTCCTGTTTCTCTCAGACTGAGTTCAGATCAGAAGATGAGTGTTTGTGTGGAGGAGGAGGAGGACAGAGCAGAGTCTCCAGTGTCCAGCTGTCTGTCTCTGAAGAGTGACCGGTCCAGAGATCCTCCTCCAAAGTTCAGTAATGAACCTGGACCCTCAGACACAAAGTAAGAGAACTGATAACTAACTCATTCAGTGTTGCTGGTAATGTTGTAGAGTAACATTGTGCTTCATGATCAAAGAAGGTTTTTGTATCACGTCTACACTTACCATACTCTCACCGGGGGAGGACAGTATGTTTAAACATTATTAAATGAATCCTCTGACAAACCTCCACATTTCACAACAAGCTCTAGTTGTCAGATGTGTTTTAAAATCAGGAGCTTTCACACATCCTGTTGTTCACATCACCTCACTGTCCAGCAGCAGTAATGTCAGCTCCCTACCTTATGTACTGTTGCTGACTGGACTGAACTCTGACAGGATGATCAGTGACCTCCAGGGTTGGATATCATTTGTTTTTTATGACAACGGTGTCAACATGATGCTTTTAAATGGTGCTGGTGCCTAAACTCATACTTCTTTTTTATTATTAAGCACAAAATGACACTTGACAACATTAAAGAAAATCTTTTTCATTGCTATATTAACTGTTAACAGTTTCAGTTTTACTTAAATTTATCAAAACACTGAACAAACTTCCAGAACAAATTCACATAATAAATAAAACCCAACTGAACGACATTAATTTAACACTAAATAACAGTTACAGTACTAATAACAGCAAATTAAATGTTGAGTTGTAGAAATATGATGATGTTTGCTAACCTCAGGAAAGGCTGCTGTCATCATCATCAGACACATCAAATCTAGTGTTTTATATGGATGCTCTGATCTCTGGGGTCAGAGACGCCCACACTGTCAGCTGATGAGCTCATCATGGGGTCACACAAGCAGTCGAGTACGGTGCATCTCTCTGCTTTCAAGTGTTTCCTGTGTGTCATCAGCTGATTCTCCTCTTTACATGCAGTTGTTTTTAAGCATGTTTGACGTCCTGCCAGGTGTTGGACTTGTTTCCAGTGAAATACAGCCACACTTTAGAGCGTTTAGTTTGTCATTTTAATGGTATTTACGGAGGCTACGAGCTAACAGGCTGCCTGCTGCCAGAGCCATGTAGAGAGAGTGTTGTCACTAATGTTAACTACACATGTTTATTGATGTGTCTGTAACGTCTGAACCAGAGGACAACTTTCAATCAACAGCTCAGGCATGTGGCTCTGAAATGAGGCACCGAAATCTGTGTTGTGATTCGGTCCAGTTGGTTCTGGTCGTAAAGGAACTGATGTCATATTGGTTCAGTAACCGACCCTACTGATCTCTGTTGGATTCACTTTAAAAACTTCTAAAACACCTCAATGATTATTGTCACAGAAAATGACTTTTTAAACTGTATTTATACAAATTTTTTTCAAATGTAATAATTTAAAATAATAAAATAAAGAGTGTTTCCATCATTCATGTAATCTGAATAAAAACATGTTGGTGTTTGCAGAGTTCAGTCCAACAGACAGAGAGCAGAGTCTCCAGTGTCCAGCTGTCTGTCCATGAAGAGTGACCGGTCCAAAGATGATCCTCCAGTCTTCAGTAATGAACCTGGACCCTCAGACACAAAGTAAGAGACTGTTTTTTACTGTAAACTGACCTGATGGAAGATGATTCAGTAAAGATTAAGACAAGATGCTAAAACATTTTATATTCATGATGCAGAACTATGAGTGCAGATACTGTTTCAAACTAAGATGGATCTTATTTTATTTCTTCATCAAAACACCTGAGAACCTCCATTTCATCATTTCAACTTCCATTAAATGTTCATATATCTTTACTGTGACGTTGAAGTCGCTGTAAAGATTTTTAACTATTCAGAATCTGAGAAAATGATCTTCAGATGTGTGCAGATGGATCCATGTAGCCGTCTGTGTCTGACTCCAGTGAGTCTCTGCTGGGGGTGAACTGGTGACATTAATCTTGGGTGTCCACCTTCAAACTTGGCTGATTGTAGAGATCTTCTGTGCTGCAGCTGAGTTGAAGATGTGTGTGAAGCATCCACATTTTATAATTTGCAGCTTCTTTGCAGCAACACCAATATTTGATGCATCATCTGTTGTCATGGCTACAACTTTGTGTTCTATCAGAATCAGCTTTATTGGCCAATCATGTGAACACATACAAAGAATTTGACTCTGTTTGTTTCTCTTAATGAACTTACACACTAACAGACACAAAGCAGAACAAGAACCACCGAGTTTAACAAAGTCAAATCAAATCAGTTTTATTTATATATTGTTGTATGACAAATCAAAAAATGGCTTCACAATCTGTACAGAAAAGTATATCCTCTATCGGGACTTGAACCTGTGACACCTCTGTTACATGCTCTGTGTCCTGAGACTGCTGGTCTACCGCAGTTATTTAGATCATTTCTAACCTCAGGTTAAACCTGACTAACTCAAACTAAACTGCCCAGAGTGACTGTAAAACAGTAAAGGACATAATCAGCTGTCTTTAATGGAGGACTTTTACTGTGAAGGAGCTGCAGGAAGTGTTGAGTTTGTATTAATAACAAATTACAGTCAGATCACTGAATGTTTAATAAGACAGTCAGAGAGGAGAAGCAGTTAATTGTTGTTTAAACATATGATTTTAGTGATGAAGAAATGTCTTCACAGAGAGAGGAAGAGGAGTCATGTTTGTGTGGAGGAGCAGCCGTCCTGCTGTGTTTTGTGTCAGAACGTCCTGAAGGATCCAGTCTCTACCAGCTGTGGACACTGGTTCTGCAGACAGTGCATCACCTCATACTGGGACCAGTCTGGTTCATCAGGAGACTCCTCCTGTCCCCAGTGTGGAAAAAGATCCAGAACAAGACCTGGACTGCAGACCACCAGTCAGAGCAGCACTGAACAAAGTAAGACTGCACTTCTGTCCATCTTCAAAATGTCTCCTGCTACATTTCATGACATTTATTTAGAGACTGACAATAAGAGAGTTCAACCATGTAAAAAACTGAGAATCATGCAGATACGTCAACTTCATCCAATATGATGGAATGATAACGACTCCGCAGCCAGGATGACTCCGCAGCTGCCGCAAGCATGTTCATTTCGCAACACATGTACTGAATGGCTTACTTGTGATTGTAGTATTATGGGTGGTATGATGAAGGCACATAGAGGACACGTTAGGTGTGCGTTAACCAATGTGGGGACTGCATAGCACGACACACTGTCGTGCTATGCCACGACAGTGTGTCGTGCCAAGATGGCTCCTGCAACGTCTGATTTTGCTACCATTTGGTGTTTGTACAATGTAGCTCCTTGGCTCATTGCACTTTTGCATGACAATTGCTGGATGCCATGTCCCTCTGTCTTTGTTTAACACTGTCACGTGCTGTCCGGGACAGAGTGGGGTAGTTCTCTGCGACTACTGCGATCATGGTGTTCTTTCATGTCTGCAGTTCTCTGTTGTAGGTGGAGTCGGTGTTCCTCTTTACCTGGGTCTCCTTGACTCAGCAACAAGGTTGTTACTGGTCTACCAAACATCAGTTCGGCAGGTGATGGTAGTTTACTGTCAATGGGAGTTGCTCTGACCTGCAGTAGAGATACCTGTAGATCACCACCTGTTTTCAGGGTTTTCTTGACAATTGATTTTATGTGCCTCACATGCCTCTCGATGAATCCGTTGCTTTTGGGTAATGGGGTGAGCTTGTGACATGTTTGATTCCCCATTTTGTTATGAAGTTTTGGAATGTTTGCCCTGTGTACTGTGGCCCGTTATCTGTCAGTATCTCCTCAGGGCATCCGAATAGAGACATGTACATTTGCATCTTTTGTGTGACTGCATGGCTAGACACAGGCATGGGCAGTTCATCCAAAACTGGGAATTTGGAATATCTGTCCACAGTCAGTAGGAACTGTCGTCCATTAATCTCAAACAGATCGGAAGCTAGTGACTGCCAGGGTTTAGATGGTACGTTGTGTGGGTTTAGAGGTTCTTTTGGGTTTGCATCCTGGTGCTCCACACACACACGGCAAGATCTGCACACTCGTTCGATGTCATCGTTCATGTGTGTCCAATAAACACTCTCTCTTGCAAGGCGGCGAGTTTTCTCTATGCCCTGATGACCTACGTGAAGCTGTTTTTAGTATATCATCAGTCATGGAGTATGGGATGAGCACCTGTCTGCCTTTGAATATGACTCCTGCTTCCATTGCAAGTTCATCTCTAAAAGACCAATAAGCATGCAGGTCTTTTGGCAGGTCTTTGATGTTGTCTGGCCATCCTTGGTGGATCAGCTCTTTCAGTGCATTGAGTTTGAGGTCTTTGGCAGTTTCTGTTCGGAGAGCATCCCGTTTTTCAGGGGAGAAGTTTATTATTGCTACAGTGTGCAACTCTGGATCCTCGATCTCTAACGGCTACTCCATCGATGCGCTCATCTAGCTCGATGTCGCCGTGGTTTTCAGGGTTTGGTAACCGACTGAGAGTATCCGCCAGGACCATTTGGGTTCCCGGCCTGTACATGACTTCGTAGTTGTATCCTTGTGTCTTTATCAGCATGCGCTGGAGCCGTGGTGGTGCAGCATGCAGTGGTTTTGCACATATGGTGACAAGTGGTTTGTGATCTGTTATCACAAGGAATGACTTCCCATACAGGTAGGTGTGGTATCGCTGCATTCCATACACAATGGCAAGCATTTCTCGCTCTATGTTGCTGTAACTGGATTGACATTCAGTTAGTGTTTTAGAGCCAAAAGCAATGGGTCTGTTGTTCTGCACCAAGGCTGTGCCCAGTCCTTTCTGTGATGCATCTACCTCAAGGGTTAGGGGTGTGTTTGGGTCATAGTATTTCAGACAGTCATCTTCTGTAATTATTGACTTCAGATCCTCAAAGCACTTTTGATGGTCAGTGTCCCATGTCCATGGTATGTCACTGTTTAGCAACCCCCTCAATGTGTGTGCTTTGTCCGCAAACTTTGGTATGTAGGGTGATAGGTAGGTTAGCATTCCCATGAATCTGTGCAGATCGTCTTTGTTTTGGGGTGTTGGCATTCTTTGTATGTCCCTGATTTTGGCTGGGTCTGGTCTGATGCCTTTGTCTGTGTACAGATTGCCGAAGAATGAGATGCTTCTCTGTTTTATTGTGCATTTGCCACTGTTGAACACAATACCTGCTTCAGCTGCTCGTTCCATCAGATTGATCAGGTTTCTGTCGTGCTCTTCCTCGTTTTCTCCAAAGACTGCTATGTCATCGGCTATGCTAACAACACCTCTGAGCCCCTCGAGGATCTGATCCATCTTAGCCTGGAAGAGGTCTTGAGAGACACTTAGTCCAAAGGGCAAGCGTTTCCAGCAGTATCTGCCGAATGGGGTTCGAAATGTTCTTAGCAGTTGTGAGTCTTCATCAAGGTGAATTGACCAATAGCCTGCTTTTGCGTCAAGTTTGCTGAACATGTTTGCATTTGGAAACATCGGATTCAGTTCTTCCACTGTTGGAATCTTGTGTGGGCATCTCTTGAGGCTGGCATTTAGCTTTTGAGGGTCTAAGCATATGCGCAGGGATCCATCTTTTTTCGTGCTATATGCAAGACTGGAGCACCAGTCCGTGTGCTCTTCTACCTTTCGTATCACACCTTGTTCGACTAGTGTATTCAGTTCCCCCTGCAGCTTGTCTTTGACGTGGATGCTGCATTTCCGTGGTGGATCAATGAATGGTTCAGCATCTTCTTTCAGTATGAGTTTAACCATTCCGCTGAAATTCCCAATTTTATCAAACTGGTCTGGATATGCTTGCAATAATGAGTTCGATTAGACGTTCATTAAGCTCTGCGTCGGTAAACTGACATTTTTGTGCTAATGTTCTGGCTCTGGTCACAAAATCATCAATGCTCTCATCTGTTTTTTGTCGATATTGCATTAAGTGTAGTCTATGGATTCTAAAGTTCACGTTTAACTTTAGCTGACCTTCGAAGTAATCCCATAGTTTGCCAGGCACTTTCTTCTCATCCTCACTGAGACCGCTCGCATTTAGCCTTTTGAGTCCTTCATCTCCAATGCCACGGAATATTTTCCTTGCTTGTTTAGCTGCATCGTCTATTTCTTCATCTTCCAAGTAAAGAGACATTTTTTTGTTTAAACAGTGAAAGCCTTACTCAGATCTGGGTCGGACCAGTTCATCATTCGAAGATGTGATGCCATGACGTCCTCGGTTCCTCTTCACTCTGTGCCGGTTGCCGTCAGTTAGCTTTAGCACTGTTAGCACTGCTCCGGTTTGCACCTACTTGAGTGGCGACAGTAATTATCCTCGGACAATCTTGTTCATCTATCGTCACTTTTCATAGGTTTTCCATTACCGCTGCCACCATGTAGTATTATGGGTGGTATGATGAAGGCACAGAGGACACGTTAGGTGTGCGTTAACCAGTGTTTACTGATGTCTCAGTGGGGACTGCATAGCATGACACACTGTCGTGCGTTACATTAATACAGGTCCGGGTTGCACTCTGTCCTCACATAGTTCCTATACATTTTGATGCATATCACTACAGTGATCTGTCGCTGTCTGACTGAACAGCCTCATAGAAATGATATTTTACAATTCTTCATATTTTATTCTAACGAAATTTGTTAAGGAAAGTAATTCGGTGCTTTTAAAGTCATGATATTAAGCTGACAAGGATCACTTGTTTTGTCTGCGGTCAGACGCTGGTGCTGCATCTCCTGCGTGTCGCAGTGTTAGATACAGTCGGCTTAATAAAGTCAGTGATCACAAGTTAGAATTATATATATATATATATCTTTTTTAAAAAACAACCTTTTATTCACCGATGTTTGGATTGGACTCTTCGGGAGATTTTAGCGTCTTTCTTCTGTGACAGACGCATTTCAGTACTGCCAACTGCTGGAGGTAAATCCGTCCATATGCTGCCATCTCTGACAGTATTTAACTCAGAAGTAATTTGGAAAAGTATGAATCTAGTGCATTAAGGGTCAGACGTGTTTGAATTCATGGTGCTTTGTTCTTGTTAATCAATTAATTATAGTAAGCTCCAACGTCATATGCACGCACGCACACGCGCGGGCACACACACACACACACACACACACGCTCTCTCTCTCCCTCTCCCTCTGTCTCTCTCTCTCTTTCTCTCTGCCTATATGTCTGTCTGTCTCTGTCTGTCTCTCCCTCCCTCTCTTAACTGCGCATTCGCCACAACCTCTGGGTAATATCGCCAAGGGAAAAAAACTATCGTTGTTCATCCCTTCAATCACCAATATACGATCGGATCGCCAATTGGCACAACCCTAATACAATTTCATCTCTTGTTCTTTCGCATAAATAAGACTATAGAAGAGTAAAAAATAGACTATCTAATTATTCCAGGGGACGTACATGAGGGGGTCCCTGGTAAATCTTGTAAGGGCTCCTTGGTTTAGATGAAGAGCTGCAGCTCAGCCTGTCACCTCTGCTGTCAATCAAACACCTACACCGACTGAGGAAGAACAATAAATATCAGGGCTGATAAATGATCAGCTGATATTGGCCTGTCACGGTTATATTGGTCTAGATCTGTAATAAATATAATAAATATCAGTTATAATAATATCTGATTTGACAGATTGTTTAAATGTTTAATTTGAATTCTTTGGCAAAATGCTTCATAAAAGCTGAAGTATATTTGTGAAGTTTACACTACAGGTTATATGAACCTGTTTTTAAAATACAAAAATGTGAAATTAACAGTTATCTTATCAGTATCAGCCATGAGAATCAAATGATCAGTATCAGCTGAATAAAATCCACATCATGAATCTCTAACACGGACACACAGTCAAAGGAAGTCAGAGAAAAAGAGAGAATTTCTGATGTTTCCTTGAAACTGGACTTTATCACCTTCACTTTTTTATATATTCTTACATTGTTTTTTATTGGTAATGAAAATACCAACAGATTTGTCTTTTGTTTTGTCTCACAGCTTTTTTGTCTTTTTTAGTGGACGGTGGTCTGCAGGAGGTTTCAGATGAACATAAGATCAGTCTGAGGAGGAGATGTGAACATGTGACTGAAGGAAGTGATGAAACAGGAAGTGAAACCCTCCTCAACAGGATCTACACTGAGCTCTACATCACAGAGGGACAGAGTGAAGAGGTTAATACCCAACATGAGGTGAGACAGCTGGAGACAACGTCCCAAGAAGGAGACCCTCCATGACACTCCAATCAAGTGCCAGGACATCTTTAAAGCCTCACCTGACCAACAGAGACACATCAGAGTGGGTTCTGACCAACGGCGTCGCTGGTGTTGGAAAAACCTTCTCAGTGCAGAAGTTCACTCTGGACTGGGCAGAGGGTTTGGAAAACCAAGATGTCAGTCTGCTGATTCTGCTTTCGTTCAGGGAGCTGAACTTGATCAAAGATGAGCAGTACAGTCTTCTCAGGCTGCTCCATGTTTTCCATCCAACATTACAGAAGGTCACAGCAGAGAAGCTGGCTGTCTGTAAACTTCTGTTCATCTTTGACGGCCTGGATGAAAGCAGACTTTCACTGGATTTCAACAACAGTCAGGTTGTGTCTGATGTCACACAGGAGTCATCAGTCAACGTGCTGCTGACAAACCTCATCAAGGGGAATCTGCTTCCTCGGCTCTGGTCTGGATAACTTCCAGACCTGCAGCGGCCAATCAGATCCCTCCTTCATGTGTTGACAGGGTAACAGAAGTACGAGGCTTCACTGACGCCCAGAAGGAGGAGTACTTCAGGAGGAGGTCCAGTGATGAAGATCTGTCCAGCAGAATCATCTCACACATCAAGACATCCAGGAGCCTCCACATCATGTGTCTGATCCCAGTCTTCTGCTGGATCACTGCTACAGTTCTGGAGCACATGTTGACTACAGAGCAGAGAGGAGAGCTGCCCAAGACCCTGACTGACCTGTACTCACACTTCCTGCTGGTTCAGACAAAGAGAGAAGAAGAACAGTACCATGAGGGACATGAGACGAGTCCACAGGAGCTGACGAAGGCTGACAGGGAAGTTCTTCTGAAGCTGGGGAGGCTGGCGTTTGAACATCTGGAGGAGGGAAACATCATGTTCTACCAAGAAGACCTGGAGCGGTGTGGTCTGGATGTCACAGAGGCCTCGGTGTACTCAGGATTTGTACAGAGATCTTCAAAAGAGAGAGTGTGATCTTCCAGAAAACAGTCTACTGCTTTGTTCATCTGAGCGTTCAGGAGTTTCTGGCTGCATCTACATGTTCCACTGTTACACCAACAGGAACACACAGGTACTGGAGGACTTCCTGGGATAGTACAGAGACTCAGACCGTGGAAACAACTTATCTTTGGATGACTTCCTGAAGAGAGCCATGGAGAAATCCCTCAACAGTAAAAATGGCCACCTGGGACCTGTTTGCCGCTTCCTTCATGGCCTCTCTCTGGAGTCCAACCATGAGACTCTTAGGAGCCTGCTGGTCAGAGAGACAACAGTCCAGAAATCATCCAGAGAGCCATCAACAACCTGAAGAAGATGAACACTGATGAAATCTCTCCTGACAGAAGCATCAACATCTTCCACTGTCTGACAGAGATGAACGATCGCTCAGTACATCAGGAGATCCAAGAGTTCCTGAAGTCAGAGAACAGATCAGAGAAGAACCTCTCTGAGATCCACTGCTCAGCTCTGGCCTACATGCTGCAGATGTCAGAGGAGGTTCTTGATGAGTTGGACCTGAAGAAGTACAACACATCAGACGAGGGACGATGGAGACTGATTCCAGCTGTGAGGAACTGCAGAAAGGCTCGGTAAGTCCAGATGTGATTATCAACATTATAAACCAACAAAAGCTGAAGCCTTCACTATTAAAGAGACTTTACACACATGCACAATATAAAACTTCTACACTGTAAAAGTTTTCTTCAACTAGAATTAAAATAATAATAATGAATACAAATGTTTTAATAATAATAATAGAAATAATTCAACATGTGTTAAACTACAAATATCTACAAAACTCATTGTTTGTGTTTATAGTTATCAAGTCAGTGAACACAAGTTTCTTCTGTGATCTTCTGTCTTTCTTTGGCTGATGGAGGTTTGATACAAATTCAGCAGGGAAATATGAGGACTTGAAAATGTTTTGACAGTAGTTTTATTTTTTACAGTGTGTGCACTATGTTTCTATAATGTGTCTGTTTATTGATCTTTTTATATACAGACACACAGACATGTAATACTTGTGATCTGATGGAAGTTTTTTCACTTTATCTTTTATTCAGTTATTGCTGTCATATTTCTTCTCACAGTTTCTGATCTATTTCATATGAAGAACTGTTCTGTTCATTTTCACAGTTTCTACCTAATATCTATAATTATTGATTGATTTGAGAGAGGATGTGAGGGGAGGCCATCCTCCCTCTTGAAGAACAAACCAAACATCCCCCTCTCCATCCTCATTAATAAAAGGTGTGATTTTACATGGTTTAGTTTCAACAATGAACATCTTTTCAGATGATTTGCTGCACTAGAAATGAGTTTGTGTTTATAACCAGTAATGAAGCTCTCTGTCTCTGCTAGTTCAGCCTGGGCTGATGTTGTGGTTCAGTTCAGAACTAACCCTCTTTTAGCAGGACACAGGAACTTGGCTTGGTTCTGGAGGAGGTGTAGCACTTATTCACTGACAAACATCCTAAACTGTTGACACACTTCACTGCTACGTTCACTGAGCGAGGTCTGTGGATTATGTGCTCGATTCTAAAGTAGTTCTAGTAGATTCAACTGCAGAAAGAAAGTAGTTCCTACATGAAACTGCTCACAACAAAGTATGCTGATTATGTTGAGGAACCACTTACTTCTACTACTTCTATAGTATAGAAGTATACAAATAAAGAAATGTAAAGGTATCAGGGCTGTACAGTGCCAGCGTTTCACTCGCATATGCGCCTAAAAATAGATTGGTGCGAGTGGAAAAAATAAAAAGGGAGCACGCATGCGAGTACAGATTTCAACCCTTTCATTCGCATTTTGCTCCTAAAATAAATCCACATAAAGTGGATCAAACTAAAAGTCATAGCCTACAACTTCTGTCTTTTTTCACATCGGCACGCTGCAAAACGTGATGACGCGCGCTGACGCCTGAGCCACACAAGTTGTGTGTTTCGTACGTCCTCCACGGTTCGGCACGCATCCGCAAACTACTTGTGAACATCATAGTTTTACTGTCACTGTTACTTTTGTATAAGTTATAATACCCGAAATCTCAATGCAGTTTCAGTGAAAACACAGGACAGATGCTGCTGCAGCGCATCTCTGTGAAGAGCGACTGATTTAAAAATCCGTCGTATTATCTTGAGTGAAATCCAGACCATGACTTTTTTCACTGATGTAACTATGCTGTCATCATAGAAACAGATCATGAGACTGTGATAATTATTGTAACTTTGGCGATATCAGATGTCTTAACTTCTACACAGCTCCTCCGGTGCAGCTCTGTCTCACCCTGTCTGTGACACAGTGTGTCTGTGCTGACTGATTACCTGTAACTTCAAACCAATCAGATGTGCTGTAGGCGGGACATTGAGCCAGACGACAGAGCATAGTTGTGTCTTATACTGTGCAGTGTATAATGATTTAATGTGTGTATACACATAGAACAGTAGCCTGTTGTATAAGTTTGAAGATTTTAATATTATTACCATTATTATGACTATTATGATTATTATTACATTACATAACTCAAGTCAAGTCAAGTCACTTTTATTTATATAGCCCCAATTCACAACAAAGTTGTCTCAAGACACTTTACATATAGAGTAGGTCTAGACCACACTCAATAATTAATTTTATTTGCATCCAACAATTGAAACAATTAACTATGGTGATAATTACAGACAGACAGAGATCAAAGCCAAGTGCATTTTTTAAATAATTTAACCCTAATCCCACCATTTTTTTCTTTTTTGCTGATCCAAAAAATGATCCTTCAACCAGGTTGCTTTGATGGTATGATGTAATTTTCTGTCATGTTTGTAAATGTTACTGTACATTGTGAATATTGCACTGAAGCTTGATTTAAAGAAAATCGTGAATCGAATTGAAATCACAATATCTGCCAGAAAAATCGCAATTAGATCTTTTCCTAAAATCGTTCAGACCTAGTTTGAGACAACCTTATGTTCTGTAAATACTGCAAAGGGCCCAATGATGCATTACAATGCACGTGTGTGTGTACGTTGTTTGAATGTTAATAATAAAATTGTGCTATTTAAGAAAATTCATAGTGCTCCTAAAAGCTAAGCGTACAGCCCTGGGTATAATGTTACGGCTGGCTCGTAGGCCGCAACAAATGAGGGAGATGTAGGCAAGGTGGCTCCAACAATTAACAAAAGTTTATTTAATATATTAAACAATAAATACTGCGATGGGGTGTGAAAGTCAGTATCAGTGGTGTGTGAGGGTGCATGGATATGTTGGATGATGTGAGGTGCATGTTGTCAGTGCAAAACAAAAGACAAAAACGTAAAAACTTAGGGCAGCATGGCTTGCGGAGGGGACTGACGGGAGCACGGCAGCAACCACGTCTCCGCAACGACTGCTACTGCTACTGCGATTGCCGATGCCCGCTGGTGACTGGGCAGGCGGGGTTAAGTAGCCTGAGAACACTGGTCAGGTGTTCCCAGTTACTTAATGACATGCCAACTACACCCAACTGAGGAGCTGCAAGACACAGAGCACACACACACAGTACGACAGAAGGACCAAGGCCCTGGGGCCGTCACAATAAAAAAAAATATAATATGTGTATGTTTTTTCTTTAATTTTATTTTTCTAGATTGTAGATTAATACTGGAGACATCAAAACTGTGAAATATGGAATTATATGAAATTATGTTGTAAAAAAAAGACATAAAAATGAGTCAAACCATGTTTTTTTTCTTTTTAAGAATGTATTTAATGTGAACAGTAGGTGTTCATCCTGCCAGGCTCGAGGCCTGCTGCTCCTCCACCGGTGCCCACTTGTTAGCTGCAGGGTCATCAGCTGGGGACCAGCGCTCAGAGATGTTTGGCTCTTTAGCCCAGAACATCTCCTGGTGGCGGGGCAGTGAACAGGGACGTCTCCCTGCAGCTCACCTTCTTTAGGAGTTGTTTGCTCCACATGTCTTGTCTCACCTTCTCAGTCAGAGACAAAAGCTTGCCTTCTCTAGTGGAGTTTGTGGGGGTGTGGGAGGGGGTTCAGGCTGTGTTCAGCAGTTTTACAGCTTTAGGGAACAAGCTGTTTTTCAGTCTTGTGGTGTGTGCATGTATTTCCTGTATGACCTGCCAGAGGGGAGAAGTTTGATGAGGTGGTGGGCAGGGTGAGCTGAGTCTCTGCTGATGTTTGAGGCCCTGCCCTGACATCAGGCCTGATAGATGTCTTCCACTGCCGCTGACATATAGATCAATACACATGTCATAAAAACAATGAAACATGGAGATTTTGACTTGATGGCAACTTGAAGCTTTTCCATCTGGTCACCCTAATGTGAGAAATGCAAACACAAACTGTCAGACAACGTGTTTCCTTTCTGCACCGTTTCACAACAGTGACACTAAAGGCAACATATGCAGAGAAAGTAGCAGCTCTCATTTCCACGGTGGTTTTCATTGAATTTGCAGCCACAGTCTTTGTGTATTTGTCAGCTGATTTCCTCAGACAGCAGCTCAGGACACAGTCAGCTCCTGGGACGTCCTCCAGGTTCATTCTGCCAGTGAAGGAGAGCTCAGTAGGTTCAGTTCACTGGAGGATTTTTATCTTCACCAGGCTCAGAGAAGAAATGATCTTGTTAAACTGCTGAACTCCACTTGAGAAAAACTATCATCCATAAATGATAATCATTCAGTCTTTAGTACTAATGAAACTATTAATGCAACAGGAGTCATTCAATTAATTTAGTGTGCGATGGAAAGCAGATGGAGAAACATAAGATTCATCAAAATACACACAAACACATGACTGAGGTAAATATATACGAGCGCAGTAACAACCTGCAGTGATTTTACACTTCATTCAAATGAAGTTTAACAATACACAAATCAGCTGTTCATCAAAATAAGACACGTTTACGTCAGTCATTTGGACACTTGTGTCCACAAACATCAGTTTGTGTTTGATGATGTTGCTCAGAAACACTTTGACATGTGGACAAAAGGAGCTCAAGTTTCAAACCACAAAACTTGTGATCAGTGACTGACCAGCTGAGCTGCAGCCGCTCATGTTCATGTGCTTTGTCAGTTTTATTTTTATAATAAAGTGTCAGATTTTATTATTCTTTAACTTTCATATTCTCTGTCATCACAGATTTAATTTCTGTCGACTCTCAGAGACTCACTGTGAAGTCGTGGTCTCAGCTCTGAAGTCCAACCCCTCCCATCTGACAGAACTGGACCTGAGCTACAACAACCTGAAGGATTCAGGAGTGAAGCTTCTGTCAGCTGGACTGGAGAGTCCACACTGTGGACTGAAGACTCTGAGGTCAGTTCATGTATTTTGCTCTGTACAGTGTATATCTACCAAAATGAAATCCACAAGAGAAGTTTTAAATTTCCTTCAGTTCTCTTGTTTTCTGGGTTTGTTTCAGCACAAATCACAACAGCTCTTTTTGAAAGTTTGTCAGTCTGAACAGTTTATCTGTGAATTTAGTCCTGAAGTCAAACTGGATTCATGTTATTAAGGAAACTGTAGGATTTATCCTTCAATGTGCTGCCAAATTAAATCAAACATTTATCATTTTTGTTCCATGTGAGACATCAATAAATCAAAAAAGTCAAACAAGTTCAACACATGTTCAGGAATGTCTTTTTATACAAAACCTTCACAACACAGTATTTTACTGGAACTGACACATAAACACACACACACACACACACCGTGTGTGAAGCATATTTCCAAAGTCAGGTGTTTGAAGTTTGGTGTCTGATGTGTCACCAACGACAGGCGACACTTCAACATGTGATGATGCTTCCTGTCAGAAAATGATGTCACTTTGTGTTGTGACTCCACCAGTAAACAGGAGCATAAATAATGAGGTAGCAGCTTCCATTTAAGATGAAGACAACATTCATGTCAGTCTGCTCACTTCTAAAGATGATGAGGATGAAGCTCATGTTATTAATCTGTGTTGACATGAATTGTAGTTGTGTAACGATTCACTCATTCATCTGCTGCATCAGGCTTTAATGTGTAAGATACGAGTTCATCAGTTCAGATGACCTGTATCTGTAAAAAGCTGAATGTGAATCTGAAAAAATCATCCTCATCCTGTTGTTTTCATGTAAACATCGTCCATTTATCCCATTTCTCTGGACATTGTTCCTCTTGAGTTCTTATCTTGTCAGTCAGCTGTTCCATAACATATATTTCACTCACAATTCTCAACCAGTCATCTTGTGTTGGTGATTCTGGTTTGTGTACCATCTCTTTGTGAGGCTTTTTTACAAGCTGCTAACAAGATTTTCAACAAGTTTCTCTCTTCTCTGAACACATTTCCTGACATATTGCCAAGATAAAGTACCACACATGACCTCAGTATATCACAGCCCAGAATTTTGACAATAACCAAAAGAACATTTTTCTCAAAACTCTACAATTTCAGGACGGAGCCAAAAGACCTGAGAATGGTCGACATGTTCTGCTCCACATTGTCTCCAACATGTTGAGCTACAGACGAGTATTTGCTCTTAATTTTGGGTGTAATAAAGAATCTGATGAAGTTCTTCCAACAGTGTTCTCTCCAAGAACCTGATGATGTCGTAGACTGTCGTGTTCTCCAAATATGCAGCCGTTCATCTTCAGAAATATTCACACCTAGTTCCTCTTGCCATTTCAGTTTTATTTCCTGTATTTCCTCTTCTCTCCATGAGGTGCTGATATAATGTAGATATTACTCTATATTTCTTTGAGTTGTAGATTCCAGTTATGGTTCTAATTATTCTATTTTTGTCTAAATGTACATGGTGCTTTATTTCTCTGTCATAGTCGTCTCTCAGTTGTGAGTCTCTGAAGTGGTCCTGGTTGTCTAATGTATAGTTTTGTTTTATCTCCTGGACACTCAGGACATTCTCATCTTTAATTACTGTACATAGAGCTGTTATTACACTTGTAATCCATTGTTTCAACCTCTGGTCAAGAGAGTTTGGGCTAAAATGTCTGTCATAATCTATCCATCCCAATTAGTCTGAGCTCTTTCTCTAATCTGTATTTTAGTACCAGGTTAAACCATAGTTTTAGTGTAAACTGGGTGACAGCATCTACATGTTCAGTTCAATCTTTTAATAAAATCTGT
Organism: Lutjanus argentimaculatus; assembly: GCA_034769285.1. Lineage (NCBI taxonomy): Eukaryota > Metazoa > Chordata > Actinopteri > Lutjaniformes > Lutjanidae > Lutjanus > Lutjanus argentimaculatus. Next base: position 1,824,753 of record JAWZSL010000039.1, read on the forward strand.
GTTTTGGTCAAATTCAGCCTGTATCCAGAGTAGAAGCCAAACAAGTTGGTTCATTAATATATGAAGGGATGTTTGTGATCCTCTAAAAAACAGATCACATCATCAGTAAAAAGTTCACTGATGTGGTCTTCATTCCCAACAGTTCTCCCTCTGAGATCTTTATTCTACCTGATTGTTGTGACAGAGGTTCTATAAAAATGACAAACAAGTTCAGAGAAAGACAAGAACCCTGCCTTGTAGACGTTCTAATGTTCTGTTCTCAGTCAGACTGACATTTATTTTGATCCTGGCAGTTGGCTTTTGATAAAGTGTTTTAATACTTTGAATGTTCTCATCATCAATCTGAATTTCTCAAGTATCTGATATAAAAATGTCCAGTTAACACGATCAAATGTCTTTTCAGCATCAAGGCTTACTAAGGCTGTGCTGGTATTCTTATGTTTAACATGTTCAGTGATGTGTAGGTTCTTCTGATGTTATCTTGGGTTTGACGTCCCTTAATAAAACCCGTCTGATCTTCATCTATGATGTCGTTCATAAAATCTTCATATCTCTTGTCAATAATGGAGGTATACAGCTTATAGTCTATGTCAGGGGTCTCAAACTCAAATGAGCTGGGGGCCACTGCTGGCATTGTCATCTCATGGGGGGCCACTTCAGTGTTTGAGATGAGTATCAAAAAAAAAAAAAAAATCACAAATATCTCTGAAAACTGAGTTTATTTTCAAATACTGTATAATTACAAAACTATTAAATTCACAGTAAGTGCAAATGTTTTTGGCCTCATTCTTAAATAACTTATGAAAGCCTTTCATGAACTGACAGCACTTCGGTTCATATTGTCTTCATATTAAATAACAACACAAAAAAGAACTCTAGCTTTGTATGCACATTTTAACAGTTGGTGCAATTTTTTTTAGCTTGAATAACCTATTTTAACATTTCACTCAACAGAAACTTTGCTTCTGAGTCCATTTGTGCTTTATTTCTTGCCAGATACCTGGCAGCGCTTCTGTTCACATAGCTGAACTGTATTTACTCTGATGGATGTTGCAGTTGAAACTCTGAGTACAGCCTCAAGATGAGCATCTGTAAGCCTCGTCTTGTACTTGCTTTTCAAATCAAATCAAATCAAACTTTATTTATATAGCACTTTTCTTACATCTTAAAATGCAACCCAAAGTGCTTCACAAGAAAAAAACAAAGTTCATTGTAGAGAACAGTTTCTCGCACATATATGTGCTCCCAAAAAGGCAGATAACACGACTGAAAACTCTGGACAGCTCTGGGAATGAAGGAGGCAGCTGTCTGAGGAACTCTCCATCTTGTCTGCTTTTCCCTGTGCCTCTCTGAATTTAGTTTTCAGTTCACTGTTGCACTGTAAGTCAATGAGTTCAGTTTGCAACATGCTGGGGACACTCTCCACATCAGCTGAGAAGGGGTCTGCAAACAGCTGGAAAGCGTCACGGTGAGCCTTGAAATCAGCAAATCGCTCATCAAACTCTTGCTGCAGGTTTTTCAATAGCAGAGACATATTCATCAGGACTGAATAGTGTTCCCTCTTCTGCCAAAGATCTGCATGCAGCAAAATGGCAGAGGTTTTTTGCAGACAGTTGAGATTTCCACAGTCTCAGTTTGGTGGAGAAGGCCTTCACACTCTCATAGGCTGTTGTGATGAGCTGACCAGGACCCTGCAGCTTTAAGTTCAGGATGTTTAGTTGTTGTGTTATATCCACAAGGAATGCCAAATCCATTATCCATTTTGGATCATCTAGTTCAGGAACATCCAGTCTGCCATCTTCCATGAATGTCTTGACTTCAGCTCTTAACTCAAAAAATCTCTTCAGCACATTGCCTCTGCTCAGCCAACGCACTTCAGTAAAATACAGTACATCACCATATGATGCTTCGATTTCTTCCAAAAAAGCCCGGAACTGGTGGTGCTGTAATCCTCTGGACCTGATGTAATTCACACATTTCACCATGACAGACATGACGTTCACATTTCAAGCGTTTGCTGCACAGTGCGTGTTGGTGTATAATGCAGTGCAGAGCGATCGCTGGGTCTGAGTTTTCCTCCGCTAACTTTCTCTGAACCAGCGCAACCAGCCCGTTTTTTTTTTCCGGTCATGGACGGCGCACCGTCAGTTGTAATGCCCACCAGTCTGTTCCACGGCAGACCAAGCCGCTACAATCGCATCACACAGTTTCTGAAATATATCTTGCGCTTTAGTGTGGCCATGCATCGGACACACACTCAGCAACTCTTCTGTCACCTCAAACTTGTCATCCACACCCCTGATGAAAATTGCAAGCTGAGCATTGTCAGTTGCATCAGTGCTTTCATCAAGCGCCACAGAGAATGCAGTGAAACTTTTTGCTTTGTCCCGTAACTGTTCATAGATATTACCAGAAAGTCCATCAATCCGCTCTGCCACAGTGTTTGCCAACAGCGAAATGTTGTTAAACAGGCTTTTCTTTTCGGGACACAGAATATCAGCAACTCGTAGCATGCAGTCCTTCAGAAACTGCCCCTTTCCCGCCTTGGCGATTAATTCACTGACCACATAACTTGCCTGGACTGCAGCATCGCTGTCCTTCGCAGCTTGGTGAAAAGTTCTTGCTGGGATAACAGTCCTCTTTGTAGCTGCTCAGCTCGCCTTTTCCTGTCATCTCCGCTGTATTTCTCATACTGCTCTCCTGTTTAGTCGTGTAATGTCGCTTGAGATTATATTCCTTAAGAACGCAAGTTTCTCTTTACATATTAGGCAGATGGCGTTTCCACCGAACTCAACAAAAAAATACTGTAATGTCCATCTTTCTTGGAATTGTCTGTGTTTGTCATCCACTTTTCTCTTAGGTTTTGGAGAGCGACATCTTAGCTTCTTCTTCTTCTCCTCTATTTACCTTTTCTTCTTCTGTGCTTCTCTTTCATGTCGTCAGCACTTCCCATGAAATCATTTTGGATTTACTTATTTATTTATATTATTATATATATTTTATTTTAATTTTTCTTGTAATTGTGGAAAACAAATAAATAAAAATAAATTTGAAGGGCCAAATTGCATGTACTTTTTACATCAAGGTGCGAGCCGGATGTAGGGGGGCCGTGGGCCGGAAGTGGCCCCCGGGCCGGGAGTTTGAGACCCCTGGTCTATGTTAAGTATTGATAAAGGTCTGTAACGTGAGCAGGTCTCACTGTTGTTTCCCTTCAGGATCACTGATATCACAGCTTCCTTCCAGGATGGTGGGAGTTCACCATGTTCAAGTGTTTCATTAAATGATGACTCAAGTAGTGGTAGAAGTTGTTCACTCAATGTTTTGTACCACTCAGATGGTGGGCCGTCACTGCCAGGAGATTTGTTCACTTTTAGTCGACTCGCTGTTTCTCTGTTTCTGTTTTTGTAATGGCTGAGATCAGAAGGTCATTCTGATTTTCACAGTTGCTGGTAAGTCCAGCGTTACTAGAAAAGCTCTCATTTGGTCGATGTCAGCAGATGGAGGTTGGCTGTACACATTTTTATAATAGTTCATAAAGTTAATTTCAGCCTCTTTGGGTTCAAAGGTTATCTGATCTGTGATTATATCCTTTATCTTATGAATTGTCCTATCAGCTTGTTGTTTTTCTAATCTTTTTGCTAGTAATGTTACACCCCACCCTAATGTGGCCCTACTGGGGTGAACAACACACCACAACTGACCCAAAAATAACCCACAGAGACACCTTTTAAAACAAGCAAATCCATTGGATTTATTAGCACAAAACAAAGTTACTACGTCAACACTAACAAAATACATTAAGTCAAAATCTAAATACAAAAACAACCCCATGTTGAGAGGCGAGAACCACCAGCAGTCCCCATGGCACAAGCCTCTGTCTTCTGCTGCCTGCACAGGTGCTTTTAAACACCTCAATCAGGCCAGGTGCACCTCATGACCAATTTAGGGTGGAGCTGGAGAGAGAGCAAAGGGACACAGCACAGAGAAAGCCACACAGTCATAACAAGTAATCTGATTATTCTTGGCCTCACTTCATAATACATATTCATAAGATTGTTTTAGAAATCTTGTTTTCTTTTCAGTCTCTGTGGTTAATATTCTGTCAATATTATCCCTAATTTCTTTAATTTTTGAAGTAATGAGGAGTCTGGTGTTTAATTTCAAACAGTTTTTTTCCTTCTTATGTTTCCTCTTTGTCTTTTTTAATGGATGCTGTCTTCGATATAAGCTTCTCTCTCATGACTGCTTTCAGAGCGTCCCACAAAATAACAGGGTTAACCTCTCATTGTCATTTTCATTTTGATAAATCTCTTTTTTTTATCTCTTTGACAATTGATTTATTATTTAATTTTCCAACATTTAACCTCCATAATGTTCTCTTCTCCTGTGGCTTTAATTTTATTTGTAGATGAACTGCAGAGTGATCCGACACATCTGCTTCTTCAGTTTCACATTCCTTTACTCTGTATTGATCCTTTTTGTTCATTAAAAATAGTCAGTTCCATCATATCTGTCATCAGGGGCTCAGTAATTCACAAACTTACAGGATGAAGTCATAAGTCTTTTAAGACATGTGACCCAGAGTTAGAATGTTCTCAAATGGTTGTCCACAACAAAAAAACACACAAAAAACAAAACTTAGTGCTATCTTTGTCATTGTAAAATAAAACTAATAAAGAGGACAGAGATTTGTTCATTCATTAATTCAAACTGAGCAGTGACATTCACATTTAATTTCCATAGATAGTTCTAATAAGTCAGATTATACCTCTGTTTCACCATGTGCCTCTTCCAAAAACAGATGCATGTTTGTGTTTTTACTCTGGGTCACATTTCTCTCTTAAATCCCTTTGATTTTAACACTGTGGGCCTCGTCTGAACTCTGTGAGCTTCTCTCTTGCACGCTCAGCTGCTCTGTCTGAAGCATCGGTGCGTTTCCATGGCATCAGCTCGTTCAGTCGCTCTTCCACAGCCGTCACGGCGCTCACCCTCGTTGTCGCCGTCACCTGGATTCCACATTTATTCAGGTCCTGAGCTGCCTCGTCCACACTCTTGTAGATCTGTTGTCTGGAACGTTTAGTGTTTTTACTCTGCAGCTCTCACAAAACTTCATCTTTAAACTCGGCGAGATCGTCTTTCATAGTTTTCTTCACATCCTTTTTAAATTCAGTCCGATCCCGTCTCATATCTTCTTTAAAAGTCTTTTAACTCTTTAGACAGCAGTGTCAGGACTTCTAGCAGTGTGATTTGACTAAGGCTAGCTGTTCAGTTAGCTTCACCTAACGCTGTTTCTTCATCGACACCATCTCCCCTCTGTTCAGCAGTCTTGGCTACATCTGAGTTTTCTTGTCTTTTATTCATCTTCTTGTCACTCTTATGACTCCTTTGCAGTTTCTCTGCTCTCATACTTCAGTTGAAATGGTTTCAATACTATTTATATTGATAGGAGGTACTTTTAAAACCCGACTATGAGGAGCTCACCACTACACCTCCATCTTGCTGTAGCTCCACCCAGGAAGTCCCTGAGCTACAGTATCTCATTTACACATGAGATTCATCATAAGATGTTCACGACCACTGTAATGTCTCCTTCTCTCTGTCTCTACTGTTACTGGATTTAATAAAACTATCAGGATTTCTATTTACAGCTAATAGAACCCCACACATATAACATTAATAGAATCTAAATGTAAAGATTCACACATGGCATCGTTTCATGTTGCATCATAACGTATCGTATCGTGACAGGACTAAATCGTATCGAACTGAATCTTTGGATATTTAAACATTTCTAAGATGTTTCATCTGGTTGAACTTATATCGAATCGTCTCAGTCAGTGAGATACACACCCTAATGAATAGGTGTGTGAATGTTGTGCTGACATTTGGATGATGTGTGTAGAAGGCTGACATGATGATGATCCACAATAACACAATGACAAAGTCACTCTGCTCATTTTAGAGAAAAGTTCATTGATTAGGACATAGTAATGTTGAGCTGCACATTTAAAACCTCAACATATCTGATTGGATTATAAATGGATTTTTATCTTCATCATTTATTCTTTATTCAGATTGGAGGACTGCAGTTTGTCAGAATCAGCTGTGCTTCTCTGGTCTCAGCTCTGAAGTCCAACCCCTCCCATCTGACAGAACTGGACCTGAGTCACAACAACAACCTGAAGGACTCAGGAGTGAAGCTTCTGTCAGCTGGACTGGAGAGTCCACACTGTGGACTGAAGACTCTGAGGTCAGTTCGTGTATTTTGCTCTTGTACAGTGTATATCTACCAAAATGAAATCCACAAGAGAACTTTTAAATTTCCTTCAGTTCTCTTGTTTTCTGGGTTTGTTTCAGCACAAATCACAACAGCTCTTTTTGAAAGTTTGTCAGTCTGAACAGTTTATCTGTGAATTTAGTCTGAAGTCAAAGTGGATTCATGTTATTAAGGAAACTGTAGGATTTATCCTTCAATGTGCTGCCAAATTAAATCAAACATTTATCATTTTTGTTCCATGTGAGACATCAATAAATCAAAAAAGTCAAACAAGTTCAACACATGTTCAGGAATGTCTTTTTATACAAAACCTTCACAACAGTATTTTACTGGAACTGATACATAAACACACACACACAACACACACACAACACACACACACACCACAAGTGTGTGAAGCATATTTCCAAAGTCAGGTGTTTGAAGTTTGGTGGTCTGATGTGGTCACCAACGACAGGCGACACTTCAACATGTGATGATGCTTCCTGTCAGAAAATGATGTCACTTTGTGTTGTGACTCCACCAGTAAACAGAGCATAAATAATAAGGTAGCAGCTTCCATTTAAGATGAAGACAACATTCATGTCAGTCTGCTCACTTCTAAAGATGATGAGGATGAAGCTCATGTTATTAATCTGTGTTGACATGAATTGTAGTTGTGTAACGATTCACTCATTCATCTGATGCATCAGGCTTTAATGTGTAAGATACGAGTTCATCAGTTCAGACGACCTGTATCTGTAAAAAGCTGAATGTGAATCTGAAAAAATCGTCCTCATCCTGTTGTTTACATGTAAACATCGTCCATTTATCCCATTTCTCTGGACATTGTTCCTCTTGAGTTCTTATCTTGTCAGTCAGCTGTTCCATAACATATATTTCACTCACAATTCTCAACCAGTCATCTTGTGTTGGTGATTCTGGTTTGTACCATCTCTTTGTGAGGCTTTTTTACAAGCTGCTAACAAGATTTTCAACAAGTTTCTCTCTTCTCTGAACACATTTCCTGACATATTGCCAAGATAAAGTACCACACATGACCTCAGTATATCACAGCCCAGAATTTTGACAATAACCAAATGAACATTTTCTCAAAACTCTACAATTTCAGGACGGAGCCAAAAGACCTGAGAATGGTCGACATGTTCTGCTCCACATTGTCTCCAACATGTTGAGCTACAGACGAGTATTTGATCTTAATTTTGGGTGTAATAAAGAATCTGATGAAGTTCTTCCAACAGTGTTCTCTCCAAGAACCTGATGATGTCGTAGACTGTCGTGTTCTCCAAATATGCAGCCGTTCATCTTCAGAAATATTCACACCTCGTTCTCTTTGCCATTTCAGTTTTACATATAATGTTGTATTTCCTCTTCTCTCCATGAGGTGCTGATATAATGTAGATATTACTCTATATTTCTTTGAGTTGTAGATTCCAGTTATGGTTCTAATTATTCTATTTTTGTCTAAATGTACATGGTGCTTTATTTCTCTGTCATAGTCGTCTCTCAGTTGTGAGTCTCTGAAGTGGTCTTGGTTGTCTAATGTATAGTTTTGTTTTATCTCCTGGACACTCAGGACATTCTCATCTTTAATTACTGTACATAGAGCTGTTATTACACTTGTAATCCATTGTTTCAACCTCTGGTCAAGAGAGTTTGGGCTAAAATGTCTGTCATAATCTATCCATCCAATTAGTCTGAGCTCTTTCTCTAATCTGTATTTTAGTACCAGTTAAACCATAGTTTTAGTGTAAACTGGGTGACAGCATCTACATGTTCAGTTCAATCTTTTAATAAAATCTGTGTTTTGGTCAAATTCAGCCTGTATCCAGAGTAGAAGCCAAACAAGTTGGTTCATTAATATATGAAGGGATGTTTTGTGGATCCTCTAAAAAACAGATCACATCATCAGTAAAAAGTCCACTGATGTGGTCTTCATGTCCCAACAGTTCTCGCCTCTGAATCTTTATTCTGCCTGATTGTTGTGACAGAGGTTCTATAAAAATTACAAACAAGGTTGGAGAAAACAAGAACCCTGCCTTGTAGACGTTCTAATGTTCTGTTCTCAGTCAGACTGACATTTATTTTGTATCCTGTCAGTTGGCTTTTGATAAAGTGTTTTAAATACTTTGAATGGCCTCATCATTCAATCTGAATTTCTCAGTATCTGATATAAAAATGTCCAGTTAACACGATCAAATGTCTTTTCAGCATCAAGGCTTACTAAGGCTGTGCTGGTATTCTTATGTTTAACATGTTCAGTGATGTGTAGGTTTCTCTATGTTATACTTGGGTTTGACGTCCCTTAATAAAACCCATCTGATCTTCATCTATATGTCATTCATAAAGTCTTCATATCTCTTGTCAATAATGGAGGTATACAGCTTATAGTCTATGTTAAGTATTGATAAAGGTCTGTAACGTGAGCAGGTCTCACTGTTGTTTCCCTTCAGGATCACTGATATCACAGCTTCCTTCCAGGATGGTGGGAGTTCACCATGTTCAAGTGTTTCATTAAATGATGACTCAAGTAGTGGTAGAAGTTGTTCACTGAATGTTTTGTACCACTCAGATGGTGGGCCGTCACTGCCAGGAGATTTGTTCACTTTTAGTCACTCGCTGTTTTCTCTGTTTCTGTTTTTGTAATGGCTGAGGTCAGAAGGTCATTCTGATTTTTCACAGTTGCTGGTAAGTCCAGCGTCACTAGAAAAGCTCTCATTTGGTCGATGTCAGCAATGGAGGTTGGCTGTACACATTTTTATAATAGTTCATAAAGTTAATTTCAGTCTCTTTGGGTTCACAGGTTATCTGATCTGTGATTATATCCTTTATCTTATGAAATTGTCCTATCAGCTGTTGTTTTTTTAGTCTTTTTGCTAGTAATCTGACTCTAAATATTTTCCTTTTCCTTCTGATATGTTTCCTCTTTGTCTTTTTTAATGGATGCTGTCTCAGATATAAGCTCTCTCTCATGACTGCTTTCAGAGCGTCCCACAAAATAACAGGGTTAACCTCTCATTGTCATTTTCATTTTGATAAATCTCTTTTTTTTTTTATCTCTTTGACAATTGATTTATTATTTAATTTTCCAACATTTAACCTCCATAATGTTCTCTTCTCCTGTGGCTTTAATTTTATTTGTAGATGAACTGCTCAATGATCCGACACATCTGCTTCTTCAGTTTCACATTCCTTTACTCTGTATTGATCCTTTTGTTCATTAAAAATAGTCAGTTTTCCATCATATCTGTCATCAGGGGCTCAGTAATGTGTGTCGTCCCTTTTAGAGGGATGCAGTTCTCTCCAAATATCAACTAAACCAAATTCTTTAAGTGTTGTCTTGGTCATTTTAGTAACATGGTTGGTATTTTTCTTGTTGTTTGTTGTATCTAGATGACTATTCAACACAATATTGAAGTCACCTCCACATATTAATATTCTGTCCATCTCTAAAATATAGTTATCAAGCAGGGTTTTAAAAAATAGTTTTCCACTGTTAAGTGGAGCATAAACATGAACCAAAGTCAGTTTTGTTTTCCAGTTTTCCTTTCACAATAATAAATCTTCCTTCCTGATCTCTGATTTCTTTAGTACATTCAAATGTCAGTGAGTTGTGAACGAGTATGGGTCACACCTCTTCTACAACCATGACTGAATGAACTGTAAATGTATTTGTGCAGCCAAACCTCTTGAGCTTCTCACTTTCCTGCAGAGACAAATGTGTTTCTTGTAAGTATATAATCTGTGATTTGTCCTTCCTTCATTTAGCCGTTACTTTACCACGTTTAACAGGGTTATTCAGACCGTTAACATTTAACCACAGTATCTTAATATTAGACTCTTTCATTTCTATTTATGCAGTCGTATTTCAATCCAGACCCAAACATGAACAAATATATGAATTATGGAACATCAGTGGAACACTGAACTTTGTGACTTCTGAAGAAAAGGATGTATTTTTCCATCCTTGATGTTCCCTGTTGGTGTGAGGAGGGTAAAGTGTCTCAACACTGTAGGGGTCCTCCCTAGTAGTGATCAAATACACACTTCACAGTCAGATCCCGTCTCATATCTTCTTTAAAGTCTTTAACTCTTTAGACAGCAGTGTCAGGACTTCTAGCAGTGTGATTTGACTAAGGCTAGCTGTTCAGTTAGCTTCACCTGACGCTGTTTCTTCATCGACACCATCTCCCCTCTGTTCAGCAGTCTTGGCCACAATCTGAGTTTTCTTGTCTTTTATTCATCTTCTCGTCACTCTTATGACTCCTTTGCAGTTTCTCTGCTCTCATACTTCAGTTGAAATGGTTTCAATACTATTTATATTGATAGGAGGTACTTTTAAAACCCGACTATGAGGAGCTCACCACTACACCTCCATCTTGTTGTAGCTCCACCCAGGAAGTCCCTGAGCTACAGTATCTCATTTACACATGAGATTCATCATAAGATGTTCACACCACTGTAATGTCTCATTCTCTCTGTCTCTACTGTTACTGGATTTAATAAAACTATCAGGATTTCTATTTACAGCTAATAGAACCCCACACATATAACATTAATAGAATCTAAATGTAAAGATTCACACATGGCATCGTCTCATGTCGCATCATAACGTATCGTATCGTGACAGGACTAAATCGTATCGAACTGAATCTTTGGATATTTAAACATTTCTAAGATGTTTCATCTGGTTGAACTTGTATCGAATCGTCTCAGTCAGTGAGATACACACCCCTAATGAATAGGTGTGTGAATGTTGTGCTGACATTTGGATGATGTGTGTAGAAGGCTGACATTATGATGATCCACAATAACACAATGACAAAGTCACTCTGCTCATTTTAGAGAAAAGTTCATTGATTAGACATAGTAATGTTGAGCTGCACATTTAAAACCTCAACATATCTGATTGGATTATAAATGGATTTTTATCTTCATCATTTATTCTTTATTCAGATTGAAGAACTGCAGTTTGTCAGAGATCAGCTGTGCTTCTCTGGTCTCGGCTCTTAAGTCCAACCCCTCCCATCTGACAGAACTGGACCTGAGCTACAACAACCTGCAGGATTCAGGAGTGAAGCTTCTGTCAGCTGGACTGGAGAGTCCACACTGTGGACTGAAGACTCTGAGGTCAGTTCATGTATTTTGCTCTTGTACAGTGTATATCTACCAAAATGAAATCCACAAGAGAAGTTTTAAATTTCCTTCAGTTCTCGTTGTTTTCTGGTTTGTTTCAGCACAAATCACAACAGCTCCTTTTGAAAGTTTGTCAGTCTGAACAGTTTATCTGTGAATTTAGTCTGAAGTCAAACTGGATTCATGTTATTAAGGAAACTGTAGGATTTATCCTTCAATGTGCTGCCAAATTAAATCAACATTTATCATTTTTGTTCCATGTGAGACATCAATAAATCAAAAAAGTCAAAGAAGTTCAACACATGTTCAGGAATGTCTTTTTATACAAAACCTTCACAACACAGTATTTTCATTCATTCATTCAACCTTTATTTTAACTTGGAAATACATTGAGGTAGAGACTCATTTTCAATGTTGCCGAGTAAAACAATAAAAAATAAAAGCACTTAGACACAGAAACACCGAAGAGAACTTACATAAAAGTGGCAACAAGAAGTAAAAAACAATAAAAGCCACAATAAACATTTAAAAATAAATCAAAGGTCAATAATCAATAAAAACAGTTCAAATGTAGAACACATTAATCAGGTAAAACAGGAACACCTAGAACTAAAATGCAGTACAGTTAAAGATTTAAATTGCCCTGATGGATAAAAATGAGGAAAGCTTTAAATTGTTCTGCCTGTTGATCAACATTACAGCTGCACAATATGAAAAAACTGGATTTTCCAAATTCAGTAAAAAACAGCCGACAGCTGCAGTGTAATCCAGTCACTAGAGCCAGTTTGATAAGAGCCCACATCAAAAGAAATCATTGAACTGATGTACGAAGGTAAAAGAGCCATAAGATCTTTATAAATCAATAAAAGCCAGTGTCTTTCACGTCTTACACAGAGAGAGGGACACCCAACCTTAGTATACAAGTCACAATGATGCTGTTATAACTGTCTCCAGTGATGAATCTTAAGGCAGAGTGATAAACAGAGTCCAGGAGCTTCAGAGTGGCAGCAGAGGTGTGCATGTATAAAATATCACCATAGTCTGAGACTGATAAAAAAAAAGTTTCCTCAACAAGCATCTTTGTACAAAGCAGCAGAAAGGAGAGTCTGTTTCTATAAAAGAAAGCAGTTTTCATTGGTAGAGAAGTCACCAGCTTGGAAACATGATATTTAAAGGTTAACTTATCATCTATCCAAATACCAAGGTACTTCTACTCTGTGAGCCTTTCAATATTTGTACCATTGTTGGTGGAGATGATGAGGCTGTCAAGGTTCATATTTTTTGATCTGCTGAACAACATGAATTTAGATTTGTCTGCATTGAGAAGCAGTTTATTATTACTGAGTGCAACTTGGAGATCAGAAAAGCAGTGTTGGAGGGAATTTATGTCAGAGTGTGCATCATTCACAATACAGAACAAAATGGTGTCATCTGCATAAAGATGAATATTACAGCCAGCAGGGTACCCGCAGGGTCTTAAAAACTTGAAAAAGTCTTAAATTTAATGATTGTAAATTAAGGTCTTGAAAAGGTATTGAAATTTGATCACAGGTCTTAAATTTCGTTCTGAAAGGTCTTATTTTTTCCCTTTCTTACTTACATGATACAGCGCCATGAGTTGTCAAACAGATTTTTGATATGTTATTCAAACGCAGGATAGTCTGTCCGCTTGCTGGCTCCACAACCCAAAGCTGCCTGTCACTCATAGCGTCCAGGGATATGATAGGCTGTTTTAATCAGTCAGGCAGAGAGCACACGTGAGACTGTCTGTTAGATGATTGGCTGTTCACGTGTCACTCTTATCACGCTCCGTTGTCAAGGATGTTACAGGTTGGTGATGAGCTGGGGCTCTGTGCTCCCATGTTGTGCATTTACACGTCAAATTATCCAAGATTTTATCGCGCTGTTTTCTTATTGCTGTCGAGGATATATACTGCTAACGTTTTATCATCCAGGCCTAATATGCAGAACTTTAAACCAGTTTGTATCAAAGTTAGGATCACATGCAAACACAGTCCCATTTACAGTCAGTTATTCAGTCATTTGTGTGAGGCCTGATTACTTGTTTCTCTCTCAAGATCTGGCAACACTGCTTGTGACTTACCTACTGAAGTCGTCGCTCATGCAGCAACTTCTAGTCAGTGTCAGTCAGAGATGGGAAAGTGTCGTTTCAGTCCGTTATTTCTAAATGACTCTAAATACGACTGGGTTCAGCCTGTACCAGGTAATGATGTGGGAAGCTCAATGCCGTTTGTGCCGTAAAAGTTTCAAGCTTGGAACCATGGGACATACTGCCTTGGACTCGTATAAGAAGAGCGTTAAACACTTAATATATTCAGCAGCTCGCCTGGAGCAGACACCGATATCACAGCTCTGAGCGCCGAACTCCTCAACAAGCACCTCGGCTAGCAGCAGTACCCAGTATACCCAGCCAGGTAACATACAAGCTCTTTGTGGCTCAACGCCAACTCTGATGTTAATATAGTGTAGAGCAGGGGTGCCAAACATACGGCCCACGGGCCAAAAGCGGCCCACCAGTGGGTCAAAGTGTGAAAATTACAGAGAAGACATTAGTTTTAGGGCTGAATCGATTCCTCGAGTAACAATTCCCTGTATTAAACGGTAGAATCATTAAAAACCAGAGTATTGATGAGCGCTGACGTTTAAATTTTGATGTAATTTATTATCACACGGCTGCAGCGTCTCTCCTCTCTGCATCAGTGCAGCTCCTCCATACGCACACGTCCAGTACACACACACACACAGAGGTCAGTGTGTTTCTCTCACCCTGTCTGTGTCTGATCTGTTGACTTTCTTCATAAGCAGGATGTTTTATTAAGCCAAAAAGCCAAAACCTAACTCGCATTTTGGGTTTTTCCCTGCTTATAAATTCACCTGTGATTCAGTTTTCACAGCAGCAGAGAAGCTGCATGTGGAGGAGACTTGTTGTTATGACAGAGTTTATTAAAACAATAGAAACTAACGTGATGGTGAATGACATCAACACCAAGCAGATGAACTTTTAATAATATAGATATAATAATATAGATTAAACAAATGTATAAGGAGGCGTTTACATTAAACAGGAGAGTCTGTGTTTCTCTGTCAGAAACTGTCAGACCTTCTCACAGCAGAGTGAACAGATGAGGGAGGAGGAGGAGGGCAGATTGATCACTAATCAATCGCAGATGCCGTTGTCCTCTCGGACTGATTAAAAAAATAAAAATGCCAAAATTGGTCACAAACTATACCTGAGTGTCCACACAAGTAAAGTCTGTGTGTGTGAGACACTGCAGAGTGTCACATCATGATGTTCACAGTCTGCTGTCTGTAGTTTGACAGAGACAGAGAGGGTTGTGTCTCAAAGGGAACCCTAGATCCGCGAAAGATAGCGCGAGTTTTATTATTTTAGTAGAAACAACGGACACAAATCTCACGAGAGCTGTACAAATAAAGAGTTCCCTTCTAGAAACGATGAAGAAAGGTGTGCAGCTCCAAAAATAGAAAATCATGTTGTGGTGCTGATGTTTTTAATGTGGCAGGCCGCCATAAATAAAACTATTTACTGAGTCACAGAGAGTCACTGAAACACTGATCACTGACCTGCTGTGATGGAAAAAATACTCAGATCCTTTACTTCAGTAAAAACATTCATACCACAATGTAAAAAAATACTAATTACAATTAAAAATCTATTTAAAAAACATTTAAAAAACATTTTTATTTCTTTTGTTGTATTTTTTGATGACTAAATACAGACCTGCAAACTCATAAGAGGAGAAAAAAGTGACATATTGGTAAACCAGTCCCCTGTAGGGGGTCTGGGAGCGTCCTGCTCCAGAAGAAACATGTTGTGATTTTAATATATTAACAAAACATTCTGGTGACTGTTTCAGTTAAAAGAGTTTGTTCCATCTTCTGTTTGTGGTTTCTGCAGACATTACTACCTTTACTTTTACCTTTGTACTTCAGTAAAAAGTAAAGTAAAAACAGTAAAGTAAATGTACAGGAAAAGTAAAGTTACTTTACTGAGTATTTTTACTTAAGCAATTTATAGTTGTTCATTTAAGAGACGTGACTTATTTTCTCTTTTGTATATTACCATTGTTCTTAAATAAAGCACAAGTAATGTAATAGAAAAAATTGCAGAACACGCAATATTTCTTATCCGATTACTTGATTAATCACCAGAATAATCAGTAGATTATGCTTTAATTTCTCACACTCCTCACACATGCCTCATGCAGTTATTGTCTTTTAAGTATTGTTTGTAAAACAAAGCTTTTGTTTTTAAAATTTTGACAGCATTATATTGCATTCTTTCATTCATATGCATGCCAGAATAGGTGCGAGGTTGGTCTTAAATTTCATTGGAAGTGGTCTTAAAAAGGTCTTAAAAAGTCTTAAATTTAAGTTGAAAAACCCTGAGAAAGGCTGCAATGAAAAAGGAGGAGTTGTCATTATGTGGGTGACTGGATCAATAGTGGACAGAGGTGGTCCTGTGTAAGTTTCATCAAACAGGTTACCAGCAGATGAAAAATGTTCATTAAAAGCTGCACAAATCTCCTGATGGTCTGATATAAAACACACATTTGCTGTGGTGAGAGGAGGAAATGAGATGGAAGACTTACGGTTCAGAGAATTTACTGCCTTCCAGAAATGAGCTGGATTTGAAAATGATTTTGGGATTAGATTGAAATAATAATCAGATTTAGCCTTTCTTATTGCAGATGGACATTTGTTTCTAAGCTGTCTGAAAATAAGTAAGTGACCAGGGTCCCCAGTGCGTCTGGCCAGAGTCCAGACTTTATTTCTGTCTTTAATCAAAGAATACATTTCTGATGACAACCAGAGGCTTGACCTGTTCTGTATTCTATATTTTTTAAAAGGTGCATGTTTATTAACGGGGCGGCCCTGTAGCTCAGTTGGTAGAGCGTCTGCACCATGTATGGAGGCTGTTAGTCCTCTGCAGCAGCTGCTGGTTCAACTCCTGCCTGCAGCTCTTTGCTGTGTGTCATCCCCTCTCTCTCTACCACCTTTCCTGTCTGCTCTTCAGCTGTCCTGTCCAATAAAGACAAAAAGACAAAAACACAAGTTTAAAAAAGGTGCATGTTTATTAACTGCTGGGTTAAATGTAGCAGAAACAGCAGAAGTGCTGGGACAGCTGTTAAACATGTTGGTAAAGTTCAGGACTTGATTTGATTAATTTTTATTTCATAAAGTCTGATTTATTTGATATTGATCATTTTGAAATTGTCCAGAAAACATCTGTGTGTATTTTTCATCAGGTGACACATGATTGTTTGAATCAGAAGAAACAGAAGAGAATGAAAGTGAAAGTAACAACATGTCTGATTTGATGATTATTCCAGACTGCTCTGAGATCAGCAGCATGTTATTAATGTGTGTTGACATGAATAGGTGTGTGAATGTTGTGCTGACATTTGGATGATGTGTGTAGAAGGCTGACATTATGATGATCCACAATAACACAATGACAAAGTCACTCTGCTCATTTTAGAGAAAAGTTCATTGATTAGGACATAGTAATGTTGAGCTGCACATTTAAAACCTCAACACATCTGATTGGATTATAAATGGATTTTTATCTTCATCATTTATTCTTTATTCAGATTGAGGGGCTGCAGTTTGTCAGAGATCAGCTGTGCTTCTCTGGTCTCAGCTCTGAAGTCCAACCCCTCCCATCTGACAGAACTGGACCTGCGATTCAACAACCTGAAGGATTCAGATGTGAAGCTGCTGTGTGATCTTGTGGAGAGTCCACACTGTCGACTGGAGACTGTGAGGTCAGTAGAGGGGCGGAGTCAGTCCATGCTGGTTTCAGCAGTATTGAAGTAAACACAGTTTGAATCAAAGTAAAGATCCAGTATTTCCTGTTTTCCTCAGTGAAGCTGTGAGAGGAGAACGCTGACAGGCTTCAGGATCTCAAAGTGTTTGTTTCAACACTAAACAATTGATCAGTTCATCTTTGTCACAGCTCTCAGATCAGTCTGACTGAAGCCTGCGAATCACTGGCTCTTATTTCATAGAACCATGGTTACATTTAGTAACCATGTGGTCTTTGTACAGACCAGAACCTGCTGAAGTCCAGTAACCACAGCTGATGATTTGTCTTCAGTCTTTGTATGAACATGTAGGACCTTTAACATCATAAATATATATATCTGTCCATGTGTCTTTTGTTTTGTCCAAATATTTTGAATATTCACATGTTTATCATGTTAATATTTCAAAAGTAGATGAAATATTCAAAGTGAGACTCTGGTTTTTAACAGCTTTGAACTCTAACAGCAGTAAATCCATCATTAAAGTGAGCAGTGAACGTCTCTGTGTTTCTGCAGTCATGATGCATTCAGGGACTCTCAGCAGGTTATTTCCACTGTGTACTTGAGTGAAATGTGCAGAGTCAACAGACCTGATGGTCTGTGAGCTTCCAGCTCAGTGTGTTGACTCCAACACGTTAACATGAGAGCTGAAAGGAAGCAGCTCCGCTCCACAGCCGCTCCACTTGTGCTCTGAACAGGACTGAAGTCCTGCTGCTCTTTATACTGGATGTGATGAAGAAGAGTCTCTGTAAACACTGATTTATGACTCCTGCTGTCTGTCTGCTTCTCTCATCAGATGGAAGTGATCTCAATCAGAGTGGTTGATGATGAAGGAGTCTGTGTTGAGAGGATCAGCTGTGTCCTGATGATCCACAGAGGTTGAAGCAGCAGCAGCTTGTGTGTGGAGAGGCTCTGACTGGGCCGTGTTACTGGGAGGTGGAGTGGAGAGGAGAGCTTCATCCAGCACTGACTGACAGAGGAATCACAACCACTGGAGACGACTGTCAGTGTTGCAGTCTGACCTGCTCTGAGATCCACCTCCACATGTTGGGGCCCTGGGTACTTAGTTCCACTGTTCCCCTCATTACTGCGCCCCTGGATTCCACAATAATAGAACCAAATGAAAGACTGTGTTCATCCAGTCCCAACATACATTTAGAACTGTGGAGAACAGAGCAGGAATTATAGCACAGCCAAACAGTCAGTGCTGTGGCTGCCCCGGAGTGTGGCTGTAATGCTCCTTCTAAAATGAACTCCCCACACCACCAGTTTGACACGTCCTGTTCTCAACTGGACCTTAAAGTTCAAAGAAAACTACAGCAGCAAATAAACAAAACTCACGTTTCCCAGCGTCTCCGTCATCACACTGGACATCAACAGAAGCTCGAGTCTCCCACTGCCTCAAATATATGTCAATATTAACAGCTAACCTGCTAGCTAACATTAGCTAACCATTAACGTTACTGCAAACAGCGTATATGGACCTGACTGTCTGTCTGAGCCTGTAGACATGTGAGCTGAATGCAGTCGTGTCTTCCAGTCTCCTGATGCTTTTGTTTTTATTCTGAGAGAATCAAAACAGTCACATGATCAGCTTACTTCCTGTGGCTTCAACAAATATGAACTCTGCTGTTTGTGTTTTTATAAACTATTTGTACATTACAGATAAAAGTGGAGCAGCTATTTGTCACTTGTGTAGTTTGAGGTTCAACATGCTGAGTCATGATAATCATGAGATAATGATGACTTAACAAGGTGGTAACGACTCAGCGTGAAGCTTCACTCTGCCATGGAAGATGGTTTTCATTTGCTGTCTTTATGTTGCAGGACGCCTTGTTTTAAATCAGTCACACATACGGTGGATTTGCTCCACATGTGGCTGATCAGGCAGAAAGTTTTCAATGTAAAGTTTGACAAGTGAAAACATTTTGATGCTCATATTTCCTGCAGCATCAGTGAATCACAGTTTGATGTGTGAGCCTGCTGCTTTTCACATGACAGGATCAACACAGACACATAAAGTCGACCTGTGGAGCTTTTTCCCCTCAGAAATCAGTGTTGAAGCACTTGTTCATGTTGTGGAGCTCCTGCTGGAGCTGCTTTCTGCCCCCAGATGGCACCGTTTCCTCTGAACTGCTGATGTGAACGCTTCCTGTCTTCATTTGGCAAAAATTCAAAGTCCTCATCATTTAGTTCAACTGGATTTAAAATGTTCAACTGGCTTTGAAATTCAACTCAGCACACAAGTTAAAACATGAAACCCTGATTTAATCAAACTGGAGGAATTTAAATCACCACTGATGATGATGATGATGATGATGATGATGATGATGATGCATTTGTTCTTTCTATTTCTTGTCATATTTTCCATTTATTGCTGTTTTTATATGAATATATTTCTGGTATATATTGTAGAATAAGGCCCATATTTACTGGTGAACTTGCTGTTGTATATATTTAGTTATTATTGTTCTATGATCTCTTTTATATTTTGTAGTAGAATGTAGATATTTTGACAGACTTGTTCTTTTTCTATTCTTGTCATTTCTCTGTGCTTCTATATGTTTGTATTGTTGAATGGGAGCACCTGTAACGTGACCAGTTTCCCCCCGAGGATTAATAAAGTATTTGTGATTGTGATTGTGAGCTACTTTGTTTTGGCAGGTTTCAAACCTGTGACATGAACACGACTAAAGTCCATCAACATAAATATGAAGTTGAGCTGTGAATCAGGAAGATTTGACATTTGATGAACGTCTTCAAATCCACTTTTCTCCTCATGTTTCCCCTGAAGGAGCTTTAAGGGTGAAAAAGTGCTGCAGCTGGATTCAAGTCAAACATCAAAGCACCATCTTTGTTTTCTTTATTTCCACTGCTGGAAAGTATCCGAGTACATTTACTCCAGTACTGTACTGAGTACATCCACTTGATGCTCCTGTTTACTTCTAATAGATTTCAGAAGGAAATCTTCAACTTTTGACTCCACTACATTTATTTAACAGCTGTAGTTACTGCTTACTCTTCACATTCATATTTTAAATACAAAACATGTCATCAGTTTATCAAATATGAAGCTTTAGTTTAGATCAAACTAACCAACAGTGTTAATAAGCAGTTAAAATGAGCTCCACCTCACTTTCACCAGTCTGTGAGCCACATGTGGCTCCGGAGCCGCAGGTTGGACACCCCTGGATTGTGGTAAAGAACGTAGTGACGTCACTTGCAGAGGTGGTGACTTAAAGCTCCCACAGTGAGTTTATAACAGGTTATAAACAGTCTCAGTTTCATCCTGATGCCTCTATATGACCTACAGAAGTTGGGCGTCCGGCTTCAAAACATCCTCTCTTAAAGCTCCAGGTGAGCAGAGGAGGCAAAAGTCCACACAGTCTTTACTCAAGTACAAGTACAGATACTCGAGTACAAAAAAATACTCTGGTAAAAGTAGAAGTACTGATTCAACTTGTTTACTGCAGTAAAAGTGAAAAAGACAACGATCAATGTGAAAATGTGAACACAGGCTGCTTTCATGTGATTTAAGGAGAATCTGAGCCGCTGGCAGACATTAAGAAGAACTTTATAGAAACAGACAATCTTCTCTCTGATGCTCTCCTTAACTTATGGAGCTCATATAGAGCAGTCGTTCACAAACACTGGCTCGTGACCCACAGGTGGGTCGCAGGAGATTTTATTTGGGTCCCCTACAAAATAAAAGACTGTGGAAGAAATTCAGCAAAATATCAGATTTATATCTGCAGTCCATCTTTTATAAAACATTTAAAATGTGTCCATTGTTTTACTGATGAGAGGAAAAAACAAGAGCCTGTTAATTCCACCTAAATGTTCTTATTTAGTCTCATTTATGAAGCAGCTAAAATGTTCTACACTGTAAAAACCACAACACACTTCAATAGATTTTTGAGTTTTGAGCCCAACTCAAACTCTAAAGTTTTAAAGAAGTTTTACCAGCTAATAATGTTTTGTTGAGATAATTTACTTTTCTTCTTTAGACAAAACTTGAATCTTTGAGTTTTAGAAACCCACAAAAATTGTTAGTTTTCTTGATGAGAGGAAATAAAAAGATTGAGACGGCCTGTTAACTCAGCCTAAATACATTTATTTTTTATTTCTAAAGTATTTCATGTGTATATGCATGTGTCAAGATAATATGTGGTGATGTGGAAATGGCAGTAAACAATGGTCAGGAACGTTCGTTAATGCCCAAATTAACTCTCCCAACATTTATTAATAAGGCCTGTTGTGAACTGGGTCACGATGGTTTGTCATTTTTAAAAAGCAGGTCCCCAGAAAAAAAAACAGGTAGTGAAAGAGTGATATAGAGGCATCAGGATTAAAGTGAGAGTGTTTATAAGCAGTTATAAAGTGAGTGTAGGAGCTTTAACAAGTGTTGATTTCCTGTTAGTGGACTACACATCATCAGGAAAACATTCCTACACTAGATGTCTTTGTGAACGTGCTGCAGCTCAATTTAAGGAAGTGATTCCATGTGCATTTAATTCAGTGTCATGTGTCGATCTAACAGAGGAGCGGTCTGCTAACTTTAGTCTGTCTCAGATGGATCGTGTTGTTGATGGTGCTGCAGGCTCACTGTGAAGGACAATCCACTCTATTTCCCCTGGAAAAAAAAAGAAGAGAATAAAACATAGAAGGTCAGCTCCATGGTAGAACCCCCCAATCTGTCAAGAACAACCACAGTCTGGTTCTGCTGCAGGGTTCTGTCTGTTAAAAGAACCTTTTTCATCACTACTGTGGCCTCAGTGCTTGCTCCTGGTGGGAACTGTTGGCTCTCTATAAATAATATTAGAAATAGTTCGAGTTGAGACATTTGACCAAAGGGACAAAAACTAAAGACATTTACTGTCTATTTTTATCTGCATTTAATAGTAAGTGAATGATGAATGATAGAAAGGCAGCATTAAACAGCACAGAGACTTTAGTATGTGTGTAAAATGTGCTGACATGAACAGTGATGAGCAGCAGGACAGCAGAGACAGAAGACAACATGAGTTTGGATGTGATGGACTGATGTGTCCATCTGGACTGTAGCTCCCTCTACTGGTTCCTTTCAGTCATTGTGTCCAAACTCAGGCAGAAGCAACAAAAAAACACACACGACTACAAGTTTACCAAGTAAACAAATGTGAACATTGAGGAGGAGAAATGTTGTCATGATGTGTCGACTGTTTGATAAATGGAAACCCACAATCTTTTCAGTCAGGATTATGTTATGTTATGTATGTATTGACCTAATGTATGTTCACTCCTGTCATTACAGCCCAGTGTGAAGGTGTTTTCTGTCATTTACAGTTGTGTTAGTTTCTCTCCTCTCCTCTGCTCTGTGTTTCACTCAGTTCGGGGCTCAGCTCCTCCACACCAATGTTGTGCACCAGGATGTGAGGGGATCATACAATCACTTGCTTATGTGTGTGATCAATGGACCTGGAGTTTGTCCGCAGCTCATCTTGTAAACTGCTGGAAAGATCAGCCTTATTCTTTGTGCATATTCATGGCTGTATGCAGAAGGACCCTGTGATTCATATTTTTTGTAAAAACCTTTTTTATGGCTTCACACCAGAGACGACTGTGGCCACAGGCATTGTGTTTTCAGGTCATCTCATTCTTGTGAGCGTGATATCTCAAGAACACCTTGAGGGAATGTCTTCAAACTTGACATGAATGACGAGTTGGACTCAATGATTTGGTGGTCAAAGGTCTCTGTGACCTCACTAAACACATTTGTGGCTATAACTCAAGAAGAATTAATTTGCTAATTATAACAACATTTTAGAGAAATTTTCTAATAGGATAAAGATCAGTAAAGGTGAAGCATGTGCATGTGTCATAGGTGTTCTCCAGTACTTTATCAAATAGCACGACACCCCTGTATAAGTTGTAAAACATCAGTTTTATGTCTTTATAAACAATTAAACAATTTGTCATGTGAAATCAAATACTCTGTACTTTAGACGACCCAAAGGTCATCTAAATGAGGCTATTTTTAGCAGAACCTAAGAGTTATTTTTGCTTTGTTTTTTTGACTTTCATGTTGGATTTAGTGACTTCTTTATATGTATGTGCTATAACAAACTCAAATATTAATTATAAATTTCAGGAAAGAAACAGGTCAGAAACAGTTGGAAATGCTGTGACGAGGCCTGGTTATTGTTTCAAAAGTTATGATACCAGTATCAATAACAGTACCCTTAAAGTGATACAGATACCAACAGAGTACTTCATTTGATCACTTTTTTTAACTTCCATACTTTTTCAAATGTTTTGTTTCCATCTCAGCAGCTGAACTGCTTCACCACACTTGACTTCAGCACCACAGACTGTATGTAGCTGCTAGTTGAGGGTCAATCACACATCACATTAAACTGAAGAACGCTTGACGTTTGTGAAAAACCACACAAATAATCTTTTTTTATAGATCTGGGTACAAAAAGGATTGAATGCAGGTATAGTTTGACTTGAAGTTTCTGGGTTATTTCATTTGATACCTTGCAGGCTGCATTCTGTCTAACTTTTAAATTAGCCGGAGTTACTGTGGTTTGTGTGATTTTTTTTTTCTTCAGAGAGAAACAGAGAGACTCATCTTGACTGCAGCTCTGCTTTGACTCAGACAAACTTTGATTGGAAGAAAGGTGCAGAGTTTTGCTCCTCCTCTCAGTGTAGCTCTGTTTCATTGACGAGGTGTTGATCCTTGACCTCCATGTATTCAAAGATTAGTGACATGTTTGTTTTCAATACCATTGTGAGCCCATATTTACTGTCAGTTCCACCAAAAACCTCACAAATATCAATGATAAATCATATTCGACACATTCAGTATTGGTTTGTTTATGTTTTGGACTTTTATTGCATATTTGTTGGTTATTGTGAGCAGCTGAAGAGAGATAGGAAAAGGAAGAGAGAGATGGTGGATGACACAGAAAAAGGCTGGGCTGGAATCAATGCATTTTCTACCTGAAACTTTTCATTCTACCTGCATATAATTCCTCACAAATCCTCAGTGGATCTACTCACAACAAGATGTTTTCAAACAGCCCTGCTAATCCTGAAACAGAAAAGGTGCAAATATTTCCATATGTGAAGGTAATAAAAGGGTTTAGGAGGCAGATAAATGGGTGTAGTAACTGAGATGGTTAATGGTAAATATATGTTATTAAATATATGAGTATTTATTTATTTTTACTGTGTATATTGGAGCTGAGTCTTAGTTTTTGTTTGTATTTTCTTTTTAATACAAGTGTTACAACATGAAAAACATCTCAGACTGGGCAGAGAGGCGGAGCTGACTTGGTTAGATATTAGTTATAGATAAATACATTGATACTGGTAATATGTTATATCTTTATGCAAAATGGCACATTCAATTTTTAAAATTTGCTCTGGGGAAGTAAAATAGCAGTGTCATTTCTGGTTACCTGGAAAGGAAACAGAAAAAAGGGAAAATAAAATATATGCTGTTTTGCACCCGAACAGGAAAAGAAGGTGGGAGGAGATAAATCAGACAGACTTGATTTAGGCAGCATGGAGGAGGACAAGGAAAGGAAAGGACTGATTTTGGAATGAGATAAAAAAAAAAACAACTGAAAAACACACAGGAAGCTCATTTGTGATGTGACGTGACTGAATACTTACACTTAGATTTCATTGTTCCTTGTATTCATGTGATCTGCTTCAGCATCAGACTGTGTAGTTATTTATTAAGAGCATGTCCTCATGTGTCCATAGGCTGCAGTTTGTTATGAACTCCACTAGAGGACGTCCTCAGATGTCACTTATTCTCTACAAACTAGTAGCTCTGGTTTAATGTTCATATCAGCTGCTCAAACACAACTCCAACCTTAAACAACACTACATCATCTCACACCACCAACTGTCTCAGATGTGATGGAGTATTGGAGCTTGTCTCACATCTGAGAAAGCTGATGGTGTTTTGAATCACATGATTTGGTCGTCATGAGAAACACCATCAGCTGCTTTTTTCAGCTTTGATTTCAATCAAAACATTGAATAATTCCATCAATAGAGAGATAAAAGCAAGTGATTTTTGCAGTACGTGGTTTTGGATCATTTAACAGTTTCAAAGGCAGGTAATTCAGTCATTAGAATAAATTAAATAACAAGAGATTACTATATAGATATTATATTATATGTAATGGTGTTGTGTTGTGTTGTAAAGCTGAAATTTGACACATCAATGCTCTGATCAGAATCTAGAAAAACAACACATGATACATCACTAAAACATTACATTCATTACATTAAATGATGGTGAATCTTTCTGTAGAAAATCAAATGTGAAACTCAGTATGATTGACAGGAGAGATGATCAGAGGGGCAGAGTTTTTACCATCATGATGAAGACCAGGACTGAAAAATGGGTAAAGTTTCTCAGTGAAGGAGCAGCCGGTAAAGGAGTAGATATGAGCTGCAGCATCAACGTCATAAAAGGAGACCAGACCCTCCTCATAATCCACAAACACCCCCACCTTCTCAGGCTGAGACGTCAGAGAGAGAGAGACTGCAGGGTCAGCAAGAGCTTCGTACTCATTTTCATTCCTCAACCATATCGTCCATTGACCATTCTCAGGAGTCACTATGATTTGTCCCTTCCTGTTTATTGACTCTCTGGCCACTCCTAAATCCCAGTCAGTCTTCCCTTTAACCTGAACCTCATAGTAAAATCTTCCTGAAGAGAAACTCTGCTTTGCTAAGACATTAACACAATGATCAAATCTCTCTGGATTGTCTGGGATATCTTTCATTACATCACTATCATGTACTTGTTTTCCATCATCAGACAGAATGAGATCAGGATTTGCTGTGTCAGGATCAAGTGTCACATCCACTGCATACTGCTGGACCCTCTTCAGCTCGGCCTCAAACAGCTTCTTCATCTGTTTACTGAGCATCTCCTCCAGCTGATTCACAGCTCTCCTCACAGTCCCCTCATATGAAGGTGGACGAACGCTGACCTCTGTCCAGTCCTTGGTGGGTGGATCAGCTTTCAGGAATGAGAAGTTTTGGAGGAAGTGGTCTTCAGAGTGTGAGAGCTGCTCCAGCTCAGTGCTTCTCTTCTTCAACTCAGAGATTTCCTGTTCCAGCTCGTTCATGAAGTCTTCAGCCTGTTTCTCTGTCTTTCTCTGCTTTTCTTTGATCATGTCAATGAGCTCGGCCAGGCTTTTCTCAACAGACTCCTTCAGAGCAACGAAGACCTGAACACCATGTACTATCTCTCTGTCTGCTCCTTCCTTACTGAGCTCCACTGAGTGTTTGATCTCCTGAATCTTCAGTCGTCTCTTCTGGATCATCTGCTGAATTTCAGTGTCTGTCTTCTCCAGCTTGCCCTTCTTTCCTTCATATTCTTCTTTCAGAGGAACAACATCATGTGTCTTGTGGTCTAAAAAAGTGCAGAGCATGCAGACACACATCTGGTCGGTCTTGCAGAACAGCTCCAGCAGTTTATCGTGCTTCATGCACATCCTGCCTTCCAGGTCCTCCACAGGGTCGATCAGAGCTGACTGTCTGAACTGAGCAGCCATCTCAGAGATGAAAGTGTTGACCTGAAGCTCAGGTCTTGTGTTGAAAACCTTTTTACAGTTTGGACACTGACATAGAACATTAATATTCCAGTGTTCAGTGATGCAGATTTTACAGAAGTTGTGTCCACATGGTATGGTGACTGGATCAGTGAAGACATCCAGATAGATGGAGCACAGAAACTGATCTTCAGTCAGCAGACAGCTGGCAGCAGACATATCTAAACTCTGAGGACAAAGAGTCAAAAAAAAAATTGTAATTACATTTCTTTGGTTTTATCATTTTTCTTATTGTGAGAGTCAATTGTAACCAAGTAAACTTGTTTTCTCTTCTCCACGTTTGATATCAGGAATTAACAGTAGCGTTCAGTTGATGTGAGTTTGCAGTGTGTGATGCATCTCTGTCTGTCTGACATTAGATGTGCTGCAGTCTGTCCCTGTGTCATGTTTGCAGCCTCTTCCAGGGCTGTGTTCACCATACTCACATATTGTTCAGTCGTGTACAGATAATACACAGACCTACTGTGGGGATGCTTTGCTGTGCTAGATGTGACTGAATTTACACTAAAGAGTTTAAAATTATTTCCTGTGTTTTGATCCAGGGCGGGGTCAGAAAATGTTAAATTAGCTTCAGCTAAAGCTAAACTACATTTTTACCAAATATTCAGTTTGTGTATTTCTCTTTGCAGGGCAGTGTACTCACCAGTGTTTGACAGAGATTCTGCAGTTTTCTTGGATTTAGTTGTTTTTTTTTCTTCAGAGAGAAACAGAGAGACTTGTCTCAGCTGCAGCTCTGCTGATGTTAAAAAACACTTTCAGTTTCATTTCCTGAAATGTGACGTTGACGCTTCTCCTCTTCCTCCTCTTCCTCAGTTAGAGAGAGCCTGAATTACTTTCCATCACTGGGAAATCCATAGTATGTCTAATTTTTTTTTTTAAATAATCACTTTTATTGACATTTTATTTATGACAATAACATCTGATTTGATGTGATAAAGAACCAAATTAATATTTTTGAGTCCATACACATATAAATATGTAATTTACCACAGCTGTAAAGTGCTGGAAAAGCTTGAAAATGCACCTGAACCTAATTTGGTTCAAAGTAAAAGTACTTATTGTGAAGTGTCTCTTTCACAGTGTAAAACCACTGATGCAAATGTAGCTGTTTCATGTGGCCTTAGATCTGAGTATGTTTTTATCCTGTTGAGAAAGTTAAATACATCATATTGTTGCTGTTGACTGGAAAACCTGAGCCTCTTGAGGTTTTGGGGGGTCTGTGTCCTTGAATAAAATGATGGATTACATGAAGTCCCTCAACAGGTTTAAAAGAATTTTGTTTATATTATGTAAAAAAATGCAGCTGCAATTATCTGAAACAAGGCTTTTTGTTTGAAATGACAAGAGTAACAGTTTTTTTCCTGCTGAATGTAAAATGTGAATCTGCAAAATAACTTCCAGAAATCCAGCTGTTTGTCAGATGTAGTGGAGTAAAAAGTATATTTCACTCTTGGATGTTGTGGTGGAAAAGTAAAAAGCCTCCAGGAAAGTAAAGCATCCTGATTATTCTACTTTTTTACATCAGTAATTAACAACTAATCACTCTGCACTTCACTGCTGTTCTCCAAAGTGTTGAGCATCTTTTCTCTGTCTGAAACATTTCTCACAGATTACATTGGAAGGACAGAAATCTGAGTTTTAAACTGGTCTGATTGGACCACAGCAGCAGATTAATGAGCATCTCTGTGATTCTCCCTTTTTAAAAGTAGTTGAATTATAACACTTTTAAAGTAAAAGTTTTCTTCAGTGCAAGTAAAGTTGCTGATTTTAGAATGAGCTAAAAAAAAAAAAAAATACACAAAAAGCTCTTCGGTGACATTAGACAGAGTTCTTGTAGCAGTTAGATTTCATTGTTCTCTTGTATTCATGTGATCTGCTTCAGCATCAAACTGTATAGTTATTTATTAAGAGCATGTCCTCATGTGTCCACAGGCTGCAGTTTGTTATGAACTCCACTAGAGGACGTCCTCAGATGTCACTTATTCTCTACAAACTAGCAGCTCTGGTTTAATGTTCATATATCAGCTGCCTCAAACACAACTCCAACCTTAAATAACACTGCATCATCTTACACCACCAACTGTCTCAGATGTGATGGAGTCTCACATCTGAGAACAGCTGATGGTGTTTTGAATCACATGATTTGATCATCATTAGAAACATCATCAGCTGTTTCTCTCAGCTTTTATATCAATCAAAACACAAAATAACTTCATCAGACACAAAAACTCAATTTTGCTTTTTTTATTTAGGACGTAAGAGATAAAAGCAAGTGATTTTTGCAGTACATAGTTTTAGATAATTTAACAGTCTTGAAAGCAGGTAATCCAGTTATTAGAATTAAATTAAACAACAACAGAATTAGATCAGTGTGGTAAAATTTCAGTGTTGTAACAGTGTAACAGTGTGTGTTGTGTTGTAAAGCTGCAATTTGACCTATCATAGAAAAACAGGGGGAAAAACTCACTGATCAGAATCTACAAAAACAAAACACCATACATCAACAAAAAACCAAATATATTTATTACATTAAATGATGGTGAATCTTTCTGTGGAAAATCAAATAGTTCTACTCAGTATGATTGGCAGGAGAGATGATCAGAGGGGCAGAGTTTTTACCATCATCATTAGGACAAGGACTGAAGTATGGGTACAGTTTCTCATTGAAGAAGCAGCCAGTAAAGGAGTAGATAAGAGCTGCAGCATCAACGTCATAAAAGGAGACCAGACCCTCCTCATAATCCACAAACACCCCCACCTTCTCAGGCTGAGACTTCAGAGAGACACATACATCAGGGCCAGTAAGAGCTTTGTACTCATTTTCATTCCTCAACCATATTGTCCAGTAACCACTCTGAGGAGTCAGTCTGATTTGTCCCTTCCTGTTGATTGACTCTCTGACCACTCCTAGAGTCCACTCAGTCTTCCCTTTAACCTGAACCTCATAGTAAAATCTTCCTGAAGAGAAACTCTGCTTTGCTAAAACATTAGCACAGCTATCAAATCTCTCTGGAGTGTCTGGGAGATTCTTCCTTACATCACCACAGTTAACTTGTTTACAATCATCAGACAGAATGAGATTGGGATGTGCTGTATCAGGATCAAGTGTCACATCCACTGCAAACTGCTGGACCCTCTTCAGCTCGGCCTCAAACAGCTTCTTCATCTGTTTACTGAGCATCTCCTCCAGCTGATTCACAGCTCTCCTCACAGTCCCCTCATATGAAGGTGGACGGACGCTGACTTCTGTCCAGTCCTTGGTGGGTGGAGCAGCGTTCAGGGATGTGAAGCTTTGGAGGAAGTGGAGGTGGTCTTCAGAGTGTGAGAGCTGCTCCAGCTCAGTGCTTCTCTTCTTCAGCTCAGAGATTTCCTGTTCCAGCTCTTTGATGAAGTCTTCAGCCTGTTTCTCTGTCTTTCTCTGCTTCTCTTTGATCATGTCGATGAACTCGGCCTGGCTTCTCTCAACAGACTCCTTCAGAGCAGTGAAGACCTGAACACCTTTTGCTATCTCTCTGTCTGCTCCTTCCTTTCTGAGCTCCACTGAGTGTTTGATCTCCTGAATCTTCAGTCGTCTCTTCTGGATCATCTGCTGAATTTCAGCCTCTGTCTTCTCCAGCTCTGCCTTCTTTCCTTTATATTCTCCTTTCAGTGGAACAACATCATGTGTCTTGTGCTCTAAAATAGTACAGAGCATGCAGATACACATCTGGTCAGTCTTACAGAACAGCTCCAGCAGTTTATCATGTTCTGTGCACACCTCTCCTTCCAGGTTCTCCACAGGGTCGATCAGTTGATGTTTTTTCAGACGTGAAGCTGTCAGATGAGGCTCCAGGTGAGTCTCACAGTAGGAGACCAGACACACCAGGCAGGACTTCAGGGCCTTCAGTTTGGTTCCAGTGCAGACGTCACAGGGAACTTCTCCTGATTTGAAAACTTGTTGCTCTGAGCTGCTGCTGCTGGCTTTCTGTTGAGATGACTGTCTGAACTGAGCAGCCATCTCAGAGATGAAAGTATTGACATGCAGCTCAGGTCTTGTGTTGAAAACCTTTTTACAGTTGGGACACTGACACTGGACATTAATATTCCAGTGTTGAGTGATGCAGGTTTTACAGAAGTTGTGTCCACATGGTATGGCGACTGGATCAGTGAAGACATCCGAACAGATGGAGCACAGAAACTGATCTTCAGTCAGCAGACAGCTGGCAGCAGACATATCTACAATCTGAGGACAGAAAGCATGAAAAAAACAAATTGTAATTACACCTCCTTATGTAATCTGTTGCATAAAGTCTAACTATGATTAATAGAATATAAAGAGATTCATCCTTAATTCTGTTGCTACACTGAATCCAACTTAAGATCAATTTTTTAAAGAAAATAGCACAACTCAAATATGAGTTGTGGTTATCAATCAATTTGCAGCTGAAACCTGCTTGTATTTAGCATCTGATTTACCTTGACAGGTTCTGGACAATGCAATGGATAAAGAAAAGTTCAGGACCCTGTTTCAGAAAGCAAGATTAGTGAAAATTCTGAGTTTTTTAAGCCTGAGATGAGGGAAACTGGGTTTTCTGTTTCGGAAAGAGGATAACTCAACCTCTGGGTCAGTTACTGTTTGTGAAGCTAAGCTGCTCGCTGTCAGGTTTTTTTTCAACAAACTCTGATTGTCTCTCTGGCTTCTCCCCTCCTGTGGAGCCTGAGGCAGCTGCCTGACACACCCCCGTTAAATTTCCTCACTCATACAGTCGCATTAATGTGTTCTGCTACACGCTTCAATCTATGAGGGCACAAGTGCATTCATTTTCAAAAGTTTGTAAAAACATGAAGTCTTGGTTAGATATTAGTTCGTTATCCAAGGTCTTGAACATGATGACTTTTATGATTGATCAGTAGGGGTGGAAGTAACTAATTACAAATACTCAAATTATTGTACTTAAAGGATAACTTTGGTATTTTTCAACCTGGGCCCTATTTCCCCATGTGTATGTGTGTGTATGATTGATAGCTACAACTCGTTTTAAAATTGGTGCGGTATTGAGGGACGCGGGTGCAGCCGGCAGCCGCGAAACGAGTTATAACGGTAGATATATGGGGCAAATTCGTCCGTAAAAGTTTGTGCATTAAATGTGCTTTTTTTCACCACAAACCGGATCAGATCACCAGTGTAATCTCTGTCAACAGCATGCTTCACTTACTGCTTGCTGTGTGTGACGACATCTCGCGGATCTTTGTTTGTTGCCGGAAGAAAACAGGGTCATGCTGAGAGCTGGTCAGAGCGGAGTTAGCTGTCCCGGAGTTCAGTTGAAAGTTTTACTGCAACTATTGAAAACAATGGTTCGTGTTTTTGCTTCGCCGAAGTGCAAGAACAGGATGTCGCACAACACCCTGTAGAGCTTTCATAGGCTGACTTTGTCGGACAGCAACATGCTGAAATTATGGCTAATTGTGCTACAACTGGATGCTAATGCTCCTGTCCAGACACTGCGCCTTGCAGACCATTGGGTCTGCAGTGCACACTTTTCCCAAGATGACTACTGCCAGCCCAAGAAGAGAAGACATCCAATCCCGAAACACTTCACCAAACACACCTCAAGAAAACAGCTGTCCCACTCACTGCAATGAAGACATTCTTCAACAAGCAAAGATCCTGTGAGATGTCGTCAGAGTGAACGGTAAGAGAGACGCTTTGCATGCTGTTGACAGAGATTACTCTGGTGATGTGATCCGGACTATGGCGAAAAAAAGCACTTTTAATGGACGAACTTTTACGGACGAATTTGCCCCAATATCTACCGTTATTACTCGTTTCGCGGCTGCCGGCTGCATCCGCCTCCCTCAATACTGAACCAATTTTAAAACGAGTTGTAGCTACCAATCATACACACACATACACATGGGGAAATAGGGCCCAGGTTGAAAAATACCAAAGTTATCCTTTAAGTAGTTTTTTAGGTACTTGTACTTTTCTGTGTAGTTTTTCAAGTCTGTACTTTGACTTGAACTTAATTATGCATTAAACTATGTAATCAATCAAAATCATAATTGACTACTGAATACAATATGAATCAATATCCAAACCTTTAATCTGCATTTTTTTTACCCAACACAGTGATCGGATCACAAACAGCCCAATGAAAACAATGACATATGAATGAAACACTAAACACTGCAGCAGCACAGGTTCAGAGTCAGGATGTTAATGATTAATCATTGATCAATTAATTGCAACTGAGAATTTAACCAATTAAAAAATGCAGTCATGGATATTTAATCAGTAGTCTATTAATGGCAGTAATTGTACTGCATTTTCACATTGTTTTTTTTCTGGTGGAGCCATTTGTTGAATAAGGAAACTTAAACTTAAAATGAGAAAAAATGACAAAACAAAACAGAAAAAAAAGAAAAATGAGAAGTTCAAGTTAAAAAAGGTTACAGTTGATGAATATTTTTAAAAATAAATACGGTTGAATTCCAGCTCATTAAAGAAATTCACGTCAGACAAATAATGACAGAGTGGACAACACTGAATAAAATGTAATAGTGTTCTTGACTCCTTTTTCCACTTTATGTCCACTGAATTCAACTGGACACTCTGCCTTTTGTTTGCCCGTTGCCATGGTGAATCATTCTGGAACAGGAAACTCAGAGTTTCAGAGTCTCATGCTGAGTCACCTCAGAGTTCAGGATTAGGCCCACAGTTTGTTAAACCTGCTTCCTGAAACAAGCCCCAGATGTGCAGTTCATTGATGTTATTTGTATGAGATCAACAAGCTCGGAAATAAGTGATAACATGATGATCTTCGTTCTTAAACATTTTCTTTTGTTGATACAGAAGATGATGAGGCAGAGAGCAAAGAATCAGACACTTAAAATGTGCAGAAGAATAGATGGAAGCTGCTGCTCTGGACATCAGGAAACTATTTCTCTCCTCAACCCCCACAGCCAGCAAAGGATCTGGGTTAAAAATTTGTTCTGGCTACACCCCTGAGTGGAACATCCGGGGTGCTTTTTATTCAGCAAATTTGTCTCCTCATCTCCTCCACTCACATCCTCTCCTCACATCTTAGCTTCTCCTGTCTGCATACAGCTGAGGTTTTGAGGTAATATTGGAAATTGGATAAAAAGTTTGTAAGTTAGCTTAAGGTGTGACTGCATTCTGTCTAACCTAAACTAACTGTCGCTGTGGTTTGGTTTTTACCTTTGTTTTGTATTTCCTGATAAAACAGGTGCAGACAGAGTCTGTTTTTTTTTTTAACTAAATTTTGATCAAATATTTTGTGTGTTTCTCTTTGTAGAGCAGTGTACTCACCGGTGTTTGACAGAGATTCTGCTGTTTTGCTGAATTCAGTTGAATTTTTCTTCAGAGAGAAACAGGCACGTGTCTCGTCTGCAGCTCTGCTGTCACTCAGACAAACTTTCACTTTCATTTCAGGAAATATGATGATGATGCTTTTCCTCTTTCAGTTTTGCTCCTCCTCTCAGTGCAGCTCTGTCAGAGGGTTTTGTTGCCTCATTGGCGGGTTTGGGAGGGTTACTTAAAAAATGTATTCTAATACAGTTACTAATTACCTGTTAAAAATATAATCAGTAACCAAGTATCACAATTTTAAAGTAATGTAACTTCATTATTTTCTGTTAGTTTTGGATTACCTCAATATAAAATATGGTGAAAGTGTTCAGCCTAATAGTGTTTTATAGGACTGCAACTAAAAGTTATTTTCATCATCGCTTTTTTTTCCTCAGTTAATCAATTTATTAATCTTGTCACAATCCTGCCAGTTGAAAAATGTAATTGTGGACTAATTTGGTGATTTCCTCCATTAAGCAATTAATTGTTTGGTCCATTAGAGGTCAGAAAATGGTGAAACATGTTGATCAACGTCCAAGATGAATTCCTCTAATTTTGTCCACAACCTAAAGATATGCAGTTTAGTGTCAGAGAGGAGCAAAGAAACCAGAAAATATTTACGTTTGAAAGGTGAAATCACATTATTTTTACTTTTTTTATTCTTTAAAATGAGACAAAATGATGAATCAATTATCAGATAGATGCAGCTTAATTTAATAGTAATGGTCAGTTAATAATTGATTTACAGTCCCTCTACAATCCCACAAACACTCAGTCTGTGATTTAACTTTTCTGCTGCTTTCCAAACTGTTGACCATTGTTTCCTTCCGTGACAGATTTCTAACAGATGAAAAAACTAAAACTAAAGAAAAACTTTTGTCACTGGGCCACATGAGAGTGGTCGACTTTAATTGCTGGAAAATCCTGCTGGATAATCCATGAGAAAACACAGGTGGTCTATAATTATCACATTTGTTTCTTGAAAGTTTTAAATCATAAAGTGCAGATGTTTGGAAGTTTCAGAGGTTAAGAGGTTGTTGAACTCCTGCTTTTATGTCATTTGTTCCAGAATCAGAAAAGTGCTAGTTATGTTTGAAGAGTATGTGTCAGTCTGCAGTTTGTGATGAACTCAATCAGAGGGAGTCCTCACCTGCCATTTAGACATTTATCATATCATCCTTCTCAAATATAACTGAACACAAGCTTCACATTACATTGCTGTATACATTATGCATTATCGACCTTAGATGACCTTAGATGACACTCTCAGTTCAGGGAACTGAAGAGTAATTCTCTGTGGATTCATCAATATAACCAACCCCTTCACATACAGTTTAAGTCGCCATTTGATCCATTTTAGTACAAAAAGTACTGACTATAATTTTTATTTCTGAGTCATGCCAAATCCAGTCCCACATGGGATTAAGACACCAACATATTAACAAATCAATGTGTCATTCTGACTGTAGCATTTCAGTCTCAGTAGTTTAATTACAACACTTTTTAAGTTAAAGTCTTCTTCAGTGCAAGCAAAGTTGCTGATTTTGGAATAAGCTACAAAAAACCCAACAACAACAAAAAACCCTACAGAACATTTTCTTGTTCTCTTGTATTCATGTGATCTGCTTCAGCATCAGACTGTGTAGTTATTTATTAAGAGCATGTCCTCATGTGTCCACAGGCTGCAGTTTGTTATGAACTCCACTAGAGGGCGTCCTCAGATGTCACTTATTCTCCACAAACTAGCAGCTCTGGTTTAATGTTCATATCAGCTGCTCAAACACAACTCCAGCCTTAAATAACACTACATCATCTCACACCACCAACTGTCTCAGATGTGATGGAGTATTGGAGCTCGTCTCACATCTGAGAACAGCTGATGGTGTTTTTGATCACATGATTTGGTCGTCATTACAAACATCATCAGCTGTTTCTCTCAGCTTTTATGGCAATCAAAACACAAAATAACTTCCTCAGACACTAAAACTTAATTTAGCTTTTATTAAATTAAGAAGTAAGAGATAAATTGCAGTACATAGTTTTAGATAATTTAACAGTCTTGAAGGTAGGTAATCCAGTTATTAGAATAAATTAAACAATAACGGAATTAGATCAGTGTGGTGAAACTTGTGTGTTGCAATAGTGTTGTGTGTATCAATCAATCAATCAATCAAAGTTTATTTATATAGCACTTTACAACATCTAAAATGATGGACAAAGTGCTTTACATAAAAACAAGAACAATACAGACAAAGAGACATTAAAATGATAAGAAAACAAGCGACGAAAGAGATAGAGCATTACACACTATTAAAAGCCATTCTGAATAAAAATGTTTTAAGACCAGACTTAAAATGTGGCAGGTCATTGATGGCTCGCAGTTCAGGTGGCAAAAGGTTCCAGTGCTTAGGGGTGGCCACAGCGAAAGCCCGATCCCCCCACCGTAGGCGACAAGTCCTAGGGACTTCTAGAAGCAGTTGGTCCGATGAGCGAAGAGCTCTGGGGTGCTGACGGACTTTCAGGCACTCGGTCAGATAGGAAGGAGCAAGACCATGGATAGCTTTAAAAGTGAACGTTAAAAGTTTAAAAACAATCCTGAACTTAACAGGAAGCCAGTGGAGGGAGCGGAGGACAGGAGTGATGTGGTTAAACCGTGAAGAACCAGTTAAAAGGCGTGCAGCAGTGTTTTGAACCAGTTGAAGGCGGGAGAGGGAGGATTGTTTGACACCAATATACAGAGCATTACAGTAGTCAAGTCTTGAGCTGATAAAAGCGTGGATTGCCGTCTCTAGGTCCTGCCTGCTTAGGAAAGGTTTAACTTTGTTTAAAAGTCTTAGCTGGAAAAAGCTTGCTTTCACCACCGAGTCAATTTGCTTGTCGAAGTTTAAAAAAGAGTCAAACATTACCCCCAAATTCCTTATGGTCGGTTTAAAAAAGGGTGCGAGAGGATCACAGAAGGAAAGAGCACTGCCAGGACTGGCAGAGTGGCCAACCAGAATATACTCCGTTTTTGACTGGTTTAGGAGCAGGAAGTTCTGAGCCAGCCACTGATTAATGTCTTCCAGGCACTTCAAGAGGGGACTAAGAGCATCTGGGGAGTCTGGTGTAATGGGAAGATAAATTTGAATATCATCAGCATAGCAATGAAAATGAAGGTTGTGGCTAGCAATGATATTACCTAACGGGAGAAGTGTGTATGTTGTGATGTAAAGCTGAAATTTGACACATTAAAGAAAAAAAGGAGGAAAAAGGCTCTGATCATAATCTACAAAAACAACACACCAAACATCACCAAAAAAATATACATTTGTTACATTAAATGATGGTGAATCTTTCTGTAGAAAATCAAATGGCTGTTCTACTCAGTGTGATTGACAGGAGAGATGATCAGAGGGGCAGAATTTTTGCCACCATAATCAGGACCAGGACCAAAGTATGGGTAGAGTTTCTCAGTGAAGGAGCAGCCAGTAAAGGAGTAGATACAAGCTGCAGCATCAACATCATAAAAGGAGACCAGACCCTCCTCATAATCCACAAACACCCCCACCCTCTCAGGCTGAGACTTCAGAGAGAGACGGACTGAAGGGCCAGCAGCAGCTTGATATTCATTTTCATTCCTCAACAATATTGTCCATTGACCATTCTGAGGTTTCAGCCTGATTTTTCCCTTCCTGTTGGTCGACTCTCTGGCTACTCCTAAATCCCACTCAGTCTTCCCTTTAACCCGAACCTCGTAGTAAAATCTTCTGAGGAAAAATCTTGCTTTGCTAATACACAAGCACAACTATCAAATCTCTCTGGATTGACTGGCAGATTCCTCATCACATCACCATGTTTCACTTGTTTTCCATCACTGGATAGGATCAGTTTGGGATATGCTGTATCAGGATCAAGTGTCACATCCACTGCATACTGTTGGACCTTCTTCAGCTCAGCCTCGGCCAGCAGCTTCTTCATCTGTTTACTGAGTGTCTCCTCCAGCTGATTCACAGCTCTCACCACAGTCCCCTCATATGAAGGTGGACGGACGCTGACTTCTGTCCAGTTCTTTGTGTGTGGAACAACATTCAGGAATGGGAAGTTTTGGAGGAGGTGGAGGTGGTCTTCAGAGTGTGAGAGCTGCTCCAGCTCAGTGCTTCTCTTCTTCAGCTCAGAGATTTCCTGTTCCAGCTCTTTGATGAAGTCTTCAGCCTGTTTCTCTGTCTTTCTCTGCTTCTCTTTGATCGTATTGATGAACTCGGCCTGGCTTCTCTCAACAGACTCCTTCAGAGCAGTGAAGACCTGAACACCATGTACTATCTCTCTGTCTGCATCTTCCTTACTGAGCTCCATTGAGCATTTGATCTCCTGAATCTTCAGTCGTCTCTTCTGGATCATCTGCTGAATTTCAGCCTCTGTCTTCTCCAGCTCGGCCTTCTTTCCTTCATATTCTTCTTTAAGTGGAACAACATCATGTGTCTTGTGCTCTAAAACAGTACAGAGCATGCAGACACACATCTGGTCAGTCTTACAGAACAGCTCCAGCAGTTTATCGTGCTTCATACACATCCTGCCTTCCAGGTTCTCCACAGAGTCGATCAACTGATGTCTTTTCAGGCCTGACATTGTCAGATGAGGCTCCAGGTGAGTCTCACAGTATGAGGCCAGACACACCAGGCAGGACTTCAGGGCCTTCAGTTTGGTTCCAGTGCAGATGTCACAGGGAACTTCTCCTGGTTTGGAAACTTGTTGCTCTGAGCTGCTGTTGCTGGCTTTCTGTTGAGCTGCCTGTCTGAACTGAGCAGCCATCTCAGAGATGAAAGTATTAACCTGCAGCTCAGGTCTTGTGTAGAAAACCTTATTGCAGTTTGGACACTGATATGGGACATTAATATTCCAGTGTTGAGTGATGCAGGTTTTACAGAAGTTGTGTCCACATGGTGTGGTGACTGGATCAGTGAAGACATCCAGACAGATGGAGCACAGAAACTGATCTTCAGTCAGCAAAGGGCTGGCAGCAGACATATCTACACTCTGAGGAGAAAAAGTGTGAAAAAACAAATTGTATTTACATCTCCTTATGTAATCTGTTTCATAAAGTCTATGATTAATAGAAAGAGATTCATCCTTAATTTATTAAGAAAACAGCACAACTCAGGTATGAGTTGTGGTGTTCAAACCATCTGCAGCCGAAATCTGCTTGTATTTAGCATCTTATCTACTTTGACAGGTTTGTGGATGAAGTAAAGCTCAAGGCCCTGTTTCAGAAAGCAAGATTAGTGAAAACTCTGAGTTGTTTAAGCCTGTTCTTCTGTTTCAGAAAGGGGATAACTTAAACTCTATGTCAGTTACTGTTTGTGAAGCTAAGCTGCTCGCTGTTAGGTTTTTTTTCAACAAACTCTGATTGTATCTGTGACTCCTCCCCTCCTGTGGAGCCTGAGGCAGCTGCCTGACACACCCCCCATTTAATTATCTCATTTATACAGTCACATTAATGTGTTCTGCTACACGCTTCGATCTAGCAAAGCACAAATTGAAGTGCATTTATTTGCAAAAGTTTTAAGTTTTTAAAAACATGAAATCCTTGTAGATAGTTTGTTATCCAAAGATTTGAACATGATCACTTTCATGATTGATCAGCGGAGGTGGAAGTAACTAATTACAAACACTCATTACTGTAATTAAGTAGTTTTTTGAGCACTTGTACTTTTCCTTTGTAGATTTTCAAGTCTGTACTTTGACTCATACTTAAGTATGCATTAAACTAAAATGACAGAGTGGACAACAATGTATAAAATGTAATAGTGTTCTAGACTCCTTTTTCCACTGTATCTCCACTGGATTAAAATGGACACTCTGTCACGGCCCTGGCTGTGTCAGTAGCTTCCCTGTGTTTTTCCTTTTCCTCTGTTTCCCCTCCCCCGTCTTTTTCTGTGTGTGTGTGCTTTGGGCGTGGCCACTCCCTCACTCTGGTGAGTTCCTGATTACATTCATTCAACTCACCTGCTCCCTGGTGGTCACCTGAGATCCATCCAGTAATCAACCCTGCAGTATAAAACACCAGCTCTCCTCTCCACTCCTTGCTAGATTGTTGTGTTTGCCACTGTGGTACAGGTGCTTCAAGTTGCTTTTGAATTGTGAGTTTAACCTAGATTTTTGCTTATGAATTTTTTTGTGGATACTTACCTTGTTTTTCCTCTGCCATAGGACCACCGCCTACCAACCTATTTGCCTGCCTGCCTGTTTGTCTTTCAGCCACGCTCCCACCCACATCAAACCCCTCCAACCTTGTTTGCTTCCCTGCCATCAGCCACTCCCCTCAGCCTCCATCCCCTGGATTTTTTTCCTAACAGTCACATTCATTATTCTGGCAATAAAACCTTGTTGTTTTTAACCACTCTCCTTTTGAGTCTGTGTTCTGAATTTTGGTTCACCTAGTTGATTGAAGCACGCTCTGCCTTTTGTTTGCCCGTTGCCATGGTGAATCATAGTATCGGAGCTCCACTGATGATGGCTTTCATGCACACGTTTAGCTCCGAGTGAACATAGTCAGAGTTGATTGAACTAATTCTGAACTCAGAAAACTCAGAGTTTCTCATCTCAGGCTTAGTTAAGTCAGAGTTTAGGATTAGGCTCAGAGTTTATTCAACCTGGTCCCTGAAACAGGCCCCAGATGTGCAGTTCAGTGGTGTTTTCAGCAAGCTCAGAAATAAGTGATCTTAATTCCAAACCATTTACTTTATTATTTATTTTCTCAACCTCCACAGCCAGCAGTGGATCTGGGTTAAAAATTTGCTTTGGCTACGCCCCTGAGTGGAACTTCCTGGATGCTTTGCATTATGTAAATTTGTCTCCTCGTCTCCTCCACTCACTTTCTTTCCTCACATCTTATCTCCTCTTGTCTGCGTAAGGCTGAGGTTTTGAGGTAATATCAGGAATAAATTGCATATAAAGTTGGCAAATTAGCTTAAGTTGTTAGTACATTCTGTCTTACCTTAACTAGCTGTCACTGTGGTTTGGTTTTTACCTTTGTTTTGTATTTTCTGGTAAAATAGGTGCCGACAGTAAACCAGTCAGTTTCTTGTTTTACCTAAATTTTGATCAAATATTTAGTGTATTTTGACTTTGTAGAGCAGTGTACTCACCAGTGTTTGACAGAGATTCTGCTGTTTTGCTGGATTCAGGTGAATTTTTCTTCAGAGAGAAACAGAGAGACTTCTTTTAACTGCAGCCCAGCGGTCATTCAGACCAACTTTCACTTTTATTTCAGGAAATGTAACATTGCAGCTTCTCCTCTTTCAGTGTTGCTCCTCCTCTCAGTGCAGCTCTGTAAGAGCATTTGTTGCCTCATTGGCAGGTTTGGGAGGGTTACTTAAAAAAACGTTCTCTAATACAGTTACTTACCTGTTAAAAAATATAGCCAGTAACCAAATATCACAGCTTTAAAGTAATGTAACTTGATTACTTTCTGTTAGTTTTGGATTACCTCGATATAAAATATGGTGAGCAGCCTAATAGTGTTGATAGGACTGCAACTAAAAATTATTCTCATCATCGATCAATCGGTCAATTATTTTCTCAGTGAGCTAATTAATTAATCCTGTCACAATCTTGCCAGGTGAAAAATGTAATTGTGGATTAATCTGTTGATCATTTTCTCCATTAATCAATTAGTTGTTTGGTCCATAAAAGGTCAGGAAATAGTGAAAAATGTTGATCAAAGTCCAAGATGAATTCCTCTAATTTTGTCCACAACCCAAAGATACACAGTTTAGTGTCAGAGAGGAGTAAAGAAACCAGAAAACGTTACATCTGAAAGGTGAAATCAGATTATTTTTACTATTTTTCCTTAAAAAAAAGACATAAAATGATTAATTGATTCTTAAAATAGATGGAACTGATCACATAGCAGGGAAAGAAAGAAAAACTAATGTGGAAAACTTTTGCCACTGGGCCACAAGCGAGTGGACGACCTTACTTGCTGGAAAATCCTGCTGTATAATCCATGAGAAAACACAGGTGATCTTTAATAACCACTTTTATTTCCACTTCATTTTTACAGTCTCAAAATATTAAATGTAGATGTTTGGAAGTCTCAAAGATTAAGATGTTTAACTCCTGCTTTCATGTAATTTTTATCCAATGTTGGACTGTTGAAAGAACACGTGTCAGTCTGCAGTTTGTTATAAACTCCACCAGAGGGAGTCCTCATCTGTCATAATATTCTCTACAAACATTGGTTTGGTGTTCATTTCATCCTTCTCAAACATAACTAAACACAACAAAAGCTTCACATTCCATTGCTGTGCACATTATGCATTATCTGACATTAGATGACTTTAGATGACACTCTCAGTCCAGAGAAATAAAGGCTCACGTCATAATTCTCTGTGGATTCATCAATACAAAGTCATTATATTTTGACAATAAATACAGATCTTTTCAAGAGAAAAAAATTAAATGTTTCATGAATGCAATAGTAAGAAAAAATATATATCATTTGCTTAGATCAGGTTGTTTGGAATACATGTGCATGCTTTAGCCTTTCTGACAGTCCATGCTGTAGCCTGCAGTTATTATTTGACAGTTTGAACTGCAGTGTCACTTTCCTCTGATGATATACAGCTTTACAGCTCATTTTCATAAAGCCCACTGAGCTTTAATCACTTTCCAGTGGCATGACTGTGCTGCTTCAAAACACATCCAATTATTGACTCATTCAAGTTTGAACGAAGTCTGATAATATAATTTATTATATTATCTTATTATGACATCTTTTTTCCTCAAAATATAATAACTTTATTTGAGTAATATTGCAACTTTTTTCAATAATATTACCACTTCTGACTTGAAACATCAAGATTTTCTTTCTCAAAATTTTACAGCTTTATTCTAGTAAACAGTGTGGCTTTATTCCAGTAATAATACAACTTTTTTTTTCTTGAAATATTTCAAGAAATATTTCTCAAAATATAAAAACTTCTAATAATTCCAATAATGTTTTGACCTTTTTTTTAACCTCATATTACAACTTCTCATTATTATGACTTTTACCCCTCAAATATTACAACATTTTTGCAATATTGTTGGAATATTACAATTTTATTCATGCATTATGCTTTTTCTTGATATATTACAACTTTATTCTAGTAAATATTATATTATATATTTATATTATATACGTCAATGTTCTTCTCAAAATAATAAAACTTCTATTAATATTACAATTTTACTCTTATATCAGAACTTTTTCTTGTAATATTAATTTTTTTTCTTAAAATATCACAACTTTTCCTCAAAACATTAGGACTTTTTTTCACAAAATATTTCAATGTTATTTCCAAAATCTCAGATTTTTCTTTCCCTCAACAGAGGCCCTAGGTACTCATAGGTCTCAGTTCTAGTTTGTTTAAATTTTCTGTTAAACAGCCCTTCTGAAACATGTGGGTGATGACATAGAAAGTAAAGGCAAATTCTTATTTTTGTTAATGTTGTTCTGTTGTCTAGGTTTTATTTTACTTGTTGTTGTTTTTTTCTTATTTGTTGACAATAAAAAAACAATGTAGAATTCAGCCTTTATTTCTTTCATGAATTTTAAAATAATTTGTTTATTTAAATTTATTTGTTTAAAACTTTGAATAACCAGAATAATTGTGGCAGCGTATAAAAGCCGTTTGACCTTTTCTCTTTCATGTTTGTCCCTGGTTTACTTCAGCAGGATCCCACAAGAGCGTTTTCATAATAAGCTTGTTTGGGCCCCTTTGAGACCTGCTGACAGTCAAATTCAATTAAAACATGATGCCAACATCCCAGCAAACACTCCCTACTACTCTCAGAGAAACGCTGGCTTTCAAAGTCAATTGTGTCCGATGTGAAGAGCCGGCCTTCATGTCCCCGTCTGGAGCCTTTTCACGTGCTAAAATAAGAGTTTCCCCCTCTTTCCTTGAGTCGACATGAGCAAAGTGAGCGCTGTGAAAAGCCCAGAGAGAGCTTCCATTTGACGACTGGCAGCCTCAGGTCTTGTGTCTGTGTGACACTATGGGCCACTACAAAAGCCCGTCCTTTCTCCTGCTGCAGAATAACAGTGAGGGAAAAGAAAAGAGGTGGTGCATGATGGGGAGGAGGGGGGATTTTAGAGAAAAAAAAGGGGGTCTGGCTTTTGAAACCGGCCCGGCGCAGATGTACAGGGCAGGAGGATTAGGCTGCGGGTGTTGGTGACGTTCACCCAGCTCGACTCTCCCTCCGTTGTGGCCCTTTGTGGATCTCAGTAGCCTCAGGATGGTAAGCTGCCGGTCGGCGTGCCAATGGTGTTCAATGTACCCCCGACAATGGTGGAGCAACTCCCCCCACCAAAAAAAAACCCCACCAACCTCACTCACTGCAACTCCACACACACAGGATGTGAGAGGGGAGCTAATGTCACTCCCGTCCGACCAGCAGCCGTGTGTGTATGTGTGTGATGATGGAGCCAAGATATTGTGAGAACAACAACCTGTTCAGGAACCCACATTGTTGGGACCTTAATTACATCTGGGTCCCCACAATGTAACATGTCACTTCAAGGGGAACTCTGCCAATTTTATGCATCAAATTCTGTTTACAGGTGTTCTAACAATCAAAAACATGCTATAATAATAA
Source organism: Lutjanus argentimaculatus (assembly GCA_034769285.1). NCBI lineage: Eukaryota > Metazoa > Chordata > Actinopteri > Lutjaniformes > Lutjanidae > Lutjanus > Lutjanus argentimaculatus. Next base: position 1,869,603 of record JAWZSL010000039.1, read on the forward strand.
TAATAATTATAATCATAATAATACATGGCTTTTTTGTATGTCTGGACATGATACAGGCGCCTACCGAATTTCGTACATCTAGGTCAAGCACAATGCGAGGGCCGCTGGAGTTACAAGAACTTCCTGTTTCAGGGTGGAACATGCCAATTCAACACCACGAACAAACCCAAAAAAGTTTAGCGAATTTAGCATTACAGAGGTCTTAAGATTGCACTACCTGTGCAATCTCAAGCACAGGACCTGACTTCCTGTTTAGTTTAGGGTAGAGCTCTAAGAAGCTGTGTGGACATGATGCATGTGCCTACCAAATTGCACACATCTAGGTGAAACGTGCTTTTAGTGCTGCATCATTGAAATTTTGTGGGGGGCACTATTGAGCCTTTTCACCACACCCAAACTCGGATATTTTGGCACCCCTTATGTGCCAAGTTTTGTGAGTTTTCCCAGCATTTCTAGCCCCTCAAAAATAGCTTCCTGTTTCATGGAGAATAATGTGTTACCATGGCAATTGCATTTCGCAAAAACTCACAAGCTTCATAATATAGCATCATCAATTAAAGTTTTTCTGACCAGATTTGATGTGCATCTGGATAACCTACTGGGATGAGCACATCAAAGTATAAAACATGACATTTCCTGTTGCCAGTAGGTGGCGCTGACTGAACATTGTCAGGTAGATGTCTTCAGGGCGGGACTCTTGTCAAATGTGAAGTTTGGGGATTGCCTCTGTGAGAGGAAGATAGTATTTTTCCTATCTTTGATCCTTAAGTTGAGATAGAACAAGCAGTTTGGAAAGTTTATTGTAATGTGGCTGCAGGTCAATAAAACATCCATGATGCTGATGTTCATCGTCAAATCATCGCTGTCCTTAAGCACAGCCTGGCTGTGGACTCACAGTCTTGTTTGTTTTTGTCTCCTTTCTCACTTTTACACGATTTGTTTCATTTTCGACGCTGAAATATTTCACTTCCTGATCCCCGCACATCATCCCAATACATCACCCAGTGCTGAAAGAGAGGAGAGGGAGAAGGAGAGGGACAAGCACATATTCTCAGAGTGCATTGTGGAGAGGAATGCCATTGAATTTGGGTGTTTTTTCATGAGCCAGCCTCTTTTGTGTGCAGGCTAAGGAAGTCCATTGTACGGGCAGACACCCTGAGAAAAGAGGCGAGCTTGGAGCTGTTGTCTGCCGGTGCTTCTGCAGCGCTCGAGCCCTAAAAAGACCTGAATGAAGCTCTGCCATCGGAAGCAGCCGGCCCGAACCGAGAGACAATGCCACTGGGCAACTTTGAACACCAGCAACAATTAAAAATGCCGCTTCACTTTATTAATTATGCATTCGTGCTTTTGTCTTGTTTTTTCTTTTTTTTTTTCCCTGGGAGGGGAGAATGGGGGAGCTGTGAGGTTTAAGATTCAACAGGTCTGAGGCAGAGAGAGAGATTACAGTGAAAAAACAACACATGCAAATGATTTTACAAATGCTGCTGTTGGAAATTCATTGAGGTAGAAATGTGTGTGTGGTTGGATTTGCGTTTCAGTGGATTACAAACACGTAGAGGAACCTGAGCAATAAAAAAACATCCCTGTATTTACTTAATAAAACCAAACTTCATGTCTTCAGTAAGAAGACATTAAAACAACACTGAATGAAAAAAGCAGATCCAGAGAGGTCAGCAAAACTCTTGGTTTCATCTTGCAGAGCATGTTGCTAGGAAACTCTGAGTTACAGCTCGGAGTTGCACTTTGCAGACTCTTTTTCTTTAAGGCCTTTCTCCTCTCTCCTCCCTCGGTTGCCGGCAGGGCACACATAAAGCAGCTTTCTGAAGGCATTGAGGTGAATTTCTGCTGGCTGGCGGCTCTGTCAGGTGGCTCTGTTGTGCTCGGAGTCGCCAGCAAACAGCTCCTTTTGGACCAGTGGGAAGGTTTATTCAGAAAAAGCCAACACTGCTTTGAAAAATCGTTCTGTTTGGGAGGAATTCATGCCTCGTTTACAACCGAATCTGTCACACTGAGGACAGAAGAACGTGGAATCACAGGGTCTCCCCCTGCTGGCCAAGATACAAACTACATATGCGCCAAATTTCTGGTTGTTGATGACAAAGTACTTGCTGATAGTCAAGGAAAACATTTGCTGCTGTTTTTATTCACCTTTTATATTTTTGCAGTATAAGCACCTTTTGAACACTGTGGACTTTTTTTGTGGCTTTCAAGCCCAGCTAACTTTTTGCCTTTTTTTTTTTTTTTTTTTTTTTTTTGATGTACTTTAAAACATATTTTCTTGCTGCAGTTCGAGGCAGTAATAGACCAGCAGCTCCTGTGTTACTGTTTTTGTTGATGGAGTCAAAGTAAATGTAGATTTAGCAGGAGCTAAATCAGAGGTTTTGAGCAGGCAGAAAGTTTTTGTTGCATCCCTTTGAGTGGGACAACTGACTTGGATTTTTAAGATAGGTTTACAGAAGTAATTGTATTTTTTTGTAATAAATAGCCGAGTTTAAGCATATTTAATTTAAACCCAATATCAGGGCAGTGTACAAAAACTTAAAGCTATGACAATACTAGACATTTGTTATAGAGTTGCTTGTGTACTCACATCATCCCAAATGTTTCCAACAAAAGTCAAAACCCAAAGAAATCTGTAATTTAGTCAAGTCAAGTCAGTGTGTTTCCTGCTAGCTGCTAGTTGCTATATCATCTGTCAGAACTTGAGGAAGAAAGTTGGTGAACATGACTAAAGATAATGTGAATAAAACTTTAATTTTACCTTGTCCATGATCATGATTTCTGCCTGCCTGAGTCACAGCAGATAGATGTTTTTTTTTAATCAGCCATTATGGTTGTTTAACAACAAAGACAACAACACCCACAAACCCACAAATGCACGCTACTTCACATCAAACTATATCTTTTGTTATTGTTTTAATATGAGAGGGCCCCCTTGTGGCAGAATTTACATATTATACATTTACGGCTATTTATGGCTTTAATTGAAATGTGTCTCAGCCTATCACGGTTCAATCATTTCTGCCCCATGTTGAGTTGTCACATGTCGAGGTAACCTTCATCGCTCCCTTAAACCTGCACCTGCGACTCAGTTTAACCTGCTCATCTGAAAAACAACGTGACAGGACCCGGGCCGAGCGGGGAAAGTGAACTGATGGTCACTCAGCGGTAAAACAGGTTTCTGTGTCACACACATAAAACTACCAGAGATCAATTCTAATTAGCTTTAGGAGGTTTGTGGATGCAGTAAACAAATGTTTGACGAACAGAAGTGGAGCAGATGGAGAGTTTAACTATGGACAAACCTCTAACCAGAGTGTTATTCCAGCCTGTTCTCGCTTCCAACATGTCAAATACGGCAGCTTAGTCAGTGCCCCTCTGCTTCAATGCCTGGTAGCATCATTTCATTTCTGTTTTGATGAGCTGTCAGGTGACATAGTATAAAAAGTGAGTCTGTGTTTGGAGGATGTGGGGTGGATGGAGGGGTAAAATAAACACAGCACTTTGATCCTGGAGAACGCTGTTAATATTTCATGTGAAACCAACATTCAAAGATATGTAAAACACAAATAAAACCAGAAAGCAATTATTTGCAAATACTTTTCAACTTGTATCCAATTGATAACAGTACAAAGACAAGAAATTTAATGTTCAAACTAATTAACTTAAAGGTTTTATGTAAATATACACTCATTCCTAATTTGATGACTGCAACATGTTCCAAAAAAGTTATGACAGAAGCATGTTTACCACTGTGATACGTCAGCTTTTCTTTTAACAACACTTAGTCAGCATTTGTGAACTGTGTACACTGATTGTTGAAGTTTTGAAAGAGAAATTCTTTCTCATTCTTACTTGATATACGACTTCAGGTGCTCAACAGTCCTGTTTGGTCTCTGTTGTCGTGTTTTGTGCTTCATAATGCACCACACGTTTTCAACGGGAGACAGGTCTGGACAGCAGGCAGGTCAGTCTAGTACCTGAACTGTTGGTAGACATGCAGTAGAACATGTGCACAATGTGTCTTAGCATTGTTTTGCTAAAATAAGCGAGGCGTCCCCAAAGGAACAATGTCTGGATGGCAGCATATGTCGCTCCAAAACTTGGATGTACCTTTACCGAGCATTAATGTTGCCTTCATAGATGTGACAGTTACCCATGATGCCATGGACACTAACACACCCCCATACCATCACAGATGCTGGCTTTTGAATTTTCATTTTTGGGTGAACTATCCCTTTAATGAAATCTATCAGTTTGAATATTAGATTCTTGTCTTTGTACAAAGTCAAAAACTAATTGCAAATCAATGCATTCTGTTTTTATGTACCATCCCAACTTTTTTTGAATTGGGTCCTGTACATTATTAACACTCACTCAGCAGATTACTTTTTCTTTTTTCCAGGTACATTTCAGGTGACGGCTGGACGACTCTGATTTATGCTTTCTGTAAACTGACAAAATGACTTCAAGCTGCTGCGGTTTCTCCTCCGCGAGCACAAACAGATTCAGCACAACGCTCACGTCGGTGTGTTGTGGAGTGCAGCAGGGGTCAGAGGTCACGTGTGTTGGCAGCGTGTAACTCACCAAGTGCTTTAAACACAAGCAGGAGTGCATGAATGAGCGGCTGAATGCAAAGCTCATTAGTGCTGCAGGAGACTGTACGAGGAGAGTCAGAGATCGTATAGTTGAAGTGAACGCAGAAGTGCCTCAACACATTCCTGCCTCTTTATTAAGGTGATCTGTGACCCCGTCTGTCCCAGAATAGAACGTTTTTCCATTGTGTGAGTGTGAGTGTGTGGTGGTCGAGGCTAATACAGAGCATATCGGACCTCTTCTCTCCTAAAAAGGAACTTGTTGTCAGTTGAGAGACCACTTACTGCTCTTACACTCTCGTCAGTGTGCAGATAAAAGCGAATCAGACCTGCTGTTTTCTGAAGCCTCCTCCACTGGAGAGGCTGGAGAGGAGCGTTTTGTTTCACTGCTGGTATGCAGAGAGCAGCCTGGACGCACAAAGACGCGGTAATAACAGTTAATCTTCGCAAAGGTTCAATGGCTGCCAACCAACCAACCAACCAACCAACCGGCCTGCCATTCAGAGGCGGCCCAACAATGGCAACGCAACATCAAAGTCGGAGGGAGCACGGAGCGGCCGGTTCCCATCACCTAAATCAACAAGAACTCGACAGAAAGTAAACATGCAGAGTTAACAGAAGGAGTCACATTCATGCGGATGTTACAGACTGCTTGTTTGGACTCCTAAATTTACCACAACAGACATTTCCACCTTAATTAAACACCCAATTACTGTGTGTTTCTTTGTGTTGAGCTGAAAAGGATAAACACAGTTTTTCGCCTGGGTTCACTGTGATGTGGAACAGTGGTGAAACGACCAATGAGCACCACAGGGGGACTAATGATTAGCCAATCAATGCCAAGGGTGGGATTAACGCTGTTGTCAAGCTGTTGTCAAGGTTTGTCAAGCTGTGCGCCAGAACCTTTAATTTAATTTAATTTCCAATAAATTACAATATGGCTTTCTTCAAATCACAGGAGGTGCAATATTTGTTAAAGGGAAAGCACCAAATGATGCAATGACCCTGTTGAAATTGTTCTGATTCATATTATTATTTTTCTTCTTTTTCTTTTTTGTCATCAGTTACATTTCTGAGGGGCTAAACAAGCTTGATAGCCCATGAACCATGGCCAAATGGCTTAGCCACGCCCCCCCAAAGTCAGCCCCAGCAGCTCGTTTCACCAACATGCACGAAAATCGGTACACACATGTATCATGGCCAGATAAACAAAAAAGTCTCTTGGACCCATCACCTAAACCCAACAGGAAGTCAGCTATTTTGAATTTTGTGGTCAATTTTGTCATTTTTCACGCGTTGTATTTTAATGAACTCCTCCTACAGAATTCATCATCAATTTCAAAATCAGTGTGTGCTATCTAGACTACTTTGCGATCAAAAGTTAAGAGAATTAGCTAGTGTTGAAGGCGTGGCTGTGGCGTGGCGTCAAATTTCGATGTCTCTCCAAGAAACACGAAACTAGTTAAGAACTTTTCCTGTAGTCAGACAAATAGTAGCTTGAAAAGATGTTACCTTGTTGCTTGACGGTTTCGACTTGCAACTGCAGTCTTCCTCAGAAGCGTCATCTGACGTGTTTAATGACGTGTCATTTAACAGCTGGACGGCCCAGCGAACCTGTCAGAGTCAGCTGGGCCGTCCGCTGCCCCCCCGCCCTGGGTGGTCTCTGGAGCAGGGAATCCCAGGTGTGCGTGAGGGTGTACGCCCCCTCATCCCGGTTGATGGTGTCTCTCGCCCGCTTCCTGATTTCGATCGCCTCTTTGATCTAGCGCTTGAGTTTTATTTGTTTCTGATGTGATTATTGTGCTGTTGTCCCAGTCCATTATGTGGTTTTCCCTCCTGCAGTGGTCTGTGATGGCTGATTTTAGGTTTTCCTGGTCTGCTTTGTCTTTTTGTGTCCGGGTGAATCGTGCTATTATTTCTTTTTCGCATTCTTTTTGATGTTCTTTTTTCCTTATCATAAAAGCCCGCCCTGTTTCCCCAATGTATGTTTTGTTGCATGACTTGCAGGGTATTTCATAGATGACTTTACATTTGTGATCTGGGGCTATTTTGTCCTTTGGGTGCACTAACAGCTGACGGAGTTTTGTGTGAGGTTTGACTGCTGTGTGGATATGGTGTTTCTTCATGGCCCGCTGTATCCGTTCTGTTATCCCCCGGATGTATGGGATGGTTATGATGTCTTTGGGTTTGTCGTCTGTCTTTTTGTGTTGTTTCGTTTTCTTGTCTTTGTTCTTTTTCTCTTTGTTTATGACTTGTTGTTTTCCTTTATTAATGGCCCATCTGGGGTACTGGCAGCGCGTGAGCGCATGTTGTATGTGTTTTTCCTCCTCCTGTCTGTCTATTTCATCTGTTATGATAGTGGCCCGTTCGTAAAGTGTTCTGATAACTGACAATTTGTGCGCTGTGGGATGTTCTGATGTCCAGAGGAGGTACTGGTCCGTATGGGTGGGTTTTCTGTAAACTGTGATTTTGATGCTGCCGTCGTCTCTGTGGTGGACGTTCATGTCCAGAAAAGCTATGGTCCGGTTTATTTCTTCCTCGTGGGTGAATTGTATGTTTCCCGTGCTGTCCATGGTGTTCAGATGGTCTGTGAGGTCTTGTGTATGTCCGGTTTTTTATTTTCTCCAGGATGTCGTCTACGTATCTTTTCCATAATGTGGGTTTACAGTGGGGGGGGGGGTGCCATGTGGATGGCTTTGGTTTCCAGGTCCTCCATGAAAAAACTGCTCATGATTGCTGATAGTGGGTCTCCCATTGCGAATCCTTCTGTCTGTCTGTAGATGATGTTTTTGAACTGGAAGTAGGTGGATTTTGCAACAAAATTCAGAAGTGTGGAGATGTCTTCGACTGTGAGGTTTGTGCGTCTTTTGAGGGTCCGGTCTTCCTTGAGGCGTTCTTGTACAATGTGTAGTGTGACGTCAACGGGGGTCTTTGTGAATAGTGATATGACATCATGTGATATGAAGATTTCGTCTTTTTGTACTTAAGAACTTTTCCTGTAGTCAGACAAATAGTAGCTTGAAAAGATGTTACCTTGTTGCTTGACGGTTTCGACTTGCAACTGCAGTCTTCCTCAGAAGCGTCATCTGACGTGTTGATGACGTGTCATTTAACAGCTGGACGGCCCGGCGAACCTGTCAGAGTCCGCTGGGCCGTCCGCTGTTTAAAATTTAAACACGAAACTGCTATAACTTTATTGTGAATGGTCCGATCTGCACCAAACTTCACATGTTTGATCAGATTCTCGTCCTGAACACATCTATAGTGGAATTACTGCATGCCCCGACAGGCGTGGGGGTGCTAGGGCCCGTCCAATGATGCTTGCAGCTTTAATTTTCACATTTTTCAATCCAAATAAGGATAATGATGTAAAAATTATCATCGCTAATCCAATCGTAATTGTAATATCAGCCAAAATAATCACCATGAGATATTTTTCAAAATCATTCAGCCCTAGTTTCCAATTAGTAATTGTTCCGTGCACTTTGTAGGCCCTGGCACGCCTGGCACCTTCTGTTCTGTCTCAACTGCATCGACACCAAACTACTGCCTCTACAGGTACTGTTTCTATAGTAGGTTTACTGCCCTGACACCTACTGTTGTACAGTTCCGTCTCTATGATTTCTACATCTACAATATTCTCCCTAAGGTGGTTTTTCTCCCTGTGTTACAACATACACCTCCTGTTAGGGGTGGGCAGTGCATTTCGGCAACAGTTTCCACATGACTGATACCTACAGGACCGATTCACCCTCTGGTGTGGACGTTACAGACAGATCAGCAAACGTGTCTAGTTAACATTAAAGCAGCTTTCACTCTCCATGACTCTGGCCTTCTGCTTGGTAGTAGCCACGGTAAACATGGTTAAAATGCTGAGATAAACGGTCTAAAGTGTATATGTATCTCTCTCATAACGATTCCACTTTGACATCGGTATCATATTAAAAGTCCTCCCACCTCATCAGCCCAGCTCCACTCACCTGTGCGCACAGCTGCAGCTCATCATCAATTTAGCCAGCATATAGCCTCTCCTGCCCAGTCACTCTCTGCCAGCTTGTTCTTCATACTCAGGCAAGACTTTCCAATGTTCATCTGCGGACTGATTCCCCATTGCTGACTCTGCCTGCCTCTGACCTGCTACTTTGTCTGTCTCTCGGTAAACGCATCAGCCTTCTGTCCCCGACAAGCTCTGCCTTGGCATCCTTGGTTCCTCTGTCTGTCTGTGGCTGCCCAGCGTGTCTACTTGACAACAACGCTACAGCGTGAGTGTTTTCTCCTACTTACCTGTGGCTGCCTGTGGCTCAGAGACTCTCCGTGTGTCGCCACACGTGTTCCTGTATGAGCGTTGTTTGTGTACTTACCTGTCAGCTCTTCGATTCTCCACTTGGTCTCAACCTACATCCTGCGTGTCCCTCGTCGACTCGTCTGCTCCGTCTGTCTACTGTCCTGGTTCTGGACCCTCCACCTCATCAACCTCACCTCCTGCCTGCTCCCTTTTGATACTATCACCTGCTACAGACCTGAAATGTTTAGGTTCGTGGGCACACGACACCGCTCACAATCCCACTTCCGGTTTCGGCACGGTTCGTCTTTCAAAACGGAACCACAGAGACTTTTTATTTACTCCTTGCCTGAGTTACGAACATCATTCTGTGCTGCATTCCCTGCTCAAGTTCCTGTGTTGCAGGTGTGACAATAAAAGTCATTACCAACTGATCTCGACTCCCAGCGTGCTGCAGTTGGGTTCAGGTTACAAAACCAGCCTTAAGAAATACAATTAAAATGAAATAACTACAAAATAGAACTAATAACATGTTAGCACCTGACAATACAAGTCGATTGAAGTCTCGATTCAGTAGAAGTGAGGAACTGAACATGTGTTGGTTTAAATCTGTAGAGCAGCAGGTGCAGTTTTGTATCTTCTGATCTGAGCTGCTGTCTACATTTCTTAACATCTGCATTTGATGTGAACAGATGTGATCAGTCACTGTGAGCGCGCTCCGTTGTGAACTTGACCCGCATGATCGATGGATCCGACCGACGGTTTGTGACGTGACAGAAACAGCATGTGGGTTCGATGAGGATCCCCAGAGGGCTCTGAACCTGACTGTTACCAGCTCCACGGCTCGACCTCTGACCTCTCTGTCAGGGGAGGGTGGAGAGGCGGGGCAGGGGGGTGGTATACAGTGAGTGTGGTAGCAGAGGGGGTGATGGAGGAGGGGAGGGGGGAGTTTAATGACACCCAGTCTGTTCTGACCTCATTACCTCAATCCATGTATTGATAGAGGGGGGAGATTATCTTCAGCCTGACAACCAATTCAACTCTGCTGCTGCTGTTAAAGGGTCACTTCACCAAAATAATGAAGGTGAAGCGACACTTTGAAGGTGCTACTTTATTAAATGCATCATGTTTAACACTGGTAGTTATTCATCACATTAACTACTGAAGAAAATAGCTTTCATATTGGTTCATTTTGTTTTGTTGTTTTTGTTGTTTTTCCTGTTTTTTCTCTCCATCTCTGCTTTTCTTGCTTGTGTCTTTTAATTTTCTTGTTTTTTTTCACAATTTTACTTTAATTTTCGCATTTATTTTTTGTTTCCTTTGCTTGTATTTACTTATTTATTTTCTATTCATTATCCATGTTTCCAAATGTAGCCTATCGCAGATTTCAAGCAAACTGGCAAAGGAAAATGCAAGTGGACTCATCAGAAGCAGAAACAGCTGACCAGTCATGTGAGTTAAATGTTCACTATGTCGAGAAAGAAAAAAGATTCAGGAAAAAGTGTTTCCGTCTCCTTAAGTGGATAAAATGCTTGATGTTTTGTTTTTGTTTTTTTCTTAAAGTCAAAAAAACACCTAAATCATGCCTCAAATTTTGCCGTTTCATCAACATTTTCTGATGTGATATAAAATGTGCAAAGAAATGTCTTGATGGAAACGTGGCTATTGTCATTTTCTTGTCTTTTCCTGTTTTTATTTTCTGTTTTTCATGTTTTTCTTTTCTTTTGTCTTGTCTATTTTCTTTTTTTTATTGTTTAATTTTCTTTTTTCTGTTTTTCTTTCCTTCATTTCTTGTTTTTTTGGTTTATTGTCTTATTTTTGTTCTCTTTTTCTTTACTTTACTTTTTCTTATTTTTCTTTTCCTTTGTCTTATTTTATTAAAATCTTCAACTTCAGTGTCAGGATTAGATGAGATTTTTGATTTGAACATATATTATATTTTAGCACTGATGACTATGTCATTGCTTGACTACAGAGACTTGATTTGTAAAGAACAACAGATCATTGGTTTTACGTCCTGACAAATGTCATTTACATTTTCAAATTCTTTTTAAAAAAGATAGAAAAGTGCAGCTGCAGGCTACCTGTCAGCTACGCTGTGTCATCTTTAAGGTGCTTTTTATTTTGTTTAGAGATTTTTTTGAACACGGATCTGATGCACACAAATTGGCAGGGATGACAAGAAAAAAAAATCAATTGCTTATGATTGATTTTTTGATTTAGAGTTGAAATCCCTAGTTATGAGTATGTTGTTTATGACTGAATCAAATCAATGTAGATCAAATCAAAACAGGAAAACATAACAAAAATATTACCCAAATATATTTTAGAATATTTAAATTTAAAGACATGCAAATAAGAAATGGAAATGACATCACAAATCTCAGATAATAATGTGATCCAGGAGCAGATGATACTCAGGAGGTATAATAACCAAACATCCATTCACTTTAAGGTTAAACTTTATTTCCAGCACTGAGACTTTTCCTCTGGACTCTTCTTCTTCTCTCACCGTGAGCTTGTTAGTGTGAATGTGTTGACCTGCATTAAGTTGAAGCAGGGCGGAGCTGAAGACGAGCCTCTCTTTAAATAAAAAGAAAATAAAGGTTAAAAACACATCAACAATAAAAAGTGGACGTGCTTATCTGATGTCCTGAAAAAAACGCCCTGGGAACCTTCCCTCAGGGGATTTGTTGTTGTCCGTTCGTTTCAATGGCTGCAGCTTTTTTCCCACGAAACATCATCCGAGGGTGGAACCTGTCTGTGGATCTGAGAGGGACGTTTGCTGCAGCTTTTTTCTGTGACAGTACAAGGAGACTGATTATCAGTTCAGCGTGATTTCCTCCATTAATATTGAAACAAAGATGTGATTCGTCCTGTTGAGCTGAAGGCCAGCAGGGTTTATTTTTGTAGTTCTGTCCATTATTTTTCAGCTGATCAGTCAGGTTAGGAACAACAATAATTTATCCAGATAATTTACATCACTTTATTTGGAGGTCAAACTGGATGTGAACACACCTGAAATGTTGCTAATAATCCCTCAGGTCACAGCAGAAAGTGTTTGAGTGGCCTTGACACAGAAAACTGCCTTAAGTCACATAAAACAAATTTAATCTAAATCAGGTTTTGGAACTATTTCGACATCAATGCATCACAGTTCCACCACCGGCACTGGGAAACAACGTTTATGTATGAAGACATGTTGACCTAAACACCATGGCTGCAGAAAAGAAAGGATAAACTAGAAGAGGGCACTCAGTGCAGATCCCACAACACGCAGCAGATGGTGAAGCACCTACTGCAAAGCCAACACAACTCACAAATGCAACCAGCGAGATTTGCAAAGTTCCTCCAACATTAACATGATCTCCAAATACGTTGTCCCGAGCTGAAACAAGATTTTGTTGTCTTTGTCTTTGCCTGTGTCTCCTGGACATAAATTAACAATATACCAATATGAGACCATTTTTTCATACTTCTTAAATTCAGCTCCAGAGAATTAGACTTCTCAGCCTGAGACTAATTTTAGCCCATTGAGATGAAACCGCTGTCAGCGCTCCATTGTCTTTATGTTTTCATTTGGGAAATCTTGACTTCTCTCTCAACTTGTCTGTGTGATTTCTGTGTTTGCACAGTGTGCAGTGTGATGCTCTTATACGGCCACTGGTGGGGCGTTTCTCTGTTCTAATTAAGAACAACTGGCACTTACGAATTAAGAACATCTTCATGAATCTGATTTAGATTTTTCTTAAGAACAAATTGAAGAAAAAAATAAGAAGATATTTGTGAATGAGGCCCAAAGCCTGAATCCACAGCAGTCACTGATGTGGAGCCATAAAAAAAAAGTTTTCAGCAGCATAAATGTGCACAAAAAATGAGATTGATTCAGTAGTTTTAAGATAAGCTGTGGACAAACTTTAGGTTGTTGATCCCACGTGCACACAGTCACGCACTAAAACAATTGCACATATCTGGCAGAGACAATATTTTTATTGAGATTTTAATCTCATAAAAAAAAACGTATCAATATACATATCAATATACCCCCAAATTGTAAATCTATTTAAATAGATCAATAAATAAAATAGTAAATCAAACAAAATAACAGATTTTTATTTTGTACACTTTCTGTTTACCTCCAGCTCAAAACATGTCAACAGCTCCCCTTTCCATATTCTAAGTGATGGTGGTTTCCAACATGGTGCAGTCACTCGTCTTGCATGAAGAAGCTCAAAATCAACAATTTTTGTTTGTTTGTTGTTCTAATAAACCTCTTGGGGTCTATTCCAAGTATACATGTGCATATGTTACTTTTCTGGCAGGCATAATAAGGAAACATTTTTTTTTTTTTTTTTTAGGCTTACAATTACAAACATACAGATAAATAAATAAAACTGAATGTTTATTCATGTTTCATGCATAAGAAAAAAAAGTCTACCATAGCTGCCAAGCTTACAGCAGCATGAATAGAACTTACAGAGTTATGATATAACATCACTCAACAAGTTTAAGTTTCAGTGTGTTTAAGTGCTTTTTGAGGGTTTCATTCTGCTCCGGCAGAATTCAAACCTGCAACACTTCCATCAAAAATGCCCCGTCACCACATCCACCTCTTGCACCACCGATTGGTTGATCGATCAGTGCTGTTTCCCTGCAGGATCAATAATGTGTGCAGAACTGTTGGAACCACCAAACCGTTTTAAGCCTCCTCACAACAGCTTGATGTGTCCTGGAAATATTCTGCTCTCTGTTGTTTGATCATGTGGGCAGGGCACCGTGAGAAACGGCTCTGTTCAGTGAGTCACACAGTAAATAGGTGAAAGAGAAAATCTGTCTCACTTTCTGACCTGCTAGTTTCCCTCTAGAGATCACCTCAGGTCACAGGCTCGTGTTAGAGGGAAAAATCACTCTCAGCCTGAGTGCATTTTGTAGGAAAGTCATGGAAAACTGTTCGAAAGCCCCCCCCCCCCCCCCAAAAAAAATCCCCTGAATGGGCGCTCTGTGGGAGTACAACTAATTTTATTAGCCCCCTTGGAAACATTCAACCTAACAAGTGGAAAGCAGTTTCTGCATAAATTAAAGATAATCCAGAGTAAATTATGCAAATATATTCGCTCAGATAAAGAAGGGGGTGGTGTGGTCGTTTATTGTGAGGTTAAAAAATCTGAGCCAGTGGTTGAAACTGAACTGGGGAGAACTTTACTTAAAAGTTTGTGAGGGCTCAGCCTGTGAGGAAATAACACAGCGAGGTTGCATCATCTGTAAATCACTGAGAGAAAGAATGAATGAAGGATGACGAACTGAAGAGAAAAAGCACCAACAGCAGGTGAAGTTTTCATCTCATCAGTTTTCTGGTTGATTTCTTTCCTCCCGGGCTGCCGTCGCTTTCAGTTCATTTCCATGGGAATCAACATGCAGAGACTCACTTCACCGACAACATATTTTATTTGTTTTCAGCCAAAATAGGCAATCTTGTGCAGAGATAATCCATCAGTCAACATTTATTCAGGGAGAAAGATGTTGTGATGCAGTTGAGAGAATTTCAAAAACTCTCCCTGGTGGCCACGGTCAGATTGACCTGTTAAAAACAACCTCTTGGACCCCCCACTGGGGTAGAATGATGGAAATTGAGATCCTGGTGTTTTCTTTGAAATCTCGCCAAAATCTGGTCTCACATCCCAGAAAAATACCTGCAGAGCCGGGGTTTTTAGGGTTTTTAGCTCCAGCAAACTAAAGATTGTCCTAAAATAAAAACATCTCCCTCAAACCACATCAACACCACCATGCAACCATCATAGATACAGTCCTGCCTGGAAAAATATAACTAGATCAGCTTTTCAACTGCAAAGGTTTTTTTCCAATTATTTTTCATGCAAAAATAGTCACTTATTGTACAGCTGTCTTACTTAAATGGTGATTCTGTTGTTTTCATACCTGGGCCCTATTTTATATATATATATATATATATTGTCTATTGTCTATCTATTGTCTATATTTGTCTTAATGACTAATAGGTACAAAAGGGTCTGGAATTGGTCCAGTGCATCGCCTCACCTGGTAACCACAGAGCAGGCTGCAACATAATCCTTGAGGAAAAACACTTCTGTCAGAGCATGCAGCATAAAAGTGCTTGTTTTTTTGGGGGTTTTTTTGCAAGAAAACATAACGTGCTGCAGTGCCCTTCATGTTAGAAAGTCAGTTTTCCTCTGAGTGCCTCTAAATGATTAAATGTTTAATGGTTCCCTGTGTGTTTTTATTACAGAGGTGAGTTACACTTTCTTAAATCTGAGTTACACAATAAAAGTTTTGGAACTGTTTCATCATAAATGCACAGTGACTTTCTGCACACTGGTGTCCCACTGCATGCAGCTGCTGGTGCTCTGGTCTCTACAAACCTGCAAACTTGTGTCTGCTGCTGCACTTTGGTGGTGTTTTTCATCAGATGAAGGGCATGAGTGTCATTTCAACATTGGGGGAGGACACATTTTGAGCGTCAAAAACAATTTCCTGCATTCTGGTGATTTTTATGCACCAATTTGTGCCTTTTCTATGTCAACATATAATGAAAATATCTTTATTTATGTAAAATAATTCAGTTGTCAGGTGACAATTGAAAATACAATGGAATAAAATTCACTAAGGCTCTTAAGCAAGTCAAAACAAAAGTCTTCTGTGCTGTCAAAAGTAACTAAGTAGATTACAGTCTAATGTATATAAGTGCTTGACTGTTTTCAGATTTATATGTGCAATAACTTTGTTGAATTAAACAATACAACTCTGTATCTGTACCTGACTTTCCCTAAAAGTGTCTGTATTTTCATTTAAAATGTGTTTTTTAATATATAAATCACAAAGGACAAACAACACTGATCATTTTTACCTATTTCGGCGGTCATACTGACCACATGGTTATATTGTTACTTATTGCACAGTTACAGATGCATCTTGGTTGCTTAGCAACTGTCATTGTCTCTGTCAATAAAACTTCACAAGTGATCTCAATTCCAATTTCCTGACATTAAAATGCAAATAATTAATTAATCAGACTAAAAATAAAAATAAAGTAGGGGAGACCTGGGACGGTTGTAACACATTTTGTCTCAGCATCTATAACTCACTGAATTTTTGTGGTTAAAGCTCTCAAATTTTAAACAAAGTCCCCTTACTTATTACAAATAGCAATGTTTCCAATGTTTTTGGTTTTAGTTTTATATTTGTTTCCAGCCTTTTCCTCATAGGCTATGATTATTTTTTCGGTTTTAGGAGGAAATTTGTCATTATTAATGTTAAAATAACATTTTTATAATTTAAATTTTTTATAATCATTACGGTTTACCACATGTGATGGTATGTATATTGATAAATATAGAAATAAATTTGACAAAAATTACATTTTAAAGGATAATCGAACAGAATAAATGCCTGAAAAACATTTCAGTTGACTCCATTTCAGAAATGATCATGGTTTGTGTCAAAATGACTACCGCCTTAACATCGATTATTTGTCTCACATGGGAACAAAACTCCGGACTCTCACCACTGCGACCGCCTCCCTGCGCAACTATTCACAAAATACTGAGCTGGATCTCCATTTTCTCCACTGACGCAGGAGAAAACTCAAACTGTTTCACTTTTCTTTTCAAGACGCTTTGCATTAATGTTTTTAAATGTCAGACACACATAACAACACGATACACACCCTGTGATCCCAACAACATTTTCTCACTGGTATGCACATGAAAATGGACTACACACACACACACGCACACACACACACACACACACACACACTCACCACACACACACACACACACACACACACAGACACTTGTTCCACATTCCCAGAGTGAATTGTGATTTCTGGGTCACCGCTGATGTTTTGGTCTCCATTTCAGAGCGAGGTGGAAGCGTCTCTCAGGGGTCAGGAGGTCGTCGGCCCTGTGAACTCCACCGCACACACTTAAAAACAAAAAGACACTCCTCTCAGCCGTTTCACTCAATTACTCTTTACGTTGTGTTAATGACTCCCTGCTGTCTGCGGCCGGCTGCGCCTCACTCTGAGGAGACTCTGATGGAAGAGTCACAGCAGCTGGTGATCTTTAAAGAGAAACTCTGATACAACTGGAATATTTTTTACAGGTTCCAGATTAAATTTGGACTCTTATGAGGAGGCTAATTTTGATTACTCAGTTATTTTTTGCTGTTTTTATTTGCACCCACCTTATTCTTAATCCTGAGTGCAGCTTCTTTTCTTGGAGCTTTTAGAAGAATAAACAATGTGGAACACAACCTGTTAACACCTTAAATGAGACCATGTGATCAAACCTTCTGCTACAGAGGGATGGGAAGACGACTTGAAGAAGTGGTTTCGGACAACAAAAAAAGTTAGCCATTACATCCTCATCCTGCCATCTGCAGCTGCTTTAAACTGTATGCAACACTTCTCCTTAAGTTCCCTGCAGCACCTGAAGGCAGCAGGATGCTGCACCAGAACGCAGCGCTGTTAGATCTGTTTACCTTTGTCATATTACCTACCTGTGTTGCATTTGTAACATTAATTACTAAACTGTGTGACCATATAAGAGATTATACACAGTAGCATTATTGTTAAAATAGCATTGGCCTGATGCAATGATCACCAAATCCATTCTTTATTTTTTATTTTGATTGTTATTACCTGATGGAAAATCAGACTTTGTGTTCATGTTATGTTGCTCTGAATCATCCAGACATGTTTGACATTTCCTGAGGTAAATCCTTCTGTTTGTTGAGCTGTTTAACTGTGACTGGAGCAGCTGTTTCAGAGGTGCACATGGAGATGAACAGTCCCTGCACCAGACCTACCAACCCTGGCCCTGACATTAATTATTCAGATTTCAGCTGAGGCTGCAAAGTATCAATCTGAATGTGCAATGCATGTTTTTGCACCCTGGATCGGGCCTGTATCGACAAACATGTAAAATTTATGTCAAGTAAAGTTTGAAGGCCATGGAAATTTTGGGAGTTTCACTGGGAGATTGTCACGAAATACTTGAGAAACAGAAAAAACAGCAGTGTTGGCAGGTATGATTGCAGTTAGTGTTAGATGAAATATTACGCAGTTCAGGGTTGTGTTGTGTTCAGCTGTTTGTGGCTGCACCAATAATCAAGCTAAACTTAATGTGTGGCTTCAAGAACAGTCAAACATAAACCAAAAATGAAAAAGGGATCCTTCCTCTCAGTGATGCTTCAATTTCGATCATCAACCAAAAGAAGATGAAACCAAAACTTGTCTGGTCCGGCTGTGTCTGCTTTTGAACGCACAAGGATGTGTTCCACTTCCTTTAATGAAACACATCCAACCTTATATGGAAGTGCTGATGAACCTCGGAGCTGTTGGTAGCAGCAAAAGTACCAGAATCATTAAAGCATCTGAACATTGCTGTCGTACATTAGGTTGTTTTCCCATCCTTCAGTGGCAGAAAGCAGAGATATGATCACGTGATTCCATTTAAGCTGTGACAGGTTGTTGTTCCCGAGCAAATCAAAACAGGAAAGTTGGGTCAGACAGGTAAATAATAAGCTGCAAAGCTCCATAAAGATGGGTGAAGCTGCAGATTCAGCTGATGATTGACATAGTCTGCATATTAAATAGCAGTTAACGGCTTCAAAATTCGTCCGAAAAGTGAAGCCAATGCAGAAGTGCCTTAAACCTGCATTCTTCCTAATGGCCAGCAGGGGGCGATTCCACTGATGGCAAAAGTCAGTTGTAGTTTATGAAAAAATGAGGCTGCTTCACACTTGATTTATTACCTCAATAAACAGTTTCCTGATGAGTTCATGGTCTCAATCCATAGTTTCAAGTCTTCTTCAACACAGCATAATGTTCATTTTGTAAATGATGGTCCCATTTGGAATAAAATTGATGACAAAGCAGGGCATGCTTTAAGGTGGTGCTACCATGTCAGTCTGTCCAGTACAACACACAGGGCTCACAAAACTCAGGTCAAACTATCAGACTAGACAGCGCAGATCAAATATGGATCAAGATTCTGCTACATTGTCTATTTCTTGCTGAAAATGTTTTTGAGAAACTTTGTTGCCAGGCAGGCCTCCATCATTATTTCCTGCTGAAAGGACAAGCCAAACCCAAACATTGCCCATCATCCACCAGCTCCACTCTCCTGTCGGTACTGAGCGTGCTCTGGTTGCAAAAAACCAAGATGGCGACCCCCATAATACTAAATTCAAGGCCTCTAAACTGCAGGCCGAAAACCAACAGGTGATGTCACAGTTGGTCCACACTTCTACAACTATTTTACTTCTATTATTATAAAAACACTGATTATTAAAACACTAATACTTTAGTTTATATTATGATTACACAACTAATAACCAGTGGGGGCTTAATGGGGCCCCAGCTCGCATTTTGCCCCTGGGTATCTCGCAGTTCATCCAGCCCTTCAGATTACTATAAATTTATAGAATCAGAACATTTTTAAAACTTCGGTGGCTCGTCCAACATTTGTGAGGAGGGTGGGGCTCTGCTGCTGGGCTCTGCCTTTATTTTATATTTTTCTCTCCTTTTGACTCATTTTTCTGCTCTTCTTTCCATATGCATCCCTTTCATTTCATCCCTTTTTTCACTTTTTTCCACCAATCTTCCCAATTCCCCATCACATTTTCCTTTTTGTGTTCTTTTTTAAAAAAATTTTCTCTTGTTTACTTCATCTTTAAAAAGAATTTTGTTTCTGTCTTTAATTTTTCCATGCTTGTCTTTCTTCTCATCCTGAATTTATCTCCTTCTTTCTCCCTTAAACTTTTCATAATTGTAACATTGCTTCTGAATGAAAATATATTAGGAAATGTAAAACACAAAATAAATAATAAATAATAAATAGGAGGTACATTCAAGGGAAAAAAATAATAGAGAAATAAAAAATAAAAACATAAATACATTTTAAAATAAGTAATTTTATTTTTTTAGCCTTTTTATTTTTTAATTTTGGCAGTTGCGGTCCTCCATACATGTCAGTCCTGCCTTGATACAGACAATAGGCATAAATAAATAAATAAATAAATAAATAAATAAATAAATAAATAAATAAATAAGTAACTTAATAAACATACACAAAACCATAAAATCTAAATATGTTAATCACAGTAGTGTGAGATGTGGTTGGTGGAGGAAGAGAGGCCGGTGTGTCTGCGGGCTGTGGGCGGCGCACAGCTTCAGTCTGGCGGCTCCCCGTCACTCAGTCAGTCGGTGTGGAGGAGAGAGGACGGAGCGGAGCTGCGCACCGGGACCCGGCGGGATCTGTACTACACATACACAGCAGCAAGACCACAACCGACCGGCAGGCAGGCAGGAGCAGAGCGGAGCGGAGCAGCATGGAGCTGTGAGGACTGCGGGCCGACCGGGACCTGCTCCCCACAATTCACTGTTTGATTTGTTTATTTACCGCATCTGCGAGCTTTTTTTTTTATCCCCCAACATGGAGACTACAGGCTGCTGGCTGCTACTGGCTGCACACTTCATCCTGATCTGTTCACAAGGTAGGACATGCTATCAGTCATGTTTTGTCTCCACACGACACAGAAACCCTTAAATATGTTTAGATTTCTGTTTGTTTGTGTTTTTCAACTTGCTGCCGAACTTGAAGGTGATTGCGCAGCAGCTTCAGGTGATCTGGGAAGTGAGCTATGGTCTGAAACAGCCCATAGAAGTCTTCGTGTAGTCTGTGTCTGTGTCTGTGTATTTGTATTTTTTGTCAGAATCAGACTTCTTTTGCTTCGTTTTATTCTCAGAATTGAACCTGCGGTGCGTAACGCGTTGTGCGTCTTTGGACACATTCGAGGAAACGAGTCCAAAACGCAGATTGCCTTTTAAAAAGCAACCAGATTTTCTCATGTGACTGAGATATCTGTGGTGCTTTCTGCTGGTGATCACTGCTCCTCTCTGGGTCTGTGGGGTCGCAGATTAAAACGTTTGAGAGGCGCAGGGCGTCACATATCAGCTCCAAACCGGAGCTGTCAAGCATGAAAAGAGAAGTTTGGACACGGTGGCTTATTGAGGGTGTCAGAGGCTCCATATCTGGCAACAACATCAGCACTAATCCTGTAATGCTTCTCAGAAACATACACTATCACTGCAGAAACTATAAACTCATGTTTTATTTCCCACCCTGAAGCATTTTATTGAACAGTGCAGGAGGTGAAGTTAACGTGACTGTAAGTGAAAAGGCTCTGATGTCTCTGATCAGCAGAGACTTGTGATGTTAAAGTGCTGGAATGATCAGTTTCAGTGTCTGTTGCAAAAGTTTTAAGTGTCTGTTTGGATGTGGTGACTGTTCCAACCTGTCTGTTTGCAAAAATGAAGGTTTAAAAACCATCATACTGAGAAACAGCCTGCAGGGTTGGAGCTTTATGTCCAGTTTTCAGAGTTTTCAGGAGCCAGTAAACCCTCTTTTTTGATGCACAGCAGCAGCAACCATGTGTTTTGTCTCTGGATCGTGTTTGCTTTGCTTAGATATCATTTTGGTCCTGATTCACAACACTGGAAGGAAAAGATCATCTTGCATCATCATTTTCGCTGAAAAGTTTGTGAGAATTATCATGGAAAATGTGAGTTTTTGCAAGGATCTGTACCAAACCACGACTTGTGTTAAGTCTGTAGAACAGTTCATTCAGAATGATGTTTTGTCACATATTTTGGCTTTAACAAATATGCTGATTGGATAGTCCATATTGTGATTTCAATAAAATTCTGATTTAATTGTTCGGCGCTGCCTAAGCAGCTCCCTGGCTGAACTTGTATTAGCATGGAAAGAAAACCCACATGGTGTCCTCAAATGAAAGGTCACTGACAACCGAAGAAGCAGCAAATTTCACTGTAGTCAAGTCTGCTGGTTTGTAAGTGCCTGTGAAATTATGGTTTTATGTTTTTGAAAGACCTCTGCAGCTTATTTGCCTTCTGTGTTTTCTTATGACACTGATGTTTTTTCTCAGAATCAGATATTGACATCTGGGGGGAAACTGCGTCACATCTCCATTACTGGACCAAACACCCTGATACAGGACATTTAATTTAATATAAATTATATCTAAGTGTCCATAATCAATATTTTTTTATACAATATTGATCTTAGTGATGCACCTGCAGAGAATTATCACCTGAATCTGCAGCTCCCCTCAGTTTTACAGAGCTTTATATTGAGTTTCAGCCCTTTATTTAACTGTCCAAGTGCAACTTTACATTTTATTTGTAGCGTCACCTTTTGCTGTAGCTGTTTTCAGAGAACAAGCTGTAAAAATCCACTGTACTCCACCTGCTCAGCAGAGAACGGCAGACAGACACAGCTAGAGACTAAATGGTGAACATAGGTGAGCATTTAGCAGCCAAAGAGTGAGATATTTCCCTCAGGAGTTGGTGGAGACCAAAAACAGAGCTAAAAAAGAGCAAATATTAAACTTACATTCATAAAGTGTTACAAACATGACTCTAGTTCAACACACCAATTTAAAAGGTGATTACATATCAATGCTGACTTCACAACTTGTTTCCACTTCCTACAAGTGGCCCCAAAAAACAGTTAATGCAGGTTTAAATAAGGAAGATGTGAACTAATGAGCTACTCGTTAAGAAATTAGCTACTTATTTACTTATCATTTAGTTGTATAATTGAGTTTTGGCACCTGAATGTGTGAGAATTCAATTTGGGAGCGGAGATGTTATAGAATGTTTTAGTTTAGTTTTGCTTTTAAAGGTTCCTGCAGGCACATGGATGAGTCAGTGAAAACAATCTCACTGCAGGTCCATTTGTTAACTTTTGATCACATCACTCACCAGCTGGTGGAGTTTGGTCATTTGTGATGGAATTGTAGATATTCAAATTTACATTTCATCTTGTTCATGTTGGTTCAGAAGTTGTAAGGCTGAAACCTTCTGGTTGGTTCATCCATTGGTTGCTCGATACCCTCTTGTCTGACCAAATTCTCGCTGGTCTTACTTTAATGATGTGAAAAGTGCTTCTTCATCTATTATCTGTGGGCTGCAGGGACATATACAGACCTGATGTGTTTAGGTTATTTACTGAACATTTACTTGGCTCCAAACTTACTGGCACTGTGTCAAAGTACCTGCACAGCTGGCTACATCAGCCTCAGACCTCAGAGGACAGAAGAGCTGAGTGTATATAAAGGTGATTTTGGACAACTGCTGATGGATCGTTTTATCAATGAGCACCAGTTGGTAACTGTTAAAGCTGATGGATCAATATCGTTACTGTCTGTCCGTGACTCGACTTTAAACTCGAAAGCTGTCAGTTGTGCCCTGTTTTATGTTGGTTTTGTTGTTTTTTTTCCTGTTAAATGTTGGTGTTAGCATGTTGCTAATGTGGCTGCTCCCACAGGCTTGGGAAGAGAATGGAGGGATCATTTCTTATAAGGTGTGTCCTTGAAACAATGTAAGGTGTGTAGATTGATTTGTGGCAGACCTACAACAATTCATCAATTATTAAATTAATTGCCAAATATTTTGATATATTCGATTAATTGGTTTGAGTAATTTTTTGAGGGAAATAAAGTCAAAATTCTCTGATTTCAGCTTCTTAAATGTGAATAATTTTAGTTTCTTTACTCTGAAAAACAATTAGGAAGACTCCTGCACACTGTCTCGCTTTCTACTGATTTATTAAATAAACAACGTTTCGGTCTGGACGACCTTCATCTGGTATACTTGCAGCCTGCAAACATTTTTACACATGCATTGTGTAGAAATGTTTGCAGGCTGCAAGTATACCTGATGAAGGTCAAGTTGAATTTTCCTCCGATGCACCTGTCACACATTCCCCAATGACAGTAAACTGAATATCTTTGGCTTTTGAGTGAAACAAGAAATTTGTGAACGTCATCTTAAGCTTTGGAAAACACTGATTGGCATTTTTACCATTTTCTGACATTTTAAAACAAACAACTATTAATCGATTAATCAAGAAAATAATCAACCGCTTAATTAACAATGAAAATGATGGTTAGTTGCAGTGCTAGTTAGTGGCTGTACTTGCCACTGCATGCACCTACCTTGGACTTAGAAATCCACAGACGATTGGTAGACGGAGCAATCTCAAGTTGTCCTGTATTGTGAGACTTGGTAGAACACACTCAGTGCACTGTGGCTAGTTTTGCTAGCTAGTGTTAATTTTTAATTACATGCAAATTTTTTTCTGATTGGTGGATGAATAAAGTAGAATTTCAGTCAACCAATATTTTCTTTAGTTGGCTGCAGCCCTAAAAAGTTGAGGTTCAAAGTCTCAACACATGTAGTAGCTGCTCTGTCAGTGGTGTGTTTTGCAGATGGATGAGTCATTATTGGTTTTCACTTGGACTTTGTTTGCTCCTGTTTCCACCATTTACAACATTTCCTTTTACCTACAGTGTATAAAAGTATCACAGGTTCACTATATCCTCTATCAGCTTGTTGTAGCACTTCAGTGAAGCTACATGATGCTGCACTGAGGGAGATATTCAAACCCAGGATGCTATTTGTGTTCCAGCTGCTTATTTAATCAATATGAGAAATAATCTAGCCGTCCTGTGCATTATATTTAGACACGTTAGCCCAAGCTCAGCCCCACACTGATGTTGGGTGTGGTAAGTTTCTGGCCACACAACAAGTATTTGTAATAATGGACCCACCAGCGCGTCCTCCAGGGTTGAAGAGGTTTAAGAAGTCAGTGGAGATGAATCAGGATTTGTCACCATAAGCCTGAACACTGGAAGGGTTTTCCAGCTCCTTATCCTCTGGTTTGCCCTCCCAGCCGTACGGTACCGTCGCAGCGTGCCAGAGAGGACACTGATCTGCTTGGTTGAATCCTTTCGGGGGGTGAGACGTGAAACAAAGATTAGGGGGAGAAGCTGGTCGGAGCCAGTTTTTAGCTGAAGAGATGTGAAACCTTTTGTGCCCGGGCCAGTGAGCCTGGGTCTGTGCTGGACGGTTCGGTACCTGCAGAAAGCCCCCGGGCTCCCTCACGCCTCCTCCCTTTTCATTTGGGCTGTTTTTAAATGAAGCTTTGATGAAACGTCAGGGCACAAAGGAGGTGCCAGCTCGCTGAGGAGGCAGCGCAGGAATGGCTGATGGTGGAAGAAAAGACACATGAGGAGAAAACTCAGCACCATCTGTCCTCCCAAAAGATATTTGTGAATGGGCAGTGCCAGTCGTGGAGTCCCCCAGAGTCTGCGGGCCCCTTGTTGTCTAACAGGGAGTCTGCTGACAGATGGCCGTCACAGTCAGACAGTCTGTCAGTCAAACACATGCATGCCCACATGTGATGCCCGCCACCACAGGCATCAAGCATGCCAACCCAGAGACGAGCTAAAGATGACTAATAATATTTATTGTCTGTCATTTCTAAAGGATAGAGTCGCATTTTTCAAGTCTGAAAACAATCCTCACATGACCATATATATATTAAAAAACAGGGGTGGAACAGATCACTGTTGGTCTGTGGTCTGTACAGATCGACCCCACAATATGTCACAACCTGCACGATCAATAATTATTGATACCGACTGTTATGAAACTTAACTATGATGATGGGCTTTTCAGCCATATCGTCCTACTTTTACTTATGACTTCTAACCAATCAGATAGACATTGAGCCATACTACAGAGTGCAGTCATGCCCTATTCTGTGTATAATTATCTATTATATGTACTGTAGTATAACACAGTATAGTATTCAAAGTATACTGTATAGTATTAGTTTCCAGTTTAAAAATAATTTAAATCTGATCTTGATTGTTTTCTTTTTTGCTGATCTGAAAAATGATCCAGTCTGATAGATTCCTAACCATGATTTCTGTGATCTGTTTTTGTGATACATCAAAAGTGTCATTAGTCGCCTCCAGTCCATACTGGTGTTGTGCTGATACCAGTATCAGAAATGCTGACCTCACAGTACAAATTCATTTTATGAAGAATATTTTCTGATCTGCAAATCATGTGCAACTTGCACTGGATGGAATAGAGCACAACAACAAGATAATAAATGTTTAAACTGCTTTTTGTAAATATACATTCATTCTGAATTTGGTGCCTGCGACATGTTCAAAAACGTTGGGACAAGAACAACTAAAGACTGGGAAAGTTGTGGAATGATCATAAAAAAAAACTGGAACATTCAACAGGTAAACGGGTGAATTGGTGACATGATCATGACTGGGTATGAAAGGGGCGTCCTCAAAAGGCTCAGTTGTTCACAAGCATGGATGAGGTGACTTTGTGATAAACTGCCTGTGTGATAATCCAGCAGTTTAAGTTTCTCAACACAAAACTGCAGGAATTTAGAGACTTTACCATCTACAATCTATAATATCATTAAAAGGTTCTGAGAATCCAGAGAAATCTCTGCATGTAAGGAGCAAGACTGAAAACCAACACTGAATGTCTGTGACCTTTGACCCCTCAGGCAGCACTGCATTAAAAACTGCATTAAAAACCCACATCATTGTATAAAGGATACCTACAGGTTTTGGAGCTACATTTCAGCGAGACGATGCCAAGACACATTGAGGACGTGTTCCAACAGTGTGTCTTTGTAGTAAAAGAGTTCAGGTACTAGACTGACCTGCCTGCAGTCCAGACCTGTCTCCCACTGAAAATGTGCGGTGCACAAAATACAACAACAGAGACCAAACAGGACTGTTGAGCACCTGAAGTCGTATATCAAGCAAGAATGATAAAGAATTTCACTTTCAAAACTTTTAGAGGCATTTCTGCTAATCATATTGCATATCGAAATCAATTTCAGTCACAATAATTGCACTATGACTTTTTTGTTTTTTATGATATTGTGCAGTAGGGCTGCACAATTTGGTAAAAAGAAATTCATATTGAGATTATTTTGACAGAAATTGTGATTGTAATATGCGATATGATTCGTGGGAATGATCACTTTTGCATTACAATTTTCATGTTCACTGAAAAGAAGACTATTCAAATTGTGATGATGTGATATTTATTGAGGTCTGAACCAAACAAACATGTTTCCTCACATCTGGAGAACAAGATTTTTAGGTCAGGACATCTGTGCAGCTCTACTGTACCTCATTATAATGCTGTTTTCTCTCACATTTTTCCTTTTTCAAGAAATTTAAGAACTTAGTTCTGGTTCTGTGATTTGGATATTGCACTTGGCCGTATTGCAATTTTCTTGCTTGTTTTAGATTTTTTACTGTCGTAACAAACTGCATATCAAGAATTATGAGGCTGTTTCCCTGACAGGTCTGTAGAGTCTGTAGATCCAGCTTGAGTTTGAGAATTACAAACTGTGTAAAAGGTCATTTGAGGAAAGACGCAAACAAGACTGCGGTCACCTCAGATGACCTCTTCTTCTTTCCATGCAGGCCTCCTGCTTCTCACCATCTTCTCTCTCCTTCTTTTCCTTCTCTTTCCTCTGTGTCATCTCTCCATCTCTGTCCATAACATCTTCAGCTGGGCAGACGTGCCTTGCTGCCCCACTGGTAGTCTGGAAAAAAAAAAAAAAAAAAGCAGCAGCAGATTTCCAGTCGTGGCAGCGGGGGTATTTGATGACCAGATTAGTGGGTATTAGGCTCAACGGCATTCACTCAGGCATACACAGGGGCCACCGGTTTGAATCCTCCTGAGTCGCCCCTCTTTTTCTTTCCACGGGCCCTCGGCTGAATGGAGGCCGGGGTTACGTGGGGAAACAACCAGCCGGGTCCTCGGCGGAGGTCAGCTGAGGAGGCCCGTCCGTCCTGCGCCGCCTCCTCTGGCCCGGCCCGGTGAATTATGCTGTCAGAGGGGAGATTTGTTTTGTAACAGTAGGAAAGGGGGCAACTACAGAAAGACGGGAGGTGTAAGGGGGCAGATTGAGGAGGGGGTTAGTAGGGAGTGAGGGGTGGGTGCGGAGCAACAGAGAAAAGAAGAGGGTGAGGGGTGGTTTCAGTGGAGGAGGGGGGCATTTAAGCGTGACGCATGATGGCACTGCGATTTGTCCCAGTGGCGGCGGCGGTGAGGAGGCGAGGACGCTGTCACACTGTGAAGCTGGAGCAGAAGTGTGGGAGCGCAGTGTGTTAGGATTTGGGGGGGGCACACACACACACACACACACACACACACCACCACACACACACACACACACATTCTTCCTCCGACACCTCGAGGTTGGAGGCCTCACAGAGCGATGGAGTGCAGGTTAAGCAGCACTCCTGCCTTCATTAGTCTTCGTTAACACCCCTCAGCCTCGTTTCCACCCCCCCACCCTCCATCTTACTTTGTGTCCCCCATCACTGTTCTCAGGCCTCGTTCCCCTCACACACTGTAAAAAAAGCACCCGTCCTAACAAGTCGTTAGGTCTCATTCTAGTCCATCATCAATGATTGAAAACGTTGTTGAAAGTGTAGTTGTGGTTGCTCATGTGGTGGTGTGTGTGTGTGTACACAATAACTGTATCAGTGAATAATATGGAGAGTGTGTTGTGTGTGTGTGTGTGTGTGTGTGTGTGTGTGTGTGTGTGTGTGTGTGAAAGTCCCAAGGATTTGTAGTTTTAGCTAATTTTGACAGATTAAAAACGTGCTTCCTTTAAGAGGAGTGCCAATCAAAACTGATATATTAACAATTTTCAGCCACCCTCACCCTCCTCTGTGGAAGCAGCTTATTGCTGAGGCTGCACAATTAATCACAATATTATTGAACTTGCAATATGGCCAAGTGCGATATCCAAATTGCAGAACCAGAACCAAATCGCATTGTTTTGAAAAAGGACAAATGTGTGAGAGAACGGCATCATAATGAGGCACTGTGGTGCTGCAGAGACGCCCTGGCCTAAAAATCTTGTTCTCCAGATAAAAGAAAACATGTTTACGATTTTAAGAGGTTTTTTTTTTCAGTAAAAATGAAAATTGTAATGCAAAAATGATCATTCCCACTACTCAGATCGTATATTGCAATTGCAATTTCATATCATATTGTGCAGCCCTACTCATTATGACCCGTATTGGTGACCTCTAGTGGCTGGAGTAATTATGACAGTAGCAGTATAAAGCAGGTCCGTGAAAAGCTAATTTGGTTCGTTAGCAGCTATGGGTAATTTCGCTGTGGTGGAAAAAAAATCTCTTGACAAAACGCAATCAATCATCTGATCACGTTTGTTACTCTACCTGCAGCCTCCAGCTCCAAAGAGCGTGTAGAAGACCTCTGGTTTTAGGCTGTGTTAATTGTCTTTAGCCAGACTCGTAGTAGCTAACGAGCTAGCTACAAACCCCTCTAACCTTTGTCATGTTCACTACAAACCCCTCTAACCTTTGTCATGTTGATTACCCACAAGCCCACCTTTCTTAAAGGGGAAGGCTCAGCCGTTAACACAGGTGCAGTGGGTTTGTAATTAGAGTCCATAACTAAAGCTAAAGTACAAATACCTGACTCAGTAAATGTTGCTAGAAAACTATATAGCTATATAGTTAAGTTTAGAATGCAAAACTTTTTCTTCTTTAACCAGGTATGAAACATGCTCACACCTGGTATTAACTCGTTCACACCTGGTCTTAGCAGGTCTACACCACACCAGGTGTGAACCTGTTAATACCAGGTGTGAAGATTTTAATACTAGGTGTGAACATGTTAACTGCATTAGACACTTTTGGCTGTTACAGGTTGGTGAGTCTCATATTGAGATTACTGAGTCTTGCTTTTGTTTTCTTGCATTTTACAGGTGAATTATTTTATATTTCTTTTCTCTGTCCAACTTTATTTCCCTCTTACGTTCTCCCTTGGATTTATTTAAGTTTAGATAAAGCAAATACTTTAATCTTTTGCATCAGTTTATACTCATTTCCCCCAGACTCAGCATATTCAGACATATCTGGTAACTTTTGAAACTTTAAGATAAAGTTCTGTGAGTTTGGATAGTATTGGGATCAACAAAATGTGACTGTAACTTGAGGAAAATAAGTGTTTTAGTTGTTAAGATAGTTGAGAACGGGAGTTTTTTGCAGTGCATTTCCTCGGGGCGAGATCTCTCCTTTCTTTTTTTTTTTGTTTCTCACTCTTCAATCTTCTTTAACATTTTTTCTGTCCGGCTCCTTTTTTCCTTTTTCTTTCCTCAGCTCTTAATCTCTCATTTTCTCTCCTCCTTTCACCACCTCTCTGTGCTGCTGCACATCCTCCGTCACCCTGTTGTCCCACATTTCTCCCCTTTTAGAGCCTCATGCCTTCATCCTTCTACTGTCTGCCCCCCTTCCACCTCCTCCTCCTCCTCGTCCCCCCCTTAACGTTTTTTAATCCTCCTCCTCCTCCTCATTTGTCTCCCCTCTCGTTTCTGGGCGGGTGAGGGATGAGGGGTTTTTTGGATAGCCAACCATCTTGTCTCTGCTGGTGTCCGCCTGGTGTTCTGCCACCACTGTCACCCTCCCCCCTTCCTCCTCCACCTCCTCCTCCTTCTTGGTGCCCACCGCCGCTCTGGACGCTGTAATGGATGACGGGGCAGATCCGGGTGGCCCACGGCGCCTCTGAAAGGGGGGCTACTCACACCGGGGCCCATTGCAGCGGGGAGAACAAGTGGAGCCCCCGTGGAGTAGCTGGTGGAGAGCCATTTGATTTGTCCTCCACTTTTCTCCCTGTTTTCTCCACTCCTCAGCTGCCTGCAAGTGTGTGGTCCCCCTTCGATCCTGGATGTACGATGGCCCTCGTCTCTCAAACCGCTGAATGCAAAATCCCCAAAAAAGTGACGCGGAAAAAGGCCAGCGATAAAAGGCCTGCGTGGAGGACGCGGGTCGGTCAAAGTCCTCTTCAGTAAAAGGGCCGATTCACTCCTTTTCTTCCCCCCATTCACCGGCTGGTGGAGGGGATCTAAGCAGGTGAATGTGGAGACGCTTTAGGCAGATGTTGGCCTGCACAAAAGGCTTCGATGGGCCTCAACAAGGCTTTTCAAGTATTTACAGAACATTTACATTTACATTTCAGACATTAGTCTGATCCTCTTATCCAGATCAGCTTCCATTGAGTGCAGCAGGAGAATGAGCTTAAATTCCTCGATCAGCGACATTACAAGCTAACAGTAGCAGGGGGTCGAGCTGTACAGCACCGTGTCAGGGCTCCAAAGAAGTAAGAGAAGAAGAAAAAGGAGCAGAGAAGAGACTCTGATATGTTGGTTTTTTGCAGTGATGTGAAAGACTGGACTTACAAGTGAATTCCACACAGAATTAGTGGATTTTCTGGCCACTTGGGGCATAAATACAAACGAAAAAACACAGAATTTAACAGTTGGCTATTTACACAACCTGTAGAGATGGTGCAACATGATCACCCATTAGAGTCATGTTTGTGTCCACTTCTTCTCTTAGCTTTTGTTTAATGTTCCACTTTATTCGCTACTTAGTCTACTTGTTAGGCCACATTCAGACAGAATCAGGTGATCAGAATTCAGGAAAACACAAGTCCTCTCATTCATTTTTAAAGGTGGTAGTCCGTTTAGGCTGTGGTGAGCGGGCCATAGGAGATATTGAAAAAAACATCAATGTAAGGTGGTAGAAAAGTTGAAACAGAGTCAACTTTTGGAGAAACGCAACCCATCATGTAAGCCGGCAATAGAGTTTCTCCACAGTCAGCCTGAAGTATCACTGGCTACGTTTACGTGCACACAATATATTATGTGTTTTTTTTCTTATTCTGAAAAAGATTATATTCTTACTAAGCTCTTTACGTGGCTAATGATAATGAATATTCTTATATCCCCATTCGCATGAAGCCGTGCAGATTATGGATGCTTCTTTGTGTGAAAATAGGATATTTTCCAACAGTGGCGGACTTGACCGCTGCACACACACCCTCCCTCTTTCATTCATCTTATCATCTTCTTGAAAAAGTTGTGATATTTGCTCATATCCAAAAACCTGTTCATATCTGCGTCTTTGATGATGTTTAAAAGTACATTGTAAAAAAAAAGTTCAGAAAATATATCATTTCAAGGCAGTTGCCTTCCCTAGATTTTTTTAGTTTTGAATCAAACTTTTATTTAAGTTTTTAAATAAACTAAACAAAGCTTAGCTGACCTATAATCTTTGATAATTTAGTTTTTTTCTTTGGATATATTTGAATCCGAGTTTTAGAAGCCCTGTTATAATCTATTTCAAAAATAATTCACAGTAGACTGTGAATTTGATTTGCCATCATTTGGGTGCTTGAAAATCAAATGGTTACACTTCCATGAATTTACTCAACAATTTTTCAAATGCATTTTTTTCGGGGTTGTGTCTTTGCTTGGTTTATTTTGTGTATCCAGCTCTGATGTCTGTGTCTGGCTGCAGTTTATGCTGCAAAGAGGGATAACAAGAAGGTCCCTTTGGTTCTGGCCCATTTGTTTGAGAGAGAAAGAGCTCACAGCTGTGGTCCTGCGAGGTCGAGACTGAATGAAGTGAGAGAGCACTGGTAGCGAGAAAGTAGGTGAATCAGAGAAATAAAGGGTTATTTCCTGATTGTCTTGTACAAATATATGGCTATAACTACTATACTATACTATACTATACTTACTATAACACCTTATAGTTGACTGTTGAATGCAGCCTAACTGTGTCTGTCCACTGTTTGGTGTTGGACAGATAGTATGCAGTGGTACAAGGGGGTTAATCAGAGCTTGTCTGGTGAAAACTGGTGTCTTCTTGCTTGTGGAAACATTGAGATTGAACTAAGCAGTAAATGTGCCGATAAACCCCAAAGGCAGGGGACTGACTGGAAAAAGGAAACTAATTGCTGCTGCAATAAACACTGTAGACTGCAACCAGCTGGTGTAATGAAGTGGCTGTTGATATAATCTACTGACTTTGATTCACTTTGTGAAAAGATGCACTTTTGCTCTGGTTCGACTCAGACTGTCAGCTGGGTTCAAGCTCGGTGAATGTTTCAGTCTGAACATCTGACAACACTCTGACAACACACAAAAAACTATGTTAAAGGATTAGTTTGGATTATTTAACGTGGGGTTGAATGAGGTGAGATGAGTATGAGGGATAATGAACAGTGAGCAGGTCGTTATTGTAAAATAAACCGTGACGGGTTGGTGCAGGACTAGAATCTTGAATCACCCTGAAGTGGTTTATTTTGCAATAATGACCTTATCTCACTTATTACACAGTTGCTTTCTTAAGAAAATCAGTAATTTGACATAAAATCTTAATTTTAATATGCCCTTGTCAATGGAGTTTGGTTGCTTTGGAGAGAGCAATATTTGCCTTATATAACCGTGGTTTCCCGTGGGAAAAGGCTGTCTGATGGCAAGGTAAATCAGTGAAAATATTCTAATATGTTGTGCATTTACACTGACTTTTTAGGTGGCTAAAGTATATAAAATGAATAATATGAGCTGTCCCTTTAAGTCCAAAATATAACTCTGTAGACAAGCTAAAAGTGGTTGCCAGATATAAAATAAATTGATCTAAAGTCTTTTGAAGGTAAACACCTGCAGAGGTCAGTGGTCACTGACCTGCAGTTTCAGACTCGTACAGCTCTGAGCAGATGTTATCCTCCAGAGGACAATCCGTCCTCCTCCTGGTCAGACTGGTTCTGCTCCTCACAGACAGGCCTCAGGTCATGTTGACACACCTGAGCTGTTGTAGAATGACGGGAAGCATTTGGGACATAAAATTGCCACACTTCACCCCCTGAGGCTCGTCTGCAGGCAGAGGCAGGCTTGCGAAAGGTTAATCCTGTTAGTCTGTGAAGCACCGGACGATTACAGCAGTTAAATCTAATTGGAAGCAGATATGAAGTTTTCACGTTGTCACTGAATGCAGCTGAAGCTGATTTGGGATGAAACCACAGCTGATAACTGCCAGATGTGCTGCTCGACCTGCGGGTCTCTGTCAAAAAACGGATGTTTTTCAGTTGTATACATTTATGAGTTTGGTCTAAAGCTGCAGTTGTGATCTCTAAAGGATGCACTTGTCATCACAGCCAAATAGGGTTTTAGATTAAAAAACACTTTCTCGTTGTTCCTAAAGTCTTTCTGCAAACAGTTGCATTCACATCCTCCTCGGATGGTTTCGTTTCCCAAGTTGTTGTTGTTCTTCCAACTTTGGTGTCTTCATGAGCTTTTGAGCCATAATTTAATAGTTGAGAACTAACTGTTGCAGCTTTACTTTTTAAAAAACGGTCCATCATGAGTAGGGCTGCAACGAACGATTATTTTCATAGTCGATTAAACGGTTGATTATTTGCTTGATTAATTGATTAATAGTCATTTGTTTTATAATGTCTAAAAATGTTGAATGTCAATCAATGTCTCGCAAAGTCCAAGATGAAGTCCTCAATGACGTCCTCAGTTTACTGTCAGAGAGGAGTAAAGAAACCCGAAAATATTCACATTTAAGAAGTTTGACTAGTTTTCCTAAAAAATTACACAAACCAATTAATTGATTATCAAAATAGTTGGTGATTAATTTAATAATACATTAATTATTGATTCATTGTTTAATCCTTGCAGCTCTAATTGTGAGTCGACAGTGTGACAGAAATGCAAAACTCTTTTAAAAAAACAGGTCCAGAGGTCACTAAAATCATTTTAATTCATCCTTTAGGAAATATGAATGTCACCTGCAAATTTAACAGCAACGAAGAATGAAAAATGCTCTTTATAATTTCCAAAAGTCCACAGTGATGTGTTTAAAATGTTGTGTTTTGTCTGACAAACAGTCAAACACTCAAAGAGATTCAGTTCACGATGATAATAAGCAGCAAATCATCTCACTGGAGAAGCTGGAACCAGAGAATGTCGGTGTTTTTGCTACAAAAATAGACTGAAACAGTTAATTAATTTTCTGTCGCTCAGCAAATCATTTATCAGCTAATTGTTGCAGAATGAACGAGGTTATCTTGGTGTGTTTTCTTTGTCTCTCCATGATGTTTTCTGGATTAATGGATTTGACTCTTTCCTCTCGTGCAGACACTGAACATTCATGCATGTTGTTGGTCAGCTGGTCGTCTTTGTTTGGCACAAATGATAAAAATGACTCTTCTTCAGCTGTACAGTCGCTGTGTGTCTGCAGCAGATGGATGTTTACACGTCTCCTCGTGTCACTGGCTGCTGAACTGGTACAGCAGCCCACGGTGGGTTAACTGGGGGATGCTGGTGGTGGGATGGGAGGCAGCTGGTGGTGGAGGTGAACAGCAGGAGGTCGACACGAACCAGCTCCAACCAGACTGCTGCATCTAGACCGCCAGGAGCTCATTTGGAGGAGATATTTTTAGGGACAAAGTTTAGTCACAGTTCACCTCAGTACTTATCACGCAATGTTTTTCCCCTAAATTCATTTAGATTAGTTAATAGAGCTGCAGGGATCAGTCGATTAGTCAATCACTTGTCAACTATTTCATTAATTGCCAGTTTTGATAATTGATTAACTGTTTTTACTCATTTTTAAAATATTATTTAAGAAAAATACCCAGACTTTCTGATTTCAGTTCCTCAAATGTGAATATTTTCTGGTTTCTTCAGTTTTCTATGACAGTAAACTGAATATCTTTGGGTTGTGGGCAAAAAGAGACATTTGGTGGGTTTGGTTTGGTTGGAATCCTCTTTAATATACAGCCTGTGGTTGAAGCGAGTTGTCCCCCCTCCTCCCAAGACTGAAGCTCTGCAGGCTGCAGGGGCGCAAAGTGAGCGCAATATTATAAATCGACAATAAACAAGTGAGGACAAGTCCTGCACTCTAAGTTGATCAGCTGTTTATAATTGTCAGTTGTCTGTCAATGTAAAGTTGAGCCCGTCATCCTGAAAACAAAAGCAAAAATTGTCTGCCAAACTCCACTAACACTTTGCTCAATTTAGCTGTTATAAACATCTATTCGTTCGGAAAGTATATTAATGATTTCTTATGATGCATAAATGGACCCTTACACATTCAGCGAACATTCAGCATTATTTTTAACTCTAATTAATGGGAAACAGGCAAACTAAAACAGTTCTTCTGGCCCAGAGCAGAAAAGACACCACAGCTGCAAGTTAGCATGTTTCTTTAATCTCTGATGACATATCGTGGTCATTTTATGACAAATTACAGCAAATATCTCACGGATTTCTCCTTTAAACCAGTGATGAGTTAGAAAAAAAACATAAATCATGCATGTAATTTTTTAGACTATGAGTAGAGGAAAAGTCTGCTGGACTAATTTATGCAATATAAAAATTAATAGGCTGAAGCTAATAATAGTGACTAGCATAAAACAACTGATTTGTATATGAACCTTGACAGTTATTATTGAGCCAAATCTTATACTTTTGTTAAACGTTGCTGTTGTTTATCTGGTTTATGTGTTTTAGTGGAGTCAATCTAAAGTACACTTTGCTGCAGTTAAAGGTAGAATCAGCAGGTTTTATTGGAGCTGTTTGTAAACACACCAGAAAGATATCAGGAAGTGTCCTGAGCTGTCAAGTGTCCTGAGCACAGCGACATGATGAGAAAATGAAATGAAGGAAATATAAGCAGGATTTCTGCAGATGCAGACACCACCACACACTTCTGGTGCATCATGATGATTTTAAGGGGTCATATTTATGAGTCTATAAATTGTTTTTTAAAGAAAATGTTGCATATTATACCTTTAACCTGTTACAATTATTAACAAGGAAGGAATCTGGAAAAAAAAGGGCTGGCAGCTTCTTCTTTTACTGATTGTGTTAAATGTGCGTCTCATATTGATTTCAGGACTTTAAATCAATACAAAATCATATTGTGGCAAACTTTATGATATCAGCAAATATTTTATTGTTTTCCAAAGAATCAATATAATTATATGTTGATGAAACTTCTGATTTACATCCCTCTTGATCCTAG
The DNA here is from genome assembly GCA_034769285.1 of Lutjanus argentimaculatus. NCBI lineage: Eukaryota > Metazoa > Chordata > Actinopteri > Lutjaniformes > Lutjanidae > Lutjanus > Lutjanus argentimaculatus. The sequence continues at coordinate 1,906,305 of JAWZSL010000039.1, forward strand.
AGAACATCTTCTGCAACTTCTGACATTTCATGGACAAAACAGCTAATTTATCAAGAAAATGATCGACATATTGTTCAATAATGAAAATAACTGTTAGTTACAACCCGTATTAGTTAAAGTAAGGAATTGTTTTGTCATTCAGCAAAAATGAGCACATGTGAGCACATTTAAATAAAATCAAATTCAACAAATCATAATAAGCAAAGATGTCATAACTGTCTTAGAGATTTACCTGCAGTCAGACATCTGTGATTTTTATTTTCTGTTTAATACTTTCAACAACAAACTATTAGACACAATAATCCCTTAAAGTGAGAAAACGTGTATTAAAGTGTGTTTCATAGGCAGATCATGATGAGGAGGAAACGCCTGCCATCATTAGTTTACATTACTAAAACCCAGCAGAAGTGTGTCAAGGTTAAAGAAGGACAAAGTGTAAAATCCATAATTTCCTCTGCGTCCCGCCCCCCCGCTGCTAATTTCAATTAGGTCATTCCTCAAAATAGTCATCATCCCCAAGGCACCATCACAAAATGTCTGCCTGTTAATGAGCCGCTGATTGTGCTGATGATGATGATGATCGCCCGGTTACACCGAGGCGGCGCCGTGGGTTCACGCAGGTGTGAAAGCAATTAGTGTTTGGCTGCCGACCCGCTGCTCCTGCTGCGACCTGCAGATGATGTCGCGCTGAGATCATCTGGAGCTCTGAGGCGGAGGAGGGACGTCCTGCTGAGAGATGGAGAGGACAGGTGAAGAGTTGTTTGGACAGAGGGAGACACTTTGAATGGACCGGGCTGATGGTTCTTTATGTTTTAACTCAGCCGCTACACAAATTACATATAGATTTTTTGTTGCATCACAATGTGGTCTCATGGGACGGCGTATAAACAGCACATCAGTTTGTGTTTCATGTCTAGGGCTGGGTATCATTTAAAAATTTACATAACCAGTATCAATACCAGTACCCTTTTTTCTGGGGACCCACTTTTTAAAAATGATAAACCAGCCGGACCCAAAGAATTCAATCATGCATAAATGAACATTACTGACCATTTTTACTGCCTTTTGAAATGAGAAATAAGTTTATTTAGGCTGAGTCTCCTTCCTCATGTAAAAAACACCCGTGTCATTTGAATACTGATGTGGGCGTTACCATGACAACAGTAGCAGCATCAATTTAGAGTTTTTGAAGACATTGTAGAGTCAACAGGGTGGTCTGAGTGACTAACATGGACAGTGGAGTCCACAAAGTCTTTGAGAGGCAGGTGGGACATGTTGGTGTCTCCCTGCTCCACTGCCGGTGTGTGACGCTCTGCGTGTTCACAGTGAAGGCCACACACAGAGAGCAAGGCATGCTGGGAAGGAAGAGGGCAGTGACGCTCCGCTCCTGCTGGAGCGTGAACAGAACACAGTCGGTCCACAGGTCCGGAGGCAGTGAATCTGCAGGCTGTCGTCATTCTTCACAGAGATTTAAAGCCACAGAGTGGAGCTTCAGTCTGTCTGTGGTGACGTGGAACATGTGGTTCAAACACAAAGACGGAGACACTGTGGACATGATGCAGACCAGCCGCAGGAAACGCATCACTGTTGAGCTTGGGCCTGGTTGGCTCTTTCCTCTAAAACTGTCTTTAAGATATTCAGTAGGGCTTCGATTCAGTTTGATATTGATTCAGTTAGATATATTTCAGTTGCAACACCAATGTTGCTTTGATATAAAAGAGATTCTCATAAAACTAATGCTGTAAATTGTACAAGGAACCCTCTAATCTGGTTCATTATTGAAGATATTAATATTTACTTTTTTACTAAACATGACCTGAACAACACTCTAAAATTAAGATAAGATAAGATAAGATAAGATGGACTTTATTGATCCCACACCGGGGAAATTCACTTGTCACAGTAGCACAAATAGTACAGATAGGAAAATAACAATAAAGTACTTATACAATTAAGATAAAAACAGAAAATATACATATACCTATCAGATTTAAAATATAGAGTCTAAGAGTCTAAGAGTATAAGAGTATAAAGTGTTCAAGATACTAAGTACAGGGCTGTACACACAAGACTATTTACAATATATACACCTTTCACTTGTACATACTTGTACATATATGGAAAAACAATAGGGTTATGTGGATATGAGTATATACCTAGGCATATACTGGGAACTGTGCAGGATAATTGCACATACAGTTGTAAAATACACACATGGTGTGTAGCATTAAATTAGCAAAATCTTGCGCCACGAGATCTCACGCCAAAGGCCGGTCATGTGAGACTAATGGGGTTTAAACTGCAGGCTGTACCACACATTAGCAGAAGAAAAGACATATATTAAAAGATTAATTTGGAGTTTTTATGACCATGCAAAGGAAAATTGCTTTGAACTGATTAATCTTTTTTTTTTTTTTACCCAGCCCTAATATTCAGTGAGATCTGACTAGAACCTTTGAAGAGGAACTCAACATGATCACAGTCAGAGTCGGTGGTGCATTTATGTCTTTTTGCAAAGTTTTGGTTTTAATTAGAACTGCCGGGTGTAAACTTGATGGAGATAATCATGTGGTGTGTTTGTTTGCGAGTGTCTGCAGCTAATCTCTCAAACTACTGGAACCATCAGCCTCATATATTTTGTGCACATGTATGACTGTGTGCTCATGGACCTCTCATGAGGAATTGAACACAATAGTAGCCACTTGTTGGAATTAAGTTCAGTTTATGCTGGCGATCTAATCAGCTCTGCGCCAAAACATGAACCTTCTAAACAGCCACAACTTCCACTGGGACATGCACACTCTGATGTGTGAACAGGCAACATCAAGTGTAAATTATTCAGAATTTCAAATTTTGTGAGTATCTCCCAAAAACATGCAGATTTCTGCATGTATTATACTGTTTCTTTTGCTTATTCTCTGGAAATTCTGTCAAACATTTGGATTTAAACAAGACTGTAGAGGTTTGGAGTTTAATGGCATTTTACTGAATTTAAATCTTTTCAAATCTCTTTATATTTTGATTTAAATTTTACTTTTTGAAAAGGAAGAGAAGAGAAAGAACTGGTCCATATTTGCAACAGGTTTTCATGCTTTTAATGATATGATTTTATATATTTTTCATGTATAATGTCATCGGGATGGAGACCCTTTAGAAAGCAAAAAGGATGAAAATCTAAGCTTGACAGAATCAAGACTTATAAAACATTGCATTAGTAAAATCCTCCATTTATTTCTTTCCCCAAGTTATTTATATCGCTGTTAAAATAAGCTTCACTTTTGAATTTGAGCTTGGGGCTGCCAGTATCTGTGGATTTATTTAGTGTTTACTGACTGTTTTCCCCAGTTGGCAGCTTAGAAATCCTACATGACCTGAATGCAGCATTAGCTCCACAAAATTCCCTCAACAAATAATCTTCTAATTCGACACATGTTCTTACAGACATAATTAAGAATATCAGCCTCATCTAAAGCCTCAGCTGAAGAGTAAATCCATGTGTAAAAAGTTTAGAATATTAGTAGGCCTTACACACACACACACACACACACACACACACACTTCCTCTCTCATTGTCTTTCCTGTGGGATACAGCGCTGGCACTCTCTGTCGTCCATTCAGCTCCAGTGTTTAATTAAGTCGTTTTTCTGTTAGAGAAGCTTTCCTCTGGGCCTCTGACAAACTGTTTCGTCACCGTGTGTACGATTCGATTAGAAACACGTCTGCTGGAACCAAAGCAGCTCCGCTTGGAACAGATGCTTTATACATGAGGAGGAAATCTGGGTGAAGAAGGAAACTCGCTGCTCCTTCGCTGCTGATCAGGTATTCAGGAGAGTAACCTGAAAAAAAAATCTTTAAACAACTTTCATTACACACCAGAGAATAAAACTGAAACATTTAGACACAACTTTTCTATGCTTAGATCTTTACTAGTAGTGGGGTAAAAAATGTTGACTTGGGAAGAGTCATGTTGAAATCTAAATCCAAAAAGTTTATCCTTTGTATGGTGGCCTTTTTAGAACATTTCAGACTCAGCTTGTCAGACCTGGTTCAGCTTTCATTTTGGAGCTGAAAGATAAAAGTGTCATGCTTATTTGCCTGCAGATAGTGTGTTAAAATTTTATTTATATAACGTCATTTCAATTACCTTGTGAAGATCACACGAGAATCCATCTTGTCAGGCTTCAAGTTATCCGTTTAGACGAGTAGCAGTGATCGTCAAAAAGGCTCAGCTGTTCACAAGCATGGATTCACCACTTTGTGAAAAACTGCAAGTAGTCCAACAGTTTAAGAAAAATGTTTGTCAACACAAAACTGCAGGAATTTAGGAAAGCAACATTAAATGCCTGTGACCTTTGACCCCTCAGCTGGTACTGCATTAAAAACCAACATGATTGCAAAAAAGACATCAGTGCATGGGCTCAGGAACACTTTGGAAAACCACTGTCAGTAAATACAGTCTGTCTCTGCATCTACAAATGCAAGTTAAGACTCTACCATGCAAAGAGAAAGACATATATCAACAACATCCAGAAACTCTGCAGACTTCTGTGGGCCCGAGCTCATCTGAGATGGACTGATGCAAAGTGGAAAAGTGTGCTGTGGTCTGACGAGTCCACATTTCAGATCAGAATCTGACAATGCTTGTTTATCTGTAAAGTTTGAAAGTAGTCCCATGTTGATGGGTTACAGGTGAATCCATCCCACTGATGGAAGCAATGAAAAAGGCCCTGCAGGTTGTGAATAATAGAAACCACAAGTCCACTTGGTTCTTGTTAGCTGCCTGGATGTGTTCTTCGTCACTACACAGAGGATAGTATGTAAGAAATAATATACAAAGAGGAGTCATGAAGGGATAAAGAAAATAGTTTTACCCAGTTGGGTTTGCTAAAATCAAAGTCTGGTGATGTTCTATAGTTTTATTATTGAAAACAGATTCCATGAAATAGAAAAAAATATTGTGTGTGTGTATCACAGCCTTATATATGTTCTTCCTCTGTTCCTCTGAACACACACACTTTAGTTTATTTTGACTCAGTCCAACGCACACCGTCCCTCTGTCCCAAATACTCACTAGAGCACCAAATATGAATTAATTCGCAGCTGAAAATAGTCCCAAACAAAGCAACTATTTCTACTGGTTTGAGTAAATTTAGCTAAAAATGAGAACGCTCAGTTGTTTTAAGAAATCACTGAACCTTTTCCAGAAATGAAGCTGCACATTTTTGACTTGTCTTCAGTAGGAACCAGTGGACTTGGAGCTGAGAGCCACAGTCAGAAAATCAGCCTGCACTCACTGACTCCTGACACACTGACAAACAGACTTAGTTGGACGTTGTGAGGGCTATCATGTTCGACACTCTGCTGCAGTCCAGACACTGAATGAAAGAGTCTGTGTCCACAAACAGAGCGATTGCGTAACTGTTCTGTTTCCTTCAATGGGAAGACGACAACAAAGAGTGGCCAGCGTGGTCTGCCCAGCTGCTGTCGTTACTCCTGCAGCAAATCTGATTAAAAATGAAGTTTGACATTTTGGGAAATTTGTTTTCTGGTGGGAAGTTAGATGAGAAGACTGATGACACTCTCATGTTGTCTGATTAAACACATGAGATATTATCTCCATTATGTACATGGAAGTGGTTCTGTTCTGGTTTGTGCACCTAATTTTCAACTGTTGTAAATTGACTTGAACCCAAAAAGTTGTTCCTCAGCTGGAAAAATAGTTTTTTTTTTTAAACATAAAAAGAGAACCAAGGTGGGTGTGTCATATTCTTCAGGTTGGAGGAAATAATCGATTCTTTGTTTAAAGATTATGAATCGGTGCAGAAAAGTCAATAATCAGGAATTTAACATCTAATTCTGGACGTTATGATCACCTGGAACAATTTTGTAAGACCGGACTGTACGTTCTTATGGCTGAACCAAACCGAAATGTAAACATGTGCATCGTTTTATGTTCTAAACTAGGCAGCTTCTTGAGTTTTGGTGAGAATAGCTGAGTGTGAGCAACTGAACTGAATACTTCATTGATCCTAGGGGGAAATTATTCATTCTACAGATGCTGATCGCATAGTGCAGTTAGGAAAAAATCTATAAAAAATATAAGAAGTTATACAAAAATATGTACAGTCTAATAAAAATATACACAGGGAGAAAACTGCAAAAATAAATGATAAAACAAAATATATACAGTATAGATATGTGCCTTATTTCCCCAAACAGTTATATACTGTTATTATAAGTAGTTATATAAAGTGAGAAATAAGAAATACAAGAATTTTGTACACAATGTGCATCATGATATAAAAAATATATATTTGAATATGTATGTCAGTGTAAATAGAAATGCTGTATGACAGGAGAGTAGACAGTGGGATTATTGCACAAGTTGAATTATTGCACAGAATAATTGCATTATGCAGTTATTGCACAGGATTATTGCAGTCAGCTGCACAATCTGACCGGCATCAAGATCATTGTACATTATAATGGTTCCACTCACCATCGTGACCTGGTTCAGCAGGTCACTGGTCAAACTGGGGCTCATGACAGTCACAGTCACATTTCATGGAGCTGCAACTCTCAGCATGGCCAGACTCATAATCTTCACATGTTGTAATACTTTTCAATTGTTCTTTGAGAATGAGTTCACTGAGCAGTTTCACACAAAACTAAATGGTCCTTCACTACTTTTACACTTACTTTTTTAAACAGGGAACTTTTTGGTGTGATATAAATTGACAAACATCTTGCCTCTCACGTCTTTTGCTTTTTTCTTCATTTTTTCTGACATAAGGTCCCACTGAGGGACGCTGGAAGGGGCGGGACTTCCCCTCTCTATTTGTAAAACATGACAAAACCCAGATCATTGTGTGCTAACATTTGCCCAGATTATCAATGTGTTCAGAGTCACATCGGCTGCTGATGGGATCAAACTCATGCCAGTCTGGGTGCTTGTAAAGTTTCTGTAGACATGAGACCACCTGAATGCCATGTTGTGTACAGATTACACTGATAACGCACACTCGGGGGAGCGTATGTGATTTATAAGAACTCAAGACCATCAACCTCCCCAACATACACACCTCTGATTTGTTCTCTGATTGATGCCAACATGCGACATGTATTTAGTGTTTCCAAATGTTTTTTATTTATGTAAGAAATGATTATTTATCTTCTGCTCTGTAACGACTCAGGCATAAAGCTGAGGCTGGCATAGCTAATAGCAAAAGTTTAAAATAAATAAAATGTCCCTGAGATCGTGGTGCTGGAGCCGTACCTTTCTCAATTTCCCTTTAAATCTTCCCCTTCCTGTAAACAAGTCGCTGTGAGTGGGAGCTCTTTGTTTAAACAGCCCGGTCGCTCTCTGAGTGTTTGGAGCCGCTGACGGCCGGGCAGACGAACAGAGAGAGGCAGTTTGAAGGTTTGTGCTGCGGGGTTTGTTTGAGATTGATGCAGCAGAGGCTGGCACACGGTGAACAGCGGGCAGGTGCCCAGCAGACATTTACAAGTTGAATAGGTGTTGATGGGACGGCCTGCGTCAGCGCTGAGAACTGGTGTAAACACAACAAAGGGAGTGAAAGTCGAGACGACATCTGCAGTCGTCTGTAGTTGTTTTTGTGAAATCTGGACCTGAACTTTTGTCTGATAAGTGTTCTGAGAGCTGTTTTTAATTATTTTCTGAGTCTCCAAAGCTGAACGTCTATCATTTTTCGTTGTCAAACTGTATTTAGTAATCTTATCCAATAAAAGTTCAATCACTGAAATATTAGAGTGTACAGGTTGTTACTCCCTTTGGGATTTTCTTAGCCATACTTGCAGCATGGCTCCAGAGATGGAGTGTCGGTTGGTGGATCGACCCTCAGTAGAAACTGACGACAGTCTCACAGCTTTCATTGTTCAAACTGGGTGGAAACATCAGAGGTTTTAAAAAAAGACTTAATTGCAGAACCAAACCACAGTCCTTAGGGCTGCCTTCATGTTATTTGGTATTTTTGATGGATTGGTGTGAAATCTTGTACAGACATTCATGATCCGTTCCTCTGGCACCACCATGAGGTTGATGTTTTTAGTTCAGAGTAAAATATCTCAAAAACTTACTACAAAAATTACTTTAAAACTTTGGTTCAGACATTCATGTTCCCCTGTTAGTTTTGGTACTGGTCTTCACTAGGCCTGGGGCACTATTACAATGTCCTAGGTTATTAAGAAATCAAAAACATCCTCGTACATTAACACCAAATTGCCACAGTTACAACAAAGGTCCTGTACACCTGCTGCTGGTACTCTGCAACGGTCATGGAGCTTTGGGAACAGCCAGATAAACCTTTTTGGGAGTCAAATGACCTATTCTGTCGTTTAGATATGGGGACCTGTTAGGAAGATTCTGCCAAGCTGTTGCAGTGACCAAGTTTGCTGGTGACTGAGAAAAACTGTCTGTGACATTTGACTCAGTCTATATTCTAAATTTCTACCAAAAAGAAATACTGTAATCCAAACTAGGATATTGATAAATGGGCAGATGTTTGTTATCACCTCAGAGACACTTGAAAACTACAGATGATCTACTGTGTTACAGTCAGTATTTAATCATTTTTATTGATTACACTGCACAACATAACTTGTAATTTTAAAAAGTAACACAATAGTTGTTGTGAAGTTGTGAAATTTTTTGACCCTCTTTTCTTGTGATTGAGCATGAAGGCTTGTAGGTCTGTTTGTTTCTGTTAGAGATCAGGTTAGATGTATTTATAAATGGAGCTAGAACACCAGGTTTATGTTCACTAAGTGCTGCGTCATCTCATGTGATGATCAGCATCCCAAACCTCCAGCCCAACCTTTGGACCTGTTAGTTAAAGTGCTACAGAATCTCCAGCTGTCTGCACCACAGTGAAGGAAAATAAATGGAATCCGTTACCATGGCAATGCATCCAGGACCAGGAGGGAGGCACTTTGGCTGGTGGCTGCTGGGACGGTCACTTGTTTTCTGGAACATTAGCTCCACATTTCCTGCATGCTGATTGCTGCAGACAGATGAGGACAGGAGCTGCAGCAGCTGTTTCAGACTTTTTGGAGTGAGACTCCGCAGCTTGTCGAGCTCCAGGTTTCTTCATGTATACAGTCATGCAATTGTTCTGTCTTAAGTCAGGACCTTTTTTTTGTGTCATTTGCTGTTGGATTATTGTTCTTTTTTTCTTTACAAATGGTTTGAATATCTGTCCAGTGCTTTGGTCTTGACACTTAACTCTATTTTGCTCCACTTTACTTTACGTCACATCACTTTATTTTGACCCCACTAACTTCTGTGAAGGTGACCCTTCATCGCGTTAATGCTGTGACAGTTGAAGTTTGGTTTAGACAGCAAAACATCTTGGTTCTAAAAACTGAATGAATGTTACCGGCTGAAACACTGGGCTAAGCTAACATTAGCTAGATAACCATAATGATGCTCTCTTTTCTGTTTTCTTGTTTATTTTGGGGTTTACTGACGTTACTTAATTCTAATGATACTCCGGATTTAATAAGACATATACAGTAGGAGACAGGAAGACTTGCACAGATGGATAGTCAGGTCGATATTACACTGTATGGTAGGTTTTAAGCACACGGTTTAATTTGAAGCTAGCACAAGTGAAATTTGTGTAGAAATCAATGACTAGAATCAAATTTAAAATGTCATTATGATTCCTGTGGAATCACAATTTTGCCAACAATTCTTATTTGAAATTATGTAGGTTAGTTTATTTGCGTTATGTGCGTTACATATGTTACATAATGTAAGTTAAGTTAAATAAGCTGACATTGACTTTAGGCTTCACACGGACATGAACTGTTGTCTTCTGGGTGAAAGTCCTGTGCTGTTTCACCCATCCCATCCAACTCCTCTGTTAAAAAAACTTTTTCAGTCATTATTCTACATCACATGATAATTGTTTTTCCTCTATGGCATTCACACGTTAAAATGACAGGCTGTGTCAGCACAATACAAGTCAGTACAGACTAAATGGCATGAAATAAAAAAGATATTCTGCCATGTTATTTGTAGGCCATTTGGTGAGAAAAGAGTGATCAAAATCAATGCAGCAGAACCAGAGATCATCTTTTTTATTCCACAAGTTTTTCTTCCTTGTCACCTGATGCCTACATTACCCACAATGCAACTCAACTGCAGTCTAAGGACCTGTTGGTCTTCAGACCCAGCTGATGCTGACTCAAGTGACATCACTTGAGGGCATTAAACTTTGATGTATAAAATTGGTGGAGTTCATGGGAAAGTGAAAAATGACTAGTAAATCAACATATTTCTCTGCCACCACAGCGTCTGTGTCATCTGAAAATGACGTCAGCGTTACAGATATGACCCGCGCTGCTGATTAGTCAGAGCAGGAGACAAAACCTGCTTATTGTTCAGCACAAAACTAACATGGTGGCTGCTGAGTGTTTGGCTGCAGCCCAGAGAGGCTGCTGATGGAAACTGTAGATGGTCGGATCCATTATTCATCTGCTCTCCCCCCGGGACAGATCATTTGTTTCTGACCACAGATACAGGTCACACATGAGTGCATGAACACACACCCCACACACACACACACACACACACACACACACACACCACACACACACATTCTTGTACTTGCTGCATAGTGAGGACCGAGTAAAACGACCCCCAAAGTGAGGACCGGCATTTCTAACCCACATATCAACACAAAGAAAGTATTTCTGAACACTAGGTGGCACCATGATACTATACATTCACTCAGATTTTGTGAAAAACAAAGTTTCAGGAAAAAGTTTTTAACCAACAGAGTGAGGTCCTGTTTGTGTTTTCATTAACCCAAAGTATATCACTGCTACTGTTGATGTTAATAATAATAATTTTATATTTTTCCCCTAGAATACCCCCATAAATACCCCTTCCCTATTCAGTGGCCAACAAGGATGTCTTTTTTCATCATCAAATATTAATTAATATGACCTATAATGAATTGTTTACTTCTAAAAATGATCATTAGAAGGGTCATTTTATCTTATCTAATTTGCCATTAAAATGACAAATTGGTCAACTCAACTGAGGGTATTTCTGATATTGTATTATCAAACATCTACCAGGTATTTGGCAAATGGGAAATAGGAATTGTTTTAGACATCAGACTACAGTAGAGCCCCACACAACTAATTCCATCTTAATAAATAAAGTAATTAATATGTATTTCTGAAATGTTTTAATGTGAACATCATCATACTTGTATGATCAAGCATACACGTTCCTGAAAAGTAACAAACTGTTGCAGTTGTCATTTCTAACAGCACAAAACCACATTAGCAGCTATAAGACTACTAAAACATATGCTTAAACATACAGCTTCAAACAGACTGCAGTTCTCAGTTCCCTCTCAAAAAGGATCACCCATAGCTCACTTAAACAGGAGTGGAGCTATGAAAACAACCAAAAAAAAAAAAAAAAAAAACAAAAAACAAAAAAAAAACAAAAAACAAAAACAGACCTTTTCTCCTCCTTTTATCTCTGGTCAAATTTCTCTCAAAATACACTAATACAAAATAAGGTAAGGTTACCTTAATTGCTCCTCTTTAAAAACAAAGCTTTCTCTTGATTTTTTTTATTTCATTATAGACAAAATGTTTAATATCCTTCCATGTTCGAGTGCGAAGGACTGGAGATTCTTTCTGAATACACAGTAGACAGTCATTCTTTACTGGCACCTTCTTCAGTGCGATGAATTTTGCCATCCTTCGCTGGACTGCACTCTTCTCTCGGTCAGTCCACGGTCTCTTAAGTTGGATTTTTGCATCTATAAAATCAGAAAATAAAAGGTTCCATATAACTGGACAGTAACAAATGCTAACAGACAAGACAGATTTTTATTGAAACAATGATATCAGATTCAGAGCATCCTGTCACAAGTATGGCCGATACACTCCCCTGCACTAGTGCTACACCAAAAGTATAAAACTCTAGCCAGGAGTGGTCTCCTGTCATCCATCAAAGCAGCAAAATCTACCAAGAAATCAAACATGACAGCACTAATGCTCCCTCTTTCACCTGAACTCTCACTGTGAAACAGGTACAAAATGTATAATAATACAGTTACAATTAATGATCTGATCATTGAAAGAAACTGACAAAATAAATATTGTTAAGAGTGCTCCTTGTGTATTTGTGTTACTGTCAGGATAGAAGATGGATTGCAGTGATTTTCTGTGGACTGTTTGTATGTCATGACTTTGACCTGCCACCAAGATATTCACTATTATAAGTAAATCTCAGAGCTACTGTCCCTTGCCATCACTGGATGTGACAGATGAATTCTGAAAAGTACTGCAAGCCTTCTAGTCCATGACTTTTCCTTATTGTGACTTTTTGATATTTTCTGAATTCTTGCACGACATGACATGACATGTACACAAGATTACAGTATTTACACAACAGACTGTCACATCAGTAATGTAGACACAATTTTATTTCTGAAAAATGTGTCTTTGTTATTCAAACAAGACCATTCTTACCTCTACTCAATTTTTAAGTGTGTTTTATTAATTATGCCTACTTATTGGTTGCAAACTGAGTTTTTTCACATGAAATATATGAAGACTATATTAATCACTTTTTGTTATAAATAATCTAACAGTTCATAAATGTTAGCACAGTTAACTATTCTGTTGGCAGAAAAATTAACTGGCACCCATTCTAGTAATCATCAATCAATCAATCAAGTCATTATTTATACATCAACTATATCATCTTGTAACAACATTTTTATGGCATGTTATTAATAATTTTACTTAAGTAAAAGGACCACCACTGTAGAGGTGCAACAGATCGCTGTTGATCTGTGTTTCGTACAGTTCACCTTCCACGGTTCAGCACGCATGTGATCTGCAGACTACATGTGAGCTACATAGTTTTACTGTCACTGTTACTTTTGTATAAGTTATAATACCTGAAATCTCAATGTTGCAGTGAAAACACACATGCTGCTGTGTGCAGAGCAGCTCTGAGAACAGCAACTGATTTAAAGCCTTTCACATCGTCTTGAGTGAAATCCAGACCATGACTTTTTTCACTGATGTAACTATGCTGTCGTCATAGAAACAGATCATAACACTGTGATAATTATTGAAAATCTAGTTATATCAGCTGTCTTAACTTCTACACAGCTCCTCTCTGCTCGCTGGTGCAGCTCTGTCTCACCCTGTCTGTGACAGTGTGTCTGTGCTGATTGATTACCCGTAACTTCTAACTAATCAGATCTGATTGAGCCAGACTACAAAGTAGTTGTGTGTTATACTGTGCAGTGTATAATGATCTAATGTATGTATATACATAGAACAGTAGCCTACTGTATAAGTTTGAAGATTTTAATATTATTACCATTATCATTACTATTATCATTATTATTACATTATATAACTATGGTGATAATTACAGACAGATCAAAGCCAAGTGCATTTTTAAAATAATTTAACCCTAATCCCACCATTTTTTTTTTTTTTTTTGCTGATCCGAAAAATGATCCAATCCGTGACTCAAAACCGTGATAAGATCCAAAACCGTGAGTTTTTTGATCCGTTGCACCTCTACACCACTGATGTTCAGGTAGCTACTACAAACATAAATAAACCCGACCATAAAACACAACAAACATCCTACCAATCATGTGACAACACTAATGAAATTAACCTGTACCACAACACATTAATACCTCTAATGCAGTCATCCAGTCCTAGTGACTTCTGCATTGTCAGCAAGTAGCAAATGTACAGTCTTCAGAAACTTACCTGTATTCCCTCTTCGAGATGCAGTTTTCTTTCCCTTCTTAGCAGAGGATTTTGTGGCAGTGACACTTTGTTCCTCTTCATCTGAAAATGGATATTAATACAGTTAAAGTACTGAAGAATCTGATTCAGAAACACTTCACTTCTTTATATAACCTGGACTCACCTGAAACTTCATCATGTTTTTGTTTAGTTGAGGCCTTTTTTCGCATCTTAACAGGGGATGCAGTGTTCATCATGGGCTGCTCCTTTCCATCTGACAAGAAAACATCAATGGACTCAAACAGTAGTCTCTGGTTCAGAACATTTTAGTCAAAGCCTGAGATTTTATGGATATTTCTCTTCCTCTATAAAAGAAAAGTTTTAGTAGTGTGAAAGGACTGATATGTGCAACTGTGTACAGAACACAGACTGAGAACATTTGTATTAACACCTGGACTTACCCACATCACGTTCTCTTTCCTCATCAGCATCATAGTCATCATGTTTAGTAGTTGCACCTTATTTTGCCTATCAGCAGGGGATTTTCTTGTGATTGAGTGTTGCTTCTCTCCATCTGAAAAATATATGTTTTAGTAAAGTGTAAAAGCACAGTGAAAGAGTACTTAACTTAGACTGTGAACATTTCTTGTGTTGGTAATGGACTTACCCACATCACTTTCACTCCTAGCATTATCATTCATTCCTTCTTTTAGTAGCAGTCTTATTTTGAGGTGGGCTTGTGGTGGACTGGTGATCCAGATCTCCATCTGATAAGAAAGCATAAGTTGTGCTGAAAATCTGCACTCATTGTTTAGGAAGGTTACCTTTTAATCAAGATAACCTCATAGATAATTTGTTTTAGTTTCCTAAGCAATTTTTACAATTATAAACTGTAAGTTGAGCTTTAAAGGGATATTCCACTTTTAGAAAATCATCCATTCAATATGTCCTCACCTCTATGAGTTTCAGCAGAAAACAGGGTTGCAGCTAATGGCAGTAAATGGATGGAATCAACGCCATGTTTACATGCTCCCTGCTACATGCTACAGTTGACATTTAGCCTAAAAACATGGTGTAAATGGCATCTTTTGTGGTTAAATTTTAATGTTGCAGCTCCCCGGACACTTGGATTACACCACAGGAGCAGGATGGAGACATTTTGTGTTTGTTTTGTGTTTTTTTTTTTTACATTTAAATTTGGTCTCCAATCACTGACATTAGCTGCAACCCTGTTTACTGCTGAAACTCCAGGATTGTTTAGTGAACTGAGGATCTTGACTCATCCTCACATCAGCATAGAGGTGAGTACATACTGAGTGGATTATGAATCTGGGGTGGAATATCCTTTTAAGCCTTTTAACATTAATTTCTGAGTATAGAGATTTAAAAACATTTCAGTTTTTAGTGTGAGCTTAAATGCACTAATATGGAATTTCATATGTAAAAATTATCACACATATTATTTACCATCATTAACTTCCAGTGGTCTGTCTGCACTTGATGTCTGTCCCTCTTTGCCTCTTCTTGAGCCTGTGGTTGCGGGGGGTTCGTGTCTTTCATCTAAGAAAAAAAATGTTCACAGGGGAAATTAGGAGGCTTTTAACATTGCATCAAAGTCAGAATTAACAGGTTCATAGATGCTTCAATACACCACTTTGTGTATTCCTAATAGGAAATTTCCTTGCAAAGATGCAGTGTGGTTTGTTTTAGTTACTAACTGTACTCAAATAGCAATAATGACTAGAAACGACTTGCTCCTTTGCAAACAGAAGTTTTCCAATCGTTTGGCGATAATTGCCTTTGATCCTTAAGTCCTCAGCTTCTAGTTCCTCATGTTCACTGGATGATTGGCAACAGTGATCTTTCTCTGGGATTCTGTGCCTGGATGGGCTGGTTACATGTTGAGGCGGGTTGGTCACTGATTGATCCACTGAGGGAACTTGAGTCCATCTCAATAGGCAAGTCCATCTTGGGTAACAAAAAACAGTTTTACATTATTATGTGGCAATACTGGTGTTCAGTCTGTGATTTTTGTGAGATCATCATGTTAATTACTGTTTCAACATCAACACCTTATAAGTGCCCAGTAAAGGCGGCCGCTGCCTGTCACTCATGCAAGCATGTTAGCAACACTGCAGCCAGGATAGTACATAGCTGGATGAACACAGTGTAGGAATGATTCAATAATCTCTTCTGGTGTGAACATAAACCAAGAGATCAATTAAATCAGCCTACAGTGTTACTGACTAGCTGCAATATTTTGTTTTTACAGTAATCATAATATTGTCATTAAATTAAACAAAATGACTGCTTATAGGACTTCATAGTATAGTAGTTTGTAATTTAATTTAGATATTTTCCATTATTTACACATGGTATGGAGTATACAGCAGTTCTAGGTATCAGTGAAAACCCGAATACAGTTTCAAGTAAAATAATTTTGCATCAGATTGGTTCATTTTCTTCATTACTTACATCAAATTCTTGATTGTTGGACCAGTGGTTATATTGATAGGGCACTGTGAGTTAAACAATGCGGACTGAAAATGGAATCAACTGTTAAATGTTTTAGCAACATGGAATTTTCTGAATGCAGATTTTTCAGCCTTTGGTCTGTCTCTGTCTGACTGGACAGCCTCATAGAAGTGATGTTTTACTAGTCGTGACATTTTAAACTAACAAAATTTGTTTTCATCAAGTCATTTGGTGTTTTTAAAGTTATGATATTGAGCCGAAACAGATTCTACATTCTGTTCATATTCAGAGGCTGCAGCTGAGTGCAGCAGACATCTCCTACCATGTGCATCAATGTTCAACATAGTCAGCTTAATAAAGTAATGATCACTCAACATTAAAAAGTAAAACTCTAAAATAGCTCTCACTCATTTTTGTTCACCCCAAAATCCAGAATATATATTTGAAAATAAAATAACATTTCTTACCTGAGCGATGGCATATGCTGCATGGCGTGCTTCAAATTTCTTGTGGTGAATCCTTAAAATGTCCAAACGTCTTTTAAATCTCTCCATCCATGTCTCTCAAAATAACAGGTGAACAGCAGCTACACTCTCCACTGCTGAACTCCTCACCTTGCACATGGAGAGCTCTGATTGGCTGCTGCCAATGGGTTGTTAATTAGCTGAGGCTGCAGCTCTGCTTCTGCTTCTCCAGGACCTCTCTAAAACTCTGTTTAAACCTTTCAGTACTCTGCCTTTCTGAAGAAGATTGACCCTAAAACATGAACATTTTTGCACATAATTCCTACAAACTAGATAAAATCAACTTAATTAAAACAAGACATTTTGTGTATATTCATAAATATGAATAAATATATAATATGAATGTATTTTTTTATTTTTTCCACATTCAGTTTTGATCATTAAATTATCTCCATCATTCATATTCAGGATTTTAACCCTTTAAATGCCGATCTTATCTTTTTGAAATAAAATTTATCTTGAGAAAACAGAACAAACTTGACAATGTCAGAGGAGCAAGAGAAGGCCGCATCAGGTTGACGGGGTCAGCCCTATGTTCCCACAGCCCAAAGGTCCCACATGTCTCACATTTCTAAGACTAAGACGAAGGGAAAAACACAGATATTTCCATGCAGTTATGAGAGAACTGCATAAATAGTGTAGCTTATTGTTCAGTCTTCAAAGGACAGAAGTCACAGCACTTACAGATTGCCTGTTCCTGGCACATAAAAGGTTGAAAAGTACTAAAGGCCTTTCCAGTTTTAAGTGAACTGCATAAATAGTGAAACTTTTTACTTAATTAGATTGTTTGAATGTGTACTGTTCATTAAAGAATCATAGAAAGTTAAATGTGCGCTGTGTCTAAATTGTACTAACTCATGGAGGTTAGTTTAATTTCAGTATGAGAGTTCATCACTCCACAGCAACCCCATGTTGGGAGTAGCAGTGTTGAGCTTGAGAGAGTTTGGAAGCTAGCTCTCTGCTTCAGCTAGGGGTAGAAATATGGGAACTGTGGGAACATAGGGCCTAATTTTGAAAAATATCTCTGGAATGTGGGAAATAGGGCTGTGCACTGCAAAAAAGGAATTTCAAGACAGTAAAAAAGCTTTGTATTAAGGAAATAAGTCTTATTTTTTGTCCAAAAAAAAAAAGATTCTTGTCAAGCATGTTTTGCATTAGAAAAATGATCTCATATTAATGAAGTATGGTTAACTTTTTCTTAATAAGATATTACAGCTAATTTTGAGCTAGAATGATATAATGATGAGTTTAAATTACATAGTTTGCTCACAAGTCCAAATTCAGAATAAATCATTGGAATTAACAGCAGTCACAAGTAATGTCTTCTCCGTATATATTTATTACCATTTAGATTAATCCATCTAACAGACACTGCATTGTTTATGTCATCATTTCCAAGGAAAAGCCCTCATTTTTTCTCTTAAATATTACATGTTGCATATTTCTGATGTTGGTCCCAATGCACACTAATTTAAAAAAAATGGGTGTTCAGAATGACTTACATTTTGACAACATTCATACATTTGATTATGCCTTATTAAAGACTTGCAAACATTTCTAAAATTTAGTTTTGAGGCCCACTGTTTGAAAAAAGAATGTTTTGATTTAAATCTCATGCACATGTGATGGACATTGGCCCCAGGAATTTTATCTGTGATGGAGCATGAATCAAATAATGCTGTTTTGGGGGTAATGTTATTATCGGGAAAAGATTTTTCTTATGTTTTAAATGATGTTCAGTTAGTCTTTTCAACTTGCTAATTGTCTGTAGACCAATAGACAATCATAGACCATTTCTATGAGTTCAAGTATTATTTTGTAGTATTCATTATCTTTAAGCATATAGGATTAATCCCCTGCTGCTGTCCTAAGAGCCATTGCTATAAATGATTGATTTATGATAAATGATTGGTTGTGTGTGAAAATCCAAATAGATCAGCAGTTTCTGAAATACTCAGACCACCCAGTGTGGCATGTTCAAACTCCTTTATTCTCTTTTCTGATTCTGTTTTAACTTAATAGTTCATAGAATTAACATTAATTCATTTGACTTTATCTAGTTTTAGGACTTGTATGAAAATCTGTTCATGATTTGAATGGACTTTCTTCCGAAAGACAGAAAACTGAAAGGGTTGACAAATAAATAAAATAAGTTGCCTTCATTTTCTCAAGATAAGAAGATAATTTATTGTTTTTATTTAATTTATTAACTCCCGTCATTCAGACCAGTTATAATCTGTAACAGCAAGGCTTTTAAGCTGTTTCAGCCTGATGCAGCCTCCTCTTGTTCCTCTGACATGATCAAGTTTGTTCTGTTTTCTCAAGATAAAAAGATAAATTTTATTTCAAGAAGATAAGATCTGGCATTTGAAGGGTTAAAATCCTGAATATAATGAAGGAGATAATTTAATGATCAAAACTGAATGTAGGAGAAAAAAATTTAAAAAAATGCATTCATATAATATATTTATGAATATACACAAAATGTCTTGTTTTAATTAAGTTGATTTTATCTAGTTGCAGGATTTGTGTGCAAAAATGTTCATGTTTTAGGGTCAATCTTCTTCAGAAAGGCAGAGTACTGAAAGGTTTAACAGAGTTTTAGAGAGGTCCCGGAGAAGCAGAAGCAGAGCTGCAGCCTCAGCTAATTAACAACCCATTGGCAGCAGCCAATCAGAGCTCTCCCTGTGCAAGGTGAGGAGTTCAGCAGTGGAGAGTGTAGCTCCTGTTCACCTGTTAGTTGGTGCAGAGTCTGTGTATGGTCATGGCTGTGTGGTTGTATGAATATAGGAATGAGGCGCACATCATAGAGCATGAAAAAAAAAACCTTGAAAAAAGAGAAATGCTCATCATATAGGTATATTAACTCACACCGGGTTCAGGTTTACATTAAACTTTTTAAAAGAAACACAGTAACTTTACATATTTAATACAGTGTGTAGCTGTGAGCTCTCTGACTCCCAAAAGTCTTCAGCAGAGCTGTCGCTGTGCTTAGTCTCACCAAACTCCCTATCCTCAGACTCTGTGTCAGTCAGAGTCAAACAAACATCATTCTCTGTTTGCATGCATGCTTCACACAGTTGTTCATAGATGTTAAAGTGTAGACAGCCTTTTACCATTCACTATTCAAAAATAAGTCACTTATACACCTGTTTTCATGGTACATAAAAAAAAGAATAAAATATGTTGCCTTCATTTTCTCAAGATAAGAAGATAATTTATTTTATATTTAATTTATTAACTCCAGTCAGTCAGACCAGTTATAATCTTCCTCTGACATTATCAAGTTTGTTCTGTTTTCTCATGGGTAACAAGATAAATTTTATTTCAAGAAGATAAGATCTGGCATTTGAAGGGTTAAAATCCTGAATATAATGATGGAGATAATTTAATGATCAAAACTGAATGTAGGAGAAAAAATTTAAAAAATGCATTCATATAATATATTTATGAATATACACAAAATGTCTTGTTTTAATTAAGTTGATTTTATCTAGTTGCAGGATTTGTGTGCAAAAATGTTCATGTTTTAGGGTCAATCTTCTTCAGAAAGGCAGAGTACTGAAAGGTTTAACAGAGTTTTAGAGAGGTCCTGGAGAAGCAGAAGCAGAGCTGCAGCCTCAGCTAATTAATGACCCATTGGCAGCAGCCAATCAGAGCTCTCCATGTGCAAGGTGAGGAGTTCAGCAGTGGAGAGTGTAGCTGCTGTTCACCTGTTAGTTGGTGCAGAGTCTGTGTATGGTCATGGCTGTGTGGTTGTATGAATATAGGAATGAGGCGCACATCATAGAGCATGAAAAAAAAAATCCTTGAAAAAAGAGAAATGCTCATCATATAGGTATATTAACTCACACGGGTTCAGGTTTACATTAAACTTTTTAAAAGAACACAGTAACTTTACATATTTAATACAGTGTGTAGCTGTGAGCTCTCTGACTCCCAAAAAGTCTTCAGCAGAGCTGTCGCTGTGCTTAGTCTCACCAAACTCCCTATCCTCAGACTCTGTGTCAGTCAGAGTCAAACAAAATCATTCTCCGTTTGCATGCATGCTTCACACAATTGTTCATAGATGTTAAAGTGTAGACAGCCTTTTACCCTTCACTATTCAAAAATAAGTCACTTAAACACCTGTTTTCATGGTACATAAAAAAAAATGAATAAAATATGTTGCCTTCATTTTCTCAAGATAAGAAGATAATTTATTTTATATTTAATTTATTAACTCCAGTCAGTCAGACCAGTTATAATTTCCTCTGACATTATCAAGTTTGTTCTGTTTTCTCATGATAACAAGATCAATTTTATTTCAAGAAGATAAGATCTGGCATTTAAAGGGTTTAAAATCTTGAATATAATGATGGAGATAATTTTATGATCAAGAGAGAATGTGGGAAAAAAAATTAAAAAAAATACATTCATATTATATATCTATTAATATTTATGAATATACACAAAATGTCTTGTTTTAATTATGCTGACTTTATCTAGTTGTAGGAATTGTGTGCAAATATGTTCATGTTTTAGGGTCAATCTTCTTCAGAAAGGCAGGGTACTGAAAGGGTTCACCATTTGGGAATAATTTGGGTGTAGTACCCAGTTTCGGCAGTAGGCAGACCAGAGAGCATAGTGTTTTGGGTGCAGTACCCAATTTCGGCAGTAGGCAGACCAGAGAGCAAAAAGTGTTTTGGGTGCAGTACCCAATTTCGGCAGTAGGCAGACCAGAGAGCAAAAAGTGTGTGAAATTCTGGGGAAAAATTCTCAGCATTGACCCAAATGAGGACTTCTTAGGAAAAGCATAGGGTAGGTTATGTATAGCCTTAAGAGGTGATTTAAGGGGTAACAAAGTGAGGACCGGCCAAAATGTCCTCACTTCCCAAAAATGTCTTCACTCTGTTGGTTAAAAACTCATGCTGGTCCTCACAATGTCGTAAGTACAAGAACACACACACACACACACACACACACACACAACACACACACACAAAGCTGTGAGAGAGCTGTTCAGTCTTATCACAGCTCAGTGCAGGGAAGCTGGTGTTAGAAGATGTAGACCAGAGACGTGACACTGCAGTTAAAAGTTAAAACCATGACCACACACACAGAGGGGAGTGTGTTGACTGACAGGAGGAGACCAAACCCAACCTGTCACATTCACAACATCAATCCTATAGGGTGTTCACATTCTCAAAAAAGTTGTGACAGGAGCATGTTTATCACTGTGATACATCAGACTTTCTTTTAACAACACTCAGTCAGTGTTCAGGAGCTGTGGACACTCAGTGTTGAAGTTTTAAAAGTGAAATTCTTTCTCATTCTTGCTTGATATACGACTTCAGGTGCTCAACAGTCCTGTTTGGTCTCTGTTGTCGTATTTTGTGCTTCATAATGCACCACACATTTTCATTGGGAGACAGGTCTGGACTGCAGGCAGGTCAGTCTAGTACCTGAACTCTTTTACTACGAAGACACACTGTTGGAACACGTGCACAGTGTGTCTTGGCATTGTCTCGCTGAAATAAGCGGGGACGTCTCTGAAAAAGACACAAACCATCACAGCTGCTGTCTTTTGAAGTTAGTACTGGTAACAATCTGGATGGTCCTTTTCCTCTTTAGCCCGGAGGACACGACGTCCATGATTTGTGAAAACAAATTGAAATGTTGACTCGTCAGACCACAGCACTCTTTTCCACTTTGTGTCAGTCCATCTCAGATGAGCTTGGGCCCAGAGAAGTCTGCAGTGTTTCTGGATGTTGTTGGTATACTGTATGTCTTTCTCTTTGCATGGTAGAGTCTTAACATGCAACTTGCTCCCCCGTCCCAACTTTTTTGGAACATATTTCAGGAATAAAATTCATAATGAGTGTATATTTACAAAGAGCAGTAATCTCTGTTTTACACAATGTTCCAACATTTTTGGGCTTGTATTATTAATGGTTTAGTTGTTTAAGAGAGGGAAAAACAGGGTATTGGCTGATACTCAAGGTTACATGAAAAAGTAGTAAAGAGCCACACTTTGTGTGTCTGTAGGAGATGCTAAAGAGGTATTTGATGAGCTGAGATGAGACGGGTCGAAAGATATTCTTCCTCATATCCCTCATATTTTCATTTAAGTTGAGCCCCTGCAGTCTGTTTTCATGCCTTCATTCCTGGCGTGCACATGTGAAATCATCCCCTCAGCAGCTCTGCTTCTTTCATGTTTTCTCCTCCTTTTAGGGCTGATGGACTGTGCCTGTAGATAATCCACAGCTTTTGTTCTTTGCCATTTATAGTTAAAAGAGAAAGATGAGAGCGGCTGATCGATGAGGAGAACTTCAACCCCGAGGCCTCTGTTCAGTTGATGAGTTTTAGTTTTCCACAGCCGCCTCTCCTCTCTGTGTTAACACTCCCAGCAGCAGCAGTTTGGAGGGAGTTTTAGGTAGAACTGACATTTCATTTGTCTAATGCCTGCAGCGCTGTGACGAGGTGCTTTGATTTCCTGTTGGTGGTCTGACAGTGGATTTCTGAGTTTTTTATGGAGGTTCTGCTGTGTATAAATCTAGCAGGAGCACTTTGATGAATCACTCTGCTGTCTGAGCCTCACAAAGGTCAAACTCTGTTCCACTGCATATACAGATTCAAAATCTGTTTGGAAGAGTTGTTTTTTGCTGCAGTTGAATCAAAATAGTTTTTACCTACAAAAATACTCTACTCTTACTATATATTTGCACTCTAGTGCCCTAGAAAAGAACCATGAAGTTCCTCCAGTCTGAAAACACTTATTGATTTGTCAGTGCCTTCAAACTTTTTACTGTTAAAATTATGATTAATTTAATGATTGTCTGATGTTGCAACTCTCTTGGCTCTATCTTCCACCCAATGCAAAGTGGTACACAGCACAGCTCAGCCAGCGTTCTGATTTTATGACGCAGTTTTCATTTTCTGGCCCAGCTTTCATGTTGTGGAGGTAGCAAATGTACTGGTGTCCATCTGTGCACCTACTGTATGGGTGTGTTGGGGTTGATATGAGGTGTCGTCAGGTGCATTGTTGATGCATCTTGAGCCAGCAGAAAGTGATTGCGTCATTGACCAACAAAAACCTGGTCCAAAGTCAATGGCACAGTATTTTCCTGCTATTTAAAGGACACATTATTCAGACGGTAAGATGAGGCTACATATCTGGCTTCACAACCCATGTACAACTCTGCTGGATGGGGGTGGATGAAATAGGGTGAAGCATTTACTCATATTAGAGAGATGATATGAGCATTTACGCACAGCAGCGGTAACTTCATTGATTGTTTAAATCCAACAAGAACAGTCAGAATCTTATGTTAATTAATGTTCTGTATTCTTCTATATATCTAAAAGGTCACACACAGAGGAATAGGATATGATGCTCCCCAGTGGGCCCCACTGGTGGGCATAGAACCACTGCAGGGGGTAAAAATATTTCAAATAATAATGATAATAAGCATCAAGAAAGAAAGCGCACGGGTATCGGTATAATATCAGTATCAGGAGATATCGAAATTGGAACAGAAGTGAAAAAAATGGATCGGTACATCTGTAAATTCGGTGCTAAAACTACTTTGTTAATACTGGAAAAGACTGTGTGACGTTTAAAGAAACCAACTGACTGTTGGAAGGAAATTGTTGTGGGAACAGCGGTCTGTGGTGTCAAACACTCCTTTGACCCATCCATCCACACCGATCTCCTAAATGAGATTTTTGCTCATAGGGAGGATTCTTCCTCTGCTCCTGAAGGAGTGTTTTTCCTCACAATCACTGATAAGTGTCGGTGACAGTCTAAAGGCATCATATGCCTCAAGAGATAAACCATAACCCACAGTCCAGCTCTGATGAGACCCCTCTGTCAGGTCTTTGTACCTGAGAACTGATTTAATCTACAGACACAACAAGCTGCTTCAGCGCTCTGTTTACTGATCAGAAGAGATTTATACTTAATTTTTACATTTCTCCTCCAGGACAGAGACAGAAGTGGATGAGGGGAGGTTTGTGAGAAGAAAATAACTTTGATAAAAGATAAACTCATGTAGCAGGACTTGTACAGTAGCTTTAGTGGACATGTTATGACAGCAGAGCTTTTCTGCTCAGTGTGTTTTTTTCTCTCTCAGTCTGCTGACAGATCAGGCCTGCAGTCAGACCTCTGAAGTGTAAAACAGTCCAGCTGTTCGGGCTCATCGTCCCATTCACAGGGCCCAGAAGCTTTCTGCCCTGAGCTCAGTCTGCCAGGCAGAGCTTGCTCTCTCAGTGAATACAAATCCCACCTCCTCCTCATGGTCTGACAGACCTAAACTCTAACAATGGTCACAATCTGCACTATAACTTCAAGTCTTTTACTGGTAGGTTTACAGTTTTGGCTCGAAAATGTTGCCTGTAAAGTTCGATTCAGGTAAAACCCACAGTGCAATTAGGAAAACATAACATCAGATGAACAAAAGCATTAGGGGACCACATCTTGGTCTGTCAGGTGGTCCAGGTGGGTTGCTGTGATTAAAATTTGCTATAGAATTTGCAACCTTAATTTGGAGAGGTTGGCGTGATCACTGAGGAGAACAGTGCAGGAGTTGGGACTAATTTAGACTTAAGATTTGATTATTGCTACTGATAATTCATTAAACATCAGCGGTTAAAAAGTTACTGTTACTTTGAGTAGTTTTTGACAAAAATACACTGAATAAACTGTAAACCTGAATAAATCATCTGTAGTCAAAAAAAATTGAGGAAATTAGGAGTTTATAATTTAAAAGTTGGAGGTTATTAGAGCTTAAATATTTGGAGTTTGTTACGTGTACTCTTCAATTACAGTTAAATTATAATTTAACTAATCGATTAATCGATTCCTTGAGAAAATCATTGCAGTTCTACATTGTTTGGTACAGATTGCCACAAAAAATTCAGACCAATGAAAAATCATATCACAATTGCATTATCAGTAAAAATAATTGCAATTAGATGTTTTTTCCAAATCGTTAAGCCCTATTGATTACAGATATTCAGTAATCTATCCACCAATGATCATACATCAGTAAACCAGCGGCTTCCTGGTGAAGAAAATCACCTGATATCTTATTGTACCTAAAACACACCAAAGCATTCTGGTATAGTGCCTCCAGGATGGTCCTTAAAGAAATAAAAGCCCAGACTGTCCACAGATTAACCTGCCATACCCCTCCAGTCTGAGCGGTTGGTATTACCGCCTCCTCGCCCTCCTCAGACCCTCGTGCCCCCCCCCCCCCCCGCCGCATCAGGAGAGGGGCAGGGATGTGTTGGAGTTGGGTGGGAGGGGAGGGTGGGTTGTCACACATTCTGGCGTGGGCACCGGTTCTCACCCCCACAGCCTGTGGACGTCCCGGCTCTCCCAGGGCTCGGCTAATCCTCTTATTCAGCGTCCGGCTGGAGGCTGCGGGCTCCCACAGACCGGAGCGCCGAGCCGGCCACTCTCCGCTGAATAAACACACTGACACAGTTGTGGGCTTTTTCTCTCCGTACAGACCTGAGCAAGAGTTCTCCATAGAATCTATTCTACTCATTCACTCTTTCCAGTGAACATAAGCATTACAGCCTACCCCCCCCCCCAACCTGAATTACATCCCCCCTTCTCCTGCTCAATCACCCTCCCATCTTCATTTCCTTCTCTGCATTCGTCTTAAATCAGCTTTTCTCTCTGCTGCTCTTCTTGCTCCTGATTCAACAGAACTTTTTCCCTCCTGAGCACTTGTTTTATTCCTCTAGTAGTTAGAAATCATTGCAGTCACAGGACTTTTTCCTCTTTAAGGTTGAGACGAAATGAAAAATGCCTTTTCTACCCAGCTGTTTTTTTTTTTTAGATCACATCCCCGTTCATATTTTGCACCAATTAACAATATTTGAAGGGAAAAAAATCTTTCTTTGTATTCTTTTCTCAAAATCCAATCAAAACAAAATATGACGTGCTTATGTGGACTTGAACCCACCAATGCTAACCAATAATATCATGGCATCCATCCATCAGTGGCACAGAGCTAAGATTTAAAGCACAGATACGCCCACCTTTCGATATTCATATCAAATTCCTCCTAACTTTAAGTCTCGACTACCGATCCTGTTTCACCCTGAAATACACTGAGATGTGGAAGCTGGATACTTTGAATTGTCACTTCATCTGGACCACAGTCAGTGTATTATCTGCAGTAGATGGCAGTCGACATGCCCCCGGTTTGGAGGATCAGTAGGAATACTGGTGTAAAAGCAATAAAAGATAAGAAAAAATGGATTAAAAAAGGTCCATCTCAAAAAGTCTATATCACTTTAAGAATATGCTGTAATTAGAATATTTTCAACCTTTACTTTTCCACTAACAGCCTTTTTTTGATGGGAAACTGCTGTTATAGAATCTAAATATTGCTCTTTCCAAACCAACCAAACTCCATAGGCAAAAACACTAATTTTACCCCACAGAAGGCAGGAGTTGCTGGTCTTCTTCTGCCTCAATCTATTAGTTTGTTTGTGTTAACTGTGTGACTTCAGTGAATCCAAACTAATCCTTTAAAACACCAAAGTCACACAATAACACAAACAAACTAACAGATCAAGGAAGTGGGAGACCAGGAACTCCTGTGGTCTGCGAGGTAAAATACTGTTTTCACCTATGGAGTTTGGTTGGTTTGGAGAGAGCGACATTTGCCTCGTATTTCCTTCAGAAAAGGCTGTCTGACAGGAGGTAAGGAGGTGTAAATATTCTAAATATAGCGTGCACTTAAGCTGATGTGATTTTTTTTTTTTTAGTCAAACCTGTGGTTTAAATACCTTTTGCCCCTGATCCTGTCCACAGATGTAATTTGCTTAGTTTTCATGCTGGTGCTCCTCTCTGCTTCTCCAAACTTTCTAGATCCACGGTTTTTGGATAAAATACTGTCACATTGTATTAACTGAATAAAACCACAGATTCTGAGATGGCTCCAGCATCTTTAGATTTTCATTTGGGAAATCTTAATCTTACTGATTTCCGTGTGTGCACTGTGGCCCTGCAGTCTCGTGCCCTAATATGGGCATCGGTGGGACATTTCCTGTTGTTAATTAAGAACAACTGGTACTTATGAGGACAGTTGGATTCATCAGTATAAGAGCACAGATATTTCTGTGGTTTAAGAACACCTTCATGAATCTGACCTAGACTTTTCTTAGGACTTTTCTTAAGAACAAATCTAAGAGACAACGTACGAAGATCTTGGTGAAAGAGGCCAGTGTTGGCTACTGATACGTGGGAGCAAATTGAATCTGCCTTAAAATTTTGACCTGATTATGGTGCTAGAGGAAAATTCAGGGGATTGCCAAAGTAAGTAAGCAATCCATCCAGGAGGAGGAGGAGGTGGTTTGTTTCATTAGCTGTGATGTTTCTGTTGTTCAGGCTGTCTGGGGCTCAGAAGGCCGAGATCGAACTCATTAAACATTTAGAGGCATATCTAAATCATCAGGTTGTTGTTTCCTTTGTCCAATACTTTGATTTTGGAGCTCTAGTGATCACTGCGATGTCTCGGGAACTCTTTGTTTTTGGTGCAGTTTTAACATTTCCTGTCAAACGCTGTGTGACAGACTCAGCAGGTGTTTTCTTTGTAGTTGGTGACACAAAAGGTTTCCAGCCCAACTCATGTGTCAGGTATTGTCAGGGACGTGGTGTGGTCTGTAACTGAAACCTGCAGCGTTTGATGTGTACATGTAGGACGAGTCGTGTTTGTCCTGCAGCTCAGAGAGGAGCAGACACACACGTCGAGGACATGAGGGAGCGAGACTGAGGCAGCAGATGATCAGAGTCACTGTCATCTCATGATACAATGGTGCTTTTTGTTGATGCGTGTGCTACATTTAATCCAATAAGTTAACACAATTTTTGTAAAACACAACAGTCCCTGAAATCCCATTGAGATTCTTAATTTTCTCCAGAGGTTCGACTGCATTAAACTATTTTTTTTACATAATGTTTGGCACATAACAGCATAAAGTAGGACAGCCATTCCCAAACTTAGGGACGCCACGGCCCAATTAGAAATCTGAAAATCTTCTGCGGTCCGTCCAAACCTTTATTCACAACTCTGACCATCACACGAGACTAATGGTACCAGTGATGAGATATAAGATACGTTCTGGTGTTAATGTGAGAGGTCAGCAAATCCAGTGTAACACCTGTTAAACTAGGTCAGATAAGAGTGACACATAATTTAAATCCCACGGCTTTGTTTTATTAGTTTCAATTACTTTTCTTTAATTTAATTAAATATTTTATAGTCGTTTCAAACTTACAGAATTGAAGCTTAAAAACATTTATTAAGTAGGACAAATGTCAGAAAAACATAACATCGAAACGGTAAAATACAGTAAAAAATGTCAAGTCCAAAAACATTTCTCTGGGAATGTTGTTAATAAACTAATGCAAAAGTGCACCTTTGTGACGAAGAGGAGGATTTTGCCAAACAGCTGCAGAAATGAAGCTGCAGTTTGCAGAGTGTGGGCACAAATATAAATTTAAATGAAATAAAATTCAATTTTTAAGTACACATCGTCCATAGTGTTGACAAGTCTGCAAATATTTGTTTTGTAGTCGGAAATTATTCATTCCCGTGTTTTAAAGAAGAGTTTAAAAGTTTAAAAGGGTTTAAAAAGAAGTTTTATTGTGTTGAAATAAATGAACAAAATGTTCAATGTCCTGCTGGTTGTTCTGACACATTCAGAATCATTACTGCTTTTCATGTTAGAATTCAACAGGAGAATTCCAAAAATATGTATTTAAATAATTTAATGCATACGTAACGATTGTTCACGATGGTGACAGGATGGTGCTTTTTTCTCTACTGTGTCACGTTGTTGGAACTGAAGTGAGCTGAGTGAACTGCTGGGCTGATTTGGACTGAGAGAGTCACTGAAGGTGCATTTGCATCATTCCTGTGTCGGTTCGTGGGGCTAAAATAGTTTACCAGCCTCAGTCTTTTCACATTTTCAGCAACTATGTTCTAACTAGAGCTGCACTAATTAAGTGCAATGACGATAGAATCACAGTATGGCCAAGTGCAATATCCAAATCACAGAACCAGAACTAAATCACAATTTTCTGAAACAGGAAAAAATATAAACAGCACGACTGTCAGCACACAGTACCTCACACATCATAGTGAGGTACTGTAGTGCTGCACAGATGACCTGGCCTTTGCAAAACTCACCATTTCCACTAATCGTATTGAAAATCCCAAAACGCAAATTGCAATTTCAGTCAAAATAATCCCAATATGACTTTTTTTTTTACCAAATTGTGCAGCCCTGATTCCGACATGTATAATGTCTTTAAAAGAAAAACTCCTCTGAGTCTCATTTAGCCACTTTTAGCTATTTTTAAATATTTTAATAACTCAAACATCTTGTCCAAAATGGTGTGATTCTTTTAGAGCAGTTTGGAAAACTGTTGTAGATTCTGCAGAAAGGTTTTTCTTATGAACTTTAAACTAAACTGAATCATCTGAGGAATTCAGCCCCTAAAGGTTTTTTTTAATATCAGGTCCAAACTGTTCCCAAAGCTGTTGGTGCAGGATTAAGCTCCTCCTGCAGACCTCGCTGGTTTGGTGTCTGTACACTTCAGTTCACCTGAAGCGCTTCGGATCGCTGCACCTCGCCGACTCTTCCAGCAGAGCCACACGAGGCGGATGACAGCCAGAGCGTGGAGGAGAAAGATGAGCTCAGACGATAATCCTGTTGATGCTGAGCAGTGACAGGAGAGAGACCAAAGCTACACCTGACCGAAGCCCAAATTCAAACTCTGAAATGAAGTGAAAACTGAACAAAACAACGTTGCTTTGGGAGATAAACTTGCCAAACACACATTCATGCTGAGTGCAAACACACACACACACATACACACAGAGTAATAGAGCCGTGCTGATGTACTGTTCAGGAGCAGACAGGTGTTTCATGTCAGAGCTGCTGTTTACACTGTCTGGTTTCCATTCCACCTTAACAGAACGAGCTCAGAGCTTCCTGTCTGTCCTGACCCACCTGACCAAGGTCACAGAGGAGAAACGGAGGAGGAGGAGGAGGAGGAGGAGGAGGAGGAGGAGGAGAGGAGGGGAGGAGGGAGGCAGGCGTATAGCTGAGGAGCTTCTCTCTTTTATGTCCACAAGTTCGTACCTTTGATGTTTTAGACACGCAAGCAGGTTTTAGGGATCTTTAAATGTCTAATTAATGGATTGGTGTGGAGTCTTGTACAGATATCCTTGGTCCCCTCCGGATAAATTGAAATCATCTTGGTGAAAATTACAACTTGTCCAATACTCAGGCTCAGATGGTTTGGTTTAAATACCTATAAAAGTAATGAACATTCCCGTCAGGCACAGCTGGACTTTGTGTTTTGTACTAATTGGTTCAAAAAGGGGTCGACAGCAGTTTAGCCTTTGAATTTTTTTTTTCACTGGAAACAAATGTGAAACTGTGAAAACAACACTCGACAACACATGTGAAGATAGTTATTACAAATCAGGAAAAGGTGAGACAGCCATAAACAATAATTAGGCCAAATGTTGTTGAATTCAAACATTTACAAGGAAAAGGAAGGTACAGACTCAGATAAGTTCGATTGTCCATCATGACACGAATAAAATAAGAATCACCATTAATATATAATATAGATATTTATAGGATGTTGATGTACGGTGCAGTAATTAATCAAGTAAATATATCTGGAATTTACAGTTTTAAACATTATATCGAGATATTAGCCTTGAGCAGCTAGTTTAATGGCTAGCTTAGTCAGCAGTAAACTAAGAGTGCTTTCTGGCAGGTTTCCACCATGATTCATGTTTTTGTTGCATTGTTTACATTTGATCCGGTTAGTTTTGGTTTCACATTTCACTCTGATGTCAGCGCATTTAAGAACCGTACATGACATACCTACATCCTGTTGTCATTGGCTACGTGGCAGAAGTTAATTGGTTTGTAGATGAGTGTGCGTCTCTCTTAGCATGTTGTCATTTCAGTCTTTCGCTCTCTCATTTACTTGAAAAATAATTTAAAAGCTTTAAAAGCCAATCTGATGAGAGCCTGCCAAAACTTCCTGTAATTTGTCCGAAAGTCTGAACTGTCAAAAGAATGTTTTCACACCAGAAAACATTCAAGGAAGGTGTGAAAGCACCCTGAGAATTACAAAGAATCGCAAAACTGCTGCAATAAAGAGTATGCAGAGATAATGCTCCAACGCTAGCATTTGGGGAGTTGGATAAATCTAAAATATCTGTCAATATTCGCTCCATCACCAACTGATCTGACAAAACGTTGGATGTAACGACGTCAGCCCTCTAAGGTGGCAAACACGGTGAAACATCACCATGTATGCATTGACAGTGTGAGCTTGTTTTCATGCTGATGTTAGCATACAGTGCTGTGTCCACGTTCATGCTTACAGATCTGCTAGCATGACTGCAGATTCTCGTTTTTGAAGAAGCAAATACTTTCTAACACAACCGATCATCCTTTGTACTGATGATTCAACCAGTGTCTGAAGCTTAAATGGGCCGGTGACCCCAAAACTAAAAACATACATTTTATGTCTTACCTGTAATGCTTTTTTATGCATCTAAATATTTTGGTGTGAGTTGCCAAGTTCTGGAGATATTAGCTGTAGAGATGTCTGGCTTTTTTCAAAATTGTGGTGTGATAAGCAGCTTCATTTCTTTCTCATAGAAAGGAAGCGGTTATGGTACATTTTAGTGCAGAAAGAATTCATTATTCATGATCATCATTTGTAGATAATCAATATCTGTCCAGTAGTCGTTGAGTCCAGTTTGTCTCAGGACAAAAGTGTTGAACAGGCGGACAGGTGACCTTCGTCCGGAAGCGATAATGATGTAGAAACATCCTCACCTCACTGTGGAGGAGATGAAAGCTGCTTCTTGTTACTTGAACTTCTCACCTCTGACCTTTAAACTGAAGGTCGTGACCCCGCCACAGCCTGCGTGTTGGGGATTAAGTGAAAGCAGAGGAGTGAATAACACCGGCGGCAGAGCGAGGCGAACCATCAGGACAGAGAAACGATGTCACTTCTTCCTGCCGGCCTGATTGTTTCTTTATCTGAAGAAGCTGTAACACTAGCAGGAATGTGTTGCAGTAAATCACATTCAGTCTCTATGTATTGTCATGCAGTGATTCATGGGAAAGTGGCAGGGAGTGAGTTTCTGCCTCATCAGGAGGTTTAGTTCCACTTTGGCGCTCTGTCAGTCTTGTATAGCTCACAAACAGAAGTTTGGAGTCTTCTCTGCTGGATCTCGATCATGTTTCTATGTTTCAATCTTCTTTAGATTTGGGGATTAAACTTTCTACCTTTAACTAAAATGAAATGGATGACCGGACCATCCTGTGATGTTCCAGTAAACCAGAAGAACAAGGAAAGCTTTATTCTCTCGGAGGAACGACTGAATCTGCAGAAAGTTTTCCCTGAACTGAGTGTCACAAGCAGATCTAGTGTCAATCACAAGTTAAAAGAAGATAAAACTCAGCCTCTTAACAGCGTCTCACAGCAGTAAGTGAGACTGTGTGCTGGAAGTTTTCTCATTGTTTTTAAGCTGCAGCTTCCTCCGTTGCACCTGTCACACATTCAGGTGTGCAGACACTTTTTTCATAAGAACGTGGAACTCAGCCCCCCACCAGCACGTCACTGTGCCACCACACGAGATGAATGAATCTCTCTTTTTCAGCTTCACCACCATCTCTATGGAGAATTCAAAGTTCGCTAATAAAAATATGAGCAATGCAGACTTTCGTACAAAATCAACTGTAACTTGTTTAATTGTGAACCGATTTTCATGAAATTTTGTTTTTGAAATTGGGCATAGTGGTGGTTACTTGTTGGAACAGAGTTCAGTCATTGGGGGCGATTGAATCATGTCTGGTATGATCAAATCAGTTTAGGGAGCAGGTTGGGGTGGACGCATGGGTCGAACACACCCTGACTTTCACTCAGGAAGCTGCTGTTCATTTCATTAATGTGAAACCAAAAGTCAGTGTTGACTTATTTAAACTTACATATGCAAGTTAACTTATTATTCAGTTTATGACACATGCAAAACAAATTACACACGGGACTTAACTTGTGTAACTGATGTACTTAATTTAACCCAAACCATGATCTTTTATTAAACCAAACCAGGGAGATTTTGTTCCTAAACTCAACTGTTTCACAACATAAACCTTGTGACAACAGGGTCTGGTATGATGACGGTCTGGTCTCCCTGTTGCTGGCACTCTCAGTGGTCATATTTGTAGTTTTGGGACATAGAACATTTATCCTGCTCATGATCTGAATCATGTAGAAAGTCGTTCCATCTGCTCCTTCTGCAGTTCTTCTGTACATTAAAATCCACCCTGCAGGACGTTTTAAAGCCCAATCTGATCCAAACTTTCAACATGATTGTGATCTCCTCTTTACTCATAGACACTTAATCTAATGCAGCTCCTCTGGTCTTAAAGCAGTCAGATTACTGGCTGCCTGCTTGGAGAACTCTGCTGCTCTACATGAGAACTTTACGTCCTGTGTGAAGGTCTTCATACTGAAGACGCTGCCCGACATCTTCCCTCTGACCATCAAACATGTAATCCAGGATTAGACCACTATCATCCAGAGCTCAGAGGGAATAAATACCACTCAGCAGGAGACCTCATCTCCTAATTTACTGCAGACTAATACTGAACCCACCACAAACAGGTCGGGGCAAGGATTTTAATTTGGGGAAAAAGCTCGAAACGGGGGATTTCTAAAACGATTTTCTCCGTTTGAAGGTTTGTAACTCTGACTACACTTAGGTTCATATTTTAGTTATTATGTGGACATGAAAGACTCTTCATACAAGATTCAACCAAAGACATAAGGTTTGTGTCTCTGTGTAGTGTATTTGTTGCCATTCCATATGTATGTGGACAGTCTGCCTGCCAGATGTTGAACCTGATTGCAGGGATTTGATCCCATTCAGCCACAACAGCATCAGTGAGGTCCAGCACAGATGTTGGGTGATGACATCTGTCTCACCTTCATCCTAAAGGTGCTGAGGTCCAGGCTCTGTGCAGACCAGTCAAGTACTTCCACACCAATCAGCATTGCTTTATGGAGCAGCTTGTGCACGTGGGCACTGACATGTTGTAACAGGAAAGATGAACACAAACAGCTGGAAGAGTCTTGTTGTTAAAATATCAAATTCTGCAGATGAAAGCAGAGTCATTTTGAAATACAGAGTTGTGAGTCTGATAAATGTCCTCATGATGTCTTTTGTGTCAGCATTGCAACTTTGAAAATGAAAACAAGGTCAAATTCACAACACTGGACCTGCATGGCATGATCTCAGCTTCATAGACAGACAGTTGTGGTTGTGTTTGTCTTTTTACAAAGGTTGGTCATGTTTAGGGCTGTGACGATAAACTGTGGTATGGAGACTTGAAGGGGTAACAAAAAATATATGCAGATTTAATCACAAAATCACATATATGAATATTTCCAGAGAAAAGCCAAAAGAATTCTCTCAAAACATGTTATTGTGGCACACGTGTGAGGCATTGAATATAAATATCTAAAGGTGGCAATAAAAAGCAATAAATTCTTTTATTTTGTTTTCAAATCTTAAAACATTTTTCCGAACATGTCTTTTTCATCTTACATAACCCCATCACTTAAAATGTGGACAGGTGATTAAATTATATGCATTACGCATAATCTCTTGCTGCATTTACTTGCACTCGGACAGTCTTGAAAATTTTCATCCAGCCACAACTTTTCATTCATATATTTTCAACCAAACTGTCCAAAACTGGGGTGGCAAGACATCTTTCAGGTGTGGCAGCTGCCACCCCACACCACCCCTCCAGATCCGCCCCTGCTTACCAGACCTCTGTAGCTGGTACCAGCTTAACACACCCAAATCTCTAACCCTGACAGCAGTCAAGTTGCATTGTGGGAAGGAAGAAGAATGTGTGATTCTGGTTCTGGTGAAACTGTTTTGATCCTTGTTTGTATTAAAGTGTCCATCATTGGAGTGTAATTATAAATCTGTGAAGTTCTCTTTTAAGATTTCCGTCTATGAAACTGAAACATGATGATCTTAGATTTGTGTCCCACTGCTCAGTCATGGAAATATTTTTGTAATCTATCTCTTATCATTTTTTCTTTTTAGCAAGATACAGTTTGGTCATTTGGTTGGTCTATTGGTCAAAACATTTTCATATTTTTGTTAGATTAATCAAACTTGTTTGTTTGCATTAAACTGAGCAGAAACTGAAACTATAATGTGACCAGACCTTCAGACTTAGTCGTCACTTAAAGCAGACTGCCTCGACCATGTATACATGCCTAAATGCATTAAGTTGCTGCCACATGATTGGTTGATATTATGTTGTGTGTTAATGAACAGTTGAACAGGTGTACCTAATAAAATGACCAGTGTAAGTGCATGTTTTTCCCTCTGGAGTCGGAGGAAATTCCACCAGTGAATTCCCAAGATTTTTCTCAGCGTTTTGACTGCTTTTGAACGCACACCTCATCACGTCACTTTATTTCCTCGTTGTGTCATGTGACCTCTGCTCTCTGTTTCTCAGTCGGGCCCTCGGCGCTCCGTTATGGTAATGAGGTGTTGTTCTCTAACGGCCCCTCGGGGCATCGACTTTGCTTCATTAATGTGACAGATGCCTGGACAGCCGCTCGGGTTAATGATGTCACTTCTGACATCATACCACGCAGGATCTCATTATGAACATGACTGAGAGTCCGAGTGAACCGAGTTAATGGGAAAGGTCGAGGGGAAGGTGGAGCGGGACATGTTGATATATGTGGATAAGGCATCAGTCTCGTAGATTTTGCAGAAAAATGACTGTAGTTTTGGTTGTTTGGTCATTTTGAGGCAAAATATCCAAACATGATCAAAAGGGAGGCGCATACGTGGTGTTACAGGTTGTCAGTAAATATACATTTCTATAGGAGCACCATAGTGACTTGTTGATGCCGATCATGAACTATAGTGTCAGGGGGCTCGAGTCCAGCTGAGAATCTTTGTTCCATGTCTGTCACCTCTAAAGTGACTCTAATAAGAGCATAAAATACAAACTCAGACTAACATAAAAAATAAAATTATTATACTTACATTTATTATTAATATCTCAAGAAAAAACTCCAAATTAAAGTAGTAAATTTACTAGAAAAAAACTCAGATATTCTCTGAGATTATAAAGTCATAACAGCTCCTGCATCTGTGGTGTGATGAGGTTGATCCAATCTTGTGAACTGAAGTATGAGCTTCCTTAACAAACAAAACAAAAAAAAAAACAACAACACTTTTTCAGGTTTTTTCTCATAAATTTTTTGATGTTATAATCTCAGAGAATATTCACGGATTTTTACTTGTAAATTTATGATTTTTTCCTCCTGAATTTATGACTTTATTATCTCTGAAAACATTCAAGTTTTTTTTTTTTCTCAGAAATAAATATTCCATTTTGTTCTTGTAAAGCTGTGATTTTAATCTGGGAAACTCTTTTTTCTCTCACAAATTTATGGCTTTATAATCTCAGAGAATATTCAAGTTTTTTTTCTTGCAAATTTGTGAGTTCTTTTTTCATGAATTTATGACTTCATAATTTAGAGGAATATTCATTTTTTTTCATGTACATTTGTGAGTTTTTCTCACAAAGTTATAACTTTATAATCTCAGAGAATATTCTATTTTTTGTGTGTAAATTTTGTTTTTTTTCTTGTGAATTTATGACTTTATAATCTTTTTATCATAAATCTGTGATTTTATAATCTCAGGCAATGTTTGAATTTTTCTCATAAATTTATGACTTTAATCTTGGAAATTCTTAGTTTTTTTCTTACAAATTTATGATTATCAATTATCAGAGAATATTCCATTTTTTTCCTTGTAAATCTATGAGTTTTTTCTTGTGAATTTGTGACTTTATAATCTCAGAGTAATCTCAGAATTTGGGCTGACTGTAGCATCAAACTGGTATGGGGGTAGAACTGCTTACATTGTGTAGGACCAATGATGCCTTCATGCATGTGATAATTATATTTTTTTCATCAAGAGCTTTTGTTTTTGCAAGTTGACTACTGAGGCCAGTTTCAAATGAGTCCACACACTGAATATTGCAGTCTCCAGTAAATAAATAAATAGAAAAATGTACTTTTTATTGTGTTACCATGGGCACAAGCTTGCTGAGAAACATTTCAGGTGACAGTTTGACCTTTAAAGGTGGAAACTTTACTTCTCTGTTTCCTTTTGCATGCTGCTCTCTCCTGCACCCCTACACAACTGGGGTTTGATCAGGACACTCTCTATCTTCTTTGCAGTTTTACTCAGTGCAGTCAAATACTAGAGCCTGCAGCAGGGTCCTCTGTCTGAAGAATACAATGTCAAGTTTTTGTTGGTGCTCCTGTTATACTGGATTTTATGATACTGAAAGGTGTGTCAGCCCACATTGGCCCAAATATGGGCCCAGGTTTGTAGCCTAAACGCCAGTTAATCACTAACCCACATTGACATGTTAATAGTGAGTTTGAGAAGTAGCTAATAACATAAGAACCAGGTACATGGATATAATATTTAGGGACTAATGTGAGGAGGTAGGAAGGTATTTGTTAAAACAGGGCTGAATCAGTTTCTACTAAATCTCATTTTTTTGCAGCAGAGATTTGAAACCACAAAGGGGCCTTATAGACGGCAAACCAGATCAAAACTCAACATGACAAACAAGGTCACTTGTTGTAGGTGACTCACTGATCCTCTGCAGCTTTGTGTTAAAACACAGCCGGCGGCTGTTTTCAGCTGCTGGATGGTTGAAAAAGTGTTGGTTAGGTCTGGGTTTCTGTGGAGTTTTTGGCAGCTTTTCAGTCCAACCTTAGCGGTGACTTGGTGTCAGACAAGAAATCAAATCAAACCAGTTTTAACACACCGGCAGTAATAAAAACCATTTAAAGTCCAACCCACTAATGAATCTGTCAGCTCAGGGATTTAAAAGGACATTTGTCTCATTATGTTAATGTTGTAAAACTTTTTACGACCGTACGGCACCCAAGCTGTAATCTGCAGAGTTCATCTGCAGTCATGGATCTTTAATGACATAAAGAGACGCGCTGACTGGATGATACCTGTGTCATTAGAGACAAAGATTCTGAAAATTGGCTAAATAGTGGATAAACATGATGTTTTTATTGATCTTTGAAGTAGACGGTGTCCCGTCCCTCTCCACATACATCATCCCAGTCACCAGAGCAGACCGGAGAATATAAAAAAGAAAGAATTAAAAGAGAAGAGACTGACAGCATAATGCTCAAAATAAAGAAGGAGTTTAATCATATATTTTTTGATTCCCGATCCTGCTCCCATTGACTTTTTTTCCCCGTCCTGTCCCAGTCCCGCAGGACACAGGATTCCAGCAGGTTTCCTTCAAAAAATGTTAGACTCTGTTTTGACATAAACTTTAATTTTTGTATTTTAAGATGATAAAACAGTTATATGAACAATCTTTGCGGTGGCAGATCTTTTCAGTTGGGCTGCCAAAATAAATAATTTTCTACTAAAATATACTGACAACTGAAACTTGAAATGAAAATGTCTAATTCTAATTATTTCAACTGACATTGCAATTGCGATACAATTAGTGATTTACATCATCGTTCTTATTTTGAAAAATATGGTGAGATTTTTTTTGCAGGAATCTGTACCAAATGAAGATTTTTTTAAAATTCTGTAGAATCTGATTTGTAGGACAGGACGTCACTGCCTCGTGACATTCATTCATTTAAAATGTTTTTGACACACTTTGCCTTTAACAAATATCCACATTTAGGGGTTTGAAAATTGCAGAAAGCCATATTTTGATTTTGATAAAATTTTGATTAATTGTGCAGCCCTAATGTTGCAGCAGTAAATGGATTTACAGGACTCTGCAGACAAACAATCAAAAAAATCAAATTCTCTGAAGTACTTTTTCGATTGTCTTATTGTATAAATTACAATAATTTAGTTTGTAAGCTCAGTGGCAACACATAATTAACATCTGCAAGCTATTGGAAGTTAGTATCATGATCACGGTAATTATATCTAACATACAGATCCATTTTACTTCACATGCTTAAAATAAAACGACATGTGAGCTCAGACTTTTAAACATATATGTCCCGATCTGTGGAAATAAGCCGATGGCTGCTGACTTCACATTGCTAACTCAAACACTCAACACTGAGCAGCTACGCTAACCTCCAAGTTTTAAAATACAGCTACAACTTGGCTAAATGCAGCAGTTTACTTCAAAAAGTATTTTATTTACTTCTATTACATGCAGTATAGCAGTGATGCTGCTGAAATAAAACTCAGGAAGTCTGACAGACGTGATGTGCATTGGTTTCAGAAATATAAATTATGATATACAGTTTCTAGAAGTATATGATTCAACTTTTTTTCATTGTTCAGTGTTAAAAAAGGAAACAAAATAGTCGTAATATTGAATCACAGTACATATCAAATCAGCACCCAAGTCAGGTTGGTATCAGGAGATAAGTGTAATGTGTCAGCCTATAAAAGTTTCAAAATAAAATGACCGCCTCTTTTTCTCTGTCTTGCAGCTGAAGGATATGCATACAGGAATCAACGCAAGTTCTCAGAAGACATCGACTGGTCGTACGCAGGTGAGTCAGTTTACGTAACATTCAGAATGAAAATGTTGAGAGCCACTTCACAGTGAAGACTTCTGAGCGCTCTGCAGATAACTTTCTCTGTGTGTAGTTCAGCTGCGTGTTTATAAGGCAGGAATAATGTCCAGTCAGTCATCAGTAGTATGAAGTTGGTTCTGTGTTTACTTTAATGCTGTTCTGAGAGACACTTTGCTTACTTTGCTGCAACACAAATGCATATCTGGTATTAAGTGGAAGGAAATGTTGCTGTGGAGCAAAGGTAGAAAGTAGTTCCATGGTATGAACAGTATGTGCGCCTTAAACAAACAGGCAAACAATGCACAGGCAGGATCTATTAATGGCTCAAGTGAAAAATAGCAGCACTGTTGTGGATTAGTTTTGTTTTACACAGTAATCCAGAAATGAAGACAGTACTTGAAAACCAGCTCTGAGCAAAGTTGCTAGCACTTGTAAGTTTTTCATACTATAGTTGACATCATCAAAGGGATCAAAATGTAACTTTGATTTCAAGGAACTGTTGGACTCGTTCTTCAACTTTTATATCAGCCAGGCGGTTGATTAACAGGACAAGTCAGTGACAATGTTTAGCTTCAAAGGAAAATATTACTGTGTCATTTGTGTAACACTGAGAGGAAATGCAATGACTAAAGGACAACAGGTCATAAAAACAGCGTCTAACAGAGGTCCCAGAATTGGCTGGGAGGGCACAGGACAACCACTGTAGGGGGCGTGGCCTTGTGCCTATGTATTAGGTGAACAGGCTCAGTGTAGCAGTAAGAGCTAATAGTTAGAGCTAACCAACCTTATACAAACAAGCCTTAAACAAACAGGCAAACAATGCACAGGCGGGATCTGTTAATGGCTCAACCATGGGCAGCTGCTGCCATGTCCAGGAGAAGTGTTGGAATCACAGAGAGGTCCCTGGAAATTTGACCGTTACTAGAGGCGCGTTTGTGATGTGTGTGACCTGTGTTAGCAAGCCAAGCTAAGGACCACATTTACATGACAACGTTCTTGCTAAAAACAGAAATGTTTTTCCTTTGCGTTACAAAAAAGTTTCACGTTCAGACGACAATGTCGTGAAGTTGATCCCCGTGCACAAATGCTGTAGTATGCATGCCAGGCCAGTAGTTGGCGGTGTAAGTTTGTAATGAAACACTGCAGAATAATATCACACACCTGTGCACAAACTCCTTCCATGCACGTAACTAATGCGTCTCCACTGAACACAGTAATGGTGCAGCAAATCTACATTTTGCTGAAGGAGCTTAATGAACTCAGTAGAGTCAGCAGAACAGCTTGTTAGTCCGCCATTGTTTTTGTTGTCCTCCTACTCGCACATGCATTTGACCGAAAATGTAATAAATATGCATGTGCTTAATGTCACTGTTTTCACAGGAACCACATGTTGCCACTTTACACAGCGACAGTAAGGATGTGTAATCAAAAGACAACACTCTGGAACCAGATTTAAAAGTTTGCATTTTCAAGTCCTCAAAAGGGCTTTGTCATACAAACACAACAAAAGTTCACAGTTTTGTGATGTATGTAATGTTGTTGTGTAAACAGCAGCTGAGAGGAGTGTCGGTACACCGTAGACCTGGTCTTGGGCTCTAGTGGAGCCTCTGCAGCCATCAAAAGCACTAAAATGTGAAAATACTAAGTAGAAAGATGAGTCTTGATCAGAATATTTGAATACAGAGTGCTAAAGAGTAGAGTAAAGAGACTGTGATTAAAGGGCATTAAAGTGTGTTTTGTAGTCCATCTCTGAACAGAAAGCTCCATCTCATCATGGCCTCGCAAGTTTCAAGATAACTTAAATCAGTTGGTGTTGTTTTGAACCATTTTCAAACCATGAAGTGCCGATTTTTGAAGAACTGATGAAGAAATGTCAATATTAACACCAGCATTGATGTGTTTCATTACAGCAGAGAAATATAATTTATTTTACAGCTCAAAAAACATGTTAAAGTGTGCAGTACCTGTTTAATATGGGGGTCAGGAAACTCAGTGGACTGAACTGATCCGTCCAGTGCAGTTCATCTGTTTTACTGCAGCTTCAGCAGTAAAATCTTCTGCAGAATCACATGAATCCAATTTTACCCACTTTAGTCTCATTTTAGGATTTGCATGTGAATTTAAGCGTGCGCACACGCACACACACGTACACACACAGTTTGTTTGATCTTTCTGGATCAGAAGAGGCTTTTGGCTCTGAAGAGAGCGCAACGTATTAAATATTAGAGATTTAATAAAACACGTCTCAGGTCAGCTGTTCTCTGATCTGATCTTTTAGCGTCACAGGATGAGATGTTACAGCTGTTGGAGGTTTGTGGCCTTCAGCATCTCATTGTAAATCCAAACACAGGGTGTCAGATTGAAAAATGTTTTTCTTAAACCTGTTTTAATCGGTTACGCTCAGCTGCAGTGTGCTGTTTAGTTTGTGGTGCAAATTCTCTTGTGAGGATCATTATACCTGACAAAATGTATAATTTAACAGTTTACCTTCATCCTCTAAGAAGCAGTGTGTGAAGCGAGACTTAAATCAGATAAATTGTTTTCTTCCAAACATCATCAATTATTAATGCAGATTGGAGGCTTGTGCTGATATGATTATGACAGATATTCCCAACATGAATAGTTCATGAGTTTCCAGCTGCGTTTATTTAATGTTGTGCTCTTTCATCTGTATTCCTGTTATTTAATGATTGCATTACACTTCATTAAACTGTTTGATATAAAAGATGCAGACTGAAGTGATTTGAGATGGAAAATCTGGAGGAGAGGGTGATTATGTTCTCCTTATTGTAGATACTATCACTGATGTTTGAAACGGGAGTCTGCAGCCATGTTAGCAGCTCTGTGAGACACAGTGGTGCTTTGTGCAAAGTGCTAACGTCGTTGTGCATGTTTAGCATGCTAACATTTGGTAATTAGCACTAAATACAAAATACAGCTGAGGCTGGTGGAAATGTAATTGCTTTTGCAGGTATTTGGACATTAACTAAAGTACTGGACTCCATAGTGATTACAATTTATCCTGAGGGATGGATAAGATAAATTTGCAGTGTTGCAGCAGCAAAATGGATATCACAATAGGAAGAAGCATCAATAAAAAGCAATAAATAATAAGAGTAAACATGCAAGATATGAACAAGAGGAAACACGAATGTGTCTGAATCTGTTCAATAGTTGATATATTTATCTCAAAAGTGTAAAATGTCAACCTCATGGCACTGGAGGAGTCAGAGTATTAACAAAGTAGCACCAAAGTCAGACTAGAAATAAACCAAGAACCATCAAATAGTTCTGGAGATGTTTCAGTCTGGATCAAAGTGGTGGACCGACCGAGTGACAGGCTGATATTGGCAGCTATAGAGTTCATGAGTCTCACAGTGCTGTGTCAGCGCTGGAGAAAGGTCCGGCCTAACATCATTCTGCTGTAGGGGAAAAATCTTGCTTGTTTGTACTTCTTTAAACCAGTCAGAGTTGTCTTGGGTGGTGCTGAGTCCAGGATGCAGTGACTCTGCCACTGCAAAATAGTGTCGGAGAGAACTTGTTTTTGTGGAACGTTTGAAACCTTTTTTGTGAATGAATATTTATAAGTTAAAATAATGATGTAGTGGGTGCATGATGCAGTCATGTCCTCTCTTGGGTGTAGAAGCGTTTAAGCTTGATGTTGTTGCTTTTTGTTCCTTGTCCTCCATGTTATTGAGACGTTTGGTCCCTCCTACAGTCTCCATACCTCCCATACCGTTCAGTCTGAGTCTGGTACCAGCATGAATAGACTCTCTCCGCCCTTTGATGTGGATGTACAGGAGCTTTAACAAATGTTTGCTTTTCTAAGCTTTATAGCACAAAACCTTCACTGGGGAATAACCACAAACATCCCAGAGGAGACACGATGTTGACATTTGTGATTTGTTGAGACAGATTCACAGTGTGTTTTTCTTTAGATATTATCAGTGAGGAAAGGCACTGTAAGGAAAAAATGAGCAACCTTTAGTGTCTTCAGTGTACTTTGGTCTGAGTCTCTTTTTGCTGGTTTATTATTTAGTTTTATTCAGATATTCATTAGCTGCCACTAAGGTAGCAGCTACTGTTACTGGGGTCCCTCAACCCCAGTGAAGTAAGAGACGGTTCATTTAGGCAGAAACAGCTGCTTTCACCAAACTCAAGACTCCTTTTATATCATCGTCAGCTTCATTCAGACTTTACAGAAAATTAATAAAACTCACCAAAAACATCTGGGTTCATCTTTCCACTGCCCAACAAACGCAAACTCTGGTTTGGTCCAAATAAATCCTTAATCCACCGCTTAAAGGAGCGTGGAGCGTGCAGTGTAGGTGATGTTGGACAGCGGCTGCAGCCTCAAGAGAGATGCTCTGCAGGTCCACTGATTTTATAACTGAACTATAACTAAACTGAACTATCAGTCACAACATCTGCTGATCTATAGTCACCTTCACCTCACCCTTTTTCAGTGTGCACTGCTGCACATGAACCTAAACAG
The DNA here is from genome assembly GCA_034769285.1 of Lutjanus argentimaculatus. Lineage (NCBI taxonomy): Eukaryota > Metazoa > Chordata > Actinopteri > Lutjaniformes > Lutjanidae > Lutjanus > Lutjanus argentimaculatus. Next base: position 1,951,276 of record JAWZSL010000039.1, read on the forward strand.
AAGGTATGGATGCAAAGCACAGTCTGTGTGCACGTGTGTGACCTGCAGCCTTGCACTTGGCTTCATTCAAATTTCAACTTAGGATGCAAAATATCAAACAGAAGTTGCAATGCATGATTTTGCACCTTGCAGAACCGTGCTTGGCAACAGTCATGAATAAAAAATAGCTTGTATGAAAAGTGAAACAAATATTTCTCCTCTTTAAACACAGGATACCTTGGCTGGCTTCATATTTCTATATTTCATGCTCTTTATTTAAAGCTCGTATAACTTCAAAGAAGAGCTGCAACAGCATGATACAGAATAACGTATACTGTTTGTGCTGGAGCGACAGAATTTGGAAACTAATGCTAACTTTATAGCTACTTAAGAAGGAAGAGAAGGTAAACATTTAGAGTTCAGGAGGTGAATTTACATTTATGATCCTTTTTGAAAATACAATAAAGAAGGAAGTCAGTTAAGCTATGAAAGAGGCTTCATATTACATAAAGTTTAAAGACAAATTATCCTTTAAATCTCTTAGAACTCAATTTTATTGCCTTTTAAGTCTTACGGTGAAACTCTCCAAGTGTGGTAGTTTTCATTTACAATATTTTACCCTAAAAATAACACAGGAGATTAAGTGTCAGTGGTGTGTTAGTGTGTCTGAAGCTCCATCCATTCAGTCCACAGTGACTCTGGCATGATTATCACTGCCACAGTAACATCAGAAATACCTTCAGAAAATTCTTTCTTTTGTTCCTCCTAATAGTTGATACATGCGGCCTGGAGGTACATTTCCATCCAATAGCAGCTTTTTATTGTTTAACTGTCTTGTTTCCTTTTCTTCAAACTTTTCTGCTGCACGAGTGTGTGTGTGTGTGTGTGTGTGTGTGCTCCATTGACATGCTAATATCTGTTCTGACCCAGAAGCCTCACTGACCTGGTTGGGCTCTTTGTCCTCTGGAGGAAGAAGCTCCGACAGCCAATCAGAGCGAGGACAGGGAGTCATGTGACCACCAGTGTACCTGCTAATAAACACAACACCAGCTGGCTGAAACAAATCAACAACACATAATTAGCACAAAAGAGTGAAATATCTGCAAACATCTGCAAGATAACTGAGGCAGTTCATTACGCTGAACATCTGGGATGTTTGTTTTTTTGTTGAAGCATCTGTTTCAGAAGAGAAGAAAATGAATAAAAAATTAAACAAAAATAAAAAAGGCACTTTAAAAAGAACTGGTCATTTTGAATATAGAGCTGCTTATTAATCTATTATCGATTGACTCTTACATTGCCAACTATTTTGATAATCGATTAATCATTTTGAGTCTTTTTTGAGGAAAAAAATGTCCAAAATCTTTGATTTCGGCTTCTCAGCTGTGAATATTTTCAGATTTTTCTTCTCCTCTTTGACAGTTAACTGAATATATTTGGGTCTTGGACCAAACGACATTTTATGGATGTCACCTAAGGCTCTGGGAAACACTTTTCATCATTTTCTGACATTTTATGGATTAAACAACTAATCAATTAATTGAGAAAATGATTGACAGATTAATCAATAGTGAAAATAATTGTTAGTTGCAGCTGTACTTGAATATATGATAAATTCGAACAAGTTTTGTTGTCTGAGCGATACTCTTTACAACAACAAAAGGTTCATTACATTGAGAAAATAACATAAATTGAACAGAACAGAATAATAACTAATAATCAGTGTAGGGCATTACAGCAGTTGCAGGCAGGTCGAAGATGATTATTGGTCTTGAATGAGGTTAAAGCTACAGTTTCTACTGTAGTCTCTAATGATAACCCATCATTTAGACGTCTTAACCTTTATTATAATGTAGTGGAAAAATGTTTGGACTCGTTGGCATCTGGCTGGGAACTGGTTTTAATACATGAATGATAATAATCATGATGACGTGGCCGGGGCCACTCCTAAACAACTAAAGCCTGATGACGGTTTTTATGCTTCTGTTCAAATCACAGCGATTAGTTAAGGTTCAGACAGTCGACACAATGGAAGCACGAGACAGGATGTGTTGGCTCTTATACTCTGGGCCTCTGGTGTCTTAAGAGCCTGTTTACACAAAAGTCAAAACTCATTTTAATGTGAGGTCTAAAGGGGCTAAATGTGTCTCCACATGAGTGTCCAGTGACCACATGTCATCAGATCTCACCTCCCTGCTCTATATGCAAATAAAAGCATAGCTACATCATCTTTATTTGCAAAAGACTGCATGTATTGTTGTTTTTCACCAGCAGCCCAACAGTAGTAGCCAACACTCTGGGACACAAAGTTTGTAAAACCTCTCCTGACTCAGCAACTCACAAAAGTGAACAAGTTTTAGAGGAAATGTGGAGACGAGGACGTAGCTGATATTGGTTACTGTTTACTGTATTTGTAGAATTTGTTTATCATGTTCACTAACTATAAAATGTTAAGGCAGCTCGATTTTGGAACCAGATGCAAACACAACCAGGAGCCTGAGAATGGTTAAGGACAGTTTATTGTGATTCGTAGATGGCAGGCTGAAGGCTCGGCAGAAGTGGTCTGGATACCGGCTGAGGAGGGCTGGTATGGTGGAGCAGAGCAGGGAGAGAGGCTGATCCAAATCTGGTGGCAGAGGACGAGGACGAGGCTGGACATGACTGCCTTTCTGGCGGAGCTGGTGTGGGGAATCTGAGACACAGAAAAACGGAATTAGCTGACGTCCAGAAAACGCACACACACACAAAAAAAAAAACTATTAGAAAAATCGCTGAGAAAAGGGTCTTGATGTCAGTTGAGTAGGCGGTACTTCAGTGTGGCCCAGGACACATTTGTGTAGATGCTGCTGAAAGAATGTGGTCACATTCGGTTCAGACCACCTCTGAATGTGGTCCAAGCGATCAGATCTCAGTGTCTTGGGTGTGTTCACACCTGTACTCAGAGCTGTCCACACAAGACACATGTTAATACCAGGTGTTAACAGGGCCTAAAACCCCACTTATACTTGGATACAATCAGGCATTAAATGGACATCAGGAAGCAATGTGTTTTTATATCCAAGAAGCATTTGAGACAGATTGAAATCCAGTCATCTGAACCAAATCAGGAGCTGATTTGAGATGGAATCTAGTCAGATGCTGAAAAGGTTTAAATGCATTTATCTTTCCAACATGCAAATGCAGTCTTTACCGTTTTTAAGTTTGTTAGTGATGGCTCACAGGTTCTGTCCCCTCTAATAACGACAGCAGAAGTTACAGTGAAATCAGCTGTTGTTCTCCCTGTTTTATTAAAGTGGCTCCAGCTTCTTAGCAGAATAAACAGACATTGTTGGAGATGGAGATGTCTAAAATCATAGGACATACTTTATTTATTTAGATTGTTAGCATCCAGCTGCTGCTGTTAACTAGAGACACTTAGAGCGAGTCAAACAGACAGACGGCAGCTTCTCAGTCTGTGTCTCGTCTCCTGTATGTGACTCTGTCAGTCTCACAGATGCTGAAGACAGTAACTCTGAGCAGATGTGAACAAATCTTGGTGTCGCTGCGGCAGGATATATTCACAGAGCGGCGAGTGTTTCACATGCTGCTCAGATTATTTTTGCAATAAAAGCGAAACAGAAAGCTTGGGGCTGTAGATCAGTCTGACATGAACACGAGCTGCTGGATTAAATCTGTTTGGGTCTTTTCGGGGTGCGGCTGACACACACTGAATGAAGTGCTCTGCGAGGGATAATTTGTTTTCCTGCCTGTAACACTTTCCATACTGTATTTATGCCATCCGTCATGTCCGCCTGCTCTTTGTGTTCGAGGAAACCTGATGCTGAACTCAGTTGTTAGCAGAACGCTGCAGGCTGTTTGGTAGAAAGTCTGCTTGAATATTGAGTAATACTGGACTTTGACCTTATAAAAGCTACAGGAGTGAAAAATGTGAACTTATATTGCCGTTAAAACCAGAGCGCAGCACAACAGCTGGAGGTTATTAGCTCGTTAGTTTGTTAGCTCACAGCTAACTCTCTCAGAGCAGCACACCTGTGAGCCGTCTTTGGATAATTAGTCAGAGACAGAAAGAAGTCTGCACTTCGTCGCCTGTCCAACTAATGACGGGACAAAATCAATAGATTTTTGAGTTTTGAGTCCAACTCAAACTCTTTAAGTTTTGAAATAAACTTTAAAAAGTTTTGTTGACCTCTACTCTCTAATTCAGATGAATTACTTTTCTTCTTCAGATAAACTTAAATGTTTGAGTTTTAGAAACGAAAAAGATTTGTTCAAAAATTGGTCACAGTGAGCTGCGAATCTTTTTAAATGCGATGATTTGATTTTCTAAAATTTCAAAGCTTAAAGTTTATCTAAAGAAGAAAAGAAAGTAAACTGACAAAACAAGAGATCAGTAGTTGGTAAAACTTTTTCGAAACTTGAGAGTTTGAGTTGGGCTCATCTGCAGTCCTTTTTTGTTTTTACAGTGTGATCTCTGATGAACATTATTTATAACAGGAAACAACCTTTTATTTATGTATTTTTTCTCATGATAAGGGGCTGATCATCAGATTTAACATTTTAAAAAGCCGTTCTTTGCTTCCATAAATACTGAGAAGTTTTCTTTCAGATCTAATGTCTGGACAGTTACAAATATTGTGGCGGACACATGACTCCCCCGTCCCCTGTGCACCTGGACAGTTGTCATATAATCATATAATCCATTTGGGGTTTCCTCTCTGCTCTTGGAAATAATATAGCCGACATAATTACACCTCACCCAACTTAACAAGTTGACAACTTGACAGCTGTGTGATTGTTGGGGTTGTGAGAATTTGGGGACCTAAAAACAAAGTCAGAGGTTCACAGAAGTTTGAGAAACTCTGCATGAATACGTAGTATAACTCCAGAGCGAACACACTGACGGACGGGAAATGAAAGTAAAACCAAACATGAGATACTGTTCCAGCACAGTCCTCAAGAACAGCTTCAGTGCTCCTGTGGAGTGCAGGGATGAATGTTATTCTTCTAAAAGATATTACTTCATATTATCTCCATAGATGTTAATCGGTCATAGCATATTGTAGTAGACCAAGCAGTCAAAGCACAAAAACACAGGTTCAAAGTTCAAAAAAGATGGATTTATTTTACAAAACAAATAACTGAAGGTAATGAAATCAGAGTTGTAGGGCCCTTACAAGAGGTCAACAAAATATAACTCTACTGAAAAATAAGGCTAAAAAAACTAGACATCAACTCGACTAACAGACCGAACAGAATGAGACACTGGGGGAACATATATACTCGCTGATCAGAACAAATTTAACACACAGGGGGAAAACTATATAGACAACAACTAAAACTAACACAAAGAAACCCTAATCCCCCCCCATGATGTCAGAGCTCTTGGTCTGGTCTGTGAGAGGACCTTCAGCATAAAGCTATGCTCCGCCCTCTGCCCCATCTTTTGTCTGTCTCCAACCAGGAAGTACCATGCAGCAGCCAGGTAACTCAAAGAAAAGAGAAATGAATTAATACAAACAATGTAAACTAAATGTGTGCACTCCATCCAGAAAACAGTGTGTTGTCAAACCGCTAATAAACCAGTTTTTAGCAAAACAAACTGTGTGCTGTATGTGATTTAAGTGACTGCAACTCAAAGTAACTGAACATGTGGTGATGGTGTTTGCTGTGGGCACGGCCATCACACATAAGATCCGCATCATTTTCATCAAACTTTTCTTGTGTCCTGCATGTTTCTACACTCGTTTATGCAGGTTCTTCCTTCCTGACAGTCAGTAGCCGTGTTTCTATCAATGTATTTTTATTAGCGCTGCAACAATTAAGTCGTTTCTTTCCTCCTCTCTGACAGTAAACTGAATATCTTTGAGTTGTGGATAAAATAAGACATTTGAGGACGTCATGTTTGACTTTTGGAAACATGGATCAACATTTTTTTTTACCATTTTATGACATTTTATAAACCAAACAACTGATCGATTAATTGAGAAAATAATCAACACATTATTCAACTCTGAAAATAACCATTAGTTGCAGCCCTAATTTTTATTACATCAAATATTGTGATATCGCCAAAAAAAAAAGTCTCAATACTGTACCAGACTGTGATGATATCTACTGAGAAAATACATGGTTAGTAATTTTATTTTATTATTATTTTTTTATTTTATAAAAGCACTGCTACTGACTGCTGCATCGTTTTTTATTTTCTGCTGTTGTACAAACATAATTCAAACATTCATTGCCAAATTTATGACAACTTTTTGCACATGTTCAGGTCAGGGATGCTCCTTTTATTTTATTTCACTGAAGAAGAAAAACGAGTACAAACAAAATGTTGCTCACCTCAGATTTATTATTTAATAAAGAACATTTTTTCTTTGTTTTTTGATAAATATTGTATGGAAGACTTTTTATTGTGGTATTATTGTACTGTGAGTTTTTATTATTGTTACGTCCATTTCATGCACATTTTTAAGTGTCACATTAAAAAAGGTTGATAAAAAGGTAAAAGTCGACATGAAGCTTGAGTTTTGTTTTTTTTTCCTAAAAGAATTATTGCACTTAATGAGACATCAAAACACTTTTTCTGAATAAATTCTGTTTCCTCTCCTCCACTCAGATCTGATGGAAACTTCCTCTCATTGATACATGAAACTGCCATATTTCCATCCATTATTTTTCACTGTTTGAGTTTCGGCTCCATGTCTCATCTTGTTGCGCCCTCTTCTTCTTCAGTGGTACAGTGGTTTTCTGACTAGTGACCTGGTCCTACCTACTGTTTATCTCAATGAACTAACTCCTAATAATCACATAATGTTGTGTGGATGGAAACAAGCATTCATTTGCATTTTTATTTTCCAATTTATTCAAAATCCTGTTAAAATTCGTGATACATTTTTGTGGAAACATGGGTATTGAAGGTCATAGCATGATGCAGGATTCACATCATTCAGGGAGTCTTTTGTGGAAGCGTCTGCATTCAGTTTGTTTCTTTGTCATTTATGAAGGTTTTTTTCTTCCTATCAGTCGCTGTGGTTTCACTTCAGTTGTCTCTTAATTTTAAGCAACTGACAGAAACTTGAAATGTGTCTCAGATAGATGACAAAAGACAAAAGGCCTGTATTTATTTATATTTTTACTGTCAAAGTGCTTTCAGGAAGCTTCAGCGTATGAGAGTCAGCTTCTCAACTGAAAACTTTTTAAAGACAAAAAAGTTTATGGTTCCAGAGTTTGTTTTTTGGAAGCTAAATCCTCTGATGTCTGGACTTCCCAGTAGCACCTGGATGGTTCTATAACAGCTTTATCTGTTTCTGTTCTCCTCCTCAGGAACATTAAACCAAAACAACTGGGCCAAGAAGTTTCCATCCTGCAGCAACGCCAAGCAGTCTCCCATCAACATGAGGAGAACCTGGCACAGGTGAAGCTGCAGTACCAGAAACTGAGGTTTGACGGCTGGGAGAGTCTGACCGACGACAGGACAACCATCAAGAACGATGGCAAGACTGGTAAGAACGATGGTCTGAGGACTTTTAATCAATCAAATGACAATGTGTAAACAGTGCATGAATGTGAAAAGTGTCACCTCAATCTCCAGCTCCACTCAGCTTTACTGAACTTCATAGCTTCACTTGTCCAGTCACAACTTCAGAGGAAAAGGTGTCAAAAGCCTCTGTATTTACCTGCAGACAGACACAACGTCAGAGAAAAGCTGGTGAACACAGTGGAGCAATTAGCAGCTAAAGAGACAGATTTTTCTCTCAGGAGGTGGTGGAGACCAAAAACTGAGCTAAAAGAACGAATGTTGGACTTACAATCATCATGTGGACACAAACACAAACTCCACTGGGATGATGGTGTCACTGCTGGATGTAGTGGATGACTGATTTGTTAGCTAATATGTCAGTGTTGTGTTTTCAACTTACACTTTAAAGCAGAATAATGCAAAAAGTTTTTTAGTAGTACACAGGGTTAATGCTTTTCCTTACCTCTTTTATCATCTTTATGCTGTGTCTCACCTGTCAGCAATTTATGCTACAGAGTTTTCTGATTGCCCAGGCAAGTTATATACATTGTTAGTGGCTACTTTAGCTGCTGGTTGTCTAGTTAGCTAGTTAGAGATCAGTCTGGATATGTGAGACTACAGCACCCAGGGCTTCTGAGCACCATTTGAGCATGGAAAATAGTGATGTGGGGCAGTGAATCTGATCACTTATTATTTAATGTTTATCAGACCACAAATGAGAGGAGGAATAGGTTGAAAAAATGACAGAGGCAGCTGCAGCAGAGGGTTTCTGGGGGCTGATTACTGCACACACGCACAAGAAAGAAATCCTTACATGTCAACATCAGTTTGTCGTCATAAGTAGAAAATAATGTTGAAAAATTGTGCACTTAGACCAGTCTGAAACCTTCGTTTGCTCAGAGAAAGTACGTCTACATGTGTTTACCTCATTATTTAACACTTTAGCCATTTTCAATATGAATATCCAGGATTATATATGTCAGAAAATAAAGAAAAGCATAGCAGGTCCCCTTTAAGTAACAGATCTCCGTACTTCTTTATCACTGCACTAAATCCCTTTTATTAAATTCATCCCAATAAAACTAAATAATTCATCCCATAATCCAAGACTCCTAAATGTGACTTGAAAGATATTTTACACCATGTTTTTAGCCTGAATCTTCACTGTAGACCTTTAGCTTGGAGCCACATTCACATGTGGCGTGATGGTGTGCGCATGTATGTGAACGTCATGTCGGGGCTGTAGGAGACTTGGATCATGCCAGATGAGCAGTATGGAGGCATTTTATGTTTTTCTTTTTGGTTGTTTTTTTTAAGTTTGAAAACTAGCCACCATTCATTCATACTGTTTGGGAGATTCTGCTTGGGTGAACTGTCCCTTTAAGTGAGTATGTCAGCTTAAGAAACACTTCCATCATTTCCGTCTCTTTCCTTAGTTCCCTTCTCCCCCCTTTTTGTCCCTCCTTCCTCTCCGTCCTGAAGTGTCAGCCTCCTGTTTTTCTAATGACAGTTTCTCCCAGATAGATACTGGCCTTTTTCTCACAGAGTGGTGTCCTATTGTAAAGGATACTGTTACCAGTTTCTCATTTGACAGGATCGAGGACCTTTTATATATTTCGTCTCTCTAAGTGGAGTGAAACACAATAACCTACAGTGTGCATTCAAGGTAATTGTTAAGTGAAATTGTAGACAAGAGGGATCCCGCCTCGCCTTTCGAAAAGCTCCAAACAGACGAGTCCAGTGCTTCTTAGCAACGGGACTCTCAGCAAAATAAGAAGCACTCTGTTGTAGTTGTTGCTCGTTGGCCAGCTGCACCAAAGGCTTTTATAAATGGAGATGTTTGGTGGACAATCTGAGCACGATTCAGGACCGACAGTACTTAAACCTGTTTTTATCAGCCCACAAACGGGCCCAGTGCAGGTTCAAGGCACAGGCTGCCATCCACACACACTCTCTCAAAGCTCCGGGGCTGTCGGGAGGATACGCAGCCACAAATGGAAGACTTCAGCATTAGAAAAAGAGGTGATGGATGGAGTGTATGGATCGGTCCGCGGCCTTAATACAGTGCAAACAAACTTTTCAACAGCAGTGAATCAGCTACAAGTTCGGTCAATATTTGTCCTCCCTCAGGGGGAAATTAGATTTTAGACAGGGTTAAAAGAAAACATAATAGAGCATAAGACCACAGACAACAGAGAGGACATGAATGAGGCCGTACAGATAAAAGTGGTGCAAAGAATAAAAACCAAATCAAAAGCAAACACAGTCCTGAAAGTGTCAAGAGCTTGAGTGCTCAGTAGATCGATGTAGATCTGTATTATCTGTGCAGAACAATAGTCACTTTTTGTTTTGTTTTTTTAAGGTGGTTTGCTGAGATGTACAGTATGGATCAGAGGATGAAAGGACTGTATAATGCTCCACCTTCATTAGACCATCAAAGAAGGTTTCGATCCTCGAGGGGACCTTTTGTCAGGTCAAACAAAGACCGACCTGAAGAAGATCCCCTTGTTGATTGAATCATTGTTTGATGGTCCAGTAAAGGTGTTAGTGGAGTATAATGGTGGTGTACAGGCTCCCGTCTTTTGATCTTCTGTACGTTTATTATCCATTATTTCAGCGAGACGGTCCAGAGGTGAGGCCGTTTAACAGCAGCAGACGAATATGATCTATGTGGCAAAGATTGCTCCCAAATTATGTCATTAGAGGGATAGTTTGGACTCTTTGAAGTGTGGTTCTTTGTACCCACGGTAGATCACAGTCGACACGCCTCAGGTTTGGAGAAGCAGCAGGAGTGCAGGTGTAGGAAGCTAAGCTGTGGACAGGAGTGGCTAAAGTTCACATATTCGTTACACAAGTACTGAAAGTAAAAGCAGAAGTACTGATTCATCTTCTTTACTAAAGTAAAATTGAAAAACTTCAGGCTCTGAAATGTATTCAGAGTATAAAAGTAAAAAGTCATTTCCACTGATTGTTTCTGTGCAAATCTAAATGAACCTCAGCTTTTCTCCATGGTTGAGTCTCCCTCTCTGTCTATTTTGTCCTCTGATGTCTTGTCATCAGTCTTTTATGCTGTTTTCATCTTGTTACGTAATTTTCATTTTGTTATACAGTTTTACCCTCTTACGTTTTGTTTTTTCTTTAGTTGTTTTCATCTCGTTACATCTTTCATGCTGTTCTTGTCTTGTTACTTTGTTGTCTTTTTGTTAAATTTTTTACCTCGTTTTTCGTCATGTTATACCATTTTCATCTTGTAGCATTGTTTTGAATCACGTTAAGCTTTTTTGTCTCGTTACATAATTTTTGTCTTGTTACATATTATTTTGTCATTTTCATCTTGTTACGTTGTTTTCGTCTTGTTTGTCATTTTTGTCATGTTAAGTTGTTTTCATCTTGTTAAACCTTTTTCGTCTTGTTATTTCATTATTTGTCTTGTTAAGACTTTTACACTTCTTTCATGTTTTTACATTATTTCTCGTCTTTCTCTCTCGTTTTCATCTTGTTACATCTTTTCCACCATCTTCCTCTTGTTACAGCATCTTTGTCTTGTTATGTCTTTTATGCTGTTTTCTTGTTTCATCATCTTTGTCTTGTTATGTCTTTTATGCTGTTTTCTTGTTTCATCATCTTTGTCTTGTTCCGTCATTTTCATCTTGTTATGTTTTCATATTGTTTTTCATTATGTTGTTTTTTTCGGCTCGTTAGGTCATTTTTGTCTTGTTACATTTTTCTTGTCTTGTTAAGTCATGTACAGTGTTTTCGATTGGTTTTCGTCCTGTTACATCTTTTACATGTTTTTTGTTTTTTAACATCTTTTTCCGTATTGTTGCATCGTTTTTGTCCTGTAATGTCTTTTATGGTGTTTTTCATCTTGTTATATTACTTTTTTCATGTTGTTACATCTTTTACATCATTTTTTTTTAAATATAAGCCATGAAGCCCAGTAATTAGTAAACATAAGTAAAACAGTAATTTTAGCCTGCAGGACACTGGAGTTGCTGGTCTAAAGATGTGATGATCAGTTAGTTTGTTTGTGTTGTAATGTCTCTTTGGTCAATCCACAGCAGCACCATCGCTGCATCCTGGGCTTAGTGCCGCCCAAGACGTTTGTGATTGGTTTAAAGAAATGCAAACAAGGCGGGATGTTTTTTGCGCTTTGCGTGGAGACAGACCTTCCTCCAGCACTGAGCTCTGTGGAGAGACGTCTGGCTGTGCAAGACTACCTCACATTTTAACTTCAAACTGAATTAAACAAATAAAATGCAGATCGTTCGGCACAGTGCATTTATTTCCTCATGTCTGTGTCTTTTCTGTTTTCAGTGGCGGTCAACGTGGATGGAGAGTTTTATGTCAGCGGAGGAGGTCTCAGGTCAAAGTTCAAGGTCGGACGGATCACCTTCCACTGGGGGCGCTGCAACGCCTCTTCAGAGGGCTCCGAACACAGTCTGGATGGAATCAAATACCCGCTAGAGGTGAGACATCTTATAATGTGTGACTAATGTTAAACTCAGGAATGTCCTATGTCCATATTATTTACAGAACAAGTTCATTCGGTCTGTTGGTCTGATCTGAAATGAGGTTAATACAGATGTAAATAAAAAACATTCCCCTTTGTTTAACTTATTTGGGTGTATTGGCTCTGTAAAATAGCAGCTGGTTAAAAAGATATGTAGTTTGCAGAGGTCCATGCTCTAAAATATAAGAGGCAAAAACCATGAAAGAGACACAGCTTTGAAAACTCCATGTAGTCAATGACACCTGACTGGTCTTTATAACATACTTCTGTTTTCTCCCACAGATGCAGATCTACTGTTATGAGGCGCATCGCTTTGATTCTTTGGATGAAACCATCAAGGCTGGAGGCAGAATCACAGCGCTCGCCGTGCTGTTTGAGGTGTGCATGCTTTACAAGGCAGATGATCGTGTACCCTGATAACACTGAGATCAGTTTACAGACTCATCTGTCAGTTGTCTCCCAGTTTAAAGAACAGTGGTGGAAATACGCTGCCTGATTGTGAGCCTCACTGTTTAGCTGCTAATTTGATTCAGGAACTAAACAAACACAAACTGTTTAAACAGCTTCAGCCGACCTGAATCAGGCTCCTCCAGCTAGCTGCTATTTGACCTGTTAAGTTGCATGTTGGGCAGTTTGCACGCTTAACAGCATAATTAACTCATTTTAATTAATCAAGTTACAGGAAACAACATTGCTGGATTTCATATGGGCTACATATGGGTTCCAGTAGACTATATTAGTTAAACTACTGCTAAACTGCATCATTAGCAGAATAAACAAAGTGCTATGGACCAAATTGTTTTAGCTGCTAATTTTCATTAGCTACACTGAACAACACTGTTTTTTTGAGCTGCTAGCAAACCTCAATAAGAATCAGTAGCTTAACTTTAACTCAAGGTTTATAATACATTAAGCCCAGGACTCTGAATAGCAAACAATTTGAAGAGATTTGACTCGACAGTAAAATGTTCCTGAGCTTTTTTCTAAACATTTTAAATGTTGGGTATGCCCTGAAAAGTCAGGGTTAAATTTGAGTTTACAGCAATTAGCTTTGAGCAAAAGATTTGGATGTTCCACATTCTGAGTTGTGCGTTGTAAGCTATCGGGGGTCTGTCTGAAAAGCCCCTCTTGTAGGCGTATAACACAGACTTCGAAGTTTGAGTTGTTGATCATTTCCCAAAATGTCTGATTTCAGAAGCTGAAATTCTGAAAGTTTTAAAGCACAGACTGACTTTATGTTGACTTTTTGTTGCAGGTGAAAAAATGTGGACTGAGGGAATGAATCAAAGTCTCACAGTGGTATCACCAGTGTACTGTAGTAATAACTTCAGTGAGTGCACTGCTGAATTGATTCATACTTTGGCTTCGGATCTTTGTCGAGCCCCTGTCTGTGTTTTCATGTTCAGTGCCAGGGTTCGTACCGAGCGCCGTGCAAAGTTTGTCTTTTCCTGTGTTTTGCTTTGTTCAGTCGTTTTGCCTCCGGCCGGTTTGGCGTGTTCGAACGACAGAGGCCATGTTGGAACGAAAATCAGAAAGCTGTCTGATGTGAAGCTGCAGGCTCTGTGTGTGTTCTGGGCTGCAGGTTGGGTGGAGAGCAGGGTGGGAAAACTACCAGCCAACACAAAACAGCTAGTAAATTTTGTTTTTGTGTTTTGCCAGACATAACTGGACCAGAGTTTGGACTTTTTAACTCTCTAATATTCAAAAAAGTCCTCAGTTTATGCATCATTCACCTTCTTTTTCTTCTGTGTTCTCTTTTGTGAAATAATAATGATAATACAAACTATTAAAAAGTTGTACCGTTATTCCAGTTTTGTTTATCTGAACACTCACTGTGTGTTGTTAAACTTTGGCTCTCAATAATATTTATGTGTACATAGCCTGAAGGTGGCACAGGGAGCGCTGATTTCTGAGCTGATCTCTTGTCAGACTGGTTTAGGTGATGACACCCACTTTGGTGTTTTGGATCTGGCATCAAAGTCTATATTTGTTCCCATGAAGTTTTACCTCCAGCCTGATATTGTGCTGTTGGAGCAAACATCCAGGAATCCACATGACCACACAGCACTTTTACTACAACTCCAATAAATACAAGTGTTTAAGTACTAGTAAGTTTATTTTCACATGATTGCGCTTGTATAACCGCTGTGACAATAAACATCTTGAATCTTAGAACTGTACATTTTCACAACCAAGGTTGCTTATATACTGTAGTTGCATTTGAAAAGATTATAGAATAGCTGAACTACTTTGAAAAAATAAAAAATAATGTTTGGATCAAAGAATATTCACATGTTGAGTCAGCAGTAGTCATGGATAAATTGTTGCTATAGCTAGCTAAAATTAATGAACAGATTTTAAATAGTTTGCTAAAAGAGGCAAAAGAATGAATGGCTAAATTAAGGTGAATACATAAACAGCTGAGATAATAAGCTAAAGTAATTGATAAATTGTTGATGTAGCTAGCTAAAGGTACTAAAGAAACTTTAAATAGTTTGCTAAAAGTAAATAAAGAATGGATGGCTAAATTAATGTTAATACATAAACAGTTGATAATAAGTTAAGTAATATATAAATGGTTGGAATAATTGGCTAAAAGTAATTTAGCAAAAAGTAACAGCCTGTAAACAGTTCAAACGGTTTGCCAGAAGTAGGCTAATGGATAGACTAGATGGTGAAGTTAACGTCAATACATAAACCTTCAAGATAATAAGCTAGAGTAATGGATGAATGGTAGAGTTAGCTAAAAGAAATGAATAAACATTTCAAAAAGTTAGCTAAAAGTAGGCTAAGTAATGGATGAAATTAACATTAATACATAAATCTATAAATGTTAAACTAAAGTAATGGATAAATGGTTGAAATAGTCAGCCTAAGATGATTAATAAACAGTTCAAATAGTTAGCTAAAGGTTAGTCTGACTCACCAGATACACACTGCGGTTATAATCTGCCAGTGGTTGTTTGTTTCAAGCGCCATCGCAGTGTCCGCTATCTACGTTTTCAAAGTCCCTGGGAAATAAAGCCTTCAGGCTGCAACCTACATGGTGAAAATGGCAAATTAGCACCTGGGACACTAATACTACAAATGTAAACAAGCTAACAGCTGTTAGCTTTTCTTTTGCACTCCAAGTGATCCACCAAAACAAGTTGCCCCACAACACTATTTTGCAGCAGCACCATCGCTGCATCCTGAGTTTAGCGTCACTCAATACTTTTGTGATTGGTTTAAAGAAATGCAAACAAGGCAGGGTGTTTTTTTCCTTAAAGCAGAATGTTTATGCAGGGAGCCAGACCTTTCTGCAGCGCTGAGTGCTGTGAAGAGATGTCTGGCTGTGCAAGACTCCCTAAAAGTAGGCTAATGCATAAATAGCTCAAATAGTTAGCTAAAAGTAACAAAAACAGTTTAAATAATTGGCTAAAAGCTATAAAGGATATGATTTAATTAAAGTACATAAACAGTTGAGATAACTATTTTAGCTATTAATTTGATCAGCTAAATTGTACAACACTTTTTAAAAACTTTATTTGAACTTCTAGTAAACCACAACCACACTGTTTTTGGAATCAGACTTAGATTTACTTTAACTCAAGGTTTATAAGAGCCTATATTAAGTCCAAGTCTCTGAATATCATACAGTTTGATGAGATTTTACTGGACAGTAAAATGCTCCTCAGCCATTTTCTAAACACATTCAATATTGGGGATGCCCGGAAAAGTTTGGGTTTACAACTACTAGCTTTGAGTTGAATATTTGGATGTTTGATTTAAGAAGCTGAATTTAATTATTAACAGTTTCTATTCATCAATAAAAAAAAGACTCACTATGAGATGATTATGTTGGTTTTCTCTTTACAGACAAGCCCTGTAGAGAACATGAACCTTGCTGCCATCATAGACGGTATCAACAGCGTGAGTAGATATGGTACGTCCCCTTCTTCTTCTTCTTCTTCTTCTGTCTCTTCTCTTGCCTCTTCATCTGTTGTGCTAATTTAAACCATCTCTTCTGCTGTCCAGGAAAGAGTGCAGAAATTTCACCCTTCACCCTGCAAGGACTCCTGCCGAACTCCACGGAGAAATACTTCATCTACAACGGCTCTCTGACCACGCCGCCCTGCAGCGAGACTGTGGAGTGGATCATCTTCAAGAACACAGTGGCCATCTCGATGAACAGGTGAGGAGTGCGGTACTAGTGCTTTTTTTTTTTTTTTTTTTTTTACTGAAATGGGTCCCTAAAACCCTCCCAAAAAATCCTGTCCAAAAATCACAGTGCAGTGGACGTAAGTGAGAAAAAAAAGAGAGTGCTTGTGGCTGCACTTAGAGCAAACAGGTGTTGGTGATCAGAGCAGAGGGATTAAAGTTTAGCTGTGAAGTTGTCTAGTGGCAGTAAATGTACAGTTTGCCCATGAAAACACTGTAGAAAAGACCAAGATGTTCCCCAGTCTTGCTTCTCATCTGTTGGGTGATGTGAAGGGAGAATCTGGGAGCAGAATGAGCTGCTCTCTGGCTCTGAACCACATTCTGCTCCACCGAGGAGAGGATAAAATGTTTTCTATGCATTTTTACTGAGCAGCAGCCTTGCATTTCCGAGCATACTGTCCACAAAAAAGGCTTAAAGTCTAAATAAACACTTCAGCTCATGTTTGCACCCGTCAGACATGGGTGAGACGTGAGAACACGGAGCTGGTGCAGACAAAAACAAGAAAGCGTTTCTCTTATGTGTGAGTGAAAACGGTGCCTGAGTTGCTTGCGGTTGAGACCGGGGGTTTGAGTGCATTGGTCTTAGAGGCGTCTTCCAAATAAAGTGGCAAGTGAGCGTAAGTTTAAAGTGTCTCCAAGTTGATTTTCACAGAAAATTTTTGAATTTTGGCGTTTTCATCAACCTTTTTCCTGGGGCTGCAACTAATAATTATTTTCATAGTCGTTAATCAGTGGATTATTTTTTCGATTAATCATTTGCTAGTTGTTTTCCTGTGAAATATAAGAAAATGGTTTCTCAAAGCCCAAGATGATGTACTCAAATGTCTTGTTTTGTCCACAACCCAAAGATATTCAGTTTACTGTCAGAGAGGAGTAAAGAAACCAGAAAATATTCACATTTTAAGAGGCTGGAATTAAAGAATTTTTACTTTTTTTCTTAAAAATTACCCAAACTGATTAATTGATTATCAAAATAGTTGGCAGTTAATTTTGTAATCAATTAATAAGCAATTAATCATTGCTTTTTATAAGGCACTCTTCAAAATGTCATTGGTCAATATGTTGATTGAAACACAGCTAAAAGGAGAAGACAATCAGCAGTGATGTGAATAATGTGTGTTCAGGGCTACAGAACACACCTAACCTCCAATGTGGCTCTTTAAGAACAGACGCTTTGAGGTTTGTTGAAGATGAAAAAGACGAGGGACACAATCACAGAAATGTCCATAAACAACCTTTTAGAAACGTGTTCAAGGAGCTGAAAGGAGGAATTATCATACCAGAGCTCAGGAGACACACAAGTGATGGGTGAGGCCCTGTCAACAGGCATGCTGTGTGTGTGTATGTGTGTGCACCCTCGGGCTGCTGCTGATTGACAACCATACAGATGCAGTCATTACGTCCAACAAATATTGGCTTACAAAAGGTCTTTACGGTATTTAAGCTGAAGCACATGTACACACACACACACAGACATATACATGCACAAACATGTGAAAACACTCACAAAAGGTTTTTAACAGAAATGTTCCAGTGTGACGCCTGCTGAAGCTCAAACGTCATTTTGAGGAGGCCTCATACACACACACACACACACACACACAACACACACATTTGTAAATCTATAATTATATTCTGTAAACTAGAATGTGCATTTTTCTAACCTATACTACAGATTATAATCCCCCTGCACGGCCAAAATGTACAACTTCTATATTAATCTAGATTGGTTTTGTTTTCTAACATTTCCTCTTAGCTTCAGTCTCTATTTTAAATGTTTGCATTGATTTGTATTGATCACCTTTTATCAAACCTGATGCAAACTGTGAAGCCTGCTCAGAATTTCTTTGTAAGTAATTCTGTGACTGATTTCCTTCATATTCTTGTACTTTTTGCCAGTCTGGATGTGAAATAGGTCCTAAATTGCATTCACAATGGTCTTAAAAAGTCTGAAATTTAACTAAGTCAATTCTAGTTCGAACACCAAGCAAGGAGAAAATTGAGCTTGGTGAAAAACGTGTTTGGTCTGTGTTTTAATTCTATTACAGCACAGTCTGATTCAAGACCACAGCTGGAGACGTTTTCATCCTGTTTACCACTTTTCATGCTCGTAATGAATCCTAATGACCAGAAAACTGACTGTATTTGCTTTTCATCAAGCTCTTTTAAATTACTGATAATTGGGTAATTAACAGGGGTGGAAGTAACTCATTACAAATACTCAAGTTACTGTAAGTAAGTAGTTTTTTGTGGTTCTTGTACTTTTATGAGTAGATTTTCAAATCTGTATTTAAGTATGCATTACACTATGTCATCTGCTTAGTTACTTTGAAAATCAGTTGAGCACTGAGTACAATTTGAATCAATTTCTGAAACTTTCATCTGCATTTTTGCAGCCAATAAGATGATCTGATCACAAACAAGGCAATGAAAACCAGGACGTATGAACAGAAAACAAGACAAAATGCTGCAGCAGCACAGGCTTGGAGTGAGGATGTTAATGATTAATCATTAATCAATTAATTGTTGTTAAGAACTTAACCAGTTAAAATGTATTAATCCATATTTAATCAATAGTCGTGGCTGTAATTGCACCTCGTTTGACATAGTTTTTTTCTGGCAGAGCCATATGTTGAATGAGGAAACTTAAACTTTAAATTAGAGATAAAAATGACAATAAAAACCCAGAAAATAATTGAAAATGAGAAAAAACAGCATGAGTTTTGTATCCTATAAAGATGAATCAATTGTTAGCATTTACAACTATCAGTTAAGGAAAAGACACAAAATTTGCAAACCCCTGTTCATAATACATTAAAGATCAAAGCATAAAAAGTTTTAATACACTGCAATGTTACTTTCACTGTCTCTATCTTTAATCATTATCATGTGCAGTTATATTCATAATCAAGTGGTATTTTACACTCATTATCTGGTGCAATGTAACTTTTTACTGCCTTTACTGCCATCTTATCTTATCTTATCTTATCTTATCTTATCTTATCTTATCTTATCAATAAATCAAGAAGAATTAGTCATCAGAGTTGATGTGATGTTGGCAGTTCCATGTTATTTTCATTTTCCTGTTCCACCTTGCACGCAGGTTGTTGCAGGTCTTCTTCTCCAGCCCTCTGTGACGTGTCTCAGCTGGTCGACATTCCAGCTCCGGTCGAGCTGTCAGAACTTAATGCTTTAAAGTCACGACTTTAACGACCGCAAATGGCCCTAATGGTGCCGTGCGCTTAGCTGCGCTGCGGTGTTGAGTCTGCGTGAGTCACACGATCAGTGTTGTGTAACCAGAGGGAAGTGAGTCACCTGAGCAGGTATGGAGGCAGCCTGCAGGTTTAAAGGACCATTCCAGCATGATTCATGGCTCCTTCACGCCCATTCGCTTCCAAACTGCTTAGGGAACTGCTGCGGTGTGTGTGGATGATTTACACTTTGTTTTAGTGCTGAAAACATCCACAGTTTGTGTATTTTTTTTAATCAGGTTAACAGACTCTTATTTTGTGTTTTTGAAAGTTTTCTACCATGTGATCTCACGCCTCGTTTTCTCAATAAAGTTGGGAAAAAAGTGTCGTCTGAACTCACACTGCTCACAAAACTCAAATTAAACTCTGTTACATTATATAACTCTTTAATTAACATGAATTGTGTTTGAGTGTAGCTTTTCCAACACCACTTATGATTTTTCTCAAGCATTTCCTGTTTTCCTGTCAGCAAGAAACCGCTGAAATAACAGCAACACTCACTTATGCAGGAAATGTCAGACAATCAATCAGTGTGGTTCATATCAGGCTGCAAGTTATATTTTTCTTTTAGCTTTCATGTTGGCCCCCCCAGGGCCCTCAGCCTGACTCACTGCAGGAGCATTGTGCCGCTGTTGTTCGGCAGCAGGAGCTGACAGCGCTGACTTCTTGTTTGTTGTGGCTCTTGTGTTGCAGCTGGAGATGTTCTGCGAGGTGATGACGATGCAGCAGGCCGGATACGTGATGCTGATGGACTACCTGCAGAACAACTACAGGGAGCAGCAGGAGCAGTTCATGGGGCAGGTGTTCTCCTCCTACACCGGCACCGAGGAGGTCCTAACACCAGGTATGTATTTCCAAAATCTGACACCCTGTATGAGTGTTATTTACATCACAGTCTACACAACCTGTGAGGCTGAAATGTTCATCACACACCAGAAAACATAACTGTGGATGGATTAAAAATGCTACTTTAGGCTCAAGCTAACATTAGCAGTATTATTTGATTGCGTTGGGTGTAATGGTGATTATTGTAACTGTATGAGATACTGAATGTTGTGTGAGCTAACAGAGATCTGGATTGTACATGTACACATGGCTACAGCTGCTGACATTCAGCATGTAGAGCTGAGCTCGTCATAACGGGCGTCATCACAGTTATTCTTCTCCAGATTTACAGTATGATGCTGCAGTGATGCAGCTGGCAGCACAGACTGTTTTGAATATTTTGCCTGTTGGTGCATTCAGGGTCACTCCAACATTCACAACACTGAGCGTTAGCGTTCACCTAACAGTAAGTTTAATAAGAAAATAATAGACAAAGTATAATTTAAAAAGTATTGGCGGTCAAGTTGCATCATGGGTAATAGAGGCACCAGGCTTTGACGAAAAAGAAGAATGTGCGGAGTCAAAAAGACGATATTTGTGGTTCTGCTGCATCGATTTTGATCCTTCTTTTTAACTTTCTATCTCGAGTCCAACATCGTCACAGATATGCAATGATAAATGGATGGAATACTCTTTTGAATCATCCAAGATCTAAAAATGCATTATTATATTATTAAAATCTTAACTTGCATTAAAGAAAATCTCATATATCGCTGTTTTTAATTGAATCAGTCTGCTGTACATACATTCCATTGCATTAAATTGTTAAAACATATAAATTCATAAACCTTGGTTAAAAAACTTTTATTCAGATGATTAGTACTAGTCTCATGAATATTTAGAGTGTCTCCTGTAGGGCATCACACATTAATATTCTTCATTATCACAACACTCCCACTGCTGGTTCCAGACCTCAGTGTGACCCCACGTATGAAGAATCCCAGGTTAATCTAATTAAATCAGGTCTAAATGGATCAGAGACAAGTGGATCACAAGTGATGGGAAAAAAATGACAGAGGGACAAGAATAGAACTCCAGTGACCCAAATAAAATCTCAGTGACTGCAGGAGGAGGTCAACTTGGTGAACCATCGATCTCCACGCCGCTCGGTGGCTGTATTCAATAATTAGTAATGAAGTGGTATCGATCAGTGGTTTTTGGGAGGGCTTGTTCGGACTTTAGAGACTGAGGCATTTTTAAATTTCTACCATGTACTTTTATTTATTTTAAAGTTTATTTTTAGTCAGTTTTTACCCAGATACAACAACAACAACAAGGCAATTCAAAGTACTTTACAAAAAACAGAAAAAGCATCAAAAGCAGCAAGGAAAAAAAATGTTAAAGGAACAAAAAACAACATACAAAAGACATGTCAGCACAATTAAATGAGTTAAATAGGAAATAAAAATAAGATAAAACAAGAAAATTAAAGTTTCCAACTCATTTGGGCCAGTTGAAAACTGGAGCGTTTCACCCCCAGGTTTGGTTCATTTGGGCACATGTGAACACAGCAATAGCACTCAGATGTGGGGGAAAACATGCAGGCTGTGATCATCAAACTGTCGGCAGTTTGTTTGCAGTCAGAATGTAATCCATCCCAACGTCAAAAAACAACTGGCTCGTGCATTGCTTGATTATTAAGGATAATTGAGTTTGGGGGCAGACGTTCAGCTCAGTGGGTAGAGCGTCTGACCCATGTATGGAGGCTGTTAGTCCTCTGCAGCGGCCGCTGGTTCGACTCCCGCCTTCGGCCCTTTGCTGCGTGTCATCCCCTCCTCTCTGCCCCCTTTCCTGTCTCCACTTCAGCTGTACTATCGAATAAAGGCAAAAATGGCCAAAAAAAATAAATAAATAACTTAAAAGGATAATTGAGTTTACCTGATGGGAATAGTTTAGCAACTGTGTGGTGGTATGTGCAGATCAGAGACCATCTGACAGCAAAGTCTCATCTAATAAGATGCAGCACGACGTTGTTTTGTAGTCTCAATCTAGATGCTCTCTGGAAGTGGATAATTTGCTCATTTAAAAGGGTAATTCACCATTTTTCATGTGGATGTTCAGTGTTGATGCTAAATGTAGTAAATTGAATAAATTTGTCAGTTTATCGCTTCAGTCGACATCAACTATCAACACTGACTGGACATTCACATGAAAAGTAGTGAATTTTCCCTTTAATTAACACAGTTATATTAACCACGTAAACACAATGAGAATAGTTAGTAAGACACACTACCGGTGCTCCATAATTAAGCAGAAACAAAAGAAAGAGGAGCAGGCGTTTTGAGGCACACTTTCACAGTAATATTTCTGGCCAGTGAAAGAAAAGCTTCCTCGTGCACGGCCTTTGTTTACAACTTCTGGACCTCTTGAATGTTGCTGAATGAACACAAACAAGCCAGAGGTCAAATTCGACAACTGAATTGAATTAGTGCCTGAATCAGAGCAAATCTAACAAGCAGCAGGCCTGAAAACGCCCTCAGTTACACATTTAGAGACTTTGTTGTAGACAATGTGGAAAATACTCTTTGGCTTCAACCCTCACTTGATCTTATGGTGATGTTACTGATTAGAACTGTTTGATAGATACCACAGTGTTATAAACTTTGTGTAAAACAAGTGAATAAATGCTCCTCTGAGGTTCATACCTGTGTTCTTCTGGCTCACTCTGCCCTCTTGTGGTTGAATCTGGACGCCCACACATGTCAGCCTCCTCCTCCTCCTCCTCCTCCTCCAGATCTGATCACAGTCTTTGTCTGTTTCCTGTGTGGGGAGCATACATCTCTGACATATGCATGAAAAACTGATTTAGACATGTGTGTTTGCCACAGATTTTGTTGCCTTTGCAGCAGCTCTGACACTGAATGTGACATTCTCACTTTGATCCCTCAGAGAGGATAAACGTCAGAGGTTAAAGTCAGTGAGAGCGGTGAGAGGTTTAGCTTCAGCTCAGATCCCAGCAGAGGATGAAATGTGCCAGTGTTTGGGTGAATGGAGCCTCCTCCTGTCTATTGTCATCGATCCACAACCTCTTTTAATCTGTTAATCCACAGAGAATCTGTCATCTGCATTATCTCTGCTCCTCTAATCTCAACTCTGACCCAGAATCAGAGACGAGTCATAAAAACACAGCAACGAACAACTCCAAGAGCCCCCATCAACCCTACTTTTTCTGTTATTTATGGTTTGTAAATCAATATTTATTTTAATTTCTGTATTTGGATTTCTGTTAACTGCTGCAAAGTAGCTGCCAGTCTTCCTTGGGTTCACATAACATAAACACACACAAAAAAACATTTTTTCTGCCAATCAAGCCAGGATTTGGCAGAAAAAATGAGAATTTGGAACCCCCAACCCCCTTTTTTTTAAATGAATTCTCATCTCTCTTCTTTTTTCAGTGTGCAGTTCAGAGCCGGAGAACATCCAGGCGGCGCCACACAACCTCAGCAGCCTGCTGGTGACATGGGAGCGACCTCGGGCGGTGTACGACGCCAGCATCGAGAAATACTCTGTCACCTACCAACTGGCCAATGTAGAAAACTCCGCCCCCTCTGTGTACCTGACCGATGGAGACCAGGATGTGGTGAGAGAGTCCACGAGTTCTTAATATCAAAAAAGACTCCCTGTAGGAAGTCTGTAATGCATTTTCCGTCCAAAGCCACCAGTCTATTGTTGGTAAAAACAACAAGATCATACAAGAACTATATAAGTGTAGTCAAGGTTTATGGGGACCTTTGACCTGACTTTAGACCTACATATGAGGACACTGATACCTAAGGGGGGCATGAAATCATAAACAACTTATTTACATGTAGAGCAATGTATACTTGAGTAAATATGAAATTATACGTATGCATGAGTAAAAATGAATTTTAAATATACTTGAAGAAAAAAAAAACATTTCACACTACCGCCTCTTTGAGGGCAGTTTTTTAACAGTCCCTGCTCCAAACTCCAGGAGAATCAGAATCATAAATACTTTATTGATCTCCGAGGGGAAATTGTTCACGTTACAGGTGCTCCTTACAAAAACAGAAGAGATATATCATATAGTGCAATTAAAATTTCAAGTTTATGTTCATGAAAATTAACTGTCCAGAAGGAAATGAACGTAAAACTGATGGCATACCCGTCAACCGTGACATAAAGTATGTTCATCATCATGGTTCTTCTCCCTCCACCAGGGGGCGATCCTTGATGACCTGCTAGCCAACACCAGCTACGTGGTCCAGGTGGTGGCGGTCTGCACCAACGGTCTGTACGGACGTATGAGCGACCTGCTGACGGTCGTCATGCCCATCGATGACCCCGGTAAGAGCGACCGTGCCCGAGACTGAACGTAGAGTTCGTCAGATGAACCGTACAGATATTTCTCATTCTGCTGCAGGTTTTCTCTTTTTTTAAAAGATTAAAGTTGAACTAGTTCTCTGGTTTCTTAGAGCGGAGCTGCAAGACATTTAAGAAAAAAAAAGGAAGACTAAATATATGGAAGCCCATTCTTGGCAAGACAAAGATTAAATATTAGTAATGACAAAAATAAAATTAAGCCAAAAGTTAGATTTATTAGGCATACATTGTAAGATACTGTGTCAAATGTATAAGAAAGCAAACTTGTGATTTTTTAAAGTTAAACTTATTGGTCAAAATGTTGACAGTTGAAATTACAGAATAGTACAAGGGCCAGGCATGAGGAAAAATAAATATTATTTTGTATTAGTGCCAGGAATTTAAAAAATATATATCAGAGGAGTAAGATTTTTTCCCCTTTTCCCATTTTCCTCTTCTATTTTTATTTTATTTTTTAAGAAAACATTTTGACTTTTTAATCCTTGAAGGGATATTTCAACTTTATTCTTGACATTCCAAATTAATTCTCAAAATTAAAGAATTTGTTTGTTTGTTTTCTCAAAAAATGTACTTCCTCTGATTTATTTTTTTCTCATGCCTGGGACTAATACTGAAAGTTCCACTTATCTGAACATTTTGACTTTATTCTTAAATTGCAAAATAATTTCTTTTTCCTCCTCATTCTTTTTTCTTTATGCCTGGCCTGGTCCATATTATGTTGACTTTCTTTGTCATAATTTTAAAATCTCAGTATTCTATGTTTTATTTAGTCACATTTAAATTGTTTCGGTTTGTAATGTTAGTCCAAATTTCGATTTATAATTTCGTAATTGTAATTTAAAACGGCAAATAGTTGACTTAGTCTCATGATTTTAAGTCAGTATTTCCACTCATTTCACTCTCTTTTTTTTCTTTTCCTGTCAGAGATGGGCTTCCGTATTTATCAGTAATGCCAAATAACAAAAGCATTTAACTTAACACCTTGACTGACAATCTTTATGTTGTCAGTCGGAAAGTAAAGGAAGAGTCTGACAGCAGATGACAGGTTCATCTCTGGGCATCCATCAGATAAGACCAGGGCTGGTTTAGCTTAGCTTAGCACAAAGACTGGAAGCAGAGGGAAACTGCTAGCCTAGCTACAATCAAAAGTGAAAAACAGACCATGGGGGAATTCTTGTATGAGTTAGTGTTAGCGTTTCCATCATCCACTCATCACCCATCTGAATCCTGAATGAGATGACAGACTTTTTTTCTTCTTCCTCTTCATCTCACTCCTCACCCTCCCTACCCTTCACTCTGGGGTATATATTCTGTGTTATTTGTGAGGCTTAATCACACACACGTGCAGTTCTGTTGTTTGACTCGTCCTTTTCTGTGTTTAACTGTTTCACAAGTTTCTCTGTGTACTCTTCAGATCTGCCTTCTCTCTATATTTCTATATTTCTAAGACGAGAGAACATGCTTGGTGTGGGGTCAAGGGGTCATTTCTTGTGTCCCTTTGTGTCACATGGGAAGAAAAAGTCGCCATCTTTGTTTTGTTTTCATAATGTGGCGTCCGTTCCTTCTGCCTGTCACAGTAAGAGAAATGTTTGCATGTGTGCAGCAGCATTTTGTGTAACATGAAATGGAATGATAATCATAGTAACTTTGTATTATAACTGAACTTTATATTAAATAAACTAATATGTCTTATTTCAAAAAAAAAAATTTCCTGCATCCTATTTCAGTGTCAGCTTGCATGAATGGGTGATATTCTGCACCGTCTTCTAGGTTTACTTGACTGATTTGTTTGTGCTGTTGTCTGTATCAAGTTCATTAAGCATAACATTATAGTCCCATCTCAGCTGCACCTAAAATCTGTGCAGCTGTTGCCATATATCCCACAAAAGTCCCGTTTTATAATAACAAATACAAGATTATCAAGAAAGCTTATAAATTAATCTTAGTGCTACAACATCATGGCTATCTTAACATTCATAGCTAGCTGGATCTACAGCCAATTAAACTGTTAGTTGATCAACAGAAAATTAAATCTATGATAATGTTGACTGAAAAATTAATAAACATAAAATCATTCTTCACACCTGTCAGTTAAATTACAATGAATGTGTACTTTTTTCTTTACAGTATGAGGTTATTGCAGTTATTTTTTAAAACTAAGATAAAACTTTAACAACTTTAATAATAACTAAGATTCAGGAAATTATGCATTCCTTTTGTTATTATGTTATGAAGTGATTATGTGACTTTTGCACCAATCAGATCAATCTAGGAACACAAATAACTAACTTTTTTTTAAAAATTACAATAAATCATTTAATCTATAAAATCAATCAAAAGTAAGTCACATTTCCATCCCATTTATCAGTTTCGTTTTTTTCTTTTTTTTTTTTGAGGATTTCTACCTCGTTTCAAATTATTAAATTAAAAATCAATAGTACAATAATTATATGAAATAAAGGAAAGCATGCAGTTTTTTATGCAGTTTTGAACCTCTAACTTTTTGGACAGTGTAAATGTTGAGCATTTTTATTTGAGAATTGACGAAAACATTTAAATATAAAAGGTATAATCAATTCACTTTCTGTTGATTGACTAATCAATTAATGACTTTATAATTTGGACACTAAATCAAGTGTTTTTTCATCATTTTAAATTCACGATCATCATTAAACATGATTTCCATTTGGTAAATTAATGTTCAGTTTTGAGCCACTTACACCCTTTTGTACAGCAGCATATTGGTGCCACACCAGGAAAAGAAAAACAAATCAGTGTCACATTATAACATGAAAAGTTATTTTCATGTTATTATGACATTCAAACTTGTAACTAAATATACTTTTTTATCTTGTTATAATGTGAAATGTTTCATGTTGTAAGGTGGTTGTAAGGTTAATGTCATTACGTGAAACTTGTTCTTTATAATATCACGTTATAACAATTTATCACATTATAACATTAAATGTTTTGTTGTAACATGATCGATAGTATACTGTTTTAACAAGAGAGTTTTTTAAAAATCTGTTATAACATGAAAATAGGCTGTTATAATGTGAAAAACATCTTGTTATAACAAACTTTTCACGTTATAACGTGATACTGATCCATTTTTCTTTTTCTGGAATGGCAGCGATATGCTTCTGTACTTTTGTACCAAACCCTGAGTGATCTCCCTCAAACCCAATTCATTAAACTTGTAAAAATTCACCTCATGCTTCACAAACCAGTTTGATCTGGTCTCCATGATGTATGACTTAGCCTCAGACAGGTAAGAGCCACACCACCACCTGCCCCCCTGACATGCCCGCTGTGTGCTGTGCGTCTGAGCTCGGTCAACATTATGTGGCATTTGCAAGTAACTCTTTTTGTGAGTTTGTTTTATCCCTCTTAGGTGACAGACGGGTGGAGTTTGAACACCAAAAAAGTTTAGACAATCAGAGGAAAGTAGCTGAGAGTTGTCAGTTCAAATTCCTTTTTCTTGGCTCGTCTTCTGGTTTTACAAGAAGGATGAAACAGAAAAATGATTAATTGCAAATGCTTTTTGTTTAAGGTTTTCTCTGTTTGCTTGTGTCTTTGGGGGAATCCATGCATGAAAGTCCAAATGTGTCTGATATGTTGCATGCAAGTGTTTGTCACCTTTTGGTATTGTGTTAATCATAACGACAACATACTGCTTGAGGTGGTGTGCACAACCTTTCCCTCTTTTCCATTGTCTTTCACACATTTACATCCTCCAAGAGCAACACATTCAGATTTCACTATCAGTGTTTTTAGCTTTAATGTAACAAAACTGGAGAGTTTACCCTTTGATTTTTCTGAAACATCCAGAAACTCAGCGTCCCATGGTTTCTTTTCCTATCCATGATGTTCTCAACACTGTGTTTTCAAAATGTTTTACCCTTTGTCACATGTCTCTGCTTTTGGGCACTGGTATTTGTACATTTTTGACCTCAAGAAATTAACACCAACATAAATACAATTCAGAGAAATTTAAAGGTCAAAGTAGCCAAGAGTTATACTGCATATTCCACAGGTTTGACATTTTGTAAGAGTTACTTTAGCTCTTGTTCTTATTTTGTGTGACTAATGATGCAACCTGTGCCTTTTTTCAGAAAATGCACTGGATCCAGATTCAGATGAATTTAACAATGAGGTAAGAAAACCTTTCATCTGTTCTTTAAACATGCAGTGTGTCAGATATGGCCAGAATATTCGTTCAAAACATTTAAAAAATGAACATTATCAGCACAACGTGAAGAAATAACTGTTTTGATGTTATGTGAAAGATGCCCATGTATTGTGAAGTTCTGCCAACCAGCTATCCCCGGCCTGTCCTTCCCACCCAGTATTGCCCAGTATTAAATAGTGAATGGAGCTTCCAGGTCTGAAAAGTGAAGTCATGCAGGAGTAAGCAGCTGCATTCTGTCTAATGGCCAGCAGTGGGCGACTCCTCTGGCTGCAAAAAGAAGTCTATTTGTATGTAAAATGACCCTACCTACCTTCCCAATGAGCTTATTATCTCAGTCGCTAGTTTTAGGTCTTCTTCTATTCAGCAAGCTTTTCATTTAGTAAATTATGGTCCTATTTAGAGTAAAATAGACAATAAAGGAGGGTATTTGTGTAGCAGGGCTACCATGTCATTGACAGGTCAGCTCAGTGAGTCCATTGTGTGTAGCACACAGGGCTCAAGAAACTCAGATCAAACTGTCAAACTAGACAGTGCAGATCAAATGTGGATCAATATTCTGCTACTGCTATTGCCTTTTTCTTGCCTAAAAGAATTTCAGAAATATATTTTAGACACTGTTTTTAGTTGTCATATGAGAAGCCAAGCCAAAACCAAGCCCTGACCAAGTCACATCACTTCACCCACCAGCTCCACAGTCTGAGTCGACTTAAGTCTTTAATACAGTCGTCCATAAACCAGTGGGTGACATTATGGTTGGTTCACACTTGGTAATGCCACCTCATGCCTAAAGAGGCAACAGTCTGATCCCCTTGTAGCTTCAGTCGCAAAATGTACGCAAGATTCATTCAAGATTCTTAAAATCAAGGGTGCTATCTAGTGAACCAGCTTGGGATTCCACCAGTTTTAACTGGTCCTTAAGTACAACTACCATTGTAATTAAGGATCATCATCGACACTGGGCATTGCACAATGCACAACAACCAGTAGAGTGGTTCGCAAGGAAAGCCTGCTTTTTTGGGGGAGTTACAGTTGGGAGCCACCTTTTTGGGTTCTGAACAAATTTAGAACTGTTCAAAATTAGGTGTGTGAACTGAAGCAGGGGTGGTTCCAGGTTGTTAGAAAAGGCTTGTGAGAGGCTGTATACCTGGTTCCATTACCCATGGTGTAAACACCAACACTCCCCCAGTGTACCAAGCTACAGATCTGGCCAGATTCAAGTCAGCTAAGGGCCATTAGGTGCATGACTAACTGAGCTAACGGAAGCTAGTAGCTAAAGCAAAAAATAGTTACAGCAAAGAGTATAATGACCAGCAGAGGTTATGCTGCCCTCCATGTGTTTGGAAAAACCTTTGATAGATAGCCATGTCCTCCACATTGCTCCCTTAAACACTTGCATGTCATTGCTTAGTTACAACGATTGTTACTTATTGCTGTCAACCTTTCTATTACCAACAGGACAACTATGAACCCAATCTGTCTTTGGAGGAACCAGTCCAAACTGAAGATTATGATATGGCCTGGATTCCTACAAAAAGGACCACAACTTCTGGATCACCTCTTTTACCTCTACCTGGCATCAGAAGCACGACAGCAGAATTTGGTCGGAGGGAAACCACCACTGATCAGGTTCCCTGGGTCAGATCCACTCAGTATGGTCAAGTCCTGAGCCATTCTGAAGAGACAGCAGTCCGCAGTACCTCCACACAGCCACCGGAGGTCACCCTGTCACCGGAAACCAGAGGAAGTGCTGACTTCAGTGGCAATGCTCCCCTCTACTCTACAACAACCAAAGCAGTCTTCACTTCCACTTCCACTACTCCTTCATACTCCAGGTCAAAGACGGATAGTGTCCTTGGAGGCATCAGTCCAAAAGACTCCTCTGAGAAAACAAAAGGTGGTGTTAGTACCACTAGTCCCACATTTACCAGTGCAAAGACAAAAGGTGGCATTAGTACCACTACTCCTACATTAACCCGTGCAAAGGCAAAAGGTGGTAAAAGTATTTTGTCATACAGCTCCACCACGACCACAGTGAGGTCTCGCACCAGTGACATGAGCAGCACAACAACATCATCACCCTTCATCCAGGCCAAGACAGACCAAGGCCTGGCACGTCCAAGAAACGAAGAAATCACCACTGATGGAGGTGTGTCCATTGGCCCCGGTCTTCCAGAGACCCAGGCTGAAAGTTCAACCTCTCAACCTTCCGTCTCAACTGAAGCTGTTCCACGTAGGCCCACAAGTCCCAGCATGCCCCATATTTCATCCACCATGACCTCTATCCGGTTGAGTGGCGTTCTCTTGCAGACCACACAGCCGCTGTCCAATGGTGAGCGCCCTTCTGTCCTCCCTTCCTCCTCCTCCTTCTCCTCCTTCGCCTCCTCCCCTCTGTGTGACACTGCGGACCCCGGCGCCGCCCCCTCCACCTGCCTGCATGACCTTCCCTCCTCGTCTTGGCCTGTTTTGTCTGCCTCTGCATCGGACTCCCAGCATGCCGCTACCGCCCCTGCTGTCTAGCAAAGACCCAGCTTCTCCTTCAACCCCCACGCTCTCTGCCTCCCACCCTGCCTTACCTCCCTTACCCCTCACACCCCCTGTCTGGTTGGGAGACTAACCCTGTCTCCCCCGGTGTTGGGTTTGATGATAATGATAGCGATGGTGATTTGTTATCTGGGTCTTCGTCGGTTTCTTCAGGTGACCCCTCAGTATTTAGAGAAACCCCTCCTCTCCAAACGGTGCCAGATCAATCTGGTACAACCGTCGCCCCTGAGCTGTCTGAATCCTCCTGGGATCCATCACTCTCAACAGTCTCTCTGTCTCTCAGCCCCACCCTCCAGCCTTCAGTCCTCCTCTCTAGTGACTTCACCCTTTCTGGCACGACTCCGGGCTTATCCCGGCCTTTCTCAGTCGGGTTTGAGGACTCAAAGTATGCCACGGGCAGCACATTAGAGTCTTTTCTCCCTGAGGTCAGCGGTGATGGGTTTCCGTTAGCTAGTGACGTGGACCCCATGTGCGGCTGTTCCCTGGAGCCATCAGTGTCCTCGTCTTGGTTGCATGCCTCTCCTCATGTACCCCTGCCGTCCTCAGCCTGGGACTCTGCTAGCTTAGAGCTTTACTCTAGCGTTGGTTTCCCTTCGGCCTCTGGTGTTGGTATAGACAATCCTCTACACTCTCTGTCTGTGGCGAGTTCCGATGGTCTGTTCTTAGACCAACCTCTGCTGTCCCATAGCGCCGTTTCTCCCTCATCATCCTCTTCACACTCCCACCTTCTCCAAGTCACCTATAGTGACCTGCCCATTTCTGTTGCAGCCACAGCGTCTGACGTCAGGGATTCCTGGTTCTTGGCATCAGACGGGAACTCTGCCCTACAAACCTCTGCCCTCCCTTCCTCACCCTCAGCCTCCCTCTTCACCCCCACCCCAGAAGGTCAGATGTTAGATACTAGCAGCAGTGCCTCGGGCTCGGCCCTTTTCCCTGATTCCCAAGAGGGCGTAGATCAGGAGTGGGACAGGGTTCAAACCTCAGCCTCTGGAGAGAGCGTGTTCCCTTATTCAACCAAAGTCACTAGCACCATTCCCCCGTCCACAACCTCTGAGTCTGGCCAAACTCCTGATGATTTGGACGAACGCTCCTCAGCGTTTTATTTTGAAAGCGAGAGTGGTAGCGCCATTACCTCAGAGGTAGGAGATACAGCAACGCCAACCATTCCTGCGGTAACCTCAGCTTCACCCTGGTCGCTGGGCGGGGAGGAGGAGAGCGGCTCAGGGCAGGGTGAAAGCCTGTACGACAACGAGACGTCCTCTGACTTCAGTATCTCCGAGCGCACTGAAAGAGAGTCGGAGGAAGAGGAGCCAGTCGCAGGTAAAAAAGCCGTCGGTGTAGGCAACAAAACTGCATTACAGCTGCAAAATGCCAAGGGATCAGGAAGAGGTTCTGGACATCAAACAGATGACTAATCCACCATCTATCAGCAACAAAACTACATTTCATTTTTTTCATTTTTATCTGGGAAACCAAAAGTGAGGAAATTCATGCATGCAAGGTAGAACTTCACCCGTCACAGTCACCAAACAGGATCCAGTAACTTCTGTGAACGTACCATCACTACCTTCATCATCATTGTACCAGTCATCCATCCATATTCTGTTTAGGGCTGTGAAGGGGTGCAACCTAACCCAGCATGCATCTGGAGGGCCGAGGCATTCGATAGTTACGACAGGCCCTAGTGAATGCTATTGTGGTGGGCCTTAGTACATGCGAGTTACTAGGTAAGAATTGGGGACATAATGCATGTCCTTAACTGTCAACCTAACCCTACCCATGACAACTAAATGCCTAACTCTAATCCTAGGCTAAACCTACTTCTAACCGTAACCCTAAAACCATGTCTTAACCCTGAAAAACCCCTTTCAGCATTTTGGACCCCTCAAAGCTGTCCTACCCCACAATCATAGGCACCATCTACTGGGGCAAAGCAGGAAAAGCACATTTGTAAAATTGCCATAGACTAATAAATTCCATTGGCGTTTGAAAAGACCACAAATAAAGTCATAGTCATATTTTTAAAAGCTTGATTCAGGAAACATTATCTCAGTGCATTTGAAGTTGCCGGTGTGCAGACTGATTGATTGACTGATTTTTTTCATAATAGGTATTTAGTCAGAGGAGCAATTAAGTCAGCTTCTCCTAATAACAAATAAGCAGCATGCTTTTTATTTCTTGGCTGGTGCATCAGTAAATGTTGAAATAATTTTAAGTCAACATGTTGGCCTCCGTGGCCAAATATCTGAAATCTTTAAAGCTCTCTGTTGTTTTAAAGTATGTCCAAAATCCTCAGTTGCAGTTTGAGAAATTCAGTTTACAGTTCAGTATCAAACACAGTAAAATATTACCTGTCGTAGCCACCAGAGGGCAGCAGAGCTTCATGAAGCTCATCACCACCCGTACTGTCTCTGACTGCACATCACTGCACCCTCTCACAAAGCACTTAAAATCCTCAGTAAATGAAGCTTTCAATAATATCTTTATTAAAGTACAGAGTACAGTATTACAGTGTCTCATGATCTGAATAAAACTCATATCCTGGCAGATCTACAGGTGAATATGGTTAACAAACAACTAAAAAATGTAACTATAATAATAGATATTACTGTGAGAACTTTTGTTTTCCAAGTTTTCTGAAATTTTATGTTTATATATGCAAACGAGCAAATGATGAAATTAAATATGTCTTACTGTCATTTGCATTTCCAGAAGAAAAATCTGAATATTTGATGAAGTCAGGTTCAAAATTCTTTTTTTGAGTATATCTTTCTATCACTTCCTAAATCAGAAAACACTGTCAACAGTGGCCATAAAAGAGCAATTTCTGCCATGTTTTTTGGAATTAAATGTTTGTATGTAATTGCTACTGAAGTGCAGATTTCTGGCTCAGAAAAAACATTCAGATGTGCACTGTAAAGTTCCATACAATTTTAGATAAACAACAACAAAAAAACACTATTCAGTACAAGTGAATAAGGTAAAAACAAACAAAAACAAAAACTAAGAGACATCACAATGAAACTTCCCTAGGACTAAGACTCAGACCAAGTTTAAATATGCAAATAAGACAGAGTCTAATTAAATGTGAGAGCAGAAATCAGAACAGAAATCTAAACACCTAAATGTGCACTGAGGGTCTTTTCTTTCTGCAAAACAGCCCACAGTCCTTAAATCGACCAGTGCATGAAAAACATAATGTTTTGACCCGTAGTGTTTTTAGAACATATTTTTTATTAATTTATTTTAACCTCTTGATTTTCCAGGGACTCATGAATGCCGTGCTGCTTTTAGTTCTGGTTGTCAAAGTGTCTTTAAAAGCACAATAAGCAGAATTTTTTTTTTTTTTAAATGGTCAACTGCTTTACAGCATTACAGAGACCGGACCTTCACAAATTGAGAATAAAGCCAGTGAGGCATTCATTGTGATAGTGATGATCCATCTGCATCAAGAGTCAAGTCTCTTAAAGTCTTAAATTCTTTATTTGAATCAACAGTGTCAGGATTAAGATGGCAAATTTCTAATATGTGTTTTTAGATGATATAACACCTCGAGCACTGAGACTAATCATGTCCTACCAACAGAACTTAAAAAATGATTAAGACCAACACTCTAGTTGCAATTTTTTTGTTTAAAATATTATTCTTTAAGGATTTATATACATTAAATATATGCAACTTTTGAAATGTTTTGGTTTGCTTTAATTTTTTTTATTTCTAAACTTGCAAAGTGTCAGAAAACTCCCTCGTCTCAGACAAGAATTCACAACTTGAAACAATTTAAAAATGTGTTAAAAGGCTCCAAATCTAAAACTAACAATATAACACAGGTATACAAATGTTACCTAAACTTTCAAATCAATTTTTTTAATGAAAATGTTGCACCTTTAAAGTCGTGTCCCAAATTTCTGTCAACTCCATCAGATTTGTACAAAAACATGATTTGATCAGGCATAAAAAGGGTCAGCTATATCCTAAGGACCCCTGTCTCGCCTCCTGGTTTAAAAAGAGGCGCGAACACTGCTTGAGCACTAGTAAACTTTATATTTTTTGACAAATTCATTAAATAATTTTGAAAGAAATATATATATTTACACACACACACACAACATTTTTTTAATTAATTAATTTATTTATTTATTTTCTTAGAAATGAAGTAAAACCAGTAGAGAAAATGGTCTAAAAACTTATTATTTGGGGCTAAAACAGGGGAAAACACTGATACAGTCCTTTAAAAATGTTCTCCTACCGTTCCCGGTGTACTTCCAGATCTGTGCCCCTGACACTGTGACAGCCAGACGTGCAATAACGGAACTCCATCTTCATCATTTAGTTCATCATTTAATGTGAAATCTTTTCCGTGTGAACTTCGAGGAGAGAAAGTTTTGTGTCCTTAATTCTCATCAGATCTTCTTTGAGTCACTTCTTTTTTTTTTTTTTTTTTAATCTTCAGTCTCTGCACCAAAATGAGAGAAACTTTTTCCATCTTCTGTTCGGGGGTCTTTTTTTCTTTTTCTTTGCCCATTATCATCGCCAGCGTGTCCGGGTTTTTTTTTTTTTGTTTTTTTTTTTTGAGAGAGGCAGACAAAGATGTGTCAGATGGATGATTGAATGAATGGGTTTTTCCTTGGAGTAGAAAGCTCCTCTGTGTGTGAACTAGTCGGCAGGGCTGACCCAGCCATTCACGGCTGAACTCAGTCGGTTTGTGCAGAAGAGGTAAGTTCTGTCAAACAGCCTCCCATTCAAGGTTAATCCATACTAGTGTTTTCCTCGCTGGTTATCAGACCATAAAGGGAGGATTCAGCAGCAGCTGCTCAGTGAGGTCAGGTTCAGCCGTCAGGTTTTCTTCTCCCTTTATTCAAAGTTACAATTATGCTGCTTGATTGACTCCAGTTTGATGAATGTGTTCTTGTTTGATCTGTGATGGACTTTAGATCACGAGCCTTTGTGTGCGTCTGTGTTTCTTTCAAGTGGTTTGGCAGGTAGTTTGAATGTGATGAGTTTAGTGTTTGTGCTGTAGGTGGGTGAATGTGAATTGTGGTACATGGTGTTTCAGTGCCAGGCTGTTAATCTTTTTTTTTTTTTCTTTCTTTCTTTCTGAAGTATTTTTTATTTTTTTATTTAAAGATCTGTGAATGTTGGAGTTTTCAGTTCTTGCAAACAGTTCAAGGAGGCCAAGCTGCTCCGGAGGCAGAAATGAGCTTTTCGGTTGAATTAAACCTGAGTCATCTGAGGTCGTCCTGAAGTTCTCAGAGCCCACGTTTTGGTTTTCGGTTCTATGTTGTTGGGACCAACGCAAAATTTTCTGTCACATGTCAAGAGGGGTGAGGGCCATACTTACCAACCTGGAGACCTCTGAAATCTTTCTTTCTTCTTAGACTTTGTTTCCTGCATTCTGGTGACTTTTAAAGAATGGAAATAACAAAATAATCTAATATTTTTTGTGCAAACTGATGCCTGCAGATAACTGACAATTATTAGGACCACAACATTGTACTTTTTTTTTTCTAAGGGTATCTTAATTTTGCTGGTTTTAGAAGAAATGTGCACTTTTCCTTTAAAATGTTACATTAAAAAAAGTTTGAAAATTTGCCTTAAATCAGGCAAAATAGGGACAATTGTCACCCCAGGAGGAAACCAGGAGAGGGCGATTAAAGATGTGAGTCTCCTGGGGAAATCAGGAGGGCTGGCAAGTAGGATGAGGACATGTTTGGACATTTTGAGCCAAAAAAACATGAGCAGGGTCAAGTATTATCAATGTGGCCTGATACTATAAATGTTTGTCATTTTCTCCAGGACCCTTTGGACGTAAAGTGTCCAAACTTCAGAATAAAACTTAAGAAACAAAAACTTGTGGGGGGAAGTTGGGTCACATTGTAGCTGCTTTCTTTTAAGAATAAAAATATATATGTAAGCCTAGAGAAATTAAAATAAAAATTTAAATAGAAAATAATAAGTATGTAAAAATATATGCATCATAATGAATGATGTAAATAATATGATATGATATACATAAAATCTGCTTTTTACTACAATATAGAAAAAAGAAAGAAATTGAAAAATAAAAAATACAAAAGAAAAAGAAATATACACAAATATGTGCATCATATTACAATCTATAACAACAGTGTGAATACTAATTCTGAGAAATGGGATCTTTTAAGTAATTACAAGAAAACTGAAAATAAGAAGTGTGTTGAAAATCTCTGCATCATGATTAATAAATTATTATATGACAATAATAAAATAACAAATACATCATAGATATCTGTAAAAATATGTTTTTACTGCAATATATAGCAACAATATATAGAAAAAAATAAAATTAAACAAAAACATCCCAAAATAACAAATACGAATTATAAGAAATATTTAAAATGTGCATCTATCTGTCATCTAATTCTGAGAAATGGGATCTATAAATGTGTTAAAATGCAATAAAACAGTGCATTTATTCATCAGAAACTCTTTACTTTTCTCTTCTGAGACTAACATTAATATGTAATGTTAAAGCAAAATATTACAAAACAATAAGATAACAAAATAAATAAAATATGTGTCTACTACAGTACTACTACTATAACTCCAATATATACAGTACCTGTTAAAAGGACACATCTTCTCCTTCAACGTTTTTCTTCATTTTTATTATTTTTATCCTTTGTAGATTAATACTGGAGACTTCAGAAAAATGAAATATGGAATTATGTAGAAAGACCATGAAAACAAGGCCAAATATGTTTTTATGTCTTAAATCTAAAGTTTAAAAGGCTCTCGCACACTGTCTTCTGCACTTGCAATCAAATATTGTTGTCGTTAAATCTTTGACTGAGTCCACAGTTTCCATCAGTAAAAATATCATTGTGCTCATGAGGTTATTAGCTGAGAAGTGTGAACACAGTGACGACAATGTCAGATGTCAAACCAAGACTTTTGATGTGTATTTAACACACTGTGAATTAATTGTGAAGCCCGATGAAAAAGACGAGCAGCACAAGAGAAGAAAACAGGTATTATGTGCTTAACACACTGCTGCTGAACTATTAAAAACTTCATTAATGCCAAGGTCAGTAATGGACAGAAAAAAAGTCATTTAAAACATTTATATTTTTATATTTAGTTTTTCCCTTTAAGTTGTCAGTTGTGCTACTATAATACAGAGATTCCCAACCAGGTGTATGTTTACAGTAGCTAAATTAAATTTACAAAAAATGATCATTTTGTTATAAATATATATTCCTATATTAGTTACAACACCTGAACAGTACAGAGATTTAATGTGTGAAAATTACTTAGCAAGCAGACTGAGATGCCTCAACAGCTCAAAGTAATGGATAAATGGGTTTGATAAACGCGAATCTTGAAAAGGAAAATGCTAGTTTGCTAAAAGGATTATACATGGTTTTTATAGCTCATGGTAATGGCTAAATGGTTGAACTAGTTAGCTCAAAGCAGGCTAATGGATAAAAGGCTAAAATAGTTAGCTTCAGGTATTAGATAAATGGCTATGTTGATGTTTAGAGTGTGAAAATTAATGAGCAAGCGGACTGAGATGTCTGAACAGTCAGCTGAACGTAATGTATAAATGTTGAAAATTGAATGAAAGTGAAAGTAGCTAAATGCAATGAATAAATGGTTCAAATAGCTAAAGGTAATGGTCAAAAAACGTCGCTAAATGTCGGATAAAGGGTCAAAGTAGTTCAAGAAAAAGAGAAAGTTAATGGGTAAATGTTTCAAATAATTATGTAAAAATTGAAAATAGCTTCAGGAAATGGTTGAAAAATGAGACTAATGGATAAGTTGAGGTAATGGCTAAATGAATAAAATGAACACACTTAGTTCATGTGACATGGCTGTAGAGGTACATCAGAGAAAACCTGTCTGGAGACACTGGTGGACCACGTGTCTTTGTCTCTGGTGACTGCGGTTTAATGACTTTCTATAACCAGAGCAGCTCGCCTCTGAGAAACACCGTAAACTTCCAGCATACAACAGGTGATGACTCTGACTTCTTCTCTCGCTCTGCAGTAGCTTTGATTTCTGTTTCTGTTCTTTCTCTTCAGAGGCCAGTAACAGCAGCCACGAGTCCAGAGTCGGTTCCATCAGGGACAAAGAGAGGAAGGCTGTGGTTCCTCTGGCCGTCATCTCCACCCTCACCGTCCTCGGCATGATTGTCCTATTGGTATCCTCATCTACTGGAGGTCAGTGCTGCTGGTGTTAAGTTAACTTACGACAGTCATATGTTAGGACTGTTTCTGTAAGCCTGATGTAGGTTTCAACCTTCTTCGAGAGTAGACTTTGTCACTCTTTAGACAACATCATTGGATATTTTTCTCTGGCATTTACTCTCAAAATGACAGGCCATCTCTGCATAAGTCAAGTTGGGAAAGATCCAGATCCAGTGCTGATAAAATATGGATCAAGATTATGTTGCTACATTTACTATTTCTTGCCTATAAGAAAGCAAAAGCTTCTCACCAGGCCAAACAGATGTGGGGACGACAGAAATGTCCGTCCCGGATAAACAAAGAAGCTCAGATAACAAGAGTGTGACCTCATTCTCTGCTCAGGATGCCCATGAAATCTGCACAACCTTGCAATTTTTTTTCCAGTTAATGAAACTTTTTTTCACAAATTTGACCAATCATCATCCTGCGGTTCCACCAATCACAGAAGTCCCTCGTGCAAACGTCATACACGTATGTTTCAGTGAACCGATTCAGTGTTTTTGTTTTGTTTTTTTAATTTGTCACAGGTACTGAAAAGAACACAAAGTTTGTCATTGCCATTTATCAATGTTCTGTAGGCTTATATGTTATATATTTCATCATTTTGTGCTTGTTTGAGTTTGAGCTCCCAGGTGCACTTCTTCATTTATAAATAAAGCAGATTTTGTTAGAATTTTTGTAATTTAAGCTTTTAGGTAACTCAAGACTCAGACAAAATGGTTCTATTCTCACCGGAACAAAATTTGCGACTTTTTCTTTTGCAATTTTTACATGCTTCTGCAACTTCTTTACAAATAAACACCTGACAAATTGCATGAAATCAGGCATTTTAGGCCCCAACAATCCCTCAAACAGCCCCTGAAATCCTGGAGGGACTGAAAAACATGTCCAGTATTTATCAAAACAGACACACACACACACACACACAGCCCCTCCACACTCCCGCCCTTCAACCTCATCATACAGTTTGTCAGATAATATGATGAGGGGCAGTGAAGTGGAGGTTTTAGCCAGAAGACTCTCATATTTGACTGAGAGTCTGAATCTCCTCGAACACGAGCTCAGCCCTGATCTGACTTCTTACATTGTACTGAGTGTTTTTATTTGTGTGTGTGTGTGTGTGTGTGTTTTGCTCACCAGCAGCCCCTCCACAAACAATAAACACCTCCTGTTTTGTGCCGTTGACGCGGCTGCCAGCGGGCTGAATGCTGCCTTTCAGCCGCCGCCGCCGCTCGTTTTTGACGGCAGTGGCTTTGATTCCTCTCAGCTGACCTTGACAGATGCTTTATTGAGACGTAAGACATACTGGATTTGGAGCAAATGTGACCTCTGTGAGACGTCTCCTGACGAAATGAATCTCCTCGATCTGGTCAGGATTGTGGTAACAGCAGGCTAATTCTACATCTGCATTTATGACAAAGGATGACAGAGTAGAGCAGGCGGGTCATCTCGACGAACAGAGCATGATAACTTTCTGTTTACATTTTAGAAAATCTATTCTTTTTACAAAATATAGTTCCACACAGTTAATTCACAAATTAATGCTTTAAAAACTCTACATTCTCCAAATGTGAACTAATATGAAGTGAAGTGCAGATCAGGATATTTCGAGCAGTCGTGTTGAAAACAAAGGAGACTGCTAGCGGCCGCTGGCATCACATGGCGCTAAACAGTAGTAGAGTAGAGTAGAAAATGTCGTCTCTTGTTGATCAGCAGAACATGCTCCATCTGGACAGATGATATTATAATAATGTTAGCTCGCTATATTGCACACCAACAGCTTCTGACATCAGTCCAGCTGAAATGGGCTGCAGTATAATTCTTATCGGCAATTGCTCATCGTCCCCTAAGAGTGCTTGTTTTTGCCACTGACAGGCTCAGATTATAATAATAAGACAATAATAAAATGACTTTTTTTGTAAACTGAGTCTCAATTTCAGAAATTGTTACTTAGACACAAAAACACGGGACAATAGGATCGAAGTTGAAAACTACCAAAGTTAACTTTAATAAAAATAGTGAATTTAATCTAAGACAAATAAGACCCAACCAAGTAAGCGCGAACATAATAATTATTAAATATGTCCACAGACATTAATCAGTGGAAAATCCTCCATTGCTTTGAGGATTACCCATAATACTTTGCTCTTACTCCTCAATGCAGGTACAAGTTTACAACAGCAGGTGGCATAGTTGTCCCATTTAGCAGAATTTTAAACTGAAGCTTTTCAACTATGTTACACAAACAAAAGTTCCTTTCAAAAAAAGTTTTTTTTTGTACCTATTCAGGGCTTAAACCCAAAAGTTTGTATTCTTTTGTGCTGAAAACAACTTTGTCAGAAAGAAAAAACACTGCTGCCCACTCAGACAGTGAAATAACCAACTTCAGAAATCCAATCAAGGACACGCTGTCAAACGCAGTGTAAACACTTTCAGTCAGATTTTTTTTTACAGACTGTATCTGCTGTGCCGGAGACTCAACATATTGTTCTTGTTTTGCCCTCTGCTTGTTGTTGTATCTCCAAGATTGAGCAGTGCTAAGCTGGTAATAATCTGAGGAGCAGGGGGATTAATCCTCAGTGAGGGATGTACCTTGGCTGCAGCGCTGCGAGCGTCCACTCAGCTGAGACACGTCCAGAGAGGGTCGGGGGATAGAAAAGGACATCCGCCTGATTATGTCGGACAGAAGGAATCGTGTCAGCGTCTTGTAAGGCGAGCGGCGGGAGGCCAAACTGCACTAATCCTGCTGCTGTTGTGTCCTTTTTCACTCCCTCCTGACAACACGGTGCTCATTTGGACACTGCTCCTGTGCATTTGAGGTCAAGCAGTTTGAGGGGATTCTGGTCGACTTTACAAGTTTACAACAAGCTGAGAGATGCACAGCAAAGTAGCATGTATATAAACAGTTTTTAAAGGATCAGTTCCAGCTTTATTTATGTAGCAGCTATCTGAGGGGTGTCCAGGACCAAATACTTTCCAGATAAATAAGTAAAAAGATCAGGAAAAGAGCTCAAACACAAACAAAGCCTTTCTTAATAACAGAGGTAGAAAAACAGAGATGTTCATTAGTCTCCATGAGGGTTTTGATTTAAAGGTACAGCTCACCCCAAAATCAAAAATAAATGCAGAGTTTTGGAGATTTTGGCCAGAGAGATGTCTGCCTTCTTTCCACTATCATGGGACTAAAGCCTCAGCTTGTGGTGCTCAAAGCACCAAAAAAATACATTTGAAAAATCAAACCCGGTGTCCCTTTTCAAAAATCATGATCCGTTAGTCAAGATAATCCACAGACCTCGTTGTGAGCAGTTTCATGTTTCTTACTAACAGAAAGAAAGTAGTTCTGGTAGATTCTACTGCAGAAAAAAGTAGTTTGTGCATGAAATTGCTCACATCGATGTCTGTGGATGATTTTGAGCAACCGTGTCGTGATTTTTGATGTTTTGAACACCGCAGGACTTTTATATTGCCATTATATTGAAAAGAGGGCCGATATCTCCAAAACTCCACAACTCGCACCAAAACAGTATAGGTGGGTAAATAGCACCACAGGCCAGAGGAAAAATATGTATTTTTGATCCTGGGGTGAACGGACCCTTTAGCAACAAAAAGGTTATACAGTTATACGTAGGAATTATGCATTTAAAAATGAGTACTCCAGTCCTAATAGTCAGTTTTAGGCATAGACGGTATATTAAAT
Organism: Lutjanus argentimaculatus; assembly: GCA_034769285.1. NCBI lineage: Eukaryota > Metazoa > Chordata > Actinopteri > Lutjaniformes > Lutjanidae > Lutjanus > Lutjanus argentimaculatus. The sequence continues at coordinate 1,994,628 of JAWZSL010000039.1, forward strand.
AAATTGAATCCTTATTTTAAACACCATCTATGGTTGAAAGGAATTGTTTCTCCCCGCCCCTTCTCCCCACACTGAAGAAAGCTCAGGCAGGCTGCAGGAACGCTGCAGGAACGCTGCAGGAACACTGCAGGAATGCTGCAGGACCACAGGGGGAGCGCAACATCATAAACTGACAATAAAAAGTGATGATGAGTTCTCCACTGTGAGCTGATCAGGTGTTTTCATCTGTCAGTTGTCTGTGCATGTGAAGTGAAGCCCATTATCCTGAAATAAATAAATAAATAAATGGCACACTGCTCCAAAAATACACACTGGAGTTAACTGACTGTCTGACTCCCTGCCTGCCAAACTCCATTAACATTTTGCTCAATTTAACAGTGATAAACATAAAACGGGCAAACTGAAACAGTTATTCTGGCCCAGAATTAAAGGAGAACTCTGCAGCTGTATCGTTGTTGTCAGAGGAGTATTTCAGCTTTGTGTGTTTTCTTAATCTCTGAAGACATATCATGGACATTTTATGATTTATTACAGTAAATGTTCTACAGATTTCTCTTTTAATTAGATTTTTTTTCACCTGCAGGCAAACTTAATCAAGAGGATAGATATAGTGAATATGAAAATATGTAAAAATGTGTGAGTGTGTTTGTTAATGAGCAGCAGCTGTTTTCCTATTTTAGGTTGAACTGAGCTTCTTACATCAGTATAATCAGATTAAGCAGTTTCAGTCTCAGTAGATAAACAAGTAAAATACACTAAGTTGGCCAATGAACAGCAGCAGAATTACATCTTTTTAACGGATGTGTCACAACATCAGATACCATCTGTCAGCGTGGTTTGAACAAAGTCAACAGTCAGCAACATGTCAGCACATTCAGACTTTACAGATGTAGAATATAGTGATATTAGTGATATTATCTCCTTGTCAAGCTCATGTTTACAGCTAAAAACACTGACTTGTCTGTAGGCATCAGCTGTTTATGTCTCTGAAGTCCCTAAATGCAAACTTTATAGTGGAGGAGAGGGAGGAAAAGTATAACTTTTTTGTATTTCTCTCTGGCACACAGATGCATTTATTAAGAATAACCATATTTTATTGTGAACAACACACACACGTTCTCTACCAATACCAACCTTTTTTTTTCTTATTAAGGCCCGATCACTGACTTTAATGTGAGAACCCTGTTGCAACTGAGGGAATGATTATTTTTCCTTTTCCTCACCAACTCACCAAACTTGGCACTAAATTTAGAACTGAGAATTTTTGAATTTATTTCAGTCTACAAATAGAAATAAGATCATCACATATAAATCTACAGATTCATGTGAATAAATGGATATCACAGAAAAATGGCACATGCTTAAATAATGCAGTGGAAAAACATTGAAATAAAGTAATTTCACATAACTTCAACACTTCTGCAGTCGGAAAAAGGTGCAGGCTGAAGCTACAGCCACCCTTTTAACAGCACATTGTATTTAGCAAAGAAAGATCAAACAACACTAAACAAAACAAACAAACAACAGGCAAACAAAGACAAACAAAATAACAATAAAGACTAAATACAACACAAGGAATAACTTACAAAAAGCAACTTACACACTGAAGTTCCTGCCTCCCGTCCTTCTATGTCACTGGTACAATAATTGTTTTTGAGGTGTTTTAAAGTCAATTAAATCTTTCAGGTTCTCTGTATGAAATTTTGTCCACAATTCTTATGACTCTCTTTTGAAGTATGAAGATTGGATTGTTGGAAATTTACATGTCAGATGGCTCGACCACGCCCCCTAAAACACAGCCCCTGCTGACACGTGCATGAAAATCAGTAGGCACATATATCATGGACATACAAAAAGTCTCTTATAGCCGCAGTCTAAACCAGACAGGAAGTGATTTTTTTGAGTGCGCAACCGGGATGCTAACGGTACAAACATAAACATGCTAACAGGTGTTACCCTTTCTTTTGCAGTGATGAAGTCAGTTAATGCCAGAGCTCACCACCCAACATGCAGATGTTCCACCAAAACAAGTTCCCCTATGTCACTATTTTGCAGCAGCAGCATCGCTGCATCCTGGGCTTAGCTCCACCCAAGACGTTTGTGATTGGTTTTAAAGAAATGCAAATAAGGCAGGGAGTTTTTTTCCTCTACAGCAGAATGTGTATGTGTGGAGCCAGACTCCAGCGCCGTGGAGATGGGTCTGGCTGCGAGACTAACATTTGATTTACATGAAATTCGAGGTGTGGTCTGTGCTTGATATATTGAAACATAACGTATAATTGATGGGTTTTCTGTAGCGCCACCTAGTGGAGACAGGCAGTCACACTGAGCTCGTTCTTGCGGTGTCCAAAACACATGAAAATTCTGAGCTTTGTGGATCAGTTAGCGTCTTAACATCTCAACTCACACAGGGGTCAATAGTCTGATCATCATTCTTATCTTAGTCTTAGTCTTAGTCTTATTATTAAATCGTTAAATGTCAAACTGACCACACTTTTGAACTCAAAACGATGTAAGTACAGAGGTACCTGAATGAGACGCAGCACATTTTTAAGGACAGTGCACATGAATAAACACTGCTGAAAAGTAAATAAAATATTATCATAAAACAGCAGAAATTTGAACTTTATGTAAATAATATCTATTTTCTACAATATATTGATTTAACTTTCTTCTGAAGTTTTGTTTTTTACATAAAGGGAAACAGAGGTTTTCAGCTCTGTTTCTTATTTTTAATGTAACAATAAAAATGAAGAGAAATTCTGTGTAAATGAATGTGTTTAAGATGCATGAAGTCTGCTGTGAACAGGCCGAGGTGTCTGAGCATCTTGACAAATAGAAATCCAGCGTTTAGAGGATGAATAAACACTCGTCAGCCTCGCTGAGAGAATAACAGTTTGTGTTTCCTCCAAAACACGTCTGTAATCTCTCAGCTCAGCCCTTTTACTGTTTTTTTTTTTTTTTTTTTTTGTGGGTGATAATCCCTGATGCCCATTTCTGGCTGAGACAACGCAGGTTCATCAGAGGCGATCTCATCCGTTTAAAAACTTGTCAAGGATTAACGGAACATCTTTTTTCCTGTGTTTTTGGGAAGATTACCGTGTATTCTCTGAAATCTGGGCCAGCGCAGAGTCACATGAAAACAAAAGCATCTTCTGCCTTTCAGCCGATTCTGCAGCCTCAGATTCACCGCAGGCTGAAGCACAGTATCACTACAGATACATAAAACAATACAGATTTCTATATTAAATTTACATCCTAACAAAACTCTCTTTTTATCAGTATTTGTATTTTCAGTTTAGGATTTCAGCCCAATTTTTCTACACAATATATTTTCCTTTATTTGAATTAAGTTCACTGATTCTACCAGTGTTCTCCATCTAAAATATAGATAATGTGGTCATTACTTCATTTAAAATGGTTAAAGGTTATTTTTTAAATACATAATGATGTTTAACTGTGAGTCACTTTGTGTGTGTGTGTGTGGTGTGTGTGTGTGTGTGTGTCTGCAGGGCTTGTTTTCAGACGGCTCACTTCTACATCGACGACAGCTCATCACCCAGAGTCATCCCTGCACCGTCCACCGCTGCATTAACATCTGGTAACACACACACACACGCACACACACAATAATCAAATCATCGTATGACACACACAAAGTTCATCTGATCTGATTCTGTTTGAACAAGTTACACACAACTGATCTCAATCTAAAACATTTTTACACTTACACTTTTCTTACTGTCTGGTTTGATTATTTCTGAGATATTGTTCGAGTAAAGTACATGAATTTATTGACCAATCACAACACACAATGTTCCAAATCAGCCAATAAATCCATGCATTACCAAAGGCTGCATTTTGCATTAAAAAAGAAGAAGATGTTTGTGGAGACAAAAAGAAAGCATGAATTACAAAAATCCTAAGCATCATCTTCTCGTCTAACTGGATCTCCAAAGCTTTTTGTCCATGTCAGAGTCTGTAGACCAATCAAAATACATGTAAAACGTCACAGGACAGTGTCCACAGCGTTGCTTCAAACACTGAAATAGTGATGTAGGGGATATAGTAGGCTACATTTTAGCATAGATTTTCATTTCCAGCAAACACTTTTAATTTTAGAAAAGAGAAGAATCTTCTGAATTAATACTTTTTCTAGTCATCTAACTTTAAATCAAAACCTCAAACAAAAAAACTTTAAACCAAGTCCAACACCAAACAACAAAATATCCTCACTTTCAAAAAGATTTCCTGAAGAGGTCTGAAACTCCCCGACTTTTGAGGGTGGAAAAAAAAAAGTTTGATACAGTCAATTGACATTTTTCTTTAAGAATGGTTTTATATGTTCTTGTTGAAAAATAACAAATTATATTTTAACAACTTTGAAAATTAGACATTAAATGTATCCTGGAGGATGCTCGGCCCAGATGAGGCAATAAAACAGGGAAAATAATAAAGTCAAATATTGATTACTCCTTATTTTACTCTTATTACTCGTATTATTGATTAATTCACCAGTGTGCACATGTTTTTGCATGGCCACGGGTCAAAATGTTCACAGCTTTTGACCTGTTTCCTCGCTTCCATTGTCAGCATTACTGGAGACACCACAGGGAAAAATGTTAGAATAAAAACTGTTGTTTTGTTGATTATTCATAGATTTGATATTCATATAGAATATATTGTACATTACAGAAAAACAGCAACAATAAATAAAACAAATTTAGTATATGACGTAAAGGGTCATTCAAAAAGAAATGCACCAAATAGAAAAACCCTTCAGTAATCGGTGGTGCTCAGAGTGATTCACATAAAACCTCTTTATAAAAGTGTGTTTTCAGATTTTGTCAATCTAATTTCCTCCGGCAGGTTGTAATAAAGTACAGGTGCTTTTATACAACATTTCTCCTCACTTCACTTAAAAATCCAAACTTTTCAAAAGATGTCATTGCTTGAAAAATATCATTAATTTCTAAAATGTCTTTAGATTTCTATGTAATAGAAGTCCTTCCTTTCATAAAATGTTCTTCCTTTCTAAATTGTTCAGGGTTTTCTAAAATATCCGTCTTCAAAGATGTCTTTCTTTTAAAAGCGTCCTCACTTTCTTTAAAAAATGCCATTGCTTTAAAAAGTAATAAAAAATCTATTTCTTAAACATCTTTAAAGGAGAAATCTGTAATATATTAAATGCAATAAATCATAAAATTACCATGATATGTCATCAGAGATTAAGGAGACATGTGAAGTTGAAATACTCACTTCTCCTGCAGCTGCAGTGTCCTCCAGGCCGGAGTAACTGTTTTCTTACCATTTCATGTTAATTAGCATCAAATTAATGCAGAATTTTTGCAGATTGATAAAGTGTCTGTTTATGAGTCATAAAGAAATTATTAACAATCTTTTAGAATGAGCAGGTGTTTATAACTGTGTATTTTCAGAGCAGTGGGCTTTTGTTTTCAGGATAACAGGATTTGTAAACAGTTGATTAACTCACAGACTAGGACTCCTCATTGCCTGTTATTGTCAATTTACCACAGATCGTATATTAAACAGGATTTCAACCAATGTAATATATGACCTCTGGTCCAGCTCTCTATCTGGACTGCTGTACTCTTTTTTTTGCACGTGCAATTACTACATACTGCTCCTTTAATTTCTGAAAATGCCCTACTCTACTCCTCAGCCTCTACATACAGTATGTCACCACTTTCCAAATTATTCTTGGTTTTCTAAAATGCATTCCTCTCCACAAATGTTCCCACTTTTCGAAAAAGTCCTCCTTTTCAAAAAAAAAACAGAAAAAAAAAATCTTTTAAAAGTTTCTAAAATGTCTTTAATTTCTGAAATTTTCTAAATGCATCCTCTTCTTTTGATGATGCCCACAAACAAAAATGTGTTTACTACAAGAGCAGACATGGAGGTTTATCTCCATCAATAATCAGACTCCTTAATATTTACTACAACTTAAACAAAGACACAATACACCAGAGTACCACTAGTTCTTCTTCTTCTTCTTCTTCTTCTTCTTCTTCTTCTTCTTCTTCTTCTTTCTTCTTCTTCTCTCTCCTCCTCCTCCTCCTCCTCCTCCTCCTCCTCTCCTCCTCCTCCTCCTGCGGTAGTTCAGTGTTGCTTCCTGTGTTTCTTCCAGACGAGCAAACATCTTTTCCAGTGAAGGAGTTTGTCAAACACGTGGCCGAACTTCATGACAACCACGGCTTCCAAAGAGAGTTTGAGGTACAAACTCTGGATTGTTTTTCCATTTTTAAACTCTTAATCTGATTTAAGTACATAATACTTTTGAAAATAATATCCAGTATAAAATGTGACTGTGGTGTGTGTGTGTTTTGTGAGGGTTGTGTGTCTGATTGTCATGTTGCTGTTTGCATGCTGCACGATGAGCTGTGATGACGTGACGGTTACTGGAGACACTTGGACTGCAACATTACATGACTGTTTCAGATTTTCTGATAATTATTATTGAGAATTCATTCTGAATCACAATAATTTTAACTTCCGATGTGTTCACAGTCGTGTAACAAACTAATAACCAGTTGAATGTTGCAGTCCTGGTTCGTCTCTCTGTGAGGAGCCTTCATTCATGCGTGTGAGCAGCGTGTTGGCTGTCACAGGACAAACAGTCAACAGGCCTCAGACCTTGAACGCATCACACATCAGCCTCTCCATGAATCAAAGCTCCGCCACTAAAGGAAAAATCAACACAAAGACAACGAGGCTGCAGGGGAATGGAGACACGAGGGGCAACTTTATGTTTCGCTGCAAAATTGTCTAAACCAAAATAAAAAGTAGTGAAACTAACAGCTTCCAGGTTGTAAGTCAGCAATGATCAATCCAGATCCTGATTTGTACAGGCCCTCATAAGAAAGCAGTTTAAAGTGAAGTGGTAAACTTAGCACAGAGAGTTTTCTGGTTATTGTGGGGACATGTCCATCAAAAATAAAGTTAATCCACTGGGAGGTGGGAGTAGATGAAGACTTTTCTGTTGGTCCTTGTAGCTAAAAACTGAGGAATTTAAGTGCTTACTCATGACGTTCCCCTCCACATCTTTGTGTTACACAATCTGCAAGTTTTACCAGTTTTATGAGTACGTGCATGGATCTCCACCTGCCTATTATCACAGCCACATTACCATGTTTATATGTAAAATTTCCAGGTAAGAGAGCCAGAAACTCTTGTCCTGGTTGATTCTCTTAAACTAATATCTAAAAGTTAAATGTAGTAGAAGTAGATGGTTTTGTGGCAGGACACCAAAATTATACTAATAAACAGAGGTGGTGTTTTAGCCCCTAAAATTCCCAGAATGCAGACTGTTAATCTGCATCATTCTGGATGAATTTAACTTTGAATGAACTAAACCTCGTTTCTCTTTGGGTTGATCCTCCCTTTGTGTTTTTGCGGTAGCATGAGCTCGTACTGCGAGATGAATTAGTGTGGACTTGTTTTCTGTGTTGTCTTGTAATTTGTATTTTTGCACCTCTTTGGTTGACTGTGTTGTCACGGAAACGTCCTTGCTGCCTGCTGCTTCCTCACCCTCGTCATTAGATACTGAAGGAGAGTTACGAGGTAAGACGCTCTCCTTCCTGACGTCTTTATTCTCTGATGGACGCTGCTGTAACTGTGTTTTTGTCCTGTCCTGTAATGAAAACTGTTTTTTCTTAATGTGGAACTGTGGATGTTCTAAAGCATGTTTGCTGTTTGACACCAGCGGAACAAGTCATGGATGTTTTCTAAGATCATTGATCCTGGACTCCAAAAGAGTTCCTGCTCTTTACAAACAAAGTTGAACACCACACACAAGCCAAAAAGTTTTTTTCTTCCTGCTTTTGGTTCTTTTCTGAGCTCTGGGAAAAGTTTACAGATATTAAACCTTTAAATTCACAGTATAAAGATTAATATACTTACAAATGTGATGATTATAATAAGAAACTTTCTCAAAAATAGTTTCTCACTGTTCTGAAAAACTCATTATTTTGAAATATTTATAGGTCATAATTTTGGATGATATCATGTTGCTTCCATTGGAAGTTAAATCGGGAAAAAAAAAAAAGAAGACATAATAAAGGGGAACGTCAGTTTTTTGGGGAAAACATTAAAATGCGTTAAGTTACAAAACAAATGATCACAATTAAAAATATCAACCGAAACACATGAAAAAAATACATTTAAGAGTTTTCTGCCACAGATAAAAATACTGAAACTGTGTCCTGCACACCTCATTTCAGTTTAATTCAGATCATTTGAACATTTACTATCTTTAGCTTCTTTTGGTCAGTTTTAAAGAAACTCGTTTGGGTGTGTGTGTGTGTGTGTGTGTGTGTGTGTGTGTGTGTGTGTGTGTGTGTGTGTGTGTGTGTGTGTGTGTGTGTGTGTGTGTGTGTGTGTGTGTGTGTGTGTGTGTGTGTGTGTTGTGTTTGTTGTGTGTTTGTGTTCGTGTGTGTGTGTTTCGTGCAGGAGGTTCAGGCGTGCACGGTGGACATGGGGATGACGACCGACAGCTCCAACCATCCTGACAACAAGACTAAGAACAGATACAGCAACATCCTGGCCTGTGAGTACAGACGTGTTCTCACAGAACGTCTCATAACAGCTGCGGTTCTTGTAACTTAACAAAGAAAACTATTTTTATCTCATAAGCACAAATCAGGTTTGATCAGGTTCATCTTGACTAAATTTTAGTGAAGGTTTTGCTGAGTCTGCATATCTGATGTAAACAGTTGTGGACGGCTCAGTTGTTTGAGCTTTTTATATTCCAAGGGTTTTATCTAGAACCAAACCGGGGGTTCTGCCGAGAACCTTTTTATATTCCAAGGGTTTTATCTAGAACCAAATCGGGGTTCTGACTAATTTTATTGAAGGTTTTGCTGAAATCGCGTATCTGCGGAAACAGTTTGTAGAACCAACCGGTGTTTGAGCCCTTTTTATATTCCAAGGGTTTTATCTAGAACCAAACCGGGGGTTCTACCGAGAACCTTTTTATATTCCAAGGGTTTTATCTAGAACCAAACCGGGGTTCTACCGAGAACCTTTTTATATTCCAAGGGTTTTATCTAGAACCAAACCGGGGGTTCTACCGAGAACCTTTTTATATTCCAAGGGTTTTATCTAGAACCAAACCGGGGGTTCTGCCGAGAACCTTTTTATATTCCAAGGGTTTTATCTAGAACCAAACCGGGGGTTCTACCGAGAACCTTTTTATATTCCAATGTTTTATCTAGAACCAAACCGGGGGTTCTACTGAGAACCTTTTTATGCTTCAAGGGTTTCATCTAGAGCACAACTGGGGGTTCTACGGAGAACCTTCTTAATTTTTATCTAGAAGGATTTTAACAAGCCTTGAAGAACTCTTTCTTCTAAAAAAAAAACGTTATTTGGATGAAAATTGTTCTTAATGGAACCCTTAGTCTTACAAAGAACCCCTTACAAACACTTTCTTTCCAAAAAAGGTTCTTCAGAAGCAAATTGTTCTGGGTAGAACCACAGCCCTTTTGGAACCCTTATTTCTAAGAGTGTAGCCTATGAGACATATAAAGATCTCCATGTTCCAGATATTTATTTGATAGTAGATCGATTCAATTTTACATGTTTGATTAAAGTCTTAACAACTGATTAATCGATCATTGATTAATTATTATCATCCCTAGTAGGAACCAATGACCTTAGAGCTGAGAACCACAGAATCAGGCTGACTGTTGAAAATAAGAAAAATATCAAATAACCCCTGACCTGATCTTGAATTAAAAATAAAACAAAGTGTTGTCCACATTGATCTGATCTCTTGTTGTTCTATGTTCCGTCTTTAAACCCTCAGACGACCACAGCCGAGTGCGTCTCTCGCCGCTGGCTGACAAAGACGGGAAGACGAGGGATTACATCAACGCCAACTACGTGGACGTAAGGAGCCTCTTTCAGTCTGTTTTTCAGTTTTATTTCTGAGCTCTTTACAAACTGAGGCCTTCGTCTTCACCCCCGTCCTCGTCTCTGCGCATTGAAACAGCCAAAACTTATTTAAATGTTTTATTTTTTTTCTCTCTCTGAGCCACTTCACTTTTCTCTCTGTCTTCCTAAATCACCCCCCTCCCCTCCCCCGGGTAATTCTGAACCTTTTCATTAGACGTGCTGTTGTTAGCAGGGACCTGTGTGGCTCTCCATTATGCTCATCATTGCACCATTAAAATCTCATTTCCAGTGTCTTGTTGTTTTGTGAAGGCAGAAGCGACACAACACACACACACACACACACACACAAAAAAAACCCTGTGACTGTCTCAACCTCTCTGCAGAGCTGGCGTACAGGTTACAAAGTTGGTAAAAGCACGTCGAGGATCTTTCAAGCTCACACTTTTGTCTGCGTCTCGCGGTATGAAGGCAACTTCACGCTGTCAGTCATTTGAAGGTTGTTAAACTATTAATGTGAGCGATTGAACGCTGCCCTCTGCTAAGAACATGTGACACTTCCTTTCCCACGCTGGCCTTAAAATTGCCCTGCCGAGTTTTCTTTTAAACAAACAAAAGTTGTATTTACATTCTTCTCTCCAAAAAATGAATTGTGTTGAATCCTTGAGCTCCATCATGTTTGTTGAATGCATTTCCCTCCTCATGAAACATTTGCAAAGCCAAATTTGTGAGTATTTTAAATCCAGCATTGTTTACATCCATGTCCATGTAAGCAGGTTTCTTTTCGGCACATTTCTGCATATCCCGGTGAGATGCAGCCACCTGTGTCAGTGGAAGATTTATTTATTTGATTTAGAAATGATTCTCAGATGTGAGAGCCTTTACAGCAGAGTCTCCTGGTCTTTTCTGGAATTGTGTTTCACAGTTTTAATGCGCATTAAAGCAGCTAAATGAATAAAATAGGTCAAATTATTTGAAATAGTGTGTGTCTCATTAGATTTAGAGCTGCAACGATTCAATTCAGTCAATCGGTTAGTCAGTCAAAAGAAAAGTAATTGCCAACTTTGATAACTGATCAATCATTTTAGCCATTTTTCAAGCAAAAATATCAACATTTGCTGGTTCCAGCTTCTTAAATCTGAGGATTTGCTGCTTATCTTTGATATTTATGACAATAAATGAAGAGATTTTGGGTTTGAACCTTTAGACTTTTCGTATTTTGTGTTCTTTTTGAGATTTAAACAGTTTTTTCAGGAGATTTTCTGTGTTTCTGTGCGTCTCCTCAGGGTTTCAAGAAGTCGCGGTCGTACATCGCCGCTCAGGGTCCTCTGAGGTCGAGCACCGAGGACTTCTGGAGGATGGTGTGGGAGCAAAACGCCTGCGTCATCGTCATGATCACCAACCTGGTGGAGAAAGGACGAGTGAGTGACCAGATCATTTTACTGTCCTGCACTTAATAATCTGAGACTGCGTTCACATATATATTCTAATACTGATAATCTTACACTCATACTTAAATCTAGGTCTCTATTATACTTCAAGAAATTTTCATATTTAATAATAATTTAATTCTGTGAAAAAACATACTAAATCCATAAATTGAATTAATTTTGCATTTTAATCCTAGCAGACAGTTTGCTTTCCTAAACCTGAAAATGAAGAGACTGTTTTTTTTATTTTTATGTATTTATTTGAATTATGTCTTCATTTTTGTTCACATGGAGTAAAGACAGAAATCTAAATCTAGTTTTCATCATAATTAATAATATTTAATGCGTCTCCTCAGAGGAAGTGTGATCAGTACTGGCCGGCGGATGTGCAGGAGGAGTACGGCAGCTACCTGGTGACGCTGAAGAGCAGCAGGGTGCTCGCCCACTACACCCAGAGGACCTTCACCGTCAGGAACACGAACGCCAAAAAGGTCTGATTTGCAGAAAAAGCCATTCTTAGCAGATGAATTAAAATTGCATTTAAATGATGCGATAATAAACTCAAAGGACAAGAATAATCATTTAAACAAGAGGGAACAGATCCCCACCAAGACCAGCAGTCCTGCAGTTTTCTATCACATGCAGATCTGCAAGTGTAACCACCACAAATGTCTTAATATATGAACAGAACTGTCTGAAATATATCAAAATATGTTTGTGACAAGCTGAAGCCTCATCGTCTCAAATGTTCAATTTATTATGTATTTCTAAATGGGTAATATTTCACATGGCTACTTAACATTTGTGAAAAATGGAAAACACAAATATCAAATGCTTAGACTGAAAAATAGGTGTGAAAAAATATTTTCACAAGGACCAATTTTTTTACTTGGGTCAAATTTTAATTTGCATATTGAAAAAATTTTAATGACAGATACCAGTATTATTTAGTAACTTCATATTTACACACATTGTGAAGTAACTGTAGTATTTGTCATACAAAGTAGAAGTCAGAAACATTTTGTTCAGCTACAAATATAACTACAGATATATTGAATGAAGCTGTATTAAGACACATGAACATCATTTATTATACAAACCATACAGGAACTATGATCACACAAATCATTACATCAACTTGGAAGAGACAATATTTCTTTTTTGTGTGTACAGTATTCACCAAGAATATGTTATTTCTTCATTTCTTCTATCAGAAGTTGCACAATCTGGCTTTAAAATAGACAGAATTTAAATAAAACATTTACATTATGAAAAAACATGAGGACTGAAAACAGAAATAAAGTGGAGAAATGAACAGATTTGTCCAACACACAGCCCTTTAAACCAACTGGAGACAATAGTCATGTTTCCATCAACATATTCTTGTGTGCATCTTGAAGCATCTTATTAGAAAAGAATAATTAAAAGAGCAAAATTCGAAAGAACATCCTCAATTTTGCTCAAAAGTTTTTTATGCTCACTTGTTCTTTTTGCCTTTTTTGAAAAAAAAAAGGGAGATGGAAACATTTTTTTTGGAATAAGTTCTGATTTAGCGAACATTTAACTCACATGAACGGACATGATATGTCTGCTCCGAGAATACAGCTGACATGACAGAATAGTTGAAAAATTGCTAAAGATGTCCTCTCAGTATCCAAGGCGACCAGTTTTGTTTCTTCTTCTTTGAGGTTAGTTTGTGACCTCTACATCACCTACATCTGTTCATCAATGTCGCCAACTTCTGACGAAACTACTCTTTGTGTAGCCTTGTTTATTTGCTCCAAACCTGTTGAAGGATTTGCGCCCAATTCACATTATTTTATTTTTCTGCAATATTTCAAACGTTTGCTCCATATTTGTTTGATAATTAGATGGAAACAGCTTTTAAGTCCCTGCTAGAGTTTTTTTTTTTTTTAAAAATCACTTCCTGTTTGGTTTCATCCACCTGCAGGGTTCTCAGAAGGGGCGGAGCAATGAGCGGACGGTGATGCAGTTCCATTACACCCAGTGGCCCGACATGGGCGTTCCAGAGTTCGCTCTGCCGCTGCTCAGCTTCGTCCGCAAGTCGTCCAAAGCCAGGACGGAGGACATGGGGCCGATGGTGGTGCACTGCAGGTCAGATCTGATACAAGCTTCGTTTCTATTTTCATCCTCACATGAGTTAAACCCTCGATTCACCTCGTTTTTTCTTTGTTTTCTTTCTTGTCGCTGTGCAGTGCTGGCGTGGGCCGGACGGGCACCTACATCGTTCTGGACAGCATGTTGAAGCAGATGAGAGAGGAAAACAGCGTCAACATCACAGGATTCCTCAAACACATCCGCACACAGAGGAACTACCTGGTCCAGACAGAGGTCAGAGGTCAACTTCCTGTTTGTCCACACATCTATAACTCTATACAACTCTTCATCTATCTATCTATCTATCTCTATCTATCTATCTATCTATCTTATCTATCATTTATTTATCCATCTATCCATCCATCTATCTATCTATCTATCCATCCATCAGGACATTGAAATCTTCTAAAAGACATGGGCCAGCAACCCTGCAAGAAGCAGCATTATACACAAAATCTAATTATTTAAATGGAAAATTAAGTCTTTCAGTCCTGCAAATAAACCAAACAAACAAAGGTTTGCTGGCAAAAACAAACTTTTTAAGACTACAGTGAGAGAATGTGAATGTTTGGTCCTTGGAGAACAGCTTTCTTGGTGTCTTTTTTTTGCCATTTTCCCACAAATGATTTCAAATTCAGTCAGCTCAGGTATAATGATAAATGATATTATTGAACAGGGTCCTGTGTTACTCATCGGGGAACAGAGTCTAACCTCAGCACCATCGTCTCCTCTCTGCAGGAACAGTACGTTTTCATCCACGATGCCTTGGTGGAAGCCATCTTGTCCGGGCAGACGGAGGTGACAGGCGTCTCACCTGCACAGGTACGTGGACGAGCTGCTGATCCCGGGGCCTGCTGGGAGGACGCGCCTGGACAAACAGTTCAAGGTGAGCAGCTCGTCAAACGGTTGTTTTTGTTGTTAAGTCTGGTAGGTAATTAATGGTAATTGGAAATTTTTACTTTACAAATTAGATTAACACTTTATTAAGATCATAGACAACTTCCACTATTATTTCAAATTAAAAGAGGTGTCCAGCTAATTCTAGTCCCATACCAATACAGCTTAACCCACATTGTCAAAATCGTTGCAATGTAAGGGTTAAAAAAATCTAAATTAAGGAAATGAATAAAATTAAAAAAAAAAAAAAACTGAACAAGTAACATTACTTAAAATTGTAATAAATAATAAATAAATAAATATTTTAAATAAAAACAAGTTTTTTCAGTGAAAAGGCAGCCGTTTTAGTATTATTGGGACATCTAAAAGGATCTGGAACAAACATGAAAAGAATATTTGATATTTTAAGACATTAAGGACAGATTTTGACGAGGTAAAAGGTTTGTAAAATTAAATAATTTGTTATTGACACATGGAGAACACTGTGATTCAATTAAGCAGGGTTTATTGGCATGTATATGAAATGAACAAAGCATCAAGGATAACACAAAATAATAATGAATAGGTCTGTAATGCCTTATAAACATACTTATGCCTTTATACTCTGCTGTAGTATCAGCACTGCGTACTTATATTTCTAACACTTCTAAATGTTGGTAAAGCTTTATAAAAGAACTCATGACACATTATGAAGAATCTTATGATAACTTCAAGGTCAGGTATCATGAAGCCTTATAACTGCTGGTCACTCACTAATTTTTCTTTGCAAGGATCATAATGTATTGTATTTCTAATAGTTTACCTACATTACATTCATTTTATAATGCATTATAGTAACTGTTATAATGCATTATAATGTGATTTAAGCTACTCTGAGTGGTGATTGGATGTGTGTTTCTCACTGACAGGAAAACGTTCAATCATACATATAATCAATTAAATAACTTGTATGTAATGTAAATGAAAGTAAATAAATGTAATCTGCTGCTATTAATCTTCTCTTTTCAGTTAAATATTATTTAACAATTATAGGTTAAGGTTTGTATTAATGTATTATTACACACTGACACTCGCAAAAAAAACAAATATGTCAGTGAGTGAAGTTTTATGATACTTGACCTTATAATGTGTTATTATTTATGTGTTATGATTGTTTTTCAAAAACATTCTGAATATTTATGAGTGCTTCTAACTATAATGAGCAGACAAGATCAACTTTATTGATCTTACATCAGGGAAATTCACAATTTACAAAAGCTCAAGGATGAAAGTAGACGTAGAAAAAGGAGTGAGTGTAGATAGAATACAAATAAAATATAAAAGGATAAAAATATGAATTAATTAATAACAAATGATACACACATAAGGCTTTTCACTTCTGCAGATATATGATAACTGCACAGAGATGCAGAGATTTGGATCACACAAAATACAACCAGCAAAAATCACAGAATCATTTATTACTGCACAGGATGATTTAACAATGAGAATATAAATATTGCAGTTTTGCATGTTATAGTTGCATATTAACTGTTGTTATATAAATAATAATAAGGATATTGTAAAAAGATATATGTGGATGTAATACTAATATAATATAAAATGTTGTAAATGTTGAGATTTATTGGAGGATTATTGCAGGTTATTGTATAAAAAACATCTTCACAGCTGCACAGAATGATCCTTCAGTCACTGACAGATGTTTAATGATCTCCACAGCTGGTTTGTCACTCTGGAGTGAAGCAGTGTGACTACTCTGCAGCTCTGCAGGACTGCAACCGCAGCAAGAACAGGAGCTGCTCCATGATACCCGGTGAGTCCAACGTGTCTGTCGGCTCAGGAGCTGCAGCGTTTAAACAGGAGAGAGACGTCAGTTAGCCTGATGTTAACGTTGAACGTTTCAACTGCAACTTCAGCTGCAGTTTGCTGAAGTTGGATGAAGCTGAGAAAAGACAGCACGGCACAACTCTGACTTATTTTTTTCTGTCTCTGCAGTCGAGAGGTCGCGAGTGCGGCTGTCTACAGCGGCGGGGGAAACGTCAGACTACATTAATGCATCGTACATCACAGTAAGAACAAACTCATCTGTTCAGATTGAAATCTTCTACAGAGTCAGAGGAGGAGGTAGATATCTGTGGAAGCCAGTTACTTTCAGTAAGATGAAAAAAAAAATCTCTAAAATCATTCCCATGGGAAACTTTATCGAAAAAATGATTTAGTATTTCAAAATAATGACGTACTTATCTCAAAATGACTTAGTTTTGCAAAATAATGACCTGGTATCTGAAAATAATTATTTAGTTTCTCATAATGACAAGAAACTTTCTCAAAATAATAACAAAACAAAAACATACTGAACCATGGTTGTGTTCCTGCAGGGTTACAGGCAGAGCAGCGAGTTCATCATTACCCAGAATCCTCTGCCTGGCACCATAAAGGACTTTTGGCGGATGATCTGGGACCACAATGCCCAGATCATTGTATCACTGCTGGGGACACCGTCAGACGGGGTGAGGAACTGTTTCCTAAATTCAAATAACGTTACTGACAAAAGTACTGAAGAAAAACATTTATTACTGGAATTATTGGAACCGTTTGTGTTGACTTCCTGTGTTGTCAGACGGAGGAGGAGGCGGAGCTGTGTGACGTTTGGCCCCGTAAAGGGCAGCCAATCAGCTATGACATGTTCACTGTCAGTCAGAGGAGTGAGAGTCACATCTGTCTGGCCAACGAGGACATGCTGACGGTCCAGGAGTACGTCCTGGAGGCTACACAGGTAAGAGGAGCCTGGAGTGTAACCACAGAATCATTAAAAACAGCTGACAGTACTAAATTAATATAGATTATTATTAATACAAGTCAAAGAATTTTTCTGCTGGCAGCTTTGAAATGGGTCATTTAAAACATCTGAAGGGACAGTTCAGAGTTTTTGAAGTGGAGTTGTGTGAGGTACTTATCCACAGTCTGTGTATTACCTACAGTAGGTGGTGGTGGACATGCCCCCAGTTTGGAGAAGCAGCAGCAGCAATGTGCTGCTGTGGACAGGGTCAGCAGCAGAACGTATTTTAGACACCTAAAAAATCAGTATCAGTGTACCACCTTACCTTGTCATCGGACAGCCTTTTCTGACAGGAAACCGCTGTTATATCAGCCAAATATTTCTCTCACCAAAGCAACCAAACTCCTTTTCCAAAAACAGTAATTTTATCTCACAGAACACAGGAGCTACTGGTTTACCGCTGCCTCGATCTGTTAGTTTGTTCTTGCTATTGTGTGTTGTTTTAAAAGGTTAATTGGATTCACCAAAGTCACACAATCACACAAACAAACTGACAGATTGAGGCTGCAGTAGACCAGTAACTCAAGTGATGCGGAAGTTAAAATGACTGATTTTGCCAAAGGAGTTTGGTTGTGTGAGAGAACAATATTTGGCTTCTATAACGGTGGTTTCCCACCTGAAAAGACTGTCCATTGGTAAGGTAAGGTGGTAAACTGATACTGATTTTTTTAGGTGTCTACAATACGTTCTGCTGCTGACCCTGTCCACAGCAGTACAATGCTGAGCTTCCTACACCAGTACTCCTGCCGCTTCTCCAAACTGGAGGTGTGTTGACCTCCATCTACTGTAGGTAACACACACTATGAATACAGCCCCACTTTCAAATAATCCAAACTATCTAACCTTTAACACTAGACCCTTTCAAGCAGCCTGTTCAACGTGTTGTGATGTTATTGCACTTTGACATTTTGTACAAACCGTACAAACATGGAGTAGGGAGGGTGTTGTTGCTCCACTTAAAGAGATATTCCACCCCGAATAATAGTCCACTCAGTATGTACCTCACCTCTATGCCGATGTGATGATGGGTGAAGATCTTCAGTTCACAAAACAATCCTGGAGTTTCAGCAGAAAACAGGGTTGCAGCCAATGGCAGTGAATGGAGACCACGAGAAAATGTAAAAACACAAAATGTCTCCATCCTGCTCATGTGGTGTAATCCAAGTGTCTGTGAGCCATGACATTAAAATTTAACAACAAAAGACACATTTACACCATGTTTTTAGCTGAAATGTCAACTGTAGCCTCCCAGGTAGCATGTAAACATGGCGTCGATGTATCTGAGACTTCATATATCTCTTAATGGACGCATGTGTGAAAATATCGTGAGATTTACAAAGTCTCATGGACACTTGGATTACACCACACAAGCAGGATGGAGACATTTTGTGTTTTTTATGTTTTTTTTTAACATTTTATCCGTGGTCTCCATTCACTGCCATTGTACTGGATTTGGCTGCAACCCTGTTTTCTGCTGAAACTCCAGGATTGTTTTGTGAACTGAAGATCTTCACCATCCTCACATCAGCATAGGGTGGGCAGATATTGAGTGGATTATCATTCTGGGGTGGAATATCGCTTTAAGCCAGCAGCAGAGACAGTAACAGAGCTGAAGTCTGAGGACAGGTCTGACTCATCGCACGCACACTACAGGTATAAGTCCTGCCATTGGACACGTATCATGACATCTGCTATCTGCATTTTCAAAAGTCCCTGGGAAACGAGAACAACCTCCGAGCTGCAGCCTACATGCTGAAAATGGCAAATTAGCACCTGGGACGCTAATGGTACAAATGTAAACCAGCGAACAGCGGTTTTCTTTTGCAGTGATGTAGTCACTAGAACTCGCCTTCCGATGTGCTAATGTTCCACTAAAACAAGTTTCCTCTCAATACTATTTTGCAGCAGCACCTCGCTGCATCCTGGGCTTAGTGCTGCCTAAAGACGTTTGTGATTGGTTTAAAGAGATGCAGACAAGGCAGGGTGGTTTTTTTTCCCGTATACCAGAATGTGCATGCACTGAGCCAGACCTTTCTCCAGCGCTGTGGAGAGACGTCATCATGACCTCTGGAACACCTGCGTAATGACGGGTCTTCTTTATGGTAGCATTGCTGGATCTCTGACAGATAATAGAAGTTACTCTGGATATTAAACTGAACACAGTGAGAACAAGAGACTCACATTAAATGTCTGAAATGTCGTATTTCAACAAATTTTTTTTTTCTAGGGCAGTGGTTCTCAAACCTTTTCTGGCATGCCCGCTTCAGAAGCCAAAAATGTTAATCAATCATATATAATGATAGAGAAGGAACTAATCAAAAGAATCCCAAAGTTGAATTTCAGTGAAGTAAAGGTCAGATTGATCAGTAAAGTTTGAGAACCACTGGTTCAGGGGGTCAGAGAACAAGAAGTTCAAAACTCACTCTTGACTTGTTGTGAAAGACGTCTGATCTCTTTCCTCCGTACTTCAAAAGGATGACTACGTCCTGGAGGTGAAACACTACCGCGCCCCCCGCTGGCCGAACCCGGACAGTCCCATCAGCAACACTTTCGAGCTCCTCAACCTGGTGAAAGAGGAGAGCACCCCCAAGGACGGACCCACAGTGGTCCACGATGAGTAAGACCTTCACTGACTGCTCAAGATTTAAGACTTAATTTTTACAGCAAAAACTACAACAGCTTTGATTTCTTCTTCTTTCCAGTGTGGGCGGAGATCACGGCAGGAACGTTCTGCGCTCTGTTGTCTCTGACTCGCCAGCTGGAGGCCGAAGGTTCGGTCGACGTCTTCCAAGTGGCCAAGCTGACAAACCTCATGAGACCAGGACTCTTCAATGACATCGTAAGATTGTCCACTGTCTCACAATACGCTGATGATATCCTACTGTCTGTTGCACTTCAGAGTATCTAATGCTTAAAGGATCATTTCAGCTTATTACAACTTGGGTGTTAATTTCATAGTTAAATCAGTAATAGTAACTCTTCAAGTTAATAGCGGAGGTCTGGGAATTTGGTGACACAAGGGAACACTAGTATGTGACATTTTTTATCATGGTAACCAATATATATCACATTCAGAGTGCACGTAAATCTCATATCCTGGTTTCAGATAAGACCTTATCCAGGTTTTGAGAAATCTGCGTATGCTACTGGAGTAGTCTGATAGAAACCAGAGGGCTGTACTACGAAGGAAGCTCAACACATGAGCTGCTCGACAAAACCTAGAACCCCAGTCAGAGATAACACAGGTATCACGATGGCGGGTATCAACTTGCTTTGTTAACTCTAGACTTTCTTCTTCAGACTCACATTAAAAAGTTTGTTGTGTCATTTGACTCTTCTTCTTCCACACAAAGTGAAGCGATCATGAGCCGCCCACTTCAGTCAAAATGATCAAGTTGTTCTAATGAAGAGCTCTGGAAAATCTCAAAAATATATCATGGCAAAAATCTGAAACTCAGAACATAACCTGCTCCTGACCAGGTTATGAGTTCAGTATGAGTTGCCATGGTGATATCATAAAAAGATAGAACAACCCCTTTCATGACACTGAAACTCTGACTTTAGACTCAACATACTTCACTAACACATTGATCTCACTTCATAGTACAGCCCTCTGGATACTGTGGCACGTAAACTCCTCGCTTCTGAACTTTCTATGTTGATACAGAACAGATGAGAGAAACAACTGTTAGAATCATGTATGTATGAACGTGAATAACCTGGTTTCTCTTGTTCCACGTCAACATCATATCCTGAATATGATCAAAACCAGGATAGTGTAAACACTCATTGGGCCTCATGCAAGAACCACTTGCACACTTGTACAAGTGGTTCTTGCACAAGTGTGCAAGTGATTTAGTAGAACTTGTCGCATTCACCAGTTGTCTCGTATGTTGAATTTTCTTTCAGGTACGAACACAATTTACGAGGTCCAGACCATAAACAGTCAGTCTGCTGGTAACCAAACCAAAGTGTTTCACTAATGACAGTACATGAAGACATTTTCAGTTTAAAAAATAAATTACACTTCATAATTATGTCGATATTATCCTTTTTGACTACATTTCAAATTATAATTGTAAATTTACTTATAAAGCCTATTATCATTCATTTATGATGAAGAAAACTTCCCCTTGACCTCCTCTCCCTGCTGCAATCACTTTGCTGTGGCAAGTTTTTTTTCTTTTTTGACGTCATTTTCACATGAGACGTTTATTTATTTCACTGACAGTCTGACCCTCAGGTAACACGACATTATCAGCACTCGCTTTTCTTTTGATTCCACTGCTGATGCTGTTTTAATAACAGATTTCTTTTATGGATCTCTGAAAGCAGGACGTCAATCTTCAACTCTTTTGTTGCCATTTTCATGAATGAACACTTCCTGTCGTGTGGGGCAGGAAGCGTTGCCTTATATGGTATTATTGAGGCGTTAATTATGCTAATTTACAAGTCTCATGTAATGCACTCAGTTACGAACAGGCGGATCATCTTAAGTTACGAGCGTTTGCTGAATCTGACATGACTTGTTTGTACGAGCCCTTCGTATGACCAAAAGTCAGAAAAATTTAAGATAAGAACACGAAAATGTTCTTGCATGAAGCCCAATGTTGTGTTGGAACGTTTTCTGGACCCATAAATTAACATGTTACCAGAGTTAGCCCTAAATATAAAAATCATTTACCTCGTTGTTGTTGTTTCACAGGAGCAGTACCAGTTCCTGTACAAAGCCATGCTGAGTCTCATCGGAACGCAAGAAGACAGAAAACCCTCCAGTCCTCCGACAACAACGGAACCATCGTGGTGGGAACCGCCAGCACTGCCGAGAGCCTTGAATCCCTGGTGTAACTGCCACAAAAAATACACAAAGAACTCCTGTTAAAAATGAGCAACGGCCTTTTGTTCTTCCTCTTCAAACCACCAACAGAACTTCTCCTGATGCCAGACTCACACGACGACGACTAAAATAAAGAAAAAAATCCCCCTCGTTCAGGACTCTACTGTGTCGTAGCGTGAGGCTGGCGTGCACCGAACGAGTTTCTTCTTCGCTGGATCCGGACTCCCCGCGGTTTTGTAATGTGTGCCTTTTTGTATTTTTCATCCTGTACTTCTAACTTTGATACGAGCTGTAGACTAACTGTCCGATGTTTTAACGTTGTACTGCCCTGAGACGTTTCAACTCAACTAACAAACTTTTCCTAGACCTTTGTATTTATTGGCACTGAGCCAAACGGGAAAAAAAGGGAAAAACTGCATCTTTTTACATCAAATGAGATATTTTGTTAGCTTGTCTTTTATAGAGCTCCTGCACTGAACTCCTTTCTGTAAATACCATCGCAACGGTAGCAGCAGTGTGCTATTGAAGTCAAATATAAAAAATAAGGGCCTGGAATAATAAAAATAATAATCTAATGTAAATAATATTATAGTAATCAACTCGATGGACCAAATTTCTATTTATACTTTTAGATTTTTATATTTTACCATTTTTAGTGCATTCAAATGTTATGGTTTGATTCTAATTGCTTAGTTGCAGAACATTAATGCTTTTATATTCTGGATTTTGTAACAGACTAAATGTGATGCATGGGGTACTGACATGTTTGTTTTTTTTAGCTGGACATGAAACACTGCTGGATTATTAGCTAGGGGATTAAATACGTGAAAGAACACCAAAGAAACAGCCTGTTGGAGTGTTTTGTTACTGTGTGCACAACTACAACTGTTACTACACTGCAGCTGAGATGCAGTCACACATTTTCACCAAAAAAAATTGCCTCTAAATTTGAGAAATCATTCGGTTTGCTCAGAGCTGTCACACTGACACGTTATCATCCACTTAGTACAATACAATCAGTGGAAATGATCATTTTTGCATTACAATTTTAATTTTTACTGAAAGAAACTATTAATATCATGGTGATGTGGTATTTGTTGTGGTCTGTACCAAACGAACAAGATTTTTAGGCCAAAGCATCAATGCAAAACTACACTTTCTCACACATTTTTCCTTTTTCAAAAAAATGTGAGCATCTGAATTTGTAGCTTAAGCGCAGCTCTAACCAGTTAAAATGGAGGCCAAAGTGAAAACTAGTGGGTAATGCAGTGGTGGACAAAGTACTCAACCTCAGTACTTGAGTAAGCTAGAGTACTTGCATGATGCATTTACAGAAGCTTGTAAATCTCTGAAACCATCTAATGATGCACTGACCTGCTTGTAGAACCACGATGCTACACAAAGTCTATAGAAACACCTGTAAAAACTTCAGCATAGAAATGTAATCAGAAACAAAAAGGACGGCTGTTGTGATTTTCTGACGTAACTGTATTAAAATCACAGCATGAAGTCAGATTGAAGCCGACTGTCAGGAGTCCGCTGAATAACAGATTTCTTTCTGGCTTCAGGGGCAGAATATAAATTAATTACGAGGTATTTTTCACCCTGATAAAAACAATCCAACCTTAAAGGCCTACCTGGACAATATAATAATTCTCCTGCCGTCACCATTACTGAGGTTTGTTTGAATGAAAGATGGAGAGCTTGCTTGCTCTTGTTACAGAGCGCACCTGGATGACGGATTTCTGCTTTTACATCAGTCCCAGCTGAGAGCGGCTACTGTGACTGGTTTCCTTCTGTGAGGAACACAGCATGTGGCCAGTTTGAATTTTAGAAAAGAAAAAACAGCAACAGCTGACTTCAAAGCTCTGCTTCGCCTAAAAGTAACGACAACCTTCATAGAAATGTGGTGGAGTGAAAGTCTGGAGTTTCCAAAGAAAAAACCAAACACTCAAGTAAACTACAGATACTCAAAAAATGTTCTTAAGTACTGTCCATCACTGGTGATGCCACACACAAGCGCTGCTCAAGCATCTAGAAAGAGACAGAACACCAGGACACTTGATGACCCTTATTTGAACAGGGTTGCTATGACTGGCTAGTTACATTTTACCTAAACCTGATTGGTTGTTTGATTCAGACCCAGTCCAGTTTTAAAAAAAAAAAACTAAATACAAAAGCATAGGCGCTCACAGAACCCTTAAACACTTACATTAAATATTGTTATGCACATGCAATGGTCAAAATGAGTTATTGAGCCAAAATTATAATGAAACGATATCGCCTGCTGCAGCTTTGAGGATTTAGTACAAGTCTTTGGTAAAAGACAAAAACTGAGAAGGTGTATTTTTCTATAGGTGGAAGAATATTTCCTTACTTTACATTGAAAGCTTGTGAAATGTAGCAAACACACAACTTGCACAGAGCTCCAAGTGTTGCTTCTTCACATTCTGTTGATAATGTTCAGTTTTTAATGGTGCAAACTAAAATTCTGGCCATAACTTACACACTGCACCTTTAAAATTTCTCTGCCTGCCTGTTAGATTTCCATATTTTTATGATTTTTGTCCTGCAGGTGGCAGGGCATCACCAAAAATATATCATGATTCATTCTGTGGAAAGAAGATTTCAGTAATAATTTAATAACAAAGTAAGACTCCTACCAGGATGATGAAGATGCAACCAAACATTTGCTAAAAAAGCAGGTTACATTTGCATTTTTAGGCCTTTAACTGGTGTGTTTATCCAGAGACACTTACAGCAGCAGAAAGAGTCTCAGCTCCTCGATCACCAGCCTCAGCGAACAGGAAGGAGGCCGAAGGTCAGAGGTGACGACAGCAAGACAAAAGATGGAGCGAACACCCCTGTGAGCCCGACAGGAGAGAGGTGTTAATGAAAGCAACACAGAAAGAGAGAAAATAAAGATGTGGCCTGATGAAAACTCGAGTCCCGTCCGACCTGTGGATTATGTATTTTCCCTTTATGGAGTCATGCTTTAATCCCTGCACTGAACCGGTTATTCCAATTGATTTCCCACGTGTTAATCCGGGTTAAGACTCTGCAAGAAACGCGTCTTTTCAGGACAGAAAATAGGTCAAGTGTCCAGACGTCGTCTTGACCGGCCGCCGTATCCACACCTTCATTTGCATTTTTGACTTTTCATAATTACATGCCCAATTATCCCCTGCTTGGTGGCCTAGTTTGCATGGCTGCCTCCAAACAGGCCGATTGTCTTTTTTTAATTTTTTGTCCGAGGAGCTGAGCTGGAGGCCGAGAAGACGTCAGAACAGAGTCAGAAGCACTACATGTTTATGTTTACACGTGTTAACAGATGCCTGGTAAACAACAACATCTTTGATTATGGCTTAAAACTCAAAGTCAGACTTTAGATGGACTCAGTGGTGGAAGTATTCAGATGTTTTATTTAAGTAAAAGCAGAATACTGCAGTGCAAATGCTCTCAATTATAAGTGAAAGTTATATTTTTAAAAATGACCTTTGTATGGGGGTCTGCAACCTGCGGCTCTTTAGCTCCTCTCCAGTGGCTCCCTGTGGCTCTGGCAATAAAAATTATATGGAAATGAATAATGTTTCTCTAAAATTTTAATTTTCATTTATCAAAAAAGTTAAGAAAACTGAAAATTTCAAGGCAACATACTGCAATATTAGAGTTCAACTCAATTTATGAAGTTTTGAAAAAGTTTTACCAACTACTAATCTTTTGTTGAGATAATTTACTTTTCTTCTTCAGATTAACTTAAATCTTTGAGTTGTAGAAAAACCACAAAAAGGTATTTAAAAAATTATACAGTAAATGCATTGAAGTGAAAGAATTATTTTTATATTTTCATTTAAAAACATTTAATTTTCAAGCACCAAAATACTGACAGGTTCACAGCTCACTGTGAGCAGTTTTTGAAATACATACTTTTTAAATTTCTTAAACTCAAAGACTCAGGTTCATCTAATGAAGAAAAGTAAATCATCTTAACTAAAGATTATATGTAAGCAGAACTTTTTAAATTTTATTTCTAAAGTCAAAACATTTGAGCTGCACTCAAAACTCAAAATTATTGCAGTACATTGCCTTAACGTGTAAAGTGATGCTCATATTATCCAAATGTAAACATATGTAGGATATAACCATTTGTCAGTCTACATCTATGACTCGCTGCCTTTGACGGTGGCTCGTCTTTTTGAGTCTTTTTTTGTCCAGAAATGGCTCTTTTGACCATAAAGGTTGCAGACCCCTACCAAAGTAGAAGCTGGGCAGACTGGGGTCAGTTGTAACACACATGAAGAAATGTCCAGTTATAAAACAAGCGACGCCTCGTACTTGTCCCTCTGCAGAACTTATTTTTTTCACACTAACAGAATTTTCTGAAGTCAGGCTTGTTTCTGTATAATTGGGGGACAGTCTACTCACTTTGTGGATCATATAAAAGGTGCTGCCTCTCTATCTTGTTAATTAAGCTCTCATCGTCCCCGTTAGCTGCTTTGATGAAGGGAAACCAAACTGCTTAGGACATCGCAGACGATTTTTGACAAAGAAAATGGTGTTTGTAGGTGAAGCAAGTGCACAAAACTTCATCAAAAAAAGAACCAGGATGATTTTTTTGTCTCTCAGCCTGTTGACACTGCTGACACACCCAGCACTTAGGAGGCAGTGTTACACTCTGTGAAACAGGAACAAGATCATTTCACCTCAGCAGAGGTGTTCAATAAAGAACTGATTTTTAGGAATGAGAGGAACCTTTTGGGTGTTCAGTATTTTTTTTTACTGTCTAAACTTTAGATAATTTTATCTCTTGGTTATTCGTTAGTTTCATGTAGGAACTACTTTCTTCCTGCAGTAAAATCCACCCAAACTACTTTAGGATCCATCGGAACTACTTTCTTCTCTATTAGAAGAAAGTAGTTCCAACATGAAACATGAACAAACTGCTAATGTAGCTGCTGCCAGCATTGTCCCTGAACCACATGGTCCAAACTACTGTTCACCTGTGTTCACTTGAAAATATTTCATTAAATATAAATGCAAATGACTTTTAATTCAGTTCAGATAAAACCAGATAATATCAATCAACAGGAGCTTCAAAGATGTTCAAACGATCAGAAAAAGGTCTTCAGCTTACCTGAGGTCATGTGCAGGTTTACTGCGAGTTTAAAGCTCCAGTTTGTGACATTTAGGAGGATCTGTTGGCAGAAATGGAATATAATATTCATTAGTATGTTTCTATTAGTTAAAATAAGAATAGTTGTGTTTTTCTTACCTCAGAATGAGCCGTTTCTCTCCACAGGAGCAGCAGATCTTCTTCCATAGAGGCGGCCATCTTGCACAGCCATGTTTCTACAGTAGCCCAGAATGGACAAACCAAACACTGGCTCCAGATCAGAGATGTAAAACAGAACCTACAGAGGGCACTGCTGCTCAGCCTGGGTTCTAATCTAGTGGACACTTGCGGTATTGCAGCCCTGCATATTTGCAAATCTTTTCTCCTGAGAAAAGCAATTAAAATCTGTGACGGCCAGCGGGAGAAACACTATAACCACAACATAATGTGGAAGTAAATCCAGGAGCTGGGTGCCGTCTTTGCAGCCGGTATCCAGTTCTAAATAGTACATTCAGGCTCTAGATGCAGCCTCACGATTATCACGAGGCTCCTGCACACTTGGAAGGGGAGGGTGATACGAGGTGTTTGCAATTTGATTTTTTAAACAAAAAAAATAATAATCGGGGTGATTGGGAAAATGCTAACAATCAATTTATCATTAATAATTAATAGAATATAAAATGCATGTTTCTCATTTGACTGTTTTTGCATTTTTTTCTTAGTTTAAATTTACTTATTCAACAAATGCCTCCACCAGAAAAAAAAACGTTTTTACTCTCATTACTGCCATTTCTAGACTATTGATTATGGATTAATATGTTTTTAATTGGTCAAATTCTTACTAACATCCCTTCCTCATCAATTTTTCTTTATGCCTGACACTAATATTCTTCTGTACATTTGTGTCTAAGAACTGCATTAATAAACTGGAGTGTAAACAATTTAAAGATTATTACATTTGCAAAAAAAAAACTACAAAGTGAAACAAGACAGAACTTTACAGAATGGATTTTATTCAAATAACCACTTGTACATTTTCATAAAGCAAAAATGTTCTATCAAAACAAGCTTGTATAAATGAATATGTGATTTGTAATCATGAATGCCATAAACATCAAGTCAAACTTTAACGACAAAACAACGAAAATAAGAAACCGTCTTTATGTTGGAGGTTTATGAGGGGTAAATCAAAGCAATATTCAGACTGGTGCCAAATTAAAAATCTTCATGTTAGAAGGTTATGAGAGGTAAATAAACCAATAATCAGACTGATATCTAAATTTTAACGAGTGTGTTAATGTTGATGTGTTCCTTTTTAGTTTCACCTGAATTTGTAAAACTGTTTATCTGAATTCTTTCTTTTTAAATCCGACAGGAACACAAGTCTACAAATCTACCAAAATATCTTCTGTTTAAATCCCTCAGGCGGTCCACATAGAAACTACACATCAGGTATACATATATGGATATATTATATTAAAAAATATACCTCAGGTACATGTAAAATAGCTCTGGGTTTTTTGTTTTTTAACCCATTTAAAGCATTTATCAAACCCTTTACAAGGCGATCACCCCCACAAATAAAATAAATATCACTCAGGTGGCAAACAATAAATACTCATCAGTCTGAGAAACTAAAACATCTCAAATCAAACTTTCTAACTCCTGAGCTCCACATGAGCCGAGGGCCGCTGTTACTGAGTTACAGCATCCAGATCATGAGTTAATAAGTAACACTCCACAGATAACACATCTGTTGTGCTTAAATATACCCTCAATATATTTTAAGTCTAGTAGGAAAAATTTTGATTTGTCAAAATAATATTGAGATTGAAATTTAAATTGTTACCGTCATAAATTCAACTCCAGGCCAGTGGCCCACATGGTGTGAAGAAATACTTTACGGAGAAATCTGTCATACATTTACTGGAATTAATCACAAAATGACCTCGACGTGTCATTAGAGATCGAGGAAATGTGTTAGGTTGAAATACTCGCTTGAAATGATCGCTGCAGCCGCACTGTCCTAGAAATTTACAATCCGGACATTCTTCTTGTTTACCCGTTTCGTTTAAATTAAGTTTTAGTTTTAGTTCAAATTAATGCAAAACTTTCCACAAATGAGTAAGTGTTCTTTTTATGAGTTGTAAGGAATCATTAATGATCTTGTAGAGGGAGTAGATGTTTGTAACTGTTAAACTGAGTAAAAAGTTAATGGAGTTTGGCAGCAGTGAGACGGACACTGCGCTCCTGCAGTGTTCCTGCAGCCTGACTGTCTCTGCCACGTCTGAGGAGGAGGCAGCAGCGGGAAACAACTCGCTTCAACCATAGATCATATCTTAAACAGGATTACAACCCATTTAATATACAGTCTATGGCTGCAGCTCTCTTTTTGTCTGCATAATGGCTACATTTATCTCCTTTAAATGGGCTCATAACTAAGGTCTTTCTTGTATCACAGCTTGAAGGTTAGTGCAGTACTGAGTTGGGTTTGTTGGACTTTAATTAATCCAGAAATCCGTGTTAGTGCAGACACTGTTTGAGGTGATTAAAAAAAAAAAAAAAAAAGACAAAATGTTAGCACATTTGTTAGTTAACTGACTGAAACTTCAGTCAAGTCCTTCAATAAACACAGCAGATTTATGATGGTATGAAGGGTTAGAAATCATCCAGCTCATCTGTAGCATCTGATCGCCATTAAACATTTCACCTGTGAGAAGACTTCGCTTTTCATTTTATTTTTAACTGATGACAACACTTATCATCAAAGCTCGGGGTAATATAATCCCAGATCACAGCCAAACCTGGTTTCTACTCTACTTTCACCTTTACTGATTAGACAATGTTTTTGTTTTTAATGCTTAAATTTCTAATATAAGTCAAAAGTAGTGTTTGATCAGTCGAACTTTTACACATCTTCACAGAAGAGCTTTTCTCTGAAACTGTCATCGCCAGTGAAACGATCACAGTTTGGCACAGATGAGTGAATTCAGCCAAACTAAAGATGATATTAAACTGCAGACTGCTGAATATAACGACCAGCTGCCTTTTCAGCTTTTTAATCTAAAACTTAAAAACACAGTTTTAAAGCATCACCAAATAGCTTCAACAAAATAAAAAAAAATTTTAAGGACTAAAATATTCGTCTTTTTCATGCTCTCAAACTTTTTTACCACCTTTCACATATTTTATCAGCCCCTGGCAGACGGCCTATCAGCAGACGGCAGAGTCTGACACTGTCAGTAAAGAGTAAAGTTGGTGAAAAGTCAGATTATATCCTGTGGATCTGATACATTTTCTCTGCTGTTGTCGGCTCTACTCCTGCAGGCTGCTCTTGTGCATGAAGTGAAGTCCCTCCTCCTTCAGTCGGGCCAGCGCCGGACCGTAGATCTCCTTCGTCATCGGAACCACCAGGCCCTTTGTGGTGATCTCACCTGCAGAGAGAAAACACAGATGTTCTGTACATTCAAACTAATTCACATCTTCAGCAGTGTAACTGCTGCTTGATAGAAGAAGCGTGTCTCTCGAGGGAGCAGCTGATTTCAGTTCATCTTAGAACATACAGAGGGCTGCACATCACAGGGAACACAGTTTGTCTCGTCTTTCTGTGAAGTCAACAAACTAACATTCGCTCCACAGACTGAAAAACTAATGTTAGCTTCACAGACCAGCAGGACAAACTCAAATTAGCTTTACAGAGTGACATGGGAAACTAACGTTAGCTTCAAAGGCTAACAGAATAAACTAAAGTTGGCTTCACAGACTGACAAACTTCTCGGACAAGCAAGACACACTAACATTAGCTTCATAAACTACAGGACAAAATGTTAACTTCACAAACTGACAAACTAATGTTATGACAGGACAAACCACGGACAGCTTCACAGACTGACAGGACAAACTTTTTTTACTTATTTTCTGAAAAACCTGAACCTGGTCAGAGGAGCAAGTTTATCAGTGTAACAAAACTAAA
Source organism: Lutjanus argentimaculatus (assembly GCA_034769285.1). Classification (NCBI taxonomy): domain Eukaryota; kingdom Metazoa; phylum Chordata; class Actinopteri; order Lutjaniformes; family Lutjanidae; genus Lutjanus; species Lutjanus argentimaculatus. The sequence goes on from JAWZSL010000039.1 coordinate 2,025,747, forward strand.
TGTTGTGAACATGCAATAAACGAACTGAAAAACATCTTCAGGTGTTTCTCTGTCACTGACCATCAAGGACCATGCGAGCAGCAATGGCTGCTGGGTATCCTACAGTCTTGGCCATGGCGGAGAAGCCATTGGGGTCGCCGTACACCACCAGGCTGATGTGTTTGGTCTCCAGCTCGCCAGTCGGGTGGCGAAGCCCCACGTCGTTCCTCATGATGATCATGTCTTTCTCGCCCTTCTCTGATCATGTTAGAGGTCACAGATAGTTAATTTATCATTATTGCACTTGGTAATGGTGTTTTTCTTATTAGCAGGGATAAAATGGGACTTTGTCTCACCAAAAGAGAGTTTTGCTTCCAGATGTTTAGCCAGAGCAGCCAGCACGCTCTCAGCATGAGGCACCGACTCGTCGCTCAGCATTCCAAACCTGAACACACGGAGAGACAAAAAAAACAAGGTTTTTTCTTCTTCACAATAGAATAACCTTCACAAAGCCATTTTTAAAAGCTTTAAAAGAAAATTACTCTGCTTTAACACCCCGGCAGCGCTGCGGCAGCCCACACATCCTTGGCTAAATCTAAAGAGATGAGCAGTTGCTTTTTGTCACTGTTTTGCTGGTGAATCGAATAAATGAACAACAAGCCATTCAATTTGAGCTGCGAGCACGTTGGCTTTTTACTCTTTTAACGGCACAGATGGAATGTTTCCAACAGTTCACTTTTACCGTCTGAGGATTTACGTTTCAATGCCAGCATGGTCCTCTTCACTTCGCCGCCAGCGGCAGCAGAACAATGGCAGCATGGAGCCTTGGTCTGAAGAGACCCTTGGAAAAGTTGATTTAAATTGAAGAGTGTGCACGCTACACCACTTCAGGCGTCCTCATTAGGGAGGGAAGTAAAAAGTGTGCAGAAGAGGAGCAGCCTCGGCCTTGTTCTCCACCCTGCCATCCGCAGCACCATCACTAAGTTTGAAAAGTGTCAGATGCATCAGCATCAACCGGATCCGTTCAGAGCAGAGCAGCACACACAAACGGACATCCAGAGAACTTGTTTAAAGGGGCATGACGCAGGATTTGAACCTTTTCGGAATGAACTGAGACTCAAATAAAAAAACGACCAAGTACAAAATACACACTGTTGTGTTGGTGCTTTCTTAACTTACTGTACTTACAGTATCAGATTAACTTCTGCAGATTCTGAACTCTGATCCAAAGTTGTACCACAAGATTATTATACATTTTCACTTAAACGACAGTTTGTCTTACATCATCTCATTTAATGCTGGTTGTTTGACTGCTTTACATTGCTTTTATTAATTTGAACATACACAATCTAATAACTAGTTACAGTGACTAGTTACTAGGGAAACTACTTTTGCATTACTTTTAAATGTCTGCTTCAATTCTCTTAATGCACAGAAAGCAGGAGTGTTTCTCACTGACTGAGACGAGTCGATACATGTTCAACGATATGATGCATCTTAGAAATTTAGCCAATGATACAGTACGATATGATTCAGCTATGATTATATATGATTGATATTGATATTTATTTTTAGATATGATTAGTTGCAGGAAGAAATCCTGATACCCAGTAAACCCAGTAACAGTAGAGGCAGAGAGAAGGGGACATTACAGTGATGTTAACATCACTGAATCTCAAAGAAGAATCTCAAATGAGATCCCATACCCTAAATGAGAATCTGTGAACAAATTTTAAAACTGTTAAAAATGCATTTTTGCAGTAAGATGATCAGCTGCTCTGTTTCATATGAAGAGTTCTGTGGTTTTGATTGAATTTGACCGTGTAGAGGAAGTGAGGTGTGGAGGACCAGTGATGCTACGTGTTACCTGCTCTCACAGTGACACGACGTCTCTGTGGGTCAGGAGACTCGTGGCTCTCTACGCTGCTGTCAGACACGTGTTTCTCATCTTTCTTATAAAACTCAAACTTATTCCACACTTGTATGTTATGAAAATTCTTTCACTGTCGGTTTTGAGGAAATGAGGTGGAGAGACAGGGAGGAGCGCTTGTTTTGTGTGAGCGAGACAGCAGGCATACAGCAAGAGCGGTGCAGGCAAAGGCAGGAGGAAAGAGGAAATGGAGGACAGTTACAGCGGTAGTTCCCTGATGCCAAATATGAAACATATGCGCGTCCTAATGAGATGCATCAATACACTAGTGCTGCATCAATGTTTTCCAATTCAAGTTTAGCTTTGTACTGATACACATACCCCATTATTCTGGTAATTGATTCATTGATTTGAGAGATTTTTTAAAGAAAAAAGTCAAAATTCTCTGATTTCAGCTTCTTAAAAGTGAATATTTTCTGGTTTCTTTAATCCTTTATGACAGTAAACTGAATATTTTTGGGTCGTGGGCAAAACAAAACATTTGAGGACGTCACCTTGGGACTTAGGAAGCAATGAAAACTTTAAACTCCTTTTTTTTCCAACCAGTCCCTGTAATTACTGTTTTCTTTGGAGGGCTGTTAACTTTCATGAGTTTCCAAAATATATCCACGAGGCTACTGAAGCTCCTCTTTAGATCGTAGGGGATTGTGGTGCAGCATCAGCACACAGAGGTTCACAGAGAAACACAGAGAAAGGTCTTTTAGTCTCTCACCATCTCAGGTTGTCCATCTGAGCGTCATCCTTTCCGATGCGTTCGTATACGGCTTTTTGAAAGGCATCATGGGAGAGAGAAGAGGACAATCCCATCTGCTTACAGAGGAGCTCTTTCTGCAGAAAGGAGAGATCACAGATCACAGTTTCTCTTTAAAGGTCCTAAGACTGTCCAATCAAACACTTTCACATATTGTTTCTTCTAATTCCTAAAATGTCTCCAAAAGCACTTCCTCAGCTCCTGGATCTGTCTCCTTGTGAGATCCCAGTCTGTCTCTTAGCTCCGCTTAAGCTCCTCTTTAGCTCCTATTCTGTCCTCTTGCTCATGTTTAGCTCACTGTCTGTCCTTTAGCTCCTCTTTAGCTCCTAGTCGGTCTCCTTAGCTCCTCTTTAGCTCCTAGATTTTCTCCTGAAGCTTCTTTTTAGCTCATAGACTGTCCCTTGGTTCCTCTTTAACTCATAGATTGTCCCTTAGCACCTCTTTATCTTGTAGTCTGTCTCCTAGCTTCATATTAGCTCCTCTAAAGCTCCTAGTCTGCCTCCTAAAGCTTCTTTAGACTTCCTCTTAGCTCCTCGTTAACTCCTGGACTGTCTGCTAGCTCGTCTTTAGCTTGTAGTCTGTCTCTTAGTTCATCTTTTCCCCCCTAGATGGTCTCCTCACTCCTCTTCAGCACCTGCATTGTCCCCTGAAACGCCTTTTCAGCTTGTAGCCTTCTTCTTTCTCATTTTTAGCTCCTTGTCTGTCTCTTAGCTTCTCCTTAGCCCACAGTCTGTGTCTTAAAGCTTCTCCTTCACTCCTAGTCTGTCCTCCTGCTAATGTTTAGCCCCAAGTGAATCTCCTAGCTCCTATTAAGTCTTCATACCGTCTCCTAAGGCTCCTCTTCATCTCATTCACCGTCTCCTTTTACAGAGACAGTGAGACACTTTTAGGCTACGTTAACCTTTGAGGAGGCTCAAGGGCATTTATCTGTTCCTCGTTACATCCCATTTCCAAATAGAAAAAAGACAAGTGGAGGGATTGAAAATCACTAATCATGCTTTGATTTCTGATAAACACATTCTGAACATGCAGCTCTGTGTTCCTCTTTGGTCTCAGTGAGATAAAAGAGGACAAAGATGATCTGCTGTAAACTCTCATCAGTGTCAGAGAGCCTTGGCTCACTGCAGCCTTGATGAGCTATCCACAGTAATAGACTCTTGAAGCATGTGACTGTGGAAGTGGGTTTTGCTCAAGTGAGAGAGCTGCAAAACAGACAGACAGAAGCAGGAGGCATTTCAAACATTTGGATGTTTTCATCGTCATGTTTTTCTCACCCAGGAAACAGGAGATGAACTGTGGTGCAGGATGGGACAGGCCTCGCTGTTGATCAGGCCCAGCTTGACAAACGCGCTCATGGCCTTGGAGAAGCCCTGTGAGACAGAACGAGAGTGAAACCGAGTCATAATGAACACATTCATGATAACACAAAAAGCAAAAGATACTGGAAGAAATATTTCTGGGCAGGAAAATATGCTTTGTTTCTACGGAGCCTTTGTTTGAATTTTACAAACTTCTCAAAGACAGAAAGTGTTATTACTCTTTTATTTGGACTTTACAAGGACACACATTTACACTGATGAGTTGTTTCTTTCCCCCACCTCACTGCTGTCAGAGTCACAATGTCCCCGTCTTAAAGGGATAGTTCACACAAAAATGAAAATTCAGTCATTATCTACTCAACCTCATGATGACCGAAGGTTGGTTTAGTTTTTCAGTCCACAAAACACTGCTATTATTATTTAAGATTATATAGTTATGCTTACAATGCTATATTGAGGGGGACAATTCTCTCTTTATAGCAAAGAGGGTTGGGCGTGAATAGCTGAATAGCTGCTGTGGGCAAGAGGGCGAGCCAGAGAGAGATGTGTGACCGTCAGCCCACTTTGATTCTGCACCAGCCCACATCCTCCTCCTCAAACCTTCCTCATAACAAGAGCAGATGCAGCTGTATCTAACACGCTCCTCTGGAGGTCACATTACGTTAGAGCAGATAAAGACAAAGTTTAATCCACTCCCCACATGCTGCTCTTGTGTTTTATGCTTTTGAAAGACAACAAAAACAGACGCCACCGTCCAAACTCATGAGACACTGAGCTCCCTAATTATGACTGCTACTCTGAGTGGACAGTTTCTGGTTGCAGGAGGGGCCTAAAGAAGGGTCAACTGAGACTGTTTCACAACCAGTCAAAACTCTTCACAATAACTTTAAACAATTTTTCAGTTATGAGGATTTGCTGCTTTTCACATATCTTTGTAAACTGACTACACCGGAGTTTTGGACATTTTAAGGCATCATCTCGGGCTGTGGGAACCTGTGATGAGCATTTCTCACGACCTTCCTTCATTTTAAAGACAAAACAATTAACTGAGACTAAACTGAAAACTTGACGGGTTGCTGCAGAAAAGCAGATAACAAGCAGGTTCATGAAGTAAAGCTGAAACTTCATATAATAGAAAGGTCTGTAATGACCAGTCAATATTTGTGTGTGTGTGTGCGTGTGTGGTGTGTGTGTTACCCTGAAGCGCAGTGTTCCTCTGATCAGCGTGTGTGCCGTCTCGATGCCGTAAGGCTCAGAGTACTTGGTGCTGTCGCGGTTCGGAAATCCCTCCAGGTTGAAACCAGGAAGGAAGTCCATCGGAGTGGCCGAGTCCATCAGAGACCCGCCAGCCGGGATGCTCACCACCTGGGTAAAAATAACACATACACACACACTAAAACACACACGCAGATTCAGTTTGTCCTCCTGATTCATAAAGCACTGTAATTCTGGGAACAAATTTGCAGAAAGAACATTTTGCATATTTGATATCATTTATGGTCCTTTGGGGCCTCCGTACCTGGTTGTCTTTGAGGAAGATGGCGGGACTGATGGTGTTCTGGAGGACGCCGTACGGACTCCAGCTGAACTTGTAGCGAAGAGGATTGTCAGAACATTCAGGAGCAGGAAGCCCTCCACAGAACGAGCTGTAGGACTCCACCTAAACAACATGAATCATATCCTCAATGTTTTCTGTCACTGTCATGGTTTCAGGACAACATTTATTCTTTTTGTAAACTGCACTACAGTATTTTACAGTAGTAGTTATTTTAAACAACACATATTTGTTTTAAGAGGTCTGACAGTCACCAGTGATATAAACGGGCTTCAGTACATCATCACAGTGATGTGCACAACCAGGGGGCAGAAAGCAGACTTGTCCACATAACACGACCAGTGTTGCCAACAGATTTAGCAACTTCTCAGACCCTTTTAGTGACTTCACTTACAAAAAGCGAGTTTAATTTAGCAACTTATTCTGCAAACAGCGCAGGGGTCTCTCTCTCGAACTGTAAACTTAGTGGGGAGATTCCATTCAGAGACCTGACGACCATACTGACAGTCAACTATTGTTGCCAACATTTAACACAATATATTAATATGATATGAAAGACAAACAAACAGATCCAACTCTGAAATGGCCTTTTATGATCGAGTCGACAAGGATTTACAAAACTATGCAAAATGTACCTTGATTACAACTGTAATGTAACTTTGGCCAGCTATGAAGCCATTTTGCCTCCTGAATGTGTGCACACACCCTGTAACACTTGTAAACAAGAACCCCGTCTATAAGTCAGATTTAAAAGTTGTTTCAGTGCTGCTTAGTTAATAAATAGTTCAACAATAGTAAAAGTTTTAAAACGTCATGTTGGACAACTTTTGATCAAATGTAACTTGAACCATCGTGTCTCTTGAGACTTCTTTTTTATGTAAACTTGCAGGATAAATGTTTTGATAATGAATTTCATTCAATTTTCAAAGAACTGTTCCAGCATATGGAGTGGTGTGTAAAAAACTCAAAGATAAAATAACTTTTCTGTCCTCTCTGGTGGAAAAAACTATGTAATGGTGGCATCCAAAACAAATTTTTGTTTTTTTCAGAACAAAAGGCACACAGTGTTACATATCAAATCAGTCATGTGAAGACATAACAGCTATTACAAGTGCATTTTTAATGCAAAATGGCAGAAAATGCTGTTTTCAGCCAAATATGGAGAATGTCAAACTTCTTCTTTCTTTGGGTTTCAGACTGACAAAATGAGACATTTAAAGACATTTTTCAGCTGCAGATCTGGATTAAACATTACAATTAACATTAGTCTTTGTTCTTGTCTACTGACCTCGAACACATTTGTAAAGAGGCAAGTTAAAACTGACTTTGGGCAAGTAGATTTCTGACCCACTTGCCTGAAAACTAAACACTGAACCCTGAATCATGCATCAACTTTATGTTTATTAATTCATCATTCTGGCACAAACGGGTTTAGCTTCTTTAACTTTGATGATTTGTTCTGACTGCTGTTCATTAACAGGTTTAAAATCACAGGTTTCAGGTCTTTTTCAGGTTGTGTTCAGGCTTTCTGGGTCAAAAAAAAAAAAGAAAGACACACCACATCAGCTGATGTGTGACGGTGTGACGTCGTCTGTTTCTGGACTAAAAAGTGTGTGAAATTCAGCAATGTGAACATGTGGACTGTCAGTCTGTTTAATGGATCAATACGACTGCCAGGAAGCCTGCATGTGTTCCAACAATCATTATCTCACCAACACACACAACACACACACACACACACACACACACTCAGTGGGAGTGTGTACTGCTGACTCACAGTGCAGCCGTCAGCTTTGGCCTGGTCGATACACTCCATGGCCAGCATGTGGTCGATACCTGGGTCCAGCCCCATCTCGTTCACGATGGTGATGCCCGCCTCCTCCACACTGATACACACAGTTTCAGTATATCGTGATTAATGATGCTGTAAATTACATTTTCATCAAACACATCACCAGAATAAAACTTGTTTTAATTTTCATTTTCTTCCAGATGTTTTCACTGATCACCTGCTCTGCAGCTCCTTCATGGCAGGACTCAGGTAGCTGGCTGTCACCATGTTTACCTTCCTCTTGATGCAGTGTTTGGCAACGAGCGGGTGAAACGAGTACGGCAGCAAGCTGAGGAGCAGCAGAGGGACGAGGGGAGGTCAGGACACATGCCAGATTCATTTATCAGCATACAGCACATAATGATGAAAACTGAGCCCAGAGCTGAGCCTGATGAACCAACTCTGACACGTCCACATATGTACACATATGGTATATATATGGCTGGACTGGCCTTAAATTCAAAGGGTTGCTGTGACATATGGTACAGTTATTTGGAGAACTCAGAAGAGAGTGCGGTAGTTACCTTTAATTTTAATGAACAAAACTTTTCTTTGCAATTTTCACTTGCTCCTGCAATTTCACTGCAAAAAAAATGCCCAAACATTTTGCAACATTGCATCACAAGTTTTAGAAAAGCTGCCAAGAAGCTATGCAACTTTCAGAAGGACCCAAGGAAGCACAGCGTCGAGTGGGAAGTTGTTTGGAAGTACTCGAGAAAGTTCTGAGCAGTATCAGAGCCTGGCAATCTGCCTGTTCTGAGTCAGCACATTTTAAATGGGCACTGCATGAGACAGCTCAATTAGGACGAATAAAAAACTTCCACAACAACCTTTTTATGCAAACACTAAATTTTATTGGTTGTGAGGGTTGTTAGATTTCAGCTTCTTCTGAATGAATAATTTTTTTTTGTATTTGACAATTTTCCTCACTAGGAGGCTCACTGACAGGAAGCCATGCTTCAATTTATGTGCATTTTTAAGTATCACATTCAAAAAGGTCGATGGAAACATCAAAATCCTAAAAAAAAAAACGTCTTCAAATTCAGAAAAAAGTTTTGACACTTGCTTGTTTTGTTTGTTTGTTTTAGTGCACTTGATGGAATTTGGGAATGCCTAATTAATTGAAATTTGGTTAAAATTTGTGATACATTTGGACAGAAACACAGTAAATGTGCTGATGTAGACCAGAAGGTAACTCTAATCCAAATAAACAATAAATGTTGGTAGTCCTGCAATGTAGCTTTAAAATGAGATGTTAATAAGAAGTGGCTGACAGTGTGCTACAGGCCCCGCCTCTTTTTGGGGGTGTGGCCAACTAAAAAAATATGTCTAAAAATAACTGTCTTAATTAAAGAGCAACTTTAGAGAACCGGAAAATAAATGTAAAGCACCTCATTATACTCAGCTAGTGTTACAGTGTTATTTCAGAACTTATTTGGCTCTCAAATATTTTGAGTTTACTTTAGGAAAACAAAAGAAGATAACGAAGACAACATTTTGTTTCTCTGCCTGTACCAAAATACTCAAAACGCTCTACCTGAGGACCAGGTCATGGTCTTTGATCAGAGAGTCGAGGTGTCCCTCCTGGCTGGCAACGTCCAGCGTGATGGGGATGGTGTTGGGATATTTGGCTGCCAGCTCCTCCGCCTGCTTCAGCAGCACCGACGCTGAACGCAAAACGACAGAGTTAAAGTGCACCTTTAAACCCTGATAATATTGCTACATATTTCAAATACCATAAGACTTTAATGACTTGTAAGACAAACTCACCCACAGTGATCTGAGTCCCCTCGTCACGAGTCAAATACTCGACCACGGGTCCGGAGACGTATCCTGAACCCAGCAGCAGAACACGCTTCATGCCAGCCTTCTTCATGATCTGAGCCTTTTCCCTGAAGGATATTAGACACATTGACTTAGAGTCTTTAAAAAAAACACAGTGGGTCTCAGTTACTGTGTTTCCATCCAACAGACGGTGAGAGACACTGATTTTCAAAAATTTGAACAAACAGCAAAAGTTTTTAAAGGTGGAAGCAACACGTAAAACACATTATTTTAATTCAACTAGCTGTTTGTCTGTCTGTCAAAATTTCTCACAATACTAAAGAAGTTCATTAAAGTTTGATAACTGGATGGAAACCAGTCTCGTCACCCACAATATGAGATACACAAAGAAAAAAACAAAAAACAAAAAAACAGCCACTTTGACTCTTTGCACATTTTGTTTTACAACAGAAAGCTACTGAAAAAAAGTGTTTTTTGGGGTCTGATTCAGCCCATATTCAGTTTAAAGTTTGTCTTGAGATTCTTCTGAATGCAGCAGCTTTGGATGTAAAGAAATACACAACACGGGATTTGTGTTTCTCTTCCATGTTGAACTGCAGTGAAGGTAATTCATTAACGAAGTGGTGTCCTGCACATTACCTCAGTGGAAAAGCTGATTAGGTCCTCAAGAGCGTCACTTTTCTTCAAAGTGGTCTGTTACCTCTCAAATTGTTAAAGAAAGCTCACTGGATTCAGCAGAGTTCATGCAGATCTACTGTATATCAATGCAAATACAAGTAAACGGAGTGTGTTTCTCCATAGAAGAGCAAACTAAAGGTCAGTCTATGTGATGCCTGCTTTTATGATCTCTGAAGCTCCACCCTGTATGGAGCTTAATATTTTATCATCCCAATTCTTTTCAACTTTTTTCCACCATTCGCAGTGTCGTGCAAGTTCACACTTAAAAAGCGTTTGCTCAAAGTTCAGTTCACAGATCACGTTTTTTTAATTTGAAGTAAGTTTACAACCCAAAAAGGAACGAGTTTACGTTCATTTCTTTGGTGATTTTTTTTAAAATTAAATTTGAAACGGAACTTCCTCCTACCAGGGACACTGGAGTCTACATAATGACGCTGTGCTAAATGTGCACAATATTTCATGTTTTTGCACGTATTTTATTTGTAAATGTAATGTTACTTTTAACTAAATTCAAATAATTAAAATTTTAGAATAGTAGCCTAAAAACTTTGGTAATTATTAGATACTACAGCAGTAATTGTGATTACTCTGAGGGGGGCTTGTGTTTGAGACACAGTGGGACAATATAACTTATTTTTTCAGTGTTACAACTGCCCCCACCAAGGGGTCAGTGGTAACACTCTGACTTCTTGCATGAATATTAATATTACGGTCGGTCCTTATTGGTGAAAATATATCAATTATATTATTAATTACTGCACATATATAGTTTTCTCATATCAAAAGATGATGTGTATTATTAAGGAAAATATTTTAAAACATGTTAGAATTGCCCCCGCTCTCCCCTGTCTTAAAATACTGAGTTAGCATCTCAGAATAATGAGAACATTTCTGAAAATAATGACTTATTATCTTCATGATTTAGTATGCAAATCATTTTGAGAAAGTTTCTCATTAATTTCAGATATATAGTCAATATTTTAAAATACTAAATCATTATTCTGAGATTCCAAGACATTATTTCAACTAAGTTTCTCATTATAATGACTCGGAGGATCTTTTTTCATCTTACTGTGCTTCCACAGATAAAGATGTTTGGATAAAAGCGTATAACACGGATCTACCCGTCTGTTTCTCACTGTTAACAGACTCCAGCCTGCAGTGCAGTTCAAACACTTCACTGATTTAATTCACGTCGACACTTTAAATCAGCTGACAACATGAGCACCGTTACGTCTCTCAGGAGTGAACGACGCTCGCGTTCACCTCCATTAACTGCAAACTGATTCATTCAGTTCACTCAAAATTCCCCCACTGTTTTCCAGCACTTTCCAGACTGTTGAACTTTGTACACAGCTCTTCTGGTTACTTTTCACACTAAAAAAATGGGACACAGGGCCTTTATTTTTGACCCGACGCGCCAGATGGTTTGTTCCAAAGAACCATCTGGGAGGTCATCCTTGGAAAACGGTTTGGAAAAGGGCAGGCACTTTCAAGAAACACTTAGCAGGTGTCTCTTGTGACTCCTGACGAAGCCGGTCAAAGGGAAAATATCTTTTTTGTAGAAAAAAAGCTTTCAGGTTTGTTCTTTTTTTCTTCTTTCAATTAAGAAATACTCTCCAGGTCTCATATAATATGTCTCTCATATGCCGAGACAGATTCTCATGTGATCTCACGAATCCAGCTGCCCCGCAAGGTAAATGATTCATTGTCACATATGCAATGTCCCGTGACCTTCGATCTGCTTTTCCTCAACTCATCTTCTGCTTTTACACTTGACTGAAATACTTATAATACTTATAATAGAAACTAACAGTCAAAGTTAACAAACATATCAGTCAGTTAAAACAATCAGACACCACATAAATATAACAGACAAATCTAGTTAAGAATCTCTGAAATGCAATTAAGTTGCACTATAAGGTAAAAAAAATTAAGGAAATGTGTATTTAAAAAAAAACATTTGTTTACACTTTGCTGTTTGCACAAACATATTAAAACAATTTAAATTTGCAATCTTCTCTGTTATACATTTGTTTTACACTGCATTACTTTAGTTAATGTGTCTAAAAGCTTAAAAAAAAAACAAGTTCCAAGAAAAAGTTCAGTAACAGTTGTGGGTTTTCTTTAACTGTTGCCTTAAATGTTGAGTTTATATTTCATACATAAGCATTTGTGTTTGTTTGTTTTTTTTAATAAATAAGTGTATGTCTTCGTTGTAACAACACAATGTGTACAAAGTCAAAGTGGCAGTGACACATTAAATCAAACACACATTAAATCAAACACACATTAAATCAAACAGTATCTGTGTGACTGATGAAGATCTGAGGAGGAGGAAGATGTGCCGGGCCGGAGGAGAGGAGGAGGAGGGGATGGGAGAGGAGGATCATGGGGAGGGGGGTGTCAACCAAAAAATTAATTAATTAAATAATAGAATAGAAATATGTAGATTTTTGCAGATTTTTTTAAATTGGAGTTGTTCTATTTTAGTAAATCAGACATTAGCTGTGTGTCACTATCGATTTTACACATGAAATGTCCCAAAACCACAAAACCAAACCAGTGTCTGCCGACAGGAGGATGAGCCTCATTAAGACGAGGCTCCACATATGATATTAAATGTGAAACTGCTGCTTTTGCATTTCATGTGTCAAATATCTGGAAATGATGTTTGACTGTGTGAATTTTTACATGTTCAGTGTTTTTTCATCTGCCTGAAATTCATGTGATTAAATATTAAGATTACTAGTTTGTTAAAAATGTAATACTAGTAATAATTAAAATTAAATTAAAAGCCAACAATAAATATAAAGACACAAGGAAAAAATATATTATTTTTGTTCCAATACCGATACAAGTATAAGAAATCCTCTGATACAGCCTAAAATACTGGATCGAGTATCAGCCAGTACACAAGTCTATGCACTCATCTGACATCAAGGAATTTATTAAAAATCTATTTAAAATAAAATAATATAATATTTGCACTCATTTCCAGCCTTTTCCCATAGGTTGTGATTAAATTTTTTGTGAGGGTCCTAGGGGGAAATTCATTGTTATTAATGTTAAAATAAGAGGTTTGTATTCTTATAAAATACATTTCACTGTTTCTCGCTTTGAGTAATTCTAGATAAATCTAAAATTTGAATCAGATCACTGATGGTAATTAACCTAGAGAAAAATAGTGCGGTGAATATATGCATTACTACACATCTCTCTCTCTCTCTCACTTTTAAAATGGTAAACTTAACAGAATAAATGCATTAATCTCTTAGTCTGATATTTATCATTTGAGATAATAAAGTCTGGAAGTCAAAGGTCAAAACGACAGCTTCCGGCCACTTCTTGCACTTCTGGTGCAGAAATCCAACCGCATGTAACCCAGAGTGAGAATGAAGCCACGTGATCACACTAACCCATCAGCTCGGAAGCATTTTAATTAAACTGAGCAGCCTTCTCCAAACAACTGGCTTCAGTTAAAAAGGCTGTGATTCTGTAAGCTGCAATCATCATAACAACAATGACACCATGACGGAGGCATCAACCCGGGTGACCTGCGGCATTAATATCCCACCACCACCACCACCACCACCACCACCCGCCTCAAATCCCCCAGGAGTCAGACCCCCAGACTCGTTAGCTTTGGCCTAATTGGATGCGACACAGCGCACATGCACGAGTCACAGCGGGCCTGACTGGAGGTCCGACAGGCCGCCGTGCATCGTCTTCTTAATTAAAAAGAAAAAGAAAAGAGAGATGTTCCCTCAGGAGGATTTCTCCCCGAGTTTACATATCTTAAGGAGCCAAACTCAATCAGAAGGATTAAGATTTGGTGGCATGGCTTGTCTGGAAAAATGATACCATCAAGTCTTAGAGGTGGCCTAAATATGAGCGAGCAGGACTCTCTGGTGTCAAAAACAGACTTGAGACTCAAGAAGAGGCTGAAATCTCTTCAACCAAGCTGTTTATACTCACTCAGCCTGAATATTAATAAGCTAAGGAAACATCATTCCTGCACCAATAAGAGTTCTGGAGTCTTGAGAAGCTCATTAAAATGCAACAAAGCAACTCGGACTGAAGATGCAGATAAGCGGCTGTGAAGGAAGCAAAATGTCTAATCAATCGTCAGAATATTAATCAAAGCAGATTAAAACGATAAAACTTAACAGGGAAGTGAATGCTGATGAGGATTTCACAGATTGATCAATGATGAACATGCAGATGAATAATTTGTTTCCTCTCTTAAAGTCAAAGGAGAAGATTAATTTCATCTCTGTGCATCCAAAACAGAAAGAGGTCCAGGACGTGTTTAGCCTAGCTTAGCTTAGAAACTAAGAGGAAACTGCTAGCTTGGCTCCATCAAAAAGCACAAAAAATGGTGGCACAAACAATAATGATATTGGTCTGGAAGGAGGTAATTAAACAATGAAAAGATCTTTGATTGTGTCCGTTAGATGACAGGTCATGTTTACCTAAAGCTTCGAAGCATTAAAGGGATAGTTTGCATTATTTAAAGTGGGGTTGTATGAAGTACATTTTGATAGTGTATTACCTACAGTAGATGGTATATTTGGAATATTGCAGTGCTTAACCTTGCCACCAGACAGCCTTTTCTGACAGAAAACAGCTGTTACATAAGTCAAATATCGCTCTCTCCATACTAACCAAACTCCACTGGCAAAAACAGCAATTTTACCTCACAGAACACAGGAGTTACCGGTCTACCGTTCCCTCGATTTGTTAGTTTGTTTGTGTTATTGTGTGACTTCAGTGTTTTAAAAGGTAAGATCAGATTCAATAAGGTCAAAAAATAACACAAACAAACTAACAGATTGAGGTAGCAGTAGACCAACAGCTCCTGTGTTCTGAGATAAAATGACAGATTTTTCAAACGGAGTCTAGTTGAGCAAAAAAGAAGCGAAATTTGGCTCATGTAACTGAGTTTTTTCGTTAGAAAAGTCTGTCTGACAGCAAGATAGAGCTGTGAAACTATTCTAAATATAGTATACGCTTATACATGTTGCTGCAGACCTGGTCTTCAGCCGTACATTACTTAGCTTTATTCACTGGTGCTCATGCTGATTCTCAAACTATGGATAAGCATGCACACGGGAGTCGAGCCCACAGCCCCGACACATCGGGCGAACACTCCACCGACTGAGCTCTCAGGACACCTGTTTCTCTTTTAAAAGAGGCTAGCAGTTTCCCTCCACTTCCAGTAGTGCTAAGCTAGGCTAAACACATCTTAGACCTGATGCACAGAAATGAAGCTGATATTAATCTTCTCGTCTGACTCTGGTGAAGATGTCTGTCCAAAATTAAAAACAGATGAAACAAGACAGACGGATGCGACAGAAGGAGTGACGGCAGTTGGTTTTTTTTTTGTGTGAAGTGAGAAGAAAAGATGTTTCTACCCCTCGACACCAAAGGCTCCAGTGTCTGACGTTGGCTAGCAGCTGTGGCTTATTAGCACGCTAGCCATGCAAGGTGTTAATGCGGAGGCAGGTTGGCACAGCAGACACCAGAGGGCAGCGCTGTGCAGGAACAACCACAAGGTGACTGTTAGTCGCTACAAGTCCCGTTTTCAGCACGGCTGGCTTGAGGACACTAAAACACAAACTGCAATGCTAAAAGAGGAGGAGTTAAGGAGGGAAAACAGCAACAACAGAAGGCTACAAAGCACAAGTATTACTCCGCTTTTAGTACAACGCTGCTAACTGTTATAACTACAGTTCATAAAGCTAGCACAGGTGAGCTACATTAAAACATGAGTTAAATGTTACCTGTCTCGTAATCTTTAGACATTTCATCCATAGATTGGGTGCATTAACTCGTAGATGAAACAGGTGTGTGCCAAAGATTTTTTTTTCTTACATTTTTATGAATAACAATGAAAAAACACACTGAAATATAGAACGATACAAAAACGTATGCTACACACTATAAAAACATGCACTACACACCAAATCCAACACATACAAAAACCCTACGACATAACATACTCACAGTTAGTCCGACATTAAGTCTTACCTTTTTTCCCGAAGTTTTTCAATGTACTCAAACTTTGGTGTGAGTTTTCCGTTTGAGGTGATGACAGCCTTGAGAAACAAAGAAATTAAAAAGGTGACATCAAATCTTTCAATCATTTGTACAGGAGTTACATAAACCTTGTCAAATCAATGGTACAAGACCGGACCTGGACCAAACACAGACCAACGGGGGCCAGTTTAACGGGGAATACAGTATCGAGGTGGTTTCCTGCTGGGTTCAGCTCACGGGAGTTAGCTGATGGGACGGCCAGCTGCTCAGCTAAGTGAGCTAACGTCAACTACAATCAGCAGCAGTTAGAGTTAGCCTTTAGCAACAAGTAAAGTTAGCTAGCTCTCCATCAGGAAACTTTGTAAATCACCTCAACACTTTACTCCATCATCAAACTGACACCTGTATGACACGTCAAAATGGTACCATTTCATTTGACGTCAAAATAAATATTTATGGCACAATTATAATTATCTCATGATGGTTAGTGTCAAAACAAAACAATACATTTACAATACATTACAATATATTTTAAAGAAAGTTGGTGGGTGGAAGCTAAAGATTTCCATCTTTAGAAAACTTAATTGCAGCTTAAATAAGTTATTAAATAGCCTCTAATTTCTGGATTCATGGCTCTGTTATGCATTTTGTTTACAACTGCAACAACACTATGATTTAAGTTTGTTATCACTCTCACTCTGGCTTGCTTGTTCTCCATGGCAACAGTATTGTACTCTTCGAGAGATCTCCACCAAGCTGACAGATAAAACATGATTTCTAAGAAATGAAGCTGAAATAATTTTAACTGGTGGTCAAAACATAAACTTGTAGGATCATTACATAATCCAAGCGTGTGTTTCTATGTTAAAGGTGCAATATGTAAGAATTTGAAACAATGCAGACCTATTAACCGAACGTAAAAAATGAGACCGTCCCCGACTTTATCAGATGTCTAAAACAGACTGTGGGTTGATTTTCATGTCACGGATTTTATGGGAAAAAGGAAGTGACATTTATGTGCCTGAGTGCCTTCTGTTCTGCTCCCATAAAGTGCAAACAGTGTGCAACACTAGCTAACGTTAGCTTAGAAATGGAGTTGACTAATGACAACAAATGATGGGCACCAACCACAACAGAGTCCAAAGTCAAAGCTAATTAATGCAAAGCAGGTGAAATAAATTATGGTTTTAGCTTAGCTTGAAGAAAAACATACTTTCTTAATCCCTTTTCAATTTTTTGAACTCTGTTAGTGTTAATTTTGGCAAGAATGTAAAATTTAGCTTCAGTCTCAGTCTAGTCCTAGTCTTAGAAAAAATTAGTGAGTTTTAGTCACATTTTAGTCCTTTGTTTTTGTTTTGTTTTAGTCAGGGTTTAGTCAGTTTAATTTTAGTCTAAGTAAACTTTAAATTATTCACTTTATTCAGAACTGTTCATTCTTTAACCTTAAATGAAGTTCTTTCAGAAACTGGAGAGTGTGGATTTAAATCAGCACATGACCCCTCATTGTTACATCTATCCCCAGTAGTGGGCTAGGTTGTAACAACAGAACTCCTTGTATTTGACTTTAACTCACTTAATCTGTGACTGTGTAGTAGACGTCCAATAGAGTTTTCTTTGTAGTAGACAAATATGGGTACTGCGTATCAGTGTTGTGCTGATGTGTAAACTGCCTTGTTAAGGCAGACAAACATTATCACATTTATTCACTCCACATGGAGCTGAAACTAATACTGAACTATGTTAAATGTTTACTGAATGAGTTAGTGTCTGTTAATGAGTCGATCTCACTGCCAGTCCAGTCTGTACTTTGGTCCAAGCTGGACTTTAACCAGCCATCCTCGGGTTCCCAAGCCAAGTCTGACTACTGCTGCCTAACTGCTTTGTTAGCTAGCTAACAGAGCAAAATATTGCCTCGAGTTGATAAAGTCGGTAATTCTTCCAGAATCCCAGGGCTCATCTGGCTGCCTTGCCGTTTGCAGATTACAGTCAGCTGTCATTGAGCGGTGCCAGATGCATGCAGCATGCCTTGGTTTAGCTGGCTGGCTATTCTTAGCTAGCTTGCTTGCTAACGTTACCGCTAGGAAAATATTATCTGAATAGATATGTTAGGTGGCTAGCTTGCTAAATTACTTCACCAGATAAAGTGATCCATGACAGTAACTTGATTTTAGCCAACAGTGAATAATGTAACAGTACAATGTAAAGGTGTCTCTGATTCCACCAGGCGCGGCTGCGTCACGTTACGCCTGCTGGAGATGATCACAGCTATTCTACACAATGCTTGCGAGTGGTTCTCATCTGCGCTCCACTTCAAATAGGTGCTGAGTCTGTTTTTGACAGATGCCGCATCAATCTGCATCAATCTGCTTGGAGCAGATGGAGCGGGCAGGAAGTCAGGCACAGAAACACCACAGAGAAATAAAGAATTTTTCAAAATAAAAGACCCTGTGCAGACTAGCAGTCAAAAAACAAATTAAAAAGAAACTATTTAATGATGTAATCTACTTATTCATCGTAGAAGTACAAAAAGCAAAGAGGACCAAATCAAGGAAATCTGAGCAACAAAATCCGGCAGGCAAAACACTCCACTGCTGACATGCTTCTGGGACCTGCAGCCGTGTGGAGGACGGATCAAAACCATGACGCAGAACCTGCTGTTCCCTGTAGAACCAACAGGTAAAAGTGACGCAAGGAAGCCGCTAGCAACTAGGGAACTGTAACCTAAGCTAACCGGGGTGTTGGTTGCTCCTGGCGTTGGCTGACAGGATAATAATATTATATAATATTTAACAAAGCCATGTAATAATTAAAAATAATGGACCCACAAACATAAGCTACACATTACCTGCATCTAAATAGTCATGCATCTGCCTAGAAATGAGAATGAGTCATGAAATGTTATCCTATTTAAATTAAGTTAGAAACAACAGACCTAAAAACAACAGCAACATGCTTCTGCAGCAAATACAGTGAAATATTTCACTGCTTCTAATATTTCATGACTTACGTCTCTGACTTGCGGGCTGAAGTCCTCTTCTTCCAGTGGTCTGGTGGCGTCTGAAGGCAGCTAATGATGACAGAACATCATCACATTTACAAAAGAGGAAACTGGGTATACAAGTCCGGCCCGTCAGGTTTTGATATGCTCGGTTCACCACCCTGAGAAACCTGCCGCCACAGCGCTCTCCCACAGCAAACTCCACCAGAGGCAAATCAGAAGCACAAAGCGGCACAGAGCGAGACACAAACCCACCAGCTGTTCTCACCTCACCCAGAACCCTGCACCGTCTTACCATCTCCCAGAGGTAGGGGAAGAGTCGGTCTCCAAAGTACTCCGTGGCCTCGATGGGCAGCTGAGCAGGAAGGTTGTCGATGGAGCACATGAGGATCCCGTTTCCCTCCACGCTGCCAGGACCACAAACAAAGTATTGTTTATTGACTGGAGGGCAGATAGCTGTTACCTTGGCAACAAGTGCTCATCCTGGAGCCCAAGTTAATCACATGTTTACACTTGAACTGTCTGCAGCAAATCATACAGATTCAATGTCAGCATCACACAGAAGTAGAAATAAAACATTAAATTATATCAGAAACCAAAATATGACACAGAAGACATTTAATAGAATAAGTGACAAAATATATAATATATATAATATCAAATAAGTGAGAAAATATTAAACAGAACAAATAAATAATTAGAAATTCAGAGGAGGATAACGATCACAACAATTTTATCAGTTAGATATTTTTGATGATTTTTCCAGTTCATCAGCACCATAGAAGAAGAGTTTGGCTGTGTTCACGTCACATTTTTTCTAAGAAAAAAGGTGATTTATTTCATTCTGTATGTTAGCAGTTTGTAATCTTTGATCATCTTATCCTTAAAGGGACAGTTCACTCAAAAATCAAAAATACACATTTTTCCTCTGTCGTGCTGTTTATCAATCTAAATATTTTTGGTATGAGTTGCAGAGTTTTGGAGATATCGGCCGTAGAGATGTCTGCCTTCTCTCCAAAATAATGAAACTAAACAGCACTGAGCTTGTGGTGCTCAAATTGCCAAAAAATACATTTGATCGTGACCTTCAAGATAAAAATGCACATTACAGAGTGGCCTTTTATTGTGACACACCTGTGCAATAATGAGGCTGCTGAGTCAGCGGGAGAAGTGCAACCTTTTGTGTGCACAGAACTTTAAGATATTTCACTTCAACTCTTGAATAATGGGAGCAAAAACAAAAATGCTGCATTTTTATATTTGTTGTTGTATTGTTGAGTGTCTATATCATTTAAAGGAGAAATCTGACCACGATGTGTCATCAGAGATCAAGAAAACATGGTAAGTTGAAATGCTTGCTTCAGTCACAGCGGCCCCCTTTGAAATTTCCATTCTAACAGTGTCGTCTGTCGGTTTCACATTAATCAGCTCAAATTATTGCCAAACTTTCACATAATGAGTGTCTGTTTATGAGTAGTAAGAAATCATTAACAATCTTTTAGAAGGAGTAGGTGTTCATAACTGCTAAATGAGCAAAATGTTAATGGAGTTTGGCAGACTCTAAACTCAAAGTATTTAGGCTTAACTTTACAGACAACTGAGAGTTCTAAACAGCTGATCAACTCACAGTGGAGGACTCGTCGTCACTCAGAGGGACAGCTAGCTGCAACCATAGATTGTTAATTGAACAGGATCACAACCCACAGACTGAGGTGCTCATTTTTACATGTGAAATTACTACATATTGCTCCTTTAACAAGGAAATCCTCATTTAAGTATCACTCTGCTCTTGCACACCAGATTCTTTCTTACTGTGGTCCATTGATCTTCAGTGTCTACCTGCACCTTAATCATTTATTCACTTATATTTTGACCGGGTCTACCTTGTGCATCCTGTGCACTTGTCATGTATATTTTGTGTATTTTGTCTCTGTAATATTTATTGCATGTACTTCAGCTACTATGGTAATTTAATTTCCCTCAGGTGAATAATAAAGCTAGCTATCAATCTGTCCTTGTAGACAAACAAAACACAGAAGATCGTATGTCACAGTAATTTAAAAAATGCAGCTGTAAAATCATTAGCACAACTGCTATTAAACTAACTATAAAAATTTAAACTGACAGATCTCTTGCAGGCAAAAAGACCATAAAAACCTGAAATCTTCATCTGACAAGAGCAGCCTAAAAGTGAAAATCTTGAACAAGAGAAACACGGGGCCGAACAGAAACATGCAGCTCATGTTGGTGAGAAGACAAAAGGTCACGGATGTTAGCGCTGTACCTGTCGTGATCGATGTGCTGGTCAGCGTCGTACATACAGAAAGGCTTATCGATGGTGGTGCACTCGTTCATGAACTCTATGGAGCCTCCGTGTCGGCAGATATTGTCACAGATGGCCAGCAGTCTGTGGACAGAGAGGAGAGACGGCGATAAAGAGGTCAGAGCCGCATGCTGAACGGTCGCCCTGTAAACACAGCTGCAGATAAAGATGTGACCTTTGACCCCTGTGGAGATACGGCAGGTGACGCTCTGCACCTCTATACATTCATTCAGCCACCAGCGTGTCAGGTGCATCACCTGTCACAGGGTTTGACTGACGACTCAGAGTCAGTTTTTCATCTTCTTCTGATGAAAAGATGAATCTGTGAGGCTGTAATGCTGACTGATTACACACTGGAGAAAATGACTGACTGCATGAACCACCTTTATTTAGGAGGGGATTGTTTTATTGTGTGAAGCACTTTGTGTTGCCTTCCGTGTGGATGCAAAGTGCTCCATAAATCAAGTCTGACTGATTGATTGATTGATTGATTGATTGATGATGCTCTTACTTGTGAGGCAGCCCTGGTGACCCGTCTGTGGCTGCACCAGAGACTTGGGAGGGTCTGATCAGCCTCTGGGCGTCCAGTCGTCTGAGCAGTCGCGGGGTGTGAGGGTCCCAGTAAATTCCATTGATCAGACATGTTGTGTAGGGCGCCACCTGTGGTTAAGATGAAAACAACATTTTTACAGTGACGATACACTGAGTGCTCTTTACAGTGTGATTAATATGAAGATTTGCTTGAGCACAGTCGACAACCATGAACAAAGTGGGTCAGAAATCTACTCGCCCAAAGTCAATTTTTACTTGTCCCTGTACAAATTGTGTTATTTTTTAGCAGTTACAAAATAACAATAAGGAATAAAGCCAATTTTCATGTTTAATCTGGGGCTGCACCGTCTATAAAAATAGTGAAAAAATGTTTTTCAAAGTCAAAAGTGATGTCTTTAAATGTCTAATTTTTCTCTTTGCATTAATGTAGGTGTACCACAAGGGTCCATTCTTGGCCCACTTTCATTTACCATTTATATCAAAAATATAATTTCTGCAACCCCACATTGTAATATATGTTTTTATGCTGACGACACAGTTTTATGTCTTATTGGCTCTTCTCTTTATATAGCCATTGCAAATTTACAAGCTGCTTTTGAAACATTTCAGGTTTCATCAATTATAAGTTTGTTCTCAATTCTGGAAAGATAAAACATATGCTATTCTCAAGGTCACCAAAGAGTATCAACCAAAATGTTCACATCCAAACACTTCAAGGTTTCTAAAACTTGTAAATACTTAGGACTCTGACCAGATAACAGACTCACTTTTAGCTGCATCACTCGTTCACACTGAATTTGGCAATAGTGGGTTAAAATACTGTGCTGCTCATAAATGGAGTGAGCCCCAGAAAAATATAAAGATATATTCTCTTATTTCATTTGAGCATTTTAACATCTACATTTAAGAAAAAGTAGGAGGTTGGCCCGTTAGGTTTAGTAGCCAGGAGTTGGATCTTCTAAAATATATTTTCCCAGCATAATTAAAAAGTAAAAATCAGAAACACCCTTCAAAAAAAAGTGTTAGCCAGTTTTTATACAACTTATAGACCAAATGATTCATCCTGAAAATAATCAGCGGATTAATCGATAAAGGAAGGTGTTAGTTGCAAACAAAATTCAGAAAACAAAGATTATTTTATGTAAATAAAATTCCCTTTTCACATGTTCTTGCTATGTGAACGATTACTGATCAGGTTAATGTACTGGTTCATTCTCTGTGAGTTCTCTTGCAAAAGACTGTGATGAAAGTCAACTCAAAGTTAAACAGGATCAGCGTCACGTGTCGCCAACACGCCAGCCGAGAGCCGTTTAGTATCGGTGACTGAAATAGAGGACGAGGCCTCTGAGTGACTGACAGGAGCAGGTGGAGGTCTGGACAGGGAGTGTTGTAACTGTGGGCAGGGAAGGGATGGTGCTGCTGCTGGTGGAGGTGGTGGTGGTGGAGGAGGGATAGAAACAGACTCACGCTGTGCCTGAAGTGCGAGGTGTACAGTTCCGGGTGGTTCTCGTACTCCATGGGGTCGTAAATGCCGTCGCTCTTCCTCATCAGGTGGTGATGTCGGCTCAGGACGGTGGCGTACACTTTGGTCATATCTTACAAGAAAACAACAACAACATACTGTAAATAATCATGAATGTACTTAATGTGAGTGTGAGGAATGTGAGTCAGATCAACCCAGAAACATCCTACTTTTCAGGTGTTCTCCTCAGACAGGTGCTACAGAGCTCTGACCATCTTAATATACTACTTTAAAGAAACAGTTTCTAAATAATTTTGTTTGATATTTTAATTCCATGTGTTGCTCCCACTGCTCCCTATGTGCTGTTTACTGCAGTTAACATGATGATATAGATAACATAACTATCTTATATTTATATAAGTAGTATCATCAGCAAAATGAAAAGCTTCTTCTCTTCTTTTTTTAACTTAAAACAACCAAATGTGTGTTGCCATGACAGACAGATCACTTTCCCTTTCAGTCAAACTGATCAATAAAGTGACCTGTAGTTGAAACCCTTTAGTGTAGGATTTATAAATGTCTGAAACTGGTCAGAAAACAATATAAACTTGTACACATGGTGGTTTTAGTAACCCGACTGATATGGATACGAATAAAAACGTCTGTGTGCACCAACATGTCAAATATATGCAAAGATGGTTTCTGTCATTTGATGCTATAAAAATGGGGTTTAACATCATGATTGACAGCTGAACTCTGCTTGAGATACCGCGGCTCCAACCCCGATCACTACCGCACAGACTCTGGCTCCAAATGACATCACCAGCGCAAGATGGCAGCACTTGTACCCAAAATATTTTGCTTTATTTTTGTATGGTGGGAGGATGGATGGACGCGTCGCCCATCTTTATACAGCCAGTGGTTCCCAATCTTGCAGGTTGTTGAGGAAATGGAGCTCAGTTTACTTAAATCATACACATATTAGTTACATCAGATAATCAATGTTTGAGGCTGATGTTTTTGTAAATTAATGTGTACATTTCAGCGAACTCAGACACTAGTTAAATTAGCTCCTGTGTTGTTTGTTTGCAGTTGCCATGGCGACACGGCGAGCTGCGGTGGCAGTTGGAAGGAGTCAACCAACTATGCACATCATCTGTACAAGAGGATGATTCAAGAAACAAAGGTGACCTTCAGTGTTTTCAAACGTGCTGTCCCACTGCAGCTCTGCAGCACTCGAGGCGCTGACATCTTCACTGTTTTTGTAAACTGTTGAACTGCAGGAATTTCATACCTCCTGTTTCAGAGACGTCCTTCAACTCGTGCGGCTCCACATATTCAACGGGAAGCTCGTTGAGGATGTCTTGGGCTCCCTGCAGGACAAAGAGAGAAGCGTGATAAACTTCATTCATTTCTGAGGCCACTGAGTGTTAAGATGTGTGTGTTTTTTTTGTTTTCAGTTTAATCTCATTGTACCTTGGAAACGTTGCCAGTTCCGGTGAAACAAAATGTCACAGGACCGATAGATTTGGGCATGAGCCCCATGGAGATCTCATACCCACAATCCCTCACTGCCTGGATGGCCTGGCTGACGTTCCTGTAGTTATGAGCCATGCCGATGTGCTGTGAACAGCAGAGAGACGGGAGGCGGTCGGACGAGAATGACAGAGGGAGCGGTTTTCATGACAGAATTTGTTTTTGGATCAAATTTATGTGGAATGTTTTCTCACCATGAAGGGAGTGTGGTGGCCAAGAGCCAGGAAGCGCAGTCCCAGTCCATGTAAAATGTTAATCATTCCTGCAAAAGAAACAAAAGAAACAACAGATAAACTCTTTTTTTCCTGGAGCCTAGTTTATCACAGCATCTCTAAAACTCATGCAAATATCATAATAACATCATTTCAGTTCCAAGTATTCTAGTGTTTCATTTATTAGAAAAGTTTTGTTTTTTTAAAAGTTATTCAAGTTCATTTAAAGCTACGAAAAGGAACTATCATTCTGTGTTGATCTGGAGCCACCCGTGCACAAAAGCAGTAGTGCGTCTTGTGTTCCTGATTTGTCAATCAATGCAAAAAATGAGATTGACCCTTCAAAATAAAATTTGCAGTGATGACAGTGCAGTAGACATAACATGACTGCAGTAAAGCAGTTACTGTCACAGCCATACTTCCGGTTATAAAATAAAATGGCGTAAATGGCGTCTTTGGGGTTAAATTTTAATGTGCGGCTCGCGGACACTTGGATTACACCACACAAGCAGGATGGAGACATTTTGTGTTTGTTTTGTGTTCTTTTTTTACATTTTAAAACTGGTCGGCTGCAACACTGTTTTCTGCTGAAACTCCAGGATTGTTTAGTGAACTGAAGATCTTCACCCATCATCACATCAGCACAGGGGTGAGTAGATACTGAGTGAAGTTTCATTTTTGGGTGAACTAGAACTTTAAGTCTATAGAATATGATGTGTAGGTCAGAACATCTCTGCAGCGCCACTATATTCAATTTAAAATGGTATTTTGCCACATATTACGCCTAATATGTTCTACTGCAATTTGAAAATTCCAGTAGAACATATTGTAATTTCAAGGAATTGTCCAGCCCTTGTTTACAGAGTGGATCATTTTAGATTCCTAGGGACTATGATCTCCTCCCTGAAATGGGAAGACAATCCAGAAGAAAAACTTGCTGTTTATCATGCGTTGCAACAGGGCGTTAAAAGAAACATTCTACAGTGTTCTCTTTACATTTGGTTTGGCAGTTCTACAGGCCACGAGAAAAACCTGCTGCAATGAGTCATACACACACCTTAAAAGTAACTGGCTGTGGTTTAGCCACCATCTCTAAATTCTACCACATTCACATTCAGCACAAAGGTTGTAAATGTTTGATCGCTTCTTCTCACCACCCAACATCACATACCCTGAAGCAATCCAGACACACCTTAGTGCGTCACTGACATGAACTTTGACTCATCACTTTAAGGACATGTGCCATATGGCTGCAAGAACTGTGATTTTACCGGCATGGTTTCTGTGGACATTTCCAAATCTATATGGCCATAAATGTATGAATCTTGAATCTAAATAGCCTCATGAATCTTCTTCCTTTTTCCTAACTGTGTTCTGTTGTTATCTGTTTGTTTGTGTCGTCTGTTAATTGCATTAATTGTTTATTACATATATTTTGTTTTGTTTTCTTGTTGTATTTTTCTGTTCGAGCGGTGTTCTCGACATCACGGTTGATGAGGGCACTCCCTCAATGATTCCTCGAGATTAAATAAAGGTTGAATGAAACCTGTATTATTTACATCATCTAGCAATCTTGTTCTTCCCTGCTGACTGGTGCTGCATTGCTACGTTTCTTGGCGTGTTGCAGCAACTAACTATCAGTGGAAAAGAGTGAAGCCTACGGCAGAAATATGCATTTTATCACCAGTACACACCCAGCTCCACAAACTTGTGTATATCCATGTGCAAGAACATCACAAGACGCAAAAAACATGTGCCTATTTAAAAACTACTTATACTGTACTTATGTACTGTATTAATACTGTATCATGCAAGAGTGGAAGGTGTAGAAAGTACAGTGGTATTAATAAATAGGGTCTGAATTTTGACTTTATCGTGATAGCGTTGCAGAGGCCTCACTTTGCTTGATCAAAGAGCAGCACAAAAATAATTTAGAACAAAATGTTAATACTAATAATGTCATAGTCTTGCCAAATTTTAAGATATATGTTGAACTAAGCTTGTTTGCAAAAATTAACTACAGTGCACACGACAAAGAGGAGGAGGAGGAGTTGGAAAAACAACCCGTGCAACTGCCATTATATGGACATGGTTCAGATTTAAAAAGCAGAAACTGATCATCTGCCAATCATGTCACACAACAGCAGTTACATTGGAGGGAATACCGGATATACTTGAGAAGAGTTTTGTATTTATTATCCCACTTTTGCGCATTACATGCTCTTAAACATCCCTGTACTACGTGAAATATGTCCAAGTAAGATCACAGTAAAAGCTGCCATGCAGTTGTCATACGAGTGCTTTATCCCTGCAGAAGAATTCAGACTGAAATTGAAAGAAAAACAGACATACTGTGATATATATTGTTTCTGTCCACGCATTAAATTATACCGTGATATAAATTTTAGGCCATACTGCCCAACCCTAATATCATGTTCTATTATATAATTCGTAAGCTATTTATTGCAGGAGTTGTGCGGCCTGAAGATTCAAACTTAGACCAGTAAAAACCGACACCTGGAACACTAAATAAACTTGCTCCTTATGTGGAAGATTTCTTCCAGACTTATAGATTGATCGTTTGATAATAATGGGGCATAATAATGTCAGATCACAGTTTGCATGAAGCTTTGCTTTCCAAATAACAGATTTACCAAATGTATGTGGAGACTTAACCCAAGGCAACTAGCTGACCAGGAGAATGTGGCTTTTGTATCCTCTCGAATAAGACTTCTTTCTACAGACAACCCAGGCACCAGATGTGACTGTGCAGACACTCTGGGAGGAGATGAAGGCCTTCCTGCAGGGCCAGACGCTGTCCTACAATGCCAGAAGAAATAAAGTACGAAAAGTGCAGCCTGCAGGCCAATAGGGCTGGGTATCGTTTAAAAGATTATGATACCAGTACCTTTAAAGTGATACTGATACCTTTATTTTGAAGGTTCTCCTCATGAAGAATGCTTGCAGTGATTGCCTGCAAACAAAACCAGTCATTTTTTCTGAGCTCTGGATGCAGACAGGAGTGAATGCAGGTCTTGTTTGACTGGAGAACTTTTCTCTGTACTGGGTTATTTGAATCGATGCCTTCAAGTACCACTGCACAGCCCTACAGACCAATGGCAGCGCTCACAAATATTTTGTGTGGCCTTTGAATATAAAATGTATTATATTCTAATCATTCCATTTCAATAATGATAGACTTTCAATAGCTGACGTTTAATAGTGCACCACCCTAACACACATCTGTCAGGTTTGGATGACAACTCTACAGTTTGCATGGCAACTAGAGACACCTGGCAGGAGAATTATGTTCTGTCATCAACGTTAGTGTTTTATCTCGGTGGATGACTCAGCAGTTTACTATGGACGTGGGATGGAAAAGCCATGACGGGGGAAAAAAAGAAAAAACACCATATGGTTAAGGAGAAAAGGAGGATTCAACTCCTGCGTCCGACCTCACTGGACTAATCTGACTTATCTGCAGAAAAGTGAATTTGGTGCTCAAGGAATCTAACATTAAATACCATAATGTGCAGACAGAGAGGGATCAAAGCCATGTGCACTGTCAAAATAATTTAACCCTAATAATTTAATCCCGCCTCTTTTTTTCCTTTTTCGCTGATCTGAAAAAATGATCTGATCCGTGACTGAAAACCGTGATATGATCCAAACCCCCTAATTATGAGACAAATCCTACAGCAGGTTCATGGGTTTTCCTGTGGTGCCCTCAGTCACATGTTGGGCCACTCAGTCATCAAAGCTTTGAGAACCCCTGATCTAGACGATCCAGCCGCGTTCTGATTGTGCTCTGTTCTGCTGCTGCATTAACGGGAGTTTGTCCTGAACAAGGACTACGTGGCCGTTGACTGTTTCTTGTTATGTGGGGCTTTGAGCTCCACAAATGTTTTTTGATCATATTTCTACTGTGACTTTGTTTGAAGTTTCTTTCTGAACAGGTAAAAGTTCATCAATAATTGATATTGATTCAGGAAGTCTGACTCAACAGCTTCAGCTCTGACTGACCAAAAGATCATGGTCCAGTTGCTTCAGATTTAGACATGTTTAAACATAAACCATCTACAATCAGGTCATTTACATGAGGTCAATTAAATTTCATTTACTTCCACATTTGTTATTTTGAAGGGAAGTTTTCATACCTGCGACACCAGCCCACTGACCGAACGCCACGATCCTGAAGCCGTTCGCATCGACCATCTTCTCGTAGTCGATCAGACGAACCTCCTGAGAAAACAAAATTCATTTCATTTCAATTTTAGAGGATTTTTTTTTTTTTTGAAAGAAAGACAAATGCACAGAGATACAAAAAGGTAGACAGAAAGGTGTCTAAATATCTGAGTCATCAAATTCTACAGCAGCAGCTGCTCTGCTGGACATTTCTGCCTGATGCACAGGTGTTAGCCAATCAGCAGCTACGTGTATGTAAACAGTCCCAGACTAACGCCGCTGTTTCTGTTTAAATAAACGTTTTGCTGCGTTCCGTCAGGTCTGAACGCAGCCCCGGTGTGAACGCCTTTCCTTCCTTATGCACATTCAACAGAGAAAGGCCCCACTTACCTTTTGTAGACATTATAACACATTATGTAGTCATGTTTTCAAAACTAAAGTCAGCTTTTAGCACTGAAATAATGCAGGGCTGACCCTTTTTGTGCACAGATAGAGGGAAAAAAAAAGACTACTGTAGGGTTCTGCTCACAGCCAAACCAATACAGAGTTGGCAGTTCAGCGTAGAGGGCTGTATCAGGATCCCGCAGGATCTGATGCAAACCTTGCAGGAGCAGGCAGTTTTAAACTTTGCTGCGGACTATCAAAAAATAAGTGAATAACTGCAATGGATGGGAGCAGGTTTAAGAAAACAGTCGCAGGGCTTTAGTTCAGATACAGAGATGACACCAAAACCTTGTAATGAAGGACAACACCACACAGCTGAGGCCTCTGATAAAAAAATAAATGTATAAAATGCAGAAGGATTATTTCAGGAATGTTTCCATTCACATGATTGGTATTAAATGAAGTAGAATAAAAAGGTATGAAGTGAAGTTCTCTATTGAAAAGCTACCACTTTAATGGTACTGACACTGGTATTGGAATTTTTTTAAACAATACGCAGCCCAAGTCTCTGTCAGTCTCTCCAGCCTCCGGAGGCTGTCTGACGTGTGCAGACGTGTGCTTTCAAAAGTAAAACTGACCAAAACTCACATCTTTAGTCTTGTATTGAGCACAATTTTTAGATATTCATCTCTGACTAAGCAACTGCTGCTGTTTGTCCTCAGTGGGAACCAACACTAGTTTCGTCTTGTTCATACGACACGCTTGAGCAACAGCGAGCTGCTGCGGCTCATTACACACTGTGGTGTTGACACAGGCTGCGTCTCTGCTGCCAGGCGGCTGCTGAAAGCCCTGCCTTTCTACAGAGAGTTTACAGGAGAGTTTGAAGAGAAGAAAATAGCTGTTTTATGAAGGCAATCAGTGATTTTACCCCTCAGTCAGAGAGGGGGAACAGAAAACATGTCTGTGACACATTGAACAGATGAAGACAACGAAACTAGGGCTGCAACTAACAATTATTTTCATAGTTAAGTAATTGGTCAATTATTTTCTTAATTAATCAATAATTGTTTGGTCTAAAATGGTGAATCAGTGTTCCCCAAAGCCCAAGATGGCGTCCTCAAATCCTCAAGTTTTCTCCACAACTGAAAGATATTCAGTTTACTGTCAGAGAGGAGGAAAGAAACCAGAAGATATTCATCATTTAAGAAGCTGAATCAGAAAATTTTATTTACTTTTTTTCTTTAAAAAATTACTTAAACCTAATAATCGATTATCAAAATAGATCGCAGCCCTAAACCTAACTGTCGTGAGAGGTGTCCTGGTGCTGACATAATGTCAATATTTCTGTCAACGGATCATTTTCAATGTGTATTTTTGCCGTGAACCGTGCACATTAGGCATAAAAAAACCAGACGAGCCTCCAAATCTCTAGATGAAGTGTGGCTGCAGCCATGTCTAACACAGCACGTTCTAAACTGTTAATATGGGCGCAGAAATAAAAACCAGCAGGTAGCGCCATGCGCAGCTCAGGCGTCTGAAACCTGCAGCTCAGGAGCCACGTGTGGCTCTTTAGCTCCTCTCCAGTGGCTAAAACTGGCAAAAAATTAGACTGAAGTGATTTTATTTTCCTATGATTTACATTTTTATTTATCATTGTTGTAGATCTACACTGTAAAAATGAAAAAGTTGAGAAAACTAATAATTTTCGAGTTTTGAGCCGAACTCAAATTCTTAAGTTTTGAAAAAGTTTTACCAACTACCAATCTTTTGTTGAGATCATTTATTTTTCTTCTTTAGATAAACTTGAACTAATATTTGAGTTTTAGAAACCCCAAAAAAATCGGATTAAAAAACTGTGCGTAAATGCACTGAGGTGAAAGTGTTTAAAATTTATATATTTTCAATTAAAACCGGGTTCACTGCTCACACACACAGGGCTTTTTTTGAATTTCCAGAACTCAAAGATTCAAGTTTATCTAAAGAAGAAAAGTAAATCATCTCGACTTAAGATCAGACGTCAACAAAAGTTTTAAAAGTTTATTTGAAAAGACAAAAAGTTTGAGTTGGGCTCAAAACTCAAAAATCGATTGCATTACACTGACTTGAACCCTTTTGTGAAAGTGATTCTTACATTCTCCAGCTGTAAAAGTAAGTGTCTCATACACTTAATATAAGAAAAGTTTTAATATTTTCTCAACTATAAAGTGTGTCATAGCCTACGACTACAGCTCGGTGCTCTTTCCTCTAAATTTTGGCGGTGGCGAGTCTTCTTGAGTCTCTGTAGAGAAAAATCTTCAGGGAAAAGAAAGAAATTAATAGTTGAGGCTCTAGACATATTTCTCTTTTAGCCAAAAATGGCTCTTTTGTTCATAAAGGTTGCTGAACACGGTCTAATGTGAACAAGCCGTTACTGTTTCGCCTGGGATGTCTACCACTGGGACATCAGGACATCTGAATTAGTTGAACTTTTCTCAGTTCACACTTGCTGCCACGTTCTGCTGCTTCTTGACCCTTTGTTACTGCAAAAACAGTTTGTTTACAGGCACTACTGACCTGCAGCACTTATGAGGATTTATGGTAAACAATGCATGTAAACACGTTGTCCGATTACCCACAAAACCTGGTTTCTCTGAGGAACCTGGTTACTTATGTGCACCTAACTCAAGGATGGAAAAGGTTGTATATTTCACAGTTCCTACAGCTGAGACAGACTTGTATTTTATCTTTACATTCACTTGTTTTTGAGCGTAGGAAACAGTTTTATCAAACATTTGTGTCCCAACCATATGGAAGCAACTACATATCCCAAAATTCCACATTAACACCAAGTCAGACGGAGGTACAACAGCTACGGCGCTCACCTTGGTCAGCAGGTCGTCCAGAAGGGCCATGTTGGCCTCCTGGGCCTTGATGGTGTGGGAGAAGAAGGCGTACGTCTTCTTGGGAATCACCTTCTCCTCCGGCATCCTCTTCACCCCGATTATCAGAGACGCCTCCGAAATGTCCTCCTGAATGATGGCCCCCGCCCTCAAGTAGTACTGGAAACAAGAAAAGGCTGAATTATAGAGCTGGAAGAAGCACTCACACTTCTTACAGCATTACAATTCTCACAGTATAATTTTTTATATTTTTTTTTTCTCTGATTACATCTTTCTTGAAATATACTTGTGTTAAATATGTCACAACTACTTCCATAGTAATATATTATAAAATAGTACCCTCCAAACATAAGACGTTTCCACCCAAGTACCCAGAACTTTTAGTCCCAGGAACTACTTTTCATGGGACTAAAAGGTTTCTTCAGCCAACTGTTGTCTGCATTTTCACCGTGGTCTAAAAACTCATGAGGATTAGGCAAATTAGTCTAAAAAGTCATCGTTTTTTTTGTTCATTTTTGCATACAACAACAACAACAACAACAACAACACATATAGCGATGAACAAGAGGCCTGGACTTAGTCAACGAATGATTTCTTCTGTAACTCGAAACACAATAAACAAACTGTTTTTCGGCTGCAGATTTTTAAAATATGGTGGCTGAAATAAAATGCTGCAAGCACTCAACCAATCAGAAGCATCCAGCACCGTAAGCTCCAACCCCCAAAGTTCCTGTATTTTTGGAAAGTCCGACCTAAGCGGGGACTTTTGGGGAGTAAAATAATGTCCCAGGAACTTAATTTAGACGCATATTGAGTTCCTGCAAAGGTTAAAACTCCCTGGGGAAGGTTCCTGTGGTGGAAAGTGACGATGTAAACAGGGTTGAAATTAGCACTGTGATGATCAATCAATTAATCCCATTGTTAAATGAATCACCAACTATTCTGATAAACAATTAATCAGTTTGAGTAACATATTAAGAAAAAAATCAAATTTTCTGATTGTTAAAGGAGACTGCTTTGGTTTCAGAAGCTGAAATCAGACATTGTCAGGGTGCCTCACCTTCTCAGTGGATGGCTCTGCGGTTGGATGGCTGCACCAGGACTTTGACGCCAGCGTTCGTGAGCTCCTTGACGTGCCGCGGGGCCAGTGGCGCCCTCCTCTCCCAGGGGTTGATGTCCTCCCGACGGATGGCCATGACGGCCCTGTGGTGCTCATAGCGCCGCTGGCCTGCGAGGCAGCTGTGCGTCCTCTTACTTGGTGCCCGAGGAGCCTGAACATGACTTCACCCCCCTGCTCACGACAAAGACAGACTGCTGACAAACAACACATTTATCATCACAGACGCTGGCTTGTGACAGTCCGACAGGAAGTGACACAAACTGTCCAGTACCTCCGCCCAATAAGGCAAAGATCACTAACACACACCAAAAAAAAATACACACATATGTGAGTGTGTTTCTTTGTGCCATGTACTTTTGTGCGTTTGACCCTCTGGCAGAACAATTTAACAGGCAAGGCATGATGATGAACAGGTTAAGTTCAGTTTGCTGCTGGGAGAGAGCTGCCAGCTAACAGCTGCTTCAGTCTGAGCAGAATTACTAGATGACACAGAACTGCAGTAAGGTTACAACACCCTGCATGTTTCCCATTCACAGTCTTTATGCTAAGCTACGCTAACCAAGTGTATGTTATACTTTCTCCACTTTACCCTGCTTACACCACCTACACCAGTTCTCCTGCTGCTTCTCCAAACAGAGGGCATGCCCACTACTACTGCTGTAGATAACACACTGACTATGAATAAGTGCCTCATACAACCACACTTCAAAAAGCCCAAACTATCCCTTTAAGTGTACAGACAGAGACTGGGATCAATCTTCAAGAATGTAAATAAGTGGTGAACTATTCCTTTAAGGGTCTTGTAACCCCTCGGGTTCATCTTGTGAGTCCTTGAAGGGTCTCGATCCACAGGTTGGGACACATGGTGGTACATTAAAATCACCCGTGTTTGTTAAACAGTCCAACCAAACTTAAGTCACTAAACCAGAGTTCCTATAACGCGAAAATTTAGCACCAAACAAACTTTCTATGCTCAATAAATTTGATTGATTGATATATGAGAATAATATGAAGCCCGTTAACTACAATAAGTTAACAGTTCATGTAAACTAGAGCAGTGATCATTATACCGTCAGTACTGAAAGCGGAAGACGCAGAATTAAAAGCTGTGAAAATATGACTGGAGTTTGGTGTAGATTTGAGCTGACAGCGTCTGTGCGGCTTTAACCTCCACTGCAGCCACATGGGTCAATTCCGGGTTCTGGTCAACAAGGACGCTGCAGTACAACTTACACACATCGATCAGCTGTTATCCATGGACAGATCGATAACAGGCTGCACGTGAAGCAGCGGCCGGGTCGAACTCACCTTTCTGACCGGTTTGAGCTCAACACGCCGGCTCCTGACGACGGTTTACCGACGACACCGCGGAGTGACGCAGAGGAGAGACGAGCAGCGACTCCCCGCAGCGGCGTTTTTTACACACCCACAGGGTACACTAATCCACTTCCGCCCAGGATTTCAAAATAAAAGTCGAACATTCTAGTCAGTTTCTGATCGGCTTTCTGTACTGTAAAGAAGTTTTAATTTTATTTTAAAAATTGTAATTATAACCGTTATTGTTTTTTTCTATTTTTTTTCTTTTTTTTTACTTCATTTGATTCCATTTCATTTTAGCATGTATGTATGTACTTATGTATAGATAGATAGATAATAGATAGATAGATAGATAAATAGATAATAGATAGATAGATAGATAGATAGATAGATAGTGTATTTATACCATTCTCCAAAAAAAGGGCAACATGACTCAGGATTTCCCCGTCTTTGTATTCTCACTTCTTTCCTCATAACTCTAAATTAATTTAAATTATCTGAATTCTAATATTAATCTGAATGTCTTGTCTTTTGGTGCAAGTGACATTTTGAATCTGTCGATGATTGTCTCAATTAATGGAGTTGTTTGGTGTATAAAATGTCAGAAAATGGTGTGACTGTCAATCAGGGTTTCCCAGAGCCTAATGTGACATCTTCACACAATGCAAGTATTTGCTTACACTACTTCCAAGAGTAAGAACCATTTCAATTAATTGATCATCAGAATATGCTTTGATTAATTTGACAGTCTTCATGATGATTAATTGTTACACTCTAAACTGATTGCTGTGCAGATTAACCAAACATTTTAACTGATCATTTTATAAGACAAATAAGTATGGATCAGGCCAAACAGTATTTTAAGTGAATATGAACATGAGAAATGAACAAATATATGTTACAGGCAAACAATTTAAAAAAAAGAAAAAGAATTAATATGTATAAATAAGAATACAAAGTAAATGTAAAGAACATTGGTGTAAGAAAGAACATACATACTAAGGCAAAGCTTAACAAAACAAGTCCATTTACGTTTACCAACGTACAGTAGAGGCAGTGCTACTGTGAACTATTTCAAGTTCTTGACTGGGATGGAAATTCTTACAGGTAGAATTTTGTCTTTTATTCTGAAGGTAAAACCACTTGTCTTCCGGTTTCATGCTGGCAAGCAGTGCGGGGCAACTTTGTGCGTAGAGTGGATGGAATTTCTCCGTAGGTGACTTTGTTTTTGTTTACAGCGTGCTCCGTAGGGCGGCGTCGGTGCCATACGAGCCTCCACGGAAAGAGTAATAATTCACAAACATATACAAGCTTGTCTGGATTATTAATACTCAAGAAAGAGTGGGTAAGGGGCAGTTTGGTAAATTACCAAAGGTACGTTGATGTGACCGCCCGTATGAGTTGTCGAAAACTTAAAAACAAGCGCCCGTTTGCCGCTACCCTTCCAGGAGGACCTGCCCGCGAGCGGAGCTGCTCTGTAGATCTACAGCAGAGCACGCGCTGCCTCTGATGATCTCTGCCGATGTTTATATAATCTGTACAGCAACTGTTAAAATCTCTCCACCAATCAGAGTACAGAGCTCAGGTACGGCCTCCCGCTCAGCCCGTCGCACAGTGATGACCGAGGCAACCGAAAAAAGTGGAAACAGGTCTACCTTCAATTTATATTTCTATGGAAAGATTTGTTGTTTAGACTCACCGTGTAAAACAAGAAATTTTGCTCTTATTAATAACCTCCTGTTATTTTGTTATTTTGTTTTACATATTCATAAATCAAAATTTACAAGTGTGAAATCAGACTTTCCTGAGCTAATTACAAAGCCTACCAACACATATATATAATAAAAAAAAATAGTTAATAGTTAATTTGTAATTTAATAATTATTATTCTTTTCTTTTAACCCCGCCCCCGTGTGTTTTTTCACTAAAAAGTGAAAAATTGATGCAGTGTCTCATAATTTTGCAAAATATTGACATGTTATGTCAGTAGTATGATTTATCACATAGTTCTGATTAGTTATTTTGACTAAAATTAATTAATTAGTTAATTAAAAGGTCATACATTTGATTTAGTTTAGCTTAATTTGACATAAAATGTAAAAAAAATTGAGTTGTCATGATGTAATGATGTAAACCTCAAAAGTCATTTAATTTAGCAACATTTTGACATCGAAAATTAAATGTTGAATAGTTTTTCCATTTTCACTTTAACTGGCCATAGCACATCTGTATTGTTATGTGAAAATGCAAATTGGATTATTGCATTTTCTTTTTTTAATAAAAAACATGCATATGTGGAAAATTATAATGCTTTTGTGGAATTACATTTTCATTGTCAAGCTGAACATTATCATTTTAATAAAGTCCCCTATAGGCTTCCATACATACTCATACTCAATATGTAATTTATTTACTTATTTATTTATTAATTCCTAACTTTCTATTTGATTTTCCTCACAAAAAATGCGTAGTATGTTGCTGTACGCTTTTACAAACCATTCTGCATTTATAAATAAAAGTGCTCAGTGTGTTTATGAAATATTCTTTTACTGTATCTGTGCCACACAGCAGACTTACAAACGTCAGCTTTTATCTTAATTAAAGTAAAAACGATTTAGTTATTTTAGATTGAAAAATAACTTCAAACTCTTCAAATACAGTACAGATCTCCAGTGTATGAATAAATATGTTTATATTTTTACTTTTGTCAGGCTAACATGCGGTCGACATACCTTGTTTAAATGTATAGTGTAGTGGAATATTTTAATAATGTTTTGAAGAAGTGATCACACACATTTGATTTTATTTATTATTTTTCCTCGTTAAGCGTCTGGAGCAGGAGGCCCAAAAAGAAATTAACCTTCACCGTGACAAGAAACTTTTTTTTTATAACAGTGGTACAATTTAAAATAAATATCATAAAACACTTCTTTTTACAATAATCCTGAGATTGAAATCAAACATAACAACAGACAGAACGGGGAAAAAGCTTCAGATCGCTTGTTTTCCTCCGTCAGTCAGGACCAGAGATGGAGAGGTGAAGCTCTCAGTACAGTGAAGTCCAGAAGTTTTCCTGTAGTTTCTTACAATCTGCTGCGTTCCAGCAGGTTGTAAGAAATCATATCAACAGTGACAGAATCATAGTGATTTTTAATAAAGTACTGAAGGTTACAGACGAGTGTTTAGGGCCAAGCATGAGGGGAAAATGAGAAGAAGATTTTTTTAGTTTCTGTTGAGAGAAAGTAAATGTTGAGAATTAAGTCAAACTTTCAGTTTTAGTGGCAGGAATGAGAAATAAAAATCAGAGGAGGAGTTTGTTTTTTCCTTTTTTAGAAAAAAGTCAAAATGTTGACAACAAAGTTAAAATGTTGAGAATACAGTTGGGAATAGTCTAAATGATGTTTCAACTTCATTCTCAACATTTCGTTTTATTCTCAACATGCGAAATGGCCTTAATTCTCTTCTGTGAAAGGTCACATGATAGCAGTCCTGCTTTATCACAACTTGGGTCTTATTATCATAGTTTTAGCCATAATTTCTATTTTCTACCAAAGGGAAGTCTGGTGGGATGCACATCTGAAATGTTGGTAAAAATCCGTCTTTGCACAGGAAAACGTGCACACAACTACGGTAAGAAGAGTGGGTCAAAACCAAAGCAAGAAGACATTTATGGATGTTAATAATGAATATTCGGGGGAATCACTTTGATGCATTTTTGGAGGTTTGTTTCCAACCCGTCTGATTGTGTTTCTTGTCTCATCAAACCTCTTTTTAGTTTTATCACTGTGTTCCCAGGTCTCAAATGTTATTATCACTGATAAAAATGATGGACAAAACTACAAACTGAAAAAACAAGTTGTGATGAAGGCTACAGATCCTTCACTCTTTGCCCAAGTTCCCCAAGTTCCATGTTTGTAATGAACAAAATGGAACAAGATTTAAGGCTGTTTGTCAAACTACTGTTGGTTCATATTCAAACTTCTGGACATATTGGAGAGAAGGATTCAATCAAGTTCTGAAGAATATGAGTTTGATTCTACCTGCTGTGAATTTATGTTAAACCAGCCTGGTCTCACCAAATGACACGTGGGGCAACAACACGGCAACGTCTTAAGTCATTTCACATGTTATCACAACGCATGTTTTTGCATTTTGCATGTGATTTTTATGGTATTTTGTCCGCACTGACTGAGCAGAGATGGCATGTCTTTTGAAAATTAAAAAATGTCAAGTTTTTTAGTTTTTGTTTGTTTGTTTGTTTGTTTGTTTGATGTATGGTCATGTATGTAACTTATATAAGTAATGTAGTTATTTTAACTCAAGTCACGCTCTTTTCCTGAACCCAACCAAATAGTTCTGGTGCCTAAATCAGACTGTGACTGTTTCACTAAAGCTTAAAGGGATAGTTCACCTGACTATGACGATGAGGGACTATTGATACCACATCCAAAATCCATAAAATGCACAGGACTAAATGGCATTAAATGACACACAAAAAGCTTCAAATGCGTGTACATTACATGTGAAATGTCCCAAAAAGAGGCGTGCTACTTATAGGCCATCCCACGAGAACACGTTTCATAAACGTGTTAAAGTACAAGTCTGGTGTTACTCTATATTTTCTTATTGTCAACAAACACAGTTTCACAGCTGCTCACTGTAGTTTTTATCAAACGCTACTCAAACAGGAGTAAATAGTGGATTAATCCACATTTGGTGCTCTAGAGAGTATTTGGGGGAGCAGGACAATGTGGGATTGAGTCCAATTAAACTGCAGTGTGTTTTTAATAGTTTTTGGACAACAATGGAGCTTTATGGCACAGAGGAAGAAGATATATCAGGCTTTGATACACACAATACTTGTTTGTAGAGTTCATTGTTTTTGTCTTCTCAAAAAATGGATTTGTTGACATGATAA
This sequence comes from Lutjanus argentimaculatus, assembly GCA_034769285.1. NCBI lineage: Eukaryota > Metazoa > Chordata > Actinopteri > Lutjaniformes > Lutjanidae > Lutjanus > Lutjanus argentimaculatus. The sequence goes on from JAWZSL010000039.1 coordinate 2,065,503, forward strand.
AAAAAATCTTGAATATCAACAGACTTGTGCTGTAAAATGTGGGCATAAATCCTGTTTTTGACAATAAAATCGGTGTTGTTTCACCTCTGCAACATCTCTGGTCTCAGTTCATCAATCTCACATCCTGAGATGCAACTCAAAAATAATAAAAACTAATAATCACTGATGACTAATGATATAATAATTAGCCACCGTTATAATATAACTGACTAATAATCAGAGGACAGAAGAGCTAAAGTTCAGTTTGTCCTCTGTGAACTGTCCTCAGTCCAACACAAAGTGAGAGGGACAGACGCATCGGGAGGTTTCCTCCTGTCAGTTTCCAGGCCGGCATCAGGGCCAGAGGGGTCAGAGGTCAGGGGTCAGGGTCTGAGGGTCCACTGCGGGGCCTGGAGGAGTGAGGAAGTGTCCTGATGGCTTTTGTGGGGTCAAGTTCAAGGGGAAAGGGTCAAGTTTGGGTCAACAGGCCTGAGAGGCGACCGGAGGAGTCGAGGACGGGGTTTCCTTGTCTTTCTTCTGGGTCACATTTAGGGAAATTTGTACAAATGAAGTGTCTGTTATTTGTAGGAATTTGTATTTAAAAATGACAAACTTTGTGGACGATTGACCAAAACATACACTAACTTTATCAAAAATATTTCACTTGAGTTTAAAGTTCCCATGAAGTCAAGTCAAGGGTTTTTATCACATCACCTACACACCAGGATCTGGCCCAAAAATGACAAAAACTCATTTAGTAGGTAATTCTCAGGTATTCTTAATGATATTTTAGAGTTTATTATTTCCTGGAAAACAATAAAAAATGTTAATGACTCATCCTGCACTTGGGGGTGAATATTAATTTAGCATTAAATGAAATGCTTTCGTGCCTTTTTTCTGATTTTCTGCTCAGCTTCACCTCTCTGTGATTCATTACAGGGTTTCTTTGCTTGCTGCTAAAGCAGCTAACCAGTTGCTAACGCTAACTGTTAGCAGCTGTTAGCAGGCAACAGAACCAATGAACACAATTCCCGAGACTGACAGGAAATACAGCACTGAGGTCATTCATGGAGTTCACTGATGGAAAGATAGCTTTACTTGCAGCCAAAGTAGCTAACCGCTAACTGCTGCTAACTGTAACTATTAGCTTCCATTAGTGGGCCATGGAACCACTGAACACACTCTCCAAGACAGACAGGGAATACAGTACCCAGGTCATTTGTTGAGTTTCCCAATGGAAAGATATCTTTACTTGCTGCCAAAGTAAGCTAACCCCTAACTGCTGCTAACCGTAACTGTTAGCTACCATTAGTGGGCAACAGAAGCAGTAAACACAGCCCACGAGACTGACAGGAAATATAGAACCCAGGTCATTTACAGAGTTTACTGATGGAAAGATAGTTGCTGCTTATGTTGCTAATTGTTGTTAGCTCAGTTAGCCATACAGCTAGTTGGCACAGCCTGCCAGGAGCATGAACCAAACCTAGTTAGAAAACCACGTAAGGGCTGTATTCCCTGTCATAAAACTGGCCTCAGTTTGTGTCAGGTGCTGGGTTTGGACCAAGTCAGGTAAAAGTTAGCTAATACTGTTGTCCACAATACATCCGCTGACCGTGATATCTGCAAACACATCAACATGTGGAAGCAATAAGCACTCCACTATCATTTCATGGGAACTTTAAGTGAATTCAAACTTAATCAAATAACTGTTGAAATTCATTGTAATATGTCAGTTTACTGATTTCATAAGTTTGAATGTAAACGTGTCCTTTTTAAGCAGAAATACTGACTGTTCCAGGCTCCTTCTTCTATCAGGACTTTATACTTTCATCTGAGATAGACCAAAGTTGAGCTCTACATAGGTGTCATCGTCCATTTCAGAAGGGACCGCCCCCCAAACGACATGATTCGTTATCATCTGTGTCAGTCTAAGAAACCCTGCTGGTCCGAATTTAAAGTGGCACTTCATCAATTGTACACATGATCGTCCTCAGCCTGTGAAAACACTGATAACCCTGATGATGTCGTAGTGACGTCATCAGGGATATCTCAGCAACTACAAATGTGGAGTTTCTCAGGCTAGTCAGATGGCACAATCCAGTTGCATTATGGGAAGTGTAGGATCCAACTTTTTTGGAGCTGTAAAAGTCAGGATATCTCTGCTGCCTTGATTCTGACCACTTTTATGGCCTCAAAACGAGTCAAAATGAAAATATTTTGTTGTAAAAATATCGGAACAAGCCTTTAAAACTCAGCCTTAAGGATTTGGAACATTTCATGGCTGCACAAGGGGCGAAATGAAGCCATCTAGCAGCAGGATTCCATGATTTTTGGCCACCAATTATTGATTCGGGCACAACTTGAAGGTTCTAAGTTACACATTTTTGGCAAGATAGCACACAAATTGGCAACGTGAGGGCACAAGTTCCTAATTTCTGAAAAAAATCTTAATCCTTAACACCTACAGGGCTCCGTAAATCTGACATGTAAGGACTTTAAGTTTTGTTTCAGGGGTGGGGCAGGTTTGTTTTTTTTTTTCTTTTTTTCTTTTTTTTTTTTTTTTGCCGTGTTGGGATGACAGGGTACAGAGTCAGTGCTCAGGCCTGTGGGGGCGACTGTGGGCCGGCCGGATCGTGCAGCTTCCTGATGTGTTTCTTCAGGTCAAAGTTCCTGCAGAAGCCCTTGCCGCAGGTGGGGCAGGTGAAGGGCTTCTTGTCGTTGTGCGTGTGCATGTGGAAGGTGAGGTTGTACACCTGGTGGAACGCCTTGCTGCAGATCGAACACTTGAACTGCTTCTCGCCGCTGTGTGTCAGCTTGTGGTTCTTGTAGTTTCCTGCACAAAGTCAAAAGAGAAGAAGTCAGATCAGGGCAACAAAAAATCAAGTTTGTTCAGTTTTATAGAAAAATAACAAATGATACATGTCCATTAAAGGGATAGTTCGGATTGTTTAAAGTGGAGTTATATGAGGTACAAATCCACAGTCAGTGTATTACCTGAAGTAGATGGTGTTCAACACATCCCCAGTTTGGAGAAGCAGCAGGAGTACCAGTGTAGGAAGCTAAGCAACTTACTTTAGCTACCTAAAAAAATCAATACCACTTTAAGTGCACGCTATATTTAGATATTTTCAGCATTACCTTGCCATCAGACAGCCTTTTTCAAATGGAAAACCAACGTTATATATAAACCAAATATTGCTCTCTCCAAAGCAACCAAACTCCATTGACAAAATCAGTAATTTTACTTTGCAGAACACAGGAGTTGCAGGTCCACTGCTGCCTCGACGGTTTGTTTGTTTGCTTAGTGTGTGATTTTGGTGTTTCGGTGAATTAGTTTGGATTCAACAAAGTCACACAATAACACAAACAAACTTACAAATTGAGGCAGCAGTAGACCTGCAACTTCTGTGTTCTGCAAGATAAAATTACTGTTTTTGTCAAGGGAGTCTGGCTGCTTCGAGAGAGCGATGTAACGGTTTAGTTTCCCATCGGAAAAGGCTGTCTGACAGTATGACAGTAGTGTGCACTTGAACTTGGATTGATTTTTTAGGTGGCTAAAAACAGCAGCACATTTCTTTGCACTCCTGCTGCTTCTCCAAACTGTCTAAGTACCTCATACAACCCCACTTCAAATAATGCAAACTAGCCCCTTGAAGCAAAGTCACGGTGCAGGTTGAAGATATCTGTGAGCTGCAGTTCAAACAGAAGAGAGGATTCCTGGATTATTCTGTTATAATACTGGGCAAACTATTTGTTATTTCACAAAAAAATAAGTAAAAATTTGAGAAAAGATTGAAAAACACACAAGATTTGTGCAGAAGAAATATGTTTTTTATTCTTATTTACTGTTACTCATCTTGTGAATCCCCTCAGATTTATCTTCTGATCCCCGGGATGGGAACCACAATATAAAAATTTCCTATGACTTATCAGTTATAGTGACCAAAATGATCATGGTTATCAGCTGTTACTGTTAAAATGTGCTGAAAATATTCGAAAAGTACTGATACACACACTGAAATCATTCAGGTTTTATACTGAAATCACACATAAGATTAGCACCGCTTTGCACTTTTTGTTTGCAAAAACATGTTTTCATTAACGTAAAATAAACCTAAGTTGCTGCTGCGTCTGTGTCTTGGAGTCTGTTGCTAACTTTGGTTGATGCTGGACAGAATTTACTGTGAGTTTTTCTAAGCGTGGAATCAAACACAGTTTTAATCACAGTTAAAATCTGAAACAATAGTACTGTCCATCAGGAATTTTACTGTGTTTACTGTGAAAGCGAAACTATTTCGTCCCTGATCAGGACCACAGGAGACAAATGACGCTGAAACTAAACACAGAATGAAAAAGGATATATTGAAGTAACTAAAATATTAAGATTCTGCTACAAATGATGATTTTATTTCAGCTTCTACTTTCCCTTTTTCAGCTTTCGCTAATGACATAACCTTTCTTATCATTCTAAATTTGCAAATTTGTACACTGTTGTGGTGCTAATGACCCTAAAGAGATGAGTTTTGACCCAAAAGAGATGGGGGGGGACCTTTGGTTTCTTTTTGGATGTTCCTTTGCACTGAGTTTCGCCTCTAAGGTTATATATAAACCTGCCCTTTAGCTGGTGAAATCAGGTTTATTCAGTGTCCTCAAACTGTGAATCACCTGACAGAAATACCTGCAGACAGTACTCAGGGCTGAAAAAACTTCTGCATGTTTTTCATGAAAAAAAGGTAAAAATGTCTGATCTAATTTTATCTAAATTATATGTTGATATTCTCAAGATGCTGGAATTGAGCATCAGTCAAACAAAAGGACTGTTATTAGCAGGTTTAATTATTTTCATTATTGATTAATCTGTTGATTATTTTCTCGATCAGGTGTTTGGTCCATAAAAATGTGACGCCCTCAAGTGTTTTGTTTCGTCCACAGCTCAAAAGGTATTCAGTTTACAGTCGAAAAGACCAGAAAATATTCAAATTTGAGAAATTGATTAATCAATTATTAACATAATTTGCATTAATTTAATAGTTGATTAATAATCGATGATGCAGCTCTATATCAATAAAATAAATGTGATTTCAATAAGTTAAGTGCATAGATAATAAAGTCATGTACATTTGTAGTCTTTGACCACAGTTATTATGGAAAACACCAGTTTTACCGTCAAAGTGCTACTTGCTTCATCTTTATATAAATATAGGAAATATCTGATCAAATATTGGTTGTGTTTTCTGCACTTGACAGTTTTACCGTGCAGCACTAGAGAGCATCATTAGATAGATGATTACAGCCGGTTTGACAATTAATCAGTGAAGTTCAAAGTGTTCACCTGCTGCAGTCTGGTACTAAAATCATGATGTCAGAGATCATCAAACTCAGACTCTTCAAGGGTATACAGAGCTGATTTTGCTCAGAAAACTCTGATATTTTGCAGAATTCAGTTCATAAAATCACAGTTTTTAACCCCAGAGCTGTGCAGAGGAGATAAAGGGGGCAAATGAAGTCATCTGATGGGACAATTTAGTGAATGAAAGAGACTAATTAAGTAATTAAAGGGTACAAATGACTTCTCTGAGGGAACAAAGGTACGATACAACAGGTCGTGTGAATTCTGCAAATTAGGAGATGATGAGAATGAATCACATTTTCTCCTGTATTGTCCTTATGATGATAAGTTAAGATACCTCAGTTAAATTAAATGTCTGTTTAACATCCAGAAATGTGCTGGTGTGCTGATGGTGACAGAGTGCTTGTTTAATTCAAAAGCTTGCAAAAACCATCAGGACGGTTTGTTTTATTTGCAATTTATGTTGCTGCTCTGGTTTCTGGTCTGTTTTTCTAAATAATGCTGTCTTATAAACTGGGCTGGGTGCTTTATTGTGCATGACACAATGATAAAAATCAAATCATCACTACATTGGGCCCTAAGATTAGTTTCTTGAAGAAAATTATTCTGAATTTGAGGATACTTTGCTTGAGACTCAAATTTAAAGACATTTAGTCTAAAAAAGATATTAGAATCAGCCTCCAAACTCAAAGTTTCACTGAGTTACTCACCTCTCCTGAGGGCCTATGAGCAGTGTCTTATTAAAAAGGTATCAGTGGTGGAAAGTAACTAAGTACATTTACTCAGTTTTGAGGTTTGAGTGCTTCCATTTCATGCTGGTTGCAGCGGTGTACTGGTATCACTGCACTGTGGTATGAAAACTGATTGTCATCATGTCGTATATCTGCATTTCTACTTTACTGAATTTGTCTGTGACGTTAAAAATATTTCAAGTTTATGTCAAGTTTCATGTCAGTCAGGACATGAATATTTTGTGAGATTATAATAAAGTGCTTGTTCAGTCAAAAATACTCTTCTGTTTTCATTTCTTTAAGGGTGATCATAAAAATAATATTTGTGCAAGACCTTAAACGTGAGACGGTTATGTGGAAAATCTCTCCTATTCTACAATTTAACAACATATAAACATAATTTCTAGCGGGCAGAGTTGTTTTATTGCACCACATTTATCTGTCAGCTTTAATTACAAGTTACTTTGCAAATTCATTTATATCAGTGAATTAAAATTAGCTCCACCTTCGCAAGCTGCAACATTTAAAGGAACTATTCACCTCAAATTCAGTAGTAATCACACCAAAAAAGTAGTTCCGGTAGATTCTACTGCAGAGAAAAAGTAGTTCCTACATGCAACTTGCTCACAACAAGGTCTGTGGATCATCTGGAGTAACTGGGTCATGAGACACTGCTGTTTAGTTGTGCTTTGAGCACCAGAAGCTGAGTGTTGTTTAGTCCCATGATATTGGAGAGAAGTCAAACATCTCTACAGCCGACATAAACTCTGCAACTCAAATCTAGACAAACAGCACTGCGGGCCGGGGGAAAATGTGCATTTTGATTTTTGGGTGAACTGTCCCTTTAAGGCTAACTGTAACTGATAATAATAATAATTAATTATTATTATTGTGTAGCACTGTGTACTGTGAAACCATGATAATTTCTGAAACAGTTATCACACTGTGAAAATCTCACACTGTCACAACCTTTTCTAAAATGTAATAACTTCTAGGAGACAGAATTATTTTATTTTGCAGCTTTAATTACTTCTAACAACTAATAACACTATTTAATTACTGCAGATTAATTTATTAATACAAAACATTATCAACAAATAATTCTGATTTATTATAGGTTAAGGTACCCAGTAGGATATACACTAATTTGAAATTATGATTAATTCCACCAGTAATAGAATATATGGTCGTACTCGTACATGGGCTGCTCTGCTTAGTTTATTTTTCTACTTAGGTTTTAGGTTTTCTACGTAAGTTTTTTCACTGTAATATCCTGACTGTTACTTCAGTTAAAGTTCTGAACAGTTGAAATACCAGCCACCAGTGTTTGGTATCTTCAAAGCGTCGGATAGGTTTTTGTATTGTGCTGCGAGTGTTTTGTGTAACTTTTAAAAAGTAACTGTATCTGAGAGAAAAGAGTCCATCACAACGTTCCCCACAGGAACATTAAAGCGTATTCAGCATCAGACCTGCTGTGTCTGTCTCTCTGTACGTTTTATGATTTATTCTTTATGTTTCTCTCTCTTTTTTTTTTTTAAACTCATGCTCTGACAGTTTGAGGTGAATCTGCTCTGTTTGGATTTCTGCACGTTGACTCATGTTGCTTTGAACACATATTGACAGCTGACAGATGCTGCTAACTGGCATGCAGCCTGATCTGAGGCGGTGATAGTGAACGCCATTAAAAGACTGAATAAGATGTAGAGCTGCAACGATTATCAAACGAAAGAAAATTAATTTTGATAATCATTAATCGTTTCAGTTTTTCCAACCAAAAAGGTCAAATATTTGCAGGTTGCAGCTTCTGAAATGTGAAGATTTGCTTTCTTTTCTTTATCATTTGTGACAGTAAATGAAGAGTCTTTGGGTTTTCTGAGAGTTGGGTGGACGGAAGAAACAAGTTGAAGACGTCACTCTGAGCTCTGGAAAATTGTTTTCACAATTTATGGACATTTTATGGACTGAACAGTTAATGTTCATTAGTTGCAGCCCAGATAAGATGGTCACATTATTGTGTCTTCCTCCTGTGTAAAGCTTTTATATTACAGAACTCTGATTTTGTGTTAAAATGTGAAAACATCAGCGACACACAGTGAAGAGTGTGTTCTTCATTACTTTGTTGGAGTGAAAACTATCAGTAAAATAATTATTATTATTACAACATATAAATATATATTGTGCATGAAGGTTATTAGGTTATATTAGTGGGAAAAGATGTGCTGTAATAAATGTTACTCAGAAGTCAGTCATGTCGAATCTTACAGACTACAAGTACAATGATCATACAAATGATATAATATTATATCTTAAATATGGATGCACAATATGGATTTTGCAGCCAATAGGCTTCAGATAACTGATAATTACCTGCTTTTCATGCTTTTCGTACTGATAAAATAAACAATTATTTATTTTTCTATTTTTGTATTTTAAAAAGAAGTTTACATTAACTGTAGTTTTCACACACCTGAGGATGAGAAAAGAGGCGATCAAAGATGGATGATTTAATATTCCACACCTCTGACAACAAGAACAAACATCAGTTCTGACTAAATGTTCATAAATGTTCTGGTAAAGTTCAAAAAACAAACTTTATATTTGGATTCTATAAAGCATTTTGCTTAAGAATTCAAATTAAATGCACTGACATAATCTTTCAAATTATAGTGGATATTTATTGGCTATAATTTCATTAATAATAACATAAATGTCCCATTATTGTATAATAATTAATCAGCAGATATTTATTGTGATTTTAAGATTGTGTCTTTAAATTTAAACCAACAGTCATCAGGTCGTGTGTTTGAGCTCAGGTTGTGTTTTACTGAAATATTAAAAACACTTTTTTTTTTCTTTCTCACCTTTCTGATGAAATCCTTTCCCGCAAAACTCGCACACGAACGGTTTGTATCCGCGTGGATGCGCGTGTGCGTGTTGAGGGTGGAGCTGCGGTTGAAGGCTTTCCCGCACTGGTTACACTTGTGCGGTTTTTCCTGAAAAAGTAACGGAAAAAAAAAATTAATACTATTGCGGTGGAAAATATAAACGACAAAAACCCAGAAGAATATTTTAGGAATTTGACTGTGATGCACGAGATGATGAACAGTGCTGTAGATCTTTATTTTGATAGTCTGACCTCATTTTTATATTTACTCTATACAGAAATTACATTTTTTTTATTTTTCATTCATTCGCTTCAGGTTTTTAAATAATCGTCTCACTTTCTCCTCACTTTTCCAGCAGAAACGTGAGTCTGTGGGAACATTTGTGTCTTCACAGTGTCACAGTGGAGCCACAGGAGGAGCTCAAACACAACAACAGGCTGATCAGGCTCCAGACTCACACAAACACGGCTTCACCAAACAGCTCAACCCCTCTCTTTAATAATCAATATTTATTTATATAAACACTTTAAATTTCACATGTGACATCACCATCCTTGGAATAGAGGGACATTTTTAAAGGGATTAATTTTGTTTGACAGAAGTAAAACAGTAAAAAGGAGACATATTTAACTTTAAGCCTTCACAAACTGTCACTGTTTTTATCAAGCACCAAACACTCTGTTTAATTAAATGTCCCGCCCACAACAAATATTACAGCATCTGATTGGAAACTGGTATCGCCTTCAAATTGATTGACTGGTCGTTTTTTTAGTAAAGGAAGAGACTAAATCAAATATATCGTGTACTGTTAATAACAAAAGAAATGTACATAATGGTGATCACACTTTGTTGTTTTCTTTTTAAATATATATATATATATTTTAATTATTTATTTATTTGGCAAACCAGCCAACAGACTAACAATATATAAATAAAACAGAAATGAATCATATTAAATCGTGACAGTTTGACTCTCTGGTTACGATCTTAATGTAACATCCAAATGGTCAAAAGGGAAGAAAATAACAAATAAAATGAAAACAAAATTATTAAATGTGTCTTTAAGATGTCCTTGTTGATGTTATATGTTGACTCTTTTGTGCTGAATATTTACTATAATTATTTTATTATTATTTTATTCTTAACCAGTTGCGTATTTATTACATTTTGTTTAATGTTTGTTAATTCCCATGTTTTCTGCCTGCACGGGGACTCCACTGACGACATCTCGAGGGCTTCGTCCTATTATTAAATTTTACACATAAATAAATAAATAAATAATAGAAAAAAAAAAAAAAACATGAGCATTTTCCTTCTTTTCCCTCCGTGTGTGTCATCCCTCTGTCCTACCTGAGTGTGGATGATTTTGTGTCGGCACAGCGTGCTCGCCTGTCGGAATCCTTTCCCGCAAACTTTACACACGAACGGCCGCGCGCCGGTGTGCACGGGCATGTGGCGGGTCAGGTTGTAGTGCGCGTTAAACACCTGAAAAAGAGAATTAAAAACATAATAATATTAATAATATAATAATAATAATAATAATAAATAAACATCAACTACGTTTCACTTAAAATAACATTACATTCACTTTATAAGGAAAGAAAAATAAACTTAACATCATGTACCTTAAAAACAAAAAAAAAACAAAAAAACAAAAACCCACCAACTTTAAGGCTGCCTAATTATTAAATATTTAGCAATAATTCACTAATTTGCCACTGAAATACTTTAATCCAACCCCCCTCCTCTTATGTCCCAGTTTAAGGGTTTATTAAGTGGCTCGTGGTCTTTTTCCATTAAAGCCAAAAAGAAAGAAGAAGAAGGAAAAAAAGAAATCTGCTACCCTTTAATTATCAGATTGAGTCTAATTAAAGGTAATCTGTCGGGGGTCATTTAATGGATTTTGAATAAACTTAATGGGTCGTTTAAAACACAATAAAAAGCCTGTAAACACACACAACACCCGCACCGTGTACTACAAACAGCACAAGTCATATTTGAGAATATTTGGCGTTTTTACTTAATAACAAATATTGAATTTAATGATGGAAATGAACAACTTTTAATTCGTTTTTGGTTCGCGGCTGCGCTCGCTCACGTGCTGCGTGTCTGAGCAGGTTCACGAGCTTTTCAGCGTTAAATACTTCCGCTTTGTTTACAGAAAGGTGAAGACAGATTTTACACATCCAGATTTTTTTTTTTATCTGCGTCAGATTGGAACTCAAAATCTAAAAAAAACAAAAAACAAAGAAGAGGAATCACACTGAAAAAAAAAACATTATTGCGAACAAATTAAAGCGCGAATAAAAAAAAAATGATGGGCCTACTTTCCCTCATTGCAATCAAAATCTCCTTATTTAAAATAAAAAAAATAAAATAAAATAAAATAAAATAAAATAAAATAAAATAAAATAAAATACGGGCTATCAAATGTTTAGTTTCCATATTGAGTCAACAAACATAAAAATAAAAAGGTCAGAAACAGTCAGAATGAGTCTGTCTTTAATGTCATAACATGTTACAACCCGTTATTTACGTTTATTAAACTCTGAACATTCAACTAATTCACCTCTAAATTAGACGGAACTAAGATCACTTTAATAGTTTTAATGGCCCTACAACTAATACCGATCAAATCAAATAATCTACTTTATTTCTCCTTTTAAAAGATTAATATATTATCCTCAAAGACAGTTTGAGTAAATCAGTGTTGTAGTTATAATCAGATTTGATTTAAAAAGACAGAAACTGAACAGAATTAGCCTCAGATTGAATCATTTATTAACAGACTGCAGGTTTGGAGGAGTTGCTGTGATCTACTTTAGTTTCTTCTTCTTTTTTAAATAAAAAGATAAATATAAGATAACAGATAAATGATCCGTCTCTCTCTCTGTGTCTCACCTTGCCGCAGACCTCGCAGGTGAAAACTTTGGGCTTGCTGCCGGGACAGGAGCCACTGAGTCGGGCCGCAGCCGCCGCAGAGCCCTTGAAGATTTTGTCGGTGAGGATCTGGTCCCGTTCCTTCATGTAGTGCTGGATCTGGCTCTGAGACAGCTCCTTGAAGGCCTGCACGCCGGACACCGGGTACCGCTCCCCGGCCTGCTGCAGGCCAGGCTTGCTCTTCTCCGCCATGAAGGCTTTGTGCCGCGCGGTGAGCAGGTACGAGGCCATCGGGTGCAGGTTGACCAGGCCGGCCGGCGGGGGACACGCGCCGCCGTCCCCGCTGCAGTTCAGGTAGCACACGGTGCCCATGGTAGGGAAGGAGGACTGGTTCACCACCCGGGGTCTGAAGAGTTTGTACTGGCCGGCGCTCTGGCTCACAGCGGAGTCCTCCTGCTGGTTCTTATAGTTCAACCCAAAGCCCAAAAAGTCTGCGGGAGCGGCCAGAGAGGACGCGTCGAAGTGGCCCGCATCCAGCCCGGTGATGCTGAGCCGGTGGCCCGGCTCGTACCCCAGCGGCACCAGCGGGATCATACAGTGCAGCGAGGACGGACAGACGTCGGGTTTCCCCACGGGAGCGGACTGGAACCAGCTGGGGAGCGGTATCGACTTGGGCTCGGGCGTCCTGGCCATAATCCGGTCGATGGAGAAAGCGAGAGGCTTGCTGCTGCTGCCGCCGGAGGTGAGCATGTCGGAGCCCGCGGGCTGGCTCCCAGAAGCCGGGGGGGAGCCGAGGATCCCCGCTGGGCGGCGGAGAGGACCATCCATCACCTCCGCATCAACCGCGCCGCGACGACAACAACAAGGAGCTGTTGGAGGGAAGCCGGGGGTCGGTGCTGCTCCTCAGCGGCCCGCAGGAAAGGGCATCATCTACCGGGGAACCCCCCCTCCTAATCGCCGGCCCCGCTCCCTCCGCTTATTGACGGCAATCAGGGCGGCCGCGGCTCGCTCGATAACCGCGTGCGGAGAGCCGAGACCTCGTCGATCGTTACCGTCCAGGAAGGAGCGCGGAAAAGTGGATAATTTGCTCAGTTCTCCTCCGTCGATTCTCTGCTTGTCGCCGCTGGAAGAGGAGGAAGAGAGGAGGAGGAGGAGGTTGTCCCTTACTTGGCAGGACTCCTGCTCAACTGGAAGGTATTTGGTAAATCCCAGGTCCCCTTGTGGCTTCGCGTGACATCATTTTTTTCTAATCGCAGTGCGCCAGACGCGCAGCGGCCGCGGGGTCAGGAGCTGTCAGAGTTTTAGATCAGATTTGGACGCATCTTTGGCTCCAGAAACCCAGCCCTTTTACGCACGCCTCACAGAGGACACGGAGCTGTCATGTGGGTGAACTTGACACAGAAAACGGATCGAGGTATTGAACAGAAAATGGATTTCAAGTCATCGATCTCAGCCTGGGTGGGCTTTGGGTCTTTGAATCACAAACTTTGACTCGAGCGCTTTTTTCCTCCTTTTCTTTTACGCATCAGATTTTCGGATGCCAAAATCCACCCGCGGCAGAAAAGACTCATCTAGTTAGACTCTGATAGATGTTTGCTAAAGAAGCGACACGAGAAATAACCTGCGCGCGCTCCTCTCGGCATTTTTTTTTTTTTTTCGGATGCAAAAGGATCTTTTGCGCACTGAGAGCAAAAACTCGAGCGAGCTGAGACGCAAATTCCACAGGATGAATCAGTGAGACTGACGGTGAACAAACTTCATCCTGTCAGCGCTGAGAGCAGAGAGGGAGCGGGTTGGATGCTGAATTCGCCCTTTAAGGGTTTGAACAAAAGATGGAGAGAAATAAAAGTGACCGCTGAGGGCCTGAAGAGCGAAAACACAGCGCACACAAACAAACACTGTAAAGGAATATTTATAGTGTTTGTTTGTGTTGGTCTGAAGCTTCTGTTTTTCTTTTAGTTTATTCATTTTGATTTTTTTTCAAGAAAAGAAAAAGAAAAGAACTCCACAAACGCCCGTTTTTTCTCTTTTTTCTCTTTTATAAAACTTCCTACAAATAAAGATTATTATTATCGAGATGGAAGCGTTTGAGGTTTAATATAATAAAACATCTTTAAATCATTTATCCGCTCGGCGGAAGAAGTCAAGACCCTGGAAAACCGTAAGAACCAAAAGAAAAAAAAAAGGCATCATCTAAAAATAAAAGAATAAAAAAAATCTGCATTTTCACGTCCTCATAGGTCATAACTTATGACAGATTAAACAAACAAACAAACAAAAAAATATTGATAAATACAGTTAAAACGAAAAAATAAAACATGTAGTCAGAGAATTATAACGATTATATACTTTGGCGACTCAAACTGCAACGTGATGCCACTAAAAAACAGCATCTTTCTCTTCATAAAACCTAAATATTAAAATGAAATTGACTCATAATGAAGTTCTACTTTATTTAATTAAGAAATGTGACATTTTTTAGACGTGACCTGTTTGTTTTTATGGGGTTGTTTGACCTTTCAGGTCACAAAGACATTCAAGAAAAACACAGCATTACTACAAGGCTTGTAAAAAACAATACCACCATTATTATACAGTCATTATAACAAGTATATTACTGTAGACCACTGCACATACACGCGCGCGCGCACACAGACGCTTTAACATTAACAGCGTTAATGTTAATTATATTTATTCATGATGTTCCAGGTTACCGTTTTATTTTTATCCATTGTTCTGGCCCTGTAGTATTTTATTTGTTATATTAATAATTTATTTTTAAAACATTCTGTTTATTATATTTTATTATTTAATAAAATTAAGAATAATGGAATAACTTTACTTTAAGTCCCCTGCTTAGCATATAATATACAGCAAGTGTTAGTTAATGTTTCTGCTGACAAACAAAACTCTGCTGCATAAACACACAGTGCAGGACATTATAGAAGAACACAGTTGGAATAATGCAAAATATTATAGAAGTTATAAATGTTGAAAAATATTGTACATTAAGAGACACTTAAAATGTCCTCATAGCTGCTTAAGAGATAAGATTTAACTTCATAAAATTACAGTAACATAAGAATAAAAATAAGTTGAGCAGTAAATCCAAAAAACAGCGTCATAAGTGAATAACAATAGTCCTGAAAGTAATCTAAGATAAGTTTTAAAAAACAACTTAAATTAAAGTAAAATATGTTGGAAATGATATTGAACAGTAATAAAAAAGTTATATTGCACATTATGATGAAAAAAGTAATTTTGCACATGATACAGATATTATTGTTCTCAGTGTCTGATGTTCTCCCTGCACAGGAGCCACACAGTTACTAATACATTATACTTAATAATAATAATAATAATAATGATATAATAATAATAATAATGATGATAATAATAATAATGATATTGATAATGATAATGATAATAATAATAATAATAATAATAATAATAATAATAATAATAATAATAATAGTGATAATAATAATAATAATAATAATAATAATAATATAATAATAATAATAATATAATGTATTCAGCGTTATTGTAATGTCTCTATGAAAAATGCAACTTTGCCATTTGTTACATAGAAACAGATAAATAAAAATAAAAGAACAGAAGTATGGAGGGATGTGACTGTGATACAATATGACCAATAAACAACAGGCCTGCACTGAACGTACAGTATGTTAGTGCAGCTTTGGCCAAAAAATAAACAGCAGAACCACTGTGATGGTTTGTGTGCAGTATAATTAAGAAGAAAGTTATTAATTATGCACAAATAAACATGTAAATATGAGTTATATGTAAATCACATGACGTGCAAATACTTATTACTGTTATTATCATTATTATTAGAAGTAATATATCTGATTAAATAGGTATCAATCTAAAAAAACAGCTTTATTAATTATTAAAATGTTCTAATTCTTTTCTTTTTCGTTGGTGATATTTAACTCCTGACTGCACTGATTTCTTCCCGTTGATGTCTCATTATTAGTTTATGTATTAATTAACAGAGTATTAAACACATTCACATATTTGTGGTTCCTCATGTCTTCTGAAATAAAAAAGAAACAGAATGACTGGACATTGAATCAGTTTTTATATTTTAATTAATGAAAAATGTCTTGCTGTTTATATATTATGAAAATAAAAGGAGGAAATCTGTTGCTGTTTATAAGAAGGCCTAACGCCTTTTATTTTGAAATGATTTTGTAGATTTTAATTTTAGTATTTTAGCATCATGGTCACATTATTATTGTTATTATAAATAATCACAGTAGTAATAATAATGATAACATGTCCTTTGTCTTGTGTTTGTGTGTCTGTCAGGCTGCAGCAGAAGGACTCAGACTGTTTTTTGTTGTAGGAAAAAGGTTTGATGCTCATTTTAAAGAGGAGAGAAAAGAAACTGCAGCTGATGGACGACAGCCAGCAGACGGGAACAGAAAAAGCCCTTAAAAACCTCCAAAAAATGATCTTGGACTGAGGTGAAAAGGAGAACAAGTACTTTAAAAGAAGTTTTAAACCTCTGGGTGAATTTAAGGAGGATTTCAAATGAGCAAAATCCAGTAAATGATAAGCTGCCGAGTTTATAACAGAGTCCACTGATTTAACTGATGAAACAAGTTTTTAAATTCCCTGAAACCTTTTATATTTAGATTAGGATGAGATATGAACGGTTCAATTAGAAGGGGCAGAAGATTAAGACATTTTAAGGGCAGTTTGAACAAATAATTGTCCCATAATTCACAGGCAGATAAAATTCTTTGCAAATTTCTTAAATATTTATCTCTACAATATTATTTCCAATAATGATCATAAATATGTTTTGAGGGTTTTTACTGTTGTGATCATTTGTGCTTTTTTTTTAAAATGGAGATTTAAAAATGAAACAAATCTGCAGTTATTTCTTACCTTGTTTCCCCTTTTTATTTAAATTTATGGAGCTTCATCAGTGGAGATGGTAAGAAATACTCAGATCCTTTACTTCAGTAAAAGTAATAAAACACAGTGTAGAAAGACTTTGTTAAAAGTACAAGTCGTGGTTTCAAAATTTTATTTGAGTAAAACCAATCAAATGTACTTAAAAGTATTTTAAGTACTAAATCTTTATAGTCTCTTTCATTAATTATCTTAATAATTTGTACACTCTAATGATTATCATGTGCAATAAGACGACAAAATATTTTCAGGACTTAAGGGGCGACATACAACTTAATCATCCGTATAACTACATGATAACCTCCTTTAAATCCCACCAGAGATTCAACCTGAGCAGCAGCAACATAACTGAAAACAACCATGAGTGTGCAGCCTTTAATATATAACAACACATCAGCCTTAAAGGGACGGTTCACTTCAAAATCAAAAATACATGTTTTCTCCCTGGTCTGTAGTGCTGTTTATCTACTGAGATGTTTCTGGTGCGAGTTGCAGAGTTTTGGAGATATCGGCTGTAGAGGTTCAGCTTGTTGCGCTCAAAACACCAGAAAAATACATTTGAAATCCAAAAGCAATGTCTCCTTCCAAAAATCATGACCCAGTTACTCAAGATAAGCCACAGACCTCGTGGTGAGCAGGTTCATGTAGGAACTACTTTCTTTCTAGAAGACAGAAAATAGTTCCAGTAGATTCTAAAGTAGTTCTGCTGCAGAAAGAAAGTATTTTCTACATAAACTGCAAAGAACAAGGTCTGTGAATTATCCTGAGTGACCGGGTCATGATTTTTGGAAAGAAACACACTAATAGAGAAGAATCCAATTCAAGTCGAAGAAGGCAGACATCTCTGAAAAAAAAAAAATCTAGACGGATAAATAGCACTACAGCTAAGAGGGAAAATATGTACTTTTGACTTTGGGATGAACTGTCCCTTTAAAATAAGACAGTTTTTTGTTTATGATCAAGATTTCTTTGTTTTCTTGACACAAAAGGGGGATAAATAACAACAACAACAACAAAAATTTTAAACATCTGTATGAGCCCAGATGTTCTCAGTTTCAATGATGCCACTGGTTTCTGATTATAAATTGAGTATCTTTGGTTTTCAGACTGTTGGTCAAACAAAAATGACATTAGAAGAGACCATGTGCATCGTTTTAGTCATTTACAGGGCTGCAGTGGTATATTGTTTCATGGTACATCATGGTATGATAGTCAACTTATCTACAGAACTGAATTCTACTGTATTAGTGTCTGTCTTTCCAAAAATCATTACTTGGTTACTCAAAATAATTCACAGTCCTTGTTGTGAGCAGTTTCATGTAGTAACTACTTTTCTTCAATCCACTGGAACTACTTTAGAATCTACTACTTTCTTACAGAAAGAAAAGTAGTTCCCCACATAAAAAAGTTCACGACAAGGTCTGTGGATTATCTTGACTAACTGGGTCATGATTTTTTGAAAGAGAAACTGATTTTCAGTTTTTTGAATGTATTATTTTGGCGCATGTGCCATTTCTCCCATTATATCAGGGAGAAGGCAGACATCTCTACAGCTGTTATCTCCAAAACTCTGCAACTCACACCAGAGAAATCTAGAAGGATAAACAGCACTACAGGTCAGAGGGAAAATATGTATTTTTGATTTTGGGTGAACTGTCCCTTTAAACATGATGCATTGTTATAGATTAAATGCCGCACATACACACACAGTTCTTTTCACTTATGTTGCTGCTGCCCAGGTTGAAGCTCTGATGGGAAAAATATGTATTTTTGAATTTGGGGCGAACTGTCCCTTTAATAAGTTGCTCATTTTGTATGTAAAATAAACTACAACAATCAAATACAATTTTTAAAAGTACAAAGTACAATATTTCCCTCTGAAATGTACAGTAGTGATTAGTGTGAAGTACTCTGGATATGCTACAGTAGAAAAGTACAAAACTGTACGTGAAGGTAGCCTATAATATGTTTGTAAATATAACTATACCTATATATTTTATTGGGTTGTGCAATTACTTTATCCAAAAGTGTCTCCAACGATGTTTAAACCCAGAGAAGTACTTTTAGTTTATTATTTATTCGAGGTAATGGTGCGTTTCATTTGCTCACCTGTCTCATAACTTCGGGGGAAACACCAGGTGATACGTCAGAGAGTGAGGAAGGAAATCAGTGCATGAGACCAAATGTAACCTGAATAAAACTTTAATATTACCTCGTGCCTGAGTCAGCTAGTCCCATGATCCCACACAACTTCATGACATCATCAAAGTCTTTTGTTATTGTTCTGATTGAGAGACACCAAGTGGCAGAAATTTGCAGAGCCCACTGTGTGTTTAAGTACAGTACTGTGCTTAGTTACTTACCACGTGCTCGAAAGGATCTTTGGATCGTCGTTTTCTCTTCATTCCTGCAAATAAAACTTTTATTTGAACTCTCACTCTATTTAATTCCTAATTTTCCCCTTAAATGTTCCCCTGAGGGAGCAGGCAGCACTGTTCCTTCAGATGGACATGTTCTATGTACAGTTTTTATTTTCTCATTATATTAACAGAAAACATATTTCAGCCTGTATTACATTTCCTTCAAAGCATATCTGCTGTTGCAAATTAGTTGTGTATTAGTTGTAATAGGAGATTTTAATCTGCCTCTATAACAGCCTTCACTCCTCTGGTTTCAGGCTTTCCGGCTGATGTTAGAACTTGGCTGCAACACTGATGTTGAGTGACGAGTTCTGACTTGCAGTCGGATTCCAGTTCATCCCAAAGATTTGTTGGATGGGGCGGAGGTCAGGCCTCTGTGCTGCAGGTCGGTCAAGTTCTTCCACACTTAACTGGGACAAATGTTTCTTTATAGAGCTGATTTAACGCATGGTGGGGACTGTGATTAAAAAGGGAAAAGGACAAATTGATGACAGTTGTCTAAAATATCATTGTATGCTGCAGCTTTTAAATTTCCCTCCATTGGAACTTAAGGACCGAGACCAAATCAGGACAAAAAGACCCACTAAATTTAGAAGAGGGGTGTCCACACAATTTTGGCCATATATAGTCGGGATGAGAAGAGGAAAAAAATTGATACAGCACAGCATCTGTGTGGCAATATCGTATTGATCCACAGACAGTATCAATCTTTCATTATAGAAATGATTAACATTGCAAATGTGAATTACATTTTTGAGAACTTGAATAAAATCAGTTACTTTTCCAGTACACTTTTTTTTTCTTTTGTTTTGCTAGTGAGGTCAGCGGGATTGGAAGGTCTACTTGGCAATCCCAAAAAACTTTTCAACTGGGGCCAAAATTGGTAGTTGAAAAAAGGTAATACATTGCAATATGTTATCGTGATACTTGCACATTGTTTAAAATTGCAGTAATATTGTATCGTGACTTAAGTATTGTGATAATATCGTATCATGGAGCCTCTGGTGATTCCCCTAATATACAGCATTGTTTAAACATGCATATTGGCCCCAAATCTTGAATTTAGTTGTAGATGTTATAATACAATTACAAGTATATTTAATGTAAAAAAATAAATAAATAAATGAATTTAAAAAAAAGAAGCGACCCAAAGAAGTGTTGGTAATAATTCCCTGTGCGATCAGAATCAGTACACCTGGTAGCTGTTTTGGTGGCTGAGCCAAGGAAATAATCTTTGGTTTGACTTGGAGTAAACAACTGAGAAAACGTTATCGACACTCGGAGAGTTCAGACCTTCGCCAAGACCAGGGTCAGCAGCCTTTATTCTCACAAGAGCTGTTTTTGTACGAAAAAGAAAACACAAAATCTGTCTGGAGCCACAAGTATTTGCCCCATAGACTTTTCTGTTTTTAGATTTGACATCCATAGCTACAGTCGAAGGAGACTTATAACTATTAACAGCAAAATTGAGTTGCGGACATAGGCTCTGACACACTTAGTTAACAAAATACACACTTTTTTTTCCATTCGTGTGTAGGCTACACATTTTTACAGATGGAGAATTAAAGAATCCCTTTAGGGCTACAACAATGGGGCAAAAGAGCCAAATGTGCTCTGCAGTCGCAGGCTGCAGACCCTGGCCAAAGCCAACAGTCCACTCTTCTATGACATGCAAACATGCAGGTGCAAAACTTCAACATCAATGATATTACCAGTTCTCCTGAAACGTAAAGTTCAAACCTTTTTTCTTATTGCAGACAATTTACATTTGAATTTGAGTAGAGTATAATTAGTTGCATAAAGTGTGTGTATTTGCATTTCCATAGCCACACCTTAATTTGAGAAAAAAAGTACTGTTACAAAGGACCCGCCCCTTTTTGCTTTGTCCTCCAATAACAGTTGAGCCACCTTGGTACCACGCAGAAGCGCGGTCAACTTTTTCATGTCCTGTACTTAGATATGCTATGCACTAGCCTCATCTATGTTGAAAAGAGAAACACATTTTGAAGAAGGTTAAAAGATGTCGCAGTGGGACCAGCCACACACTAGGTTAGCTAATGTTAGCTGATGTTTTGCTAAAATTGGCAATCAGATGTAACTAGCTAGCTAATGACTGATGTAAATTAGTTAGCTAGTGTCGCTTTTACAGTTCCCCCAGCAACATCTTTTAAACAGCTTCATAATTTGGTTTTATTTTCGATATAGATGAGCCTGGCACATAGCATATCTAAGTACAGGAAACAGGAAAGGACCAAGTTGACCAAGGTTCCAAAAGGGGTGGGGCTTAGGGAGTCTATAGAGAGTCATGGCCCTTCAAATGGACCACCATGGGACCCAAAGTTTGGAAAAAATATGAACTGTAGTCAATGGCAAGAGGCAAATTATTTTTTGTTTTTGTTGTAATTTTGTTTTGCAAATTATTATTTGTTGTTCAAGACTGTGATGATTTTTTCCAAAGTAAGGTCCCATGGTGGTCCACTGGATGGGGCATAACTTCGCCTCTCGATTGCAACAATTGGCTATATTTTGTCACAATAAAACTTTTACTATCATCTACTAGATTTTCAGATGTATGGCATTTATCCTGCCAAGGTCAACTGCCCTATTTCACAATGCTAAAGAAAGTAAAAAATAATTTGTACATCCTTCCCATGATTCAGATCAACTTCAAAATTTAATGGGCTTGTCCTTGGGCAATGCTTCACCTTGCCACCAGGTTTCATAAAAATTGGGCCAGTAGTTTTTCCGTAACCCTGTGGACAAATGGACAGACGAACAAATGACACTGAAGACAAAACCCCCTTGGTAGAGGTAATAAAAACCCACAAGATGAAAGCACAGGTGCTTTAAAAACACTTTTAATAGTGACACTTAGATAAGACACCTGAACAAAACAGGTGCACAATAAGACAATATAAATATACTTCTTCATATAGATTTTTGTCCTTTAGTTTTTGGCCTTTGAACTGCACTGACACAAACTGGATCGGACAGTTAAAAACAAACAGCAGGTTGTTGCACACAGTCGATCGGAGGCCTACACTGAATTTACAGGTAAAACTCTTATTTTGTCAACAACGACACGCAAACAGACGTTAGTGAATGAATGAACAGCGGTGATAAGGCGCTTCATCCGCTCACAGCTGATCAGATTTAACACATCAATCAGATTAAAAACAGATCCACGCTCTCCTTGAGCGTTCTTGTTAAAAAAAAGTCCGCAATTTTCCAGTTCGTTGGCACGTTTCTAAGACTTTGATCGATGTTGGATATGATGCACATCAGGCAGTACGACCATATCACTCTACAGCTCAATATTATTCTTCACAACAGTAAATATCACAACGAACAGAGATGACAGCAGATCTACAACTATTCCTCGATCTCAGAGAGTCACGATTCAGTTTCAACACTTTTTAAGACCTTCATGTGGTGAAACCGACTCTTTGTTTTCATGTAGACCTGCACAAGTTTGTCTCCTGTTTCACTGAACCCAGAAACCCGTTTCAGTGACATTTCATTTTATAGTGGACAACCAAAGAAGACATCTTGAATTTTTTGCATCTTTTACCACCTGAGGCCACCAGTCGTCATTCAGCAGTGGGGACATTTTGAGCTACAGAAGGTTCAGAACCAGAAAACACAGCAACGTTTCATCAGCTTGGAGTTGTAAGAGCTCTACTGCAGAAGTGAGACACTGAACATCAAACATTAAGCTATTGAGTACTGTCTGTTTTTGTTCTGAACGCTCAACACTACAGTGCCACACAAAACCTTGCTGGAGGAGTCTGCAAAGATTACACTGCACAACAAAGCTTCTGAGCATTAAACGCTACTGTTTGTTTTTTATTTTTTTACTACGTCTGTGATTTGCAACTGCAGTATGGTTGGTTATGGAAAAATCATGTTGGAAAGTATGGTCAACCGTCTAGACCCCACAGCCCCTGGAGCACCCATCATTTTAAAATAATTGCAGCCCAGTGAATTGTAGATACTTTAAGTTGTCATCAGTAACTGGAACTAGAAAGATATATTGTAATGCTGAGATCTCCACTGTAAATAGCGGGAACTCCCTGGCTCACACTCTCGAAGGTGGGCACTGTTTCCCGGGGGGGAAAGGTGACGAAGAGTTGGTAGGGACGACTGACCAGGTTGCGACTTTTCCACATGTAAATCTCAGGTAAGTTGCCAAAAGAACTTCCTACTGCCACATAACTGTTGTTTGTTCTTAGGCAGTCAAACAGGTTGAAAGGCGGCCCGTTATTCCCAAACCTATAACCACAGTGATGGTTAACAAAAGCTACCATTAATTTTTTGATCTGTGATTGGATGCAAATCAGTCTCCAGCATAATAGTTTTATGTACTACATACCTATTTACTCACCCAACTTTACTTTCTGTCTTGCTACATAAAACTCAGAAACGGTGCAGAAACTTTGGAATTTGATGTAAATTGTGGGCTGCAGACTTGTCCCCTATGAACAGGCCAAAGATTGGTGATATCAAAAAAACAAAACAAAAAAACAGTGTATAAAATTTACTAATGACTGCAGATTTTCCTCTACCACCACAACTAAAAGGTTCAGCTTTACACTTTTTCCCTTTACACAAGAAATATCAAAACACAATGCACAGATTTCTATTGTCTTCTCCTGGTTTCCTCCCAAGGGCCAATTCTCCAGTATTTCTCCCAATTTATGACAAATTTCTGGAATTGTACAGTGTGCATAACCCCTACAACAACACAACTATACCAAAATGTTCTGTGATACAGAAGAGAGCTGCTCACACCTGCTGGTTGAACGGAGTTCAACTTCATACATCAATGCTCGTGGGTCATGTCTAGAAGGGAACCCTAGTATTGCAAAAGATTGTGCATGTGTGATCATTTTTCCCAAACCCTAAACAGATGTTTTTTGTCCCTAAGCTTACCCAGATTTTGACCAGTGTTGTCAGACTATACAAGATAAGTTTCAACAGTGTGCACAATAAGAAACAATCCATGAGAGTTTCACAAACTAGGGTTCCCATGCTCACTTCTCGTCCTCCTCAGTGAGAGACGGAGAGAGACATGGAGAGTGATGACAGAAAGAAATACTGAAGCAAAATTCAGACATCCAGAAAGAAGAATTCACATTTCTTACAATAAGCTTTATAGGAAAGGGGGACATTTTTTCTAAAAGCAGCCGAACTAACATATCCTACCCTCTGTAAAATATTCCTCTTCACTGTTAGCAAAATCAAATTTGACATCAGACTAGGCAGGGCTAAATGCTGTCTAAAGTAGAGAGTAGAAATCATCTGGTCAGTTTTCAAGATACAAGACCCTGTGTAGACTCGCAATCATAAACACAGACAAAAGAGACTTTTTAACTAAGCAGTGTACTTAGAGCAAGGAAAGAGGGCCAAATCAGCAAAATCTGAACAAATAAACATAATCAGGTGGGAAAAAGGCTCCGCTGCTGAAATGTTTCTTTAGACGTGTGGAGGACGTATTAAAACTGTGTCGCAGATGTGCCATCCCTGGTGGAATCAACTACTAAGGTAACCTGACACGGCAGATGCTTTTTTACACAGAACCATCTGGGAATTGGCCTTAGAAACTGTTTGGAAAAGGGCAGGCACTTTCAAAAAACATTTGGCAGGTGATTGGATGACCCATCTGTTTATCACATCTAACATGGGCGAACTTCAATTGATCAGATCAGATCAGAACTCTTGCCGCCGCCGGTCAGGAGAAGCGTGAATGTTTTCCATCGAGAAGAGCTTTCAGTGTCGCTCTTTGCTCTTCTTTCAATGAAGAAGTACCCTCCAGTTCCGATATAACTGATGCTATCACAGTATCCACGCTAACCTCTTCAGGAGACGCCATTGTTAGAGATGAGTTGTTTCCACAGATGCTTCTTGCTGCCGTCACACCAAATCTGGCTGCCTTGCAAGGTAACCTCTAGGGTAAAGCTTAGATTAAATTTAGGCAATTGAAGCTACTTGGTTTTCTACTTAGTACAAAGGACCCCACATTGGATTGTCAGTCTACATTTGTTTTGAACAGTCAAGGATGTGTCATAGTTAGATGCTTTGATGACCCAACTATCCAGTCCAACTAGAAGTTTTGGGGTGATTAACAATGTCTGCTTTTGCTTATCAGAAACAATAATCATTATTTGTATGACCATAAGCGGTCGGGTGTCAGGAAAATGTAAAGTTAGGTTGTTTTTTGTGTTTAAACAAACGACCAGTGCCGTAGATTTACTGGTGAGGACAGTTTCTGGGTTGTAATGAATATTTCAGTATCTATGCTAGCAGGACTTTTGACTTTTGATCTGATTTAAACATTCAACCAAATACTTTGGTTAGTCAGCAAATGAAAATCAAGTGGATAATGTAACTTTGAATAACAATAGAACCTTAAATTCCAAGCTTTCTGTCAAATAAAAATAAATTTCTTCAGTTGTTGTTGCTGTCGGTAAAATTACGTAAAAGGTCGCTCAGACGCTGGGGTTTCACAGCTGCTGGAGCCTTTAGCAATTTGAACAATAAGCTACAACTGGATGAAAACAAAAAACAGGAAGGAGCTGCACTGACGGCGATCACTGAGCTCTACTGTACAAAGTGACATCAATTAGAGTATGGCTGCACGTGGAGGAGGGCGGGGCTTCCTGTCCTGCAGGTGAGAGAGGGAGGACGAGGTTCGCCTCAGCATCGTGTCCGTCAGATGCCTTGCCTCACCTCGACTTCCTGCTTGTTGTACATTCTCACTCATGTACGCGTACGTTTCAACACTACGTACAAGCAGTGTCCAGGCAATAAGCATGTGGCAGGTTGGGTAAAAGAGGTGGAGGAGGGTGTGTTGCTACCTGAACGTTCATCCTCACCTGATCAGGACCTTCAGTCATGATGAATGATATGTTACCTCGACTGCTCAACACTCACAGGAGAAGAGCAACAGAGTGTGACCTTGTTTAGTTTTAAAATGTGGTAGTATTATATATTTTTACAAGATTTTCAATGTTTTTTTTCCCCCAACAGGTTTTCAGCTTGTATAGAAAATAAGGTCAGTAGCTCTAAAGATGAATGAGGTTTCACCGTTTCATCTACAACATAAATCACACAGGGCGGCTGGCGAGGATTAAAAAAACGAACTAAAGCATTGTTGGTTTTGGTCTTTTCATCCGATTTGTTGGGAATAAAAATGATTAACAGTGCCAGCCTTTGATTTGTAAAGATTACCTTGTCAAACAAATGGCATAAATCATGGGTTCCTTTCCATCATTTTGTTTTTAAATCAAAAAAAGGTAAAGTTATCTTCATGGTTGGAAAGCTAGGTTGCTCTGTAACACCTGGACTACATCATATATATTTTCTATTATTGCTGTAATAATAGATGACTACCCTAGTACTGACAAAAATATCTCATAACGTATATGTCTGTCATCACCTTCTTTTATTTCTGTAGTCATAATGGTGCCTGCTAGCTACCAAATGTTAGCTATTGAGCTAACATGAGCTAGCTTACACAATAATAAATGCACGGTAGAGGTCTAAAAATTTAGTTCAATTCTTGATATAACTGGAGTTGTGCATCTTTATCAAATTCTATCCATTTAAAAAATAATTCAAAAACTACCTAATAGCTTACCTCCTACCTCGCTGCTATTGTTTCTCATTTAAGGATAAAGCTACAGAAGTTTCACTTGTAATCTTGTATTTCTGTAGGAACAGTTCATGTGATGTTGCCTGTTAGCCAGCAAGATAATGTTAGCTATTAAGCTAATGTCAGCTCCCTTACATAATGGTAAATGTTTTAGTAGAGGTGTGACAGTTCAGTTTAAGGACGGAGATATACTTGGTTTTAACTACGCGTTCGCACACGCATCCCTACACATCATGGCTGCCTCGTGTATCCTGCGTCCACTTGGAGTGATGGTTGTGCACGTCCTCAGAAATTAACGTTATGCATACACACACGCAACCTTGAGGTTAAGCAGCAAGTACATCTCCAGGCTAATTCTTGATACAACTGAATTTGTGTAATTTAATTGTTTAACCTTTTTAGAAAAATCTAAATTTTCACTCTTGAGTATGACTGTGTGAAGAAGTGGAAAATGAATTACCAACATGAAAGGCTAGCTAACATTAGCATAGCTTACCTTGCTGTTGAGAATTTCTGCATTTTTTTTTCTTATTTAAAGTAAAGTTACAGTAGTCTTAGTGGTAATCTCTCAAATGTGAAGCCTACTTATTAAGTGCTGATGAGTGGGTTCACTTTTGGTGGAGAAAATTCACTTGCTAGCTAACTGTAGCATAGCTGTTGAGAACAGCGCGGTGATTCTGACCCGCAACCAGCTTTCTGTTTCTATTCTTTCTATTTTTTTTACACATATGGATTGACAGTAGTTTCAGTTAATAATAAAAGTAATATCAATTTTTGTATTTAGTGAGTTAGTGCTGTTAAGTGAAGTGGAGCAGAGTTCGGCAGAGAAAATGCATTATCAGACTGACTAGCTAGTGTTAGCATAACCAGTCTTGTTGTTGATAACAGCACGGCTCTTTTGCTAAGTGCCACGTTCTGTTCGTTACGATTAAATTATATTAGTCAACTGCGGTTTCAGTTTTGTTTTAGTTTATATTTTGCTATCATTGAGTGAACAACATCTGTAGCTTGCTAACATTTGCATTACCTGTCCCAGTCCCAGTCACGGCTGTTCTTAGTTTAAAATATTTGTTGTCCTTCGTTTAATTTTGAATTAACTTAGAATGAATGAACCTGAGTTCAGTGGAGAGCATGTATCCACAACATGGTGCACAAGCAAACATTAGCATAACTTATCCTGTTGGTGAAATCACAACAGCTATTTTGTTGAGCTTTTCACTTTTACCTGTCTTAATATGACATTACATTTGTTGACTGTAGTTTCACTACCTCAAACCACCTCGTAGAGTTTGGTTCCTGGACATATATATCAGCTATCGGCGACTGAGTCGAATGTCAGTTTTTGTTTTTTGTTTTTTGCTGCTTTTTTTTTTTCCAGTGATTTCTGTTATTTTGCTTATTTAATGGTTTGCAGAGTGAAAGCTACTGTTCAGACAGAAAACAACCTGAAGAACCAGAATATTTTCACATCTAATGTGGTGAATTGTGGATTTATTACGACCAAACCAGAGTTGGTCATTGCTGGAACAGTGGAAACACGGTTCTGGTGAGTTTTATTGTTTTTCTGTGTGTATGAATGTTACCTTACTTGACACTTGGTGAGTTTATATACCAGCAATCGCTGTTGATGGTGGGTGGTTGAAGAATTTTAAGTGCAGTAGAGCTCAGTGGAGGACACATATCATTAACTGCCATGGAAGGTCCTGATCTGTTAGAGGGGACAATAATCAAGTGGCAACAGTGTGTGTGAGTGTTTAATCGTCCTCCTCATCGCTGTCTCTCATGCTGATACCCTGCAGGCCGTCCCCTGCCTTGACAGCAGCTGTGGCTTCCTCCACCGTCAGCCGGTTGTAGATGGTCTCGTAGCTCTTGTTGTTCAGCGTGCCGTCCAGGACGCCCTGCAGCCTGAAGTCACGGTAGGTCTTCTGTTGAGGTGGGAAGATGGAGGGGTGGAGAAATGTAAAAGGAGAAGGGAGGGGAAAAACAGAGAGCGTCTTAGGAATGCTGCAAACAGGAGGAGGCGGCTGCCGTTCGGACAAAAGCGGGAGGATTGAGGCTCAAGGACGAGTCTTTTATGTGTTGGACTGGGAGGCATCAGAGGGGGTTTTTACCTTCAGTTAGAAGCCATTATAATTCCTTGTCTCGCTGCTTTCAAGTTAAACTTGCACGTCTCTGTAAATTAGCAAACTATGAAAAGACAAAAGCGGCGAGCAGCAGCGCACAGTTGAGCAGTTTTCTCCTTCATGTCTCGCCGCCTTCACACCGCCACTGCTGCTGCTTTCAAGGACACTTCATGTGGTTTGGTTTGTCTTTACTTTTTCTTATTTTTCCTTCAATGTCAGTTCTGACTGTTTTTATGTGAATAAGACACATTTTAAGATGCTTTTTTTAAACCTTCAGCTTGGCCAGTCTCAGGCTCATTCACTGCCGCTCTTTTCAAACAGCAAAGAAAAGGAGCCTTTGAATCTGGTCGGTAAAACCTGTCACTCAGAGTGACAAACACAATCTGTTTTTTTTTTTTTGAAATGTGCATCTCAACACTTATTCTTAGTTTGTTTGTGACAGAACTTTTTTTTTTCTTCTGACAAATCTCTTTATTGATTTTTGTTTGACAGAACTTCTTTTTTTTTTTTTTTACATTTGTTTTACCTTCACAATCTTGATGAGTGTTTTCAGCTGGTACATGTGGAGCTGCAGGTCCAGTCTGTCTGTCAGCCAAACACACACGGCCTTCGTGGACCCGGTGTACCATTGCTGTAAATAACACAAACAAACACAACACAGGATAAACAAACTTGGCACCGAAAACAGCAAAATTATGACCCAAACTTTCAGAGTACAGACTTAATTCCTACTTCAACAACCCACCTTTATTAACACCAACATTTCAGGAACTCTTTCTTTTCTGTCTTTCAGGACTTTAAGTTTAACCTCAAAATAAAGTTGTTTCGTTAACTGAAAAGATAAACTGTTGAGTTTATTGATCCTGACTTACTGCTGGTGTTTCTTGACCCACTGGACTTCTTCTCTCCGTGTTCCCAGATCTCAACTTTTAATTTGGTGAGTACAATCATACCAAGAAAACAGAGGCCCAAGCTACAAAAATAAAACCCAGTTTGTATTAACATCCTTGAACACAAAAGGAGAAAAATCCTAAAACCGCAACTAAAACTTCTCTTCTATCGCTGAGGCCATTGACTTTCTCTCAAAAACACTTCTGACTTTGTAGAGAGAAGTTGGGTCTTCTCCTTTTCAAGTCAATACGCTTATTGGACATCGGATGAACTAAATGATATTTTACTCTTACCTGTAGTGCTATTTATTGATCTAGATACTTTTGGTGTGAGTTGCAGAGTTTTGGAGATATCAGCCTTAGAGATGTCTGTCTTCTCTCCAATATTATAGAGCTGAATAGCACTCAGTTTGTGGGGCTCAAAGTACCAAAAAATATATTTGAAAAATTCAAAACCAGTGTTTCTTTCCAGAAATCATGACCTGACCACTCAAGGTAATCCACACACCTTGTTGTGAGTAGTTTCATGTAGGAACTACTTTCTTTCTAGTAGTAATATGTATTTTATGTATTTTTGAGTGTGGGGTGAATTGACCCTTTACATTATGGTGTTAACACTCAGCGGTGGTAACTCCCGATTAAACGTCTTAAGGGATGGTGTGTAAACGCGTCACGAGTTTTGGACACGGTGGTGTGAGTCACAGGAGAGCACACTGCTGAGTGAGTTAAGTCGTGCCATTGGTCGCTTGCTCCAAGCAGCATCACAGCGTCCGCAATCTTATGTTTTCACAGGAAACAAGAACAAACTCCTTGTTGCAACATAAATGCTGAAAACAGCAAATTAGCACCTGGGACGCTAAAGGTACATAAACAAGCTATCAGCTGTTAGTATTTCTTTTGCAGTGGTGTAGTAATTTTAATGCCAGAGCTCACCTGCTGACGTGCAAATGTTCCACCAAAACAAGTTCCACCTTCACACTATTTTGCAGCAGCACCGTCACTGCATCCTTGGCTTAGCTCTGCCCAAGACGCTCGTGATTGGTTTAAAGAAATGCAAACAAGGCAGGGCGCTTTTCCCCCTGCAGTGGAATGTCTATTCGTGGAGCCAAAACTTTCTCCAGTTCTGAGTGCTGTGGACAGAGGCAGAGACTATGGACATAGTAACTATATTCACAACAAAGTGAGGTGACCTTTGTCAACATGGTGATCGTCATGGTAACGTCACTGTTTGGTTAGCTTTAGCAACAAGACTATTTGGTTAGGTTAAGGGGAAGATAGTGGTTTGGGTTATAATGACTATATAAGTTCTGTTACGTCACATATGTGATGTAAGTTAAGTATATTACATAAATTAACTTGTGTAATAAAGTTAAAATAAGTTAACACTGACTTTTGCTTTTTACATATGACACACTGCAGTCTTCACAGTGACAGTTCTGTTTGTTTGACCCATTAATCCACCCTGGCAGACTTTGTTGCTCATCATATGTAGATGTCGTAACCTGGAACTATTTCTCCATGACGTGTGTTTGTAAAATGACTGGAGCTGCAACAATTAATCAATTAATGATCAGTTATTTAATTAATTGGCAACTATTCTGATAATGCATTAATCGGTTTGAGTATTTTTATTAACAAAAAAAAGTCAAAATTCTCTGATTTCAGCAGCTTAAATGTGAATATTTTCTGGTTTCTTTTCTCCTCTCTGACAGTAAACTGAATATCTTTGGGTTGTGGACAAAACAAGATATCTGAGGACGTCGTCTTGGACTTTGGGAAACAGTGATCAACATTTTTCACCTTTTTCTGACATTTTAAAACTAACAACTATTAATCTACTAATCGAGAAAATAACTGACTGATCAATCGACTGTGAAAATAATCAGTACAGACTAAATTGCATGAAATTACACGTCAAAACTCATAACACGTAAAATGATTCTGGCACATTGTTCATACGCCCTTTGAAAGCTGCCTGATTGGAATTTATTGGAAAATAATTATTAAATAACAAACAAACTGATTATATGTTTCACAGTGAAATAAATTCAGACAAAATAAAACTTGACTTATTGAATCAGTCTACAGAACAAATGTGCTAGTCTGCAGGATGCAACTTCAAACCACCAGAAACCAGCTGAAATCAGCGTCATTCAAGCTCATGAAAGCATCAACAAGCTGTTTCTGGAGTCAGACAACCAAGAGAAAAGTGCATCTTTTCCCCCCACAGGCTGGAATATAAATAAAAACAACATTATGCTAATGCTGTTACCACTCCTCTCTGAGCAAGGACAGTTTATGGTTGTCATTCCTGTGCATTCGCCTTCAGAGGAGGTTCAGATGATCGGCTGACAGCTTCTGAAACGCCTCGCCTCAGTCACGCCAGCGACACTACAACACAAGGTCAAAGGATGAGCGGCATCAAAACGGCAAAACTCAAAGAGGGTAAAACATTTACTTATTCAAAGGCACCAATTTACTGGAAAACTCCTGAATGCTACATGTCAAGGGAAGAGTTCACGGCTCTACTTTGACCTTCAAAGAAGAAGAAGAAGAAGAAAAAAATCTGGTTCCGTCTTTGTAATTTTCATTAAACGTCTTCCTTCACACCTTCCACCACCAGGCCACAGCTGCAGGGAAATCAAACGCACCTTTTCTCACCTGAGGAGCGATCCTCACTTACAGCAGCATTCAACACTCTGCTGGTAAAATGCACACATCGGGTGGCTTTATTCAGTTACTAGTCAAACAAGAATGCTCGGGGAAATTGCTCTGACACAGTAATGACCCGTAATATTCAGATCTGCTTTAAGAGCCGCTGGCAGACTTAATTTCACACTGACAAGAACTATAATTACCTTCCAATTTATGAGAGAAAAACAGTCCAAAGGGTATTTCATGCACTTGACAAAAGCCAAAACACGTCCGTGATCATTCGGGGGTCACGCAAATATTTGATTCCATCTATTGTGGGAACGACCTCCGACCTCCCTCACACTGTCTCCTTGTAATTATGTCAAAGTAATGAAGCAGTTTTTCACCCAGTCCACACAAGTGTCGGCTAATTGCAAGAAAATGTATGTTAACCTACAAATGAGGATTCGAGTTTAATCACAGGTCCTGATTTCATTTCTTTTCGGTCCAGAGAGAATAAACAGAGTGTTTGGTCTCTGAAAAAGTCACCACACTGTCACATATTCAAGGTCTTTTAATGAACGTTTTTGAAACAGAATCTAATGCTGCGAACGGGTGTTGTTTTTGTAGCAGAAACAGGAATCACACCAGCAATCCAGCTGGTAGATGATACAAACTCCAAATTAACTTTCTAATTGGATTTTTACACGTTAATCACTGCTGCCGGAACTTTGTCCTCAAAGTCAAAATGTTTTTTAAGTATATATTATTTTTTAACTGAAAAGGAGGGGAAAAGGTCTTTGCAGATCAGATATCAGAAATGTGCCTTAAGCGTCTGACTTGGTAGGTCAGTGTTTGATTAACAGATGAGTCTAAAGGAAGGCGGAGACTCAAAGTAAATAAACTTGTCATGGTAATTGTAGCTCACAAGCAGAGGACAGACAGCATTTTGTCCCCAGTGGTGTTGAGGAAAACATTTAGCTTGTAAACTAATCTTGACATCAGGGGCCGGTTTCATAGTCAGACGTGGCACAATGAATTCTGGGTAAATTAAGAGCTTTTTCAAAATAAAAAATAACTGAAAAAGTGACCACATCCAACCGCTCAGCTCCGTTCACTCAGCAGGAAATATGTGTCTTTTGGAGGATTTCTACAGTTACTAGGACATTTCACTTGGAAAGTTAAGCGAAGTTTTTTTCCAGATCTGATTCGTAAAAATTTTGCAGTGACATTAAACAGTGTTAATCCCACCGCTGAGACGAGCATCAAAAACGTTCAGAAAAGATATGGCTCATAATCTGTGGTTTCTTAACATCATTATGAAGAGAACAATGATTTCTTTGTCTTGTACCATATTTTTGTGCTACTGATGAGTTGGTGGCACTGATTGTTACCATGGCAACATGGGTCTTGAACCTGAGTTCTGGGGGTAAGGTGTCTAATTATTTTGGCTTACAGTTAGTCAGTCTTTATTTCTGCTAAATGGTTTAACTTGCATGAGTTTAATCACTGAACAAAATTAAGACTAGTCTAAAATATCTTGTGAAACCAGCCTCTCCTCTACTATGATGTCATCTGAAGCATGCAAACTGTTTGTAGCACACAGAAGACAAAGTGGAGACTCACTTCTCTGGAGAGCTGACGAGTACCAACGCTGGGAAATAGGACTGTAGTGTATCCTGAAGGCTCATTTATGCCCCCTTCATGTATGAAAATAGATATGTCCGTTTTAAATAATATTAACCGCCATTGTCACTTTATGTTAGCATGGATGCTGCCCACCTAGAGGGCCCCGCTCAGAGTCAAAGTTAGCCCAGAGAAGTAGAGGCGCTGGAGGAGATTGTAGTAATGAACCTCTTAAAAAAGAGACAAAAGCAGAGGCAGTGTTGTAAATGGCGGTGGTCTCTATGTTAAATACATCGCGATATGGTTGAAAAATTCTTTTCTCTAACAATGAACATCATTTCCAACGATGTTTAAAACTTATTTGTCTTGTCCTGTGGTCGTGTCTTGCTCTTTTCAATGGAAAAGATGTTTTCACTCTTCTCCCCTCTGGGTACACCATTAGTTTGCCAGGATGATTTCTCAGATGGTTCTGAGTAACCAATAGTGATGGGAGAAAAAAAAAACTCACTTTTATGTGTGTTTGTTTTTACAATTCCTGAATCTGTATAAATAACTTGCATTTCGTCCATTAGCCCGATGCTAATCTGACTCACTGGATGCACACTGCTGATATGAGTCCTGCCACTGGTTGCTTGCTTCAAGCAGCCTTGCAGCAACCTGCTACTGTATCTATGTTTTCAAAGTCCCCAAGAAACAGGAACAACCTCTGACCTGCAACCAACACACTGAAAATGGCAAATAGGTACATGGGATGCTAACAGTACAAACGTAAACAAGCCAACAGCTTTTAGCTTTTCTTTTGCAGCGATGTTGTCATTTTAATACCAGCGCTCGCCTCCTGATGTGCAAATGTTCCACCACAACAAGTTCCCCTCGGACACTATTTTGCAGCAGCACCTGTTGCTGCACCCTTGGCTTGGTGTTTCCCAAGATGTTCGTGATTGGTTTAAAGAAATGCAAACAAGGCAGGGCCTTTTTTTCCCCCTACAGCAGAATGCGTATACATGACCTCTCTCCAGCACTGGCTATGTAAGACTACCCCGATGCTAACACATAATGGGAATTACCATTAATGGAAATTAGCATCAGGATTGTGGTAATATGGATCCATTTAACTTCATATGACTTTCAGGCGTACATTTCCTCTGATCTGTGGAAATACTAATAACAATGAGTGACTGACTTCAGATTAACTTAATCTGCTACTCTGGCTTCAGCACTCCACACTGACCATAAGTGTATCGTCCCAGTCCTGGTAACAAACCAACTGGTGCACGATGTTATTTAACACACTTAATATAATAAAGTATATGAATCTTAGAAATGCACATTAACATTTGTATGTACATTTAAAATAATGTGATGAAGTGTATGATTATATTAGTTGTTTTTTTATGCATCATGTAAAGAACTTTGTGTATGAAATGACTTTTGTGCTGTGTGTGTTTTAGAAGGGTGAAGTGTGACTGTGGAAAACTCAGACGTACACTTCATCATCCTTTTTTCTCTTCCTCCATCATCTTCTCCTCCTCTCACCCTCCACACTAAATATTTTTACGCTGGAGCTCCAGCTGTATGCTAATCAGCTCGCTGACTTAACAGATGCTCGAGGATGTTGGAGGATATTTGCTGCTGCTGTGATGATTTCTTCTGATTTCCTTCTCTCTCCTCCTCCTCGTCTTCCTCCTCCTCCCTCTCTGCGAAACATTTATTTGAGTCTCTGGGAGGCGAGTTTCCTCAGAGCGGCTAATCAGCTGCCTGACGGCCGCCTCGCGAGCCACGTTAACTGACGTGGAAATTGAGAACGAAGACGCTCCTTAATTGAGCTGATTAGAGGACGAGAGTGAAAACAGATGGAGGGAATATGAGGGGGACGGAGGGTGGAGGGTGGTCTGCATTAGTCCTGTCAGAAACAATATCTACATGATGAAAGGAGGGTGCTTCCCTGACGCTGTCGCAGTAATGATGCAATTTAAACATTTTACACATGTTCCAGGTTTGGCAAAAAAGTCATTTTGTTAAAATTAACAATTAAGTCCTAAAATCTTATTTTTTCATACCAAATACCAGTCAGATGAGCTTTTTTGTATGTGTGATTAGTGATGCAACTAATGATTATTTTTATCAACAGTTAATCTGTATATTATTTTCGCGATAAATCAATTATTAATCGAATAGCGTTTGGTCTGTAAAATGTCAGAAAATGGTGAAAAATGTTGATCAAGTTTTTTAAGACAAAGTTAACGTCCTCACGTCTCCTTACATCCAAAACCAAAAGATATTCAATTTGCTGTCATAAGAGGAGTAAAGAAACCAGAAAATATTCACATTTGAGAAGCATAAATCAGAGAATTTAGACAATAATCTATTGACTGTTGCAGCTCTATTCATGATTTTCTTTTCTTGATTTTGAGATCTGTTTCAAGATGCTGACATTAATTTCAATCTTCATTTTCACTGAAAAAAAATTATCTAGATCATGATGATGTGACATTTGTTTGAGTCTGTGCCAAACAAACATGTTTTCTTACATCTGGAGAACAGGATTTGCTGGCCAGAGCGTCTCTGCAGCACCACAGTGCGGCATTATAATGTGGTTTTGTCACACATTTCACCACTTTGGAATTTGAAGGTTCTATCTGCATCCTCAGTGGTTTTAAGATATCAGGCTTCTTTGTACAATATCAAAATCCTATCAAATGTGTAAAAGTTTTTTGGAAGAGGAAATATGCAGATAGAACTTTCTAATCCTTTGAACTCACTTGCTGCTCGGAATTATAAGGTTCAATCTTGCAGAACCTGAGAATAAGCAGTGATCTTCAAGGAAGACAAACAGTTTACTCATAATCTGTTTTAAAACATAAAATTAGTGAGCGTCTACATGTATGAGAAAGTTAAATTTAAAGCGAGATCGGAAAGAATTGACACTGGATTATTTACACAATATCATCATATGTGGATTATTATTATTAACATGAAAAAACTACATAGCAGATCCACCAGAGCAGCTTCAAGTGACAAATGTAAAGTTTCATTCTGTAAAACATCTTTCGCTCTGACGGCTTTTTCGGTGAAAGAAGGAAAGTCCTGGAACTCCTGAAACCTGAGTGCCTGAAATCTGCTGCAGACTTCACCGCTACCAAATCCTGGTAAATTCAGCAACAAACAGTATTCTCATTATTGATTAATCTGACGATTACCGTCTCGATTAATGGATTGGTCTATAAAATGTCAGTAAATGGCAGAAAATGTTGATCACTGTTTTCAAAAGCCCGAGATGACGTCCTCATATGTCTCGTGTCGTCCACAGTCCAAAGATATTCAGTTTATAGTCACAGAGGGGTAAAAAAAACCCAGAAAATATTCACATTTAAGAAGCTGCATCACACAGTTGTTATCATCTCATCTGTGTATACTATATCTGCATGATATAGTACATGAATAAATATCAATATTTCATTTTTTAAATATCACGGTTATCGTCAATACCGGTGTAGTGCAGTATCCCTAATGTCAACAAAAAAATCTTAAATGTTTAATCTTCTAAAAAGCAGAAATCATTCTTGAAGGCTGAATCTGAGATTAAATGACTTCTTGTTCAGAGATCCACATTTCTTTTCTTTCTTTCTGTCTCTTTTTTTCTCAGCACGCAGGTTCGTCCTTGTCAGCTGCTTCATCAAGGTGATTTGGCTCCTAATGTGAAGAGGACGGAGCTGTGTGTGTGTGTGTGTGGGCATGTATTACACTCCTCATCCACACAAAGACGTTCCCTGGTGAGCACTTGGAGACAAATAGACGGACAGGCACATGTGAGCATGCACACGCGTGAACAAAAATCACGGACGTGTTTGCGGCTGCGTGTTGTTGCTCCACGTCTCCGTCCTGATTCTCGTCTCACCACATCGTTGCTTTAACAGCCTCTTTCTTTGTCTTCTTTATAAACGTCGGTGTCGACAAAAGGCGCCTTAAATGAATTTGACATTGACTCGCTCAGACGCACGTAAACAAAACAATTGCATACCCATAATACTCCTGGCAGGAGGCCTGATGCTGCTGTATGAACACAGGGTTTATTTTCTTTGTTACACACTAACTGTATGTGTGTGTGTGTGTGTGTGTGCGTGTGAGCTACATGTTGCAGGGCTGAGCGGAGACACTCTGAGGCCCCGCCGTCACCTCCTCCTTGGCGCATGACTGGGCGCTTCTGAGCTCCATTAGACTCATTCTCCTCAACCCCCCACACACACTCTTTTAACACACACACACACACACACACACACACACACACACACACACACACACACACACACACAGATCAGCACAGCGCAGCTCGAGCCTCAGCCACAATACTCCGAACCCTCAGAGGAGGCGGCAGGTGGCAGAAATCCATCGCTCGGCTTCGTGCTGCTAATGTGTGCGAAGGTCTGAGCTGCCATGTCCGCTGCATTGACTCACGGCAGCGAGCTGAGGCGTGTTTGGCAACTCGGCGCTAAAATATTCTTATAAATCTGAATCCTGGAGGGGGGGCGGCCGGTGGAGGAAACGGACAGCATGGGATGGAGGGACGGATGGACGGACGGACGGGCGGAGGGGTGTTTGCGGCTCCTGCAGAGCGAGCCGACAGCTCTCGGTGTTTTCCTAAGTGATAAACAGGTCAACAGAAGCAGTCTGTGTTTTCAGCCTCGAAGCGACCCGCTGCTGCTCTGAAACTGGAGAATCAAACCTCACACCAACAGCACAAACACCTGGCTGTGAGCTCGATTTGTAAAGATTTTTATTAGCCCAGCGTGCTTTCACACCGGCATTTACTGTGTATCTTATGAATACATCAATCAACATATACAATCAAACCTTACTGTCAAATTTCCAAACATTTTCAATTTGAGCATAAAAAAAAAAAACATGACAGGAAATTCAACAAAAAAAGAAAACATCTGATCTGTGTGGAGCGATGCCTTTACATTGTTTGAGCTTTGACTGACACTTTTAATTAAAACAAATACATATATTAATGCAGCACAGATGTTGAAAATTAGCATTCGCGACAAACTAGGGCTGCAGCCATTGATAATTCTCATATCAATTAATCTGATGATTATTTTCTTGATTAATGGATGAGTTGTTTGGTCCATAAAATGTCAGTAAGTGGTCATATTTCCATCATGTTTTCCACGTGGCTTTACATTGTTTGAGCTTTGACTGACACTTCTAATTAAAACAAATATATGCATGTAAATGTAACATGTTAGTTTTTGCTCCCAAGACTTTTACGATGCACACAAGGTAGAAGAAACACACAGATGATTTTAACAGTTTGGGTCACAGGGTGTGCTGAACCAAGGAAGTTGCACGCTGATCTGAACATCCTGTACCGAACGGTTCACGACAAATACACACGCCGTTCCACCCCGATCAACCCCGCAAAACTGCACATCTATAGTCCCTGTTCAGCACCTAATACATGCTTTTTTTTTCAAGGTAAAACTGCACATTTTAGACCCTGTTCAGACTGCCAGCTCAAATATGTTTTTGCCACATCCAGATTGTATCCAGATAAAAGTTCTATCATTTTTGCAAATGGGATCCAAGACACATTTGGAGGTGTCTGTGTTGGTTGGATGGTGAAATACAGCAGGTATATCTACATGATAGATGACAGAAATACACTCATTATCACGGGAAAAGGAAGCGCAAGGACTCGATTAGTGCAGCCGACCTTGAAACAGGTCACCCAGCTGGGATAAGAGCTAAGCTAACCCAGCTTAGACCTTAGAGAGCCAGAGAGAGATGCACCGTCATCGGCCCACTTTGATTCTGCATCAGCCCACATCCTCCTCCTCAAACCCCCACAGAACAAATGCAGATGCAGTGGAATCTAACAAGTTTGTCTGGAGGTAAAGCTACTGCAGCTAGCATGCTAGCATTAGTTAGTCAGACATGCTAACTTATGTTAGCGCGTCACAGACTCTGCTCTGTGGACTTGAAAGACGACTCTAAAACGTTTGCAGTTACACAGAAAATGGAGCTGAATTCCGATGGTGACAATTTTCCACGGTGGATAAAAAAAGCCTCTGATGAGGCCATGAACGGAGCTTGTGGGTGAACTCGCCTGGAGAATCACTTGTCGACCTTTGTTATGTTTTTCATGTCCTCAATCCGGTGCAGGAGAGCTAACGGCCGGACTGGCGGAAGGGAAAGTCACAGCCATGACTGATACCATTTCCACTCTCGTTAAGCTCGTTCCGGTTTGCTTTTTCGTCACAGAAACCGAGGTTCTGAATATTTCATACGTGGGTCACGGCTGATGTGTCCTGTCTTTGTAAACATTCATAAAGCCTTATTAATCTTGCTGTCACATCATATTTTAAGGGTTTAGTGTATAAGTTTTAGGGGGATCTATTTGTAGAATATGGCAGAAAGGGAGTGCAATATGCATGCACGCAAGTATGTTTCCATTAATACATAATCACCTGAAAATAAGAATTGTTGCGCTTTTGTTATCTTAAAATGAGCCTTTTATATCTACAGAGGTTGCAGTTCTCTTCCATGGATGCTGCCATGTTCCACTGCCATGTTTCTACAGTAGCCAAGAAGAGACAAACCAAACACTGGCCTTTCACATTCTGTGTGAGTGTTGCAGCTGCTGTAAATCCTCCTACATGCTTAAAAGGGGAGACTGAGAGACCAGATGTTGATGATGCAGATGATTCTGCAAGCTCACTACCAGATGCAGCTAAATACTACACACTGGTCCTTTAAATCCAGAAGCCATCGAGGTGATCAGTTTGCCTTGTTTGCAATGTTTTATAGCACCTGCAAAAATACTGCAAATAAAACACATTTTCAAGAAATTTACTGATGTGTTTGAGGGTTTAGGTGCTGCACCATGAAACAACATGCATTACATTTTACTTTATCAGGTGTTTCTTTGGTGTTTTTTTGCGTCAAGGAGCTTTTATTTTGTTGTTTTACTCGGCTACATTACAATGTATTTCTGAGTTAAAATAAAAGTTGAATGAAAAATGAATGAAAACACCTTCATCCTTCCATTCCAGTTATTTCTGATATACAGTATGGTTGTATTATTTTATTACTTTGATCTCCTTTGGGCCTTGGGAAGAACAAATATAAAATATAATATAACATATAATTTTTTTTTTCATGTGTGCTCTACAGGGCTGTCACTTTCTATATGAAATTTCAACTTTCATTGAAACATGGGAAAAACTTTTAATATTTGACCTGTAATGACATGTTTGGGGAAAAAAATTACAATCTGTAACTGCAAACAGCCGTTGTTTGCCTTGTGGTCTTCTCAAGGGCGTCTTTAAAATTAGTGAGCAGAAGAATGCTAATGCTAATTTATATTATTCTACTTCTCACTCAGTGTTCCTTTTTCTTAATTCTTCTGACTTTCATTTTATTGTTTCTATTGTTGTAATTTTATACCTGAAAATGTTTTATTTATATGTATTTTTATTATTTTATTAT
This sequence comes from Lutjanus argentimaculatus, assembly GCA_034769285.1. Taxonomy (NCBI): domain Eukaryota; kingdom Metazoa; phylum Chordata; class Actinopteri; order Lutjaniformes; family Lutjanidae; genus Lutjanus; species Lutjanus argentimaculatus. Next base: position 2,107,113 of record JAWZSL010000039.1, read on the forward strand.
TATTTTATTTGTTTCCTGTTTTAATTTAGCCATGTGAAGCACTTCAGGCTGCATGAAAGTGTATGAAAGGTGTTATATAAATAAAGCTGAGTTGAGTTGACTTATTTACTTACTGGGTTCAATTATTATTACTGATAAAAATGATGGACAAAACTACAGAAAATGTAACAGTATCTTGTAAAACAGGAATCGACACTCACATCAAACACCTTCTCGATGTACAGCTCGTCGTTGACCCGGTCCCGCAGGATGTCCTGGTTCTGCCGTACGAAGGTGATGTAGGTGTCGGCCAGATCCATCCCTGGTTTCTGCAGGAGAGAGGACAAAGACAGGCCTGAGGACGACTCGAAGAGCGCGGAGGCTGAATATGGAGAACGATGTCACACATTCACAGCAAGCAGCTTGTTGAGCCTGGTGCTGAAGATGTGAACATGGCTGGTGTTCGTGGTGCACGTTTCACTCCATCCATGCTGCTCATACACTAATATTACACTGCAGCAGAAGCCTGCTTGGAATTTAGCAGCTTTTCATTGCAATGAAATGGAACAGACCCCCAAATCAAGTGGAAAAACACACAACAACAATGCAAAGAAAGCTGAAGCCCTGGCATTATCACTTCTTTCAGCACTTCATGACATAGTTAAAAAATGTAATCATTCGATTAGATTTGTGCACATGGGCTTGAATTTTCCATTTTTTTGTAACACACACAACTTGTGCTTAAGTTAGAAATAATAAATATGCAACGTCTGGTTAGACTTTCAAAATAAAGCTTGCTGAGAAACATTTCAGGTGATGGTCTCAGTTTGTTTAGGTTGAGGAACCAAAACGTCTTGGTTAAGTTTAGGAAAAGTTTGCAGTTTGTGTTAAAATAATTTATTCCCTAAAACAATCAACATTGACCATTAGTTTCACTCTAGAAAAAAAACCTTGGTCACCTTTGTGTAATTTCTGGGTCTTTCTGGAGTGAGACCCAGAATGGATTGACTTCCATTCCTCATAAATCTCAGGAAAAAGATACGCTTACATAATCCTGTAGCTGTATACCCCTGTGGCCAAAAAAGCATTTTCCCCTATAAGCCACCATTATAAAAGAGATCTCTGTAAAACTGTTGGCAGAACTCCTCTAACTGCAAACAAGGTCAATTATGACTATTAGTGCTGTCCTCTGATAGTCGATAATTCGAATCATCAGTTGGAGCCCCCACAGTCAACTTTTTTTTTCATTTGTCAGTCAGTGTGCATTTTAGTTACAAGATAAAACAGATAGAGGCTCACAAAATGCAGAGGGAGAACATCTCAATGAGGAATTAAAGGGAATCAAATATATTGTTATATTAGTTGGGGCACTTATTGAAAAATGTTGGTTGGTAAACAAGTTTCAGCTTGTGCTTTTTACCTGCATCATTGTACACGAAGCAATGCAACAGCATGAAAGGCTGTAAACTTTACAAAACCACACAAAACACAAAACTAACTGTGATGGAAGAAGAGAAGAGTGATAGAAATGCAGAGCAGCGTGATGAGCAGTCAGCCACCGCATCCAGACGCACACACTGAGCGCACAGAGCAGGTGACGCTTGTTTGTACTTGTCTTTGTCATAGAGAGGCTCAGATTGTTACAAAATTATGGAAAGCATCATGACAGTCAGAGATATTATTTTAAAGCGCAAGATGCTTTTGTTTTACCAGAAGCAGCTCTTTAATTGCTCTCGCCAGACTCACCAGAATCATTTTGCACCATCATCAGCTTCATTCAAACTTTACAGAAACGAAACTCCTGTCTTTCCACTTTCCCAACAAACTCTGGTTTGGTCCTAATAAATCCTTAATTCACAGCGCACAGTAGCGCAGAGCATGCAGCGCAGAGCTTGCAGCGCAGGTGATGCTGGACAGCAGCTGCAGCCTCGGGAGAGAAGCTCCGCAGGTCCACTGATTTTATAACTGAACTTTAGGAAGATGCACACTTTTAATTTCTCTGACTGTGTGAAAATCTGATGTTTTCACAACACGGATGACAAAGAAAGGCATTAAAACACAAGTTAACTGATAAAACATAATCCTGTAGGTTGTGGCCAAATCTGATTTGACTAAGGCATAGACAGCCCTAATGACTGCTGGGAATATTTGATCCATGGAGGTTTTATATTTGATTTAAACATCTTTGACATTATCACAGTGTAAAGTCTGTGGGCTGAGGAGGACTTCACAGGCGGAGACAAGGGGGGGAAACACTGCTGCACATATTCAGTGGGTCACAAACTGCAGAAGTAAAACCAGAAGCTAAAAAACTGTTTCGACTTTATATGCCAGCAACTGTGATTGAACTGAATAGGCGCCATCTTTGGGTCCAGTATGCAGTTCTTCATAGTAAATTCATATAATCCACACAGACTCCTACAGATATAAGTCACACGCACTTCATGACCCAACCCACCACATTTTCTTTCTGTGGTGCTCTTAGCAAAGACTAATCTCCTGCTGTCTATACGCTGTGAACTTTTTATGTGTATAGTAACGGATCAAGGCCCCCCATTTTCACTGTGAGCTCTCTGGTTATATGGCAAGAGCTACGGTGGGCATAGCAACAATGAAGTTTTCTTCCTGCGTACTCCACACGGAGCCTACTGTAAACTAGTTTTGTCCGGTAAATGTCTCATGTTCCTCATCCTGGTGAAGACAGTTTGTCCTCCTGTTAAGCACTCTATAGGTGGATAGACATAACAGATGGATGAAACTTGCCATACTTAGAAGATTAAAAATGTGTGTCCTTGGTCGCAACATGAAGTATGAAGTGTTATATCAGTTCACAACTGTAGCACACATCCAAAGTGCTGCTGGAAACAACAGGATAACCAGAAAATGTGCAAGTCATTTTCTCTCTGTTGGAGTTTCACAAATTTTCAAAGGTTAAGTGTGTTTTTGTGAAGTCTGTAGCCTGCATGTAGTTTTATATATATTCAGTTTGATGATGTGAAACAGAAAAAGCTTTGACAAACCTTAACTACAGAATGCTTGGTACTAATGCTTGTACTTACTTGTGCTTGATAAATAACTTAGTTGTTGATCAGTTTAAGTTGTGCAGACACTGCGCATGAGCTGAGCTGGAAGGCAAAGCTTTTGATTTACCGATTGATCTACAATCCAACGCTCACCTACAGTCATGAGCTTTGTATAATGAGCAAAAGACCAAGATCGCAGATACGAGCACCTGAAATGAGTTTCCTCTGGAGGGTGGCGGAGCTCAGCCATAGAAACTGGGTAAGGAGCTCGCATATCCGGATTAGAGCCGCTGTTCGTTTGACTAAAAAGGGGTATCTGATTAGGATGCTTCCTTGGTGCCTTCTTTTGGAAGTTTTCCAGGCATGTCCAACTGGGAGGAGACACCAAGGTAGAACTCACTGGAGGGATTATACATTTTATCTGGCCGGGGAACTCCCCAGGATGCCCCAGGAGAAGCCAGGATAAGGAGAAGAGAATGGATGGACAGTGTGCATTTCTATTCATTCATGTTAAGATTTTAGTCACAGACTTGTGCCGAGGAGGTAGAGGTATGCAATAAAGGTGCAAGTTTGTTATAAATTAAGTGGTCGTTGGATGTCCAGAGTGTATAAAAATCCCCATAGTCTTGCTCACTTTGCGCAGCGATTGGCCAGCTGTGAATGAACCCCAGGAAGAGTATTCCTGTGTGGATGCCAAGAAGAGAAGATGCTACCTTCAAACTGGCTAATCCAAATAAATAATAATAATAAATAAACTAGTCTGAGATAAAATTTCTCCCTCTAGGTCCATTTTCTTTCTACTACCATAACTTTTCATGTCTTTTCATGTGGGCAGCCGAGTGCAACACCATAAACGTCTTCAAGGAGAATCTGAAAGTGTCCGTCATTATCCGCATTTGATGGTTTTTCACCTCAACGCACTTTTGCCTTCAGATGTTGGATGACAAACAGTACAACCACCATGCACGTCTGCAAAGCGCCCAGTTCAAGCACTGATTTAATGGTAAAAACTTTTAAAAATAAAATTTGTAAATTAAAGGATGCAAATGACAAAATTCTAAGAAGAAAATCTGTATATTTAGCACAGAATCAATAATGTGAGGTGATGATTTACTAAAACTATTTTCCTCACAGACACCTACCAGACTCTGTACACGTTCCATGTGTGTTTTTATTAAGGATAACACTGGTTTACACTCCAACAACACAGGGAACAAATGTTCAGCATCACCTGCTGCTGAAGAGAAAAAAAAAAAAAAACCCCTCTACCTTCTCCGTGTTGGGAGTAACAAGAAGCTGCTGGAGCTGTTACACCGGTGGAAACATTAACCGCTGTGGAAGCAGCTGTTTGTTTGGCGGGGAGAGGCCAGAGGCAGGAGAAGTGGGTAAAACCCTTTTCATTCACAGTCCCTGTTGTCAGGGGAGATTACAACTGTAATGCTTATTGTAATTGCTTTGACATCTTTCACACCCGTTTTCTCTGAGCCGGCATGCGTCGGCCCCGGGGGGTTGTTGTTCTGCTACAGCGCTGCTGAGCATGGCACGTCAGGTCCCCCGTGGAAAAACAAGGAAATGGAGCCTCAAGAAGCCCAGAAACCTTTTGGCTTCACTTAAAGGCAAAAGGCAGGTTGGAGACTGATTATAAATTTGGGATTGTAACCTTCTACTCACCAAAGACAACACAAAAGAAACACAAACTGTCACATGCTAATATTGGATCTTGACAGTCACCGCCGTGGTTTAACGTTACCTCAGTCAAAAAAAGCACGCCTAAATTTGGGTTGTGATTCAACAAGCAAAGAAGGCAGCTGTGGGAAAGTGAACCAGCCAGGTAGTTCACAGACGGCTCCCGCTCTCAACACCGTTTCACCACGACAGATGTGGCAGCTTGTTAATGCTTGCTTGCTAATTCATTTGTGACATAAGTCTCATCTTTTGTAGGTGAAAATAATCAAACCTGAACTGTTCTCCAAGGATAAAACACAAATTATACTTTCCTGTTGTCATGAAGTGTCTGCAAGAGTATGCTTGACATTTGCCAATGTCTGCCAGGGTTCGTGCAGTCAACATCTTAAGTCATTTCATTCTTTTTTTTACTTTTCACAAGTAATTTAATGCCACATAATCCAAACTGACTTATGCAGAGACAGCCTGTTATTTTATTTTTGCAGATGCCACAGAGAAAAAGATGCAAGGGACTTTTACCTAGGAGGTTGCACTTAATCTCCATTGTAAAACCAAAAACCTCCTAGGGCTGCAGCTAACTGTTATTTTCATTGTCATTTACTCTATCGATAATTTTCTTTATTAATCGATTAGTTTTGTCTATAAAATATCAGAAAATGGTTAAAAATGTCAATCAGTGTTTCCAAAAGCACAAGATGACGTCCTCAAATTTCTTGTTTTTCCCACAACTCAAAGATATTCAGTTTACTGTCAGAGAGGAGTAAAATATTCACATTTAAGAAGCTGAAATCTGAGAATTTGATTTGTTTTTTTTCTTAAAACTTAAAACTTACTCAAACTGATTAATCGATTATCAAAATAGTTGGCGATTAATTTATTAATCAAGTAATTGTTGCGGCTCTGAAGTCAACACTGACTTATTTTAACTTTAGTAAATAATGATAAATAACATTAAGTAAGTAAATGTATGTATGTTATGTAGGCTACTACTGATTTTAACAGTCTTTTCCCAAAATTAACCAAAGTACAACTGTTTCACAACGTTAATCACGACAAAGATCACCTTGATGATGAAGGTCACCTGACTATTGTTATCACTTCCAAAACTCATAAAACAAAGTGTCCATTATCAGGAATTAATGGACGACGATTATCCCGCTTATACCACCGTCACTGGCCAAAGAAAAAAAAAAAAAATAACCGTCGATTTATATTTTCACACAATTTGCAATAAAAATCTACAGTTTCACTGGTAATGGCTGAGGGTTGACTATACTGGAACATCATTACCATCCCATAAGGTTCTTTTGTAATGTAAATGCTGTTCACTACTCCAGCAAAAAGGATTAACCTTTGATTGAACTTGACCGGGGAGTTATTTCTAGTCCACTCAGCTCATAGAAATGTTTTGATCAGCTATGAGCCAATAATAAAATTGACAGCGTGTTTAACAACAAGACTAGCTAACAGGCTAGCCGTGTCATTATCCCCAAATTAATATCAAGATTTTCATGAACAAATAATAGGCCATTCGTATTGTCATCTACAGCCCTAAGTAGCGAATTAAACAGCGAATGGGATGTGAGACGATTGCTTATGAGATCCAAAGTATCACAGTAGAGAGCCAGTGATCTTGCAGCATGTGTTCTTACAGTCGCCATGCTGTGGTTTGTTAACACGTTGCAATAACTTAGCATTTCTCACGAGGGGTGGTGCCAACTGAGTCACAGCAGCACCATCAGCCGGTTTCATTTCTGCTGAGATGGGAGCGTTTACATCGTTGAAACTTCTCCCTGCAGCGTTCAAAACCAGTTTTGTCGATTGTGAGTGTTTGGACCAAGACCAGGCTGCTGCTTCGTCTTTCATTCCCAGCGACAAATCTTGTGAAGCAGGGATTCAGCCATGTCTTCTCCATGCAATCCAAGTACTGCAATCGTTTGGACACCTACAGCTGAAACTAACTTCTCTGCAACACACAGTGAAGAAACTGGCAGAGAAGCACATGGCTCACACTAACATTCAAAGCCATTTAATTCATTTCCTTTGAAACCTTAAGTTAAACAGGCCTGTACTGTAGGATAGCCGACATATCCTTCTGCTTCTTCCTTAGCTGGTGCTCATGCTTGTGTTTGGCATTTCTGATTGGCTCCTGTTTTTGTCATAAATAAAGAGTCCTAATTCGAATGTCAAACTTCTAACCACTGCACTTGCTTAAAACTCATAAATATAAATTAACATGGCTGTCAAGTGAAATCATATTTCTTATTAGGCATTTAATGATAAAATACATAATACTAATCAACATTAATATTCATGGAAGACAAAAAGCCTACATTTTATTTGATGGAGGGGGCATAATGGATAATGGGGGAGCTGGCCCAAAAAAGGTGGAGACCCACTGCAATAAAATGTTTTTACTCATTTTAGATGCAGGCTGATACTATGTAATTAGCATGTTAAATTAAGAAATGAATGTCCACCCTGCAGCCAATCAGCACTGAGTATTCATCCAGACCACGGTGTTAAAATGACATGCAAAAAGCTTAAAATGCTTAGACATGACACGTGAAATGTCTATAAAAGTTGTGTGCTTTTTTTAGCCACTCCACGAGATCACATTGATGCAGTTGGTGCAAACTACCATCTGTGAAAACGTCCACCCACACAGACTCTCAGTGTAGTAGAAATGAAATAATAATTTGATTCACCAACTGGTTGACAGACAAAAAAATAAATCAGCAACTATTTTGATGATGAATTAATTATTCAGCATTTTTCAAGTGAAAGCATCAATTATTCTCTGGTTATAGCATTTCCGTGTGAGGATTTCCACACTCCCAGTAACATTAAACAGTTGATAATGTCCTCTTTCTGAAAAAAAAAAAACAAACAGTCCCAGTGACAGACTGAGATCAGTCAGAGACGCTCAGCTGTAATTCAGACAGACCGCTGGACAGATACCAGGGGTTAAAGTGGGGTCACATGGCTGCAAGGCGATCTGCAGTGTGTGTGTGTGTGTGCAGGAGAAGGAGGGGTGGTGTGTGTTCAACCACAGAGAGGAGGTGTCAGGCCCGGTGATTGACAGGCCTGTCAGAATCCCCATAATCCTCGGCAGTGAGTGGAGAAGCGAGAGTCTGGCAGATCGAGGATCTTTGTTGGAAGATGGTTAGAAATCTTGACGAGAATGAGCCACGTGTGCGTCTTGCAGGGTGTGTTACAGTACTCGTCATGTTGTCTCTGATCTGTTCCAGCAGACACTTCCAGGTCATGTCCACATTCATGAAGAGACATCTCAAAACTGTGTCTGCATGTCAGAAGTTTTCTGTCCACACAGAGCGTGTTTCTCCTACACTAAAGATTCATTTATGCAAAACCTTTGATATGCATACAGACACTCTGTGTTAGTTTTGTCCATATCTCTGCACGTTTCCTGAAAGCCTACAGATACTAAATAAACCGAGCAGTGCCACTGGTAGTTGGGGTATTGTGGCAGGTCAGTTTCTGCTGGCAGGGAGAGTTCGGTTTTCATTAGTTGCTCAATGAATTATGAGACGGAGCCTCCCTCCACTCCTTCTTCCAGGCCAAAGATACAGATGCTGTTCTGTGGACATCTCCCTTCTTGGTCTGTCAGCCTGTCCTGGAGTGTTTTCTGGAGGAGGGCATCATTCACCTCCATGTTCCAGCTTTCTATCTCACCAAATCTCTGCTCAGCTCCCTCGACTCACACGGTTTGTGTTGTAGCACTTCAGCTCAGTTTTAAAGTCCTGAATTTCTTTGCCAATATCTTTCAAACCTGCGCAAAGTACTTCAAATGCATCAACCTCCATGTGTCCATCCTCTTCGCCACCCGTGTCTGACACGTCTCCTCCGTCTTCGATTGTCATTTCGAGTTGTTTTTCCCAGTTGTTAAGGTTTGTTTGTCTTCTTGATCCTAGTCTAACTCCATAATTCAGTGCCATGTAGTTCTCAGTCTTTTCACGTTTTCGACATGCAACTACTTTCTAACATGTATTATGTGTAGGGCTGCAACTAATGATTATTTTCACAGTCTTTTAAATGTTCATTATTTTCTCAATTGAAAGATTAGCTGTTTGGTTTATAAAATGTCAGAAAATGGTAAAAATGTCCATGAGTGTTTCCAAAAGCCAGAGATGACGTCCTCAAATGTCCACAACCCAAAGATATTCAGTTTACTGTCATAAAGGAGTAAAGACACCAGAAAATATTCACGTTTAAGAAGCTTTTTACACAGACTTTAATATGAAAACATGAACTTGGTTCAGACTTTCCGGTGTGGAACTCTAAACTCTAAAAAAAACCAATGTTGATCGCACATCAGCATCATCAACACCATTATTGAGCAAACAGTGCAGATAATCTGAGAGACCGGCGTTGTACAATGAGACTCTCACATGTTCAACTAACACATATGGGGAGAATGTCCAGGTGTCCATACAGTTTTGTACTGTTGCCATATTGTGAACCGAAGACGAGGATAGTGTGGATGAAGGGCCAAAACAAAGTGAGTGAGATCAGCTTACTGTGGAAAAGGTGAAAGCTGGAGAAAAATCTGTGCTGAGAGAGAGAGAGAGAGAGAGTGTGTGTGTGTGTGTGTGTGTGTCACTGGCAACATATTACTGCCCTTGTTGTCACTTGAGACATCAATTTCCCCCCTTCCATCCCCTTAAGGCTTAGTCTCAATCATTTACCTCTCTTTTCTCTTGTTCTGACGAGGTGACAAAGCAGCATGACAGATCGGAGACGCCGGCACAGTTCCAGCCACCGAGATTAAGACTTTAACACGAGAGGAAAGAAGGGAAAAAAAACCACACATACAAGCAGCTCAGCGCTCTTGTCACGCTCTGCCCTCTCTGCCTGTTTTGTCTCCTTCACTGTTTCTTCACTTGTAGCCAAACACCAGTAATCCCCTCTGCGCTGGGATAATGGCCGCCTGGTTGCTCATCAACATTTGACAACAACAACAAAAAAAATTGAGAGTGTAAAATTGAGTGGTGCTCCTGTTCGGATGCAGACAGGGAGGGGTAGATGGTCTGAAGAGGTCGGGGAGCGGAGGGAGGTGAGGCAGGTTGATAATGAGCGGTTAGTGGGGGGGAGGGAGGGGGAGGGGGAGGAGGGCGCTGAAATGCCAGGTAATTACACACTGCTACCGGCCTTGTTTCCTGCCCTGGATTCATTTCATTTCCACCAGGTGCGTGTTGTGTGTGTACAAATATGTGTGTTTGGACGTCACAGCGTTAAGCCCCACTATAATTTCAAATGTCTGGTGCTAAAATTAGCGATGATCCGATAACCAGTTTTCCCTTCCTGATACCATTTCCAATACCTCAACTTGCTATATCAATTGGAAAACATATTATTTAGATTATTTATAAGAGCTGTATACTATACATTGCTGTATGGCCTGGGTCAGGTCGTAAAAATCTGGCATTTATGGGCCCTGTTTCTGCATTTTAAGGCGTTTTTAGTCTAATTCTGCACTGTGGATCCTTAGCTTGGAGCCATGTGCATGTGCATGCACTGAACTGATGTGTTTTGTGGACTAAAAAACTAAACCTGACCTTCAATTGGCATGACGGTGAATAGATAATGACTGAAATTTTCATTTTGGGGGGAACTATCCCTTTAACCTATCCAAGACCTTTATTTTGAAAGTGTAACTGGATGTTTCAGAATAAAATTGACAGTGAAATGAGAATGACTGTAGATAACACATTAGATTGAAAGTCATGCTGAGTGTCGAAAAAAGGAAAAATTGTGTCCATATACACAAATCTAACTTTGTTAACTGCTGTGAGACTGTTTGGTTACCACAGCAACCCTTGCAGACAGGACAGTGACACACAAATCAGATCACTTGCAAATAACAGTGGGACAGTCTCTCTTAAACATCTGATTTGAGAAACAAATCCTGCAGTCTGAACAAAGCCTTCAGCGTTGTGTGTCTTCGGGCCCCAGAAACGTTTGGATGGAGCGGCCCTGCAGGACTGTGTTGTGTTAAAGATGGTGAAGAGCCAGTGATGATGATCGCTCGTCCAATGTTTGTGTTCCTGCTCTGCCAGTATGCATATGTTTGATGTGAGCATGTGTGGCTGTCAGTCACTGGTATCTTGGCTGTACAGGCGTGAGCATGTACCTCACCCTGCTGAACACGTGTGAGTCAGTGTGAGAAACACGCAGCGAGTGACTCCAACTCTTTACTGAAATATTACAACACTTCACTGCAAGTAAAGGTCCTGTACTGACAAATTAAGTTGAAGTAAAGAAAACAGTGCAGTGTTTGATCGGGGAGGAAATCAACTGGGACTCTTCTCAGTGGGTCACTGCTTAATCTGCACACCTGTGCACCATTAACACTAAAATTATATGAGAAATTATGATGGACACGTTACATAAGATTATGTAAAATCATGTGGGTAAAAATTTGATCAAGAAAGTACATTTCTTTAAACCAGAGCTCAACTGTCACAGATCACTTAGTTTATATTCATGATTATATACTGAGATACTTAAATGTACTACAAAGAGTTTTTAACTGGATATGAAACAGTCTGAGTTTAACACTGATGCTACTATATGACCTGCATAAGCTAAAGAGACCATCAATGAGAAGATTAGTTGTTTTTATTATTATAAATACTTCAGATTCCCCACAAAATCATACAAAACACCACACAGACCAGAAGAACCCATGTTCACATTCTCCCAGGCAGAGTTTCACAGTGAGAAGGCCAGTACATTAGCAGGAGGAGGTTTTTCTTTAGAGAACTTTATTTTTCTTTATATTATATTTTGTGTTATGGATGATACTGGGTCCTTGGGCTGGGCTTGGGCTTGTAAGCAATATATTGATATTTTTTGGCTATGCTGCGTTATAGGATTAATATCTCGATAAACAGATTTCCCCTAAAATAACAAACTGTAAATGTAACCTCGGTGAATGAACGGCATGAAAATAAATTTTACATTCACCATCATATTACAGTTTATTAATCTCACAGACCCATAAATGGATACATCACATCCTGCAAACAGCTGTGTGTAAAAAAGAAAAACAGTATTAAATATAAATTGCATCTTTCTTTCGCTTGCTTACAAAACAAATGCATAGCTAGCCAGATCAAGATCTATACAACAAGAAGTGGTGCTGCTCATACAACTTTTGCCCACAGGGGTCCAAAAACAACACAAAATGAAAGTTCCTTGCTTTAAACTATTTCAGAATTACTGTGGGCTGACAGCTCTCAGCTTTTACTGCTGAGCTTGTCTGACTCACTGGATGTATTCTGCAGGTATAAACCTGCCATTGGTCGGCGGTTTCAGGCAGCATTGCAGTACGCGCTATCTGCATTTTCATGTCCCCGGGAAACAACAACAACCTCTAGGCTACTGACCTACACACTGAAAACAACAGATTAGGACATGGGTCGCTAACAGTATGAACATAAACAAGCTAGCAGCTGTTACCATTTCTTTTGCGTTGCCAGAGCTCATCTCCCTACATGCAAAAGTTCCACCAAAACTTCCCTCGACACTATTTTACAGGGTCACTGTTGTTGCATCCTGGGCTTTGTGCTGCCCAAGACGATTGTGATGTGATTAATGTAAAGAAATACAAACAAGACCGTTTTCCCCCTTATAGTAGATAGTTAATGTGCGGGGCCAGACCTATCTGTACAGCGCTGAGCTACGCTGAGACTACTGCTAAGATAAGGTTTCATTAGCTAGCATTAGCTAATGTTAGAGTTCAGTCTGACAAGCAGCTGCTCAGCGTTGAACGCTTCACAGATCCAATAAGGGTGATGAGTTTAAAATAATTAAGTGATTTGATTACATGTATAACTGAAGGATTCAGTTCTGTTGTTTACTATCTGCTGTCGTTAGCTGTCTGTCACTACTTGGCTGCAATGTACAGTGCTGGAAAATAATGTGCACGTTAGCTTTAATGCTAATTTGTTTACTGATGCACGGCCTGATCACTCTGTTGGTCTTTGTAGCACATCAGGTAGTTCACTTGCTCACTTTATAAATATCGAAACAGATCTTTGGCTGACATCACCATTGACCTGACACCATTTCATTTCATTTCTTTTTAACTCAAGATGGCGTTTCCTCAGTACTTAGTTCATCATGATGTAACGTGAGTGTTGAGTTTGTGAGTTTGTGTGATCTTGTGTATGTGTGTGTGGGCGGGGTCTTTATTTTCTTTATCTTTGATTGTAAAGCACTTTGTGCTACATTTCCTTTTGTATGAAAAGTGCTATACAAATAAAGTTATTATTATTATTATTATTATTATTATTATTATTATTATCAGCTTGTAATGCACCACTTTGTAGTCTGGCTAACTTACAAAACAATTAATTGACTTAAAATCCAAAAATGAGGATAAATAATGAGGAGCCTGCAGCATGATTCTGGCCTTGATGTAATTGGGCACAAGAATGCTGTGGTGAGGGAACATTTTGGTAGAGTGCTCTGGATCAAACTTTAAAAACAGACTCCACAAAAGTTGAGTTCATACTCAGGTAAAAACCTCATTTCATGTTTTTATATCTCTGAGGATGGAAAAGCACGCAGGAAAGACAGAAAGACTCGTCTGGGTGGAATAACTTCTCTGAAAGTTTTTCTTTTGTTTGTTTGAAAAGTTCAATCTGAAACGTGTCAAGGTTCTTAAGAGGTTGACAAAAATATAAAATATAGCAAACAGTTGTAATTGTCAGTTTAAATGTTAAAAAAAAAGAACAGAAGAGTGAGTGAGAAAGTCTCCAATATTTAACACTCAAGTGGTGAAAGCTTTTCGTGACAAGATGTACGGGGTGGGGCTGTCTAGCAAGGCGGCTCAGAGGCCCCGCCCCCCTTTGCTCTTCATCCCACCTGGAAAAGAGGCTTACCTGAGTCATGTTCCCTCCACACAAAAGACCAAAAAGGCCAAGGTAGCGGTTACATTATAATTTCAGGGGCGGAGGCAGCTGAGGAGGAAGTCTGGATGGGAACCAAAGGGCATGATGGGATAGGTGGGATGTGCCGCGGCGGGGCAGGGGATTAAGGAGGTCATGTGAGCAGCAGCTTTTTATGTCAGCTGTTCAATGACTCAGTTTAGGATGTTCTCACATCTGTGTTACAGGCGTGTTGAGATCAAATGTGCAGGGCTGCAGCAGTTTACTGTGACAACTGACGGCTATCGTACCATTTAAATTGATTTATCAAAATTCTGTAGTAGTGTCATTAAAAATATAGGACATAATATTTTGTAAAATAATGATAAAAAGTTTGTTTGTTCACCCAAAGAAAAGAAAAGATGTTTTCAATTCTGTCATGAGTCATTGTAACTGATGATAATGATAATAACTGTGTAATACTGTGCACCCTGAGACTGTTATCGTACGAGGAAAATCTCATATTGTTGCAACTCCAGTGTAAAATACAAAATACAGGACGCAGTGAGTGTTAGAGGGACATTTATAGAAATCATCCAACAGAAAGTATTCATTTGGTTTTTAAAGGAGCCATATGAAGCCACTATGTGTGCAAAAATCAGTCCTGCAAGTTCAAATAGTGAATTGGAGCCATAGATTTATATTAAAAGGTTGAAATCCTGTTTAATATACAATCTATGGTTGAAGCAAGTTGTTTCTTCTCGCTTCCTCTGCCAAAGACTCAGGGACACTCAGGCAGGCTGCAGGAGCTTTGCCGGAGAGCAGGATGTGCGCAACCTCATAAAGTGACAATAACAAGCAAGGACGAGTCCTCGTCGATAAGCTGATCAGCTGTTTAGAACTGTCAATGAAAAAATTAAGCCTGTTATCCTAAAAAAGAAATGCCCACTGCTCTGAAAATACGCACTCTGGAGTTAAATGAGTTAAGATGAGTTCAGTGGATGCCTGTCTTTGCTCAGTTTAACCGTTAAAAACTTCTACACCTTCTAACTAAAAGATTATTAAAGGGATACTTCACTGAAAAATGAAAATTCAGTCATTATATATTCACCCTCATGCTGATTGAAGGTCGGGTTTAGTTTCTTAGTCCACAAAACACTGCTGGAGTTTCACAGGAAAACAGCATTGCAGAATCTTTTAAACAGTGTAAGTGAATGGTGACCAGTTTTCCATACGACCATGTTTTCAGACTAAATCTTCACTGCAGATCTTCAGCTTAGACTTGGATTACACCAGCCGAGCAGTATGGAGACACTTTATCTTAAATTTCCAGTTGTTTTTGTCCATTTGAAAACATTGTTTGGGAGATTCTGCAACGCTGTTTTTGGTTTTGCAAACTAACAAAATAAACCTGACCCACAATCGGCATGATGGTGAGTAAATGATGACTGAATTTTTATTTTTGGGTGAACTATCCCTTTAATCAGTGCTGGGCAAGTTACTCGGGATGTGTAATAAGTTATAAGTTGTTATTAGATTCCATCATCACAGATTTACTCTCAAGGAGCCAAACAAACTGTCAGAGTTACTTTTCAGAGAAATAGTAACTAATACCTAATCCCTTACTCTACTCCTTACTGGATAAAGTAATGATAATATATTACTGCCCAATACTGTTAAATTAATGTTGTTCTGACTTGTTATGATTCGTTTGTATTTCATCTCAGCATGTTTCCTTAACCTCTGATGACATATTGAAGTCATTTTCTGATTTATTACAGTAAATATATTTCATATTCCTCCTTTAAAATATGTATTCTGTACTATTGATTTTGTAATCCACACATATGAATTATAATTTGCCTTATATCTTTGCTTTAATCACTGCATACAGTATTTATGGCAAGTCTGCTTTCAAAATCTCTGAACTCTTGTTGGCCTTCCTTCAGGCTTTTTAATCAGGTGCAACAAACCAAGGTTTCAACATAAAGTCTGTTTTCATCAGCATATCTTTTTACTCTGATTATATTCTTTATATTGCAACTTATCTAAAAGCTTTAAGTATAACTGAATGTCCAGACTTCATCACTTAAGATCCTGTATCATTGTCCTGACTGATGAGACACTGTGGAGATTCATGCTGCGTCACATGGACTCAGGCAGACGGACAAAACCTTCCGGACGGCACGAGGCAAAACAAAGAAAAAACAATCTGATGGAATGGCAGGACAGCAGTTGAAACATGCATGATGAAATGTTGCTATGGTGATGTACTGTTTACAACAAAATGGAATAAAATATATTAAAGCTGGGGTCGGCGATTCTGGAGATTCTGGCGTCTCATTTGCAGGTTGTCAAATACCAACGTGTTGGGTTAGAAACTGGCTCTGATTGATTATCATTCAGGCGCAGTGGATTCTTGCAAGTGCCATTAGGGGGCGCCAGAGGAACCAGATTATTTTTCACATATTACCTGTCTCATGTCAGGATTTAGTGACAGTTTCAACAAATAGTTTTGTTTTTTTTTAATAAGGGTTACCTGCTGAACCTTTAAAATGACTGTGTGTATCAAATTTATTCATTTATTTCCAACATGGATGGTAAAAGGAGAATTCCAATTGGTTCATTGTTGTTTATGTTGTTATAATTGGTCATCAGATCACTGCTGAGCTAAAGTTTCATTACCTAACATTAAAGTTGGGTGGTGAGCTTAAAATATTTAAGTAATTTGCTTAAATTAAAAGCATAACTGTAGGATTCAGACTGTTATCATGAGCTGCCTGTTAGCACTCGACTGCTGTGTAGCTACAACGTACAGAGCTGACACGTTAGCATTAATGCTAATTTATTTATTCATGCACAGACTCACCACTCTGTTGGTCTTTTAAACACCAAAATGATGCACTCAGTCCACTCGCTCACTTTACACTGTAAAACCGAATGTTCAAAGTAATAATTAGTAGTAAGCAGTGAAGATTTTAAATTTCTTTGGGGGCTCCGCTAACTTAAAAATGCTGAATACCAGAATTTTCTTACTTTTGAGTTGAACTCAATTTTCAGAAATAAGAAAAAGGAGTAAAAAGAAAATACTATTTTGAGTTTACTGAACTTGAAATAGTGGGGTTTTATACTGAGAATTTATTCAGTTCTGACAACTTATTGCCTCTGAAAATATGAGTCGGCTTAATCAATAGTTTGAATTTAACGTGTGACATGAAATCCAAATATTTAAGCTCTGAGATCCTTAAACCTCCTTAAAATTCTGGAAAGTGATTGCCTCAATTTCTTTGAGTACTGCTGACTTATTTAGATTTACAGTGTAAAAGTATTGATCGAGCTACATTGGTGGTGTTTGGCTGAGAGTAGAGTTCATGAGCTTGTGATGCACATTCACCAACAGTCAGCAGTTTCACTTTAGCTAACTTATAAAATGAAGATTAACTGACTTAAGCTGATTAAGTCTAAAACTGAGGTTGAGTAAAGCGAAACAAAAGTTTCCAGTTATTTACTTTATCCAAAAGCAAAATGTACCATATAGTTTTTTTTATAGTTCATCAGATTTACGCTTCTCAAATGTGAATATTTTCTGATTTCTTTACTCCTCTTATGACAGTAAACTGAATATTTAACATTTTTCTCCATTTTCTGACATTTTACAGACTAAAACACTAACAACAGATAATTGATACGCTAACAACACTGAGAGAAACTTAACTGACGAGCTTTTACTGAAATAAGAATAGCAGGTTAAGGACACAGGATGTCATTTTCAGCTATAATCCACAAATTAAACTTCCCTCATTAAAGCAGAGAGCTGAATGGGACACATTCAAAACATGACATTATGATTTCAACCGCTGCCGTTGTTCTCTGCCAGCCTAAACTAATTTTACCGTCCTGTTCTCACCGACCGTCTGCCTGGATCCACGTGAATGCAGCATAACTCATCTTTAAACTGTATTACGTCAAAACCGTCCCTGGAGAAAAGTTTGAGTGAATGAATGATTGAATGAATCAGGTTAGTCATCAACTCATATTCTCATATCAGATGACACAACACTGACTAAAATAGGCACAAATCTGTTCAGACGTTCAGGAGATGGATGAAACTCCTCCTCTGTTGACAAGCTGACAACCGTCAGAGACTCCAGGAAGTTACTGGTCTCAGCTAAGAAACAGTACTGCACACAGCCCCCTCGTAAAAAAAGCAGCAAAATCTCATTTTTACATGTTAATTAGTGGATTTTTTCACCGTTGGACAGATCCAGGCTAACAGTTTCCTTCTTTTTCCAGTCTTTATGCTAAGCTAAACTGGCTGCTCGCTGTAGCTTCATATTTAACATACAGACATGACAGTAGTGTGGTAACACGGCACGTCTGCGCCACAGTTTTAATCCGTCCTCTGCGCATCTGCAGCCCCAACCGGCAGCGTTTCAGAAACATGTCAGCAGCGTTTTGCACACCTGATTATGTTTACTTGCTCAGATTTTGTTGATTTGGTCCTCTTTATCCTTGCTCTTTGTGCTTCTACCAGAAAAAAAAAGTTTGGGAAACACTGCTGTGGATAAGTAAATGAATATGGTATGATAACCGTCAATTTTCATATCATGTTATCTTGAAAATTAGTATAGTACTGCAACCCCAGCACGTAAAAGAGACACTTTCTGCATTGTCACTGAACACTGGCACCGGATGTAAAATGTGAGGCGCAATATGGATACAATTTCTAACCATACTGGTGGAAACTAATTTAAATTTGGCCAAAGTGCAGCTGAAGCTGAGATGGAGATGAGTCCACTGCTGAGTGTGATAAAGTGAGACTTTTGTCAATCAATTAATATTAATTAGATTCAAAATAATGAAGCAATCAAATCAAATAAAAAAAAAAATGCCACTACTGCCAGAACTGAAATCATCTGCTTTCAGTATCATTCAATATCAATTTGTCACATTCATGTATTTTTATCAAAGTGGTCAAAAACATTTAATTACAGCCCAGTAATACGGGGAGAAAAATTCACTTTCCTTTTCATGTATTAATTTTCGTTTTGGGTGAAATTCTCCTCCTCAGTGTTTTGTTCTGTTTGGACTGAAGCCTGAGACAAACTGATTTTATATCTTTAATCCCAGCGGATGCGTTTAAAAAACTGCCAGAATTCGTATTAAAGAGATGGAAAATGTAAAACGTGCAAAAACACAAATCACAGAGGAATTGTACTTTGTTAATTTTGAGCTGTTAATCACTTTGGAAAATGAGGAGGTCACCTGATCTTTGTGAGATCTAATTCTGGAGATTAAACCTCTCTCTCCTTCACACCTTGAATGCCGCCAAACGTTAACGCCTCGTCACCCCGACACTTTAACTCCTGCGTCGTGCACTCGTCGTCTCCTCCTCCCCCTTCGCTCGCCGCAGCCTCTGATCTTTGCCACGCCGACGCCGTTCATTAACCGCTCGACACCCGAACGCCGACGCCCACAAACCGACACTTCGGCAAAACACATCTCCAAGGACAAGAGTGCAATTAATTAGGCTTGTTGTGTGATCTTTGGCTCTGGAGCTGCAGATGGAATAAAAACCCTCTTTATGTGTCACGCATGTTTAGAACCATATGATGACAAACTTAAAAAAAAATACCACCAAGCACATGACTGAGACTTAATGCAAAGAGCGGCCGCTTTGCATTTCCAGGCTGCTTTATTTTCCACCCGGCGCTTCGACTGCCTGAATGCGGATGGAAACACAAATATGGAAACCGACTGTGACGGACAGGGTGAATAATAAAACAGCAGGCAGAGCGACGGACTCACAGGGACTTCCACATATTTGGCAGCTGCTTTCACCTTTCGGGGGGAGGAGGAGGCAGCAGGAGGAGGAGGAGGAGGAAGAGGAAGAGGGGGAGGAGAAGGAGAAGGAGAAGGAGAAGGAGAAGGAGAAGGAGAAGAAGAAGAAGAAGAAGAATGACACTGAAGATCAGCTGGGAAGATCTGGTTTCCAGCAAATAACAGGTTTCCTCTGTGAGCGGTGAAAGAAACAGCTCGGCGCTCTCTGTTTCCAGGAACAAAAACATGGCTACTCACTGTGAAAGAGAGGATTGAAGAGAAGAATGTCCCTTCATCGTATCTCGAGAGCTTGGAGAGGACGCCGTCTAAAACAGCGGCAAACTGCAGACACAGCGAAGAGACACAAGAGCTGTTTACTGCCTTCATTTGTAGTTTTTAGAAACTTTTCATCCTTTTCACCAAATCTGTCAATGAGTATTTCATGTTTTTAAAAAAGTGAAAACCTGTGCCAGCATAGTCAGAATATTTTAATTTTATTCAGCAATTTTCTAAAATAATTCTTCTTTAATATAGAGTACAAAATAATTACATTTTTAATTAGAAACAGTTTGAAATATTCTCACTGCAATGGCAGGTGAAAATGCACAATGTGTTGCATAAAAGGAAATAAAAGTCAGAAAACCTTCATAGTTACAAGCAAGAACAAAGATTAGCCAAATTTAAAAAGATATTTATTATAATAAATCGAAAAATAGGCTAAATGAATAAAAAACATAATCACAAAACAATAAACAAAATCCAAATAATAAATAATATGTCAATAAAGAGTGAATAAATCCATCATTACTCATAATATACATGATAATGATCAAACAAAGAAAAGATTAAAGATTAAAAAAAGATTAATTCTCTCTAAAAACAAGAGAGGAAAATAAAGAGCAAATAAAGGAATCCCCCAAATCCACAGAGTAACAAAAATTAAATCAAAAATCAAATAAAACTTTAATCCAAACAGTAAATAATGAGCAAACAACAAAACACAAATCTGTACTGGTCACTAAAAAGAGTAAGGGTTAATCCCACTCCCCCATCCAGAAAAAAATATTTTTATTTTTATTTCAAAGGAAATACAAAAAAAGTCAACAAATAGAAAGAGAAAGAAATCTTGAGAGAAAGCACTAAGTGGATTTGATTGGAGGATAAAGAGAGATTTACCTTCGCAACGAGGGAGGAAATCATGTCTTTGAACGCCTCGTCAATCAGAACATCGATTTTGGAGTGGTACTGTTGCTGCAGAGGGGGGAGGTAGGGGTGGGGGTGGGGGGGTCACAGAGGGAGGGGGACAAAAAGCAATATTTTATTATTTTCAAAAAACTGATGAGACGCAAAGGCCAACAAAAATGACTCCTCGCCTCCCTGATACAGAACAACAGTATTGTCTGTGCTGTAAAAGACAGAAATAAAAACCTACAACATTCGGTGTGAACATCAAGTCTACACACACACACACACACACACACACACACACACACACACACACACACACACACACACACACACACACACACACACACCCCTCCCGACATGGCGAGGCGTGAAAAACCTTCCCATCCGTGTAACGCCGCTGAGTTAAGCAGCTAATAGGACCATTATGCGGCTGACTGACATTCCCGTCCGCGCTGGAAAAGCGAAGGAATCTGAAGGATACTTTTTGTGCGGCTCCCTACAATTAGAGCAGCCTTGTATTTCTCTAAAGCACCGGTCCAGCTGCGAGGACCAAAGGCTCACACAAGATTCAATTAATCCGCCATTTCATGTCTCGTTTGGCCCCCCCTAAAAACATATTCATGGCACCTTTTCCCTTGAAGGAAGGAGAGAAAAAAAGGCTGGGGCTGAGCGCTGAATGGCAGCAGCAGCAGGGGAGTTCATCTCTTGGCGACAATGCCCTTTCACTGGCCGTCTAAAGAACACCCAAATTAAAAATTTCAATCAACAAAGCGTACGGATCGCTGACAAATTGCGGGTCCAGGGAGGTCACCGCCGCCAGCCCTAATTGTGTTTTTTTTTTCCCTCCACAAGTCCGCAAAATGGCAGTCCTCTTTCAGCAAGCCGAATCTTTTTGGCAAATCTTGAGAGCTTTTCTTTTTTTCTCTTCTTACCTCAATTAACATTGCTGCTTTTGCCTTCTTTATTTCTACAAAGGCAGCCATAAAAAGCAGAGAGGAGGAGAAGAAATTGTTTGGTCTTTGCCATGTGCGCAGCAAAAACTGAAAAGAACAATTATTGCCTTTAAAAACATTTATCTGGTCGTTGAGCTGCAGCCATCGCTGCTCCTTCAGCTCTGTGAGATGTTTTAGATTCTGAGCTGGGTCACATTTTCAACATGACCCCCCCGACACTATTTAAATGACCTCGGCAACAAAACGGCTGCACACTGATTAGCATTTTCATTGATTTCAGCTGATCAACCGAGTTTAATAGCGGTCTATAAAAGCAGAATTCATGAATCCAGCAGAAGAGTTTCAAGTACAGATTCTTTAGGCTGTCTGCTCGCTTGCCAGTTGAACTCCCCACGTATGCACACGCTAAAATCCGGACGCTGTTCTCCTGAAAGGGAAGAGGGGCAGCAGAATTTGTCGCTGAGCCGTCAGATATGGCCAAGTGCTTTCCTGCAGATCGACACTTGGAAATATCGGCACTTGGAGACTCGTGGCAGAAAACTGACCACACCAAAGGTTCGGATCAAGTTCAGACCGATGTCTCTTCAAGACCCTTCAGACTGCCGGTCAGAGGTCAGAGGTAAGGAGGCCTCATTCACAGCACCCGCTGGGCAAGTGGACACAAGCGAGCAGCAACTGAACCGTAGTCATGAAAATCCACAGCGTCTGCTGATGTTTTAAGACCACATGGAAAGAAATTTGGTGAATTCAAACACTACAGCGAGGACAAAATGGCATATTTTTAAACTGAGGCTGTGATTTGTTGTAGAATATAAATGTACATCAGCAGCCTGCTGCACAAGCGATGTTTAAGTCAGTAAGCGTAGTTCAGTGTATGTGGGAGTTATAAAGCTATAATGTAGTGAAAAGAGGCTGCAGCATAGAACTTAATGCAAAGTTAAGATGAAAACTTAACCTGAAACTTGCACCTTCCTGAGCAGGTGCAAAGGGCCGCCCACACCAAGAACTTTAATTATCATGATGTACTTTTTAAAAATATATTTCTAATTTTAAAAGTCGGTCTAAGTCAACTGGAAGGCAGAGTCCACACGGTCAGGATTCCAACATGCATTTGAGTTAGAACGACTTTTAAAATGATATATTTAGATTTAACGATTGAATTGCAGGGGAGCCTCGAAAAACAAAGTTTGAGTTTGGGGTGGGTCTTCAAAAACTGATGAATTATCAACCGTGTGTGGCTGATTTGATTTCTTTAGCAATAGTGTTTTATGATATAATTGGCCTGGACATGTGGCAGGTTTTTTCCTGTTATCATCACTTTGGGCTGCTCTGAATGTGGTTTTGCTTTGTGAGTCTGCACCTGGATTTGCACGTGGATTTGATGTCAGAAGTGATTGTTTCAACCAAGGTTATAATAGTTAACGAAATCTAAACTAAAAACTAAAACTAGGTGAGAAAAAACATTTCAGTGAAGTGAAATAAAGATTAAAAATTAAACTTTAGGAAATAAAACCAAGTGAAACAATATTGTGTACTTAGAAAACTAACTAAACTAACTAAACTAAAATAAAACTATGCAGGAAATGTCTTTAGGTTTAGTCTTTGTCAGTTTGGGCAAATTTGTCGACAAAATAAAACTAAAAAAACACCATACGCGGTGTTGGCTGCTGATGTTATCGCTGATATTAGATGTTTTGTTATATTAGAAGTTATGACTGATCTTTAACTGATAATTTAACACCCAAAGAAGGAGAGCAAGTTAGCGCCAAATATATCACCCAGAAATAAAAAATAACTTAATATATTAATAGAGAACCTCAGATAGTATCCCATGAATCCACTACAGCCTCCAACAACTCAAAACCCTGAAGAAAAAAGAAGCAAAGAAATGAAATGCTCATGAATCTGATGCAGATGACGTGTCACTGCTGTAAGGTGAAATCTTTTCAGGAAACAAAGCTTAGTGTCAACTATTTTTTAAGAACAGCTGTTGGAGCTTTCTCACTACAAGTTTAAGAAGTTTGTGAATTCTCTTAAACCCCCTGATCCCGTTCAAATAATGTGAAAAAAACCCAGGACATCAACCAGGATTTCACCTGATGCCGAAGATGTGATGCTTTACATCAGTGATGCTCACCACACGTCTTTGAGAGGCAAAGTACTCCATGTTTTATATTTTCTCACACCTGATTAGCTGGACCAAGTGTGTTCGAGAAATAGCCACGAAATGCAATTTATAGATTCATGTACATGGACACGAATTGTCAATATTTATCGAGACGTTCATGACTTTCAAAGTAATAAACACAAATGTAGTATAAAGAGCAAGAAAGTTGAAGATAGATGGTTCAAACAAACACAGGACTTTCACACTGACAGACCTTTAGTCAAGGTTGACTGGACGATATGGCTTAAATATAATATGTAGATATTTTTAGTGTATGCGACAATGTACAATTTATATGTTGATATACACTTTTCTCTAAGATAACACACTGTAAAGTCTCAAATAGTGCAAACATAATGATGATCTTTTAGAATAGGTAGCCCTGGGTGATGTGGACAAAAGCAAATATAATATAAACATATTTTTGATCAGTAATCATCAGTAATGTGGATATAATGACTGAGTGGGTAAAGCGAAATAACAGAACAGTCTAGAACAGTCTGGTAGTTCAGAAAATTACATAATTTTTCTCTTATGCAGCCTTTGAAAACACTTTCGTCATCATGATATAAGAAAGACAAAGGTTCCAGAGGCGGGGCCTGAAGTAGTACTCAGGAGATCAAGGAAAACATTTTGTGAAGAGTCATTTCTAGATGTTAACAATATAGATGCTGCCCTTGAAGTCTTTAATGTGTTATTTATGCAGGTGATTGAGAAAGACGCACCACTTAGAAAGCAGGCAGTCGGGTATTTGATATCACCCTGGATAGACGAGGAAGTGAGGGGACTTATGAATCAAAGAGATGATGTAAGAAATGTAGCTGTTACATCAGATTATGAGTCAGACTGGCAGATTTATAGGAGGTTACAGAATTATTATATAAGTTTAATAAATGGCATGATGGGACATAGGCCTGAATCCTGCCCCGCTTTTCTTGAAGTAGAGGGAATTTCTTGACTAAACCAGCACCAGCTGTTAATTATTTCAACAATCAAGTAGATTTGAAGACCTTTATTTTGAAAGCGTAAACAGTTGGTGCATATTCATTATTGCTAACTTGACTGTGGAATGAGACTGAGGGTGGAAAATACCGCAAATTAGTTTGAAAGTTGAGCTGAGTGTAAGGACAAAAAAAGGAAAATTGGTGTCCACGGACATAAATCTAATGGATTAAATTGTGGACTGTTTCACAAACTGCTGTGAGACCGTGTTGATTCTCCAGGACCATGAGTGGACACGACCGCCATTGAAAAGAGCTCAACTTTTACATAAAAAAGGGTTCAAGGAAACTAAAATGACTCACTGTCTGAAGCACTGATGGATTCATGTTTAATTCATGATTTTGGACGTTTCTTTGACACGGAGTGAGATTTTTAAAACAAGGACACCTTTTCTTTGGGCAGAGCTCATGTGATGAAAGTGTGAAAGGGGGAAAAAAAAGGCGATGAGGCGATGGAGGGACTTACCCATTGTTTGTCAATCTGGGATTCAAACAATGATGAGCAGGACACATGGACATGAGGGACAGGGGAGGACATGAGACAGGGAGAAGAGGGCAAATTATTAATTGAAAAAATATTAAAGAAAGTGTACAAGAGTTAAGGAGATACAACTCAAGTCTTCTTATGAGCACAGAAATAAGCATTAAACATTTTCAATAATCTTCCCACAAATATTTAAGTTCTTCTGTAGTTGTACAAGTTTTTATTTCCATCTCCATCATAGTTTTGACCTTGAATCAAACATTTCATCTTAAAAGTCATGTTGTTCAACACCAGACACACATTTTATTGTGACACCGAATGAGAGTAATTGTCAGGATGTACAACACTTCTCTGAGATATAACACCAAACACCATCATGTTATTCAGGCCTAATGTATCTGCGATTGTCGGCTGAAAAAAAAAAAATCAAGCATGTAAAAACGAGCAGAAAGGCGGACGAGTTGTAAAAGCTTTTCTCCTTTTGAAAACTCCTGAGAACGATTTGGACAATCTTCAATCACACACTCTTAACATTTAATCATCAAGGTTATTCAGATGGGAGTTTTCTGACTGAATGAACTTCAGCTCGACAAGCTGAATGAAACATTTGAAATGATACAATGTCAGACGGAGGTTTGTTGTGTTTGGAAACCCAGAAAGACTTCATGAAATCAGTTTGGCTCTCTCAAGTGACACACCACACACCACACACACCACCCCACCCACACCACCACACCACACACACCACCCCCCCCCCCCCCCCCCACCCCCCACACACCACACACACACACACACACACCCACACACACAACAAATGCTAAAAACTCACTTATTTGTTGACTCAATCTCAATTCAGGATGTTATAATAGTTCTCATGGCGGTTGGTTCTCTACGGTCAACGGGCCTCATGCATGTTCGTTTTCTTCGTATTTTTGAATTTTCACTCTTTACAAGCCCAGCAGACCTGCCTTCGATTCATTTGCAATTAATCTGATTTCTTTTTACTAATAAATTGTAAAATTGCATTGCTGGATGGCAATTTTTAGTTTGAAAATCCTACATAAATCACACAAAATCATGTTTGACTCAGCTATTTGAATCATAAAATCCTTAATTTACTCACATCGCTTCACAATATCGTCTTTAATTTAAATTGACTCTTATCACTACTGTCTGTCTGCATCTTCACAGAGAGAAAATCATTACTAATGATCATTACTACTAATCTTGATATTGTGATCGAAATATGTCAAAAATAATCACAAACTACTACATTCTTTACTGTTGCACACTTTATAGATGATAAATAAATATTTGCACTTTTTAAAAACTCTTTGCACTTTGTAAACTGGCTGTCTGTTGTTACTTGTTGTGTACAGTGTCTTTATTGCGTCTGTATGTACAGAATGTGTTTTGCTACTTGTTGATTGTGTTTGTTGTTGTTGTTGTTGTTGGATGTACACAACATTTTTCCCATGTTTTTTATTCTGCGCCAGGGACAACAACAATTTATTGAATTAACCTGAATTCAGCACTTATGAAGAACTTGTAAAGGTCATTTTTTTATAAGAGGTGGCAGCACTTTACTGATTATAGAAAAAAAAAAAAAATTGTCAGAGCACTAAAGGTGCCTTTTGATGAACTGTGCATGCTGAACTGTGAGCCCACCACCTTCATTTCCTTTTTGCTCTTTTCTTTTGTGTCTGAAATTGAGTTACAACTTGAAAATATGAAATGAATATGAAATATGTGAATATAACACAAGAACCAGTCTGTATGTGGATGCTGTTTATGTGTATAAAGCTGGTGTAAAGAGTGTCTCTCTCTACAGGCAGATATTCAGTGTTTGTCAGCAGGAATAAATGGACAGACGGTGGTTTCTAGTGGTTGAAGCTGGAGAAGAGAGGAAGCTGAAGGTTAAGAGAACAGCGAGCTTAGCTCTCTGTCAAGACTGCCGGTGGCCAAGGGTTTCGCTCTCAGCGACGCCAAGGCTGCCGCCTCACACAGGCTTCACGGTCATCCATTTAACAGCTCGTGTCGAGCGTTTGGCCGTTTCAAGTGAACACAAATACACCTGAACTCCCCGTCTGCTGGATGTTCGGAGGGAAACAGTCATGTTTTTAGTGGCTGATCTGACAGTTTGACTCGACCTGTTCAGTGTGAGGCTGAAAATAAAAGACGACTGAGGGTTTTAGAAGCTCGCACACAACGGCTCTCTGATGGTGAAATGTGAGAAGCAAACTGAAAAATACAAACATACATCCGTCTTAAGTGATTTAGTCTGATGTTCAGCCAAGACTCATTTTTCACGAAAGAAAATCTGGCGACGTGGAGACAATTTCTCTTGTTCCAAGTTGAGTTTCTCCTCTTGTTTCACATTATTTCTAGAAATGAGTTTCAGTGTTTTGAAGTGAGGCTGGATAACGCCACCATCAGCAAAACTTCAGACTGAAATTTCAATGGAACCGCTGCAATTAAAGGGATTTGCTCACACCGGTGAAGTGAATCTTTTTGGAGCTTTTTGCGGGGAGTTCACTTTGGGTGAACTTGGACATGAGAATTTGCTCATTTGACCAACTGAACAATCCTCTGCAGAACGTCCGTCCCTCAAAGCACCAACTGCAGATAAACACAGACTCTGGCTCAATCCCAAACCGGCCCCTTCACACTCCCCCTACCCACTCTCACTCCATTTGCGCGTTCGTGTGGAGGGTCCGCCACGTTGAGTGTCGTTCCAAACCGGTCAGCCTGAAGGGCGAGTGGATTCTAAAGCCCTCAAACAGTGAGTCTGCATCGATGCAGGCTTACAAACCAACACAATCCTCTCAGGTGCAGCTCGAAAGTTATTTCTGTCCAAGGTTCAGTAATAAGTTACTTTAACTCAGACTTTTTTCGTGCACACATGATGGAATGACGTGATCAAAAAATGTTCAACAAAACAGAGATGTGGCCAAAGAAGCGTGGAAGTGAGTTTTTATTTATTTAATTGATATTTTTTTTCCTTTTGCAAGCTCGTTATGTCATGGATGTAATGAACGTGCTGTCACTGCCACTTACATCTTTGTCAATGCTGTAATATTTATTTATTTACAATATCCAACATTATGGATGTTCGTGTTTCCACCAGAGAGAGGCGAGGGTGTCCCAAAACTCTACACCCTCCCCCTTATTTCAGTGACCCTCCGCAGCCACGAGTGTGACTCCACACCGAGTCACACTCGTCACAGAGTGGGAGTGTGTAGGGGCCGGTTTGGGACTGAGCCGAAGTCATGTTCCTGCTCTCATAGTTTCAGCTGGCATGTGCCTACATTTAGCCTGCATGTTACAAACTACAAAATACTTTAAACACAGTCAGAAGATGTCTGGAGGATGTAAAACAGACACACTCAGTATTAGGGCTGCGATCTCAAGTCACACATCCATGTAATCTCATTTCTAAATGACGACAATTCACTTGCTCCTGTTCCCCTACGCATTCACGTCACGCTGCATTCACGTGTTGACTGATTCACTTCAGAACAGAAGTTTAAAACCCAGGACTTTGACACATGTTAAGTTTAAATCAAGCACCTTGGTATGTAGTTTGTGTATGTGGTCTGTTTAAAGCCCAGTCAAGACCGCAGGTTTCTCAGACGAGAAGCATCTAAAGCCCTATCCGCACGGGATTAGTATTACCTAGGGACGTCTGGTAATTTGGAAATTAACCCCCCACCTCTGTGTTTCTTGTGGCGCATTCGCACAGGATAAGCGAAGTCTGCATATTACTCGAATTTACTGACATTAAGGCCCGGATATGAAGTATTACATTTAAACCTAGCCTTGATAGGAACACTGTCATGGACCACAACTTTTAAAGTACTAGAAACCAGATAGCTGTCAATATTGCTCACATTTTCAGGGAGGTATATAGCTAATTAGCTAATTAATAGCTTGATAATATTATTTAAAATGTTCCTTACCGCATGCTGTTACACGTGTCATCCACGTCAGTGTCCTGCGAAATTTCGCCTTTTTGGTGGATCTCTTTCTGCGGATGGATCTCCATATAATTCGCCGAGAGACACTATTTGCACCTAAAATACTTTCAAAACTGCCATTCATAATTTCAACCGCAGCCTCCATTACTCAACCCGGAAAAAGATAGAAAACGGCGCGCAATAAAAAGAACAAACACCGCCCAATCACTGAGATGCAGATTCGCACGGGACTAGTATTATCACGGGACGTCTGTGTTTGGCGAAATATGGTAGGTAATTTGCGGTGGAATTTTTACTTTTACGCATTTGCACGGGATTAAGATCACAGGCATCCTCCGCTATTATTACAAATTACCAGAGGTTCCCAGGTAATACTAATCCCGTGAGAGCAGGGCTTAAGAGTGCAATAAATGTTCTTGTTGAAAAAATAAGAATCATGTGAGAGAATCGTGATCTCATTTCTAAAGGAGAAAAATCGTGGTTCACATTTTAGAAAGACGTTTTCATTACATTTATGGAGCCTAAAACAAATCTAGTTTAGTTTAGATTAAGCTAAAGCTGCACGATTAAGGCCAAAATGATTATCACGATTATTACTATTGAGATCACGATTATTTATTGATTATAAGTAAAAACATTTGTATTGCACTTTCATATTTAAATGAACAGCTGCTTTCACTTCCATGTTGTGCATCAAAGTAAAACTGGTCCTTCATGATGCATCTCCTAGACACAAAATTTGAATAAAATTATAGCAAAACTGAAAGGATGTTATGGAGATGTGAGTTGATGCACGGACGGGGAGTCCATGAGGTAATGTTAGCAACATTCATGCATTCATTATGCTGCAGTTTGTGGTGTTTTTAAGTCGTTGACAAACTTAACTGTGTTGTTCTGTGGTGCAGGCACAACTCTCAATCTGAACTATTTCTGAACGAAGGATGATGATCCGTTTGAAGGGACAAGCTCATCGCCTTTTGCCCCAGACATTTAATTTTCATTTTGTCCATCTGCTCCGTTGTATGTTACTCTCCTACTCTGCCGTAACATCCAGGACATTCTGCACAGGCTGCCACCGCGGGGTGGCTGGCTGTTAGCTGATCTGATGTGCAGAAGAGGTTCTAGCAGAGCTCACGTTTTAAACATCAATTTTCCATCATGTTCATTTACAATAATTATGTGAAGTCAAAATCTTGATTGAGATTAATATTCTATTAACTGTGCAGCACTAACAGCAGGTGGCTGAATAGATGCTGCAATATTATTGACCAAAAGTTTCTATATACCTCAACATAGCAGCCACAACTAAAGTGAGGTGGTACTCAGGACCACTAGTCAGTCCCTCCAGGATTTCACAGGCTTTTGGGGATTGTTGTGGCCTAAAATGACTGATTTCATAGCAGCTTTTCGGAAAAACTGTCACTGACATCAGTGATCCTTTTCCTCTTTTGACTTAAAAGGATATTCCACCTTTACATGATAATCCACTCAGTATGTACTCACCCCTATGCCGATGTGAGGATGGGTGAAGATCTTCAGTTCACAAAACAATCCTGGAGTTTCAGCAGAAAACAGGGTTGCAGCCAAATCCAGTACAATGGCAGTGAATGGAGACCACGGATAAAATGTAAAAAAAAGAACACAAAACAAACACAAAATGTCTCCATCCTGCTCGTGTGGTGTAATCCAAGTGTCCGTGAGCTGCGACATTAAAAATTAAGCGCAAAAGACGCCATTTACGCCATGTTTTTAGCTGAAATGTCAACTGTAGCATGTAGCCGGTAGGATGTAAACATGGTGTCGATGTATCACGAGACTTCGTATATCTCTATGGACGTGTGAAAATATTGTGAGATCTCTTGTGCATCTGGCTCGAGTCTGAGAGGCTACAGTTGACATTTCAGCTAAAAACATGGTGTAAATGGCGTCTTTTTGGTTAAATTTTAATGTCGTGGCTCACGGACACTTGGATTACACCACACAAGCAGGATGGAGACATTTTGTGTTTGTTTTGTGTTCTTTTTTTTTTACATTTACATTTGGTCTCCATTTACTGCCATTGTACTGGATTTGGCTGCAACCCTGTTTCTCCTAAAACTCCAGGATTGTTTTGTGAACTGAAGATCTTCACCCATCATCACATCGGCATAGGGGTGAGTACATACTGAGTGGACTATTATTCAGCAGTGGAATATCACTTTAAAGTCAAATTGGAACAAAAGGGATAAAACCTTGAAGCATAAACTCTGTGATGTCAGGCAGTGTCATCAGTCATGTGACCGTTAGCTCACCTCCTGACCGGTGTCCAACACACAGAGTTTGGAGCACTGCTTCTTGGCGTCCATCAGCACGTTGAACATGGTGCAGACCGACAGCGGCACCCTGAAGTCTGTCGACTTACTCGCTTTCTGCATTTTGGAATCAAATGCTGACTTTGTTCTGTGAGACAAAACACAAAAAGGTTTTTATGATCATTGACTGTCGACAAAAATTACTGAAATTTAACGCTTTTCTGTAAAACTGTGACAGATTTTTGCGAAGGTTTTTGTTATTTTACAAAAAAATGTGGATTTAAAAGAAGTCCACAGAAATATTTAAGTATTATTTCAAGGACTCATAGACCATCATAACAAGCTTCACAAAAGGCGGCTGGTTTTCACAATTTGTTGAGCTTTGAGGTTTTCAGGTCAGAAATGATTTTGCTCACATTTATACTAGATAATAATTAGATAATAATTTTTGAAAGTTTGTATCTTCAGAATTAAGAAAAGGATTCACTTTGGCAGGCATGTGGTGCAAAAATAAAAAGAAAGAGCAAGAAGATCCAGGCGGATGTGAACCCAGAGGTGCTGATCCAGCTGTGGGCGACCTCTCAGTCTGACCTCTTGACGCAGGCCTCCATCATGTCGCTGGCCATCAGTTTGAGTCTCTGCTCCAGATGTTTGGCGAACTCGGGCTCCGGCCAGTGGAGGTCCAGCACGAACATCTGCAGAGCATCCAGCTTCCAGAACAGATCCTCCGACGTGGCTGAGCCGTTACTGCAGGGAGGATGGAGAGGGTTATTAGCAGAACATCACAAAATACATCTACTGGATTTAAAGATGTATGGAAATTATTCCGCCAAGGTCGAATGCCCTGTCTCACAGTGTTACCAAAGTGAAAAATAATTTGCATCTCCATCCTGTGATGTCAATTCTGCTCCAAAAATGTAATCACTTTGGCTTTGGCCATGCTACACACTAAACCAAACTGAAAACATAACCTTGCAGAGGTAATTATCACTTTGAATATAATGCTGATAAACCCAAAGTGTTGCTATTACATTTCACTTACTGTAAGTGACTGTTGCATGTCTTTCTTCCTCTTTTTGGGAATGTGACACTTTCTTCTTTATTTACTTCTGATGTTTTGCTTTGTGTGTGATCTTAAGTAACTTTAAACAACTTTAAGGTGAATATATCTGTTAGTTTACATTATGCTTTCTTTTTGAGGGAGAGATCCTGTTGATGCTTTGTTTTTGTCTGTGAAGGTTCTCAGTCATCCAGGTCATGGTATTCATAGCAAGGTTTGTCGTAGGCAACTGGACTTGATAAAGTTCTTGAAGATTTTCCGCCTCTCATCCAAGAAGCTTCTTCAGTTCTGACTGACTGGTTTGAGAGTTCAGGTATTAAACCTCTGTGTGGTCGTTAACACCCAGAGGGGCATGTGGCTCCTGTACCCACCCTTCCATTGTGTGGACCTTGGGTTTCACCTGGGGGGAGGTGTGTGAACTCCCAAACCAGTCAGTCAGAACTGAAGAAGCTTCTTGGATGAGAGGCGAAACACCTTCAAGAACTCTATCAAGTCCAGTTGACTTCGACAAACCTTGCTACGATGCTTTGTTTTGTTTCTCAACACATTCCCACTCCCAATTCACCAGATACAGCAGCTCTGACATCAGTTTTGCAGGCGCAAACTTCTGTCAACTTTCAAAATGAATGCACACAATCTACTTGGTTAAGTTCAGGAAAAGATTTTGGTTTAATACAGAACATATGTAAGTTCTATTATATTATGTTACGTCATTATGTAAGTTAAAAAGAAATCAGTTTTGACTTTTAGTTTCACATGAAGTGCGGTCTCCCGAGTTAAAGTCCTGTGTTTGTTTCACCCATCGTCCATATGTGGACTTTCTCGCTTTTTATACGATGTCACCTGACTGTGACAGCACATCAAAACATAACACTAGAGGGCGCCCTTCAGAAATGATGGCAGAACATTTGACGAATTCAGAATGAGAATGGGCTGTTTCTCTACTACATAAAATTACAAAAGAGGGTGGCTTGGATTAAATAACTGACAGGAAGTCACAAAAACTGCGGTCCTGGCCAAATTTTGAGCCTCTATGCAGGAAGCCGATGTTTTCAGTTCATTTCTATGAAAATCAACTTGCAGGCTTGTGGGAGAGAAATGAAGCCATCACAGACAACAATGTTCTGATGCATTGTTCATGTGATCTCTGGATGGTAATACAGCTGTGATCAGGGGCCATTTTAGAAAACTGTCAGTGTTCCTGCGTTTGAAGAGCACTCCAACACCTGAGGCTGCAGTTTGCTCCTGAAAGGAAACATTTGGAAAAGCTTTATTTCTAAACATGAGTCTTTAATTTCCAACCAATTTCCTTGAAAGTTTCCTGGAAAGAAGCGTGTCATTTGGTATGTACAGGCCTACTATTGTTAGGAAACTGCCCATAAATTCAATCTTACCAAATACATTCAATGTAAAGAACAAATTAATGTTCATTTTCAGCAGCTGAATATCAAATCCAGGATATCAGATGTCATTTAAAGCACAAGTTGTGGATAGTAATGGATTATTACACTGCAGCAAAATGACTCCCAAAGAAGAAAGGAAGAAAATAAATCTGAGAACTAAAGGGCTGATTTGAAAACTGATCAGCAGAAAGCCAGAATATTCCTGATTTCTATTTAATGTGCAGACCCTTGTAATCATCTCTTCACTGGTATTTTGTACAACCAATGGTGGCAAAAACCATCATGAGTGCTCAGTATTTTGTCAGAGACTCGTAGAAGATGGGTGCATTCAGGTTCTGGTGTTCTTCTTCAACAGGTTTTGGTAGTTTTGGTGCGGAGCTGTGTGCTTTCAGTCAGTAAACACAGCACCAGGCTGAAACAGAGACAGATGGACGTCTCCCCGCCTTCTCCCCTGCGCACAGGTTACACAGCAACACATGGCAACGCTCGCCGCCACCGACATCCAAGTGTACAGCGCCCGGCTAGAATGACAGCCACAGGAGGATGGAGGAGGGGGTAGGAGGGTGACGGGGGGGTTAAAACAAGCGCCACTCACTCCCTCACTTTTCTCACTTCGCCTTTAAAAGACTGTTACCTTAACAAGTGGCGCACAGGAATAAACGCTTTGGGCTGAGTCCGTGGTGCAATTAAACGCTCGGTGGCTATCCCCCTCATGTCTAATTAGCGGTGCTCTTCTCTGAGCGCGCTCCGCCCCGCTCCCCGGGGAACGGGACGATCCCACTCGCCCGTCTGTGCTCGCTAATGAAGTGCCAGCTTTTCTTTTTTTTTTTTTTTTTTTTCTCTTTGGACCGAGGAGGGCCAAGTGAAGTGAGGTAGAAGAACAGTGTGGTCTGTGTTGTGGGAAAGGCTGGGGAGTCGGAATGAGGAGCCTTTTTAAGCGTTCGTCGAGCGTTGGTGGCCCCGACGTGGCCACCGGCCCTGCCAGCTCTGCTGCAGACTCACCTTCTCCCCGACAGACTGACTGACACATGAGGACATGTCGAAACATTTCTAAAACTGAACTGAGCAGGTGAATTCAGATCAAACCTTCAATCTCTCACTGATGTCACAGCTGAATATAGCCTAGAGCTACAACTGCTACTACTATTTTCAATATTGATTCATCTTGGTTATTTGGGTTTTTAACAATTAATCCTTTAGTCCCAGGGTTCCCAAGCTTTTTCATGTCAAACAGCCCCTCAGTAGATGCCACAGACCCACAATTTGAGACAGTTTTGTCTTAAGAATTCTCTCTGATTCATTTTTTAAATTTTAGGTTTGAAAATAATTCCTTGTCTTCAATTTATCAGTTATTATCAGTTCCTTGTTGTTCCAACTATGAAAAAATGTGATTTTGTTTATTTTGGTCAGAGGTTTCAGTGGACAAAAATGGAAGTCTTTCCACCAGGTAATATAGAGGAAAATGTATTAAATTGAGACAGTTTCATATCTTTAAAATATTCTGTCCCTTGTTTTGCTGGGGACTCCCTACAACCTACTCAAAGACCCTTTGAAAAACACTGATTTACCACAAAACTGTTGACCTTTAACAAGCCATCCTGACAGTTCTGACCTCTGAAGAACAGAAAGTGAGAGCGTCTAAAATTCAGAAATTCATTGCAGCTCTTTAGTTCCTTGTCATCACTCAGTTTTATTTAAGCTCCTCTGTCAGAGTATAAACTGCTCCACAGGAGAGAAGTGGTTTACAGACAGTTATGAAGCAGAAGTCAATGGTACAAATCTGTTTTTTAAAATAAACTGTGTGAACCTATTGTCACATTAGCTGCTATTCTCTGGTATATAGAGTTTTTTTTTCCCCTCTTCAACAACCTTTTATTGAATTAAATGTATCCAATCCAGCACAGAGAAAATAGAAAGAAACTCTGAGAGCTATTGTGACCCACTAGAGCCTGCCTCTTACTGTAAATGTACGGGTGCCTTTTCAAACATTCACATTTGCTGACTTGAGGTCTGGAAGAATTAAATCTCTTGTTCTTTACAGCATCTGGAAATGTGGCTTTAAGTAGTAAAAATGCGTATATGATATCAAAAGTTTATTTTCCCCATGAAGTATTCACAAAGATCTGAGTGAAAATAAATGATCAGAACTGTTAGAAAACCTTGTTAAAAAACAGCAACCAACTGGGAAGCTAATCAATGAACTGCTGATAAAGGAGTCAGCTGAAAAATGTATTTTAGCCACCTAAAATATTAATGCCAGTTTAAATGTACAGGATATTAGAACATTTTCAACACTTGGCTGCTGTCACACAGGCTTTTTTGACAGGGAGCTGACACCGTGCACGCTCTCTTCAAAGCCACCAAAGTCCTTTGACAAAAACAGTAACTTCACCTGACTGAACACAGGAGTTGCTGAAGTACTGCTGCCTTGATCAGTTGGTTTGTTTGTGTAATTGTGTGACTTTGGATCAGTTTGGATCGGAGCAAATGTTTCTTCCCATGGATCAAGGCAGCGGTAGACCAGCAACACCTGTGTCCTGCGAGGTAAAATGAGAGCATAGACAGCAGCTTCAGTTCCCTCTTGGAAAAGGCTGTCTGACGGCAAAATAAAGTGACAAAGATGTTTTTAATATAGCATAAACTTCAAACGATATCCTGCAAGGTAAAATGCGGAATGACGTAACAGTTTCAGCTCCCCGATGCTGAGTCAGCTCAGACCCAGAAGCTGATTAAATCAGTGGGAGCAGAGAAGTTTTGTTGCACCCATTTGATCGAGAGAATTGATGTGGATTATTTATGATTTGTTTGTGGAATTAATTGTCAGAGCACAAGCACGGCCAGTTCAACCCCAATATCACAGAAGTGAACAAAAACATGAATGACAATATTTCAATTTTGGATTAATACTTTTGAGATGCTTGGTATAGAGGACATGAGACCCTAAACTACATAGTTTGAAGGTTATTGTTTTGTTTTCATGTGTTACAAATCATTTATTTGCATCTTGCCACCAGACCCTTCTGACAAAAACAGTGATTTTATCTCACAGAACAGGGGAGTTGTTGGTCTACCGCTGCCTGGATCGGTTTGTTCATTTGTGTTATTGTGTGACTTTGGTATTTTAACATGTTAATTCGGATCCAAACTAACGTTACTTGCTGTGGATTGAGGCAGCCGAGGCAGCGGTGGACCAGCAACTCCTGTGTTCTGTGAGGTAAAACTACTGTTTTCTTAAAGGAGTCTTGGTGGCTGTGAAGACAGTACAGACGGCGGCTTCAGTCCCCGTTGGAAAAGGCTGTCTGATCGTAAAGTAAAGTGGTGAAAATGTCCTAAATGCAGTGTTTTTGTCAAGGGAGTCTGGGGCGATATAACGGTTTCTGTTCCCTGCAGTTGGAGTTGGCTCAGACAACTGACGTGGAGTTTTTAATGATTGGTTCATGGAATTCATTGTCTAATTTTCGTAATAATCGTTGGAGCACAAGCACGCCAAATTCAATCAGGAAAATGAAAATTTCTAATACTTTTTGGATGCTTAATATTTTGTACATGAGACCCTAAATTACATGGTTAGAAGCATTAGTTAGCTGGTTGGAGATTCCAGAGACTTTAAAGATCTCTTCATTTTTTGGTATTTTGTTTTTATGTGTTACAATTTATTTATTTGTAATGTACTATGCGCTTATAAAGGGAGACTCCTGGGATTTTAAACTTAAAATAAACATTCTTCACATCTTAGAGGTATAATGTACAACATTTCCTAAAAAAACAATGCATGGATATAAACATAGTCCTTTTCAATCATCACTTATGACCCTGAGCAGTGTATGACGGTGGCTGTATCTGCAGAGACGCTGCCGTCTGCCTGTATTTCTTTATTTTCTCATTATTTTGCTGCTTGGGACGCTTTAACGTTAACAAAACTTTAAACTATTTCTGTGCTTTTACAAACAGCTCAGAAAAATCCTACTGATTCTGCCTTTTTAATGGCTTGAAGGTAAAATTGAACAGGACTGCATTTCCAATCAAAAACTGCTGTTAGCCACACAAATAAGTGCATCACAAATACTTTAAATTTTCTTTAACTCTTCCTCAGACATCTACCTTAAAACATGGAGGCTGACGGAGAATAACATGTTGAAAAGCAGTGACAACAGAATATTTTGTCATGTTTTGATAGAGGGTGAAATTTTGGAGAGGAAAGGAGCAGAGGGGTTTTACTGGATAAAGCTTTCACAATTGAAAGCAAAACTTCACTCAACTTACAAGATGTCAGGTAGATTTATTCCTTGCATGCTGCAAAAGAGAATTGAGGCGCTGTGTTATTATTTCAGTGATATTCTTCACATGGTGACATGCACACTGCACAGCACAAGGACTCGTAACACACTCACAAAATCTTCACCAACGAGTCTCCGAGGAATGATCGCATGCAGGCGGCGCCCCGCTGACAAAAGAGCCACAGTGTCACAGCAACAATTTGAAACCACAAAGCTGCCTCTCATGCCGAGCCTGGCTCATTCAGACGAGAATAATGCTGCATGCTCCTCGGTGCTCTCTCAGAGACCGGGACTGAACGGCATGACAAAGTTTCTGTGGATTTTAATCAAGTACTTTTACAATAGAACGTAAAAACTTGAGCAGGGCTTCATGCGGGGGAGTAAAAAAGTAAAAAGAATCAGTGGAGTTCTGACTCGAGAAGTTTCCTGATATAATAAATCACTGAAGTGACTCTTTGACAAACATGCAGACAGACGAACAGACGCAGAGCTGTGACGTGACTGCAGAGCACTCAGGACAGACAGAGGACAGTCCTGACTGGAGGTCTTCACCCACGCCTGACCCCTGAAAACCCAAAGACCCGACCTGAACTGACCCACGTCACCTGTCCACGCTGTCTTCTCTACTTTGGTCTTTTAAAATGTACGACTTGAAAATCTTAATAGGAGCAACAAAAGCTTTATGTTGACTCGGCCAATCAAAAAGCATTTGGATGTGTTTTCATCAGCTTAGTTTACTGAGGATTTCCCTGAGTTAGCCAGCTCCACCAATGTTCACTATAAACCTTTTTCAGCCATGCTGGCTGCTGTACGAGTGGTATATGACATAGATGAATACAGATCAGATATTTGAAGCTTGATTCCACTGAGCACGCTGTGTCTGCGATGTGGTTTTAATCTGTCCTCTACATGGCTTCATGCAGAAAAGCAGAGCGTTTTGCCCACCTGATAATGTTGACTTGCTCAGATTTAGTCAGTTTGGTCATTTTTCCTTGATTTTTGTGCTTCTACCATGAGTAAGAAGGCTAAATAGTTTCTTTTGTTTTTACAATCGTGAATCGTCACAGTCTTTTATTTTGAAAATTCACTGGATTCTTTTCATTCCTGTCTGCTCGATCTGCTCTGTGCAGCTAGATGCAGGAGCGTCTGGTGGAATCACAAGCCTTGTCTAGAATCTGGGGATTCTAGATGCAACTGCGCCCAGAGGAAGCAAGCAGTTATGGTGTCCAGAGGATGAATCCTAATTTTTGTTAAACTCATCAGTTTTCCTCTAGGACCACCAGCAGATCAAAGTTTTCAGCTGATGACAGAATACCTCTAAAACAAACGATTGAATCCCTGTTAGCATCCTGTTAGCATTAGCAATTGCACGCTTAGCTTCAGTATGATCACTGTTGTTAGCATTAGCATTCCAGTCATTTAACGTATTGATAATACTGGATGGTACTGTGAGACGGTCAAACTGAAGGTGTGTATATCTGTATCAGGTGTACAACCAATGTCCGTTGTGTACAGGCAAATATTAGGGCTGTAAATCACAAGTTTCAGAAACAATATTATATAGATTCTTTGCTCAACAATATGATATTTGCTGATATCACAAAGTCTGCCATGATACCGTTTTGATTTAATCCATTCAAGGATCTCTGATCAATCTCATCTCTACGTTTAACACAATGAGTCACATTTATTTCACAAAAAGCAACTAAATTATGATTCGACAATTTTATGACTAAAATCTTTCAGACATGTCTGACACAGACATGCCACTGGAATTTCAACTGGAATTGTACCTTAAAGATGCCAATATAGATCATGATTTTCTCTTTGCATCGATTACATTGTATCACTGAACACTGAATCAATATATCAATCCAGAATGATGTATCATTACACCTCGAACAAATATTATTACATATTACATATTTTTGCATCTTACAAAACACTTTCAGCATTATTATTTATGGTTATTGTTTATGTATAATGTTGTGTATATAGATATATAGTTAAATAGGTAGATACATATAGATTCACAGATTTTTAAACATATTTTTACAAACTTTTTACTTGTATTTTCTTCTAATTTCTCTGTTCCTATATTTCACTTCTTGAATGGGAGTAACTGTGACCTAAGCCTGTTTCCCTGTGGGGATCAATTAAATATTTCTGATTTTGATTTTGATGAACAAACTAACAATAAAATGCTAACTTTACTGTGTATAAATGTAGACACATAGTGCTGTATGCTGACGTGAATGCCAATGTTAGCGAGGATCAGCGGTGCTCTGAGTGTGATGCTAAATGTTTGCATTTTAATGTAAAAAAATGTGAGCTTGGTATTCAGCTCGTAGAACAGCTGAGTCTGATTAAAGGTGGCAGAGGCCAGACAGCA
This sequence comes from Lutjanus argentimaculatus, assembly GCA_034769285.1. NCBI lineage: Eukaryota > Metazoa > Chordata > Actinopteri > Lutjaniformes > Lutjanidae > Lutjanus > Lutjanus argentimaculatus. The sequence continues at coordinate 2,147,711 of JAWZSL010000039.1, forward strand.
CAGAGCTGAAGAAATGTTCTAAAATGGCCACCGTACAGAAAATAAACTCTTGACTACTCACTAGTGGCAAAGATCTTTATTCTCCATCCATCAGCAGCATAGTTTTCTAGTATGTAATGAACATAACAGCCTCTCTGGCACGACTGTAGACTTTCAGCCTTGTCACACACATTGTGTATGTTGCACTTTATATGAAAAACAATCAGTCACCTCTCACTGAGAGAAATGTTGTCATTTTGAACAGACAGGGTGGCTTTTTATGTTTTTCCCAGCTGGTTCAGACCAAGAGTTTTATCCTGTCGTCTTTGGGTCTTTCTGGGTTCAGGTCTGGGTATTTTTATTGATGGATCCCCTCTTTTGGATCCAGGTGAGTCTCATCTTATCTAATACGTACGTGTTGTCACACAGAGGTCCCATCCATGCGGGCGCCGAGAAGCTGGGCATCTGCGGCAGCGTGAGAGGGAGGCTGGGGACTTTGGGAAGAGGAACGCTCGCTAGATTGTTAGTTAACGACCTGCCAGGTCAGAGTCAGCGGCGAGGTGGATCGATGGCGAAAACAGGAAATGGTTAAAAGAATAAAAGAGAGAGAAGAAATTGTGACAGAAACAACAAGCAGCACACAAACAGAAGAATAGTAACATGCCAGCGGCTTGCAGCTGATCAATAGCAAATGCCAGTAAAACACAGAAAAGTCACTGCTTACTTCTGTTCATTCTATTTTCTTTTTTCTGTTCAGGTGCTTTTTGTTGAAGAGTGCAGCTCTAAGTGCATTGTTCCTGACTGCAGTGTGTCCTTGCTGTGTGTGTTCAACATTCAGCTCTGCCTCCTTTTGTTCCTCTGCTGTCCTGTGCAGCGTTCAGTCTGTTCAGTCTTTTATTGTTTCTGTTACATTCATGCAGCAGCCAGTATCACAAATCATCGCTGCCGATAGTAAACAGAAGGTTAAAAATGACAATGAGAGAAGACTGAAAGTGACTGAGTGCACGAATCAGGCAGGAGCAGGATTATTTCAGATGAAGACAAGAAGCATCTCAAATGCCCCAAAAGATATAATCTGGTTTGTATCTCCTTTAGGCAGCATATATACAGAGGCAGTGCATCACACACATTACGCTTCATGAGGATTCAAGTGATCAAAATGATCTTGTCATGTGTCTTAAAAAGGTGGAGAAAACAAACTGAATGCCAAGAATACAACAACTAGGGCCGCAACTAACAATTATTTCCATCGCTGATTAATCTGTCTTTTATTTTCTTGATAAATCGATTATGAATATGATTTCTTGGCGTATGCATCAGTGCATATCAGGCACAACAGACATGACAAATCAAATAACGATATAAAAGACGTAATAAGATGAAACAGACAGAGAGGCAGACTCGGCTGTAGTGAAAGGTTGAGGTTCAGTTAGTATTATTAGTATAAATGTCCTTCAGAGGACTAGGTTTTACTTTCTGAGTACATTTCAGAGCCTGTACTTTTTCACTTTTACTTGAGTAAATAAGTTAAATCAGGACTTTTACCATAGTCTTTTTTTACACAAGTACTTCTACTTCACAAATCTGCACACTTTTGCCACCTCAGAGTTTTTCCACATTGCTTAAGTCACGGCTGCTACTTTAATTCTATTTTTATTGAAAAAGGAAAGCAGAAGCATTTTGAATTAAAAGGAAAAAACACATTTTATAAGAATCTAAAATGCTGTATATATCAGAGTTTTCGGTATTGTTACATGCCGACCACACAGTGCAGCAGAAATTCCTTTTGTTACTTGTCGTTTGTAAAGGTGAATCACTTTTACTCTCCTCTTTAATCTGTCTATTTTGGCTCGTGTGTGCAAGTCTTAAAATTCCACCGAATCCATGAACTTCAAAGCATGTGTCTTCAAAAACAGCATCTCATTGTGTTCACTAAATCCTACACTGTTTACTTTTCTTGTGGCTCTTTTTTTTGCAGAATGCATATTGAGCGTAAGGTGCTTTTGTAGGTGTTAACACACACCTCCCCGCAGTAATTCAGGTACGGTAACACCAGCCAACAATACGGAGTGTGCGACGCTTCATGATCCAGAATGCGCCTTGTTTTTCCCAGAACTGCGACGCTCCCTGCCAACTTTGCTCGCACATATCCTGCTTGAGGTTTCCAGCAGATTTTGAGGTCTAATATCCCACTCAGAAATGTATTTTCATAACTTACTTTACTACATTTACCTACATTACTCTTTCAATATTAACATTGTCTATTGTTACTTGTAAACATGTTTATTTTGTGATTTACAAACAGCATAAACTTTGCATTGTTCAAATCTAGTGACTGTTTTCATGTGCTCATTTCAGTCGTAACCACTGACATAAATAAAAATGGACAACATATCAGCTCCCTAAAAGTGAGGCCAAAATATCTTGAACGCCCCCTGGTGGCTGGCTGCAGCACAGGTCATAAGTCCCGCCTACTCCACTTTAGTAAATAGGACATTTGAATGTGTCAAATAAATATTTCCTGACGATGGTTTCTGCCATTTTAGGTAGTTTTTATCACACTGATGTTTGCTGAAGTGTTCTTTTTTCTCTTCAGTTTGATTTTATTTAGTTATTTTATGCTATAAAAGGGGGTTTTCACGTCACAATTAACACCTGTCCCCTGCTTGCGATTGAATCGGTCAGGTGAACGGCTGAGACCTCGATTCACTACGGCACAGACTTTGGCTCCAAATGACGTCACCAAGGCAACATGGCAGTGCTTGTTTGTGGCATATTTTGGCTTTATTTTTGTACAGTGGGAGGAAGTAGAGATGTGATGTCCATCTTTATTTGTGTCAGTGGTCTTAACCACCTCCAAAACCTGCTGCAAGCTCTCCCCAGAAAGAAAATAAACAGTTTTGGGCCTAATACTGATCCCTGTGGAACAACTATTTTCTATACAAGTTGATTTGTGGTCACCTATCTGTACAAATTGTTTGCTTTTTCTCATACAGTTTTTCAACCAATTCAGCACAACCCCTATTACAGTGTACCTTTCCATTTTATTGAGAAATATATTACAATTAATGGTATCAAATGCTTTTTTAGAATTCTCTAAATACTCCCTTGCATACTTTTATTGTCTTTACAACTAGTTATTAGTATCTTCAGTTTTATTTTTATCTTTTTAACTTATGTTTATGTGTTTATGTTGCTGTGCCTTTTATGCCTTATGTGAAGCACTTTGCCTGGTTGTTGAAAGGTTTTATATGCATAACTTTATTATCTTGTAAAGGAAAAATGTTTATCACATTTTTTCATATGTGTTATAATGGCAACACTGACAAAGTAGGTCTGAAAGTAAGTGAGTCAGCACTTAGAGCAGAAGTTTGATTATGCTCTCTGCCAAGAATCTTAAGGACAACACGACCAGCAGTGTCTTGACACATCATTGCAAATTAATGATGACACGGGTGAAGTCACAACGTACTGCAACACAGTCGATTTAAGTTGCATTTCAGCTGTGTTCACACTGAATTTGTAATGCAAATTTGACAGCGGGAGTATTTCCCTGTTTATTCACCCCAAACACAGTGCACACATGAGCTGGTGCTAGCCTGCAAAATACACACTGACTACATGTGCCCTGTGTGTTTGTGTCGACAACTCATCCTCTGACACATCTCAAAATGTCTAAATTTAGAAGTTATTTTCCCCTTTATTTATTTTATTTTTTTCGTGTCTCTGTAGATTCATAAATTGAAGTCTTACATCTTTGGGATGAGTGCAAATTCTTTGCTCAAGTTTAAACATTTTCACGTCATCCAGGGTGAATTTGCATCTATTCATTTCTTTGCATTCACTTTATTCGCACTACACTGCTTCAAAAACTCACTTTGTGTCCAGTCTAAAGAGACGACGAAGAAGTGTTGGATATATTAAGACGATTCCATTAAATTATCAAACTTCAAAAGTGCCCTTTCATTGTCTTTGTAAGTCTATAGTGATACGTGAAGTGAAAATAAAAACATAATGCAAACATGATAAGAACAGCAGCACACAGATTTCTTCAAGGCAGCTCAAAGTGAGAACACTAGTAAATGTATAAACAATAAAAAATATTTGTACAAACAATAATCTAGATTTAAATGACTGCATTTCAGTGTGATATAGATCTTAACTACACATAGAAATGCAGTGCACATCGAGAGAACAGGCAGGCGGACTCTTACTTGACCGACTGCCAGGTCTCCTGCTCGAAGCCGCGGTGGATGGACTGAGCGATGGACGACTCCATCAGGTCGATGTAGCGCACCACCAGGGGGACGTACAGGTCCTGCAGGTGTTTGTGGAACGTCCCATTGCACAGGTGAGCTGTGGAGGGCGGGGCCAAAAGAAGAGCATGTGAGCAAATTTTATACCTTTTCAGACAATCTCCATTGAGTACTACATTACAAACCCTGTCCCTGAATGATGTTTAGATTCTACTGGTTGTGATGACAAGAATGTTTTGAAAGTAACAGATTATGTAGCTTCCCTCTGTCTTTGAGTGATACTTCAGACTTGAGCTGAATGATTAGATGTCAAACAGTGGATTCTGCTCACATCTACATTTCAGGAGTTCTTGAAGGCACCTGAACTTCTCTATCAGCTGTGGAAGACCTTGTCTGCACAGAGCCCTGACCTGTCAACCTCACCAAAAACTTCTGAGTTTACATCATATGAACCCAATTCAAAAAAAGTTGAGTTTTGATCCACGTTGTGTAAAACATAAATCAAAACTCACCTGTTTAAATCTGCTTTAATGCAAAGAAATGTGTACTTTTTCTTCTTTTCTTTTCATCTTTTGTTCTTCACAAATAAAAGAGATTATTGTAATTATTGATAAAAACAAAATGCAATGATTTGCAAAAACTTGTCAACATATATTCATAATGCACCACACATTTTCATTATGGAGACAGGTCTGGACTGCAGGCAGGTCAGTCTAGTACCTGAACTCTTTTACTACGAAGCCAAACTGTTGGAACACGTGCACAGTGTGTCTTGGATTGTCTTGCTTAAATTAGCAGGGACGTTTCTGAAAAAGACGTCATCTGGATGGCAGCATATGTTGCTGCAAAATCTTGGACTGTGCTGCAGGAATCAGAATGTGTACAAAAAACAATAAATTTAATCAATTTGAATATTAAATATCTTGTCTTTTCGAGTGAAAACAATTTGAAATGTACTTGCAAATCACTGCATTCTGTTTTTATTTTTATTTTATACAGTGTCTTAAATAAATATTTGGTGTACTAGTCTCTCTTTGGAGGGTGAACCCAGAATACCTTCTTCAAACTGTTCTTCTGATAACATTTTAAGCTGACATATTCTGAAAGTCTCAACCAAACCTGAACATTTCAAGTCCTACAGAAGGTCGAAGTCATGCTGTAGAAGGGCTGATTTAATATGACTGCACAGGTGTTCATGATACTGTGACACCACCCAAACCAAAGCCCGCCCTGTAGGTTTTTAAGAAAGACAGTGAAACAGACAGATAGACCCTCAGGGACGCCAACAGTCCACAGGAGGAGAGACAAAGACAGAGAGTGCTGGGTGAGAAGCGAGCAGGCTGGTCTCTCAGGACTTCATTAGTTTTAATTCCTCTCGCTCTGCTCCGTCATGATTAACACTAGCCTTTTTGCCCTCCAGAGAGAGAAAAAAAAAACAGCCTCCCTCACAACCGCTCGCCTTCACACGCTGACAATCAAGTGAGCATTTAAATAATCTACAGAACGACTGAGAGATAATACACTTGTTGAAGAAAATCCTCAAAGAGTGGATGAGATATCCAGTCGTGTCACCTGAGATCAGCCGATCGGCGGTCACCGCAGAGGTTCTATTGATTTTTCCGTACGGTTTTAATATTAAAAAAACGCTGTGATTGAGTAGAAAAGTCAAGGATTGTTCATATTTTTATCGCTGAGGTTCAGAGAAGGTAACTTGCAAATTAACTTCATTATCCTCCAAACCTTTTTTACTTCACCTTGTCGACCGAGTATCTGATTGGGATTGAACTCAAACAAATTCCTCTCACTTTAGTCATAATTATCAAAGAGGAAAAGCCTCATTTGTGCAAACAATCAGAACTATGATTTCACTCATTCTGTGTTCGGCTCCGTCTATTGCCTCATTATGCTCCAATTTAAGTTGACTCATGTTGTGACACTTGGAATAATTACGGCATTAACAGAAGATGGTAATTAGAAAAAATATAAAAGATATGAGCCACAAAAAAAGAGATTTGTGGGTTCTTCACATAATGAAACGCTGAGTTTTTTTGTTCCCAACAGTGCCCTTGGGCTGTCTGTCTATCTGCCTGCCTGTCTGTTACTGTATTCGAGGTACTTTGGCATCAGCCATGTTAAATAACGCCTCACATCTCGCCAAATCTCTGCTGGCTCCGAGACAAAGCCGGAGGAGCCGAAGGAGGGCTTGGATAGAGGAAACAATGAGCCGGCAGTCAAATGAAATCTTACACAGTGAGATGCAGTTTATCAGAGAAGAAAATACTCCAACAAGCTGAAATACAGCAGTGCAATGTTGATATTTGTCATACTTTAATGTAAAGTTTCCAGCATAAATTTTTATTCTGACACCGTTGGGACCTTGACATGCAGAAAAGCACATTACAAAAATAAGTGGGTGTACTAAAAAATGTTTCCCTTACTCGTGAAATCTGTGTTGCTGTGTGGATGTGTTCCAGAAAAGGATTTACTATTCATAAATTCACAAAAAAGATGGAGAGAAACGAGTCTGAAGAATCGTGTGGAAAATGTGAGCAATGAAATCTCATCCTGGAGTTCATCTCCTGCTTTGACGGCTCTTTCAGCTCCCATCTTTTATCAATACGAAAGTGTCAGTGAAGATCAACTTCCTCATTTTATTCTATTTTTTCCTTGACCTCAACTTTCTTTAATGCTATTTCTTTCTGCACTTTAAACACTTTTGATCAATTGATTGATTTAAGTGTCCGACATTAAATGCTGCCCTGATGTATTGGCGTGAACAGGAAAGGACACAATAAATTATGATGTACAGATCCCAGAGAACATTTCAAAAGAAGTCATTTACTTAACAAAAACTTCCTATTATTAAAATGACAGGGCACTCTGTTTTAGCTACCTTGCTTTTTCTATAAAACCTCCTTACCTCAACGTATCATCTTCAGAAAACCAATTAGTGAATCTCTTCGCTCGCTGTACCAGTCATGTGGAAAGGACAATAGCTGCCATTGACACTGCATTATTTTTTTTTTTTGAACATTGAGCATGAATTCATTAAACTGTGCGACACATTTCAAAATCATCCTCAGACCTTTGGATTGTTCCAGAGATCCTCTGTGTTTCAGTTAATTAAGACCTACTGAAAACAGGAGTCAAATGCCGTGAATGGTTTTTCTTTTCATGTAAAAGTTGTAACACAGTGAGGTCTAAAAAGTAAATAAGGCCTTGATTAAAGTCTTGATTATTTCCTCTCATAACCTTCAACCAAAAATCAGGCAGAACCTCGGTGCCTTGTCTTCCATCCTCTCAACCTCGTCTGTATAATCTTTTTTTTTTTTTTGGCCAATCCATGAAATTCTATACTTACATTATGACGCCGACTTGATGTTTCTTACATCTATAAAATCATAGTTAAAGTAGGTCCATTGTGACTTCTCATCAAGTTTAGACTGTAATCGTCTTTTCAGCGGCCTGAATAAATCCTTGTTTCACCTTCTACAAACCATCCAAAATGTTGCTGCTTGGCTCTTAACTCACTCCGACCGTTAGTCACATATTAGACCTATTTTAACCCTCATTGCACTGGCTTCCTGTTCATTTTAAAATTCATCTTAAAATTTTAATAGAGTCCTACAGGCTCGACAGTATATTACTGACCTCCTGTACCATCCCACTATGAGCCAAGCTCTTAGGTCCTCCACTCAGGGTTTTTTTTAAGTGTTCCTTACACATGTTTTTGGACTCGAGAGGATCGTTCTTTCCAATTGGCAGCCCCCTAAGCTTTGGAATAGTCTCCCAGTATAAGCTTGAGACCTTTGAACTCTGTGGACTCATTTAAAAACCAGCTAAAGACTTGATATGTTCAGACAGGCATGTGGGTAGCATGTAGTATTTTATGTTTCAGTCTTGTGCCTTATGTCTGTTCCCTCTGTATATTACCTGCTGTTTTATTCATATATTTATATATATTTGTAGATAATGAGATAATGGAGAAGGGGTAGAATTCAAGAAGTGTGTACTTCTTCCTACATGTTCTTTTTTGTTTTTTGAGAATTTCCTCAGTGAACTTGTTTTATAGGTTCTTTCTATTTTTGTTTTATTCTTACCATAATTTTGATGTTTTTTATGTTTTCTTTCTTTTTTTTATGTTTGAGAGAAAGTCTATCTATATCTATCTATCTATCTATCTATCTACTATCTATCGATCTATCGATCTATCTATCTATTTCAATTGAATTGTATCTATTTGACTATAAAGCACAGACTGGTGTCTGTGAAATAAATAGACTTTGCTTGATTTCTAATCTTCTATTGGCTTCTCTTATGTCATTTCCTAGAATGATTTTTCAACTGTAAAAAAGTAAACATTGAAAAGGAAATGGTGCGTCTTCAGGGACAGAAAATACATTAAGTTGCCAATTTATTAGGTACACTGAGCTAAAACTAATGCGGTCTAATCCAGCAGTCCTGCAATTAATTCTACCTTTATGAAGATTACAACTTTAGAGAGTTGTTGAGTAACTTTTTGTATTTTAATTTAAAAAACATAAGTCATGCATAATTCCTGAAATGCAATTGTTGACTGCTGAAATCCGGCAAACTAAGAAAGACAAAAACTGAAGAAAAAAGCAATGCAATTATGTTCAATGTCAGCTGGAAGCCAGTTTCGGTACTGGAAGACAATCAAATCAAGAAAATCAAGAATATGGATTTGTATTTGAAACATACATAGCAGTAATACTGCTGAAAACGCAGAGGAAGTAGAGACAAATTAAGTGAAAAGAGTGTCAGAAGATATCATCATTATCAGAAGGAATACGTTTTAATTGGATTTACCTCGATGAGCTGACACAGATGGTGCAGCACTGTATTGTACCTCTTTATACAGACATTTTTTTTTCTATCAAAAATATTTTTCGCTGGTCAGGGGGAACTTGACTGAAAAAGATATTTCAAAGGGGGTAAATTACTGAAAACAGTTTGAGAACCAGTGATTTAGCCCCCCCTCAGGGATATAAATGATATAGATGATCACATTGATTGAAAAAAAAAAAAATAACTCCCGAAGAGTTTAGTTTCCTGTCCAACACTGAAGTGAGACATGAGCCTGACATTGTGCTAACATCCTCTGCAGCTACCTGCCGACAGGTAGACAGATCGGCTGAAGATAAACCGTGGACAGCTGATCGTGTCCCTCGTCCGGCCTCGACAGTTTTCTCCTCTGCTTGTGTTAATTACCTCTCCGTCTGAGCGTGCGAGGTGCTGTTAACCCCGTCTCTTAACAAGTCTTGTTTTCTCTACCGTCATTGGTGTTAATTGGCGTTCTTAGCGGTGAGACCACGTGCAGTATGGGGCATTTCCTCCCCAAAAAGCTGCATGAAAATGAAGGTCAAGCTGAAAGTACAGAGGAAAGTATGAAAAGAAACTAAAAGGCATCAGTGAGGAGTCATGGCTGAGTGTTGGCAGTGAGAAGGGCGATGGTTCACCAAAGTGTTTCTTATTTCTTGTGTATTTTTATTCCCGCACAGGTGAATCTTAGTACTAATTTGTTGTTGCAACAATCTGATTTCTCAATGTTCATCATTAAAGCTGGAAGTTTTCCAGTTACAGGTGTAAATCTGAAAGACTTCATTACCCAGTGCTGGGCGAAGGTAATCGAGGTGGTGAAAGAAAAGACATTTGTGGATTTTAGTTTGAATCTTTTACTTCATCTGTGAGGAAAAATTTAATTTGGAGGAAATCTGAAGCAGCTCGTGTGTGTGTGTGTGTGTGTGTGTGTGTGTGTGTGTGTGTGTGTGTGTGTGTGTGTGTGTGTAGGATGATCTGACTGCTGTACACACTAGTTGGTCCGAAGCCCACAGAAACTGGCAGAGTAAAGCTGTGATTACAGACAGCAGGAAATCATTCACTGAACTGTGTTTGACACTCAGTTTGTCAGCGGCTCAAATCTCAGTAAACCCTCCATGTTGAATTTCCACCCAGTAAATGATACAAGCAGTAAGAGTTAATCTAAGATGTTTGCATGTACAAGGACGATTAAACCAAGATAAGGTCACATGTTCAGTATAAAACAGATTGATGAAGGCGTGTCTGATAATTTTGAAGATCACAATCTGCTCTCGTTTTTAAATGCTGCTGCCACTGAGCAAACAGGTTTTGAGGCGTTTTACATTCGTCATTGATCAGTTTAGGGTTGCTTTTGTACAGTTACTTTGCCAGACGTGTGACACTGAACGGCGGTTGGAGACCTTCAGTTTCAAGTTAATGTAACCTGACTCATAACGGTCACATAGCTTCAACAAGCCTTAACAGACACCGGCAGAAATACACCTTCCTTAATATATTTAAACAAGAAACTAGAGTCTCTCTAGACCAGTCATTCCCAACGAATGAGTTGGACATACGTATAAGGCCAGATTCTTCTGATATTCCTAACCCTAACCCTAACCCTTGCAGTAAGAAGAGAGCTTAGGCTTCCAGTTCCAGGCCCAGACCCAGTTTGTGACCTTTAAGATTTATATCGGCAATGCACCTTTTATAAAGCATTTAAAATGTTCATCAGAGGATAAAACAATCACTTATTTTGTCTCTTGGGTCGCAATGGTTTGTCATTTTTTTAAAAAGTGGATCCCTGGGGGAAAAAAGTTTGAGAAACACTGTTCTAGACTAGTATCACATTTCTTGAATCTCTACAACAGAGGTGGTCACTGCAAAGTTAGAATAAAGCGGAATGGCCACAATCTCAAAACTCATTGGCCAGTCTTCCGAAAACATTTTAGCCCCTGGGGGCAATGAGCAACACTGTGGTGCCTCTGGTGTAGCCAGTGGATATTAATGTTCACGTTCTGACTTGCAACTTGAGATGCGGTAATGGAGTTGGAGTTGGCTAATCTCTATAAACAGATGTCTGCATATGAATGCAAATAAAGAAAAAGCTAAGTCATCGTCAGCCAATAGCTGATGATTTCCGAGGCTGCATTTTGGCCAATGTGTTCAGCCTCTTTTGCTCTTCACACAGACTGTTTATCCGCATGAAACCAAAGCCTGCTCAAATGTGATCGGTCAATACTAAGACTACAACTGGAAACCAGAATGCTTCAGATACCAAAATCTTGTCTCTTGCCTCCAGATTCTGCATTCATAGGCATCTAATAATATTGATCAGAATGGCCACAACTTTAAGACAGAGATTGAAAAATAGCAGAAGTTTCCTTTAGCATTCAGCTCAAAGAGGAGCTGAGCTCAAGTACAGCTGAGTCTGACAAAATCTGTGTTCATCAAGAAAGGAAAGGGCAGGACTCACGGTCAGTTCGCAGGAAGTTGTGAGGAGCTGGAATAGTGGGAAGCTGTCCCAGGAGTCAACAGGCTGGACCTGCAGAGCGGCGTCCATATCGGCTTTGTACAGAGACAGAAATGTCTCGGCATGTTCAGCCATCAGCTCCGGCCACCACGAGAAAGCCTGAGAAAGACAGAGGTGTGACAAAAAGATATCAGAGACACAAGTCAAAGAAATGAACAGGAAGTTGTCTTTGTTTTGATAGACAGACATGGACCTGTACTGACAATTGTTCTAAGCTCTGTTTTACAAGAACATAAACAGCATCAGCTCTTAAAGGAAACAGAAAAACAATTTTTACATCCAAGTGACAAAGCCTGGATGGACGGATGGATGGACAGGACAACAAAACCTAAGACGTAGACCTTTAAAACAGGAGACAGCTGTTTGTTTCCAATTACAACCAACAGTCGACATCATGGTCAATCCCAACATTGCTGCAACCACAACCACAAAGGTCCATTAACCTTAAAGAAGTGGTCATTTTAACCCAAACCATCATCTTTCCTTAAGCCTGACAAGGTCATTTTGGGGTCTAAAACTAACAAAACTGTAAATGTAGCATACCAACAATGATTGGTAACAGTTCTGGACAACACAGACTAATGATGCCATCAATGATCAGAAAAAAGTTCAGAAGTGTTCTCCTAGAAGACGAGAATCATTGTATTCTGTTGTTTAAATTGGAGGACTTGTTGGATCCCTCACAGGTCTCTGGAGGTCCTCACATTTGAGTTTCTTGCTCACCACCATCTTTATCAGTTACCAGGGCCCACTGAAGTTAGTCAACTTGACCTTCTGTTAGGTAATTGGTCCTCATTGTGGTGTTTAAATGTGATAACACTAAATCTTTCATAATTTTTTGCAAAGAAAACAAGAGCATGTACTTTTGTTGTCAGTTGCCTAGCAGCAGAGTCCTCATTGAAAACCATTCAACACCAAACATGTTGTGAACCAAACTCTTCATATGGAAAACACAAAGAAGTTGTCACATCTCTTGGTGGCCTGTTGTTGGTAGATTTACACCTGTGTCATAGTGTCTCTGTTTCATAATTATTATGTCAAGTGAACTCTAAAGAATCCTCACTGACTTAGAAATGTTCTTGTATCCATCCCGACTTTGGCTTTTCAGTCACTTCTTTTGTGTCTTCCTAGTGGCAGCAGGTACATTTATACTGCAATCTATCAAAAACCCTTAACTACACACAGGTGAATTATGAAACTTCCAAAACCAACTCACTGCACCAGTGTAATTTCGTCCTATTAATGCAGTGAATAACAGAGGTGTGGACTCCAGTTACAAGGTTTGGAGTTGAGTCAGATTCAAGTGATAAATTTGATGACTTTAGACCCGACAAAATCAAAAAAGACTTGCAATTCACTTGGACTTGGAAAATGTAAATCAGCAAATCAATTCAAATTCACAATGCTCAATTTCCCTGATGTGCTTTGTTTGAACCAATCCAACAGCATCCAATCGAGTTGCAGGAAAGAACCATGAAGAACAAACATGATGTTATTGATCCCCAGTTGGAAAAATGATGCCAAAGGTAGTTTTATTCATGTACAGAATCTATACAATGGCAGGCAAAAAATCACTGCAGTATACAAAACATGCAGGGCGGCGCGATGGCGCAGTGGTTAGCGCTGCCGCCGCACAGCAAGAAGGTCCTGGGTTCGAATCCCCGAGCCGGCAGGGCCTTTCTGTGTGGAGTTTGCATGTTCTCCTCGTGTCCGCGTGGGTTCTCTCCGGGTACTCCGGCTTCCTCCCACAGTCCAAAGACATGCAGCAGGTTAATTGGTGACTCTAAATTCCCCGTAGGTGTGAATGTGAGTGTGAGTGGTTGTTTGTCTCTGTGTGTCAGCCCTGCGATGAACTGGCGACTTGTCCAGGGTGTACCCCGCCTCTCGCCCAAAGTCAGCTGGGATAGGCTCCAGCTCCCCGCGACCCTCACGGATAAGCGGTTACAGAAAATGGATGGATGGATACAAAACATGCAGGTCAAAAAATCACAGACAGAGATGCAACAACTTCAAAATTCATGCAGCATTTTAAGTTGCACAAAGAACAGAAAGTCAGGGCTTTGTGCAATGTTTAGTATTAGCTAATGTTAACTTAACAGCTAAGAAACTTTGTAAATCATTGATGCTGGAAACTCACTGTTACATTATGACTAAATGTTCACTCAGGGCTCAAAGTTTAAGACTTGGGTCTTGAATTGGAACTTGTCAGGTTCAATGTGTACAGTTCTGGGGATCCATTGTCTGAATGTGGCAGAAATGGAGTATAATATTCATAAGTGTGTCACCAAGTGTTTTCATTAGTGTTTAATTATCTGGAAATAAGAATCATTGTGTTTTTGTTACCTTAGAATGAGCCGTTTATTTCTACAGAGAGTGTAATCCTCTGCCACTAAATCCGCCATGTTGCACCATCATGTTTCTACAGAAGGTCCAGATACGACTTTTTGCATTTTGCACAGGTTTTACGGCAAACATAGCGTTTCCTACACCAGGGGTCTGCGAGCCACATTTGGCTCTTTTGCCCCAATGCAGTGGCTCCCTGTGACTGTGACAAAAAAAAGGAAATAAATAACAATACTTATTTTAACATTTTTATTTTCACTTATTGTCATAGACGTAAAGTGATTATCCAGTGATGTGCATCACAGCCTTCGTCTTTGGCTCAACATCGTTTCCTCTAAATTTTGCCGGTGGCTAGTCTTGACTCTCCCTAGGATAGCTGGATGCTACAGTGAATCCAAAAATAGCCAAACATGTCTCTTTTGATAGTAAAGGTTGCAGACCCCTGGCTAACATCTACAGCTCAGTGCCATTTCTTCTAAGTTTTGCTGGTCCTTTGACTTGGGACTTGCCTGCCTTGATTGAGACTACAGTAGAAGTGACATTAAATCTACTTTGATTCATTGTTGTAAAACAACAAAAGGTGAAAACCTCCAGGGGTTGGCCAGTATGTATAGCCATTGTATGTTACTCACTTCCTGTGTGTCTAATGACTTACAAAGGTTTCGACGACCAAAACATCCTGATCTGATAAAGAAAGATGACCTGTTAAAAGCTGCAGAAATCTAAATAAATGGAGGCAGATGCAAGATTTCTTTAGCTGCTTTTAAGAAGACAAAAAAACCCAGAGGTGTGCTGCCGCTGGGCTGTGTGGCCCTCCAGCGGCCAGAGGTCGGCCTGCTCAGGTGACCGATGCTTTCGACAGCTAAAGGACATCTGAGAGAAAAGTGCAACCAGCCTTGAATCACACGCTGATGCACCGAGGTCGGTATTTGTATACAACGGAGGAATAAGAGGCAGAGATGTAAGACGGAGAAAAAGAGAAATGACACGGCAGCGGCTCTCAGTCGTGGCCTTGCTGGATGACTCGTCCTTTAAAACGCGCCTTTTCAGTTACAGCATTAACTCCTCAACGCTTGCAACTCTTTCTACTCAAGACTCAGCGACAGCTGATTGTAAATAAATCCTGCGATAAGTTTATTTGGAAACATGAAGACAAAGAAGAAAAGAGACTAGAAAGCAGCACAGTATTCAAGGAAAAGGGAGGCAGGCGTAGAGACACAGGAGATGCGAGGACAAGAACGGAATTAAGGATGATTAGAAGAACAGCTTAAAGTAGGAAAAGTGGGAGAACAGGGACAAATGAAAGAAAGATGTGAAGACAGGATGAAAGAAAAAAGAGAGGTTGAGAGAGGGGGTTAAATGTGCATAAAAGAGAAGTGGGAACCAGAAAAAGTTCAACACAGGAGGACTTGAAGAAAGATTTGTAGAAGATAAGAAAGCAAGAATAAGGGAAGGAAGACAATAAAAATAAGGGAAGTACAAGGAGGACAATGGAGAGAAGATGTAGAAATGGAAGAAAGACGGGAGGGGATATGAGAAAGGGAAATAAGGATTGAATCCTGAAGAAAGCAGGGAGAGAGCAGGACAGAAGAAGAGAGGAAGGTCAGAATGAAGAGAATAAAGGAGAAAAAAGACAAAGTAAAGACAAGTAAAGAAAGCAAGAAGGGGAAAGAATGACAGAAAAGGGGAAAAAGCAAAGAAAAAAGTAAAGATGGATGAAGGAAAAATAGAGAAAAATACTGAAAAATAGACAGAATAAATAAAAGATGAGAGAAGAGAGTAAAGAAGGAAACAAGGGTAAAGGGCAGAAAGCAAAAGCAATTATAGGATGAGAAAGGGAAGAAGTGATTTACTCACAAACAGTTCCAGCCTGTTTACAACCAAAATATTCCTTTATTTGAGGAGGAGACGAAGAGGAGCGTCGGCGCTGTAAAGGGCTAATGCACTTATTGTATCACCAAGGACATCTGTTTCTGCTTCAAACAACTTGCCAAAAAATGCGAGAAAGTGTTATTACTGAATATTTTCCATATTGTTGAAAGGCCATCTTGAAGGTGAAGGGGGTTTGTGGGAGCTGAGGTGACAATGAGGGTTTTTAAAAGCCCCCCCCAAAAAAAACTGAACGCAGGTGAACTCGGAGAATGAATGTGACCAAGTAGATAATGACAAGTTAATTCAGACACAGCTGCATTATGGCGGCCTGGCTCGCAGTCAGAATTCCAGTCCAGTTCAGTGGAGATGAGGTCAGGGTTCTGTGCAGACCAGTCAACTTCTTCCACCTTAAACTGGGAAAACCATTTCTTTGTAAAGTTGGCTTTGTGCGCTGCGGCACTGTCACGTCAAAACTGGAAAGAGTTTTTTTTTTTGGTTTTTGTTTCACTGCGAGGTGGTAGGGGACACTTATGGGGGACAAACACTACTAATGTTAACCACACTGGTGACAGTGATGCCATCCACATGATATGAAGTGATTAAAAACCAAAAATAAAAGCGTGAAGTCAATATTCTGCTTAAAAATGTCTTTCTGCTGATAAAAAAAAAAAAAGAATGAAGCTCGAACAAAACTTCTTCTTGTGTCTGAAACTAGAAGATCTGCTCTTTTTTTTGATATGTTCCATGTTAACATATTCATAGAACTGAATATTCAGTGGGTGCTGAAAAATCAGCGAATTTTGTCAAAAACGCTGATGCTGGCTGGCAACTTTATTAAAGAACGCTGGCGGGGAAAGAGTTAAAAGAGCATCAGCTGAACCTCAAAGGGTAAAAAAATAATGGAAATCAGACTTTCCTGTTAGCTTCATGTATTAATGTGAGGAAGGTTCGATCAGATCTGTGTGGAGCCATCATGTATTACAGATCCATGAGGAGACTGTCTGAGCAGGAACAGCTGATCAGTCATGTGGGCTGACTGTTCACTACGTCAGAATTTATAATCCATCTCTTATTAAGATTATTAACTCTTCTGAAGTCAAAAAAACACCTCAAAGAAGCGTAAAAACATTTTTTTTGTGAATTTGAGGAGTTTTTTTTTTAATTTTCCATAAACCTTTTCTAATACAATACTTCACAATGTGCATAAACATAATGGAAATACTGCACTGTGGTAATAAAGTAGCATCCAGGGAGTGTTTTGAACATGTACTGATGGCAGGAGGCTGCGCCAAGTCAGTTGTGAGAATTGACAGAATTACTTGTTATGTAAGAAACACCTAAATACACGTTTTTTTTCCTGATGTCCATGTTTGCTGATTGTTTGTCTTCTGGCTTTCTTTCGTTTCTTTCCGGCAGCTGTGAAAAAACTGGTATATTAAGAGATGCCTTGAGAAATAGGTTCCTGTTCATGACTGCACTGCCACAAAGAAGATTACAAAACTCTGACAAAACTTGCTGTAAATTAAATTTGGAGGGTTAGTTATCTGCAAGTTTAAAGTTTGGCAAAGAAGTGAAATGACTGTGTAGGTAACAAAACAACCTAAAATAGAAGATAGTTTGGACTTTTCCTCTCCAGTTTGAGTTGAATACAAATATGAATTTGAAGCATTTTCTTCCCTCTTTGTTCTCGTCCACAACCTGCACATGAAAACTCATCTTAAAGTAGGTATTTATGTTTCCATTCAGTGTTAAAATCCTTTGAACTGTCATCTGAACAGCTTCATAAAGCCATGTCCGTCACAGATTGATGACAGGAGGACCAGAATGCTTTTATTTTCACTTTGTCTCTTTCATGATTACCTTATTTATTCTATTTGACGTGCTGACACAGAGAGCTTAAGAAACATAATTATACATCAAACAGTACTTTGTAATGGTAGAGAGGTTATTTACAGCCTGTATTCTTTTGCACACAGACATGAAATCAAACTGAAGTATGTGTGTTCATGCCTAGTTTCATACACGCCGCCTTTTATCATTAATTCACATCATCATGTCAGCAAACCTGCCAACAGTAAATAAAATCAGCCTGCTCTCATTTTATTGGATCATTTGCAGTCAGACTACCTTCACCAGAAAATCATGTTCCTACATGTGGTCCAAAACTGCTCTGATATATAAAACAAATTCAAAAAAATAATCATCAAACTGATCCTGGAGCAGTTTTAGGACTAAATAAATACATAAATGTATGCCTCTTGTTTTCAGTTTCCATTTTTCATGAGCTGAAGTAACAGATCGAAGACTTTTTCTTCATAGACAAAATCCTCTCAAATTAAAGTTAAAATCTGTTTTAGCAGCACTTCTCCCTTGAGAAGATAAGATAATCCATCCTGACAGGTGTGACATATCACAGTACTGATTAAACAGACACATTATCGCAGAGTTGTGTCTTGGACTGGTCAGAATAAAAGGTCACTTTAAAATGTGCAGTTTTATCACATAACACAAAGCCACAGATGTTGTGAGTTTTGACGGACTGCGCAGTTGGCCTGCTAACTACAGGAATGTCCAACAGAGCTGTCACCTGTGAATTGAATTTTCATTTCTCTACCATAAGACGTCTTCAGAGTAATTTCTGAGGATTTGGAGGTACAGTCAACTGGCTTCCTGCCTGCAGACCACAGACCATCCAGCTTCTCAATCTGCAACATCGTCTGAGAGCAGCCAGCCACCCACGCAGCTGATGTAACAGCTGATTTGCAAAACCAAATAATTTCTGCATGAACGGTCGGAAACTGTCTCAGAAAATTATCTGAGTGCTCATCGTCGTCACAGGGGTCTGACCTGACTGCAGTTTCGAATCGACATGAGCACCGTAAAAAAAAAAAAAAGTTTGGATGACTTAAAATTTCAAATCAACGCGCTGTGATAGATTTGTGACTCTCAAGTTCTGAAATAAACTTTAAAAATTTTGCTGACCTATGATCTTTAGTTGAGATAATTTACTTTTCTTCTTTAGATAAATCTGAATCTTTGAGTTTGAGAAACTGAACACAGAACACCGTGACTGGTCACAGCGAGCTGAGAACCTGATTCGTTTGTTTTGAGTTTCTAAAATTTAGAAACTCACAACAGTTTAAAGTTTATCTAAAGAAGAAAAGTAAATTATCTCAACTGAAGGTCAGTAGTTGGTAAAACCTTTTCAAAACTTAAGAATCTGAGTTGGACTCAAAGCTCAAAAATCTGTTGCAGTTCGCTGATTTTAAATTTTGGTTTTCTCAACTTTTTTGTTTTTACAGTGAGTTGGCAAATGCTCACCTTCGATGATGTCTGACACCATCAAAGAAGAGAAGTTTTCTTTTCAGGAATACATCCTGGTTTACACTGTCCTGGGCAGATTGTTGTGAACATGGTGGCGGTTGAGTTATGGTACTGAACACAGGGGCAATTTATTGATGGCAACTTGAATTCACAGAGTTACGATGACGAGAGGCCCGTTGTCGTGCCATTTATCTGCTGCCATCACCTCATTGTTGCAGCATGATGATGCATGTCACAAAGATCTGTACACGGTTCCTGGAAGCTGAAAACATCTCAGTTCTTGCATGGCCTGCAACACGTCACCCACTGAGTATGTTTGGGAGGCTGTAAATGCAGACTGTTCCAATTCCTGTCAATATCACACAACTGCACCCAACCACTGCAGAGTGGGCCAACATCCCACAGGCCACAACAACCTGATCAGCTCTATGAGAAGGAGATGTGTCGCACTGCATGAAGACGATGATGGTCAAACTCATAATTCAGTCATAATATTAAAAAATCACAGGAAATCCTTCCACCCTGTGTCAGACTTACATTTTAAAGACATCTCCTGCATTTGGGCTTTTGCAGTAAGGGAGGAGATTTTCACAATCCACTGACCACAAAACACATTAATTCACACAACAAAGGTAACAAAAAGACGGTTGGCAGTGACACATGGAGAACAGGGTCTGATGGGGCTCAGGATCCCACAAACGGGCAGCGATACAACAGAAACACAAACACGAGCGGAGGATGACTGAAACATTCGCACAACAAACTTACCTCTCTTCCCTTCTCACGGTGGAATACAGAAAAAAAAGAGAAACAGACCGTTAGATAAACACCAGAAAAGCTTAATGGGATTTTCTTTTGAAATTCTGAACAAGGTGTCTGCCGTGGTTCCCTCAGGGGGGGTCCCAGTCCCCCGAATGTGACTAAAATGACTGCTGCACCTCGGAACAGTTGACTGCTGATTCTTCCAAACATTTACACGAGTAACACAACTGTTCTTTTCAATAGATCTGTGAATCCCTTCAAGATTCTTTCAAGGTTTTTCAAACCTTTTTGACCTCTGGGCTTTATAAATTGTGTGTTTATCTGTGAGATTCTTCTTCTTTAGTTTCTCCTCCAGTCTGTATTCGTGTTGTCTGTGAAAAACTCCACAAAACAGTGTGTTTTGCTTATTGTTACTTCACGTGGATGTTGGACCCTCACTGTGCAGAATAATGAAGTACAGAGTTTATCCTCACATGCATCTGCTGAAAGGAAAGTTTTTCCGTGCTCACCCCAAATTCAGGTATTGTTAAACCTGGGTCCTATTTTTTTTTTATATATATATTGGGATCTAAATGATGACTGGCTGCTGTGCAACGACTGCAACATAATCCTTGGAGACAGTACTCAGACATACTCAAATGATCCTTTAACAATTGGTTTAACACCTGCAAAACCTGCAGGATTTAGTGACATCACAACTCATTTCTAGGAGTGGGAGGAAAAAAAAAATCCCTGAAGCATCATGATTGTGTTTTTAATGATTCCTGATCATGATTTTTAAACCACAGACTGTAAAAAATGAACAAATGCAAAATTTCACTTTTTGAAAAAGTTTTACCAACTAATAATGTTTTGTTGAGACTTTACTTCTTCAGATAAACTTGGATCTTTGAGTTTTAGAACCCCTCCCAAAAAAAATGTATTTCAAAAACTAAGTAAACTCATTGAGGTGAAATGACTCATGATTAATAGTTCAGTATTTTCAGTTGCAACCACGTCATTTTCAAGCACCCAAATAACAACAAATCAGTTTTACAAACCACAGTGATCAATTTTTGAAATAGTATTTTAGATTAAAAGTAAATTATCTGAACAAAAGAACAATACTTTGTTTAGTTTATTTCAAAACTTGAGAGTTTAAGCTTGATTGAAAACTCAAAAACCTGGTGAGGGCAGCTGTCCTGCAATAATGAGTTTTCTTTACTTTTTTTTAACTTTTTTTTTTTACAGTGCTCTAACGGAAATTAGCATTGTGATCGCAGTCATATTATATTACCAAACAGATCCATTTTACTTCACATGTTTAACATGAAGCGAAGCGTGTGCTCAGACTGAGAGGCTCATATTTCCTCTGTTCTGTGGAAACAAGCTGATGGCTGCTGACGTCACATCGGTAACTCAGTCTGCTACTCTGCTGTCAACACTACAGCTACAGCAACCTCAAAGGGTCAAAACTCAAACTCAGTGTTCCCAATGGGTTTAAACATGCAGCCAGGAGCTCTATAACATCTTATTATATTCATAATTTTCTTCTGGCACTATCTTGATGATCAGGAACAGCTAGATGTCGCAGTGTAGCAGTGATGCTGCTAAACTAAAACTCAGACTGACCGACATGTGATGTGCATTGTTTTCAGAAGTATGACTGATGATATACAGTCTCAAGAAGTAAATGATGCAACTTTTTCACATGATCTAGAGTTAAAAGAGCAGCCAAAAAAAAATCGCAATAAATTGTAAAATCGAATCGCAACACTTGTAAAATCGCGATACTTGAGAATCAGCAGCCAGGTATGAGGGTTGTGGTCCAGTGTGATGTGCAGGCTTGAATCCTTTAAAACACAAACACAGTGGAGTCGGGGATATTTTGTGTCCAGCAGTTTAACTTTTGAAATGAACAATATTTGCATGTTCACAGACTTTTCAGTGACGAGAGGAGTAAAAGTAATTTTAAGAATTTTGAAAGTTAGTAATTCAGCTCCATCAGACTTTACTTAGCAGAGTATTACAAACACCTGAGGGGATCTTTAAATAAAAAGACAAGAAAGCAGCGTCCGTGTGGACCGACGGCGGCTCCTCACGTCACATCATCGTAATGAAACACTGACAGAAAATAACAACAACAAACAACAACAACAACAAAAAAACAGAGATGGAGTGAGAACGCTGTTGACGCTGACAGTAACCGAGTAAACAATTATGATTCATCTCTAAATTTAAGCTGTGACAGCTTGTGGCGGTGCTCTGACAAAAAGCCTCTAATTTGTAATTAACATCACATCTGAAGCTCAGAGCAGAGATTCAGCGGTCGCCATGGCAGCGGCAGAGCGCGGCCCGGTATTAATAGCTCAGAAACAGATGCCTGAGCGCCACGCTGCCACTTAGGGCCGATCAAACTGCCACGTCTCAACACCTATGATTGATCAGTTTTACACCGTGGCGTAAAAACGCCGCATGCATATGGGCCGTGGGCGTTGTTTTCATCGAGCCTCCGCCGCAGATGTTAATGCAGCGCCGCCACTTGTCGTGTCATCTGCCACTTTAGCGTGAGCGCTGCCAACACTGGCGAAGGAAGAAAATGGACAGTGCTGCGAAAAGTGATCAAGAATGTTAATGAAATGATCAAGTGACTCGAAGCGTCTTTGCCACTGTCACTCAGAGTGTCGGAGTTAAACTGTTCGTATAACAAATCAAACACAACAAGAAGACTTGTTTTCTTTTACTCACAACAACACTGAGATTCTGTCATAAAAAAAAAAGTTATTCCATCGTGGTTACTCTGAAAATATTTACTCTTACTTGGACACATGGTTTAGTCCAGGCGTCTCAAACTCAAGACAGGTTTGTTAAAAGCATATTTGTTTTATAAATGTGTATTTTATTACAAATAATTACTGAAAAAAATTCTGTTGAATAAAATAAATCACAACAACATGAAGGTACAGAGGTGCACGGCAACTTCGACAACTTGATGACGCTCAGCAACATGTGGTTTTGTATGTTTTATTGTATTGTGTTGCCTAAAATCATGTTTGCTCTTGGCTTTTGTGTGAAGTTGTATTTAGGGCTCCAGAATTATTGCATGTCGCGATTTAGTCAAAATAATTGGAATATGACATTTCTTTACCACATCATGCAGCCATAGCAGTACTGCTTATATGTTCTGCTGATTAATTATTTAGTCGATCAACACAAGAAATCATTATGGTTTGGAAAATCGATGAATCTACATTTAAATCAAAATAAATGAATAAATAAGTGATTCAATACAATTCAATCCACAAGTTTAAAACTGTAATGACTGATGTCCAAACATCAGCTTTTGAGTTTGGAATAAAAACAAAAGGATTATTCTTGACCTTTAGCTCTCTAGCTTTCAGGGTTTGGATCTAAAACAATGAAACTGAATCAAAGAACCTTGAGACCACATACAGAAGCAGCCCTCAGAGCCCTCAGCTGAGCATTAGGCAGAACTTTCCTCAAAGAAAGTGCACAGATAGAAATGAATAAAATACCTCAGAGTGATGTTCATCGTTCTGCTGCAGGACTTCGATGCAGAGTTCTCCCAGTCTCATCATGTCCTCCAGTCTTTTCTCTGGAGCTGCCTGAGTGTCCACTGTAGGTCCGAACACAGCAAAGAAACATCAAGGATTAAATTAAAAAAAATGACAGAAAGTCCAAAAAAGTAAAAACACTGAACTAAAGCACAGGAAAGTTTATGCACCAACATTTAAACATGACTTCACAGTTTGCTGCCTCATTAAACCACAACGTTCATGTGCTGCACATGAACCCACGAATTTCACCCTCAAGAAAAACTTTAGTTTTCTCTTTACTTCTGGTGGAACAGATAAATCATCAGGTGCTGTATTATCATTAATTAATATGTAATTTAAATTAAGGGGCGGCACGATGGCGCAGTGGTTAGCGCTGCCGCCGCACAGCAAGAAGGTCCTGGGTTCGAATCCCCGAGCCGGCAGGGCCTTTCTGTGTGGAGTTTGCATGTTCTCCTCGTGTCCGCGTGGGTTCTCTCCGGGTACTCCGGCTTCCTCCCACAGTCCAAAGACATGCAGCAGGTTAATTGGTGACTCTAAATTGCCCGTAGGTGTGAATGTGAGAGTGAGTGGTTGTTTGTCTCTGTGTGTCAGCCCTGCGATGAACTGGCGACTTGTCCAGGGTGTACCCCGCCTCTCGCCCAAAGTCAGCTGGGATAGGCTCCAGCTCCCTGCGACCCTCACGGATAAGCGGTTACAGAAAATGAATGGATTTAAATTAAGCAAATAAGTAAAGTAAAGTGAATAATTAAATGAAGTTTACAGACTTTAATGTTATGGAAAATCTAATTTCATAAAATATATTAACATCTAATTTTATGTGGAATATCTTCATGAGAAAATGACATAAATAAAGCAGCTGTCATGGACAGATTACTGAACAGGAACCTTTGACCACCGAACCACCCAAATCAAGTCTAATTTATGATTTTTCTTCATATTACAGCTACGTACTGACGCTGCCGTACATTTCAGGCAAATTAGTAAAGCAATTTAAAGCAGATCAGCTGTGTATTAAGAAAGATTTCCTTCGACTGCTTCCTGTAACAGTCTGTACAGTACGCTGTCATGTTTAGAATAATATCTGTGCAGAGTGTTGGTGTGGATCTGCTGAGACAGGAAGCTTTGGACAGGCTGTCTTCATCCTCTGTGTGAACTCAAAAGCTTTTGAACCGAACAGCAGCACCTGAAAGTTCTGCTTCGCCTGAAAAAATGTCACTGGTTAAATTTGTAAAAGCATCTTTTTCTCTCCGTTTCAGCTCGACATCCATTGAACAGTTAAATTCACAGTTTTCTTCTTGGCCAAATACTCAGCTTTCCCAACAGGCTGACCGAGGGTGTAAAGCTTAAAAGGGTGACTTGCTGTTTCTTGTGTGTCCAGGCAAAATGGTAAGAGGACAACTTCCTGTTGTCTCTAAATGTCTCTGCAGTCAGAAACAGTGTTCTCTGTGCATCTTGCAGCAGAAACAGGTGCTTCTTGAGCTCAAGGACGTCAAATTTCCAAGTAACAAAAGGGACTGGAGCACACTGATTAATTTACAGTTAAGGGTGTCACACTTGGACACTGACTATGGTAACTCACACCCTTGGATTCATTTTCCAACAGACTTGAAACTCTGTTGACTGTTTGCACACTTGGTCTTGGTTGACTATATGTTGTGTCCACTCTGATTCTGATGAAGACACTAAGATTCTGAGACATTGGTGTATTTTGATTTGAGGCAGTTTTTATAAAGAATCTGCTTACATGTGGCTTTTTGTCTTATACTTAGGATGTGTCACTGCTCTGGTGTAGACGTTGTTCCCTGGCTCGTGGTTCTATATGATATATGTTATGTGCCACAGTGTGTGTTATTTGCTGTGCTCTCCTGTGCCCAGGTACTGCCCCTCCCCCCTCCTTGCAGCTACAGTCAATCTGCAATCAGGGCCTGGTGTTTAAAAGCAGGGAGTCTGCCTGTCTGCAGTGTAGTCCTGCAGTAACAGGCTAGACTGCTCATTGTCTTTTGTGTATTATGTGTCTTGCTGGCCTCCACGGTTAGCAAGGACACTTTGTTGTCTCGTCATGTGCTTTGCTAGCTTGCCTGGCTTGCAAACGGACCTGTTGTCACTCTGTGTCAATGTGTTTTGTTAGCTTCCCCGGCTAGCAAAGACACTCATTGTCCTTTGCATATAATAGGTCATCTGATTCAGTATTTTAAGTTAACATTTATTGCTGTTATGTTTGCTTTACTTGATTTGAAGTTAACTTAATTTTGCACTTAGTTTATTGATGAAAAAGAACCTTTGTTTGCACTCTTGTCTCAGTTTTCCCTTCTTTCTTTTTCCCTGGTTGAATTTAATTTTTGTTCCACTCAAACTTTGGGATCGTAACATTTGGGGGCTCATCTTGGATTTGAACTTGTGACCTCTCTCTTATGTACTTTCCATCGTTGCAGGAGGGATGTTTACATGCTCTTCTATTCTAGACTTGTTTGGTACATTGTTGTGGTATTTTTCATTATTATTCATTACTACTTTTTTTATAGTGACAGAGGCGCCTCTATAAATCATTTTAAACAAATTTTTCACCTTGAATTTGATGTTCTAGTCATGTGAGATTAAAGGTGATGCTCTCGGCACTGCAGGTCTTTTACCTGCTTTATTTTTAGTGTACTTTTGAGCTTGGTATGATTGTAAATGTTTTTGTATTATATCTATGCTGTATTATATCTTCACTATGAATATCCATGATGCATGATGTATGATCACATGACTTGTCAGGCCAGCAACATTGGATGTAGAGGTGTGTCTCCTCATTTTCTTTGTGTCTGTTGAAGGGCTGGCACCCAAAACGTCACATGTGGTGACGCGATACAATTAAAAGCTGCAAACTTAATCAGTCCCTTTCATTCCTTGGAAGTTTCTCTGCGATCTTCATTTTAAATGTTGATACAGCTGATAACAAGCTGCTGTCATTGACTTTTAATCTGTCGATTTTGTCACATGATGATGCTCCCATAAAACAACGATCTGGTCAGCTGTCTGTCCCCTCCTTATCAGATGTTGGCTGTGATGCAGTTTTGTGATTTTACAACTGAAAAGATGACGAAGAAGAGATGTAGCTGTTTTTATGTTGCTCAGTTTCTGTGGACAGACGTCTCTTTAATAACAAACTGGAGATGCTGTGTGGATGTGAGTCGTGTTCACATGCAAATGTCATTTTAAAAATTAGACGTCTTCGTGTAGACGGAGTCAAAATTACTACAAGAACCTGGGTCTCAGGAGGGATGTGTGTGTGTGTGGGGGGGTGTCCTTTACATGTCTGCAGCCAGGAGCCTGTTATTTCATTGGTGCTTTCACCTCACATGAATTTGTGAATGAATTGTGATCATGTGGATCCTTCATGTACTAGAGGCTTAACATGGAAAAATGTCTCCCATGGACTCAAACCGGGGCACCGTGGTTACACCCCTGACCCCTGCACTCTTTTTCTTCTTCATTTTATTTGGTCTTTAATGTGTGAAGTAAAGACCTGTAACAGTGAGCAGCAGCATGGATGTTTTGCCTGCAGTTTAAAGAAGTAACAGGTGCTGCCACGTGAAGATGTATTTGATAAAACCTCCAGCAGCCTTATCTGTTTTTTTTTATTTCAAACTGAAAACGTGCGCATGACATGAGAATGGAAACATTCCTACTGAATGTTTGAACACCTGTTCAAAATCAGATGATAAAAGTCTCACCTTTGATCTGAGCGTATTCAATCAGCTGACTGTAGTTAATTTGAGCTGCTTTTTCCAGACACTTCTGCACCAGCTTCTTCATCTCCTCTGGAGGAACAGGAGTGGTGATGTCCTTCATCAAAACCTGAAACAACACAAACAACGACCGCATCTCATTTAAGTTCGGGGAATTCAGCAGAAAACAGAGCAGTTTGTCTGATAAGCTCCTTGTTATCAAGCAGAAATCACTCCTAACTGGCCAAAAATTTGTAAGATTGGTTCTGTTTTTTAGGCCTAGGAATGAATTTAAGCACTGTGTTAATATTTACAGGTCCAGTTAATGGATCTCTATGAGCTTATTAAAAGTTACAGTTTTGGCAAAAAAAATTAATTATGTTTTTGACAAACTTTGTGCAGAATGCTGAAGGAACCTTTCCACATAAACTGAGATCCTCACAGACAATCATATACTATATCATATATCTATATACTATATATATTTAAGAGATATGTTTATAACGTTACCGGATACTTTCCAAAGGCGAGTGAGTGGAAAGTACTTTTACTCACATATTTATGGTACTTCATACTTCTGCTCCACTACATGTCCAAAAGAAATATGTACTTTAATTTTACACACAGAACATATGATCAGCTAATAAGATACATTAATACAGATTAAAGGCTGATCAGACTGGAGTTATACTGGGATTTATGTGAGATGATCAACCATGACTGCTGCTATTCCACCAGGACTGATACATGACTAATGTGCAATATTTCATACACTTGTTTTACACACAAATCCTCCTTTTTATACATTTATATTTTGTAATATATGTTTATATATCATAAAATCAAATGATCATACTTCTTCAATACACTTTGTTATACATAGAATCTACCTTTCAGATAAAAATGTAGTGTATCATATAATTTATATACTTATATAGTACATATTATACTTATATTAATATTGTGATGCTTCTTCAATACTTCAGTATTTATCGCTTTTGCTTTTACACACAAATCCTCATTTTCATATTCATATGGTATTATGAGATTTTATTAATCTCATTCCATTTTATTTAAATGTTTCATCTTTTTTCCTTTGCCTCTTTTTATCTCTATATGACCAGTGCTCTGTTGTTTCTCCTGTCCAATCTTAACCGTAAAGGGATAATTCACCCCAAAACATGAAAATTTAGTCATCTTTTGGTCCACAAAACACTGCTGGAGTTTCACAGGAAAACAGCTTTGTAAATTTTTCCCAAACAATTTAAATGAATGGTGACCAGTCTTCAAATGTAAAAAAACAACAGAATAAAACATAAAATGCCCTTCCTACTGCTCGTCTGGTGTGATCCAAGTCTCCTAAAGCCCTGACATGCCAAGCTGACTTGAAAGACGTTATTGACACCATGTTTTTAGCCTGAATCTCCACTTTAGCTTGGAGCCACGTTCACGTGCACATGCACACTGTCTGAACTGGATGTGTGCGGTGTGACGGTGTGCAAACAGCATGTCGGGGCTTTAGGAGACTTGGATTACACCAGACAGCAGTATGGAGGGATTTTATGTTTCTATTCTGTTGTTTTTCTCTGTTTGAAAACTGGTCACCATTTACTTCCATTGTTTGGGAGATTCTGCAACACTGTTTGTCATGATTCGATTTGACTTTTTTAATTCAAACTTTTTTTTTCTTTGCACTGGTGGCTATGTCATTGTTAGGCTATCAAATCTTGATTCGTAAGGATCAATTGATCAGTCTTTTGAGGTTTTTGGCCCGACAACCAGTATTTAGATTTTCACAATTTTTTCTTATAAAATGAAGTATCTGTATGGTATCAAATGTGATTCGTCACTGCGTCGTCTTTGAGGTTTTTTTTGAGCAGACACACGCCAGATGCTGCAAGTAGGTGGGGTTGGACAGAAAAAAAAAATACTGTGAGAATCACACATTCTGCCTTTCGAGTCGATTACTGAAACTGAAAGACTCATTTCAATTGATTTTTGATTAAATATCGAAACTATGCCACCCCTAATAATGTCTAATCTAGTTTTTGCATCATATTATTACATATATAATGTAAATAGATAAGTTGGAAGTGTTTTTAGTTTATTTTCAGCAGGATTCCTCAAGACACTTGATAAATACAGGACCTGAACGTTTCTGCATGTAAAGATTGAGAAAACTGAGAAAACCCTGCAGTGAGTTTATACAAACACATTTGAAATGCAGAAGTATTTAAATGTGCTCCTGTACCCGTTCCTGCAGGGAGAGCGTTCGCCTTAGGGCCCCATCTGGTCGTCCAAAGGGAAAGCAGTACCTGTAGATGCAAAATGTGGGCGGTCATCACATTTAGAAACAATCTCAAGGACAACTGCGTGAAAAAAAATAATAAAGAAGAAGAGGAAGAATAATAGAAGATGGAAGCAGTGGCAGAAAGACGTCAGTCAGCGTCAACAGATGGCTGCCTCCTTTCATCTAATTACACTGATGAAGGAAGCTTTTCTCACCTCCAGCTCTGTCTGAGCGCAGACGAGGCAGTTCAGGGAGGTTTCGCGTTGCTAATTGACAAGTGAACAGAACTAAATAAACAAAGGCACCGGTCACGCAGGTCAGCCATTTATTGGACAAAAACCTAGAGGCAGATGTCCTCTTCCATTGCACTGATACGACTGAAAAAAAACCCAAAAACTGACAAAGTGGTTTTGAAAAATATTATTAAGAGGGACTTTGTTTGAAGATTCCGTTCATACTTAAAGTAAAGTCACAAGTTCATGATGTTCATTTACATGAAAAATTAAAAACCATTTAAGAGCCGAATACGTTGAAAAGGCCAGAATATTTTCTTTGTTTTTATGAATGAAACGTTATTAATTAAAATGGCAAAAATGTAAATCACCTTAGCCGGCCAAAAATATTTGTGTTACAGCTTCATAAATTGCTCACTCATTTGTTGCATATCATTTAAGTAATTGGGGTGTTTTTCAGCTGCATATTTGTCACACAGCCCTTTTCAGACACAAAATTAGTAATGACCCTTTCAGACTGACTCGGTGTGTGGTGGATCAAACCCGGGTCAGGGTCTATCTGAATGTGCCTGAACCCTGTCTACGTGGGTTTCTTCTGTCTACTTTTTTGTTTTGCCAAATAAATTTAAAGAAAATCATAGTTTGGGTTGTTTGTTTTGAGTACAAAGCACATGACTTCACCCCAGTTCACCCTGACATCTGAGTGTGGTTGGGTTTAGGCTACAAAAGCTAAAGCTAGCTAAAGTCAGAGAACAGAAGTAGTTTCATTTAAAGGGACAGTTTGGATGATTTGAAATGGGATTGAGGTACCCATCGATAGTCAGTTCAGCAGATGCCGGGTGGCATAGTACCACGACGGAAGCTAAGCCATGTGCAGCACTGCTGTGGATGGGACCAGCAACAAAAGGTATTTTAGCCGCTTTAAAAAAAAAAAGGTCCACCCAAAAAAAGTCAGTTTAAGTCTAAACTAAATTTAGAATATTTTCACTGCTTAACTTTGCTGTCAGATAGATTTTTCTGACAAGAAACCACTGTTATATAAGCCAAATGTCACTCCCTCCAAACCAACCAAACTCCATTGGCAAAATCAGTAATTTTACCTCGCAGCATTCAGGAGTTGCTGGTCTATCGCTGCCTTGATCGGTTTGTTTGCTTTTGTTATTGTGTGACTTTGCTGAATCCAAACTATCCTTCTAAAACACAGAAGTCACACACTTTTTTTGGTGAACCTTTTTTTTAGGTGGCTAAAGCACATTTTGTTGCTGACTCTGTCCAGAGCAGAACACCGCTTAGCTTCTGTGCTTATACTCCTCTTTGCTTCTCCAGACTGGAAGGTGCTGACCGCCATCTACTGTAGGTAATACACTGGCTATTGATAAATACCTCAGACAATCACACCTCAGATAATCCAAACCTTAAAACCTCCTGTAAATGCTTATAGAGTCAGTGCGTCCAGTCTGGTGCTTCAAGTCAGTGTTGACTGTTTTAGCACCTGACCAGAACCATGATCTTTCCTGAACATTAACCAAGTGTTTGTGGTTCGTTAGAAAGCAAATGAACCAACCACAGGATTTTATGATAGCGAATAGTTTAATTTTAGAAGCTAGACCACCAGCAAACCCATCTGATGGACATGAAATCTGCTCAGGAAGCGATCTTGTAATTTAACTGGATGAGTCATATTTTTATGTAAATCAGTTGGTTGCCACTGTACCCCGTACGCACGTCAGCGCAGATATTTTCACTGATTAAAAGGTCAAAAGCTTCAAAACTGTTTGTATCCTACTCTGTGTACTTTCTCAGTTCATTAAGCCCATTACAAAGTGTGTGACAGCGATCACACAGTAACATATCAGACATATTACTGGGGGAGGCGTCTTTTGCAGTAATATATCACCGATGTGACTGTACAAGATGCCTCCTTTAATCCAGTCTTCACCTGTTAGTCGTGATCCATAAGGTGGTTGATTGGGAGTCTAATTATTCTAATCATGCTTATAAACAGTTATTTCTTTCTGAGCTCTTTGTGTTTTCCAGAAAAGATAAATATGCACATCAGAGGCATTAAAGTGCTGCATAAACTTCTGTTTGCAGATGATGCAGGATGACAATTGTCAAAACTGCAGTGAGTCCAATCAATGATTTACCTGTCAGGCTGTATAACTACATGATTTTCTCCTCTTGCTTTGTTTGCAAAAAGTCAGTGTGAACAGGAATCAGACATTTTTTCCCTGGTCAGGACCAAATGAATGGAGCTCCCTTGGTTGCTACAAGTATAGTACAGTTTGTTTCTCAACTTAGCAGTAACATTTTTCTGTCTCTTACTTGATCCAACATGACAATTCACCAGTGGTCAAAGCCAGCTTTATAAAGAAATGTTTTTCCCAGTTTGGGGTGGAAGACCCTGACTGGCCAACAGAGAGCCCTGACCCCTCAACCACATCCAGCACATTTGGGATGAACTGGAGGGCTGCCTCTGAGCCAGACCTGATCACACAACATCAGTGCTGGACCTCGCTAATGTTCTGATGTCTGAATGGGATCAAATCCCTGCAGCAGGTTCAACATCTGGCGGAACGACTGTAACCAGAAGACTGGAGGCTGTTATACAAGCAGAGTAATACCCGCTACACTGGATGCTTAGTAATGAGTAGTTAATTTATAAGTAAATCAGCTACTAAAATTGGTTGCACCATGATTACTTGGTCATAACTGGACTAGTTTGGAATAAAGTCATAACTAAGACAAGTGGCTAATCAACGATCATCATGGTTACCATGCACATTAGATTTCTGGCTGGTATGAGTCACCCACATCGTAGCAAGTAAGCAAGATTGATATTGAAACATCATGTCAATAAATTAGGTCTCTGCTGGATTACTGTGCCTCAGAATCAGAGGTGGCACAAGTACACAGTCTTTACTGAAGTAGAACTACAAATAATTGTGTAAAATAAGGACATTTCCACCAGCTGTTTGTGTGCAAAGCTAATTAAACTCCACCTTTGCTCCCTCTCTGTTTCGTCTTGTTGCATCTTTATGTAGTTGTAGTCATGCACATCTGTCGTGCATGATATGCACTGTTGGATACAGCAGGGAATCGTCTTTATGTTATTGTTGAAACCGTGTAGGTTGGAATCAGTCTTGATGTTGGGATGTTGGTGGTGCACAAGGACGCAAAATAAAAATAATCAATAAATGCATTAACACTAAAGTAATGAGCCTGTTTTTAAAATGTAGGGAGTAGAACGTACAGATATTTGTGTTAAAATGTGGACAGTTAAAGCAAAAAGTTCTTAGAAAAATGAATACTCAAGTATAGAAACCTGAAACTTACAGTAATGAGGTATTTGTACTTCTTTACTTCCCACCTCTGCTCAAAATGCCATGAAATTAAAAAAGAAAAACTGAAGCTCTGTAGCCAAAAAACTGCTGTTTTACTATCAGTGAGTATAAATTCTGTGACATTTTATAATTTTCACCCAACCTAGGGACATGTGAAACTATTTCAAAGTTATGTTGTAGCTTAACTAAATGGTTGAACTGCTTTTAATTTATTTTAGCACAATGATCAACAGCTTATACGGATCACAAAGCTTGAGGCTGAATCAATCTAACAAATGCTGTTTTATTTGTGATGTAACAGCTACTATTCATGGGGTCCATATTAACAATGTGTGAGAAAAAATACGTGGGAGAAATAAAGAAAAAGAATGGGTTATAATAATCGTTTGTTAATAGGGATGATAACAATTAATCGATGATTGATTAATCAGGTCTTAAAATTTTGATAGCTTTCAAAGAATACACAGTATGTTGCTGAGGAAATAAATATTTAACTGGGAGGGAACAAACACATTTGGTATTGTTTAATATGAGCAAAATGTTTGACTGTTAACGTTCTTAATGATCGATGAAGGAAAGTGCTCAGTTTGCAACCCGATCTGCTAACAGTGATAAATTTGACCCATACAAGCGTGATCATACTTTTATTTTAAGTCTGTCCACATACTTATGGCCCTGTGGTGTATATTTGGTGTGTGTGGGTTTGTTCATGACACCAAAATAAACAAACAAGTTCCACCTACGTTCGTCTTTAGTCGTGGATAGACTCGACTGTTTGTGGGTAAAACCAAAGATGAGGTAATCTTCAGATAATCTGCTGCTTATGTAAGAAAGAATAATAATGATTAAAGGCAGAAAAGAGGAGCAGCAGCCGTTAACATTCATAACCTTAAATGAATGTTTAGTGGCTGAGCTCAGTTTTAATCTAAACTAAACTGTGGAAATCCTTCTCTTGTCTGAGGGACATTAGCATAATCCCAGCATTGTCCCGGCCATTGTTTACCAGCATTAGCCTCTTGTTGAGGTGAGTTAGTAATGACTCCCGCTGATCGACCCCCCCCCCCCCACACACACACTCCCCTCCCCTCCCTGCTCCTCGGCCCTGACCGGCCCCTCCTCTCCTCTCTGGGGCCAGATGGAGGGCCCCTCTCAGGCGTGAAGGGTTTAAAGAGCCGGGCTTCAGGACAGTTAATGGCACAGGTCCATTCAGACGAGTGTTGCTCAAGGTCTCGGGGCTGTCGCTTTCACACCGCGCTCACAATGTGTTCACACGGCGGCGGCGGCGCTGAATAGCAGCACGCAGATGCAGGGAGGTCTCATCAGCCGCCGCCGACGCATGTCCTGCACCTGTTGTGTGCTGCTGATGGGGCTAAAAATACCCAGACTGCCCAGGTTTATTATGGTGCAGTTAAAGGAGCATACCAGGTTTTTTTTTTTTTTTACGTTTGGGCGGTTTTCTTCAAATCACTTCACACTTAGCAAAACATGCTGATGTGTTTAAGTTGTGTTTTTCCTACAGTTCATTCGGTCATCATCTAACATTCATTCTATCAAGATAAAAATCTATTTGCAGCCTCGAAGCCTGCTTGGGTTGTATAATCAATTATACTGCATTCATATTTATCAGAGTTTCATTATTGTTATGAGGTAACAAAACTTACCAAAGCAACCAGTGTAAAACCAGTGTTCACAGTAATTAACCATAATAAGTAAC
This sequence comes from Lutjanus argentimaculatus, assembly GCA_034769285.1. Lineage (NCBI taxonomy): Eukaryota > Metazoa > Chordata > Actinopteri > Lutjaniformes > Lutjanidae > Lutjanus > Lutjanus argentimaculatus. The sequence goes on from JAWZSL010000039.1 coordinate 2,182,449, forward strand.
GACAACTTGAGACTTAAACTTTATGTTTAAGCTTCACAGAAAATGTCAAAATGTCATCGTCTCATCATTTCATCCTGTTAGATATCTGTGTTAAATTCTCTTTAAATTCAGTGACTCCAAGTGGACATTTGTACCAAACCACCACAACTGCCAGATGTAACCAGCGGATAAAGTTTTGAATAAAGTTTTTTTGAATAGTATAGTATACCTGTTCATATCATAGGTCAGAGCCTGCAGGTCCCAGTGGAAGCTGTAGCTATTCAGAAGGTTCATGTTTTAGCACTGAGCTGATTAGATCGTCCACAGTAACTGAATCTAACTCCAAAGGGTAACCTGGAGGAGGATCAATTTAAAGTCTCACTACAATGCAGCATCATCATAACATCATCACACATGAATATAATTGGGGCTCATTAAATCCACAAGTCTTTCCAGTCACATGCAATTTATGGAATTCCACACACCAGTACCTTTTTTTTTTTGAAACCTGCATCGGATTGGCATAAAGTGGGCATGTCTGTCAAAGGGAGACCCAGAGAACCTGTTTTCATGTTACTTTTCCCCTAACAAAAACTCGGGTGTGCCTTGGTTGGTGCCAATGGAAGCCTTAGGTCAGGGGCCTGCAATCTTTACTCTCAAAAGAGCCATTTCTGTCCCCCAAGAGTTTGTCTGGAGCCACAACTATTAAATGTTATACTTTCTTCAGATACTTTTCTTTTTTTGGATTTGGCATCCATAACTAGCCAAGGAAGACTTAAGACTAGCCAGACCCAGACACAGACTATAACTTTTTTATATTTTTTTTATTTGTCGTTGTATAGGCTATGGGGCTGCACAGTTCATCAAAATTTAACTGAAATTGCAACGTGGCTGTCTGCAATTTTCAAATCACAGGGGGTGCAAAATTTATTAAAGGCAAAATGTGTCAAAAAACTTCTAAATGAATGAATGTGGTGAGACAGAGACGTCCTGTCCAACACATCAGATTCTACAGACTTAAAAAAACATCTTCATTAGATACAGATTCCTAAAAAAAAAACCATACTGTAGTCATTTTAAAATGTTTTTCAATCAAAATAAGAATAATGATGTTAAAATTATGATTAGCTTTAATATCACAAAATCATATTGCAATTGCAATATCAGCAATTAGATATTTTTTTTCTAATTCCATATAATTTTTTTTGGTGAAAGCCACAGAAAGCTGCAGGACAAAAGAGCCACACGCAGCTCTGGAGCTGCAGGTTTCTGATCCCTGCCTCAGGTCATCCAGTTTCATATGATACCAGTATCTTCAAGCTGCTGGAGCCTATGTAACAGCCACACACACAAACACACACATATGCACACTCGACCAAATTCATGATCTCCTCCAGGCGTAAGCTTTAAGAAACATTTTAACTGGAGCAGATGAATGTTTATGAATCCTTTGAAAGATTATTATCTGTAGATTATGTACACTTCTTTTTTCTCTTTCACGTCCAGGATCAGTTGTTTCTGTGTCCACCGAATAACCTCGACAGGTCAGGATGACCTCAGTTTAGTTTGAACTCTACTCTGGATTCACACTCTTATTAGTAACGCATGATTAGACTTTGCTTTACCAAAGTCAGACTTTCACACGACGACCATGACAGAGAATAAAAAAACAGGATATGGTGTTTAAAAGCCACAGTATCACAGTTTCTATTATTTCAAAACCTGGACAAAAAAACCAACAAACTATCTGCATGGATCAATAAAGCTCGAGAAAAGTGAGAAAAAGTATTTTCTGAGTGAACTTTTAGAAGTCAACTAATTGATTTCCCACACTAAACATGAATGAATGAAAAACACCAGCTTTCACAAGATTTTTTTTTTTTTTTATGACTCTGATGAGAAGATTTTCATACCTAAAATGTGTGATCTGGTTCTCCAGCAGAGCCATGAGGCGACTTCTGATGGCATCAAAGTGCTCTTTCTCCTCCATGGTCACCGTCCCCATCCCATCAGGCCTGAGACAGAAGAATCAAACACAGGACAGTCAGCTGACTTTCATCTTTACCTCTGCACTCAAGGTATGAACCCAACTCAAACACATCAAAGGCTGGTCACTGATAAACATTAACGGGGTGAAATATCCTCTACTATAATGGTTCACGCAGTAAATTCACAGACATTTTCACAGAACTAATTGCACTTGTACATCAGTCACCCTTCCACCATGTCTATTTTTGTTGGATTGGCTGACATCTTCAAACCATGCACCTGCAAATCTATAACAACGTCACATCTCTGAAGTCTGTGAAGCAGGAGCGGGAATATTGCCGTTTTCCATCTGATAATATTCAGGAAATACAGATGCAAAAAAAAAAGAACCTCAGTGATCGGGAAAGACGCATACCAAGACAGCAAATCAGAAATCTATTTAGTTGCAAGGCTGTTTAAGGCTCAAAAAGTGAGCAATAAAACTTTAAAATCAATTTGAAAACTAACAGGGAACCAAGGCAAGCACTGGGGTGATGTGATCATGTGTGCAGCATTTTGTACCAGCTGGAGATGATGGAGGGAGCCCCGGCTGATACCTGAGTCAAATGCATCGCAGTTGTTGAGTACGCAAGTAAAAGTGAGTCAACTTTGGGTTTCACACAGCAGTCTTCTGGTTTAAAGTTTGATCCATCTGTTTGATCCGTACATCCGCCCCGACCTCCTCCCGGCGCTAAATTTGTTGCTCTTCATACTACATCACGATATAATTGACTGATTCTATTTTCTTTATTTTCAGACACAGAAACCAAAATCCAAAAGATAACATGTTAAAGAGAAGACACTCTTTTCCAACATGGTCCCAAGATGAAGAAAACAGAGGCACAAAGCATTTGATACCTGACTTCTTACTTTACTCCTGTTATAACTGCTACGGCCACTAGAGGTCGCCGCCTAACAATAAATGTAACTATAGATTGTAAGAAGCTGCTTGTACAGACGACTTATATGTGGTCACTTTTCTGGTGACCAGTATCTGTTGCATTGATCAGAAAGATGTTATCCCGTAAACCACACAAAAAAATTTGCATTATAGGGAAGCTTCTTTGAAACTGTAGCTAGTAAAGCTAATTCTCTTTGACAATATTCTCCAGCAACTCTACCCTTTTGTCAAGTAGCTACACTACAGCTTTCAGAAAAAGTAGTTTGACACTGACACTACTTTGCATCAAGTGTTACAAGGTTTATTAATTTATCATTACACAGTACAAGCTTGTATGGCAAGATTATTTCCCCTTTTACAAGCCACACAAAACAAGAATGTTGCATTTATGTATAGTAGATTGATAAAATAAAACACGACAAGCTATTTCAAATGGATGAGTGCTGAGGATGAATGAACTGTAGTCCGGTGGTACAGCAGTGGATACTTCTGTATCTCTTTCCAGACGGCAGCATGGTGAACGCACAGTGAGAGTATTGTCTTTTAGCATCCTCCCCAGGGGTGGGTGGTTACTTTCTAAATCACACTGATAGCACTAGCCCCATGCAGATAGGGCTACAAACATCAATATCATAAAATTAATTGAGTGCAGAGAACAATATGTGAATGACTTGATGTGTGAAAGTGTTACAACTATTCTTGGCTACCAAGTGTCTGACTGGTTGGCCCTGCCTGCAGTAGGAGGTCAACAGGATGTGGAGGTGAAGGAGACCTGCTCCAAAACCAGCTCCCACCCTGCTGACCTGATCTGAAAAGTTGCATCTTTCGGGATAAAAACGTTGTCAAGTGAAGTGATGAATCTGCACAGGTTGGTGCAGCAGCAACAATCAAAACCCCACATCATCTGCATCTTCACCATCCATGTCCCCTTCACTCCCAAGCAACGGGCTTCCAGGGAACGCGTTTTTCAATGTGAACGCAACCCTGGCTGCCACTGGGCCCCAGACGCAGAACCCGACCTCCTCCACGCGGAGTAGTGGGTCCTCCAGCGGCGGCTGCAGCGACTCTGAGGAGGGAGAACTGGAGCAGTTCACAAAGGGGCTGAAACACAAACGCATTACCTTGGGTTTCACTTAAGCTTTCCCAAAAAACGCTCCGGCCCAACCTGCCCCTCATAACTTCTGTCTATAATGGCACTTGACTTTCTGCATATAGTTGATGTGGAAAAGTTGAAAATGAAAAATTGACAGGGGAATTTGTCTTTATTTTGCATCCTAAAAACATGCTAGCATAATGGCAGTGTTCCCCCCTGTTAGGACCACAAGAAAAAATGTATTTATCATTTTCTTCTGATAAATAACGTTATTTTTGAAGTTTGTTTTATTATTAACTGGCCCATTGCCTCCTGCCATTTTGCAAAAGTGGCCTCCTGGTATTGCAAGTTGGGTGTCTCTGTCCTCCACTGTCCACACACGTCCACATCAACACTCCTGAAGACACTGATGAACACACCTCATATGTGCAGTTAAATTTCTTCTTTTCAACATTTTATTTATAGTGATTTTAAATAAAATAATAATATATGTTTAATGCAAGTGTAATACAAGGACGAGGACACCTAAAAATAATAGTAATAGAATAATAGAAGTATTGTAAATAATAATAACAGTGAGGCCCCTCCTTGCGTTCCTCCCATGGAAAAACAGGGAAAAAAAGAACAATACTATTTATTATCATTGCTTTTCTACAAAAGGGAGCAATGGTGTGTTTTACAAGTAAAAGAGAAAATCCTATTAGGCCATGGTGCACTGAGTTACCAGGTTCGATGTTCTGAAAATTGCCAGACAGATCACACCTCAGTCTTTCAGCTTAACCAGGTCTCAAGCTCGGGGGCCGGAAATCAGCAGTTAAATTTCTGGTTATTTTCCTTCATTACAAAAAGCAACTTGTATTTATTGCCATTTTGTGTTTTTTTTCCATTTTTATCATGGCCTTTTGGGGCCAGGTTATGACCGTAGCTTAACAGTAAATGAAAAAAAAAAAATAGAATAGTAAAAGTAACTGAAATGAATTCATAAGTATTTCTGTTAAAAAAAAGAAATGTAGAAAATATGTATTCATTTAGAATATAATATACACACATCACATATTAAATATGAGCATGTTTCAAATAAAGGGCTGCTTCTCTCTTCAGTCAAATAAAAGCCTTTGAAACATCAAACATGAACTCTGGAGACCAGATCTTTGATATGCTGACTTTTCAGCACAGGAACGCTCTTTAACAAGCCCTCAGTGCACATAGCGAGACGTTTCTATAAGTACGACCCCTGAACCAGCTAGAGGGCCAAAACATGACGAACTCTGAGCTATGCAGAGGTGAAGCCAGGTGCAGGAATCTTCATTTGTTTTTCATATGAAATCAAAGAAAAAAAAAAAGAAAACTAAAATGGAACAAAATGTGAAGCCTTACAAAACAGCTCAGACAGCTTTTCTGTCTTTGGTTTCTTTCTCACTCCGACAAGTTTGACTGGCTTGTTTTCACCAAACTAACTGATAAAGCAGCCAAACTCTCCACACTGACCTCAAAGTCAACCAATCAAACAGAGAGCTGCTCAGGCTCCTCTTCCTCCTCCACAACTCATCCGGCCAGCAGGAGGAGAGTCGACAAAGAAAAAACTGTTAGTTGAGCACTTCATTAATGTTTGTAAAGCTTTCATTCCCTTCTTGCCTTCGTCTGAATAGGCACTCTGGCAAAAAAGGGGAAAAAATGCAATCAGTACCCAGAGCGACCAGCCTTGACTTTCTGGGCTTTCTCTGTGCGACTGAAAGAGAAAAGCACCCTCTCCAAACGGCACTTGCGGTCGCTGGAGGGAAGAAGCGAGGAGGTTGTCTGTTAATGAGTTGTTCTTATAAAAGCCTTCGCTGGTTCAGCCCCTGACCGCCGTGCCTCGAGTACCAACAACTCTGCAGAGCTCCTCACGGCGTGTTCCTGACTCTCCAAAGTCGAAAATAAAAAACGTGATGAGAAAAGAGAAGCAGCAGAGTCTGACGCTCTGCAGCGAGGGAGTCAGGTGAGATGAGGATACTGAAGAGCCACTGATTAACTTTCTGTGAATAATAATTATGAAAATAATAACCTCACTTAACCAGGAAGGTAACTCGCTGGGAATAAACATCGATTTGACAGGAGACTTCTGAGCGAGCCAACGACAGCACAGAGAAAATATAAGACAGAAGTAATTATTAGCCAATAATTCAGCCTGGTAATGAGTAAAATAAAATAAAATAAAAAATAACCCCCCTCAAAAAAGACAAAACAACACAACATTTATGTATATGTAGTGCTATGGTGCACTGTGTCAGATAATCCCTGAAATAATAGAATTTATAATCTAATACAAGTAAAAGAAATAACACAACAATGCAGAATTGCATAAAACACATAGCATGGTTACATCAAATATAAATAAAATGAAATTACAGAAAAGAGAAAAAATTTAAGTGCTTAAAAACATAAAAGATTATGAAAATGCATCGAGAAACTAAAAAAATCTAATCAAATGAAACAATGTTGCACAAAATTAAATAAATTAAAATAAGAAAATAGATAAGAATTATGTCAAACTATGTTAAATACAGAATATAAGATAATGTAAAAGTAAGTTTAATAAAATGACAAAATTACAAAAAGTAAAAAAAATGATAGAGGAAATCTACATAAAATGTATTCATACAGAAAAAAACATGAAAATAAAATAAAATTGCATTAATTGTTTTAAACAAAATAAAATGAAATAAAATAGCAGTTTAGTTATTAAAAAAAGTATAACAATGTTTAATAAAATGATAAAATTACATCAAATTTTAACACAAAACAAAAATGACATTATTACAAAAAATTAATACTTAAAAATGCATAAAAACATCATGAAAGTTTAAACAGATGCTTTTCTGCACTTTATGATTCTGGATAAAACTTTCTGAGGATTATGTGTCTGAGCTGGTTGGTGTTTTTAGGTGGTGGGAGGCTGCTGTTTGGAGGGCGGAGGTGTTGGAGGTTGTAGCTGAGGTGCAGGATGACAACAGGCAGTGGTCGTGTGTATTGTGTGAGAACATCAGCGCCTCTCTTCAGCTCCACTCTACTTGGTTTGTTCTGTAATGAGAGGCAGCTTTCTCTGCACAACAGCACTTGTTAGCACAACTTCTAAACCCTGTTGTTCCCCCAAATCTGTCAATTCATTACCCCACCCCACCCCACCCCCACCCCCCTCACACACCCCCTCCACTTCCCACAACCCCTATTTAACAAGCACCAGTTAATCCCGAGGGAACATAAAGCAGAGTTGTTGGGAGGAGCGTGTGTGCTTGCTCATGTAAAGGCGAGAAAAAGCTCGCTTTCATGTTGAAGCGGCCGAGGGCCTTGCTGCGCTCTGGGCCCCTGCGCGGACAAATGAAGAGTGAGGACTGTGGTCAGAGCGAGGTCTTCGATGGATGGATGGACGGATGGATGGAAGGATGGATGTAGAGATGGAGGGACGGACGGCCCGAGGCTCCAAACCCCTCACAGTTACTGCCAGCTGTCCTGTAATCCGAGTTGTTCATCTTCCTCAAACAATGAGTTTTGGTTTCCGTGTGCAGCGAGGTGGCAGAAAATAAAACTGACTGATCAGTTTTGCAGCTCTCATGTTACTTGTTACACAACGGTTCAGTGTACAAAGGCTGGAGCTGAACTTTTACTGTTTTTAGAGCAAAAAACTTTCAATTATTGCTTCTTTTATCCCCTAAAAGACATCCGACTAATTCCTTCGAACTCTTAGAGATTAAGAACCAACACCCAAGTTTAATTTATCACATTTTCAGTGCAACAATATATTATATTATATAATAACAAGATATTTCATTAAAGTGTTCAGTGAATTAATGTTTGTTGCACCAAAATATAGAGATCTAATACAACAACTAGGGCTGCAACCAACAATTACTCTCATAACTGATTAGTTTGCAGATTACTGTATTTGAATTAATTGCTTTGTCGATGAAATTTCAGAAAATAGTGAAAAATGTCTCATTTTCTCAAAACAGTCAACACCACCAAAATATTCAGTTTACAATGATACAAGACAAAGAAGAAAAAGCCGAAACCTTGCAAATATTTGTCATTTTTGTAATTAATAACCATGATTTTCAATTTTTAAAAAGTTACTGATGAATTTTTCTGGCAATTGAATCAACTATCAATTAATGAACTTATTGTTTCAGCTCTACAAACGACCTCACACGCTGACAAGCTTCATTTTTTTACATTTTCAGTGCAACAATATTCAGAAATTTCATTAAAAATTCAGATGAATAAATGTTTTTCTTGCACCAAAACATAGAGATCTAATGCAACGACCAAAGCTGCAACTAACAATTACTTTCATAACTGATTCGTTTGCAGATTACTGTATTTTAATTAGTCGCTTTGTTTATGAAATTTCAGAAAATAGTGAAAAAATTCCAAGGTGACAACTTAAAATGTCTCGTTTTCTGCAGCCAACAGTCAAAACCCAGCAAAATACTCAGTTTACACTGATGCAAGGCAAAGAAAAGAAGCAGAAACCTCGCAAATACTTTTGTGATTAATGACCATGATTTTCAATTAACAAAACACGGCAGTTGAATTGAAACCAATTGTTTCAGCTCTACAGAGGACCCTACATGCTGACAATGTGGAGGAATTTTCTTTAGACTTTTTTTATTGCACAGTTCAGGGGTGTCATGATATCAGATTTTCACTACACGATTAAAGAATTCATGATAACAATATTATCATGATATTTATAGAAAGTCATGTGTGTTTTGTCTTTTTTGTGGTAAATGAAATATGCTAACAGCGCAGGGAGTGGACAGAATCTGTGTCTATTAATAACACGATATCAATAATTCATTTTTTTTAAATCACACTTCTCATCATTAACGGTACATCACAACACCTCTAATACACTTTACCACCTCTTCACCTGTTTGTAGGTGGAAAAAACAAGAAAACAAGCATCTCAGAACATTTATCCAACACCATTAAGACTTGAACCCTGTAATCAGAGGTTTTCACATGTGATATTCGCTCCTTCTCTTCACATTTAAATGGTTAAAATGACTACAAATGCAGAGTTTCCCACATGATCAATATATTTACCCTCAGGGGTGATTATCTGGTTGTTCAAGCAAAGCTGAAAGACTCCAACTCCATAAAGAGAAAAGCATCTTCATTTAATCTTAAAGGGACAGTTCACCCCAAAATTAAAAATGCATGTTTGTCCTCTGGCCTGTAGCGCTGTTTATCCATCTCGATAGTTTTGGTGTGAGTTGCAGAGTTTTGGAGATTTCTGCCTCCAGTATCATGGGACTAAATGGTTTGTGGCGCTCAAAGCACAAAAAAATACCTTTGAAAAATTCAAAACCAGTGTCTCTGACCTGATTACTCAAGATAAACCACAGATCTCATTGTGAGCAGTTTCATGAAGGAACTATTTTCTTTCTAGTGGAAGGAAAGTAGCTCCTACACGAAACTGCTCACAACAAGGTCTGTGGATTAAGAAGCAAGAAAGAAACATTGGTGTTGAGTTTTTCAGATGTTTTGTGCCATTTAGTCCCATTATTCTGGAGAGAAGGCAGACATCTCTACAGCAGAAATCTCACAAACTCTGCAACTCACACCCAAAAAAATCTAGATGGTTAAATAGCACTAAAGGCCAGGAAAAAAATGTGTATTTTTCAGTTTGAGGTGAACTGTCCCTTTAATTCCACGTTGTTTTTTATCATAATTTAAATATTAATTAATTTAAAATGATATTCTGTTGCCTGTAAATTACATGTAAGGTGACTAACTGGAGAGTCATTTTTCTCGTCGATAAAGAACACACCATATCAGTCTCTAACCCTTTTTATGTGAAAACTCTTCTTCTTCTCCCAGAAGAAAATAAATGAACACAAAAGCAGAGACAGATCTCTTCTTGAAGGGGTGAAGGTGGTTACTCAGATCGATTCAGTGTATTGGAAGCTGAAATATTTCCTCAGATCATCACAAAGAGCTCGTGAAGAGCTTTCAAATGATACGTGAAACTCAATCTTCCCCCAAAATGTCACTCACACCTTCCACTTCCTCTGAATCGAATTACGGCAGAAAACAAATCGGACGAGGAGCGAGCTGGCTGGGAGCCAGACGCAAAATGCAGCGAGCGTGTAAAAACACAACACGGTGTGGTGTTTGGTTTGGTAGCTCTCCGTACTGTGCCATTAAATCCAGTCAGATGTGTGTTCATGCTTGGGCTCACACGGCAGGAGTGGGGAGCGATGCGACAGCTTGTCGGGGTTCAGACACATTGTTGCTGCTAAATGAAGCGAGCGCGTTGGAGGCGAGGCTGCTGTCAGCGCCGCTCCGGGGCCTGAGGGAGGGGGCAGAGGAAGGGAAGACGGGAGGCGGGGGGTCTGTAGACTCAGGTTTGTGTGTTTACACTCGATGTGGCTCAAGTGTAAACGATAAGTATCGTATCCGCCCGTGGCTGCTTGGGTCTCATGTCAGTTGACAAGAGTCGTCACGAGTTGAGCTCGGTGAGCGGCGTGGCAGCGTACCGGGGGTGGACGCCACTTCACCTTAAGAGGTGTGGAAAGGAGATGAAGCTGAGTGGCAGGTGATCATGTGTGCCACCTTCCTCCCACCACATCACCTCTGTGGAGACGGAGGGGTTGTTGTGCGAAGGGTGGGGGGAGGTAAAAGCTCCTGTCACATCCCGTGTCAGTGCGGTGTAGACAGCCCGGCGAGGAGGAGATCGGACCTGACAGGTGAGAGGGAGGCGAGCGGACGGCCCCCCCGGCTCTGGTAATGCTCCTTTAACCCTGATCTCAGTTCAACCGCACCCGTCTCCTCAGACCCACACAGAGCAGAACAAGACGAATCAAAGTGTCACAGCTCCGTCACCTGCTCAGGTGTAGCTGTTCCATCTGATCCCACATCACAACATACCTGATGATCAACACAGCGGGCTTTAATATTCACACTTAACGACCAGATAAACTCAGATACACTTTCATTTACATTCCAGTGTTATTTTCGTGTCACTTCAGCTGCTGTTATCACAGAGACAGACGCTGACAGTGGATACTTCCACTTACGTAGAAACACTCCCGTCTTTGACAACCTTTAAATGTCTTTTACAAACTGCCCTGAAGGAAACATGCTGCTCCTTGACTTGAGTTGAAAAGTGATATGGATATCGTTGGTATTGGTGGTGTTTTTTTTACGCAGTGCATGTTTTCCATCCTGTGAAACTGTCTTTTATGTGAAAGACAGGACAAGACCGCCTCGACCAGGAACCTCTCAGAGAAGAAATCTAGTATCTCAGTGGGACTTTCCAGGCGAAACAGATAAATAAAATAAAATAAAAAACTTGGGAGGAGAAAAGAGTATACAGCTTGGAGAGAAAAAAAAAACTTTTTTTTCCAAAACTTTTTGCTCAAAACACCTTGAGTGAATTGGCTTTCAATCTCCAAAGCTTCTTGGTTGCATTTGCACTTTTCATGGATAAAATCTCAGGTGCAGTCAGAGAGACAAGAGTGTTTAGGGATGGCCTCTCTGCTCTTTGCAGATGATGTGGTTCTGTTGGCGTCATCAGACCGTGACCTGGAGCAGTCTGCTCCAGTGCAAGCCTCCAAGTCTCAGGTTCTGGTACTAGAAAATGGTGGATTGCTCCCTTTAAGTTGGGCGAGACTTGCTGCCACAGGTGAAGGAGCTCAAATATCGACTTCTACAGGCAGACTGATGCAGCGTCGGTGAGTAATACAGATGTTGTACTGGACTGCTGTGGTGAAGATGGAGCTGAGTCGGAAGGCAAATCTTTTTCAAGCTTTTAAAGCCGCATCTATGGTCGCGAGCTTTGAGTACTGACGGAAAGATCAACATTGCAGATTCATTTCTAACACGTTTCCTCCATAGGCTGGCTGGGCTGATGCTGCAGGGCTCTTCACACCAAGAACAATTAACTATAACAATAACTATGAATATTTATTTTTAAAAATTGTTCTAACTTAAGTGAATAAGTTCAAACTACGACAGTGGTGATCAGTATCATTGGGATCACTTTCAGAGCGATTTGATTGACAATCAAACCTAATATAACACTGTAAATTACACAGGAAAGAAATGTCATTTTTTCCTGAGACTTACTGGATCTCTGAACTCCTCTCATCTTTAGCGAAGAATTTCATGAACTAATGTCCATCCAGGTTTTTTTTTTAAATCTGTGCAACATACAGCGGTAACAGGTCATCAATATCCATTTTCTGAAGCTGTCAACACAGCCGGCGGACTGTTTAGAGAATGTTTCTTGTTCATCGTTATTGTTATAGTCATTGCTATAATTATCATTCTTGGTGTGAACGGCCCTTTAGAGACACAGTAGGATGAGGAGCTCAGCCTGCTGCCACTGTGACCCAACCCAGGATAAGCAGCAGAAAATGGACGGATGGATTTTATTTAATAGTTAAAACTAGTCTTTTGTGTATGTCCACATCTTGATTAAGTCTGTGAAGCAGAAAAAGTGAATGCTACAGACAGACATGTGCCGCAAATATGTTTTTAGTCTGCTGTAAACAGGAAAAATGTTGGTTTGGGCCCTTATCTTCATATTTAAATCAGAGTTTCCCACATGATCGTAATATATTTTCAGGGGCGACTCTCGGTTAATTCAAGTGCTGCTGGGGAACTCAAAAGCAAACAACTTCCGTAAGGTGCTTGTTTACAGGCTCAACCTGCACAGTTTTAGTTCACAAAACAATCAGACTAATCTAAATTCATCACTTTTTTAATCATAACTGACATATTGATAAATTTAAAACAACATTCGGATGCTTGGGGATTTAAATGTGGAGGAGGCATGTCAATTACTGCTTTGCAATATTTACTACGCAGGAAATACAGATAAGAAAAGACGGCATGCAGAGTTAAGTCATTAAAACCAGTAAAGTACAGACAGAAATGAGCTGCAATCTTGTTTTCAAAATGCTGTAAAACATACATAAAATTAGTCTAAATAATATAAGATGCATCAGCTAAAAACAGATTCTTCACTTGGAAATGTGGCACAGCCAAAACCAGTGGGCATCGTGGGTAAATGTGGGCAGCTAACACTGACAATTGTGGGGAAAAGAAAAATAATGCTCAGAATAAGTTATCATAAGGAGCTGAAAACGTGTTGTGGGCAAAAGTTGAGCTCACAGGATTAAGAAAATGGATAAAACACACAAAGAAAACCTGACCTAATATGTTTAACCTGGAATAAAAATATACACACAAAATGGCAATGAACAAATGCAAACTGATCTCAGACCACAAAGGGTTAAAAGTTTTTCAAACAAACCTTGAAAGTCTGACATCACCCATGGGAGGCTTTCACATATCAAAAAAATATTTACATCTTCAATCAAGGCCCACCATGTTTCTTTCAGTCAGAACTGAGGGTTTTCTTAAGAAAAGCACAGTCTGATACTCTGAATATATCGCCTTGAAGTATTAGTCAAGTACTCTTCTGTTGATCATTCTGTAGCGTCTCTCTTTGTCCTCTCTGCCTCCTGACGTAGTTTCGTCTCTTTGAGCAGCCCTCCAGGGAAAACTTGAGTTCTGTAATTAAGTTTGTTTTTTTTCCACCTCCGAGTCTGCCAGCCATCCAAAACCCTCTTTTTCCCATCCACACCCACTCAGGCAGCTCCAGAAGCCCTGAATGGGCATCAATTATTCAAATCAGAGCTCCAACTGACAAAAAGCCAATTCCAGTAACCCCCCCCAAACCACCACCACCCACCCCACCACCACCACCCCCCACCCCCCACCACCATCACCAATTTATATCTGGCGATTTGCTGGAGAAGCTAATCATTACGCTTTCTAATTGACTAAATGAGTCGACAAAGAGAGAAAGCACAGATATCAGTAATTACCAGCCGGGGAGTCAAGCAGGGGCTGCCGGGAGTGAAGTGGAGAACTGAACTGCTGGAGCAACGCTGATGCCAACAAGTGGCTAAAAGACACTGCTGCTGCTCATATCTGGGCAGTTTACTGGCGATCGGCGGAGGCCTGAAAGTGACCAAAGCCGAGCTGCCCTGAAAAGACTGTTCTCCCAAGAAAAACGAGAGCAACAGTCGCTTCAGTAAATACCAAAAAAACAACATTTGTTTACTTTCAAAGCCATCTAGCAGCCATAAGAATTATGACTTTTCAGTCGGGAGCAAATGAGCCACAAAGAGAGGAGGTCGGGGGGAACGGTTGGGTCAACAAAACATCAGATTTTAACATGGGAAAGAGCTGCCCTTTTTCTGTTTCATTCCCAAACCATAATCGAGTGGTTATTAATGTAACTATGACTTTGCTGTTTTTTGACACATCCAGATTGATTTTAGAAAATGTGGATGAAAAAAAAAAAGTGTTTTTTTGCAAACTGGATCCAAGTCATTTTTAGAGGTGTTTCCAACCTGAGCTGCTCAAATCTGATTTCAAAGTGTCTTTCGCATCACTCACAACACAAGAACAACATCCTAGAGCTGTCACAAAACCAGGATTTTAAAGGCTGTGTAAAGGAAAAAGGTTTTTTTCTTCTAAACACAATATACATGTTTGAACATAGTTGCTGAAAACATGTTAAAACACTGAAAACTACACAAAAATGAATTCTATAAACTGGCTGGTAAACTGTCTCGGTGACGTGCCAGAGCCATCGTTCCCCAAAACACCGACACACGCACGACACCGCCTCACCCTCACAAATGGTCAGTTACAAACGCACCTTCAGCGACTCTCTCAGTTCAAATCCGTCCAGCAAGAAACCGACACAGAACGAAAAAAAAAACCCCATCCTGTCACCGTCCTCTGGCTCTGGTGGCTCAAACGTGTCTGGAAATGTCCAATAAAGCTGCCGGATGGAGCCTCCGTGTTCGAGGTCGCGTTCAGGTCGTGGTGGTGGACACGGCCCTGGTGTTTCAGAGCAGAGAAAACTGCTCATTTTCTCAGGATTTTGAGACCTAATTTTACTCATTTTGATCAACTTAGCCATTTTTTAATCATTCAACTTTGACAGGGTGATTAATAACACAAACTCAGAATGCACATTTATTGTTGCTTTACAGTACCTTTAAACACAGATACAATACTAATATAAAAAAACGAAACTGGATACCTCTTTTGACACCACAGCAAAACAAAACAAAAAGTCCTAGCCATAAAAAAATGAATAATTTTGTCTTTTTTTAAATGAACAACCTGCACACAGTGCTGGTACAGTAAACATGGCATTGAAAAAGCATTGAAGCAATGACAACCTTACATCAAATTCAGAGTGATGGAAGTGCATCTCGGGGGCTGAGCAAGAATCTGCTGCTTCTAACAAACGAGCGGCATGAAGAACAACGCAGAGAAAAACAGTCTGTGGACAGATGTGGAAATAAAGTGTGTGCTGGCACTTTGAGGGGAGGTTTCCAAACAGGCAGCTGGAATTTCTCATGCCCACATTCGATATAGGGCTGGTTTGATACCACAAAATTTGGTTTTGATCTCATACCAAGTAATACCACAGCCAGCATCCCTGATATCAATACTGATATCTATGCTTTTTATTAGTAAAGGCAGCTAATGCACTACAATATAAGTATTAACTAAATTATTAACTAAATTTGCCAAACATGAGGCATTTAAACACAAGACAGTTTTTAATGGTAAATAATAAAATATTCATAATGTGAATGACAACAGCAGGTCTGAGGAATGTTCATGTGTGCAGGCAGTCATCTAACGTGATCGTGTCAGTAGTATATTTACTTTGAGGATTGATCTGTTTATCCGATCTGATCGATTGCGAATAACAGAGCGCTTGGTCTTAAAGTCTGTCCTGATCTGATGTGAAAAACAAATTTGATTTGCCTGCAGTCTGAAGTTGTGTGATGACAAAAGTCCTATAACCTTAACAAAGTAGAAACAAGACTGAGACAACTGCCCCCCCCCCCCCCATCTCCCTGTCATCATTAACAGCTTGAGCCCTATTTTTTTTTAAAACCCTGTATTTGTTCACGTTTTAACACCATTAAAGGTACGTTGAATTACCTCTTAGCATTTCTTGTTTGCAGTACACCCATGGATGTCACTCAAAAACTTTGATATTTAAGAAAAGATGTCTTAATTCTCTTTATGAAAAAAGACAACATAAATATAACCTTTTTTCTCCCTGATTTTCAAGTGACTCTTTAAGTCAGTGACACATAAAGTGTACAATGAGAGGGGACTTTGAATTCTCCATTACTGCCATGAATACATCTGATGCCGAGATCTTGAACTTGTAATCTGCGTCTTTCCATTTATCTGAACGGATCTGAGAAAAACTTCACACTGGCAATTTACAATATGAAGCTTTTGAGAACAGAAGTTCATTTATGTCCTTGGAAATAGTAGTTTGACAAAACCACTCACTAGCTTTTAGCTCCGTAGCTTTCAGCTGCATTTCACGAACAAACACGCAAACAAAACTAAGAGAGATGAAGATTTTTTTGTCAAAAAATGCATAGAATGTTTTTACATTCATAATAAATTCATGTACATGAAAAGACAGAAGTTTTCAAATACATCAGGTACATTTGTGCCATAAATCTAAATTGAATTCACCTTATTGGTGTACTGAAACACTTTGTTTTATCAGATTATATAACACTACTTCACACCAACATTGCTATCAATTCTTAGTGATCCTCCAAACAGAATTAGTTGATAATGAAACTGTGTGTAGATTCACATATTTGGATTCAGTCTGTGTGGCTGTAAAAGAGCATCTGTGCTGAAGATATACAGAATAATGTAAAGGTCAAATTACCGTCTGTTTACAGGACTGTTCTGAAATAATTGTTGCTTTACACAAAAAATAATTGCAAATATTGTTCACTTTTTAATAACTGACTGAGTGAAAAAAAAGAGAATATTAATTTCTACTCTGTAAATTTCTACATGGACTTTTTGGTGTTTTCTCATGCAGACTGAGATCATCACTGGGGATTCGGTACTACGATTTACTGCGATTTTTGTTTTCTTTTTGAACACTAAACCACGGAGAAAAAAGCTGAATCATAAACTTTAAGAGGCTGTACTTCATGACTGATATTTCCAGAAACATGCACATCACATGTCAGTCATTCTTTGAGTTTTATTTCAGCAGCATCATTGCTATAGTGCATATAAAAGTAGTAAATTAATTACTTTTAAAAGTAAACTTCACCCTCCTGCTCATCAAGCTGGTGCCATAAAAATAAGATGTTAGGCCAAAATGAATAGAGCCTTTTGAAAACTGCAGACAGCACAATGTGAACATTTAAATTAAGTCCTTCACATGAAACTGAACTTGAAAACTGTCCTTTCAAAACTGTGGAGCTGACTGCACATACAAGTGGCAAATACAATGTACAATAGAATGAATAAATAATCTACAGTTTTTGAAGTCAAGTGCTACATCTAAATGTTCCTGCGCATCAAGTAGTGAAAAATAAATAAAATAGAAAATATAAATACATGTGTGCCCTCTCCTGGTACACAGTAGTTCTTCTCTGTACTTGTGTTCTTGTGTACTTGAGAAACGTCATCAGTCTCAGTCCAAGTACTGTTCCAATTCAAAAGTTCGCATCTCACCAAGTACAGTCAAATACCCGGATGTGTTCTTGCCCCGCCCGTTTTTACCGAGGATGCATCGGATGGTGACTTGTGTGTACTTGGGGCAGCCACGTATCCAGGAATGATGTTCGTCACGTAACGACGTCGGTGTAACGTACATCACCATGTTGAAATTACTGTCAATTGCAGAAATGTATCCTCCTCAGTCCTCGTCCATCAAAGAGATGTAAAACTCCAATAACTGTTGTCAAATCCAAACTGTGGCGAAACTTGGTATTCGAGATAACGGCGTCGTGACTCATCGAGTAGCAGTCTAATTGAGTTTGAGTCTGGTTTACCCGTCTGAGAGACTGTACTGATCAGTTGTAAGGTTGAAGCCGAATTATAAAACTAGTGAGTAACAATTGAGTTATTCTGAATCAGAAGCTGTAGTTTAAGTCAGCCAGAGTAACAATAATATAAATGTCTGAGCGGTTCAACAGCGGAGTGCATATGATCAGTTTAAATTAGATAGATAATGACAGCGATGGTGATGCTAATTTCCGTCAGTGTGCAATGGGTACTGCCATTGTGTGTTAGCACTGAGCTAACAGAGCAAGCACTGATTATTTATATATATCAAAAAACTGATTTGGGAATTTAAAGATCAAGTCAGGAATTGTTAAAAAAAAAAAAGAAAAAAAGAATGATCGTGATACTTAAGAAGAATTGATTTTTTTTCTACCTACCCTACTGATGATTCTGCTGAAGTTCAGGTGCCAGCCGACCCTCACCAGAAAAAAACAGCCGTATAGATCATCTATGCAAGCATCTTGATATGATCCCTATGTATGTTTAATGTTAGGCAGTGACATGTGGTGGCCGTAGTAATTATAACAGAAAGGAAGGAAGTCAGGTTACAACAAAGAGTGATAAAGTCAGTGTAGGGAGGTGGTTAGGGTGGATGGATGTGTCAAACACAACCAGACTTTTACTCAGAAGACCGCAATTTGTGTTCTTTGTGAAACCAAAAGTAAAGTTGACTAATTTTAACTCATGCCATGTATGTAACTTAACTTAATTAACCAACACGCTGATTTTAACCTAAACCATTCAATTTTCTTCAGCATTTTCTTTTGTTGTGGTGCTTAAACCTATCTGAACCACGACCGTTTCACAACGTTAACCGCACAACTGGAGACCTGCAGCGACAGACTGCTTCACCTGAAGTGTGTGAAGCAGCAGAGTTACCTCAGGTCCTCCTTCCTGCAGCTGTCAAACTGTAAAACCAACCGTACAACTGCTCCCAGTAGGTCACATACACACCAAAACTGTCTATTAATGGACACTGACTGTGCAACATTAGTATTCACTCAGGTGTGATTCAGCTTTATTCTGTGCAATATCCATATTTCACTCAGGTGACATTTCATCCGACTGTTGAATAACTCTCACTCGTGTGTTATCATTTTGACCGTGCAACATCCACTTCCTGTGTGCAATGGTATGTTTGTATTGCATCATATTCTTATATTTTTTATATTTCCTGTCTGTTGTTATGTTTTCTCCTGTTTATAATGTTTGTTCACTTATTCATTATTTATTGTTTTTTTATTGATGCTCTTTCTGTTTTGCTCTCCACTTTGCTTCTGCAACACTGCAAATTTCCCCGATGTGGGACAAATAAAGGAGAATCTTATGATGACAAAGGTGCAGTACTGAAGACATGTTGCCATTGCATTGGCTCTTTAATGGTCATCAATTGTGTTCTAAGCTTGGGCAAAATCTGTCTTTTCATACCTTCATGAGATTTCACTGCTTTGTTCTTGAGAAGCTGCAGCTTTTACTCACTGACAAACTGAAACATAAACGGTACATTCACTGCCAGACATACAACTTCACTGCTCACCTTTTCCTTGCTCAGCGCACATTTAAAATCACTCTTTCACTCATTCTGCAAAGTCTCAGCACAGTAAGTGATAAAGGCAAGATTTCTCACTGGGTTCCCACCCAGAAAAATATAATTTTTCTTGACCTACATAAGGCCAGGCAGTACTACTGAGAATCACACCTCTTGCTCTCTGCAGTGGTGGGCAGGAACTTTACCTGAACCACAGCTATTGATACCCTGAGCTCTCCTGTGACCCCAAGAACATTTTTAATGAGTGCATTTTGGCCGTGTACCTGTTTCCGTGGACGTGGGAGGCGCAGAAGGCATAGCTGTAGTGCAGCAGCGTGGGGTCGACCAGCGCGTTGTTCTCCGAATAATCCATCAGATCCTTCAGGTAGCTCAGGTGACGGTGGCAGCCTCGAACGCCGTATCGAGCGCAGTACTCATCCAGGACGAACACCTGACCGGGACTGAACCAACCCTGATGACAAAACACACACACAACAGAACTGTCACAATTTGTGTCGCAACAAAAGCAGTCCTCAGTCCTGCTGGCGTCCCCTAGAGGCTGCAGTCGTCATTACAGCCACAATATGAAAGTGATGGACACAACAAACTGATATATAATTAGATCAGATGTACCACACTTATCAAAATTTTCTGATTCCAGCTTCTTAAATGTGAATATTTTATTGTTTCTTTACTCCTCGAAGACAGTATTTTTGGGTTGTGGACGAAACAAGACATTTGAGGACGTCACTTTGGGCTTTGGGAAACACTGATCAACCATTTCTTACATTTTATAGGCATAGAAATATTAATCAATTAATCGAGAAAATAATCAACCAATTATTATTTAATCAACTGTGAAAATAATGGTTAGTTGCAGCCCTAATTTGATGGTTGTTGTAAAGGTGAACCAGCCTGATGTTTCTAGAGGGAAATCAAGCTACCAGGTCGTCACTGTCAGCTGAACAACCATCCTGAAAGATAACCAAGATTCCTTGCTCACAGCTTCCTGTTACCATGGGAGACGTTAACAGGCTTGAACCAACATCGGTCACCTTTTGGCTCCACAAACTCAATAAAAATCCTCGATACTTTACCACAATTAAACAGAAAAGTGTAAAGGTTAACCCTTCAACTATTAATTCTCTGCTAGAAAAAAAAAAAAAAAAAAAAAAAAACCCAGGAAGGTGTGGACGACTGGAACATCCTGAGATGTTCATTAGTTCATTCAGCCTGCACTAATCACTAAATTAGGCATGAAACTTACAACGCTAATTAAGATTCCTCACGGAAGGAACATTAACAAATTAGCACCTCCGCCGAGCTGCCGCCACACACACACACGCATGCATGCATGAACACACACACACACACACACCAGAGTTCCTCCTGCCTGCTCCTCTCCGCCCGGCGACAGGCAGCTCTGGAGAGAAGACAAGCTGCAAAGAAAACTGTTTCTTTTTACCTTCAGAGCAGTTTGTTTCTGTAGTCTTCTGTGCAGCCATTTTGGATTATAAATGCTTCAGAAATGTCAAGAAACTGATATTTCCATTTCAAAAACAGCGTAGCCTAAAAAAAAAATTTTTAAAGCAAACATTGCTGACTTATAACTCAGAGGAGCAGGAGGAGTTTTCACTTAGTTAATTATCACTCTGGCGTGAAAAATGTCAAGTCTGTTTTGATTAGCAGCTTCTTGACTCTCTTTTTCTTATGTTGATGCAATTTTTTGCTTTTGCTTTTGTTTTTACACTGAGAACATGCAGCTAAGAAATGAAAGTTTATCTTCACAGGAAGTTGAATCTCTATTTACACACTGTCTTGACCAAAGTGGTAGAAGCAAATAATTACCAATGGTTTGGTTTTGTGCAGTTACATGTAACTGATATTAACTGTTTTTGGAAAAAAAAAAAAAAAAAAAAGAAAGAAATTCTAGGCCAATAATGATTGTTTTGGACAATTTGTCTGCTTTTTACACTAGGGAAACTAAATTATAACTTAAAAACTATAAACAAAACTATTAACTATGATAGCAAAAATCTTAATTTCACCATCTTTGAATAAACACATCATACATCATGCCAAAGTCATGTCCAGCCAGTTGCTTCTTCTCTGAATCAGCAGCTGGGCATGCTAGCAACTGTTGTTCGAGTGTTTCATGGTTTAGGTTTGAGATAAAATTCAATCAGTGCCATTGCAGAATGCCATCTTATTTGCCAATAGACCAGCAGCAAGTAAGAAGGTAAACACCAGCCGATAGTGGTGTATCCCTAAAAAGTCTGAAGGGATATTCAATTTGTTTTTCATGCCATTCAGGTTTTTTTTTTTTTTCAATCCTATCACAACACGATGCATTGAGGCAGTGGTCATAGTCAGGGAAAGATTTTAGTTGGGTTAAATAAAAGCAAAGTTTAGCTGAAGGTCTGTGATAAAATGTAAACTCTGGTCTGCTGCATTTAATATGAAGTGTGCTGGTTGGAAGTGTGCTAGGGGAAAGCAGTTAATCTACATATTATCCAAATCGCAATATGCGCAAGTGCAATATACTAAATAATTACTATAATTACTATACTCTAATTACTAATTGATTTTATTAAACGTTCTGATTAAGGGCAGCATTATAATGAAGATCTGTAGTGCTGCAGAGACGCCCTGGCCTCCAGATCTCCCTTCCAGGTGTAGGAAAACATGTTTGTAGGTCCAGACCTCAGCAAATGTCACATTATCTTTGTCTGTTTTTTGTGAAAATGAAGACTGTGATGCAAAAATGATTGTTTCCAACAATCATAAATCATATTGCAACTGTAATATCTGTCAAGATAATCCCAATATGAATATCTTTAAACTACATCATGCAGCCATAAAGCTGCACCTTATACCTTACAATAATAAATAATTCAGACAGATTAGGGTTTTTTTGTTTGTTTGTTTTTTACTTTTATAAGTTTTAAAGTCGTGGAACCGACAACACCAACTCCATCT
Source organism: Lutjanus argentimaculatus (assembly GCA_034769285.1). Taxonomy (NCBI): domain Eukaryota; kingdom Metazoa; phylum Chordata; class Actinopteri; order Lutjaniformes; family Lutjanidae; genus Lutjanus; species Lutjanus argentimaculatus. The sequence goes on from JAWZSL010000039.1 coordinate 2,204,889, forward strand.
TTTGACAGATGAGAAAGTGAAAATAAAAGTTCACTGGTTTAATGTCTCTTTAGAAAAACAGCACTCTGAGAAATGATTTCATGTTTAACTGTAACAAAGATCATTTAAGGACTTGAAATTAGACAACATCATTTCCAGTATTTTATGTCTGACGCTCGCCGACATGCTGCTTCCTGTCGGGGTTAACTGGACCTGGCAGATTCCTCCTCTGCAGGCCTTTTAGTGTCTCCCTCCCTCCTCCCCATCTTCCCCCTCTGCCCCCTTCTCCTCCAGTTTGTTTGTCGTTTTCTCCAGTTTCTCTCTTCATTTTTCTGTCCGTCTGTGAGCTCGAGCTATTAATATCACACCACGGAGAGAGAGAGGGGCCTGTCGACGGGCGTGAAGCGACAAGATGTTCCTCCGTGACAAACAGATGGCGAACTCCAGTCTTGGCGCTGACCGCTCAATTAGCGGCTAACGAGCCGACTGCCTCGTTAGCTCCGTCAGCCGCGGCTGCACGTCTCCATGTCAGAGCGCCAGCGTCCGCCGCCTCTCTCCGAGGAATGACATGACCCAAAAAAAAAAGTGAAAGCGGCATGTGCCTCCAAAGATACGAACACCTCGGCTTGTCGCTTGACGCCTGACAGGAAGCTGTGAGAGTGAGATGCTGCAGATTTTTCAGGTTTTACCTCAGGGCTTCTCAGACTTTCTTCAGCAAAGAAATCGTTTACAGGTCCAAAGATTCTTTGACCACAGAGTTGTCACTTTGTCATGCAGATTTACATGATACACACAGTCATGTTCTATTTTCAAGAGCATGGAGATATCTCATTTATTCAAAAAATATCAAAATACCAAGAGCAGTGAGTTCTGTGAAAGGATGCACTTTTGTTTGCGGTGCTTAAACCAAACCCCAAAGGTAAAAAGGTAACACACAAACAAAATTTCAGGATAAAGCTGACAAATATCAGTTTCACCAGTTTATTCTGGCTGGGTCATTTGTGTGTGCAACCTTTTTATTTTTGTGTATTCAAGTTGGAAAAAAAGAAATCAGTGTTTGTGTGTCAGAAATCTCAAATTCTAATTATCGTCTTCAGAGACATGCACAGACATTTTGAGAGGCAGGTGCTCGACCAAAAAGAAAGGGCACTACTACTCAGAATTATTTCTAAAAAATATAGAGAAGATTGTCTACTCACTTAGATATTTATTTATTTTGAGAGGTGGAATGTAACTAAAAACATTTACTGTGCAAGTCCCGTACAAAAGACGATTCCTTGTTGTGTCTATCAGTGCTATCACACACAACAGAAAATAACAAGACAAAAACAACATAAAAGATGTAATACGATAAAACACACAAGAGGAGAGTTGACCGCGAAGAAAAGGTGAGATTCAGTTTGTTTTGCACAAAGGCTCCATGATATGTAATGCATGTATATAATTTTGCGATTATTTTTGACAGAAATTAATCATGATAAGTGTGAATTATGATTTTTGCATCATTATTTTATTTTCAGTGAAAAGAAAACTATTTAATCATGATAATGTGACATTTGTGAGTCTGAACAAAAATGTTGCTTACATCTAGAGAACAAGATTTGTAGCTCAGGGCATCTCTGCAGCACTACAGTACTTCCTTGTATTACTGTTTTGTCACATTTTTCCTTCATGAAAAATTGCAGCCTCTGTGATTTGGATACTGCACTTGGCCATATTGCAATTTTAATAATATTTTGATTAACTGTGCAAGCCCATTTTACACAGAAACAGACAGAAAAAATGTCCTTCGACAGGGACTTTTCACTTTTAGAGTACATTTCAGGGCCACAAATATAACAGAAGATAAGTAAAAAGACAACACTGTTTAGAAATGTAGATATGTTGGTCATTTAAAAACTGTCTTTATTACATGGTCTGCCCACCAGAGAGTACTGACAATTTATTTTTATGCTTTAAAACCACATATCTTGGTCACAATTCTTAATTATCAGATTAAAGGGATGCTTAAATGATGCTAAAGGGATGACTCTTACCTGAAAATGAGCCCTTCATAGCTACAGAGAATGTGGGTCCACTTTCATGGAAGATGCCATGTTGCGCCGCCATGTTTCTACAGAAGCCCAGAATGAACAAACCAAACACTGGCTCTAGATACAGATCTTTTTTTGCAAGCTTTGCAGCTACAGTCAGTTATCACACATTTGGATGGGGAGGGTGAGGTGAGGTCTTTGCAACCTCACCACTGTACGCCACTAAATCCCACACACCAGGCCAGTAAATCTCATGTCTGTGTTCTCGTCTGACTTAACTATCTAGCACTACTGACTGCTAAATAAGTACATGTTTATCCTGTTTAGCGGCCGTGTGATGTGTTTTTTTTCTCAGCTGCTTAGAAACAATCACTCCATTAATCCAAAGCAGATGATAAACACAAATATTGGTGAATCTTTCAGCACACTTTTTTCCTCAAGATCAGCAGTTCATCTCTCCATGTGAACACTGCAAAGCGATCTGGAGCCTCGTCCTTTTTCTGCAGATTCCTCTAATTAGCACAATTGTAAGTAAATCACCAGGAAGCTTCAGATTTAAAGGAGCAGGAGGCTGAACCAGTGTGGATGCATAGATCTGAGTAATTATATTAGAATCTATAATGGTAGACTTCCACAGCTGGTTAATCTGACAGGCAGGATTGATACACGTCTCTCCTCCAAAAGCAAAGGTGGAGACACGAGACAAAGATGTCTCAAGAGGATTTTTTTATTGTTTAATATTGAAGGCGGACGGGAAATCAAAGTGGGTCAGAGTTACGTCACAGTTGTGTGGATTAAATGACTGCAGAGAGGTAAATATGTTGTCCAGTTCAGTGCTCATTCTCCATGATCTCATGATCCTTTTCCTTCTGCTTAACTAGTCAGAGGGTTAGGGGACGGTCAGGGGGTCCTGGGACGATGACAGGCTGCTGGCGATCAGATAATCCAGCTCCCCTCAATCCGACTGATTTGAGGGGAAATCAATAACTGAAGAGGCTAAACAATGGTTAAATGTACAAGCATTCAACTGCGGTTCAACATCCAGAGTCTCATGTATTCTGATTGGGTGGTGAATATTTTTTTGACGTGCTCATCACTTTCTGAAGTAATCCTCACACACAGAAAACTGCTTGTTTCAGCTGCCACAACATTCAGTAATGTTTGTTTAAAGCAGCATCAATATATTTTCTGAAGGATTTTGGGGCAACAACGAGCAGTAAACTCAATATCTGATATTTTACCTAAAAAATATACGCACACTATATTCACCCAACTTTTAGCTCTGGTTTGGTCCCCACCAACTCACAAAAAAATCTCTTTTGAGTATTCCTCCATGGATTTAATGACATTGTGTCATATAACAGTATCTCTTGTACATGTGAACCCACAGAAAATGGCCACCAACACTAACTAACTCCAACTCTTTTAGCCTGTTTTAGCCCCCGCAGGTTTTATGGCACATTTAGTTTTTAATTTTTTGGTTCAGTCTTTTTTTTTCCAGCAGCAGCAGGCAGCTGCTTTCATGAAATGAGTGCACTGTCCACTACCTGCTCATCACACAGCAGACAGACACAGTTAGAGAGTAGCCGGCGAAGAAAGGGAAAAATTTAGCTGCTAAAGAAATCAATATTTTTATTCCTGAGGAGCTGGGGGAGACCAAACCAGAACTAAAAGCACATTGCATATTCAGCTTAAATTTATTAGGTGGATCATGTTGCTTTGCTGGATGTGGAAGGCAATTGTTTTATAAAATGTTAGAACAACTTTATTAGCTGATAATATGTTGATGTCGTCTTTACAACTTGTTCTGCTGCCCCCAAGTGGCCAAATTTATTGTTATTAAATAATTGGTGTTTCTATATGATGAAGAAATGCTTTGGACAAAGAGGGATAACCACAGCGAGCCATGAAAAATAATGCAACACAGACTGTTATGATAATGAATCCCCTCACTGTTGCTCAGGTGTTTCAGGTATGACAAGAGGACAGCTATTTGTAAGCAGTCTGTGCTCAGACCAACAATGCAGCGGCCTCATTTATTTCAGTCAGACCTCTGTTTAACCTGGTTTGACATTTAAGTGTTGCAGCCAACAGTGAGTTGGCCATTCGAACTACTGCAAGTGTACATTTCTGATAGGTTACTGTGTAAAGATAATAAAAGTGTTTACCGATCCATAAACAGTAACAGTAATTGTTGCTGTGACACATTTTCATAGATGTAAAATCTTGTTTCATTACTTCTGTGCACCATTTTGGTGTTTCATAAATCTCCACCTAACTGGACCTTGTGGATCATTTGCCACACAAACGCAGCCGCAGTAAGTTTTGGTTTCACATTGCAATTATGTAAGCACACTGAAGAACTACACATGACATACCTGCGTCACCATCAGCTACATGAGCTTCGCTGCCGTGTTGTTAGTTCAACTAATTTCTCCTTTCGCCCTTCTTCTTGGAAAATATTTGACTTTTTGTGAGTGTTTTTTAAACTGACTCTTTAAAAAGTAATCAGACCAGATCTTAGTTGAACATTTGGTCTTCTACTCTCCCTGTCTGTCACTGTGGCACATTTTGTTTTGGTTTGTCGCTTTTCTTTTTTCTGTTTCTGCCAGAACTTCCTGTAATTGGTCCAAGAACTCTAAACCATCCAAACACTAGAGACAAACAAACTAGCCATTGCTCAATCTGATCGGGGCCAAGACCACCTTTGGTAAGACCAAGGACCAACGGTTTGATCTAGACCTTGGTCCTGTATTTTTGATTCAGACCAAACAGGTAAGTCCAAAAGTCTGGACCAAACAAGGTACGTGTGAAAGTACCCTAAATGTACGTGCTGTGTGTTAGAAAGACTTTTCCTTTTGCAACAGAATTAAACAAAAATTCCAAGGAAAACCTGTTATTAAGTTTTAGGATTAAGCTAATTCGGGTATTTCCTTTCCCTTGTGTTCCCACCTACGTGGATGAACTTCTGTCAGTAAACAATTTCAGCTGGAACTCAGAGCTCCAGTGTGGCTTCACCGGGAAATTTAACCCTTCAATCATCAGTGGGAACTAAACTGATCCCGTTAGCAGGACTCTGGGCCCCAGCTACAAACCAAATTTCTGCCTAATTACTGTTGTTGTTGTTGGGTTCAACTCTTTGTGAATAAAATATGACCCCGTCTATGACATGAATCCAAGCCACTTCTCAACAGATGTCCCCCACGCCGAGGCACTGGCCTTTTCTCAGAGTGTTTGGTGAAAAGGGGCTCAGGCTGGAACACAAAGCCCTTGAGTTTTCACAAAAGGCTGAGGAGAGGGAACTGGAGGGGTGGTGTGAATGGATCGGTCTAATTGCAGAGCTGGAAGGAGTCCTGGTGAGGCAGGTAGAGAAATGAAAGAAGCACAGATGTCACTCCACTGAACATCTCCTCGTCCTGCTGCTTTTTAAGAGACGAGAACGCAACGCAAAACACGTCAGGATGAGCCGACTTCTCAGCATCTGTCTTAGTTTATCTTTCAGTGGAGGGTTTAAGCCTCTGATGATGGTCTACATTCTGCTATAATATATGTACGCAATCGTCCCCCCTTATGATGTCAACTATAGACTTTTTATCAATTTGGTATTATTTGGTGGTAGACTCTTTGGTATTATGAAATCATATCATATCTGTGCTGCTTTTAAACCATAATGGACCATACTAGAATCTTTTTTTTAGCCCATTTATTACCAATCATAAACATCAAACACACATACATTCATGTATACACACTGCCGCAGACACATACTGTTCAGTAAAACATGTTAATTTTTACTACGTATGGAAGTGAAATGAACATGACACGTGCCTGGAAAATGGGAAAAATTGTAATTAGTAAGAAAAATTGAATGTTTTGTGCAATTTGTACCAAATGGGGGGAATAAAATAGTGTATGTCCTTTAAACCACTGTTTTGACGCTTTCCAGGCAAGGTTTTGACCCCACCACAGAACTGAACTGAATGGCATCCACTTAAACAAAGACAGTGGGAAAATTTCAGCCTTGGTATTATTGGATTGTAGTGCTGCATTTGACATGGTGCAACCACTTTGAATACTATCTGAGGGGGAGGGACTACTTTGATTAGTAATTGCACATCTTAATGTACAGATCTCAAATCATGAGAGGAGTTCCCCAAGGCTCAATTCTCAGGCCTCTTTGGTTCAAACTTGACCTGCTCGCACTGGCTAAGACAATGGAAAACAACAACACATCGTACCATAATTATGCAGACGACTCACACATTTATAAAGCAATACCACATGCCATTGACAGGCAACCAAATGAAATGCACCACTGCCTTGAAAAAACTATTTCTCTGCTTTTAGACATTGTTGGAAACATTTGGGATAATGTACGAACACATACTTCTAGTCATTTTTAGACATTTTAATGTAGAAGTGTTACATATTTTACCTTTAAATTAGAACTATTTACTCATATCTTGCACTGCTCTGTAATATTTATTCTACTCTAAATTGGTCTTCCATTTTCATTCCATTTTTTTATTTTTATTTTGTTCCAGTCTCAGTTTTAATCCAATTTATGCACGTTATATTGTCTTTTAACTGTACATTGCCTTGTGTGTGTGTTTTTAATATCTTTTCTTATTTTTATGACTTATATAAGCACTTTGAATTGCCCTGCTGCTGAAATATGCTGCACAAACCAACCTTCATTACAGGAGAAGTGTCCTCTGACTGAGCTGTCCTTTCAACAGCCATAGAAACGGTTCTCACCAAGCTGGCTGAAAATGGAAATCCACTTTATATAAAATGTTTTACAGTAGGGTCCATGAAGAGTATACAGGCAGATAGATGTGTGTTTTTTGTAGCTGTTGCTCTGTATGTCCACAGTGAAACCAGAAAGCTCACAGTGAAAACTGGCCTTGATCCATGACTATAGATATGTCACCACAAATAGAAAGGAGATTTGTTGGATTTAAACGGCTGCCTGTGGAAATTACACTTCAGTAAAAACCTCAGTCCATACATCTGTAAAAAGTGAAGCCTATCTGTACTTTGAGATGGAGGTCAAAACGCTTGAGGAATTATTTAAAATGCCAGAGAGGTTCACTCTTTAGAATATGTCCACCAGCTCAGTTATGAAAAGTTCTCTGTCCACACTGAAACACAAAATGAACAGGAAAAAAACAAACAAACAAACAACCAAAAACATATTCGAAATTCAGACACTCCGAAATTTAATTGGCATCTCTGCTACTGCTTTTAACTGGTTCAAATCATATCTCACAGACAGGAAATTCTATGTCAGCATGGATGAACACGCATCTAGTTTTAATCAAATGAAATGCGGTGTTCCCCAGGGGTCAATTTTAGGTCCAGCCCTTTTTAACCTATACATGCTACCACTTGGAAATGTCATCAGGAGGCACGGCATCAACTTTCACAGCTATGCAGATGACACACAACTTTACATCGCCATGTCTCCTGATGACACAGGACCACTTGATGTCCTTTTTAACTGTATTTCAGACATTAAATCCTGGATGGCAGAGAACTTTCTACAGCTCAACCAGGACAAAACTCAGGTTTTAGTTATTGGTACAGGAGACCAGAGAGAGAAACTGGCTAGCAAACTACAAGCTGTATCTTTTAGCCCATGTCAACAAGTCAAAAATCTTGGTGTAACAGTTGACGCAGAACTGAATTTTGAGGCTCATATAAAGGATGTCACAAGAAAGGCATTTTATCATTTAAAGAACATTGCCAAAGTATGCCAGTTTCTCTCTCAAGCCAATGCAGAGACACTTATTTATGCTTTTATTACCCGCAGGATTGATTATTGCAATGCTCTTCTTTCTGGTCTCTCGAAAAAGAATATTTTTCAACTACAATTACTTCAAAACTGAGCCGCTCAAATGCTGACAAAGACCAGAAAGAGAGCTCACATTACACCGATTTTAAAGTCTCTGCATTGGCTTCCTGTGCGTTTTAGAATTGATTTTAAAACTCTTTTATTGGTTTCATAAATCTCTTAATGGTCTTGCTCCTTCTTATTTATCTAACTTGTTTTTACCAAGAAGCCAGCAGAGCCCTCAGGTCTTCTGGAAGCGGCCTTTAAACAGAACCCAAAGTTAGAACCAAAACATACGGTGAGGCATCTTTTTATTACTATGCCCCCCGTTTATGGGATACCCTCCCTGAAGATCTGAGGGTGACATGTAATATTAATACTTTTAAAAGTAAACTTAAGACTCACCTTTTTAGTCTGACCTTTAACTAAATTTTTAATTTAATCAATTTTAGGTATTTTATTTCATTTTATTTATTTTATTCTAATATATATATACATACTACATATATATTATTGTTATTATTGTGTTATTAATAATATTATATATACACACATACACAATATATATATATTTTAATTTTGTTCAGTTTTATTTGTTTTTTTATTGTTTTAATATTTCAAATGTATCTCTGTGTTTCCTCATTTCATTTCTTTTTAATTCAAGATGGCGTTTCCTCAGTACTTAGTTCATCATGATGTAACGTGAGTTGTTGTGTGAGTTTGTGTGATCTTGTGTGTGGGTGTGTGGGGGTGGGGTGGGGGGGTCTTTATTTTCTTTATCTTTGATTGTAAAGCACTTTGTGCTACATTTCCTTTTGTATGAAAAGTGCTATACAAATAAAGTTATTATTATTATTATTATTATATATTGTTATATTTTTCCTCCTCTTTGTTGCCATCTTGTGTCAGGAGTGGAACCAAGCAGTCTCAAGAAAGTCTCAAGTCTTTACAAAATTGTTTATAAATTGTTATAACCACAACACACATTTTAAATGCAGTGTAATGTACTGTAAATGCTGCTCAGCTGGTTCACGTCATGTCTAAATAACTAAATATTCAATGTCTGTTACTGAGGACCTTCCTGTCTCTGTCTCATGTACTTTTTGTTTCTGTTTTCAAGACTCACAACTCAAAGTAATTTGTCTGACTTACTGTAAGTTAATTTTTAGAGTATAAAATAGCGAGTGTACTGATTTTGGCTCATAAATGCTTGGAAGAGTAACCCTTGTGCAGCTGCACTGAGATGTAAATTAGTCTCACAAAGTCTGACAAATCAAAATCTCCACTTTCTTTTTTTCTCTCCAGTTTCCTTGACCAAACTAAAAAATCAAGGCTGGTTTATAGAAACCTTCAGGCATTTAAAGTACAAATATAAAAGTACATGTGAATCATATCTACGCAGTTCTTGGAGTTCATGGTTCTTCACCCCCCTCCCCTCCCCTCAGGACACACACACACACGTTTTAGGCTTCACCCCTCCTCTCTCACCCCTCTCCATTGAGTCAGCCCAGCAGTCGCCTATAAGGGTCATGTTCCTATTTGGAAAGTATTGATTAGAGCGTTTATCCCCTCAATCAGTGTGAGAGAGCCCCCCAGGCTTAACACGCAGGGAGACGGAGGGAGAGGAAGAGAGGGAGAACAAAAAGAACTTCAACAAAGCTGTGAACAACCTGAGAGACAAGGCAAGATGAGCTGTTTTTTCAAAAGGAACATCAAGTTGGACATCCCAATTCAAATCTTGGTTAGTTAAAATATTGGACTGGAACCTCTTTGCCTTCCTGGTTGTGAGGTCTGGGTTCCACTCACCAAATTAAGACTCTGCATGCAGAATTCTGCTAATCCTCTCCACATCAAACAGAAAACTCCTAATAATCCATGCAGAGCAGAATTAGCATGATGCCCACTAATTATAAGATTCAAAAGAGAGGATTTATAATCATCTAAAAGAAACTGATGCACTCTACAGAGACCCCAGACAGAAATTCCATTAGAATAAATTATAACAAAATCATTTAACACTTTGGAAATGAATCAACCATAAACAGAGCAAACTGGAACACTATTTGGCCCTGGGTGGTCCAATCACAAAGCTTTGTGTCTGTGCAGGAAACCAGAGAGACAGATTTCTTTTAAAGTCTCTGTGTTCAACTCTCAGTGCTTTTGTAGCTTCTAACTGAATCTCTGTGGTTTGAAGTTTAGTTTCTCTCCTGCGTCGCTGTTTGTACTTTCAGGTATCTGCTTTATTTCACTGTTTCATGCTCGCTTTCAGCTGTATAGCAGCCATGTTAAGTTACAACTGAAGAAAACCTGGGGGCTTTTATTGTGAAGAAAAGAAAAGGATGTTTATTCACGGTTTTACAGCCGCTCAACTTAAGATGAGCGTGTATCAGTTAGATACACACCTTCAAGCGAGTGCAAACTCCTCTGTGATGATGCACTGAGTCAAACTGAGTAAAACTAAGCAGCACATGCACACGGATAGAAAAGGAGCAAGGAGTTACTGACGGCAAGGCAACAAGCCTTCGTTGCCTCTGCTGGAAAAGAGGTGAAAATTAATGTGTCCATCTGGGCGTCATGTTTCCACCATCACTGCCAACTGGGGCAGGAGCCGATAAATACCAGAGTCTACTGCAGAGCGAATGCCAATTGTACCATTTCCCACAGAAGATAAAAGCCAGATGTTAGTGGGGTTTTGTGTCCAATGTAAAAACTGAGATCCAATCATTCCACATTCTGAGGTGGTCTGGGTTACATATCATCTTTAACCATGAGCAGGACGCACACGTTTACTTTCTTTGACTCTGGCATTAATGCCTTTCTTCTCAGGCTGCAACTATTGATTATTTTCATAGTTGATTAATATTTGTTTGTCTATAAAATGTCACAAAATGGTGAAAAATGTTGATGAGTGTTTCCCAGAGTGCAGGATGACGTCCTTGAATGTCTTATTTTGTCCACAAACCAAAGATGTTCTGTTGACTGTCATAAAAGAATAAAGAAATAAAAAAAAATCATATTTAAGAGGCTGGAATCAAAGAATTTTGACTGTTGATTAAATCGATTAATGATTGCAGCTCTACTTTCTTCATCATCTATGATATGAAAACAGTCAGAGAAATTAAAAGTGCGTTTGCTCATAGTTTAGGCAAAAATCAATGCACCATGGAGCATCTCTCCTGCTGAGAGAGCTCAGGTTAAGTGTGATCGCAGCTCAGTGTGACACTAAAAAGAGAACGAAAAGTCAGTTCTTCACAAGGAATGGCCAGATGGACAGTGATGGACATTCAACGGACAAAATGGCCTGTGTGTCTATTTGCATACAGTCAGTGTCAGTGAGGTTGTTCAGCATGACAACACGGGATCTGACAAGTAGCTAACAAACTATCAGAAGAAGAGGCAGAGCACGCAGAGGAGAGCATGGTGTCTGTTAAATACACAATGATGTTGCATAAAGTTAGTTGATCAGTGAAACTATAGATAGGAATACAAACTTTATCCCCTAATGCAGCAGCTACCTGAGCCACTCAGAGTCTCTTGGTGATGTTCATCGCGTTAATTTCCATGTTGGGGAAGAATAAAAAGTAATCCCATGATTTTTTTTTTGTTGTTCACAGCCCACTACACAACAGTGTTGACCGACCATGTTGACACTGAAGTTGAACCAAGTTACACAGAGTTGAGCAGGATGAGGCTGCCTGGATAGATCAGTGTTCCGTGACGTCACATTTCCTATAGAGCATGACGCATGAGCCGCCCACTTGCAACTCGATCACTCAAGATGCATGTTAAAGGGACAGTTCACCCCAAAATCAAAAATACATATTTTTCCTCTGACCTGCAGCGCTGTTTATCCATCTATATCAGGGGTCTGCAACCTGCGGCTCCAGAGCCTCATGTAGTTCTCTAGAACAGAAGATTTTTGAGTTCTGAGCCCAGCTGAGATTCTTTTTTGATTCTTTTTGAAAAGGTTCTACCAACTACTGCTCTGTTCAGATCATTTACATTTCTTCTTTATCTTTAGATAAACTTAAATTGTTGAGTTTTAGAAAAGAAATCAGGTTCACAGCTCACTGTGACCAATTTTTGAAATACATGTTTTTTTTTATTTCTAAAATTCGAAGATTCAAGTTTATCTAAAGAAGAAAAGAAAATCATCTTAACTAAAGATTATAGGCCAGCAAAACGTATTTTTTCAATTTAATTTATTTGAATTAATCTTATTTAATCTTTTATTTAAAAAGTCAAAAAGTTTTGAGTTAGGCTCAAAACTCTAAAATATATTGCAGTATGTTGCCATCAAATTTTCAGTTGCCTGCACTATGTATTTTTTTTTTATTATTATTTTTGCATTCTTCAACTGTAAACCTATGTAGCAATATGTAAGTAAAATGTGTGTTATAGCCTATGTCTATGACTCTGTGCCTTTTCCTCCAGATTTTGACAGTACCTAGTCTTCTTGAGTCTCCATAAGCTTGCTATGGATGCCTTTTTTTTTTTTTTTTTTAAACGAAAAGTTTCAGGGAAAAGAGAGAATTTAAATGTTGCAGATTCAGACAGGTTGTTTTTTTGCCAAACATGTTTTATTTGATTGTAAAGATTGCAGACCCCTGATGTAGATAGTTTTGGAGAGTTTTGGAGATATCAGATGTAGAGATGAATAATAACGGGACTAAACAGCACTCAGCAGCGATGTCTCTTCCCAAAAATTACAACCTGGTTACTCAAGATAATCCACAGACCTCGCTATGAGCAGTTTCATGTAGGAACTACTTTCTCCCTGCAGTAGAATCTACCAGAACTACTTTCTTCCTGCTAGAACCACCTTCAGAAACTCATCTGACCCAGTTTGACAGCAGATCTCTCAATGAACTCCTGATAAAACAGACTGACACTAAGAGTGTGTTGGATGGTGTGGTCGTGCTGACGTACCAGGCAGGAGAAGGAGTCATTCATGCGGTGCTGCAGAGTGTTCTTCTGTAAAATGGTGAAGAGGGCGGCGTGGTCGAAGCGACACGGAGCTGCAGAGATCAGCTCCTCCACCCCCTGACGCTGAGACGGATCCAGACCTGAACAGGAAACAGAAAAGGTGATTCAGATGATTCATTCATACATGACAGTTGGTACAGATTGTTGGTTACACACAGTCTGTCTTAAACACACAGTCTGTCATTTCTGCCGCTTTCACATCAAAACAATAACAAAAGATGTAGTGTGATGATGTTGTGATGTAGCATGGGATTATGGGAGTTGTTGTCTTCATTGTTAAAAAAAACACAATAGCTGATAAAAATCTATCTGACATGACTCAGATGAGGTAATATTAAAGTTTATTCACGTTATGTTTAGTCACGTTTGCAGACGTCCCCCCTCATTGATGCATCCCATGTTTCCCCAGATGTTAATAAAACTAGTGACCGAATGAAAAACCTTGAATAAAATGACAGATTCCTCTGGGTTTGAACACAGATGGAAATGTTTGGAAAAATGTAAGAACGGCTGCAACTAACAATTATTTCGCTATCAATTAATTTGTCGATTACTTTCTCTTCAGGTCACTGTCATAGAGGACTTAAAAAGTCACATTTGAGAGGCTGAAATCAAATCAAATCAAATCAAACTTTATTTACATAGCACTTTTCATACATCTTAAAATGCAACCCAAAGTGCTTCACAAGAAAAAACAGAAAGAAAAATGAAATGACAAAACATACAACAATAAAAAGTGAAATCCCGTCCCTCCCATCCCCACATATCGACCTCCGCCCGCCAAAAATTAATCAACATTATTCTGAATCAGACTTCAACAAGCTCTGGAAGAGCAGGAAGAGAAGGAGGATTTTCTGTTAGACAAAACAGCAAAAAGATTTTTTATTAAGTTAAACACAGAATCAGAATCAGAGAAACTAATCTGATGAAATTCACAAGTGTTTAAATGTTAATTAAATATTCCTATTAAATCTGTTTTATAATTCGCTGTGGAAAAAAAAAACATATCGTATAAAACCAAATGTTCTAGTTCTACTTTGAATGTGGTGTGAAATGTAACATTTTTGGATATTGGGAAAACTGGATGACATTGATCATGAATCATCTGAACTCTTCTGTTCATTACAAGGTCAAATCTGTACAAACCTTTTATCAAACTGGGAGAGCTGAAGGTTTTTAAAACTTTTGATTTCATCAAATTAAAGTGTATGAAATGTTCTCCTCATCTGTTCCAGTACAAAAGCCTTTAAAGCTGTACCCTTAAACTTAGCTCGTCCATCATTTCATGTAACGCTTATTTTGTGGTGTCACAAATGGAAACTCTTTAAAGCAATAGTTTTTGTCTTCTGGACGACGCTTGTTTTCGACTGCATGGCATTGATGCACGCAGGAAGTCTGCATGAGGGCGACATTATGTAACAGGGAGGAACGTGAACGTGACACAGAACGAGGTATTTCCGAAACAGGAGAGGGACTCCGACCAGCCAAGACAAAACAAGGAACTCTAACCTACAAAAGGCGCTAAAATACTTCCACACCACTAATCTGATTCATTAACTAATTCATTGAATTTACAGAAAATGTGCTCTATCATGTCATCATTATCAGAGTTTATGTTGGACAGTGTTTGTAGAAGAACAAGAATTAAAGACCAGAAGAAGAACTTGTATAGATGAATGGCTGCACTGATGTCTTTGCATGATCCCGTCAGCTAAAGAGGTGATATATAAATGTGTTCAGATTCATTCACGCCTCTCTTTGAGCACAGCAGTGAACTGAAGTGTAAACACAACACACACACACTACAGATTACATTGGCAGTGACAGTTCTCAGTGCTGTGGCTAATAGTTCCCACCTCGGTTGGCTACAGATCGTCTGTGAAGCTGTCAGTACTCTCAGCTGACACAAAACATTCGCCAACATGGACGACATGTGAGGAAAACACTGGAAGTGACTCACAGAGTCGAAAACCAGCCAGCAAGAGAACCAACAACAATGCATCGCTGATCAGGAGATCAGGCTTCACGTCCGCGTGAAGATGCAGCAGGACATTTGTCTTCCTCGCATTTTTAAAGATTTCACTTGATGAATTACTTAAGATATCAGTTAGCCAGTGATCTACAGAGCTGAGTGTCACATGACAGAACACGTAAAGACTGAAACCTCTGCAGAAAGCTGAAACTCATGACATAAT
Source organism: Lutjanus argentimaculatus (assembly GCA_034769285.1). Lineage (NCBI taxonomy): Eukaryota > Metazoa > Chordata > Actinopteri > Lutjaniformes > Lutjanidae > Lutjanus > Lutjanus argentimaculatus. Next base: position 2,219,918 of record JAWZSL010000039.1, read on the forward strand.
CTACAACATTAAAAATCCGTGCTTCAAATTGCCTTTCTTTACCTGACAGAAGTGTTTAGCTGCACACTAGTGCACTTATGATGCTTCAAGTGTTTTATTTTTTGTTTTTTAATAAATGCAACCACAACTCTTTGGAAGCAATAAAATGAATTTGTTTTGTTGTTATTTTTCTGTTTCTGTTAATGACTCAGACACACAAACAATATAATTTGAGCATGGAAGTTCAGTCCTGACCTTTGGGAAAAGAGTTTATATTTGAGTTTGTATGATGCGTCTTTAATGGTGCCGCCCCTCTCATGTTGTGATATACCGTGGAAGTCAGGTGACAAAGTTGAAAGTTGGGTCTGACCAATAGCTGATTTTTGGGCTGATGCTGACAGAAATGTAGAATATATAACATATACATAAACACATTTTTTGCAATGATCCCTAAAAAGTGTTTTTTTTTTTGTGACAAAGATGTGTAATGGAGGCGGGAAACTTTACTGTTTAATACAAATGTTATTGTCCAAAAATAATTCAGTATCAATATATGTATATATATGATTAAACCTGAATTTAAAAAAGGATCAAATAAACATTAAATGTTGCCTATATAACTAACAAATAATGCATTATGTTCTGTGAAAAAGAGGTTTTCATATAGGTCCATACTGGACAAAATACATGCTGATACTGATACAGACCGATATAACTGTGACAGGTCAATACTGAGCTGATAATAATGGGCGGGCTCTGGTACACAAGACTTTCACCCAAAAGACCAGGGTTCATGTCCCATGTTAAATCATCATACGTCTTTTTAACATGCGTAACACATGTTTCATACATTAACGTGATCTTTTCCTAGTTTTCTGCCTTTATTTTGAAAGTCGATCTGGATGTTCTTACTAACTGACCGAGGAGCTCTGTCCATGCAAACATGATGCTAGAGGGACAGCTACAGAGTCATAGTTTGAAGCTATTTGGACAAGTTGGGAGTGAGAATGCGTGACCGTCTTTATCTGCAAATGTAGCTCATTAAGGTGTCATTAGGTGACCTGTCACCCGTCACTATGTCAAGTGATCTCACCTGAGCGCACTACTTTAAAGGACTTTTTGGCCATGGATGACAGGAATGGGGGGATCAAAATGGGGAATAACATGTAACATTTGACAACCAATCTCTAATCTGTTTATGCTCGAGTCCAAGTGGTCATTAATGCCAAGTTTCAGGAAATCCCCTCAGGGTCGTCACAAGAATGGGACGTACAGACAACGGGAAACATTATACCTCCACTCACAGCTGACGCCTGGCGTGGAGGCATAAAAAGGTTCAATAATTTCACAAAACATCTGCTCACTGTAGTTTTTGAATCAAACAAACAGGAGGAACAGCAGTGCCTTTGCTGGGGACTATTTTAGTGGCGGATTAATCCACATTTGGTGCTCTAGTGAGTATTTGGAGCAGCAGGACAACAATCCCAACAAGAACGCAGCACAATATCACCAGACTTTTAATTTAAATACACAAAACATCTTTCAGACCACTGATATTTATCATTCCTGTTAGGATACTCTAATCGTAACTGTTTTCAGGAAGGTAAGAGTCTGTTAACATTATTATTATGTGCTAAGCTAGGCTAAACTCCATTATTGACAACACATATACGCTGATGATATTGTTACTGTTGTGGCAGCAAAAACACTATTGTTGCTGCCAAACTAACGCATGTTTCTCAATCAGAAAGCTCCCAAAGCTTGTGTTTTGTTTGTTATATTCTGTTTGTATTTTTGTATTTGTTTGCGTGTTGTTACGGATGCTTGTTATACTTATTCTCCATTACTATAAGCACTGATTTTAAGATTTTACACTGTAACATGTACCCATCAAGGGACTGTTTGGAAATTAGCTTTGGCCATAAACAAACGTGCAGCGCACCGGACACTACTTATGTAGCTGTCACTGGTTTTCTGTACTTGTCTCTTACAAATAACTTAATGAACTAAACCAAAAACTATGAAAGATATAGCTTTCACCAGGTTTGGACTTTGAGTAAAAGCTGGAATGATTACTAATGAAGTGTTTTTACACAGTGGTGGAGATTCTTCGAGCTCCTCTTACAGCTCGACCGTGCAGCGCCCGGAGCGGCAGATGATAACGAGGCTTCGGGGTCAGCGTTGGAAAAATAAAAGAAGCAGAAGAGGCGCAGGGTGTCCCGGCCTGAGCAAACCTGGGTTCATTTCCAGTCCTTTCAGGCCTTCCTGTTAATGGCCCCGCCAAATGAAAAGCCTAACACTCTCCATTCTGCCTTTATCAGGGGAGTACATTTCGGGATGGGAAGTTTCTGAGTGTGACACATGGCCCCACAAAAGACCAAGGCTCGCTGAAGAATGCCGGCGCTGTTTCCACGCCTTTGACGCCTGCGGCCTCGCGTCCGAGACGAGCATTAGTGATCGCTTTTTATTAACGCTGCCATTTTGTTTTTGTGTGGACGCAGAGAAGCCCGCAAGGACATTTGTGTTTCGTCCCCCCCCGTCCCTCCTTTCTTTGTCGCTTTTGTCCAAAAGAAAAAAAAAAGACAGCAAAAGTGAAATCTCCACAATCAACTTCCAATCGACGCTCCTCTCCTTTTCTTCCTGTCTTCTTTTCTTCTGACTCTGGCTGCCCTTTGGCTCCTGTGGCCTGCTTTCCCTCTGTCTAATTCCGATGTAGGTCATTTTACATTCGTTACCTCCAAAACACGGGATTGTCCTTAATGTAATTTGGAGAAAAGACACGGAGAGAAGGAGGCGACTCTAAAGAAAACGAGACAAAGAGATATAGATTAGTGCTGATAATAAGAGGAGGGGGGAGGAGGGGGAGTATTGATTGGGGGACAGACAGCGGAGGAGTGATGTTGATCCGTGTCGAGTCCAACTTTCAGCTATTATCTGCAGGGGGGGGGTGGTGTTAAAGGGGGGTTGTGTGTGAATGAGTGTGTGTGACAGAAAATATGGATGGATGTCACTGCTCGTGGCACAGATGGTCCAGACTGTCTGCAGGTTTCTTCACTTTGTATTTTTCTTTACAGTTTCTCATCAGTGTGAGGAACTCAGGCTTCATGCAGCTTTTTAAGAGACAATTCAAGCACTTTTTCAAGAACTTTTAAGGTAAGTACAAAATTTACAGAGTCTCAAAGCCTTTGTTATCATATCTAAATTGTTACTATAAATGCAAAATTGCAAATTCCTTCATAACCACAGTAATCAATGTACACTGTCACTTTATTTTACCAGCTCTTCATATTAAACTTTATTTAATGCTTGCTAATTTCCAGAATCAGAGGACTTGTCTAACTATGAATGACAAATATGACAACAGGATCATTTCATTTCAAATACTAAAAGATTTTTTGGATTACATTAGTGATTCTGGAGATGAAACATCAGACTATATTGACAAATAATCATTCTTTGAAGAGTATATTCAAATTCAAGTATATTTCTAACCTTCCTTGAAGACATAATAGTAAAATTTAAGCATTTTCCAAATTTTTTAGACATGGTGGCACCATAGAAGCAGTTTAAAAGGCTATTTAAATCCAATGTGGGAATGGTGGATCCAAACAAAGAGTACTATATAAAGAGGTAATTAAAGAATGTTTGACTATTGTCAACTCTAATCAATATCAAATATGATTTTGAATTTCTGAAAATCTTCAGGGTTGTAACTAAACTGGAATTATAGCTCTGCAGAGATACATGTGCTGATCTGTGCAGCGTGTCATGGGTAACTATTAGAACCGTACACCATAAACAAGCTGATTGGTTGATCCAACTTCCTGTCAGGAAGCTGCTCAGGAGGAAGAAGAAGAAAAACACTCATGATTTGTACAAAGCTGAACATCTGAGGGAGAGACAATGACGAGTAAACTCTACAGAGATTGGGGCTGTACAATTAATCACAATTGCAATAAAATCACAATATGGCCAAGTGCAGTATCATATTATAGTATTATAATGAAATACTGTAGTGCTGCAGAGATGACCTGACCTAAACATCTTATTCTCCAGATGAAAGAGAACATGAAACATGAAAACTATAATGCAAAACTGATCATTTCCATTAATTGTATTACATATTGCAATTTCAGTCAAAATAATCGCAATATGACTTTTTTAGCAAATCGTGCAGCCCTAAGAGAGAGACTGAGAGGAGAGAGGACTTATTTTTTTATTTTTTTTGTACAGTTTTTAAAATAATTTCTTCAGCGACATGATGTCAACAGTCAAAATCACTCTACCAAAACATCTTTTTACCGATCTTGCGACCACACCTCAGGGCCTTCATTAGCAACTAGACTAATAAGTGCACCTTGATTTATCATTATATTGCTAAAGAATGAAATTCAAATTCTAAAAGTTTTATTGGCATGACAATATCAGTTGCCAAAGGAGGCAGCAGTGGGTAGAGTGGGTCATCCACTAAGTGTCTCCCTTGAGTCTGCATGTGGAAGTGTCCTTGGGCTGGAATACTGAAACCCAAATTTCTCAGCTGTGAATGTGTGTAAATGTGTGTGAATGAGGGTCTAAGGAGCAGTGGGACCTTGCATGCCAGCCTCTTTTTTTACCAAAGCGCTGTTTGAATAATGTTGACAATTACAAACATTTACAATATAAATCAATCTATAATCTGTATGGAACTTCGACATCATAAGAACCACAAGAAAAAACAAACCAAACAATTCAAAATGCCTGATGAAAAAACAAAAAAAAGCTAAAAACTTGTGATTCGGTCAATGCTACTTGGACTGCAAATGGAAACCAGAACATTTCCGACACACTGTCCCTTACCTACAGATTCTGCGATCCACATGCACATATTAAGATGATGTAGATGCAGATGTTTATAGAGATTATACTCAACAGCTCAGACTTTGTTATCGACTCTGCCTTCAAGAGTAACTCTGCCAGTTTTCCACATCAAGTTTACAGGTCTTGGGGAGTAATACTGCTCATGTGAAAAAACGTATCAAGTGGATCCAGTGGGAGCTGTGCATAATCTGATGGATGTCCTCAAGCGATGTGACTTGAGTCAAAGTCAGTGGAAGACTACAAGTTTGAAAATAAAACTAATCTGCTGGTCTAGCCTAAGAAAGAAGTGTTTAAAAAATGAATTAATCTGAATCTGATCTGTTTACCAGACCTCTGTAGCTGCTCATCATCTCAGCTTGAGGCCACATCAGCCGCTATTAGCATAACACACCCAAATCTATGACTGAACAGTCTGCAGTCAAGTTGCATTGTGGGTAATGTAGGCGCCAGGTTTTGACAAGGAAGAAGAACAAGCAGAATAAAAAGATAACATTTCTGGTTCTCCTGCATCAATTTTGATCCTTTAAAGATATTTTTCTTCTTTAAATGTCATCTTAAGTCTGACTGACAAAGAAATTTAATGTTAAAGAAGAAATCTGTAATATATTTACTGTAATTTATCATGAAATGACCATAATATGCCATCAGAGGATTAAGGAAACAAGTTGCTGCTCTGACAGCAACGCTACAACCGTGGTGTCCTCCTTTGAAATATCTATTCTGGGTCAGAAGAACTGTTTTAGTTTGCATGCAGTATGTTCACAGAATGAATAAGTTTCTGTTTAATAATCTTTTAGAATGAGCAGATGTTTATGACGAATGGAGTTTGGCAGGCGGTCGCTGAACTCCCAACTCCAGAGTGTGTATTTTCAGAGCAGTGGGCTTTGTTTTCAGGATAACAGCTGATCAGCTTCCAGTGCAGAGCTCATCATTCCTTGTTATTGTAGCACTCATCTTGCACTCCTGCAGAGTTCCTGCAGCCTGCTAAATAGGGATTTAATCCATTTAATATACAGTCTTTGTCTGCGATTTGCTATTTTTGGATGTGAAGTTGCTACATATTGCTCCTTTAAATCATATAGAACTGAAATGAAAATGTAAACAACATGTGGTTTGTGTCTAAATCTTGGTATCATACTTACTGCACGTGTGAGGATGTTTGAGTGAGTGTTGAGGGTTTGGTGTGTGTGTTGTGCGTGTGTTTGTGTGTGAGTGATGAGGAGGGTGGGGGTAGTTTTCTGTGCTCAATCTCTCCATATCCATCTTGTCTGGGCTCCATTGGTATCGTCACGGCAACAGTCACATCTATGTGACATCCTGCTCTGAGAGGTGGTGGCGGCCACTGATGGCAGGTTATTGATGCAGACGAAGAGGAGGAGGAGGAAGGAGAGCGTTTCAGTTTCAGGTGCACCAGGCTGAGAGATGTGACTTGATCTGCCTGTCGGAGCGTGGCGGCGGCGATGGTGATGATGTCAGGGCAGCAGAGACGAAGATGCAGACAGACAAGCCCATCAGTCTCCGTCTGGCTGAGCGAGGCTTCTCGTGGCGCAGAGCCCAAAAACAATCTCAACTCAGGGAAAAGTTTGAGGGAGACACACGAATGCATCCCCAGCTGTTCTGCTGCGTTTGAGGGCGTTGCTGAAACGCCGGGAGGTTAAGACAAACGGACAGTTTAGACGTCTCTCCTCAGGATCGTCCTCGCTGTCAAACTGACCACCTGCCTCTTCAAAAACACAACTGACAGGTGTAAACATCCCCGAAAAACAACTTCAGGGGCGAGTCTCGACCCCTGCCTGTTCACTCTGAGGACAGAAGTCGCAGTCTGTGCGATAAAAGTAGATTTCAGGGCAAAGGCCAGAGCCAAATCTCCCCACAGCGTCCGATGATTTCCACTTGTTTGGACTTTGTTTGTGGGTCGTTTGAACGCTGGTCCATTTGAGTTTTGTTTATGTGAACTGCTGGCAGCAGTGAACAGGCAAGGGGGTGACAGGAAGTGATGTCTGCTGAAGTTTCTTTAGCAAACTCGCACTTGGCTGTTTGTCCTTTTCTTTAGAGTTTCCACTCTAAAGAGCAGGGAAAGTCACGAAGGCCAGCTGCTGAAATCTGCTCACAAAGCAGCAAAATTTCTTGTGAAACTGCAGATGAAGGCCTGGTTTTGTTTTATGGAATCCACAATTTCTTTTATTCTCTTTTTGCTCATGTCTCCCCTCAAGAATCTGTTTTTTTTCTTCTTCTTCTGTTGTTCTTGCCGTCTCTTTCTCTGGCTAAGCTTTCTTTTATCCCCTCGGTAATTGCTTCTAACCTAAAAACTCTGAAAAATCTTGATGTTCTCTACATTCTGTTAGCTCAACAGTCTTTTCTGTGATGTGATCCCACTGCTTTCATGACCACAGCAGCTCTCAAGGCAGAGCAACAATTGCCTTTAGCTCATGTTTCACATGGTTACATGCCAAACACTTACACCAACATGCTGCGTTTACTTTCCCTCTGTGGGTGAAAGATTGTAGTCTGTTTCACCGACCATCACTGATTGGTTTGGTCAATCTTCTGTTGCACCAGTAAAAACACACACAACTGTGATGTTGAAGTTGCACACCTGTTGTTAAGCTGCTCTTTAACAGACACCTACTAATGCTAGCTATGCCACAAAATGAAACGTCTACATTTTTGAATCTGGACCCTATTTTTTGTGTTTTGTGTCCAATGAGGACAACAATTTTTAAATAGATTCTGACCTCCTTCTCACTTTCCTCTGGGTATTTTGACATGAAATTCTGTGAATTAAGGGTTTATTTCAACCAAACCAGACCTGATAATTTGTTGGAACAACTTTTCTGTTGAGCATTCATGTTGTAAGGCACCATATATTGTGTCATCAAACATGTTTTAATAAACACAAATCCAGATTTGGCTGTTCAATATGAACATTTGACAGTTCAGCAACACAATAAACTCCTATATCAGCCAACTACAAGTGTGTTTTACCACTTTTTATACAGTTCCTTCATCATCTGTGATGAACAAACATCAGATTATCACACAGTCAGAGAAAATAAAGGTGTCCGTTTTCACCCGTGCTCCGTTTCCATCACATTTTTGTTGTTTGTGGTGATTTAGAGACTCAGTTTGTAAAGTTTACAGCCTGTCGCTCTGTGTGTTGCTGTGTGTGTAATGACACAGCTAAAAATAAAGAGACAAAACTTGTTTACCAGCCACTTGTTTCACCTTTTCTCATTTGTTAAACCACCAGCATGTTTTTTTTTAAATAAATGCACCAGCAAATATAAAACTATATTTATAATTCTTCATTGTAATGTTCACTGACTGACAACAAACACATAAGAGTGCTCGACTGACGGGTCTCCGACTGATGACTGAAGCTCTGTGCAAAATAGGTAACATTTATGACCCTGATGGAATTTCTAATCCTGCCTCTCTTGGTGATGGATTAAAATCCATCCTGCACAATTGCCTCTTATTGAACAGCTCTCTAAGTGTCCACTGTGAGAACAAAACGGTTCCCCCTTGTAAATAAAAGCCTGTTTCAGTGTGAGAACATTGTTGGCCATCGGCTGGCAAACAAGAGGAAGAGCTGATCCCTGAAAACAGAAGCACGATCCATTCAGCAGAGCGACAACAATAACAGCCTCGTACGTGTGCGTCTCTAACATGATTTCCACTTGTACACAGCTTCATTATTTGCTCTCACACACACTGGTCGATAAAATCTGATGCCGCTGCCCGCTCGCTCTTTGTGCTCCCAAAGCTGAGAAGCTGAAAACTCCTGCCTCCTGAACTGGAGACAGACAAAAGGAGAGATGCTGTGTCTCTGCTCTCATTGTCTCACCTGTTCATTCCAACTTATTAACCTTCAAACAGAGAAGAAGAATAGCTTGTTTGTGTTCGTAAATGCAGCTATTTCCATGAAGTCAAGACAGGAGACGTATGATTTTATTAATGTTAAATAACCTGTCTTTGTGCGTGTGGTTGTGTGAGAGCAGTGTGTACACATGCAGTCATTAGAGTTATTTAACCTCCGCATTTCATTTCTATGAAAGATGCCTGCAGGACGAGCACAAACGCAAATGCAGGTTCACCGACACAATCGTTACTAAAGCGAAAACGACTTTTTGTGAAGCCCATTAAACACACACACACACACACACACAGGGGCACACACACATACGCAGCGGCACTTAGCACCCAGTTAAGAGCTATTTCAGGGACACCTTCTATTTCCTCCTGCAAACAGCGTGTCAGCACCTCCTGCCATTAGCGCTCCAATCTGTTCCATTAAACGCTAACGAGCGTCGGCGAGGACGGGCCGTCGCCCCGCCAAATTACACAAATACTGCCGTAATCAGCTCTCAGTGTGAAGCTCTTCATGTCACAATGCTCGGCCAGGAGGAGGTGGCCGGCGAGCACGCAGACGCCATCCTCCACAAACGCATAATGAAAGACATGATTTGTTTATGAAGAAAAAGAAACGACAGGATGTGGATGTGTGGAGGCAGGGAGGAAAACAACAGAAGTTTGGAAGAAAGAAAGAAAAAATTGTAAATAATGAGGGTAATACAAAAAAAAGGGATAAACTTAAAGGTACCATGTGCAGTTTTTAACCACTAGGAGTGCTATGGAGCAATGAGTGTTTCACTTCTTTGCTACTGATCAACAGCTGTTGCAGGAAACAAGCCAACATATCGATCCAGATATCCCAAATTGATTTGATTCACAAGTCACTGATTCAGATTGATTCGATATTGATTCGGTTACGGATATTTCAGTTACAGTGCCAGTTTTGCTTGGATAAGAAATAGATTCTCTGAGAACTAAAATGTACAAGGAATCTGTATTAAAAATATTAATGTTTACGTTAAGAATTGACCCAAAGCAGTTACACTAATCATGTACTGTTTATTAAATATGACCTGACCAGCACACTAAGATTAGTCACAAGATCTTGCACCAAAGGCTGGTCGCACGAGACTAACGGGTTAAAACTGCAGGCTGTACCACACATCCACAGGAGAAATAACATGTATTTAAAGCCTTACATCCAACATGTTTTTTTCAAGGTAATTAACAGCGAGAGGGGAGGCAGGAGTGAAAGAGAGAAATAAAGAACAATACAAAATAAATTACATGCAAGAAATGTGGAAAGATGGGAAGCAATGAAGGAAGAGACGGAGGAAATAAAAGGGGGAAAAAGTACAGAAAGGAGGGATGAATGAAGGGAAAATGAGAAGTGGAGAAAAATGGACGCATGGTGTGTTGATAAAGGGGGTGTCTCACATTCTGTCCCCTCTTCCCATCATCCCTGACTTTCATTTCTACCCTCCTCCAGGAGTGCAACCTGCACACTGTTCACCTGTTTCCATCAATCTACCTCCTACTGTTGTGTGTGTGTGTGTGTTGTGTGTGTGTGTGTGTGTGTGTGTGTGTGTGTGTGTGTGTGTGTGTGTGTGTGGTGTGTTTGTGGGTGTGTGACCTGCAACCAATCAGATCTCTGCAAACAAATCAAAAAACCACTAAGTTGTTAGTCTGTAATCCTGATGTCTTTCTGTAATAAAAGAGCAGTTACACAGTTTATACATATACATCTATATACATATACAGATTTATTTAAACACCATTGTGAAGATGGGAAGAAGGAAATTAGTATTATTGTCTGTCTTTGTCTAGCACAGCGGTCTAGCACAGCGGTCTGCAACGTCTATGATCAAAAGGGACAATTTTGGCCAAAAAAGGCACAACTATTAAATTCTTTCTTTTCCCTGATGACTTTTTTGTATTTGGCATCCAAAGCTACCTCATGGAGACGACTAGCCACTGTCAAAATTTAGAGGAAAAAGCTATGACGCACATTTTAGTTTACACAGTATTGCAAAAGGACTGCTGCACACTGTCTAACTTAGAATATATTTGCAATGTTATTTGTGACATTCATTAGTCTTTTTGCAACTTTTTGGTCTACTCGCCTCTCTACTCGAAGTGTTCCTTTGTTCTAGTTTACAAAATATTAGAACTTTTTTTTAATTTGGTGCATGTTATTACAATTAGCAAATGTAAAAATCACTTTACACTGTAAAAAAAAAATCTCAAAAAAGACTCAAAATTTCAAGGCAACATACTGCAACAGATTTTTAAGTTTTTGTTTTGAAATAAACTTTAAAAGTTTTGCTGACCTATAATCTTCAGCTGAAATAATTTACTTTTCTTCTGTAGATAAACTACCTCTGAGGTTTAGAAACTCAAAAAAAAAAATGTATTTCACAATTTGGTCACAGTGAGCTGTGAACCTGGTTTGTCAATATTTTGGTGCCCTGAAAATTAAATGGTTTTAATTGAAGGTATTAAGTATTAGTGTCACTTGGATGAATTTACTGTATAATTTGTAAATGATATTTTTTGGGGGGTCTCTAAAAGTCAAGGATTTAAGCTTGAAAAGTAAATCATCTCAACAAAAGATTAGTAGTTAGCACAACTTTTTCAAAACTCGGGAGTTGGGCAATGAGTTGGGGTCAAAACTCAGACTGCATCTATTGCAGTACGTTGCCTTGAAATTTTGAGTTGTAAATAAAATGAAAATTAAAATGTTAAAAGAATAACTGTTATTCATTTCCATACAATTCTATGCCGCAGCAGCACTGGACAAGGACTGAAGAGCCGCATGTGGCTCCAGAGCTGCAGTTTGCAGACCCCGGGTCTGGCACTAATTTAAAAAAAGTATTACCCATAATACTGGTTAAAAAGTAAAATACATAAAATTGAACTCACTGGGGCCATTCTAACACTTTAAATTAATTTTGGTGATAATACTTCTTTTTCACTGTAACAGTTCGATCCGTCTCAGTCATGTGGGGATGTGAGAGGAAAAAAGTCAGACACCAGAGTTAAATTAGTTTTATAACCACCAGCTGGACGCATGTTTAAGGTAAGAGAGTCTACATCAAGTTGAGGTTAGTTAAAAGTTTTTGTATTTATTTATATCATCAATTGCTGTGATAAGACAGGGTGAGCGGGCATCGCTGACCACATCAGATAATCAATTTCACCACAACCGATTTCACTACCTCAACTGTTCAGGCCTTTAAACAACAAGAGGAATCCATCCACAACAGTAGCCAGGTCTGTCTAGTCTTCGGGGTTCTGGCAGGTTAAATGAACTTTTTTCCTTAAACTGTATATGTGTATTCTGTGTCATTTCATGTCGTATTCGGATCGCAGCAGCAGTCAAATTGTGATAAATTTAATCCTAAATTTCTGTCTCACAGTGAAATGTAGGACCACCATTTATGTTCTCTGGGTCTTTTGTCTAATCTGCTGTTTTTACTAAAGTCTCATTCTTACAGAGAACATCAGAACTTACTGATGGGGGATGCTGGTTTCTGGAGTCCTCCTCTGCAGTTTGTGGTTTTGTTCTGCAGCGGTGGGACGGGTTTGTAGGACTGTCCGGTGGCTCGGTACATGGCCTGGACCCACAGCATCCGGTCCTGCTCGTCGTCACAGGCGAACATCACCAGGTCACCCTCCTTCACTGCGTTAAAAAACACCCGGCCACCCTGCAGACCTGAGGAGGAGGACGACAAACAGGATGAAAGTAAGTAAGAAATAAGGCTTTGTATTAAACAGAACGGCCAAAATCCCCATGGCAGGAAATTTCATTAAGCTGCATCAACTTTTTGCACAATTGTTGTTGTACTGATGATTTGTGATGTTTTCACTGTCAATACACATAAAATGAATAATAAACCACCATTTAATTTGTTCTGGCAGATACATTCGGTCAGCCCTGATCTTCATCATCATTCATCTAATATGAGGCGGGCTTGATACAGTGACTGTACAGAGAAGTGCAACCTTATTATCTATTTTCGCAAACAACAAAAGTAGCTGCTGCTGATATGTGAAGCTGTTCCTCCTGAATCAGCTTTCACATCAGTATTTAACAAACTGGACGCTTTATTTTCTAAAAGAAGAACAAAAGACTGCACTCAAAGCTTGTGTTGACAGGAAAGATGTATTTGCTGTACTTCTAAAAGGATCTGGTACAAGTTTAATGTGACTTTTGTTATGGTTGCAGGTCCATCCAGCTGCATCCAGATGCATTTCGGTCCATGAAAATAAACTGAGAAAATAAACAGGCTTAAGTTTTGGTGTTTGAAAATAAAAATGCAAGTCACATGAAAGCCAACAGACTCTCACTGCAGGTTTGGATTTATCACATGATGTCACAGGGCTGAATCCATTTTTAAATACGAGTTAATGACTATGAACTGTTTCATTTATTTTATTGTGCATATTCTTACTTTTTACTCCACTTCACTTTTTGTTTACCTCAGATTTGATCTTCTGTACATTTCTATCAACGTTTTTCAAAAAAAGTTCATTCACGTTTTAAGCTTGAAGTCTTTTATTTTGTCCATTTCTTTTTTTTTCCATTGTTCTTGGTGCCCTGCAGTTTTCATGATTTCTTTTCACATATCTGAGGTGCTCACCCTCATTATCTACAGCAGGCTAGTCTGCAAGCACACTGGAATGTGATAAAAATTGCAATGAGCTGGCTCTTCAGACATGACTCGTAACCTCTGATACAACTTGAGTCAAGATGTTGACCCGCTAATCCATCTCAGAGTATTTTTCTGAACTGTTCTATACTGAATTCTCACTGTCAAATGCACACTGATCAGATTGTCAGTATGAATTCTTAAATATGGCATTCTAAACAGGGAACTACTTGAACCCCATTGACATTTCTAATAATGTAAATGACTAAAAATCCACCCAGTCTTTCTCTGCAGTGTCTCATTGGGCTCAATCAGTATCTTTAGTTTCTATAGTGGATCTGACTTGAAATATGGAAAGACAGGAGGACTTTGTAACTGTGGTCTCACTTGACCTTATGGCAGCCTTATAATTACAGTTCAAAATATACTGTTTTTTAAAGATTGCTTTATAATCAATTCCTCATCTTTTCATGTATGTTATGAATGCTGCCAAGGGATTTAACTAATGGAGACTTTTCATGTTTTTCTGTAAAATCCTCGCCTCCAGCAGCGTGTGAGCCGGGATGCGTGTTTTCTGTGCGCCGTGTGTCGCTGCAGTGTAACTTCCTGTGTGGTGATGTCACTGGGACAGCTCAGGTGTGTGTACCTGGCTGAGGGTCGCAGTAGTCCACTGTGTAGCCCTCCAGCTGCATCAGCTCCTGAGGCTCGGCCTTCTTCTCTCTGTAGCTGCACATGGCGAACGTGTACTGACTCACCTGCAGGATGAAAACACACACTGATGAAGCACAGACGTCCTAAAAACACACAGGTGGACCTTTGCTCTTCTCCCATTTACATTGCCCTTTTTTGTCCCACAGAGCTTTAGATTTATGTCATTTATACGCAGCCTCAAACAGTTCCATGTATATCTCAACAGTGATTTCTCAGGCAGTAAAATTGTGCACAATTTTAAAAAAATGTAAGCAAAAATTCTAAGCCAGTGTTTCTCAAAGGGCAAGTCCAGTATTTCTAAACCCAGGCTCTATTTTTGAATAGATTTCAGGTACAATCATGTGAAAAACTTACAACAATATAACAGTAAAAAAACAGAACCTATAAGCTTTAGTTGAGATCATTTACTTTTCTTCTATAAATAAACTTGAATCTTTGAGTTTTAGAAACTCAAAAAAAAAAATGTATTTCAAAATGTGGTCACAGATGAGCTGTGAACCTGATTTGTCACTATTTTGGTTCCTGAAAATGAATTATAAAGTTTAACCATCACTCACTTTCACTTGGATTTACTGTATTTTTGGGGGCTTCGAATACTCAAGGATTAAAGTTTATCTAAAGAAGAAAATTATCTCAAAAGCCTGTTGCAGTACACTGAAATTTTAGATGTCTCAACTTTTTCATAAGTCTACAATCATGATAAATGAAAATTAAATTTAAGTTATTCATTTTCATATATCTATTTTTTTTTTTTTTTTTTGCCAAAGTCATGAGAAGCCTCTGGAGAGGGGATAAAGAGCTGCAGGCTGCAGAGCCCTGGTCTAGCACTAATTTAAAAAAGTATCACCCATAATATTGGTTAAAAAGTAAATAATATAGACTCCAACAAATACAGTAATAAAACAAAGGACAATAATAATAAAGGAAATAAAGATAAAAATATACAAGAATAAGATAAGATGCAAGTATTGCAGTTTACATTGCACTTATGTGTGGGTCTGAGTGTGTGAGTGAGGTGTGTGTGCACGTTGTATATTGCATATAGTTATTGTTCAAATATTGCACTAGTCTAAATGACTAAAAAGTATAAAAAGTTTTGGCACTGGTCCAGTAGATCGCCTCAACCGGCAGCCGTGAAATGTGCTGCAAAGGCTGCAGCTCAACCCCTGAGGGTGATCACGCCTGCTAAAAGTACGTCTGCTAAAAGTGAATGTTTTTAAGGGTTAGTTCAGGTTGGAACTAACTCGTTAAAACACCAAAGTGGCACAATAACACAAACAAACAAACCAGTCGAGGCGGCGGGAGAACACTGAGGTGAAATGATTGTTTTTGTCACAGGAGTTTGGCGGCTTTGAATGGAGTGATATGACGGCTGTTAAACAAAAATGATCCGACTCTTAATGAAAAAGTCAACAGTCTTTCCATAATTTGTCAGACACAGAATAACAATCTGTCCCTGAAAGAAGCTCATTCAGTTGATGTGCTTTGACACGCTCAGCTGCTTGAAGACATTTTATCTGGTTTCACAGCTGCGGCATTCAAGTGGACTAATTCCAAAACATTTTGTACATATTAGTGATTTAGAACCCAAAATATGTCAAAATAGGTCCAGTTTGAAAAATAATGAAATTATCCGTCAAGCTTTATCCTCAGACTGGAGAAAAAAATTCCACTTATGCTACAAAAATGCGTAGCATGTGACACATCGACCTCTCTAGTTTCATCAGCATTCATCATTTCTGCCTCAAACACAACTTTACAAACTCTTCATTTTAGAACTTGAGTTTGAGACACACTGATATCAGCTTTGATAATAAAAAAAAGAAGAACAAATTGATTTCCTTTACAGAAACACAGAAGCTGACACTGACTGTATCTGAATCGGTGTCCAGACCTTCAGGTGCTTCTCAGATGAAGCTTTGCTTTGACTACAACTGCTGCAGCTTTCAGGAGTGTGTGTGAATGTAGCTGATTATTTTGATTTGGAGACCTGAGAACAATACCTGGTGGTTTTAAGAACTGAAACTATTAACCTGAAGCTTGAGGGGTTTTTTTGTCTCTTATCTCAACATCATTTTTACATTTTAAGGCTGTCTAAGGTTACATTTAGAAGACTTTATTAAATTTAACTGAGAAATACTCAAGCCAGCATGACATGAAGAATACTATAAATGTTGTATCTGCTGCACAGTGAAGTTAACTTTTACAACTTTTCACGTGGTGAGACTTCTTTACCCAAACAACGACGGCATGCACGTGTCCACTACATGGCCAAAAGTATGTGGACAGCTGAACACTGCAGTGTGAACACTGTGACCTGTGATGTTTCTTTTTCTTTCAGTCCGTCCACCAGATGTTGAACCTGCTGCAGGGATTTTCTCCCATTGAGACACAACAGCGTTAGTGAGGTCCAACACTGACGTTGGGTGTTCAGGTCTGGCTCACAGTTGGTGTTCCAGTTCGACCAAAGGGGTTGAGGTCAGAGCTCTGTGCAGGCCAGTCACGTCCTCCCACAGCAAACTGGGAAAACCATTTTCTTTATGTTCCTGGATCTGTGTGGACAGGGTTGTCCAATGTCTACATATAGAGACCTTATTCTCTGTTCTGTTCGTCTTCACAGTGTATAATATTATTTTCACATCTTCTTTACACTTTACAAGTGAGCAGATGTTTCACTTCCTGCAGACATCTTGGTTTGGCAGAATGAATTTGTATATTTTTAGATTTTATTACTTAAAAGACCAGTGTGCAGGATTTAGCACCATCTAGTGGTGAGCTTGCAGACTGCAAACTCCTCCCCTCATCCTCCTTTTTAAAGGGTGCAGGAGAGCCTATGGTGGCTGCGAAACATGTGAAAAATTCGTTCTGGGATATTGTAGAAACATGGCGGTGCAGCTTGACGGCCTCCGTGGAAGAGAACCTCCACTTTCTGTAGATCTCATTCAAAGGCAACCTTTACTCTCAAAAGAGCCATTTCTGACAAAAAAAGAGCCAGAAATCTGTCTGGCGCTGCAACTATTAAATTCTCTATTTGCCTTTGAGGTTTTTCTCTGTTTATGGATTTGGTATCCATAACTAGTCGAGAGTAGCCACTGGTGAATTTTAAAGGAAAAGGTGCAGAGTCACAGACGTAAGCTATGACACACATTTGCACATTTTTAAGCTGGAGGACGTAAGAATCCCGTTAGACTAGGGCTGAACAATTAATCAAAATCTATCAAAATCGCAATATGGTCTACTGCAATTTTCAAATCGCAGGAATATTTGCAATATTTGATAAAACCCAATTTTGGTTTGTAAAATTATTGTGGTGCTGCGAAGATGCGCTCATTTACACGTCAGATTCTACAGACTTAAGAAAAACATCATTGTAGGGCTGCAACTAATGATTATTGTTGATCAATCGATTAGTTGTTTGGTCCATGAAATGTCAGAAAATGTTGATCAGTGTTTCCCAAAGTCCAAGATGACGTCCTCAAATGTCTTGTTTTGTCCACAACTCAAAGATGTTCAGTTTACTGTCAGAAACCAGAAGATATTCACATTTGAGGAGCTGAAATCAGAGAATTTAGACAATTTTCTTAAAAAAGAAAAAAAAAGGGAATTTAATAGCTGACAACTAATCAATTAATCAACAAATCACTGCAGTTCTACACTGAACGTTTTTCGATAAAAATGAGAATAATGATGTAAAAAATTATAATTCCCTCTAATATAATATAAATCATATTGCAATTACAATATCAGTCAAAATAATTGCAATTAGATATTTTTTTCTAAATCGTTCAGCCCTACTTTAGACCTACAAAAATGATGGAGAAAAATTAACATGTGAAAAAATTTTATATTTTTTATATATATATTTTTTGTCAAAGCCACAGGGAGACACTGGAAAACGGCTCTGGAGCTGCAGGCTTCAACTCTTATTTATACTAATGAAAGCATGAATATTATATAACATTTCTGCCATATTCTGCTCAATCCCCCTAAATCCTACACACTGGTCTTCTCTTTGTTCCGATTAAAATTATGTGATCTGTCCTTAAACACTTTTTTTACATCAGTCAGTGGGAGTCTGAGATCAAAGAGTTTCACTGTCATTGTTCTGTGCATGAGAATATAAGAACTTGAACTTGTAAACAGACTTGTATCACACAGATATTCAAATGTGAATATAAATTTCTGCCCTTGCTCTCAGAAAGTCAATAACTTAAAAAAAAGCAAGAGCGCAAAAGAAAATTTCAGAGACCGAAACTCAATTAACTTTTGCATCAGCAGGACTCTTGTGCTCAGACGAGGTGTAAATATCTTTTGAGTAGAGCGACTGATGTGAGATGATTTTCTTTAATAACCTGAAATTGTTTTTCTTTTCTTTTCCTCTCTTTTAAAAAATCTGCTAAATCAAAAAAGGAAAGGAGAGTTTTTGAAAGAGAGACGCCTCAGTGTGAGGAAATGTTTTCTATGAAGGCTGACAGTTTGACCTAATGCATCATAAATACACACAGACTTCTGAATAATGAGTCGTTTCATATTTTCTATCAAAAAAAGCATGTTCGAGTCACATCTCTTCTTCTGCAGATTTTTTAACCTTTCATCTTACTTCCTCAGCCTGCAGTGCCTCTCTGATCTTAGGACACAGTTTCCAAATCAATCGCAGATCAATATGTGCCGCCTGATCTCGGCTTCATCAGCGTTTTACCTGAACGAGGACAAAATATCTTTTTTTCCAGCGTTTCCAGACTCTCTGTCCCAGAGCGTACAGGTGCCTGGAACACAAACAACAACATGACATCAGACTCAGGGAAAAATTTGAACAAACTGTCGGAGTTTCTGTTGATCAATTATAGCAACTTTTTAATCATCAATGATAGTGCTGAGAGCTGATAAAAGAGCAAACTTGGTCAGGCACCAAACATTTCAGTAGAAACACAATTACAAAACAAACAAACAAACAAACAGGAATAAAAAACACATCCACATGGTTTTATTTTCTATGGAAGCCGAGAACAGACATGCGTGCAATTATTTTTTTAAACGCCGGTATCTTTAGATCACAAGTTAATTGTTTCATTATTGAAGGAACCAAGCTCCTTTTCTCAAGATAACAGGTTAATTTATCTTGTTATCTGGTGAAAACAAAGGAGGATTTCAAGATTACAAGATAATTTAATATGAGACAATGACTTTTCTTGTTGAAGTGCACTCGCCTGTGAAGTTGCAGCCAGGTTAGTCTTCTCCTTAAATCTTTTATAGAAAGACATAATGCAATATCTGCCTATGTTATACCTTGATTGAAGTACAGTCTGACACATTGATCTGACATTTTCAGCTCAAACGTTGCTGCAGCTGCACTCCTGATGTCTGTTTATCATTCTAAGTAATAAGAGGAAACCTTTTGTTTTCTCATGATAATAATCTCTGGAAACCATAAAACAGAAACCAGAATTAGAACAAAATCATTTGGGATGAGGGCTGTGTCAATAATTGAAAGTAACAGGGGGAAAAAGGAGGAAGAGAAAACTGAGGCAAAAGTGTAAAGATTTTTTTTTATTAACAAATCATGATCAAATTAAGTAGAGCAAACATAATAAAAGGTTAACGTAGCCTACTAAATCAAACAACATGACACACAAAAGACAACATGTGTTTTTGCTAGCCAGGGAAGCTTATAAAGTACGAGGCGCCAACGAGTGTTCTTGCTAACCGTGGAGGCTAGCAACCGTGGAGGCTAGCAAGACGCAGACTACACAAAGGACAATTAGTGACTTGTAATGACTGAAGGCACCATGAGCTGATTAAGAGTTGATTCTAGGTACAGTGAGTACCTAGATCTAAGGGATCTAAGGGATCTGAGTTATGTGGTCAGACCTTTTGGTTTTTTTTAAAACTCTGGCTGCTGCGTTCTGAATAAGCTGGAGTTTATTTATCGCTTTGTCAGACCAGCAAAAAGTGCATTACAGTGATCCAGCCTGCTGGAAATAAAAAGCATGAACCAGCTTTTCAGGGTCGACATGCAATGTCTGCTTTGTCATAATTAAGCTGCAAAAAAAAAAAATCTTTAAAATCTGCTATCTGTGGTGCACTGGAAGAGAACATTTACTGGGCTCAGGCTGCAGGTGGAAACAGATACGTATAACTGAGTGTCATCAGCAAATAACTGATATGACATATTATATTGCTGTATTATAGACCCGAGTGATGTACAGATTAAACAACAAAGGACCTAGAATTGACCCCTGAGGGACTCCGTATGGAATGTCAAGATTCACAATTACTGACACACACAGAACAATCTTCCCGTGAGATATGAAGAAAATCAGTTTACAACACTGCCTTTAAGGGCTAGACAGTGTTAAAGGTGCTGAAAGACTTTAGATGATCTCAGCCGTCCTCTAAATCTCTATTTTCAGCTACTGCTGTCAGGGCAAAGGTACCGAGTCCCCTGTGCAAAGAAAAACATCTACAGAAAATCATTCATGCCTGTTGACGTAAAATATCTTAAGTACAGACGGACACTTCTTAAAGTCAGACTACAACCTCAGCACACAGCAGCACTTTACATCTATTTACTGTTCCTCCGAACGTCAGCTCAGTCTTTTTAATGCAGCTTCTATTGTGCCTTTATGTGAGTGTTTTTAAATGTATTTTGTTTGGATGTGATACGTTGAGTTTTTAATGTACCTGCCTTTTTCTGCACTTGTAAGCGAAGACAAATTTCTGCCATTTGCACACAAATAGTAGACAATAAAGTATTTTTCTATTCTATTCTAACTAGTATTTATTTTCACTCATTCATGAATTAATCTGATGATTATTTTCTTCTTTAGTCGTTTTGTCTATAAAATGTCTGAAAATAGTGAAAAAAATGTGCATCACAGTTTGTTAGACACCACGGTGACATCTTCAAACTGTTTTGTTTTGTCTGGCCAACAGTTAAAAACCCAAAATATTCAGTTGACTGTGATATGAAACAGAAAGAAGCAGGAAACTTTGGGCTTTAAATAAATCTCTTAATGCCTTTATCTCAAGATCACAAGTTTATTATTTTATCATCTTGAGAAAACGAGCTTTGTTATTTCAAGGCTACGAGATAATCAACACGTTGTCCCAAGAAAACAATTTTGGAGTATGTTTTCTCTGACGACAAAACTGCAGCAAACAAAGCTACACATTTATGCCATGAATTATTGTTCAGTTATGGATCCTGCCTGACAGACATTCATTTTAAAGTTCTCCATAATTGTTCTATGATGTCAAGAAATCATGATAAAACGAGTCGTTTTATTGTGAAAAACATCTCAAGAAATCAGCCTTTTGTTTTCTCGAGACAGATTAACCATCATCACAAGAAAATACACTTTGTTATCTGGAGATAACAAAACAATTAACTCATGATTTTGAGATAATGGCATTAAAAAGTGCAACACGGCCATCCTGGGCTTCAGTAGGAAACAGCATTTTTACATTAAAAAAATGAACAAATTATTTGGATTATACAGTCAATTAAATGATCAACCAAATAACTGTTATATTCACTGATATTGTGTGTGAAAAAACAATTTTCACGCTTCAAATACACAAAAAAGAGATGCACATAATAAAATGTTAAATCTTATTTCCCTTTCAAAGTTCATTCCTGACCCTTTAAAAAAAACAGCTGACAAACAATCTCAGCTCCAGGTCCATTTAGTAGCTGTTCTGGACCTCTCGATCAGGTCATTTGATCTTCATCAGCAGAAGAGAGTTTGCAGGGTTTTTTTTCAACGTCCAGACTGAACTTTGAGACTCAAACTCTTTTACTCTACAGTTCCACGACGATCATGTGATCAAAAGCTATAAAGCAGCTACTAAATGGACCTCGAAGTGAGATCGTTCTGTAAATGTGAAACATGCTTCACATGTAACAAATGTCAGTATTATGTTGAGGAGTTCAGTAGATGTCAGGTCAGATATTCTTCCCTCAAATCAGTAATTTATGTCTCCAGTTTAGTCAATATTTCCATAGATTTTCTTAATTTGCTTCTTTAATCCAAATTTAATCAATAAACTCTGCTGGCAGATAACCTGGCTGCACAGTTTTATATAATTTTATAATATTTTGATCAGTGAAGTCACTAACAAAGCAAATCCACTTTCTCTTGTTGCAGTTTCTCCGATGAAAGATCTTGCTGACTGATTATCTTTAGGTTTCGCACTCCTGTTCGGACAAACTTAGACCTTTGAAGATGTTCATGATGGAAATAAATAATAAATTAATTGTTTTGAGTAATTCTTCAAGCAAAAAAATGTCCAAAGTCTCAGATTCCAGCTTCTTAAATGTGAATATTTTCTGTTTTCTTTTGTCCTCTGTGAAAGTAAACTGAACATCTTTGAGTTGTGGACAAAACAAGACAGAAGCAGGACGCACCTCGGCCTTTGGGAAACGATTTTTCACCATTTTCTGACAACAGCTAATTGTTTCATTGAGAAAGTGATCACCAGGTGAATTGATACAGGAAATTACCATTAGCTGCAGCACTAATGGTCATATTTCATTATTTCTTGAGAAATTAGATGACATAAAGAAGAAAGAAGGCTAATAAGTAAATCAAAAAATTATCAACAGATGAATCACTAATGAAAATAACTACACACCCTTGTGTTGCCATTAAGGTGCTAATTTAACACTAATTCAAAAGAATGAGGCAAAGGATAAATTACAACAACACTGGGACAAAGAATATAATTAAGTGCACAAATTAAAATTTTGAGGGAAGAATCTGAGATGGGGATGTTTTATTTTCTCTAAAAGGGATCAACCTGATTTTCACGATGTCAACACAAAAAAACAAAAACAAGAAGAAGCCTTTGAGATTCATCAATGATCAGATCCGATCAGGATCCATTTTTAAGTTACTCTAAGCACATACTCATATTTTTCTATCACAGCATCACATTATGTCTTTTCTCCTCCAGCTGTGGACAGTATTAACACATTAATTTCCTCCCCCAATGTGAAAGTAAAAGGAGAAAGCGATGAGTCCTGAGCTGAGAGAGGCCGTGACACAGACAGCAGCTCATTGAGGAAGTCTTGAAGAAAATGGAAGAATGACCAGCGTGGCCTCTCAATCAATGGCTGCTCCCGGGCCTCCTGAAGCGTGGGATACAGGCAAGTGCAAGTGAGGAAAATCAATCGATGGCGAGACCTCTTTCTTCAGCCCTGCTGCCCGCCCTTAAAGAAAAGGCCTCCAGTCAAGGCTGCGGTGCGTCTGGACAGAGAATCTGGGCCATTCTGCACGACTCCAGGTTAACATGTGGCACCGCTCGCCGGCCACTTGTGAAAATTATTTGGCCGTCTGTCCTCCTGCAGGGTTTCAAACCTCCATTCAGCCGCACGACGCCGCGGTGATGGACTGCAGACGCCAAAGAGTTCACTGCAGGCATTTAACAGTCCTCGCTGCTAAAAAACCATCCATCTTTAACTGGTCATTTAGCTGGATATTCACACTTTAAGGGTTTTTTAAAGAGTGATGAGATGTTGGACTAAATCAAGGAAAAGACTAGGGCTGCAACTAGTATTATTTTCATTGTCGATTAATCTGTTGGTTATTTTCTTGATTAATCCATGAGTTGATTGGTTTATAAAATGTCAGAAAATGGTTTAAGAGCACTGATCAGTGTTTGTCAAAGCCCAGGACGATGTCCTCAAATATCTTGTTTTGTCCACAACTCAAAGATATTCAGTTTACTGTCACAAAGGAGCAAAGAAACCACAAAATACTCACATTTAAGGAGCTGGAATCAGAGAATTTTGACTTTTTTCTCTTAAAAAATTACCTAAACCAACCAAACTGATTATCATAAAAGTTGGCAAATAGTCTTTGCAGCTCTCCAATAGACTAAATTATAGTTTCTCTTATTTCAGGAAATTGTCTAGAAATGAGTGTTGGTGAGTAATGATGAACCAGAATAAGCCAGATCACTGCAAGAGTCAAGAAAATTGACACTTCTAATTAATTGTTTAGGAAAACGGGTGATAAACTCATGAAAGAATAAAGAATATACATATTTAAAGACTAAACAAGAAAGGAGATCTCCTGAGTTTTCAGTGGCACCTGCAGAATTCTTCACTGTTCCATAAATTTGTTTATTGTCTGCAAATGATTTCCACTTTGTTTTATGCTCCAAGGTCGGGATCCACCGACTACTGGACTCTGATATTCAACATTTTTACAATTTGGAATCTGTTTTTTTATTAATCTGATTGCCAGTAAGATAAATTAATTTAAAAATGCTCTACTTTGGCTGTGATGCAGCTGGTTAAGTTGACTTTGAGAAATGCTGATGGCTTCTCCCTACACTTTCTGTTTGTTGAAAAGTTCAATTTTAATTAAAAATATGTTCAAAATCATCTCAGCAAAGTTTCGTGTTGCAGTTTGTGCTATTCTAAATTTTGACGACAAGATTTTCATTTGTACTGCAAATGTATATCGGTTGTACATATCGGTTATTGGTTTCCTTGATGACTGAAAATCAGTATCTGCTTTAAAAAAAACAAAAGCAAACATTTGTCAACCGCGACTCCAAGGCATCAAGAGAAAGTTCTGTCTCCTGTGACATGAAATCATTTGACCCATCTGATGTTTTTCCTTATTTAGAGTAGAGAGGAAGGACAATGACATCTGCAGAAATATAAATGAAGGTTATCTTTTTACAGATTTGTGATTTTATTCCAAAAAACACGGATCTTGAATATTTTAAAACTGTCACAAAATGATTTTCATCCAGATTTACGCTCTCTGGCACTGAAAAGTTGTTTTGTCTTCTGTGAGGTGAGATATTTCTCATCTCTTCTTTAAGATAAAAAAATAGATTAGCTTATTTTATGCACATTATAATGGAGTAAATTCCTCAGAAGAAGGACTTTTTTTTGCAGCAGTAGAAATATTCCAGGTTAAGTGTTTTTATTTCTTAAAGAGCAGATTATCTTAAATTGATTTTAATGAGATTCTTTTGTTTCCAGCTGTCAAAAAGTAATCTAATATCCACTAACAGCTTCATTATAATTTATTGTGTAGATTTATCTGCTTTTGCAAAAATGCTGTTTTCATTATATTTTCATTGATAATATTTTTTTGGTTGAAGAATCCCTGACTTCATTGTGTCCTCTCCTCCCAACACAAAGCAAACATGCACGAGCAGATTTTGATCCCTTCAATATGAGCAAGAAGTAAAACAGCTGAGTCTCAGATGGCAAACAGGATGAAAACTAAATATTTTCTGTGGAAAACAATCAAGTATTTAATGATCACACGTGAAGAGCTCCAGCTCCAGTTCCTCCTCACATGATTAAAAAAGAAGCTCACGGCTGCTCACGCTGAGCAGGTGACAGGTGTCAAACACAGACAAGAAAACATCAAATCAAAATATGTTAGGTGATCATCTGTGAACCAAAAATGTTTCCCGTTTGTGCGCTTTTTCTTTTTCTGCCCATTTCGCTCTGAAAGTAAAATGCCTTCTTGCATCTGTCGGCCTTTTAAAGGATTCATGTCTTTGACGTCTTCAGTATCCTTTTCATGTCTTTTCTTTTGCCATCTGAACCCAGGAAAAGAAATAAATAATTCTGTTGTAAACAACTTTGACCAAAACATTTTCTGTTTATTCTCTTTTTCTTTGCTTAAAGCAGCACAAATTCCTGCATCAGGTGGCCTCCTCTTTCATATACATACAGGCCCTGTTTGCCTTGTGTCAGTCTTTGATTCTCGCTGAAAACAGCATCAAATAACCTGAATGGAGAGAATATAAAAAACACAGGATGACACCTTTCAGCAGGTGAATCACAGATTGTGTCTTTAATATATAAGAAATAACAGAGAGCAGTTTGAACACGAGAAAAAGCTGGACATGAAGCGGAGACCGGCTGTGCTCACAGGGAGGCTAACACTGACCCCTTGTGGTAATTTTTGAAAACTGCACCCAATATTTATCCCTCTGTCGGTCTGTAATCAGACTCCCTGTGTTGGGAAATGATAAGATTTTATTGATACTAATGCCATTATTGGTTTTGCTTATAGGTCCCTTTAGATTAATTTTCTGTGTGATGAAAAAGTTGGACTACACAGGTTTTCAATGTCAATGCAGCTGTTTGATCATCTCTGGAATGAGAGAATATTTGACAGCATCCTTTTTTTATTTAGGTTTTCTTCATAGAGAAAAACCTGCGCGGCATCAATGTTATTTTAACAGGATATTTATGCTGCGTAACAGACGTGCTGCTCTGTTGGGAAGCAGTTGCACTCCTGCACTCCTGAGTGTCAAATACATGGCATCTCTGGAATTTAAGTCCATGTTGTGCACAAAGATGTTTCAGAATGTTCCTGGTGTTTCCACACTGATTGAAATGATCATTTTACTGACATTACAACCAGTGCTGTTCTCATAATCCACACTTTGGACCTTTTCTTCATTTCCACCATGACTCTGCAAGTTTCCAGCAGTGTAGATGCATAACTTTGCAAAAAAAAATTAAAAACACTGTTAGAAAAACACGCTGGCATCGCTATAAAGAACTGATAAGCTTGGAGGCATACAAGTCTGATGTATCAGACAATTTGGAACCAGTTCTCAAGTGGAACTGGATCTTGATTTTCATCCCTAGCGTCCAGTGTTTTTACCAACATCATGATTCGGTCAGTAACCTGGATGCGCAGCCATTTCGGAGTCACTGGGATGTAAACAACAGAATGGATCATACGCTGAATATTCAGTCAAGCCGACTTTAGGATGCCTTAACAATGGAAAGGTTCAGGAAAACAGAGAAGGACTCGAGCAGCAGGAAAGGGTGCAACATTTTGAGAAAATAAGGTTAATAGCGGACGTTTAGCTCAGTGGGTAGAGCATCCGACCCATGTATGGAGGCTGTTAGTCCTCTGCAGCGGCCGCTGGTTCGACTCCCGCCTTCGGCCCTTTGCTGCGTGTCATCCCCTCTCTCTCTATCCCGTTTCCTGTCAACTCTCTGGCTGTCCTCTCTAAAGGCAAAAAATGGCCAAAAAAATAACTTAAAAAAAAAAAAAAGGGATAGCTCAACGAAAAAATAAAAATTCATTCATTCAAAAAAAATTCAATCATTATCTACTCACCCTCATGCTGACTGAAGGTCAGGTTTAGTTTTTTAGTCCACAAAAAACACTGCTGGACTTTTACAGGAAAACTGTGCTGCAGAATCGCCCAAACAATGGAAGTGAATGGTGACCAGTTTTCAAACATACAAAAACAAGAAAATAAAAATATAAAATCCTCCATATTGCTCATCTAGTGTAATCCAAGTCTCCTGAAGCCCTGACATGGCAAGGTGATTAAAAACTTTTATTTTTCCATGTTATGCACACCGTCTGAACTGTGTGTGTGTGTGTGTGTGTGTGTGTGTGTGTGTGTGTGTGTTGTGACGGTGCGCAAACGGCATGCTGGGACTTTAGGAGACTTGGATTACACCAGATTTTATCTTTTTATTCTGTTGTTTTTAACATTTGAAAACTGGTCAACATTCACTTCCATTGAATGGAACTTGTTTTAACCTAAACCTAATTAAGCAGGTTTGTTGCCTAAATCTTACAGAACTGGGACTGTTTCACAAAGTTAACCTCGTGTTGAAAAGTCTCTCTGGCAGCACTAAAGGGTCTTGTGCATCAGTATGACACGTCAAAGGGTGTGACCAAGATGTCGGCACTTGCTGACCTGGGGTCAGCGCAGATTATGATGTTGCATTTTCTTTCTCCACTCAAAAATGTTATGTTTTGCTTCTTGTTGCTTCACTTTGCAGCCTGGTGTTTGTGCAGAGTTTGTTTTCACATTAATCAGCTGTGTAAGGAAAGTTTCTCTGTTCTCACCTAAAGGTTAAAACCTGCAGGACATCAGAGACAGTGTGGAAGCCAATCGTGATCCAACATGAAACTGTGATGTGAAAACTTGATCTCTGCAGGTCACAAAGGTCAAGGAGGAGACATCTTGTGTTGAGTGGAGGGGGTAACTATAATTTTAATCTGTAAGTCATGTATTAAACCTTTTATTATTCAATAATAATTCTAATATTAAATATCATTTATTGTTCAATGCAGAGTATTTTTATATGTAATGTATCTGGAGTGGCTCTTTAAGGAGTCTCTGGTTCAGGAAAGAGTTCTTGAGTGTCTCTTAGTATCTGAGCATCACTAAATGTGATCTTTGATCCTGTTGTTCTCTTCGAGTTGTTGACTTTCAGACTTTTTTAAACTCCAAACACTAAAAGCTTTACAGTATCCACAGAGATCAGCTGTCAAAATAAATTTCACCTCAGACAAACTGCTGTCATGAACACACACTCGGTGCTGTAGTGTTTCATTAACAGAAATATTTTCTCATCATCGATGATTTGTGGGTTTGAAAATTGTGATTTGCTGCCATCTTGTGGCAGAACGTAAGAACTGCGCATCCTGCATTCAATTACTCTCAACTGCTTTAATACATCCTGACAGTTTTAAATTTAGTTTTGGCTAATTTAAGAATTTCTTGCCAAAAAACAAGTTTGAAAGATCTCTTTTTTTTTTTTTACTGTAATTTACAGCAAGAACTGCACATCTCATCATATATATAGTCAAATAATTTGGTTGAATGATAAAAATCAGTTGTAAAAACTGGAAACGTGACTGCTGTAGACAAACCTTTAATTATTAAATTATTCAAATACCCGTCAATCAATATGAGGGTGACAGTCAGGACTAGTCCTAAGTTTAGAGTGGAGTGAGTGGAGTTACAGCTTCATCACTAAATCAGCAGCGCTCTGAAGTCTAATTACGCCCATATCATCTTAAATCAGCATTTTGAGGGAACTACAAAATTGAACTGTACATAAGTTGCCATTAAAACTAAAAATCCTCACAGCGTTTTGAGGAAACAACTTCAAAATGACAAAAATGTACAAATGCAAATGCATCTGAAAGTGTCCCCGATGTAGAATAACACAAGAAGTCGGTTGTCAAAAGGTGATTTTGCAAAAGAGAAATCAGATTTTAAACTGTTCAACTGCAGAAACATCTGATTACAGAGAACAGATGGGGTTGAATCTGAGTGCGTTCAGCTCTGTGTTGATCACTTGAGCACTGCCTTTTTAATACAGGGTTTACATACATGATGCTGCTGATTGGGTAGCATCTCTGACACGCCCACCAAACAAGAGAAAATGTACCTCAAATCCTGTTGCACACTGTTTTGAGGAAAAATGTTATTTAACTGGGAAACCGTAGCCAAATGGTGCACATCATTTTCAGACTGAACTTGGCCCCCGGGTACAACACAGACATATGTGACATGACACGACCAGCAGGCGTCAGGGAGCCAAACATCTGCTTACAACACAGAGAAGGTGACTTGTTTTTAAAAGCTGTCAAAAGCTGCCAAAGAAATTATTTTCAGCTCTGAGGCTGAAACAGTGAAGGAAACAGGAAACATTCTGACAGATGATGATGATGCTCTGAGTGACTGAAATCAACGAGGTCATTTCACTTTTCTGCCTGATGCCAAGTTTAATATAAATAATTGATATCTTAACCTTTGGGGTCATTAATCCCAAACACAAATGCTTTTTGCCCTAGAAATATTAAAAAACTCCTTTACCAGTTGACTTTAGAGTGTATGTAGTTAGAAAATACATTTATTTTGTGCAACTATTTGAGGGGAAACAAGAGGAATAACATGCACATTTCAGCCTCAGGGTCAGGAAGTAGCTCTTTGTGGAACAGTGGAATTCATATGATAACAGCATTCAGTGGTGCTTATTGGATAATTATGAGGCGAGAAAAAATGTGAAAACGCTCAATTTGACTGCTATAAACAAGAGGTGGGTACAGACTGTGTGCTGTGTTTCTCTGTTTGTGTGTTTTTGGACTTTTGTCCCTCATTTGCCTTGTTGCATTTGTTTGTTTTTTGTACTCTAGTTTGACTCGTCGGCCTCGCAAGTAAGCTTTTTGTAAATCGTTTCTTGAGACACATTTTAAACCGTTTCTGCCTCGCCCCATCGGCATTTTTGGTTCATTTTACACATTTTGACACTAACACTAACATGCCAGAAAGTTGAGTTTTGTTTTTACAACATCTCAGCATCTCTGTAACTAGGTTGTTTTTTAATTCATTTTCTTGACATTTTAACAGCCGTTCACATTCAAGGTAGGCCGTCAGTTTCACAGAAATTTGCTGCATTAACATGAAACAAAAACAAAAAGCAGGGCTGCAACCATCGATCAGCGTCCTGATCATTAATCAGCTGAACAGTCCACCAAATGCCAGAAAATACTGAAAAATATCGGTGCCTTTCAATATCCAAAATGATGCCCTCAAACGCCCCCATCTGTTCACAACCCACAGACCTCCAGCCTGCCGTCACAGAGAGGACCAGAGCAACCAGAAAACACTCACATCCCAGAAGCTGGAACTACAGAAGCTCAACCTTCCTAAAAAAAATAAACTGATGTAAACAAAAAAATGATTAATGACATTCTGCTCACAGATTATTGCATGTTTCGTTTGTGCTAGCATATGTAGCACTTTAGCATCAATGTGTTTTAGATTTAGGTTCAATATCTCTGGGAATGTTATACTGCATTAACAAATGTCTGACAGGCCTCAGACTCCAGATCCATTAACTGTAATGCAGCTGATGGTTGATGTTGTGTTATATTGTGTTTCTGCTTCCTTCATTTGACCAGCAGGAGAAGCTGTCAGCCTGCAGATATGCTTCAAACCAAACCCTGGCACACACACACACACAAACACACACAGACTGTGAGACTACTGAGTCTCTGAGATTCCTGGACAGGCTGCTGAGGACAGCTCCCTCTGTGGACGGCACGAAGCTGGACTCCTTTATGTCAGCGGCAGAGAGACGGATCTTAAATAAACCGAAATCCATCACAGACTCAGGGCCCTCCAGCCTCTGCACACAACATTCACTCTGCAGTGGAGTTTGTTCAGAGACAGACTGCAGTCTCAGTCCTGCTCTGAAGACAGACTCAGGAAGTCTTTTGTCCTCCAGCTTCAGGCCATATGACTACACAGCTCCTCTCAATGATGGTGGAGTGAAATTGAATGTTTACCTGCATTCTGTCACTAGGCTGTTTGTTAATATATATTTTGTTCATATATCTGTCTTTAACCTATATTTTACTTTATTTTATATCGTCCATAATAGATATTTAAGCAATATCACACGAGAGGGAGTGCTGTGTTTGTAAATATCAGCACTGGTGTGATTCGGTCGTAGGCACGAGGCCGCAGGCACATTTTCATTGGTTAACGGTAATAAACAACAAGAGATTATGATTTGTTTGTTTAGTTAATCATTTATTTGGCTCCGCCAACACAAGTAGTTCCATAACAGGAGAGACTGTGGCTGTTGCCAAGCAACACATAAACATTTCCCACACAAGTTTGCTACTGTCGGCATATTACCGCTACTTTGTTACGTTGTCGTTGACATTAATCTGGACGTTTCCGTTTATTGTACAACCACTGAAATAGGACAGACACTTTGGTAGCATGTGTGTTTCTGGTGATGAAGTTGTCTGACTCATGGTCTGATCAGACACCACGCTGCTCCATCTTTTGCGGCTGTGTGTTTCTGGTGATGAAGTTGTCTGACTCATGGTCTGATCAGACAGCACGCTGCTCCATCTTTTGCGGCTCTCCATCGTTGGTCTCCAGTAACTTCTGAGGGAGCTTTCAGACCTGCGAAACAAGTTATTGTTTAGATATGTATGTTCTGCGACACATTGACATCGTATTTTGTGTCTGTTTATATAAAGCATCTCACCTATGCCCAGTCACTGCCATGATCTCCCTCGCCTCGAGTCCAGCATCTGATAGTTTCTGTATGGCAGTGGCTGTGGTTGGTGTACGTGTGTGTCCCTGCCTCCTTGCAAATCCTGGGCAACATCTGTGCCAGCTGGTTCACTCCCAGGGGAACGGTGCTATACCAGACGGGGTCTGTCGCCACTGTTGCCCTCCTTGGCTGCAGATACAGGGCCTTTGCATCAGGAGGAATTTTCTGCAGGTATTTTACGAGCGACGCAACCGGGCAGAGCGGATTTCCTCGCTCCTCGTACATGGCGCCCCTCCGGTTTTCTCTGTCTCTCTCCAGTGGGTCCTTGTGGTTTTTTGTTTCTTCGTTAAAAGACATCGTGAAATATTTTGCTCCATTGTAGTCATGTTTAAGGATGAATGAGTCAGGTGTGAGATTCCGATTCCCCTCTTTGCCCCTGCGTCCGAAGTGCAACTGAATATCATACCAGACCTTGTTCAGTAAACCTCTCGGATTGTCTGGACTCAGCGCTGCAGAATATTTTATGATGCGCTGGTCTTCAGGTGAGATCGGGGGGTGGTGTGTTGTTTTGTCATTCCCTGCTCTTCTTATCTCTTTGAGGACTCCTTTGAAAACATTGTTTGCTGGTGTAAACTCTGGGTCCTGCATTAAATTCCATGAACGGCTAACTGGAGGTTCGTTGATGTAACGATTTAATCCAGCCCAAAGTCCAAGGTAGCTGCTGATGCTGTAGAGCTCCCCTTTAGTCGTCCGGATTGATCCATAAAACTGTCTCAACAATGTGTTCAGCTCGGTCTTCTCAACTACCTGAAAGTTGACCTGGATATTTTTTAGATTCAGCCAAGTCTGGAAGCAGTTCAGAGCCCAGGCCGTCTGCCGTACAGTGTTCGCCTCGTTTTTTCTTTTCTCCAATTCGTCTAGGTGCGCTGATGTAACATCAGCGCACCTGTTGGTTTGTGCTGATGTGTGTCTTTCCTCCTCTTTTTCCTCCTCTGAATCAGACTCATAGTTAAGATCAAATGTCACTGGAAACAGGTCCATCTCTGCGCTAGTTTGTCTCAAAATAATTAAACTAAGTAACTTAACGTTATTAACGGTATTAACGGCTATTAGAACAGCGGAGTGATAGTACTGTCTGTAAACAGTCCCAGTGTGTTGTTGCTGTATATCAGCACTCATGGAACGTCTCTTGTCCAATCAAATTACTCGGTCAGAACTAACTGTTGTATAATGATAAATAATTATCAGTAATGTGGATATAATGACTAAATGGGTAAAGGCAAATGATAGAACAGCTACAACAGAGTAAAATGATATCATCTTAGTGCAGTGCAGCCTTTAAAAGGATATTCCACCCCAGAATCATAACCCACTCAATATGTACTCACCCCTCTGCCGATGTGAGGATGGGTGAAGATCTTCAGTTCACAAAACAATCCTGGAGTTTCAGCAGAAAACAGGGTTGCAGCCAAATCCAGTACAATGGCAGTGAATGGAGATCAAATGTAAATGTAAAAAAAAAAAGAACACAAAACAAACACAAAATGTCTCCATCCTGCTCGTGTGGTGTAATCCAAGTGTCCGCGAGCCACGACATTCAAATTCAACCACAAAAGACGCCATTTACACCATGTTTTTAGCTGAAATGTCAACTGTAGCAGGTAGCAGGTAGCATGTAAACATGGCATTGATCTCGCGAGACTTCGTATATCTCTTAATGGACCTGCTGCATGCTACAGTTGACATTTCAGCTAAAAACATGGTGTAAATGGCGTCTTTTGTGGTTGAATTTTAATGTTGCGGCTCGCGGACACTTGGATTACACCACACGAGCAGGATGGAGACATTTTGTGTTTGTTTTGTGTTCTTTTTTTAACATTTTATCCATGGTCTCCATTCACTGCCATTGTACTGGATTTGGCTGCAACCCTGTTTTCTGCTGAAACTCCAGGATTGTTTAGTGAACTGAAGATCTTCACCCATCATCACATCAGCATAGAGGTGAGTACATACTGAGTGGGTTATTATCTAAGAGTGGAATATCGCTTTAAAACCAGGAAAAAACAAACACTCATCCTTTATCACGACATAGTGATATCCAAAATCTAACACAATATAATATAACATTGATATGTTTTTTGTGATAAAATAGACAAAGTAAATATAACTTTAAGAAAAAAAAAAAAGAACTTTTTAAGGGTAAATTTTAGTGTGCGTTACCTTAAAGCAACGCCGTACGATAATGTTAAGGAATGGAAAAAGACTGTTTATGTTTAAAATGTGAATAACATTTTTAATACTCAAGAAAAATATTCAGTTGCCTCACCAGTTTAAAACGTATTCCTTTAGAGATTGGAAAACATTAAAAATAAACTTGTTTCATGAGTTTGTTTGTCTGGACGTTACCTTCAGGCAACGTTGTGTTATGAGTGTCGGTGTATGTCAGACATCAATAAATCTATCAGAACAAGATAGTGAGTCACATTTCAGTGTTTGATCATTCATGTTGCATTTAAAGGCTTGTTTTCACTTTCCTGTGTGTGTCTTTTCTGACAGACAGTTACAGAGACAGATTCACTGCTCTGTTTTTATTCATATATTCCTCTCAGTTTTGCAACAACCAACAGGATCAATAAAGTATGTAGTCTAATGTTTGTTTTTTTTGTTTTTTTAAGGTGATCTCTTTCTTTTTTTAGTAAATTATAATATTTTTTATAAGCATGAGGATCTCTTGTGTTTAGATGGAGGAAATCTGGATGCTTAAACATACTTATATAAAACATTAATGTTTTTTAAGATTTGCTCACTCAGAATTCATACATTTGTGTTTAGTTACAGACTGACATGTTCGACAGGGAAACCAAAACTTCAGCAGCTTTGTTTTGGCAGCTGATAAACTTTCTGTTACTTGAACTGACTTCCTGGATCTTGTTACGTTGTCTAACAAGACCTGAAACCACATCAACAAAGCCACTTACATTTGTTTAAAGCGGGACTGTTTTCTGTCCGATCAATGTTCTAATAGTTTTGAATTTTCAATTTGTTTCTATTCGATTTTAGTTATGACTTATGTTTGATTTTAGTCTTCAGAGTGTGTTTGCTAGTTTCAGTGGAGTTTTTAGAATCATTGTTATTTAGTTTCAGTTCACAGTATTTTTTTCCACTGCTTATTTTTGTTTTCATTTCAGTTTTACTCTATGATAATAACCCAAAGCTCACAGTATCGGAATAAAAACAATCACAGTTTCACTTTTCTAATCTATTTTCTGTCATGCATGAGATTTTTTACACAAATCCTGGAAAGGGTAGAGAGTAGAGTTGCACATGCCTAACTCTAAGAATTCAGATTTGCACAAGTTACATTTTTCCACCATTCTTTTCTACAGTAAAACTGGCACACTGTTCATGTCCTGTATTGAATATTGTGCACCACTTTGGCTCCTGTTTCCACAGAAAATAATGTCAAACTGTCTTTATCCAGGATGATGTCATCAGTCAGCAAGTCATGAACACTAACGGGGAATCTTTGATTAAAAGAGCCTCGGTGGTAATTTTGGTAATTTTATTCATGACTTTTGTGAAAAAAGTTGGATTTTAACTTCAAGTTGCAGCTGAAACAGACTGATTTGGAAGTTCTGCTTCATCATCAGGCGACTTAAAACCCCAAAACAAAAAAGCCACATACACAGTTATGTCATCTGTCACTGGCTGAATTCATATGTTAAAGTTGTCCTTCACCTCCTCATAAATCAATGATAATAATGACTCCAGTGGGAGAAATGTAGATGTTAGTTCAAAGGTTTCTAAAACTATGAAGCAGAACACAGACAGAGGAGCTGAGAATGAAGCAGCTCAGAAAAGCCTTGTTTTCAAATAAGTTTGTACAATAATTGAAACTTTATCGAAACTGCAATATAGCCTAAATATTGAACTGCAGAGATGCCCTGACCTGCACATCATATTCAACAGACTTAAAGCTGTTGTAATTTAGTCATTTTGGGGGGTACTTGTACTTTTATATTGTATTTTTTAATGTCTATTATTTTAGTTTTAATCAAAGCAACTACAAGGAGTTTTTAACTGGTTATGAAACTGTCTTAATGTTTTCCTGATAACACTGTGTGACCTACATAAGCTAACAAGACCATCTTAAAGAAGATCGACCTCCAAAATAAACAAAATATGAAAGTTCCTTGTTGTACCTTTAAGAAAACATCCTTGTTTGGTACAAATCCCTGCGAAAATCACACCAAAATAAAAAACTGCATTCAACCTATTATTGCAAATCATATCATCATAGTCATATCATATTGCAATAACAGCAATTAGATATTTTTTCAAAATTTGTCAGCCCTAATTTCAAGTTAGACTGTGTCTATTCCAGGAGGACCAGACCCTGTGACCCCCACAGACTCACCCGCTGTGCTTCATGTTGGGGGGTTTGTCCATGCGGACGGCCAGTTTGATCTTCAGCTCCGTGTCCTGGCTGTTCTTGGGGACGACCATCCGGTGGAACTCAGCCTGTTTCGGCCCATTCGTGGTCGGATTCAGGACCACCTGAAGAGGGACAGGACACAGAGGAGGGGGGCAAGTGTCACAAAGGTCCAGAGTCTGCAAGTTCTCCTGTAAACTCTTTTCTGCTTTGCCATCGCAACAAAATCAAGAAATATTCATCAGTCTTCAGTTTTGCTCAAAACTCAAAATGATAATTGATGATGGTATGTCAGAATAATCTGTGTAGATAATAAAACAACACTGTCCTGCATGTGCAGAAGTATGTGTTCATTAGTGTATAATCACCCAGAAAAAGAACTGTTGTTGTGTTCTGTTACCTTGGAACAAACCCTTTATATCTCTGGTGAAAATCAGCATATTGTGCACCACTATGGTCCCTGTTTCCACAAAACATACAGGTCCTGCATCCCTATTTTGTAGTTTGTGACCTACAACACAATCTCGGAAGCTATTGGCTGTTGTCTGGCGAGGATTTAGCCTTTGGGGGAAATAGCCAAAGTTTTGTGGCCTCAGGTGTAGCCCCGGATGTTTGCACAACAGACATCCAGGCCAAGACTTCCTCTTCCATGAGCCAGTCCTTGTTTGCAGTCCAATTAGCAACTTGCGATACGATAACGGAGTGGAAACGCCATTAACAGATATCTGTATTTGAATGCAGATATTTAAAAAAAAAAAAAAAAAAAGCAAATAAAAAGCTAAAGTTGCGTCAGACAATAGCCGAGTTTGGAAACCAGGAGGCCAAAATCTTTCCAAAATACCAAAATCTTATCCTTTGCCTACACATCCTGCATCCATGTCTAGATACTGTATCTGATTATAGAGATGACTTCTAAGGTAAAAGCAGACCCTGAGCATCTGAAGCAAAATAACACAGGGTTTTCCCAAGTTGTATTTATTTTTCATTGAGGCTAAGAGTTGTGATTATGACCGGTTGATCAGGTTGTCCCTCCAGACGCTTGTTCTGATGGTTATTGGTGGCGCAAATGGATAGAATTTACAGGAAAAAGTGGAAACCCACCTCTTTTTTTATTCTCCCAGTTCACTTGTGAACAAATTGTTGTTTCTGGTTCATTTTCACGCTGAGATGAACCTTCTGATAATCACAAAAGAAAGTCAAACAGCGGCTCTGAGCCCTCTGAGAGCCTGTCGACAATCAACCAGAGCTCATTTTATTTACTTTGTCTTCAGTGTCCTTCACCTGTCTGCCTACAACACAACACTCACACACACACAACACAACACCACACACACTCACACACAGTCTGAAGTACCTTCTACTCAATCAGGATTTTTTGCTTACACAAACTGATGTTTTGTTAACCTCTAACACCGTGAAGGACGTCTGAAACTTTCTGAACTTTCTGAACTCCCTCGCAGACTTCACACGCGTCTCACCGTCCAATCAGAATCAGTCAGTAATTAACTGGTTTAAACCCTCACCGATGGTCTTATTTCTCCGGGGGAGTTAACAGCTGATTTTAATATTTCATCAGCTCCTCAGTGATTCTGAGCCTGCTCTGCTTTTAAGACTTTTTTTTTTAATCTCTGTGTAATTAGTCTGTAAAGATCGTCTGTCTGTAAATGTCCTGTCATGTCTGAATAACGCCAGAGGGAACTTTAAAGGCTAACTTATCCCTGAATGACAAAAAGCCATCACTTTAACAGCTTGATGAAGGCAGCAGTGTTTCATATTCCACGTCTCAAAAGGCCTCACAGCAACTTCAGCTGCCTTTGACTTATCACTTCAGATCTCTCGGTAATAAAAACAGCCCTGAGAGGCCACTTTTTCAGCCAGCTGACTGATGTCTTTGGACAGAATCTCACAATTTTTAAAATCCTCACTAGAAACCTCAAAATTAACCCATATCTAAAATTTACTTAAAGGACCAGTGTGTAAGATTCACAGGGATTTATTAGCAGAATATGTCAGGAATGGAATATAATCCTCATACGCAGGGTGTAAACTTGATGAAACTCTTCATGAAGTCAGTCTAACATTTGAATGTGTGCTCAGTTATACTTGATTTATAAAGCAGATGTAAACTTGTGAACATGCATGATGTGTCATAGTGCGCTCTGGTAATTAAAAACAGCACTAAACCTCTGAATTTAGCCACTTATTTCACCAGTTTTCGATATAGGGCTTACAGTAATCATCACATAACTTTAAATATTACAAAAACTTTATTTAAAACTTTTGACTGTGACAAAGGAGGTACTGGATCCAATTAAATATGTGCTGATCCGAGTCTGGGAGCTCCCCGGGGAAAAAAATAAGTTCTGGAAAGAAGGGTTTAATTCTGGCATGTTAGATTAGCATTAGCATTAGTCCACATGAGGACAGCAAAAGGCATGCAAGTGAAAACATCACACTACTTTTTTTTTAAATGGACTAAAAATATTCCTGCAAATGCAGCATTTAAGTCTCAATTCCTGGATCGTTTTATTGAGGTTGCTTATTATTCTATAAGTCTTACTTTAACATCTGCAAGGACTGTACCAACAGGCCTCATGAATATGTTTTCATTTGTGTCTGATCACCTGAAAATAATAAGTGCTATATTTATGTTACCTTAGAATGAGTTCTTTATATCTACAGAGGGAGCAGGTCCTCGTCCAGAGAGCCGCCATGTTGTAAAGTGCAACAGAGATGAGCAGTGTTCAGTTGGTTGCAATTTACTACCTCACCACTAGATGCCACTAAATCCTACGCACTAGTCCTTTAAGATTTCCATTAACACAGTGTGCACTTTCAGGACCACTGACTCCAGACTGTTAGTGTTCGTCTCTCTGAGCAACACACTGATGTATGTTTTTATAACTAACAGGCTGAACCAGTAGTTCCCAACCTTTTTCTTTAAAAGACCCCCTTTTCTGTGATTCAGTTAAAACTGACGACCCCGACCAGATGACATATTTTAAGTATATTTCATTATTTCATATTATCATATGTTTAGGAACTTACAGGCTTCTTTTTATCTCCCTGATGCTCAGCCATTGCTCTCTTGGTTCTTTGGTTGGTTTAACTGAGTACTTTTCTAATGCAGCATGAAGCTGTTTAGCAGTGAGTGAAGGTTCTGTGAATATCAGCTTGTGTTCAGGTCTTATCCTGTGGGAATGTTTATTTTATATCTCGAGTAAAAACCTAAACTTTGAAAATAAGAAGTTCAGTTTTCTTTTCTATTTCTTAGTTTTCTAGTTCCCATTAGACACTGAGATATAAACCTGCAGTATAAACTGTGCATATAATTGTTTTAAAATTAAAATAAAAAGGCCTTGGGACCCCAGTGATGCTTTGACGATGGGTGGGGAACCCCAGGTTGGACCACATTCTGGTCTACTTAAGTAAACAATAAAACAGCTACAATTAATGAAAAATCCTGCTGCACAAGTGCTGACCGAAACCAAAAACAGAGCACAGAGTACACCTGTTTTAAAGTCTTGACACTGGTTAGTTTTCCTATTAATTTTAAAATGACTCATTTATAAGGCACATGGCCTTGGACCAGACTACCTCTCAGAAATACTTTTGGTTTATGAACCAGGAGGAATCCTCCGATCCTGTGGTTCTTGATGCTGCCTTCAGGCACGATGTTCCAAGACGCTGTAGCGGCCCTCCAGAGGATCAGAGAGGAGCTGAAAATATGAATACTTTTAAACATAAACTAAAAACCTATTAGGGCTGAGCAATGAATCAAAATATCATCGAAATCACAATATGACCACGTGTAACATCCAAATCACAGGTGGTGCAATTTTTTGATAAAAGGTAAAATGTGTCACAACACACTGTTATAAATGAACATGTTTGTTTGTTTGTTAATTTTTTTATTTAATACGAATAAATTTTGACTGATTAATTATTGATTATGATGATGATTCTAAAATCCTGATTCCAGCTCCGCGGTCACATCACTCAGAGACACACGAAGATTCAAAGCGACCAGAGGAGAGTCGTATTATTAACTTCTGAGAAACACTTCAGTTAAAAGTCTGAAGCTTCCTTTGAACCACTGAGTCATTAATGCTTTCATCACTTCTCTGAAGACTTCGTTTCACACAAAAAGTCAAATTTCACACCTAAAAATGGAATTCTTACATAAACCTCACCTCCAAAAGTCACAAGCACTTTTAAAAAAGATCTGTATTTATATTCCTGCTGTGGTGTTAAAACTGATGCTGCTGTCAGAACTAAGAGGCTGTAAAAGTGATGAGAAGTTTTCAGTCTGCTGCTGATAAAAACACAGACGGAGGTCTACAACCATGTTTGTCTTGATATAAAAATATAACCCTGTCCGTTTATTAGTTCAGTGGTTAATTGGTTCATTATTCAGGAGGACAGTTTTTTTGATTGGTTAATTTGCTCTTCAGTTTAACAGCAGAGATCAAACAAAGTCAAGTGTTAAAATGATCTAATATAGACTGAAATAAAGAGACTTACACGTTTAGACAGAATCGTTGCAATTCAACAAAAGTCATATTTCGGCGTATTAATTCTGTCTTTTATCTGTCTAGATGTGGTCAAGTTATAAAACACTAATTGCAGATTTTTTTTTCTTTTTTAGCTGCATATAAAACCAGGTCTGGTGGAGAACAGATACATATGAATGTATCTGGTGAATGAAATTGTGAATGTAGGAAAAAATGCATTTAATATATGTGGCCTTTGTTTTGTTTATGTTCTGGTTGCTTATATTTGTTTGCATTTATTTACGCATTTAAATAAAAACATTAGAAGTCTTCTGGGATATTATATGCAAGGATGGACATCAAGGACTGGTACTAAATTGGTACCGGTTCCTGATTGGTCAGTATGGAAGTATAGATAAGTTCCTGGACAAATGGAGCTGCTGTCAGTATTTGTGTAACATTAATTTGCTCTAAAGGCCACATTCAGACAGAATCAGCTACAACTACGATCAGAAAATAACATTTTATTTCTCAGATTTAGCGGTCTTTCTCCGCATTCAGCGTGTACCCTGCATGCTTCATGCTCTCTCTCCTGCTCTGTCTCCCTGTCAAACACATCGACACAATCAAAATGAAGCTTCTTGTGTCGCTATTTTGCAGCTAAACTGAGGCCAGACCTTTTTGGCATCCTGCTGAAGTAGCCATGCGAGTGTGCAGCAGAGACGGGAGGCACAGAGAGACACTGAATGTAGCAGTGTGTCTGTACAGTTTAGGATGTTTGACGGTAACGACACTTGCTACAACTCCTCAAACTTCAAACCAAGTTCCCCTGTCTGGAATGGTGCTGGCGGGGGTTAGCTGTTAGCTCCGAATTAGCAACAGCCTTAACACAGGCTCACTTAAGGTGGGCTGACATTTAAAGTGGACCAGGCCAGATGTCCTCATTTTGGTGACAAGTTGCTATTCTTTTGCTCAAGAGATGACCACAGACCTTAACAACAGTTACCAGTTACACCAGCTAAAAGCCTTTGTTATCATATATTTGCACATCTTTTTTTTTATTATGATATAATTTTAATGATACCCGTCCCTAATTATATGTAGGATGTCTTTGTATGTTCTAACCTGCATGAGTGTGTATGATATTGAGCTGTAGGATGTTTGTGAGTATACATTATAATGAATTGTGATGTCTGATTAATCACAGAACAGAATTATTTATCATGTGTTTATTCATTCATGAGCGACTTGTTTTTCAGTGACAACCTGACTGACTGACCTCTGATCTGATACAGGTCAGAAATAAATATGAACCCATTTTGAGGGGGGGGGGGGGGGGGGGGGTTGTGTGTGTGTTTGTGGTAAAAGTGTAGGTGGAGTCTCACCCGGCCCAGCTCCTTGTCCTCCAGAGCCAGGACCCCGGTGCTCTCTGTGAACAGCTTCACTTTGACCGAGGGTAGAGGGTGAGTCGTGGTGAAGTCCCCCTGTGTCCCCCACCTGAAAGACAAAAGGATCATCTGCAAATCTGGGCAGTCACTGTGTGCTTTTATTGATCTTATACATTGCGTTAAAACCCACACCGCACAAATCAGCCTTTCTGAACAACCACAACCTGCAAGTTTTTTTTGCTCACACTTTTTTTGCTCACACAGATCAATGTAGGCAGTGAACATAAGCATGGAACTCCCAATAATGCTGAAAAGGCAGCATTGCTTTGTGCAATTCCTCTATGAAGAGAAAGAGAAGAAAAAAGTCTGCAGATGGGTGGAAGCTGCAAACAATATGATCTGTCTGTCTGTCCTGCTGCTACAGAAAGTTCGTTTTATATAACAGCAGTCTCTGTGTAGACAACAATTCCACCTACAAATGAAACACTACTTTAATATTACTAAAACAAACAAACTACAGTTTGTAACTGGAGGGAGATCTGACTCTGGAACTGCTCAAACTGCAGACAGTCGATCAAAATTTCTGCAAGACAGATGATTGATTATTTTTTAACCAGCTGTTATGACCTTCCTCAAACTAAACATCAAACAACAACCGATCTGGCAGAAATTTGGCCTGATTTTCAAAATTAGTCTGGGTTGACCAGTTTATAGTAAAGGTCAGGCTTAATGCACACTGTCATGCAGCAGTACACACTGTCCGTCAAAAGACTCAACAACTAGCAGTTTTTCACTGGCTTATTATAGCTTGCATTAGCTGCACTGTGCCATTGTAATGATAGACCGATTAATCAGCCGTTTACTGGGCATTTTGAGATAATCACATGGGCCAGTGCCTCTGCTCATGAGGCCGATAAACCAAAAATGTCTGCAGACACATCTGTAAGCAGCCTTGTCAGTGTGGCTGCTGTGGGACGGTGTTAGCGCTCCTCCTTTTGGAAGTTGGGGAAATCGGTGAAAAAGTTCGTTCTGAGCCTTCTGCTATAACTCGCATGCATCACCATCATCTTTTCTAGATGTT
Source organism: Lutjanus argentimaculatus (assembly GCA_034769285.1). Taxonomy (NCBI): domain Eukaryota; kingdom Metazoa; phylum Chordata; class Actinopteri; order Lutjaniformes; family Lutjanidae; genus Lutjanus; species Lutjanus argentimaculatus. The sequence continues at coordinate 2,263,193 of JAWZSL010000039.1, forward strand.
AACACGATTCTACTGTCATCCTAAATGACAGCAGCTCCGATATAAAACTGTTAGCATTAGATATATATTATGCTCCCCAGATATAAAATATTGCAGTTGAATAATGTAACTTCTTCTCTCTACAGCATAACTCAGTGTGTGTTCTTCCATTTCATTAATTAATAAAAATTCCATCTAGAACGTATATTAGATTGTAATGTGCATGAAATAATGGAATTATAAATGACATATCTTTGCCTTGACATCTCATTATATATCATCCATTGGCCTCCCTGCTCTTTAAATATCAGCATCGGCCATTGAAAAACCCATATCTGTCGACAACTGTTTGGCAGTGGGGTCGACAACCTGAGGTGGTCTGTGTTCTGTTCTAAACTGATCAGACCAACACACGTGTGTCTGTGCTGGTGATACAAGAAAAAGCTGTGTTTTAAAGCCTCTCTTTGTTCAGCTTTGGTAGCTTCAGACTAAATTTCTGTGGTTTGGAGTTTAGTTTCACTCCTGTTCTCTGTTTGTACTTTCAGTTGAATCAGAGCTGTGTTATGATGCTGCTGATGCACACACAATAATCCCTGCTTCACATTAAAACCAGCATGACGCTTTTATTGTGAAACAGCTTTTGGAAATTCTCTGTGTTTGAAGCTGGGGTTAGTTTTGTTAGCGGTGCTACAGTTCAATAAAAACCGGCCTACATGGGAGGAAATGGACACATTCTGAACTATTTGGTCGGCTGATCAGTTTGAAATAATGCAGGAGGGAATAATACAAGACAGCCACAATGAGCTGTAATCTGAACAGCTGCAGGAGACAGGTGTTTAATCTGAACCAGCACACAAACCAGAACAAACCACTTGGCACCAGCACCCTTCCAATATGAAAAAAAGCTTAAATGTTTCAGCATCAGGAGAAGGCCAGCAGTCTGTGTTGAAGAATATTTTGTGGTATTTTTTCTTTGTGGAATGCTGCCAATGTGGGGTTTGCTCTGCAGATCGACAATCTCATGCATGCTTTACACCTCAAACTCAACACAGAGAAAGTTTTCATCATTTTGGCTCAACTGTCACTGGCCTTTGTGTCCTCATCTGAACCGGAAAAAAACATGTTGTGAAAAAGATCTCCAATTTCTTCTAAGCTATCAGTCAAATTCCTGCATGTGTAGAGGACAGATCTGTGCTTCATTTTGTATCTCTAACAGCTTGTTACACCTAGTTTTAAGTTTTAATGAATTGTTGTGAGAGACTGTGTTTATTGCTTTCTCCAACACGTACAACATTTGTTAAGCTCAGCTGAATCTTGGCTGATATTTTCCAGATTTTAAATCTCCCAGGGAGAGCTGAGCTTGTGAGATTCAGTCAGGCTTTGTGACGATGCCAGTGTTTAGGTCCTAAAATTCTCATGAGCCCAACAATCAGAGAGCCTTCACGTCTGAATCTGGTTATGTCACTGTTTTTGTTCTCAAAAGCATGAATACAGTCCCAAGTGTGGCTACAACAAGGAAATGAATATAATGTAGAGTCTTATTAAATTTGCAGGCTCCAAACCCCTCAGGATGAGGCGTTTTCAATTTTTATTGCAGTCACTCAGACATGAGGGACTGCAAAGTTAACTTACACCCTGGACACTTCATCACATAGAGACAAGACAACCATTCACTCTCACATTCATATCTACGGGCAATTTAGAGTCAACAATTAACCTGTTAACCTGCGTGTCTTTGGACTGCGGGAGGAAGCCGGAGAGAACCCACGCAGACATGGGCGGAACATGCAAAGTTCACAGAGTTTGAGGCAACAACTGCTTAGTTGATATTTTCCGGATTTTAAATCTCTCAGGGAGAGCTGAGCTTGTGAGATTCAGTCAGGCTTTGTGACGATTAAAGTTTTTAGGTCCCAAAATTCTCATGAGCCGAACATTGAGAGCCTTCTCGTCTGAATCTGAGTATGATGCCGTTTTTGTTCTCAAAAGCATGAAGAAAGTGTAGCTTCTACATTGCAATGAATATAATGTGCACGTAGATTTGCTGCTCCAAACTCCACAGGACGATTTAAATTTTTTCTGTTGCAATCACTCGGACATGATGGAATGCAAAGTTAACTTACAGAAGAGGTCACCCTGCGAACTGTCCTGTAATAAGATCACATCAGGTCTTAGTCACAGATCCAGAGGCAGTAAACAGTCCCATCAGTGTCGCCTGTTGTCAAGAATCACTTATTGTTCATCTCACAGGGACTCTAATGGAGCAGAGTGACGCCTTCTGGATGACGGAGACGACAGCCATTATACACATTGAGAGCCACGCTCCCATGATTACATGCCTTTACGTCAAAACTGTCACTCGAAGTGTCTACGTGTGTGTGTGTGTGGTGCACAAATGACAAGTGACCCCTTCACTTGTTGAGGGCGAGAAGCAACGCCGAGCTCCATATTCAGTTTCCCCAGTTTCCAAGGCAACATTGTGCAGAAAGGTGTGCTCACTTCTCACTCAGTCACACACACACACAGACACACGCGCAATATTTTCTGAGTAATCACAGGCATCAGATCTGTAAGACAGAGGACAGACGCTGATACAAACAGTTCTGACCTCGTGTATCCACTGACCTGAGAGAATCGTGTAAATGTGAATGAAAACATCATGATGGTTGTTGTCTCAGTTTCTTTATGTCTCATCTGATTTGGAAAATTTGACCTTGAGCATTAAAAACATTAAGACGAACCAGATGGCGGTGAAGACAGACTGCAGGACAAACGTAAAGATGAACTCACAGCTGTTGTTTGAATTTGTTGGTCTGAGTTTCACACCGCACCAGACTGCACGACTAAATAACTTTGGTTAAGTTGGATATTTGGAGATCTGTCTAAATAAACTGCATGAAAACTACTTACTCTGAAACATATTTTCCACTTATTTTCCACATATTTTGCTTTGAGGCCTCAGTTTCATTGCATGGAATCAACACATGCAATTCTTTTTAATTACAAGACTTAGTTCAAGTGCAAACTCCATGACTGGTAAACGAGTTTTCAAACATTCAGATTTGGTGGACTGCTGCTTTAACTGTGACTCCTGAGTAACTGTGTGTTCCTGTTGATTCTCTGCCCTTTATCATCAGCTAGTGTTTGTCTCTCAGGCACATTGGTTTGTAATGTACAAGGCTGTGTTTTCATTTTAAAATCTGTTTACAATCCAAACCCTCCGGGCTACGTTTGAAACTGAGGCCATTTTAGTTTCTGCATCATTTTCTGCAAGGAGATGAACGAGTTTTGTGAATGCAGCCCTGCAGCAGGTGATACAGGAACAAAAGACTTCAAGTTCATTTACATGGGAGCAGTAACAGATTTAATTTATAAACCATTTTTGGCCGCTGCCTAACTGCAGTCTCTGCAAGCTCATTTTCACTGTGCATAGAAACACCTAATGCAAGCTGGGAGGAATCTGAAAATAATTATCAGATATGTTGTTTTGGTCCTTTATTGGAGTCAGAGACGCTTGACATTCCAGAAATAATTAAAGGTATTTTCAATGAAAAGGTCTTCAGTGATTAAAGAGCTGTTACGCTACAACTGCAGGAGTCATCACAGCAATTGGACAACGCTGTAATCACAGCTAATCATGTTGTCCGTGTAATTATGGTTAACTACAATGTCATTAAGTGTATGGGTTGTGTTATTGAAGATGAAGGGTGTGAAAGTGCGCTGCGGGCTAATTACAGTGAAGGTTACAGGAGCCGCAGTAAAGCCGAGCTTACAGTGGAGGATCCCTGTAGACCAATGAGGTCGTCAGGTGACGGTGAGCTCGTCTAATTGGCTCTGTTTGGTGATTCTGGCAGGCGGACGGCTGTCAGGAAAAAAAAAACCCTCTCCACCAGCAGTCGGGGCATGTGAAAGGGCAGCCTCATTACTGTGTGGACCCCCGCTGTCCGACGGGCATCCAGTGATCAACAAGCGCCACCAAGAATGTACAGACCTGAGTGACAATCAGTCGCCAACAGGCTGCACCGCCGCGCCAAAGAAAGTGAAAATATTTGCAGTTTTCAATAGACATGGCATCTATGTTGCTGTGGAAATAGTGGAAAGTTTTTCCTGAAGTCAGATGGAAACAGATTTTAATGTTTACTTTATTTAATCTGAAAACACTAACAGAGAGTTAAAGCAGAAGCATCTTCAAAATGACTTTTTTGGTCTGAGCAACAATCCAAACCCTTTTTTTATTTATTTATTTATTTATTTTATTTTATGATATCTGAGCCAATTACTTTCTTCATTAATTATCCTGACTATAAAATATCAGAAAACAGTCTCAGGTGATCTTTAAATTTCTGTCTGTCCAATATTTTGTCCGATCAACAGTCCAAAATTCAACGATATTCAGCTTACATTGATATAAAACAGAGAAAAGCAGAAAGTCCTCTCATTGGAGAAGCTGCAAACTGAGAACAACTCACTTCATGGCTTTTTCTTCACTGAATTTATTTGTTATAACTGCATGAATTATTTTATCTTGTTTTATATTTTATGTAGGAGGGAGTAATATCCCGAGAAGAACTCTCAGCAGAACTCATAAAGTCATGACAAGTCATAAATCTGCAAGACAAAAACCCTCAGAAACACTTAGAGATTAAAGGCACAAATTTACCAGACAAATAGAACAAAATTCTTCATTTTGTGAAGGATTTGATCCAACCTTAGTAGTTCCTGATGCACAAAAGCTCACCTCATCCAAATTAGTATACTGTTATGCATATAACACAGCATACAAAAAAACTAAATGTTTCCCATTTTTTTCTCATAAATTTGTGACTTTAATCTCAAAAGAATTCCTGAGTTTTTTTCTTACACATGTATCACTTTACATTCAGAGAACATGCAAGCTTTTGTTTTTCATAAATGTGTGAGTTTTTTTCTTGTAAATTCACTGGGTTAAACTCTGAGAATATCCAAGCCAAAACATCTGAGTCACCCCTCAGTGGCTGGTTGAACTTTAGCTCATAAATCCCACCTCCTCTACGTTAACACGGGAACACGGGCCAAACTAGAAAAGTACTTTCCAAAAGTACAGAACCTCTGGGGGAGAGGACTGTAGTGCTGAACATTTCTCTGAACGTTTTATTTCCAGTTAATCCAGTTTGTTTTTTGTTCATTGTGCCTCAACACGTCAACATGGAGTTACAAAAAAAAAGTATACAACAGATGGACTGATGACTAATGTCAGGACTTATTGAGAATTTATGCTGAGAAACTAAATCCAGTGGAAATCAGAAACAGTGACGCACATAATAAATATATTCATATGTTATAGTCACATGCAAAAATGACACGTCTTGCTTTTTCATACATTAGCAAACTAATTTGACTAATTTTGCAGGGCTTTAGACGGCCAGGAAGGCAGTTCCTGTAACTATAAGTTCTGAGTACTTTGGGTAGAAATGCACCTTAACTGCAGAGTGTCAACAGTGGGAAAGAGAACCTGACTCTCATGGGAAACTACCTGAAATTAAGTGCTCAGACTTAGTTTGCTCAGAAGTTTGCTCAAGTTGAGTCTAACTAATAAAGTCCAGCCAAGTGTGACAGTGTACAGCATGTTAACCTTGAGTGTATTAACAGAGCTGGATATTGCATGGAACAGCAGTCTTGTTGTTAGTTAGCTCCAGGGGCCAAACACAGCGCTGCGACAAAAACATTTCTTGCAGACCTTCATGCAAGGGATAAAGTACAGTGAGCTTGAAGGGGTTACTTTCACAATAATGACCAAGTCAGTTCTCCTCAATGTTTTTGTTTCAACTCTCTCAACTCTCAAGTCAAGTCCAGTCTCACAGGATACAAACAGCTTTTGTTTTAGTTTGTAATAAGCGTTCATTTTTGGGAAAGACAAGACAGGATTCAGGATTTGGGTCAACTCCTTGAAAATTGGGACATTCCTGAATTTTTCAGGACGTCTCGCCACCCTACAGGGGCACACGTCTAGCTTCAAGCCCATGAACCTCCTTCCTGTAGAGTCCCAGATATGAGCCAGTCTCTGATTGGCTGTAATGAAAAACATCCGAGGTCTGACTGAAGTCAAACATAAAGGAGACTTTGAGCTCAGCTGGACTTTCCTTCAGAAACCAGTGCGTGTGTTTATGTTTTCTAAGTGATGAGGAGAGACTCCCATCACTGTTACATAACAGCCTCATCTCCTCACTGCATCAGCCTTGACTGAAGACTGAGAAGCATCGCTCGGGGCAGGTTACGTGGCGTTTGAGGGAGCAGAGGGTCACTCCTCCCCGTTACATAAAACGCGGATGTTTAGTTGTCTTCTGTCGACGAGCCGCACAGCGCCGTTTGCATTTCAAAGATGTGGGTTCTGCTGTGATTCAGTTTCAGGTAACTGTGTTACAGAGGCTTTTCACCGAGGTCTGTGTGTTCATTTCATCTTCAAAAGCTCAGACGATAATCCAATTATAGGAGTCAAGAGTGAAGGCTCAGCAGGCTGCAAACATGAAGCTCCCAGTAAACTGAGTATTAACTCTGAACACTGTTCATGTTGCTTTAGCACCAACACAGATTACAGCCTCAGAGCTTTGTGTCACACTTTGTACATGTTTACAAACCTGAAATATCCACACCCTCAAAATATCACACATGACTTGTGTTAGCTGTTTTGATGCTGTAAAACATTACATTAAAGGGACAGTTCCAATTATTTGATGTGGGGGACTTGATGGTGAGTGTATTATTTACAATAGACGATAATGATTTTGCACTTCGGTGTTCAGGACAGCTCAGATTCACTGCAGTCACCCAATAACACAAACAAACAAACAAATCAAACAGTGGAAGACCAACAGCTCCAGTGTTCTCGGGGGTAAAATGACTGATTGGTGGTGATGGTGAGAAGAGAGCGTTGAACTGGATTTGGCTGTTCAGTATGAAGATTTGACAGGTCTTTCCTTTTTGTCAGTTCAGCGTCATGCTAAACTCCTATATCAGCCTCCATGAGTATGTTTCACCAGTAAGATTTGTGTTTTAATGCCTTTCTTTGTCGTGCAGTGTGAAAACATCAGATATCCACACAGTCAGGCTTGCTGACGTAGTATCACCCACTGCAGTGCATCACCTGTGCTGTGTCTCTATCACTCTTCTCTGCTTGCTTCACAGATTTTTCATTTATGGTGATTTAGAGACTCTGTTTGCAAAATGTACACCCTGCCAAGCTGTTGCATTGCTCTGTGTACAGTGACACAGCTAAAAAAAAACAAGAGCAGAAACTTACTTCTTTCAGCTCCTCTCATCAGTTAACCACCAGAGCATGTAAGTCCGCCAGCTAAGATAAAAACCTGTGTGACTGTCCTTTTGCTTCCTGGGCAACATCATCACCCAGGCCCTCATCTGTGAGCTGAACATCAGTTCCATCAGCCCAACAGAGGATGTTCTTCCTGTGGCAGCTGAAGACGGTGCACTCCTACGTCGCCATTTTTGAGTCCATCCTTACGTCCTCCAACGCCAAGGACAGGGGCAGTCTGCAGCGTGTCATCTCGCTCTGCCGTGAGGCTGATCAGCTGTGATCTGCCATCCCTCCAAGACCTGCACTCCTCCCTCAGGACGCTGAGGCGAGCAGGTAAGATTGTGGCTGACCTGTGCTACCTCGGAAAAAAACTCTGTGAGACGGTCCCCTCTGGCAAGATGCTGCGCTCCATCAGGACCGAAACCTCGCGCTGTAATAACATTTTGCTCCCTTCTGGAGCTGGCCTCATCAATAAGACCCGGGAGGAGGACACAGACTCTTATAACCGCCCCATCCCCCATATGCCACATTAACATCATGTAGTAAACTTTACACACCTGAATAAATTAACATACATTTCTTGGTCTCTCTCTTGCACATTGCAAATAATCTTTATACTGTGAACTTTTGCACATTCCTGTAGAAACGACACTATTCTTTCATTTAAATAACACATATTGCTTTTAAAATAATTTTCATGTTATTGTCATTTTTTATTGACTTGCAATACTTGTTTTTATCTTGATTTTTATTTTATAGTAGTGTGTTCACTGTTATGCACCAATATGCCAAAGAAAATTCCTTGTATGTGAAAACTTACTTGACAATAAACCCTGATTCAAAATTCTGAAACATTCTGTAAAAGTAAGCAAAGATGTAACATTCAGGTGTTCAAATGCTCACCAACGCTGCCTCTTCATTTTAAATCCACCTCCACTCAGAAATGTGTTTTGCTTTTTGTTATTTCACCTGAATCTTTGACCTTCACGCTGCAGAATAATGTATGTGTAGTGAGTTTGACAATAAAAGGCTGTTTTCACATTCAGCGACTCGTTTGAAACGAGCGTGCCACGGTGTGTACTTCACACAAGTGTAATGTGGTGAGAGCAATTTAAAGTCTAGTTTTATTCTCTTTTGAAACCAAACTGAGACACTCAGGAAAGAAAAAGTAGGACTCACTGTGGTCTGGAGGCTTCAGCTTGGTCTGTCTGCAGCTTCTCTCCTCCCTCCACCTCCATGGTGCAGTAAACGATCCGGTTTGGAGCCACAGACTTCAGACCCTGGACCTCCACGATCACAATCTGAAAACACCAACAGAGGGTTAAAACAGAAGCACCTTTCTTTGTCTGAGCAACAATCCAACCCCTCAAGATGCTGAGGATAATATTTATTATAACTGTAAGAATTATTTTATCTTGTTTTATATTCTATGTTTGGGATTTTATTTACTTTTATTATTTGTTTTTATTGTAAAGCACTTTGTGACTTTGTTTTGAAAGGTGCTAAAGTTATTATTATAATAGCAGGAAACAAAAAAACACAAAAGCAGTGGGAGGGGGTAATATCCCGAGAAGAACTCACAGCAGAACTCATAAAGTCATGACAAGTCATAAATCTGAGGAAAAAAATCCTCAGAAATACTCAGAGATTAAAGGCACACATTTACCAGACAAATAGAACCACATTCTTCATTTTGCAAAAGTTTTGATCCAACCTCAGTAGTTCCTGATGCACAAAAGCTCACTTCATCCAAATTAGTATGTTGTTACACATATAACACAGCATTAAAAAAAAACTTTTTTCCAAGTTTTTTCTCATGAATTTGTGACTTTAATCTCAAAAGAATTTCTGAGTTTTTTCTCGCAAATTTATCATTTTATTCTATAAATTTGTGAGCTTTATCTTGTAAATTTACCACTTAAAACTCTATATACTCTAATATCCAAGTTTTTTTTGTAATTTTGTGAGCTCTTTCTCATACAGTTACCACTTTGAACTCAAAGAATATGTGAGGATTTTTCCCCTTAATTTGTACGTTTTTTCCTCATAAATTTATTACTTTAATTTCAGAAATTCAGATTTTTTTTTTCTTGGAATACAACCCGCCTCGCCCAGCTTTATAATTGTCTTTTTTCTAATATGCCATCGTACTTAAAATATTAAGAAATGATCAAGACGGGTGTTAGTAATTTCTTGACAAACAGCTAACCTGTTTAATATTAATGTACTGAAAGGATTTTATGAATTTCTTCCTCATTATCTTTATTTCTTCTAAACAAATAAACTAAATTAACTGTCACATGTCGAACAATCACAAACCAGTTTCTGCCGTTATTAGTCAACTACCAGCAGATCAGACAAGTTCACACACACACACACACACACACACACACACCTCCAGAGTAAAGGACAACACGACGTCAGACTTGGACAGGATGTCTCCCTCGTCTCCCATGTCCAGGAAGGAGTTGTTCATGGAGGAGCGTTTGAGCTTCTGTTTGAAGTCCGGGCCTCCTTTGGACACCGGCAGACTCTCCAGGTTCGCCATGAGCAGGTTGACCGACGAACGCAGCTCCTCCACGAAAAGAGGCTCCATGTCAGCGGACATGAACTTTGGGTATCTCCTCTCCTGCAGGACGGACGAGCAGTCACAGTTTGTCATCAACACAAAGGTTTTTCATTAGCCTCAACATGCACTTCTTTAACCAACCAACCGACCGAACAACATTCATCTCAGAGTTTCACTCAGATACTCAAATGCTGTGACAAACAGATAACAGACTTCTACTTGTTCTAAGCTGGACATATTTGTCTTAATTCTCCAGGATGTGACATCATGTGGCAAAGAAACACTGCACTTCTCTGCATGAAATAAAGAGTAAATGTTTATCTGGGAAGACAACAGTGTTGCTAGTCCACTGAGGACACAGGTGGGCAGTATCCCACTTTCGTCACCGTCAACAGTGTCACATTCTGCCATAACGCAGACATGGATTTTGCAATACTGTTGTTACTGTGATGCGATAACATGCAGGTAGAGGGTTACGCACTTGAGTTACATCCACTAACTACTATTTTCCTCTGAGTAAAGCGTGACAATTTCTCAGTTGCTTGCTTGTTCAGTTTACAAGTTTTCTGTCAAATAAATCCTGGTGAGATGCCTAAACCTTAACCATTGGTTCTTTCTTAAAGGGACAGTTTGCCCCATGATCAAAAATACATATTTCCCCCCTGGCCTGGCCTTTTTGGTGTGAGTTGCAGAGTTTTGGTAAAAAAAATAGTGTTAGAGGTGTCTGCCTTCTCTCCAATACGACACAAAACCAGGGTCTCTTTCCAAAAATCATGACCCTGTTCACAGCCCTTGTTGAGAACACTTTCATAGAAGAATAGAAAGAAAGTAGTTCTGGTAGGTTCTGCTGCAGAAAGAAAGTAGTTCCTACATGAAACTACTCACAGCAAGATCTGTGGATTATCTGGAGTAACTGGGTCACGTTTTCTGGAGAGAGACTGTTGAATTCAAAAGTAATTTTTTGCACTTTGAGCACCATAGGATTTGAACCATTCAGTCTCATTATATCAGAGAGAAGTCAGAGAAGTCAGACATCTCTACAGCTGATATCTGCAAAATTCTGCAACTCAGACCACAAACCTCTGGATGGATAAATAAAACCTCACAAAAATATGCATTTGTCAATAGAGTGAAAAGAAGTAGAATCATGCTTGAGGTATAATTTCCCTTTTTTGTGTAATACCTTGATATAATATCATCATAAAGTTTGGGTTATACTACTTACTCTTAAGTTTGAGATATAAATAATTAGAGTTTTGTATGGTTAGGAGAAAAAAGCTGAGTACTGCTCCAAAGATGCATTAATTGATTTTTTTTCCACTTCAGGGTAGCAGAACGAGCTGTAAACACAAAACATCTGATATATTATATGAGCAGCTGCTTACTTTCACTTCTCCACCAATTCCTAAGAAAAATATTGAACTTTTGAGCTGTTAAACTTTCTTCACCAGCTCGTCTCTGTGTCTGTCTGCTGTTCGGTGCTGACAGATGTACAGTGGCTTTATCAGAGCTTGTTTGATGAAAACTTGAGAAGCTCCGCAGAGCTGCAGAACTGGTAAGAATTCTCTGCCAGTTTGTCAACAAGAGACAGCTTTCACATTACCTTTTTAAACTAATGAAAATATATAGTGCAGCTTTTTTAAGTGCATTTCGTTGTGACATGATGAGCTTTCATTGTGAAAAATAATGTGTGTTTCTCACCCTGGAAATCTTCTCTGCCAGCTGTAACCTCCCATCCAGCTCTCTGCGGATCTGAGCCGCCTGCTCGTCCACGTTGTCCAGCTGAGAGAGAAAAGAAAAACAAAAACATGAAGAGTTTCATCAGTCAGCCAATCAGAGAGCTGCAGAATCAGTAAAACAATCAAAAGGTGAAGGAGAGACACAGCAGGAGAAGTGGACGTTAAGGAAGCTCAGTTGTGTATTGATTAACTAATCAGCGGCTCAGGTGGTAATCGCCGACAGTAATTAGCCAATCAGGCGTGAGGGTCTGAAATTAAAGGTTCAACCACTTAATCAGCATGAGGACAAAGTGCCTCTCGACCAATTACAGAAGAGAAATATTCAATCATAATTGTTTACTTTTGGAAAGTAGCTAAGAAAGAGTTAAAACTGTAGATTGTTCAGCTGCAGTTCCTCTGATGTCCACCAGATGCTGCTCAAGGAAGCTCACACTGTATTGAAGTGAATGGGAAAACTCCAAACTTCTCTCTTATCTATTTTACTTTTCTGTGGCTAGAAAGGAAATAGGATCAGGATAAGTCAAATCAAGTTCACTTTTAAAAAGCTTAAATAAATCAAAAAACAAAAAATGTCACAAGGGTTCCCAAGCCTTTGTCTGCTCTGAAATGGTCAGAATAAGATTTGTATGTTAACTAAAATCACAATTTATACAAAACTATTTAAAAAGATGCATTTTTTTGTCCTCACTCAAAAATAACAAGGTACTTAACGGGCCACTTCTCTGTGACCTCTCAGCTCTGTGATAATGACTCATTATTATTCTTTCAGTCAGGATGAGTGTGTATAAGCTGCTCTGTCTGCTGGTTTTTAAAAGTAAAAAAAGTGAAGTTTCTTCCAGAAATAAGACATTTACAAAAGGCAAAGGTTCTAAGAATGAAAGTAATTATAACTGATGTTAAATTTTGACAGCAAAGCTTTTATATTAGTGACTCATTCTTTTGGTGTGTGTGTACGTGTGCAGGTCTGGGGTTTGTCAGCTCTGTTTTGATACAAGAGGAGGGCGGGGCTCCAAGAAAAAAAAAGTGGGAAACCACTGGGTTAAAATATGATTTTCATAGTTTTTTTCGGTGAACATGGAAATTGTAGTGCAAAATGGATCATTTCAACTGATCGTATCACATATTGAAAATCATGCAGCCCTAATATGCAGCAGTGATCGCCGACACCTGAAGCCATGAACATCCATGTCTGTCACATACAAAAAGTACCCAACAGCAACAAAACTCTTTGTTTTAAACAGCTGGAGTTGAAAAAGGTTGGAAACTTCTGTTTTAAGACTTAGAAAGAGGCTTGTTTTACTGTGTGTTTGCCTTAATTGACAACTGTGTGAGAGGACTGAGTGCCCAAAGTCTACTGAGGCCTCCGCCCTTTGGCCCGGATAAGGATTTTCTGGCTCCAGAAAACTGTCAAACAAAGGCAAGTGGTAAACCCACAGTGTGTTTTAACGATGGTTTAACAAGCCTCGGTTAAATTCCCCTCACCATTGCCACCTTGAAGCAACTGCATTACACTCCTTAAGCAGAGACTTTTACTCCAAAGTGTCATTTTAAAACCTTAATTAAAACAATATGTTGTCTAATTAGTGCAAACAAAACTTGCAGCTTTGCTATTGTAATATAAAAACTCTGACATTATAGACTGAGGTCAAAAACATAAAGTGCAACAAAAACCAAACTCACTGGTTCAAAACAACACTGCTCTGCTCATTGTATCTTCATGATTCTCTGCAAGAAGAGGATGAAGAGGGAGCTGCTCTCTGCAACCCGGCTCTCCTCCCTGGGCTGTCAGCAGACACACTCGGGTGATGTCTAGTAAATAGTTCATCAGACTGGAAGTACTGCCTCGAGCGTAAGCAATAAGTGTTGCACAGTGCTTGCACGCAGTCATTGTTTTATCCTCCACTTTGTCCCATCAATGTCATATGTAACACTAAATATGTAATGCAGACTGAAACGATGCTGGTGGATCCTGTAAATAAACTTTGTTTTGTCCACTTGTCTTTTCTAAGCTGCACTTGACGCTTCATCTGTGTTTCACCGAGTTACACGGCAAACACGAATCACCTCAGAGCCGTAGGCCGCATAACGAAGCAAAAATGTTTATCTCGCCACGTTGTCAGGTGTCAGAACTGAAGTAAACGTTTTATCGCATACCAGCTGCCACTGCCGGTCAAAACAAAAAAAAAAAAACTGAAGACATTATGGTTAAATGCAACAAGATGAGAGCTGGGAGATGTGTGGGAGCTGCAAGAAAATACACAAAATGAAATATCAAGAAAGGACATGTTTATTAGAAAGAGAAAAATACAACCGACCCCCTTCTGAATTCAAGTTTCTCTCTTTTACAGAACTAAGACAAGCTTTAATTACCTCGTTACCTCAGTAAAACACGCTCAGTAATCATTAACTCAGGTTTGGTTAAAATAAATCATTAATTCCCAGTGAAAATAATCTGACTCTACAGGCTGCTGTCCACTCACTCATGCTCAGGCTCAGTGGGTGTGTCCTGTGCCGCACATTGATGAGTCTTCTGTTCTTCTAAACTTTGAATTGGCTCTTGTATTTTCAGGCCAAAATGTACAAAATGGTATATATTCGTTAAACATTTTATATGAATGGAGATGAAAGTTAAGCGGTGCTGAGTCTTATAAAACCCACGTTCACCATCGTTGCTGCAGTTTCACCTTCACTGCAGGGAGTCGAGGCTGTGCTGTTTGAGAGCTTCACACTGAGCAAAAAAAAACTTACCCGTTAAACTTGATGTCAGCGAGACTCAAAGAGAAGATGAAAGTGGAGTTAAAACTGAACGAGGTTTGCTTACTTGGCATAAAACGGCGCCTCGTCTCACAAATCTGTGATGAGCAGAGGCGTCTAAAATGACAGTCGGAGATAAAATGGCTCTGATGGAAACTGGCCTGAAGCCAAAGAGACAAGTGGAACCTTCAGAGCCGATAACACGGAGGAAAGATAAGCTGTTTAATTTGAGCCTGTACCAAAATGGGTCCCAGAGAATCAGTTAAAAATCAGCCGTCAGTGTCTCATTTACAGGGAATGAAAACTTCCTTTAGTCACACTGAGGAGTTATGAAGACCTGCAGCTGAAGAGAAAAAACGCTGAGGAGCAAAATTCTGAACTAAAAATCAAACAGGAGCCACGACTGAGACCTTCTGCTTTGAGACTTTCTTCGGTCCCTGTCTTGTCCTGGACTGATCCGATCAAATATTTTAAACTTCTGTTGGCAGCCTGCAGGTTTTTCCCGCGAACACACCATCAGCTGGAAGGACTGTTGAACAGCATGTTCACTCAGTCTGTTGGTAAACTGACTCACACCTCAGCGACTCAGCAACTGCAGCCATCTTCATGTTTGTAGCTCCTTGGATCACTGACAGGATTCTTTAAAGGTGTTTGGATTTGTGTTTTAGGGTGAAAGGAAGCAGAAAAACACACAATCCACAAGTCTTGAGCCATTTTTTTTAACATAAATCCAGGTGTCGTAGAGGTAAAGGTTAATAATGTACAGTAAAATTCAGTCCCTTCATTTTATCCGTCCTTGTATTAGGAGCAGTGGGCAGCAGCTGTGCAGCGCCTGGGCACCAACTCCAGTTCTAAACCAGTGTCGGCTTTGCGTGTGGTTGTGATTTTAGAAAGCGAGAAAAAAGATGTGATGAGTAACACAACAGCATCAACGTCCCATCCTGCTGGTTCCCACAGTTTACAGAGACATCAGTTAAGCTCTGTAACCACCTCCTCTGCCAGCTTAACACCAGAAAAAGAATTCATCCTCTGAGGACCATGAATGTCTGTGGAACATTAAGTGACAATCCATCCAACAGCTGTTGAGATATTTCAGTCTGGACCAAAGTGGACGGTCGACTGACAGAACGTGGTTGTTGCTCTTAACGTGGCTAAAATTGTCAAACTTTTCAAACACTTTCTTCTTCTTACTTCTGGAGAACAAGATCTGTGAGCCAGGACGTCTCTGCAGCTCTACAATACTTCATCATAATGCTGTTTGGTCACATTCTGTATTTTTCATTTATCAAAAAACTGATGATATTTTGATTAAGTGTGCAGCCCTATAAGAGGGATAAATGAGTAGCAGATTATTTCACAAATATTTGAATAATATTTAATAAAATAAAACATCATTGCCATCATCTCATGCTTCTGCTTCCTGTCAGGCCTGACATCTGCCATCATTAATTTGCAGAGAGCTGGAGATTTGTTCACGGATTATCTGACAGCTATTTGTTTTATTTCCTTTCTGCTGACAGTCGACTAAATCTATCAGAAGAGAAACGTGATCGTGAGGATCCATGTGCAGACTGCTGAGGCTCTGACATGTTCAGTCACTCTGCAGACAATGATGATGACGTCTGACACATACACTTTTACATTCAGTGTTACTCTTGTTTACTTATCACCCATTTAGTGTTTATCTTGTTGTTTGAGTGTTGGTGAAGGTCGAGAGGTATTTACACTTTATATAATAATAGTCTAGCACACTGTTATGTAGTCTGTAGTATATTAACTATAAAACTGAGCTGGAAACGATTCATTTTAGAGATTTTTATATTGAAACTTGATACAATTTGCCATTTTATAAAGGTTTTGTGTGATGCATTTTAGGGACGCTGATCAGAAGAGCTGGTCAGATGACTTCAGATGAATCAATGCATCAAATACAGGTAGATGTTCTGTTTGGTGAGTAAATCTCTGAAGGTTATCTGCTGAACTTGTGGGTAAATGCTTCTGTCCACTGCTCTCTGTGTTGCACTCTGACACACACAAACACACAGGGAAAAGGACTTCATGGTGTATTCAGGTGCACCTCATTAACTCTGAAATCTACATCACTTTAAACATCAAAGTGCATGGGTGCTGACAGGGACTTCATGGTGCATTCAAGTGCATCTGGTAAACATTTAGGAATCTATACTGGAATGGCCCCCAAGGTTGTTTAAAACAAGAAGTTTCTATGTTCCTTTGTTGAAATACACAGGCCTAAATCTGTCGTCACTCTCTTGTTCTTCCTCTGATTACATGCTAAAATCACTACAATATCCCATTCATTTCCACAAAGGCAGATTCTGAAAACTATCTAAAAAATATGATCAAATTTTTATCGCCAAACTCAACCATATTCTTGTAAAACATGTCCCCAAATACCTGTGTGATAATTTTCAGGGTTTTTTTTTTTAAGTTAAAACTTAATATACAATGTTAAGAATAGGTAAATAAATAAATAACGCTGCACAATAAATAGAAGGCTTCAAATAGACCTCGCGATCAGTATCAGCTGATAAAACTCCCAGCAATCTGTTTTTAGCCCTAAAATCCTGATCTTACTTAGAATCATTTTTGCTTTGTTTTGAGGACTTTTCTGTTTTTTTGTTCCTTGTTTCAGTTTTCTGAAAAAAGTTAACTTTGCAGACTTAAAAACGAGCTCTGACTCCTCAGTAATACAGTTAATTTCTACAAGATACCTGATGATGAAGTATTACCCAGACGCAGTTTGTTTGTGTTTGTGGCGTGTTCAGCAATGTGATTAACTTTTTGTTGTCAGAAAAACAACTGCTGCGTGTGTTACTTTGCATTCCTGTTATGTCTCCGGTTAATTACTCTCAAATCTAATTAACCGCTCTGAGATAACAGAGCTCACAGTCTGTCCACCGTTAATCAAACTCTCTGTACGACACGTTTCAGTAGCTTCGTTACACAGAGAGGTTTAAAAACCAGATCACGAAATAACAGCAGCTAATGACACAAATGAAACATCCGCATGCAAAGAAATAAAATTAAATAAACAAATGTATGTTGGAGCTGCACGATATACTTAAAACAGCTGGAGATGAAGCAAGACAGAAATCAAGTGACCCCCTCCACAGCCGTGCAGGCCCCGTTTTTGGCTATAACGTAGCGCTGAGCAATTTTGTGAAAATATTTAATTGCAATTATTTTTATTGATATTGCAATTGTGATATGATTTGCAATATTAGAGGGAATTATAATTTTTACAACATTATTTTCATTTTCATTGAAAAACATATTACAGGTCTGATTTTTGCAGCGATCTGTACCAAACGATGTAGAACTGCAATGATTTGTTGATTAATCAGGCAGCTGTTCTCTGATTTCAGCTCCTCAAATGTGAATATTTTCTGGTTTCTTTACTCCTCTCTGACAGCAAAGTGAATATCTTTGAGTTGTGGACAAAACAAGACATGTGAGGATGTCATCTTGGACTTTGGGGAACACAGATCAACATTTTTCTGACAATTTATGGACCAAACAACTAATCGATCAATCATAAAAATGACCGACAGGTTAATTGATAATGAAAATCTGTAGAAAGTCTGCAGACTCTGACGTGTAGAGCAGCACATCTCTGCAGCACCACAATAATTTTACAAAGAAAACTTGGGTTTTTATCAAATATTGCACCTCCTGCGATTTGAAAACTGCAGTAGACCAGTAGTATATTGTGATTTTGATAAAAGTTCGATAAACTGCTCAGCCCCACTACAACATCCATGAGTAAAAGGACCAAAAAGGCTAAAAAAAGACCAGAAAATCCTGGAATAAACAATGCCTGAACAGCTGGAGATCCAAAACTAGTGGCGACCTGTACAGATTTGATTAGATTATAATATGCTGTTGGTGCAAAACACAACAATCAAAGTACTGTAGTTAGTTTCTATAGGATCATGTAGAGTGAAAAGTGTTCAGTGAACAGGGCACCGTTTGTCTAATTTAGTGAAAACATTCGGAAATAAATTAAAAAATAATATTATTCAAATACAAAAAAACAATAAGCTCTCAAGTGATAAAAACAGGACAGATTGACCTTTCTTCTATCAGACCTTCAAAGGGTCAGGAAGTGAGATTCTGACACAGATGAATGAATTCATACACATTCGACATCTTCAGTAGAATTTCTATTTACAGAACCAGCGTTTAATAGATCTGAAATTCATTAGAGCTTCAGTTGATTAATTTGTCTCCCCTTAAGCAGATGATAGAGACAATTACTGACACACCCACAGTTTGGCTGCATGTGCTAAAATTAACAAGCAAACACACACACACACACACACACACACACACAC
This sequence comes from Lutjanus argentimaculatus, assembly GCA_034769285.1. Taxonomy (NCBI): domain Eukaryota; kingdom Metazoa; phylum Chordata; class Actinopteri; order Lutjaniformes; family Lutjanidae; genus Lutjanus; species Lutjanus argentimaculatus. Next base: position 2,281,874 of record JAWZSL010000039.1, read on the forward strand.
ACACACACACACACAGATCAGAGTACATGCTGGCTTTGTTACCATGACTTCTATTCTGTGGTCTTTGTTGGCAGCCTCTCTCATTCTGCCTCACAGAGCATTTCTATGACAACCAACCTTCATACAATGATGTTAAAGTCTCTGCGGCGTGTCAACATGTCGGGGAGGTGAAATTCACACATCAGAATGTTGAGACTGAGTTCAGAACACACGGAGGAGGGTCAGACAGGGTCGGTGCCCTGCTAAACCCGCAGAACAGGGACCTTCGAGGTTCAGACTGAATACAAAGTGAATTTTGTTGGTGGTGCTTAAAAGGTGACCAGTTTTCATGTGGATGTCTGGTCAGTGTTGATGGCAAGGGAGAAAATCTGTTGCTCTTCCTGCATTCAGTGACATCACAGTGATGTCATTGGTGTTTGGCTTGGATTTCTAGTCTCTGACTCTGGGTGTGCAGGATACTTTATTTATGTCACCTGATGCTATGTTTTTGCCATCAAAGTAATAGCTATAGGTTAGGGTGGTGATACACGGCAACAGGGGCATCAGAAGCTCACACACAATGCATCCTGGTACATGTAGGCACTGCCGACGCTCAGCTTTAAATATCTCACGCACTGAGGAGTTTAATGCTTCAGTTGACTTACTTTACCATCAACACTGACTTGACGTTTTTCCTCTAAGAAGACACTGTGGTGAGTCTAATCTGTCCGGTCACACAGGCATTTCAAATGGTGAAACTCTAAGTCTGCTGGAATTGCCGCCATTAGCAGCTTTGCTGTGGTTCTTAATGGTTTACAAACAGACAATGGAACAAATATGTCTTTTGAAGAACAGGAGTAAGATACGTGACTACAGATGCAGCGATTTCAATTTTCTTGGCCGATTCTGATTTCTGGAACAACCCGGAGACTGATGCAGTGCAACAGTTTGCTGTAAAACTCTGCAGTGAGAAAAACAGGAGCAGAAGTTAAACGAGTCTGAATGAGAAAATATTTGAGGAGATGCATCAACACAGGTTGTTTATTCTTCAGTCAGAACAGGAGGTGAGATTTTAACTGTCAGTCTGTGAACAGCAGTCTGCTGCTGGCTAACATTAGCGTGAAGAGCTAGAAGGTTTACAGCTGTTCAGTGACACCACTAGCTGCTCTGTTTCCTTGTAGACTGTCTTCTCTTTATCCAGTTCCTGCAATCTATCGCTGATGCCGACTTCATGCAAGTGTGTGTCTTGAGTGTCCGTGGTTGTGACCAGGGACAGTCTGTATCACTGCGTGCATGATGTGACCACTGTGTAAAGAATGTATGTGAATGTGACCAGTGCAGAATTAGATATGTGACGCTGACCAGCTGGTTACCAATCAGGACCGGTCACACTGAAAACCGTCCAGTTCTGGTCTCTGGATGGTTAATCGGTGCATCCCTATACATGACTGTTAGCTTGGAGAATTTTATTTCCCTCTTCAATAACTTCTTAAAATGAAAATAAATAAATAAATGATGAACAGAATGCCAAGAGAAAGTAAACAGAAGCACAGTTAGCTCGCCAACAACAGCAACTCACCAAGCGGCCCTGCGAGTACAATCACTACGTTAACAAGCTTCTGGAACCAAATATTTTGGATTAATTTCACTGTTTCACTTTCTGGTGTAACCTCACCTTTATTTTGAAGCCGTTTCATCTCATGAATGTAAAAGGAAAGGAGGAAGGAGAGAAACTGGGGGCAAATTTGATTGTAAACGCACCTTCATGTCATCTCCTACACTTATTTCATGTGCTGAGCTGGACAGAACCTCAGGAGCAACAAACGCAGCACAAACATCAAACTCTTAAACTGAAACACTGGAGGTGAAGATGAAGGGGAGGAGAGGAACAGTATGAGCATGAGCGTGCATCATGCATGAGCAAATGATCAACTAAAAGTTCAGAAAAACTTCTTTAACTTCTTTAGAGTGTTTTGACAAATTATTCTTTAAATTATATACAGTGTTTATCTTAATTGGTTAAAGTCAATCAATTTCAGTTACAAAAATTGGAAACAGTCTTTGGATGATTGAAATTGTTCTCACTCTGCATAACATACCTGAATATAAATGGGCCAAAACTTTGTATTTACTATAAAAGGTATAAAAGGTTACAGGAAAATGTAAAAGCATTTTTTGAAACAAGTTAGTCGGCTCCGTTAGATAAATGTGTGGCCTTCAAATCTTTGTAATTTATGGTGCATTAGAAATGTCTCAGTGTTTTTCACATTGACAAAAGGCATAAACAGCGAGTGACTGTTCAAGTGCTGAAATTAAATGATGTGGAACCAGCTCAGCATGATCTGGCAGCGTGCTGCTCAGTTCTGGAAGAAACACTGTAATAAACTCTACAACACTCGCAAAGCTTCATCAAGCAGAAATAAACAGCACAAAAATAAAAAGACGCAAAAGTGAAATGATTCAAACTTCTATAAAATGATCCAACATGTTCTACAAAGTTTAACTTTTAACCTCGTCCATCAAAAGCTCCACGGCAACAGAACCTGAAGCTCTCTGATAGTTCCCACAGAAATGATCTCTAGGAACAGCTGAAGTCTTTACTAAAGTAAACCTTTTTTATTTAATTAAACAGACCTTAGCTCAGTGTTGTTTGGATACTAATTAGTGTGAGTTTGTGCTAATACTGATACTAAGACTGAAATCAAACATTGTTAATGACAAAACTGCAGAACTACAGTTAAATTAAAGAAAACTGATCCTGCTTTGTTGTAATAAAAACATTTAAAAATGGCATAAATAGAAAGCAATGGGGCAAATTATCAACATTAGCATTTATACTTGAGCAGTTACGTGTCAAAGACCTCTCTTGTTTAACTGCTGTCTTATTACAAACTGAACGACCTGTTGTGTAGCTGATAACAGATGGATCTTCTGACAAAAAGATGAAAGACTGACAGAGAAAAGACACAATTACACGCTCCTGTCAGTTACAGGCGAGAAAGAACAAAAGGACAATGGTGGGAAAAATACAGAAAAACAAAAGATGTGGAGATTTAGTTCAAAAAGCACAAAAGAAACTGAGAGGAAAATAAAACACCAAGAGAGCAGCTCAGGGGCAGACAGCAGATTTTCAGACAGAATTGCAAAGCTTCCTGTCACTGCCGAAGGCACAGCAGCAGCCTGGAGCTGCTGCTAATTTATTAGAGCTTCATCTACCTGCCTCTTCCAGCTAATCAAAGACGACACGTAGACAGAACCGAGACAGAAATCAACTGACCCACTCCACAGCTGTGTAGGCCCCCATTTTTGGCTCTAACATCCATGAATAAAAGGCCCAGACGGACCAAAAAAAAAAAAAAAAACCCAGAAAATACCGGATTAAATAAGCTGCATTCACAACAAACCTTTTTGATGCAGTTCAAATGCACTCCGGTTTGTTCAAACTGTGTGGCATCTGTCAAAAAACACTCAATAGAAATGCTTTGGTACTATGCTGCTATCAAAGCACAGAGAAGTTTGAGAAAGGACTGCAAAAAACTGGGAAAGCTGTGGAATGCTCAAGAAATACAAGTAAACAGGTGAGTTGGTTTTTAAAGGGGCGTCCTCGAAAGGCTCGGTTGTTCACGAGCATGGATAGGGTGAGTTTGACCACTTTGTGAACAATTGTGTGGGCCCTGTAGTTTAAGACTTTCACCATCTACAATCCTTAAAATCATTAAAAGATTCAGACAATCAGGAGAAATCTCTGCACGTAAGGGGCAAGACTGGAAACCAAAATTGAATGTCTGTGACCTTTGACCCTCTGGCAGCACTGCATTAAAAACTGCATTAAAAACTGCATTAAAAACCCACATCATTGTATAAAGGATACTACATGGGCTCAGGAACACTTTGGAAAACCGTTGTCAGTAAACACAGTTTGTCTCTGCATCTACAAATACAAGTTAAGACTCGACCATGCAAAGAGAAAGACATATATCAACAACATCCAGAAACACTGCAGACTTCTCTGGGCCCGAGCTCATCTGAGATGGACTGACGCAAAGTGGAAAAGTGTGCTGTGGTCTGACGAGTCCACATTTCAGATTGTTTTCACAAATCATGGACGTCGTGTCCTCCGGGCTAAAGAGGAAAAGGACCATCCAGATTGTTACCAGAGTTAACTTCAAAAGACAGCAGCTGTGATGGTATGAGGGTTGTTAGTGACCATGGCATCATGGGTAACTGTCAAAATCTGTGAAGGCCCCATTAATGCTGAAAGGGATTCAGCGTTTTTCTCAGTGACACTCAGTACATGTACTGTAGACCAGAGGAGGCGGGGATCAGATCCTCCAATCCTGTGATTGTGATCCTTTCACAAGGGCTCCTTAGATTTATAGCAGAAAATGTTAATGTAATGGGCTAAATTACTTTACTGTATTTGTGCCATCATCACAACTCTGCTCTGCTCTGCACTTTAATTAAACATTGCCCTGTGGTTCACTATCAGACTATACAACTCAGTGTTTTAATTATGTCGTGCATTCAAACTTAAGTATGAAGTGGGAGTTAAAAGTGCGGCAGGCAGAATGAAAACACTGTTTTTTCTGAGTGTGGTGTTCAACGCTCAGTAGACACAGAGAAAGTAATGTGGCTGAAGAAGAATTTAAAAAACAGAGAGAAGCACAAAACAGGTCAGTTTTTACTTTATGTTGTTTACAAGGTTCATTATGAGAAGGTGGGTCCACTCAATTTATGTGAATTATTCACATTAAAATGCTTCTGTTAAAACAAACTCAACTCTAAAAGCAAGTGTTTTATGGTAGGGATATATTTTTTCACAATAAAAATTTTATTTACACCATCACTAAGACTCTTTTCTCATTTGCTTCAATGCCACGAACACAATCGCACACACCATTTAATCAGCAGCATCATTAAACAACCTTTACCACACCTCACAGCACAAGTTTTCACCAGACGAAAGTGACGTACGTGGCTCACACCACATGAACAAAACCTTCAAAAAATTTGTGTCAGTGTGATTTTTTTTTCAAAAGTGAGGTCAGCTTCGATTAAATATATATTTTAAATCACATAATTTATTAGGAGGGACATGTTTTTAGAAGTTGGGGTGGACACGTCTCCTCCGTCCTCCGTGGGATCTGCCCCCTGGCCCATCAAATCCACAAGACACTCCTTACAACTTTAAAACTTTCTTGAGAATTGTCATGTTTCCTTTGGTATCAAAGTAGTCCAGTGAGAGTTACCTGGATTAGCTATTTTGGCATACTTTTAATGCTGCATGTAAGTTGATGTCAAAATATATCATAATATTAAGTGCAGTAAATTAAAATGTATAACAGCCTCTGTTACCTCATGTTACCTCAATGATGTGAAATATAACATTATTATTTTGATAATCACTCCACATGTCATCTGATGTGCAAGGATTTTTTGATTAATCAGTTACTTGTTTATTCTGTCACAATCTTGTCAGTCTTTGCTGTAATGATTATTTTTATTATCGATCAATCTGTAGATCATTTTCTCCTGTAGTTGATTCGTTGTTTGGTTCATAAAATGTCAGAAAATGTTGATCACTGATCAGATATTCAATACTTGACAGAGAGGAGAAAAAAAAAAACAGAAAAAACTCAGATTTGTGAAGCTGAAAAATGACTTTTTCCTCTTAAAAAATTACTCAAACACATTAATCGTTGGCAATTAATTTAATAATTGATGAGTGATTGATTAATGGTTGCAGCTCTACATATTTATATAGGTTTTACAGGTTATGAAAGGCGCCACAGAATATGTTAAATGTTGTGGAAATAAAACTGATTGAAGAAAGAAAACATTTGGTATTGTTTGATATAATTAAAATTTTTATGTTATTTTTGAATAACCAATCACCAATGATCGATTAAGGAAAGTGCTTACAATTTAGGACCCTAGTTTACACTCCTTTTGCAGCCTTTTTTTTTATTTTCCCTGTTTTGTTCCACCCTCTCTGACGCTCTCTGACTCTTTCTCACTGATCAATAAATTGTTTCACCCAGGATTTGTGAATTTAGCGGACACCACTTTAATTTTCAGTGGAGTAATGCTTCTGCCCAGAACTTCATTAAAAGTTTTCACCAGACTAAACAAGTAATTTGCAGTGAAACTATCCACTGAACTTGTAGGAAGAAAAGAGTCTTTTCTTTAACTTCTCTTGTTTAATACTCTGTGTTGTTGCATTAAAGTCTTTCCACATCACATTGGAATAAATATCTCCCCCACCACACACACAACCACACACACACAACACGCACCAACCACCACACACACACACACACACACACACACACACAGGACTGTAACTGCTGCTCATCCTTGGAGACCAGCTGATGTGAACACCTGGACTCTCCCTCCCTCCACAGCTGTAGTTCCTCCTCTCTTCTATTTTTATCTCCCTCCATGTTTTCCATCAGTGAAGAGAAGAGCACACCTCTGTCAGCCTCTCTCACCTCTCTGCAGTTTGTTTTTTATCCTCCTCCTCTATTCCCAGTAAATGTGTTATTTCATTAAAGATCTTTGTTGAAAATTACATGTCAACTTCCTCTGGTGCTTTTTTAATCTGTGTATATAACAACTTCACTATCAGCAAGTCAACAGAGGTACAGAAATTGCTTTTTCTGCTCAAAATTGGCTGCTTGGATTTGAAAGTTCAGTTCAGCTGAATTCTCTCATGCCTCCCTGACAAAACAGGAAAGAGTCAAAGGATTTATTTCATATTAGCTGCCGTGCAAAGTGTTAGCATTTGCAGCTCTGATAAACGGCAGTGGAAAAATGACGACGTGCGAGGACAAGATTCATTCTTCTTCGCTGGAAGGAAACAACACTCGGCCCTGCAGATAACTCTGCTATGTTCAGAGCGAACAGGATATCCAAGGCTGACCAACAGTAACGTAAACTGCAGCAGCAGGGGTGTGACTATCTACTGATATTTCTCACAGCCACACACACCAGAGAACCTCTCACAGAAGAGGACCAAGCTGTGACTCTCTCAAAGAGACATAAATAAGAGGACATCCCATCTCTCCAGCAGAGACACAGAGAGTCTGACAGCATCTCCTTACGGCTGTCGGCATCAACTAATGATTAATTTGATTGTCGCTTCACCTGTTGATCATTTTTTTGATTTATCGGTTAGTTGTTTGATCTATAAAATGACAGAAAATTGTGAGAAATGTCCATCAGTGTTTTCCAAAGCCCAAGATGACGTCCTCAAATGACCTGTTTTGTCCACGACCCAAAGATATTCAATTTACTGTCATAAAAGAGTAAAGAAAGCAGAAAATATTCACATTTAAGAAGCTGGACTCAATTTAGAATTTTTCCATGAAAAAATTTTGATGATGTGACATTTGTTGAGGTTTGTTCTAAACACGCATATTTTTATTGTTATTTATCGTTATTGTTTTATCAATTGTGCAGCAGTAATATTAAAACTCTTCTTGGTTGTCAAATAATCCACTTCTAGTCTGACTCACCGGACGCCCACGGTTGGTACAAGTCCTGCAATTAGTTGCTTGCTTCAAGCAACATCGCTGCATCCGCTTTTTATGTTTTCAAAGTCCCACTAAACAAGAACAACCTCTGAGCTGCAACCTGCAGGCTGAAAACGGCAAAGCAGCGCCTGGGATGCTAATGGTATGAATGTAAACAAGCTATCAGCTGTTAGCTTTTCTTTTGCAGTGATGTAGTCATTTTAATGGCAGAGCTCACCTCCCAGTGTGCAAATGTTCCACCAAAACAAGTTCCACTTCAACACTATTCTGCAGCAGCAGCATCACTGCATCCATGAGCTTAGCTCCGCCCAAGACGTTTGTGATTGGTTTAAGGAAACGCAAACAAGGCAGGGAGTTCATTCCCTTACAGCAGAATGTGTATGTGTAGAGTCAGACCTTTCTCCAGCACTGACCATGCTTAATTACAAAGAGAGATTTTTTTTCCATAAAGAGACTTTGGTAACTTTGGTGAATGATCACTTGACTTGTCTACAGCAGACTGCTAACACCTCACATCAGCTTTGGTTAAACTCTGGACTATTTTCATGGAAAGGAGGATTTATTACTGTAAGAACAAGTTGTATTTCAACTTATGAGCACCTGACTATTGTCTAAAGACAGACTTGGAATAAGAAGCTGCTCAGAAATTGTTATCCTGTAGTACGACAGAGTCATAAAAGTGACACAGTCCACCTTCTGTAATAATGCTTGTGTCAGTGTGTCTGTGTGGCGTCCAGTCTAATATGTTGTCCAATGAGTTCTAACAATTACAGGAGCTGTAATCGTTATTAGATCACCAAACACATTTCTACACATCAAGAAACACTTAATGATAAGTGCTCCTGACCTGGCAGCATCAGCAGATTGAGAAGAGGATAATAGATACGTTTGTTATATTTATGTCGGAAGGTGTGGTTGAAATGTAATTATTCTGTGGCAGAAAGCAGAATGTGCTCAAGTCTGAGAGTCTAAGTGAGCTATTCCAGAGGGACAGAACCCTCTGAGCACTGAGAGAAAGTTCAATCTGACAGATTCGATCCTGACAGGCTGAAGGATTCTTTGGTGTTAATGCTGCAGTCTGTTGAAATCATCCTCTCTGACAAAGTGGTTTTAGAGTTTCAGTGCTGATCTCTACATCCGAAGGAAATAGGATGGATGGAATTTAATTTTTTTTTTTTTTTTATTGTTTTGTCTCTCTTTGGTCTCTTGTGTCGACCAAATGTTCCAGTTTCTCCACCAGTTCATGGCTAACTTTTGCATTTTTGGATACTCAAACCAAGCAGAGCCGTGATCCACTGCGAACATTCAAGCTGTGCAGACAAGGCATGAAATCTCCCATTATTGATCACGTGTGTGCACAGAAAGATCCTAAAACTGATCCACTGAGCAAAATGTTTATATCAGTAACTTATTACGAATAGCAGCACTGCTAATGAAGTGTGACAAATGACACAGCTCTGAAACAGCACGTCAGCGAGGTTATCCATCACAGTGAGAAAGAAACTTAAGCGATCAAACTGAAGAGGGCTAAACCATACCTGTAGAAAAACCATTTATTGTATGCTGTTTGGTGCTGGTCATGTAGTAGCACAGTGGGTTTATCCGGGTTTGTTTACTGAAGACAGCTGCCTGCTGCTGCTGCAAACACTGAGCCTGAACCAGCCAGTCAATGAGCCATAGGGCTGTACTGAATAGTTCAAAAGACTGAAGCTTCATAACATTAACATCTGAACTCTAAATAAACATTTGAATGCTGAACAGGGTTTTTCTGCAAAGTTGCAGATATAAATTAGGCTACACTACTATCATTAGTATTATACTATTTTGTAAACACTGTAAAATCAAATCAAAATGCTTTTGTCAAAATGTACTGAAAAAATATAAATGCCATCAGTTCTAAAATTCACAACATGTTTTATCTAACAAAATATTCTGCTTCATGTAGCATGTGCAATGTAGCATCACTGTTCCTCCACACCTCACTTCCTCTACACGGTCATCTTACTGCAAAAATGTATTTTAAACAGCTTTAAAGTTTGTTCACAGATTCTCGTTTAAGCTACAGTATCTCATTTATACGTGAGACTCATAATAAGATGTTAACACCACTGTAATGTCTCCTTGTAATGTCCCCTAATGCCTGTCTCTGCTATTATTGAATTCAGTAAAAATATCAGGATTTCTTCTTGCTGCCTACTAGCACCCTACAAATATAGATTTAATGGAACCAAAATGTAAAGATTCGCACACTGAATCATGACAGGACTGCACTGGATGGTACTGTGTATGTTAGCTATGTAAAAAAAATTGAGGATGTCTCAGTCAGTGAGATGCACACCCACCATAATGATGTCTTAAAAAATGATGACAGACATTCAAAGCTTCATTTGACAACTTAAATAGAAGCTTCCAATATTAAAAAAAGGACATCTGGTACAGCCCTAATGTGCCATAAACCCAAAACCAGGAGCTAAAAAGAGGGTAAAAAACTGCAACAATTCTCTGTAGTTGCACATCTGCCAGAGACACCATTCACATTTAATTTAAAGGACAAAGGATTTTGTGGAATCTAGCAGTGAGCTTGCAGATTGCAAACACATCTCACTGTCCCCTACCAAGCATGTAAAAGAATCTACAGTGGCCATGAAGCTTGCAAAAAACAGAGAAGGCCCCATCTGTGGCCTGTGTGCTAGAGGACCAACAGCACCTGTAGATATAAAGGGCTCATTATAAGGTAAAGAAAACACAACAATTCTTATCTTCTCTTATTTATGAATATTATATTCCATATATGCCATATTGTACTAATAAATCTCTGTAAATTTTACACACTGGTCATCTAATTTTAACATAAAAAGGCTGACAAATACAAAAGTCTGATGAACAGTTTTTGAAGACAGTTCATATCACTAAGATATTAATGAAACCCAGGAAACACAGGTGAGCGTTTAAAAATGTAATTAGCTCATGTTTCATTTCTCTGCTCTCCTCTCCCCCCTCCAGCCTTTCTTCTTCTTTCTATTCTGGCCTCTAATGAAGCAGGACAATAATAGAATCTGTCCTGGCAACAGACACAGTCTGGTTGTTATACAGACGAGGATGATATCTCAATGGGCTGTGAAGTAATCTGTAAATGGAAGCTATTTATGTTCAGAGGCGGTTACGGCGAAGGAAATAATCATCAGAGGAGAATCGCTGAGGATTACTGATGCACCGTTAGCTCTTTACAGTGGTATTCAGACTGTAAAGACTCGTGAAGAGGCCGTTAAAATCTGTTCACCCAGCTTTACAAAAGAAAAAATAACAGATTTTCTCTCTTCCCTCCAGCGGTATCTAATCAAGCAGAGAGCTTTGGTTTGATTTGTCCACGTTTTAAGGTACCTGTCTCGATAAGGAACAATCCTGCCTGTCTCTCCGCAAGTTATCCACACCACTCCTCCTCTCCATTAATCACACAGGTTTCCTTTGCGCCTAATCAAGACTCTGGTGCAGCTCTACATGGCAGCGAGGGGAATGACTCCTTCATACCTCCAGGAAAAGTCAAACCCTGCTCCTCTCCTCCTCTGCCTCTGGAGGACTGGCTGGTCAATCAGCCCAGTAAAGACTCTCTGTCCTGGCCCCACAGTGGAGGAATGAACTCCACACTGAAACTGTTGAAACTGTTAAGCAGCTGCTGGGTGCTTTGATTTTCATCATTTCACATCCAGAAACACAACGTGCACCATCAAACAGAGAAAGAGTTTAACTCAAAGAAAATGAGCCTGCCTGACTACTCTTCAGCCTCAAATGTCACGAGTCCCTCAGAGAAGACAATGAGGATCTCTGGAGAGACAGCAAAGCCCTCTGCAAAAAAAAAAAAAAGGAGCTTGAAAAACAAAACAAGGAAATATTACAAAGAATGGAGGAGGTGGAGGCACAGAACATGGCCTGTGTAGAGGTCATGAATCATGAGTCATGAGTCAGCAGTGTGACAACATGCAAAAGGAGATTCAGCAGATGAAGAAACAGATTGCAGATGAGAGGTCTGTGCACTCTGCTGAGCAGTTTGAGATGGGACTGAACGACATCATGCTGAAGATCTACTCTGAGCTCAGGTCAACAGCGAAGGAGGTGGACGACCTCGAGGACCAGCTTTACATCACAGCCACCAAAAAACGTCAGGACGTGGACATGACAATCAGAACTGTAGCGATGGAGGAGACACAAAAGAAGAAAACCCACCGGTTTTATCGCTGGTTTTGGTAGAAAGCTGCAGGAGGACAAAGACATCCATCACTCTAAAAGATACAGTTCATTATTGTTACCAGTGACCAGTCTTTTCTTTACTTTTATTTTTTGTTATTTCCACACTGACCTTGTGGGCCACACGAAACCTTTCAGTGGGCCGCATCCGGCCCCCAGCCCACATTTTGCCCAGGTCTGCTATAGAGCCACTGTAGTTCAGAATTGACCTGTAGATAGTGCTATTAGTCCTATACTCTTTAGGCATTAAACATTTTAAAAAGCACTAAAACAAAACTCCCAAATAACTTGCACTTAACACAGTGTCTCAGGCAAACATAGTATTAAGTACCAGTTGAAAATATTAAACTTGAGGGGAAAGTTTCAGTGTTTTCACTTTGCAGAGTGTGTGTGGAGGACTGGGTGAGCTGAGCTGCAGGGGGCTCTGGAGGAGAGAGCCGGGGGCAGAGCTGGAGCTTCTGGAGAAATAAACGCCGCGAGTCACATCGGAGTCTGCTCTGGTGTGATATATTTTTCTTCATAAATGCACATACAGAGAGGAGAGAGAGAAAAGGAAGAGAAACTGGGGGGAAATAACAGAAAAGAGGGCAGTTTCTTGAGTGTGCAGCTCTGAGGCTCAGAGGAACACTACCCCACATCAAGAACTGAATGTTGACAAATTCTGATACTGCACCATTTTTAATTAAAACAAAAATGTTGAAAATATATACTGTGCAACACCTCTGTATGACCTCTCCTCTTAAACCAAACCAGTCAAGTCGACCCTGCTTCTGCCAGGAATTTTTTCCTGGCCCCTGTCACCGAGTGTTCTTAATGGTGGGAACTGTTAGATCTCTGTAAATAATATTATAATAACCATGATCTAGACCTGAAACACACAGTTGCATCACAGAAAGAAGGACTGGGATTCAAACCTGCTGGCAGGCTGAGGCCTTTCTGTGTTTTAAGTTTGTTCTCCCCGTGTCTGCAGGGGTTTTCTCCCACAGTCCACAGACATACAGGTTAATTGGTGACTCTAGGCGTGATTGTGAATAACTTGTTTGTCTTGAAACGTTGTTGCCTCCAACTTGAGGTCTGCAAGCCTCTCAGGACCCAGACTGTTTTTTTCTCACCACAGTCGCCTCAGTACTCGCCCTTGGTAGGAACAATTGGCTTTATAGAGTACGGTCTACAAAGGCCCTATTTGATAAATACCTTGACATAACTTAGTTATGATTTGGCCCTATACTGTACAAATAAAAGTGAATAGAATAGGCAGACAGCACACATAGGTCACTGCATAAAATATTGTGGTTAGTATTGGTTATAGATGAATGGATGCATGGATGAATAAGACTGATTTATATAAAGGACTGTCCTAGCCATCCCTGAAGAGGAGGATGTCTCTCTGTTTGAGACACCTGTCTTGATTTTTCTCCCCATGTTACACACAGACTGTAATATCACACTATATAAATAAAGTTGATTTAAATAAAAATGTTTAATGTTTATTGCTACATTTTTTATTTATAATGCATTCCCTGCTGTTTCCAAATCAATAAATACAGGTTGTTCGGTCAAATACAACCAACGTTGTCTCTCCTCTTTGCACTTTTGCACTAATAAATATTTTTACATCAAAAATTGATCAAAATAGTTTTTCTGTAATGTGAAAGGTTTTTCTAATGGTTGTGAACCCAAAGAGAAAATGGAAAGTATTCAGAGTTTCCAGAATAAGGTCACTGACACTGTGTACTGCTAATGATGACCACTGCAGCGTTTTTTCTCTCTAACAAAGGTGAATTTGTTGAAGGTGTTTAAAGTGATGCTGTTATGACTTTACTTTATCAGTCTTTTTATTGAAGCTGTTCTTAACTTTCCCGTTCACCCACTTCATAAGGAGTTCCACTTTAGGCAGTTGTTACAGAATACTGAGAACAAAGACGCTCTGGGCTCTTTTATTCCTGTAGCCTTTGAAAGGCTGAATCCCTTCATGAAATACAAAGACCTCCACACTTCAGCTCACCAGGAACTGCAATTTATTTAGCTTTGGGTTTGCAGTTGGTCTCAATTTTTTAAGTAATATCTCTATCATTCACTTGATAGGCCGCTGTTTTTTTGCTGTACTTTTAATGGGTATATTTATTTATTTATTTATTATTTTATTTCGCATGTGTCAACATGTCCTCACACCTAAAGAAAAATATTGTGTGTATTAAAATCCATTAATTACATTCTTTAATAAGGTACTTTAAATGCTGCTGGAACGTGTGACACTTTGCGTCGTGCATTATAAACAGTGCACATGATCCCACAGAACATGACAACAGCTCAACAAATGTGTTATCTTTTTAGACCGAGCAGGATCACAGTGTCTGTATGTAAACAATGTCATGACATCGTAACAGAGCTGCCACACAATGTGGCTAATGCTAGCAGTGCTAGCAGCAGCAGCCTGCTCTCCTTGCAGGTTAACGTCCACATGACAAGTGGTTATATGCCAGTTTATTCTGACACAACCTATATAACCTGATTTTAATTTTCTTGATCAAAATACTCCCAAACTGCAAATGTTTTTTACAAGATGTTATCTGATCTTTGCTGATTAGAGGGACAGTCGTCTGCCAGGGCTGCAGGCTCCGCTAGTGTCGGACGGACATCTTAAGTGTTGTACATGAATAAAAAGATCAATAATTCATTTAATTGAATAGTATTTCTGGTGCCGACGACCAAGAGTAGCAACGTTTAGTTGTTTTGTCAACTAATCACAAACATCTCTACTTAAAATAAGAAAGTTACACAAATCCTGTTACATATATAAGTTAAGCTACGTTAAAATAAGTTAATATAAGTCAAAATCGACTTTTAGTTTCACACAGGACATGTACAGCAGGCTCGTGGGTTAAAGTCTTGGTGTGTTTGACCCATCCATCCAGCCTGACCTCCTACCTATGCGGACTTTGCCGTTCTGTAAACTTCACCACCTGACTTCCTCTTTTGCTTCCGTCGTAATTACTACAGCCACTAGAGGGTGACACCTAACAATAAATACATGAGTTAGAATAACTGTGGTGAAGACGGGCTGTTATAAATAGATTTTATATTGCTTTTATGTCCTCAGACTGCTGCTGCTCATTGTCTTTTCCCTTACAGAACATAAATGGTTTCTAGATTAACATCCAGAATGAACACACACACATCCTTGCACAGAAAAGAGGAAGTAAAAAATATGAAAACCCAGGCTATTTCCCAAAAAACAAAACACTATGAACTCTCAACATCTGTAAAATTACTCGTGAATGAACTGAACAAAATGCACAGCCAAAGAATTTTTTTTTTTTTTTTTTTTTATTTTCAGCTCCTCTCAAACTGAAAAATGTTGATAATTCACTTCCCCGCAGTCTGTGACCTTTAAATTTGACCTTTAAGTTTCACCAGACAGAAGATGTCTGGGGTCCCTGCAGGTCAGGAGACGGACTCTGAGGGATTCAGCAAGACCTGAACCAGTCAGGCCTGAAGCCTGAACACACCGGCTGAGTGGTATGAATCATCGTTAACGATGCAGGGAGGTCAGAGGTCAACAGCACTCCTGCAGCAAGAGAGTCTGGGACACATTTTACAGTAAAATTAATACTCACTGTGCTGATCAACGATTATAGTAATCTGGTGTAAGATTACAAATGTTGTTCTCTTGAGAATAAGATCCATTAATCCTTCACAGTAACTGAATTTACATTTAAATTTGTAGTTTTTGGTCTGATCAAGAAAAATGGTCGATTTGCAAAATGTCAAAGCCAAAAACTCATTTTGCTTTACACGTCACATGCTCCCATGGAGACACGAACCTGCAGCTGGTTACCTAGCAGCAACACGCACACAGAGGTCACATCGAGACAACAGAAGGAATTTGAATGATGCAAACAAGTCAAACCTGCATATTTTTCATTTTTATTTCATTATTTAGCCTCATTTTTCTCATGTCGTGGTTCTGAAAACCTGAAGGGCTGACGAGAACAAAGACAAAAACTAAACTAAACTAGACAAACAACCAAACAATACCACACTGACACAAGATAACTGTGATGATTTTCCTGAAGTTGTGCTGAAGTGCTGCAGTGTGTTTTAATTCAGACATTTCATATAGTCTGAAATGATGCAGAATCAAGTTTGAGTTGTTGCTCACAAAACTATTAGCTTAGCATCATAACTGTTTCAAAGACTTAGAGATTCCCTCCGGACATGTTTTAAGACATACCGTATTAAAATGCTCCGCTGTGAGTAATAGTTTTGAATAGCTTTCAATTATCTCGTTCAAGATTCTTAAAATTACATCGACTGCTTCTCCCTCATTTCGTGCAGAGAAGCTCAAACCTCCAAGTGAAATAACAATCAGCCAAATGCATTTTTGAGTGGAGGGGGACATGAATGAGTTTCAAAATGTCCTGGAGTCAAAAGGAAACGTTCAAATACTGTAAATTTTGTACATTTTTAAAGGGGATGCTACATGTCTACAAATTTTAACGATAATTGAACCTACTTGTTTGATACTTTTATACTTTTCTCTTCACCTGTTTCTTGCTATCACGCACCAGTGAGACTTTGTGCTGAATCCTCACTGTAGTTAATAATAAAAAAGAAACACCTGGACAGCACTCAAATTTGACTTTTTTATCAAATGAAGCCAAAAGTAAAACGATTAAAGTGTTGTTTGTAGTTTTTCATCAACTTTGTGACCAGTGTTATCTGGGAAATGATGGGGATTAATAAGGAATCTGCATCAGTTTTAAAAGGTTTGGATAAATATTCTGTGTCTTGTGTTGTTGAATAAGTCCAGGCACACAGAACTAAAGTTTTGCCTTGAAAGTACACTTTTACAATCAATATTCATAAAGCTGAGGAGCAGATTTAAAAAAAAATACAGTTGAATCAAGTGTAAACCTAATGTGACTTCATCAGCTGGTTTGTGGTCTGATGTTTCAAAGCCTTGAGTTTGGCATCATGGCCATCTTGGTTTTTTAGAGCCAGAACCAGAGTGGTGATCATATTTGGTGCTGGAGAAGGTTACGTATTGCTTCGCCCCTATCCTGATTAAATCTGACTAATAACACAAGGTCACACTGCCATAGCGACTAGGGCGGGTTTTTAAAAAAAAACAACTGATTGATTCAAATTGATTTTCTTGTGCATGGTCCAATATCAATTAATAAAATCCCAAAAATGATCTTTTAATATGTCTTTTCCTCCAGTGGATGTGTGGTGCAGCCTGCAGTTTTAACACTGTTAGTCTTGCATGACCAGCCTTTGGCACAAGATCTCACTGATGGGCTGCATGGTGGGGGGAGAGGGACTGACTGACTGACTGGCTCTGGTCAGAGAACAGAGTACTCCCACTGCTTCATTGCCTGTTTTACTCTAAATATGTGCAGAATTCACAAAAATGAGCATCATGCTGCGTTTGAAGAAGATGTGAAACTCGTGACTGAGACCATAAACCCATTAAGAAACGTTTCACTGATTGAATAAGATAAGTGAGAAGTCCGGTCGTTTTCTCATAAACTTACAAACAATCAGACTTCTTTTTCTATTTGCCCCCTGCTGGCCAATAACGGAAGTGTAAGACACTTCTGCATTAGCTTTGCTTTTCAGACCTGGAAGTTACATCCACTGGGTTTGAACGATTAAAAAAAAGAACAATATTTGCGATTATTTTAACTGATACTGCAATGCAATATGACTTGCAATATTAGAGGAAATGATCATTTTTACCTCATTATTTGCTGGGATCTGCACCAAAAGAAATGTATTTTCTCAAGTCCAGAGAATATGATGTGAAGGCCAGGACATGTCTGCAACATGACGATATTTTCAGTAATTCAAACTAATATTTTAACACACATTTTGCCTTTAACAAATGCGGTGCCTCCTGGGATTTGAAAATTGCAGTAGACGATATTGTGATTTCCATAAAAGTCTGATTAATTATTCAGCCCTAATTTATATTCTCTGTTGTTGAAGTGTGGGCAGCTTTATGATGCTCTGAGTCTTTGCTGGAGGAATGTATATCAAATCAATTATGGATTAAATTCTTGCCTCCGCGGCTGCTGCACACTACATCTTGTATCCAAACCAGCGTTGAAACAGCAGAGCTCAGAGGAAACCATCGATCGTGATAAATAAACCACCGCACTGTATGTGTGGTCACAACAGGAGATTTCTATAAAGAGTTTTAGCCCACTTGTTGGTGTTATTTTTCTTCTGTAATGCAGAGGACGGAGGCAGCAGGGGGACTCTAACTCTGATTTTATGGTTCTCAATGCAAACACAAGTGTGTGGGGAAGCTCGGCAGCTACATAATAAGCTGTATCCACCCCCCACTGACTCACCATAAACCTGAAAACTCATGTTCGCGGTGTGTTTAGTCCCATGACGCCACTTTCTGCCCAACTCCACTTTCATCCTCAAGCTACATCTTCACTGTGAGCGCAGGTTAGCACTCCTACATGTGGGAACACAGCACTGGTTGTTGCAGTCTGGATGGTCCTCACTGTGTAGGTTCAGCATCCGTCTAATTACTGAGCAGCAGCGTGTCGAGCTACTGAGACCTTCATGATGCTCTGAAGAGTCTGCTGCTAATGAGCCTGTTTGCCCTGACCGTCAGAACTCACTGCATTTGTGATTAAGTTAAAAATACTTTTAATCAGAGCTGCAAAAATACAAGAAATGTCAGGTCTAATAAGGAGACAGTGATGGACTGAAGGTCAGAGAGGTGAGAAGAGCAGAAGGCTGGGATGACTTGCTGGATTGAAAAGGGAAAAAACAGTGAAAATATGAGCAGAGGAGTAACAAAAAACAGCATTTGAATGGTATTTTCACTGAAGTGTTCATCACAATTATACAGAGGATGTTCTAAATGAGAGAGGTCACCTAATCCAAGGTTTAAAAGACAAATACAGCAGCTGAACGTTCTCACTCTTGTGTTAATGAGTGAGACTGTTACATTAAAAGTGCTCCACTTTCTGCACTCCACTCCAACAAAAGTGTTGCATTGGGTTTTGCTGTTTGCAACCTTTATGTTGCCTTGTTAGTGAGTTTCCTCCAGAGTTATTCAGTGCCAAAAGAGTCAAATCACCCAATTTAACCTACAACACAGAGGTGTTAAGTACATGAACAGCTCTTTAAAATTGAAACTTGAACCACCAAATCTGTTTTTACAATGCAGCTATTTACAGATGACAACTGAGGTCTGATGCTCTGATAAACAGTGCACTACTTCCCGATTAAAAGCTTACTGAAAACTGTCAAAGCCACAGAAAATAGGGATGCACAATATTGTATTTTTATGAATACCTATTTTCCAACTCATTTGGCCAATACTTATATTTGCGTCTCTCGAAATCGCAATATGGCTCTCTGCAATTTTCAAATCACAGGAGGAACAATGTTTGTTAAAGGCAAAATGTGTGTCAAAAAACTTTTAAAATTAATTAACAGTTAAATGAACAGTTTAACCAGCAACAGAAACGCAATACTGAACTGAAGACAGTCAGAATCAGCACCAAACGTCACAGCGACAGGAATGATTATGTGATTGTTTATTAGAAAGAAGCAAAATGTCTTGTAATTTCACCTGTACTAGCTTTTCCCCATGTACGATATGTTTTTGTTGTAATGGCATATCCTGCAAGTGACATACTTTACAATAAAGAGTAGTGGTGCAATGAGTAATTGATTAATTGACAACTATTTGATAATCGATTGATCATATTGAATCATTTTCTAAGAGAAAACATCCAAATTCTCTGATTTCAGATTCTTGAATGTGAATATTTTCTGGCTTCTTTAGTCCTCTCATGACAGTAAATTGCATATCTTCATGTTTGGGATATAAGACATTTGAGGACTCAGCTTGGACCTTGTCAAACAGTCATCAGCATTTTCCAACATTTTCTGACATTTTACAGACCAAACCACTGAAAATAACACAACCATGATGAAAATAATCATGAGTTGTAGCCCTAATAAAGACATTAAAAAAAAGTTACTTAAAATAACTAACTTCACCACCGAAATAGATCACATCAATTCATCTGTAAAACAACAGAAATAGCTGCCACATGAACATCAAATGTCAAACTTTGATGGACTGATGGTCACTCAGAGTTTCTGGCAAGCTTTAAGATCAGTTTGTCCTTCTTTCCTGCAACTTGCTGGATCACAGCTGCTGTTAAAAATTCCTACTAATGCAGATGTCCAAGTGATTAAAAGTCAACTGAGCAAAAAAAGAAGCCTCACCCTCTCAAAAATACATCAATGTGACTGGAAACACATGGAAGGAAAAGCACTGCAGTGCGCCTCGCTTTTAAGCTGTCAACTCTGATCAACATCTTAATGAAAGGAAATTTACAGGCACCAATAAAACACACAGAGGAAGTGGAATCAGCTTAAAAGAGCCAAAGCTCAAATAAAAAAACATGTAATGACTTTCCATTTATGGAGAGAATCAAAGTTTCCTTACAGCAGCCTCTAGTGGACATTAGGGGAACTACAGCATTACTTCATCACTCACCCTCGCAGGTCGTCACACTCACCTGGCAGGCGTTGTACAGCAGCTGGTGCTCAAACTTGCGAATGCCGAGGATCTGCTGGAACATCTCGTACAGCTGCTCCTTACTGAGGATGAGCTCCGACACGGCGCTCAGGTGCGCCCGCTGTGGCTGACGCCGCATGTCCTCGTCCCCCCTGTAGATGGCATCGTACTTGGCGATCCACGAGCTCAGGACCGTCTCTTTGCTCAGGCCGTCGATCTCCGGGAGGCTCCGCACACGCCGCTCGATGTTCTTCTTGAAGACCTCACGAAAGTCGTTGGCTGAGCAGCCGCCACTCTGAACCATCCGGGAAACTCGCTCGCTCTTCAGGAAACCCTGGAAAGAGGACAGATACACAAGGATAAGCACTTACAGCCATTTATTTGGCTTTTAATTAGACATTAGCAGTCAGAAAAATCAGATTAGTTATTCTTGCCACATGGAAAAAAACGTTACAAGTTAAGACTTTTAGTTTTCAGTAAGGATGCCAAGACTGATCAGTTGTCATTTGTTATTGGCCAATATTCAGGATTAATGCATTCTAGTCACAGATGGCGAAAACTGATTGATAACGCAAAAAAATCTAGAGTCAAGCGGCACCTTCTCGGTACGTTGCTAATTAGTCTGTTAAATACATTTCTGGAAAGTTAATAAACAATCACACCATCGTTTTCTGATTTTCAGCATAACTGATGGTGATGTTGGTGCTGAGTGGAAGCAAAGGTGAGCAGAGAAGTTGTCGGTCTGGCAGTGTATGCACCAAGACAGGGCTGTAAATGTGCAGCTTAGGTTTGAGTTTGTCAGTGAATAAAGGCTGCAGCTTCTCAGATCAAAGCAAAGCTCCTGTGAGTGTGTTGTTTTCCAACTGCATGAAGATTGGTAAGATATGAGGAAGGTATGAAAAAATACATACCGCACAAGCCTATTAGCGATGTAGCTAGCCAGCTATGTGTCAGTGCACATCTTTTTGATCTGCTCATGGTTGCCCTTCATACTTCCTGTGTCAGTTTCAAATTAAAAGCCCTCCGGTGTTTCAGCGGACAGAATCCTTTAATTTCTTAACAAGACACTCATTGTGAAACATTTGCAGGAACATGTTGTGGACAACATACTGACTTGCAACTTATCTTTCATTCATGGGCTCTGATTACGGGTCCGGCTGAGTCACCTCGTAGTAACAATTTAGCATTTCAACAGGTTATCAAACTTTTGTATACATCTCCTGTGCTGTTAACAGCTACTGTACAGTCTTTTCATGTCTATGTCTGCAGTAATATTAATACTCTGTACTTGCTTGGACTGGATACATCTAATGGACTTCATGTGTATTTCTGCTCATTTGTTCTCCTCTGAACTCTGCTGGACTTTTTGTGGCAGTAACACTGGGTAATAACTACACTGCTTACTTATGTATGCATGTACAATACATAAGAATAATGTAATATACTCTGTATGTTCTAGCTCAGGGTCTCTGTTTTTGTTTTGTTTTTGCATTTGGTATATTGGTAAAATCCTAAATAAAATATTTTTAAAAAGTCCAGTTTGGTTTAATATCAAACGGTCCTAAT
Organism: Lutjanus argentimaculatus; assembly: GCA_034769285.1. Lineage (NCBI taxonomy): Eukaryota > Metazoa > Chordata > Actinopteri > Lutjaniformes > Lutjanidae > Lutjanus > Lutjanus argentimaculatus. The sequence continues at coordinate 2,303,762 of JAWZSL010000039.1, forward strand.
ACTGCTTTAGCAGCTGGTATTATGAAACCAAAAAACTATTGATATCGGCAGTGTATCAGGTGAAATGGGTTGTAGATGACTGCCAATCGGTATCTGAATTAAAAAGTACTGAGAACAACTTTCAGGTTATCATCAGACTGAAAAAAACACTGAATCAAATAATGCAGCCTCTTCCGTCATGCCAGTGAAAACACGGTTGACACAGTGGAGTCCCAAAGCAGAAGGTTGGACAAAAAACCTGGAAAGGAATAGAACTTGGCCCAACTGCTGAAACACAATGCATCATCTTCTGGCAATGAGCACAACACTGATGATCTGGGTGGTGATTCAGAATCAGTATTAACAACTTATATGGCACACACACACACACACACACACACACACACACATAGATGGCTGATGGGAAACTGAAATAAAACACACCATAGAATATGGTGGCGTAGGACAGGAGTTTGTGTGATCAATATCTCTATAATTAAAAAACAGAAAAGACTTCAGAATTGCAGTGTTTCAATGCTTTGTGAATTATTTACACACCCAAATCAGAATATGTTAGGATTTAGATATTAAACTAACTAAACTAAGCAGTTAGAACCTCCTCAGATGTTTTATGAATACGTCCCCAAGCTGAGACTGGATGCAGCAGAACTCAAAACAGCACCACACAACAAGCCAAACAAAAAGAAACAAATTACGACAGGTTCCACAAGTTCCACATCCTATCTGGGTTAGAGCTTAATTAACAAACTGGCATAATAACTGAATTTGCTTCCAATTCATAAACACACTTTAATTGAAGTTCTAAAATATTCAGAAACCGTGTAGAAGCTGCTGAATGGCTGAAAGACATTTTTTCAAACTCAGAAATTTCAGACTGAAATTACCAGAACATGCAGAGGGCAGAGAGGACCGTCCTGTCCTCCTCCACACTGTAATTCACTCGGTCTAATGTTAAACCCAATGGTTTATTCACATTTGTGGCTTTTGACAGACGTCCTTTGTCCAAAGCAATGCTCACCAAGTCTGACAGAAGAATAAGTGGCTCAGACTGAATCAGCAAGCAGCAGCAGCTCAGTGTGACACTAAACAGTCTCTCAGCTGGCTGCTTCACCTCTTCCTGCGAGTCGCTCCGAGACTCTGAAGAGCAGAACATCAGTGAGAAAATGATTCATCTAATGGAGGCCGAGAGCTCAGAGAGCAGCAGCTGAGGACAGTTTGAAGAGACTAACATGCACGAACATCAAACTGGACCAAAACATCAAGGTTTGGAAAACATTTTACATAATTCAGCTTGTTTTCTCTTCTGATGTGCACAAATTTATGTCTTTTGATTTACGCTATCAGTCCAAATTCTTCTGTTTTTTGCCAAGAAGATTTTTAACTTCAAAATCTACAATCTACTCACCTAAAATAACAAAAATAGACTCTGGTAACCCTTGAAAAACACTCATCTTTGTTTTGTGTATCAGTGGTTATGTAAGACTAGATTTTACTTCTTCAGATGTGGAAGCTTAAATTACAGCCCAGCTGGCACCGGAGCTGCCAATTAAACTCAAACTGAAGTACAGACTAGTTGACAAATATAAAAATAAGAAAACACTCATGATGGCTTAATGGTTTGCAAACTGTGGTGAACATTAACCGTGCTAGCACCAGCAGCCTGCTCTCCTTGCAGGTCAACATCAACATGCCGGTGCTGAATGTGGTTAGACATTACAGATTCATTTAGCAGCACTTTTATCCAAAGCGGCATACATCTGAAAGGTGATTAAACACAAGCAAGGATCAGGACAGTACAAAAGTGCCAAAAGGCAAAGTTTGAACCATGTGCAGAGGTGTTTAAAGACTAAGAGGGATCGAACAGAGTTTGGTAACTCCGTGCACCACTTGGGAACTACAAAAGCAAAGAGCCTAGCCAGCGACTTTGTGCACTTTTGTGGTGATTGTATCAGACGCCTTTCTGTGGAAGAGCGCTGAATGGTTATACGCCAGTTTATTCAGACACAGCCTGCATACAAACTTTTCAGGGACATGTTTTTAAGCACTCGTTCCACAGGTCACCGTGGCCCTAAAGTTGGTGGCCAGAGTACATTTTGGTGGCCCAAAGGTAAACTTGTATAAAGACACTACAGAAAAGGCAAGTTGACAGAACTTAACACAGACTTCCTTAACTGTGACACTTTTGTTGTCGACTTTTCTCGTGAACTGTGATGTGGTTTTTCCTGAAGGCATTGTTTCCAATGAAAAAGAAGCATGACTTCACTGTTAGTTGAGGAAACTGGCAGCACACACTTCTACATTTTCGCTGAACGGTGACAAAGATAACGTAGTGGACGTGACATTTTAGAGTGCATAGATGAACTCGTCAGTCTGGTAGACAAAAGATGTGATGATCTCAGACATATCTTTGACTTTTCTCCACTGACTGACTCATTTCTTACAACATATCAGACAACATCTGTGCAGAACTTAAGCCTCTTTCACCCCTTCAAATTAATCTGATGGCAATTTAAGATGCCAGTCTCATGTCAGAATAAGCATAAGTAATGTCACTTTTACATGAAAGTCATAACAGCAATCTTATACGTCAGACCTGTGACATTTCTGTATCACCTTAAACACAAATTAGAATTGAACACTGTCAGATTAATATACAGGCTGCAGCAGCACAACCTGAAACATGGGAGGCAGGAGGCCTGGTCATCCGGACCCACTACCCTGCGTGTTTTAAATGTTGCTGCAACACAGCGGATTCAAATGAACAGGTCCTTATCAGACCTCTGCAGGGCACAGTGGCCCCAGGAACAGGGTTGGGAAACACTGCTCTAGAGGTAACTGAAACGGTTCAAACTGCAGCACCAATAACAGGGTGTATTCCAGCAGTGAGCTGGTTACTGAAGGGTGGCTGGTATCACATCTACAGTGGCCAACAAGCTCTGACCTCTCTGATGAAATGTGTGGGAGACTGCATGCATGGTAAACTAGAAGCAAAATGCAAAAAGACAATTGCCTTGTGTACACTGCCAATAAAGTAACTCCTCTAATCTTCTTCTAAAGCAGACAGAGAAAGATTAACTTCCTCTATCGGCTTAAAAGATCACTATATTAAATGTATTAGTTTAATCTTAGTCTCTTATGCACAATTTAAGACTGTGAAAGAGCTCTAAGATGTTGAGGAGATTGATCTTCTTTATATCAGATCAGTCTATAATCACAATTTTTCTTCTCGCAGTGCAACTGAGACAAAAGAGGTTAAAAGAAAAACATTCTTACAATAACAATCTGGGCAACAGTCTCCATGTATTTCCAATGTTCATTTATGACTTTGAATAAATGAATATCCAGACGATTTTGTAACATGAAAGCAAATAGAAGTTTCTCTCAAATGTTAAAAAACAGCAGAATCTCTCTGTTAATGTCCTGTCACGTCTAAATGAAGCTGTCAGGTACATGAAGGTAAAAGTCAAATGTCAAAATGCCATCAATTTAACAGATGGATGAAGCCAGTAATGATACCTATTCCATATCTGAGAAAGACTTTTATTTCATCTCTGATCAAATGAAATGGGCTGCGAATGTCAGTCCAAAAATAAACATGTTACAGTCGAGCTGAAATGAAAAAATGTCTTTTTAACCCCTCAGATCACATCAACCAAAAAACCCTTTCCCTTGTATTTCCATATCAAAATCACAGAAAATGTTTTCCTCCTGCAAAACAAAACGTGACAGGTGCTTACAGAAGCTAGAACCCATTTCAGCCTATCATGACATCAGTCTACCAATCAATCTGCAGAGCACTAAAGCCGCTTCATCAGTGTGTCTTCCAAGATGTTCAGCACCTCAAACCTTGTTCTGCTATCGTGGTTATGGGTCTGCTGGATAGAATTTATTCACTCTGGGGACAAGTGGTATCTGTGACAGCAGATGATGCACAAGGTCTTTTACAGTGGACCGCTCTAGCAGCTAGCTAAGTTTAGCTACATGGACCATACGATGGACAGGGCCACGCGTCACTGATTAATTTTACTGTACAAAAACACAACGTAATGACTTTATCCACCGATTTAGATGACAGTGGATCATATTTTATGGAAAAAATGCTTTGTGGTTTTCCCTCCGATGCCTTCCAGCTGCTCAACTACAACTCTGGGTCAAAGTTTCTGCTAACTTAACTGCTGTTAGCAGGCAACAGAACCAGACTACATGTGAACACAGCTGGAGTGGAACTGATCACGACCTCCGAGACCGACGGGGAATACAGTCCCGAGGTCATTTACCCAGTTTCTTGATGCTTTCCTGAAGATTCTGATATCTTCACTTATTGCAAACTGATGTTAGCTCGGTCAATGCTAAGTTAGCTGACTAAGCCCCCGGATGCCAGGAGCAAAACACAGCACAGCAAGAAAACCACCTTTGTACTGTCTTCCCAGGCTGGGAGGTGTTGTGTTAATGCTCACTCAGTGCTACCGGCTCCTGCGACAAGTCACTCCAACAAATATACACTCTGATTTCTGTTTCATGACGTCTTTAACAGTCCACGAGTGAACTCCTCACGAATTTCCATCATGTTTTTGTTGAAGTTCATGTGTCCTTTGTGTTTACAGCTCTGTGATTAGAAGACCACTACGTCATGTGAGGAAAACTGTTTATTTCCTTTCATTATTGGTTTGCTTTTAATCCATACAGTCTTTTTATTTTTATATTTCCTCTTGTTTATATTCATACTATTAGTATTTCCTTGTCTATATATTGCTCCTGTTTTTTATATTCCTTTGTCCTTATATTATTCCTATTTTTATATTTGATATTGTTTATATCCCTATCTTTAATATTTCCTCTTGTTTATATTTCCTCCATGTTTACATATTATTTTATTTATTGTCTTTAACTGACGCTCTTTTTTTTGCTATCCACGTTGCTGCTGTGAAACTGCAATTTCCCCGCTGTGGAACTAATAAAGGAATATCTTATCTTTTCTAATCTTATCTTTTAGTTTTTTAAATTTGGTCTTTCTGTGTGTAACTAAAGGCTTGAAAGCTTAAAAGAGGTCACTGAGCTGTAAAACGGGGCCTTGATAGACTTAAAAAATCCCATTTGTCCACCTTCAGCCTCGATGTCCTGGAAAACCGTCCTTGGACAAAACATTTAACACTTTTGTGGTTTAATGGTTCATTCAGTGTCAGTTCTCCTGGAGTTCATAGTCAAATACATCAAATGTCAAATGAAAAAAAGTAATTAAAAGAATAAAAGTAGAACTGCACTCAGGTTATAAACCAGTGGAATTCATGTAGCAATTAAAAACACTGCTGGGAGCTTTTACAGGTACAAGTCATGAGAGCGTAACAACCTGGCCAGACTTTCATGCAATAAATCCAGATTTATGAGGCCCAGTGGGATGAAAACACGGGTTTTAATGTGTGCTGTAGTCTGCAGTGATTCTGTGTAATTATACATAATGGATAACTTCTCCAGGGGCAGAAACACTGACAGAGTCTGCAGGAATCAAGAGCTCTGTGAAGAGGCAACGAGAAAGTTTTTTTCTCCATCACTCCACTCATTCAGCCATCTCATTTATTTTCCGTTAGCGCTCAGAAATGAGTCATGATGTTGAATTAACTTATAATACGGTAATCTTTAATTTAAAAAAAAAAAATAGAATCATATGCAAACACAAACCTTTTATTAGTGTTTTAATTCTACCCTTCAAACTCAAATTATCTTGAGAATCTAATTGGAGCTGCAGTAATCATTTAGAAGATTAACGTGTTATTTTACCTTTTTGTTATTGCCAACATTTCCACTGGAGAAACTAAAACCAACAACAGACTGATCCATCTAACAAATACTGAGTGTGTATCCGAAGCCTGATATGTGGCAGCAATGATTTTTCTGCCGTGCTGTGTGCTCTCTGGAGCTGCTGTCTGCACTCAGCACTCAGAATCTCCACTCTGTAACAACAACTGGGTGTCTTTGTAGTTCAAACAACTTCTTGTTTACCTAAAAAACGTCAGAAAACTGTGAAAAAATGTTGATCAATGTTTCCCAAAACTCAAGATGACATCCTCAAATGTCTTGTTTTGTCCACAACCCAAAGATATTCAGTTTACTGTTATACTGTATTAAAGAAACCAGAAAATATTCACATTTAAGAAACTGAAATCAGGACATTTTAGTAGTCAAAATAGTTGACGATTTATTTAATGATCGATTATGAATGATTTACTTGATTAATCTACTGAAGACATCGATGAAGTTGTCGTAGCATAACTAGCGGCTTTGTTGTCCATGAAGGTTTAAGTTACACTGTTGAGGCGCTGGCTGCAGACATGCTGACGTTAGCTGCAGCTGATGTCGGGGATTTCACTTGCTCACTCTGCTCTGGGACAAACAAGCTACTGCTCTCTCTTTCTCTTTTCCTCGATACTCTGAGATACTCACTCATCCAGATGTGCTCCCAGGTATCAAAATTTGGCACCAATTGCTTTAACTTGAACTGGTTCTCGGTCGGTACCCTTAAAAGTGCAGAGTTTGGTACCCACCTTTAGCCGGGTCATAATTTCTGGAGAGAGACACTGGTTTTGAATATTTTAAATGTATTTTTATGGTGCTTTAAGCATCACAAGCTGAGTTCCATTTAGTCCCATTATACTGGACAAAAAACAGACATCTACAGCTGATATCTCCAAAACTCTGCAACTCGCACCAGAAAAAATCCAGTTGGACAAATAGCACCACAGGCCAGGGGAAAAATATGTATTTTTGATTTGGGGTGAAGTGTCCTTCATATAAATTTAAGCTAGTCTGACTCACCACATGTACTTTATGGGGTTAAGCCTTTTGAACCAGGGCCCTCAGCCACAGATGAAGTGATAAATAAGGTGTCACATACTCTTTTGATCAGCTCAGGTAAATATCCCAGATCAGAATCAGTTTTGACAGGACTCAGATCAGGATCGAGGCCAAAAAACACTTTTAACTTCACTTGGATGTCTTCACCTCAAATTTAAGTTAAAGTAAATGAATGTCTGGAAGCCAGTCACTGGCCAATATGCAACTTCAAGCACCATGTGGAAACTTAAATCTCCAGAGAATGAGGCAGGTCGGACGTCTTGTATTCGGCAGATATACTTGTAAAAAACGAGGAAGAGCGAGTAGATGTAAGTTTAAGATTTTAACATTAAGCTTTTTTGGAAAAAAAAAAAACCCCATAAATTATTCTATGTTAATGTTGGGAAATTCACCAAGTATATTCACGGATTTGCTGACTGAATCTGTGTCTTTTTTGTTTTTAAGGAACATGTTGATCCAAAACTCAGTATCAGTCGCCTATTAGTCCGTTACTGGATATCGGGGAGCATACGTCAGTCCGACTACCCAATACTCCGACTACCCATTTCTCCGACCGAAGTTACCAGTTATCATTACTTTGCCCCTTTCCACTAGACAGTTACTTACACATTATAACAGTAAGGGTCTTTACATTAATATTAAATTAGCTACATAATTTCAAACAAAGAGCAGGGGTCCCAAGATCAGCCACCAGAACCACTACCTGAGAAACGGAGGGCACTGGGGCCGACACCGACTGCTGATAAAGGTTTGAGGCTCCGTAAATATCAGCCCGACTTTTTTAAACAAACTAATAGCTGTAGTGAGATCATAAGTGCTTGTCTGATTTCTAAATGCGACGTACGGTGTATTGATCGGTCGTTGTTTCAGCACCGCGGACAGCGCTTTATCCATCATGCGTTCACGATGTGTGTGTGTGTGTATGTGTTGTGTGTGTGTGTGTGTGTGTGTGTGTGAAATGGGCAGTCGGAGTATTGGGCAGTTGGAGTATTGGGTAGTCGGACTGCTGCTACGCACCCCTGGATATCGGGGAAAATGAAGAAACGGATAGAATATCGTTAGTTGACTGACTGTGGCCAGTGGGAAATTTTTAGCATACTGCCCAACCCTGTTCCCTGCCTTATCAGAAGAGGACCTTGAAACAAAGATGGTGAGCACAAAAATCATTCCAGTGGAGCTGCTCATTGGCCTGTAGCAGGAGTTATAAAGGATTTGTAAGAGAGAGGATGTTCAGTATGCTGACAGACTGAAGGTTGTCCTGTGACACATAAAATAAAACATCCCGACTGAACCATGTGACCAGCTTAAGTCTGTTCTGAGGGTTTGGCAACGCTGCCTCATGAGAGCGATAGACCTGCGGAGCGTGAACCAACAGCAGATGGAGAGGAACCGCCGTGGAGCTACAGGAGTAACGATGTGGAACAGAAATCACTAGAAGCTGCAGAGTCTCAACAAGGAGATAAAGGAGAAACACCAGAGAAAACTATTGTTTTGGTGTTGAAGAAATCAGCAGAGATATTTGGAATCAGCGGGGGGGGGGGGGGGGCACGCTGAGAGACGTCACAGAGAGAGTCCTCTTTATGGTGATGAATGGAAACGGGCAAACGTTAAGTGGAAGAAGAGGGAGGTGACAGATGTGGCTGCCACCAGAGGAGCCTGCTAACAGCAGCTAATCTGCCTCTCAGCATCACTCAACACAAACTGCTCCGACCTGCGGAGAACAAAAAGACATTAAACAGCTCCTGCTGAAGGAGAGGATGCAGGAAGGCCGACGACTATAAAGCTGAATGCTCAAATGATGACACTCGAAATGAGGAGACAGATGTCGGAGTTTCTAGTGGGATTAAGTCGTGGCTGTGTAAAGAGGCTGCAGACTGACTGCCAGGTGGAGCAAGAAGAAGATTTGTTCAACAGTGAGCTCAGAGTCATGTTTCATTCTCTGTTCAGCTCTTAATCCCACTAACAGACAGTAAAATGAATAACCAGGGAGCCGATAAACGCCTGTAAAACACGCAGGCTTAGAAATACTGAGAAATGCATCCAACTCAGTTTGTTTTATCTGTTCAGTAAGATGATTCTTAGCCTGAAGACTGCAATGAAAGTTTGTACAAAATAAATGAAGTCACACTGTCCACCGTCTGTCCACAGTGTCTGTATAGTACCTGCTGGTATAGTTCTGCAATATGGGCGACTGCAACATCCAAATCACAGAACCTGAAGCAAAATACAAGTTCTTTACCATGATCATGACCGAAAGAATGAAAGTGTGGATACAAGTGGCCAAAATGGGTTTTGTCAGGAAGGCGGCTGGCGTCTCCCATAGGGATGAGGTGAGAAGCTCAGTCATCTGTGACGGACTCGTAGTAGAGCTGCTGCTCCTTTGTGTAGGTGGTTCATGCATCTCATAAGGATGTCACCTGATCGCCTCCCTAGGGCGGTGTGGGAGGCGGCCACAGGGTAGACCGAGGACTAGGTGGACGGATTGTATGTCCACCCTGGCCAGGGAACACCTCGGGGTCCTCCAGTCAGAGCTGGTTAAGGTAGCCGGGGAAGGGGAAGTCTGGGGTCCCCTGCTGGAACTGTTACTTCTGCAACCCGACTTTGGATAATCAGTTGAAGATGGGTGGATGGATGTAGCTCTACAGGTCTACAGATGTTGCTCTACAGATGTAAAAAAAGATGTTTGTTTGATACATATCCCAGCAAATGTCACATCATCAAGAATTTAATGTTTTTTTTCCAATAAATATGAAAATCTGAATACACTAATTGTGTCACATATCGCAATTTCAGTCAAAGTAACGTCAGTACGACTTTGTACCAAATTGTGCCGTTCAAATAACAACGACATCAAAGATAATTTTTAAAATGAATGCAGCAAAATTCAGTCAACCTGATAGAACACTTTTACAAATGGGGAAAAACTGCAGTGTCCAGATGCGCAAGGCTTATTGATTGATTTCCTTTTATTTAAGTGCCCAACCCTCATGGGGTTATAAGACACCACATACAGCTGCAGTGTTCAAACATTTTCCTTTAGAGTCCATTTTATAGCTCAGACTTGAACAGAATATTCTGCCTTCTCTCCTGGGCTTGACAAATAAAATTTAAAAGAAAAAAAGTTCCCTTTCTAAAATACAACTCAAGTTTCGCAAACTCATCCAGCCAAAAGAAGTCAACATAAACACAGCAGAGGACATTTTAGTAAGCAGTACGTCCATTAAGTCCTCATGGGCAGGACAGCAAAACAAAAAATGAGCCTCACTCTCACTTTCACTGAGCTCACACAACAAACAGCTGTCCTGCTCTGCAGTGCCATTAAACCTGCTGGTCTCTGAGGGGCCAGAGGAGATGAGAACCGTCCACAATTGATTAATCAGTGGACAGTCTCCCCTCGCTCTACCTCACCTGTTGCTGTGCAAAAACTGAATTTCGAGTGAAAAAAATCCATAAAACGACTTTTTTGTTCAGCAAGCTCCGGTGTGCGTGCAGTTAAAAACAAACAAACAAACAAAAAAAACTTTTTAGAAACTTTTTTAAATAACTTTTTAAACTTTTCTTTTTATTTAATTTAATTTATTTTTCTTCCTTTTCTCTTTTCTCTCCTTTCCTCCCACTCCTCCTTTTTAAATTTGATGATGTATCACTTTCTTGACGTTGACCAATAGGCTTGCAGCTTGTCAGGAACTACCTTTAGGAACTTATTAGTCTAACAGCTGTGTTGGTCGGTTCACGTTGGTCATTTTAACTCTTTTTGCCTTGTAAAATAAAGGCATTTTAATTCTGTACAAACCTTACAGTGTGCCTTTTCTACTGAGACTATTTCACCAATGCAATGAGGCTCTACTAAAGAATAATTACATTAACGTTTATAAAAGTAGTTTTTGTTTGTGGGGACTTTTCCATCAAAAATTAGGGAAAAAAAGGACAAGTGTCACAGTGAAGGAAGGCTGCGTTAAACTGTGTTAAACTGTCTTTTCTGTGTTGTTTTTACAGGATTTTACATTTGGGCCACTGAAAATGTATTTTAGCCGCCAAATTAGAGACTTGGTGGCCCGTGGAGCCACTGTTTAAATATATTAGCGTCTATCTCTGGTAAAGTGAAGTACAGTCAGTTAAAACTGAACCAGGAAGGAGTTCTGCCAAAGATATTATAGACAGTTTAGCTAAAATATGTCAAATGTGTTCAAAAACATGTATTTTTTTCTTTTTGTGACAGTGTCATTTAATTAGACACCATTTTCTACCAATCTGACTGCAATTAATAATCATATAACACAAAAATAACAATTAGCTATTTTGAAGTCCAAGAGCAGACTTTCAACTAACTGACCAAACTGAAAAATATTGCTGGATTGTCATTAGCCTGTCATAATGTCAACATCAGCCCCTCTCAGCTATCAGAAGATGGTAAAATGGTTATTATTTAATAATGGTGACTGGCATGAAGACGGACTAATGGAGGAGCCGGTGGCTCATTAACCAGCACAGATTATTTTTGCATGTCAGTATAATTACTGTTGTCAATTTGTCTGATTGTTTCCTATCTGAGCTGAAATGAAGCGCAGATGAACGCAGCTCTGATGTTTCATTACAGGAACAATGATCCCGTTGAGTCTAAATGTGTTGACTTGGTGACATCACCATCCACTTCGCTGTGGTCTGCAATCATACTCGTGCTCTGTGTCAATGTTTAACAGCTCCCACACAGGCACAATACAGTTTTTTAATTATAAATCTCATGAAAAACCAACAATGTGATCGTCCATCTCGCAAAACTGCCTGACTTCTTGTCCATGGCAAACCTAAAGATTGCTGCGTAACAAATATATAGCTTCATCTTATTTTAAAGGCTGATTTGATTCATAAAACAGTTTATCTCTGTAGTTTTTAGCAAATGTTACTCAGGAAATAATGCCTAAATTGTTGGGGACTATTCTCAGCAGCGGATGAATCCACATTTGGTGCTCTAGTGAGTATTCGAGGCATCAGGATGGTGTATGTGGGACTGATATGCACAGTACTTGTGAGCAGATATTTAGAGCTGCATGTAGATTATTAAATTAATCGCCAACTATTTTGACAATCAATTAATCCATTTGAGTATTTTTTTAAGAAAAACAAGTCAAAATTTGTCATGTCTCGGTTTAGTATCTGTTTCTTTATCTGTTTCTCATATTTCATGTCTTGTATTTCCTGTTTTATTTTGAAGATCACTCACCCCTGTCTCTGTTTCAGGTTCATGTCCTGTCCCTTCCCCCCGTCATGTGCACTCCTGCCCCTGATTGTGTCTTCCCACACGTGTCTCCAATCACTCCCCATTACCTCTTGTATTTTACCTCTCGTCTCACTCTGTCTCGTCGCCAGTTCGTTGAAGTTCTTTGTCACGTTCCAGCATTCTTTCCCTATCTTGTTCTCTAGTGTTTTATGATCCTGTTTGTTTATCGACCTTGCCTTTTGCCTCACGTTTTTTGGATACCTCTGCCTCGTCTGACTGCCTACCCGTGTAACAAACCCGGTCTGTTATTAAACAACGTTTTTTGGGATACCCTCGTGTTGAGTCTTGCATTTGGGTCCTTTCTCTGGTTTTGTTCCTGACAGAACGAACTGGCCATTGATGGACCCAGCAGACTCCGACTCCGTGCGTAAAGCCCTTCAGGCGCAGGGACAGCGGCTCGCCCAGCAGGACGAGCAGCTCAGCGCTCTGTCTCTAAGTCTGAGAGAACTGTCAGAGCGTCAGGACTCAATGATGAGGAATTTGGGCTCACAGTTAAATGTATTGATGCAGGCGCTGCAGAGAGGGGAGACTGCAGCCACTGCCTCTGACACAGCCACGGTGCCGCTTCCGGGCGCGCCGGCCTCCACGCAGCCTCCTGACGCGACACCGGCAGCCTTCTCACAGCTCGCTCGTCCGGAGAAGTTCTCTGGGGACTCAGGAGACATCAGGCCCTTCATCACGCAGTGTGAGTTACATTTTGAACTACAGGCAGCGGCATTCCCCACAGAGCGAGCGAAGATTGCATTTATTATCTCGCATCTGACCGGCCGCGCAGAGACGTGGGCCACCGCTGAATGGAGTCGCAATTCAGTCACCTGTTATTCACTGGCTGCGTTTGTCAAAACTTTGGAGCAAGTTTTTCAGCATACTGCCCCGGGCCGTGAGGCAGCACGAACTCTCGTCACTCTGAAGCAAGGTAAACGCAGGGTGTCAGATTACGCCATCGAGTTCCGCACACTCGCGGCTGAGAGTGAATGGAACAATAATGCATTAATGGACACTTTTTATCAAGGTCTTTCTGACAATGTTAAGGACCATTTGGTCCCTTTAGACCTTCCGGGAGACCTGGACACGCTTATTTCCCTCGCCATCAAGATCGACAAGAGACTGGTGGAGCGAGAGAGAGAGAGAGGCCGCCCGAGGGAGCGCGCTTCCCCACCGCGCGCATGGAGGACCGATCCACAGACCGACCAAGCCACGTCAGACAACCAGCCGCCAATCTGATCCCACCTACCGCCGGCATGGAGGAACCCATGCAGTTGGGCAGAACTCGGCTCTCCCCTGAGGAACGTCATCGCCGGTTGAGAGATGGAAGGTGTTTCTACTGTGGACAGCTGGGCCATTCCGTGAGTAACTGCCACGTCAAGGGTGCCACTTCCAGCATTAAAGGGCGGGTAGCGGTGAGTCAAAACTTGGTTATTAATAATCCTGCCCATGTTCTACCCAAAATTGAACTATGCTCTGCCAACTACTCCCTTGAACTGCCTGTATTTATTGATTCTGGTTCAGACGCTAATCTCATGAACTCTCTCCTTGTTAGGAAGCTCCATCTAAGAACCTTTCGTCTGAACCGCCCCCGCGGAGTTAATGCTGTGGACGGCAGCTTTATGGGCAACATAACTCACCGCACTCAGTCCCTAAGACTAAGTTTTCCAGACTCTCACTCTGAGCTAATTAGTTTTCACGTCTTTGATTCCATGAACCACGACCTTATTTTAGGGCACCCTTGGCTGAAGTTACACAATCCTCAGTTTGATTGGCCCTCTGGACAGGTAGTTTCCTGGGGAAGCAACTGCTCCCTTAACTGTCTCAAGCCCCCATGTAATGTTAAAGCTCCTGTCCGGACCAAAAATTTTCAGTCCCCCTCCGAAGATCCAGACCTCTCATCTGTTCCCAATTGCTATCATAATCTCAAGGGGGTCTTTTCCAAAGCCAAAGCCAAGTCTCTGCCCCCCCATAGACCTTATGACTGTGCTATTGACCTGCTGCCTGGATCAACACCCCCTAGGGGGAGACTGTACTCTCTTTCAGCTCCAGAACAAAAAGCCATGAAGGAGTATGTGGAGGAATCTCTTGCAGCAGGCATCATCCGACCCTCCTCGTCTCCAGCAGGAGCAGGATTTTTCTTCGTGGAGAAAAAAGATAAGTCACTTCGACCCTGTATTGATTATAGGGGGCTCAACGACATCACAGTTAAGAACAGGTACCCCCTGCCTCTTATGTCTACTGCTTTTGAACTCCTGGATGGAGCCAGAATATTCACCAAGCTTGACTTAAGAAACGCTTACCACCTTGTCAGAATAAGGGAGGGGGACGAGTGGAAAACGGCGTTTAATACAGATACAGGGCATTATGAATACCTAGTAATGCCTTTTGGACTTACTAACGCTCCAAGTGTCTTTCAAAACCTTGTAAATGATGTACTCAGAGACATGCTCAATGTTTATGTTTTTGTCTACTTGGATGACATTCTGATTTTTTCCCCTGATGAGGAAACTCATACCTGCCATGTTCGCTCTGTGCTCCAGCGGTTGCTGGAGAATGAGCTTTACGTTAAGGCAGAGAAATGTGAGTTTCACAAATCCTCAGTTTCTTTTCTGGGGTTTGTGCTTGCTGAGGGGGAGATAAAGATGGATCCAGGAAAGGTTACTGCAGTGGCTAATTGGCCCACTCCCATGTCACGCAAAGAGGTGCAAAGGTTTCTAGGTTTTGCCAATTTTTACAGAAAGTTCATTAGAAACTTTAGCTCACTGGCTTCACCTTTGCATAACCTGACTTCTCCTCACCAACCTTTTGTGTGGAGTTCTGATTGTGATTCTGCATTTCAGAGACTAAAAGAGAGCTTCACTTCAGCCCCCATCCTCATTCTTCCGGACCGCAGCCAGCAGTTCATTTTGGAGGTCGATGCCTCAGATGTCGGGGTGGGAGCGGTCCTCTCTCAGAAAAGCCTCAGAGATGGGAAACTGCATCCTTGTGCTTTCCTCTCCAGGAAGCTCTCCCCGGCAGAGAGGAATTACGACATTGGTGATCGGGAACTGCTGGCAGTCAAGGTGGCTCTGGAAGAGTGGAGGCACTGGCTGGAGGGAGCTCAGTGTCCATTCATGGTATGGACCGATCATAAAAATCTAGAGTACCTGAAAAATGCTAAAAGGTTGAATGCAAGGCAAGCTAGGTGGGCACTGTTTTTCAACAGATTTGATTTTGTTTTGTCTTACCGTCCTGGCTCAAAAAATGCTAAGCCTGATGCTTTATCACGCATATTCTCTGATAAATCAGTGTCTGAGCCTAAAACAATCTTACCCATGTCATGCTTTGTTTCGGCCTTATCTTGGGAAATCGAAGCTAAGGTTAATGAAGCCATTAACAACCTTGAGGTTCCCCAGGATTGCCCTGATAACAGACTCTTTGTGGTTCCCCACTTAAGGGGGGACGTTATTCATTGGGCCCACACTAACAAAGCCGCCTGTCATCCTGGCATTGCTAAGACTCAGTTTGTAGTTGAGCAGCGATTCTGGTGGCCTAATCTCAGGAAGGATATCTCAGAATATGTGAATGCATGCCATGTCTGTGCCGCTAACAAGCCTTCTTACCAGAAACCCCCTGGAGAATTACAGCCCTTGCCAATACCTCTACGTCCCTGGTCTGACATTTCGCTGGACTTTGTTACGGGGCTGCCTCCCTCAGAAGGTAACACTACAGTCCTGACTGTTGTTGACAGATTTTCTAAAATGGTGCATTTCATTGCATTACCCAAGCTTCCCTCAGCCAAAGAAACGGCTGAGGTCATGATTAATCATGTATTTAGAATCCATGGATTTCCCAGGAACGTGGTGTCGGACAGAGGTCCTCAGTTTGTGTCTCAATTCTGGAGAGAATTCTGTAACCAGCTAGGAGCTACAGTCAGCCTGTCCTCCGGATTCCATCCCCAAACCAACGGACAGTCTGAGAGACTCAACCAAGAGCTAGAGACCGGTCTCCGGTGTCTCGCATCCCAGAACCCAGGAACCTGGACTCAGAAAATAGTTTGGGTGGAGTATGCCCACAACTCACTTCCCTCTTCATCCACTGGTCTGTCACCTTTTCACATCGTTCATGGTTACCAACCCTCTCTGTTTCCTGCCCTAGCCCCTGATTCTTCCGTCCCGTCCGCATTGGCCTTGGTGAGACGCTGCAGGAGGACCTGGGAGCGAGCTCGTCAGATGCTGCTCCGCCAGTCCAGGAGTTATAAGACCGCAGCAGATCGTAAGAGGGCTCCGGCTCCGGACTACAAGGTTGGACAGCGGGTGTGGCTCTCCACAAAGCATCTTCCGCTCCGGGTGGAATCTAAGAAGCTCGCTCCCAGGTTCGTTGGACCCTTCCCCATCTCCAAGGTGATCAACCCAGTCACTGTCAAGCTCAAGCTTCCAAGGTCTATGCGGGTCCACTCTGCATTTCACGTCAGTCTGCTCAAACCAGCCAAAGAGTCCCGCTGGTCCCTCCTTCCAGGCCCCCTCCTCCCCCCGGTTCGTGGATGGGGGCCCGGTCTTCACGGTGAAGAAACTCTTGTCATCTCGTCGTCGTGGTCGGGGGATGCAGTATCTGGTGGACTGGGAGGGATATGGCCCCGAGGTACGTTCTTGGATTCCCTCCAGGTTTATTGTGGACCCCACTCTCATCCAGGATTTCCATGCCTCTCACCCTGAAGCTCCTGGGCCCTCGGGAGCTGGCCCTTGAGGGGGGGGTACTGTCATGTCTCGGTTTAGTATCTGTTTCTTTATCTGTTTCTCATATTTCATGTCTTGTATTTCCTGTTTTATTTTGAAGATCACTCACCCCTGTCTCTGTTTCAGGTTCATGTCCTGTCCCTTCCCCCCGTCATGTGCACTCCTGCCCCTGATTGTGTCTTCCCACACGTGTCTCCAATCACTCCCCATTACCTCTTGTATTTTACCTCTCGTCTCACTCTGTCTCGTCGCCAGTTCGTTGAAGTTCTTTGTCACGTTCCAGCATTCTTTCCCTATCTTGTTCTCTAGTGTTTTATGATCCTGTTTGTTTATCGACCTTGCCTTTTGCCTCACGTTTTTTGGATACCTCTGCCTCGTCTGACTGCCTACCCGTGTAACGAACCCGGTCTGTTATTAAACAACGTTTTTTGGGATACCCTCGTGTTGAGTCTTGCATTTGGGTCCTTTCTCTGGTTTTGTTCCTGACAAAATTCTCTGATTTCAGCTTCTTAAATGTGAATATTTCTGGTTTCTTTACTCCTCTCTGACAGTAAACTGAATATCTTTGAGTTGTGGACAAAACAAGACATTTGAGGACGTCAACTAATTGATAAATCATAAAATTGATTGACAGATTAATTGATAATGAAAATAATCATTAGTTACAGCTCTACAAAGATGTTTTCTTAAGTCTGTAGAGTCTGATGTGTAGGTCAGCACGTCTCTGCAGCACCACAATATTTTACAAACAAAAAAATGAGTTTTAACAAATATTGCACCTTCTGTAATTTGGAAATTGCAGTAGATCATGTTGTGATTAACTGTTCAGCCCTCTGTTAAATGGGATTAAAAAGGGGGATACTGATTATGGTTGTTCTGCTGTGAGTGTGAGTCTGTGTGTGTGTGTGTGTGTGTGTGTGTGTGTGTGTGTGTGTGTAAAGGTCACTCCCTCCTTGGCAGCTCTGAGCCTCCTGTCAGCCTGCTGGAGGTTCTGACCCCCCGTCCAGACACCCACTGATCCTGGATCGATAACTCCCCCTCCCTGTACGGTACACTATCCGAACATCAGACCATCTTTTTTTTTTTTTTCTTAAATCAGAGAGAGACTACAATTCCCTAATCCCCCCAGAAAACTGTCTTTCTTCATCCTGAAACACAGTCAACCCTGAAACTTGAGAAAATTTGTGTCAAAATTACAGTTTCGAGTTGGGATTTTACACCAATGTGACATCTGTTTAAGATTGTCAGAAGTTTGGATGCTTTTTGGATACCACATGTTTAAAACAAGCCATTATTTGTTCAACAGTTCCAGTTGTTCATATTTGAAGTATTAAAGGTATAAAAAGAAATGATCCAAGTGCTCATTTGAGACCTCAGATCTGTTCAGTCTTTACTGTCCTGCTTGAAATGAGCTTTTCACCAAAGCAAAACCACACAGTGTTCAGTGAAATTTTCTGTTCCAGCAACTGTGTGAAGGTTAATTGTCATGGTTAGAGCCGCAACGATTAATCAATTATTAATCGATCATTCACCGCTGTCTGACATTTTATAGGCAAACAACTACTGACTGAGAAAATAATCGACTGATTAATTGACTGTGAAAATAATTGTTAGTTTCTGTATTGAGGTTTAAAATTCTGGTATCATGAAAACTCTACATTTGATCTGAGTTGTCAGATCTGAGTTTTCTACAGTGGCAGTATAGCTAAATATTGCTTTGCACCTGAATTTTAAAAAAGTAAAGCATGAGCGATGAGCAGTATGGAGGCATTTTATGTTTTTTTATTTTCTCTAGATCCTGTAACACTGTTTTCCTGTGAAACTCCAGCAGTGTATGTGGACTGAAAAACTAAACCTGACCTTCAATCAGCAGGGTGAGGGTGAGGAGAGAATGACTGAGCTTTCATTTAGGGGTGAACTATCCCTTTAAAATCACAATTACAGTGAGCAAAATTATCACAGATATGCTGTTAAAATGTGACTCTGGTTGATGCTGACCAGTATTTACTGTACGGTGAGTTTTTCAAAGCGCAGTTTTTATGATAATTAAGATTTGAAACAGTAATAATAATCGTCAGGTGAAACAGGTGATCGTTTCATCTCTGTCTTGGACAATGTTGAAGTGTTTGCAAGCTGTAAAAACGTATATTGTACATTTTTTAAATGAACAGAGTAGGTGATTTGTTTGGCTACTGGTGAGACATTCCTGACTTATATATATATTTTTTTAGTTGGCTATATGTCAGATTTTTATGAAGAAATAAATGAAATAGAACTCTTTACTGAAACACTATCAGGGGGCCTGAATCTGGTCGTCAGTCAGACAGCAGCCCCTCCCTCCGCTGCTCTCTGGATTCTATAGGTGCTCCTCCATTTTGTCTGGTGACACAAATGTCAGCCATTATTACTAATGAATCGATCAGCGGGAGACATCCTCCCACCCTGCTGCTCGAATTAATTGGGGCTTTAAATTTTCACTAAATTATTTACACACCAGCAGAGCGGCGGGCTGTGAGTCAAAGACACAGACGATGAGTGTTCACGGCCCTCTGAGTGTCAGTACAGCTGCTCAAGAGCAGAAAGAAAACCATCATGACCGACTGGAAAACGTTCACTGAGGCTCTGACTGCTGCAGCAACAGGTTTAAAAACTGAGACATTCAGAATTTGATTGATCAAGTAAAATTTAATCAATATACTATCAAATAAAGATCTCATATATAACAGATTTTTTAATGAGCGTGCGTCACATGTTATCTGATATTTAATTACATGTGTTTAATATGAAGATCTTTACATTCTTCTATAAGAGCCAGACTGATATTCACAGTGAATTGGTCTATGGTTAATCTGATATGAAAGGTTTTCTTTAAACAGAACATAATGCAGATTGTTTATATCTTAATATATTCATATATTTTGTCCTATATGTTTAGTATTTAGATTTATTTAGAATTATTAAAAGCACCAGTTAAAGTTTTAGTACCCTAATATCATTTTGAACATGAAGGTTATCATCTGTAAAATGTCACACTTCCAACACATATCTGTGTGCAAAAAATGTGTGTTATTATATATTCTGTATATTCTATATTCTTTATATCATATTTTGTATAAAGAACATCAGCATCAGCCCCAAAAATCCAGTATCAGCTGGGTCCTGTGTTTCATATGTTTGTAATGCTGTCAGACAATATGCAGTATGTTTCTGTGGAAAAAAAAGCTTTGATTGACGGGGAAAAGCACATTTGCTGTTCTTCGAATGTTTTTCTAATAACGATTGATTGATTAATAAATCGTTAATGTCACCAATGATCGATAAAGGATTTGCAACCGTCTTAAATAGTGTAAACATCACCATAGAACACACAGAGATTGGGATTTTGAAAATGTTAAACATAAAGGAACAAAAATTCTAAGTCACACACAGTATTTATCTACTCTGAGCTCAGGTCAAAGACAGAGGACCTCCAGGACCACCTCCACACCGCAGCCACCGAAAAACTGTCACAACCTGAGCATGATGAGCAGAACCACGTGAGACATTATTAATGCAGAGATGGAGGAGAAACTGGTTTGATCACTGGTTCTGGTCGGTGGTCGCAGGCATACGAACCCTGAAATTGTGTTTAGTTGACATTGCTAGTTGACATGTGCAAATCTGATTTTGAGGACCTCAGAACAGACAAAGTCTTGGAGACCCCCTGTGACTTCTGGGCCCACCTTTGATTTTTACCCCCTTAGATTGGAAACCAAAGATTTAAATGATAAAAAACAGAGAAAAGCAGGAAACAACACATTAGAGAAGCCACAACCAGAGATCAGTTGAGATTTCTGCCTGATAAATGACTTAAATGATTAATCAATTATCACAGCTGTTGCCAGGAAAGTATCTGTCAATTTGCCTAATTGATTAATCAACTAATTATTTCAGCACTAAAGAAATGTTAATGTAGTTTCCTATCATCTGGGGTGGATTTATAGAGATGGAAAATAATTCACTCCTCCTGATGCTTGTATGATTGTACAGTTTGGTCATGTTAGTGTTAAAAACAGTGAGTGTGATCAAGAGTGGAGAAGTGGGAGAGCTATTTCGAGTGCCCCTGGTTCAGGAAGTCACCTCATCCATTTGTCCACCACAGACAATATTAGGTGAGTCACAGTTTGAGCACTTTTGGTTTGGGCCGGCTGAATCATCAGGAAAAAAGATTAACAATCCTGTTAAAAAATATCTGGTACTTTTATATAAAAAGGTTCAAGCCTTTCAAGCCTGTGGACATAACGGTGAGGGAGAAGTTAAAGATGACTTCCATGGTGCATTTCAGCAAGGAACAGCCGATCAAAGAGCTTAAAATCTGGTTACATGGGCCGTTAACGGTGAGATGAAGCTAAAGATGATGCTGTTGAGAAAAACTGGAGATAAAATCTGCAGCTTAAACGCACAGTAAGCTTGTAGAAAGTATTGATACTTAAATACTTATTCAATACCACGTTTCAGAACAATACAATAATAATATTCAATAGTATCTAAAGTACTGAAGCAATAAAAAAAGAAAAGATCTAAGTGCTCATTGAAGACCTCAGTTCAGTTCAGTCTTTCTGGTCTTCGCTGAAATTTGGCCTGCAGCAAAACCACACAGTGACTCTTCTTGGCCTGCTTCCTTCTTACCTATAGATACACTACACAAAAACAAACTACGTCATTGTCATTTACCAACTGGCTCCAAAGTCCATATTAATTGGAAAAAAGGGCATGTAAGTGTGCGCCTCCCTCAGCTTGGAATCTACTGCAAAGTCACTGAAATCTTCAGGAGAATATCTCATTGGGCGCTTTTGAATTGATTCAAATTTACTTGAAAATGGGTACATCTGGCTGCAGATGTCTTGAATGTTTTAATATCTTGAAATTCTGTAATTTGTTCTTTGTTTTTATTTTATATTGTTTTATGTCTTACGTCTGAAACCCAGTTATCTGTGCTGCAGCCTGTCTCGGCCAGGACGCTTGAAAAAGAGATTTTTAATCTCAAGAGTCTTTTACTCCTTGTTAAATAAAGGTTAAATTAAATAAATAAAACTTTGGCGCCATGTTTTGTTCACAAATTTGACAAAAGTGTTTTGAATTTATTTCAGCTCTGATTCGTGCCTCTAACTGGCTTCTCCATCCAACAACAAGAGCCATGAAACTGACAGAGAAAACATGACTTCTCAGGTAAAAAGTGAAAATAATTAAAGGTTTTGGTCATTAATGACCCCGTATGATTATTACATCATCCAGGAGTGTCCAGTGTTTCTATGTTAGATTACAGTGAGGGTATCATGAGAAGAAACAGACCGCAAGGATACAAAAAATATGGAAGAGAAGAGTAAAGAACATAAAAACAGTTCAGAACTAGCAGCTCCTCCACCTTAAATATCCACAAAATTTGGGTTTTATCACAGACTTGACTGGCTGACGTGAGTCGTCCATGTTTGTTTCACTTTTCCAGCTACGTCAGTATTATTTAGTGTCACTATCACTATCAGAGCTTTTAGGGAATTTCAAAAAGAGAAGCTGAAAATACATAATAATGTGGATCAAGGTGAAAACTGGTGATTAACTGACCTGATGAAAAAGACATGAACAGATTATTTTTGACCTGTTTGACAGACTTTTCCAGAAATTACAAGGAAAACTTTCTTGAAAAGCAAAAGACAGAATAAGCAATCGCTGCAGCATCATTCAGGCTTTCCTTTAAGTGCTCCACCATCGGCTGTGGATCATATGTTCCTTCATGCATAAAACATGTTTCGGCTCGATATTAAAACAGCCCCATCGTCTGCTTCAAAACTCCGCCTGTTAGTCTGTCAGAGAGCCTGAACACTTCATATATCAGCATAAAAGCTTAAAATTCAGCATAACTGTGGAATAAGCTTCGTTTTATTGATCACCAAAGGAGCAAAAGTCAACAGTCAGCATCAAGCTCAATGATCAGATTCAGGTTTAAAAGAAACAGAAACAGAACAAGTGAGAAGAATGAACATCATTTTGTAACTCTGACCAGTTATAATCAGTTATAATTATTAATGAAGACTTGTATCCTATGAAGTTGCCAAATCCAGTGAGAAAATGTTTCACGTTTACATTTTATTCAGTTCAGACTTTTTTGTCCAACATGAAATACAACTGCTACAATCTACAGCATGTTTGTGCAACAACAACAATCCTAAAATAAAAGCATGGATTACTGTTTCCAAGACTAATTTTTTTAAATGTCCCACAGATGTAAAAAGTACAACTGGACAACAACACATTTCAAAAGGATTGCTGATATCCAACTGACACTGAGATTTCTCCAGTGAAGCTTAATGTTTGAAGACAAGGACCCTAAATCCACTTTCACACATGCACTGCAACTCTGCAATAATCCAGACACAACCTGGAGGAGCTGAACGTGTGAACACAACTGTCTGCATTAGTTGGCCTGGACCAGACCCTGCCGGCTCCTCTAGTCCCAGGTCCAGGTGAGCCACATGTGTGAGCAGAGCGTCTCAGTGTCCGGAGCAGGTGAGAGGGCGTGTTGATGATGTTGAGCTGTGTGCAGCTGCTCACCTGCATATTCACTCTATGATGCCTGTCTTCATCATCTGTGATGTTTTAACACCAGTTTATAGTCAAAAAAATTAAAAGTGTCTCTCCTGCAGGCAGGCGGACTGGAGTCAGCTGGTCTCCACGTCTATCACCCCTCCCGGCTTCCATCACAGTTCATTAATTCTGAGAGTCAGAAGTGCAAGAAGACTGACTGCAAAAGGAGGCAAAACCACAAACTAATATCTCCACCTCAAGCAGAAGCTCCCAGCTGAGAGCCAAAAGTCCCACGACAAGAGCTCAACAGCTATTGTGAGAACTACAGCTGCAACAATTAATCGATTATGAATTGACTATTAAATTAACTGTCAACTAATCGTTTTGGGTCATTTTTAAATAGAAATGTCCAAATACTTGGCAACACTTCATAATAAGGGTTCTTTAATTAACATTACTTAAAGTAACAGTTAATTAATGCTATAATCAGCATTACAATCTGTTAACAAATGTTTACTAACTATTATCAGCATATGGTTGATGAAATCATATATTATAAAGTTTACAGCTGAGACAAAAACATTTTATAAATGTTTATTTAAGAGTAATGACTGTCCACACACTTGTGCATCCTCAAACTTCCAACTTATTTTTTGGTAAAGGTGAAGATCAGTGGACACACAGTTTGCTTTTTCCTTAATTTTCATGTAGATGTTCATTGACTTACAGCCTAAACAATAATTTACTGTGCAAGTCATACATAAGGCTTATCAAGAATTAACTATTGTTAATTAATGTGTTTTGTATTTTGTATTGTAGTGTTTCCAAATACTTTAATTTCAGCGTCTTAAACGTGAATTTGTTCTGGTTTCTTTACTCCTCTCTGACAGTAAACTGAACATATTTGGGTTGTGGACAAAACAAGATATCTGAGGACGTTTGGGAAACACTGATTGACATTTTTCATCATTTTCTGGCATTTTATGGACCAAACACCTACCTGTAATCGATTAATTGAGAAAACAATCGACAGATTAATCAATCATTAGTTGCAGCCCTATTCTAAACCAAAAATATTTTTCGGATTTATTGTCAAGAACATTGTTATCACAGAATCCCCTAAAATATCTTATATTAATTTAGGTCCATATCGCCCACCCCTACGCTATGCACACAATATAAAGTTATACACATTACACAGAGGAGAACACACAAAATACACACAATACACAATATATTCAATCACTTCAAAGCAAATGTGTGAAAAATCCCAATAATCAACAGATTTTCAATGAAATAAATTCCTACATTATGCACCACAAGACCAACCTGCAATATATTTTATGAATTGTGGATCATTTTCAGAATGATAACATAATAAGATGACATCATCACCATATAATTCCTGTGAAATTCAACAAACAATATTGAGTTGTGAACAAGTAAAGCAAACGTTCACTGCAATGCAAAGACCCAGAACAAAGCAGCGACCAACAAGACTCCAGACAAAGAAAGAAAAGTCGTCACTGACTGACTCTGAATCCTGACACTGATAATAAAGAGATTGAATAAAGACAGTAGGACTGTGATTATGAAAATGAAGCTAAGGCAATTAAACAATTCAACTTTTATCATCAGCTTGTCTGCAACCGCAGGAAAAATGACTTCTGACTGAAAAACATACGATGACTGAAAAAGAGACAAGCATCAAACGCACCACTAAAAACTAGAGAACAAGAGTTTCTCTGCACGGTTGAACTTAGTGGTCATGTTGTAAACTACCAGGACGCAGGCACTGATCCAGACTTTATTATCCTGTTTGTCGGACGTCAGTTCAAGTGTGGAAACTCAATTTGATGTGATCTGACAGACACTTCGAACCTCCCACAGACGTGTTTTTATTGAGGTCGGGCCATTCTGTCGAGCCTGTAACAGATCAGCTACCGGCTGAACTAATCTGACAAAGTTTATTCTAAAAAGCAATTACTTCGTGTTCAATAAAAACCTGATGATGTGCAGATTAAAGGAACAAGCGTGGGCTTCTCCTCTGCCTTGAATGATGCTGCACAATCTTTTGAACAGCAGTCCCATTTCTCCTTTCTTATTGCAAATGACACAGATGAACCGTGAAGTAGTGGAGTTATGAAAGTCATAAGTCTGTGAGGGGAAAGTAAAACACCACAGAGGAGAAGTGTCAGAGCCGTTACTAACAGCTGTTTTGCTGTGTTTTCAAGGTGACAGCTCGAATTTGTCAGGAGCATCGTGAGGATTCGGTTCAGTTTTGATGAGAAATGTTCAGATTGATCCTTCTGCTTTGTGTCTGATCAGACAGGTGAGGCAAGAAATCAGAGAACAGAGGTGAAACGGTGCTTTGACTCGGTGCTCTCATGGAGAATGCCCCGCTGTGTGACTCCATGACCGTTCTGACTCACTGAACTGAGAACAGACAGACGAGGAGGAAACAACAATGTAGAAACAAGAAAGAAGCTAGTTTGACTGTAGGCTCTTCAGGTTGTCCTAATACTTACAATTACAAGTAGTCAAGTGTTGACTCCCGTAACATATTTCAACTGCCACTGTGCCCAAGTTAAGACAGCAAACGTGTGGACACACTTACTTAAAATTCAAATGACACAGCTAATGGAGTGCTTATCGCTTATGCATATTACATGATTCCAATAGCTAAGGTGGTCCATGGATGTAGGAAAGAGAGTGGTCATATTAGGCTAATCAAGCTAATGGCAGATGGTGGTTAGTTAAGTATCTTCAGCAACAAGTAAAGCATCGTTCCATCAGCAAACTCCATAAACAACCTTGGTACTGTATTCCCTTTCCACCTCGAAGGCTGTGTGGTTATCCTGGTGACCTGCCATGCTGCTGACCCTGGTACAGTTGCCTGACTCATCAGATGTACTCTGCAGGTACAAGTCCTGCCATTGGTCACTTGCTTCAAGCAGCATCGCGATGTCCACTATTTACGTTTTTCAAAGTCCCCAGGAAACAAGAGAACAACCTCCTAGTTGCAACCTATATGCTGCAAACAGCAAATTAGCACCTGGGACACAAATGGTACAAATGTAAACAAGCTAACAGCTGTTACATTTTCATTTTGCAGGGATGTAGTCATTTTAATGCCAGAGTTTGCCTTCTGATGTGCAAATGTTTCATGTGCAGCAGCGCCATCGCTGCATCCTGGGCTTAGTTCCACCCAAGATGTTTGTGATTGTTTAAAGAAATGCAAACAAGGCAGAGCTTTCTTACCCTTATAGCAGAATGTACATGCAAACAGCCGGACCTTTTTCCAGCACTGAGCGCTGTGGAGAGAAGTCTGGCTATGCGAGAGCAGTTGCCCACTAACAGCAGCTAACAGTCATGGTTAGCTACTTTAACAACAAGTAGTTAAGCTGCTAAAACTCTGGAGGAAACTCTGTAGTTAAATAAATGAAAACTGAAGCAGAGCAGCTGGAGGACATTAAAAGAAAAACCTGAGCATATTTTTCCCCATAAAATATTCACTCAAATCAGTGAATTAAGTTATAAAGTTGTGTTTTTGTACTGGATCCAGAAACACTCCAGTCCGCTCTGATGAATGGATGTAGTGTTTCATTGCTCACCAATTTAGTGTTCACCCCTGAGTGCAGGGTGAGTCATCAACAGTTTCTGATTGTAACTCTGAAATACTATTAAAGATACCAATGAAAACTTATAAAACTTTTTTTTTCATTGTTGGGTCAGATACTGGTGTGTGGGTAACATTCAGATGTTTTGTAGGTTTTATTTAATTTCTGCATGATTAACAAATCTATAGGATAAACCATACAGTACAGTTACAATCGGAGGTGAGAGGAGTAAAACAGTTTTAAAGAACGTTAAATCAAGTCGTGTTGAAGCACGTAAGTCTAATGGTTTCTGTTGGAATTTTTTTTAAAGGATTCAACATATTAAAATCTTTCATTTAAGTGACATGACATGAAAAGATTTAAAAGTTCAACAGTTATTTTATTACTTTTTTTTTTTTTACAGAAGTATAAAGTTAAATTGTTGCTTAAGTTATTGCATTTAGCCGCTTTTTCATTAAATTTATTAAAATAAGCCCAAACATCTGAGTGTTTTGCCCTGTCAGCTGTTTACAGTATGTACTGTTACATAAATACCAGCAGCCGTATCGTTTGTCCAGAAGCATATTGATATATTGGTACTGGCCAGTCAGGAACCAATTCTTGATACTAATTCCTACTTAACTTTGATGAAATTTAACTGACCCAAGAAAGAAGCTCCCTGATTATATATGTTTAACACAATATTGGCCTAATTCATAATTCTTATGGTGATATATATTAATAGAGTAATTATTGTAACAAATGTTTTTGCCGTATTGCCCAGCGCAATCTTTTCTGCTAATCAACTGAAAACTGTGCAGTGATTGAGAGTCTATGTAGAAGTGCTTTTTCAGACATCACTACATGGAGACTCTCCCTCTCCTCTATTAAACATGAGAGAAACAAATGAGTCAACAGAAAAACTGTGAACACAGTTAAATGAAGTGCCAGGGATGATTTGCAGCTTCTGTCTGATCCAGATTCCATTTGTGCTTTTTATCATTAGAGCGTCTGCCGGACAAACAACACAAAGCTGAATGCAAAAACTGTGAGAACAAAGTGAAACTTTGGTTTGAGATGCGCTTATTCAGCTGCAGAGCAGGGAAATCCTTCTTACTGCCAGACAGCAGAAAGTTTACACGGGAATCCCCAGAAAAGATGGGAAAACGGATCGAGGAAAAGAGAGAGATGAGCTAAAGCTTGTGGGGAAAAAACTCTGACTGACTGATGGTGGTTAGAGCTGCTGAATGTGATTTGCATCATGTCAGCAGTGTTTATGCTCCAATATCAAAACGTCCTGATTTCATTTAAACTGAACACAAAGACTGTGGGACATTAAAGTGCTATGTCACACAAAACCATTTGGCAGGACTTTAGCAACAGGGTTCCACCATGATTATTTTATACTGAAGCTGCTGATTGACAACATTTTGCACAATGTTCAATATCTGTTCAATTCTGTACACTTTGCATCCAGTCATCCAGAGGGCCGGATTAGATCCTTAAGCGGGCCGGTTCTGACTCTAAAATAACTGGCAAAATATTTTTTTACAAGACTGAACTCCTACAAATGTTCGATTATTTTACTTTAGATTTTCTTTTTTTTTTTAAGTTTTAACTTTTGAACTGTCTCTTCTTTGATGGTGCTCAGATCAGAGAGCAGACATCCCTCCAGATAAAAAAAAACAAAAAAAAAAAACATCTTTTCCATCTTGGCAACACAGTGAAACTTTGAGTAACAACAAATTCAGAGGAAAAGGTCAAAACTTATCAGCTGCATGCAGAGCTGCCCATAAACACCGGCTGTCGGCCAAACAGCCGAGTGCTCATTTAAGTCCAGCTGGCTACTTCATTATATTAAATTTGATTCTAATAAATAGTTTTAATTAACAAGCTGCAGTTCGCTGTGCATGGACATTTTACAACCTGTAGCCTGCTTTCAAAACAAGACAAGTATGATGATACAGAAATGTGCCTGTCTGTCTGCACCAGTCCTGCACCTACATGTTCTATATGAATGTGTGAGTCGTCTTCAGTGTTTGACAAATATCACATTGATTGCACAGACAGGGGACAAGCTAATTGGACTGGCTACTCTGGAAAACATCATCGGCAGATATCAATCAAAACTGTTCATGTGAGTCCTACAATGTTGTAGAAGTGCAATGCTAAATCGTAGGTGAGGATGATATGGTCAAAACTGTCAATCACAGTAAATGTAATATTATATCATGTGATGGTGCATATCATGATACAGTAATTGTTTGTAAATTTGACTAAGAAATGGTTTAAAATGACTACAGAACTGTACTTCAGCACATTTGATTATTATGCATTCCCGCCAACAACTGTCGCTCACACATTACGTGAGAATGCGGTAAACAGTCCTGCTGCCCAAATCACGTTTACCAGCGAGAGAGAGTTTTTAGCCGAAATGTCAACTGTAGCCTCCCAGGTAGCATGTAAACATGGCGCCGATGTATCGCGCGACTTCGTATATCTCTTAATGGATGCACGTGTGAAAATATCGTGAGATCTCTTGAGCATCTGGCTCGAGTCTGAGAGGCTTCAGTTGACATTTCAGCTAAAAACATGGTGTAAATGGCGTCTTTTGGGGTCAAAGTTGAATGTCGCAGCTCACGGACACTTGGATTACACCACACGAGCAGGATGGAGACATTTTGTGTTTGTTTTGTGTTCTTTTTTTAACATTTTATCCGTGGTCTCCATTCACTGCCATTGTGCTGGATTTGGCTGCAACCCTGTTTTCTGCTGAAACTGCAGGATTGTTTTGTGAACTGAAGATCTTCACCCATCCTCTCATCAGCATAGGGGTGAGGACATACTGAGTGAATTTTCATTTTTGGGTGGAATATCACTTTAAGAATTCTGTTCCATTCAAGTCAAACAGAGTCAAGGTGCTGCTATTGTGCTTGTTGACTCACTGTAGAGGCTCTGCTGCACCTGTGTTTACTCTTCTGCTTCATATGGCTGCCTCAAAGACAGTCTGTTGTTGCTGGTGTTTGAATCCTTCAAGACTTCTTCATGCATCTTCCAAGTCAATTAAGTGATTCTTTGTCACAGAGAGACAAAAAAGCCAGTTTGGACCTGGTCAGAGTGTTCAGAGGTTACTTCAAATGTTCAGATTTCAATCTGAGCTATGACTACATAACTTCATCTGCCCTCCCTCTTCTTTTTGTTATGACTCAGAAATCCTCCAACAAAAAGAAGAAGAGATCAAATGACCAAGAAACTGAATAAAATAAAAGATCATTTCTCACTAGAAAAAGTGACTATTAAGAGGTGTGAAGGTTTGTTTGGTCTCCATGGGGACTAAAAGGAGAGTTCAATTAAGACAAAGACAGCTCAAACAGCAGTGATCATGTACCTGTGGTGATAATCACACTTAGAATATAAAGACCTCTGCATGTAAGAGGAGGAAAAAAAGAAAGAAAAATAGTGTTTCTTCTGTTGCTATAGTGAAGGAATAAAGATTAGTCAAAGAATCTAAAAATAATTTTGCATTTTAGCTTTTAACCGAAGCAGCTGAAAAAAAAATAAGAAGAAAAATAAGAGTTCTGAAAAGGAGAAAGGAGCTGTGCAGCTAAAATCCAGACCAACAAATACAAATACATACACTTAGACATTTTCTACAGGTACTGTATTTATCCTTACTACTTACACCTACCGTATATGTATTGTGTGTAGTGCATACACCACGAGCGCCTGTATTTTACCTCAATAAGGATTCAAAGTTGCACTATTCATTGTATTAATTAATTTCAGAAAAAATATATATAATTGCAAAAATATGAGCATGATTCTTTAACACAGTATCATTTTCTAAGTCTTACTTAGAAGTCTTACTTAAATCTTGAGTTTTTTCGTGGTAGTTTATATGTTCCTGGACAGTTTTTATGATATAAAGAGAAAAGAAGGCTGTGTGTATCAATCCAATACAGGTATTTAATTATGACACCAAAACTTTCAGTCAGCAGACTTCCATTAAGTCAAATGCAGTGAATCGCAGAGCTTCAAAAAGGGCATAACTGAGCTTTTGCATGCAAGTGCACATGAATAACGCTGTTAACAACTATGGTTCTCCATACTGGGGCCCCAATACGGAGGTCTTTTATCAAAATCTGCATTACTAACTACATGCCATGACACCACGTGTTAGTTATTTGTACATACTACGCCATGTAGCGCAACTTTCCACATCTAGTCTGCATTTCCATGTAATTTATGGGAAAAACACCCCAAGTTGCAGTGTTACTTTACAGCTGGTGTTAAGAAATATACGATCTACCTCACTCATGGTGTAACAATAAACCAGCACACAAAAATGATAGTTTGCCAACATAAGCCATGAAAAAACACAATATTCTGAAAGAAAACATTTGCAATACATTACGGGGAAATTATGCAAATATCTCTCAGTCAATCAGTTGCATTACACAAACTACACAAGCTTTCCAGACTTCACCTCGTGTAACTATTACTACCACTCTTGAATTCTTGAGTTAATAACAATAATAACAATAACAACATTAATATTTTAATATATAATTTAAAATAACTTCATATAGTTTACATTTATGGACAGGATATTTTGAAATTTAAAGGATTGGATTGATGTTACAGTACTTGTTTTGATTTGCTTTAGAGGAAATACTTTTTAAAAAGCCAAATGACATATTATCATAGGAAAGGGGAAATTCTGAATCAATGTATTGGGAAATAAATGCACAGACATCTTGCCAAAAAATACAACCGTGGGGAAAAGATCAAAATGATCTAGTTGTAGTCTTGTAAATAGGGACTCTGCAAGATCCGGAGTCTTTGCAAACTTTTATACTGCGACTTATGACAAATTGCCCTTAGATGCGAGAGGGTGTCAGACCAAAGTGTCTTAGTCTTTTCTTCAAAGTCTTTTCAAAATATTCTTGTGTATGGGAGGCACAAAAGTTCAAGAGAGAGCCAGAAAGAAGACCTTGAGTTTTATCCACAATTATCACTGGAAAGACGGGCGTGTATTTTAGTTAGTTTTATGAGACAAATAAACATTAAAGGTTTGTAATAAACATTTTTATAACTGATTTAAAACACTGGCCAGTGTTGCTCCATTAAAAGTGAAAAGATCCACAACTCGAAAGGCTGTCTGTTTTAACTAAAAACTCAAAATTTCAACATTTTCCTTTAATTAGACTGGTTTGGACGTGGCATTATGGGATGCCTCAATGATGTGTCCTCTGGGACATAATGAGGATCTCTTGCAAGAGGACAGCTGGAAATGCCAGCAGTCCTTTAATGTGACAGACTAACAGGTCGCTCGACTTCACAGCAGAGACGGTGTTGAGTCATCGTCACCTCCCACTGATCAGGAACTCTGGGAAAAAGAGAAAAACACTGAGGAGCCTGGAGAGGAAGCTGCAGCTGCAGATCATTTAGAGGGAAAAAAGGAAATGTGGGTTTGAACTTCATCAGATCTCAACTTGTTGGTCACTGTGATATGACAGGCCGGTTCAAATCTTTTCATCATGTGTCCGACCCTATCATCACATCTCTGTTCCCCGCATAGTTTCTGATTACAGAGAAACAGTTCACATCTGCTGTACTGTGCATCAGGGTGTGATGTCTCTTTACTGTAAACATGTACTGTATGAATCATGAACAGTATCTAAAACCACGTTGAAACTGCTTCTGTTTGTGTGGCAACAAAATTCATTCTGATTCATTGTAAGAAAATTTGCCATTGAGAGGTTCCTCAAAAAAAAAAAAAAAAAAAGAAAGAAAACCAAAACAATGCACACTCGTCACATGCAGGTCAAAATTTACCTGACACGCTAGCAAACGTTGAGTAGTTGAGAGCATGAAGGGAGGGTCAAGCTTGTGCACATTGGGGCGCCCCCTATAGCTCAGTTGGTAGAGTGTGCGCCCCATGTACTGAGGCTGCTAGTCCTCTGCAGCGGCCGCCGGCTCGACTCCCGCCTGCGGCCCATTTGCTGCGTGTCATCCCCTCTCTCTCTCTGCCCCCTTTCCTGTCATCTCTTCAGCTATCACTATCAGAAATAAAGGCAAAAAGCCAAAAAAGATCATCTTAAAAAAAAAGCTTGCGCTCGTCACAGCCCCGTGATCTCAGGACCACATCTGTGCACGCACACATCTGTATCTCATGGATATTATTTTGGGGTGGGAAAAAAAAAAAGATTCTCTTAAGTGCTGTAATTCTGTTTTTCACAATTACGAATCGATTTTTGGACTCCTGAATTGCCTCTTTTTTGGCACAGCTGACGCAAAAAGACAACAAGAACAACAAAAAACACGCAGCAGTTCAATACTGATTTGAATGTCAAAACCATGGCAACAGTAGAAGCATTGAAGCATTCAGGTCAGCCCTGCAATTCAATCAATTTATTATTGGTTATTTTGATATATACGTATATAAATGTTTGCTGTTAGCAAAGTTTCCTTAGTCCAATATTCGCTTTCTTTTAGCTCTGATTTTGGTCTCTACCAACTCAACTCCTGAGGGAATTATCTGGCTGTTTAGCTGCTCCATTGTGTTCACCAGCTAGTCTGTCTGTCTGCTGATTTGTGACAGATAGTGTACAGTGGGGTTCTAGAGCCTTTTAGTTGAAAACAGCTGCCTGCTATGGCAAAAAAACCCACTATGAGAGCAATTACCACAAGCCAGTCAGGTGCATTTGTCACTCACAAGTCTCACGCCACAGAAACGCACTCATTTTAATCCATGCAGCTGTCTGCACCAGCTCCCTGTGTCTCATGTTCCAGCTGCGTCTGATGCTGCCTTAAGCGTTTATTTAGACTTCAAGTCTAATTTCTCGATATTATGTGTATAAACGTGAAGTTGATGCCTACTACATAGAGGCACTGAAAACATATTTTATCCACATTTTGTAATTGAGGCAAAGCAGAGCATGTTCCACAGCCAGAGCAGCTCCAGTTTTTAATCCCACAGACTTCCTTCACTTTACCCAGCAGCTGAGCAAACTGTACATTTACTGCCACTAGACAACTTCACTTCTAGCCTTTAATCCCTCAGCTCTGATCACCTGTCACCTGTCAGCACACACACGCGATGTTTGCAGTTTAGAGAAGGCGTTGGAGTGAACCAAACAGTAAAGACATGACTGAACAGCTAAACAATGAGCTGAAACTCAGTAAAGTCATGAGGAGCTCCAGATTCAGGTGATGACTCCAGATACATTCATCACTACCAGAGACCCTTTTCACAGTGTCATTTGATTGAATGTTATTCTAAAATTATCAATTACATCTGCTTTAACTTCAGGGCATTTATTTACATCACCCAACAAAGCAAAACAGAATTTACTTTAACGTATCTCTGCTGCTGGGGAAACATCCTTCAGTAAGAAAACATAAAAGTCTTCTGTAATGATTTGAATCCTTGGAGAAAAAAAAAAGAAAAAAAGACTTGCATGGATGAAGAAATGTTAAATGAACATGTAAAAGAAGCACTGTATGTTCATCTATGGAAAAGAAAAAAAAAATGCCGGCATACATACTTCAAACACTGACTAACTCCTCCTCAGCTGACTGTAAATCCACTTTCATGCTGCATTAGCAGGCTTCCATGTGAAACTTGTATCAAAGCAAACAGACGCATACAGATCCAGGCCTCCCACTCACACGGAGGAATACATGCATTAAACAGCCTGGAGGCAGAGTGACAGAGCTCCTGATGTGTTCACAGACACTCTGTATATGACAGGTGTGTTTGTTTGGGAGATAAACACAAAACACACAGGAAATATGGCATTCAGCTGTGGTTCATGTGATGTTTATATGATATTTTTACATAATGTTCAGTCAGAGCAGAGACAGAAGAAAACCCCAAAGGAACCAGCTGACTGTTCATCGAGCTTTATGGTGTGCTCGCACTAGAGTTGGGATGATGGACAAGGACATCGTCCACTGCTGATGGTTGACAGTCATCAACCACCGAGCTCTGTACCGTCGTAACATTAAGAGCCCTCTGTTTTTGAGGTTGTTTCATCCCTCTTTGGCATGTGTGAGAGTAAATAAAAAGAAGCTGTTGCTGCTGGTCATTGCTCTCATGTTACGTCTCCATGTCCAGTTTATTATGTTCTTATAAATCTGCCCAGTTAGGCAAACGCACGACGACGATCAGTTGGCACTGGTGTTTCTTTTCTGGGGGACACTGTTAGTGTGTTTGCTCGTAGCTTAGCTTCTTCAGCATAGCTAGCCAGGTAACTTAGTTTCAAGCTTCAGAGGCTTAACACGTGTAGTGCAGAGATAAAGACCCTTTTAAACCCAGCATGGGGATGTACGTCAGACACTCGCCGGTCAGGGTTTGGGAAAGTTGATCTGCTTCCTCCCTTTTAACTGAGTGAGACAGCTGGAGGTTAGGCTTGGGCCTTCCTGACATTTCACCGGGGCATACGGTATATGACAGTATTTGTGTAAAAAAACAAAAAAACAACATAAAAACTAAAATTTAGAAATGTCTTGCTGGGTTTAAATACTTATGGCCTATAGAATAATGAATAAACAGGAAATAATTACACTTTGACACTGCGTACAGTGACACATCAGTGTGCTAAATGGAGATAATGTGCAGTTGGTGTTAGTCGACTGGAAATTGAATCAAATCATGTGGCTAATAAACTGCTTTTGTAGTTGGAAGAAGTCATCACAAGATAAAGTTATATGTTGTAATATTTTCACAATTCCACAACTCATCATTAATTGATCAGATATAGAGCAGAAAAGACCAAACAATTATTTCTTTTCTACCTCCAAATAATTATTCTGTTGGCCAAGTTCCCTGTGTTCATTAATTCATTTCATATTATATTTTTTTATTTTCCATAAATAAAAACAGTTGCAACTTCTACAGTATGTTTAAAATAACTTTGTTCACAATGACGTGTTTGAAAATCATACCTTCAGAATTTCTAAATAAATTGGCGAACCGCGATACCTTGATACCGCTCAGGTCTACTTGAGGGTGGTGTCACAGTGACGACTACAGCGGTCGACTTTTCTGCTATGGGACAGGCCCACTCTCTCCCATAAAAAAAAAACAAAAAACAATAAAGAAAAAACAACAATATCATTGTCCATCTGCAATCTATGTCAATTTGGTAGACATCGTCTTGTTCATACAGAAAGCAAAGCAAATTCTTCCTCAATGGAAATGCTAATAGATGTGCTTGAAACTGAAAATGTTCAACTTGAGCCAGACAGCTGCTGAGCACCGGGGAGGTCTGGAGGAAACAGCCATGTTTCTGGAGGAATAAAGACCCTGAGTCACACCAGACTCTGCTCTGATCCAGGGTCATTAACCAGCGGGAGGAGAGCTGAGAGTTTATTTTGAAACTTTTGGTCTTAAAAAGTAGATTTATCTTTCAGATTCGCTTCTCAACCTGTCTGCAGCAGGGAGCCGCAAAGGTGCCAACCTGTCAGGTGTCATACTGTACTGTAATTAGTCTCTTTGTCCATGTTGACTGGTGGCTGGAGGGGAAATGTACTTCACTTTATAAAAGCACAGAGAGGAGAGGGGAAAAACAAGAGAGAAAGAACCAGAATCTCCGGTGAGTTCTGAGTTCAGTCTGATGCCGAACTGAACACACAGATGTATTCTGGCTGTTTGTGGTGAATAAACAAATGATCCTGCGCTCAAACTCGTATGAGTAACGCAAATAAACACCAATGATGCAGTCCAACTTGTGGCAAGTAACAGGAGGCAGGAATTCTCTTTGCTTTCTATGTGAACAAACGGTTTTAAGCATGAGCAGCCCTGCAGGTCAGCGACACATATCTGATTCTGTACTGGTCATGGTCATGTCATGCATGCAGTGACACAGACAGTAACATCAACAGACACAGCAGTATGTGCAGCATGTCTGCCTCCACCTAAAACCCAGATTCATCTATAATATACCTCCCATTCACTTCCATTACAGCGTCTCAAAGGACATAATCCTCCTATTTCGTGACTGGAAATAAAAGTGATGGAAGCAGCAGAGTGGAGGTCACTATGACATGACTCGAGTTAGTGCCGCATCTCCACCTGATGCTGCTTTTAAAGAAAACCCACAAGATTTTAACAGTAAATCTGCCTCTGTGTTGTATTTGGGTCACTCTGTTCTCTGCGGTTTGCATCGGCATCATTTTCTAACAGACAGTTTTCTGTCTTTCATGGAGGATTTGAAGAGACATTCTGCTGATTCCCAACAGATTGGAGGAATCATGAGCAGCTGAAAGTGGGCTCAGTGTATTCTGTCACACAGACCTGGATGTATGTGTGTGTGTGTGTGTGTGTGTGTGTGTGTTATTAAAAACTAAAACCTTTTGGACTTTTGTTTGGACAGTTTAATTTGAATATCAGAGACATTTTGGACATATGTTTTAAAAACCTATCATGATATTCAAGTTTCATATCGGCTTATATCACTTATTATTGATCATATTGGTCGTGACTGACGACATGTTGTGTACTCCAAAGGGTGAAAGTGGCCAAGGTAATAAAATAAGTGTGTTGTATTATGGCTCAGTGGTATAATTAAGAACATATATCACAATAATTTTGACCAACTACCTTGGTATTGAAATTGCAACAATATTACAGATATGACTATTGGTGCTTTCACAAAATATTTACAATAGAGTTGCAAATTTCATGCATTTTCTTGAACCAACAGTTGAAAATACTAACAATTGATAATCATTAGTAACTAATATGATACAAACTGCATGTTTTTTCTCATTCTTTTCTCATTTTCAGTTTTTTATTTTCCT
Source organism: Lutjanus argentimaculatus (assembly GCA_034769285.1). Taxonomy (NCBI): domain Eukaryota; kingdom Metazoa; phylum Chordata; class Actinopteri; order Lutjaniformes; family Lutjanidae; genus Lutjanus; species Lutjanus argentimaculatus. The sequence continues at coordinate 2,341,561 of JAWZSL010000039.1, forward strand.
CTTTCCTTATTAAACAAATGCGCCCCACATGCATGTCAAATTAGGCACAGTTAGTGCCATTTCTAGACTATTGATTAATTATAAATACATTTTAATTGGTTAATTTCTTCACAGCCATTAATCAATTAACGATTAATCATTAACATCCCTAGAATTTTGTGGATATAAAGATCAAGTGGGTAAAGGCAAATAATTAGTAGAAGTAAAAGTAAAAAGTAAAATGACATCACTTTACTTTTATAGAGCCTTATAAAACAGGAAAAGACACCACTTATGTTTAATATTGTAAAATTATACTGAAGATGTATTTAAACATTTAATCAGTAGAAAATGTTGCAAGCCTGCCCTGATCATCCACAAGTAAAAAGATTTTTAAGATAAAAATGTAGAACATGATGATTAATAGAGTAGAAATATGGAAATCTTTTCACAGTTGTTTATTTATTTATTAATAATAATAACCATAATCGTTATGTTATTAATTCTGTAAGCACATAAAAAGGTCCTTGTCTCAGGCCGATCAGAGATTTGTGAGTCAGAAAAAATAGATTTTTCACAGAATACAGATAATCGACCAGACTTGATGACGTTCTCTGAGCTGGTCTTGAACCGGGGATCTTTTTAATTCCCTGCTGACCTTCACCGTCACGATTTCTTCACAGATTAAAAGTGTAAGTTTGATGTGAGAGACAGGTCTGTATGGAGAGCAGACCTGAGGTCAGAAGGTGACAGAGAATCTGTGAAATCCTTCGTTAAAAAAAGAAAAAAAATCTCTGAGCTGCAGGCACTTAGACTGTGAGCAGCAGCAGCAGCAGCAGCAGCTTCCCGCTGGGCTCCAGAAATGTCACACACCTGAAGCAGCGCACTCCAGCTGCTATAAAGCACTAAATTACAGGACACATACCCGCAGCTCCAACACAAAAATATGTCCTTTATAAATATAAACGGCAGCATTTGACAGAATGGATGTAGGGGTATCACTGATGGCCTGATATCTATGTTTAAGTCTTAAGTCTTTTTCTCCATAGCAATGCAGACTCATCAACATTAACATATACTGTATTCATTCTTAGCTGTAGGCTGAGAATAAAACTTAACACTGGGATCATTTTGTCTGTGGTCTGTTGGAACACAGGACTAATGTTTACATTTAGAGATGCAATGATTATTGACAGATTTTTAAATTAATCACCAACTATTTTGATAATTGATTAATCAGTTTGAGTGATTTTCTTAAGCAAATAAGTCCCAATTCTCTGATTTCAGCTTCTTAAATGTGAATATTTTACTCCTCTCTGACAGTAAACTGAATATCTTTGGGTTGTGAGCAAAACCAGACATTTAAGGACGTCATCTTGTGCTTTGGGAAACATTTTTCACAATTTTCTGACATTTTATAGGAAAACTATTAAGCAATTAACTGAGAAAATAATCAACTGTGAAAAAAATTGTTAGTGGCAGTCCTATTTACATCAGAATGACACATGATGACTCTTTACCAGCCATTAGCCCCGTGTTAAGTTGAGTTTTAGGGGAAAACCCTGCAAAATCGGGTGTAACCCTGCTCTGGAGCAGGGCCAGCAGGTCCTATAGGATAAAGTCGGAGTTAGCCCACTTTCCAATGTGCTAGGATTGGAGCAGTGTGATAGCTTTCTCTTAGCCTGGGACTAACAACTCTCTTAAAAGGAAAGCAAGTGCAACCCCCTAGCACCAACAGGAAGTGCTATGTATGTCAACCACACAGGTGAATCTTTCAATTCTGAATATTTGCAACAATTTCATCACTCATTTTCCTCAATATTGATGCACGAGGACCAGCTGTGCTCTCTCTTCTGTCTGACAGCTGCAGAGGAGATGTTGTAAGTGGAGGGGGAGTGATGGAGAGCCAGCTGATAGCAGTGTTAACTAAAAGCATTTAAGCTGAGGACTGTTAAAATGAGATCGGCCTTCTGTCTGTGTGACTGTGTGAATACTAAACATCAACAGTTGCCGGAAACCATGTTAACCGTGTGTAATACAGCTTGTCATGAGCAGACAGAGAAGAGAATGGATATAAACTCGTAATTTCAAAATTACAATTTAACATAAACGTCTGAACTTAAAGAATTCACAACATAACATAAATAAAATATTTTGTTTCTATTTGTAGAGGAAATACTGAATTTATCTTTTAATTTGAAGAATCTTAGGGTTAGGGCAGTCAGTTCCTCCCAGCGGTACTGAAAACGGTATCAAATAATATTTTTCAATAGAAAATCTATTATTGTGACAACACTAATGTGTTTTGTTTAGATGTGATATGTTGTGATTTTAATGTACCTGTTTTTCTGCACATGCAGGCAAAGAAAGCAAAGACAAATTTCTGCCATTTGAGACGATTAAGTATTTTCTATTCTATTTTACTCTAAACTGCAGCATACTGTACACAGCTCAGGATACCTCTCAACCTCTCTAACCTGAAGTCAGGTTATGGCATCAAAATAACTTGTGAGCTGAAAATGTATCAACTTTGAAAATGTGAAATGAGTCCAATCCAACCAAAAAGAGACAAAAACCAAAACAAAAACCAAACTGACTGTGGTGTTTGTAGGTGGTAATTTAGGTAAAACAGTGACACTCATTCAAATTTAGTCTTTCAGAAATAAAAAGCAGCAAGAAATCCCAGTTGTTGTTGTTGTCGTTAACACGACATGTTTTTACCGTCATCCTGACTGCAGTAAATTTTCATGAAAAGACAACAACTGTGAAAGTTTTCTCCCAGTGAGCAACATTAAATGAAATCACTTCTCTGTTTCTGTGATCCGTCACGTTACGACTCTGCAAAGTGCACGACAGAGGCAATTAAAACCTCTTCACCTCTCAGAGGGACGACAGATGGATGAGGATTTCATTTCCTATTTCCCCCCTGAGCCGTGCACACACGCACACACAGGTCTGCTGTGAAGATATGAATACCTAAAGACATCTTGAAGTGGTCTGAGCAGGTCGATAATGAAAATGTCTGGACAGAATGGCCAATAAGCCGTCATTTCATCAGTCAGACTGTCGCTCGGGTGAAGAAGAGATTATCTCAGAGCTGCTTTCAGGAGCTGAAATCCTCTGGAAGCAAGTAAATAAGCTCCCAGCTAACATTTGTTTGTCCTGTCAGTCTGTGAAGCTAAAGTTGGTTTATCCTGTTATTGTGTGAAGCTTTGCTGTTCATAGACTGTATGAAACATGGACACAGTCTCTGTGACGATACCTGGAGGTTTCTGAAGAGCCATTTTAAAGTTCAGTGTGGTGGCTTTGGCCATCGCCATCTTAGCGGCTACCTATCGGCTAGCCAATTGTGACGATTTCACCTAAAGCAGCCACGCCCTTAATTACGCATCATTTTACATTCCAATATAATTTAAACAGGTGAGCTCTATGAAATAATTGTAAATTAATCAACTGTGCATGAAAGGTGGTATATAAATAAAGTTCACTCATTCATTCATTCATCTAACTATTAAATTAATCTGCAGCTGTTTTGATAATCGATTAATCGTTTTGAGTAATTTTTCAACAAAAATATATTGAAAAATATTGACAGATTGATCTATAATGAAAATAATCATTAGTTGCCCTAAACATTAGCTTGAGTACCTGCAAGGGGTGAGAATCTCTCGGTTCCTCATGATTTGGTTTGATTCCGATTCACAGGGATCCATTTCATGATAAAACAAACTCAATGCATCAAAATTTTAAGCTTTTCAGCCACAGTGAGCCAGTCAGACTGTTTCCATCTGCAGCTGCTCACGTTCAACCATCTTCAGTAAGACTCAAGAAGTTTAGAAGTAAACATGATGTAAATATTAGACTCAAGGATGGGAATCTTTTTGTCTAGCTCGATTCATAATCTGTTCTGGCTGAATGAAAAGGAGCCACTATTTTCTCTCTCTTACTCGTTTCCCTGACATGTATTCCAGCAGGTTGGTGTCATATTGTAACACGCAATCATTTTATTTTAGAAAGTTAAATGCATTAATTAACAAATTAATCCATTTGAAGGCATCCTACAGTCTCCTGCCTGTATGGGAATAACAAAGTGAGGAGGAGGCGGAGCTCCCCGCTGTGTTAACGTTGTCTCCAGCAGTGGAGAGCAGCTCTGTGCTGCACCGTCAGCTCTGAGGAAACACACTGCTGTCCAGGGTGCAGAGCAGGTACAGAGTTTCTGAAGTGAACAAACTGAGCAGAGGGTGATTTTCTTCAGCACAGTGTTTCACTCATCTGCTCTCATTTGTTAAAGCTGCTGCACTCTGTTAACGTCTTAACGTCTCGTCCAGATGATGGCATACAAAGTATTCACAGTACATTTCACGTTTCTCTCACAAGCGCAATTACTTAGACACTAAATTAAACCATGATTGTAATCGCTGCCTTCTGAGAAGATGAAGTACATCCCTCCCTGTTCACTGCAGACTGCGTTGTCCTCGCAGCTGAGTTTCGTTCCATTTAGAAAATCGATTTTTGACATTTATGAATCGATTCTGAATCCACATCAAAAATATCCTCAGGGGCCATCTTGTCAGACATCAAAACAGATTTCAGATCAAAAAAATCTGAGTCTGAGTCTGAGTTTGTTGTCATTAATACACGTAAGGTTGTTAAATATAACACAGAACGATAATTGTTAAGTAATTTCAAGTGCCTGACTAATGTAATTCTTTACTCAGTGTACCCTTAATTTTTATTTTTTTTATTTTTTTGTCTTTTCAGACTAGCCCAAGTTTATTTCTCCAGCTGACTGAATCATAAAGAAAAACTCTGACAGGACCTCAGCAGCATGCAACAAGTCTGTACCAAGCAACCATGCTTGGTACAAACGTAGCATGGTAAATACTATGTAGACAACTAGCAGGCATAGACTTGAATTTATAGAAAAAATACTGGCCAGAAAAACAACAATAAACCGTTGAACTGTTAGACTGGAAATCTGTCCCAAAGAAAAGATAGATCATAGTCATAGATAATCATCTTGAGGTGTCTTAGCACTTGAGGATCATTATACATCTCTCATGCAGACAAAAAGTGAATGAATCTCCTGTACTTTGCGATGTGTTATCTTTTATTTCAATCAGAAATCATATTCATTAAAGTAGACAACCATGAGTCACTTTTCTCCTGGAATCGTTCAGAAATAACCTCACATTACAATCTCACTGACTGTGGAACAAAACTGATTAGTTCTGCCTCACACACTCCGGACGTACGCTGCTGACACAGAATATAAGATGATCACAAGTCAGGTTTCAACACACTCTTGTGTCTCGGCATGTTGTGTCGCCACAGAGCTGCACTGTGGACAAGCTGCCAATTAGAGACAATAGCATCAGAGCAGTAATGGGTGTTAATTAATGAGTCTGATGGACGGAGAGGACAGGATCAGCCAGGGGGACTGCGGGACAGACAGTGATAACTTATCAGTTCATGGTCCTCTGGTGAGCATTAACATCTACATCAGTTACTGTCAGTCTGGTCTGTAGGTGTGGAGAGGTCTCACTTTGGATTAAAGTGTTGGACAGACGGATTGACAGATACTGTCGTCCTTCAGTGACACTAACGGAGGAAATTTAACCAACAGGGATACAGCAGCACACAGTTCAGCCCAGTGTCAGGGAAGCAGAGGTGTCACAAGAACCGATACTTGGGTATCAAGTCGATTCCAAACTTCTGAAAACGTGGACAGTGACAGGGACGCATAAACACTTACAAGTGCTGTATGCCAGAGGAAGGAGAAGAATCCCTACGAGCACTGAACAACAACAACAACAACTACATGTGTAAGAAAGCAACGTGTGCAGCTGCAGCAACAGCTCCACTTTGACTCATCCAGATGAAAGAGTACTGATGCACAGATTGACCCGGTTAACCCACAAGGCGGGCGGGTTCAGACCGACTTTCTAGAAAACACCATGAGTTATGACAGGCAGGTCAAGTGACAAAGCAGCAGTCAGAGTAAGTCTTACTGATTCCAGACAGACTGCATGTCATAGTCGTCCTTCCACCTTCCTCTCTCCCTCTCTGTCTCCCTCAGTCAGACTCACACACACATGCGCTGGCTGCAGCGTTGCACACAGCAGCGTATCCAGTGCGCTCCGTCAGCTCAGCTGATCAGTGCTCAAAGCACCACAAAACAGGTTCAATCTTTAAACTGTGGAGTCTTTTTCTACACTGTGCAGCTGAACACCAAGATAAAAAATACAGTATAAACCTACAGATGTGAACTACTGTTCTGTTAAAGTTTACTGTTACAGTATGAGGGGTAAAAGAAGGATCATTGCAAAATCACTTACATTACTGTGCAGAAATGGCAACATGCTCTCCTGATGGTGATTTGTTGCAGAATCTGTAAATGTCCCCCTCAGAGAGGGGGTCAAGAGTTTTTATTTTAAAAAAGTAACAATGGCTGAATTAGATTTTTTTTTTTTTTTTGTCTTTTTCTTTGGTATCAAATTAGGTACTGAAAATGTAAATTCACTATTAGTGGTATAAGCTATTAAATTTCTGGTATTGTGACGAAGATAAGAAATAATCTTTAAAAAATAAAATAAAAAAAGATGATACTGACCTGAACCTGTCAGCTGTAATAAAACAGCACTTTGAGTGAGCGTACTTTGACAGGCACATTTGCCCCCACAGATTACGCTGCAGCCTTTTTTCAGACGTAGAGCCAGAATATTTTCACATCTGTCTCGGTGTATTAAGGGTTTATTTTGATCAAACCAGAGTCGATGATGGTTGAAACTTGGGCTGCACAATTAATCGAAATTTTGTCAAAATCGCAGGAGGTGCAAGGTTTGTTCAAGGCAAAATGTGTCAAAAAAGCTGTTTATTATTGAATGTTGTGAGGCAGAGACATCCTGTCCTACATATCAGATTCTACAGACCTACAGACCTAAAAAAAAAAATTGCAATTGCAATTCAGTCAAAATAATCCCTCGTTGAAACAGTGGACAGTTTTGGTGAGTTTTATTTTGTCCAGTTTGAATGAAGTGTCTTTTACAATGATCTGCGAGGTAAAATGACTGTTTTTGTCAGTGGACGCTGGTTCACTGTTGCGCCCGTTTGTTTTGGTGTGAGGTGCTTGTGCTCTTGTGTGACATCTAGAGGCAGCAAAGTTTGTATATAGAACCTTTAACTTTCATTTGTGACAAAGAATCAAATCCTCACCTCTGAGAAACTGGAACCTGCAAAGATTCCTTTGGTTGGGAATTGACTGAGAGGATTTATCATGTATATTTATAAAAAACGGTTGCCGATTAATTATTTTGTCCTCCTGTGTTGTATTTCAGACAGTGGGTTATTTAACTGTGTTTCACCCGCAGTCTGTTGGTCTGGAGGTCTCAGCAGCAGCTTGTTATCAGGTGTGAACAGCCTGAATAAAACTTTCAAATCTCAAGTGTTTCACCTCTTGGAGTCAGAGACATCCAGCCTGGCGAGAAGTTGCTGATGCAGCAGAGGAGCTAAACTGTTTCACTGAAATAATGATGTATTCATGTGACGAGGAAAATCAGTGTGAAAGCTGTGAAAATCTGTTGACTCTCCAGCTGTCTCAGTTCCTGTTGAGTCTCCAATTCAGAGTTGTTTTTTTATTCACATCCATCTACACAACACTCTCCGCTCTGCTCTCTGTCTGCTAATTGCTGCTGGATTTCTTGTGGTGGCACTTTTCACCACAGACCTGTACAGTATGATGCACAGTTGGGTGATATGAAAATATACCATATAGACCAGACCTGGATATATGGAAAATGTCATGGCTGCAACCCTTTTTGGGTGACAGAAAACCAAAGATCCTATGGATGTCAGTGCAATTTGACATGTTTGGATTAGGCTATGTTTTGACATGTCTGTAAATGCCTTAAAGGGATAGTGTGGATTATTTGAAGTGGGGTCAAATGAAGGTCTTAGTCAGGGTATCACCTACAGTAGATGCTGTTGCCAGAGTCCTCACCAACACCAAGAAAGTGGAGCATATTACACCAGTGCTTAAATCACTGCACTGGTTTCCTGTGTGTCAAAGGATAGATTTTAAAATCCTATTATTTGTCTATAAAGCACTAAATGGTCTTGGGCCTGAATACATCTCTGATTTACTTTATGAAGCAGCCAGACCCCTCAGATCACCTGGAACAGGTTCACTCAGTGTTCCCAGGATCAAAACCAAACAAGGTGAAGCAGCCTTTAGTTTCTCTGCTCCCCACCTGTGGAACAAACTTCCTGAATACCTGAAACTGTTTACTGCAGCTTTACACTGAAGTAGATACATAACTTCCTGTAAAGATAATCTGTAGCTATTGCTTTTTATTGATTGCCTTCACTTTGTTTTTTGTTTTTATGTCTTTTAAATGCAATTTCAAAGTTTAATGTATTTCTAAGCTCCTGTAAAGCACCTGAATGGTGTCTGAATGTTGTTATATAAATAAACTGTCCTTGTCTTGCCTTGCTTTAGAAAGGGAGCCTTATTAGTCACACATTTTCTTTGTCAGGTTTGCAAGAGAGGGAAAAATATTCTAATAAAGACTGAGCTGTGAAATGGACTGTAATTTACTACTGAAAGGAAACTGAAGACTGCAACTGTTTTTTTTGGGTTTTTTTTTGTTTTTTGTTTGGTTTTTTTTTTGGTGTCTTGTAAACCCATGAGGGTTGGGCACTTAGTGTACATGACACAAAAATAACAGTGCAAATTAAATTTAGAATATTTTCACAACTTTACCCTGCCACCAGACAAGATGGGAAACTGTCTCACATAACCCAAATATCAGTCTTTTCAAAGCAACCAGACTCCTTTAGCAAAATGAGTCATTTTAACTTTAGAACACAGGTGCTGCTGATCTAAAGTGGCCCGTTTGTTTCCTGTTGCTGCCTGTTTTGGTTTGCAGTGGTAGACCAGAAACGCCTATGTTCTGCAAGATAAAATTGCTGCTTTTACTTAGGGAGTCTGGTTGCTTTGGAGAGAACGATATTTGGCTCATATAACAGCAGTTTCACATCAGAAAACACTGTCTGACGGCAAGGTAAAGAGGTGAAAACACTAAATATAACGTACAATTCAACTGTGTTTTGCTGTTGATCCTGTCAGCAGTACATTGCTTAGCTTCCTGCTCCTGCTGCTTCTCCAAACTGAGGGCGTTGACCGCCATCTACAGTAGGTAATACACTGACCTCATACAGTCCCATTTCAAATAATCCAAACTATCCCTTACAGGATCAATGAACACACGGGCCAAATATTGCTCCTCCCGTCATCTATACATATTTGATTGAATGTCCTGGTTAGTCTGCCTGTTGTCTGTAAATAACCAGACGTGTTAATAGCAAACTGTTTGATCGGGGCCAGGCTGAGATTCACTGGGAGACAACAGTCATGTTTACTGATGCTGCTGTACTGACTGACTGTTCTCCAGCAGTCTCCCACTCAGGCTAGATATCCATCAGTCGTAACTGTCACCAGCACTGACAGTGAATATTCATGTATCCTATGTGCCTCCAATCTCAGTGGGACGGCTTTGGCTATTAATACACTTGTTTCTAGTTTCCTATTTTGCATAATTTAACTGACAGAAGCTAATTCATATTTATTGTAATCAAAAAGAATTACTGGAGGCTCATACATCCTGACTGCTCCCCTTTTGGGATCCCTTCCCTTTCCAGGAAGGATGCGGAACCAGAGATCTGGATTTGTTTTTGTTTGTTCTTTTACAACCTGCCACACATCAGCTTTTCTGCATTTTTTCTTTTGTTATATGGTGCACAATTTAATTTTAATTGCCAAATAGCAGAAAAGAAAATTTCATCCACATCACTGTTTAAAGTAATGTCTGCTTGCCTACCATCCTTTGCATGGCATTGCACAGGCTGCATGATTTCTGCAGGCTACATTTAATCTTAAGAGGAAGATATGTAGATTTCTTTGTATGAAACACGTCTGCATGACTCAAGACCGTCTGCACATTTAGAGAACATCCTTTTTTTTCTCCCACATCACTTACCCGTAATACGACTCATTTATGTGTTTACGGTTTTTCACCCCAGGGTAAATCACGAGCCCAAACTCTGGCAGTGTTAATCAGGTTATACACCATATTAAATTTGGCCTGTTTGCAGAGGCTAAATAGCAGGTTTAAGACTAAAGAGAATCTAAAATAAAACCACCGCAGTCTGTGCAATCTGTCTATGACTTCCAGCTCCAAGACCCATTAGCTCCCACTGAATAAGTAAATCTTTAAAACACCTCATAAATATAAAGTTTCTTCATTCAGAAAGGCTCAGTAATCCCTTGAAACAGCTGGACACTAATTATTTTAGCAAATGTTGTTAAGTCTGTTGGGGGCTATTTTCAGAGGCGGATGAATCCACATTTGGTGCTCTAGTGAGTATTTGTGGCAGCAGGATGGTGATTGAACTAATCTACAGTGTGCGTGTTCTTGTGCAACAGTGTGACTCACTCATCTGTAATAGTTTTTGAACAACAATGGACATCTCTGGCACGGAAGAAGATATATCAGGGTGTGGATAAAGTCTTCTTTTCTTTAACATCTCCTCATTAATTACCTCAAAAACGCACCATCAGTGACTATTTGGGATGGGGCTATTTATCATGTGCCAAAAGAAAAACGTGCATTTTTTCATATTATGTTCTATATTTCTTCTATATTTTGTTGAGTTGCAAATAATACACTTCACGGCAACATTTTTCGTCACTTGGACGATGCTGTGTGTCCTTCCGCACGGCACGTGACACAGGACTCCATAATTCCAAAGAACTCTCTGGAGGAGGCAATTCTTAGATGCTTAGATGCTTAGAATGCTGGTTAATAACGTGATGTCGACAGAAAGAAAAATTCATCTGCACAAAATGCAGCATTCAATGTTTAAAAGAAGACAAAGATTAAATATATTGTGGATACTTTCTACACCATCACCCAGAGACTAACATTAATGCAGCAGAGCAGCAAACGTGACACATATTTCAGTATCAAACACTTTAAACTAGGGTTGAACAGTTGATCACAATATTATCGAAATTGCAATATGGCCAAGCACAATATCAAAATTGCAGAACCAGAACTGAATCAGAATTTTTTGAAAAAGAAACAATGTGTGAGAAAACAGCGCTATAATGAAGTACTGTAGCGCTGCAGCGACACCCTCGCCTATAAATCTTTTTCCTCAGATGAAAGACAGTTTGTTTGGTATACACCCCAACAAATATCACATGATCTTAATAGTTTATTATTATCAAAAAAGAAAATTGTAATGCTAAATGATGATTCCCACTAATTGTATCTCATATCAAAATGGCAATTTCAGTCAAAATAATCACAATATGACTTTTTTTTAATGATATCATGCAGCCCTAATTTAAACCAACTCTGTGTTGAAGAAAATAACTATTCTCCGTCTGTTTCACCTCAGAAACCCTCGTACAGCCAGGAGACTGCCTTCAGATGAATTCATTCATTCATTAATGCAATAAACCTTTTAAAATAAAAAGGCTGCGGTCCATTTATCTTAATTGCCAGTTATGTTTCATAATGTATTTCAGTGGAAATAAGAACAGCAGTAAATGGTTTGGCACGGTGTACTGCAGCAAGAGACTAAATTTCATGCCTCCTTTTCTGTTAATTCAATCAAGAACTGATTCTGAGGGAATCTGAATCGAATCATGAAACTCCTAAATATTTCCACTTACTGTGACCAGCCAAGACAAAACAAGGAGCTCGTACCTAAAAGAGGCTCCACTTCTTGTCACATGGAGGTGGTTTGGGTATGAAAAGTCTGACACGGACCAGAAAACACTGCAGACGGGTCCCTACAATTAACCACTTACCTCTTAGCTATGCAAGAATCATGTCAAACAGCGCAAAGAGATTCTACTGAGGAGAGTCAAGTGACCAAAACACCAGAGAGGCTTCTGCCTGCAGCACACCATACAGCAAACATATCACGAAGACTGAAGGAGATGCAACTTAGGTACCTTTTATTTGTTGAGTATATAATGAGGCTGAATGAGTTTGAAAAAATATCTAATTGCAATTATTTTTTACTGATATTGCAACTGAGATATGATCATTTTTAGATCATTACTCTTATTTTCTTTGACAAACATATTAAAGGTCTGATTTTTGTTGCGATCTGTTCCAGTCTATGTAGAACTGCAATAATTTGTTGATTAATCGATTAGTTGTCAACTCTTAAATTACTTGCCAACTATTTTGATAATCAATTAATCAGTTTGGATCTTTTGTTTTTTTTTAAAAAAATTGTTTAAATTCTCTGATTTCAGTTCTTCAAATGTGAATATTTTCTGGTTTCTTTACTCCTCTCTGAGAGTAAGCTGATTATTTTTGAGTTGTGGACAAAACAAGACATTTGAGGACGTCGTCTTGGACTTTGGGAAACACTGATCAACATGTTCTGACATTTTATGGACCAAACAACTAATCGATTAATCGTAAAAATGACTGACAGATTAATTGATTATGAAAATAATCAATAGTTGCAGCCCTTCAAAGCTGTTCTGATGTGTAGCCCAGCACATCTCCGCAGCAACACAATAATTTTACAAACAAAAATTGGGTTTTATCAAATATTGCCCCTCCTGCAATTTGAAAATTGCAGTAGACATACTGCAGTTTCCATACAATTTCATTCTACTTCCCGATATGTATTGTTATCTGGATATGAGATTATTCATACTAGGATATGAGATTTTGGTGACATCCCCCTAAATTTGGAATATCCCTTTGATTGATTGATTGCAGTGAACACATTGTTTATTTCATGCAATGCTTGTTTTAACAACCTTCAACAAAAGAAGCAGATGAAACAAATGTTTGTGCGTCTTTGCACGCCCACTCAGTGTATTTTCCATTCTTAAGCCGTCATCATGTCTACCAGGAATGATGAGCAGGGCGAGAAGCAGAAAATAGATCATCTGGCGTTCCTCTGCTGTGACACCCCTCTTCCCTCATGTGGAACATCTGCCATGACTTCACATGATGAATGAAAAACAGAGCACCACCACCCTGCACACATATAATGATAACAACAGGGATTTGTTCTGACTCCACGACAATATATCGAACAACATGAACACCAACACCAATTTCCCAGGAGGACATTTGAGACATGAACAGTTTGTGTCTGAGCTCATGGGGACGATGATGTCCACAGAGGACCACGAGTCATCTCACTTTGATCATTCGACCTGCCAGCTCCTCTGCAGCCACACAAACGCCGTGATTGAGAGTTTCGGTGAGATCCTCTTGTCTCACAATTGCTGGCAATTAAGGAGACGAGCAGCAAGTGGCCGATAAGATCTGCATCTCATAGCAGTTGATAAGCGCTTCAGCAGGGGAGGGGAAGACAAAGATGAGGGGAGATAGAGGGAGAGATGGAGGCAGAGGAGCAACAGATAAGAGGGACAGAGTGTGTAATATGGAAAAAAAAAAGAGTGAGGAAATTCACTGCAATCGCTGCTCACAGCTGTCCTCCTCCACCAGTGGAGATGGAAACGAGAGTCGACGTGGGAGGGTTCATCACAGTGTCTCTGGAGGAGTCAGAGGATGGGTTTCCATCCAAATACTGAGCAGATTTAGGAAAAAATGCAAAAACAGGCAAAGAAAATGTAAATGTGTGTAAATAAGGAGGTATTTTAGTTATTGTCACAGAGAAAGTGTGTGGCGATGTGGGATGGAGGTGGTCACAAGGAGCAAACACAATGGAAATTAGACAGCTTTAGTTTGAGGAGAGAGATTGGTGGCACCGTGTTCCTAAAGAAAGAAAAACTCCCTCACAAACAGAAAACAGCTGCTGGATCGATTTTCTAATCTGCTTCAGTCTGACGCTAGCGATAAACTTAATTGCTTTGTGCCATAAGAGCTCAACAACCACTCTGTCATCAGAGATGTGGAGGTGGACGATGCCCCCCCGAGGCCAGAACCTAACACGGGACAGTTTGAAACCACAGGAAGGGACAAAGAGCCTCCAAACAACAACTCTGGTGTCGCCTCAGTGCATCTATTCAGGGGAATATCTGTTGTCTTTTCCTTTTTTAAAAACCTGGATCTTATTTTCATACAACCCCAATTCCAAAAAGTTGTGACGCTATCAAAAACATAAGAAAAAACAGAATGCAGTGATTTGCAAAAAAAAAAAAAAACACCTGTCAGGATGTTTCTCAACACACAGGTACAAGGAATTTGGGGATTTCATCATCTACAATCCATAATATCATTAAAAGATTGAGAGAATCTGGAGAAATCTCTGCCAGCAGGTGGCAAGGCTGAAAACTAACAGTGAATGCCTGTGACCTTTGACCCCTCAGGCATTAAAAACCGTATTAAACTGACATGACATGATTGTATAAAGAATACTACACTGGCTCAGGAACACTTTGGAAAACTGTTGTAGGTAAATACAGTCTGTCGCTGCATCGAAAAATCCAAGTTCAGACTCTGACCCTCAGTCTGCAGTGTACTTTTGCGTAGTGTAAATATCGATGCAGAATATTTGAAATGCTTTTTCACATATCAATACTCCGGTAGCAGCTGCACTTTCTTGCTCTTTCTTCTCTCTGACAGCGAGTTGACACACATTGCTGCTGGGCTCACAGAGTCCTGTCTCCTTTCACTCACTCACAGTGCTGTCGTCTTCTTGTCATATTTCTTATTTTCTTATTTTCTAAATCTGTGGTCAAGTTATAGCCTTGTTATATTTATCTTTAGGTAAAAATTAAAATGTTCCCTTTTGTATTGAATATCTATATTTTTCAAAGTGTTGTATCAAAATTAGGAATTCCAGTATCATGACAACACTTCTTTTGGAAACATTTTGATCCCCAAGTAGCTGCAGAGTGAAAGCTCCTTGTGTTCACACTGCTTGTCAAAGTAAAATTATTCCATTAAGTCAAGTCTCTTCGTCCACGCAGTCCCTCAGTGAAGGTGTCTGCGACAGGTACAGGCAGCTGTGGACCCAGCCAAGACCCCAAAATGAGTGAGTGAAACCCCAAACTCTACAACAGACATTACACAGACAGCTGCAGACACGTATTAATTCTGAGACAGAGACGGGTCGAAGGTAACGAGATGACCTTATCTTCTGCCTTCTTAGAGGTGGTGAATTTGCAGCTCACAGCAACTTAATATCGTATCATCTCTGGCTTTCGTTCGGTATCTGGTGTCACAAAGAGCTGTTACACATTTACAGATCTTTACTACCGTACATAGCACACATAAGTTCACAGGGCTAACGTCGCTGTCTCTTTGAGCATCTCACAAAACCCAGTTCAAACATCTGGCCATTCACTAAAGCACTGCTTGATAGGCAGAAAAAAAAGAAACAATTAGTCAAATACTCAACAGCCAAATCTGATGCTACTGACAAAATTCTAGAAACTCGCACATCTGTGAAGGTCCCTTTAATGTTGAAAGGCACATACATGCAAGAACATTTTCTTATTCTTATCTTAAATTTCTCTTTTTTCACACGAAGAGCTCATACCAACCCAAGACTTGTAAATCAGCATAGTTAACGCCTCTATAATACTATATGAGGCTACACTTCCTGCCCCATATGTCAGGAGGTATTAATTCATAAAAATGGCATCAAAGAGTAAAAAGAAAAACGAGGTCAGAGTTTCCAGTCCTGCTTTCAGAGATCCATGAAGGAAAATCTGTCATTTTAACAGCGTCCACAGTGGAATTAAAGAGACCTGATAAAACAAAGAACCGGAAAAAAACGAGCGCCGTTAATGCCGTGTTACCGTGAGGGTCGGACTGCCACTGAAATAAAAAGAAATGTCTCGATATGAAAATGACTTCAGAGAAAATAAAAGACTTCGCCACAGCAGGGGGCGAAAGATGGCTGCGAGGAGGAGATCACGGAGAAGTTTCCATCGAGGACAGAACAAAGTGAGGATGTTCCCATGAACAGACTTCAGAAACCTGCATTTTAAGACATACAGCCTATACACCTGACAGCAGGTAATAACAGATCATTAAATTAATGATGAGAGGCTTTAATTGTCAGTTTACAATTATATTATAATTAGAAATGCAGACAAACAGGATAATGTTGACATAATTATAAAGTGTAATTTATTTTTCAAACTCAAAATGTCTTCAAACTAATGAAATATACAGCTAGTAGTGAAAATCTTCAGTTTGGATAACAGCAGACGGACTGCACACGACTCTACGACTGGACCCTTGGAAATCGTGTTCATATCAGAAAGAAAATTCAAGTGTGAATGGAACAACGTAAGAACAAATCTGTTCGTACGAGTGGTTCTTGCCTGAGGCCCGTTGCACGTGCTACGTAGCTTCATAGTTTCCAGGGAGCTAAGCCAACTGAATGGACTTTACTTTTCTTGTGCATTTAATTAAATTTGTGACGGGCTATGAGCAGTTTTAGAGGTTTAGATTGTGCTGCAGGAAGCTGTACAACCAGACAGCTAGACCAGAAGAGAGTCCCGATCCTCCAAACTCCTCCAGTGTTTGTTTGGAGGAAACTTGGATCCCCTCCATATTTGAAAGACACAAAAACAAAACAAACACATATTTTTTTTCTGAGTGGAAAATAGATTACAGATAAAATCGCCTTGCCTCATAGTAGCTCCTCACAGCGTTGCAGAAAGCTTCATCCGCCACAATCTGAGTTTCCCCATTGAGAAAAGCCAGGAAACGCTCCTTCACTGCCTGCAGCTGCTGCTTGTTCACCTGAGAGAAGAAGAGATGATGGAGGAGGAAAATGAAGTAAAGTACAGAGAGATAGTTTGGGAGGAGAAATGAGAGGAGAGATGTAGGCAGAGGAGGGTGAAATCAATTAGAAACAGATGGAGAGGAAGAGCAGAAGATGATGGGAAGGCAGGATGGATGAGAAACAGAACAAAAGTACAAGATTAGACTCTTTGTTAAAGTGTGACAGAGTCTGACACCGTCATTACGGAGACGAGAGGAGTCACATTAGCTAACAAATGTCTTTCATTAGGAAACCGAGTTCACCAAAAACAACAGAGGAAGACAAATCTGTCTTTGTGTGGCTATAAAAAGAGTCTCGTCACGTTTCGAGACTGATAGAGATTCTTAAAAAGAATATAGCAAAGATCTAGCTCATTAACTACAAATTGCCTTTATGTTACTCCGCTGTCAGCTCTTTTCAAAGTCATGAGGTCAGTTTTAAACGGATTTTAAACTGAATTCATTTCCATTTCAGGCAGCTGCTGTTTTAAGTGAATTTATGTGAAAATCATACAACATTTTTTTTTTTAATGTTAAAGTTACATTATTGTCACACAGCAGGGAGCAGAGACTGTTTCAGGGCTGATATACATACAGTATCACTGTGTGCTTTGACTGCATAACAAGCTTCCCTCAGAGCAGGTCATGTATCACATCAGACTTATCTTGCAGTTCATCTTCAGAAAAGGGAAATGTTGGGCACGACAACATTGCAAGACAAAACTTAAGTATTTTTTGGATACCCCCATAACTCAGAGAATAGCCCAAGATGATGTCCTCAAATGTCTTATTTTGTCCACAATCCAAAAATATTCAGTTTACTGTCAAGAAGGACTAAATAGTTCGGAAAATATTCACATTTAAGAAACTTTTTTTCTTTAAAAATTACCCAAACCAAAACCCATGAATCGACTAGCAAAATAGTTGGTGATTTAATAATTCAATAATCAAATAATAACTGATTAATCGATGAAGTTCTACGCTCCACTGTTGGAGATGTAATGCTAATAACAACTCAACAGAGCGCGCCACTCCATTCACATTTCTTCTTTAGATTTTCAGATCAGATGAGATCAGAAGTGAGCTTGCAAAGTGGTCGTGAAAAAGGTGAGAAGGATGTATGATCAGAGAAAAAACAGACCTACGAAAGTCAGGGCGTACGCTCATTTCAAATTTCTTTTAGAATTACCTAGGCTAGGAGACTTACAAAATTAAGCAAAATAAAGTACAAAGTATTAATAAATAAATGTTTACATTCTGTAATGGATGCATGAGCTAGCTTGTATCCAAAAGCAGAGGAAAATGGAAAGAAACTAAGGTTTAAGGATGATAGCAAACAATCCATCCATCCATCCATCTTCAACCGCTTATCCAATTTTGGGTCTCGGAGACAGCAGTTCCAGCTGGGGACCCTGTCCTTGGCCAAATTGATCAGCTCTGACTGGGGGATTCAGAGGTGTTCCCAGGTCAGGATGGAGATATAATCCCTCCACCTGGTCCTTGGTCTGCCCTGTGGCCTCCTCCCAGCTGGAGGTGCCTGGAGCAAATCCACAGGGAGGCGACCAGGTGGCTTTCTTACAAGATGCCTGAACCCCCTCAGCTGGCTCCTTTTTATGCGAAGGAGCAGCGGCTCTACTCTGAGTCCCTCATGGATGACTGAGCTTTTCACCCTCACTAAGGGACATACCAGCCACCCTCCTGAGAAAACCCATTTTGGTTTGTTTGTTGTTGTAGTTTGTATCCGCAATCTCGTTCTTTCAGTCATGACCCACGCTTCATGACCACAGGTGAAAGTAGGAACGAAGGCTGACCAGTAGATCAAGAGCTTTGCTTTCTGGCTCTGCTCTCTTTTTGTCACAGTGTTGCGGTAAAGCCAAGCACAATACTGCTCCTGCTGCTCTGATCCTCAGTTCATCTTATTCTCCATTCTCCCCTCACTTGAGAACAAGACCCCAAGATACTTGAACTCCCTCACTTGAGATAAGAACTCATTCCCTACTCGAAGTAGACAATCCACCAGTTTCCTGCTGAGCACCACAGCCTCAGATTTAGAGGTGCTGATTCTCATCCCAGCTGCGAACTGATCCAGTGAGCACTGTAGGTCACAGACTGATGATGCTGTCAGGATGACATCATCTGCAAAAAGCAGTGATGCAAGCCTCAGCCCACCAAACTGCAACCGCTCCCCCTGTCCATGAATATCACAAACAGGATCAGCTCTCACTTTGGAGTGACAGAGATCGCACGGCCCTGAGCATTGACCCCCCCCCTCACCCCATACTGCTGCAGCACCTCCCCCAGTATCTCCTGTTGACCCCGGTCATACGCCTTCTCCAAATCCACAAAACACATGTACCACGCACATGATGAGCATACTCCCAAGACCCCTCCAGGATCCTACAAGAATGAAAAGCTGGTTTGTTGTTCCACAGCCAGGAATCTGCAGTGTTCCTCTTCAGTCTGAATTTCAATAGCAAACAATAGAACAGGCAACTAACACTTCATTGTTAAAACAAAATTTGGATTTTTCTGGCAATGATCATTTAAAATGTAAAAAGTGTTCATCTTATCTTATTTTCCCTGGCAGTATAATTAATAAGAATGCATTAGATGTTTAGTTTACATTGGTTAGTTAATTGTAAGCTAACAAAATAGCCAGCAGCTCTCTTATTCTTTTGATAAGCTCCACCTCATGCATGCATCACGTGTTTTATACCTAATGTGTATTTACCAAAGGAAGAGATTGTGACTTGCTACGTGACATCCAGATACACCCTCGTGATGGACATTTTTCAATATTTGTTTGACAAACAATTAATTAATTCATCAAAAATGAATTGTCAAAAATGAAATGCTGACAAAGATAATTTCGAGCTGTAGCCCTACTCTCCTCTCCATCTGTCCACTATGTTCAAGTATCCACTTTGGTGAAAATAAATATTTTCCAGCAATAACAACACTTTTCAGGGGACTCATTCTCAGTCAAGCAGAGCAGTCAGGCCAGAAAAATAAAATAAAATCATTCCTGTAAATGTCATCGGTCCTGGTAATTTCTGCCCAGTGAACCACAGATGACATATTGTGTTGTATGAGAATTTTAAGTTTTCATGAGCGACAGAATCACCAGAAGCTGAAGCTCATAAGCTGCATATGTATGAGGCGTCAGGAGGACCGCGGCATCGAGGGAAAATTAAACCATTATTCTTCCGCTTGTTGCAACACTGCCAGCAACAAATACATTCTGGAAGTCAAAGTACCAATTTCCAGCGACACAGAGTGAGCAGCGACTTATCTCCTGCTGACAGCTTTTTGTGTGGGCTTCCTCGCCTTTTCTGTGTCTAAATTGAGCCGCCGTGGTTCGCCTTTAACCAGGAGGAGGAGGGGGAGGGCGAATGCATGAAAAGCAGCAGGTTGTGCCGTTCGCATTCAAAGTGACTCAACCTTCATCTAACAGGTTGAAAATGTGTGAGACGTAGTTCATTACAGATAAGGGAACTCCTGCAGAAGGCCACTGCTGGAGTGAAATGTGGTACAAGGACGACAGCAGTGGCAGCAGGAGCTCATCTGAGGACATATTATGCTAAAAACACACACTTGTCCTCACAGATTTGAGGGACAAAGACCGTCATTAAACTAGCTCATTACAAAGTTCTGAGCAGAGAGAGGAGAGCGTGAAAAGAGACATTAAAGGGAAAGTTTGGATTTTTAGAAGTTGGGTTGTGTGGGCCCAAACTAATTATTATTTGACTTTTTTCAGTGTCTCCCAAATCCCAAGATTATGTCCTAAAATGTCTAATTTTGCCCACAACCCAAAGATAATTCAGTCTACTGTCACAGGAAAGTCAAGAAAACAGAAAATATTTACATTTAAGAAGCTGGAATAAGAGAAATTGAACATTTTTTCTTAAAACTTTGGAGAAGCAGCAGGAGTACTGGTGCAGGAAGCTAAGCAATGTCCTGCTGTTTACCGGATTAGCAGGACAATGTATTTTATAAACCTACAAAAAATATATATATATAATTTAGAATATTTTCACAGCTTTAGTTTGCTGTCAGACTGCCTCTTCCGATGATAAACCACCACAACATAGGCCAAAGCCACCTGACTCCTTTAGCAAAAACAATCATTTTACCTTGCCGGGCAGGTTAGTTTGTTTGTTCAGTGAATCAGAAGTAACATCCGGTGGTCCATGTCTGAGGACAAGGTAAAACAGGACTTTACCTAGAGACCTCTTGTACTTTGTAATAACTGCAGAGGTCATCTGTGATCTTAATCCCGTGCACCACATTCCACCCAAAATCACCTAGCCTGCCACATTTCTTGTAAAAGCACTTTGGTTGCCTTGGGCATTTCAATGTGCTATATAAATAAACTTGACATTGACATTGACATTTCGCAGAAAGAGCAAGATCAAATCTATCAGAAGACTGAAAGCTTGAAAATAATGAGATGGTAAGGAAAATTTTTCAACCTTTCAACATACTTGACGTCAGATAACAGAGCCTTGATATAGCTGAGGGATAATGTCACTTATTTGAGTAAAAAAAAAAAGACCTCACTTATCCCATGCAACACAGACATGGACGGGTAATTTCTAAAGCATATGAGGTCTCCTGGTGATACAAGTCCAACGCAAAATGGTCTTTAAACTCATTGATTTTCAGGTGGCTAAAATGCATCTTGCTGCTGACTCATGTCCACAGTCATACATTGCTTAGCTTCCTGCACCGTAATTCTCTAAACTGGGGGCTGTCGACCACCATCTACTGTAGGTAATACACTGATTATCATTTTTCAAAAAAAAAAGAGGATGATGGTAGGAAGGCAGCAAGACTGACTTTGTAGCACCACTGCAACACTGAGTGGACGTGTCATGAATTTATCATATAATCTAAGTAATCACAATTAGATTTTTTCATTCATTTTCTAAAAGTCCAAGCAATGAGATTCAATGCAAGAAGATGGGAATCTGCAACATTGGCTAAATGCTAAAGACTGTTCTTTCATTGTCTTCTAAATGCAGGTAGCCTATCAGTGACAATGACTATTGACTCCATGACAATGTAAATGGATGACAGCAGTTATACGTCACTAACCTTGGGGTGAAAACAAGTGCTGTTAAAGTGCCAGTACCACACTGAAAAAAAACACTAGTGTCATTTGCATGCATGTTAATGTTGGCAATGTAAGTAGTTTACCATGACGCCACAGTGGACAGACTACTGAAACAGCCAAAGAGTGATCAGCAAAGACACAGCATACTTGCTCAGAGGATGTCCAGAGGATTTGAGCTACTAACAGCTCCAAAGTGATACGGTTTCTTATTTTATGCAGTTAAACTGGCAGTCAGTGTGAATATAACGGCAATGCTTTGTGCAGCAGCTCCAGCTGTGCCGGCGTCATCAGGAACGGACGTCACTTCACATGACGCTTCAGAGGAAAGAATGTCACTGACAGAACATCAGCATCATGATAATAATGTGCAACTCGGTTCAACAAAAGGAAAGAAGTTTAAATAAAAGTATTTTAGGGACTTGATGTTCTTCTTGGACAAAATGCTTTTTTCACACATTATACTTAGTATTGTAGAAATATTAAACTGTGAACCAGTTGTGATTTTCTCTCCCATTTTTTGATTTGTAGTTTTAATTCAGTTTCATCACCTTTTCAGAGCTGACACACAAGTGCATAATGTGCTTTCTTACCCTGAATAGAAAAACTCCGCAACTACAAAATCCTTTCCTGTTCTGAAGCCCCTTTGGCTGCTTTCGGAGCCTCTTTCTCTCTTTTTTTTTCACTATCATTTTTTTCAGGTGACTGCAGCAGTAATGGCTTTCCTCATACAAATGCATCCTGCCCGTGAAATGAAGGGCGACAACCAGAAAAGAGGCTGGATATGCACTGTGAAAAGCCGCCTGTCAGGTTTCAGTTAGATTCCTGTCCGTGCCTCCCCATCTCCTGGGCTTTGTCCAGGGAATTGATTTATCCGGGGGGAAGGGTTTATAAGCAGACGAGCCACACTTATGCTCCATCAGCAACAAAACACATCCAGGTGGAGGTGTCGGTTTCCCTCACGGACACCGCTCTGCATGCTGGACTCAAATTGCCGTTCTTCAAAAGCCTCCCTGCCGAGCAGAAGCACTCTGAGGTCAGCAGGTCAACATCTCTAAATGTTCAGGGAGCGCTGGCTCTCAGGGCAGCTTTCAGCCAGCAGAGAGGTTTAACCGCTGTCAGCTTATTCGCTTCTCTGCAACACTGAGAGCTCTCTATCTGTAGGAGACTTTGTTAGGGCTGATCTGATGCCTCATCAAATTTTTATCCTATCTGCCAATCAACCTCTTTGGTTAATTAAGTTCAAATAGGACGACAAAAGTGAAATCATTCAGCCACTGACTTTCCTTCATGATCAAAAACACTCCTGGGTAAAATATGATGAAATGGGATGTTAAAGCGTTGTCTGAAGTATCTTTATCCAGAGTATTGTTAATGAAAATAAGTGGGAGTGGGGTATTGTTTGAATTTTCCTCTTACATTGTCAGAGAGACAAAAGCCAGAAAGACAACAGCTTGGACACAAGTGTCTCCAAGATCAAGGAGATGGAGCTCAACTTCAGGAGAGAGAAGCTGAGAATCCACAACACAGAACTCAGGATCAACAGGAGCCGAGTAGAAAACGAGAGCGGTACCTTGGAGTTACATCTCTGGGGAACCTCATGTGGATGTCACACATCACCGCCCTGGAGAAGAAGGCGAGGCAGCACTTGTATCACCTTGGGCGGCTGAGGACATTCAAGATCTCCACAGAGCTGCAGAAATCCCTGTACGGCGCCACAGTAGAGCCTGTAGAAGCATCACTGCCTGGTGCAGAAATTGCAGCTCTCAGAATATAAAACTCCCTTCACAGTGTGATCCGGTGCAGGAAGTGCACGTCCAGGACAAACCGGATCCTTCATGACATTTACCAGTTGGGCTGCAACTGAAAGTTATTTTCACTGTCAATATGTTTTCTTGATTAATTGATTAGTTGTTTGATCAATAAAATACAAGAAAATTAAGAAAAATATCAATCAGTGTTTACTGAAGTCCAAGATGAGGTTCTCAAATTCTTGTTTTTCCCACAACCCAAACCCATATTCAGTTTACTCTTATGAAGGAGTAAAGAAAACAGAAACTATTCACACCGAAGAAGCTGGAAGAAAATTACTAATTCTGTAAATTACTCAACCCAGTTACTCCATTATCAAAATAGTTGGCAATTGCTTTAATAATCAATAATAATCGATAAATCAGCAGCTCTTTTTACCCCACCAACCACAAAGTGGCTGCCCTCTGTCAAGTGTCTCCGCTCCATCATGGCCAAGACTGAGAGGCTGAGAAGGAGCATCTTCCCTCAGGACATACGAACCATAAACAATTAAAACCCTACCCAACACACGTCCTGCACCCAGTTTGGACTCTGCATCTCTTTGTAGCTCAGCACCTCTACACTGTGCACACTGCATATTGTTCATACACCACAAAAAGCTTTAATCCCCCCTTATTTCTTAACTATTGCACATTTTTACCTTTATTTTATTATGTACATACCAGTTTTGTGATATTCCAATATACTTCCCTATATTTTTTATTAGCCTATATTAATAGATTACTTTGCCTTCACAGGCCTCAGCAATTAGGACTGCCCGCTTGACCAGGGCAAGTAAATGCCTCATTGGAATTAAGGAGTTTAGAGTTGCACATGTGCAGTGCCGATCAGACACTCGTGAGAAAATGGCGGCGGGTAAAACCAAAGGAGAATTTCAGTTTTCTGAGACACAGGAGTTTAGTTTCATGGCATTAGAGGATGTGGGCGATTCCAACTATGTATTTCACAGTTTGAAGCAAGTTTAAGAGGAAGGCGAATAAAACGGGTTGTTTTCAAAGGCAGATCAAGTTTCTGAAAAATGCTGCTGGAGTGCCACAACAAGAACCAATAGCATCTCGCTTGTCTGGCAGCTAAGAGTGCAAACAACCCCTCCTGCAGGGCTTTGAGAGTGTTTGTACAAAACATGAATACTGAGAGAAGTCAGGTAATCACAAAACTGATTACAACAGTTTCAAAAAACACTTCACAAGCCACAAGACACAGAACTGATTAAAGTGGATTTCAGCTGGTGAAGATTATAAGGACTGAAAGTTCAGTAATAACTTCATAATATTAAAGAGATGTTATGCAAAACAAAAAAACTGGGTCTTCAGTCAGAGTGAAGCCCCTTCACTTGATATGATTTGAGATGACCAGACAGCCAATCAGAGGAGCTGTCAAACTGTCAATTCACATGAAACAATAAAAAAAAAAACTGACAAAACTGATCACATGTGAAAAGAGACAAAAACTAAAGTCTACAGTCCTGTTATCACTCAATTTCATGTCAAATGATAATTTCATGACTACATTTATTTGAGTTCTTTGTCTGTTTTTAAAACTTCCTCTGTAGCTGAACAGCATTCAGTTCAGACAGCATTCAGTTAAAGTCTGACTTTAATCTTTGGAAGTTCTTTTAACCTTAGAATCCAGGAACCATTACAGGAACCTTTACAGCAGATATGAAGGTCTAAATTTGGTTAAAAAAACATCTGAAAGAGTCCACGCTTTCCAGAGAGCTACACAGACACTCAGCAGATCTGGCTAGCTCACAACAATCTCTCAACACTTCACTCAATAGAGACTGATAACAATTTCCCAGCTTTTGTTGCTCAAACTGGGTGAAACAATTAGTTTAAAATAAACTTGCATTGCCGAACAAATCCAAGGTCTGCCCTTTATATTGGAACAGTGACATTTACCACTTTTTGACCAACAAGAACCTAGTGTTAGTTCAGTGCTGGTGCTAGTGCCAGTTTGGAGTTGGTTCAAATTGCGAACCATCTAAGAAGCATCTTTCTTTTCCACGGGCTAGAAAGCCAAGTCATTACATAACTGTATACGCTTTTGGCAGTGGAAGAAGAAGACGTAGGTTATGTAGGATGTAGCCCTGATGCTCAGATGTAGATCTGCAGGAACAGAGAGCACCCAGGCACAGAGCGAGGCTGCTCGCATTGCAGTCCCCGGACCTTTACAGCAGCCAGGACACAGGGAGGCTGCTCACACCACAGCCGGGGCAGAGGGGACTCCAGCCCCCGGGCATCTCGTGTGATGTTACACAGGTGATATGAAGTGATAAGAAACAAAAACATGAGGTCAATATTCTGCTTTCACAAAAATGCCATTTTATCAGTTTTTTGTCTGAAAAGTGGATTTTTTGATGCACCCAACCAACGTTCAAGCGCTTAAAAAAGTGAATGAAGTTAGAACAAAACTTTTTTTGTGTGTCTGAAACTATCAGATCTGTTCTTTCCTTTGAAAAATTCCATGATAACTTTTTCATAGAGCTGAATATTCTGTGGGTGTTGAAAAATTTTGTCAAAAATGCTGGTGCTGGCTGGCAACTTTTTCAAAAAAGGCTGGTGGGAAAAGAGGAAACTGAAAAGTAGGACTTAGTCATATTGCAGTTGCAGCTTTCACAGTGACAGTGACATGTAAAATTACCAGAGCATTTACGTAATAAGGTGCACATCTAAGAAAGGCTAATAAAAAATAATTAGTATCCTTGTTACTGCTGTGTGTAACACCTGCTGAACCTGCTCCAGCAGCTCTGAACGTAAAAAGAAGATGTTTCCGGGTTACAGAAGACGAGAAGTTTAACAGGTTTAACTTTTCCAGCTGTGACGGTCAAGAATCCGACCTGCTGCAGCTCCTGTCCAGGGGAGATCGACAGAAGGAGGTGATGAGGTTTTAGCTGGGGCGTGTGTGTGTGTCTGTGTGTGTGGGAGCTTATCAGTGCACATTAGAGTTTGTTTATGCTTGAAGGCTTTAATTTGAGTTCCTTCCTCTCTGCAGAGGACATGATGAGTTATCAAGTAGAGTTAACAGCTTATTTGGGCATCAGCAAGGACCTCCCGATGGCAGATCAATAAATACAAAGAACGCTCTCGCTCTGTGTGTGTGTGTGTGTGTGTGTGTGTGTCTGTAGACGACCATTTCTCTTCATTCCCGGTAGCACTTTCGGCTGTCAGGATGCAGCTCTGGTGAGAAAACACGAACCGGGCGAAAGCAAGAAATATCTGTCAGGCGTCTCAGATTATTGGACGGAGGGCAAAGTGAGTCTGTAAACACACCCTGACCAGGAACACACACACACACTATGGGTAATTTTCTCAGTGCCTGGGTACATGGAGGTGATTAGACTGTATTTCCTGGGATGCTCTGTAACCAAGCAGCTCTGCAGTCATTTACTGATTCAGCTCCTCTCTACCTGGAGCCCATGAGCAAGGCAGCTGGACAACTGGAAGACATAACTTGGGTGTTATTTCCATTGCTGTGTCCATTTCTGTCAGTAATAATAACTTTGTCTGGGGACTTTCATTTTGAATTTATTCTCAATCAAATCGTTCGTCCACACGTGGTATAAACTCAGCATAGACCATTTTAAAACTGAGAGTGAGTGCACCTGGAATATCTGTAACACTCCCTCAACTTTAGGACCTTTTTTCTTTCGATCTCACTACGTTCCAGCAGCAGCAGGTGTCCTGCAGGTGTTACTGCACTTTATTAAAACATCATCACGTGTTCCCGAGACACTCAGATCAGTTTCTGACCTCAGCGCTGTCCGCAGGAACCCTTTTATAATTAGGCAGCACCTCAAGGCAGTTATTGTTTTTCTTCTTCCACACTGGCCACCAACACACCGGTAACACTGCAGATCCCTACAACCTCCAGGCAACACACACACGCACAGAGAGACACACACACAGACAGACACAGCGCACTGAGCCATCACACTGTTTCCACAAATTGACTGATTGTTTTTTTGCTCTTAGAGACGTTTGCTTCAGACTGAAATAGTTTGTGCACAGCAGAAGTGACAGGAGGAGAAATTTATGTCCCTTATAGTCCCTCTGGTGTGTGTGTGTGTGTGTGTGTGTGTTAACCAACCGCACACACACATACTGAAGCTCCTCCTTGCCTGGGAGAAACAGGAGCCTTGTATCTCCAACACGTCATGTTTTCCGGAACAGGACGTTGTGATTTGTGTTTGATGGCTGCAGGTTTGTGATATCATTACCTCTGATTGTGAACAATTTCATCAAGCAGTCACAGAAGTTGCAGACGTTTTTTAGCACACAGACCAGGACTGTTTATTGAATAGGGCTGCAACTAAGGCTGTCCCCTGAAAGTCAGAGATTTAAAAAAATCGTCGTAGACCCCTCAGTTAACTGAGATTCTTCTAGTCGAGCAGTCTATTGTTTGTTTTTGTCAGTGAGTGTGCATTTAAACAGACACGCTGACAGCAGCCCAGCAGGAGAGACACTCCGTGGTGCAGTGGGATTTTATACCTGAACTGTGAGCAAGAGGACACACACTTTCACTTTATCTCACTGTGTGGGAATCAGAGGTACAACGGATCACAGTTGACCCGTGTTCGGTACAGGTGGCCCCCCACGGTTCGGCACACAGTTTTATTGTTGCTGTTAGTTTGTTAAGTAATAATAACTCCTTCAATCTGCACAGTTGCACTAAAAAGGCCCATACGCGCTGTGTTTTACTCTGGACACTGAATCATACACCGCTCGTAACATATATGGGCAATATTTTCACCCTCCATCTGCTCGAGTTCGCTCACATCGCTTCTAGTTTGGAAGCAGTGTTTGAAAAAGGAAGAGCGATGACTGATCTAAAAGCCGTCACTTTCACCTGGTCACATAAATAGATCATAAGATTGTGATGCTTACTACAAGTTCAGACAGACAAAATCAGACAGTGTTGTGGGCGGGACATTGAGTGACTTAAGAATTATTGTACTTTATAGTGTGTAGATACACACATGCTATAATACACATGATGATCTGAAAAATGACTCGATCCATCCAAACTGATACAATCCGAATCCAAGTTTTGTGATCTGTTGCACCCCTTGTGGAAATACGAAGATAACGAAGATAACGAAGATAATGGAGATAACGGAGATAACGGAGATAACGAAGGTAACGAAGATAACGAGATAACGAAGATAACGGAGATAACGGAGATAACGAAGGTAACGAAGGTAACGAAGATAATGAGATAACGGAGATAACGGAGATAACGGAGATAACGGAGAAAGGCATTACAGGCATTAAAACATGAGCCTTACTGGAATCCTGAATGGATTATCAAATAGGAGCCTGATTAATTCTCCAGAGATAAATCAAATTTTCAGCTTGATGAACTGTGATGTTTTTAAACCCTAAACTGAACAGCAAACATCACAAAGGAGAAAAAAATAACTGCAGTCAGCTGACAGCAGCTGGAGTTTGTAATGGGAAAAAAAAAAGGCTGAAAACCCCAAATTTCTGTACGTTTACAGACATTCTGTGTAATTATCTGTCAAAAATGCGCGCGCGCGCACACACACACACACACACACACACACACACACACACACACACACCCCACACACACACACACAGTACTCCTGATTGTTCCGCATGGTATGACAAGTCCCATAATCGTCATGGCAACGATCCTTGCAGCACATGCAGAGTGTCGACATCACTGGTGCAGCTGCTGTCAATCAGCATCACACACCACACACTCACACACACACTTTCATGTGATAAATTCAAAACTAAATGTCCAACAGAACGTTACAATATTAACAATTAAAAATATTTTCAATCCAGTGGGCTTTCCTCCATCAGCAGCCTGGTTTTATCTAAAATTCAAGCAAACTTTTTGCTCAAGTCGAATAATTTCAACTCATGCTTAAAAAAGCGTTACTTGAGACACTGTATGAAGCGCTTTTAAGACATTTTAAGACATTTAATAGTTTAATAGCACTGGACTACAGGTCACTTCTGAACTCCCACTGTAAATTCAGTGAACAGTGACCATAGTGAACCTAATGCACCTGAATAAAAAAAGAACAAATGACTGTATTGTTTGAGTAATGTTATATCATGATGTAGCATAAGTGTTGTCTTTTCTTTTTTAACACAAAAAGACGCAATTTACTCATGTTTTTAGCCTAAATGTCAACTGTAGCCTCTCAGACTTGAGCCAGATGCTCAAGAGATCTCGCAATATTTTCACACATGCATCCATTAGGAGATATACGAAGTCGCGCAATACATCGACGCCATGTTTACATGCTACCTGCTACATGCTACAGTTGACATTTCAGCTAAAAACATGGTGTAAATTGCGTCTTTTGTGGTTAAATTTTAATGTTGCGGCTCGTGGACACTTGGATTACACCACATGTGCAGGATGGAGACATTTTGTGTTTGTTTTGTGTTCTTTTTTTTCACATTTTATCCCGTGGTCACCAGATCGGTTCACTGCCATTGGTTGCAACCCTGTTTTCTGCTGAAACTCCAGATTGTTTAGTGAACTGAAGATCTTCACCCATCCCTCACATCAGCATAGAGGTGAGTACATACTGAGTGAATTTTCATTTTTGGGTGGAATATCACTTTAATATTTTGTGAAAGTTCTCCCTACAGTATTGTCAAAATATCACGGTATTTGGTCAAAAATATTGTGATTTTTACTCATTTTATCACCTTGGCCACGTCCGTGTTTGGAGTACACAAAATGTTGTGGTCACAACGCTACACATCAGTAATTATCAATATCGACTGATATGAAACTTCACTATAGTAAGAGTGGTTTTTCAGCTTTATGCCGAGGCTTAATTTAACCCAATAAATAAAACCATCAGATCAGCAGTTTGCCCTATGTGTGAAATTAAAATGAAATAGGTCAAATTTCATTGTAAATGTATTTTTATACTCTGTGGTTCTCTTTTGTTTTGCAGCTGCAAACTTTCAATTTCTTGTCTGTTAGTTATTGATCGTCAAACCACCAGTTTTTCAGTCTCAAGTATCTTTTGGTATCAAAATAAACCTGGCCTTGTTGTCAAGTTGTTAGAATGAAAGCAAACCTGACCAAGACTAAACAGCGAGAATGCTGGGATTCACATGAGCAGCCAATGATTCAACACTTTCACTTGTGTTTTCTCTCTTAGTAAAATACTTTTTGAAAAATTACATGAATTAATCTATGAAAGGCAAACCCACAGACTCTTCTCAGTAACCACACCACAGTAACTCCACAGCGAGAAGACGAAGCCCAGAGTTGACTCCATAACACTGACAAACACACAAATCACAAAATGAACAGCTGCAATTTTCAAACTCTGAGGTTTGCAATTTTCCTCTGAAAAAGATGTGTAATCTTCCTCGCTGCTTCCACGACTATAAATCAAGTTGCAAAATACATTATTTGAATTTCTTTCAAAAACAAAAACCAAATCAAAGTTTGCATGTTCACAGAATCAACAGGTGAAGTCTTGCAGAACTAAATGAAGAAACAATTCACACACTGGACTCCTGCTGCATCTGTGATGTCTCATAATTAGTTCAGGATGTAAAACATTGTGAATAACACATCAGGCTGTTATTGTCAGATATTTTTACTGCACAGCAGAGTTCACTGCTGCAGCTCAGATGAAGGATCAGTGAACCTGAAAAGTTCATCATCAGTGTGACAGACAAGCAAGCGGCACATCAACATAGCCCATCTCAAACTCCATTCAAAAACCTGGTAATTTTGCTTTGTTGGAGGACGCACTTGAAAGTTTTACACAATTAGTAATTTGGAGATGATCTTGAACAATTTAGAAAAGTTCATGCGTGGAGGACCTGAACATTCCTAAATTTGGCATCTCCTGTGGAAGATATAAAAAAGAAACTTTGGCAGAAAGTAATGTGCTGCTTCACTCTCATATTCACAACTACACACACACACACACACACACACACACACACACACAAACCTTCACCTGTCGTATTATTTCTGTTATTTTTTTGTATTCCTCTCTTTGTTGAAAGCTTCTTTTGGTTCTGTTTGTTTCCTGATAATGACACATTTCAAACTTGAGTTGCTGATCTGTAGAGCCCCTTTTACACTGGATCAAAACCCACTATCACCTGACTTTTTCTTCAGTGGGAAAGGCTACAATTAGCATTCATTCCCAAGTCAAATGACTCTGCAGTAGAGCTGCACAATAAATCATTAAAAAAAACTGCGATCTCGACATCTACGCAATCTAATTTCTACATGACAATGATTCACTTGCTCCTATTACATTCACATATTGATTGATTTACTTTGGAACAAACTGAGACTTGAGGTAATTTACACAAGACCTTTTAGTTTAAGTTTACGCT
Organism: Lutjanus argentimaculatus; assembly: GCA_034769285.1. Classification (NCBI taxonomy): domain Eukaryota; kingdom Metazoa; phylum Chordata; class Actinopteri; order Lutjaniformes; family Lutjanidae; genus Lutjanus; species Lutjanus argentimaculatus. The sequence goes on from JAWZSL010000039.1 coordinate 2,373,621, forward strand.
CTGCACTTTGGTAAGTCTGCATGTTTGTGTCATCTGTTTAAAGCCCTGTCTTACAGCAAGCGTCTCAGACTTGAGTATCATAATCTCAATTCTTCATGAGAAAAATTGTGATTCACAGTTTGGCAAGAAACCTGCAGCCCATTAAGTATTTATCAGCTGGACCTAAAAAATGTTTCTAGTTTTCAGTCATACATCAGACCAGCACAGGTAATTCACCAAAATGTCAAGGCCACACCTAAGTTTGATGAATTCATGTCAAGTTAAACACTAACTTGACATTACATTTTGGAGTGGATGGCACAATGACCTGAATTCATGAATCTGTATTAATTGACATGTCTAAGAATTATTTGGTTACCTTACCATCAGTCAGCCATCATCATCCTTTAGTCAATAACGATTGACTGATATTGAATCTTCTGTAAATAAGAAAACCTATCAATAGTCAACTGTATATAGAGACAAAAGCCTGACGCTGCTGTACTGTAAAGTTCTGACTGAACTTCTGCAGCCTCCCACTCAAGCTAACATTAGCTCTCCATCAGTAGTAAATGTCAGCAGCATCATTTAGCACATTTAGCCATTTAGCACATTTATTACTGTATCTTATGTGACTCAAATCTTAATGTGACTGCCATGGTTATTAAAACAGTTGTGTCTAGTTTCTTATTCAGCATAAATTAGCTGATTCATATTTATTGTCATCAAAAAGCAATTAAGACCTCTGCCAAAATAAATAAATTACCGTTCTCTGGAGGCGACTGCTCTCTTTTTGGGATCCCTTTCCTTTCCAGGAAGGACGGGGAACCAGAGATCATGATGCATTTGTATGTTTATTTGTGTTACAACCTGCTGCACGTTGGCTTTTCAGCATTTTCCTATTTCAACCATGACATGAAACTGATCTGTGATCTGTGAATCGATTAATTGGTTTGAGCATGTTTTTAAAGAGGAAATGTCAAAATTCTCTGATTTCAGCTTCTTAATTGTGAATATTTACTGGTTTCTTTACTCCTCTGTGACAAACTGAATGTCATTGGTTTGTGGACAAAATAAGACATTTGAGGACGTCACCTTGAGCTGGTCGACATTTTCACCACTTTCTTACATTTTACAAACCAAACAATCGACAGCCTCATCGCTCCAGTGTTACATATGCAGTCGTGGTTTTACTGATGACGCAACAAGTGGCGTCCCATTTCCTGAGTAAAGATTTCAAGCCCTGCCCCTTGTGGCTCCGTTTGAAGGGACACTACAAGGCAGAGGACAGTCCAAAGCAAAGGGCAGGGCCAAGGGAGAGGAACTGGGATGGGCCCTTATTAGCCTGACATCTCATTTTCCTTTCCCTGAGAAATCCTTATTGTTGAGCCCTGATTAATAATATAAATGCTGATATGGATATATATATGTATATATAATATTTTACAGTTATCATGCAGTTTACGACCATCAGGAATGTAAAGCTACACAAAACACAAATAAACCAGACAATAAATCTCCCTCCAACCTGCTGCCTGGATGTTTTTCCTCTCTCCATTAAATCCATTTTCCAAACTTTGAATTCAATTTTCTACATTCCTGAGCGTCTCACTGTTCTCATTACCGCTTAGTCTCAGTTATTTTTTAAGACCTCCTCTCAGTCTTATCTCCTGTACACAGATACCAGTCCGTCTGTGCAGCTCTGAGAGTGAGAGTGATCACTCCCCGAAGACAAACACTTCCTCTCCTCCCTTTATAAACACCACCAGCTGACCGCTGCAGTCTGTCTGCAGTCCAAACACACGCACAGACACCTGACCCACAAACTGTTGTGATAAAATATATTCCTGTGTGTGTTTAAGGCTTTATGATGCTCACACTCTTTCACACACACCGACTTTTAAAATGATGTCAGTTACAGGTCAGTGGAGCTCTGTGAGTCTGACAATATTATAGAGGAACGTTTTGTCTGATGTTTAATTAAATTCACTTTATCCCTGTGCTGCTGAAAACTCCAATATCTGCTTCCTTTAGTTTCTCACTTCAATTTTTTTTTAATAAATAACTGCCTGCACTTTCCAGGGTCTCGCTGACATTCAGTCATTCATGGGAATCTGACTGACTGACTGACAGAGACAGTGTAATGACGGAGACATTTTCTGACATTAAAGCGGTCTCTGGGTGGCTTTGACCTCAGTGGATGATCATTAAGGAATTTCGTTGAATCCCTGACCTTTCCTCTAGCCAAACTTTAGATTTGTAAGGTTTCCCGCCTCTTGTAATCACGTCTAAAGAATGAATTCTGTCTACTGTACTCACTCCACCCCCAGAACAAAATGTCAAGCTCACAAATAAAGACCTGAATAAAAATATTACAAAGGGATGTGGATGCAAACACAATGCTAGACAAGATATCACATTATCTAATCACCATATTAATACTTACAGAGCAGAGCAATTCATTATCATCTTGGACTTTATTTAATTTACCAAAGAAATAAATATTTAGTAGATAAAAGCGTATATTGTGCATTGTAGAGTTCTCACAATACCAGAACTTCAGTTAGCTTAAATTTTTGTTTTTTTTACGTTCTTCAGTACATGCAACACAATAATCAACAGATTTTCTATCGTTTTGCACGTTTGTACAGAAAATGTATAAATAATTTTGGTGCTTTGATATCATGCCCATACACCAAGAAAAGGTTGCTGACCCCACTCTGAGGGGGACAGAAGCCGCTGATTTCAGGCGGTTCAAAGAGGAGTTTACAGTTTGAACCCTGCAATGCCTGTGGCTTGCCGACATATGGACAGACCACTAGGGATGGGAACAGAGAACCGGCTTCAAACTGTCTGATCCATCACAATAACATGCCTCTGAGCTTATCAGTTCCTTTTATCAATGCCAGAATGTTTTTTGACCATTGTGTTGACAAACAATGACATCAAAGCTTCATTTCACTAAGAAAGATGACAACCATGCTCATTTTAATGTCTGCAAAGTGATCATTTCAAACGAGGATGGAAACACCAGGAATATGCTGAAACATCTTTTCACACAACATGGGCTTAAATACCAGGAAGGCCACATATTAGACACTTACTGAGGGTAAATATCCTCTTATAATAACATTAGCACCACACAGGCAGGCTCAGCAGATTTCTTCCTAGAGTAAAGGCACTTATGTAGGCACCTACATCCTATCAGACTCAAAACTTTGCTTTATGGCACTTCCTCATGTTGTTTTCTCCTGACTAGATCCTGGCTTGTGCTGTGTTACCGCTCAGATGAAATCGTAAGAAAAGCTAAATGAAAATGAATGCTGTACAAATATTCTCTCATATCAACACTCTTAAATGATGACAGATAGACTTTTGCTGCAGCTAATTCTCAGGCTACAACCAGCTATAATACCAAATAGCACTGTTATCAATAAAATCTAATTATTTCCTATCCCTGCAAAAGAATTGACAGAGGAGACAGCAGCCTCCACTCCTCTGGTGCCTGCTGCAGAGGTTTGCTCCCATTCAGACACAACAGCATTAGTGAGGGTCAACCCTGATGTAAGGTTATAAAACCTGGCTTACAGTTGGTGATCCAGTTCATCCCAAAGGTGTCTGATGGGGTTGAGGTCAGGGTTCAGTGAAGGCCAGTCAAGTTCTTCAACAGCAAGCTGGGAGATCCATTTCTTTATGGAGCTGGGGACGGTGGAGGGGGACATCTTCATGTTGATAAAATTAGAAGGGCCTTAGCAAAACTGCAGTCTGACTCACCGGATGCACACTGCTGGTATAAATCCTGCTATTGGTCGCTTGCTTCAAGCAGTATCGCAGCATCCACCATATATTCTGTCAAAGTCCCCAGGAATCAAGAGAACAACTTCCTAGTTGCAGCCTACACACTGAAAACAGCAAATCAGCACCTTGGATGCTAATGGAACCTAAACAAGCTAACAGCTGTTACCTTTCCTTTTGTGGTGATGTAGTCATCTGCATAGTGCAAATGTTCCACCAAAACAAGTCCCCCCTCGACACTATTTTGCAGCAGCACCATCACTTTTTCCTGAGCTTAGCTCCGCCCAAGACGCTTGCGATTGGTTTAAAGAAATGAAAGCAAGGAAGTGTGTTTTTTAACCTTATAGCAGGATGTGTGTGCGTGGAGCCAGACCTTTCTCCAGCACTGAGTGCTGTGGAGGGACATCTGACTATACAAGACTACCCAAAAAGTTGCCTGAAAGTTAGAGGAACATTAATACCTAAAATATGATTGTGTGGTACAGTAATAAGATTTCACTTCATTTAAAGTTAGCCAAAACAAATAATTCAAATCACATCAATGCTGTGTATTTTTCTACTTACAGATAGTAAGGACTCATAATTTACTTTTTTAAAGAGAATTCATGATTTAAATTTACTATTAAGAACAGATAATGCTACTTATAAAGAAAGATGTATGAAAATTTATCTATTTAATTAAATCCTTAACTTCAATTTACATTTGGAAATTTTGCAGCTCTTCATACTGTTTAGTTTTAATTTTTATACAAAGGGGAAATCTGGAGCATAGCGAATTTTATTGTTGGGGAAAGGTATATGGGAAACTTGTGATAAACTGATCTAATTCTCTTTTTAAATTATTAGGGGAGATATTAGGGGACAAAAATCAGTAAAAACTCAAAATTATGAGCCTCACAGATATTGAACAGCAGCCACCCATCATATTAGGCCTCCTGTGTCTGTCTGGTCCATCTGTAGCATCACCTGCTTTCCCCTCACATGGTAATTCATCATCACCGCTTTTCTTCTGAAGATTTATTGCTCAATGCCTCATTTCCTGTAGACACAGGCGTAGATATCTTAAAATTAGATTTCACCACGTGGAGGTGTGAAGAATCAATCCTCAGCCGCGTCTCTTATTTCAAACTGTCAGGAATCATTTAAGGTCTGTCACAAACCTCCCAGCAGTCGGACAAACTGTCATTCTGAAATGGCTCAACCTGTTCAGGTAACACGCTGACCCACAAAACCTGCACAGGATCACATACAAACAAGCTGCAAAACCAAAACTGTACAGTGGGTATGGACTGATTTTAAAAAGAGACCTATTATGATTTTCGTAGCAAAAGTGCTAATATTCTACAGACACTTGTATCACAAAAGACTCTGGTGCTCTTATTTTCCTCTGAAGGACATTTCTACCAGCTGTTTCGATGCTGAGATAACTGATCCTCACCTTTTCTCTGTCACCAGGTCATCCTCTATTGTCTGTTTCATCTTTTATGTCGTTTTCATTTTGTTAAGTCTGCCGGTCTTGATGTTGGAAAGGCGTCAAGCAATGATGCAAAGTAAAAATAATCAATAATTCCCCTCAAATGCATTAAAACTAAAGTTACAGGCCTGTTTTGAAAATGTAAGGAGCAGAAAGAACAGATATTTGTGTTAAGATGTACAGATTAAAAGTTAAAGTATTAGTACTTAGTTACTTCCCATTTCTGTTTTCTGTCATACATAATGTTGGATGTTCAAATCTAACGTGGCCAAAGTTTCAGATAATGAGGTAAATATATGTAAAAGTACTAAGTTTCCAACGTTTAATTTCACGACAAGTTGACATCAACTTAACATCAACAGATTTCTTCATTGGCCATCTGCTCCTGACACAGCACGATGTTCAGGGACATGTTCATCCACCTGTTCAGTCCATCTGTTCATTATATTATATACCAAGTGATCTACAGCAGCCCAAACCAGGACGCTAATCTAATCTGATTTTATGGAGTAAATATTTTGTGATTTTCCTCATAATGTCCTCTGGCTGCTCTGCCTCATCTCTCAGTGATTAACAGAATTTCTTGAGGGACAGATAGCTTTACTTGAAGCTGAACTAACCTCTAACTGCTGCAAACTGTTACTTATCTACAGTTAGCTAGCTGGCTCACTTAGCTGAGCAGTGAGCCTTCCTATTAGCCAATGATCAAAAGCGAGAGGCGCGTGCAAACACACGTTCAAACACTGCTGGTGTCGTCCTCAGCTGAGCTGTAACCTCTCTTCTGTGAGTAGATGCATGCTTCCTTCTGCACAGTGATATAGTTGGCAAGCTCGGTAGAAAGAAAATATTCATATAAAGAAGCTGGAATCAGAGAATTTTGACTCTTCTTAAAACATATTATTCAAACAGATTTATTTATTATTAAAATAGATGGTGATTAATAATCAATTAATTGAAAGAAGATTTCTCTACAGCTGATCTCCAAAACTTGGCAACTCACACCAAATCTAGACGGATAAATAGCACTACAGAGAAGAAATATATCTACACACTCTAAACAGTGTCTTGGATTCTGTGTTTGGACAGCAGGTTTCAAACATTTCTGCACCACGGTTTGTTTCTCCACCTGAATAAACACTGGCAGATGCTGAATGTTGCCTGTTTGCCACCCAGGTGGGAGTGACCATGCTGACTACACCAACAGCAGTATTATGTAAAAACCCTCTATAGATTTTAAGTTTGTGATTTCTGGTTCAAGTCCAAGGAATCTGAGGAATCTGTCACTCAGTATCGAAGAAGGAAACACTGCTGCAGTCGCTGCTTTCTCAGCTGTTTCCTTGTATTGTTGCTCTCTCATTCTGCCTCCACGTGAACGGGGTTATTTACGGGTGTTACAGCATTCAGGATTCACCCTTCTGCACTGAAGTGACGTCAAACAGAGATACAGAACAAACCGTCAGTTGGTCAACAAATGTTCTGTGGCTGGGAATATTTTCACTGAAGTCAAGAGGCAAACTGGTCCGTGTATATTTTGGCAATTGGATTTTCCGTTCTGAAACGGATATTAAAAAAACAAAAAACAAGTGATTATTTGGTTTTCGTTTTAAAATACAAAAATTAAAATTGAAATACAAGGCGTTTTTCTTGTCATGGTCAAAAAGGGATATGTGAAATTTTAAAAACGCTTTGATTTTCATTTTTTTATTCGTAATAACAAAAAATAAAATCAGTACGAGACAGAAACGAAAAAAAGGTCCGTTTTTTCATTTTCTGAGACCGGATGTGGTCATCACCAAGAGTGTCAAATATGTGTGCCGATGTTGTATCCCTTCTGGTTTTTAACTGGCTACCGTGTGTGTGTGCACGCGCGTCTCCACAATCACAAAACACCTTCATTTATGTTCAGTCTTTTCCCAACACAGGAATGTGGATCAGTAAAGTGTCCTTTGAACATATTTTCTATCAGAAATAAAGTGTAAATATTGAAGTTAAAAGCGTGCGGGTGTGTGTCGCACTTGGCTGAGGTGCGCACACACATCTCCACAAACACCTTTCATTTATGTTTAACAGCCATGCGGGTGTGTCTTCAAAGTTAATGTGATGTCTGCCTGACATTCATTAAGATGAAGAACAACTCAGAAAATCCTGAACACTTGTGGCGTTTACTGAAGTGCTGCAGCTTCGTTATCAACACGATGATACATACACACGTCTGCTTGTTCACCGAACTCGTACCTGTAAAACATCGTGGCAACCATAGTTCGAATTACGGGGGAGCTAGGGGGAGCTGGGCTCACCTGAAAAGGACATGAGCTCCCCTGAAAGCCTCATTTGGGACATTTGAGGGGAGCTCTAATATATGATGGTCCTGAAATAAATAATAACAGTGAAAATATGGCAAAGTTTTGTGTTTATTCGCACATTTTATGTATTGTCACTAATTAACACGATGCTGTGTGCCCTGTTGTGTGCGCCACCGTGACTGCTGCGCTGTCCGTGGTTCTGACACAGAGCAGAGCTAACTGATAGACTTAACATGTTACTTTGGTTCCTGTTTGCTTTTTGTTGTTGCAAATTGAACTTTTGGTCTGAATTCCACTTTCTCCCGATTCTAACGATCCACAGACAGAAGAGAAACGACGGTGAGCCGAAAGGACAGTCAGTAAGGAGAGAGTGTGTGAGAGAGAGATGCACGCAGCAGAACAGCTGTTTCTCTGTGTCTATGACATTTCATAAAGTTGTCCCATGTAAAATCACATGTGAGTTCATTTTGATTTAAGATCTCTCCACATTAGTTTACATTCACAAAGATCAGATTATGACGTTAATATTGAGGTCAAAACGCACTGATGGCGTCTGACTCGGCAGAACGCGCACTGAGAGCATCGTGATGCGCGTCAATTTGCCTTAATGCCTCCACTCCGAACTTGTTTACATTTTGGAGCGTCAAATCAGAACCAGAGGATTTTTTTCTGCACCCGCTTTACGTGTTTGAGGAGAGTTAAATGGAATAAAAAAAGGGTCATGGACGTGAGGATGCTGATTGAGCTGTAGCTACACCTGAAACAAGGTAAAAAAAAAACAACAAAACACCCGCATGGGGGTGGGGGGGGTGGGGGTGGGGGTGCGCAATAGGGCTCCCCCGAAAGCCATTGTGTAATTCGAACCCTGGTGGCAACTGTACTGATGCATTCGAGGTGACATCTCACCGTAGGAATTTCCAGTTCTTACAGTTAATTTCTCTAATAAAAAGAAATTAATTATTATTTTAATTATAAAGCATAATGTCTGTGAAGATTCTCAGTCATCCAGGTCATGGTATTCGTAGCAAGGGTTATCTCTATGGACTGGACTCTATCAAGTCCAGTTACCTACGATAATCCTTAAATCTCAACAGACCTGCAAAGTCCGCATGGGATGGGATCACAGCTGTCAGATCGTCTTTATGCCGATGTCTAACAGCTTTGGTGTAAATTCTTCAAAATATTAAACAAGGAAGATGCAAACTGTGCGCTGTGCTGGAGGGATAAAATGCTCTGGAGTGAGGTTTGCTGTGACATTTGGAATTTCAGATAAAATTCCAGATGAAAACCCAAAGCTTCAAGAGCACTGGATTTATCCAGAACACGTCTGGGTGAAATAGATGATAATAAATTTATCTTCAGCAGTTGGCTGTGGCAAAAAGCCCCCCTCATCACTGAAAGATGCCAAAATATCCGAAGAATTCAACCGGAGCCTCACACCAAGTGACTGGGAGCTATTTTTTTAGGCTTTTGCAAGTTAACTTTGAGTGATCATTAACTTTAAGCTGACTATCAAACAGTGAGGTGCACACGGTGCGAGCTGTCTGCTGCTCAGCAGCAGCCTCTGAGAGCGAACAGAACGGAAAATCTGTTTCAGCTCAATATCATGAATTTGAAAGCATCAAATGACTTGATTTAACGAATTTCGTTAATTTAAAATATGAAGAATTGTAAAATATCACTCCCACAGGGCTGTTCAGTCAGACTGACAGATCACAGGCTGAACTTTGCATTTCATTTTTGCATGCAGCTGCAGCAAAGGTCAAGCTGCACACAAGTCATGTAAAGTTTTGAAATCAAACTCTGCAAAGTAATAATTAAATTGTTAAGTGTGCTTAAAACGCCATCGATCAACATGGTCTGTTTTTTTTTGTAAGATAAATCACACAGAACCAGTTTTAGATGAGCCAAAACAACATGTTACCTGGATGCTGACAGAGTTAATCGAAACAGGTTTATCACTAAATAATGTCAAGCTCCAGAGGCTCTTGGTGCAGAGAGCTGCACCTGGAGCCAGTATTACTGTTACTCTGTGAGACTGAACCCAGCACAGCGAGATATATTTTCTTAAACTGGTGCTTTCACAGCTGTCTGTCATGTGCTAATTTTCGCTAAAGTAGATATTAGATGCAACATGAAAATCACTGGTATACATTTGTGAATGTGTGACGAACCTAGTGACAGGAGATGTCACCTCGAATGCATCAGATGTGTGTGCGCACCTCAGCCAAGTGCGACACACACCCGCACGCTTTTAACTTCAATATTTACACTTTATTTCTGATAGAAAATATGTTCAAAGGACACTTTACTGATCCACATTCCTGTGTTGGGAAAAGACTGAACATAAATGAAGGTGTTTTGTGATTGTGGAGACGCGCGTGCACACACACACGGTAGCCAGTTAAAAACCAGAAGGGATACAACATCGGCACACATATTTGACACTCTTGGTGATGACCACATCCGGTCTCAGAAAATGAAAAAAACGGACCTTTTTTCGTTTCTGTCTCGTACTGATTTTATTTTTTGTTATTACGAATAAAAAAATGAAAATCAAAGCGTTTTTAAAATTTCACATATCTCTTTTTGACCATGACAAGAAAAACGCCTTGTATTTCAATTTTAATTTTTGTATTTTAAAACGAAAACCAAATAATCACTTGTTTTTTGTTTTTTAATATCCGTTTCAGAACGGAAAATCCAATTGCCAAAATATACACGGACCCAAACTCTACAGCTGGTTAAGAGCTTGTTCTCTGGTTGTTCAGCCCCTGAGAAAAGATAAGAGCTTTAATCTGGGAGACTCTCACAAATTCCAGTAGATGAAGCTGCAGATTTCGAGTTTCTGCGAGACAGAAGTGGGCGGCAGCAATCTCACCTTTATCAAGGCTTACTGGTTTTGGCATTTGACAGATCGGGCTGTTAAAAGTTCATTAACACAGGGTTTCTGCAGGTTTCAACAAGTTAAATTTAAGGCTTTTAAAGTCCATTGTGAGAGTAATTCAAGACCTATTTCACATCAATACTGGCAACAAAGTACTTCCACAATTTGCATTAGTGTTAATTGGTTTAATGGTGGTTTTGTTTTGTAGGTGTTTTTCCCAAAAATACATTTAAAAACAAGACTGAAGTTAAATCCAACTTTTTAAAAGTAAGTATAACTCCATTTTCAACTCAATTTTTAAGACCTGTCAAAATCATATTTAAGACATTGTAAAATATTTCATGACCTAAAATTCAGACAATCTGATTCACAGTAACAGGTTAGAAGTCAGTCAGATGAGCCCCAGCACTTCTATACCCAAATGGCAGATTTTTGCTATTCTAAGCTCAGAGAAACAGTCAATCAAGCTTGTAGCTCAACACATGAAAGCAGCTAAATGTGTTGAGTTTCCACAAGCATTCAAGTATTGCACCATTGCTAACTTGCACCTCCGATCCGGAGCCTAAGTGACTACCCTTCGCGGCCAGAGAAAGTTTCCTAATCCTGGAGAGAAGTAACAAACACTGCAGCTCAGGTGAAACTGGTTACATCCCAGCCTCATACATACACATACAGGTAAACACATCTTTCTGATCTGGGTGGGGTTTTTTCTCTTTTTAGCTACCATGCTAATGGAAGGCTGTACCTGACTCTGCTGTTCAGTACGAATACTCATCGTTTCAGCCTATACATAACTACACCAGCCTACAGCGAAGAGCTTCTCTCCTGCAGCCACTGTCCAGCGTCACCTGCCCTGCATGCTCTGTGCTCCTTCACACCGTGAACTGAGGATTCATTTTGACCAAACCAGAGCTGGTGATTGTTGAAACAGTAAAAAGATGAACCAAGACATTTTTGGTAAGTTTAGTTTTGTTTGAATGAAGCTGACGATGATTATGTTAAATTTAAAGTTTTACAAAGGGAGTCTGGTTAGTTTTAAAAACACCTGTTTCCAGTAAAGAAAATGCATCTTACTCCTGAGGAAAAAAAAGACCTCTCACTGTAGCGGTCCATTCAATAATCTTGTCAGACATTTATAATGACAATCTGAGCCTGTCAGCAGCACAAACAAGTACAAGCAAACAAGCAACTGTTATTTTCCACAGTAACACACACTCCACAGTGCGCTGGTGTGAAGTAGCTGACAGTGCGTTACCTGTGCACTATTTCTATCACTCTTGTCTGCTTCCATCACATTTTGAGACTCAGTTTGTAAAGTTCACTGCAACACGTTCGCATCCAGCAGCACAGGACACACCCACACAGCCCGACCATGAGTGCTCTGAGCTGGGTGAGGAGTGAGAGATAATCAGCCTCATCAGACTCTTTACACTCTTTTCACACGGTGAATTAAAGATTTAATTTCACCAAACCAGAGTTGGTGATTGTTGCAAGAGTGGACAGACTAACACAGGTGGTTTTGTTGAGTTTTACATGTTTTTTCTGTCGAGTTTGAATGAAGTGTGTTTTACGGGGAGTTAATGAGCCAATCAAACTTAGTTTGGTAAGAGAGAAACTTGAATTCAGTAGATGAACAGTTGTATTTCTCTGGAAAATAGGTGAGAATATTTAATTTCATGACGCTTTGTGAGTTTATTTTGTTTTTTGGCTCGAGACTCAAGAAGACAGGAGAAGGTGGGATGCAGGTATCACCATTCGCAGATGAATGGGCTGACAACGGTCGGTTGGAAAATCTTAAAATATCACCCAACCCTAGTTCACAGCCTGTCATGCTCTTGTACTGCTCTGTGTACAATGATGCAACTAAAAAGCTTCCTCTTACAGCTTACTCTTAATTCCCCATAGAAATTTTATCCCTGTGTATTTTTATAAGTCTATAAAATAAATCTGTTTCACCCTGTACTGCACACAGACTGACAAAGAAAAAAACCCAGACACTGCGCTTTCTGGCTGCAGAATTAAAATGTTACATGGACACAAGACCTAAGGGGGTTAAAGTTTCATGAGATCCACAGGAAGAGGCATATTCAAACCTTCTTCTTGGATTTTAATCATTCAAATTAAGATCGACTTTTTAAACCCAGCCCCAGATGAGAGTGCAAACAAGCTGTTTGACATGGAAATATTAAAGTTTGAGTGGCGAAAACAGGCATTGTGGCTCAGGAAAATAAGGAAGCGACAGAATATACGAGTGTTGGAATCCAGCAGAAGCCTCTTCTTTCTAATGACTGCTGGTGGATCGAGTCAATGAGGCAGAAAAGCTCTCCACTGGGTCGCAGCAGGCAACAAGAGCAGAGGGAAGGAAGGAAGAACGGGAGGAGAGCAGGGATGACAGAGGAGATGCAGCAAGAGAAAAACAGAGAGAGAGAAAGGTGGAGGAGGAGGAGAGGGGGAATCTGAGCTGCAGAGAGGGGAGGATGAGATTGAAAAGACTGGACTGGGGAGAAGGGAGATGACGGCTGTGACTTCACCAGTGGAGGGATAAAAATAGAAGCGGAGCGCTGCCTCAGCTCGTCCGCCGAGGCCATTTGAATCAATTGATCATCGCCGCGCAGGGGAAGTTGAAGTCTTTTATTAGATTAGAGCATCCAGAGAGCCACAGCCACGGTAACACAATCCGATTCAAACCACTTCATCACCAGCAAAATACGTTCCCGTGTCACCTGTCAGAGCCTGACGAGAAGGCGAGGAGATGTCAAGACACTTTAAAAAACCATCCTACAGATACAAGTCAGTCCACCAGCCTCACGAGAGGATGGTTTCATGAAGTGACTCCGCAGCTTCAGGCATTTGCAGCTATATTTATTACAGCTGCATTCATGTCCCGAGTATCATCAGGAGAGAGGCTCATCATCTCCACGTCTGCAAAGTGCAGCTCTGATCCTCTGACAAAACATGAAATTCACGACATGGTACAAATATACAATAATGTTATTTCTGGAAATTATGTGAGGTCTAATTATGTTCATGGACTAGTCTTTAAATATTTACAACTTCAGGTATTATTTCTGAATGCAGAGCGTAACACCGGCTCCTACAGAGAGTGTTGCATTATGGATTGTGGAAAACTTAATGGAGAGCTGAAGTGAATTATTGAACCTCATTCAAAATCCCGCTGACATTTTGCTGCTGAGCTGGGGCCGGGCAATAAATCAATATTATATCAATATTGTGATTTTATCGAGGAAACACCAGTTGTTCCTTTTTTCCAGTTTTAAAGGCTGTATTTACCCACTTAATCATTATATCCACATTACTGATGATTATTTACCAAAAATCTCAGTGCATTAATATTCAGTGAGAGCACCAATAGTTATCTCTATAATACTGTCAGAATATCACGGTATTTCCTCAAAAATATTGTGATATTTGATTTTGCCATATCGCCTAGCCCTGCTGTAGGGTAGTTTAATCTACAGCAATGCATCATATTTGAGAATTTAGATTATGTTATTTTAGAGAAAATGTCTATAGCGAGATATATAGCATATATCGAAGCTTAGCCTAAAAATATCAAGATATTATTTATAAGCCATATTGCCCAGCCCTATGTTGAGCTTTTCTCCACAGTATAGAGCTGAAATATTTTGAAAAAATATCTAAATGCGATTATTTTGATTGATATTGCAATGCAATATTAGTGGCAATGATAATTATACACACCATTATTCTAATTTTCATTGAAAATCTTAAAAGGTAGTATCAGTAGGATTTATCCGAGCTGTCCCTGAATGCACCATAAACACTCCAGAATGTTAAATGCCCTCACACACTTTTAGTGGGTCATAACAATGACTGAAAAGGATTATGTTTATATGAGTCTCTACATTGTTTTTAGGAAAATGTTGCACATTATAAAGTCTGTGGAATAGTAGAAAAGTCTGTAGATTATCATGTGCAGGCCAGGACATCTCTGCAGCAGGACAGTATTTAAATTAAATTCACATTTTGACTCACATTGCACCTTCTGCAATTAGGAAAGTGCATGAGGCCATACTGCAGTTTCGATCGATACTGATCACAGTACATCCTGTGGTTCGCTCCATATGTTTACACAAAGACCAGGGCTGGGTAACTGGATGGATATATCAGCTGGCTGTCACCGGTCATTTTTGGGGGTTATCTTTGTCATTTTATTTCACTAATTTAAGGGTCGGCCTCCAAAAGAGCCACTGCTCATCATCAAACTCTCGCTCAGTGAGCTAAACCAGTAGCATAAAGAGGCCAGCAATGGTAGAAAGAGGAATCAGCACGTGGAGCATTTTAACATTTTAAGTATTTTAACATCTGTGGTTCAAGTCCCAGACGAGCCCTTAACAAAAGAATCAGCTTATGGATTATTTTAACATCTAACTCGACCAGACTTGGTGATTGTTTGAACAATGGAAAGACTAACAAAGATGGTTTGGGTGAGTTTTATTTTGTTTTTGTCAAATTTGAATTAAGTGTATTTAACAATGAGTTCACATTGCAGGTAAGATTTCAGTACAATTGTATTTTTCTGGTAAATGAGGAAAATACGTGTTAAGAACATTTACTTTCATGACATTTTGTTTATTTATTGGTGGTTGTAAAAGCTTTAACACAGTATGTAATTTTGCCATTTAGTCAATGTTTCTGTTTTTTGCTGCCTTTTGACAAACACCATCCCATGAGCCTACAGAGCATGGTCCATGGGCAAGCTGAGGGGCTCCATACGTTCACACAAGGCGAAAGACAAAAGACGAGATGAAAAAGTTAGAAAAATAACTTTAAAGTAGTGTGTGAGTGTGAAAATACATTCATGAAAGAAACCAAGATGTGATGACATGCTGCCCTGCTGCTCTCATGTCAGCTGTAGTTTCTTATGTTTGTTGTTTAATTTTGTGAAAATCAAGAAGCTTTCAGCTTCTGATAGTGAGTGCTGTGGTAGATGTCGATTTGTCTTAGAATATAAACAGTAAACACAACAGGTTTCTCTCAAGAGAGGCTGCCTGGATGTTAAGTTTCTTTAGGTATATTTATAGTACACAGTTGGTGTGTAGTCCAGTTTAACCTTCAGGAGCTTCTGACTGCTTGTGTGTGGCAAAATATTTTCCTTCCACAGAGGAAATACATTCCTGACGAGTGAAAACGAGTCAATGTTTTCACTGCAGAAACGCTCTGAAGGTTGAATCATCTATAGAGCACAAAAATTACACTGAACGCCGTGTTGAGGAGCTCAATAAGAGTGAAGTCTGAAAAATGTTAAGAGCCAGAGAAAAACCATCCTGACAGCTTCAAGAGTCTGACAGACGAGAGTGAAGAGAGTGAGAGTATGAGACTGATGGACAAGCTGCACAAATGTGGGATTTACATTCTGCTCTAATAGAAGTATTTCACGTTACATTTTGTGAGAGAAAAGGCCTCAAGTAGGAGGACTCTGTTCCATCTTGAGGAAAACTTAACCGACACGACTATAGGAAAGTGCTTCAAAAGGTATTGTGTGAAAGGAAAAAACTAACACCTGTTGTCCTATTGGATCAGGATCTTCTTATATTTAGGTCTGTATGGACTGGAAGGAAGGTCAGTTCCTCATGTCTGCTCATCAGGTATGATCTCCACGAAAGTCACTGTAGATTTTTATGGTTGAAGGAAATTCAGAAATGTGCGTTCAGACTCAATGCAAAGCACAATCAGTGTTATTAAATCAGTAGAAAGACATGAATTGACGCCAACAGAGGGCTGTACTACAAAAGAAGCTCAACACAGCCAGACTTTCTTTACATGAGCTGCTCAACAAAACCTTAAAACCCCAGTCAGAGATAATAACAGGTATCACAACGTGGTTATCAGCTTTATTTGTTAAATCAGACTTTCTTCTTCAGGCTCAGTGCGTGCTCACATAAAAAGGGGCTTCTGGTGCATCATTTGACTCTTCTTCTTTTGCACAAACAGGCGATCACAAGCTGCCCACTTCAGTCAGGATGAACAAGTTGTTATAATGAAGAGCTATGGAAAATATATATTTTTAAAAAATATTACAGCAAAAAGCAACACTGCTGCTGCAAATAAGGCAGAAGAAGAAGAATGCTGGCAGAAAATTACTGCTGAGCAGGCAAACAGCAGGCAAACATGGCTTTCAGAAGAAGAAGAAACATGATGTTTTGGGAATAAAATTACAGGACTAACTAATTAAAAAGAAGAAAAATGCATCTGGATGCATGGATAGATTCAGTCCAGATGATAAAGGTAAGCTAGCAAACACTGCAGACTACTGACTGGTCCGAGTAGCGTTTGTGAGTGTGTAACTTTATCCTGCGTATGCGTGCGTCGTTTCTCAGCTGTGAGAAAAGTGACGCTATGACAATCAGCTCCACCTATGTTGTGGGAGTATTAAGTACAGTGGAGTACGGTGTAGTTGAGCCATTTTACACAAGTTTTACACAAATACTCTCAAGGTAAAGGTATGAAAAAATGGGTAAAGCCCAAGCTTAGTTAAGAATCTTTATCATTCATAAAGACATTCTTTAGCAAAAGAATTAACTAAAGAGCAGCACTTTTAATCTGAAACTCGGAACATAACCTGCTGCCGACCAGGTTATGAGTTCAGCATAAGTTACCACTGTGATCTAACCTGGTTAATAAAAAGCAGCCACCTTCACGACACTTAAAACTTCAGACTCAACTTACCTCTTTAACACATTAATCTCACTTCGTAGTGCAGCCCTCAGGTGTCAGGCAAAGACACATGACTACAAACTGAAAAGGCCTCTTGAGCGAAGACTGTGCAGTTATTACCAAACTGTTTGTCTTCAAATCATAAACCCACAGAGGCCTGTAGTGTCACTGATTTTGTGCCAAGCAAGAAGAAACGAGGAACCAATTAAAAATAATGAGCAGCTTGTCCCTTTAACAGCCAGCTCAGCTACTGATAAATAACTTTATCAAACAGACATTTACCTGTAAAATTTTTGTTCTGTCAAAAGACTAAACCATTTAAATCAGTGGCATAAAGACATTTTTATTATGTGAATTTAAATAGATATTGCAACATGCCAAGAAGATGCTATAATTGCTATAATTACCACAATATTAATTTGTCCACAACCTTTTAATTTCATTTAACTGCAGAGACTGCATGTAGACACTTTCCTCACACACATTCTTGGATTAAGATAACAAGTTAAATAAAACTATACAACAGAAAAAAAACCTAATCCATGTCGTTCACAATCCATCTACTGCAAGTGTGCTTTTATCTCGGTGTCATCGAGACTTTAAGAGCACTACAAAATGTTCTTTCATTGCAGTCTGGATATTCAAAATGTAAAATGTCTGATTTAAATTCTGACTCAAGAGCTCCCTGACACTCATTAAAATAAATGTAAGTAGGATGGTAAAGTGAAAGCAGACTGCTGCCATTAAAGAGGAAAATAAAATGTCAGTGTAAATAAACAGAAATGAGTGGATACTGAGAGGTGATTAGAGGAAGCGTGTGGAGTCTTACAGAGATGTGATTCAGGGTTTTTTGCTGACAACAGCGATATGTTGAATGTTTTCGTCATGTGAGCGACATAATGACAGACTGCAGCTCCTGAGACTCGCTGCCATTAAGATCAAAGATGAAGAGAGATCCCTGCTCACCCACCAAGCACAGGTGTGTCAGATAAAACATAAGGAAGAGCTTCTATAGTCACTCTTTTGTAGCAGAATCCTGCACAGACGTTTCATCTGACACAACAGATCACTTAGAGAATCAAGCCGGCACATGAGCTGTTGTTTAGGGAGAATATCAGCACAAACATTAAAACATTTTAGGAACTATTTTTTCTGCAGAGTCATTTAATGTCAGTAAGCTACGTTGTGTCGTCTTTAAAGGGTTGTTTTTTTTTCTTTGGACATGCGTCAGCCAGTCAATCCCTGCATCTTTAATATTTACTTCCAGAATTAATATACCGTACCTTGATTGCTTCTTCTGTTTACTGAATATGTATATGATGAAAAAAGGTGTGTGCTGTGGGTGTAAATAGCACACGTCAGCTAACACTGTTCTCCACACTAAAACCAGTGTGTTTTGTACTTGACAAGCGCTGATACAGAGCAACCCAACAGGTCCAAACTTTGACTTTGGTTGTTGCTGTTTGTGTTGTTCTAAAAAAAAAAGCAGCCTGAGTTGATGTGAGCTCTACATCCCTGCTGTACTCACACATCCTCACACTCCTGGACTCCTGGATTTCTGAGTCCAGATCAGGCAGGTGCTTTGCATCTTAACAAGGATGTCAGTTATTCCCAGAACATAAAAGTTACTGCGGCTCTGTTCTGCAAACAGCACAAACAACAAACACCACGAGGACAACAAACAACAGACAAGAGGGGAAATATCTGGAAATACACGAGTGTTTGATGTTAACGAGGTCAACGTTTCAGCTGCTCCTTCAACTTATACACTGTATGTAAAAGAATGTAAAGAACTGCATGTGCTGTGTGAGTGTGTGTGTGTGTGTGTGTGTGTGTGTGTGTGTGTGTGTGTGTGTGTGTGTGTGTGTGTGTGTGTGTCTTTATCAGCACAGAGCAGAGGCGCTGTGGGGGAGAATCAGCCATGACAAACCTGGAAGACAGTTTCCCTCAACAACCAAAGTCAACCTCAGTCTTCTTACTCTTCACTTCTTCTCTTTTCTCTTTGTGCCGTCATATAAATGATCAACTGTGTCGCTCATCTCAGTAAAGATGGAGCCTGTCATTTCAGAATGGAAGACTACAGCTGTATGTTAAAGGAACAGGTCACTCCTAAATCAAAAATACACATTTTTCTCTTACCTGTGGTGCTATTTATCCACTGAGGTAGTTTTGGTACGAGTTGCAGGGTTTTGAAGATATTACCCACAGAGATGTCTGCCGTCTCTCAAATATAACAGAACTACCTTGTGCTGCAATGTCTCTTTCTAGAAGTCACGACCCTGATCACGCAAGATAATCCACAAACACTGTTGTGAGCAGTTTTATGTAGGAACTATTTTCTTTCTACCAAAATGCACCCGCCAACAGCAGGTCAGATCAGTGTTTCCCAAAGCCGATGTCAATGTCCCCAAATGTCTTGTTTTCACCCACAAACCAAAGATATATCGGTTTGAGTAATTTTTAAGAAAGAAAGTCAAAATTCTCTCTATCTCAGTTTCTTAAACGTGAATATTTTCTTGTTATTTACTCCTCTCCTCTAAACTGAATATCTTTGAGTTGTGGACAAAAACAAGACATCTGAGGATGCTATCATGTGCGTTGGGAAACACTGATCAACATTTTCTGACATTTTTAGGCAAACAAATATTAATCGATTAATCGAGAGAATAATCAATTGATTAACTGACCATGAAAATAATCACTAGTTGCTGCCCTAATTCAGTTTACTGTCAGAGAGGAGTAAAAAAGCCAAAATATGCTCACATTTAAGAGGCTGGAGTCAGAGAAGTTTGACTTTTTTCTCCCAAAAAAATACTCAAACTGATTAATAGATTATCAGAATAGTTGGCGATTAATTTAATATCAATTAATCGTTGCAGCTCTATTTTATACCATTGTCAGACTCATGATGGAGTAAAAATAAAGAAAAGAAATCAATGCAACATCAACAGAGATATAGTCTTTTATATTTCTCAGATTTTGCACAGCTCAGTCTACAGCCACAAAAGACTTTATACAACTACACAGCAGTCCTCCCAAAGTCCTGTAAACAGACTTTGATGGGTCCAATTGTTCCACTTGTTTCTTTAACCCATTCACAAACAATAATGTAAAAAGCAGAGTTTGTGGTTTTAAGGGGCGTTCTGCGTCAGAACTATTTCTCTCAGTGACTGTGTGCAGCTCTCTGAAGTCTTGTCGTCACAGTGAGGTTGCCAGGTTTGGTGTTATCGTGCCTATACAGAGACCAAAACCAGGCCTGTGCTCACTGATCACATCTGGCAAGCCCTCCAGGCTCCTCAAATTGTGGCACTGAACTCCATATCTGTCCCCGCTGCCTGCTCTAAACTAACACACAGAGTCGCACTGAAGGAGCCAAATATTGTTCTCTGTATACTGAGGGAGCGACAAATTCAGCTTGGAATGGCACCATGTAAAGTTGGAGGTGTCCAGTCAACAGTTTTGAGGTCTCTTTCATAATAATGCATTATGTCAGTGTTTATGTCAGCTCAGTTCACAACAGGCCTTATCAATCAATCTTGGGAAGAGGTCATTTCTGCATAAATCAACGTTACTGACCATTTTTATCAACATCTCTGCATCGGCATATATTATCTTGCGATATATTGATTTTTTAAAACTAATTTTAGGAAAACTGTCACTGTATAAAGAGTGTATCGATATTTTCATACACCCCTAGAAAACAAAGACACATGGTCCGTACTTCATAAATGAGAAATAAATGTGTTTAGGCAGAGTAAACAGGCCAGAAGAACAATGTACAGACTTTAAATGTTTTATAAAAGATGTACTGCAGATATAAATCTTAAATTTGCAGGATTTATTCAACAGTCCATACTTTATATATTTATAAAATCCCTGAATGACTGCTTTATATGGAAAATGCTCTCTGGAGTTGCAGGAACACGGCTGGCCACTGGGGAAAACTGTCTTAATACATCAAAAGTGCAATATCACAACTACAAAAACGATAAATGGAATAAAATGGCATTGAAAACTATTCTATGTGAGGTCTGAATGAGGTTCGGAAACGGCCAGACATGTAAACTGAGCTGGAGCGGCCAATGATACTGCCAGCCAATCAGCAGTAGGTCATCATGAATGATGTTATGATGTTAATTTAATTAAATGTCATATTTGGATCTGAAAACCAAATTAATTTGGGTCAAACTGCATAACTTGCAGGAAAAAAGCATCACCAGTGTTCTCAGTAAAAAAACCAAAGATGAGCGTCTCCCTCTATAAAGGGAGTGTCAGACGACACTGAAGCTGGTCATATTCAGGAACAGTTCTCCTGTTCCCTTCATTAGTATGGACTGAGTTAAATGCGAGGCTCTGCATGGAAAGCATATAAAATAATCCCTGTTTCCGCGGGTGATCATTATGTTTGCTGGGTAGAGGGATCAAAGAGAGTTAAAACATGGGCCGTTCGCTGCAGAGACCCTGATCAGGGACTGAAACTAACATGGTTGAGAGCAAAGAAACGTCTTCAACAGTTCAAGAGAGATAAATGAGGGAGTAAAAAAAAAAAAAAAAAAAAAAAAAAAAGCCCAAGTATGACCCTTTTTTCATTTTACACACAAAGTCTTTTCTGGCTTTATTTATCAAATATTAAACATCAAAATCTCACTGGACCGCTGCAGGTGAGGAATATTAAACGTGTTTGAATGCAAAACTAAATGCACAGTGTAGGCAGGAGAACTCGCTGCTGTCACAATAGAAGAACACAACACAAGCTGATGCATCATCATAAAAAATGAAAAGATTCAGAAAGTGAGCGATTAGCAACATTGGTGAATGTGAATATAGTCTCTGTTTTTTTGCTTTAAAAAGGTTTCTGTTCAGGAGACAACTCTCAAATGTCAGATGTCATAGCGTCCTTGAACGCACCAACAAGGAGTTTTCAAAACAGCCTCCGCTCTTAACTGTATTACCAGGCAACAACGATGATGTAAAAGTGACTAAATGTCGTCTGTGATGGATCATCTCTCCACAGTAAGTCTCAAGTCTGCAGGTTGATTTTCACAGAAATTATGTGAAACCAGTGACTGTCTGGAAGGAAAGAAATCCAATCAACTAAGTAGTATTGGAGTATTAGACTGTGATAAGCAGAGATCTAAGATACTGTGATTCATGGAAAATTCCCAAACCATTATGACCCCTTAAGGGACCAGTGTGGAGGATTTACTGGCAAACTTGCAGATTGCAAACACCTCGCAGCTTGTGTAGCATGTAAGAGAACCTAACCCTAACCCGTGAAAGAAAAAAGAAAGGTCATATCTAGAGCCAGTGTTTGGTTTGTCGGTTCTTTGCTGCTGAAACATGACAATGCAACATGGCAGCCTGCGTGGAGGAGGTACACAGACTTATAATATGCCGCTCAGCCTTGCCGCCCGTTTTTCCCAGTGGTCACTCACGGTACTGCAGCGAAAAATTCCCCACCAGCCGAGGAAGCATGTTCCTCCACAGGCCCCAATTATAAAAGAGATGCTGTAGAACTGTTGTCAAGACACCTCGAACTGCAAACAAAAGCAATTATGACACTTTCTATCATGAATTTTTGATCCATGAACTTCTAATATCAAGTCAAAAGAAGGTATTTAAACATCTGTGACGTAATCAAGGCAAGACATGGGCAAAAATACATTAAAATAAAACAGTAAAAGAACACTATGTAAACTCTAAGGACCGAGCGGGAACTTCAGTGGGCCGTATAACCAGGAAGTTTTTTGGCATGGCCCCCTTCAGAAATTGAGAAAAGTTGATGCCCCCCACCACCTCCCCTTCAGCCCACAATTATTGTTAATCACTGACAATAACCAGGGAGCAAGTGATTAAAAGGACTCAAGTTGACATTTAGTGAAATAAAGGTCACCAAACTCTTGTTTGTGCTGTTTGTTGATGTTCCCTTCATAAATCATATTCATTTAACTTTATTTCTCTCGATATTTCTCCCCTGGTCATCCACCCCCTCCGTACACATAAAGGGCTCATTCTAAAGCTGGACATACAATATATAATTCTGTCTCCTACTGTACGAGTAAATCACCTGCCATGTTAAACCAATGCTAACGATTTACTGCACACACTGTACAGCCACGTCCTGAGTGCTCACACTGTATGTGTCAAGTAGAAAATAAAACAGCCCGTCAGCTCCTGTACACTGTTCTGGCTTTTGACAACTGTCAACACAATAAAGACAACACCAAGGATTTGTTTAAAAAGCTCAGAGGCAGGTCGAGGTTTTTTTGCTGGCAATAATCCCAACAAGGCAGAAACACGTTGCCTCCATCATCTGTGGTGAAACTTCTGGGAGGAAAAAAAAAAGGTATATAAACCCGTAGGTGGCGAGGAAGAGCTGAAGTACTGGAGGTAGGCCAAATACATTTTACTGTCCACATTTTCCATCCACATGATGTGTAGCTGACAATTTCAGATGCTCTTCAAAGGCACTGACCTTGGGAAATTGACTCGTGGCTCTGCTTCAACTGTGCAAGAAACTGACCAGTTTGAAATGTTTGACATGTCAGAATTACACTGTCCAACAGTCATTCAGGAGCAGCTGATCAGTCCTCACTCCCCCTAGTACGCTGCACAGCAAACAAAGCCAGACAAAGATGAAATTTGGTTCAACTCTAACAGCTCAAGGGGATCAAATCCTACGCCCAGCTTAAGGTAACAAAAAACACAACAATTCTTATTTTCTGGTGATTATACACTAATAAAACATTCTAATGAAGATTTTATTCTTGTGCTGCCATATTTTGCCAATAAATCCCCATAAATCTGACACAATGGACATCCAATCTCAGAGGGCTAAAGCTCCAGATGGCGGGAATAATGTGAGATCATCTGATGATGGACAAGAAGAGAGCTAATTAAAAGGTTTAAAACAGACTGATTGCGCGGTTTGGAGGAAGAAATTCAATCAGAAGCGACTTTGGTCTGAAGGGTTCGGCTGTGAAAAGCAAACTGATTGCTTATACAAAAGGTGTCATTTTCAATTTCACAGACAGAGATCTGCAGAGCCTGTGTGTGCTTTACAGTACCTCCACTCAATTAACAGTTCATGAGAACACAAAGGAACAATAGAAACATACAGAACTGTGTGGGCTGACACTTTAATGCCATTAATCATCATATTGAAATTACTGATTACAATGCTGATTGATTTTCTATGAATATTAGACCTACAATGGAAACAATGAGTAAAAAAAAAAAGTCTAATGTTTTGTGGGAAGTTCTGCTCATTTGGGGGCTGATAGATAGCTGCTGATAAGTGAACATTAAAGTGAAAAATCAATTAAAAGAATAGATGCAGCCCTGCTGGAGCTCCAGTTTTAGACTCAACATGATAGAGAGGCTTTCTGCAAAAGACAAAAAAATAAAAAAATAAAGAGAATCACACTGTGCTGATACACAAAAGCCCAAACATGTGACTGAGTTGCTGCTCACGCTCCATTGCTCTGGAAAATATAATGACACTCTGAAGGAGAACTAGTAGAGAAGAGAAATCTGTACGTTTCTATCTTCATGTTACATGATTTTTATATTTATGCATTAAAAATACTGTAACACCTGAATATGACTCCAGGGATTTAGTATTTTTACTTTACTGATAACATCAGACATGTGAGAGACAGATTCTTTTAAAAAGAGCGGTCAAAATCAAAGCAGGAGAAGCCAAAATATTCTATCTATGGGTCAAGCTACAACAAGACTAGATCCTACATTTCCCCCAATGCAACTGGACAGCATCTTCTTTTTTAACACCCCCTCCCTGCCTGGTAAACACCAAGGTCTTTCAAACTGCACATCCTCCGTTTACAGCACAGACTTTTTGTTAAAAATCTGCAATAAGTCCTGATTGGATTGATGCGATCTGAGGATTCACTGGCAGCACTGAAGTGAAAATGCACAAATCATGAGGATGAGGTCACTTTTGGTGAACTTTGGCAAGCAAATTAGTCTTCCAATGTGGTCAGCCAGCGTATCATTTGAACTATTTCTTTTCTAGCATAACCTGACCCTTAGTCCACTAGTTCGAAGCGTGGACATTTAGTAGAGCTGTCCCATTGGACCTTATTTTGGGAAAATTTAGGCCAAAATAAAGGCCTACATGTCAGCTAACGGCAAGAGACAATTTTTTTTTTCATCCCATGTGAGTTGTGCCACAAATTAGACATTTGTCAATCTAAAAGTTAAGAAAGTCACAACTTAATTTCTTTTGTTGCTGTCGAAAATGCAGAATTCCACGACTGTACGTTGTCAGATTCTTTGTAAAACTCTACTATAGTTGTTGATTTTGTAAAATGTGTGTTGGACTCATTTATAACAACACATTACGTTGTAATATTTTCACATGTCCAGTCAGCTTTTAGCGCTGACTTAATGTAGGGCCCTAAGGAATCTGTGTTATGGCTTTTTTAAATTCTCAATTCCATGATTCTGGCCATGATTATGTTCTCATAGAAAATATAAGATAAGATATATTATATTATATTAAAGGGCCCTACCTTAATGCTGCCATCAGTCTGTCACTGGTCCACATCAAAAAAGTAACTTGGCCATCGGCCCCAGTGAAAAGATACTTGCCTCTGGGTCTAAAAACTTTGCTGGGGGGAAACCATAGTTCTATTATTTCGCTCCAAAATCTCTTTTCGTCTTGTCTCTGTACAGTTATGAAGGAGACCCATAGGCCCAAACCCCTAAAGCCCTGAACTCTCATAGACTTCATTAACATTAACTGATAAGTCCTTGAGTGTAAGAGGCTGCAAAGGCTGGAAACTTTTTATTTTACTTTTTTACTTTGTTCACGACCAAGGTGCCAGGGGACGGACTGCCTGATTTGAATGTCCTCCAGGCTCTTTCCTTACAGAGTGGATGAGAGGCGACTGTCAAATAATAATTTTTGTCAAAACAGCAACACACACACAGTAAACATTGCTCCCTCCATGTTTCTTTAAAAACACCTCTGGGCTTCCCCTGGTAACCCCATGTTTAACGCAAAAACACTATGAACTCTGGGTAATTCCCTCTGGCAAAGCCTGCAGAGATGTGGATTTACAGAAAGTGTGCACAAAGGGCTCAAAATATCTGCAGGAGAGCGCTTGTGGACTTGACGATTTGACAGTGGGACAGCCCTCGCTGACTTAGAGCAAACGCAACTCAAAGTCCGTCAGCCCATGAGCGTGGACATGGGGATTGGGCCATTGAACATGGGTTAAGTGCAAATTTGCCCAAGTGGAAACAATTTCACCTCACGTATACAGATCTCTTCCTAACCTCACACCGCCTTGGGCAAATTCATGTCTGCTTGTCTTTCCATTGACTTTGTATGTGATTGCGCAGCTTTAAATTTGCTTGTCTGAACACACCTTCAGGAAAAAACTTAACATTTTTTGGCCCATGAGATAAGAATAGCAAAGCAGTCTTTTTATTCATTTTTTATAATCATCCAAGGCTGCTGAAGTCTTGTTAATGTATTCCTGCCTGTGTGAAATTAAAGTTTTATTTGAGCCTTGGCCTTTTTTTGCCTGTAAATTCTCAGGAATGATGTTGTTGACAGTGTATCACATCAGTCTGTGGTCGAGACAGACTTCAGCCTTGGAGCTAACTAGTTATTGAACTGAATGACACATCTCGTACATGAAATCACCCTCTGATGGAAGACTGAAGGCATCACGACTCTACAGAGACTCCTGCCAAACTATGTGCAGCTGCCAGAGAGGATGCACTTGAGACATCTCAGTTTATCTTTGTCTTTTTTTAAAAAAGAGTGGATTACACCATTGAAGTCCTTTACCAAGTTTAGCTGTGAGCGAGGACTCAGTGTCGTTCTGGACAGAAGGAGCCTCTGGTTTCTTAAACAGCTGCTGCCAAAACAGAGGGTTAGGTGTAGGTGGAAAGACAAAAACTTAAGGCATGACATACAGTACAGCGTGGGATTTCTTTTCTTTTTTAAACAAAACAGCTCAATTACGTAGCATCAGAATACCAAAGCTGTCCCAAAGGAAGCATCAAAATGAAACACAAATCTAAATGACAGACATGAGACATTTTGCTTAAAGATAAATTCAGCACCTGTGCCGGTCGTCCCGAGAGCCCGCGAGCTGCTATTCAATAAACCTTTCCTCTTTCAGAAATCTAAAGTTGCACTTTGCTGCGCAAGTACATGGAGGCAACGCAGCGGAGACAAAAAGTCTCCGGAGCTTCTGCAGGGGGACCGCGGAGTGGGCCGTCATCTCAACAAACGAGCGGCGTGCCGAGCCGCGGTGGAGACGCCTCGGGGACTTCATTAGTCACCAGAAGCACCGAGTGAAACCGCAGGCTGATCCGGCTGCCACACAGGGACATGATGCAAGCCGCTCAACCTGTCAATATCTATTTATTTATGACGACTCATAAATATCATCGGCCTCCAGAGGCCTGCAGATGATGGCGGCTGTCTGAGTGCTTGAGGCAGTGCAGAGTTAACCCTGCGTGAACTGTTCTGAAATACATTTAGTGGCCATTGTATTAGGTACAGCTGTACTTTTACAATGCCTATACATGCTCAGTTTTCAATCAGTTCTATGTTTTAGGTAAACAGGGAGGACAAAACACCTCAATATGTTAGCCTAATTTCTGAAATTTATTGTATTTGAATAGCAGTAGTTTATACAACACCAATTCCAAAAAAGTTGGGACAATGTGTAGGACAGAAATAAAAACAGAATGCAATGATGTGCAAATACTTTAAACTTGTATTCAAGATATTTAATGTTCAAACTGATAAACCTTCTTGTTTTTTGCAAATATACGCTCATTATGAATTTGATGCATACAACAGGGCTCAAAAAAAGTTGCGAGATGAGCAACAAAAGTCTGGAAAAGTTGTGCAGTTCTCAAAAAACACCAGTTCGGAACATTCAGTGGCTAAACAGGTTAATAGGTAACAGGTGATAGTATCAGGTTGAGTATTAAAGGGACATCCACGAAATTGGGGTGGGTACCAAATAAAGTGGCTGCTGAGTGTATGTTTCACTATAGATGCACTTATGATAGAATTTGCTGCCTGAAAATACAAACCTGAATGAATGAGTGTGTACAGACAGAGTGATTTACTGTATGTTGTCGACTGTTTGTAAGGATTACACCTTCATTAACAATCTAATCTGTGACACTGTGCACAGGTCTCAGAGCAGCAGGATAATCTTAAATAAACTGAATTCATCCTGTTCTTATGATACACTATAAATATCAGGCTGCCAACATGTAAAAGCTCTGAACAGATTCAATTAAAGCATCTCCACAAGCTGCTGCTGTTTGATTATCAGCTGATTGAGATCCAACGTTCTACAATACAGACCGCCTCATACTGTAGGTCGCCTTCACACCATTCCAGTGGGTTTTTCAACCCTCGCCACCATGTGACAGGCTGTACACCAACTGTGGTCAAATGAAGTGCAGTCTTTGTTTCCTTTTTGAATATGTCACCATTTTAATAACTTAAACAACTGATTTATGACAGTAAACTGAATATTTTTGGGTTGTGGTCAAAACAAGACATTTGAGGACGTCACCTTGAACGCTGGGAGACACAGATCAGCATTTTTCACCATTTTCTGACGATTTATAGCCAAACAACTGTTAATCTATTAATCGAGAAAATAACTGGCTGATTAATCAACTATAAAAATAATCGGTAGTTGCAGCCCTACTCAGTAGAGTGCAGATTTCCACCTGACAACTCGAAAAGAATATCTGGATTTTAACCCCTTGATAATCACCAACATTTTCATTAGCAGCTGTAATTTCATCACACTTTTTTCTCACCTGTAATGGCTTACATTTATTTTGTAAATTAATTAGATGTAACTAGCTACGCTAAGCGCTTTTCCATTCTTCTGATCACTCAAAGCACTTTACAGTACGTGTCACATTCATCCATTCACACACATTCATACACTCACGGCAGAGGCTGTGGTTCAAGGTGGTTCTGCTCCTCAGAATCTAACACCAATGGCTATTCCTCCGAGAGCAATCTGAAGTTCAATATCTGGCCAAAGGATACTTTGACTCGAAGGAGCAGGAGGGATTGAACTGCCAATCTTCTGACTGGTGAATGATCCCGCTCTCCCACTGAGCCACAGCCGCCCCTACTACATGTAAGGAGTTACCCTCCAGCACTGCTAGGATCCTATTAGACATTTGTGAGGTTACAGTGACCTTTGACTATCAAAATATAACCGGTTCACCCTTTAGCCTAAAAATTATGAATCACAGAGGTCCTTCAGCATACAATCTTGAATGTGTACAAAAAAAAAAAAAAAATAAGCTGTTTGATCCAGCAGTATGTGCGATTAGCTGTGGACAAGTTTCAGGTCTGTTGATCACAAACTGTTTTTCATGTAAGAAAAACAATACAAACCTCTCAAAGTCTTCAGTGTTAAATGTTGTGTGAATACAGTCATCCATACAAGAACCTCCTCCACATACAGTAGATACTGAAAAAAAAGACTAAATTCAGAACATATGATTTAAAAGTTGAGTCCAAGCCGACCCCACTGCAAATATTTAGCTGTACAGTTTTTTTTTTTCTTTTTCTTTGCTCAGAACTCCCCCTCATATCCTCAAACACTGTTATCTACCAGTCTCGGTATTCAGTGCACTCCCACTGATCTGTTGTAATTTATTTTATTCAGCTGAGAGGTTTGTGTAGGTGAAGAGAGAGAGAAACGAATGAGGAAGAGCAAGAGAGCGAGGGGTTTTTCTAGTCAGGATCATTTGAGTATGTGCTCATTCAAAAACACCCGTTATTTTTTTGCAGTGCATTCTGGACTTCCTGCTGGGGGTGTACAAATTGGGTGACTATCCTGACCAGAAAAAAAAAAAAAAAACAGGTTTAAGTCGTTGTTCATCCAAACAGCTTTAAATAACCAATGTTGCAACATTCATGAGGAAAGCAGGAAGTAGTTTGAAATTCTTAAATCACCAGAGCTGAGAAGATTACTATAAATCATTGATGAGCTGATCCAAAAAGTGAATGGGCCACTATTTTGATAGTTGATTAATTATTTGAATCATTGATCAAGCAAAAAGACTAAAAGTAAACCGCCTCGTCTGTGTGGCTGTTCACACAGACACACTGTCAGGATGCCAACATTGATAATACTTCAACACTTGCTGATGTTTAACAGGTATAATGTTATTACATTAATCATCTAGCTTTACTGTTTGCACGCTAATCTTTGCAAATTAGCACTGAACAAAGAAAGTACAGCTGAGGCTGTATTCATCTGCAAAATTAAAGTATTGGACATGAAATTTTTAACCTGAGGGTGAAAAATCAGAGGATGAACAAAAGTCCATCAGCAGTATGAACATGTACGAGGGAGAATTCCTGCTTTAAATCTGAAGCAGAACATATATATTGAACTGAGAAGCAGCCACTGTTGAGTTTGGACCCAGAAAGCCAACACTGAGAATAAAGGTGCTGCAATTTTAATGAGTTCTCTGCAGCTATACAGCAGCAAATAAAAAAAAAAAAAACACACACACACACACACACACACAGACTTTCTGAGGCTGAAAACTTTACAGATGGTGTAATTTAGGTCTTTACAGTACAGCAATTACGTCATTACTTCATTTAGTCAAAAGAAAATGCAGATAAATCAATATTTCTGTAAATGTGCCGGTGTGTGCCTCCTTCAGTGAGTGTTTTGGCCAAAATTTGCAGTCAGAAAACAACAAGACATCATAAAGTCTGCAACAGCAACAGAACAAGCAATCTCAGACGGTGCAGAAATCAAGTGGAACAACAGGAAGCAGCAAAACATTAGTACAACAATGCAGCAATAATATTCACTATTCAGTGCAGGACTCAACAATAATGATTGCTTGGTTGCCTGGGGCCAGTAAAATGTCACTTCAGGTGCGTAAATCTAGAAAGTCACTTGCCTTATTGGGCAAAAGAGTAAAACAAATTGTTTTCTCCGGAGCTGATGATGAAGGCAACAGCATCGAGGGACCAGCAGTTGCCAATTTTGATGCTAAGCGTGTTGTACAAAGAGGGCTGCCAGCAAGACAGAGAGCAGTTATTTGTTCACTGCACTAATGAATAATACAATTTGTACAGGGGCAAGTAAAAATGTATTTCGTGCAAGTAGATTTAGCACCTGTAGCCACGCAAGCAACAATGACTTGCCGAGTGGAAATGCTAAATAATATGCTGTTTCCATGTTTAGATTAAGTGCAGGGGTACTTTAATAAAGTTCTGAAAAAACTAATTCTTTGTCATCATCAACATTAGCAGTGCAGAGAACATTAGGTTCATTTTTTGCATATTTATTTATGAAAGGGAAATTATATTGTTAAATTTTAACTTCTTTATTGACCTTTATTTTATCGGTGGAATCACTGCAAACACATCCTCCTTTACAACAATGGCCTAATTAAGATGTGGCAATAAACTTCAGTAAAGCCAACAGAAAAATAGCCTAAAGACAAAACATTTACAACACAAAACATTAAAACTTACACACTTCTAAAAGGACAGCACTTTGAAATGCCATAGCAAAGCTCACTGAGGTAAGGGAGTGCTGGACTACAGCACCTCTTGTACTTTCCCGTCATTTTGCATTTTTTATAAGCAGTTAGTTGCCAGTTAATGGCTATCAGAAGCAAAATTAACTGAAACTCACATCCCTAAACACAAATAAAACACAGCCAAACCTTCCAAAAAATTAATTTTATGGAACAGATAAAATGAAGTTCAGTCATGGACCATGTATTCAGTCATCTGAGAGGTAGAGACACACAACCAAGTTACCAGTCACCCACAAAGTGCTTTGTTCTTTTCCATCTATGCCTCCCATTTCCTTCCCCTAAGTGGGAAACAAATGTTTATTTCTTGAATTTGTCTGGCATGAGGATGAATATTCATTCTTCTTTTTTATCCTGACAAATAACAGCAGCCATGGCAACAAATATATTTTTCGAGGTTTAGCATCTGAAAGTTTGTGATGAAGAGACAGACGTAAACATACGACATGACAGTGTCCCATTTCTGTTCACTTCTGTCTCCTTACCTCCTTCACCTCCTCCGAAGGAGGAAAAGAACACCCACCCTGCCGTTCTCCATCTTTCCTAACAGTTGTTTCCTGGTTGGAACTCTTTTTCTTTCTCAACACAGGGACTTAAACACTGAAAGTTGTTAGAGAACAACACATTTCGAAGTTGAATCATCTCCTGTCTGACAGAGTCGACACGAACTGAACTGTTTCAGTCAATTTATACTGAGAGTTGTTCCTCCGGTGTCCACTGTGGTCAGTAAACAGGAAGTAAGACAAGTTGTTGGCTCCGTCAAACTCTTTCATGAAGAATAATTCCCAGAAACTGGCTGTGCAGAGACACTTGAAGCCTCACAACAGTGAGCTGTGCCGAATTGTGAAAATAATTCAGCTGATTCAGTTGTGTTTATCAGGCTTCCCAAACTTTTTCTGGCATGCTCCCCTTCAGAAGCCGGAAAAGTTCCCACCCCAGAATTACTATAATCAATCATTCAAAATAATTGGGAAAGCAATATCAACAGACTCTTTGTTTATATCCCTACATAAATCATATTTATTTAACCTTGTTTCACCCTATATATCTGGTCGTCCACACCCCGCCTGCAGAGGCTCTACAGTGTTTTAGTGTGAAGGTTGCAGCTCGGAGGTTTTTTGTTGTTTCACTGTCTTTGAAAACATAGAGCAGATGCCACGCTGCCACTTGAAGCAAGCGACCAATGGCAGGACTTATACCAGCAGTGAGCATCAGGTGAGTCAGACTAGGTTATGACCAAATATGACCTGCAAAACTAATGACATTCCCATCAGGCTCAGCAATATTTTGTGTTTAGTGCTAATTAGTAGCATGCTAACATGCTAGACCAGTGGTTGTCAAACTGTTTCTGCCATGCCCGACTTCAGAAGCTGAAAAAAGTTCATGCCAAAACAATTTTTCATCAATCATTAACAACAACTGGAGAGGCAGTTAATAAAAAGGATCCAAGTTGAATTTTAGTGATTGTTTATTTTGGTTTATTTTCCCTAAATAAATCCTATTAATTCACTCATATTTTTTGGTTATCCACACCCCACCTGCAGTGGCTCTGTGCCCCACAGTTTGAGAAGAACTGCAATAATCTGAGATGATGAACACCGTAAATATTTTATCTGCCAAACATCAGCATGGTAGTATTGTTATTATGAACTAAATGGACCACTACATGTTTAAGCACAGCCTAACAGAGCTGCTGGCATGGCTGTAGACGCTTAAGCCTGTAAATCACTTTGATTAATCGCTCATCATAATTGTTGATTCCTCTTCTCTTGATCATTTGATTGATTAGTCAAACAGCTGTTTAGCAGCACTAAACTATTTCATGTGATATAATGGCATCGTTGTTGGAAAACAGTGGGAAATGACTGCAATCATTCTTGCACAGCAAACACAATCTGTTCATTTTTCAGCATCTAAACTTGAAACACAAAAACACATATCATAAAGTGAAACTCTGAACTTATTCTGAGTCTTTCTTCTGTCTCATTTGGTGGTAAAACAAAGACGTAATTGTTGTTGGTTATGTAATTTCCAACGAATTGACTGCATATTTGCAACCACATCCATATTGCAGCCCTGCTACGATCCTAAAAACAAAAACAACCATGTACAAACCCTCTCTACTGTACTGTACTGTACTGCACTGTAATGTGCTGCTTATTGCAGAGAGTTTGAGCTGACGGAGGGCCCTCTTTGGCCCCAGGGCCAGGCTGACTTGCTGTCTGATGCTCTTCATGGAGCTCCCTGCTCTGTGAGAGCCCTGCTGAGACATCCTTTCACTTATCTGAGAGGAGGAGGAGGAGATGGGAGGAGGAGAGGTTACATAACCCACTGAGAAGAGTTCCGTCTCAGGGAATTTGACAGGGGAAGGAGAGATGACAAAGGAGGACGGAAGTCGCCTCCGGCAGATCTGCGGCCAAAACTCGCGCCCACCACCCACTGAAAAAAACAAGCCCCCACATCAGCAGAAGTGGCTTCTTATAGCAGAGAAGCAGGGGAGATGGTGTTTATCTTGTTTGTGTAATAAACAGCTGCCAGGGGATTAGATGTGTGCAGGGAGGGATGCGTGGGTCTCCATCAAGAGGGGGTTTCTGCAGTTATGGTTTCCCTGCTCGGTTTGTCAGGCACGCTCGGAAACAGGACGAAAACAGAAACACCAGGGGAAGACTAGAGGCTTCCGATGTTCGAGAGGCAAGAAAATACAACAGGTGGGAGTTTCCTCACGATGTCACGGAAAAAAATCTAAAATAAATAAATAAATAAACACATAAATGAATGCATACATATTCACTCATTTTTATTATTGACTACTTAACTCTGACCACTTGAACCAGCTTGTACATTTCAAATCAGAGGAGCCTCAAGGCTGCAGCACAGCAGATTGCAGAACATTCAGAGATACTGCTGAGCAGTGTGAGTCCACAAGGTCAGAGGCTGTAACAGTATAAATGTTTCACTCCTTCACTCAAAACTGTGAAAAAAATTCAAGGCTCCACAGGTTTCTGAGACAGCAGCAGCTCTTCACCCACCTCTGAAGACAGAAATGACAGAAGCCAGGCTTAAAGTTCTGCAGAACTGCAGAAAAAGAGCTCTGAGCACATACACGTCCTACTGTGGATCTGAAAGCCAGTGAGCTAGTTAAACCTTTGAAGCTTCAGGCTGCCGTCCAGCTGTGCTGCTGATGTTCTGCCTCCCTGCAGCTACCAACCAAAACTCTGCTTCAAGATTCTGGTAAAGATCTTAATCAACAGTCTCAGGGTGCTGTCATACCTAACCTGTCTGGTTCAGTTAAAACAAACTCAGGTCCATTTGTGCGGTCAGTACGGTTCATTTGGGCTGGTGTGAGGGCTGTTAAATGAACCCGGTGGACCCAACAACCAAACTGAGGCTGCTTGAAGAAGGTGGGTTTTCGACTGCTGTCAAGCGAATTCTGGTGCAGCTCGCTTGTGGTCTGAAAGAACAGATTGTATAAAACATGGACGTGGTTCTATCAGAGACCAGCGCGGGGCCAGTTTTGCAAACCTGGCCCCGCAAAGCTGAGAACCAGAACCAACCCGTCACCCGCCATTAATTCATTATAAGTCAAATCCACACCCGCCCAGAACTGTGACTATAAGCTTCACAACCCACACCCATGATCAAACACACATATAGTCACCCACTTGTGTTCCCAACTGGCAAAGCACCTGTAATCCAGCAGCTGTCGATGGGTTTCCATAGCGACGATCAAAAACTAATACGTTTGACCTTTGACGACATATTGTCCACAATCTGTCCACTTTTCTCCTCTGGCTATTTTTGCCTTACTGCCAACTATTTTAGCCCTCAGACAGCCTCCATCCCTGTCAGATCAGACAGTGATGTCCCACTGTTTGGCAGGACGTGAGGTCAAAGGTTTTCTTTTAGGCTTTCACAATAAAATCCTGCAGGCTTTTATTATTGCATTAGGGATATAAATGTTAAAAATAATAAATAATAAAAATATTGCACAATCATTTTTATTTCTGATTTCTCCAGGGGGAAAATCATATTATTTTATTGTATTATATTATTGTTCTCACCTACAGCCTGCCTGCAATTAGTTCATTAGTTCATTCATCCGACCCGGTGCAGCACTCTCATCTCCATGACGTCGCCCGTTGGTTTCTGAAGAGCCGTTGTGTGGTGGCTCTGGC
Organism: Lutjanus argentimaculatus; assembly: GCA_034769285.1. Lineage (NCBI taxonomy): Eukaryota > Metazoa > Chordata > Actinopteri > Lutjaniformes > Lutjanidae > Lutjanus > Lutjanus argentimaculatus. The sequence continues at coordinate 2,409,540 of JAWZSL010000039.1, forward strand.
CATTGCCCTCTTGGCAGCGACTGACTGAGCTAACTCCCAGCTAATCCAAGAATGGGCAAAGAGGTGGAGCTAAGGTGGGCTGAATGCCACGGCTAGCCACCTGTGAAAGCACCCACCTGTAATTCAAAGCAGCCACGCCCTTAATTATGCATCACTTAAAGCCTGAGAAAGTAAACAAAGAACCATCGGATTAATAAATCTATCTGCTGATCATGAAATCTGCTCAGAAAGTGATCTCTTAATTGATCTGTATAGGCCATGTATATTTTTTGGAAATAATCTGGTAACCATGGTAACACATCCGTGTGGGTGTTTTCCCTGATTAACAAGACAAAAGCTGTTAAAACTGCTGTGTATCCAACTCCGTGCACTTCTTTGTCAGTTCATTAAGTCCATTAAAAAGTATGTGACACCAATCACACAGTAATAACCCCTGAATCACTGCTGTTCAAGCAACCTCCTCTTCATCCTCTTCGTCTTGTCACTACCTGTTAGTCAGTAGTCCTAACATACGGTCGATAACAATAAATAATGCTCAAAGGTAGAACGAGTAGGATTCGTCAGTTGCTGTTTGTAAAACATCAGAGGGATTGTTGATTTTTGAGTCTCATTTCCAGGACATCAAATACCAAAGTTTTGGGCTGGGGACGCGCCCCGAGCACAGCAAAATAATAAGATATTAACATGTTATAGGCAGAGGCGGGGTCTCTGCAGATGCATTCACTGAGTCTATGTATTGTCTTTTTGGGAAAATCTTGCATATTTTGCCTTTGAAATGAGTTATTTGTTAAAGAGCTCTTTTTGACAACAGAGAGAATAAACATCCCTCTATGTTATCTTGAGATAACATACCCATTTTTGACCCTTTGCACTCACACAATACATCTTAAATTAGGGTGCAATACTTTAAAGAAGAGGAGGGACCCTGAGGAAACTAAGAGATGTGTTTTAATTTGTCACATGACTCTCTGGTGGTCATGTTGAATCCCTTTTTTGCAGCCTCCCTCACATGGTTCAGCTCCATCGTTTTATTTTATCATTTTACAATCTGGAAAAAAGTGGATTCACATCAACGGATGAGTAAAGTTTAACTTTTAATTGTTTAATTTACTTTATTTGACAGTTATGTAATGTAACACTGTTAAAATGTAAAGGTTGCCTTACAGTAACATGGTACCTTTATGGAATCCCTCCATGACATTTTTGGTGTTGTGTATATAAGTTAATATAATGTTTAACCAATATAAGATATGGTGTAAAATTTCCAGAATATATTTACTTGGTCTATTTTATGACAACAAAATATTACCAACTGGCATCATAATGCATCCCATAGAGAGATCTACACATCAGAACCATTAAAGTGCTGCATAAACTTCTGTAAGTCAGATGTTAGTGTATCTTCGTGTTTACTCCTGTAGGTTCGTTTGTAAAAAAAAAAGTCAGTGCAGGAACCAGATCAGAGCTAAAACGCAACAATATATTTCTTTCCTCCTCGGTCTGGACCAAATGAACCAAACTACAGGTGTGAAAACACTCTCAGACTGTAAAAACTCTGCTGTGGCTGTTTGGAGGTTCAAACTTTTTGTCTCTGAACACATCCGTCTCTTGTGCCTGAATAAAGAAGTCTTAACTAGATTGGTTTGAGCTGTTTACAATGAAAAGGGGAACAACAAGATTTGTATTGACTTCTCCTCTCACCACATGGTTTAGTCGAAGTCCTGCACAGATCAGGTCAGTTTTGTAGCTCTGGAGGGAAAGTCTGATTAGCTGCTTTTCAAGTTGAAATGTAAATTATTTATTAGAAATAATAATGAACCTCTGCTCTTTGGGAAATAAACATCCTTTATTTTATCTAGACGGCCTCAGGTGAAACCTGGGCTGTTTCCTTCCTCCCGTCTGATTCACAGCGTGTTTAATCTGCTCCTAAAAGATTTCATCAATACCAGACGCTTGTTCGATAAAACATGAATCAAAAAGCTCTTGGACAGAAGACAGAGTGATATACCTTTTATTACTTTCTTGATCTCTTCAAACTTTACTCTCCTACTCAGCCAGACAAGCTGAGAATTAAAAAACTGAGACAAGAGCTCTTCCTCTAACACTTTGCAAAGAGCAGACAAGTGAAAACATCCTTCAAACAACAGACTGACAAGCTGCAAAGCTCCTTCAGTCATTCAACATTCAAACTATGTAAACAAGGAAAGACTAGATGTTGCACAGCTGGTTTCTCTGCTTCAGCTTTTCTACAAACTTCCTCCAAAGCCTTGAGGATTACAGTCAGTCTGATTCATATCATATCACTGATGTCACTGCGTTACACAAACCTCAGACAACCTCTGCAGACAGGATACAAAATTAAATTCTGGCTAAATGGGAGAGCAGGGCTGATATAGATGCTTAGAAGACGTTACTAATAATCCAGCCCTGAGACCTGAATCTGGCTTCACTTTGGTTGTGGCCTTTCATTCTTTAATTGATTTCATTTGATCTCCAGGGAAAAATAAGACCTTGCAGGAAATTGAAATGTGAAAATTCTCCCCAAAACTCGTTAAAATCAAACTTTGAAGTTCATTTTTGAAAACAGAAACAGCTGAAAAAAACAGTATGTCATCGAGATCCAAATAGTAGCAGCGTAAGAAAATATTGATAAACCTGATTATTGCGATATCATGTTTCATGATACTGTACGGATTCTTAAAAAATACATCGTGATACGTGCAAACATTTGTGGCAGTGGGTCTTTTTGTATTGCGTTTAAACTCCTGACAACTAGATGGCAGTGTTGTTATCGATCTTCACTGTTCTGATTGGATAAAAAAGTACATTTTTTTATACTCAGACTTTATGAATAATGGTGTTGTGTTCTTTATACTATGACAGTTTTCCTAAAATCAGATTTATAAAATATATACCCTTGCTTACAGTATCACAATATATTCAATGATAGAGCTGCAACAATTAATCGATGAATCAATTATAATTCCATTATCATATTCATTGCCAACTATTTTGATAATCGATTTATCAGTTTGAGTAATATTTTAAAGAAAAAAGGTCAAAAATAACTTTTCCGCTTAATTTCCGCTTCTTAAATGTTGAATATTTTCTGGTTTCTTTACTCCTCTCTGACAGTAAACTGAGTATCTTTGGGTTGTGGACAAAACAAGACATCTGAGGACATCATCTTGGACTTTAAGAATCAGTGATCAACATTTTCACCATTTTCTGACATTTCAAAGACCAAACTAATTGATAAATCAAGAAAATAATCAACCGATTAATCAGTATTTTTCAATGAAAATAAAATTAATGATAAAAAAAAGATCATTCCCACTTTCTGTGAATCATATAGCAATATCTGTCAGAATAATCTCAATACCATATTGTGCAGCCCTAAATATAATTAACTGACACCAAAAAATACATTAAAAAGGTCAAAAGACATGGAAACATCTGGGGTTTTTTTCTACCTGCCATTTCTTTCTACAAACAGCAAATTCTTTTATTCCACATTAAAAAAAACAATGCCATCATTAATGCGTTTTCTGGGAGGTGAAACCCTGAGCATCATGGAGGCTCACAGTGAATCTGCTGCAGGCTGAGTTTGTGCGTGGGCCGACCTAAGCACCGGCTTGCATCATTAACTCCTCCTCCAGAGCCGTGGCGGCCAGCAGGAAACGACAACAAAGTTCCTGTGCAGCGTGGGAGTGACAAAGAGGAGGCAAAGGAACCATCTCTAGCACCGCTCGACACTTAAGTCCATGTACTGTCGCTAAAGCTTTGGTTCTGTGTTAAGGGGTTACAGCGTAACTACAGTGGCTAAGCCATTACTGACTTGCACCGCCATTGGTTCTACACCAGCTCCCACATGGAGACACAGAACTGTGATTGGTGAGCTTCAGCTGTTTTTGTTCTCTCTTACAGCTTCTGACGTCAGATGATATCATTGGTAGTACAGCGTAGATCAGCTGCCATGGAGGGACGTGAGGACGGGGGTTAGAACTATACTCCGCTTACCAAGAGTGCAAAACTCTTCACTTCTGCTGATGCCACTAGCTTGATGAATCAGGCGTTTCAGGGAAAATGCCAGTCATCTCATTCATTTAAAAAATGCAGCAGGACGTGCAGCAGAAAAGTAGAAACAAAGTCAACATTTGGAGAAACGTGATCTGATGTCAAGCTGTCACGGTGGCCAATCACGTCAGCCAGAGAACAGATTGCTCCACTGAAACCAGGAGCTATCCAGACGGGGTTCATGGACCGAACAATGATATTCTCTCTCAGTTGTGTGTTCCTTGGTTTATTTTGTGTACTCAGGTTCGACGTCTGGGTCTGGCTGCAGTTTATTCTGCAAAATAGCAACACCAAAAAACATCCTTTGGTTTGTGTCCATTTGTTGGGGAGAAAGAAAGTGTGCAGTGGTGAGCAATCAAGTAGGAGACTGAATAAGATGAGTGAGCAAGAAAGCGGGTGAATCAGAGAAAAAAAAAGTTAATTTCTGATCATTTCACAGCAGCTATGTTCTCAGCACAAATAAAGAACCCCACCACACCGCTGCACAACCCTGCGGCTAATCGCTGCTTCGCCTCATTATGTCTGACTACAGCGTTTTTGAGCTAAAAAACAGCACATAGATGCACAGACGATGAAGCAAGTTCACAAAGTGCATATAAATGGTGACACATAACCACTGCATGAATGGTATGACTTTAATATCAGCTAACTTACATGTATAGGCTAAGAAGCAGCGTTTTCTGCCATTTGTGCATGAAAAATTACTCGCATTTTATTTTCCAAGGGCACATGAGCAATCGTCATTGTTTAGCCCTGAGCGTGTAGGATTTAGTGACATCTAGCTGTGAGCTTGCAAATTGCACACACCTCGCCAAACACTCCCCTTCCAAGCATGTAGGACAACATACACTGGCTGCAAAACTCATGAAAAACGTGAAAGGCCGTATCTAGAGCCGGTATTTGGTTTGTCCATCCTGGGCTACTGTAGAAACATGGCGGTGCAACATGCCAACCTCTGTTGAAGACGACCTGCTCCCTGTGTAGATTCAAAGGGCTCATTCTAAGATAACGAAAACCCATCAATTCTTATTTTCAGGTGATTATACATCATTGAGAACATTTATATGGATATTATATTCTATTTCTGCCAATCAATGCCTGCAAATCTTACACACTGGACCTTAAATAATTTTTTGTCAGTCAAGCGGGGCAGAGGTTCTGATAGACAGGGCAGGTCCACAAAATAACGGAAGGGGAAATACTGGTGAAAACACCATCAGAGAAGTTGAATAAAGACTCATTTATCTTCTCTTTTTCAGTAACACATATTTTATCTGACAAAAAGGTATCCACTGCAAACCTTCTGTTCACATCTGGTCAATACCTGATCCACTTATAAGGTCAATATTAGTACCAATACTAATTCAGTGAACAAGATTGCAGTCTCCCTCGTACCAATTTTGTGGAAAGTCGACGCAAACACTGTTCTCACATCTGTTTCCTGTCACAGTTTGTTCTACATCAGTTTTCCTTCCCATGACCTATTGCTCTGCAGAAAAATCCACTCCTGACTATGGACCATTATCCCAAACGATTGATTTCTCCATCCTGCCGTGATCCAGAGCAGTCTGCCGGGCAGGAGTCGGGGGATTCAAACTGGAAACCCACCGCACACAGATACGCCTACTGCCACCACCAGGGAGCTCTGCAACATGAGAAACTCCACTTCCTCTGTGACACAACAAATCGATACCACATTCCCCTGTCTTACAATGAATTCACACACTGTTTATTTATGAATCAATGCAGGGAGAAGCACGACTTCCAGAATCAGTTGGAGTGAGAATAAAAATTCAGGAAGGCGCTGATCTCTCCTGCTGGAAGTTTCTGTCTAATTAATGTGACATGGGTTTAATCTTCTGAACTTACACTTGTGCACAAAATAAACTCCCACGTCTGCCTTCTGTCTGAGCAGATTCATCACTCACACGCACATCGAAGCTGAATGGAAACGCCTCGTCTGCATACTGAAATTTAACAACACGAGACGCTCATCAACAGGCTTTCCAGCGGCACAGGAGAACACGGGGGTTCTTCAGGCAGAACCGGCTTCCCCTTCTTGTTTTTATTAGAGCTAGCTCACAGGTCCAGGCTGCCCTCCAGCGCAGCAGAAACTCATTCATCTGAATCTAACGTGGACAAACCCGGGGAGAGCTATTCACCAAATCAGCTGAATGGCCCTTGAATGTTGTGTGCAGCCAAGGACGGTGCTTCAATGCATCCTGCAATCCAATGCAGCCAAAGCAAAGACTCAAGAATTCAAAAAAAGAAAAAGAAAAAGACATAACAACTCAGGACTGAATCGTCTCAGCCTTGTGCTTAGCTTAGCTTAAAACAAAGGTTATTTTAATACAAGGACAGATCTACCTCATGTAGGGTCCTTTTAAAACAACAGTTGTCATATTAAGCCCTGCAAAGCAGTATTAATGTTGCAGGGAATTTTTTAAAGGCGGAAAACCCACAAAGTGTCAATTAATGAATGCAATTAAAGGGTTACTGGCACACATACAAATTATTCTGAGCTTATGAAAAATACAAACAAAGTAGATTTTAAGACAAAGTGGGCTTTCCTTCTATAATGCTGATGTTATTTTATTTGAGTTGCATGTATGGATAACCTGGCTGGAATGACTTTATGCTGGTGTGGCTGGTTAGTTCACTATTCTTTTCGTGGCAATTTAAAGAAATCTGCAAAGACCATGTGCTAAAACACAGACACTCGGTTCCCTCGAATGACTTTACACCTCTACCAGATTCCCTTTAGATTTCTTTACATTTAAGATTGACATGAGATGTACCAAATAAATAGACACATCACAAATGATACAAAGACCTAACGTGACAGTAATTGCTGGATGATGAATTCGGCGCTGATTGTATACACAGTATAGCCCTTGTTTAGTAAATATTTAAATTCTAACAGTTGTATCACAATAGTGGCCGTCGCCCTCCAGGCAGTGGTTTGGAGCGGCAACAATGTTGAAGCAACAGGAAAATCGAAGAGAAAAGGAACTATTTTGCAGAAATAAGTGTGAAAGCAAGAAGAAAAAATATGCCGAATTAATCAGCAGAACATTATGATTGCAGAAAGAGTTGAAGTTGTCATATTTATTATGAATACTTTGTCAGGTAAGAGAGTCAGCCTTAAATTGACAGATTTTTTAATGGAGCTTTGGTAGCGGTTCCCTCCTTTCCAGACAACAGGTGCATGTGGCGTGCACAGACTCACCTTCTGCTGCCGCCGGGCCATGTCGGTGGGCTGCTTGGCGTTGAACGGGTAGGCAATGCATCGCAGGACGAACACATAAATCTGAAGTTTAATTTTCCTCTCCTCTTCCTCCTTCTGGAGCCGCTCTCGCTCCTTCCTCTCCTCCTCTTCACCTGTAGCGCTGCTGTCTTTGGCACCTTTGTCGGGGGCTCCTCCAGGTGCGGCGGTCTGCCGCTGCTGGCCGCCCGCCCGGCTGTTGTTCCCCCGTTTACCCACCGAGGAGGAGGCTTTCCTCGGAGCCTCCTGAACAACTTCTGGGTCGGACTCCCCGCCGGTGTCTTCGCTGGAGGACGGGTCCAACATGGTTCAAACTCCGGTTCAGAGCGACGGAGAAAAAGAAAGAGATGGAGGAACAACTGTTTGAGCTTTAGTTTGTTTGTTTTAGTCGACGTGGCGTTAACTGCTGCACTTTCCCGACCGACGGTGCTCCGTGTCCGCTGCGGTCGGTGGTTGTGTTTGGTTTGGAGCCGCGACCTGTCAGAGGAACGTCGGGGTGGTTTTTTTTTTTTGTTTTGTTTTTTTTTTTCTGTGGGCGGAGTTTTAATGGTTAATATTTGGAGATTGTCGCCGCGTGCGCTTCGTTCCGTCACAGCGGGGATGTGTTGGAATGGCAGCGCGCGCCCTGAGCCCCTGGCTGTCACACGCAGAGAGCTCGCGCGCTCTGAGAATGAGCGCTCCAGCAGACAGGTGAGCAACCTGTAGCTGCTGATAGGAGAACGACAGCAAAGAGGTCTCACTCTGTTTGCGTTTCAGGAGCCAGAAAACTCTCTGAAGACTCAGCAGGGCTGCACGATTAATCGAAATTTTATCGAAATTGCAGTATGGCTTTCTGCAATTATCAAATCGCAGGATGTGCAATATTTGTTAAAGGCAAAATGTGTGTCAAAAAACTTTTACATGAATGAATGTTGTGAGGCGGAAATGTCCTGTTCTACAAATCAGATTTAACTTAAGACTTTGAAAAAGCTTTATTTGGTACAAAATAAAATCACACCATAATCATTTTAACATGTTTTTCCATTATAAAAAAGTTAAAATTATCATTACCTCTAACATCAGAAATCATATCGCAACTGCAATATCAAAATAATCACAATTAGATATTTTTTCAGAATCGCTCAGCCCTAACACTGAGAGACTTCTTTATGTTGCAAAGAACATTCAGTTCGTTTCCAAGATCATTTCAGGAAATATGCTTCACTCTCGTTTAAATAATGTCATATTTCTACATATTGTCTCTTCTCTTTACTTTTTTGTATGTTCACACTTTCTGTTTTTATTTTCTATTCATGTGGCTATTTTTGTCCTGCAGTACTTGCTGTAATCTTTATTTATATTTTTAGTAGCCTACCTTGTTTGCTCTTATGCACTAATATATCACAGTAAATTCCTTGAATGTGAAAACCTACTTGGCAATAAAAGTGATTCTGATTCTGAGAGTTAAAGGGACAGTTCAGCCCAAAATCAAAAATACATAGGAACCTGGGGCGTGGTGAGGAGTAAACCCAAATAAACTCAGTTTATCTGCCTCTTTGAGAGCGTTTACTCTGTTTTCAGATTAGCTGTATTAATGAATGAATGACTTTATTTCAAACATAAATAACAAACAAACAAGAGTAACAAATGGTGAGAAAGAGTAGGTAGAAGTAAAACTTAGATTTCCCTGCCCCTTTCTCACTTCTCCTCTGTTAATTCATGTATCATATAGAGGAGAGTATAAATGTAGGGCTGCAACTAATGATTATTTTCACTGCTGATTAATCTGATGATTATTTTCTCGATTAATTGATTAGTTGTTTGATCTCTAAAATGTCAGAAAATGGCCAAAAATATTGACCAGTTTTTCCAAAAGCCCAAGATGACGTCCTCAAAGGTCTTGTTTTGCTCATAACACAAAAATAATCAGTTAACTGTCAGAGAGGAGGAAAGAAAGCAGAAAATAATCACATTTAAGAAGCTGGAATAAGAGATTTTTTACTTTTTAAAAATGATTCATTATCATTAATTGTTGCAGCTCTATATCAATCAAGGAAGAGAAATGAGGTGGGTAAACTACAGTCTACTGAAGTCTGTATTTACCAGTGCACCCTTGCAAACTCTCACCAAACAATCTAGATGGATAAACAGCACTGCAGTTATGAGTAAAATATGTATTTTTAATTTGGGGGTGAACTGTTCCTTTAAATGAGAAGCTCACTAATGGAAAACGTACAAAGATCTTTACTTAAGTGAAAGTAGCAAAACTAAGTAGCAAAAAGTAACTAAAGCTGTCAAGAAAATGTAGTGGGATAAAGAAAAAAGTAGAATATTTCCCTCTGATATGTAGCTTGTAGAGTAGAAGTAGAAAGTAAGAAATACTCAGGTACAAGTGCCTCAAAACTGTACTTAAGTACAGTACTCGATTAAATGTACTTAGTTACTTTCCATAGCTAGAGAAGATTGATAGTACTCTCCTGAGTCTGATTACTTGATGGTTACATTCAAAAGTACACAATGAAAATGAACGCCCCCTTTTGCAGGTCAGGATTGGGGAGTTTTTACCTGCTGTGTGATGACTCTTTCTGCATAGACAATCTTTGACCTGAAACAGTAGCAACATGTGTTCTCTGACACTGACCGTAGAGCTGCAACAGAAAAAATTAGGGTTTTATCGACATAAGCAAAACTAGCTAAGCTATATGTAACCTATTAAAAATAAATATTAAATATTAACACTAAAAAAATTTTTGTTTCTTTGCATTGGAAAACCTAAAACCTAACTTACTTACTGAAGATGAGAAATATTGATTGAAAATCTTCAGGATCACAGTATGAGCAAATTACACAAAAACACAGGTCAAATACAATTCAGGAAGTACAATTTATGGAGAAATTAGCTCATAAAATACAAAACATAAAGACTTCTCCCTTCACCCACTTTTTGGGTTGTCAGAAGAGCACACAATTTATTGAATCTTTGTGTGTTAAATTAATTAATACGTTACTTAAATGATTTGCTGTTGTTGTAAAGGCATAACAACCAATTTCAACTTAAATATGGTTATTTTCTGGTTTCTTTACTCCTCTCTGACAGTAAACTGAATATCTTTGAGTTGTGCACAAAACAAGACATTTGAGGACGTCATCTTGGACTTTGAGAAACACTGATCAACATTTTTCACCATTTTCTGACATGCACAAAATTTAAAAAATAACAAGCATAAAAAATAAATTCTAATATTTTATCCATAGGCCTATATATTAATGAGGGTGGACAAAATATTAGAAAAACCTAAAGTTCTGTATCAGCATTAGTTTTAGTTCAGTGTTTAATGTTCACACTGTATATTTACAGTGTATGTTAATGGACTGACACTGTGGCCACTAGAGGTCAGTGTTTCTCTGGTGCTTTTTACCACTGATCAGTCAAATAAGAGATTTAGATACAGAGGGAGTTAACAGAGAAACAAATACAACAAATTACTGGATCCACGACGTGGTGTGTGTGTGTGTGTGTGTGTGTGTGTGTGTGTGTGTGTGTGTGTGTGTGTGTGTGTTGTAAAGGTTTCAAGATTTCCAGGCTTGTTTGATTTTGATTGCACTGCTTACTGACAAGAGTACAGAGCTCCACTGCTGCTGTTTGTGCACATTCATTCAAACTTTATTTACAGTTAGAAAGGACCAAGTCTCGTGGTTTTTTACAGCTCTAAGAAATCCAAAAAATAGAAACAAAACAACAAAAAAGAACATGAAAATGGCAAAACAAACAAATGAAATGACACTAAATGACGATCTACATACATTCTGTATGAAATCTATCATGTTGAGGAAACTTCATTCAAGGATTCTTACACTTCCTCTTATTTCCTTTGACCATTCGGCAGCAGCAGAATGAGCTGAAAACACACACATCTGACAAAGTAGTTGTAACGAACATGTTAGCAAACAGCTGCCTCCAGCAGACACACAGCAACATGATCATCCAAGTGGAGTCACTTTTGTGTCCACCAGTTGAATGTTAAGTCCAGTATTCACTCTCTTTTTAGCTCTGGTTTGGTTTCCACCAGCTCCTGAGAGACACATTGGCTCTTAACCAGCTAGTATCTAACTGTCTCTGCCTGCTGTTTGGTACTGAGCAAAGTTTGTTTTCTCAAGATGCTTTTCCTTACACTCCTAACATGTAAGTCTGGTGATATTCTGTATTTTAATTATTATCAATAAATCTCATTAAAAGAATAAAACCAACTGTGTCTCTCCGTCCCTCAGTGCTTTCTAACTTCCCTGCTGTGTCTGCAGGACTTGAGCCCATTGGGTTCCCAATAAAGATGGAAATCTTTACAAATAAAAAGACTGTTCTTTCATTATAGTGCTTTGGAAAAAATAAAGAAAAAGAAAAACCTTAAAGACAAAAATATAATATATTATACACAATGTTGTGTAAAGGACCAGTGTGTGCTGGAATTAGCATGAGCTTGCAGATTGAAAATACTGTGTTTCATTCTCATTCTCCAAGCATGCAGCATGAAAACCCACAGCGGCTGCAACATTTGCTTAGAATGAGAACGGCCCTCTCTAGAACCAGTGTTTGGTTTGTCCTTTCTGGGCTACCATAGAAACATGGCTGGTTTAAGGACCCACGCCCTTTATAGACAGAAACGGCTCAGTCTAATAGTGTTCTTATTTTCAGGTGATTATACACAAATGAAAACATACTTCTGAATATTATATGCCATTTCTGCCATATTCTGCTAATGATCCATGTAATTCTTACGCACTGGACCTTTAAGTGGTCTTAAAACAAATGTTTGAATGCTCAATGGAGAGCGGGCGATAAAACAACCAAAGGACTATGAATACAGTTCTTGTCCTAGACTGTGATTGGCTGAGCCATGTTTGAGACTGTTGTAAAATACTCTATAAACATGCTGACTTTTGATTTACTGGGTGAGGCTAAACATGGATGACGAGGATAGAGGAAGGAGATTTTTTAAAAAAAAGGAAGGAGACATGCTGAAATAATGACAGAGAAAAACTGAAGCGTTTGGAAAAGTCAAGAAACAAAGCTGAGACCGTTAAAGAGACTACGTGGTCCGTTCAGCCCTGGTGTGCTGAGAAAAATCTGGCAATTGATTTTAAAACAATCATCAAAATGGAGCTAAACTAGTGTCCTCGGGGATTAACCAGTACATCAATGATCCACCGGTGAAAGAAATAAAGAGAACCTTTGGGGATTCATGTTTGAGCTGCAAGGAAACCTGCTGAGTTCTGTCGCTTCATTGGAGAAATACTCTAAAAGTCCACTGGCCTTTTATCTCCATCCAAAGTGGACAAATTACACTAATGATCGATGGTTAGTTAACGATGTAACTTTAGCTTGAATGTTCTTATTTGAAGTTCATTATGCTCACCTTTCTCTGGTTGTGTTGTCAATTGCAAGCATCTAATTTTTGTTAAGACTCATTTATACTGAACAATAAATACAACTGACTTCTGATCATTTCTGCATTAATTCTGCATTAATTTCCTCCATATTTTTGTGGATGTTTTCTGCAATATTAGCATCAGTCACAGGGACAGTGTAGCAGCGTGGACTTAAGTTCAAGCAAGAAACGACCACAGGACACCACAAAAAGTTTTAAAAATCTGGAAATAGTGGAAATTACATTCCAGCCTTTGCCTCTTACTCAAAAAGTACATTATGACAATCTCCTCCAGCTTCGCCATGTTTGTTTGTTGTTGTCACAAACTTTTCTCCTTCTTCTTTGGGGTAACTTTTAACCCTGAGTGGCGCCCTCTAGTGAATGTATTGATTAACATCCATGCCAAAGTAAATCACACATGATAAATGAGCTTTTACAGTACAGCTTGGTTACTCGACACTGGGAGCCGGGTCCACCCCGCAGCATGTTTTCTGCTGCCTTTTTTCACTGTTATTTCCTGTTAGTCTGTATCTTGGGCCATCACATGTTCATACTAAACACCCCCAACTCAGAGCTGTTTGGTCTCAAAACCCCCTTTTTGGGACATATTTTTGATGAAGTAATGTAAATACAAATATTAAGGTACTACAAGTGCATAAACAGTCATACAAGGATGAAACTTGGCAGGGAGTATCTTGAAACAAAGGGGAACACAGCAAAATAAGATTATGGGGCTTACTGCCATTATACATTTCAAATACAACCCACAATACCCCCCAAAACAAAACAAACAAACAAACAAAAAAAAATACTGTCCGCTTGACAAATTCTCTTAAAAAATGATTGTTCTGAAGGACTTTATGGTGAATATCAATGCATCACTTGTATATAGAAAAATTCCCAAGTTTATGAGACTAAATTTGAGTCCTTTCTATCTTAAAAATTACACTTGCTATGGCAGAAAATCTTAACTATACCTCAAATCAGAGAAAACAGTCACTAGCCTTCCAGATATTTTCATCTATATGCTGCTACTGCTATCTGAAGTGAAGTACATGAAATGCATGATTAGCTACAAGCTAAACTGTGATGGCAGTGAGCCAGCGCCTTACTCTGAAGGGTATTTTGGCAGCATTTTGGCAATAAATAATCTTCCTCTTAGGAATAAACCTGTTTCATGCGTGACCTTCTGTAGCTGAATGGCTTCACTCCTGTATTTTAATGTCCATCATAATATTGATCCTTGGGGAGCCTAAGTTTTTATGAGGTGGTTTGTGGTGTAAAAAGTTTTAGAAACACTGAGCTATTGGAAAGTGCGTTCCCCTGCATCTGTGTATTAGCTGCTAACCATTTGTGCTAAATGTTGCTGAAGAACTGCATTGCTAGGCAGAAGAATAATTATTTTTTATCAGTAAAGGCATGAGGCGCATATAGTAACCATTTTATAAAAGTAATAAGCCACATGAGGTTGTGACTTACAGTGACTTTTAGAACAGTTAATAAGGTTTTAGGCACTCTTCTTTGTTAATAACGCCCCTTGTTGGTGTTTTGAAATCACCGTAAACCACGGCCTCTTGAGGTTTCCTGCTTTATTAACTTATTCTTCATGAGCAACGTTGAGAAGCCTGCTAAGAGCCCCCTTAAGAGGCCCCTGGAGGTCCCTGAGCCTCACTTTGAGATCCATGTCTGGGGACCCATCGTCATGGTGTTGTGGAGTTGAACCCAGGGAGAACTGGCGCCCAGTCGGGGTACGTATCCAGAGAGAATAATGGAACTCCCCATGTCGCCACAGCCATCAGGGTGCAGAGGACGCCGATCACGTTGGCGCCAAGCCCCGCCTTCACCTGCAGCAACGATCAGACACAAAAGTTATGGTTTAAAATGCAGAATTAAATTTCTCATACTGATCATGTGTGCATTGCATCGAGTCTGTGAGTGAATTATGACCTGTTGTGTTTGGACCACAGGACTCACCATGTCCATGATGTTGAAGTGCCCGTAGGCGAACACGACGGCATTGGGCGGGTTCGATACTGGCAGCAGGAAGGAGAAGGAGGTGCACAGGGTGGTGGGTATCAGGACGTACAGCGGGTTGACATGAATGGCCTCCGCCTAAAGGGAGACGGACCACACAAACACAAATATCGATCTGAATATGTCCAAATTAACATAATTATCATGTGTAATTGCTTATTTAACAATGACAGTGATCAAAGCAGGAAATTATGAATAAATCAAAATACATTTTAATCAGTCATTCTAACTAAATATATTAAAAAGTATTATCAACCAAAGACAGTCTCTGTCCAGCAGTGTGTCTGCAGTCTAAAACACTGTGCACCCACCAGAGGGGAGAGGATGGGGAGGAAGATGGTGATGGTGGCGGCATTGCTGGCCACCTCTGTTACCGTGGTGACGATGATACAGGCGACTGTGATCGTGGCCAAGACTGGCAGATCACCCAGAGGTGTCAGCAGCTCAGCCACCCACAAAGACAGGCCCGACTCCTGCAAACACACCCACACACACATACACACACACGCTCATGTTTTGAACCAGTTTTAATTTATTTTTTATTCTGGTGTTAGCCAGTTAAAGGGACAGTTCACCCAAACTCCAATAAGCTATTTATCCCCTTTTCTCGTCACATTATTCCTTGTAAGCGCTGACAGAAGGATGCCTCTTTTTGAAAGTTAACACACACTGTTTTAGGAAGTTTTGGTGAACTTATGGTGAATGTATGATAAGGTTTATGTTTCACACAGACTGACAAAGCCCACCTTTGTGCCTTCAGCGAGTGCGAAGCCTCCACCGACCAGCAGAGCCACTTTCCACGGCATGGAGGCCTGGAACGCCTTCCAGGTGATCATGGCCTCTGGATGGAAGGAGATAAAAAAGATCCTGCTCACGTCTTCACAGACAGACAGACAGACAGACAGACAGACAGAAGCTGTCTCTCTACACAATTAAAGCTGGGGTAGGCAGTTTATTTTTGGTGTCATTAGGCAAAGGTTTTTAAGCATAATAGAGAAAACCAGACTTTTGCTCCTCCTCTCTCCTCTGTTTTCAGGCTTTAGAGAATCTAGCTCGTGATGAGATACTCTGGCCAGTCACAGGTCAGTTGTTTGTTGTTTGTTAGAATTTGATGACCAGGAAATGAGACTCAACCAGAGACCATCTTCGAGCCATTGAAGCGATGGTAATTTCATGACCTGAAAATGAGACTTTCTCCTGGAATAGCTAGAACCAAAATTGGAATCTACAATTCAAAGATATATTTACATTATATCAGCAGCTAATGGAGAGAAGAGGAAATAAGAAGTGAAATGGGAAAAAGAACGAGGTGAAGATGAATGGCTCCATATTTGGAGAACACAACAGTCTACAACATCATCGTGTTCTTGGATTCTTTATTACACCCAACATTAAGAGCAAATACTTGTCTGTAGCTCAGCCATGTTAGAGACAATGTAAGCCAATAATGTAAAGCACCCTATTTTGGCAACATGTCAGGAAATATTATGTTATGAGAAGACAGATATTTGCTGAAAATCTTTGAAGTGACAACACACAGGCTAGATATGGTTCTGATCTCAGAGGCAATCAAGGAAGTCGTCCTGCTGGAGTTGAAAAGAAAAATCTTGGGACACGTTGGATGCTGGATAAAATGATCAGAATATTCATGATAACATTTTTTATTATCAAGTGTAAATAAAATCATACATAATAAACAGCTGTAGTGGAGTAAAAAGTACAATATTTTCCTCTAAACTGTAGTGGGGTAGAATTATAAAGTACTATAGCATAAACTGGGAAGACTAACTCAAAATAGTACTTATGTAGAGTACCTGAGTAAATTTACTTGGTTACACTCCATATCTGGTTACCTGCTGATGTGAATGTTATAATATCCGGCAAGTGAGAAGTTACCGTGTTTTTTGGAGGGTCCGTAGGCAGGTATGATGAAGAAGAGGAGGCCCAGCAGCAGAGCCACAGTGGCGTCAGTGATGTAGCCTGAGTGACTGCAAGAACAGAAAAACCAAGTACATTAGGACGACATCAACTGCAGCATTTTTCTGTGCAGTGTTTGTGGAGAAAAGAGCAGATCATTTAGAGATGTGAGGTTTATTTTAGGCATTGTAGTGTTTTAAGTATTCTAGCTGATGTTGTCGTTGTTACTTTACAAAAGCAATGAAAAGACAAAAACCAACAATGCTTTGGCACTTTTGGACTCCCAGCTCCTGTCTGTAGCTCTCAGTCCCAAGCCAATTGGTTCCTAATGAAGACATACTGAAAAATAACTCCAAAATATAATACAATTAAAAAAGTTTTGTCTTTAAAAAAGCTAAATGATGCTGGTGATTGTTGGGACTATTTTCAGCAGCGGATTAATCCACATTAGGGTGGTTCAGTGGGTGTTTGTGGCAGCAGGACAGAATTTGTGGGGAATGAGTCAAAATAAATGACAGTGAAATAAAAAGGGGAATGTGACTCACTGAGGGAAGAGAGACGCCCAGCCTGGTATGAAACCTGGAGATCTGGTCAACCACAACAAGACCATCATCAGGAAAACCACACCAGTGAAGATCTCCTGAGAACTGGAGGAAAACAATCAGAGGGTGGATTGAAAGGGTGGATTAATAGATGAGGATATGGGTGTATGGATAAATAACATAATTAGAGGAAATAAATTAAAGATGAATGACTGAATGGATGGATGGATGAGTGATCACCTCATGGGTCCCAGCAACCTGTACTCTTCTTCTATGACTTTTCTCGCAGCTCGGTCTTTCTCAGACTGCTGTCCTCCACATCGCCACAGGAACTTGAAGCTGTGTGTGAGAGTGTGTGTTCAGAACACACAGACAGATTATATTATTGATAGGTGACAGAGAAATGCTCACAGTGAACTGAATGATTGATTGTGATTGGTTAAAAGCACACTGTCAGCGCACGTCGCCGACCGTCTAATGAAAAGATTGCCGAGCATGTGCGGCGGCCAGCGGCGCTCGCAATTAACCTGTCTGACACCATCACACTGCTAATGCTAACATTAGCATTACAACCACGTCTCTGTATCAGGTTGTGTCGAAATAAAAGCAGGTATCTCAGAATTCTGAGATTATACCAAACATTTATCAAACCCAAACTGAGTCATTCACATATTCACTGTCTTTGAGGGTTATTTTACTCTTGTCAAAGTTCACAGTTTATTCTTAAAAGTTGTATTTTTGGCTTAAAGTTACATGCTAACCTTTAAGCGTAATGTAGTTCAAGTGGTCTCAGAGAAAACTAGACCTTCGTTCCTCCTCTTGGTTCTGTTTTCAGGCATTAGAAAATCTATTCTGTGATGGGAGACTTTGGCCAATCACAGGTCAGTAAGATAGATGTTTCAGTTGGTGGCTTCCAGACCAAAGCACCTGTATTTGAAGGTATGGGATTTAGACCCAACAATCAACTCTCCTTCACCAGAATCACTTAATGCAGTCATTCCAAAACACTGGTTCGTGACCCACAGGTGGGTCAAAGGAAATTTTATTTGGGTCACCGAATAAACAAAAGACTATGGAAGAAATTCTGAAAAATGTATGATTTATATCTGCAGTAGATCTATAATAAAGCACTTAAAATGGAGGAAAATTACACTTAAAATTAGAGGAAAAAACAATAGCCTGGTCATTTATGGAGAAGGCTAAAATTTCCTGCTCTGTAAAAACAAAAAAGTTGAGAAAACTCAAATTCCAAGGCAACTTACTCCAATACATTTTTGAGTTTTGACTCAAATGCTTAAGTTTTAAAAGTTTTACCAACTAATAATGTTTCATTGAGATAATTTACTTTTGTTCTTTAGATAAACTTTAATCTTTGAGTTTTTGAAACCCATAAAAATTGCATTTCAAATAATGACAAATCAGGTTCACAGCTCTCTGTGAATGAGTAAAAAAAGTTAATTATCCAACTAGGTCAGCAAAATATTTTTTTAGTTTATTTCAAAACTTGAGAGTATGAGTTTGATCTAAAACTCAAAAGTCTATTGCAAGGGCAGATGTTTAGCTCAGTTGGTAGAGCCTCCGACCCATGTATGGAGGCTGTTAGTCCTCTGCAGCGACTGCTGGTTCGACTCCCGCCTTTGGTCCTTTGCTGCGTGTCACCCCCCCCTCTCTCTGTCCTGTTTCCTGTCTACTCTCTGGCTGTCCTGTCCAATAACTTTAAAAAAAAAATCTATTGCAATAAATTGCCTTGAAATTTTGCGTTGTCGCAATTTATTTTTAGATTTGTTTTCTTGATGAGAGGAAGTAAAAACAATGAGAGTCTGTTAACTCAACCTAAACGCAATTATTTCTCATCTCTACAGTCTAGTATTTAACATGTGTATACATGTGTCAAGATAAAGTAAGATTCCCAAGAAAACAAAGTTTGGGAAACATTGACTTAGTGCACCTTTAAAATATGATTTTGCCAAGAAATCAGTGTATGTCTCCTTGTTGTTTGTTTCTACAAATATTAGCATGGTGGGCTAACTAGTTTGCAACATATGGAATAACCTTAATTATTACGTCTAACCTACGACACGATCCATCTTGTCTGCACATTTCAAGGCACCCACTGCACATGAACAGCCAAAGTTTATGTGTATAATGTACAGTTTTCCTTTGATATGAGTGAAAATTCCTGATATATTTTTCTGTTAACACGATGCATATGACTGTGGAAAAAGTGCAGCCACGGTTGGGCACGTAGTGGGCGTGGATGAGCAAAAGAGAGAAGGAAAAAAAAAGAGTGCCAGTTCCTGTGCTCAGAGCAGAGAGATTTAAAGTTTAGAAGTGAAGTTGTCTAGTGGCAGTAAATGTACAGTTTGTCCATGAAAACACAAACAGAAAAGGAGTTCTGTCTCTGGAGCACACTCTGCTCCACCTAGCTTTTTACAAAATGTGGACAAAATACATACTGAGTGCCTTTTTACTGGGTACCAGCCTCACGCTTACACACGTATTGTCGAGAAAATAGACCTTAAGTCTGGATAAACACTTCAGGTCACGTTTATATGCACCAGACTGAGACGTGAGAGCCGGTGCAGACAGATCCATAGATTAAAATGAGAGCTTTATGTTGCATGAGACATGCAAGTGAAAAACATTTGTGGTTGAGACAGAAGGTAAGGCTAAGTTAGCATACCATTAGCTATATCAGTTTGTGGGAATACAGATTATGTTTAAATAAACCCAGAGTCCAGACTTGAGGCTAACATTAGCAGCTCTGTTCTGCAATTTATTGGAATTGTGGAAGTTTACAGTCAGGCAATTCCTGAGATATTATACCTGAGATATTATAACTGTGTTAGCTACAAGAAAAGTGCAAATATATTGAGTGAAAATATGAAGAAATATGTAATCAGCCAAACAGGATTATGTTTGAAACTGAAATAACAGTCTGATCTCACATTTGTCCTCTTAATACAGGTATAACCAGCTTTACATTGTAAATTTAGAGTCATACTGTGAATGAAACCAGACAGGCAAGAAAAGGCCGGGTTTCACTCCCCAAGGCAAACACTAATTTCCTCAACATGAAATTCTTTACCACTGTTATTGACTAAAACAACACAGAAATCAATGTTTAAAAAGCATATAAGAAAACGCCTCGGGACATCATATTTGTAGGATGTTATAAATATGAGGATTTGTAGTTGGAAGCTGGAAACTCTCTAGAATGAGTCATCAGGGTATGTTTTCTTTATTCATACACACACATGGAGCTAACAGTAGCTTAATTAGCTTGCTAGCTACAGCAAATTAAATCTACTGGGGACCGCTGCAGAGACGTATGTGTCATGGCTATTTATTACATACTTCAACAAGATAAATGATGGAAATTAACAGATCGTTATAGTGGCCTTGGACTGCACTGCATCTTCACAACAATAAAACACAAAATTGAATTTAAAAAGCGGGATATGTGTAATGGAATGATAAAAATGTGAAAGGGGAAGCTGAATATAGTGTGCTGTAATAATGAATAAATGGACAGGAGGTAAAACGAGAAGAAAAGACAGAAGATAAAGCTGATAATATGGAGAGAAATAAAAAGAACTGATGTAAAGATGGATAGTTTGAGCTACAACATGACACAGACAGATGAGTTGAAATAAAAACACAGATAGGAGGTGATTAGCAGAGCAGATGGGGTGTCGACACTCACTCTGAGCCAATGAAGAGCCAGCAGAGCCACATCCACGTCAGCAGCAGCATGATAACACTGATGGGCAGGCACAACAGGAGCCAGTTCCCAAAGTTAATGCAGTCGCACTTTGGGTAAATCCTGAAATTAAAAACAGTGTTTGAGGTGGATTTAATTGCATTTATTAAAATGCACGCAGCAGCTTTAAATCCTTAGGTTTTTGTTGTCCACTTTTAACATCCTTCACAGGGAAATTTTAAATTGCAAACACCAACCCTTACACAGATTGATTTTTTAAAATTCATTTTGTGTGTTGCCTTAAATGCATTCACATTTGTTTTGTTTTGTGTCCTTCTCTTTGTCTCATGCATACAGTATACACTCAGCATGTACTCACTGCTTGATGTACTCAGAGAAGATGAGGTTGGGTGAAGTGCCCGGCAGCGTGCTGATGCCTCCGATGTTGGAGGAGTAGGCAACACTGATGCACATGGCTTTACAAATCATCAGGTCCTGTTTACTCCTGCTGGGAGCTGCAGGCTGACATGCAGCAACCTGCAAGACAACGGTGAGGGAGAAATTCCCAGTGAGAGGAAGTATAATGTAACAGGTTGTCCCATCATCGGATAAACTGTCACCCACATATTAAACACATAGACTTGAATATCATATTACACTGAAACATACTCATAAACGTAATCTGTTATCTTTCAGATCTTTATTTAGTATATCGATTAAATTTTACTTGATTGACCAAATTCTGATTAAAGATCCTCCATTAATCATTATCATCCCTACTTTAGACCTACAACAATGATAAATGAAAATTTAGATGTGGTGTCATGGTGAAAAAACATCTAAAGGTTTTGAGCAGGATGGCTCACATGATGACAAGACATCTTTTTTTTTATTTTGGTGGCACTGGTTAATTTACTGACTCAAAAACTAGGCTCTGAAATGTGAATGGGGGGAGTTGCTGCTTTTTTCAAGCAAGCAAGCATGCAAATATGCAACTGTTTCAAAAAATGAGCCAAAACGATTGATAAAACTTCTAAACAGTATCAGGAGTTGCAGAACCATCAGTATCATGAACAGTAATTTTATAGAATTAAACTGCATTGTTTTATTTTTGTACCTGAGCTGCAGGAGGCTGTGACACTGTCTGTATCTGAACACATGTGAAGGTCTCTGCAGGAACATCTGGATGCCTCTGGTCACTGAGATACAGAGAAATACAGTATTAATGTGTTTTGAATGTACCGCAATGACGAGAACAAAGAACGCTGCAAACACCAAGAGCTCAGAGTGACAGTGAAGGCAACAGAGCAGGACAGTGACATTACAAACCAGCAGCCCTTCACATACCTCAGAGTTTCTTTCATCTTTTCAACATGGGCGTCAGTTTCTGCAAAAATAACAGACTGCGGTTAACTTCCCTTGTTCTTGTAGCACTACTGCGCTGCTATTTAAGGAGGTAATTTTTGATGCAATTAGCAGAAAATGGTGGAAATTAGCTCTACATGTGCCTGTGATGCTTCGCTCCCAGTGTGACACTAACAGTCATGATTAGACAGATAATTCCTCTTTCACTCCTCAGAACTTTGTGTGACTTTGAGTAAAATTTGTCTCCTGTTCATTCTTTTTGTCTCTCTGCATGTCAGTTTCTTGGCCATGCCTCTCTTAACAAATTATTTTGCAGCAATTATCGATTTTAGGACAGCACATTAATGCTGTATTTCTTCTCTATTACTTTTTCCATTGTATATTTTGGTTCCATTTCATTCTACTTTAAATTATTTTGGTTTCCTACTTATTATGTTTTCAAATGTTGAATGATAAAATGCATTTCTTGGTGTCTCTGCTTTATTTAAAGCACTTTGAATTACTTTTGTTACCCCTGTCAAGGAGGGCATACCACTGAGCACCCAATGTCATTTCAATGTTATCTTTTGGCCTGAATCTGGTCGGTGTGTCGTGGCCTTTATTTAGCCCAAAAATAGATGTTGGAATTTAGGCTGTGTTTAGTCTGTTTGTCTTTTCAGCCACATCTTTTCACCTTTCATTTCTGATCAAAACCGTTTATGTGACGTCCTTCAGTGAAATGAAAAAGACATCTTTTCATCCTTCACTTCCAACCAAAATCAAATGACTGGCAAAGCCAGTTCTTCAGCGTCTTAGGAGGGCATCACACCGAGCACCCAATGTCATTTCAATGTTTTCTTTTGGGCTGGATCTGGTCGGTCTGTTGTGACCTTTATTTAGCCCAAAAAATAGATGCTGAACATTTGACCATGTTTCATCTGTCCAAATAGACGCTGAGATTTGGGCTGTGTTTAGTTCATCAGTCTTTTTACCTACGTCTAACCGTAGATGGGAGTCCTTAAATAGTTGTCTTTTCGACAACATGAAAAAGATATCTTTTCATCCAACGACTGGCAAAGCCGTTTTCTGCTGGGTGGGACATTTTCAATTCAGTTTTTTTGTTCATCTGTCCGTCAGCAGGATTACAGAAAAACTACCGGTCCAATTTTCATGAAACTTGGTGTAAAGGTGCAGCATGAGCCAAGAAAGAACCCATTAAATTTTGGAGTAGATGGGCGGTGTAGTAGCTCAGTTGGGAGAGCATTTGCTCCACGTACTGAGACCTCTGCAGCAGCCGTGGGTTTGACTCTGTGGCTCTTTGGTGTGTGTGTCATCCTCTCTCTCTTTTTCTCCAGTCCTTGTTGTATCTTCAGCTATGCTATCTAAATAAAAATAAAAAAGTATTTTTGAGTGGATCTGAATCACAAATTTTCACTTTCGTTCACACTGTAAGATGGGACATTTGGCCTTGGTTGGAGTGGGTGCTCTCAGAGTGTCCTCTTTTTAAATGGACCATGGTTATATTTAATTTATATCCTTATTACATTATTGATACCTTTAAAGGTGGGTGAGTCATTTTGGAGGAAGACAGTTGATATTTGAACAGCCAAACAAACCCATCCCTCCCTTCAGTGCTCCTCCAGAAGCTCTGCTCCTCAAATTCGAGGGAAAGTAATATTTCATCGCGACAAAAAGAAATGTGGAGCGGACCAGGGCAGAGCTGAAGCACAGAGCCGACACACAGCTGCTGAGAGCTGTGGACAGACCTGATGCAGACTCCTTTAGTGGCAGGAGGGCAGCTTGTCTGCAGCAGAAACCCACGAAATAAGAACACATTTTGATTGTCAAGTTGTGAAAATCCCCTTGGCCATTCTTTATCTTTTCTATTTGGTAAATAACGGTTTTAAATGTTTGTAATCCGTTAAGAAATACTTAATAAGTGGTGAACAAATGGGTTTTCAAGGGGATAAGTGGTGAAACAGTCCAATTAGTTCAAGAATTTTTTCACAACATGACAAAACAAAAAGTTGCACTTATTATTTGGTTTATAAAGGATCTCTAAAGCTTTAAAAAATATTCATTAACACTTATCCAGTTGTTACAACCTACACCAGAGAACGGTACAGAAAAGAAATGTTTTATGTGTCACAGTTTCATCCTCCCTGTCTCCCCTCCTATTCCTCTGCCCCAGAGTTCTCTCATTCTCCCAGTTTCCCTCCTGTTTCTCTGCCTCAGTTATTTTCCACTCTGCCTGCCTCTGCTCCACTCTACCTGCCAGCCACTCCCACCTAATCAGCCCAACTCCACTCACCTGCAAGCCCAGCTGCAGCTCATCCCCAATCAGCCCAGCATATCAGGCTCTCCAGCACACTCACTCTTTGTCAGATCGTTCCCTACCTTGATGGAGGACTTTTCAACACTCATGACCTGTCTGATCTCGGGTTGCCTACCCTGCCTGCATTGGACTCACCTACCTCATCTGATCTCTGGGAAACCACCACAGCCTTCTGTCCCTGAGCCTGTGATCTGCTTCCGTATTCCTGATGTTTGTCTGCCTGTCCCTGTGGCTGGTTGGTGTTTCCCTCCTGTGACGTGGCAGTGTGCTTGGTCTGTCTGCTCGTCTGGTCCCAACTTCACTGCCTGGTCCCAACTTCGCCTGCCTGGTCTGTCTGCTCACCTGGTCCCCACTTCGCTGCCTGGCCTGGTCTGTCTGCTCGCCTGGTCTGCCTCTGCTCGCCTGGTCTGTCTGCTCACCTGGTCCCCACTTCGCTGCCTGGCCTGGTCTGTCTGCTTGCCTGGTCTGCCTCTGCTCGCCTGGTCTGCCTCTGCTCGCCTGGTCTGCCTCTGCTCGCCTGGTCTGCCTCTGCTCGCCTGGTCTGTCTGCTCACCTGGTCCCAACTTCGCTGCCTGGCTCCATCTCCGTGTGTCTGGTCTGTCTGCTCACCTGGTCCCCACTCCGCTGCCTGGCCTGGTCGGTCTGCTCGCCTGGTCTGCCTCTGCTCACCTGGTCCCAACTTCACTGCCTGGTCTGTCTACCCGCCTGGTCTGTCTACCCGCCTGGTCTGTCTACCCGCCTGGTCTGTCTACCCGCCTGGTCTGTCTACCCGCCTGGTCCCGACTTCTCCATCTGGTCCTCACTACCCTGTGGCTAATCCCTCATCTGCTCATCTGTCTGGTCAGTCTGCTCCCTCTGTCCCTCAGTTCGGCTCTACCCAATCCCTGAGCGCGAAGTTGAACTGTACCTGTGTTTTCTTGTCTGCCCGGGTTCTTAATTAGCCTCTGAACAATAAAGGTCATTACCAACGCTCCCTCCTGTTTGGTGTACTGCAATTGGGTCCTAACCACATCCGTTACATTATGTGCTTGTGTTTATTTTGGAGGCCCCTATGGACAAACGTGGCAGTGTTTCCACCACCATAACCACAAATTATAACATTAAAAATAAGAAAACTCTCCCTCTTCTTCCTTTTTACTGGCTAATGTACCACTAACTCTGGGGCAGTGAGTAGCAGGCATTTAGAATAACTATATAAAAATAGCCGATCCTCCCACTGATGATCTTGCTTGCTCATGTAGGTCATATAAAGGCTTAACCATGAAATTTAAACTGGTTAATGACCAGTTAAAAACTCCTGGAGATTGGCTACCAGCCCTATCTAGAAGAAATCACTAATAGTGTTAGAAATTCTTATATATTTTTGACATTTTCTTTAGTTTAAGTGTGCACACAACACACTCTTCTGTATAAAAACAGAATAAAATTTTAATCCAGATACCCTCCAGCTGCAGGTTGGGGTTGTCTTCGCCTGCACACCCCACCTCCTTGGCTCTCAGGATCTGCTGGAGAACAGCCTCCACGATGGGCATCACCATGGTAACAGCCGAGGTGTTTTGGACCCACATGGAGAGGAACGCACAGCCGGACATGAAGCCCAACATCAACCTGGAGACGACAGCATGGGCATCAGAGCTGGAACATTCACAAACACCTCCATGTGCACCACCACACACTGTCTCTTATACTTTATAAGCCCCAGTAACCTCCCGGTCGACTGCATCTCATCCACAAACACACACTAACATGCCAAGACACTGTTTTAAGATTCATCCTCTCTGGGGAATGTTTTAAAAAGGCTTTGTTTTTGTGGTGAGAAAAACCCACAAAGCAGCTGTTACTACATCTAAATGAAGTGCAAACATGTACATCTACATTCTTGTAACTAATGTCTGCAAAACAACTTGAAACTGTTAGAAATTCTTTCTTTCTTTGACATGTTGAGGGAAGATTTACACATAGAAGTTTTTTTTTACATATAACAACCTGTATGAAATAAATATTTGAATTCTGAGGCAGAGAAGTGTGGTGCTCACCACGCAGGGTTCACTCCCACCATGGTGACGAGCCTCAACGCGACTCGGCGGTGGAGACCCCACTTCTCGATGGACGTGGCGAGGCAGGTGACGCCCACCAGCAAGAGGTGGAAGTCTTTAAAGTACTCCTTCGCCACCTGGAAGAGGAACAGAGAGGGAGCAGGCTAAGAAGAGAGGGAAGAGAGGGATACTGTACAAGTAGAGAATAATAGTTTCAATTTTAGTCCAGTTTCTAATAAAAAAAAATGTCGTTTACATGCACTTGCTGCCCAGTAAATAAATTTGAGAAAACAGTGCAAACAGACGAGAACATGATAAGTAAATAAATCAACAAATGTACAAATGATAAAAACAAGCACACTGATAAATATTCAGTTATTAGGACCAGGCATGAGGGAAAAGAATGAAACTGAAAAAGGTGAAACACTGACAATAAAGCTGAAGTCAGCTATTGTCTCATGTTGCTGGATGTAACTAAACATTTCTCAACATAAGGAGAGTGTGTTGGGGCTTTAGTGCCAGGCCATTGATCAGTTACAAGTTTCTATGTGTCTTCATAACTTTTTAAAGGTGAAAAATAGATTGACGGATTGTCCAGCTAACAGACAGACGGACTCACGTCTGAGGACTTCATGATACCAAACACTGGGAAGAAGATGGCGGGGAGCATGGCGGTCATAGACAGAGGGATCACCTCCGTCACCCAGAACGTCGCCATCAGCAGCAATACAAAGGCACATTCTGCCTCCTGCAGGGACAAAACCACAGACACTGTTGCATTTATCGGTCATAGAGGACTGAAAAACACAACAGTGCATATATTTAATTCATTAGTTTACCATAAATGTACATATCCAGAAAACAACCAATCAGCAGCCACACAGTTGCATGTTGAAGTCAGTGTTTAGTGTTGCATTAACACATACAGATTCAAAGTAGTAGGGTAGTATCTGTTTTTTTTAGAAATATATAAAAATATGTAGTTCTATATGAATAAACACTATTATCTATATTTTGCACATGTTGATAGTCGTTCTGTTATCTTTTTAAATTCTCTTTTATTCTCTCCTGTCTGCTCTGACGGCTGGTTGCAGACACCCGACCAGTGCATGACGTTTGTAGACTGTGGATGACGGGATTGGGATGCAACAAGAGTGAAAATCCACTCCTGTGTCATCCTCTGATATAAAGTAGTGAACAGTGAGAAACAAATAATTTTTTGATCAAGTGTGAATTGTGCCATGAATTACACATCAGCTATCTGCTAGCATCACCAAAAAAAATCCCTGTTTTAAAAAATTAAGTGTAAGTATCATCTGGTTTTCTGTGAAATTTTCTGTGAATCTCTCATTTCGTACAATATACGAAACCAACACCAACATCACTGGTACTGTGACACATGAAAACACATTAAAACAGTCAGTTCAGTAAAAGCTGCATGCAGGACCAGCTCTACAAGGTTATGAAGTTAGTTTTGCAACTTTTGTGTGCGTACAGTCTTTTTTCATAATCACATACTTCAACAGTTTTGCAATGCAATTTTTGACAAGTAATATTATCTTTAAAATGAACAAACATCAGATGTGTTATTCATGGCATAATTCAAACACAAAAATGCAAAAATTATATGTCTGTCATTGTGAACTACTGTACATATTTTTTCCAAATATTTTTTCCCATGGTGGTCCACTGGAAGAGGAGGGACTTCGCCTCTCTAGAAAACGTGCAATGCACAGATGATACTGCAGAGAATAAAGATGAACTCACTGTGAGTGTCACTGTGAAAAAATGACAGAATATTTCTTTGTCTTTCAGAGGAAGTTCTTCATCACTTCAGTTAAGCTTACTTTGATTTTTAGATTTCAGAGGAGTTGTTTTTCAATTATTATCATTGCTGCTCTTTGCGCTGGTCTAGTTGCTGGTGTGTGAAGGAGACTAACCTTCGTCCCAATGACAAGAGGAAGAGGAAGCAGCAGCAGAGGTGTAAAAACAATCAGGGCGACGCTGCGGTAGTTCCACAGTCCTCTGCTCAGCCTCCTCAGCATTCTCTTTTCTTGTTGTCTCTCTTTTCTCCTCTTCTCTTCTGCAGGTTCCTGGTGTAATCCAGCGGTCATTAGGCTAAAAGACTCTACAGCAGCTGATAATTGACCAGTCGTTGAGCTGGCAGGGACGCACCTTCAGGCTGAGGCTCCAGCTTCAAACAGTTTGAGGTCACAGGGTATGTGTTCATATCTGTCGGAGTTTTCTTGAGCAAGACACCAAGCCTGATCACTAATCTCTGGTTATCTCTGCCTCAACACAAAGGTGAGATAATAATCCGACACAGCCTGTCATTTATGACACTTTAAAGGAGCCGTATCAGTGGATTTCACACTTCAGTCTGTTTCTATAAATCTGTTAATATTTGAGTGGTTTTGCAGCTTCAAAACTCCATCTGTTTTTTTTCAGTGAGTTTCAGAAGAACTCCAGGAAGTGCATCAAAGATGGAGAAGACTTTGAGTCACTTGAAGGGTGTATTTCTTTTCTTCCAACAGAGGAAAGCTAACCCTTTCCTCAGACCTAACTCTGTACTGGATGTGCAGAAATGGAAGTGATATCCATCTTCTCATCTGAATCTGGAGGAGACAGCTTCCTTTAAAGGTACAATAGGTAAGAAGTTTAGTTCAGAACATTCAAAAATTAACTAAAATCTTTAACAGAATGTGAAGAAATAACAGAGTTGCAGAGATTTCTACTGAAGTTAGCATGCTACCCTGTCCCAGTCCTGCCTCGTATTTAAGGCTGAACAATTAATCGAAAATTTATCGAAATCGCAATATGGCTTTCTACAATTTTCAAATCGCAGGAGTTGCAAGATTTGTTTAAGGCAAAAAAAAACAAAACTTAAATGAGTGAATGTTGTTACACAGAGATGTCCTGTCCTACAAATCACATTCTACAGGCTTTAAAAAACATCTACAGTTGGTTACAGATTCCTGCATGTTTTTCAATCAAAGTAAGAATATGTAAAAAATGATCATTACCTCTAATATTACAAATCATATCACAATTGCAATGTCAGTCAAAATAATTGCAATTAGATATTTTTTTGAAACCGTTCAGCCCTACTGAGAATTATCACTTTATTCATCATGAGGTGTTAGTGAGTCACTAAAAAAGCCTGAAAACCTCCTCCTGCTGGTCCAAAGCTGCTGTGCCCGTGGTGTGAACACTCCCCCAAGAACAAGAACCAGCTGTAGAAACTTTATCACCGTATGTGGTATTTTCCTAAAACAAGGACAATTTAAAACTGCCTGTTTTAAGGGAGTTTTGTTTCTTTCTCTTTCTTCAGAGAAAGAATGACTTTTTCCTGGATGTGAATGTTTACAGGTCATTCTTCAACTGTCATCATTTTTGTGTCTCTGGCAGATTTAAGAAAAACAAACACTTAAACTTAAAAAGGAACATACAAAAATTAAATAGTAAATCGGTCATTATTTTTATTATATAAAAAGTGGGCGTTTATGTGTGATTTTTGCTGTATTTCCTTCGTCCCTGGTCCAGATTTTGGACATTCTAATTGGACATTGTTACATCTCATTTGCAACATGTGGTCTTGTTATCTCCATCACAAAAAAAATAACACAAAAGCACTAACATTTTTTGTGTATTTTTTAAATTGTACAGCTATTGTTACAATAATCTACTAAAGTGGAAAAATGAGATTAAATAGTTTGAAAACACAATGTTCATAATTTTGTTTCAAAAACACATTTTTGGGGTGTGGTGGAAATAACAATTCCCTCTGAATGTTACAATAAAGGAAAAAAATATATACTATTTAAATAATTTCAGCTGAGCCACTATCAAGAAGTGTTTCTACACAGGATGGAGAAATAAAAGGTATATTTTCATCTCTCTAAATAATATGTTAGATTTTCTAAAATTTTCCAGACTAAAATTTACCATACTTCAAGAATGAGCCTTACATTTTCTAAATAAATAAAGATTTAAAAATAAGTAAATAATTGGGCCTTTCTGTCTTCTTCCATAAAGTCTGTATAAATCACAGACATTGACAGGAAACATCTCATATATTTGCCCAAACATAAGTCTGGAATATTCGATTAAAACTGACTGTAAAGGTCAGTGGGTTCAGTTTAGATACTTGAGTGCATTTTACAACCACATCAGAGGTATTGAGCAACCGTTCAGGCTTCTTCAGAAGCTAATTGTTGTAGGTTACTTGTGTTTCTTCAACACATATTTTGAATTTCACTGAGCCAAATTTTACGGCTGGATATTTCTTTTTTACATTTATTTACTAGAAGATACTAAGAATATATTCGCTCAAATGTCAGCCTGACGTATTTGGAATTTTCATTGGAATTAAAATAAAATAAAATAAAGGTCAGTTCAGATAAATAAGACCTGGGTTAATTACATAATTACACCAGACACCATTTGACTGAAAAAAACAGCATCTCGTGAGGAAACACAATGTATTTGTGTATAAATTATCAGCAGAAAAAATCCATCAGACTAAGTCAATATTTTTCCACTTGCTCGATCGTGTCATGAGATCTGTTATCATTAAGACAAAAACATCAACATACAGAGAGTGACAGAGAGAATTAGGTCCTGATAATGAGAGCGACACACTTTACCTCGGTGCCCTGCTTCACCTCCGCGTCTCTGTGGGTGTTAAAGCATCTGCATACATCACTTCTATTAAAATCTCCCTTAATGGGCCTCGCAGCTCATTAGACCTTAAACTGAGCTCAGTGTCATTTGTCTTCAGGTATACTTTAACTCCTTATCTTCAAGTCCTGAGAGAGCCGTTAAACAGTTGCTAAGTCTGTTTGTGACCTTTGGCTAATGCCTCTGATTATTATCAAAATGCAGGAGCATTATTTTTAACTGAACCTACCAGAAGGGAGAGGAGACACGTTTGGACCAAGCTGGAAATATTTTAATTCTGCGTTTAAGTGTGGACACTTTATACCAACTAAACACAAATGTATGGAGGCTTGAGAATAAATATAGACTTTTATGGTGTTTAATTTTTTATCAATTTCCAAGACCACAATTTGTTACAAGTAAAAGTTCTGCTGCTGGAGGTGTGTCTCAAATTAAAACATTAACAAAAGATGTAGTTTAATGACGTCTGCCTGGTTTTCCTTCTGAAGTAAGTTAATTGAAGAATCACTTTGCACTGTAAAAAAAAATAGTTGAGACTTCAGCGCAACATACTGCAATAGATTTATGAATTTTGAGCCCAACTCAAACTTTCTGACTTTTGAAATAAATTTTAAAAAGTTTTGCCAGTCTATAATCTTTAGTTGAGATGATTTACTTTTCTTCTTCAGATAAACTTGAATCTTAAGAGTTTTAAAAATTAAAAACCTGTGAGCTGTGAACCTGATTTGTCATTATTTTGGTGCCTCATAATTAAATGGTTTTAATTTATATATGTGTGTGTGTATATATATATATATATATATATATATATATATACATATATATATATATATGTGTGTGTATATATATATATATGTATTAAAAAAACTGAATTATAGTTTTAAATAAAAGCACAGTATTTTTAGCACTATGTACTTAAAGGGTAATTCCAGTATTTTTAAACCTGGGCTGAATTTTTACATATTTTTAACTGTTAATGACAAACGGGTACAAACATTTTTGGAACTGCTCCAGCAGATCGTGGATGCAAAATGGGCACCAAATGAATCTGTCAAAATGCATCCTACTATAAGTGCTTTGTGCAACTTTGGTGAATCCAAATTGACCCTTTAAAACACCAAAGTCACACAATCAGACAAACAAACTAACTGATCGAGGCAGCGGCAAACCAACAACTCCTGTGTTCTGCAAAATAAAACGACTGCTTTTATCAAAGGAGTTTGGTAACTTTGAAGAATTTAATTTAATTTCATTTATTCATTTAAAATAGACAGTGCATATTATTGAACATACATTAGTCTCTTGGCAGGTTGATGTTACATAACAAACATCAAAAATTACAACTGTACATAAACTTCACAGGAACAGAAAATAAGAAAGAGATATTTGGTTCATATAACAGTGGGTTCCCATTGGAGACGGACGTCTGACAGCAAAGTAAAGCTGTGAAAATATTCTAAATATAGCGTACACTTAAACTGATACTGTTTTTTTTTTTTAGGTGTCTAAAATACGTTTTGCTGGTGACCCTGTCCACAGCAGTACGCTGCTTAGCTTCCTACACTGCTACTCCTGCTGCTTCTCCAAACTGGGGTCGTGTCGAACACCATCTACACTGACTATTGATAAGTGCCTCATACAATCCCACTTCAAAATCTCTGAACTGTCCCTTTAGGTTACAGTGCTGCTGGAAAGCATTTCAAACGCTTATGAAATTAATAAAATGGATTTTAGGGCTGTCTCAGGCTTATAATTATAATTATAATTAAAAAAAATATTTTGAAAGTAATGGACGATATGAGCAAGGGAGAAAACACTGACAGAAGAAAGAAAACCACAGGGTGTTTATTAACGAGCTGAGGCCGGTGTTGTGTCAGTGGCGTGCTTGCCTGTCGCCATAGTGATGGGCTTGGAGACAAGTTGGTTGCCCAGAGCAGCAGCCGGCTGAGAGTCCAGGTACTCGGCTATAACAGAGATCTGGCTGAAGTGGCGCCGAGCCATCGTGTGTTTGTGCTCGATCCTGTGGAAGAATGGCGCCTCGTATGCCTGAACACACACACACACACACACACACGGGAGGAAGGTTCAGTTTGTGTAACAGCTGGAAACTTTAACAGCTGCTTTTATACTGTTTGACCAGACAAACAGAAAGAAGACCAACTACTCCTTTTCCATAAACACGAGCTGGCCTGGCTTGACCTGGTTTGCCTCGGCATGTCAGCCTGGCACAGCAGGGATTTACATCTCCATTACAACAGGGCTACCTGCTCGAAAGTGTGTCTTTAAATTATTAAATTGTTCTTTAACAGGGAACTGGCCATTCCAAATGGAAATGGAGAAAGAAAAAGTGGGGAAAAAATAGCAAAGAGCCAAGAAAATGTGCAAATGAAAGTTTTTTAAAATAGTTCAAAACATGAACAAACTGTCATAACCAAGTGGCAACATCTGGGGCTAAAAAGTGAAGCTGGTGCAAAATTAGCAGCGCCTTGAATGGCCACAAGTGAGTCAATCCCCATAAAGTCCCATGTTAAAATGCCCAACTTTACAGCAGAAATGTTTACAGACTGGTACAAAAAAAATGGTTTTGGTCTCTATTGCTGTATCTCTAACTGTATGGGGGGTGAATTTCTGATGGACTGGGACTGTTGGACTCTAGTTCCTCTAGTAAAAATGCAGGTAAAAGGTCCTTAAAAGGTGCCTTGGTTCTTGGAAAAGTTCCAGAAAATGAAAAAGAGCTGTTTTTTAAAATCATTAGAAGCTACAAGATACAGATTGGACTTTAATACCAGGTGGGGAAGGGGTCCATGAGCGTGATGTGAGTGTAAATGTTTACATGGACAGACCTTGTGGATGTCTTCCACCTCCATGTGAGCTAACGTCTCTTCTTTGGACAGCAGGATGCAGTTCCAGGGGCTCCAGTCCCTCTGACGGTCCCAGCGGACAAACACCAGGTTGTAGAGGTCGCTGCTGGCGTTTAGGGCTGAGCAGGATGCCCAGACCTCCTCCACCAGGTACCGCACGTCCTCCACCTGAGAGGACACACACACACACACACACACACACAGATGTCAGAGTTGCAAAATAAAAAATATCACAGCAAACTGTGGTTTGTAGCATCTAAGAGATCAATTAAAGTAGCAAATGACCTGCAGCAGGAAGGGAATCTTGGCTGCCTCGTTGAGCCGCTGCTCGTCGGCTCTCAGCCTCCTCAGGATGTTTTTGTAGTGGGAGAAGTCATCGCGGGATCTTGCTTTGTTGTCGAGTTCGGTGCAGTCGTGGCATCGACCGCTCAGACGGGCACCAGCGGACGCGCTGAACGCGGCAGAGTCCAGGTAGCGATGACAGCCCCGGCAGAGTAACATCTTGTTCCTCAGCTGGGAGGGATCCTGGGGAACCTGAGGCAGATTTTAGATTATGTGGAGATATTTACATCCAAGAGTGTTCATGTGATCCCAGGGCAGCAGGGCTCTTTGCTCACCTTCAGCAGCTTGGCCACCGCAGGGTTAAACGCTGGTGTTTTGATGTACTGGAGGAAGAGAGTGGAGATCCTCTTCCTCAGCCCCTCCAGATTGGCTGCCTTTACTTCACGAGTCATCAGGTCCACCTCCCTGTTAATCAAATCTACGATGTCCCGGGTCAGCTGACACCTATGCTCCTGACCAAGGAGAATAAAAACAATTATACTGCCAACAATAACAGGTAAGTTCATATAAACCAAGAATTGTGACATACAAACAGGAAATTATAAACCAAATCCTATATGTAATAAACTGAGACTCTTATTCTGAAGGGCACTGTCAATGCTATTGGTGTTATATTTCCTTTTTTTGTTTTTTAATGTGTTATTAATATGTTTTTATGTAGAATCTTTACACTTTCAGATGAAAGAGAATATTCTGAGTTTCAACTGGAAGTTGGAAGTGATTATTTTATTTTACAAAGTGAACGACTTTCTTCTGCTAACTTTATTTCTCCTTGTCATTCAGGGCCTGATTGTATAAAACCACTTAGGCTAAGGCTGACCTTTACTTTCATCTTAGGATGCGTTAGAATAAAATGAGCTGCATAAAATGACCATTAGGGGTTCCTTTCCTTTCAAGTGGATTTTAAATATAGGCTATTTATGTATGTGTGTGTGGAGGGGGTTTACAAACATGGATGGTGAACGTCTGAAGGAGTATGGAACTGAAAAAAGTTTGGGAAAATGCTTGATCTCTAAGATGGTACAAGAAACTTTCATATTGTGTTGATTTTGGAGGCCTCTGTGCACAAAAGCAGTTGTGTTAAGAAGTTTGGACAGAGGTGATGTTCATACACTGAGCCTGCGTCGTGCTTGTTAAATGTGTGAGCTCACACACTAGTAGTGTGCAGCATGTGTGAGAGTGTGGTACCTCGACGGTGTCTTTGAGTCTCATGAGGACGTGGTGTCTCTGCTGCCGGCTGACGGCGGACAGGCTGACGTCGTTGTACAGATCTCGCAGCTCTTTGGCTCTGATGGTATGTGGATCGTCCATCTCGAGCAGTCGGCCGTCTGCTGCTCGCCACTGACGAGGAGCCGCAGACTGAAACACACCAACACACTGTTAATACTACTGCTGACGGTTCTACTAACACTACTGCTACTCATACAAATTACAGAGGCAGCAGCAGAAATACTGAGCTACAACTTCTACAACCACTACTGCTGCTACTCAGAGGTCGTGTTAGCTGAATATTTTCTGTCATTGACTGAATTTCTGATGGTTATACATAATTTTGACTCCGCCATACCACCTTCGCAAAACTGTGCACACAGCTTGGTCATCGTTTCCGAACTGTAACAAGGTCTGTTAGGATACTGATGAATTATAATAATAATATTTTATACTTTATTAATAATCTTATTTGCAACTTTTTTGTACTACAAGCAAATAGTAAGAAACAAAAGCTTGTTCTAATGAAAAACATATCAGACAGCTCAGTTGAAAAACTTCTAGCTTTAGCTTCCTAAGTTAAAAAGAGACAAACAAGCAAAATTATAGCCATTTCCATTTTTTGGCAATTAATTAGCTCATTATGCTAATTACTCAAATTTCCCAGCATATAACTTTTAGCAACCAAGCCTAACTGGACTTTAATCTCACCTGCTAAGCCTGTAGACAACACTTAAATCACTTACTTCACTTAAATCTTGGACTTGGAAAATATTAAATATTAAAACAACATTTAGTTGAAGCCATAATTCCAACATTAAGATTATTAAATAGACAGAATCTGTTTTGGTCTGGACTGAGTGAGCTGTGAGTGGAGGAGGAGGAGCAGTGACCTCTGACCTTGTCCAGGAGGTTCCTGATAGTTTTGTCGTAGTTGACGCTCTGGGCGGCGATGCGATGGCGTCCGATG
Organism: Lutjanus argentimaculatus; assembly: GCA_034769285.1. Taxonomy (NCBI): domain Eukaryota; kingdom Metazoa; phylum Chordata; class Actinopteri; order Lutjaniformes; family Lutjanidae; genus Lutjanus; species Lutjanus argentimaculatus. The sequence continues at coordinate 2,446,257 of JAWZSL010000039.1, forward strand.
GCGGCGATGAGCTCCATCTCCTGGTCCAGCAGGGCGCAGAGAGCTGCCTTCCTCTCAGATCCTCGGAGGGACGAGTTGATCTGTTGCTCCTCCTCACACCTCCACTCTGAAACACACACACAGTTTACAGTTCATATTTTACTCATTAAAAACACATTTACTCAAGTACTGTGAGTTCATGTTATGTTTAGTCCTCTTCGCTGGTTTCCATCTTCATTTTCTGATGTACACTGTGTTTCCCCAGAGGTTTTAGCAACTAGCAGCTGGAAGGAAACGCAGTTACACTGAATAAATTTCAGATTTCTTCGGGTTTGATGATTGTTGGGGAAAAAAAGCATCTCAACCAAATATATAACATAGGTCTAGATTTTTAGATATTTTAATGCAGAGATGTTACATGATAACTTTAAATACACATTTGAGGTTCTTAGACTTTTCTTTAGTCTTTTCTTTGCATGCTGTTTCATGCTGATGACAGGTACTTTAAGTAATAAATTAAGATTTTTGCAAACAAAACATGACAAACATTTCACTCACTTTTCATTCAATGTTTCATGGTTTCACTTTTTTAAACATGAGTATTTGCTGCTCATCCTTTTAATTATTTCAATTCATTTTATTTGTATTTAATAAGTTTGGGGTTTGGGCTGCTGGTTGGAATCAAACAATCAATCGAAAAATGTAATATAAAGAAATCAATCATTACTGCAGTCCTACAAAAAATAGTGTAAATAATGCTGTTTACAAAGGAGTTCATCCATAATAATAAGCTAATGATTAAATATTTTCATTTTTCTGTATTGGATACTTTTACTTTTGATACTTAAAGCACATTTTCTTGATTATACTTACATTCTTTTACTACAACAAGGAGTTTTTAACTGGCTCTGAAACAGTCTCAGTTTATTACTGATGCTTCTAATGACCTACATCAGTATTTCTATATAGTTATTATTAGTGCCCACCAAAATTTGAAAATTTAAAAATTTCCCTGGCAAAGTTACATCAGCCAGTTAAAAGGATTTTGTGGTGATGGTGGAGGAACACTACTGCTTTTGTCCACAGGGCTCTAAAATCAACGAAATATAGAAGTATTTAATAGTACAGTAGTTCCTGTAGTAGCATTAAGTAACATTTTTAATGCAGGACTTGTACTTGTAATAGATTACTTTTGCAGCGTGATACTAGTACTTTTACTTAAGTAAAGGATTTGAATACTACTCTCTAGAGCGTGGTACAGCAGATTGAAGTCCTCGTTCCTCTGCGGGTTCATCAAGCGCTGTCGGCGGTCTCTCATCTGTTCCTCCTTCTCCTCCCTCCTCCTCCTCTCCTGCATCTCCAGCCAGGCCATCCGCCGGTCGCGCTCCCTCCACAGCTGCTCCACCTCCCGCCGGGCGAGCCAGCGCCGGGCAAATGACTGCAGACGGATCACCTGGGTGGGTGTCGAGAGAGGAGGGAAGAGGGTCATCACAGCAGGATTATTAAATACATTTACATATTTTTATTGCATTATTATTATTGCATACAGTGTGATTATATACACTCTGAGACATAAAGGTGCTAACTAGAACCATAAAGGGTTCTTTGACTTGTACCCATAGGACAACCCTTTTTGGTTCCTGGTAGAACCTTTTATAAAGTTTCCACTTGGAACCCTTTCAGTTCTTCCTGGAACCAAACATAAAGGGTTATACCTAGAACTATCTGTGAAAGGTTTCGCTTAGAACCTCACATGAAAGGCTCTGCAGAGAACCCTTCTATGGTGTAATGGTTTCACCTAGAACCCTCTCTGGGATCCAGAATCATTCCACCTCCTAAGGGCACTAACAAGAAACCACTCAGGTGGTTCTACTGAGAACTTTTTTTATATTCTCAGTGTTTTATGAAGAACCTACTTAGGGGGTGCTAGGAATAACCATCCTGTATTCCAATGGTTTCATCCAGAACACACTCAGGGGGTTCTACCAATAACCCTTTTGTATTCCAAGGGTTTTGTCTAGAACCTACTTGGGGTTCTACCAATAGCACTTTTGCACTTTAAGAGTTTTATCTAGAATACACTCAGGCAGTTCTACGAGGAATCTTTTTTATATTCCAAGGGTTTTATCCAGAACCTATTCTGGGTTCTAGCAATAACCCTTTTGTATTTCAAGGATTTTATCTGGAACACACTCAGTGGGTTCTACGAAGAAACTTTTTATATTTCAGGGGTTTTATCTAGAACCCACCCAGGGGGTTCTACCGAGAACCCTTTTATAGTACAAAGAACGCTGACCAAAAGAGTTCTTCAAGGATTTCAACAATCCTTGAAGAAAAAAGGATTCTTCAGATGAAAAGGGTTCTTAATGTGATTCTTAGTCTTACAAAGAACGCTTGACAAACCCTCTCCTCAAAAAAGGGTTCTTCAGCAGTAAATGGTTTGGGGTAGAACATCAGCCCTTTAGGAAGAACCCTTTTGGAACCCTAAGCCTTAGTGTACTGTAAATATACTGTATAATATATAATGTAAGTTTTAATAAGTTTTATGTATATTGTATTTATTGTTCATACTGTACAAAGACTCTAAAAAGTAACTTTTCTACCTTAAAAAGAACCCAGAGTTCAAAATTTCATTCCTTCTGCACCTATACATACAGTATATTCACACAGATATTTGCACAATTTATTTATTTAGTCTATGGAATTGTAAGATAAATAATGTATAAAGCTTTTTGATGTCAAGTCAATCATTATTTATATAGCACAGCATTAAAAACACTATAAAAGTCCAGCTTTTTAACCTTCTTTGAGAGTGTTTGGTGTCGGGGCTTCTCTCAGGGTCTCATTCCATCTACTCGGGGCATTAATTCAGAAGGCAGCCTTCTCTGCTTTGGAGCCAGTGCGAGGGATTGTTAAAAGACCGCCTGTGGACCTGAAAGTTCTTGCTGATTCCTGGCTTCGTTTTTGCTCTGCAGACACAGAGAAGTGAGATAAGCTGCAACTGACTGTCTCTGAGCCTTCGTTCTAGTGTAGCCTTGTGTTGTCGAAGGCTTTCTGTAAGGTTTGTGAAGTCCTTTCTAAGTGTCTCTGATTGTTTATTCTTGAGTTCCCAAATGTGATTTCTCTAATTTCTTTCTTTTTTTGTGTTATTTTTGTTTGGTGCATTTAAATAGTTCTTAATCTCTTTTCTTACCACTTAGTCTGCCTCTAGTGCTGCTCCTAATCTAATATTAACTTCCTGGAGAACACTTACTTTTATCTTATGTCTATGATTTGTTCTTTAATGGCCTGCTTTGAATTAGGTATTTGAAAAAAAATGTTCCTCTAGAATGGAAACTCTGACTTAAAATAGAGGTTTTATTGTGTTTTTTTTTCCACAAAGCCAATCGGGAATTCAGTCTCACAATTAACACACATCATTAGACTCTGCAGACTCTGCGTTTATCCAAATTAAATTTTGGTTTGCAGGGGTGGGAAATAATCTTAACATGGTTAAAACTTTGTTAATGATGACTGAAAACCTTTTTATCTTCAAACTTTAAGCTTTTATAGAACTAAGAAAATCAGCCATATTTTCCGATCCTTTTAAACGTGAACGTTACATGTAACTCTTACATCAAAGCAGATTGATCACATTTCTAAATGCGATGACAGTGTGGAAAGATCAGATAGTATCAATCTGCTCAGACATGGATGTTTCATTTCCACTCTGTGTATTTATCTTAGATCTGTGTTTTTAATAATGTATGAGAGGGACATGTGTAAGAAAGCTGAACAGATTGAAGCAGGGGTATGTATAGGTTTGTAGGAGTTTATGCAGGTGAATACTGATGTACATGTGTACAGATGTGTTACACCTGAATATGTGGAAGGGTTTTCATGGACACACACTCGTGGAAGTGAAGGAAGAGGACAAAGTTTTTGCTACAGCTCACAAAGACTCTTTCAATACATAAGCATATAAAAATGTGATTCTGCCTTTTCTAAATTAAAAAAAAGAAATTTGACATGACCTTTTCATTTTTGCTCCAATACCAGCCAGTCCAATGAATAAATGATTAGCGAGAAAGTAAAAAAAAAAAAAACTGTGATTCAGAGCAAGATATTTCAAATCTATGTGCCAAACTGTTTTAACATTAGCAAGTCATGGCTTGATCATGGTTCTCATTTTTAGATTACTGGAACTACCAAATTTATTTATAACAAACACAAATGTGCAATACCTGCAGTCAGCTCTGTTGTTTAAACCCGACAGGATCAGTCAGGATCTGATGATTAATGTCTTTTGTTCTTCTACAATCCAAAAAGTCTCACACACAGTTGCAGTTCATACAGTGAAACTGTTTAGAATAAAGCAGCGTATAAATCCTGACCTCCATCAGAGCAGTCTAAAAAAATTGTCCTGTCAAGGTTAGAACTACAGTTTGTAGTTTTGCTGCTTAAATGTTAACGATATTTGCTGCAGTGACATTACTGCACGCATAGAAATGAAACTGAAAGCAGCCTCTCTGATCATTAAACCATCATTTAAATGATGTTGAGCAGCACAAACTTTCTTTATTATATGTTGTATTGTCTTTAAGAATTTCCTTCACTGACAAGAGAGGCTGTTTTCAGTAATGAAAGTACTGTAGTCACGTGTCTCTGTGTGCTGTAATGTCACAGCAGTCATCTTTCTGTGCTTTGGATCATGCGTGAAGTGCACACACACAGTTAGGACAGGAGGAGATGCTCAAAACACACCTATGATTAATCAAGAGTCTAAACACAGCCCCTTTGTGCCTGTCACCTTACTTTGCACCCAGATTGTGTGCAAAATAAATGGCAAATACCCTAAATACCCTTGTGCCATGTACTTTGGATCATGTGCTACAGATCATCTAAAAAGGACCCTCAGTGTTGACTCACTGCTTTCAGCCTCCTTTCATGATACTCGTCCGCAGTGATGTAGTTGCCAGGGGCAACCAGCTTGTCTTTCATACAGGAGACATAGCAGCCAATCCCAGTCATCTGGGTGGAGACATTGACTGGACACTGCTGGGCCTGAGACTTCAGCTCTACTGTCTGACAGAGATGGAGACACAGACAAAGAAAATTTAATGTAACAGGGACGGTTCTCTATAAGAACATACTGTTCATCATGATGCACAACTGTTTAAAAGTTTGGAATTTCCTGCCATAGAAGCTTGAGTCACTACAGTCAGATGGTTGAGAGGATAACTTTATATTTCTGAACTTTAGGTTTTACAAAGTCGTCTTTTCAAATAGATGCTGGAGAACAAAATGTACAATAGTTCAACCAAACTGACAATTCAAAAATAGACAAAGAAACCTGAACAGTTAAATGAGAATATGAGGAATCACCAGTCATTGGTTAAAGAAACGGGAAACATCAAAATCTGTGCAGATTCAAATCAGAACAGGTGCGTGTTTCAGTGTCAAGTGCATGATAATGCCTCTAATGAGCTGAAATTAACAAAGCTATTCTTAGAACAGAAAAATGGAAACAGAAGGTTGGTCTAGGGTTCACACTTTTGCAATGAGAAAGCATTGCAAAAGTGCGACCGTCGTCGTTGTCCTGGTGAGCTTGTCAATGTTGTGAAACGGCTGCAGTTTGGTTACATTTGAGCAACAAAACTACTTGGTTAGGTTTATAAAAAGATCATGGTTTGGGTTAAAATAAGTATGTGAGTTAACTTAAGTAAGTTAATTCATGTACAATAGTTAAAATAATTAAATACTATTCATATGTAAAATAAGACCGCTGTAGTCAGCACAGACAAAATGCATTAAATGACACTGAAAATCAAAAAAGCATTGTGATACTACGCAAAATGACTGAAGACACTGGTGTTTAGTCATATGACATTTGGTGAGACCAGGCAGGAATGACAAATGTTTTTAACTATGTTAAAATAGCCATTACTGAAGGAAAGAAGGACAAATATTCAAAAATTGATTCAAAAGTTTTGAGCTGTTGTGTGCAATGAAAATTAGAAAAAAGACATGAAGCATACGAGTTTCCCTGGATGCTGATCTATGTGAGGTCCGAACTGACCTCAGGAAATGTATTAAATTTTAAGCACACTTAATACAAGTAACCAGTGTCAAATCCTTATGGGCTAAAACTGTGAAAATATTAATTAAAGTTTTGTGATTTTGCCTGAGGAGGGATCAGCTCCCTGCCCTGCAGACAGACCGTGTGCTGATACGGATGAGCTGTGTAATACAGGGAAACAGGGCGGTGAACATCTCGGGGCCACAGCTGAGGTCACGGGCTTCAGGCTGATAATTGAGCTGGTGGGTAACATTTTACATTCTCCGGGCTTGTGACACAGATTGATGATGCTCGCGTGTCCTAAAAATAAAAACTGGTTCAGTCCCAGTCAAACCTTTAATTATTGATGACCTTTTAAAGTCTGGAACCATCCCTCACATTTTACATGCTGGTACCCGTATTGTAGCAGTGCAGCTGTATAATATATTTTAGTTCCAGGACTATAGCCACCAAAAGAGTGGCTCTGTGAGCAGAGTTGCATTAATTTCCCCATGGACAGTGTCCGCTGACAGTCTGTTGGATAATTTCAGCACTGTGATGGACATAAACCTCTCCTGTTCAAATCAGCAGCACAAACAGTGAGACACTGAGCTGAAAAAATTCTGTTTCATTAAAAATAAGTCAAAGGTCACAGACTGTCCATAACAACTTCTGCAGAGGAGTCAACCATGAATCCCACAGAGCATTGTAGTGAGCTTTCATGAATGTCATCATCTCTCCGTACCTGTGCTTTTCAAAATGCCTGCTGTGGCAGAGGTCTGCACGTCTGTCAAGATTCAGTTTAACAAGATTAATTCAGAGAAAAACACAACAGCATACACAATGGATGGAGAAAAGAAAACTGGTGATGCTCATCAATAAATCTAATCCTAAAGACATCAGTTTGCTTCAAATAAAGTGAAACTTGCGGAGAGCAAGTGTGATGTGAATTCATTCTGACCCAATCCAGCGTTGGTGATTGTGAGAACAGTGAAGACGGCCAACAGCTGTTTCTGGTTAAACAAAACAATCTCAGTTTGGTTCATTTCAGACTGAAGAAGCATCTTGGATGAGAAGCAAAACGTCTTCGAGATCCTAAGCAAGTCCAGTTGCCCACGATATAACCCTTAACGAACACCAGATCAGATGACGAGAGCTTCCAACAAAACTCTCAATCTTAACAAAAGGTCTCTCTCTCTGTGGGAATCCGTTCCATAATATTGTCAGACACTTGATCTGAACCTGTCATTGGCAAAAACATGCACTTCTATTGGATGTACTTTTTACGAGCACAGTTGGCTCCAAGAAATGACGTTGCAGCCATTGCAGCCTCTTTTGCAGCTACCAGCTGAGGCTGAGAGCCAGGGTATTTTAAAAAGGGTTTATCTTGTATTTGATTTGGTTTTGGCGAGTTATTTTTTTCTGATGAAGTGTGTTTTATGATAATCTGTGAGGTAAAATTACTGTTTTTGTCAGTGGAGTCTGGTTGGCTGACACGCCCGTTTGTTTTGATCTGAGATGCTGGTGCTATAGTGCGACATCTAGTGGCACTGTACACTAACAAAAAACTGGTGATGAGGATCAAGGTTAATAACACGATTATAGACTATAGATTATAGATATTATAGATATAGATTATAGACACGTTGCCACAACTAGGGATGTTGCTGGTGACTAATTTCCCTGGTGATTAAAAGCAAATTTGAATTTAGACTAGTCGACTAGTTTAACAGTAAAAAACACTCAGAAAGCAGTTAAAATTAGCATAAATTGATGATGTTAAACACCGTCTAAAACACTGTCCTGTGGGCCATCGGGGAATACACACTGGGCAGAGGGGCTGCCGTCTGACTGTGCCGCAGCCCCAACTAGTGGTGGGCAGCTGCATAACACCTTGGAGGCAACAGTGACTGGCATTGTGCATGAATAAAAATATTGATAAATTTCTGGTGCTGACTAATGAGGGTGGCGACATTTATTCATGTGGTCGACTAATCACGCACGTCCCTAGCCACAACCATTATAGATGCTGTATTTTCATGTATTCGTCAGTTTCTACAGTTCACCATCTAGCATCTGTACCACTGTAGGAAGATTTCCACGAAATCAAAATATATACATGCAAAGTGTGTGTGAAATCTCTTTTACCAGTTTCTACAGTTTGCAGGAATATTTTAGGAGAATAAATTATAAAAAGGGGAAGAAAAATATGACCTGTGAAGAAAGAAAGATGACAGGATCATGAGGCCAACAGGCTGCTGTCCTGCAATATATAAGCAGGCTTTATACTGTGGGCCAACAGGTCATCTCATCACAGAGCTGCAACACCACAGAGCAGCTCACACACACACACACACGCGCGCACCCCACACACACACACACACAGGTCTCATTACTGCAGAGGTGTGTGTCTTCATGTATGTACATCTGTAATGAGCCAAACACCATCATTACAGACTGTGACAGTCATATTTAATCCAGAGGGCAGCTGTGTGCAGGAGGGTGAAGGTGAGTCACACACTAATCCTTCATGGTTCCTCAAACTCAATCACACCACAGCCACAAGAAAACACTCCTCATTGTTTGAGCTTGAAGGATTTCCTGTCATTTTAAAATCATTTCACTCTCACTATTCCCTGCCACAGAACTGCGAATAATTCATTATAAAATTGTGTTAAACAAGTTTTTGATGTTTTTCCTTCATATTTATTTATTTATTGTGTGTGCTACTAGAACACCATTTCCTTGTCTGAGGTGGACACAGGAACAATCATGTGAAATAAAAATGTCCTGACAGTGATGGAGCTCCAGACAGACAATGAGGGCAGCTGTTATGTAACAAATCATTCGACCTATTACACTATAAACCGAAGCCCAGCGTATGAGGGTATACCACCAACGCTCTGCCTTTATAAAGTCTTCTAGTGGTGTCCCACAAGGGTCTATTCTAGGCCCACTATTGTTTCACCTGTACATAGATGATCTACCATCGGTCAACTCTGACATTAATGCCAACATGTGCGCTGATGATATGATTGTCTATGAACGTGGCAAACAGCATCAAAACTGTCTGCTGTTGGACACAGGACGGGCCTCAAGTCGAAGCAATACTCAGAACTGTATGAAAATTTAAGAGACTAGTAAAGCGTCCTCAACTTTGTTTATCAAGGCTAAATGAAAAACAACAATAAAACACAACACACCAGTACAAGTTCAAGGACATGCAGAGAGTTTCACTAACTCGTTATTTCATCACACCTAAAATAAAGAGCAAAAAATATGGTTCACAACAATCATGTTGGCAGATATGTGGGAACAGAGAGACAAACCGACTAAAAATTAAACTTATTTTTGATGTACATGATACTAAAGATATTCTGGATATCAAAGTTATGTACCTTGGTACTATAAATAATTATTAAATTCCCAAGGAACTGCAGCCAAATTGAATACAGGGAATGAACATGAATACAACATCCTCGCACACATCACAGACTGTCGGACAAGTTGAGGATGCGTCAATAAAACCACGCCAAAGCCAAGAGAATCCCTGCACAAACACTCCCTGAAAATGCTAAACAATAAGCCACATTGATGCCATCACTGTAATATTTTAAAACAGCACAACTTACTAGGCTGGGAAAAGGTATTTCACAAAATGGCTCCACCAACACTCCATATTTACATCACATTAACCAGCTGAACTGCTGCAGCAGCAAGTTTTCCTAGAAGACAAGGTAGTTTTGGCTGTTCTTCTTTTTCTGTCAGAGCCTCCCAGGATCGGAACAAATTAGGCTAAACAGAAGAATCTGAGCTAAATATGATTCCCACTCCACAAGATTATGAACCTGGTTTATTACAAATCAAACACATGTGGACACTGGAACAGTGAGATGATTTTGTTATTTGTTGCATTATTTATTATTTCATTCTTACTGCTTTTATCGTTGATTGTGTTTTCAATGTTTTTTATTCTTAATATTTGTGCTTTCAACTAGTATCTGCCTGGGGACTCCAATGAAATCCACCTCTCTGGCATTTTCTCAGGAGCGATGTTAATAAGTACAGTCCCTGCTGAAAATAAAGTAATAAACTAATCTAAACTAAAATAAATGCCTGTTAGATCCTGGCTGACCCTGTTGCAACATCATGAGATTTAAGTAATTGATTAAGTGAATTAAAATGATCCTGTAGATTCTCTCTGAAAAGCAACGTAATTATTTTTATTCACAAAAACAATTGATTTTTTTTTCTTTTTTCTCCAAAAATGCAGGAGACATGCTTCAGAGTGCTGTTAACCTTGTTTTATCCTGTTTTGTTACACTGTCAAGTCTTTGTTTTGCTTGAATGTCAGTTTTGAAGGTTATTCTGTCCGTCTATAACTCCTGAGAAGCTATAGCTCTTCTATAGTTTTATTGTACTTTAGTTTCTTTGTACTCAGACAGCAACAGAAATTCCAGAAATCCATTTTAACTAACACAATCTAAGAAATACAGCATTGACTTTGATGGATTATCTCATTGCAGCAATATTCAAATAAGTGTCTGCAAGCTGATTTTCAAAGAAATAAGTCTGTCTGGAACAAAAAATAAATTTCAAAAGTGATGGATCATTGGGAAAATGATCTGTAGTGATTTAAAATGCACATGTATATGTTGATTTAAAGTGAACAGGGTCAACCATGACCATCATTTCTCAACTAAAATGTGGTTTTGTTTTTAAATTGTATTAATATTCTTCTTAATATGGATAAAATAATGCAGAACGTATTCAGAATCAGACTAATTAAACCTAACGCTCACCAGAGAGGTGTCACTGGGACCATTCGTCTTCTGTCTTCCGGTTCAAGAGGCTCATTTACACTTTCTCTCTCTCTCTCTCTCTCTCCTCTCTCTGTAATTAGATTTGCAAATGAAGTCATGTTCTGTCACACGCCTGGATGAGAACAATGTTCTGCAGTAATGAGTGACCTTTAAATGCACCGCACACACGTCCTGTTGTTTGTGCTTTCATGCGTCAAACTGAGCTTTTTATCATGTTTTTGTCTTGTTTTTATTGGTTTTTATTCTGTATTAACTTCTGTCAGCAAACAAACGTATCACTAAATGTAACACGTAACTCTGACGCTGATATTTTTGTGTGATTTTTGTGTTTTGATGCTCTGCAGTGTACCTGCGTGTCACGGCTAAAGACCACCACTCCTCTGTCCGGCCTCCTCTTGGGGAGGGTCTGGACGGCAGCGTGGTGGTACTCCGCCCCTGTCAGTCGGTGTCTATAGCCGCCCAAGAAGGCCTTCTGTTGGCGGGGACGCTCAATCTCCACCACCACCTCCTGGAACTCACCCTCATCTGGAGGTCACAGAGAGTCATTTTACAGAGAGCTGAAGTCTGTCGTCATTTTGTAAATGGTGTTTCTGTCATGAAGGGTTTGAGGACAGAGGTGTTCGCACCTGTTTGGACTCGGACGGTGATGACGTCCGGCATGTTGTCGTGCTCTGGGGGGCGAAGGGGGCGCAGTGGGTGGGTGGTCGGGTCGGTGGAGCTCATCTCCATCCGGGTGGAGCCCTGAGGCCGGACGCCGAGCTCCATCAGGCTCTGCTGCTCTTCCACCACTTTGCCTGAAAAACAACAGACCAAACTTTCATGCTGACGCAGAGAACTTTACAGAAATCTCACAGTCACATTTTGTCCTTCTGACACAGACAATAGCATTTCATTTCATTTTATATACAGTTCTATTAAAGTTCTTTTTTTTTTCCAGTTCATTTTTCCAACAGTTACAGCCTGTCAACTGGTGCTGCAAACACAAGCAGTTTTGATCACGTCGTCCGTCCAGCCAACATCTTTAATAGCTTGGAGCCACAGACGCCGCCGATTTCTCTAAAATGGTCGTAATCCTGTCAGAATTCTGTGCAACTTAAGTCGACCAGTGGAATATTGATTCTGACATACTGTACACACAGCAGCCAGACATTTGGTGATTTTGGTGCTGGTAAAACATTTAATTCAACATTTGCAGCTTGATAACTCGTCTAGATGACTGGAGAAGGCCACTACTTCTGACGGTGAAATGTGCGTGCAGCGTTTCGATGACGTCGGCTGTAAAAGGGTCTATAATTACAGTACTATGCTAAGTAGCAGTTCTTCTAATGGCCACCATATGGCCAACGTCAACGTCACCACTACTGAGTTCACCGTGATGATTTCTAATGTCCCCAACAATCTATTTTATGTCCTAACAAATCGTCAAAATCTCTTGAGCTTGTGTTACTCAGAGAATAACCTTATGTCAGGGAGCTAAGCAAAAAACCAGAGGTGCAAATATACTAACTCATTTAGTTGTTTTAGGCTTCATTCCTGCAGAAACTCTACTAGAGATGCATCGATTTCAATTTTCTTGGCCGATTCTGGTATTCAGTCTTTCTAAGAAGTGTAATTGACAGAATTCACAAATATTTTTGCAACTTTTCTTGTGCAATTAAATTGGATAAATTGTTCATAATAAAACATTGACTATTAAATGACTTTTACATTGTCCAACAGTTTGCTGTTGTTAAACTTTTGCAGTGAGAAAAACAGAAGAAAAAGTTAAACGAGTCTGGATGAGAAAATGTTTCTGGAGACGCATCAGCTCAGTTGTTTATTCTTCAACCAGAACAAGAGATGATATTTTAACTGTCAGTCTGTGAACAGCAGTCTGCTGCTGGCTAACATTAGCATGAAGAGCCTGAAGTTCACCGCTGTTTGGCGACATAGTCAAATGCTCAGCTGCTCCGTCTCCTTGTTATCTGTCTGTGTCCTCTTTACCCTGTTCTTAGAATCTATCACTAACACCGACTTCATGCAAGCATTTGTGTTTGAGAGTGTGTGGCTGTGACGTTACTGTCTGTGTTGCTGCGTACATTACCTGACCATCATGTGGTGCATCTGTGTGAATATGACCAGTACAGAATTGGATATGTGACGCTGACCGGCTGGTCACTGGTCAGGGGTCAATTGGTGTGTCCCTACACTCTACTGGTCAAGCTGGACATGCATTCAGTGTTACAAACCAAAATACACTGAGTAAATCCTTCCTCTCTGCCTCTGCACTGCTGCATTTCTTTGCACATTAATGCCTAATGATGAGTGGAATAGCATGAACCCACTGGGATAAGTGTGTTTCATGTAAAAACAAGGACCACAGCTCCAGAGCACCAGTGGAGGTCTAAAACTAAACAGGGAATTTTTAATTTACTCATCAGGAAGGCAGCTGGACAGTGGTGTTTGTAACTTTTCTGAGCTTCTAAAAAAGAGGGCAGGGCAGAAACAAGTTTAGGAACCACTTGACCAACATGTGTCCTGGTGGCGATGCTAAAACGCTCTCACAACTCTTCAAACCTTTTACCATCCAGAAAAAAAAATCTTACCGTCCAGAGAGATCTGCAGTACCTCAGCAGGAACTCTGAGCTCCGAGGCGAGGTGACGCTTCAGCTCCTGAATGCTGAGGCCGATGGCGAAGGCCACGGTCATCACATGACCCTCCGGCACCAGCACCACCTTCACTGCAACCACACACAGAGACATTCTGTCGCACATTGTGTCTGAAATCTGACTTTTTACTTTTTAACTTTTTAACAGCTTGTTTTTTTATAACTGAACTCATGATGTTTTTCATAATACAGAGTTGGTTTATTACTTATAAAGCAGTTTTAGTCATGTCATCATGATGAATTTTATAATCAGACCACTTTTTTATTTTTTTTATTTTTTAAATTAAATTCTCAGAACACGGGCGACTTTTTCCACATCATAAATCTCCACAGTGACCATCCGCTGCCTTAGAAATCAGAAGTTAATTTGAGGCTGTGTCTTCATCACTGCTGCCTTTGTTGGCCTTAATAGAACTTTAACAAGATATTGATCCTCACATTGTATAATTCCTGTGTCAGGTTACCTGGAAACAGCACAACACATCTACAGTACTTCACTGCCTACACTTCTTCCACAAATATTCATTCATTCATTCATTCGACCTTTATTTATTTCTCGGGAATACATTGAGGGGTGGCCCTCATTGTCAATGATGCTGAGATTACATTAGGCAGCAAAGCAGAATACAATAGATACAAAACAAGAAAAGACAGAAAGATAATAAATAAACAGCCAATAAGATTCTCAATTGACAAAGATAATTCCTAGTTAAAACATGTACATGTAAAAACATTTAAGATTCTAAGCATGTTCTTAAAATCTCCCAAAGTTAACATGGGACTGTAAAGTTGCATTGCAAGTTATTCCATGAGTCAGGAGCAACAGAACTAAAAGCAGACTTTCCTAGTTCAGAATTGACATTGAGGAACATGAAGTGTTATCCAGTCCTGAGAGCGGGTCTGATAAGCTCCTGTCCTCAGGTATAATAATGATGTAAGGTAAGTTGGTAATTTGTTAAGGAGCACTTTGTAGATAAATAAATATCAATGTTGGTCTCGTCTCACAGAGAGAGACGGCCAGCAAACTTTATTGTACAGAATACAGTGATGGGTGCTGTAGGTATCAGCGGTGATGAACCTCAGAGCAGAGTGGTAAACTGCATCCAGGGGCTTAAGTAACAGCAGCATGTCTATAAATTACATCTCCATAATCAAGAACAGGGAGTAAAACTGATTCAGCAATTCTTTTCCTACTAAATATGAAAATTATGAATATGATCTGCATTATTTTGTTATGGTATATTTATATTGTGCTTCCATGTTTTAGCACTCTGTAAATACATAAATCTGAAATAGAAGGAAGTGCGACTAATGGATTCTGGAAATGAGCCACACAGTTAACAGATCAGTCAAAATCTGAAGCAGTTTTTATCATTTTAATGGAGATAAAATATCATGTAGAAATCAAAAGAATTTCCCTCCGGAGATAAACGAAATGAATCCCATCAGGCAGCATCATGAACAGTGTTTATTCTGACATTAAACTTTTGATTTCAGTGTTTTTACCCAGAATCAGGCCTCAATTTTTACATAATAGCTTTTTCTTTTTTAATCGTATTCTTTTCTTTCAATTATTTTCCTTCTCAGTTGAGGGGAGGATGCCATCACCGTGTTAGTAAAATTACCAACATGCATCCCTCTTGTAAATATGTTATATCATTGATCATTTATCTGACTGAGGTTTGTTTAGACTTTATGGCCTCGACCATGGCTCTGACATATCAGCAGTGTGCCGTGTTAAGATAAATCCATGGTTCTGTCTGTGGTACCTTTGTTGCTCCGAGTTCCACTCTACTGTCAGTTTCATCTCGGATTTATAATATTCTCTAAACTGTAGGGTCGTAACAATTAACTAAAGATCAATTAATCAGTTGTTAAGAATCTGATCGATCATGTAAAATTGAATCGATTTACTATCAAATATACATCTGAAACATGTAGCCCTTTATATGTTTCACAGGCTACACTCTTAGAAACAAGGGTTCCAAAAGGGTTCCTCCTGAAGGGCTAAGGTTCTACTCTGAACAATGTGCTTCTGAAGAACCCTTTTAGGAAGAAAGGGTTTATCAAGTGTTCCATTAAGAACCCTTTTCATCCAATGAAGTGAAGAAGATCTTCACGAATTGTTGAAATCCTTGAAGATCTCTTTTTTGTACCATAATATAAAACGGTTCTCGACAGAGCCCCCTGGGTTATTCTAGATAAAACCCTGGGAATATAAAAATGTTCTCAGTAGAACCTCCTGACTGTGTTCTAGATAAAAAACCCTTTGAAAAATAAAAATGTTCTCAGTAGAACCGCCTGGTTGGATTCTTGCTAGCACCCTTAGAAAAGTAGAAAGGTTCTAGATATAACCCTCAAGAGAGGGTTCTAAGTGGAACCACTGCACCACAAAATGGTTCTCTGCAGAATCTCTCACAGGGGGTTCTAGGTGAAACCTTTCACAGATGGTTCTAGGTATAACCATTTTAATGTTGGGTTCTCAGTGGAACTTTTTGAAAGGGTTCCATATGAACTATTATAAAAAGTTCTAACAGGAATCAAAAATGGGTCTCCTGTGGGGTCAGGCTGAAGAACCCTACATGGTTCTAGTCAGCAGCTTTATTTCTAAGGGTGTATGTAACTCTGTCAGAGAACGTGGAACATGTTGCCGTGGAAATAAAACTTTGATTAATGGGGAACATATATTTGGTATATGCAAAGAGTTTTACCCGTCGCTGTAGAGTTTCCAACATTTTCTTTTCTCTCAGGTTCTGGAAGCTGCTGCTCAGCATCATCGGGCAGATCAGCCTGAGTTTCAGCTTCTTCAACAGTTTCCAACATACCTGCACACTGCAGAAAGTAAAAGATTATCACAGACACATCTAAAGTTCAATAAAATGACAGCAGTCAGTCACTATAAGGAGCATCGTGGTTTGAGGGACAGCATTGTTATTGTTTAGGAGCAGAAGAAAGGCCTATAATTTAATACTCACATTACTGCAGTTAAGTCGGGTTTTTTGGGCACTTGCATTTTTAATGAGTAGATTTTAAAGTCTGTAGTTTTACTTGTACTTAAGTATTACACTATGTAATCTACTCTACTTCACAGAGATTCAGCTCTCCTTACACCACTGACATTAATGCATTAATGATGTTTGTTAAATCTAAAGTCTGAGTTTTCAGTTTCACGAAGGTGTCTCTCCTTTAAACTGGTTAGATCTCCATGGTAACCGGTACCCGGAACTCATATCCTGCAGCAGGTCATGTTCAGAGTTTCAGATTAAATCGGCTGTAAAGAGCGGAGCTCTTTAACTAATTCTTTTACCTAAAGAAATTCTTTATGAACGATAATAGATTATAAACTAAGAGAAGACGATCAAATGAAAAGCTGCTTACCTGTATGCTCGTAATATAACAGAACGAAGCTGTATGAAATAGAAACAACGTGAACGTAACAGCAGCACAGACTGTTTGCATCGCGTTGTCATGGTAACCTCCGTCTGGCAACGCAGAGTCAAGTTTCCTGTTTGTTTCAGTTCATATTAACACTTAATCGACAAGTATCTCAACCACACACTAAGTCCGTTCTGCGTTATACTGCAACTCAGACCACTTATTAATAAATTGGTTCATCTATCACTGAAAATCTTCAATCATTTCCATTATTTTACTGTGATTTAGTTTTCTCCACGTCTCTGTCATCACGTCACGGTTAGACCGACATCATGTGTAGCCTACATCAACTTGTGCAGCTGTCATCTTGCCTTATTTGCAGCAACAGTCGTGATAGATTATTTACTGAGGTGGGCGGCTCGCGGTCGCGTCACTTTGTGCGGAAGAAGAGTCAAATGACGCAGCAAACGCACCTTTTTTCCTAAAGTTGATAACCACCATTGTGATACCTGTTATCATCTCTGACTGGGGTTTTAGGTTTTGTCGAGCAGCTCATGTAAACAAAGCCTGGTTGTGTTGAGTTTCATCACAGTACAGCCCTCAGGTGCACGCTGCTGGTAGAAGTCCTGATTAGTCGCTTGCTTGCTTTTTTTTTTTTTTTTTTGTGAACTTTATTGAAAAACTTTCAAATATACAAACAGATCAGACATGCACTCTATACAATGGAACAGAAAAATAAAACATAATACATAATGCCTGAAATTAGATCTGCTTGTGGTTGTAAAGATAAAGAAAAATAATAATAAAACAAACAAATAAATACCAAATTAACCAAATTAAAGGGGTCCTTACCAAAAATGTCTGTTTGTGCTATGAGTAGTGTTAAAAATCAGTCAAAATCAGCCAATATTCTCACAAATGATGATAGCTTAAAAAATGTAGTATCACCACTCAGACACAAAGCAATTCAAAGTGCTTTACATGAGCACAGAAATGCATTAAAATAAAACGTTAAAAAGAACATTAAAATTGTATTTGAGATCATAAAAACAAAAGCTAAAAGCAAGCAAATAAATAGATGAAGCATCACATAAATTGAATTTAAAAGACATAAAAACAAAAGCGAAAGCAAACAAATATAAAAACAACATCTACAGATTATTTTAACAAGAAGTTATGTATCTGCTTCACCAGAAAGCTGCAGTAAACAGTCACGATTAAAGCTCTGATTTAAATGAGCTGACAGTTTCATCTGAGATGTATTTAGGCCTGAGACCATTTAGTGCTTTATAGACAAGTAATAGGATTTTAAAATCTGTCCTTGGACACACAGGAAGCCAGCGTAGCGATTTAAGCTCTGGTATAATGTACTCCACTTTCATGGTGTTGGTGAGGACTCTGACAGCAGTGTTCCGGATGATCTGCATGAATCTGATTGATTTTTTTTACCCAGAAGACACTGTTACAATAGTCCAGTCTGCTGAAAATGAGGAAAAATCCAAAGTAAATCATCCATATTTTTCATCAAACTTTTGGTTTAATCAGTGATATCAGATGCACGATCTTTGAGATTGTCTGGCTGAGATTCTCACCAGTTTCTGTTGAGTTTCCAACATTTTTTGTCCTTGGAGGCTCTCCAGAGCTGGTCAGCTCAGCTTCTTCTGCCTCCAGCACATCTGCACAGTCCAGAAAGAGACGACACATCTGAATATCAAAAGAAGTTATTCCTTGTAGAAGGACAAACACAGGAAATCAGCCCAAAGTATACTGGAGAACACAGACTGGTGGCACCAAACTTTATGAAATGACTAACATTTCAATGCCAGATGCATCTTCAGCAGAGTCAAACATAACAGAGACTCACATTCTCTTATATAACCTCCTCTAATTACAAACTCATTCAGTGCAGACTGGAAAAATAGGGAGGTGCCCCCAAAAACTGCACTGAAACAGGGTTCACACTTACTGAACATTCAGAGAAAAAGTAAATATATAAATAACTGTTCATGGTCATGCTAAATATGTGCTTTAGCATTGCATGTAGTATTGTTTGGATCATAACAATATGAATATACAGTATTTGCAATGTTTGACAGTGAACATTTGGAGCTTTGGAGCTACTTTGTAAATTTATTTTCTAAAGGACAAACTTTCCTGTTTTCTACCTTCCTCATCAGAGGGGTCATTTGTTTGGATGTGTAAGGACAAGTTGTGTGGTTTTATTCCTTCATCATCAAATAAATATTTTTAAAATTTTGAAATACTCGTTGAAATGATGTTGCAGTTGCACAACTGGTAGTCGAGACTTTTACTTACAGAGGTTCTTAAAGGAAAGATAAAGGTAGTAAACTGCAGCTTATGTTCCTAATCTGAGATGGAGGTTAATCTTTTCTCCTTTATTATTTATACACATTTATTTTACCTTAATCAGTTTTTATTTAATGTAATTATTTTTCTTTATTTTGAAAGTTTCTCCTTTTCTTTTCAATTTGCTCATACTGTTCTTACACCAAATATGATCCTTATTTCTGTGAATGTACAGTAATATAATTCTGTGATTTTTTCATATTATATAAATGAGCACTGACACAACAGTATACGGTTTGTATAAATTTCTTTGGCTCAGTAAAACATGTTGGACACAGGATACTTCTGTACATGCACTGCGTCAGTTTGGACAGGTGAAAACTTTTAAAGCTGCTTGTGTTAGTCTAAGGATGAGAGCAAGTCTTATTTTAGTATTTTCACAGTGTCCCTCTCTGCACAATGACAGCATGGAAGCTTTACGTTGAGCTATACATCGCTATTTCAGTCTGTGGGCCGCAGAAGGCGACACGGTGGCCCCTGTAAAGCTCCACTAATCTGCTGCTGGACATCTGCTGGATCCCGAGGGGTCACACAGCCTGCAGCAGAGCGGGAGGACGGTGGGGCCCCCGGAGGACGGAGCCCCGGTGTAAACCTGTCACACACAGGTTTTCGTTTATCCAGGGATACTGTCACATAGCCAGACCAATCTCCACTGTCCAGGGGGTGGGGGGAGGGGGATCTGGTTGTCCTGTTAACGTTCTTTCACACTGAGACACTTAACACATACTGGGGACCTGAGCAGATAATAAATCCGGACAATATTTTGATCTGGGGAGGAATGTGATGCAGTGTGATGCTGTATGTAACAATACAGTAAGACAAAATACACTAAAACATGATACAACATGATGTAATATGACCAGTCGTGGAAAAAAAAACAATTTCCTGCAGTACGGTTGGTGAGGGCCTCTATTTTCTGCCACGTTACATTAATACTTCTCTACATTTTAGAAGCAAATACTACACATTTTACTTCACTGCATTTATGTAACAGCCAGTTCATTTTAATTCTAGCTGATTGTTATGTGCTCCTGTTCAGGTCTGTTCTGATATTTGCTCTTCAGTGGTTTACTGTTAGACGTTTTCTGTGATGCAGTGGACTCAGTTTGTTGAAAGGCAAATAAAAACACTTAATCACAAAAAAGAGATTTGTCAGCATACTACAAGGAGTTTTTCACTGGTTATGAAACAGTCTAAATTCAATATGGACGCGTCTATATGACCTACACAAGCAAACAAGACAATCGGTGAGAAGATCAGCTGATTCTGTGTGAAATCAGATGAAATGAGCCTGTGTTTCCCAGACATCCTCACACAATCAAACAAAATTTAGGTTTAGAATATTTGACCTCTAATAGAGCTGCAAAAATTAAACAATTAATCAACTAGTTCTCAACTATTAAATTAATTGCCAAGTATTTTGACAGTAGACTACTCGTTTTGAGTCTTTTTTTTAAGAAAAAATGGTCAGATTCTCTGATTAATTCTGTTTTTCTGGTTTCTTTAGTCCTCCATGACAGTAAAATGAATAACTTTGAGCTGTTGATTAAACAGGACATTTGAGGACATTACCTCAGGCTTTGGGTAGAGATTAACATTTTCCTACATTTCCTGCAGTACGCTGATCAAGTGCATCCATTTTCTGCCATTTTATATCAATACTTCTCTACATTTTGGAAGCACATTTTACTCCACTACTTTATACAACACCAGTTCATTTTAATTTTAGCTGATTTTTATGTGTTCCTGTTTGGGTTTGTTGTGATATTTGCTCCTTAGTGGTTCTCTGTAGAGCTGCAACTAATAAATATTTTCATAATCAATGAATGCGTCAATTTTTATGATTAATTGATTAGTTGTTTGGTCCATAAAATGTCAGAAAATGTTGATCAGTGTTTCCCAAAGTCCAACATGACGTCCTCAAATGTCTTGTTTTGTCCACAACACAAAGATCTTCAGTTCACTGTCAGAGGAGTAAAGAAAAAATATTCACATTTGAGGAGCTGAAATCAGAGAATTTGGATAAACTCTGAAACACTGACATGATGTGCATTTCTTTATGGTTATAGGACTCAAAAAGCAAATAAAAATCACAATAAATCAGAATATCGAAACACAATACTTGTAGAACTACAGAACTTGAGATTCGCAACACACATAAGTGTATTGCTCCAAGAAGCTGTTGGTTTACTGCAGCCTGGATCAGTTCGTTTCAGTGTGATATTGTGTGACTTTGGTGAATCTGAACTAACCCTGTAAAACACTTAAATCACACATTATTGCAAACTAACTGATCGAGGCAGCGGCAGACCAGCAACTCCTGTGATTTGCACAATAAAGCGGTGAAAATATTCTAAATATAGCGAACACACAAAACAATGGTGATTTTTTTGCAGGTGGCTAAAATATATTTTGCAGCTGAGCCTGTCCACGTGCCGACCATCATCACACACCCTCACTCCAAATAATCTGAACTATCCCTTTAAGTCACGCCGATGAAAGTCATTAAAAGTCAATAAAAGTCACAAACAGCAGAAAATAAAACCAGAGCATTAAAATCACATCAGGAAACAATTACAAAACTGTTTCCTCATAAAAGAGGATTTAAAACCTGGATGGAGGAGCGCTCCACTGTCGCCTGGTTGCCCAGTTTTTTTTTTTATTCCCTGCAGCTCTCGCTTTAACTCAGCCAGCAGTTTACGAGACATCCATCAGCTCATATTTCTTAGACAAAGCAGAGGAAAAAATAGACCCGATTGATTTTGCTTTCCACGAAACAATAGATGGTGAACTTGGGGGCTGCATGAGTCCACGGACTAAGCCCCAGAGGCTTGTGGGATCTTGAATGTGGGATTCCCGCCAAACACGACAAAGACCTGGCTTAGCTCACACAATAGCATACATAACCCAGTTTTATTTAAGACCAGCAGGCCAGGTGCTGACCACACGCCCATCACTGTGTTTCTGCAGGCCGGGCTGCATGCGAGGCATCTGAAAGCAGGTCACACCTAAATATATAAACACTGTGTGCTGTCAGCAGAGTGACCGGTCAGCCTGAGCCGCTAACATACCTCACAGGTGAGAATCTTTACGTTCATCTGCAGAAACGTGCACGTCTTTGACTTTACAAAAGATTTCTGAACTGATGTTTGTGCTAGAAGTAGGAATTTTGTTGCTGGGAGGTCAGATGAAGTGATTTTCTTAGCAGGAAGTGTTGCATTTCTTTCTGTCTGCCAAGGGGGTGGGCACAATAACATCGAACACCTGTACCTCTGCAATCTATGCTACGTATTTTGTTCGCAACTGATATCACTGGCATTTTTTTTTATTTGAATTGGCATATAATATGTGTTTTCTTGTCATGTTTTAGAGAATGGGGATCTTTAAACAATCAAATAAAAGTTAAGTTTAATCAATTAGTTGTCAACTATTAAATAAGTCCTCCACCCATTTTGATAATCGATTAATCATTTGGGGTAATATTTGAGAGGAAAAATGTCCAAATTCTCATATTTTAGCCTGTCAACAGTAATTACAGTAAAGTAATTGTAACCTGAATATCTCGTTGTGGACAAGAATTTGAGGATGTCAACTTGGGATTTAGGAAACAGTGTTAAAACATTTTCTGACATTTTATGTGCCAAACAACTAATCAGTTAATGGAGACAGTGATTGATGGATTAATCAATCAATTAAAATAATCAGTAGTTGCACCCCTAGGTAATGCTTTATGTTAAAAGTCTGTCATTTCAGAGTTATTTCTTTGGTACTAATTATAGGAGAAAATAGAATTTAAATAAAACGTTGATTTGTTCACTTGCACAGGGACAAATTTTAAATATTTGCACGCTCAGCTGAACTGCAGCGCTCTGACTGAAAGACTTTCGGGGTCAGTGGTTTTCAAATATGGGTCCAGGGACCAACAGGGGTCCTTGAGTAGGTTGTAGCGGGTCCACAGCAAAGAGGAACAGGATATTTAAACTTTTATCACTTTTTTTAGACATGGCAACAACAAGGGAAGAAACAGGGTTGGACGTTTTGATTGATTGTGATTTATAGTGACCCTAGTAAGACTGTTTATAGACTATAAAGATTTTATCATCTTTAAACCTAAAAGTGAATAAAAATACTTAGAGGGGATTCCTAAAGACAAAATCCTCTCAGATTGGATGTCTGTGGTCTAATGTGCATCTGTTGTGGGGGTTCTTGTTCCAGGTTACACAGTTAATTCACTGGAATTAGTTAATTGGAGGTGAATCAGTTAACTCTGACATCAAGCTAAACAGATGGTGTGATGCAGAAAATGATCGTCTGGGATGTTAGAACTCCACCTATTGTTGTTTTTTAACATCTTTTAGCTACTAGTTTTGGTTTTAGAGCAAATTTCCTGCCTGGTTCAGTCTCTGATAAACCCACTGTACATTACCAGCCCGGCACCAAACAGCCGACAGACACAGACACGCACAAATCTGATTTTTTTGCACATTTATGACTCAGATCTGGGTTTTTGTTTTCATGACAGTGTGAACAGCACAAATCACATGGATTCTGATGTTTTGAATTCTGGTTTGGGCCACTTTCATATGTGGTCCTAAATCAGACACAGATCAGATTTTTTTGTAATGCAGCCTCAGTCTGTACAGTTAAATCAGAATTCATGCGACGTCACAATTCTGCACAGGTGGGAGTCACTCAGTGAATACAGACACGGAGGACAGCAGTGATGGAGTAACAGTGAGGTGTTAAACCTCATAAGTATTTGGGATGATGCTTCTGTACAAGCAAAACCTGTGTCAGTATCAGAGAAGCCAAGTTTAAAGGGATATTTCACTTAAAAATGAAAATTCAACCATTATCTCCTCACCCTCATGCTGATTGAAGGACAGGTTTAGTTTTTTAGTCCACAAAACACTGCTGGAGTTTTTACAGGAAAACAGCAGAATCTCCCAAACAATTTAGTGACCATTGTAGTAAATGCTTTTCTAATGAGTTTATGGTTTCAAGTCATCTTCAATACAGCATGATGTTCATTTTGTAAATTATGGTTCCATTTACAGTAAAACAGACAATAAAGCAGGGTATGCTTTCAGGCGTAGCTATTTTGTGATTGCCAAGTCGCTACCACGGCGTGCCCTCAGATTCTCAGTCAGATCCAATCAGGATAGTGCCGTAGTAATAATGCAATCCTCTCTGGCTGCACCTTCACGTCCAAATATAGTCACTTCTGTTTAAAAAAACCCAAGATGGTGACAGCCATGATGCCACACCCAAAGACTTGGTCAGATGTTGTAGTTTCAGCTGGATCTGCTGCCCCCAAGTGGCCAAAAGATTAATTAAGGTCATTTTAAGCACAGGTGATTTGTAGTTAACGTGTCCTTAAGTGCAAAACCATCGGTTTTGTCCTTGAGGAGGTGTTTATCAGCTTGAATCAAGTGTCTCCTCCCTGCAGCGTGATGAACACTTATGAAGAATATGATGAAGAGGAGCTCAGTGACTTCATCATCCAGCTCAGTATTCAAGACTCCTGCCAAGATGCCTTTTTGAAATCTGCAGCAAGGTATGGAAGCCACATCCAAACTTCACCCTCCTCAGAAAAAAAACTTTGATAATTTGATCAAACTCAGCTGACTCTGCCCTCTCCTGTGCTCTCTCTGCTCCCGCTGTTAGTTTAGCAACAGCGACAGATGAAAACCTGAGAGTCCTGGCTGCCATCGAGCAAGGTAGGTCGGACATCACGCTGGAAATGCCTTCGGCGTTACACAGAGTTGTGTTTGTGTCTGGTCTGTTGGCTCTCCTCTGAAAGTCACAAGGCCAGCAGCTTTGGTGAGGACTGCCAGGCATCAGGAGGCTGGCAGACAGACAGACAGAGGGAGATAAATAAACAGAGAGGTGGGAGAGAGGTGTAGTGTAAGAGAAGGAAAAGGTGGAAGAGGAGAAACTGTTGACAGATTTGCAGAAAAAAGGAAAAAAGTACGTCTCTGACAGTGAGTCCTGAACTTTTTATTTTTCAAACTTTCATCTCTTCTTTCCTAAACTTCTGGGCTGTCATCTTGTTGCCGTGGTGACCAGGTGAGGTGTTGGTTCTCAGGGAGATGCTGAGTCACACCTTCGCCTTCAGCGAGTCAGACAGTCACGGCTGGCTTCCCCTCCATCCGAGCCGCATCCCAGCCAGTCCTGGAGGTCCTGGAGACCGTGTTGAGATGTAAGTTAATTTTTTCAGTATATTAACCTCTCAGGTCATTTTAATCACTCCTTCAAAAGTTACTGTCAAAAATAAAATTCACATTTAAGTCCAATACTTACAGAAGCCCAGAAAAAATCTGGTGTTCCAAGTTTTGACAGGTTAAACTTTTTTTTTTTTCATTTTTAAAACAGATGGAACAGTGTACACTCCATATGTGTAGGATGCAAAGACAAATTAAAACTCTGGAGAAAAACATGCCTACTTAGAACATGGGTTAGTGGTGCAATTCAGCCTCTTGTGGCAGTAATGAGTATTACAACAACAAACACTAAAAATGATCCTGACAAATTTTCACCTGCCAAAACTTTTTCTTTAAATTTTCAAGACTTTTAGGAAAAAGGAACTTATTCTTAAGTCATAAACGCAGGCAAGGAGAGAATTTCTACCAGACAAAGTGGATCACCATATATTTTTTTCTAACTTTTCTCTCAGGGCTTCTATACCTGAGGGAGGACTTGAGGTCATTTTGTCAGTAACGTAGGCAGGTGCAGACCTGTAAACTGTTTCCACTCACCTCAGGCTTCCTATTGTAAGTTTAATGTTTGCTAATATTTTGCAGAACATTCATAAAGTTATTGTAATTGCAAAATATTCTATGACAACATTTGTTGTATTTACATGTTTAGATGGCTAAAAATGTATTCTTGCAACAGCCAAAAGGGCAACAGATGAAAACACACTTTATATATTGTTTTAATATTTCTGAATTCATTCCTCAGCAGATGGTGATATGCTTGGCTGAAATAGAACATCAGAAAATCTGAAACAATTTCCTTGAGGCAGCATTTATGTGGCCACTTGGGGGCAGCAGAACAAGTGTAACAGTTGCCTGCTGCTGCTGGAAACACTGAGACTGAACCAGAAATTTAACCTAACACTAGGAGCTAAAAGAGACTAAGTACATAAGTGCAGCTTTATATGCTGCAACGATTAGTCGATTGATCAGTTAGTTGTGAACTATTAGATTATATGCCAACTATTTTGATTATCGATTAATTTAATTTTGAGTCATTTTTGAAGAAAAAATGTCAAAATTCCCTGATTTCAGCTTCTCACATTGAATAGCTTTCTGGTTTCTTTCCTCCTCTCTGACAGTAAACCGAATATCTTTCGGTTGTGGACAAAACAAGACATTTGAGGATGTCATTTTAGACTTTGGGAAACACTGATCAGCATTTTCTATATTTTATGGACCAAACAACTAATCGATTAATCAATAATTAAAATTATTGTTGCATCGCTATTTGAGTATAAAGACGGCAGAGCATTATGTGAGGCATTCCTCTGAATGATCTGTGCTCACTGCTTCCACTTCTGCAGGAAGGACAGCTGAAAAACACTGAGAACAATAATCTCAATAGTAATGCAATATTTCTTTTATTACTTTTATTGTTATTCTGTTTGGCTCTGGTTTAGCTTTCACTCCTTACACACTTTTACATTTGTTACTCTATTGTTTTTATTCTTAGGTTTCTGTAATTATTGGGCAATCTCTGTCACAAGAATTTCCTTCCAGATAAATAAAGTTCTAGCTTATCTTATCAGATGCATTTTAAATCCTGGATAGTTTTGGTTTTGTTAAGTCTGTTCTAACTTGTTGCTAAGCTAGCCACATGCTAAGTGACACAACAGCAGAGAACAACAGAGTCAGCGGTGAAAATATAACCTCCTCTCACCTTTAACAGTGGAAGTGACACCAGTAAATAAATAAAGATGACAAGTGAAGGTGACCATCAGGTTGAGTGCAGAGGAGGTGACACGACTGGTGGTATCATCAAAATAATGGCTGCCTGAAATAATATTAATCCCAGGAAACTTCACTGAGAAAAGGTGCTGCCTTCCAGCTGATGACAGCTGATGTCAACAGTCCTCTGTTTATTTTAACCTGTGATGTCGTTTCCCGCTCATTCAGCCCGGAGGTCAGCCAGCAGTGAGGTTTGCCGGCTCAGGTCATGCCAGGATATGAACTTCAGGAATGTGCCTGTTGACCTCTGTGTGTTGTGTTTGTGGCAGTGGCAGCTCAGGGACTCAGCCTGGAGGAGAGGACGGCCGTGGGAGGAGAGACACCGCTGACACTGGCAGTTAAAGCTGGACTGGTGCAGAATGTGAAGAGCCTGCTGCAGCACGGAGCTTCACCTCACAACACCAACAGCAAAAATGAGTCGCCGCTGCTGACTCGGTAACACTAAAGAGGCATGAAGGTTGTGATTAACAAGACCAAGAGGCTTATTAAGACTAACAATGGTCCAAAATGCATGACACAAGTGCATTTAGGTTGTGTCCAACTCCACGTTTGCTAAGCTAAACAGTGCACAATCTGGTTTTATCTGGCGTGCAACATGATTTAAGCCAATCATTTTGTCATCTCCTGCTCCCCTTAAAACCTGTCCTGGTGCATTGCTATTTAAAATGACAGATTGGGCAAGTTGTGGAAGCAAATGAGGATGCTAAAATGACCCACTGCTTCACTCCAAACAATTTACTGTAAGCCACACTCTTCCCTCACCCCGCAGCGGTGAGAGCTGGCTCTTACGAGATGACCCACACGCTGGTCGCACATGGCGCCTGGGTGGAGCAGGTTTGCCGGAAGAAGTGGACAGCGACGCATGAGGCGGCTAAGGTCGGCAAGCGGACATCCTGATGCTGCTGCTGAGGAACGGCGGCCGGGTAAACCACAAGGATGTGACGGGAGTGACGCCACTCGCCGTGGCTGCAGAGCAAGGACACTTCCACATCACTGAGATCCTGCTCAACTGTGGTCAGTCTGAAGAGAAAACTGAATTATCTGCAAGTTTAGAGAGTGTGGAGAATTAGTCAGATTTCACAAAAGCAATAAGAAACAGCAGACTCATTCTGACAGTGTGAGGGATTTATCATTTGTCACCTGTCTCCATTTTCAGGTCTTCAAAGGTCCAATCTCCTCTTGTTTCTTCCCTCTCTTCCTGCTCAGGTAGCAGAGTGAACTCTCAGGCTTGTAACGGGGAAAGTGTCCTGCTGGACGCGGCCGGATCAGGAAACACCGCTTGCATCCAGCTGCTGCTGGACAACGGAGCCGACGCCAACCTGCCCAGCCACACTGGACACCTGCCCATCCACAAGGCAGCGTACGCTGGACACTGCGAGTGAGCTCCTCTTGTCCTGTCCAGACTGTCAGCTGTAATGAACACTGCAGCTGTAGGAGACGCCAGAAAGTCAAATTCAACCGCATGTCTTAGTAAAATAGGTTTGCTAAAGGCTTTGTGTCATAGTGACTGCTCTCAGAGCCATCAGCTAACTAGTCTGACTCACCGGATGTAGACTGTAGAATTTGACTGGACTCTTGTTTTCTTTTCCCACAGTGCTCTGAAGATGCTGATACCTCTGACCACCAAGAGGGCCCTTAAAGAGGCGGGTCAGAGCCCGGTCCACTCTGCGGCGGAGGGAGGCCACATCTGCTGTTTAGAGCTCCTGCTGGACTGCGGCTTTGACGTCAACTACCGCATGAACACCAGAAACTCTGAAAACTACCGGGACATGAGGAAGAGCGCCCTGTACTTTGCTGTCTCCAATGGGGACGTGAACTGCACCAAACTCCTGCTGGAGGCCGGAGCGAAGACGGACCTGGACCCCTGTGCTGCCTCCTGGTGGCGGTCAGGTCGGGACGCTATGAGATCGTGAAGCTGCTGCTGGCGGCCAAAGCGGACGTGAACTGTTACTTCACGGTGGTGAGCGACACGGTGTTTCCCACGGCCCTGCAGTACTGCCTGAAGGACGAGGTGATGATGAGGCTGCTGCTCAACAACGGCTACAACGTGGAGAGTTGCTTTTCCTGTCACCATGACAACGCTTTTGATACCAGCAGATGAAGGAGAAGGGAAAATTCCAGTAAGTGAGTTAATATTTGTTTTCATTATAGCAAGAGCTTATTATATTTTGGGAAATGTGCTTAGATGCTTTCTGGCAGAGAGTTAGATGAGAAGGTTTATATCACTCATATCTGTTCATTAAATATAAGAGTACATCCAGTAGCTGGTTAATAGCTACAGGTAGAAACAGCCAGACTGGCTCTGTCCAACGGTAACAAACAGAAGGACAAACGGAGAAACAAAAACAGAATAAGTTGCACATTAATTTAGCTGGACTTTACATTGTGTTCTTTGTAAATGTGTTTTAAATTTGTTAGTTTTACACACACTGATAAAAAAAAAAAAAGCTTGACTTACCCTCTGGATGTCGGTCCTCTCTCCAGTTCTGTGAGTTCATGAGCCTCTGCTGCATCGTGCATCTGTCCGGGAGCGTGGTCCGGATCCTGCTGGACTACGTCAACCACGTTCACATCTGCTCCAAACTCAGACGCATCCTGGAGAAGCAGGCGGAGTGGCCCGAAATATACGACATCCTCAGTGAGTTTATACGTGATTTTATGATAATCATCAGGCTGGAGACAAGAGTTTAATAACAGAGGTGCAAAGCCGATAAAGTCTGCCTCCGTGAGCATCTGAAGAAATGACCCTCTCTTTGATGAACCTAAACAGAGTGTATTTAAACAGTGAGGCAGCTTAATTGATTATGACACATGGGCAGCAGATGACTGATGATTGATCATACTCTGCTTATTTTTAAGCAGCATGTCACAATGTCAGGAAAAAATAAGTTTATTCTGGATGGGAAAATGTCTCAGTTAGTCACCACCACCTCCACTAACAAGTTATTTTTTCAGGAAAACCTTTAGTTATGCCAAGTCACAGTATCAGTTAATAAATAACTGCTGCTTCTGAGGTATTTTTGTGTTGCCGATATTGGTCTGTTTGACTCTGATCCAGAAGAGGATTATTATTAGCCTCTTGTTGTGAACGCTAACGGGAGATTAAAATAAATTTATAGCCGAAAGTAAAACATGTACCTTGTTTTAGAGTTCATGGAGACATTAAAACTCACCTGGAAGAAAACATGACAGCTTTTAGTCCCATTTAGAGCACAGGGTTGTGGTGCACATCAGCCTCTTGTGGTTCGAAATGAGTAATACAACAACAGACACAAATGATCCTGACTAAAAAAAGTTTGATATAGCAAACTTGTTTGTAAACCGTTACTTATTTACGCATCCAGCAGTTACTAAACAACATGACCATTAATTTGGAGTCGTATTTTGAACATGATAACTGTAAATTCAATATTCACTCTCTGTTTTTGGTCTCAAAAAACAGAGATAGATAAAAAGTCATAATTATGAGATGAAAAGTCATCATTTCTATCTAATTTTTTTTTTTTTTTTACTTTTTATCTCATGGTTTTATCCCTAAATCCTGACTTTTTATCCCCTAATTTTGACTTTATCTCTTAATTTTGACTTTTTATGACAAAATTATGACTTTTTATCTCATGATTATGACTTCCATGGGGATATTTTTTCTTTCACTGGTAGAAATGGACTTTCAGATCGTTATGTTGTTTATTCTGGCCAACACTTTGTGGTCATCGTGCTGTAACAAAAACTGCAGCTTCAAGGGGGCACTAGCAGCACTGTCGGCCTTTTTATTTGTCTCTTTTTCATCTCATCTCTCCTCTGTATTGTTCTGTTTAACCCATCAGTTGTGTGTGTAATCACAGAATGAATTAATAAAGTAAAAAAATTATTTTCTGAACCTTGCTCTCCAGGCAGTCCTCGCTCCCTCAGACACCTCTGCAGACTGGAGATCAGGAGGCGTCTGACCCTGAAGAGACTCAACAAGCCTGAAATCATGAACTCAAATGTTTTTCCTCCCAGGCTGAAGAAATTCATTCTGTACCAGGAGCTCGACCTCTACAGCCACGACCCTGAACGCATCATGTGAAGATAGCTGTGAGGATTTTCTCTGCAAGAGTCCGGCTTTGTTTTGAAAGGATGTAACTATTTTCTAATCTTTGTAATCTTTGGTTTTCATGAGCATAATATGGATTTTTATTATTATTTTTTTAATTTTTATAATAGTTTGAGTATTCTGTTTCTGAACAAATGTATGATTGTGAAACACAGATTCTGTGTTTTTTTTTTTTTTTATTTCAGCCCATTAACTGCGTAATGCAACTAAATGTGGCCTTTGCAGCATTTGACTTTAGACTCAACTTGACAGGATCCAAAAAGACTTGAACTTTAACACCAATGACTCTTGACTTCACTTGGACTTGAGCCTTTTACTTAAAAATACTTGATGACTTCCCCCAATTCCAAAGAGTAAAAAGTGTTTTTTAAAAAGTGTGAATCCCGAATCAACTAACATTAACTATTCATTCACAGCAGGTCGACACTTAATTCACCAGAACCACTTTGTTTAAATCAAAAGAGAACTATGAAGAACTAATGTTACACTTCTGAGCTCCAGCTGGGAAAAATGACAGCAAACATTATTTGTTGGCAGTCAACAAAAAATTAATTGCTGTATGCAAAAACATGCATGTCATATGTACACACGGAAATGCAACAACTTCCAATTTCGTTCAACATTGAAAGTTGCACAAAGAACAGTATCTATGAGTATCAAAACCTGAGGTGGGCTTTTGTTTTTGTAGCAAACGTTAACATGCATTATTACTTTTGTCATGCAGCCTTTTATTTGCTCAGGTTAAAATGAAAAACACGGAATCAACGTCCATGTCATGCAGGAGTCATCTGCAGCCTGAGCAAATAAAGTGCCACGTACAGAAAAACATAACAAAAATGCCTTGGAGACTTTTAAAAAACCACCTTTCTGATGTGTAATGTTAGCTCAACTAGCTAGCATTAGCTAGCTTCATGGCTTTTCTAAATTCAGATACTTGCAATGGAAAGTAACTGAGTATATTTACTGAAGTACTCGTACATGAGGTACTGTTTCTATTTCCTGCTACTTTATATATAAACAACCGAATAATATATGTTATTCTGCCTAATAGAGTGCTAATGCTTTTGTACATTTACTTAAAGTGCACATGAAACAGAAAGCAGGGTGCTATTTGCTTCCACATACTTACGTGTTTCCTGTAAAAACAGGCAGCTAGGGAGGGGCTTGAATGAACATTAATGGTACCCCCCCCCCAAAAAATCTTAGCTGAAAGTTGAAGATTGGTGATGAATTGATTGCTTCTAGCTTACGCAAGCGCATGTCATGTTTTATTTCACAGGAAGAAAACATGATTATCCATGATTACACTATTATTATTATTATGTTATATTTCTACACTGTGGTATTGCTACTTAAAAATGTGCATGCAAAACACTTGTACAGGCAAAGAGACTTAAAAAATAAAAAGAAAGAAAAGAAAAGGAAGATGTGTGTTGTCTCTCTTCTAAAACTTATATGTTTATCGCAGCATGATGTCGTTTTCTTGTTGTATCCTAACCTTAAAACACCACAACAGCTTCATTTATATATTAAAATCATTAAAATGTTGTCTAAAATTCTAGTTTTGTATCATGCTACTTTTTTCACTACGCTAGAGTTTGCAGGTTGGGTTTAGTCAAGTGTATTTTTCCTGCCACCCTGTGAATTGTCAAATTTAAGATCCTTCGTCCTTCATTTTGAACCGCCTGGAAGACAGGGAAAAATTTATAATGCGAAACTAAACATTAGTGTTTTGTAGTGAAAAGACAAAATCATGCAAAAAGAAAATGCATGCTCAAAGCTGCTCAGGTTGACAGTAAAGTCTCAGTTTGACCATCAAAATGCTAATGCAAAGAGGTCAAAGGTCAGAGCTGTAACTCTGCAGCAGATAGAGGAAAGGTTAAGAAGCCGTCAGTCATTTCACTCTACAAGCTTCTTCATTATTTCAACAGCTTCTCACTGATGTGTTGTCTCTCAGCGTTTGAGCTCATGGCAGTCGGATCTTCCTCTGTAGTTAAAATGATGTCGCTGTCTGATGAATCATAATGACACGATAAATATTCATACGACAGTCCGGCTCATTATTGTTTGTCATTATCTGTGGAAAATGTGCGCAGAGTGACATTACACTCCATTAGGTGCTGTGGACCGGCCCGCATGTTAAATACACTGGAACAGGTGATGCCTATAAATAGCGTGGTGGAGTGTGTGTGTGTGTGTGTGTGTGTGTGTGTGTGTGTGACGGTGGGGGTGGGTCGGGGGCGCAGTTCAGCCATGAAACAAACACTGTGCGGCTGCTGCTTCGTCCTATGACTCCAACATTCACACATTTATCAGGTGAGAATCGTGAAATTTAGATTTTATTCTGTATCGGGTGTATTTTCTCCTGCACATGATGACGTTGATTAGACTTTATAACTGCTGGTGTGCCTCGATCACTAATATTGTATCTGATCAACAGTAAGGAGGTCAGGGGTCAAAGTGTTCAGAAAATAGAGCCGACAGATAAACAATGAGGAGCTCAAGAAAGAGAAAGTAGATGATTTTAAAAAAAAAATTTATCTCAGAAAACTTTCTGTGTGATCAAACCACAGTCCAAACACTGACACTCGAGAGCTCTGACCCAGTTCTATACGTTTACTCAAGTGCTGCACTTAAAGGACCAATGTGTAAGATTTTCATGGATTTCTTGGCAGAATATGTCAGAAATTGAATATAATATTGATACATATTTTTTCATTAATGTATAAAAAGGCTGCATGATTATTTTTACAGAAATTGAAATTGTGGAAATGATAACTTTTGTGTCACAATTTTAATTTCCACTGCAAAAAAATGATTAAAATCATGCAAACAAAAACAATTTCCTTTATAAAAAAATGCTGTTTCTGCAATATGGACATTGCACTTGGCAGTATTGCGATTTTGATAATATTTTGATTAATTGTGCAGCCTTTGAGTGTAATCACCTGAAACTTTGTGTTATCTTAGAACACAAACAAAGCCTGTGGGGTAAATCTGGCTCGACACCTCATGCAAAGCTTGCAAAGAATATGATTTGCACATTACAATTCTAAGCTGTGTTACAGAAGTACAGTAAATGCATTCACTTTTGTCATCCATACACTGAAGGTGTCTCACAGCTAAAAATGTCAGTTTAATCTAGACAGAGTCTCAGTATCATACAGCTGTTTCCAGCAGTGGCACTCCAGCCGAATGGCTGCATCCAGTAATGTTTATAATAGCAGCCGAGCAAAATGTCCAAGAAAAGAAAAGTTGACGCAAAGAGAAATAAACTTATTGAAAGATGGGAAAGTGAATTCATGTTTTTCTTATACTACTTTTGCATTTTTACAATAACAGTCACTCCAGAAAGTTGTGATGTTGCGATAACAACAATAAACACAAATTCAGCCAATCCTTATGAATTCTGCATGACCTGCAATTTTGTGCAATCGCCCCAACTTTTCCCCAAATTTGATCAATCATTGTAGTTTCCTGTGAGTTCCAGCAATCATAGCAGTCCTCCACCCTAAAATCATACATGTACGTCTAAATGAATCGTCTCAGTGTTTTATTATTTACTATTTTGTTGTTGTCTATTAATTTTGTCATGGGTGCTGAACAGGTTTTTCATAGTTATCGATATTTATCAATGCTCTGTGCACTTTATATATTTTTTTTAATAATTTTGCACTGGTTTTGAGTTTGAGCTCCAAAAAGATTTTGCTTCTTTGTGTAATGACCCCCCAAGTGAACATCTTCATTTACATTTAAAGCATATTTTATTAGAAATGTTGTGTGAATCTTGAGCCTTTTTGGTGAGGTTAGATAGAACACTCAGAACAGAATGTAGCTTCATTCTCCCTGGAACAAACAATTTTCACTTGTTCCCACAATTTAGTTGTAAAATACCCCTATAAACATGCATCGCAGCTTTTTAGAAAAACTGCCATGAAATCCGGCATTTTAGGCTGCAGTGATCCCCCCAAAAGCCAGCTAAATTCTGGAGGGACTGAAATAAACTCTGGTTGCCATTATTTTTCTTAGACTTCCGCTTTCAGAGCTGGCTATTAATTATGAAGTTATTACTAAAACCAATAATAATCAAAGGCAATTGTTTAATATGATAACAAGTAGATACATTTGTATAGTCAAACATGTTCAACTGTACCATAATGCTGATATGTCCCTGGATGAAACTGAGGTTGACTCTTTTATGGAGGCAGCCATGTAGTCCCACCCTACTCTGCTGTGATTGGCTAGAAATCTATGCTTTGACGACACATCCTTGTGATTGCCAAAAAACCTTTCTATCGTTCTGTCAGGGTCCATTTTAACCATAAACTGTGATCTTTTCTACCCAACTACCCAACTAGTCTTTGTGCCT
The DNA here is from genome assembly GCA_034769285.1 of Lutjanus argentimaculatus. Classification (NCBI taxonomy): domain Eukaryota; kingdom Metazoa; phylum Chordata; class Actinopteri; order Lutjaniformes; family Lutjanidae; genus Lutjanus; species Lutjanus argentimaculatus. Next base: position 2,481,939 of record JAWZSL010000039.1, read on the forward strand.
CAACCTAACCGAACTGTGACTGAAAAACTGATAATAGTTTATCCACTACAACCTCCTTACTAAATTTTTCCAAACTGCCAATATCTATGCTCATGCTTACAGCCAATCAGAGCACAGTAGTAGTAGCCAATCACATCATGGAAGGGCAGAATTAGGCAGCAGTCTCTATGTGAGAACCTTTAACGTTTTGCAGCCACTGTAGCTTCTCCTACACACTTGGAAGGGGAGGGTGAGGTGGGTGGTACTTGGTTGCAATCAACAACCTCACCACTAGATGCCACTAAATCCTACACACTGGTCCTTCCTCCCTAATGTTATTGCTCGAGCTGTAGAGTTGTGTTGTGACTTTGTGTACCTGTATGATGTCAGAGGGATGGACACAGCTGACGAAATGGACGAAGATGAACTTCTGGATTATGACGTTCAGATGAGCATTCAGGAGTCGTGTCAGAGAGAAAATCTAACGGGATCAGAGAGGTACAGCAACATGAAACACCTTCATCAGCCGGATCAATGTTTGACATGCTGCATTTCTCTTAAATTAACCTTCATCTTCCTGCTTGTACATTCAGGAGTGAAGCTCTGAAGCTTGTAGAAACCATCAAACGAGGTAAAGAGTCAAATCCTGCAGTACATATAACAATAAAAACTTCTCAATACCAAACTGTGACAATATCTACTGTGATATTACTTTTTCATTATTTTCATTTTTTGAAAGACTGCCACTGACTGATGTTTGGCAATTGCACACACATAATTCAAACATTCATTGCCAAAGACAATTTATTTTTTCCCTGCCGCCTGCTGATCAGCAGGTGATAGTGACTGGAGCTGATTATTGAGATATATATGAAGAAATACCTGCTGTTCTCTTGGTTATTTGCCTGAGGAAGATCGTGTAGATCAAAACTTTTAAGAGAATATCCTAAAAGAGTATTAAAATATTTATTTGGAACTAAACAGTCTGCAGACTGTGATTTTTTTCATGCCTTTTTTTTGCACATGTTCAGGCCATGGCTGGCTATTTTTATTTTATTTAAGAATAAAAGCAGAACCAGGTTAAGTTTAAAGGAACACAAATCTTATATGAATAAAAAAAACTGCACACATCAGATTTATTATTTGGTCATTTTTTAAAGTCATTTTTCTTTTTGTTTTTTGTGGTTAATGTGGCATTATCGTACTTTTGGCACCATTGCATCCTTAAATAATAAACAGTTAGAATTTAAGAGTAAACATCACTGACTCGCTGTAGCTCTGGTAGCTGCAAAAACTAATCCAGCTGTTAATAATCTTATAGTTAACTGCTGGAAATGCAGGAAAAAGTTTGTATTAATCTTAATAAAGCAACACAAAAAGCTGATTTAAGGTTTAACAATATATGATAATAATAGGCAAGTTATTAAAACTCAATAAATGTGTTTGTAATTCCACTATAGACTGTTATGCGAACCTAATAAGGCTTTTTAAATGTTCTTAAGCAGTCTGTCAAACAGTCAAATTGTTCACAAGTTTCTTTTAAGTGGTCATACATCTCTTCTAATCTAATAATAAATGTGTATGCTGTTGTTTTATTAACACATAATGTTAACAAGCATCTTATATAGGCCTTACTACCTGTTAACAAATGCGTTCTAAAAGGAATTTTAAATTAAAACATTACCTTTAACTCCCCCTGCAGGTGACCTGTTGGCGCTGCAGGAGTTCTGTGATTTCCCAGCAGCCTTTGGTCAGGTGGATGAGTGCGGCTGGTATCCTCTGCACAGGGCGGCGGTCCAACCTGTGGTCTCGGTCCTGGAGACAGTGCTGTACGGTGGGTAAGAGGTCCAAACTTTTATTTCAAATGAAAGAAGTGAAGTGAACAGAGCAGCTGTGCATCATCTGCCAACAGATGTTGCTATTTTGTGTCATTTTAGAGCTGAATTCAGTGAAATAATGTCTAACTTTTGTTGTGTGTTTTAGCATCTTTTAAACTGACTCTGGAGGAAAAGACCTCAGATGGTGAGACCTTCCTGACTTTAGCAGTAAAAGCTGGTTTGGTGGAAAACGTGAAGATGCTTCTGGACCACGGAGCGTCTCCTCACACCACCAACAGCAGGAACGAATCCCCTCTGCTTTTAGGTCAGAAAACTGGCCACCTCTCCAAATATTTTTTTTTCTCCATCCCTCACCGTCAGTTCCTCACTCTGTCGTGTCCTCCCTGCAGCAGTCAGAGCCGGATCTTATCAGATGGTCTCCAGTCTGATAGCGAGGGGAGCTCGGGTGAAGCAGGTGTGTCTGAAGAAGTGGACAGCCATGCACGAGGCCTCCAGGGCTGGCTGTGTTCATATCTTGGGGCTCCTGTTGCAGAACAGAGGTCAAGTTTCAGAGACAGATCAGCATGGAGTGACTCCTCTGGGCATCGCTGCAGAGTACAGCCATCCTGAAGTCCTGGAGCTCCTCATCAAACACGGTGAACCAACAAACCACACATTTCAACATCTTAAATATTCTTAATTTCTCTAACAGTGCATCAAATAACTCATGTCATGTGTAGTTTTGAACCCACTCTGCAGCTTTACAGAGATTTCTAGCCTCTTCTAGCTCCTAGTTTTGGTTCAGTCTCAGTGTTTCCAACAGCAGCAGCTCAGATAAACCCCATGTACTCTGCCTGCTCAGCCAATAACAGAAAGTCAACATTTAGCAGCTGAAGAGACAAGGAGACCAAATCTATGGAAGCCCATTTCTGCCAATGTGATGAAAAAACAAAAAAGATTCTGTGAGTCCTGTGGGAAACTATTTTGGGAAAGTTTTTTTTTTAAATTATTTTGAGACACTAATTCATGCCTTTACAGGCAGAGTAGGACAAATAAAATGATCAGTGCAAAATTGGTTGATTGACCCTTCCTAAGTCCCGTCCCTTTTTGCTCCTTGCGCCAATAACAGTTGAAACTTGGTACCTCAGTCAACTTTCTCCTTTTCCAGTAAAAGCTACATACTGTATAGAGTCACATCTTAAGTAGGGCTGCGTGATTGGGTAAAACTAATAAATTGGTAAAACACTAGCTAACTGGCCAGGCAATAATTGCTGTAGATTAGCTAGCTAGTTAGCTTGAATTTTGCAAACATGGCTAACTTAAGATGTGACTATATGTCTCTTTCACAGGTTCAGTATCAACATCTTTTGACCATTTTCATAATGTGATTTTCTTTTCAGCACAGATAAGTCGAGCACACGACATATCTATCCAAGTTTGTTCAACTGTTATCACAGAGCACAGAGCAAAAAGCACCGGGACTTAGATCGGTCAATTGATGCCTCTTGAATTAACAGAGACAAAGCACAATGCATCATACTCTGTAGTGTGTACCGCACCCACCAGGAGGGAAAATGACTGGTGCCTCAATATGCAAACAGGAGTTGAAACACTAACAAATGACTGTAGCTAGCTAAAAACATTAGAATCCGGTATGTCAAAGGACTATTTTTGCACTCTGTCTACCAGAGAGGAAAAAATATACTGATAAACTCAATATTGTCTATAAATCTCAGTGTCTCTTCTCCTTACTTTGCTTTTCTGTGAGAAATGATCCCACTAGCCAGAGGTAGAATACTTGGATATTTATAACTACTTGATAAATAACCAGGTAAGATCATCATTTAACCAAACAAAGATCAGAACCAGGCCTTTCATAACTTCAACATCTACTGTTTGTCTGGAGAAGCAAAAGCAACTGTAATTAAACAGTACTGAGAGTCAGGATCCCACAGTTTTCCCCTTCATCCTGCTGATGCTTCACAGAATTTTTCTGTGGTTTTCTAGCAGACGGAAAGTGACAAGAGGCACTTTCACATAATCCAAATCAATGGAGAGCCATAATTGTTTTCCTTCTTGGTGTGGGCAGGGCTTAAATGCACTCTTTAATAAAATAATTTACTCTTTGTGCTCCATTTATTATTTTCTGCTTTTACATTAAGGTGCCGATGTAAACGCCCAGGCGCCAAATGGCGACAGCGTCCTGTACGACGCTGCAGGTTCGGGGAATCCAGACTGTATCGACATCCTGCTGCAGCACGGAGCAAACCCCAACATCTGCAACCTGAGCTCCCAGCTGCCCATCCACCGAGCCGCATATGAAGGACACTACCTGTGAGTTTTATCATTTTTAAACTTGCTGTCTGTAGCCCCAACTGACATCAACTGATCAGATATCTTGCAGCTCCCTCTTCAGCCACAAAGGATATAGTACTCCACAAGACCTATGGACTTTAATATGTCAAAATTAGTCGAGCAGTGTCTTTTTTTTTTTTTTTTATTTTTTATTTGTTTAAGTTCAATCAGTGGCATCTGAAATATTTTGTATCATGAATACACAAACAGGTCAGATTTGATCCATATCTTCCAAGAAGATTACTTCAAGTTACATGTTGAGACTGTGCAGCTTCATGTAGTTTAGTTTCTGATTCATACAGAATGACTGACACCTTTTCTCCCTCAGAGCTTTGAGGATTTTGATCCCGATCACCACTCGACGGGCTCTGCGGCTGTCCGGGCACAGTCCCGTCCACTCTGCTGCTGACGGAGGCCACGTCCACTGCCTTGAGCTCCTGCTGCAGAAAGGGTTCGACATCAATGCGCAGTTGGCCCCTCATATCTCAGAGAATTACGGCGACATGAGGAGAAGCCCGCTGTACTTTGCTGTCTCCAACGGGGACACGACCTGCACTGAGATTCTGCTTAAGTCAGGAGCCAAACCCAACCTGGACCCGCTGTGCTGCCTCCTGGTGGCTGTCAGGTCGGGACGCTATGAGATCGTGAAGCTGCTGCTGGCGGCCAAAGCAGACGTGAACTGTTACTTCACGGTGGTGAACGACACAGTGTTTCCCACGGCGCTGCAGTACTGCCTGAAGGACGAGGTGATGATGAGGCTGCTGCTCAACAACGGCTACGACGCTGAGAAGTGTTTCTGTTGTAACCATGAGGACGACTGGGAGGACCTGAGTGAGTCTGATTACTCACAACATCAAGACGAGAAAGTCGCAGTGAGTTCTTCTTTTTTCTGTACGAGGAATTATTAAAACTAGAAGGGACTCGGACAGCCCAGACCTCTGCCAAGGACAATAGTTAGACATTTTTTCATTTATTATTTTTCTCTTACAACCTTCCACCTAGTTTGATGAGAACTGGACCAGCAGTTTTTCTGTAATCCAGCTGACAAACAAACCAACACACAAACATACTGAACCGAGAACATTGCAGAGATAATGATGTCTCAAAGTACCAAACTTTACCTAACGCAATAGGTTGTTGTTCAGGTTGCAAACAGAGAAAAGGGTCCATCAGCAGGATATTTGCATGTACTGGGATAATCAGTTAATTATTGAGTCATTTATCAAGCAAAACTGCCAAATGTTTGGGGTGGCAGATCAAAATGTGGCGATTTTCTACTTTTTCTTCATCTTACATCATAGTGAACTTGAACCCCTGAATTATCTTTAAGTTGTGGACTGTTGGTCAGGCAAAACAAAACATCTAAATATGTCACAAAATTGTGATGTCCCCATTTTTCAGTGTGTTTTTGACAGCAGATTAATCAGCAACGGAACAAAGAAAAGTTAGCTGTTGCCTTAATGATAATTAAGTCTAAACTCCTGCAGGTGAAACTGAATAAGGGGATTGGACACCACATTTGAATTAGTTAAAAATGAATTTTTACAGCCTGTACGGCCCATTCTAACTCCCAGTGGATCAAATATGGCAGCAAATCATGATCTTTTTGCAGAATTTGTGCTTTTATTTTGAAAGTCTGACTGAATAGTGCATATTTCTGATTCTTAACTTGACCGTAGAGGCCTGCACATGCAAAACTGAAGTTGGAGGGGTACGTAGAGTGCCATTGTTAGAAGCGTAGGGCCACTGACCAAGCTAGACGAGTTAGGAGTGAGAAAGTGTTGGCCTGCTAGTTCATTCTTGTTCCTGGTTACAGCAGTTATCATACAAAATAAAATAATCATAACTGAATGTCCACCTGCTAGCTAGATTTCCACCACATATCCAGTCTCAAGGATATAAAATAGATGTGAATTATTATTTCATATATTATGAAAAATTAACAACATTAGTTCATTTGTCTAGTGTAAATTCTTAAAGACGAACAAAGTGTACATCTTCTCTGTAGCTGTGTCTAAACAGTATGACTATCTGTCTGTGTCCATTCAATGACATTGGTTTGTCCAGTTTTGTGATTTCGTCAGCGTCTCCTGGCTGGTGAACCTGGTGGGCCGAGTCGTGTCGATCCTTCTTGAATATGTCGGTCAGGTTTCTCTCTGCAGCAAACTGACAAAGATCCTGGAGAAAAACAAGGAGTGGCCACACATTCACAGGACCATATGTGAGTTAACTGGCTGGTAAAAACGATCAGATTAAAGAGCTGCATATCAGAACCAGGACGTTCCTGGTCTTGTTTTATTGATCGGACATGACGTGCAAAAAACCTGTGTTTCTCTGTGATCCAGGTAACCCTCGCTCTCTGTCTCACCTGAGCAGAGTGGTGATCAGGAAACACCTGAGCTGCAGGCTCTGATGTCCGCCCACCTGCCCAACAGGCTGAAGGACTACCTGCTGTTCAAAGAGAACGACCTGTACGCCAAAATCATCTGCAGGGAGGACTGAGGGGACGAGGACTTCCGTCTTATCTACTGAGTCTTAAATGTCACAAAAGACTTTGTATTTTCTTCCTTTTGTGGTTTATGTAAAGACGCCTGTATTTATCAAACATCTTTTTTTTTTCACCTTGTTTCAAAGGGGCATTAACTAAGATTATTTTCTCCTGACTGTTGCACAAAAAAAGCATAAAATATTTGCAGTTAATTATTGATCTGTCATTCATCACTGTGTCAAGTGATGGAAGGGAATCAAGTGTTGAAGGAAGGAGCCTCTCAGCTGTGACTCTGTTTGTGCAGAGATAACAGACCAGGAGAGGGCTGGTTCTCCTGCAGTGGAGATAAAGGTCCTGGCTACTATTTGAGAATTAGAATTAAGTTTCTGCTGCCACCTTCATTTCTAACTGTTGTAAATACATTTGTACTGTATTTTATTAAACTTTTGTGTTACTATGATAAAGTGCCTGGGAGTCATGAATGTCTGCAGTATTTGGATTACACGTGGCTTTCGGGGAGCCCAGTGTTTTTGTGGGTTGGAGGGTGGGAGAGTATGGTACAACACACACACACACACACACACACACAACACACACACACACACACATTCATGCTGCATGCACGTACAGTAATATACAGCAGTGAAATTCTTCTCAAAGTTGGAGCCGAGTCCGGTTGTGGACTGATCAGCAAGTCAATCCAGACCCAGCCAACACCTTCTATCATGAATACAATACATTATGAAGTATTTATTTTGAAATCAATTTTCTATTGATCGAATCACTTCTTCTCCCACTAGGGTCTAATGTATTTTGACTATCTTGAACTTGAATGTATGTTGCATAAAAGTTATACATGAGTTGATTAAATGTTGTTGTCAATCTTTTCGGGCCTCTGATCTTGAATAAAAATCAGATGCAGACGTTTTACAGCCCCTGTTATAAACTATGATGATGTTTCTTAATCACTCTCCACTGAGAAACAATACAAATACTGATGCACGGTGAACAGGAAATGGTTTGCATTACTCTATTAAGTCTTGTTTAGGCTTGACACAGTCTTAGCTGCATGAGAAAACAGAAAACAGCAAGATAACTTTTCCAACAGCTACTCCAAACACAACACCCAATGCTCGCTGCACAGTAAAAGATTCTGGAGGTAACATTGCAATGCAGTGCATCATGATACAACATGCTTCACTAAAAAGACATCGCAGTGTGTAACATGATCAGGCTGCAGCCAGTATCCCATCATTGATTGCACCTTGATGCATGGATGACCACTGCAGGATTGTGTTTGTGGAAATTGTGATGCACAAATAAATACACACATTGTCAGATCATTTATTATTAGCCTTATATTTATATCAGGAGACTAAATATACAGAAAAATCTAAATTTATACAGGAAAAAACCCCCCACTATTTTAGAGCTTCTCCTAAAATTTCCCAAATAAGACTTTCTGGGGAGCTCATGTCTCTTTCAGGAGAGTTGAGCTCCCTGTAGCTCCCATATATTTTGAATCCTGAATGTCCACAAATCTGCACACAATAATGGACCAATCCTTGTGTTAGAGGTGGAAAGATCTCACTGGAAAATTTGACCCTGTGTGACAAGGCTGGGATCACCAAAGGTATTAAACTTCATATCTTCAGTATCATGAATGTAAGAACCAAATTTGATGGCAATCCACCCAATAGTTGGCAGGAGATTTCAGTCTTGACCCACAGAGAGAAGTTGTGTTTACTCCATCTAGTGGCCATTAAAGGAACCCCAGCTGAGCAAACTTGATCTCTGACTGTAACCTTCAGTCGCAGCAGTTTCCAAGTTGCACTGAACAACACATACTGACAGCAGACACAGTGAGGAGGTGTGAGCTGCTTCCTCTGGCAGACAGACAGTGAAAACAGATCGAGTCTAAATTTAACCTCCTGACCTGCAGAACAACAACAACAACGACGTGGCTCTACATTCTGGCAGGTCACCCGAGAACCTGATAAGAGAAGAGGTCACGTTGTTTTAACGACCTCCAAACTGTTGACACCGGCTAGAAGTTAGGTCATGTCTGAGGCAGCAGTGACCAGCAGGTGTGTTAATGTGCTAAAACACAACAAAGCACACGCAGATCACAGTGAGACCATAAAACAAAGAGTATGTAACATATCACAGGATTTTCAGGTGACATAACACCCCGTCCAGCAGCCAAATTAGTGGACCTCTGCCCTGTCAACAGCATTAGTTGGAATTTTTGGCCACTTGAGGGCAGCAGAACGAGCTGAAAACAGGTCATCTGCCATGTTACCTTGTAAAGTAGTTGTGGCTAACATGTTAGCAACACGCTAACATCCAGCAGACACACAGCAACATGGCACTGGAGTCATGTTTGTGTCCACCTGATAAGTTCAAATCCAGTATTGACTCTCTGAATCCTTTTCCACATGGTTGACCTTGTAAAATGGTTGCAGTTTGGTTAGATTTAGACACAAACACTACTTGGGTAGGTTTATAAAAATGTCATGTCAGTGTCATCCAGCTTTAATTTTGGTATGTCTTCCCTTGTGTGTCTTTGTTGTTTTTACTTCCTGTCTTTGTCTGTTTTCCTGCTCTGATCACTGATTATTTTCACCTGTTCTTCATTTCCCTCACCTGTATCTTGTTATTCTCCCCCTTTGTAGTTTATTTAATTTTTTTATTGTGTCTTTCCCTCCTTGATTGCTAATTCATCTTCATTTTAGTGATCAAGACTCCCAGTTTTCTTTGTGTCTCCTTCTGAATTTTTGGACCATTTGCTGGACTTTGCACACTTTGAACTTGGTTTGCCTTGTTTGCCTATTTTGCTGGTTTTGTAAGTTTTTTTCTGCGTCTTTGCATTCGTGTTAAACTTTAGATCTCACCTCAGATTGTTGCATGTCTGTATTTGGGTCCGTTCTGGTGTCACCATGCTTGACAGGAAAAAATGGTGGTTTGGGTTAAAATAATTCTCAAATAGTAGCCTGGTCGCTATGTTTGTGGTGCCGTTTAGCATCACAGCTAGCATTAAGTTAGCATTTAGCAGCAAGTATACTTGGTAGGCATGTCCAGTGAGTCCTAATAGTCTCTCCCAGGCTTCTGCAAAATCTAAGTTTTTGTAAGATGAGTTCTCCTGCATCCTTCTCTCAATTTTCCTCTGCCCTATCAAGATAAAAGCTCACGATCAGGCCAGGCCTGCAAGTACAGAGTCAAAAACTCAGTCAGTCAGTCAGGGTGCATGATTTGATGTTGACATTTTGACCAGAAGTAACAAATTGCTTGCTGTAAATGATAAATGATATGGTTGAGAAGTGTTGTGAATGATGAATGGTTGACAGTAGATTATCAGAGCAACACTATCTCTAATAAAATGTCAAGTCTCAATCAGTTCAACTGACATTTTATCACATCACACACATTTTCATCACTTCTGTTTTTCAGTTATTTTTAATTGCTGCCTAGCCTGATATCAGACTGAACTGTCAACTCATTACACTTCATTTCCATTTATATTAATTCATTAATTATTATATAATATATTATATATTGCATTAATTAATATTCAGAGAAACAGCCAACTCAGTGGAGTGGGCGGATTTGAAGGTCTGGACTGAAGCTAGTTTACTTCCACCCTTGATACCACTTTCCTTAAATGATAAATGACAATTATGTGTCGTAAATGATGAAACATGGTTTTGTTTTCATTATATTACAACTGTTTTAATCAAATTATGTTTAAATTAATCAAATCATTTGATAATTTATCACTCAATCTTTCATTTCACATAAATTTTTACTCTATTTTTCAGTTTACACACATTTTATCTATTAACTTTTATTACTTCCGCCCCTCAAAGGAAAAAACATAAAAAGAACGATTATAAATAAATGAAGTAAACTAAACATTGACTGTTATTGGAGCATCTCTCTGCAAGAAGATTTTTGTTGAAATTAACTGAGAGCAAAAGCTGCCTGGAAGGAAGCAAATTAATCTAAAATCTGATGTATGATTTGGAAAATATTCAGCAGAAGAGATAATCCAGTTTTGTATTTAATGGGTTAAACCTGCAGAAACCTCCAGTTTTAGTTGTTTGTTTTGTAACTGAACCCGTTTCCATTCTCAGTCTGGACTGCACAGCTGGATGACTGATGCCAATCAGCAATAATCCAGGTCAAAGGTCAAATTTACAGCAGATTTAGGATGTGAGTGGTGTCGTGTCACTCAGAGTCTTTTCACTTCAGACATGTAACATGACACGACTGACAGGCAGCCTGTTAGACGTGCTCTGTGATGGATGTGTGTTGTTATTGAGCTCTCATGGTTGTCCTGGTAACCAAACAACAAACCAACTGACCGAGGGTCGGTTCTACACATCCATACAAATGTCGCTCATGTGACAAGTACAGGGGTGGACAGAATAATGACAACACCTCTGCCACAAGGTAGGATTCAATGCAACAGCCCTGAAGCAAATAAACAGTCACTCTATGAAGACTATATACATTAACCTTGAGCCTTCATTCTAATATTTGTATTGTGTAAATGAACCTATATTGAACACACAGGCTGTCAACACATCATCTGCCCACCATACGTTACAAGGCACACATAAGTTTGCAGGGAAACCTCAGTCCAGTTTTCTGACAACTTTCCAGACAATTTTTACTGTGACGGCATGTTAAGGCTAGTTAAAAACAATGCAAATATCACTGTAAAGGCCTACAGTTAATGCATGTATGATTCAATTGGAATGTAACAGAGCAAACCCATTATTTTTATTTGCATGTTTTTCTTGTTTTATTGTTGTGTTTATTGTTGTTTATTGTTGTTGGTACTACTTGATTTTATTGTCTTTTATTGCATGGTTTTAGGTTGAAATAGCTTGAGCTTTTATTGCATTATTTACTTCCTGCAGTCATTGTCATAATGTTGATAACCTGCACCTGTGGAGCGCTTTTTACCTTGCGAGACTGACCAATGGGACTGGAGAGCAGAGTGGTCAGCGACCATTTGGGAACTTAGAAGAGGGACTTCACGGGGCGGACACGGAAACAAAGGACTCAGCGTCTAGAGGCTAGAGGAGACGCCATTTTATACGCCGAGCAGGGGAGAGGGCCGACAGAGAGGACAATGACCTGAAAGAACGACTGAGCAGACAGAGCGGGGAGACAGCAGCAGAATCCAGGAAGTCCAGAGTGTTACAATACGACATTACAGCGGCGGCAGAGCGAGGAGCTCTGTCTGGTTGCTTAAGTACCCTTTGGGCTGTAGTAACACTCTGGCACATGAGAGAGATCTCAGTTTGCTACCGTGCTGTTGTGCAGCCCCACTGCCGCGTTTTTTCTGCTTATACGTATCTCAGTCGATGAGTGGGTTTGCCCTCCTACAGAGCTGTGCGGCGACAGATGCGACCCCACAAGGGCAAAAGACAGCTAGTATTTGGACTCTTTAACTCCTCCTCCTTTTAGTGTTGGACTCCTGACCCTCTTGCCAGACTCTTTTAACTGATTTTCACAGGTGTGAAAGAGTTTAGTTTGTCTCATTAAAAAGGACTGCTTTAAAGACTTATGTGTCAGACCCTGTTGTTACAGAATGTAATAAAAAACAATCTTGTTTCCACCTGAATGCTTTCCTCTTGATGAGTCATGGTAGTCTCTCCCCAAAGTTCAGCTACCTGTCAGTCCAGCTTCTCTGCCATGTGAGCCGCACCCACTCCCAGCAATAAGGCCTCTGCTAGACTTGACTGTCTGCACCAAGCGCCGCTCCCCAGAACCACCTGCCTGCACTCAACTCTCTTCCTTTCAACACAATGTTGTCCATCCCCCTCAGTCCTCATCAGACACAGGTGCAGCCACTTATTATCATTAGTGTCTGCAGCAGCTCCCTTCCCTGACCACCGTCACTCCGTCACAGTAACTTTACACAAACACCCCACAGAAGAACAAGACAGATAACAGACAACCACGGGTGCCCATTAATTTTATGTGTTGTGACATTTGAACAAGTTTAATGAGTTTTTTGGATCGGCACTCGTCATTTACCAAAGACACTCCTGCCAGTTCTTTCCCTTTGTTTGACATTTAAACAAACCATTCATCATCAGGGAAATAAAAACTTGTCTACAAGATCGGTCTCTTGAGAGAGCTTTGTTTGGTTCACAGTGGGGTCTGTGAGGGCGACTGGTGGGCTGGTTAGCCAGTGACCCCGCCAGGTGCTAGCTTGATATTGTGTACATTTTTTGGGTAGGGTTAGGGATAGGCCTGGGTGAAAAATTAAGAGCAATATGTATCTGCAAGAGACAATAGCAAAAAGAAAATAGTTTGATAAAATGTTCAATAGGTTGACTTAAAAGCACTGAATGCAAACCAGTATGGCTGCAGCCCTGGGTCCCTTGGTGCTACAAGTGACACGCAAACAAATGTGTTGTTCAGTTGCACCATCAATACGTGACAAAATCAGTGCAGATTAATGAGGAAATTCTGAATAAAAAGTACAGGTCAGCTTGCCAGGTATGGCAGCTTATTGGTTTTAAGTTGAACAACAACAGTCAGAGGGTGAGGGGCCCAGACATCCAGAGGTAGGTCGGTGTAAAACTGCTGCTTCTTTGCATCGAAAGGAGCTGGAAGGCGTCACTGGGGAGAGGGTCATCTGAAATGACCTGCTAACCTTCTGCCACTGCGACCCGACCCTGGCAAGTGAAAGATGAAGATGGACAGAGATGGAAGCAATAGATGGATGGACAACTTTCAGAACACTGTTGCATGTATGATTAACAATTATTGATAATGGTTGCTAAGTAACTTGATTCATGAATTGACTTTTGAGCTATATCGCCCAGGAGCCCTAGTTGGGACAAACTAGGGTGCACTCAAGGTGCATTTAGTAGGCTGTTCTGGAGCTTTTCATATCATACCACACAATCTTCATCAGCAAATGAAAGAATTGCATATGTTCAGGTTGTAAGACTTCTCCTTCATGTTGCCTGGAAATTTTCAAAGTTTATCATTACATCTGTCTTGTCCTTCAGTTTTTATCTGAGCTGAGTTAGATTCTTTTATCACAGTTGTTGACCTTTCTTGATTGACATAGCAAGAAGTTTTCCCAGCTCATAAAGAAGCTCTTGACTAGATGTTGTTGTGTTCTGCTGTAAACAGCACCAGAATCCTTCTCCTCAGTGCCAGCCGGAGCTGTACTGTACATAATCCCACCATCCTCAGGGGGAACAAGTGTTTCCCTGACAACACCACAACCACAGCGTGTTTCTGTGTCCTGACATGTTGCGTAACACCGCAGGGCTTCATCTCTGATGTCTCCCCACGGCGTTTTGTTCCCTTCGTTTCTTTCGAGGCACGATTTCGCTGATGAGCTTTCCACACAGGCCACTCAGAGGGCTCACATTCCTGCAGTAAGCCTATCTCATTGACCCCCCACCCAACACCCTAAAAAAAGACAGGACCATCAGCGGCACGGCGGCCCTCCCCTTTCTCTGGGACCAGTAGACGAATGATGACTCTGATTCACCAGCAGTCGTCCACAGCATCCCTGATCTGCAGGATTCTGATGGAGGACGAGTCACTGAGCAAAAGGAGATTCAAGTAGGAAAGCGAGAAGATTCAGTTAAGAACACAGAGAGATAAAAGTGTGAGAAGAAGAGTTAAAGTTAGAAATTTAAGTGTTCTAAAACAAGCACAGAACCATGAGTACCTATGGGTCTCGAGGGAGCTGAAGAAGTACGAGGAGGTGGACGAAGACGAGCTGCTGGCCACTCTGTCCTCCGAGGAGCTCCAGGAGCTGGAGAGGGAGCTGGCTGTCCTCGATGACAACATCCCCATTGGCCTAAGACAAAAAGACCAGACCGCCAAAACCCCGACGGGGACCTTCGACAGGGACGCTCTGCTGAAATACTGGGAGGACGAGAACAAGAAGCTGGTGCAGGACGAGAGGACGGGATCCAAACCTGGACAGGTGAGAGGGATCATCAACACTCTGCTGCAAGTTTTCCATAACACTTAAAAGGACAGTAACTGCAAGTTTTTAACCACACATCCCTGCTGATAATTTACCAAATAATCCATCAGATCTTTTCAAAATAAGGGCGCCAAATTTTTCCATACTTCTTGGTGTATTAAAGGATGTGTGAGATTTTACCAAATTTACATGATCCATCTCACAACATCCATGTGCATTTCTTCTGGGTTTGAGTTTTCAAAAATAAATCTTACCTGCAGCTGACTTGACTTGTTACAGCAGCAAGGAGAGTTTCAAAAACAGTCCCTGCTCGCTCCTGCGTCACCACGCAATAATTTGTATCTTTGACATAAAAAAATGTTGACTAAATGTTGATTGTGATGGATTATCTCCTTGCAGTGACTTGCAGTTTGAAGCTATTTGCAGGTTGCTCTTAATAGAAATGAAGTGAAACTAATGGCTGCCTGAAAGGAAGGAAATCAATCTGAAAACTTTGGGAAAGGATCAGCAGTTTATGACAGTAATGCAAGGAGACAGGAGTGCCTTTAATTTGAATTAATGGCAGCACCAGAGTACACCTCAGTAATTTTACAGATTGCCACTTTAAACACTCAACAAATGTGTGTTCAGAAACTTTGTTCATTACTCGAATGAATAGAAAGTCTTTAAAGCTGCAGTAGTTAATATTTATGAACAATCAGACAAACTACATGTAATTTGAAGGGGTCAAACAAAAGAAAAATCAATTAAAGCAACTTAATACCTCATTTTAGCATTGAAACAACTACTGTCTTGGTTGCACACCCTCAATCTCTTTGCAAACGACATTGCTCACACAACTAGAATCAAGTAATTAAATAAAAAAAATTACCAACTATTGTTTCAGTCATTTTTGCTTGAAGAGTCTTTGGGTTTTGGGCTGTTGGTTGGACAATAAAAGGATGTCGCTTTTGGCTCTGAGAAACAGTGATGAGCATTTTTCACAATTTTTGACATTTTATAAACTATACAGTTAATTAATTGTGAAAACATTCTGCACATTAATCGATAAAATAAAACATTAGTCGCTGCTCTGTAGATCAGAGTGAACGTGATGCTGATTTATACTTTGTTGGAGGTTGGAATACAAAAAGTCTGCAGATTTATTCTGGATTTGACAGAAATACTGTCATTGTACTGAACACAAAGACTGGTACCAGAAACAGTTTTAAGGTGACTGAACATACAAGTCACAGACTTTAAAAATTAGATTTAGTGTTAAGTTACTAAGTAATTTCACTTTGGAAACGCTAAAACACAAATAAATCTAACAGTAAACATGTTTCCATATATTTATGTTGCTCATGCGTAGTTATAGTAAGATCTGTACTTTTGGATCAGCAATTTTTAAATTACCCCAACAATACGTACGAACAACACATGTGGCATTTTAATGAATGAATCAGTTTAAGTGACAAGACTTAACAGCCTCACTCGGACAAAATAAGACTCATCTATCTAAATCAATGTCCCGACGGCAGTGAGGAAACGAAAAATTAGTGGGTTAAAGGAGCACTCCAGAAATTTTTCACATGAAGGTTGGTTTACATGTTGTAGTTAGTTGTTTATTTGTTTGTCTCCCGTTTCTCCGGAGGAGAAAATAATGACATCACAATGATGTCATCAAGAGTTATCTTGGCTTGGAGACAACAATTTTATAACACAACTGTCTGCATTACAAAGACAGCTTAATTGAAGATGCTATCCAGTTGCATTGTGGGAAATTGAGGATTTGTCTCTCACAGCTTTATTAAATCGTTGTACAGAGTACTCATTTAATTAACATTATTGTATGTTTATGTTGTCCCTATAATTTGATATGCATGTTTAAACATAAACCCACTGGTATGATACATATAATGATGTAGAAAGTGTCACATGTATCTGTGTTGCTGGAAAACAGTCTAAAAATAAAAGACTGTCTCAGAAATGCCAGCTTTAATGACCGTCTGCCAGAGTTGGAGAGGGCTCTTAATTAAAAGTCAGAGGCTGGAGAATGTCAGCGTTCGACCTAATTTTCTGTGCTCTTGTCGTGTGCAGGAGGGACGCTCAGATAAGAGCAGAGGGGAGCCGAGTGACAGTGACCACCAGCGACGCCGGCAAGACTCTTGACAGTGACAGGAAGAAGGTTTCACCAAAGGGGAAGAAAGTGCAGAGTGTCAAAAAAGACGTGAAGGGAGACGAGGCAGAAAAGAAAGATGAATGTAAGAAGGAGGCTCCGATCAGGAGTAAATGTCCTCAGAAGAATGGTCTGTCAAAAGGCTCGAGGAGTGAATCAAAGAGGACTGAAACCACAGACCAAAACCTGAACGCGACCTCTGACAGACTGAGCGGGAACCCGACAGTCATCGACAAAACTCTGGAGCAGATCCTGTGCAACGATCCTACCGTGAGCGAAGTCAACCTCAACAACATCGAAGACATCTCCCAGGAAACCTTGCTTCGTTTTGCTGAGGCCCTGTGCACAAACACCCACGTCCACGTTTTCAGCCTCGCCAACACCCACGCAGATGACCGCGTGGCCTTTGCCATCTCTAAGATGCTGCGTGAGAACCAGTTCATCAGAAACCTGAACATCGAGTCCAACTTTGTGTCCGGTCAGGGCATCCTGGCTCTGCTGGCGGCGCTGAAGGACAATCGGACACTGGTGGAGCTTCGCTTCCACAACCAGAGGCACATCTGTGGAGGGAAGGTGGAGATGGAGATGGTCCAGCTGCTGAGAGAAAACACCACCCTGCTAAAGCTCGGTTATCAGTTCGACCTCCCAGGCCCGAGGATGACGGCAACCAGCATCCTGACGCGCAACCAGGACCAACAACGACAGAGGAGGCTCCAACAGAAGACAGAACAGAGTCCTCCAGAGGTGTCGGGACAAGGCTCTGGTTCATCTGCAGAAAACAGACCACCAAAGAAGACGTCACAATCTTTTAAGACTGTTGAAAATAAGAACAAAAATCCTCCTCCTACCCCTCCGTCTCTAGACCCGCCAACAAGGAAGATCGCCGAAATGGTCAAACAGCGTGAAAGCTCGAACAGCACGAAGAGTCAATCGAACCAAAAGAAACCCAAGTCAAAGAAGCTCAAGAATGGTGCCAATGAAAAGGAGAGCGCAGATATTCTCAAGGACCTGAAGAACGCCTTGAAGCCGTCACTGCAGAAAAGACGAGATGAACCGTCCCGCCTGCCGCCACCGCAGAGGTCGAGCCGTGACGACCTGATGGCGGCAATTCGTGGGAGCAGCATCAGGTCTTTAAAAAGGGTAAGAGTCCCTGTGAGTCAGTCACTGACCGAACTGTTTGAGGTTTGAAGGAATTTTGTTTGGCTTGAGTGAAAGCATCACAGGCATAATTTAGCTTCCAAAAGCCATTAGACCCCCTCAGTGTGAACGCCTGCTGTCATCAGACGACAGACTGTCACTCTGTGAATTCCTTGACTCTCTGTCAGGTTATAAATAGTTTGACTTCTTCACCGCTGTTTGATAAGACTGACGGCTTAGAGAGGGAGCTGCTGGGAACAGAGACGACAAACAGAGGCTGCTCACATTTCTACTCAGTTTAAATGTAGTTGGTCCAAAGTGTTATAAAGGATAGTGAGGGACAAATGAAGAGTTCATTATCAGAATTAATAAACCAACACCAGTTTGATACCCATAATTTATGAAAAAAAAACCCACAGATATCTTATTAAAACAACCCAACACCTGTTTAGTTGATATTCATTGAAGTGTAGCCTAAAATATATATTTAAACAATAAAATAAAATCATTATTAAGAAAATAAATAAAAACAGAGAGATCAGGTTTTGCAGATGAACCCCTCAAATCTGTAGTCTCATAATCGCTAACAAAATGAGGTGCATGACATTAATTGCAGAGTGAATGAGGGTCCAGAATTAATGGTAAAATCTACTTACCCAAAGTCAATTTTTATGACAAAGTGTTTTATTTATTAGCAGGTATCAATAACAACAAAGACTAAAGTTAACTGTTATGTTTAATCAAGGGCTGCAATGTCTAAAATGTCGTGTAAAATGCAACAAAATAGTGAAAAATGCCCATCCTAGTTTTTCAAAATCAAGGCGATGTCTTCATATGTTTTGTTTTGTCAGTCCAAAAACCAAAGGTATTTAGTTTAATGAGATAATTAATAAAGGAAAGCAGGAAGACTCCCTGTTTGAGAAGCTTAAAACAGCAGGGCTTTTGCATAAAAAATACTTTGATGATTAAGCAATGATCCAAACAGTTAAATAGTTTAATCTTTTTTCTTTTTTTACTTTTTGTTTTGTCTTTTTAATCTCTTGCCAGGTCAGGCAAGTGAGTTGCTAGAGCTTTACTTGCTCCAGTCAAGTGGGCAATCCTTATTGTTGAATACTGCAAATAACAAAACTTAAATAACATGATCCCATCATACCGTCACAATCTGTTTCCACAAGAACAACCACACACACACACACACACCCCACCCCACGTCCTTACCAGAAAAACAACTGTATTATTATGACCCATTTTTACGTTTATTGATAGGTGGAAAATCAGGTGACAAAGTCGGCGCAGGCAGGAGGCTGGTGTGGATGGATGCATGAATCACACCCAGACTTTCACCTATGAGACTGCTGTTTGTATTCTCTGTGAAAGCAGAAGTCAACAATGACTTTGTCTCGCATAGCCAGGCCTCTCTCCACAGCAGAAAGGTCTGGCTACAGAGGAAAAAATGCTCTACCTTGTTTGCATTTCTTTAAACCAATCACAATCGTCTTGGGCAGAGTTAAGCCTAGTCTACAACGATGGTGCTGCTGTAAAATAGCGTTGGGAGGGAGGGGACTTGTTTTGGTGAAACATTTGCACGTTGGGAGGCGAGCTCTGGTTACTGCAAACAAAAAGGTAACTGCAGTTAGCTTTACATTCATACCGTTAGTGTCCCTGGCACTAATTTGCCATTTTCAGCATGTAGGTTGCAGCTCGGAGGTTGTTGTAGATAGTGGATGCTGCTTGAAACAAGTAACCAATGGCAGACTTATACCCGCAGTGTGCATACAGTGAGTCAGACTATTGACTTATTTTAACCCAGACAATGATCCTTTCCTAAACCTAACCAAACTGGGTCTGTTTTACAACGTAAACCACACCACCCAGTCCACCTGCTGCTCACATTCTCCAGCGGTCATTTATCTAATTTTGGGAACAGTCGTGTAGCGCTGGAGTTAGTCAGCCACAGAAACTCTTGATCGACTGAAATTCTTTCTATTCGGGTAATCAAGCAAATTAATTCCTGCAGTTTAACCATTTCTTTTTCACACACAGCTACCTATATCATCACATGCAGGGCATTTCTATCAAGTAAATTTACATACAGCAGCAACACAAACATGCACACACCGAGAAGAACTGGCTCCCAAACAACAACAAAGCTAACGGTAGCTGAGTTAAAGCTAATGTTAGCTTAGCTGAGCTAGACTGTCCCTCAGTATTACAACATAAGTCCAACATTTCCCCAGCCTGTTGGAATAGCCACATTAGCAACATGCTAACACCAAACTCAGCAGGATAACATAGAAAATGTAAACCAAAACAACATCAAACATTGCAAAACTTGCAGCTTTCCTGTTTTAAGTCTGGTCAAAGACATCCACCATTGATGTATCACTGAGCTGTTGCTGTTATCAGCTCTCAGGAGTTAAATGCATGCATGCACACACACATACACTGTCATTAAAAATAAACTTTTTATCCACTCAGCTCTCCTGTCCTCTGAAGCTGGAGGCCGGTGTAGAGGTTTGTGCTGGTACTCTGGTATGGTGTCAGTTAGTTTGGACCAGAGTATAAATAACCTGTCACTCAAAAATAAAATATATCAGGTCTGCATATGTCCGTCCCTCCCACCCCCACAAATAATGGATTAAGAAACACTTTTCTTCTTAAGAAAGTAACAACAGCGACTGAGTAACCAATGAGAATTTGGACCAACCAACCAGAGGGTTTCAGCCCTAGTAGGCTATGTCATTTAAGGAGTTATTGGTGAATAACCTTTGCTATCATTTAGGTCAGCCTCTGAGGACATATTCTGAACAACCTTAAGTAGAAAAAAACAGAAAAGTATAAAATGCATCTCCTGAAAACAAATCATGAAGTCAGACCATTTAAAACCAGTCAGATCAGCTCCACTGCTGTTGCTTCTATCAGCTGCATTTGACTCATTTAACCACCAAATCCTCCTCTCCACACTCACTGAGCTTGGTATCTCAGGTTCTGCCCTCCGCTGGTTCATGTCCTACCCCCTCAGGGAGATATTTTAGAATATCTTGGAAGGGAGAAGTTTCCAAACCGCACAATTTATCCACAGGGGTTCCTCAAGGCTGAGTGCTCAGCCCTCTTCTGTTCTCAATATACACCACCTCGCTTGGTGCAATAATCCACTTCCATGCTTTCTCATACCATTGCTATGCCGACGACACCCAGCTCTTCCTGTCATTCCCTCTGGAGGACCACACAGTCTCTGCTTGCATCTTGTCATGCCTAGCTGATATCTTGACATGGATGAAAGACTGAGATCCTTGTCATCCCCGCCAGTCCGTCTATGCAAAAAGAAATCAGTGTTCAACTCTGGCCTCGATTGTGTGGTTGTGCCGTTTTTCCCTGCACAACGTCAGAAAGATAAGACCCTATCTATCTGAGCATGCAGCACAATTCCTTGTTCAGGCTCTCGTAATATCACACATTGTTTACTGCAACTCCTTTTTAACTTGTTAAAACCTTCAGTGTAGACAGATAATCTGAGTTAAAGTGAAATTCCATTCATCGTCCTCTCTTTGACCGAAGGACAGACAAAAGTCAGACTCAGTAAATACCTCTGACTGTCTGTGTTTTGAAATGTCTGAATTTAATTATTTTTGTCTAAAGACTGACTGGATGGATGTTTAAATCTGCTGTGTCCTTACATGTGTGTGATATTTGTTGTTTCAGGTGGATCTGTCAGAAGCCTGAAGTCACCTGCTGATCCCACCTGAACTGTTCTCACGTTGTATTGAAATATTTCATTTTTATTTCACACTAAATGTCACTTAACAGTATTTAACTTGTCACAGCATAGCAGCAGACTGCATTAATGTGTTCCAGATTTTATTGTTGTATTTTGTTACTGTGTGAAACCTACTGTGAATGTGTAATAAAGTTCATGTTCTGACAGCACGAGATTCTTTCATTTTTAAACAAGGAAGCCCTGCAGGAGGGAGGCTGCTTTTCTCTGCAGCTTTCTTTGTCTTTGTGAGGTATACTTGTGTCTCTGAGCTTTGGAGTGAGTTTTTACTGATGTAATTGTAAACTGGACATCAATGGGCTATTTAAGCTGGCTCTTCTTGTAACAGCTCTTATGGACATCATTACAGTTCATACAACAGCTTCACATGTGGTGACCTGAGAGGAGGATCAGCTCACTGTGATCTCTAATAAAGACCATCTCAGAGGGATTAAACTCCACTACAAACTAACACAGAGAGCTGTTATGTGAGCCGACTGCAGCTGCTGCTTACTGTCCATCAACACACACACTAACAGAGATGAATACACGACAGAGATCCAGACAGGTTTACACTGTAGCTACATGACAGATGATTTGTTGTTACTCTCTATATTACAGCTAATTATGTGGCCACATCTTGTCCAACAAATATGTTAGCATTCAAAAGGTTAAACATGTTAAGAGCCTGCATGGGGACTGCCCATTATTCTGAATCCAAAGAGTCTGAAAAATATCCCATTGGTCCAACTGGCCATTAGCTTGAAGACAAAAACCCCAAAACCCACTGCTCCAAAGACCTGTTGTTCCAAAAATACACACTCTTCCAAGGGTTTTTGCCCTTAATATCTTACATATAACATAAACATATAGCTAACATTGTAAAAAAAGCCATATTTTGGTCAGGTTTAGGTGCCAAAAACAACTTGGATAGGTTTGGGGGGAAAAATGGTTTGTGTTAACACAAATACATTTAAGTCAGTTCTGTATGTAAGTTCAGAGCACTGGGCCTTCGGCGCAATAGATGTTTACTTTTCATGATATTGGGCAGTAGACAAACAGGCTTTTGGTCCATGGGGCATTTTTCAGACTATGAGGAAAAATGGACCATCGGCTTGGCAACAAGAAATGTTGACATGTTATGATGCTGACAAGCTAATATGCTAAATGTTACATGCTGCTGATGTGCTAAAAGTTCAGCTTAGCTGAGATGTTGGCAGGCCAACATCCTATGGTTAGCATGTTGGCATGCTAACAAGCTAAATTTAAGTACAGCTGAGTCTGACATCTTGGAGTTTAGACTGATCAAAGTTTGACAGCGCAGAGCAACACCCACATTACCAAACTTGTTAGTATGCCAGCAACAATATCAGGACGTTCTACTGCATCCAGTTGCATTCTGCAGTGTGCAAGCCAGCATTCTTTTCTGGTTTCATCTGACCCACAATCCTCTGCACAGAAGAGACGTCACATGGACTGAGGTGCCGAGAGAACACAGACAGATCATTAGATCACTGGCTGCATTCCAAGTTGAATACTTTTTCTTTTTGCTTCATATTTGGCACTACAGACAGCAACGGATGTATGAGCAAGTAGCTCAAGGAGCAATGTTATGACAAAGTATATGTCCAGACTGTATGCATGCTGCATGCAAAAGTATGTAAGAGCAGCAACAGGACATATGAAAAGTAAAATGAAAAAGTATGCAATTTGGAATGCAGCAGCTGAGTATAGACGTCCTAAAATGTCCATCGTGGTATAAACTCAGGAAAACTTGATTTGTTTTCAGGTTAGTTTATCACAGTCTCAGACATCAGACAGTCGCTTTGTGGATGTAGGTTTTTAGTGTTAAAAACAAAATATACTCAGTCATCAACACAATTTATAGCATGGCCTAAACCTATGTTGTTGAGTATTGTTATTCTATCCTGAGACAAGTCATAAATTGAAGATTAATGCTTTCTTCTTGTTGACAATCGATTTGGACACAGTAGTATCAATAAAAAAAAAAGTATTATCATTTGCATTTGTTAGACATACTTACATTCTGATTGTAGGATTAGAAAAAAATGTTCAGTAAGCTATGATTTAGTATTATTTCTTGTTCATGGTATGTAATTACAGCTCAGCTTTGCACAGCTACGATAAACAGGGTTCAGTAAAGTTTGATCTGATATCAGCTGGCAGAGTTTCAGATCCATCAGTATGTATACAGGCCTATGAATCAGCTTCTAATCCAGTCTGCTTAGAGTCACTCGAGTTCATTAAACAGCTGCTCAAAGTAAATATGGACTCGCTCCTGAGGGACGAGTGGGGGGGGGTTAAGAGTGTGTGACCCCTCATTACAGCACTTCACATCTTTAATCAAATGCCACGTGAATCAGACTTCAAATGCTTCACTCACAGAGTGCTGAGAGACACTGCAGGACGTCTGACAAGTTTCCTGCTGTCTTTGCACTCATATTATACTTGTATTAATACTGTATTAGTCATTATGGGCATTTTTATATACATTTATCCTGCTTGAATACTGTATGAGCTAATGGGAAACAGTTTGCTTTCTTTTGAAAAAGGACTTAGTGGCATTGAGTGGTGAGTTTAGAAAGTGCCTCGCCTCACTCTCTCCTTCCAAGCATGGAGAAGACACTATGGTGGCTGTGAAACAAGCAAAAAACCTGAAAAACGACGCATCGAGAGCCAGCGTTTGGTTTGTCTTTTCAAGGCTGCTGGAGAAACATGGCAGCGCAACACGGCGCCCTCTGTAGATACAGTCTAGACTAACAAAAACACAAATCCTATGTTCAGTTGATTATGCATTAATGAAGACATACATATGAATATTAACTTCACTTTCAGCCGTATTCTACCCATAAACTCATATAAATGTTAGACGCTGGACCTGTGATACCATTGTTGTGAAAATGTGAGTGGTCAGCATACTCAAGTTTTGTCTCTGAATCCTTGATAAAAACTAAAGCCTGTCTGCAGCCATGCCACCAGCATGGGTTGTAGCTGCTTAGACTCATATATGCTTTGAGCTAAATGCTTACACCAACATGCAAACATGCTCACAACAATGCATAAATGAGTCAAACAGCAGTTGCACTTGGAGACAAGGACACAATCAGTGTGAGCCCAACAGATTGCACCATTTCGCTCTTGTTGCACATACATAATTAAAACACAACCTTAAAAATCTACAGCCACACGAGTGGTTCTGTGAAATCGCACCTAGACACAATGACAGTTTGACCTAAAAGATGTTTGTCTAGTATCAGTTTCTCTAAAAAGTCAACATGGGATGCAGACCCCTTCAGGGTGAAAATCCTGTGATTGACCCATTAAACCACTCCAACTTACTCCTTAAATCTATCTTTACCATCTAGATACAAACCAGCCTCAGGGGACCATGAATGCGTCTACATGGCAAACAATAAACCAACCAAACAGCCGAATGATTTTACTACTCCTGGAGCAGCAGCATACGCAGTTAGCATGACTTAAAAAAAACAAACAACAAAAAAAGAGTAATGTGGTTATCTTTAATTTTCAAATTCAACACAGTGGTTTTGAGTATTAATACCATTACTTACCTTCACTTGTTACCTCAGACTTACCTGTAAATACCCGAGTAGCTCTTACAATCCTCACACTACAGATCGTTCACAACAACTGACCTACTAGGTGGCTGTTTCCTAGTGGTTTTACAGATTTATGAAAAAAGCACTTCTCTACATTATTTAATATTTGTCGTGTTTACGCAGCACATACTTTAGGTGGCAAAAATGGAGCAGAAATCTTACACCAAATTTACAGGGGAACCTTGTCCCACAGTGGTCAGTGAGGCCCTGTTTACACCTGGCATTAACTGGTGTTTTGAGTGATTTGATTACAAGTGGAAGCTCTAATGTCAGTTTGTCAGTTCACACCAGGTATTACAATGTGTCTCCACATGTGGATCGAGTGACCACCCGTGATTCTCTGAGGTATATGCAAATAAACACGACGCCACATCGTTTCTGTTTTTAACCGGTGGACCAACAGTAGTAGCAAACACGGTAGGACAAACAGACGATGTTTTCGCACAAAGAAAGAAATAACTTAATGTATAACATCTGCAGAATTTACAAGAAGGCCAAAATAATTAGGAATTTGTCCTTGACAGTGTTTCACAAAGTTTACAAAGTTTTTCCAAACTCATCAACTCACAAAATTGCACAATTTTTAAAGGAAGTCTGGGGACTTTCTCCACAGGTGACTAACCTGTAGCCTATATTGGTTACTGTTTAGTGTATTTGGAAAATTTCACATTTATTGAACAATTAAATGTTGTCTTGTTTCATAAATTTGGTGTTAATGGTGAAATCAATTCAAACAGTGGCTGTTAAATGCTGGGAGACACTTCAGAGTAGCCACTGGTACAGTAATGCCATGACAAACTGACGCAATCTTTTTTTTACAAGGAAAGAAACAACTTAATGTTTCACATTTAATGCCAAATTTACAAATGGCACAAATGATTGAGAATTTGCCGTAGCAGTTTCCCCAAGTTTGACTTTTTCCTCACTCAACAACTCTCAAAACTGTGCAGTTTTTAAGGGGAGTTCAATGGCAAAATCAGTCGTGTGTTCACAAACATCTTCTGCTTCTCTTGGCAGGTAAAAGCCCAAACATGTCATTTGCATTTCAGTCAAACAGAAATCAGACAGCTGTTTCATGTGGACTTACAGTCAGCTGAGGAGGCTGTTGTTCAGTGTGGCCCAGGACATATTCGTGTAGACACTACTGAAACAAAGTGGTCACATGCAGCCCAGACCACCTCTGAACGTGGTCTCAGGGATCAGATCTCAATTCACACCTGTGTTTAGAGCCGCCCACTGGTGATCAGATCGTCTAAGACACATGTTAATACCAGGTGTAAACGGGGCCTCTGAACCAAATAAAACAAAAGCAGAAAACCTTTGACAAAAAAACAAGACACAAATTTCTCTGTAAATATTAACATTTATTTAAGTATACAATTTAGTATTCTCATTACCCCCCCACCCCTCCCAACCCTTTTCACAGGTTCTCTGTCAGTATCTCGGCTTCTCGATGCAGCATTAAGCCTCGCTGGAGGACGGTAAAAACTCTAAGACGAACAGTTAAAACGAGCGTCGGTTATTTCTTTACACCGTTTACAGACGGAGGATCACAGGCATCGCCAAACCCACAAGCTGTTGCAAATGCCACATTTGGTTCATTATTATTTGCTTTTTTTTATTATTCTCCATCAGGAGGCATTTACCGTCGCATTGCATAAAATGATAGATTGTTAACTGAAGGACGGAGAAGGATGAGTGTTTTATTTTTTTAAAATCTTTTAGTGTTTTTTTTTGTGTGATGTGATATTTGAAATACTGACCAGAGCGCTGCAGGAAATAACGGAATGATCTCACAACAAAAACAACCAACCAGACATTAAGAACAAAACTTCCATCATTTCACAAATGCCACAGTGTCGCATGTGTGTGTGTATTCATGTGTGTAGACATGTCATAGACAGTCACTAAATGAAACATCGTCAGTCATATTTGTAGTCCCATTTAAAGGTCACGATATTGCAAAACCTTTAGCTTTTTAAGTGTCCATCATCACTGTAATCTGCTTGAAATAAAATAAAAATCATCTGACAAAAACGCACACCCGGAAAAAAAAAAGAAAACAAAACTGAACTATCATATAAACTGTGTGCAAATAAACGGCTTTAATTTCATAAAAAATAAAAGTTGAAAATCCACATGAGGCGTCTGAGCCGCCACATTTTGGTCAAAGGATTTATGAAAAAATAACACGACTAAACTACGATTTATTAGGAAAAATCGGAGGTACGAAAAGAAGCACGTTAAGAAAATAGTGTTATCTCGCATTTAAACCGACCGCTGCCAAACACAAAGAGGATCCTGCCTGTTTGGTCGCACGTACGCCTCCCTTTTCAGTCTCTTTATGAGGAATGAACACATGAAGAAATGAACACAAAGAAATATTTCCCACGGAGCTCACGAGGACTCCACTTCAGATTCACTGGAGCAGCTAGAGTTTTATATGACTGATTATGGATGATGAAATGAAGCTGGTTGCGTCTCCACGTTGTACTGATGGCGGTGTTAAGTGCTTTCTAATGACAGGATGTCCCGAGGGGGGAAAGTGTAGAGTCTTTAACGATGAGGTGACGAATGTGACAGATTTAACGGATGAGGTATTGCACAGATTAATTATAATAATCATAAAAAAACAAAAAGCAAAAAGGCAAAAAATAAATATACAGCCAATTCATACAACATTTACATTACAATTTTTAGTCAGATGCTGGAAGATTTGTAGAAGATATTTTTAGTGTCAGCGGAAGGGGCGGAGGGACCGGGGGGGTTCGAGGAGAGAAATCTTCACTAGTCGTCCCACTCGTCGTCGTCTTCGAAGTCCTCGTCGTCTTCGTCATCCTCGTCTTCGTCTGGGAGAAGGAAACAAAAAACGCACATTAACAGAAAATCCAGAGTAACAACTCTACTTTAGAAAATAAAAGGTGAAGTGGAAATAAAAGATTGATGAATATGAGTTCTGCCTTAAAGGAAAAGTTTGAGGTGAGACACTTGTTCTTCTCTAAAGCTGAAAGATTAACACTTTCTGTACAAAAACTCAAGTATAAAAACAACAATTCAACAACTAATAATTGGACCAGTGACTTCCTGGAGTTGCCGCTAGTTGCCCAGAGTTACGTGCCCTACAATACATTTGTACAGATTAAACAAACAATAATAAACATGTTTATTAGTGAGCTTTAGAGGAGCTGGAATGTGGACGTTGTTAGCTTTGGACAGAGCCAGGCTACCAGTTTCCCCGTTTCCAGTCTTTGTGCTGAGTAATTGTGCACAAGATTTCTGAGGCTGATTACTGACTGCAGGAAGCTATTCATCATCTAGCACTACTTATTTATAGAACTCTTCTAAACAACATGTTATTTTAAGGATTACACAACTTCAAAATGATCACAGAGGTACTCGGGGACCTGCTGTACAAGATTACAGTTCAGTTTGCTGATAACAATTTAATATTTGTTTTTTGTAGAATTTTTAGAATCGGCTGATGTAGAAATGAGGTTGTTGTTATGATTTTAGCATCTAATCTGTTTTAAACAACCTTCGTGGCCATTTGAGTACAGATTTCTGAGTTTACAAGGTGCACCTGAATGCACCATGAAGTCCTTGTCCCTGTTTGAGTATCAAACTCAGACAGAGGACAGAAGCAGTGCGTCCATAAATAACAAGGGAACACAGCAGAGACTCTCAGCATAGTTCTTAATGGATGCTGTGGTCACAGTGTGTGTGTGTGTGTTGTGTGTTGTGTGTGTGTGTGTGTGTGTGTGTTGTGTGTGGTGTGTGCGGGTGTGCGTGTACATGTGTGTGTCCCAGATATTACAGATACAGATGACAGTCACCTGAGGAATGGATGGCTTTGCTCCTCTTCTGCATCACCTCCATGAGAGCGCCGACGATGCCCGCGGCGGGAGCCGGTGTCGGAGGACCGGACTCTGGATGATCCGACACCTGGAGACACACAAACAGATCCAGTCCAGTTTGTCACAGCTACAATCGCATGTTTCTTTGATCACATAAATCACAAGTATATTCACATTCTGTATTGTATATTGTAGATTTGTGTGTTTAGGTAAATTTAAAGTTAACTCCTTTGAACCCCTGGCTTTGTTACTTTGTTTATTTAGTTAATTACTGACAGTTATAGCAGATTCACTGTCCCAGGAATGCCAGTTCTGGTGAGCATATGTCCTCAAATAGTGACTGTTATTTACCTCAACTGCAGAAGGGACCAGGCCTTTATTTGAAGCAGGCTTATATTAGAAACTCGTCTTTATTTTAATTCCCTGTCTGCTAAGTATATTTGGTCATATTTTGGTACAAAGTCTCATCCTTGTTTTCTGATCTGTTCCCATTTGTCCTGTCACTTTGTTTTAGAGCATTATGCTGTTAACACAAACTCAACACTTCCTGTATCCGTTTCAAATTAAAAGCGCTCTAGCGTTTTAGTCGACAGTATTCCTCCATTTCTTAACTGAAATATTTGCAAGAATGTGTTGTGAAAAATTCAGTGACTTTCATTGTTCCATTACAGTACTTCAAATGTAGCTACTGCCATCTTGTGGTTCCTGTACGTTACCATAAAATACAGTTTGGCTGAGACATTAACACACATACACCTGCAGTGAAACAGAACAGTTATACTTTAGATGAGTAATCCAGAATGACAACATGATGAAATTATCATGATTATCTCCTTGAACCTATTAAATTAAAGTGAAAAAACGTACATCATGCTTATTAGGCACCTACGCTTGTTTATTTCTGTGTATTTCTGGGCCTGTATTTGGGGCCGGCCTTTATTTGTTCGTGTCGATCACGGCCCCGGCCATTATTTACTACCTGCTTTAGAGGAAATACTGTATTTACCCTAGCAAGTTGGTCCACTCAGAAATGCCATTAATTTGCATGCGAATTGACAACTTCTATGAAAATTTCGAAATGCCTTTATATATTTACATTTTGGCCAATTTGCTTTTAGAACCTAAACCACAGATGTACAAATAAAACCACTAACAACTTACAAAAAGGTTTTATAACTTCCATCTGTCCCCAAAGGATAAAGTTGATATGTTTATGAACACTTCATTGTTACTGTAGTACGAAGATGGTGATCAGTGTTTGTTTTGTTTCTTGTCTTGTTTGTTTGTTTTGCTGTGTGTTTTTCGTCTGTTAGTCTGACTGTATGATTGTCTGGGTCTAGTATTTGTGTTATGTACTATTCTTTTTGAGGCCAATTAATGTATAAACCTTACAAACTGAAAATAATGATTGAAAGGAAGAGTAATGATCTCAACTTCTTTTTCCATGATTTCTATATGGTTTTATGGACATTTGAAATTTAATGCCAACTTCATGACTATACTGGCAAAAGTATTAAAGATGTAATGGCAAAATAATTAATTACAACAAGTAATTGAATTTAGTAAACCATTATAGTACATTCATATTGCCTGGAAGGTTTAAACCACTCATATTTTGAACTCTGTTGCCACTTTAAAAAAACAGGACATTAACAGTTACACATCAATAATGTGGGAATCAAGACATCGTCTTACCGTCTTGAGCTGGATTCCCTGTCGGATCTGGTCCAGCAGGGCGTCTCGTCCCACGCCTGAGGCCGGCGCTCGGTGGTTCTGCTCCACCTTCTTCAGCTGGGTTCCTCCTCTGATCTGCTCCAACAGCGCCGACTTCCCACCGGGAATCGGCGAGTGAGGAGAGTCTCCGCCTCCGCCAACGCCGTCCAGCTCTGGAGGGGGAGGGGGGCCGGGAGGGGGAGGTGGAGGAGGAGGCGGAGGAGGTGGAGCAGGGGCAGAGCCGCCACGCGCCGCCGCTAACTGGAGACTGCTGAGCCAATGGGGGAGGTGGTGGGGGCGGGGCTTGTGGGGCGATGGAAGAGTGCGAGGAAGATGGCGGAGGAGGAGGTGGAGGCTGGTGGGTGTGGATGGGGGGGGAGGGCGGTGGGTGCTGTGACTTCCCTGGTGGGAGGAGGTGGAGGAGGCGGGGCACCCAGAGTTCCTGGTCTGGAGGGAGGCGGAGGAGGAGGAGCTGAGGCGGGGGCTCTGGACGGAGGAGGGGGAGGAGGGGCTCCCCGGCCGCCTCTGGATGGGGGAGGAGAGGAGGGGGTGGAGCCGAGCTGTGGGGGGGCGGAGGAGGAGGAGGGGGACCGCCACGAGAAGGAGGTGGAGGGGGTGCTGCGGGGGGGAAACAACAGTCACAATCAAGTTGTATTAATACACTTTCAGATGACATCACACAGATGTCACCGTCACCTGTTTCAATAAAGTCAAGCTAGTGAGGTGAGACATCGTTGTCATGGATACAGGCTGGTTTGTGCAGAGTCTAAGATACAGATACAAGCATAGCAGAACAAATTGGTTCTGTAATAAGAAGACAGGAATTTTCCTGTCTTTGAAACTTCAGAGAAGACAAATCGTTGGGATTTTTTTTTATAATGAGGCCCCTGCACAGTATGACGTTTTTTTGTCTGTGACCTGACGTAGGTTTCTGCATGATGACGTTGCAACATAGGGGTAAGGGGAGGGGATGGCATCAGTGCTGTAACCCAGTGTTTCACACACTTTTTTTTTTTTTTTCAGGGGACTCACTTTTTGAAAATGACAAACCATCACGACCCAGTTTACATTAGGCCCTAATGAGAAATCTTGAGAAGACTTCATTTGTACATAAACGGTCCTCCCGGACCATTTTCACTGCCATTTCTGCATCATTGTGTATTATATTGATGTGTGTCATTGACAACATGCACATATTCAATACTTACATAGATATAATAAGTTGTATATAATATAAATGATAAATAAATGTATGTAGGCTGAGTTAACAGGTCATCTCATCGTTTTATATCCTCTTATCAGGAAAACAATCTATGAAATTTAAGCCTACTTCATCAATGAGACAAAATAAGTGCATATAGGTGGACTTAGGTGTTTTTTCTTTTTATTTAAATTTGCAGAATTTCTTTCATAGTCTTTTTTATTTGGCGACCCAAATAAAATCTCAACTGTGGGTCTCGACCCAGTCTCTGGGAATGACTGCTGTAACCTATGTAGACCTGCAACGATTAATTGATTGTTAATCTATTTTTAAATTAATTGCCAACTATTTTGATATTTGATTATTTTTAGACCAAAAAAAAAAAAAAAAGAGTCAAATTTCTCTTATTCCAGCTTCTTAAATGTGAGTATTTTCTGGCTCCTTCACTCCTTTATGACAATATCTTTGTGTTGTGGGCAAAACAAGAGATTTGAGGACGTCATCTTGACTTTGGGAAACAATGATCAACATTTTTCACCATTTTCTGCACTTTCATAGGCAAACAACAATTAATCAATTACTTGTGAAAATAATGGACCAATTAATCAACTATGAAAATAATCATTAGTTGCAGCCCTATACTCAGTAGATCACCACTGATTTTTGGCTGGTGAGTGAAGGAAATCTATCAGCATATTTTACCAGCATTTGGTTGGAGTTTGTTTCTTATTTTGCACACTGAACCTGTCTTCAGTTTTTGCTAATGGCAGAGTGTGAGTTTCCATTTGAAAAACTCAGAAAACAATGCAGATGAAGCCGCCCCTCTAACATTACCAGGGGGAGAAGTGAACCGCAGCGAGGTGTAGAGAGCTGGAGACTCTTCCTGTGGTTTTTGAGAACCAGCACATCTCTAACATGTCATCAGGGTAATAACTGTAATAATAACTTGAACAGTTATAATGCACAGTGGGGCTCAGTGTGGACATCACCTGCCCTACAGAGAAGCACAACGTAATACCAATATTCACTTTAATATCTCGAGCTCGTGACAGCAACTGGGTTCAACCAGGAGTCAGTTTCTTATTAGACTGTTCAACTGGGACTCTGTGTAAACACAGGCCCGTACTGTATGTCTTTACTATGTTTAAGTGCATTTAAATTGATTTCTAAATCATTTTTATGAGTTTTATCCAGTGGCTGATGCATTTTTCTCATTAGTTTGCTTATTTTAATATTTTCATTCATCATTTAAGTTATGTTTAAGCAAAAATAGTTAAAACAGACTTTAATTACAGCTTGTTAAACGTGAGGAGTTTATGATTTTGCTTTCCAGATATGAAAACTGAACCTCTTTGGTCAGTCAGACAAAACAAGCAGTTTGAATATTTTGACTTAGGCTTGACTAAATTGTGATGGACATTCTTTACTATTTCCTAATATCCTTAGATGAAAAAAATGAAACCATCTAGAAAAATTAAACTACTGTATGTTGCAGTCCCAGACTGCAGATATGAAAAATAAAGTCAGCTCTGTAGTAGAAAAGCATTCCCATCAAACTGAAGTCAGATCATCACCAGGAAAAAACTACAAGAACCTCGACAACCACTAATAACCAATAAGATTCCAGTACTGGTTTCTGTTATCAAATACTTTTTAAATCAGCGGGACAGCAAAAGAAAATCCTCCATCTTTCGAAATCAGACCAGTGATGTCTGAGACTCTCACAGACTCGCACACTTGCATCACCCTACATTCAGATTCAGATCACTCTACACTCCTCTCAGCGCAGTTTAACATGAATAAAACATGGAGAAAAACTCTGGACAGAAGAAGAAGCGTCTGTCACGAGGAATAAGAAAATCTGACAGAGAATACTGTTTCATCTGCACACCTAAAATCTACTGTCTGACGGCAAAATACAGGAAAAGGGGAGGAAATGATCGTTGAAGACAAAACTGTGAGAGGATTTCAAATGAGTTCATAAAAAAGTTTTTTTTTTCTAGTTAAAATGGTGGCAAATATCCAGAAAAGTGCGCAACTGATGCTGCAAAACTATGACACCTGCAGGAATAACACCACTGTTACATGTCTGTTATATTGCTGAATTTGTCATCTATTTTTAGAGGAATCCAAGAACATTTTACATTAGCTTCTTGAAGATGCTACACTACACACTTTACACAGTTTTACACTTTGGCTTTTGCACAGATTAAATAAACAAGATGTTAAATGTTGATAAATTTTAGAGGTTCGACAGGTAGATTTTGTTACCACTGCACAGAGGTAGGCTAGCTGTTTCCTCTTGTTTTTATGCTAACCTAACCAGCTGCTCTCTGTGCCCTCACAGACATGAGTGGTATTGCTCTTGTAACCTCACTCAGTGACACTTTATGTGAATAGTCCACCTTTTAACTCTCAACCACAAATATGCAGATTTTCCAAAATGTCAAACTACTTCATGAAAATGTGTTGCACAGGCTTTCTCATTTTGGCAAAGGAAAAGACAGCTCTTAGTGAAAAACTGTAAAAAAAAAAAAAACAGAATATATTTCAGGGCTACATATCACTTATCTGTTGAACCAGTTTACAAGTAAAATCACTGGCAAACATTTTCAAACAGCCGTCAACAGTGAGCAGAGCCCTGCAGAGAGCGACTCCTCCAGCAACAGAAACTAAGACTGCGTGGATAATTTCCCACAAAACACCCAAGTAGGAATGCCAAAAATTATTTTAAAAAATTAAAAATCTATTGTGTATTTTTCTACCAAACAGTCATTTATTCTGTAAAATGTCAGAAGAAAGTGAGAAGTGAGGAGAGGATCTGCAAAAACAGATCAACATCATTCTTAAAATGAATACACCAACACCAGCCTGATTGATATTCCTTAGAGAGGACCCCCCCCCCAAAAAAAAACAAACATAAACATGATTTAGGAAAATAAATAAAAACAGAGATCTGTTTTTGCAAATGTCCATCACAATTTCCCAGAGTTCAAGCTGACAACAGTCTAAAAATCCAAAGATATATAGTCAATATCTGAGAGAAGATTATTGAATGGTTGGTGTCGATTCATGATTCATCAATATCAAAACAGTAATATTTTTGCCAAACAACTCATAAATTAATAAACTTAACCTTTTTAGCTCGAAAAAAAGAAAGAAGTGTTTCCGTAATAAAAAAAATGCATAGATTGTTAAAATTTTAATTTAAAAACATCAAAAAGAAGTTGTGAACGTGTTGACAGTGTCTTAGAGACGCTGTCACATGGCTGCAAATTTAGTCGTCGTGTTAGAAAATCCTGATGAAACTGTGGAGCTTTATTCTTCAACAAATGCTGCACTGCTTCATTATTATTTAAGATCAGTTTGACACATCAAAGGTGTGTGTGCGTGTGCGGTGTGTGTGTGTGTGTGCGTGGTGTGCATGTTCCTACCCTGCCTCCTCAGCTCGTTCTTGACTGCCTCCACCCCTCCCTTCTTCTCAATGAAGTCGTAGATGACCTTGGACGTCTCTCTCGGTCCTTCAGTTGAGCCTCAGAGATGCCGCACATGTCGAACAGATTCTTGAGCTCAGGGTCCAAGTTGTTCAGCTGCAACAATCAATAGAGAACATTTTAAAAACACACACCACAATATTATAAACAGTACGATCTAGAGCTGCTTTTTTTAAGATAACTTCACTGATGATTTGATGTGATATAAACTGGCTTGACTTCACTGTTAATGATATATAACATCAACAGTTACAACACTTCAGAAAGCATCTCATCAGCTAAATGTAACGTTTACTGATGAATCCAGGTGGTCAAACTTAATTTGTGTGCATGTATGAAAGGCTGGATGAGGAAAGATGCCTCATCTGGACATGAGCGAGGAGCCCCAAAACTTTCTGAGAAGCACAGTTACAGAGCTGAAATGCAAACATCCACTGTTTTGCAAGTATTTGATCATAAACCAAAGTACTGGACAAGGAGAAGATTTGACCAGATGGCACAAGATGAAAGGAGGAAAGTTTTTACAAGTCATCCTTTAGGGACATAAATAATGTCTGAACCAAATTTCATGCCCGTGCATCCAGTAGTTTAGATGAGTTGAGATTAATGCTGCAACTAATAATTATTTTTATAGTTGATTAATTGGCCAATTATTTTCTCAATTAATGATTAATAGTTGTTTATTTTAAAATGTCATAAAATGGTGAACAGTATCAATCAGTGTTTCCCAAAGCCTACGATGACGTCCTCAAATGTCTTGTTTTACCCACAACCCAAAGAAATTCAGTTTGCTGTCATACAGGAGTAAAGAAATCAAACATTATTCATTCATATTTAATAAGCTGAAACCAGCCAATTTTGACTTATTTTCTTTAGAAAATTACTTAAACTGATTAATAGATTATCAAAATAGTTTAGTTTAGTCAATTAATCATTGCAGCTCTTGTCGAGATACTCTCATGATGGTGATACAAGAAAAGTCAGGAGATGACCAAAGCGGAGCTTCACTGAATAGTCGATCAAAAGAAAATTAGTTTAACTATTTTGCTGATCAATCGTTTTAGTCTTTTTAAAGCAAAAAAGTCTAACATTTGCTGGTTCCAGCCTCTTAAATGTAAAGATCTGCAGTTTTTCTTTTGTAATTGAAGAATCTTTGGGTTTTGGACTGTTCATTGGACAAAACAAACAATCTGAAGACATCACTTAGGAAACTGACTTTTTAGAGACTGAACAATTAGATGATTAATCATGAAATTAATTGACAGATACAGCATCTAGGAACAATGAGTATCTGTAACTAATCTATCATATAGATGTTGAGCTATTTTGCATAACAAAGGAAAACTTTGAAACTTTTCCTCCACCAACAGAGATCACCAAAGTCCTCAGAATTCATCGTGCAGGGAGA
The DNA here is from genome assembly GCA_034769285.1 of Lutjanus argentimaculatus. Classification (NCBI taxonomy): domain Eukaryota; kingdom Metazoa; phylum Chordata; class Actinopteri; order Lutjaniformes; family Lutjanidae; genus Lutjanus; species Lutjanus argentimaculatus. Next base: position 2,518,916 of record JAWZSL010000039.1, read on the forward strand.
GTTAATATCTGCAGCAATCCATCTGATAGCTGTCAAGATATTTCGCTCTGAACCACAAACGTCAACTGAATGTCTGAACAAAAATTCATGCCAATCCATCAAGTAGCCGTCGAGATATTTCAGTCTGGACTGAAGTGATGGACTGACAGACAGACCAGCACTGACATCCCTACAGCTACACTGCTAGCATGGCTAAAAACAGAGGAAGGACAAATTTATATTCCTAGAAAGTAAAATAAAGTGTTGATAATATGATATAGGATAGGATAATAGGATAGGATAACAAATAGGATAATTTTATATAGACATTTACAGTCTGGACAAATTATCCCCAAAGGTTTCAACTTGGAGTTTAGTTTAAAACCCTTCTCATATTTTTGTAAAGATACCTTACTTTATTATGTGTTCTGTTCTATTTTTAATATCGTTTTCATTTGTTATTTTTAATTATTTTACTAAGTTTCTCCTTTATATGTTTCTATATTTTTGTCTTTTTTCTTTTCTTTGTTCATTTTGGGTGTTTGACTGTTAATTATGTTGTTTTGTGCTAATTAGTCTGGCACCTGTTGAGGTTTTTATTTTGGATACTCCTCCCCTTCAACTAATGAGAAATACAATCAGACTCCTCTCAGGAACGTGACATGTGCTCATTGAGGCTTGTTAAATAAAATAAAATAGTTTCCTGTCCCTCTTTGATTGGCTCTGTTTAACGTGAATTCATTTTGTCCACAGCACAGAAGCAGAGACGCTCTTTCTTCCTCTGCAGTGAAGACAAACACTGCAGCCAGTCACAGTGTCAGATTGACACCTGGTGGCCAACAGGTAGAATTACAATCAGCCTGAAACCTGACAAACAAACCAAACAAAACCCCCTGGCTGCTTTCCATCGAATCAAACATTAACCTGCAGCTCCAAACAGAGGAAATATTCATTCATGTTTCTCTCACGCTGCAGTGCATTCTGGGACTCTCTGGTGTGTGACTGACATGTGGGATCATGTGTTTTCAGGATCGTTCAGCGTGCTCGGTCAGTCGGGTGAACAGAGACAATTAAGAGGCAGTGAATGGAAAGCAATGAGCCCGCTGCTCGTTAAGCCCGTCAGTCTGAACACAACGTTCGTTAGTGGACAATCTCAACAATTGACGCGCATCAGCAGCTCCAGTTGCTATGAGAAACCAGTCAGGGTTCATAAACAGGCTTTTTCCTTTTCTTTTTCTTTTTAAATGAGAACACTGATCATACAACCTGTTTAAAGTTATTTCAAAAACTCTGTCATGGGTTCTTCACCTGGAAGTTTGACTTTCACTGGACAGACTGACGTTTGTGCAGTTTGTCACTAGATGCCATTTCACATTTCCTCTGTTAAATGTTTCTCTTTGCTTCCTGAAATGAGTTTAACATCACAACTAGCGTGGAAACAGTACAGTCAAATATGCATTTTAAACCCTCCAGGACACATATATTGATCTTTGAGAAAGTAGTTACATTTACATTTTTTCATATTTTTGCACATTCAGTAAGAACCTACAAACCTGCTTCTATTTCAATCTGTCAGTAGTTTGTGTTCAACTTTCTTACATACAACCATGTCATACTACATTAAAATGTAACACCGAAAATGATTGGGCCATTTAATTTCTTAATCACATTAAATTAGATGTTATTGTGTGATAAACAATCAAAATGATGTTTCTACAGGAGGGTGACAAATTAAAGGAAAACACATCGAAAATTAGTTTTTCTTTGCTCTGATTAATTCAATTTCTCTATACAAAAGTTTAATATTTAGTCAGAACAAAGCAGGCAAGCAGTTTCAGGAATTTTATCCAAAAACCATAAAAACACTGCAAAAAATTCAGGCATTTTCAAGGATTTCCTGTACCTGTACAGTTCCCACTTTTATCTAGTGTACAAGGGGTTTTTCATTTCTAGCATGAAAGTGAGCATTATACAATCCAAAGATCGAATAATTGTGTCCTTTCAACTGCTCAATCTGAACCTCTGTGTTAGACGCCTGATAGCCAGAGTAGGAAGAAGCTTTTATTAAAAAAATCATGCCACAATACTCCGACCCTGAGCCCGTCTGCACAGGATCTATACATTTTTTTTGGAAAATTAGGCTGATTGAAATGAACATTTGTTTGTGAAGTAATAAAAGACCAACTTGATCAAATATTAAAGCTATTCTCTTTTTAAAAATTAAAAAACTCTTCCAGCACACCATGCTTTGAGGCCGTTTCTGAGAAACAGCTTCAGATGATGAAGGACAGTTAAAACCATTTGGGGAATAACACATTGTGTGCTGGAGAGGAGTTGTGCAACATGTTTTAATGCTGATGGACTTTCATTAAAGCTAACACTGGTGTGAACTCGACTCTGTGAGTGTGTTTGCTCTCAAAGTAAGAAACAGCTCATGTGTTTTCAAAAAGCAAATCTGAATTGGATGTGGCTGTTGGCTATTTTGCAGCAATAATTAGAGTAAACAAAAAATGAAAATAGCTCCATTACTCTTACTTCCACCCACTGTGATAATATCAGGAAGATGTACTTATAAAACAAGCGCTGACAGCTAAAATACTTTAATTTTGTGCTTTTAGTTCATTAAAACATCCTCACTAATGAATACAAAAAGGGGCTTCTTGGTGTTCTTGTGAGTTTAAAAGCTCCATGAGGTGTCTAATGTCTAATAAATATTATCAGGTCAATACAACTTTACTTATATGACAGAGGGGCTGTGGGGAGTGGTGTTGGGGTGCAGATCTATATGTTTTTGTGCTTTTAAGTGCCACAATTATACATAAAATTAGGCTTTTTGAGGTTGTGGAAGAAGATGACAGGAGTGCTTTGAATGTAATCTGTTTATCCATTAATTTTTGCAGTTATCTAATGAGTTAATGAGGCTGCAGCCCGGTTCTCTCTGGAACATTGTGTGTCTGTGTGCAGCTTCTGAGACGCAGCGAGATGTTTGTGAATATGAGCAGGAAACAAAAAGAGCCTATTGTGTGATTTCATCATGCAGCCACCACACAGGTCACTATTGTGCTCCTGTGAGTGACTGAAGAGGGGGGGTACTCACATCAAAACCTGTGTTTGGATCCCAGCCCACGTGACCGATGTGCCTGAGGAAGACAGGACAGATATGTGGTGAGATCACTCACATGTCCGCACACACACATAAATATGCAGAAATACACCAACTATTTAGCCTGCGCACGTGGGCAAACATGTGCACATGCTAAATAGTGAGCCCACACACACAACACACACACACACACACACACACACACACACACACACACACACACACACCACACACACACAACACACACTCCCAAACACCAACACACACCACACACACATCACAGAGACAGTGTGGTCTTTGAGGACTCTCAGACTATAATGCAACATGTTTACTGTTGCTGTGAAGCAGAGTGCTGGATCAGACAGGACAGTACAGGTCCAAGACTACACACACACACAGATACACTACAGGCTGCAGCTAATGATTATTTTCATCATCGATTACTCTGTCAGTTATTTTCTCCATTAACTGATTATTAACTGATTGGTGGTTTGCTCTGTAAAATGTCAGAAAATGTTGAAAAGTTTTCCAAAGCTGGCGTCCTCAAATGTCTCTTTGTCCAAAACACAAAGATATTAAGTTTTCTGTCACAGAGGAGTAAAGAAACCAGAAAATATTCACATTTAAGAAGCTGAAATCAGAGAATTTGGACTTTTTTTCTTTAAAAAAACAAAAAAAAAAACAAAACGATTAATCGATTATCAAAACAGTTGGTGATTAATTTAATAATTGCGTAATAATTGATTAATCGTTGCAGCTCTACAGGGTACATTTTAAAGAGGTTTATCTTACAAAACATCAAAGTTATTTATTTTTCCCTGAGACTTTCAAAAGACCAGACTGCCAGGTCCGGATGTTTTAGCACATTAGCAGCAAACTCTGCAAACTTTCCCAACGACCATTTCCCAAGTCATCTCATGAGTTTTTGGCTTAAAGATGGATGCCACTAGAGACGTCACGAGAAGTTGACTCCAAAGTTCTGAAGAAGTGGCGTCACTCGTTTTTCTACAGCACTCTAGGAAACGGGGATGCCATTCTTATTGGCCTGATGGGGCTAGCATACACCTACAAGTGTTTTAGTTTGCTGTTAAATGCCAAGGAAAGAAGAAAGGCAGCTACCAACACGGGCTCAGCCATGTTAAATATGGGAGGTGTGACTCACTGGAAGTTGCTGGGCGTGCCGATGTCGGCCTTGGTCAGTTTCTTCTTCTTGCCTTTGGTCTTCTTGTCCTTCCGGGTCAGCCCGCTGTGGCTCAGCATGTTGTTGAGGTGGTACGGCTGCTGGTGGCTGTGGGAGTTGTGGAATCGGACGTTGTTGATCTCTGGGTTCTTGATGTCCACCGTGGCCATGTGCAGAGCTGGACCTGCGGGCAGGGAGGGAGAAAAGAGAGGGTGGCCAGGGAGAAATGCTCATGAGCTGAGGTCTATTTATGACAAAATTTCCACCTATAAACCACAAATATTAAAATGTAATCAGCAGATCATCAAGAAATGTTTTGATCACATTGCTGCTCTCCAGAGGATGAATCCAGTACATTTTAACAATTGTACACATTCGTACCAGGCAAAATATGACAGTATGAGGGAAACACAGTATATGAATGATAAGACAACTAATTAAATGAACCAATTAAAATAATTAAAGGTTAAGGGTTCAAGGCCACATTCAGACTGACATTAGCCCAGCATGAAAAGACGCAGTCCTCTCATTTATCTGAACGAGACCAGTTTGGTGCGACAGTGAGGGTGCTAAAGCACCAGGAAAGAGAACGCAGCGTCGTCTCACAAAAGAGTTGAACCAGGCTCAACTTTTGCAGCAACACAACAAGACGTCGTCAAGCAAAATGCTTTGCTGGCAAAGCACACATATGTTGCACATGACTTTGTAACATGAACGAATCACTGTGACGAAAGCTAAAATAATTGCTACTGTGATAACTTCCCAGAGTTGGAAAACATTTTTTAAGCACTGTGCAGTGTTTTGGCATCCAACAGGCCCCAAACTGATGAATCCATTGATCAGCCTGAACATCCGGGATTGTATTTTATCTCTTACTGGTACCTGAGCGCTCAACAACGCAGCCCCTTGTGTTGTTTAGGGGTTAAATGCAGGTCTGTTTTCAGTCTGAATGCCTGCTGCTGGTTAAATACTACACCACATCCTGCATCTAGCCTTGGAGTTGTCCAATCATTCTCAACTTGTAGTTTAATGTGTACGTGGTTGGGCCCAGTGACACTGACAAAAATCAAATGCCGCAATGTATTTGAAGAAATACCTCGATATTGTGACAATATTGTTGGAGGGGCTGTTGGTGCAAAGAATAAAATTTTTGATAAATAAGCATCAGCAATATGGATATAATAACAAAGTGAGTAAACAGCCTAAGTTTAGAAAATGACATCACTTTATTGTAACACAGCCTTTAAAACCAGTTAAAGACAACACTTATACCATATCACAACAGAACAACGTCCAAAATATCTTGTTTCATATCAAAATATCACTATAATATCGATATATTTCCCAGCCCCAACAGTTTTTTATTGTAGTAAGCAGTCCAGATGACCCCTCCTGACTCTCACACACGGACATCAATATGTCTTTAGTAATCCCTGGTACCTCAGGGATCAATATGGCAAAAGGCTGCTGTAAACTCTCTGCTGTACGTCACGTTCGCCAACAGCGATCTCATCCGTCTGCGCTGAGCTTTTATGATCCATCTTTTCTAATATAAATGTCGCCTGGCAGTCCCTCCCCTCTGGTTGGTCCAAACCGTTCAGTCCTCGAATTCCTCATAATCTCCACAAACCGCAGCAGCATCTGACATAATCACTAATCCACTGCTAATCCCAATCCAAATCCCTGGTCTCTCCATGAATGCTGGATGTCTATGAGCAGACCAACAGGCTCGCCTCAAATCTGCCGTCCCCTGAGGAACAGGACGAACAGGGTGGTAGTTTCCCACTTTTAAGAAGAGCTGCATGGGATTGTATCTTTGATACCCAGGCCTGCATAGATGGCTTCTGTACTAAAAGTAATTTAAAAAAAAAACGCATCCAATGATTTGTATAAAAAAAGTTTCGACCTGTATTCAAATGACTGCAGTACAAAGAAAAAAATATTTAATGTTAATACTGATTGACTTTATTGACTTTTGTAAATATACACTCACTCTAAATTTGATGCCTGCAACATATTTTTTAAAAAAATGAGGACAGGAGCATGTTTATCTCTGTGATACATCACATTTTCTTTTAACAACACTCAGCAAGCCTTTAGGAGCTGAGGACACTAATTGTTGAAGTTCTGAGAGTGAAATTCTTTCTCATTCTTGCTTGATATACGACTTCAGGCGCTCAACAGTCCTGTTGGTCTCTGTTGTTGTATTTTGTGCTTCATAATGCACCACACATTTTCAATGGGAGACAGGTCTGGACTGCAGGCAGGTCAGTCTAGTACCTGAACTCTTTTACTAAGAAGACATGCTGTTAGAACACGTGCAGAATTTGTCTTTGCATTGTCCGGCTGAAATAAGCAGGGGCGTCTCTGAAAAAGATGTCGTCTGGATGGCAGCATATGTTGCTCCAAAACCCGCCTGCATATATTCTCAAAAACAATCAAGTTTATCAGTTTGGACATTAAATATCTTGTCTTTTTACCGTATCCAACTGAAAACAAGTAAAAAAGTATTTGCAAATCATTGTATGCTATTTTTATTTCCATTTTGCACAATGTCCCAATGTTTTTGGAAGTGGGGTTATAAGTTTTGATAGCTATTTACTGAAAAATGTCAAATACTGAGAGTTAACATCAAATAGTCATGACGGACAATCTTGTTCACTTCGTCTTTGATCAGACAGCTGCTGTCATTTAGACTGTTGCTTGTGTTGAGAACTTTGGCCTCTTTTGTTCAATCAAAACAATGGTTTTGGAGAAAAAAACGTGTTTCTATTTCTCAAAGTAAGATAACAAAAAAGGATAATTTCTGTAACAGCACTGGAACTCAGACATTATATCAACAATAGAATCTAAAAATTACTGCTGAAACCCAGCCCTAATCCAATTATAGTTTCACAAAATGCTGTTTTCCTGATCTGTTTGCCAAGAAAAACTTTCATTCTTGCCAAGAACATGAGGATACAGTACGTTCCAAGTCCAAATAACTCAAGATTTGAACTTGCCGGACTCTGTACTGAGCCTGAACAGGGTTGTTAGAACACTCATTACAGAAACCTGCTAAAACTCTGGGTGCCTTTCCAAGACAGAGCTGACCAGCAGCTCAGGCTGGATACAGCAGTGAGCATCCATTCAAGCTCACTGTACTCAGTTTGTCAATGAACAGCATATGTGAAGGAGCTTCGGCCGGATCCAGGCCCAAGAGTTCACATCAGGTAACAAGAGAGTCGAAGGCGAACTCTCACTTTCCCAAACAGTGTGGGTTATCTTTGAAGTACCAATACGGGCAGCTTCTTCCCTACAAAAGTGTTTTTATTGATGTTCTCACAATGAGAACAATACATGTGAAGAAGATGAGGGAGGCAAACCGGGACACAAATACATCTCCCAAACAGAGAGTCACATCCAGAGCAACAACCTCCCACTGGTGGTTTCATGTTTCACAACTGAAATGTCAGAATGAATCTCCGCCACTAGAGAGAAACCTCAATGAAAGAACGATCTCAGGCACAAATCCACGGAGCTGATTGAAGGGACGACTGATTTGTTCAGTATGTGTTAATCCTCCTCTTTACAGCGTCAGTGTTTGCCAACACTCAGAAGGCTTAATGAAAGCACACAGCCTTTTGGGATGACATGCAGACATAGCTGCAGAGGAGAAGATCTAAATTAAAGTTCAGATGCACTGGGACCATTACACACAACTTTGTTCACGGTGGTGCTCAGGTGCAGGCAAACAAATTCGCTATAAATAGAGTATAAGGGGGGAAATATGTGCTGCTCACAAGCCATTTTCACTCACAATGCATCCAGAGGCTATGACGTTACCACAGTTTTCATCTAAGAAAAGCTGTCATCTCACTTTGTGTGTGTTAATTTATATCATGTCCACATTAAGAAGGCTGAAAACACATTTACTATTCTCCATTTTGGCCTTTTGTCCACAAGACAGTGTAAAAACAAACTTTAAGCACTCGTGCGGTTCAGAAGAATCTTCACACTGAGACAGCTAAATCTGAATAAGCATTTTTTTCCTGTCTGCATTCAAGCAGTTTGTTAACTTTAAAATGACCTTAAACAGTAAATGTGAAAATTGGTATTAGAGTGGATTGATCATTAATCGGAGCTGATCACATAGTACAGCTGTTATCATTAACTTGTAGTCATGCTGTTTTTGTGAGACAACTTTGTGATCATAAAACCTGAACAACACACACACAGCAGCGTTTGTTGCTGCAATGTCACTTATCATCCACACACAGTCTAATGATGGGTATTGTTAGGATTTTGAATACCCTTATCAATAATACTTTCCATAATTTGATGCAAAAATTAGAGACATGACAGGCAAAGTTGTGAAATTATTCCAGTCTTTTAACTGGGGTATCTGGGGTTAAGGACTGTGTTTGTTTACTGAGCAAGGGAGGAGCAGCTTGCACTAAAATGAGAATAGCCGGATTGGTCCACCTTAAAGGTCAGTCCACCTTAAGTGAGCCTGGGTGAAGTTGTCACTACTTGGAGTTAACTCTAACTCTTGGCTTGAATTTTGAGAAGTTGTAACAATCCTAACACAAATCCTAAACCCTGCATTTCATTGTCAAATTACTGAAAGGTCTGATTTTATCTGAGCATGTCCTTGGAGCAAATCCACGTTTCATAAATCATCAATTATTAATATTTCGGTACTGACCAACCAGGAACCAATAAACAAGTTGGCTCTGGATTCCCATCCCTACACACAGCTGTCATATTTCCCATCATTGACGCCTATCAAGTCTCCAAAATTTTTTAATCTTTTTTCCTCCCCGAAGCATCTGGCTCAGGTTCCTCAACTACTTCTGACACATTCCTCGTGAGCTACGGACATTAAATGATTTGAGTTTGTAATCAAATTTACTTTTGCACATTCAGCTGACAACAGAAAAAGAGCAGAGGTTAAACCAGCTGAGACTGTTTGTCTCACTCATGGACATATCAGAAGAACTGGATTCCAGACTCCAAAATGGTGCTTATTCACAAATGAACGGCTCACTTGGGCAGTGAACCAATAAAGTTTTCTTGCTTCCTGGTTTGCTTCCGTATCACATAAACAGAGAAAAAATTGTTTCTAGGCTCTGGGAAAGTGTCACAAATATAAAACCTCCATTGTTTCCACATTCATAATACAAAGAATTACAGTTGAGCCTGTTTGCAGTTTGAGGTGTCAACATTTTTATGATGATGATGAATGGAGGTCTATGGGGAAAAATGCTTTCCTGATTGCAGGGGATCTTGTTGATGCAGTACCGAGGTTGGCCACAAGGATACACTGGCAGCAACAGTGGGTGGTGGTGCCACATCCAGCTCTCTATGTTTTATGTTTATTTCTGTCAGAAGACTTTGCAAACATAACAGTCATTTGACCAGTATCTCAGTACTGCTGCTGAGCCAATCCTGGCATGTTAACACTGTTATTTTTTAAATGTTAGCACTGATTCATGCGCACTTTCTTCCAGTACACTGAATGATAATATAAAGTCTACAGAAAACAAGTGGTCAGCAGCAGTAACTGTTGGGATTACAGATTAGGCCTAATGTGCATCACAACGGGGTTTACAGGGAACAACAACAGAGAGCATGTGGTCTACATATGGCACAGATGGGCTTCCTGCTGACCAGATTAACCTGCAGCAGACTCCACTCTGTGTCAGTGAGTCACACTGTCTGTGAAACAACGCCGCCAACGTGTCAGGAAACACCACCACTCAGGACTCAACCCTCCTAGCATTTGTCATCCAGTCATGCATACAACATCTATTTTTGGAGACTCTGTTTCTAATCAGCTCCTTGTTTTTACATTCATGCAGCGCGCTGCTCTGTACAAACACAGTCTGCTGTTGATCATTTAATTTGTACGCTTTGAAGAGTGAACTTGAGGTGTGTGTTTGCAATATTCATGACTCGGGCAGGATTTTGTCTACAGGTGTGGTGGATGTGGAAAAAAAGGCAAAGCACTGTTGAATTCATCACAGAAAAATGGTTTGACTTAAAGATGATCAATTTCCTTACATACTGAAACACAAGATTGATGAGACACTTATCATAAGGCTCTAATTGTGCTTTAAATAATATTGGCACTGCCCGTCACTCTAGGCCGGTCTGAAGCGCTTCCACCTAAGAATGGACGTGCACATCATTGACATCTGAAAACCTCTATTCCTCGAACTGACGTGGGAAAACTGGCGTGTGTGTGTGTGTGTGTGTGTGTGTGTGTGTGTGTGTGTGGTGACACAGGGCCTTGAATGCTCAAAGGGGGACTCCATCTTTGTTCTTTTATGGGGATTTCAGATGGAAAATCCCACTCAGCCACTGGCAAAAAGCACAGACTAAGGTTAGAGTGCTAATACCCTCCTCTCATTTGCCTCCCTCAACTTAGGGAATTTATATGTAGAAATGTCATTGTGCAGAAATGCTGAGGAAACATTTGTAGAGGGGCTTGGGGAAAATAACATTTTGATGCTAATAAAGATATTGCAATCGTGAAAGGAGTCCTGATTTTATTATATGAAAATTATAGAAATGATGAAGTGATTTTTACTGGGGTCTAACAAGCATTTTCCCTTAAATCCGGAGAATAAGATGTAGATTTAATTGACTTTTTAATTTAAATGTGCAATATTCAGTACTTTAAGCAGGTGCATTATCATTCAGTCATTCAGAGTACAATATCAATATATCATTCAGGTGAATTCTTAATTCCAATGCACAATAATCAAGTGTATTATCATCACTCTATGTGCAATATATATATTTCCTCTGTGCAATGGAGTATATTCAACACGTCTGTCTTTTATGTCAAGGACTACAGATGGAAATTAGCTTTCCTGCTAAATCTGGTGCAGCCATCTTTTTATTTCCCTGGAATAATTAATGCCACTGCACGCTGTCCTGTTATAAATTAAATAAACTAAACTAAACTAAACTGCTGAGTCTCTGTATATTGTACATACTGTTCCTATTTTCAAATTTCCCGTTTATAGTGTTCCTACTTTTTATTTATATATTCCTTTGTTTAAATTGTTCAGTTTTTTTATATTTCCTCTTGTTTATATTTCTTATATCTTATTTTTTATATTTTTTATTGAGGCCTCTGTATATTTTTGCTATCCACTTTGCTGCTGTAACACTGTAAACCTCCCTGTTGTGGGACTAATAAATGAATATCTTATCTTAGATCAGGGCATCTCTGTAGCACTGCAATTCTTCATTTTACACATTTTACTTTAAACTGTTCAGCCCTTGTATGAACTTGGACTAAAATTTAAATGCTCAGATTTAAATACACAAGGAACACTTCTGGGAAGCTACAGAATGATATAAAAACCCAGAAGAATAACACACACGCCTTTTAAAAGGTGCCAGTTCCCACTATGTGCTGCATCGTGTTGTTTAATTGAACTTTTTGTGTTTTACTGTGGAGAAACTGGACTCTCATTCATCTTGTGCTCATGTTATTTGTGTTTGTTGGTTGATTTGAAAAACAATTTAAAAAAAAAAAGACAGCAAGGAAAAAAAATGCAGGATTTTGAGAAAGGTTCATTTGAGGATTGTTCTTTGGATATTGATATAAATGTGTCATCAATATCAAGATAATGAGACAAAAGAAAAAAAAACCCTGAAGGTCACTTGAAGCTGATGTAGTGAGCAAAACTGAAAACTTAAGATTATGAAGAGTTCAACATACCATTTTTAGGGTCACCTCTCTTCTCTGCAAAAGAAAAATTAACACAATTATAGTTCAGAACAAAATCAACAAGACTGAACTAAATTAATAAAACAAAAAAATGGAAGGTACTTAGGGTTTTTAAGAAGCGAGAGAAGAGGGTGAAGCAGTTCAAGAGTCAGAAACTGTGTAAAGTTCAGTTAGAAGACGACAGTTTTAAAGCCTTCGGGTGTAAAAGCTGTCAGAGGAAGCATGCTGTCTTATGTCTTCGATGCCATGAGCAACACAGTCAGAAAGTCAGTTCAGGAAGTCTTCGAGAGAAGAGAGGAGAGAAGCAAAAGCTTTGAGAGCTCAGTCTGTCTGCTAAAAAAAAACAAAAAAACAAAAAAACTGCACCCCTAAAAACCTTCTGTGTCCCGGGTCTGTGAGAGTTTGGACCCTCAGTCATCATCACAGTTTGAACGGAGCACTTCAAAAGGCCGGCGTGCTGAGAAGCAGCTGGAGGGAAGCCAACGAGGACCCTCGCTGCAGAGACGTTTACGACTCAGAGACAGACTGACAGAGTTTTACTACAGCAGGGAGAAGCACAAGCAGCAGAGAAAAGAAGGAAACTGTCCCAAACCAAACCTTTACTCATGTCCTCATTGATGAAAACACCTTGACAGATTTCACATTTTGGCACAGATGATGTGGGTCTATTGTAGAACTGTAATGTTTTTAATTAATTTGAACACAACCCAAATAGCGTGAAGCACCACCCCCACACAGCGACGTCCATCTGTTGGTGGTCAGACAGACCATCTTACCCTTCACTAGAGTGTTAATATTTCCCAGTCTGTTGTCATACAACTGCTCTATGTGTCTTGAGATCGTAATACTCCAGGGTTTCTGAGTTGATCTGGTTTTATTAGCCCTGCACATCTGCCTGGTACAGCTGGACATGAGGAAGGCAGACAGGTTTGGGACTGAGGCTGAGTTCTGTTAGCAGAGGAGGTGGTTAGTGTTCTTCAGCCTGAGCTCAGGTGTCAAAGGAGAAAGGTCACACAGGTTTAGGAAGCGGAGAGAAAAGACAAAGTGAAACAGCAAAACTCACCGGTTTTGCGTTGTCGTCGGTTGAGCAGGTCGTTGATGGCGGCTCTGAATCTTTTGGCCTCTTCTTCACTGGCAAAGTTCAGACCGATCTGACAGGTCTGAGAGGAAGAAGAGGAAAAGCCACAGATGAGTAAAATTACATCTTCATCTTTAAATGAAAAGCTTTAAAGAGAAAGATCACAGAGCATTAGAAGTGCACATCTTATATCTGGATGAGCAGATCAGAATTGAGGTATTGTTAACTTTTAAAACTTGATATTTAATTTAGAAAGTCTGTCCTCTTAAAAAAAACAAAAAAACACTCAGATCATTTCAGTAATTACCACCAGGCTCTGCCTGCAGTTATTTATACTGTTGATTCACTTGGAGGTGCAGGATCAACACAGAGTTGATTAGTAAAAATGTGCTTGTTTATTTTTGTTTTAGATGTCTCATGATTTAAAAATGCTCTGGCTTTAACTGAAGTACGTCCTTTTAAAAGGATCAATGTGTAGGACAGCATGCAGATCACAAACACCTCATCCCACTCAGAGCATGTAGGAGAAACTACAAATAATCATTGAGGCCAACCTGACATTAAACAGGTTAAATAAAACTTTAATCCAGACAGAGCTGCAAACTAAAACAAACAAGACCACCAATTTTGAACTGGTAGAGACTCCAAAATTACAACAATTCTTGCAGGATGGCTTTTTTTTTTTTTTTTTTACAGCCAAAGTAACATTTACACAATGTGAACGCAAAGGCTGCTGGTCAAGAACCAAGTTAAAGATAATTTGGTAAGTGGCTAAGTGCTTGATGACTGTCATCGTTCATTAGATATTCCACTAAAATCCTGTTTCACCATCAGTTGGTCCATGATCACAGACTACAAGACTACAAGCTAGACTTGTTTTAATTTATTTAATAACGTTGTTGATCTGTGGACTGCAGGTTTGTTTGTTTTTTTTTGTTTGATAAACAAAATCAATAAGTGCTTTGTGGCATGGAACTGAAGTGCTTAAGAGTAACACTGTACACCACAATTAGGGCTGGGTATCAACTACAACACCAGTACCAATACCAGTAGCCTTAAAAACTATACTGATACCATTATAGTTCTTTATTTGATATTTTTTAACTTCATTTGACACCTATTATGTAAATGGAAGCATTCCTGAAATAATCCTTACTGGCACCCAGCCCTAAACACAACACATTTCACATTTTAATTACATTACTCATATTCAGGTGAGGAAGAAAAGAAGTCTAAACTTAAGTTATGAATTCTTTTTATTTTGCCAGGAGTAAAAGGGTATTTTTGTTTCTAAGCAACACACTGTTTAGTTCAGCTACCATTTCAGCACTTTAAAATAACTGATCCTTCCTCCACATTCAGTCTCTCTGCTCCATCAGAAACAGCACCAATGATTTTAAAGAGCAGACAGAACCTGAGGTGGCTGCTTCACATTACTGTCTCTGTGTAAAACAGGCTGGGTTAAAATTAGGCCAAGAGTGAGCAGACCGTAATGTGAGTATTTGACTGTCTGTAAACACATTCAGTAATTATCACACCTTATTAAACAGAGTAAGACCTGATCAGTAGGAGCAGCTGCTGTGGAAGTTTTGGTTTTGAGGTAATGACAAAGAGCTGCACACTTACATCTCCTGCAAACGAGATGAAGTAGGACCTGGAGCTGCTGATGGAGAAGTTGTGGTACAGTTCCTGTTCAAACATGGTTTTCCCTTCCTGCAAGAAACATAAAGACAAAGAGAGAAACATCAGATCAGATTCTCCTTCAAGTTCAGAAGAGCCACGTCTGGTTTTCATTCAGTGTGCATTTAAGAAGCAAACCAACAGATTGATTCCCTTCCCTCCAGACAGTCACTGTTAATTTCTAGGAAAATCAACGTTCAGATGTCTGAGGTTTAAGAGTCGGTAGTTTGTTTTTAAAATTTTACTAAATAAAGTGAAGAATGCACTAGTGAAAGTAAAGTAAAAGTAGAAACATGAACAAAGTATTTCTTAACACTCCACAGGTTATTTGCTAATTGTTATTAGCAAGTGCAGAGGTGTTTTGATGCACTGCATCATCACGAGTGTACAACATGAGTTAGTTTGTTCACTGTCGTGCTGTGTTCTTTCTGCTGACTTCACTCTGTTGTGGAGGAGCTGCAGCGAGGGAGACAGCTGCAGCATGATAATAAATTACACCAAAATGTTGAAAGAACCAATAATGGCTGGAGTATTGGCAGATTTTTATGAGGCAGACTAACTAAATTAAACCATTATACTATGTACAAACAGCTTTGCTTTTTAGCTTGCGATTTTGCAAAAATTGCAATTTTGTAGTGCACACAACAAAGAGGAGGAGGAGGAGGAGTTGGTTAAAATAAGACCATGGATGCATTTTCTGTTATATGGACATAGTTCAGGTTTTAAAAACCTGGTAATCTGCAAATCATGTCAGGCAAAAGTGGTTACAAATGGTGGTAATACTTGATATACCTGAGAGGAGGTTTTTTTTTTTTTTTTTTTTTTTCAATTATTCCAGTTTTGCACATTAACTTTCTTAAAATACCCCTGTAATGTATGTGAGATATATAAATAAATATATACAGTTAAGAGTACAGTAACTGTTGCCATGCAGTTGCCATACCAGTTCTTTACACCTTCAGAAGCATTAATATCGAAATTTTAAGAGAAAAGAATAAAAGAATGCTGTTACTGTCGAAGCTTCAAATTATACCTCAGTATAAATTTGAGGCCATACCACCCAGCCATAGCTCTGTGCATCGTGGTTTGTATTTCAGATCGATTTTAAACAGGATGATGCAAACAATCATTCCCCGTGGCCGGTTTGAGGTTGCCCATAATACAAGAAGTGACCGACTTTACAATATTCGCCTATTCACAACGTCCATGTTTTCAAGTGTTGGTCCTGCTTGATTTGATTTTCTGAAAACAGACCTCAGCAACAGCGATACATTTGGTAGAAGACACAGAACTATTGGATATCAAGTGTGCCTGAAAGCACCACCAAGGAGAGTTTTCCAGTCACCTAAAGAATCATGTAACATCAACCAACAAAACATGATGCATCAGCAGCATGTTTTCAGTCTATGCAGGTGATTTTTAAAACAGAAATAAACTGAAACCAAATGGATGTTTATCCAGAGGCTTGACATCCATTTGAGCATGTACAAGCATCAGACTGTAAACACACATTAGCGGTTGGTTATACACTCTGATCCATTAGGGCTGCACAATTGATTGTACATCATCTATAAAGCACCATATTAATTTCTTCAATGACTGTTGACGGTGTATGGATGCAGTCTGGCAGCAGGCCACCATCCACACACTGCAGAGGCAGTGTAAAAGACAAAAGGAGGAGTGAAGGGGGAAATGCTTGCTGTTTTCACTCAGGACACTTAAATGTTGATTCCAATTATTGTACATCTATTATATTATACTACAACTTCAGTGATAGTTTTGAGACACGTTTGGAGAGATTTGAGAAACATTCTGCAGCAGCCTTAACAATATCCTGATTAATTCAACATCAAAGCTGTACTCATGTTTAATTTTTTAAATATAATGTCCTCAACTTCCTGCTTTATTGTGTCTTTCTGTATTCAGTTTTTAATTAGCTCCATGACATCTTATTGTATCCCTCACTATTTCTCTTTTATTTTCGTAAAAGCCCTTCTAGGGACAAGTGTTGCAAATCAGCATCCACTATAAACCCTATGATACTTGCAACGGATACCTGTCCTCAGTCTGTCTATGTATACTGTATCTGTCCCTATCAAATTAGCCATAATGAATAATAAAGAAGACTACAATATTCCTGGTGATCATCAGTAACAGTCTCATAGATGTACGTTCATAATCTGAGTGTAATTCTTGATTTACACTTCAGTTTTTGAACAGATAATCAACATAAATCATGTTACTTTGTGAGTTTGTAGGTGCTAGTCAGTGGATTTTGCTGGACAGAGTCAGGCTTGCTGCCACCTCATTTCCAGTCTTTGCACTAAGCCAGGGGTCTGCAACCTTTACGATCAAAAGAGCCATTTTTGCCCAAAAAAAAAAAAAAAAAGGGTAAAAAAAATCTGTCTGGAGCCGCAACAATTCAATTCTCTTTTTTCCCCTGAAGACTTTTTTTAAATTTGGCATCCATAGTGAGATTATAGAGACTGAAGAAGACAAGCCACCGCCAGAATTTAGAGGAAAAGACACTGAGGCACAGATGAGGGCTATGGCACACATTTTAGTTGACATAATATTAAACCTTTTTTTAAATTTTGGTGTATAAGCTACAATGTTTATACTGTAACACTGTAAAAAATAGTTGAGAATTAAATTCAATGTTTCATTCAACTATCCTCCGGTGATGAGTTCAAGCTTTACAGATGTTTCCTTTACAGGACGGGCTCACTCACCTTGATGTCAAACACTCTGATGAAGTAGGACCTCTGTGGGTTGTCTTTGACCAGACAGGCGACTCCACAGCACCTCTTCACCCAGCTGCAGCTCCGGTCTGTGCCGTACACCTGGACCACCGCCGAACACAGAGTCTGCACGCACAGAGGACAAAGGACAGGACGGTGAATATCATAAGCTGCACAGTGCACAAACAATAATGCATTTAATTATGAGGTATCTGAATCCTGCAGTGAGTGAAGTTGCTGATCTGTCCAGATTTTGCACACACATCTGGCGTGTTGTTAATAAAACCTCCAAGCTGCTCGTATCACAATGCAGGAACAGAGCTGCCAACAAGGAAGAGGATATCTACACGATGCAAAACATTTGAACAGCGATAAGGACCAGATACAGCAAACACTCGCTTCACCAGGGGAGAAACAACAAACAGATCATTGGGTGAACACTGAAACCTTTTGAAATCAGATTATGAGTAACATATGCAAACATCTTGGCAAAGGATTTTCAAATCTGCAAAATAAACTAAATCATTTGCATTAATCTGCTTTGTACTTCAAAATCAACTTGACAAATTGAAGGTGCATTCATCGGACACAGTAAATCACTTCCATTGAGTTGGGAGGCTTGTGCGAGTCCCCCAACTTTACCATTATTGCAATTCATTACAAGAAGGGTCAAAGCAACAGAGGCAGAGCTACCCTGTCCTTTAAGACCTCAGTATGTTCCGACGGCTTGTCGAGCTTGTCAGATGGTCAAACAGCGTCTGACACGACATCCTCTGACACCTTTCTGATGTGGGAATTGGTGGCTTTGTGAGACAATTTGTGCAATTTTGTGAAAGTGACTGGTGGGTGTATGGAGGTAAGAAAGTAGGGTTACATTTTCTCCCTTAGTGCTCTCTTTTCATTCTAGACAACTACAAGGGCTGAAACATTTCCTCAAGAAACTGGCAAAATTCAATTACTAAATATAATCAATGCAAAGAATTTGTATCAAACCTTCATTTAGTGCATGTAACTGTATACAGTGCAGTTGTGGTGCATCAGTCCAGCACCACAGACTAAATTTAACCATCATAGAGTGAAATACAGTTTTGCTGGAGCTGTTACTCATTAAAGTAATAATTCCCTAAATCTCAATGCAGAGTCGCTGAGAAAAGACAAGACAGATGTGTGCTGTGTCTCACTTTGAAGTGTAAATACTGTGAGGCACAGAATCTTAAAGAAAAAGAAAAAGAAAAAGAAAAAGAAAAGTGGCTGATTCAAAAGTCATTGCTTTCATCTCCACTGAGTGAAATCCTGGAAGCTGTGACATTTTCAGTGGTGTAACTGGAAAACTGGGCAGGCTTGTCATCACAGAAATAGATCATAAAGATTTTGATGTTTATTCTAACTTCGGCCATGTTGCTGCCTTCCTTTCAACATGCAGCTCCTCTCACTCACCGAAACAGCTCTGTGTCTCAGGCCTGTCTCTGACACAGGCTTCAATGCTGATTGGCTATTACTCATGCCATCTAACCAATCAGACAGTGCTGTGAGCAGGACAATGAGCAAGACTATAGTAGCAAGTCTTATTATACAGCAGAGTTTTTTTTCATCTATTATCTGTACTAAAGTATACTAAAAGTATGCTATAATACAGTAGAATATTAGTAGTATACTGCAAATGTTGAAGAAAAATATTATTTGTTCATTTTCAGAGACTTCAAATATTCTCCAAACATGGTTTCTGTCATTTTAGATCGTTCTTATCACGCTGATGTTTGTTCAAGCGTTCATTTTTCAGATCAGTGATTGACAGCTGAGTTCTGCTCACAATTGAGTCGACCAGGTGTATGGGCAGGGACCTCGCTACAGTGGCTCCAACCCTGACTCTGACTAACACTGACCAAACTCTGACAGGTTGTACATCTTTATTTTCAGTCAGTGGGTCAGATTGAGGTCATGTGACTGATCTGGGCAGAAACAAAACGTCTGTGTTCAGGATCACTGTGCTGCTGCATTGTTCTAAAATTGTGTGAACAGTGAGTGTTTCATTTCAAATCTAGTGATCTGACATTTTTCCACAATGTTTAACCTTCATTTCTGCGAGACAGGAAGCAGAGTCCAGCTGCTGTCCTCAGCACTGTCCCGTCCTCGGACTGTTCTGGTTTGTGGTTTCTGCAGAAGTCACACGTCGTTAAATCCTCTGCCAGGATTTCTCCCTCTGTGGCAGAAAGTAACTCCAGCCACTGGGGGAGGAAAGAGGAAATGCCACTGGGCCAGTTTCCTCCTCTGTGAATTATGAGTGCAGGTCAGAGGAGCAGCAGGAAACACTTTTCACCATGAAATCACCGCTCAGCATCACACAGGAAAGGTTGGAGGTCGGCTGTTAAAAGCCTCATTTAGGCTCTGTAAATTCTCACCAAGGGAAAGTATGCAGCAGTAAACACAGACAGACTCTCTGCAGGTTACATCAGCTAGTGCCTCGGCTGCTGATAACCACAAAGCCAAAAGGACAATTATTCTGGCCCGTTAACTACATCACTGATGATCATTTCCAAATTATCATCATCAATTTTAGATGAATTTTTTGCTGGGTTTGAGTTGTACTGAAAGTATTACTCAAATCATCCATTATTCAATCGACAAAAAATCAATTTTGGAAACCAATCAACCATTTCAATCTTCTATCAAGCAAAAACACAAATCATTCTCTGGTTCCAGCTTCTCTGGTGTGAGGAATTGCTTCTTTTCTCTGTTTTACATCAGTGCAAAGCGAGTATCTTTGGCTGCTGGACTTTCATTAGTTTAAATCCATTCCAATAAAAATCAACTTGTAGAGACCTTAAACCTTCTATAGATTGATAATCCATAATCCATCCATAATAATCCATCATCTTTTAGATTTTATGAGTTGTTAATGGTCAAAGCTCTTGGAAATAGAACTTCTTTGACTGCCATCGTCTGTATGGTGGTGCATTCAAGAATGAGAACAGCCACTTGAGATTTGATAGCTGGTTGCTGAACAGCCAACGTTTTTGTGCACAAAATCCACATGCAGATGCTTGCTTTGTCCTCTGCAGTTGAGTTCTGATTATCTGACCTTGTGGTACATGAATAAAATGATTCTCAGCAGCGGACTACAGATTCTCTGGTGTAAAAGTGCCCTTCAAAGCAGCACCAAAAAGATGGTAAAGCAATCTCACCACAAGGTCCACTCAGTGGCTTTTCTGGAGGTTTTCCCCAGCTGTTATTGAATAGTAGAAGAATTTCTGATCCATGTTGACTTAAAAGTTGAAGTTCAAAGTTAATTCTTGACCAAACAATTTCAACAAAAGAGCCATTCATCTTATGGTGCGATTGTGTTATCACCTCATGTTCCCAAGGTCAAGAATGAACTTTCAGTCCCACCACCAGGAGGAGTTCTGCTCTCAAGCGCAATTACAACACATGAAAACAAAGCTTGAGACAGAGTTTTGCCCAAAATCAACAGGTGCCCCTCTATGTAGATGGAGACCTTGCTTCTAAGGTGAGCCTCGACTCAAGATTCAAAGCTTTGTTTTAGGGCTGCACAAGTAATTGCAATTGCAATAAAATCACAGTATCGCCAAGTGCAATATCCAAATCACAGAACCAGAACCACATCGCAATTTTTTGATAAAGCAAAAATATTTGAGAGAGCAGCATTATAATGAGGTACTGTAGTGCTGCATAGATGACATGGTCAAAAAATCTTCTTCTCCAGATGAGAGAAAACATTTCCACTAATCATATCGCATATCACAACTTCAGTCAAAATAATGGCAACATGACTTTTTACCAAATTGAGCAGCCCTACTTCATTTGATGCCTTGGTATTCAAATTCCATAATCAGTATTCGAGCATTTGTATATACATTTTTCTGCACTTATCGCCTTGGTGTCCCTGTTTTGTTTGTCTGTGTCAAGCTCACGGTGAAGTTGCTGCTGTGGCTACTTCCAGCAGGCCCCCAGGTTGTGTGGCTGCCTCCCTGTTTGCACCAAAGTCTTGCTGCTTACAACTGTCTCTCTCTCTGTCTGACTACAGAGAGAGAGACAGCAGTTGCAGCTGCAGCAGCTTCAGTACGAACTGGACGCACACCAAGAAAATACCAGCAGCAGCACGAGCGACACCGAGGCAGCCAACAGCATTTTTCCATTCTTCCATGTTCTCCCTCCCCGCCTCTGTCATGTCTGAAAAATCAGCTGTACAACAGACAACAGTCATAAATCCAAACTATCTAATTCAGTGCTTCTCCTTTTTATGTAATCTACCTCCAGATAAATCCACCACAGAGCCGTCTGATGAGCAGAGGGGCTCTCCACAAAGCCGGATTAGCAAATTAGCCACATAACTTTAGGGAGCTTTTATCTGATATTATCTTAAATTCCGCTTTTTATTTTCAGAAGTAAAACAAAAACATATTGCATAACTCAAACCTAACACTGAGTGTACTATCTCAGATTTGATTTTCAGAAGCAAATCTGCATCAGCAGATTTAGCTTTACTGTTGTCATGGATATCTGTCTAACTTTCTAATCCTGCTTTTGAACTGATCCCCCCGGACAACGCTCCATCTGTGTGTTTGTGTGGAAGAGGAGATGAAGTCTGATCACAAGTCATCCTGAATGCTGCTCTTTAATGAAAACAAATACTAATGACCAAAACCGTTTAATTACACTTTACTTCGCTGGTAACATGTGGAATTAGTCCTGGGTGCAACATCAAACCTTTGAGATCATTTTGTTATGGATATAAAAAGGGCACTGCAGTAACTACTGGTGGTGTCAATGCTCGTTTTTATTTGTTCATTGGTTTACTTCATGGTTTAAGTTTTCAGAAGGACTGAAGACAGGGGTTAAGAGCGAGACAGCTGTAGTTGTGATCGTCTCATAAACTTCAGTATGACAGTTTGTCAGGACCTACAATATAATACAAGAAATGCTAACAAGTAGAAAACATTTATCAACAAGACACAGAAGCAGGTAACAATTGAGCACCTAAAAGAAACTATCACCAGTGATGGTGATATATTGTTTTGTTTTAACAGATCAGACTACAGACCATCTCCAGTACTTTGTTTGTAAAAGTTTTCTATGAAAATTGCAGCACAGTTCATTATTTAATCATGCCTAATAATGTGCAACCCTAACAGTTTTTGATACTGGACTACAACAGACACCTTTCGGTCACATGCAAAAAGCATTCACGGTCCACATCCAGCCATACTGGTTGGCGCTAATCCACCTAACCAGTCTCAGTTTAATCTGCTGTTTTGACCTATGAGCTCAGGTGTTTCACCCTGCATGTAGCTGCCTCTTGCAGTTGACCCTGCATGCTGGGCTCTTACTGAGCCTGTGAAACCAGCAACAGCTGACATTAAAACCTGCTGAGCTGTCGTGCAATCATCGTATTACATCACCTCCCAAAAGATCAGATTAAACCATGTACAGCAGACCAACGTCCAGGTGTTGGTGCTGGTTTTCATGTTAAAACGATTTGTAGCTGGGTGAAGTGGCCCTGAAGTGTCAAAGTGGCGTCCAAATGGCAGGACGGGAGCTTGCACCCATCTCTATGATTTGAGAAAACACACGACTGACCTTGATAACAGGAAAGGCAGCAACTCAACAATTTCTTGCTCCAGAAAAATGTTAACAGATGATGCATTACTTGGGCATCTCTAACTGAAAACCTCATAATGTTTTATGTCAAGGTCAAGAAAAAAGTGCCAGGCCATGACTGTTTTTGGCTTATCTGGACCCAATTCAAGACTTGGAATGACAATTAAAGCCATTAGCCAGATGTTAAGTTGTCCAACTAAGCTTAAGTTTCCCGGGGCATCCTGGCAGCTCAGTCGGTAGAGCGTGTGTCCCATGTAAAGAGGCTGAGTCCTCTATCCCCAGTTCCTGTCTATCTCGAGCTGCCCTATCACATAAAGGCTAAAAACCACAAAAAATAATCAGTAGGTTGGCTGGTTGGGTTTTAAATTTCATCCAAAAAGCCCAAAGGAGCTTCAGCAGCTTTACAGACTTGTTAACACCAACTTTCAACTCGCTTCTTCTCCATCCCGTCACTATGCCAACGTCTAGTCACGTAAATAAAGTGACATCCATGACATGTCGGGTGTTCCACTTGGAGCTCAGCTGGGGACTCCTGCAGTTCCAGGTGTTAACACAAAATGTACCTCTGGATAAACAGACTGACAGGTTTACCAAATGTTGACAAGCATTAGGTTAGAGCTTTGCAGTCAGATGTATACACTACAGGCTAACAGCATGGACTCCCAAGTTCTAAAAAACTTTATTGGGATAGCCACACCTACAATATAGTTACAATATTGATGAATATCACTGGAGGTATATGGTCAAGAAGATGGTCAAAAATATAACTTTTTAAATAAAAATCTCATGCTTCATGTTAACTGGCTAACGGAAGACTCACTGTAACTGCCAGTGAAAATGTTAATACAAGTTCATTTTAGCTCATTTCAAGGAGAATGGTCTCCTTAACGTGCATAGCTCATAGAGAGGCATCAGTAACAAACTGAGACTGATACCCAATTAAAAACTCCTTGGAAAATGTATATGATTATTTATTATTCTGATAATGAAATTACAGCTGATATATCTGATTTGACAGATTGTCAAACTCTTTGTTTGAATTCTGACACAAAATTCTCTATCAAAGCCAAAGCATGTTTTTATGTACTTTACAAGGAAAAACAAATTCATATTGGAAGACTGTTTTTGTTTTGTTGTAACAGTGATGACAGTTAGATTTAGTTTGCTCAGACATGTTATAGTAAAAGATCATTTTTGCTTGCTTCATCTTAACCATTCTTACCCTGCTTTGTGCATAAACTACAGATTATATGAACTTAGAGTTAAAAATGTGAAATTATCAGTTATCTTATCTGCATCAGCCATCAGAAGTAGAAAGAAACTACTGTGCGTCCTGAACTTAAAGATTTAGGCGAATCAATGATCAAAAATGCTGAATCTTGTGTCGCAGAAATGTTCATAATTGCAAAACATGAACAAATACGTGAATCATTGTGATATAAACTGAACACTGTCTATACCTGGTTCACTGACTGAGCTTTTAACCTAAAGTAATGCTGCAGACGCTGATGAAAAGCCCAAATACAGAAGGGGTCGCCAGATTTTTTAACAGCTATCAAAATAGGTGCAAACAGTGTGAAGGGTCACCGGGGCCCCGGTTTGACCGCCACAGCGGAGTCAAAGCAGGTTTCTGCTGTTGAAGGATGAACAGGAATGAAAAGCACCGTCTGGATGGTTACAGGACATGTGGGTGGAGGTGTGTGGAGGTGTGTGGAGGTGTGTGCAGGTCTGGATGATTAAGGACATGTGGGTGGAGGTGGGTGGAGGTGTGTGCGCCTTCTCTGGACCTGCAGGTGGTAAACAAACGGGGAAACTTACGGCGCATTTCCTGCCCAGGTAGCCGAACAGGCAGTCGTTCTCCTGCGGGGTCAGCAGGATGGAGCCCACGTTAACAGACCTGCGGGGCGGCGGGTGGCTGTTCATGGCTCCTGATTCTTCTTGTTAACCCCCAAACGATGCAGATATCCTCCGGACGGACTCAGCAAACACTGCTAATTACAGAAAATCCATGCGGGCTCCGGCTGCTGTGGCCTGCAACCGGATCATCTCCGCTGAGTGCGAGTCCCGGCTGGAGGGCGTTTTCCAGGCTCGGTCCTGCTGAAGAGACGACCTTAACTTCTTCTTTTAGTGTTCGCTGAGAAAAGAAGGGCTCGCTGTGAGTCTCTACGCGGAAAAACGTTCAACTTTGATTGGGGAACTCCAGCAGCTGCAGCAGCGATGCGTACATTCAACATGGCAGCAGGACGGGGCAGACCACTTTAAAGAGGGAGGAGGGGGGGCTGGTTTCGAGAAACTCTACAACTATCCACTGTAAACGAATAAAATGTGAAGCTGGTGAACACACACAAACAGCTAGATAATATCCAATATTATTTTTAAGTTAAAACCGTGTGACGTGTGTGTTTTTGGTCCATTGTGAAGCTAAGCTGTCGTCGCTAACGCAGAATGGTTCGGTCCGATGTGGCAGCAGGAATGCAGCTCTGCGGAGGGAAAGGGAGGGGCGGGTGTTTAGCGCGTGTAAGGGGGGAGTGTGACGTAGCGCGGGGAGGAGCCAGATGGCGGACGTAAAAATGTAAATAAGTTGGTTTTGGTCATTAATAATTTATAAAATGTTGAATATTTTGTAAACGTGATGTCCTCTATGGAGAAAAAAATAAAATATTTTGCACCTCATAAATAATAGTAATATTAGTAGTAATAATAGTAATAAACTACATTTCTCCAGATAAACAATACAGATATTTTATTTATTATTATTTTTATTCATATTAATTTATTTTTTTATTTCATGTTGCAATATATTGAAACATAAACTTGTACAATATAATTATATTGAATACAAGTACAAGTTTAAAAAAAATATTTTTTTTTAAATCATTGACTTATAAAATACAACAATAATCATTATCTCTGTAATATCTGCTTAAATTGGTGAACTAGATTATGAAATAGCACTGCCATACTGCCATGTTTTACTGACCCAGGTTTGAGGTTTTGCGAGAGTGATACTGATATCAAATCTTGTGTTTGTACAGCACTATCAGAATCAAAATCAGAAATACTTCATTGATTTCCAGGGGAAAGTGGGTTTTATTACAGTCTCTCCAACCAAAAGTAGAGATATAGCATAGAGAATTATTAGAAAAATAGAAAATATATGAATATAAACAAGAAGTATGGGAAAAAATGTGCATTAAAAACAGACATATGTAAAAAAAAAAAAAGTGTAATGCAACAGTGTATATAAACAATAAAGCAGAAAAATTGGTTTAAAATCTGTGACAACCTATTTTTTGGTCACTTGGGGGCAGACAAAGTGAGCTGTAAACACCAAATTGACATATTAACTCCTTTTGAGTTGATATGGCTAAATTTAACTGATATAATTCCTTATGTCATGTGCCACCAACAGCTTGAAACTACAACACGTGTATCCTCACTCCTTCATCAAAACAAGTCAAATCAGGAGGAGGGATGTGAAGGCGGCGGTGGCAGATGGGTAGATACCGGCGGAGGTCGACGTCCCGCAGGTCCCGCCCGCCTGCTGCAGGGTTAAAGCCCGTCAGCGGCATTAACACCAACACTAATCTGTAAGGCCAGCTGCTTCTACACTCAACACTGAGCACAGGCCAAACAAGAGGGGTTAAAGGACCATTCACAACTATCACAGAAGCTGCATTGTCACAGAGTGACATCCTGAGAGTGTCCCATAAGAGGCTGCAGTGTTCATTACAGACACAATCTGAAAGTGCTGGACAAAAACATCCTGGTGATTTATTGTCTGTTCTTAGAGACACACCAGTAACAAAGATAGGAATGTAAAGATTGTCTTGAGGGTGTTAGTACAGGAAAGGTCATTGGATCTTTAAAATGTGCACTGAAAACTCAAACAAGTTAGTATTACTCAAAACAAATGAGGCAATTAGTTGCCACAATTTATTGGAGCTTAAATATTTGGAGTTTGTGCAACATGTACTCTTTGATTAAAGTGACATTAAAGTTACTGATTAAGCCAATATTTTCAGTAAATGCAACTTTCATTCACCTTTCTCACTGCAATAAATTAACAGAACTGAATCATTTTAAGTATAAAACCCTATTATTTCATGTTCAGTAAAGTTCAGATTAATTGGAAAATATGAATTTAATAAACACAAAAGAAAGAAAATTCTACTGGCACTCTTACTAACAATTAATTTGAGCAGTTGGTCTTCATTGTGTTTTATTTCATTGTCTGGAGAGCAGGAATGGCTTTATTTTTTGTTATAATATAATGGTATTTGTTAGGGGCATGATTTAAAGGGATGGTTCCCCAAAAAATTAATATTCAGTCATGATCTATTCACCCTCATGTCGATTGAAGGTCGGGTTTATTTTGTTAGTCCACAAAACACTGCTGGAGTTTCACAGGAAAACAGTGTTGTAGAATCTTCCAAACAATGGAAGTGAATGGTGACCAGTTTTCAAACAGAAAAAACAAATGGAAAAAAAAAAAAAAAACATAAAATGCCTCCATACTGCTCATCTGGAATAATCCAAGTCTCCTAAAGTCCCATCATGCTGTTTGCACACCGTCACACCACACACACCCAATTCAGATGGTGTGCATGCGCATGTGAACGTGGCTCCAAGCTAAGGATCTACAGTGGCATGTTGAGACTTTAGGAGACTTGGATTACACCAGACGAGCAGCATGGAGGCATTTTATGTTTTTACTCTATTGTTTTTCAAGGTTTTTTTCCCTTTAAGATGTTCAGAATGTCCCTCTCTAGAAGGTTTCACCTCTCATCCAAGAGGCTTCTTCAGTTCTAAATGACTAGTTCCAGGTATTTAACCTTTCGTGGGGTGATTAACACCTTGAGAGTCGAGAATCGTTGACCCCTAAAGCCTCTCCCCTCAGATGAGGGTTGAAACATCTTCCAGCAAATCCAGTTGCCTACAAACAGCTCCAGGAGAAGCCGTGACCTGGATGACTGAGAATCTTCACAGACAAGTTCAGCATAACAAACACAACACTTTGTGAAGGGAATAAACTTGCAGATGTATTTGCACCAACACCTCCTCATGCTTGTGCTCACAAATTTGACCAAATAGACAAAGACTAAAACTTTCAGTTAGTTTTGTAAACAAACAATATCATTTGTTTTTAGTTCTTATTTTTTAAACTAAAATGTTTTTTCACACCTCCTTTTAGATTTGAGTTTAGTTTTAATTAAAGGCAGAATACGTAGCATTTGTCAGTTAGTAAATGCACCAGAAACATAGTTGATTGAGCTTCATTCCCAGAACGTTTCGGGTCGGTAAAGTGTCCCAAGCACAGCAAAATCATGAGAAAATAACCAGTTGATTCCACTGAGCGTGGCACATCTGTGCCGCAGTTTTGAGCCAACCTGCACACGGCTGTACTGTATGTCCCCACCAGCAGCGTTTCAGAAGTGTTTCAGCATTTTGCCCACCTACTGTAATTATGCTGACTTGCTCAGATTTTGTTGATTTGGTCCTCTTTCTTTGCTTTTTGTGCTTCTACCATGGATGAGTTGTGTACTTCATGGTAATGGTACGTTTCCTACCAGCCCTTGCTAGCTTGTTGCTATAGCTTCCACGAAAACATGCCGGATACATCAGAAAGTGAGACAGGAAGTCAGCGTACTTGACTAAAACTTAACTTGAATAAAACTTTAATATTGGGCCTACCTCGTCCATGAACATGATTTCTAGTTGTCAGATTTTCATTTGCAATGGGGTTGTTTAAAAATTAAGACAACCATCCCATGCTGCTTCACCATGACGTCATTCTTTTTATGTAAGAGACCCTTACCAGAAAACAAATACATATTCTGTGTTTAAGGCCTGACCACATGAGTATCTGAAATTATGGAATTTCATGTCAAAATGAAATGAGTCCAATGGCTTCGCTAGGATGGCTGTAGATTGTTTGTCTTGACCCAGAATGTTGGATTTACAAGTTCCAAGTTGTTCTCTCTCCTTGTCCCTCTCCCAAGTTCCAACTCATTTGATCTAGTTTCACACACACCTGTGCAAGAGAGACGACAGCGCTGATCCTAATTTTAACAGATGGCGAGGGGCAGTGGGAGAGGGACCTGTTTTCAGAGGCAGCAGAACAAACACTGCAAGATTGATTTGATGATGATCATCTGCTCTCTGTCTCTTGTCTTGTTCAGGTGTTTTTCAGGTTCGTAGCCAAAAAACTTTCTGTGAGACAGATGTCTTATCAAAACCAGAGCCTCCTCTATCAGTCTTTCAACAGTTATTCTGTCAGATTTGACTATTTCTCCCTCTTCTGTCTGTCTCACCTGCAGCTGCTTCAGCTGGTGGATTTCTGCATGTTACAAAATCCCTTTCAACAGCCTTCACAGAAGGTCTTGTTGTTTTTGGATACAGATAAAGTGAAAGATTATATAATGACCGCAGAGTCGCAGAACCTGAAACTCTCTTGGCTGCATCACATTCTGGTCTATTTTCTGCTCCTGCAGGTGCAGAAGTACAATTACAACATTGCAATAATTTTGTTTTTGTGATTTGTTTCCAATTTTATAGAAAATCTGACTGATATGGAGTGGAACTGTTTGTGAAATTGCTGAAGATGCGTTGGGAGCAGTTTGGGGTTCGGTGTCTCTGTATATTTAATGTATTTCACTAAAGATGCCACTAGATGGTGCCAGACACTGAGCTGTACAACTTCATCTCTCCTCTGATTTCACCTAAACTGTAACAGAGCAGGAACATGATCAAATCTCAGCTGAGACAAAAGGTCTCTAACAGTGAACCCATTGACACAGATGGACATATATGAAAAACAGGGTGTGTCAACTGTACAACTGTAAAAACACATAAAACACTCAAACAAAACTGCAAGAACTTGCACATTTCTGAAGCTCAGTGCGTCTCTAAACTCTCCCCTCTGCACATTTCCATTCTGTTCATTATTTTCAGCATTTTTATATTTGAGAGGAACCTGTTCTGATCAACACGTCAGATACATTTTGTCATTTTGTCACTGTGCTTCTCATACTGAAGCACAAGGTACTCTTTGACGTCTATATGAGGTGCTGCCAGAAAGCCTATTTAATATATGATCGATGTTGTGAAATGGTTATAGCTTGGACAGGTTTAGGCAACAAAACTACTTGGGTGGGTCTAGGAGAGGGGTTTGCAACCTTTACTCACAAAAGAGACATTTTTGGCCGAAAAAATCTGTCTGAGCAGCAACTATTAAATTCAATATTTTTCTCAGATACTTTTCTCCTGTGGATTTGGAGCCAGGCTATGATGCAATAGTTTTTGCAATGCATAGTTTTTTGTTGGTGTATAGGATACACATTTTTACAGTCAGAGAATGGAAGAATCACTTAATGCCTACAACAATGACAGAAGGTAAATAAAATGTAAAAAAAAAAAGTATCGTTAATCGTTTCCATATAATTTTTTGCCAAAGTTACAGGGAGCTAATGGAGAGGGGGGAAAAAAACAGGTTGCTGACCCCTGGTTTCAGATAAAACCATGTTTGGGGTTACAGTAATACATAATGTTATGTACCTTACAACTTTTAATTATGTTTTTCATAATGGGTGAAGGTCTTGTGTTTCCTTTAAATGTTGACTTCTCCATCTTTATACTAATTGGTTTACATTCAAGTCACTTTAAATCATGGTGCATCTCTGATGAGTTGGGAATGAGACTGACCTGCACTGAGAGTAGATTTATGGCCCTTATCAACCACCGTCTCTGTGTTCTTGAGCATGGCACCTGTCTCCTGTTATTAATAAGAATTTAAAGGTAGAGTCAGCAGGATTTGTTCAAGCTGTTCATAAACACATCAAGATGTCAGATGCTAGAGTTTTGGGTTGGTTAAACATCCGAAGCACAGCAAATCAATGAGAAAAAATAAGATAGAGGACACAGTCTCTGCAGATACAGCTGCCACCACACATTTCTAGTGGGTGAGTGAAAGGGATTACGTTTATATGAGCCTATACATTGATGTTGCAGATTATACCTTTAATAAAGAAAAACATTTTGAAAGGCAATTGCATATTTTGTGTTGTTATTGCAGCACAGTACTATTCCATCACATTTACATTTTCAGTTCAGTAAATGGTTTGTTGACTTCTTCTTCATCTCCAAAATGGACTGAAATTCAGCCGTCCGTTACAGACAGATGTGGAGAGAATCCGTAATGAAGCTCTGTTCCCAGAATCCTCCTCTGTGGCCCAGACGTAACCTGGGCTCTTTTCTCTGTCTGACAGTCTAATCTAATCAGAGCTGCTGCAGAACAGCATGATGGGAGTAATCGTGTCTGTCTGTGTTGTTTCCTGTGCACAAGTTCATTCACACGGTACATCAGGCGATCTGATAATCACGACCACACAGTGATTGGTTGGGCGGCTTTGAACATCTCTCTTAAGTCTCTTCTCATGTTCCTCACACAACTGTTTCTGTCTCTCAAGTACAAATGAGTGTTATGTATGTCTGACAGGAGGGATGGTCTGAAAATGAGCTCCGTTACCCCCGTATCCCCACCTTCTGTTTGGTTCCAGGTCGGATCTCTGCCTGGCAACCAATGGTGAAGCACCTACTGCAACGCCACCACAACTGACAGATGCAACCAACAGAGATTTCCAAAGTTGCACTCCAATCTTGGTGATTTATTGCCACACAAACACTCCGAGCCAGATGCCCTTCTTCAGCCTGAGTAAGAGCGATTTCAAAATACATTTACATAGGTGGGGTTAATTAAAGATGACCTCAGCCATCACAACAAACACATCCTGTAGGGGGAACCAGAGTGATTCAGGCACAGAATCAGTTCAGGCACACAATCTTTATGATTAAACAGAGAGTTGAGCACGTTGCATCCTGTATTTCTTATATAGATGTCTGCAAAGTTTTAAATTAAGTGTTTTTGTGTAGTATAGTCTTAGTATTCTTTAAGATGCTGCAGACGATAAACAGGGCAATAATTTCAAACCTCTTTAAACGTTGTTTATTTAAAAGATTTTGTTCTTTATTTAGAACATTATAAGCAACCAGGCTGCTTTAGAGCAATATAACTGATATAGAAATCTACATTTTAGGTCACAAAAGCTGAAACTTTGAATAATTTGTCACTTAATGTTGCCTGTTCATAGGTCTGACCCTGCCTCTCCCAGCAGCAGCCAATGAGGTACAGTCAAGACGTTGGCGAAGATAACAAAACGGGTATTTAATGATCTCATATGGTGACTAACTTCAGTGGATCATAACACATCAGGTATGGAATTAATCTGCAGATGCTCCAGTTTAAGACACGACCAAACTTTTTCTATGGATGTCAGTTTTTGAGCCATGACTAAGGCCAAAATGTGACCTGCAACAGACTAGGTTTTTAGCCTAGCAGTTGTCACCTCAGAGTCAGTATAAAACACAGCATTCAATAAAATTTTTCAATGTTTTTACAAAATTTGAATCACTGCCATAACAAGAGGCCTTAAGCATACAGCCATACATGTGCAAAAATAGGCTGAAAAATGCCATCCTAAAAGAATTTGTTTTGAAATGTTTTTTAAAGTGGATACAGATGTTGAGGATCTAATCTGTACAGGAAGTGCATTCCAGAATGTGGGGCCCTTACATGAGGAGCCCGATCCCCTCTGCTCACAAAACTGGACCTGGGAGCAGCAAGAAGTTGCTGATGTGATCATTTAAGATTGTGTTCAGATCTAAAACATATTATGAAGTCTACTTTGGGACCAATCCAAGGTGTGCTGTAAAAGTGAAAAATAAAAACTGGCAAAAGAATTTTCAGTTGTTGAAATGTTTCTGATCTGGAGCAAAGTATTGAATAAAAAGATAAATACTGACATCTCTAGAGCATGCAGACGCCACAGCAGTCACAGACAAAAGCAGATCAATACACACAAAAAGTTCCATTAGTGTAGCTCTAATGTGTGTATTTCAGGCACATTTAATGTGTTTTATTGTGTCCAAACTTGTCCAGAGTGTGTTTGGATAGATTTGTCTGATTTACAGTCATTTTCATCTGGAAATTTATGTGTCTAAGTGCTGATCGCTGCAAATGCACCACATTAATGCAGCTGTGAGGGAGGTCTGAAAGCTTGCATTCTAGCTCGTTCAATGTAAATACTTTGGATTGATGACAAAGCTTCATGGAAACCACCCTTCCCCTTGTTCCTCTACGTGTCCAGTACTAACATCCACCCGCTTGGCTCAGCATTTCCAATATTTCTGCAGCTGTCAGGAACTAATTCAGCTCCAAGCTTCTGTTGCAGCTTGTCTGTGTGTGGTAAAGTTGTCTGCTCTACTACCTGTTAAACAGCATCATTCAGGAAGCCCGCTCTAATCTGTGTATGTATGCAGATGAAGCAGTCGCTGTTTCTGGAAAAAAAAAAAAACAATCTAGAAAACCAAATCTAACAGTCTGTGTCCTGCTGTAGTCCCCACAGCAGTGGATTCTAACCTTGAGCCACAGACCAATAGCCTACAACAGATTTGGCCTTAAGGAAACGATGGCATTTATCTTGGCTGTTTGTCGGTGCTGCATCTTTCTTCATTGCTCTTCTGCACTGACTAGCTAACGTTAAAGAATGCAAACAATGTAGAAGCCCTGGAGTGGCCATAGAGAGAATAAAAAGCAAAGTACTGGTCAAAAGTTTGGACATGCTTCTCATTCAATGTTTTTTACATTTATTTTGTACAAGAAATGGTTCAGATTATTATACCAACGGTGTGCAAAGCTGTCATAGAAGCAAAAGATGGTTACTGTGAAGAATCTATAATATCAAAGGGGAAAAAACTTTTGCACATTTTTGGGTCAACAGGTGCACAGGAGAGGAACATGGGTCGACAATAAAAAGCATTTACAATCAAAGATTTAATAAGAATGTTATTAATTCTTTGAGTGCAAGTGCAGAAGACAGTGTGTAAGAGTCTTTTTGCTTTTTTAGGATTCTAAAATACAAAATCTATTTTGCCTTGTTTTCACATTTTTTTGCTTACTACATAGTTCCATAATTCCATATTTTATAGCTTTGATGTCTCCAGTACAATCAATTTAATTGTGGGGCTCTTTCGGCAGCTGTGGTTAAGCTGGTTTGTCCACCAATCAGAAGATCGGCGGTTCCATCCACGGCTCCCTCGAGTCTGCATGTGAAAGTATGTAGTGTAAAGTGATTTGAGAGGTCACAAGACAAGGAAAGAGGAATATAAATGCCAAAGTCCATTTTCCAAATGTTATCCTGATATTAAAACGCGTCATTTCTCGGAGGATTGTGATGCTTAAAAAAAGTTTTTACAGCCGCTTCTTGCACAATGTAAGTTTATTGGAAAAGCCGCAGAGCATCGCGTAATGTTGTCATTTCACGGTTTGGTCACTGTGTCAAAATGGCTTCAAAGCCCGGCGCTCCTCCTGGGGGCTTGTGGCTGAGCAACTGGTTTACTGTCTTCTTCTTCTACTTCTTCTTAAAGGGTTACTGGTGGTTGGCAAACAGTTGGTTTTGTTTCCAGTTTGAGACCTTCACATCCTCTACTCTGTTTAATAAAGTAACCATCAACATCTTCTGAAAGATCTGTGCTTTGCGTAGTTTATTTGTTCCAAACCAGTTGATGGAAACAACTAATTCACATTCCCTCTTTCGTGCAACATTGGTTTGCTTCAAATTTGCCAATCATTATAAAGCTAATTATTATAGTCGAGACATTTTCTCTCACTTCTCGGCAAATCACTCTGGTATTTCCTGATGAAATTTTCACTTTTTTGTGTTTTTACAAATTTTCAACTTTCAGGCACCTCTTTGTGCAGCTGCACAGTCCAGTGTTGGTTGCCATCTCACAATCCTTACAGAGACATTTTACTTGACTCCCAAAACTGACTGACAGGGTGAACTTTTCTGCATGTTGCGCTGGGTTCACTCTGAGAGTCCAAAAGCAGCCAAAAGCACATTTTGAGGGGATTTCTTAACCATCTGCAGTTTTCACTCCGTTGTTTCTCCAGGAGGGTCTTGACTTGAAGGAATGTGCTTTGATTATATCTACAGTTTATGTAAGCTACTCCTCAGTCAGATTTCACTTGATATTGCGTGACAGCTGTTGGGAAGTGTGATACAAAGTCAACTTTGGTGTCTGTTTGTGCAGCCGTGAACTGATGATTCTGGACATTTCTGCAGTGCTGATGCAGAGGTGAGACTATACTGACAGTCGGTATAATAATGATGTTTTCTTAGCTGGAAACATACAGATGGGTGAAGAAAACTTGACTGGAGCACAACACCTTTCCCAGTGTTATGTGTCAAGGCCATAGCTACCAACACCGCAGACGCTGGCGTCATGTCCTCTAGTTTTTCTGGGAATTTAGGGAGTTTAAGGCCAGATATATTCAACAAATGAAAAATATCACATGGTTGGTTGTTTTAATTTGATTGCTATGAAGGAAAAGAGTAACAACATTTTTACTTTTTCTTCAAGAACCTTTTTCCTGGGTAAATCAAATGTAAATCTAGTTCAAATATTTTTAATAAATCTGGAAAATTAAGCATTTTGAGAGATTCTTTTTGGTGTCTGGTCCAGAGAATCTGGGGTTGTGTAGTGTGCACTTGAGGGATCTCAAGGAACTTCTTAATTAAAACTTAGGGAGCCATGAAAACCCTTAAAATTGTTTTGTTTTTGAGTCCCACAAACTGATGGAAAAAGCAGTTCTTTTCAATGTACTGAATCATTAGGATCTGGCTGACTCTGTTTAGGAAGTAAAGCCCAGGGCACATGTGTGTTGCTCTGAAGGTCCACCACAGATAGTTTGTGAAGCAATTTACTGCAGTTATTTTAACTTTAATTTTTTTTTTCCAGAAATATGACATGTATTTAACTTTTTCCTCCATCATTTAGGAATGTTTTTGTTTTTGTAAATTAAATCAAGTCCTCAGGTAACTATGGTACTCACTAGATTTTTAGACCCTAAAATGTGCTTCAGTCTGATTACTGTTCAGGACTTTATCTGCTGTTTGGTCCAGTAAATGAGGGTCCTGTCGGGCACAGATGAGGAGGGGCCAAACCCAACAATAGAGGGGCATCTCTGCCCAGAGAGCAACCAGGGACCTGAGAGAGGGGGACAGAGACAGAGAGACAATTCAGCAGTTTATCGGATGGACAATTGCTGTATCTGTGGTTTAAAACAAAAGAGACAAGATAATCATCCAACAGGAGGCCTCGATCCTCAGCACAGTCAGCACGGACAGGAAGGTATGTAATCTTTATCATAAAACTGTTTTTATTTCTTTGTGTTGATTTTTTTAATCAAACCATGAACAGCAGATTTGGTCACAATTAATATCACAGGCCCTGTAGGCCTTTAAATATCTATTCCTAAAAAATACTCATGTCAGTTTTTCCATGGTTGCTTTTAAATTTTTATTCCTGCCACTTCTGGGTTACATAATCTTTTATTGGAGGATTTGCATGATGTTCTGGTAACATTGGTGATCTCTCTGTGAAGCTCAAGGGGATTTATATTTGATGAAAGACCAGGTTATTGATGAAAAACAATGAATTCAATGCTAAACTAAAAGAATCACAAATACATGTCTCTGCTTGTAATTGGCGGGTTGAAACTTGTAAAAAAAAACACATCAAATATCCAATATCATGCAAACTTCAGCTCAGAAACAAGGTCAGTGTGGTTTCAGGAGTTTGATTCCCTCCATATTGATAGTGTGATAGAGTGAGACAGCTATCAATCAAACCAATCAACCTTTGAGCCTCCTGTCATGCTCACATCATGCAGTACAGATCTGTTCTAACATGACTTCCTGGATTCATATACTCAGTTTCACAAATGCAACACTAATCAAGTGTGGCTAAA
Source organism: Lutjanus argentimaculatus (assembly GCA_034769285.1). NCBI lineage: Eukaryota > Metazoa > Chordata > Actinopteri > Lutjaniformes > Lutjanidae > Lutjanus > Lutjanus argentimaculatus. The sequence continues at coordinate 2,555,892 of JAWZSL010000039.1, forward strand.
ATTGTCCCCCTTCATTTGTCAAAATAAAAGTAGTTTGGGCAGATGGGTGGACAGACGGGCGTAATGACTAAACTGTGAAAGTAAAATGTAAAAGTCAGCTCATCTCTGCAGCAGCAGTGAAATGTCTGAGCGCTGGTGTTAATAAAACCATAAAATCACATCTGGAAACTGCAGCAGTGAGACCGCAGCCTGAAAAACCACACACGAACATAATCAAGACTCCACTAAAACCTGGAAATGAACCAGATCTAATCAGAGTGTGTGAGAGTGATGGAGGATAAAGGCCTCAGTATAGCTTCAAATGTATTAGTCTGTTTGACGTGCTGATGATCCAATAAGCACTTTATTCAAAGCAAACTGACACCTAAATTGAGCTGAAACTGAAACTACATTTTATTTGTTTGTATCGTAGATGCTTATGAGTGATACAAACTCTCACTCTTCATGTTTTTGGAGTGGATCGGTGGGTCAAACACAGGACTTTTCCACAGAAGACTGGGGCTTGGTTCGTGTGTGAGACCCATTGTTGGAATAGCTGTTTTAACCCAAGTTGTTTCCTAAACCTAACCAAAGTCTTTTGTGCAGAAACCTAACCAAATTGCTTTATTTTCAAAGTGTAACCAGATGTTGCAAATTTATTATTGCCAACTTGACCACGGAATGAGAATGATGGTTCTACATTAGTTTGAAAATCATGCTGAGTGTCACAAAAAAAGGAAAAATCCAGTCCATGTACGCAAATCTACATAATTTACGTAACAATTTCATGACTGTGTTGGATATTTTAGCTATTTTTAAAGGGATAGTTCAACCAAAAAATAAAATTCAGTCATTATCTAGTCCTCCTCATGCTGGTTGAAGGTTAGGTTTAGTTTTTTTAAAACACTGCTGGAGTTTCACAGGAAAACAGTGTTGCAGAATCTCTCAAACACTGTCAGTTAATGGTGATGCTTCCATACTGCTCGTCTGATGTAATCAAAGTTTCCTAAAGCCCCAACATGTCGTTCACTTGCACACACACATGGTCACATGACACATACTCAGTTCAGACGGTGTGCACACACATGTGAATGGATCTACAGTGAGGCTAAAAACATGGTGTGAATGACATCTTTCAAGTCAACTTGGCATGTTGGGGCTTTAAGAGACTTTACGTCTGAAAACTGGTCACCATTCACTTACATTGTTTGGGAGATTCTGTGTTTGGTGGATTAAAAAACAAAACCCAGCCTTCAATCATCATGAGGGTGAGTAGATAATGACTGAATTTTAATTTTGGGGAGAACTATCCCTTTAAAACCAATACTGCAGCTAAAAATTTAACTCTACAGGAATAAAATCTATTGTTAAGTCCCTCGACGAGCATGAAAATCTAAACTTAATTTCCTACAGATATCTTGGTCTGTTGGATAAGCAATTATATTGTGAAATTCTCTCTGAATAGAGACATCTGTTTGTTTTTGCATGCACACAAATTATATTTTGTAATCATCAAGCAAAGACTATTTTTATTTGAGCAAACCATAGATGTTTTGGTGTCTTAATATCTGTACAACTGCACACAGATAACCACTTTCTTAATAACCTCTAGTGCAGTCTTTTAAAAACTGACTCACAATGGGTCATGGACCTGTTTTTATTGGGTTGCTAATTTGCAGAGTAAAATGCACACTACGATATGTGAATTAATTTTCCTAATTACTATAGAGGAAGAAATGGCTACACACAGACTTATAGAACTGGACTTAAATCCAGTAACTAGTATTTCTCTTTTGCTACGCTGGTCTGTCCAGCTCAGATACTCTGTGTGGGGCTGTCCCATTACACACTCATGAATAAAACCCAAATGTAATGCCTCCTCAGGTTCTTAGATTGTGTTTGTACTCTGCACTAAAGTTCAAAGATCTACGGAGACCTCAAAGGGGACACGAGTCTGGCCAGGTCCTAGTTGTAGTCAGTCTGATCAGGTCTTGTTGTATCGGTGCAGGTCTCAGGTTTGTGTCAATATACCTCATACCAAAATAGATCTGATCACAGTCATCATCATCAGAGAAATATGTTTTTTTCCTGGGGCAGACCGAGTTTATAAACAGTAAAGTCCAGAAAAATGACATGTCCTGCTGCTGTTTTCCACTGTGGACACTCATTAACTGGTGGAGCATCATGCCAGTGTTGCTGTTCTCTCTGTTTGGGTCAGTTCAGCTCTACCGCAGTTTGGATCAGGTCTCATTATCGTCAAACCAGTTCTGACTGTCTCTGGGTTCAGATCAGGTTTATTTTTTTCATGGGTCTGTTGTAGATCAGGTCAATGAAGACCTCCAGTCTGGAGAACAATCTGTTCAATCAGGCCTTGATTACACAAACACACAGGCTGGTCTTGTAGACACATTTGTAACTGCACACACATAATCTATGGACATGTTGGACGTCAAATCAACAGTCTGACTCAGACTTTCTGTGGTTTTAAAGCCCCCCAACACACACACACACACACACACACACACACACACACACACACACACACACACACATAGAGTCCATGATGTGTGGTGTTGCTGTACGACAGTCACTCTGTCTCTGGCTGTTGGACATTAACGTTGGATCATTAACTGCTAATTCAAGGCTCGCTTCATATTTTCCAGATTACACTGTACAAGCTGGTCAGGAATCAAACACACAAGCTCAGACCCATCCAGACCAGCCTGAGACCCACAAATACAACATCACCACATCTGCACACATCGCTGCCAAAACAACACAGATAAAATCCAGCAAACGCAAGCTCGATAGCGTGGAGAGCATTTCCTCCTCTTTATTAACTCTGCTGAAAGAAATTATCTCTGATCCTGGGAACAAAATGCCAACGACAGCAAAGACAAACAGAAAGAAGGCCAGAAAGCTACTGTGACTGACTAGTGTTAGCATGAGAGCGGCTGGTGTCAGAAACCTCATTAGCTCAGTTCAGGATGTATTTGACTTGTGTCTCATTTGAGGTTAAATAAAGTGGTGCAGCACAGCTAATAAGCTTCAACAGCTTCAACAGTTTGGACTCTCTGGCTCTCGGTTCTCTCAAGGGGACTACTCATTGTTATAACAGACTAACAGTTTGAAAAATGTTCAGACAGACAAATGCCATCGCTTCCAAAATACACACTTTCTCTGCAGTTATTCCGATGTTGTGTCTAAAGATGTGTGGTAAACTCCAGCAATGCCATTTTAACCTCTTTATCCAAGGTGCTTGGGAGTTTATGCTACTGTCACATCTGCTTTTACTAAGCAATCGGTTCCACAGGACACAAGAGAGGTGGATTATGCTCGTTCAGGGACATCCTGTTATACACTGGTCAGCAAGATAATACGCTAGCTAGCACGACCGTCTGCCATTACAACTAGTACCGTAACAACAAATCAGGCTCACCAGTTATCCAAAGCTCTGAGCTGTTATACCTCCAGGGGTCGTTCCTTATTTTAATGTCAAAATAGGAAGAACTTGATGGGTTGTACAGCTCCAGGTATCCCTGAATGAGTGTGATTAGCTGCTATTCCATCTCAAGTTTGCCTGACCTTTCAACTGGACATCTTGTGGAGTCTTGTGGAGCTGAGCTTGCAAGGAGAGTGTGTATGTTGAGCCATCACAACAATGGTATGGCACCTCTGTCGAGGGTTGGTACTGTGGAGATAGCTTGCCACTGGTCAACAGTGTGAGTTTATGTCAGTTAAACAAGGTAGAACTCTAACAGATTGACTTTTCATCTGTTAGTGCATGCCCTGATTACATCTGAATGAGTTGATTTAATAGTTTTAAATACCCCCTACAGTGACAATCACATTTTTAACCTTGTTAACATGTCCATGTTAGTTTTTTCGTGTGTTACAAGACATATCGGGGCGAAATAAGCAGTAAACACCATGTCTGAGTATTTCTTGTGAGCAAAGCAGTCTCAAACAAATGAGTTCAGACACCCTGGGTATATGACAGAACCAATCGAATTAACCGATGGGGTGGCGTTATACAGATCATGAGTGGTAATGCCCAGCCCACAGGAGAATAAATCCTTGAATACTAAATCAAGGCAAAGTGTAGAGCTATGCATAAGTAAACAATTTTAACACGGTATTTGAACTTATTTTGCAAAAACAACAATATGAGACACAATGTATTACTTCTTACAGAACATTTTATATTGTTTAAAAAATGAAGGGAGGTGGACTTCAAATACCGGTCTAAGCAGCAGTTAACCAAATTTGAGTTTGTGCTGGTATTCAGTCATAAACCAAAGTAATGAACAAAATGGCGCTAGACAGAAAGGAAATGGATCACTAAAGTTAACCTCTAAAGACCATGAATGCCTGAACCAAATTTAATAGAATTCCATCCTGTGGTCATATTTGTTGAAATATTTCAGTGGTGGACCAACATTGCCCTCCTGACAGTCGTGCCAGTAGCATGTCTAAAAGTCACGAGGGGTAGCTCACACTGACAGTTTACCCTGTCCTCATCTGGATTCAATTAGTTGCTTTTTTACCATTTCATGGAGTCTGTCTAAGACGACGCATCAAATTGAGTCTCCTATGTCAGTTTGCACTCAGACTTAGTGTTTGGGGGGTCTTTCTTGTGGTCTGGAGTAACGGTGTTTCCAGAGGTTCTGGGTCTTTTGTGGGATGGAGAACAGCCTGAGTGGCTTCACCGCATTCTGTTTGTCTTGGAATTAGCATCATCAGAAAAACCATCCAGCCGGGAGGATTATGAAACTGCAAACAGCCTGAAGAAGTGCTTTCCTGAGCTGAGCCGGACATGAGGACACTTTTTGATAAATTACAGCCTTCTTAAAATGTTGTAAAGGAAGCATTTTGACAATTTATTTGTGACTATAACTCTGACTCCTCTGTCTTCCACTATCTTCTCCTCCAACTCTCCACTCACTGATCCACATCCAAGATTACTGCGATCGTAAAGTTCTCGTGCCATTAATGTCATCAGAGAACATCAGCACCAGGCCACGCGCTCCTAAAATGAATGAAAAGTTGAAATGATCGGAGAAGCCTCAGCCCACTGGCGGTTTCCTGCTCCCTGCTCTGGTTACAATCCCGCAAAGAGAATGATGGGAGATTTTCCGTTGCGTCCTTGGAAGCAGCCACAGTGGCCATGTTTCCCAAGAGCTGGGTCACAATGTCTTTTCCCCCCGACTTTGGAAAAACTGAAATATGAATTACTTGCATATGAGGGGGCGCCAAGAGCAATTAGATGGGGATGGTGTGTGGGGCTCTTACATAAAGAGCTGGAGGGAACAACTTCAGAAGAATGGCAGAGAAGAAATAAAAGGGAGAGAGACAAAGAAACTAAACAATGTGTTTGAGTAGATACAGAATGTTTTTGTAAGCTTTGAGGTTGTAGTAAATAAATGTACAGATTTCATTTATGAAATTATAGGAGCAATATGCAGCAACTGGGCACGCAAAAATCATTACAGCAGACCACATAGCAACTTGGAGCCATAGGCTGTATATTAAATTGGCTGAAATTCTTTTTAAATTAAAATCTATGGTTGAAGCGAGTTGTTTCCCCCTTCCACCCCCTCGTCCCCAGACTCAGGGAAGCTCAGGCAGGCTGCAGGAAAACTGCAGGAGCTCAAGACATGCGCAACATCGTAAACTGGTAATAACAAGCGAGGATGAGTCCTACACTAAGAGGTGATTAGCTGTTATTAACTGTCAGTTGTCAATGTAAAGTTCAGCCTGTTATCCTGAAAACAAAAGCCCACTGCTCTGAAAATACTCACTCTGTACTTTGAGTTCAGTGCCTGCCAAACTCCATTAACATTTTGCTTAATTTAACAGTTATAAAATCTACACCTTCCACAACATTATTAATGATTTCTTATGACTCATAAATAGACAATTACTCATTCGGCAAACATTCGGCATTAATTTGAACTCTAATTAACATAAAATGGGCAAACAAAATCAGTTATTCTGGCCGGGAATATAAATTTCAAAGGGCAACACCATGGCTGTGGCATTGCTGTCAGAGAAGTGAGTATTTCAACTTCAGGTTTCCTTGATCTCTGATGACATATTATGGTCTTTTTAGGATTTATTACTGTAAATATATTAAAGATTTCTCCTTTAGGAAATTGAAAAATAAATTTATTATGAAACTATTCAAAAACACATGGATCCTGTTGTTACTGTGTCACCTCCTTTTGTTCGAATCTAAAAACTATGTGATGGTCAACATAAAACTAATTGCCATATGTAAAACATGTGGTCAAAAATTACAGACGGAGATGTACCAACTTCCAACTTCATTTGACATTTTGGAATGGCTCAAAGACCACTAAGTCGAGGACTTGTTGTTAAAATGGCATTACATTTGGTGAAGAGTGCATTATGGCCTGCTCCGAACTTGAAGCTCCAAGTTGAGGACCTGGGACTTGATTTGGGACTTGAGTCCAAAAATTTCAGACTTATTTGTGATTTGCAAAATGCAGAATGACTTGGTCCAACCTCTGATACCATCCACATTCCGAGTTTCTTCACTACCAGAACAGCTGAGAAGTGCACATTTGTCTCATAAAACCTTAACAGCTGCGTGTTAAAATCATGACAGGAAAAAAACTGAGCCTCTGAGTTACTGGTTAGAGTTTTATTGGGTGTTAAGTGATGAAAACTACGGAAGAGGAGAGAGCGTATCCTGATTAAGCTCCCTGTCCACACTGTCTCTGCTGCTTTGGGATTTGAACCTTTTCCCCGCAGTCCTGCTCCCTCTCAGAACAGGGGAGCTTTGTGTTTTGTCTTGTTGTGGAATTTGGAGCGTTCACTTCAGTGATCATCACTCATGTGTCCTACCTGATTATCTCTGCTCACTGAAGCTCAAAATGTGTTTATTTTCTCTCCAAACATGTCAATTCTCTCCTCCTGCCTTTGTAGGACCACTAATTGCTTCATGAGGGACCAGGGGCCATGGCGCTGATGGAGCTCTGTCTCCTGGTACTGGCCTTGTGGGTTGGCGTTGGAGTAGAGCTCCAAGGTTCGGGGTGACCAGATGAAGCCGGCCCGGGCACCTCTGATTCCTCATCGGCCTTTTGTTGTAGTGTGGAACGCTCCTACAGAGTCCTGCCGTCTCCGATTCAAGGTGGACCTGGATCTCAGCGTTTTTGACATTGTAGCAAACCTCAATGAAACCTTAAGTGGACCAAATGTCACCATATTCTACCACAGCCACTTAGGATACTACCCATACTACTCCAACTCCGGGGTGCCTATCAACGGTGGACTGCCGCAAAACCAGAGCGTCTCCAAACACCTGAGCAAGGCCCGGGCCGACATCGATAAGCTAATCCCACACAAGGACTTTCGAGGCCTGGGTGTCATCGACTGGGAGAACTGGAGGCCTCAGTGGGTCAGAAACTGGGGCTCTAAGGACATATACCGCAACAAGTCAAAGGAACAAATCCGGAAACTCCACCCGAACTGGCCAGAGAGCAAGGTTGAGAAGGAAGCGAAGGAAAGTTTCGAGAGGGCCGGACTGGCCTTCATGAACCTGACCTTGGCCCTGGCTGAAGGTCGCAGGCCGGACGGGCTGTGGGGGTTTTACCTTTTCCCAGACTGCTACAACTATGGGTATAAGCAGCACCCACAACGTTACACTGGCGAATGCCCTAACGTTGAGCATGTACGCAACGACCATCTGATGTGGCTCTGGAAGGAGAGCACGGCTCTCTACCCATCCATCTACCTGGACTATGAGCTCAAGTCCTCCTCCAACACTGTCAAGTTCGTCCACTATCGAGTCAAGGAAGCCATGAGGATTCGCGTCCATCGCCCGAACAGACTTCACATTGCCCGTATTTGTTTACTCCAGACCTTTCTACGCCTACACCTTTGTGGTTCTATCAGAGGTAAGTTTTCAGTTTTGAACACGCTTTCTTACAGCATGTGCCCACCGGACATCTTAAAGGGACAGTGCATCCCAAGATCAAAATGCATATTTTCCCCCCTGTCTGTTGTGCTATTTATCCATCTTGATTTTTTGGTGTGAGTTGCAGAGTTTTGGAGATATTTGCCATAGAGACGTCCACCTTCTTTCAAGGCATCAAAAGTAGAGTCTACTGCAACTACCTTCCAATTAAAAAAACTCCCATTATACTGGAGAGAAGGCAGACATCTCTATGGCTTATATCTCCAAAACTCTGCAACTCATACCAAAAAAATCTAGATGGACAAATAGCACTATGGGCAAGGAGAAAAATATGTATTTTTGATTTTGACCTCGGGCGGCATGATGGCGCAGTGGTTAGCGCTGCCGCCGCACAGCAAAAAGGTCCTGGGTTCAAATCCCAGAGCCGGCAGGGCCTTTCTGTGTGGAGTTTGCATGTTCTCCTCGTGTCCACGTGGGTTCTCTCCGGGTACTCCGGCTTCCTCCCACAGTCCAAAGACATGCAGCATAATAGGTTGATTGGTGACTCTAAATTGCCCGTAGGTGTGAGTGGTTGTTCGTGTCTCTGTGTGTCGGCCCTGTGATGAACTGGCGACTTGTCCAGGGTGTACCCCGCCTCTCGCCCAATGTCAGCTGGGATAGGCTCCAGCCCCCGGCAACCCTCACAAATAAGCGGTTACAGAAATGGATGGATTTTGACCTCAATGGGGAACGGAGAAACGCCGCAGCAGCATGATGTTGGAATGATGGAAACTAATAGCAACCCAACAACCTCCTAGCCAATTGGCTGTAAGATGTCTGCCTTCTCTCCAATATAATGGAACTAGATGACAAATAAAGTTGCAAAAGGACTCCTGCACACTTTGTAATATAACATTTTTTTTGCAGTGTTTCAATACTAGACCTTCATCAGACAAACCTGATGTTATATTGCAAGTGTGCAGTACTTTTGCAACTTTCTAGCAGAAAGAAAGTAGTTTTGGTAAATTCTACACTAGAAAGAAAGTACTTCCTACATGCAACTGCTCACAACAAGGTCCGTGGATTATCTTGAGCAACCGGGTCATGATTTCTGGAAAGAGACATTGCTGTTGAGTTTTGAGTGCCATCTAGTTCAGACATATGTATGTATTTTTGATTTTGGGATGAATTGTCCTTATAAAGAAGCATAAAGTCAACAACCTGAATTAAACAAAATACTCACAAATCTTTACGATTCAACCTTGAGCTATGTGTCTGTCATGATGGTTGTTTGGTGGCTGGGTTTGTATGAATATTGTAATTGAATACTTTTGAGCTGAGTATGTTTGTAGCCACAAAAGCATTTATAAAAATCCAGAACAGCAGGAGTGAAGTCAGTGACTTTGGATTGCTGAATGTGTCATAAAAATGAGGAAACTGGCCAGTAATTGTTAGATTAAACTAAAAACTGTCCATGTCATTCTGTTTCAGAGCGACCTGGTTCACACCATTGGGGAGAGCGCCGCCTTGGGAGCATCAGGTGTCGTCCTCTGGGGATCATCAGAGTACGCTCGATCACAGGTAATAGTAAAAATTTTACTTAAACACTATTGTTCAAATGGGTGAGAACCAATTTAAGTGGTGCATGAATGGTGTTTATTTGTCAACATGCACTACAAAGGTTTTAAAAGTCTGAATACCAAATTCAATAAAGAGAAACTCCTCAACCCCCAAAAAGCTTTAAAGTCACTTAAAATCAGATCAAAAGAGCAGCCTCAAACCAAATGATTACTATGTTATAGTATTACCCCGACATTATAACATACATTATATAAAACAAGCCACAGAGCATCAGGGAACAATAAATCGCAGGCAGTCATGGTGCATAAAACAAAAAAAGTACGAACACACATCATTATTCTCTCCTCCAGAATCTAACGTTTCCAAAAATAGTGCTTTTTTTCTGACCAAAATTGGGAGACAAAGCATCTGACTTATGTGTGAAAGTGGTCAGGATTTTTGTTGGTGGCTGTGGATTGTTTTACATCCTGTTTACAACGCTCAGCTGTAAATCTGTCATGTAATCGTCACAGAAAGAATTTATGTCAGATGACACAACTGAAATGAGCTTAGTGTCACTTGAGTTGAAGATTTCCATGGCCAGTCATCAAACTCTTGAAACATTTTACTTATCGCTGCCAAGTCCTGGAAAAGGTCAGCGATCCCTCCCTTATTTGAACAGATTCCCACTATTTTGAGTTCTTAACCCGCCAAAGTGATGTGTGTGGTTCTCTAGCAAAGGATATATTTTATTTACCTTTCCAAAACTAAAAACACAACTGCAAATATGTCTGAATTGCCTATTGTTCTGACAGCCCACTATTCTAAAACCCCAAAAATCTGAAAAATGTCCCGATATAGCGCAAAAGCCCATTTGTCCGACAGCCCATTATCCTGAAAACAAAGGGTCCATTGCTCCAAAAATACACACTGTCCACGATGCCGAATTGAAACAACATTTCAAGCAAGTTTACCGTTATAGACAAATTTCCAGTGTCAGAATAAAATCACAAGAGCTTTAGGTCAGTTTGTGTGTGCCCTCGCCACCCGGGTCTTTAGATGTAGGCGGATCAAAAACTAAGTCAGTGCTGTAAGCACGACAACATAAAAACAGACACGGAGAAAAGAAGATCACTGAGCCCAGCTGGCGTGCTAAAACTACCATTGGCTATAAAGACTGTATGGAGGTCTCTGAAATACTGGGTGAGCAAAAAAAAAATAAAATAAAATAAAATAAAATAAAAAAAAAAATTGGAAAAAACCAAGATTGACACAATCAGACCAAGATCTGTTTGGAGAAGATAGAGATTTCAGTTGAAAGGCCAAAAATACACATTTTCCATGGTGCTGAATCGATGGGGGTTCTTTCTGGCACACATCAAACAACATTTTAAGCAATTTTACTGCTGCAGACAAATGTCCAGTGTCAGAATAAAATCAGGAGAGCTTTAGCTCGGTTGACCCCGTCACCCGAGTCGTTAAATATGGGCGGCTCAAAAACACACTCAGAAGCACACTCATAAAAATACTTATATTTCAGATCTTTTTTTTATAGTAGACCAATTAAATTTGACTTGATTTATCAAATTCTTATCAACCGATTAACTGATCAGTGATTAATTCTTTGCATCCCTAAAATAGACAAAAATAAATAAATAAAATAAACTATTTAACTTTGTAGCCTCCTGAGGTTGAAGCACAAAAATCAAGGTAAAATGACTGAACCAACAAAATCTAAGCCAGTCAGCATTATCAGGCAGGCAGAACGCTCTGTACTGGTAGGGAATGAAGGTGTGCAGGATGGATCAAAACCATGGCACAGATACAACGTGCCCCGTAGGTTATGGTTGAGGGAGATTGTGTATTTTTGGAACATGGGGCCTTTGGGGCAGTGGGTGTTTGTTTTCAGGATAATATGCTGTCAGACAAATGGGCTTTCAGTCCAACAGGACATTTTCTGACTATCAGAGTTTCAGAATAATGGGCAGTCAGAGCAATGGCATGGCACCAAAAATGTAAGGAATTGATTAGTATTTGTTTGCTCTAGAATAAGCTGCTGATGTTAGCATACCTAGCTAACGTATTACTTGTAACCTAGCATTACTTCTAAGGCATTAGTTAGGATATCTTTGGCTAACTCTCTGTGGGATTACAGGTTACGTTACAAAAAGCGTTGTTCAAGATGGGAACTTTTACTGTGTAGGAACCAGTCCTGGTTGCAGAATTTAGGTTATTGTTTAATGATATCTTCAAGCATATTTTAGCACATATCTCTAAACCAAATAATCATCTAAAAACTGATGGTATGGTGCAGAAAATGCTCAGCAGAGATGATTAAGTTATTGACTTAAAACATGAAAAATGACACCTAAGATCGTTTAATTTTACAGACTAATGACAGCGTCTTCTGTCTCCTGCCTCCTCCAGAGGAACTGCCTGACAGTGAAGAAGTATATCGATGGTCCGCTGGGACATTATGTCATCAACGTCACCTCGGCTGCCAAACTGTGTAGCAAAGCGCTTTGCAAGAAGAACGGCAGATGTGTCCGCAAGAGCCTGGACTCAGGCGCCTACCTGCACCTGAACCCACGCTTCTTCCACATCCACCGCAACCCAACGCCCAGGGGCCCTCACTTCCACGTCAGCGGCCACCTCAACAACCACGACATCCTGGACATGAAGCACAAGTTCACCTGCCAGTGCTACCAGGGCTGGACGGGTGTTTACTGCGAGATGCCCCAGGCTCCACCCCGTCCTCCCGCTCCGCCGCTTCAGCCCGCCATCCCTCCGCCTCATCCCAGAGAGAACGGCCTGCTGGGAGATATCCTGCTCCTCCTGTCCCTCCATTTCTCCTGTCTGTGCATCATCATGTTCCTGGGACTCTGTCTGATTATCAAGTGTCTCATACTGTAGACGCCAAGACTTCTTTTTAGGACCACAGCTGTAGAGAGGACAACAGGCCGCTCAGTAGAAGCTACACCTGTTAGCCTGACATAAAGTGTGCTCAGCTGCAGTTCCTCTAATGTCCACTAGATGCCGCTCCAAGAAAACTGCGTTGAAATGAAATGAAACCGCCAACTTCTCTCTACAAAGCTCAAAAAAATAGTTGGTTCTCAGTAGTTGAGTTTCACTTCATCTGAAGTGTTTCCTGTTGGTGATTTTGAAAAATATTTTTTAATTAAAGGAATATTTCTTCAAAAAATAATGTGTTGAGTATTAGACATCCCTCTGGGCTTATAAAGGTAGCTCGAAAGAATTTAGCTTTCTCAACAGATTCTCAGAAATTCTCAAAAGTTTAAGAGACAAACAAAAAAAGACATCACTTTTCAAACCTGCAGCAACCAAGAACTGTCTGTTCATCAATCGTCCTCAAGCTCCTCAAACATTTGTTTTAACAAATGCAGTACTCTCAAAAACAAAGTAGGCCACTATTCATCGTGCATGGATAACCTATCAATTAAATCTCCTCCAGTCTAAGATACTGAAATTGTGCCAGTGTGTGTGTGAACAGGCCATGAATGAGCATGTGAAGAGGGTGAATGTTAGAAATGTAGTGTACAGTGCTTTGAGTCGTCGGAAGACTACAAAAGTGCTATATAAATGCAGCCCATTTACTATTTCTAGCCTCATAGTACAACTTAGAAAATATATTTGTGTTTTATTTTTTTCCAAACAAGTATTAAGATGAGCTGCTGTAACTCTGTCAGCCTTTACTTACTAGTGCAAAAAGTGATTATCTGCCCTTTCATTCAACTGTAACACAGACTTCCAGGAAGAAGTCAAGAAATTTTGATTGAGTGCCCAAGCCATATTTACCGATAGCTCTTATCATAAATGATCATCCTTGCTGCTGTGAGGTGCTTACACTCCGCCTTGGACACACTGCCTACTTCGGCAGCGTGTGTGTTGCAGAACCTCTTAATTTTCATTTCAGTGTAAATGCGTCTGCAGTGACACTTTATCCAGAGATTCAGCATCTTGCCATTTTTCTCTGGCGATGTGCGTAAACATGGTACCTTTCACTACAGTTTCAATGTCTATAGATGAATGTGAGCCATCATAAGAAGTTTACAATTTTCTACTTTTACACTTATTGTTTATGTAACATTACTTTTGACAACAATGTCTATGAAGTCTAGAAGAACCTGTGCATATTTTTTGACAAAACATGTCTAAATACACTGTCTCTGTTTGTTTCTAGTGAAAACTGGAAGGAACAGCAGAGAAGCAATTTGTTCTACAAGTTTCTAAGGATGTTTTGAGATCTGTGTTCTGCTGTGAAACTGTGCGTGCATGTGAATCCAAAGTAACTGCAAGCTACGCAGATTTGCTTTTGATTGAGTGTTCCTATAAAAGTGTGCTAATTATGCCTCAGTGTTTTTACAGCTTAAATAAAAGAGATCATTTGAATAATTACAACTTTACATTCAACAAAACAGTCTGCAGGTCAGTCATCCAGGATCAACTGCTGCAAAATTTCAAAAATGTCTGACATGCTTTCTTCAATAATTTCCTAAAACTGGGAAAAATGCATTGTAAAGTTAAAAGTATAGATTGAAAACTTTACTCAGCAAATTGCATTTTAGTGTGTTGGAAAACAAAACTAATCACTTTGTATGAAAGTGAGCTGGAGTTCATTTTCTCTAACAGGAGCACAAAATAAACATTAGTTTTCTATAAAAACCTCATAAAACAGTCACTAAATCAACAAAGACAGTTCAGACAGTTTACAGTCTCAGTCATTTGTTTAATTGGGGATAATGACTGTAATGAAGCTCACATCACAGCCAGCACTTCATCAGCCTGCTGAGTGAATCTGCAGTTTGGTGGTGATGGAGTCGTCAGTCAAATGAGTCATAAGCGATCTGCGGCGGGACGGGTCACATGACCAAACAGTTTAACAATAGCCCCCGTTTGTCCCACGGGAAAGGGAGGGACGGCCGGGTGTCGACACTGTTTTGGGGGATGAGGGGAAGGAGGAGAAGCTTATGTTGAAAGAAGAGCTGTCAAAACAGAGGAAACTGTCAAAACAGAGTAAACTGAGGATTACAGAAAGTGTTGAAGTCAGCTGATTATAAATTAAAGTCTTTACCAGCTCGACTTTAACAGAAGCTTTTAGAGTTTCAGCACTAATCTGCTGCTGCTGGAGGATCAGAGAGCTGCATGATGCTGAAGGCTGTGTGATCTATGTTTTTATGGTTATTTTTGTTTGTCTTTTTATTTATGGAGATATTACTGAAGCCAGTAGGTGTTGGGAGGAAAAGGTTTGAGAAGTTTTGTAATCCCTGACCTCAAGTTTTTGGTTTGGTTTGTTTGTTTGTTTCTCAGCAGGATTACGGAAAAACTACTGGCCCGACAGTCATGAAAGTTAGTGGAAGGATGTAACATGGGCCAAGGTAGAAACTATTCAGTTTTGGAGCAGATATATTAATTATTTTTCACAACTTCCCACAACTTAACAGATTTGAAAGAGTAGCTCAGCATTTTGGGAAATACACTTATTATCTTTGTTTTTCTCATAGAGTTCGTGTTAAGTCCACAGCTGGAGTGAGGATGTGGTTAGCATAGTTACTGTGAAAACTGGAAGCAGGGGGAACTGCTAACCTTCGTCTGTCCAAAGTTTAAAAATGCACCCACCAAAACTGTTACAGCTCACGATTTAATATGTTGTAACTTGATTAATCTGTACACAGATTCCAGAAATGCCTTTGTAGGGTGTCTGGGCTCAGCCTTAGAGATAGGGTGCAGAGCTCGGACATTTGGAGAGAGCTCGGAGTAGAACCGCTGCTCCTTCTTTTGAAAGGTGCCGGCTGAGGTGGTTCAGGTATCTGATTAAGATGTCTCCTGGGTGCCCCCCTTTTGGAAGCTTTCCGGGCATGTCCAACTGGGAGGAGACCCCAGGGCAGAGGGATTACGTATCCCATCTGGTCTAGGAACGCTTCAAGATCCCCCAGGAGGAGCTGGAAAGAACTGTTGGGGAGGGAGACTTCTGGAATGCCCTGCTGAATAGCCTGCTGCCATCACAACCTGACCCTGGGCAAGTGGAAGAAAATGGAATGGACGGATGAATGGATGGATTTCTGCACAAACACCAGTGTATCCATCCACCAAATACATTTCTAGCTGATCGCCAGATGAAGTTGGTGAGCATAAGTCCAATGGTACCAAACCTGGCAACCTCGTAGTACAATAAGACTTCAGGAAGCTGCACACAGTCACTGCACGCCATGCCATGATTGACAGCTGAACTCAACTCTGTACAATTTTTGTACAGTGGGAGGAAGTGTCGTCCATCTTTATTGGCAGTCTTTGGTCAGGACCAAACTGCTTGTTTATAAAGCAGTTGCTCTTCTCACTCGACTGTATGAAGCAGAGACCCGGACCACCTTCACCCAACACTATAGACACACCTTATTAGCTGCAATACTGATGGTTTTAAAGGTTATTTTCTCAGGATTTTTACCTTTATTTTGACAGGACAGCCGAAGAGCAGACAGGAAAGGGCTCAGAGAGAGAGGGGATGACATGAAGCAAAGGGCTGCAGGTGGGAGTCAAACCAGCAGCCGGACTGATAGACTCAAAACAAGGGGCGCATGCTAGACCTCATATACTCCTGGTACAGGATTTCAAGTACTGTTACTGGCAACAGTATCTGTTCAAATGAATGGTGCCCAACCCTATGACACAGTGCCACACCATCTCTGATCTGAGAACACTGGTATCAGATCTGTGCTCTGTATTGGCAGATACTTTGAGTTGGGATGTGGAAATCTGACTCAGGAGAGATAAAGATAGAATGATTCAACTTTAATAGACACATCAGGGCTCTTGAGTCCCACCAGAGAACAATCTTGAGCATCCGCTGGAAGACAAACACAAACATCCTGCCTGGAAGCTGTCCAGTTCAACCACAATTCTGAGCTGCTGGTCACTGGAGCAGTTTGGAGGTTTGAGGCCATGCATGAGGGCACCTCAGTGGTGGTAATGAGGAAGGGGCAAGTCCTGCCCTATCAAGGATTAGATATATTCCAAAATGGACGGACAGAAGTACATAGGCTGACGTGTCCATACAGTCTGGGTGCTCAAACATTTTTGGCTGCACATTGATCCTGCACAGAGGTCACGGTCATGAGGATGCTCACAGCTATGCAACTTTACTCACTCAGATTTATTCTGCTGCTCCCGAGATCAAACCAGTAACCTTCCAGTATAAAGTCCACTCCAAAAAAAAAAATAATAATAATAAAAATGCAGAGGTTAAGTTGAAGTGATGGAACTCATACTGTCAAATGACAGTATTAAGTTGACATAACTTTGCATGACACATTTTAGACATTTGTTTGGAGAGACGGACTCAAAAGTTCTGCTAAATAAAATAAAATAAATGAAATTAGTTGATGGCTCACCTTCTGATGAACCTGTTCATTAAACATGTTTTGGGCATGAATATGAGTTGCCAGGCACATAAAACAGAGTGACTCAGAACATTTTATGCTGGCTAAAAACATGAGAGTTTGTCCAGCAAAAACACTATTAAGCTACTTTTTTGTGGTTTTCGGGTCCTCAGAAGACTGACGCTCTGACCAAACACTCCACCCCGAGTGGAAACTGTCAGGTCCACTCTGGACCAACATTCATTCACTCCTGACTTTGTTATTTTTGAAATAATGACAAATAATCACACCCACATCTCACTCCTCCTTTCTAACATCTTTGGCCTCCACTTTTTAGATCTCTTTCTTTCCAGACAGTCATTGGTTTCAGTTCTTTTCTATGAAAAGCAACAGATGCAGACGAATAATAAAAGAATTTATCGTATTTCACATTCTGTTTTTGAAGGTTACTTCATCATTGTGTGGTAATATAGTTGACATTTTGAAGCCTGGAGTTTAGTTTTTCCACCTGCTGCCACCATCTTTGTCTGAAGCGAGAAAATCCAAATTTACAAAAGAAGTGGAGATTAGGTGGAGCTGAAACTGGATGAGCAAGCACCAAAAACCACAGCTGAGTGAGATAACAATCAATTATAAAAGTGAAATAATCTCCTGAGAGCTGAACTTGTGCAAAAACTGCTTACCTTTGTATCTGTAGACAGAAGTTAGGGGTTTTCTCATTCACTTCAACAGAAAGAGTTTAACAGAAGAAGAAGAAGAAGAAACCTGCAGAGAGATTGATCAGAAAAAAAAGGAGAGACTTCACAAAATGACTTAGAAGGACTGGCTGTTGTTTTTGTGAGAAAGGGGACTGTTGGAGTTCACACAGCTAACGCAGGAGCTTTAGACCACTGGGAAGAGAAGGTATTCAAGCCCGGAGTAGGGGAACGGTCAGAATGAGCACAAGACGCGGAGCAACAAAACTCAACTCTGTAGCCTCCTGTGGGGCTTTTCCACCGGCACTTTTGGCCGCACTGAGTTAAACCGATTCATGCTGATTTACATTTCCATTACCACTTTTATCACACCAAGCTGCGCCCGAGATGGACCTGCTCTGGAATGGGGCCAAAGCGAGCCCAACTTGCCTTCAAGTGGGCTGTGGTGACGTCTCACCAGGTGCAGCCAACCCGTGACGAGCCTCCGTTGTGCTCATCGAACAAGCGAGTGTTGTGACACTCAGCTCGTGTGTGTGCAGGACAACAGAGAGGAAGACGTCCCCCTGAAGACATTATTGTGAAGAATTTAAGGAAAGAGTGTGTTTATCCCAGAGACATACATGAACGGTTTATCCACCGCTTTACAGCTGCTTGAATTGAGCTTCCTTGAACTCGTCTTCAGTTAAAAGACACACCTTCATGCGGGTAGCCCTGTCGTCATGGAAATGCAAACCCCTGCTGTGCTGGGCCAGCAGCTCTGTGTTTGGAAAAGAGCCACCAGTGAACACGGCCGGACCGAGACAGACGGAGGCTAGTTTGATGACAAGGGATACAGTACTGAGATCATTTACAACTGCTACGACCTGCACATACAGTAGGAGGAGTTAGCCTTTTTCCCATTTTTTTTCTGACAGAAAGCCTTGACGGCTAACTTCTCCCAACAGCCACCATCCAGGGCTCTGAGTTGAGGCTGATGAAGACCTGGTAAACGGGGACAGAAGAGGCGTGAAGCAGGAGAGGAGTGAGGGGGAAGTCAGGCATCAGTAAGCAAAGGTCATGACGGGGTTGGCCCCGGGGGGCCAGGGGCCAAATGCAGCAAGAAAACTTCAGATATCTCAGCATAAACATCTTTGACATAACATCAAAACTTATTTCTTCACATTCCGTTATTATTCCATAATTTTTTTTTTCACTTTTTTCTTTTCTTTTTTTTCTTACATTTTTCTTATTGTACCTTTAAAGGGTTTATAAATATACAATACAAATAACATTGAATTCACTTGCATCCTGTCATGAAATTTTCAACAAGCTTATATTTTGACCTTTTGGTGGTGCTATATGAAAAGTCAGAGGATCACCAGAGTCATTAAGATCCATCCTCTGTGGACAAAGAACCAGATTTCACAGCCTTCAAATCTACTCGTGAGTAAATGTGACCTTGGCAGGGCTGAAGCTGACTCTGCTGAATAACTCTGACAGTTCGACTCTGTCTGTGTCATTATCGGATTATGATGATTGACAACCGAGGAAATAAACAGCCTCAAGATCTGCAACTCACCGTCCTCTCAGTTTCATGTCGGGGTCTCCTTCCTCTTCATCCTCTAAACACTAACCTGAGAGTGTGAGAAAGTCATGTTGTCAATGGAAGTTGGATCAGAAAACAGTATGACTTTTAAAGACAGGTTTTTCCCTTCAACTGTTTTTATACGACCACATGTAAAGAGTTCCCTCTCTCAAACACCGTATCCTATATCCACTTTGTAAAATAAACTCTTGAGGTTCATCATTCAATATGTCTTAAATACAGTTTACAGAAACCAAACACCTGTAATTTTACAACCCGCAGACATCAGTTAGCTCCTGTACTTTATCTAATTACCATAATCAGCTTTAGTTCAGTGTCAGCAGTCACTTTGAATGTTCAGATCATCTGCGGTGAAGCTGGAAGAGACTCACCGTGACTTTTCTCTCAAACTGAGAGGTACAGGACAGAACCTTCAATTGTCGTCAGCATCCTATTGCTTGCGCTCGTAAACCGTAGGCACGAGCATAATACACAAGACTGATTGCTGAAATGAACAGTGGATGCTGTAAAATAAATTACAGTCTTTGGGTTTCCCCTGAAAGTCGAAGATTTGAATCATCAGTTGGAGACTGATCATCAGTCGACTGAGATTCTTCCAGTCGAGACCTTTGCCAAAGAGTAAGATACCTTTTTTGGTTAGATAGAAACAGCTGTGTGTGAGATCCATCTTACCAGGCTCCAAGCTAACTGTGTGTGTCCGCCACAGAGATGGCGCAAGCCAATCAGTGTCCTTGGAGGTTAGCATAGATACTGTGATAACATCAGTTACATAAGAACCGACAAATTTTTCTTCATTGAAAGAAGGACAAAGAATGACACTGAAGGCTTTTATTGATGGAAAAGATCAATCTTCTTCCGGCCGGCTTCATTTCAATTAGTTGATCTGATTGGTTGAGGTTAGTCCGTGTTAGATGTGACAGATGGTTCATCCAATCACCTCTCAAGTGATCTTTTTGAAAGCACCCACCCTTTTCCAAACAGTTTCCATAGACAGCTTCCCAGAAGGTTCTGTCTAACAAACCATCTGGCGTGTCAAGTTAAAACCTACCAGGCTCCCTTTGCAAAACTGTAATTTTAATATCATCATCGTCAATTTCATTCAAACTCAGAAACAAGATAAAACTCAACAAAAACTTCACACTGTTCCAACAATCATCACTGGTTTGGTCAAAATAAACCCATAATTCAAGGCAAGAAGGAGCACGGAGCACGCAGGGCAGGTGATGCCACACAGCGGCTGCAGCGCTGTCAGCAGCCCGGCAGAAGAGAGCTCCACAGTGCACTGGGATTTTATTTCATCATACTGACCTGTAGGAGGACACACACTTTACTTTCTCATCTTTTGTGTGAAAATATCAGATTTTCACACAAAAGATGATGAAGAAAGGAGTTAAAAACTAATGTTATCCCCTCAAGACAGTATTTACTATGTTAGCTAGCTAGTAATTGGTCCACGTTAGCAAGCGACCTAACATTCACCAGCTGAAACCCAAATATCAAAATATATTTCACCTGCTTTTCAGTAATGTTAGCTTTGACTCTGTGTTATGTGGTGGGTGCTAGTTGTTTGTTGACGTCAGCAGACTCCATTTTTAAGCTAACATTAGCTAGTGTTGCACACTGTTGGTGCTGAGGAGCAGAAGAGACGGCACTCAGGAGCGCTGCACATACACGTCACATCCTTTGAATTTTCCCAGAAAATTTGTCAGGAGTAGGAAATCAGTCCACAGGCTGTCATCTGCAACTAAGAAAGTCGGGAAGGTTTTATTTTTTAAGTTACGTTAAAGTCCGCTCACACATATATAACTTAATACAACTTGATTAATACATGTAAAAAGTTTCAGATGCTCATATATTGCATGTTTAAAGGAAGAGTCTGGCGTTATTTTGTTCTTCTTGTCATAAAACCCGTGAGAACAACAAAACATCTTAATACATCTCTAAAATGGCTAAAAGTTTCATTTAAAGTATTTCTTTGCAGCAAAATTCACTCAAATATGAAGAATTAGTGCATTTGTCTTGGACTGTTTTCAGCAGCTGATTAATCCACATTTGATGCTATAGTGAGTATTTGCAGCTGTGAATGGAGCTGTCTCTGATTGAAATCAAACAAAATCCACTCAGAATCTTAAAGTCAACTGATTTAAACTGTGACCAGCTTCATTCTGCAGCTCTGATTGGCTGTTTATCAGCTCTTCATCACCTCTCTGCCGCCTCTCCGTCAGCTCCATCTGCTGCTGCTGCAGATTACAGGCTGGGAGGGAAAGCAGCCAAACATTTATGACCTTCGTACACAAACAATTCACGAGGTCTAAACACAGACGAATGACGATCGAGATCTCCAAAACCGCCTCAGATGGAAAAAAAAACATCTAAACCAGCTCGACTTCCGGCTCTCTGTAAGCAAAGAGGGTTAGACAGGTGACTAACCCTCTGGAAATACATCATTTCCCCATTTTAAAATTAAAGTATGTATAGCAGAAGGAAAGCTGTCACTGTTTTGTAATCTCATACAGCTGGATCTTAAGTAGAGAAAAAAAAAAAAAACTAAGGTCGTCATTTTCTTTTGTCTGTTTTCTTGTCTACAAGTTGATATTTGAGTGTGAAAGTTGGGTGTCAGTCAGTCAGTATCAGTTTTGTAGACCAAGTTATGTTTCCTTTGGATGTCAAAATTATTACAGTCTGGATTAATAAACAATATTACAACATTTTTGGATGAAAAAAAAACATTGTAAACTGTTAAGTGTAACTGTAAGTTGTTTGCAGTCATTTATTGTTGTATGACTAAAATATTGAGTCCCACGCACAGTCAGTAACCAATTTGTCCCCATTCTTATTTTCAGAGTTTAGAACCAAAACCATGTGAGCTGTCCTCAGAGGACAAAGGCTGTGGTAAATAATGCTAACAACCATTTTGAAATTTGGCTGAGTGGGGACAAAAAACTGTGTGAAAATACAACATTTTCAAAACAAAAGAAAAACAAAGAGTCTGCAGCCATGCTTCCTGCTCTGTGAGGTGACACGGCATTGTTGAAATATTTCACGACCAACCACAAATATAAACCTCATGGTGACGCTACAGGAAAAGTCACCAAATTCAGATAGATTCACTCACTTCTAGCAGGGCCGTCACAGCAGCGGTGGGGATGTAAAGATGCTTCTTAAACGGTCTTCAACACGTGTGATGAGGGGTTTGGTATGGTAGGTCGTAGATTTTTCATGTACGCAGCCTATTGAAGCGATGATCTATAAATATGGGTGGAGTTTCCATTGTTCAAACATTCTGACCTGATGAAGATCGACATGTGATCGAAACGTTGTCAAACTTTTTGTGGCATGGAGTAAGTGTGCAGATGTAACCAGGAAAAAAAAAATTGCAAAACGTTGTAGAGGGTGTAGCCTGGGCACCTTCACAGTCAACAATATGAAAATACTAAGCATAAAATGCAAAACATTGACAGCACAAGTAAGTGTCATCCATCACATCCACAGCTGCAACACCACGTCAATCAATCGAACAACGCTAATATCCCATCTACTGTAGAAAGCATGTCAGTCAGCCCAGAGGTAATAATATCCAATGTCACTGCCCTAAAACATGATCCAAAACAGAAAAACAACTGACAGAATAACGTTAACAATGTTAGCTAAAGATCATAAATCAGCCTGGCCTTCAGATGTTGTTGCAGGAACGTAGTTGCAACAAAACCTTTTTGACATGTGACGTTGTAGCAGCTTCCAGAGTGTCGTCACCAGCATGTTATTTGGGAACGTTTCCACCACTTTTTGAAGATGTTGTGATGTTTTAGCAATGTTGCAGCAACGCGCAGAAATACAGAAAACATCACACAGAGGATGCTGAATGGATGTTACAAAAATATCATAGAATAGCTGTTATGTGTAACGTTTCAATAATAAAGCAGCAATGAAACTAATGGTAACGTAACCTTGTTACAATGACACATCACATTCGCGGAGGGTCACTTAAATAAGAAGGAGGGTGTAAATACACCAGCAAAGTTTGGGGACGCCCTGCCTTTCTCTGGTGGAAACAAGAACATTCATCATGATGGATGTTGTAATTGAATAAATATTAAAACAATAATCTTATAAACAGCACTGACAAAGATGTAAGTGGCGACAACATGACACACTCACAACTTTCATGGCCTGGTAAGTTTGTGAAAGGAAAAATTATGAATTAAATAAATAACAACTTGCTCTCTCGCTTGCTTCTTTGGCCACATCTCTGCTTTGTTGAACATTTTTTGTTTGGTGCAGCCGAGGGCAGTGAGGTTGCATCGATGCAGAATTGTTGTTGGAGGGTTTTATTACCCACTTGCCCTTCAGGCTGACTGGTTTGGGACGATGTGTAGGGGGAGTGTTTAGGGGCCAGTTTGGGATTGAGCCGTAGTGTTTGTTGTTTCAGTACCGCACACTTTAACATCAGAGAAACAGAGAGTTCACAAGAGTTCATGAGTTGTTGGTGTTGTTTGTCGGGGACAAAATCAGCCATTTCAAAAAGTGGTGGGGACGGTGTAAATGACACCTATACCTTTGAGGAATCATGGGTAAAATTTCACCAAATTTCATGCCAATAGTTGCTGTGACATGTCAGTGTGGACCAAAGTAGTTGACTCACTGACCAAGCAAACCTTTTCATGCCCAGTGTTGATCAAGTAGAAATGGTGAAAGTCATGGGGTCACAAAAATCATGAAGATCCATTCATCAAAATGTCAAAATCAGTCAAGATATCACGAACCTTTAAACATGGAAAAAAGAGTTTTTAACCTGGTTTATAAATCAAATTTGTCAAAGACAAAGACTGGAGGTCTTTTTATAGTACTGTAACATGTATAGTGTTGAAACCATTCATCAGTGAGAGAGTCGCAGTCGTCTCCTCCAGTCAAAACACCAACATGGCCGCTGTCCAAGCAGCCTGGCGTCAGGCTGTTGATTCTGACTCCAGTCAACCTCTCAGATCCTGATCCTACAACAACTCTGAAGCTCCCCGAAGGCCATAAAATGCAGATTTAAGTTGGTGGGCGAAGATGGCATCAGAAACAATAATATGACTGCTGGGGAAAAACTGGCAACCCTGCAATAAAACACACAGAGCGTGAAATTCACTGACATATTTGAAAGAACCCGCAGTACAGTGACTGTATGAGGGCGACTCCTGCAGCAGTGTTGATGACTGCAGACAGTGGAGGTCAAAGGTCAGAGCCACAGCTGACTGACTATGACGAAAGAAATTATGTCCATTTCCTCCTGTGGATGGACTGATAAAAACATCAGAGAGAAACAGGAAAGAGTAGTTCTGCTTCAATGTAATCTTTCTTATATAACTCTTCAGATGAGATAGCACGTCTTTTGTTCTGTGTGGGAGGTCAGCAGTGAGGAAGTGCTGCGTGACTGGAAGGACCGGAGCCTCCTCCTGTCTGAAACCCTGTAACTCACAGGAAACGGAGCTCACCTTTCCTCTGAAACCTGGCAGCTGACCACAAGGTTGTCTTTCAACAGCGAAATGTCTCTCATGACCAAAAACATGTCAGTATCATTGGGAAAATCATCCAAACAACAAAATTCATTAATTAGTGGCATGACTCATGTCCACAACAACAGTTAAGTATTTTTCTGCTCTGTTGGCCTTATCTAAGGGACAGCATTAAGCATGAATTTCAAAAACTGTTACTGATCTGATCTGTGACCTTTATTTAAAGGGTAATTCTGGTATTTTAAATCTGAGCCCTTTCTCTTTTTTTTTTTCTTTTCTTTTTTCTTTCTTTTTTTTTTCTTTTTTTTTTACATATTTTGGAGCCTAACTGACTAATAGGCACAAAAAATTTTGGAATTCGTCCAGTGGACCGCCTCAGCCAGCAGCCGAAAAACAGGCTGAAATGTCTGCAGTGTCACACTGCTTCCTAACTGGAAGTGACGCAAATGACCAAGCTGCATCAACCTGCACAGAGCAGATCAAGCAAACAGGAAGTCAGGTACAGAAACAGCATAGAGAGTCTGGTCAGTTTCCAAAATAAAACATCATGTGCAGATTTATGATCATAAAAACAGACAAATAAGAAACGATTTACTATGTAGCCTACTTATCCGTGATAGAACCACAAAAATCAAGGAAAAAGGACCAAATCAACAAAATCTCGAGCAAGTAAACAAAATCAGGCAGCTAAAATACTCTGAAACACTCGTGGTCAGGCAGCTGTGTGAAGGACGGATCAAAATCGTGGCGTAGATGCGAAATGCTCAGTGGGATCAACGGGTTAGGGGCACTAAAAGTGCTTGCTCTTGCCACTGACAGGCTCAGAGGGTTATTCTAAGTGTCTGACAACATTATGGAAAGGATCCCTAAAAACAAAGTTTTATACGATGGAGAACTGAAACCGTTGTATTGATCTCTTCAAAGCCACCAGAATTGTTTGACAAAAGTACTAATTTTACCTCACAGAACACAGGAGATACAAGTCAGTGTAGTCAGCGTCAGACATTTCAGGGGACCTGAACATAAGAAAGACACTTTTAAAAGGAGGGGATCTTTGAGGAATGATTTGGAAATCACAGGAGATCAGCAGGGGTTTAAAAAACAATATGTATCATTTAAACATTCAAAACTACCTCTGTGGTTCTTTAAAACTAGAAAAGATGGGAGTGACAGGAACCAACAGTTCAAACAGCTGATATGATGAAGGGATGATGGCCTCCATCTGTAACAGCCACAGAAATCAGTTTCCATTCTGTCACAAATAAATTTAATTTCTGTCGACCACCATCCTGCAGCAGCAGGCGCCACGCACGCTCCACGGATGGAAATCTGCACATTTTCTCCTGAAACCGTCCACATTATACCAAACGTATTGAACACAGCCCGACGCCGAACCATCTTTTCCTCCCCGGGGCAACTCGATGCCTCATTACAGCTGAAGCCATTAAAGCGGCGGGAGGATCCGCACAGTCTGAGTCCAGACATTTTCATAACACAATCCATATGTTCGTGAGGAGGCTCTGACCGCCGCGGCACAGGGACGCTGAGGTTTCCGTGCAGGGGGGGTGAGGAGGTGAGAGGGCTGTATGGGTTCAGGGTGGGCCTTTCATCCACGGAGGTGGTGGAAACGAATCTGCAGGCAGGATCACAACGCCAGGCCAGAGGAATCCAAATACACCCCCCCGACACACACACCACCGACCACCCCTCCACCCACTGTGGGAATGTGGTTTCCTTACACTTACACACACACACACTGGGGTCGAGGTATTATGAAAGTCTGTAGGTTTGTTTTCCTCTGAGTTTGCATTTATTTGAACATTTGAGGACAAGTTAATGTGTGCAGACAAAGGGTGTGTGTGTGTGTGTGTGTGTGTGTGAAGTTCACTACACTCATTCTTGTCTGTCAGGGGTCAGCAACCGCCCTTTTTTATACTTTAATTTTCATGTATCTTGGGTCTACACTGTAAAAACAAAAAAGTTGAGAAAACGTAACATTTCAACATACTTGAAATGCTGCATTTGCAACAAGTCAAATGCAACCAATCCCTGTGACTTCTGCACGACCCTGCAATTTTTTTTCAATCACCACAACTTTTCTGCAAATTTGACCAATAATTGTAGCTTCTCATAAACTCTAACTCTGAAAAGAACACAAGGTTTGACGTAGTTATTGACTTTTATCAGATCTCTGCGTTTTTACGGAACTTTATCTCCAGAAAGATTCTGCTTCTTTGTGAAATACCTCCCAGGTCCACTTCTTCATTTACAAATAAAGCAGATTTTGTCAGAATTTTTGTTTGCCTGAGCCTTTTTGGTAAGGTATGGAAGAGAGTGCAGTTTTATTCTCCCTGGAACAAGTTATCATTGATTTTTAGTGGAT
Source organism: Lutjanus argentimaculatus (assembly GCA_034769285.1). Lineage (NCBI taxonomy): Eukaryota > Metazoa > Chordata > Actinopteri > Lutjaniformes > Lutjanidae > Lutjanus > Lutjanus argentimaculatus. The sequence continues at coordinate 2,582,907 of JAWZSL010000039.1, forward strand.
TATACAAAAAAATTCACAACTTTTTTTTTGCAATTTTCATTTACTCCCGCAGTTTCATTGCAAAAAAAAAGCCTAAAAACATTGCAATGTGCACTGTAATTTTTGAGAAAAAAGAAAAAAAAAAACACACCAATCGCCAAACAGTCTGCAAAATCCTGGAGGGACTGACTAATCAGGACAAATGTAGTACAAAGAACAACACATAGAGAGGAGGTCAGGGTGGACAGGACTTTCACACAGCAGGGGTTTGTTTTCTGTGTGAGAACAACAGTCAGTGTTGATTGTAGTTATTTTAATCCAAACCACAGTCTTTTTCTGAACATAACCAAGTCGTTTTGGTGCCTGAACCAAACCAAACTGCGACCAAATTGCAGCCGTCACCTGAAACCTTTCTCAGCAAGCTTTATTTTTAAAGTGTAACCTGATGTTGCATGTTTATCATGTCTGGACCGACCAGGGAATGAGAATGATGGTGGATACATTAGTTTGAAAGCTGAGGGGCCTCATGTTAAAATATTCTTAGATTTATACTTGAACTTTGTCTTAAAGATCCACCAAAAACTCTACAGATATACACAAATATGTGTAGAAGCAGTTTTTTTCTCCAAGAGGCACCATGTTTACAGCCATGTGAAAAAAATTAAATAAGCCATTAGTTTTGTCATAGTTTTGGTCATAAATTCATCTATCGTGAAACCTGAAGGACTAAATGCTGTGAATTTGTAATGCCAGTGTTTGCTCAGTTATCATCACTGTCATTTATCTGTTTTCTGATCGATCAATTCTTTTCACCACTACCAATATTGGATTGGAAGTTGCATTCATCACACATCACATTATACTGTAGGAGGTGAAATGTGTTCCCATGCACCCACAAGGACCCTTACAGTGTCTACTTGAGAATTGGCGGCCATCTTGAATTGATGTCCACGTGAAAGAACCACTCGTTATTGGTGAAAATAACAAATTTTAGGCTCTTAACAAGGTAAATTTTGCTGTTTTGTTTTGCATCAGCCAAATAAAACTAGTTTATTCTCTTACATCATTTGCAAGGTTATTATATAGAGGTCAATAAAGAATATGGAATTAAAGTCTGAGGATATGGCTAAAAGGTCTGAGAATTATTATTATTATAATTATAATTATTATTATGACATTAATATGGTATTCACATAGAAAACAACATGCAGCTCCAACACCATGTGCACTGTTGTTGTTGTTGTTGTTGTTGTTGTTGTGTTGTCTTGTTGCGTGTCAAACACAACTTGTTTCATTGACCTCATGGTTTGTCTAATTTAACGGCTGAGGAAGTTTTGTAGTTCCTGAACTCTTTGGCTCCTGTGGCTCCTTTGATGGAAAACAGCCTTTAGTTATTTGGGGAACGTTAGCCTGCAGCTAACTTTTCCTGAATAAAAAACATTTTTCCAAACAAAACACACACAGCTGTTTAATCTGACGCCTTATTGAAGAGTGTTATTCGAGCCGCTGCTGCCGAGCGTAAGAAAACTCAATCAAACACAGATGACTTCACCAAACACTGCTCCTCAGATTTCTAGTCACCCTCAACAAACTGCTCCTTCATGTTCCTCCTACGCAGAAACGCAGAACATCTAATTACCACCCACAGCCCATCACAACTGACAGAGAGTCCCATTGGCTGTCAAAATGTCCTGCACAACAGCTTCAACTTTCAGCTTGACGATGAAACAAACACTGCGTGTGTGCTTTTGTTTTAAAAAAGACTAAATTGTAAGTTGAGCTCAGTGAGCAAATTAGAGATAATTGCACCTGATGCGTTCAGAGAGAAGATCTGAAGGAGTCACTGATGACTGATTATCCAGGAGAGAGGAAAAAAACATCTGAGACTGGTTCACAGTAGCTGGTAATTTTAAGGAAACTTCTGATGTCACATCTTAGAGAAAAACAAAATCCATTCACGTAAACCCTCATGTTCTCAGTCTTCTCCAGAACCACATGAGAAGATGGAAAGTCCATCCAGGAAACTGACTTAAAGAGACTGTGAGCCTGACAACGTTAAAGGAGCAATACGTAAGAATATTAGTTTCAAATCATTTTTAAAAAATCAACAGAATGTGAAGTAACTGTTTTGACATTGTGTAAAAGACGTCAACAGATTGTGTTGCAGAGATCTACTGAAGTTAACAAGTTAACCCTGCAGGGCATCTGCTGTCAAAACATATTTGGCAGCAACATAATATTACAGTAATTTCACAAATTATACGGTGAGATGTTGTCTTTTGAGGAGCGTAGGGTATGTAACGTGAACACAATTGCTTTTCTACAGTAAGCACAGTTAAGACCAGTTTCTCAAAACTTTTCCCAAAGACTATTTGGACTGTGATCATGTGACAGATAGACAGTTCAGGTCTGCAACGGTAAACAGAGGTACTGTGTCAACTTTGTACAAGGATGCTGATCCCCAAATCCCAATTGGAACAAGATTTAGGGGTTTCCTCACATCTGTAGAGTCGGAGAGAATATGGAGGAACCCTGAAGCAATTTCAACATCAGTCAAAGCCAGAGTTATGTGATTAAAAATCCTCCACAGAGCTTATATCACCCCCCAAAACTTAAAAAAAATAGACCCAAGCTCCTCTGACTGCATGTTGGTGGACAACAGGGAAATTTGATTCATATGTTAAGGCACTGCCCTGCAGTGTTTCAGTCAGTCAGTCTCAGTAATAATGGATACTATGTCCATGTCCTCTGGTTTGGTTGTTACGATAAAGAAGACAGGGAAATAGCAGACTGAGAATTTTTGGCTGCTAAAAGAATGATGGAACTGGAAAATTCAAAAGCCAGAATGTTTCTTGATAGACACTCAAACCATTACTTATTGGTATGGAACAAATAGTTGCTATGATAAGTGATGCAATTTTTTTGATTCCAGTTGATTGAATTTAAAAGTGAGTCTCAAATTGATGTCTTTGCAACCAAGCCAGACCGGTACTGAGCAGGCTAATCTGAGACGTCTCTGAATATCTGGTTCTACACATACATGAAATACATGAAATCAATAATTTATTGTGAGGCATTGTACTGTATACGGTATATATTTGAATGTAAAAGTGTAAAATAAATAAAAAGCATGCTAACCTGCTGATCCTGGCAAGTTCTGTCTTGTAATACCACTTTGAACCTCAAGAGGGGAAAGTCCAATAGTCTCACAAATTATCAGGAAAGGAGAGAAAATATTCTATTATGTTCTACCTATTTTCCTTCCAGCGAAAATAAAACTCACCAAATCCATCTTGGTTTGTCTTTCGGCTGTTCCAAAAATCACCAACCCTGATTTGGTTGAAATAAACCTTTAATTCACAGAATCCACCCTGTCCTTGTCATCCCCGGAGTCAAAGTCCTGGTCGGAGCTGCTGAAAAATCACCTCGATTAGTATTCCCTGTAGTCTGGGGCCATTCACTGGCTCTGGTTCTGGTTGCCATTCTGGCATTCCCAGCTGGGTCCCCCTTGCTGTGGGCCTGTAAACCTCCTCCTACCAGCGGTCCAAAGGAGCTGGATACAGATGGAGCCCTGTGTCTGTATTCTGCGTTTATTTCTGCATGAAAGCTTATGGATACGGGATTCTTACATATTTCTCCTGTAAGGTGAAAAAACAAGCCATAATATACCTTTTGTGTAGAAGCCGGTGAACATCCGTCTATAATCCAATTGACACAGGTTCAGGGCTGTGAAATCAGCAAGTGCTTTAGGGCTCTATATCTAAAATCATGACAGAGAAGGAAAATGTAAGTTATATGCACATAAAACCGAGCCCTGTAAGTAATCTGTAGTGTGTGTTACATGAAGACATTTATCAGGTATGCACATCAAATTCGCATATTCTGAAAGTTAGCAGCCAACCAGTGCATGAGGATGAACTAATGGCTGCAGAAACGCATCATCGAGTAACGTCATCTCACGCCGCGCTGTCTCACCCTTATCTGACTGCCTGCTGCAGACTGGCGGCCTGGGTTTGACCCCAGACCCGAGACTGATATATGAAGACAACGTTCCTATATTTAGACACTAACCACTAGAAGCCTCTTAGCATGGAAACTCAGCGTGCTCTCTGATGTTCAGAGCTGATTATGAATAATCAAACAATTAAATTCTAAGTAAGAGCAGAAAGTTTTACTGATGCAGAGTCAGAAAATCCTTGTGTGTACTGTTTAGTTGGATGACATATTTACTCCGAAAGAAAAGATGCAGTTAAAAAGGGAAAACGCATGTGTATATTTAACAGAGGGACTCGCAGGGATCGGGTTCGCTGTGACTTTTGTCTTCTGGTTGTAAATATGTGAGGTTAACCACTGGAATCTCAGCTCGTTAAAGTGCTGGGTCCACATGTAATGTCATTTAATCAGCACAGTGACACGCTGCTGCTGCACCGACGGGCGAGAATACAAATTAAGAAATACACAGAGATGAAGATACTAGTTAGAGGTGCTGCTGCGTATATATTTTGGTAGAAAAAATGAATAGATTTATGTTGTCATGTGACTGTTTTGAGAACCAGACACAGATTTTCTCAGGCGTTTCTGAGTTTATGTGGTCTGACTTATTAAACTGGTTTGGAAAGGAGCAGACTGGAATGTATTGTATGAGATTTCCCATTCAAACGTTCAGCAAAATTAGAGAGAAAGCATATAAAAGTGCATTTAGTGGTGCAAACTGCACAATGAATGCTTAAATCTATTGTGTATTTCAGGTTGACTCCCTGTATCGCATGTCCGTTCTTAACACTAAGAGTTTTGTATTCAGTTAGTTATAGGATCTCTAAATCCAAAAATCCCCTTCGGAAATCAGGAAATGTACCTTTAATCTTTCCTTATAAAAGTTTTCAAAAAGCCTGTTGTTCATTAAAGGAGCTCAGTGGAGTTTTCTTGTAAACAAGCACAAGTTATATTTATTTTCAGTATTACTCACAAAATTTATTGTGTGAATCTTGGAGGAAAACGTGCTGAATCTGTTTCCTCCTGCATTGCTTAAATCCATGTGTCTTCTTTTTCTTTTTCTTCTTCTAGAGAGGGGACGTTCCTCCGCTTCCGGTGAACCACCATGGGACCTAACTGTGGAAAGAATATGGACAGTATTCAATGGTGAGAGACTAATATTTTTTGAATTGTGCTATTAGCTTTAGCTTTAAAAGCTAATTTTACATGACAAGAAAGTCAGTGTTTGTTGTAAAGATACGTAACCAGAAAGACTTCACACCCAGCTGTCACACAAGAGACGTTGTGACTTTTTCCCCTACAAAAGCTAACGTTAGCCACTGAAGCTACAATACTTCAGACCGGCATGTATGAGTACTTCACCAAAACGCCAGGCAGCCTCCTTCTGGTTGAAAGAAAACCAGAGATCCCACAGACAACAATACATTTTTACATGTTTTTGAATTACAAGTTTGTATGAACCTTTTCTGCCATGTCCCCCTATTCAGAAGCCGAAAACAGTTTGCAGCCACCTTTCCCACAATTTTTATCAATCATTAACAATAATCGGGGTATAATCGGGGATGGAATTGATAAAAAAATGATTCAAAAGTTCAATTTTAGTGAAATAAAGGTTGGCAGGATAGAAACACGAAACTCTTGTTTGTTCATTTCCCCTGCATAGATCATATTAATACCACTTTGTTTTATTCTTTATTTCTCCACTGGTCTTCCACATTCCTTTGCAGTGGCTCCGTGCCCCACCAGGGGGACCTGCACTCCAGAACCTAAACAATCTCAATATCTTAATAAATTAAAGTTAATCAGTCAGCTGTCATCCCCCTTCAGTCTTCTACCTTCAGTGAGCCGACACAGTGCCCAGACACTGCTGATACTGAATTACCAGGTGTAGTTAGTCTAAGTGTCGTCTGTAAAAAACAAAACCTGTCAAGAGACGACTGTTGATCTCAGCGAGGCTTGACTAAACTCCAGCAGCCTCACACTCAAGCTAACGTCACATTATCATCAGTAGGAAGCTGATGAATATGTTTGTGTACATTAAAACCACACTGCCAGGAAATATTTTGGTTATGTATTAAATAAAAATACATTTTTGCAATTCATGAAATGTTTACAATAATTTCTAAATGTCAGATTTTTTTTAAAATTTTATTAATTACATTTCAGCATAGTTTTTTTTTTAATTCTTTTTTTTCAAAGAAGTGTCTAGAGTTTTCCTTACATGTGGAAAGCCTGACAGACTTTAACACTTCACGTCACATTAAACTACACTTCATCCTTTTTCCAGGCCAGTTCTATCAGTCCTGACTTCATTCTTTGAGATTTTGTGGTTCTCAGGTTTTCAAAGAAGAGGTCCCAGATCCTGTAGAACAAAAAGTGTTTGTCTTTTAAGACTGTGAAGGTTTCAAAACGAATAATACCTGTCACGGTCTGTAGCCGCTGATTAAGCAGCTTTTTAAACGGCGAGTCTTCTCCCCTTTTTCTAAACATTAAAATGATGTAGGACTGTGTTTCTTTCTTCTTGATGAAGTTTGAGTGAGTTTTTCTTGTTCTGGGGCATTTTCAGTTTTCAAATTTTACTATAATATAATTGTTCAGTCCAAGTACATCTTTCCCCACGAATGAATAAATATATTGAGTTTGAAAAGGAGGCTGCACTTGAACACTGGAAATCTCAGTGGAGCGCTGAACCCAAAATCCTGTCAGCATATTCCAAAGAAAAAAAATGCAAGGTAGCACATCTCAAGTTTTCAAGTCTGGGAGGACAAAATACTCAAGTCAGATTTTATTATGTAGCCCAACATCACAAATTTATTACAGTCGTACAGTGTGCAACACTCCCGTCTGCTTTATTTGTCTCACACGACAACAGAAAAATACATACATTTCTTTCTCCACAGAGTCTTCTTCAAACCTAAACAAGAAAAAAATGAATATTTTGTCCTCCTTGACTTCAAAAATAGAATTAAAGGCTCATGCATGACTTTGGTTTCTTGTGGACAGGTGCATAACGAGGAACAAACGGGCAAGAGAAGAGAGAAGTCCTGCACGCTGTCCTTTACTTTCATATAATTTTTTATTGAATGAAGTACATTTTTTTCCTGATGACAGTCTAAACGTTGTACCTGTAAATAAAGTTATTTGCGAGGACCGTGTGCAGAGTTCTCTCTTCACTTGTCCTTTTTTTGGAAGATGCTCACAAATATATTGACCTCAGAAACCACCGTCTCCACTCATGATTCATTTACTAAAATGCTCTGGAGTTTTTGTATATGTCACACATTCAATTTTTCCAATATTCGGAGGAGTCTGAGGGCTTAACTTTAAACATTTAAGGACGTGGAGCATGAACGAGACGCTGCCCTGCACTCAAAACAGACTGAAATGTGGAAAAATTAAGTTTTAATTTAACATCATTAAAACCTCACCTGCTTTATCCACATTAAAGAGAAGTGTTTTAATGTAGGTGTGAAGACAAACACATGGACATTTGTTGACATTGTTTACGTCTTCGTGTCTGATGCTGATTGAAGTGGATGAGTTGAGACTTTTCCTCCAGAGAGGATCAGACCTCAGAGGAGCTCAACACAAACTCTCACGGATTTAAAACCGCTCTCTCTCTCTCTCTCTCTGTCTTCACTGTGTGTTTCTAAGTCTCTCGCCCCCTCCCTCCCTCCCTGTGTGCTCTCTAATCGCTGTGTTGTGGTGGTGGCTCTTTCTCCTCCCTCTGCTCTCCTCTCCAGGCTGTATATAAGTGTGGATGACTGGCTTGTGTTTCAGACTCACAGAGGGAATGAACGCAAACCTTTCGGACGTACGGCGCAGAGGGCCACCATGACCCCTGCGGTGACCCCGAAGAAGAGACCCCCACCTCCCCTCAGACTGCTGATTGTTGGCCAGTGTGCAGCATCTACAGGTGAGCTGTTCAACTCAGGTACCAAGTTTTCACTATCTGACTGTTAAAAGCTAATTTCATTTGTTTTTATCAGGCCAGAAAAATCAAGTTTGACTTTTCTGCAGCTTTTGCTTTGGTGCACAGAGAAAAATAAAGTGTATTTTTAGACCCAGAGGGAGGCGGTAACCCTGGGTGTTACAGCATGGTTTGAGCGTCTGTTTTGGGTGATGCAGGAAGGAGGAGGAGGCGGGGGGGAGAGCGCCTTGTCATGCCAGGAATGTTGGCTGACTGTGAACAATACCCTCGCAGTGGATAAAGTTTGGAATCATACGCACAGCAGCACATTTTTTTAAGGCGTTTTTTAACGTTGTGCTCTGAAGCTACACATCAGCTGTAATGGAGACGTTAAAGGTCTCATTTAGGTGGAGTTTCAGTCATTTAGCAGATGCTCTGACTCATAACAACTTACAGTAAAGAGTCACAAAATCCGGCAACACGGGAGGTCACAGTTTTTGAGCTGGCTATAAAAAGCTCCTCTCTGTTTATGAGAGCATGTTGTTTTTCAGTCTGCTTCTCCTCGGAGAGACGGAGGGTTAACGCGTCTGGGGTTAAAGATCAAAAGATGAAGCTGCGAGTCGAGATGACTTGACGGGATTTCAGGACTGAGCTCTGTAGTTAATCTGAGGGATGCTCTGCCTTCAGGTGTTTCACGGAGGGAGATTTTGTTATAAGTTGATATCTTAAGATATATATTGATATGGAAGATTGCATGTCAGGTTTTGTAGTCGATCATCACATTGCATAAACAGTGTGGTCGTTTCCGTTGCACTTTATTGAACCTCATGAGGAAACTTCTCGCTACAGCAGCACAAGAAACGTTATAAAAATGTGTCAAATACCTAGGCATGCCTGAATTCTGTTTTTTTATGTTGAAATAATTATGAGAAAAATTGAAATAGTTGTATTAATTTAGAAAACAATGAAAATTTTGTGAATGAAATCCTTCAAATCATCATATTGATTGTTAGAAATTGTTAAAACATATGTACATTGTGTTACTCACACTCAAGCATGGCTGATTTTAGCAGCTGTTTTCATCACAAATATCAGTGTTTGAAGGGAAAAGTGCTCAGATCCTACATACCTCTCAAACTCCGCTGGGATGTCTGCGTCCTTGGCTGACATTTCTGTGTTTCAGAGGCTGTGGTGGGTTCAGTTTTAAAGCTAAAGTGAAGATACACGTATCATATGAAACTAGATGACGTAAGACTTGCATCAGTACTACCTTGTCTAGCTTGTTGGGAAAGGGGGATAAATAATGCTGCAGAGTTACGTTAAGTTTTGGTCATGTTCAAAGGGGTCCCTTGACCTCTCACCTCAGGATATCGGAATGAAAATGGGATCTTATGAGCACCCAAGAGTTTCCGCTTCACATGCATGCACACTTTAAGATAATCCCATGCAGTTAGGGGCAAAAACCATGCAGCATATAATTTACACCTATTCTGAAAAATGGTAGTTGAATATTCCTGCATACTGAGGAACTGTTAGTGCTCATAGAAGCCATTTCTTTATTTCATTGACCACTTTTTGAGACTGTACAGTATAAAATGACCTACTGTGACCTCTTGGATAATCACAGCCTCATGAAACTTCACAACCGCAAACTAGAGACCTGGGGCATTCCCATATATATATGGTAATAAGTGGGGTTCTGAGCAACTTCCAGAGTAGAGGTGCTTGTGTGCAAAAAGGCAATTCTTGCAGAAATCTCCAAATGTCAAAAGTTTTGGGGCCCAAACCAGAGCATGGATTTTTAATGGTGTTCCTCAAGGCCTTGGTATCTTAATGTGGTATCTTGGAGGGCTTTTTGATCTTATTATTGATTCTCGAGTGGTAAAAAATGATAACACTTTGCACCAAATCTGTGTAACAAATGTTGTCAACCCAAAAACTTATGAGACATGATAAAGGGTCTCAGCTTTCAGATTATGTATACCCCTTCTATGCCCTCCCCTAAAAGGATAAATGATTAATTGATTGATTGATACTTTTATCATCAGAACAAGTCTGAAATTTGTCTTGCATCACAGTAGCTCCATTTGCAACATCATAAACGACAAACATCTGGATGAAAAACAAAATACATACATCCAACATAACATTGCAACCACAAAAGATGGATCTGCGGTAGAGAAGGAGGAGTAGAAGAAATAAAAATAGAAATACAAGATTTTTTAAATATTCTTTTACAAGTAAAAGTCCTGCAATCAGAATTCTAAAAGTTGTAAAAGTACAACTTCAACCTGACTTGGTCTGACCAGCCATCAGAAACTGTCTGCATGGTCTTTAATCTATAATAAAACATGATATTTCACAAGTTAATCAACTGTATAACTGAAAAATATTTCTGTGTTAATATAATAAAACAAATATCAGACATTATATGGTTACTGACTTGTTTAAAGGTGGTCAGGATGATTTGTCCGAGCTGCTCCTAAATGCATCAGGATGTCAAATATCAACATTTGGGTTGATGAAACGTCCTGAGCGCAGCAAAACAAGGGGGGGAAAGGAAATACAGGCAGAGGGCTGCACAGTCTCTCCACTACACACTTATAGTGGGTCATAAGTGATGACTGACAGGGATTATGCTTATGAGTCTATTCATGGTTTTCTTTGGGGAAAAAGTTGCAGATTATACCTTTAACTCTCAGATACTGATATTGGAATCTGCCTCAAAAGTCCAGCATGACTGGAGCAGCAGTATTCATAGCTCAAATTCTCCTTGAGATTTACTCATCTTAGATAAAAAGAATATAAAAATATGCCTGAAAACACTAAAAACATGCTGATTAAAAATAACTTTCTCCACCTTCCTCATTGATAGACAGATTGCACTGATATCACATGACTCCTCCAACCTCAAACCAATGAACAAACAAACAAAAGCAGTCAAGAGGCTCCTCACGTAGCTCATTTTTCTTTTCTGCCTCCCCTTCATTATTTTCATCTCCATCAGCTCTGTCTTCTGTCCTCCTCTGAGGTCATCCATCTGTTTTCTCCATCTGACAAATCCACCCCAAACCCAAACTCACCAATCGTCCTGGCAGGGTGATTGTGGAGCCTCGGTGCTCACCAGGCCGGCGCTATGATTGGCTCTGGCTCGGCTGCAGAGTGGAAATATTTCAGCCTTGGTGGTTCCTATTCTCCAGCTTTTGTTTTCAGGCTCTCGTGTGAGGAACATGAATCACAACCACAGTCAGGAATATTTGTTGAAGTGGTTCTCTTTGCTCTGGTTACTATGGTTCAACCAGCTTCCTGTGATTGTGGAAAACAATGATGCAGAATCATGTTACTGAGGGTTTGAAGGGATGATGGAGGGGATGAGCTACAGTCCGGTTTGGAGGGTTTTAATGATTCATTTTCAGTTGAAACATCACATGGCCGCCTCTGCATGGAGGAATCAGTTGGGTAAACTCTTTAATGCACGGTCATTAAGCTGAAGAGAGGGCTCTTTCTGTACAGTTACACGCTGCTCAGACACACTATTTTTACTGAATGAAGATGATAAGCTGCAGCAAATCACCATGTCTGACAGGACTTATCTGACTCAGCTTTTTCCTCAGGCTGCATCTACATTACAAAAATCATATTTTTTTTAAACACTAGCAGCTCTTGTGTCAGCCCAAATTCATTTTTGGCATATCCACATTGTTTTTTAGAAAGTCTGAACAGCAAAAAAAGCAAAACAAAACAAAAAAAACATGAAATCCTAGTCACATTTGGAGTTGGTCTGAAATGCGATTCCAATCAGATTTCTACAGATGTCAGGCCAGATGCTCTGGCTGCTCAAATCTGATTTCAAACTGTCTTTTGCGTCACTAGCAATGACACACAATCAAATCCAGAGTGACGGAAGTGCATCACAGCGGTTGAGCAGAATCCCATCGTTGGACAGACAAGTGAAATAAACTGTCTGCTGGTACATTTCGGGGGGAGGGGTGCTCTGAAGCTGGAATTCTCATGCTTGTCTCCAACATAGGTAGTTACTGACGCGTACGACATTATCACAGCAACTCATACAGATAGGCTGGTGATGTCTGGACACACATATACGATCTTATCAGTTGCAAATGGTGCAGATAGTCTGTCTTAAAAGATGTGATTTGAGAAGCAAATATGATTTGCCTGCCATCTGAAAAAAGCTGCAGAGCATTCTGCTGGAGATAATGTCAATCAGTTGGATAACTGGGCAGATTTCGGGTCTGGTTCGTCCCTCCCGACAATCATGGGAGCGTTCTCGATCTGAGGCTGGTCTGACCAGATTATCTGTCCAAATGATTCTGTAGTAAAGGTAGTTAACAGACGTAATCTTAATATTACTGACTGGATCAGATTCTCCTCAAACATGTTTGATATTTACTTAAAATCTAGATGACAGTATCAGTATGGAAGTGAAAGACAGGTCTTGCCAAGCAATGGTAAACATTTAAGCCCTTGTGGCCGACATTAGTTTGCATACTACTGTCGACTAAAACTTTTAAAACTTCACCTCCAGTTCTAACTGAAGAATAGACAGCTCACATGCTCTTTTTATACATACTGTTAAGCCTTCACATCTCTAATGTGCAATTACCTTGTGCAATTTATTGTATATTTACATTTTCTACTGTTAATCTTCTGTGCATTTTTTTCAAACTGTAAATCATCACTGTGAAGTTTCTGCTGTTTGTATTCTGTGCAATCCAATCTGTTTTTCTGTGCAATCAGCCTTTACAAGGGAGCACTATTTGCATCATTTTTCATGTAAATATAAAGCTATTATCCTGCACAGTTATCCATATATCTGTCCATATATCCAAACATCTCCATATATCTGTATAGGTCAAAAGGTGTATATAGTGTACAAAGTCTTCAGTGTATAGACAAATTTAGTGCTTTAGATTTATATTTTTTCTTTTCTTTTCTATTTTACCTTCATTTTATAAGTATTCCATTATCACTCACCCCTTTTTCTACCTGAACTTTTTGAGCTGCTGTAACATGTGAATCTCCCCGGTGTGGGATCAATAAAGTTTATCTTATCTTATTTTATATACTGGAAGGCTACTGTGAAATTTTTGTTCCCTTACCCCGGGAAACCTTTCCAGTTAATAACAGAGATCAACTTACAGAGACTTGAACTTCATGTATCTATCTATGATTTGTAGATACAGGTCTACAGTTATGTTAAAGAACTGTACAGCAACATGTAATGTCCAGTTCGTTCACAGTGTTTAAACATTGACTCAGTAAGAATCAGATTCAAAGTGAGTAGTAATGTGACTTGGTGACATCAGGTTGGTGTTGGAACATATTTACATGACAGATGGCGTATGTGAGGGATTCTGTTAATCTGGCTCCCGCCCCTCAGCCCTCCATCAGGGGTTCGGCTCGATTCCCAAACATCAAACCGAGAACATGCCTCTTCCTCTCCTGGCACCTCCGAATGTGCTCAGAGAGTGCTCTCTTCTTTCCGTCCTCTTTCATAGAAATACCTCCATCAAACTGTCAGCTCCATTTACTCCCAAGTTCAAAATGTTTTCTTTGGGCATGAAATCCACTCCTGTTCCAGAGTGAAATGAGCTCCTGAGGGTGCTGAAATTGTCGAGGTGGTACGGCTGCAGACTGAGCAGATAAAAGCTGGCTTTCCTTCATTCCTCGTGTGAACACACTGATAAGAGATCATGAATTGATGTGATATAAGCAGAGTTACAGACACCTGCAAGGTGATGCGCCCACATTCCTGCCTTGTAGGTTCCTCTTGACCTTTGGCCTTTGTCATCTGGTTCAGGGACACTGCTGAGAGGCTGAAGATCCGTCTAAACTTCAGACCCTGGCAACTGTCCTCAAATTTTACCCCAATTTTCCAACAGAGACACTGAGACTTAGACAGTTGGCCTTTCTTGTTTCTGTCGAATGAGTGGAGCCACTCCACAAGAACCACAGACATCAACAAAGTCTTATCTTAATCGATGCCAGACCGGCCTGCGGCTCCAAACTCTTCTGGATAAATAATTCACTTTGACACAAAGCCAAACTTTAAATATGAGCTCAAATACATTTAATTTGAGGCTGCTCCCACTGCCTTCTGTCATGATCAGAACCATCGACTGGCGCACATGAAGGCTCGGCCCAGTTCAGCCTCTCAGGTGTGACCTCCAGGTCACATGGCAGTTTTTTGCATGCTTCTGATAGACAAACTCAGACTCCTATAAACCCCACCAGGAGACTGGCCTCACCTGAAATTCACACGGTATTTTTCGTTTGCTCAAGCACTTTGATGACCTCAGCTTTCCTGACAAGAAACCTCTTGCGGTTATAGATGAAAAATGAAAAATGAAACAACAACTTGATGACGGATTAATTGCTTCAGTCCTACTTGAGTTTTGGACTTTTAGTCGAATAATCAAACTATATGTAGATGTTACTTTTGACAGTGGGGAAAATCAAAGGCATTTTCCAGTATTTCCTCACAGTTTAGTGACAAGACGTAACCTCTTTCTGTTCATCCAGAGTTAATTACACAAGTGCTACATTTAACATTGTACTCACGCCACATACCTTTAGAAGGCCAAGATCCTTGTGTTTCGATTGATACAATCCATTTCAAGATACTATTGCAACTGCAGGTACAGTAACGCCACCAAATAACAATTATGAAATTCAAGCAACTCCCCTTTGTAGCCTCTCTTTAACTCCACTTATTGACAGAAACTCTGGCAAACATCCAGCTGATCCAATCCGGTTAAATATTTATTCCAAAACACACTATTACACCAGCTAACAGATGTCCTAATCTTCCATTTTTAACCCCATAAGCTTCCATGTCTTGTCCACAGGAAATGCCTTCATACGCACAATAGTCTGAGTCACCGGATGCACACTGCTGTTGTAAGTCTTGCCATTGGTTGCTTGCTTTAAGCGGCATCGCGGCGTCCGCCATCTACGTTTTCAAAGTCCCCAGGAAACAAGAACACCCTCTGAGCTGCAACTTACAGGCTGAAAATGGCAAATTAGTGCCTGAGACGCTAATGACACGAACATGAACAAGCTAACAGCTGTTACCTTTTCTTTTGCAGTGATGTAGTCATCGTAATACCAGAGCTCCCCTCCCAGTGTGCAAATGTTCCCCCTTGACACTATTTTGCAGCAGCACCATTGTTGCATCCTGGGCTCAGCTCCGCCCAACACGTTTTTGATTGGTTTAATGAAATACAAACAAGGCAGGGTGTTTTTTTCCCCAATAACAGAATGTGCATGTGTCGAGCCAGAGCGAGCGCTATGGGTATACGAGACTATACAAAATATAGTTTCAACAAGGAAAAAAAAACACTATAATGAATTTATGCTTCAGTTGCTGAAAATGACCTCCTTTTTTAAAAACACCTCAACATACTGTCAGAAAAATGTGTAAATAGTCATTGTCTGTGGTATTGTTATCCTATTTGAGCTTGGGACGGGACCAAGTTAGACTAAATGCTGTGGTCCAATTCCGTTTTTTTTTTTTTTTTTAGCTAATAAGTCCCAGCTATAGGTCATCTGTTTTTAACAGATTCATGTTCAATTCATGTTCATTCAATTCACGTTCAAATTTAAAAAGAGAACTCTCTACTTCAGTGCGCTCAAACTTATTTTACTCAGTGAGCATTACCTCTCAAAAGAGATTAAAAACTATGCATGTACTCCAAGTAGTTCAAAAGCAGCTATGCCTGGGATAGGTGTGTTAATCTACAAGCCAGGGAAAAGGTGAGAACTTTCTCTGAGGATTAAACAATAATGAAAATAATAGTTAGTTGCAGCCCCACTTGTGGTTATGAAAGTCCTCTTTGGAAGGACAGGTACAGACAGATTTTGTCACTGAAATGCAGTCCAGTGTGTGCAGCACCGAACAGGCTGCATTTCAGCTGCGTCATCCTTCTCATGTGGAACAGATATGCTGCCATTGCAATCAGAACAGCTATCTACACAGGCTTTAGTCGCTCTTTACATGAAGAACCGTGACAGAACAGGAACACATACAACTCTGGACATAAAACTTTAATAATGTGATGAAATCTAACGTGCATTTGTTCTGTGAACAGACATATGGGTGACTGGAAAATGCAGCTGGCAGCCGTCCAGTGCAGACAGCCACACGGTCGTACGAGTTGTTTTGGAAGACACTGACAAGCAAGCTCACAAAAAAAGGCAGATACCAACACAAAAGCACATGTGGTTCAATACTATCAGTGTCTTAACATCTTGCCGATGGTGATAACTCTGACGCAGGTTACAAACATTCTTTACACTCTCTTCAAGATCTTTCAGATGCCTGTTTGATAATTTCATGCTTGAATGAGCCAGTAATTTACAGTGAAAAGCTCGACAGCGGTGCATAAAACATGTGTTCTAACCTGGAGTTATATGATGAGAGGTGCTTCCATTAATGATGAGATGACTGATGAGATCTGTCACACCTTGATGTTGTCCAACTAGGAACAGAAAACCTACGAAGAGAAACATCAGACACATTCCTGTCATCAAATCATGTCTGCTCTGTTTTCTGCCAGGCTTTGAATTGAAGTGGTTTCTGCTCGAACTGGGAGCCATTATCCAGGCCATACATCCATTTACTGTAACACTGCAGTACAGTCGGCTTTGAAAAATGATCTGTTTTCACTAAGTGCAGCAGCCAAATTATTTCCAAACCTACAGAGAAAAACTGGCAGGAACACAAAGAAAGGAAAAGACTTTGATTCCAAACCAACATAACTCAGATAACAGAAAAAAAGAACATCAGTAAAATTACAAGAACAAAATTACATTTGCTTTATAGGACTTTTAAAGAATGGGTCTTATTTTCAAACATGGGATGTGTAAAACAGTGTGATCTTAGTTAAAATGGTTTAAGTTGTGGTGAAACTGTTACTAGGCAACTGAAAACAAAATGACCTTGTTACCTTCTAAAAATGGTGTAATGTTCTGCAATTTAAGATCATTGGTAGGAAGAATTGTTACTTAAAAACACTTAAAAAGGCACGAATCATGAGATGAGAACTTGAACCCATGAAACACTGAACAGATGGTTACTAATGAAGGTATGTGATGTAAGTTGCTTAAGGTTCATCATGAAGGCCTAAATGATGGCATAAACATCTTGCAATCATACGGTTTAGCATGCTGTTTTAAAGTGACATTATTCTCTATGCTAACATGTTAGCTAATAAAGTGAAACACTTCATCATACACTTGGATTAACTTTTAGCTCAAGCTAACAAGAGAGAGAGCAGGCTCTAACACTTGCATACATTTTGTTTTGTAAGTTGGTGGCATGCTAACACTTTAAGCCGATATATTGCTAAAGCTATTGTGAGCTAGTCACACAAGAATGACAGACAAAGTGCAGCCAAAATTTCACAATGCTAACATGCAAGCTAACCATATTGATTATGTTCATTATGATAATGTTCTCTAATGATGATGTAATGATGTTTTCTTCAATGTAAGAGACAGTTAGAGACTCGTCCTCCAGCAGTAGTCGGCAGTGTGCCTTCATGTGTTTTGGGTTAGGGTTAGGGTTAGGGTTAGTCTTTGGATGGAGGCCTGAAGGGAGGGGGGTATTTTTTCAGTGAAATACTTTCAGAATCTAGCTTACTCTTGTTTGTTTCTACAGCATAACCAACCCTAGCCTTACAAAGTAAGAAAACAAGTGAGGTCACAACCTGCGTTCAGACACAGAAGTACAGTACTGACTATGTTGTTGGTCTCCGTTTGCTCCCTGACTCGATGTTTGGTTCAGTCGGCTGTATATGGGACACAGAGACACAGCAAACACTGAGACATTTGGCAGGGAAGCCTGTCATTATGGCCTGAGGCTTCAACTCTGGTCAGAGAAGGACTAGATGTGCGGACAGAAAAGCAGCAGCAGTCCGTCCAGCTCGAGTCCTCATTTCAATCTCTGGGTGTCAACTGACTTCCTCTCTGCGACCTCTGACCTTTGGGTGCCGTGGAAATAAGCCAAAAACTATTTATGTCTCTGAGCACGGCAATGGTCAGGAGATGAAAGTGAAATGCTTCCAAAGCTCTGACTGGTCCAAAGTTTCTCCGACCAGGAAATAGAGCCACCAATTAGCACAAGGCCAGACGTCTATGAGTGCCTGGACATTTGTGCAGTGATTTGGTGCTCTGGAACCAGGCGGCTGTCCTGAAGGTGGCACAAGTGGAGAGGTCATGTGGTCTTTAGGAGAGACATTTCTGGTGAATAGGGTAAACATTTTACCCAATTACGTTTTTTGTATCACAGTTTTCTGAAATTCTATGTTTAAGTTAGCAACTGTCTCAGATCTAATTAAATATTGGCTAATTTGCATAACATTTTAGAACACAAATCTGAACATTTGGATAAAGCCTGGCTCAAACTTTTGCTGACATATTAGAACAAAGTTTTTTTTAAAACTTGGAGATCTTGTTCATAACGGATAGGTTGAACTCCATCAATCAGAAAATATTAAAGAAACAGTCTTCACCATGTTTTTAGTAATAAAATATTATATAAATGATATAAACAATAAGAATAAGAAATATTTTTTGTAGTTTTCTGAAATAGTTAATACAAGTTTAAATATGCCAGTGAGGCATTATCTGATGTGAACTTTTGGTAAATTTAGGAGACAATTTACACACAAAAACAGACAAATGAGCTTTTCACTTTGCACTAAGCCTCAGGCAAAGAGAGCTGTTAGTCCCGGGATAACACCACTTCCTAACTGGAAGGGAGTGAGCAAACTCGAACCGATGGAGGGCAAAAAGAGCTGGGATTTAACCCAGAGCTAGAAGAAGTGCAGCACTGAAACAGTACTGGGACAAACAACTGGATCAAAAAAATAAATAAAATAAGATCATAAAATAATAAGCTGTAAGACTCTGTAGGATAGTGATGTTCCAGATTTATTTCATGTTACTGATGACTTTAAGACTGATCAGAGCATGACCTGGATTCATTCTTTCTTTTATATTTTAGCCTATTGTATATATGGATCTCTGAAAAGTATTGGGATCTCCAGGGAATTACAGAATTTGAACAGCTGGAAAGTTAATGAGGATTTAGTTTCTTACAGTACAAGTTTTTGCAGGATGTCAGCCTGCTGAATACATCCCAGATGTCTTTAGAGTCTTAAACATGGAAACATGGAAAAACTACTGGCCCTTAAAATCACATGTAAAAGCAAATGCTAAAGCTTTCATGATCCGCTCCGACGCAGTTAGTCAAACACTTAAACACTCACAAACAGAGAGAATAGTTAAACAGACGTGAATTTATGTGACAGAAGCCGTAGATGACCAGTTTTGGGGTAAATTCAGAGGAGCTGTTGAGCTCATCCAGCTGTGACTTCCATAAAGTCATTGAAGGGGAACAATATAAAAACAGTCAGAGGGTCAAATGAAGTTGAAGAGACTTCTGCAGATGGGTTGAAACATTTCACACTGTCATTAAAGGCTTTGGGTTTAGTGTCTCTGCTGCTTATTCTGTCAGTCTGTCAGCATCTCTGCAGGAGACATGACGCCAGAGTGTCTTCACCCCGGGGTCGGGTCACTTGGTTTATGTCCAACATCCTCCACAGATCTCTCCACTAAAGATTTTCCCAGTTGACTAGTTGTCATTAGTTCAAGCCATTAGTTGTCTCTGCATGTTTATAATATCAATTTAATTATTTAATTCTATGTTTTATATATGTTATCTGTTTTTTCTGTCTTTGTCTTCAGGATGATTGACGGCTGCTCCCTCTGAACCCCAGGATGCCTGTAGGGCCAGTGGGCGGGACATCCTCCTCCCACTACATCGTACCTGTCACCCTCATCTGCTCCTGGCTGCTCCTGCTCTTCCACGCCGCCTTTGGTCAGAAACCCGCCAAGCTGCCTCTGATTGGCCGGAAGCCCTTCATCGCTGCCTGGAACGCCCCACTGGACATGTGCACCATCAAGTACAATGTCACCACCAACATCGACCGCCTTTTCCACATCCACGGGAGCCCGCGTGCTGATTGGACGGGCCAGAATGTCACCATCTTCTATGCCAACCGGCTGGGCTACTACCCCCACTACACGCCGCAGGGCGTCGCCGTGCACGGCGGCGTGCCACAGAACTGCAGCCTGGACCTGCACCTGTTTAAGGCGTACCAGGACATCAACCACTTCATCCCTGCAGAGGACTTCCGCGGCCTCGCCGTTATCGACTGGGAGTTCTGGCGGCCTCAGTGGAGCCGCAACTGGCACAAGAAAGACATATACCGGCGCAAGTCGAGGGAGCTGACCGCCAAGGCGTATATGAATGTGACAGAGGCGCAGGTGGAGGAGCTGGCACGGCGGCGGTTCGAGAAGAGCGCCAAAGCGTTCATGCAGAGGACTATCCAGCTGGGGATACGCCTTCGCCCCAATGCCCTGTGGGGTTTCTACCTCTACCCTGACTGCCACAACTACAACCTTCACGAGCAGAACTACACGGGCTTCTGCCCCCTGCTGGAAAGGATGAGGAACGACGAGCTGCTGTGGCTGTGGAACAGCAGCACGGCGCTCTTCCCCTCCGTGGCGATCAGGAAAAGTCACACCAACAGCATCAGCAACCTGCACTTCTCCCAGCACAGAATCAGAGAATCGCTGCGCGTCGCATCGCTGACCTCCAGAGAGTACGACCTCCCCACCTACGTGTACATGAGGCTGGGGTACCGAGACGAAGCCCTCACCTTCCTCACCGCAGTAAGTTCATCACAATAATGAAGCTGTTTGAGTTATAGGGGTATGGGAAAAAACTGATACAGCAATACTGTATCAATAAACAGGTGCCAAGTATCGATCTTTTATTAGAAGAAGAAGACATACTTTATGAATCACCGAGGGGAAATTACATTGTTTTCACTCTGTTGTCATTTTTTTCTACATACACACAGGCCCAAAATACACACACACATGCACAAACAGGACCTATAGACATGCATCAGGGAGAGGTGTCAGAGCGAGGGGCTGCACACACATACATATAGTCAGGTGCGCCCCGAGCACTTTGGGGTTCGGTGCCTTGCTCAAGGGCACCTCGGCAGTGCCCAGGAGGTGAACTGGCACCTCTCCAGCTACCAGTCCACGCTCCGTACTTTGGTCCGTGTGGGATTCGAACCCTTCGGTTCCCGAGCCAAGTCCTTACAGACTGAGCTACTGCCGCCCCAGTTAATATGTTAATATAAATTATTAACATTGCAAATATGAATTAAACTTTTTGGTACTAGAATAATAAAATAAACCGCTTTTTCAGTCCACTAGACAGTCCCTCCAGGAAGTTGCAATGTTGCAACAATTCGAGCAAAGTCAACAAATCCTTGTGAATTCTGTGTGACCTTGCAATTTTGTCTAAACTCCACAACTTTTCTGCAAATTTGACAAATCACTGTAGGTTCCCACAAGTTCCACCAATCAGAGCAGTCCCTCGTCCTCAGAACATCAGACATGTTCGTCTCAATGAATTTACCACTGCTCTGAGCACTTCCTGTAGTTTGCTATACTTACATTATGTTAAATATGTATATATTAATATATAAGCTGGAGCCACAAACACAATCTGTCTCTAACCTTGACCGAACAGCTTTAGTTGCTCTCTCAATGATGATTACAGGTCTTTTGCTCAAAATTCTGTTTCTTTCACACTACAGGATTTACAGGTTTTAAACATTATTAAACATGTTTGATATTTAAGATTTGAAATCCAGGAGACTCCAATGCAGTTGGTAATGTTAAGATTATGCCAACCTCTCCTACTACAAGATCATCTGAGCAGATAATCTGTTAAGATCAGCCCTGAATCCAGAACACCCTCACAATTCTCAGGCGGGGCGAATTGGACCCAAAAACCACCCAATTATTCCCTAGTGTACGGCCAGCAGAAGTATCTGAAACCAGTAGCAATCATACTGTTTCTTGTGTCTGCACAAAGACAAAAAGGAATGCAATTGACCTCAATTCTGAATGAAAAAAAAAAACAAGATTCAGAATCACTCACAAGTCAATGGGACGTCAGCAGCAGCAGAGCAACAGAGAGAAGAAGACTGGATGAGGAACAGAGGCTAAAGGCCGAGTGATTTCCAGCAGGCATCTGCAATGAGTACAAAATATCAGTATCCTGGTTCATTTCATCAACCAAAAGCTCCAGTGTCGCCTCAAACTTAGCCTCAGCCAACACTAACACACACTACCAATCAGTGCTTATCATATTAGCATGCTAACGTGCTAACTGTGAGTAACATCACAGCTTTAACTAAATGAATGGATTTGGTTCACACATCTACAAACCTGCTGCAGATAGAGAAGCATTAACCAGGAGGTATGACCCCATGTTGGCTGAAGTTCTGAACATTTTCACAACAGTGCTGAGGTCTGAGCGTCTGATCAGCCTGTAGCTTCACTCTGTGTCCTTTCACCTCTACAGCCCCGCCCCCCTTCACCTTTAAAATGACAGACGAACATTTGTGACAACCAGCACAATAAGATGGATGTCCTGATATTGTCTAGGTTATTTTTGCTTCTGTTTTATTATTATCATTATTATTAATTTCATTATTATTCATTTCAAACAGTAAAGTCAAGACAGGGAACAAATGCAACAGTTTAAACCTACAAAATATCCTCAGGAAGATAAATAAAGGCAATGAATAATTAAAATGAGTAAAATAGTAATAATCTGACAGTAATCTCTGACAGAAACATGTACTTTTGTTCACAACTCTGGCTGTTTGCACTGAGTGAAGGTCAGAGTTCACTCTTTGAATTTATTGACTGCTGCCATCTAGTGGAGCTCCACAGTAAAGCAGCTCACAGTCACCAAATACAAACCTAGAATTCTTTGGCTTTCTGACTAATACAGAGTTTTAGAAATATCCTTTGAAATATCTGTCACCCAGAGATACAATATGCAAACACGATAAAAAAAAAAAATTGTGATGTTTGTTTATTTAATTTTGGTCTTAAACAGAATCAGAAGATTCTGTTTTATTGTCATTATACAATACAGGATCACACAAGAAAAACCCCTCCTCATGCTACACACACAGATAATATATGAACAAATATTAAAATATTTCTTTAAAACAAAATAAAACAATAAAATAGGCAATAAAATATAACAGAGTATATAAAAGTAGCACTAAAAGAAGAAATTACAAAGGAGAACTAAATTATATTAACAAGGAAGATATAGTTATACCTATACCACACAAAAAATAGGAATGAAGGTGGTGAAGGAGATGGTATGGTAATGTGCATAAGAAGACCAACATAACTGAATAGTTCCATGTATAATTAACAGATGCAGAACAGAACAGTGCGCAGTGTAAACACACAGAGTCCCAGAGTGGCTATAGAGACAAAATATATATTTATCAAAGCCACGTTTTACTACATCGTGCACTCAGATTGCTTTTCTGTTTGCACAAGATACAATTCATTCCAACATTTTGCATATGCAAAAGAATTTCAAGCACTCAGTGTAGTAAAACGTGGCCAGGGTATATGTCCTTTTTTCCTTTCTATATCCACTCTGGGCCTCCATAATGACATATATCGCTGAGGTTTATGAGAAAGTCATTTACTCTCTGTGGTGTGCGGAGGACGTGGTGACATTAAGGATTTTTTGTAGTTTTTATGCAGATTATATATATTACATTAAAAATGTTGATGTGTTCTGTATGCCAAGTGAGCATGTGGTAATTATTTTGTTTCATAATTTAACTCGACATCTTTCCGGTTAACTAAAATAATTTCTCATGCTTTCACTTGTGACTTACAAAAACCCCAAATAAGTGTTCCTTCAATGTTTTGGACTCACTGAAGCTTACAGATCATGTTATGTGACGTCTGAACCTGTGTGCCTCCTGCAGAAAGACTTGATCCACACCATCGGGGAGAGCGCTGCTCTGGGAGCTGCAGGATTCGTCATCTGGGGAGACCTGAACCTGACCTCGTCCAGGGTGGGTGTCCCATGTCCTCTGACAAAAAGCCCCCCAAAATATTTAAACACTAAAATCACTTGTGTTGCTGTGGTGGAAGATCTGCTGTCAGCTTTTTTGTCATTTTGTTTTAATTTGTGCCGTTGAGACAGATGAAGTCAGACTGTGTTCTTTCATATGAAAAACACTCTTTTCCTCGAGCTTCTGGATTTGCTTTGGACTCCAAACAAACCGCAGCTGTAAATATAGTCAGACAATAGAAAGTTGACATCATGTGGTGGCTGTGTGTGTTGTGAAACCACTCTGACATTTTGAAAACTATAATGCATGTGTTTTTACAGCCTGCAGTCTGCATGGAAAAAAAAAAAGTTCATCCAAACAGCATCTGACAGTCAGAACCACCAGAATCTCAGGGAGTGTCCTGTGTGAATTTGTAGCTGCTTTTGCAAAAATTTGCAGTTTGCAAGATGCACTGCACTTTGCCAAAATGTTACAGAGGATGTAAGCATAAGCATGAGTCCAGAAGAACTTTCAGCATACACACAGGATTAAAGGGATAGTTCACCCAAAAATGAAACTTCAGTCATTATCTACTCACCCTCATGGCAACTGAAGGTCAGGTTTAGTTTTTCAATCCACAAAACACTGCTGGAGTTTTATAGGAAGACAGTGTTGCAGAATCTCCCAAACAATGGAAGTGAATGGTGACCAGATTTCAAATGAAAAAAAAACACAACCATTCTCCACCCTGTCTCCACGCTCGGGCGTAATCCAAGTCTCCTTAAGTCCTGACATGCCGTTTGCATTCCATCACACACACACACACAGTTCAGATGGTGTGCATCTGCCATGAACGTGGCTCCAAGCTAAAGATCTACAGTGAAGATTCAGGCTAAAAACATGGTGTAAATGATGTCTTTCATGTCAGCTCGGCATGTCAGGGCTTTAGGAGGGTTGGATTACACCAGACGAGCCACATTCACTGACATTGTTTGTGAGATTCTGCAGGTCTGGTTTCCTGTGAAACCCCAGCAGTGGTTTGTGGACTAAAAAACTAAACCTGACCTTCAATCGGCATGAGGGTGACTAGATAATGACTGAATTTTCATTTTTGGGTGAACTATCCCTTTAAAGGATTATGATTGAAGTATATATGGTCATTCTCTATGACCACGCTCTATTAATCTCAAGTTTTTTGCAACAATTTTGGGGTTGATATGATTTATTACACAAATTTGATGCACAATGTAACATTATTTAACCATGAAAGAACTGATAAAAAGTGGTCAGAAAACCCTCTAAAAGCACATATAGACAGCTGAGGAACAGTGTAGAAAAATTCTTGCTGTGAAACCAAACCAAAATAAGGGTAGAAACTCTTGGGTATGCATAGAACCCATTTTCATTTAGATATCTAGAGGTCAAGGCTATGTCAGTTTGTCCTTCACCAATTTAGCCTTTTGGAGCGTTATTTAAACTGTTGACAAGCTAGCGTGGCATGGTCAGTAACAACAGTTCTTCATGGTCTTCTAGTTTCATATGAGCCTGCTCAAGCCCCTGAAAGACTGTTGTCATTGATGTTGTGTCATTTAGCATTTCTAAAAATGCATATCAGTGTTTTTCAAAATTTTTTTAGGACAAATTTCTATGTGTTGTTTTGTTTCCACAGCACAACTGTAGCAAGGTGAAAGCCTTCCTGAGATACCGCCTGGGCCAGTACATCACCAATGTGACGCGAGCCGCCGAGGTCTGCAGCGACTTCCTGTGCCAGGGGAACGGCCGCTGCATCCGCAAGGACCCCCTCGCCCGCCATTACCTCCACCTCAGCACCAAAAGCTACCGCATCCGGCTCTCCGCCGAGGGGGACTTCACCGTCACCGGGTGGCACTCCAGCACGAGCTGCAGCTGCTGACTGAGAGGTTTAAATGCCACTGCTACGAGGGCCACGAGGGCAAAAGCTGCGACAGCATCAACAAAGTGAAGGAGGAGACACGCCGAGGAGGGGCGAGGAGGAGGACGAGCAGGAGAAGCGGAGGACAGCGTGGGAGGACGAACAGGATGAACGGTGGGAGGGAAGGGAGAGTTTGGCACCACCGACCAGCTGCAGCCTTCACCTGATGTTGTTGATGCTCCTGTTGAACTTATTGTTAGTAAAGACGATTGTATGATGTCATTTTTCAACACAGATGTGTACAGATGTTACTTTTCAACACAGACAGTGTGATGTTTTTGATTTAGGATGAAGACAGACTGGTCTCTGGCTGGACTTGAACCCAAGATGGTGAACCTACCAAATGTTTTCTATCACTGAATCCAGTGATAGTTATTTACAAAACATGATGATTTTGGGCTGATTCCAGATCAGATCACTGCTCATATCTCAGATTTGTTCAGTGATTCACACAGATCTGGTGTTGTTGTCAGTCTGTGTACCTGGCTGGATGAGATGGTTGCAGCTGTGCAGGTAGTTTTAAGACAACTACAGAAATAACCACTTAAATTAACACATCGACATATCAAACTCTAAATTAACCGCTTCAGTCATTATCTACTCACCCTCATGCCACTTAATCCTGGCTTAACAGTATGTGTGTGAAACGGGGCTAACTTAGCCCAAGTTTAAGCCTTAGCCCAAGATTAAGTATAGCCCAGGGTTAAGAATATGCAGAATGAAAAGCTCTATTGTTACAGATATCATTCTTGGTGTGAACAACCCTTAAAAATAGTCATACTAGTGGTTCTATGCTGTACTTAGGTTAAGTGATGCTTTTGAGCTAAATGCTAACATGCTAATATTAAGAAGGTACTGCTTAATGCAACACCTGTTCACCATTTATTTCACATGTTAGCATTTGCCACTAAACAGTACAACTGAGGCTGATGGAAATTCCATTAGTTGTAGTTTTATTAGTTGTAGGTATTTGGTCACAAACTTGACAAAAACAATAAAAAAAAAAGATTTATCCAGAATTTATCCAGAGCGCAGAGCACTCAAAACCGCAAATGACAGCCTCATGGTGGCACCACAGTCAAATCAGGGGGGTTCATCCTCATGACTGTCAGCTGATCAACATGTCAGTTGCTGCGAGTGAAGAGAAACTTTTTAATTTAATGGTGTTCAATGTGAATTGAGCAGCTGCTGTGTTGAAAAGTAACACACGTTGAAACAATTCCTTTTTAAGGAGTGTATGGCACTTTACATGACACGGAGGCGCGGCACTTTGACAGATGAAGGTTTGGTCAATTCGGTTCAACCAGGTGAACTGTGTTAGACTTCTGCAACAACATGCACTGCCTCCGTTGCCAACAACTGCATCAGTTCTTCCAGGAATGTTAATTAGTAAATGTAGAAACTGTTGGGACTGAATCAGCTGCAACAAAGAGAATGTTTGACATGACGATCGTCCCGTTGCCATGCCATTGTTCCAACCACTGGTGGATTCAGGCTTCCTGAGGGGCAGGGGTGGAGAAAATAAAAATACTTCTACACATCTGTAATAAAAACACACAGGTAACTATTAACAATTCAGTGGAACATGGAGGACAACTACTTTTCTAGGGCAGCCTATATGCCAGTGCATTAGATTTTTTCCACTGGAAAGGCCCCAAAAAGGGCACTTTAGCATTTACAATATGGGCATTCAACAGGGCACTTTTGCAGCATTTCTTTGAGCATGGGGGCACCTGAGGGGCAATTCCCA
Source organism: Lutjanus argentimaculatus (assembly GCA_034769285.1). Classification (NCBI taxonomy): domain Eukaryota; kingdom Metazoa; phylum Chordata; class Actinopteri; order Lutjaniformes; family Lutjanidae; genus Lutjanus; species Lutjanus argentimaculatus. Next base: position 2,610,485 of record JAWZSL010000039.1, read on the forward strand.
CCCCCACACCTCCCTGAATTCACCGGCGGTCCTGATGGTCCATTATTTGAACACTCCAACAGTTTGATAAAAGTCCCATTGGACTGAAAGTCCGTTGGTCCTGCTCAGAAGGCCCACTGCTCCGAAAATACACTGTTCACTACTCACTGCAATAACACACTAAACCTAAAAACTGCCGGGAAAGAGTATATTTTCTGAGCAATGTGCTGCTTTTTTATTTGTCGGACAAATGGGTTTTTGGTCTAAAGGGACATTTTTTGGACTACTGGGATTTCGGAACAATGGGTGGTCCCTGATATCCCTGCATCACTGCAGCAACAACAGAATTGGAGAGATTTTTCTTCTTTACTTTGAAAAGCTTTATGTTTCAGCAGAATCACAGTAAAATGTGGCTGCAAGATGATCCTTTAGTTTTTGGGGTTTTTTTGTGGAGACACAACCGCCAAGTCTTTTAACCAAAGGGTGCTAATACAACCACACAGCCATATGCAGGAAAATAATCTCTCGTATTTGATGCTTGGTCGGTGGTGTTTTTACAGACATCCGTTAAGAATTGCTGTTAGTTGACTTCTAATGACATGGAACCTGATCTCTCTCAACAATAAGCTGTTATATTACTTGACATTATACATGAAGTTTTGTACTGTTACTCTTATATTATTCTCATGAAGTACAGCTTGCCAGGAAACGCCTCATATTTGAGCCTGTTGGGCGCGCACATGTTGTAGGTGCTGTTGATTTCAAAAATATTATGTATCTGTATCTTTTCTATATAAGTATAAAGGATTTAGGTTTGTTTTTCAATGATTATGTAGACGTTGATGTTACTATATTTCAGTTCAGAGTTAGTTTTTGAGGATTTTTCATGCTGCGGCCCCCGCAGTCATGTCTCTGTCTTTGAAGCTGATGTACTGTAGGTATGACGAAACACTGAACAGGATGTACAAGATGGCACATACTCTGTCTGAATACATGACTCAGTGGCTCTCTGTGGTTCTATGGTTATTCTTCTTGCCAAAGTTGGTGGTTTCTTAATTCAAAGTGAAGTTGAACGCAATGGATAAAATGTTAAAGTGTCATCATCTGCAAAAGTATGACTGGAAGCAGAATGCTGACTCAAGACTGAACACAGGTTAGAGGTCTTTGACATAAAACAGAGCCCAGATAAACTGTTCTTACCTGTTTGTTGATGCCTCCAATTAGTTTGAAATTCTTGGCCGGTCTGATTCTCTTTCTGTTTCTTGATTTGTTTTTACCTGGACCATTCCAAGCTTAATCCTTTATGGCAGAATTTGGTAAAACAGACTCCGCTTAATGTCAAATTTTCTCACTTGTTTCAGCCTTCATTCGCAGATGAAGTTCGCTCAGTGGTCATAAATATGTAGATGTTTAAACGTTCATTACTTTGAGCTCTTTTTGGACCTAATCAATGCCACTGACTGAATACAAACAATAATAAAATGAATTTTCTAACCTGGTATCTCTGTCCACTTCTGCTGTGGATTGGAGAGTAGAGTCATAAAGCACAGGGAGACGGGGCCGTCATAAGTTCCTCCTCTCATCAGTGTCAGAACCCAGCTGGACCCACGTTGTGGAGGTTTGCGCATTTTGGGCCACTGTTCAATGTCACTGAACATTTGGTGTGAAAGACCTGTTGGGAAGAAAGTACATGTGGATGGTTGACTGACCATTAACCATAACTTACAGCTTTCTCTCCTCTTAACCGAGTACTTTTCGTGACCTAAACTTTGCAAGTGTAAGAATCATTTGCAATCATTTACAAAGACAATGACAAAAAACTTGTCCTGCAAATAAGGTTTATAAGATCAGTAATCACTAATAACTGACAACAATAGCAGTGTTTCCATCCAAATGTATTGCATGTTTTAACCATGTTTTTTAGGTAAATTGGAAGAAGATGACGAGAATGGATGCTTGTTTCAATCAGCTACCGTGACGCCAACTCTCCAGTCAGAAAAAACATTATACCATTGCAAAAGAAGAGAACACAACAAGATGTGTGCCAATCGAACCTCTAAGGGTGAAAAACAATGTAGAAAACACAACGGAAATGTGACTTATTTGTCTCATGTATTAATGTGAGAAAGGTTCCATCAGATCTGTGTTGAGCAATCATGGATGTGTTATAGAGCCATAGGAGCCATGAGGAGACTGTCAGAGAGGAAACAGCTGATCAGTCATATGACTTAAATGTTCACTAAGTTAGAACTTATTCAGAAAAAGTGTTTAGAAAAATTGAGGATGGTTATTTTTTTCAAATTTTGCTGTTTCAATCAACTGTTTCTAATGCAATACTTCATGTTAATGGAAACAGAGCTACTCTGAAAGTACACTTTGCATTCAGTTTCTTTTGTGTTTGTCTTGGTAAACTGTGGCAGCTGCACACAAAGAGCTATATCATTTTTAGAAGAAGGCCTCTGGTGAAACAGACTGGAGCTGGTTAATTTGGGGGAAAACATGCACATTCAAACTTGTACTTTGTTGCTAACAGACAGTTCTGGGGTCCATTGTAACTTTCTGGTCTTTTAACATGTAGCATCTGTCATAAATCTCTGTAACACTGATCCTGGTTTAAACGGAATCAGTCGTCTCATCTCAAACTGGTGAAGTTCGAGTCTGAAGAGTTTCACTTCACTCATCATGATGCAGTAACTGTTTCCTGCACTTACTGCGGTGCACTGTGGTCTGTCTCTGAAGATTGTAAACCAAATATGCAACAAGGACTATGCAACACATGAAAAATGTTACCTGAATGTAAATGCACTGCTAATAAAGAGTGTTCTTCCGTAGACCTTTGTTTCTTCTTTTCTGCACAAATAAAAAAAGGGGAGCTGTTTGAAGCCATGTTGGATAATAAGACAAACAACTTCCAGTTTGTGCAACAAGTGCATGCCACGTATGATGAGCGTTAAAGCCATGTAATGCTGCTGGTGTGGCAGCAGACTTTTGTAAAATACATCCTGAGGGTTGAACAGAGATGAAAGAAAACCCCCAAAACGTCCTTTAATAAATCTCAAAGTTACTTGCTAGTATTTTTGCATGAAATCTGAATCCTCTACCTGCTGTTTTTTGTCTAAATACTGAAGACTGAAAAGAGGAAGAGGTGTCGACAGAAAGATAACATCCTCTGCTTTCTCACCGACAGTGACACATGAAAAATATCACACACCCAGAAAACCTGACAGTGTTTCATCTGGGGGAAGTAACTGAAATACAGATTCTGGTTGACTGTGCAGTCACTTGTCACATAAAGAGTTTTGAAACTTCTCAAGAGCTGATTAAACAATCAACTTGAGAACATGTTGTGATGGGATCACTCCAGCTGTGACGTGGACATTCTGACCTGTGAGTGTTCGGTAGACATCACCACATTATTGATGAGTAGTCAGTACTCATGGGTTGGACCACACCCATCTTTGAACTCAGCCTTCATTTTGACCTCAGCAACACACCTGTAAGTTTTTGTGACTGTATCTTGCACGATTCTGTCCACAGACAGAATGACCCACCCACTCACAACCATCTCTGTGGCTGATCCCTCTCCAGTGTCTCCTGGACCACATTTTGCCATGATGACACAAACACATGGTGAAATTTCACTTCATGTTTTAATGCTCATTTATGCTTAACATTAGATACGGATTTGGATGAAGCCTTCTGTCCATACTCGTTTGTTTGTTTGTTTGTTTACTCTTTATTTTGTGCACGTTTAGCAAAAGCTTGTGGATGCAGACAACACTACGACCAATAGTTCAAGTGTGACAGGGTCAGAAATGTGCATGTGCCTGCCATATTTTGTTGTGCATTTGCATGTTTTTATCAGAGTGCTGTGTTTTTATTCTACTTTGTGTGCTTTTATATGATTTGAACCTGGCCCGCTGTGATTACAGTGTTGTTAAAACTTGCTTGCTTGCTTTTAGTCTGTTTTTAAGGTGTGTTTTTCAGACAGCGGACTGTTGAACTGTGACACACCCACACCTCCGGGGACTGACCTAATTATCAGATGAGCGACAGGTGTGGTGGCGCGCAATTGGACAGACTTTTATTGAAGCAGAACAGAGGAGAAGAGGAGCCCGCAGGCTGCCGGAGAAGCAGTCCAGAGACAGGCGGTCCTCCTGAGAGCCACCAGCTACAGCCAAAGCTACAAGAAGTTGCAGCGAAGAGACGTGCCGCAGCCAGGTCCACCACAGGCCTGGGTCGGCAGCTGGATATCTGCCACCCAGGAGGACCATCTGATGCCTTGGAGCACATCGGGATTGGTGTGGCAGCCGTGCAAGAGTGGAGAGTGAGGCTTAGCATGACAGAGGAGGACGTGGACACGGGAGGATCTGCTGGACTGGACTGGATGTTTAATGGGGTTTTAATGAAACTGCTGAGCAGACATTGTTTTAGTGTTTTTAACAGGCCTGGGTTTCTTTTTATCATTTTTTAGCATTTTATTTGTCGTGTTAATTTAATAATTTAAGATTGTGCAAATGGTACCATCCTTTGTGAATTATTTTTAATTATAATAAATTGTATTTTAAACTGAGCTTTACTCTCCTGCTTGGTTTTTAACTCTGATCCCCTGATTGTTTTTAGAAACTGTGAGCCTTGTTCAGAGTCCTTGGCTCTGTTCATTCCTACGCGGCGTTGTCGGGTTTTAACACATTTTAAATTTACAAATTTTTAAAAAGTACAGCCCGCTTTAGTTGCTGGGCTGGCCACACAAGCAAGATATGACAATGTCTTAAAGTTTTAAAAATCCTAAAGTTTTGTATATGATGTTTGTCGTCAGTTTGTTGTTTGTCATTATTCTCCGTCCACGTGTTGTGATGTATTTAGTGGCTGCACAGACCTCCGCCGTATATAACGCTGTATCTGCTTTTGCCTCTTTCTCAAGAGATTCATTACTACAACCTCCTCTAGTACCGTCATGTTTGTTGACAGAAACTTTTGACTCTTCTTCGTCTTTGGGGTAACTCATGACTCTGAGTGGCGCCCTCTAGTGGATGCCTTGCTTTACATCCATGCCAACACAAATGACACATGGAAGCATATGGGCAGTGATGATTACATCGGATATAACTATTTTCATATGTAAAAGGGACATAAATGAGCTATGAGAGGGGGCAGGAATGATTAAAAGTGATCCATAACTTATAATGAATGTGGGCCAGAGGAGTCAGGGGAGGAGTCCATTCCTGACTTCATACCCCCATAGTTCCAGCACCCTTGCTCAGATCATACTCATCTTCAAGCTTGACCTTAATTTTGATCTCAACTACACACCTGTGAAGTTTCACTGACTGCGTTTTGCATGTTTGTGACACTATGTCCACAGACACCTGGCAAAGTGCCACATTTTGCCATGATGAACACACACACACACACACACACACACAACAAAGACTCACAAGTTAAAGCTGCTCTAAAGATAACTGCCTTTAAACGTGTTCACATGTTCTAAAGTTTGTCATGGAAATCACAGATTCCTCAGAACAAAGGTGAACCAAGAGTAAACAATGAGTCACTGATGACACTGATGGATCAACAGCCACGACAACATCACTCTGTGATACGAAGCAACACTGGAGGAAAGTTACACTAGAGACCAGGCCCTTATGTCCAAAACAATGAAGTCTTTGTGTATAGATGGGCATTTTACAGACAATTATGAAAATACAGCCATCTCCTCAGTATGGTTTGACCACAACTAAGAGGACAAAAGTCACACAATTACATAAAAATGACTAACAAGGAAGACTGCAGCATGTGCGACAGGCATAAATACATAAACCGAACTGGTTAAACTGCTTCTTGTGCAATCAGACGGAGCCCAAGAACCTGCTCCACGCTGTGTTGTCACAGGCCAAACTGAACAACTGCACTTCCAGAGAGAGGAAAAAGATGAGTTTTAACAGATAAGAAGGCAGAATTTGAGTCATTAGCAGCATTTTTAAATGCCAGAAAACTGGTTATTTTATCACTATAATATCAAATAATAAGAATACACATTTAATGTTCATATTTAAATACAAAGGAAACAAATACTATTAAACCAAATAGCAATGACAACTGAATTAATTTACAAAATCAAAATTTAAACTGAATTTATAGGTTCTACTAACAAAACCTGAGGACCTGCAGGCTGATGCCCAGACGTTATCAAACCAAGCCAGAGGCCTGCTGCTCACTCCACACTTCATAGAAAGAGAGAAGTTAAACTGCAGCAGACTTTAGCTGACTGCAGGCACCATCCTGATAAACACGTCCTGCTCACTGTGAGAAGTTTAATTTCACAAAAACATTTCATCCCATCAATTCACCCAAGAACTGTGTGGAACCCAGTAGATCTTAACACAAAATAAAGACACAGAAATTATCCAACCAAAAGAAATATGCTGAGGTAAAATAATGCTTAACCATAACCTATAATGTTGTCATTCTTATTATCATTTTTAAATGCATCGTTGTACATTTTTGTGCAGTTCATTGCCGTCTTTAGCAGTGAATTGTGCAGAACATGAGGCTGAAATCAAAAATTAAAGTGCTCAGAGATGTGCAAGAAAACATGTAAATGCAGCACCATTTGCTACAAAATACTGCTGTTAAGTATTCTGCCCTACAAAGGAAAGAGGCAGTAACTTTGTTTGGTTTTTTTGTTTTGTTTTTTTAGCTATAATATTTTTGTGACATTAAAGACATCTCTTGTCATGTGGACAAATATTTTCTTTCAAAAGTGTTTTACTTTGGAGAAAACAGGAAGTCCACATTACAGTAACTGCAAAAAGCCGTAGAGAAACCATAAGCAAACCACCATAACTTCAGTTACTGTATTCTAAGAAAATGAAGATTTATGTGAAATATGTGCGTTGTGCTGCTGTATAACAACGGCTCTCAGACTCTCCACTGCAACAACTATGATCCCAAGTGTGAAAATGCATTACATTAAAATTAAGCAATCAGTGTCATATTTTATCAGAAAAGGTTACCCTATTGACTTTGATCATTAAAATTCCAATTTTATTTTGTTAAAACTTAAAAAATAACATAGAAGTTGCTTGCCTTTTGCTTTGGTATGATACAATATTTTTTGGTAAATATGCAAAAACAGAATACAGGAACTTCCAAACAAGAAAACTTTAAAGTTATTTTCCTCAGTCCTGCACTCTGAGAAGTTACTTCTTCCTCTGTAGGGCAGCATTGGTGAACTGAAATAAAATGGACTTTATAATTGATACCATCAATATAATAATAATGAAAACATCATTTAACTTGAATAACTAAAATATTTGTTGAATATTTCTTCAGTTTTTCTTTACTTTCAATAATGATCTTTCTTCATTGTTGTTACTCCAACCCAGTTTCTTCTATCTGTGACGTTACCCTTTAAAATTTTGTGCAGGTGATTCACCAACCATTCCCAGCCAGGTGGTCATGTAACAAAAATAAACACACAGTCAACGTAAAATGTTCACAGTTTGATTAGAATCAGGAAACAAATTACCTGGTTAGATTTATGAAAAGATGGTTTGGGTGAAAAAACAAAACCCCCGGCCTCCTGGCGTCAAAGTCCATCAATTGACCCCACCTCCCTCCTCCATATGTTGACTTTTTTATTTTTTAAAAGGACACTTTGCGTGCAAAATAGGACATTGGTGTTTGCACTTGCACATGCAATTTCAAATTCTAAATTCCAATTATTTGTATGCAGATTGAAGAGCATGGGCTTCAGTACTGAGATCACAAATTCAGAAATGTCCTCTCGGCTCTTTGATGATGTTTTTGAAACTTAACTATGATACTTGACTGTTTCATGTGTTCTGTATATGAATATTGATTTCACTGGTGAGCTAATGTTTTCATCTCTGCTGTGTCAAATTGTAAATAAAATCAGAATGAAATTGCTCTTAAAAAATACACAAAAAGACGTTGACCTCTGACTCTTCCAGCAACCAACTAAATGTGCTGTCAGATAACGATCAATCAGAGAGAAAAAACTGTTTCCTCTGAAGAATGAAGCAGCAAAAAACAAGAGAGACGCAGAGAAGTTTAGAAACCGGGAACAGTCCTTCACAGGCCACTGAAGAGAACAGCAGGTAAGAACTGAAAATATTTTTATTCCATAAAAATGTGGAAATACTAAATGAGTCCAATCTCAATTTCCAATCTGTCTTTGATCAGGTGATGACAAAGAATAAACAATTGGTTTAAAAATTATTTTCAATATATCTGAAGATTTATTTTATATATAAAATCTAAATCTAATCAAAACAAGGAAATCAATTAATTATGATTAAAATATTTTAATTCAGTATGGATATTTTATTGTAGATTCACAAGCCTCTCTTGATCTGTCCAACTCTTGAGCTAGCTTACCCAATATTATGTTCTATTTTATAATAATAAATATAACATCTGCAAAATAATCAGCATATGTTGACAGCTGTGAGAAAAACAAGATGAACTCTTGATCGATGGAACTATGGAGACCAAAAACAGTCTGCGTCAAAATTGTGAAATTTGGGACTGAATTCTCGAAATGTGCCTTCTGCTACGAGACACGTCAACAAACCAACCAAACGAAATAAAGCAGGAAATCGATCAGCGCCATACTGGACACGCCCAGAGAAATAAACATGGACATTAGCATGTGTCTAATGGTAAACTAGAATTGTTAATGTATGCTTCTGTAAACCAGTAAAGTTTCTGTTTACATCCATGTCAGTCCAGACTGAGTAAAGACTTTGAAGGAATTTAATAAAAGGTATTAAGTGTATTTCTTTTGCAAGATAGAGGTTCTCACTATACATGAATAATTCCCTGTGAGACACATGTTGTCTTCAGACAGAGGACTGATAGGCAGTCTGAACATCATGATGTCACGGTGAAAATGACCTTTGACCTTTTGGATGTAAAATGTCATCACCTCATTATTTAATCCTATTTGATCAGGGGTCTGCAACCTTTATGTTTAAAAGAACCATTTTTGGCCAAAAAATTGTTTTTGGAGCTGCAAGAATTCAATTCTGTCTTTTCCCTGAAGACTCTTCCAAAATTTAGAGGAAAAGGCAGCGAGTCACAGACACATTTTAGTTGACAAAATATTAAAACTTTTTTTTTTTAATTTGGTGCTTTACTCAGTATTTTTGTAAATACATTTTTGGGGAAGTTTTAAAACTCAAAGATTTAAGTTTATCTAAAGAAGAAAAGGACACTGCTGTACATATTCAGTGGGCCGTACAACCAGGAAATAAACCCCGAAGCTAAAAAACCTTTTTGGCAGCTGAGCAATTCTCACTGGACTTAATGGGCGCCAACTTTGCACACACTATCCATTTCCTTATAATGTATCTATGGATATTTTTTGCCAAGATTGAATAAATTTCATCAAGGATATATGATATATAGTGTTCACAAGAACACAGCGATGGTCCTTAGCAGAGAAAACAGAGCGGACAGAATGAGTGTGTCAGAGTCTTATTGGTTGTCTTTCCTCCATTTGTCCAGAGCTGTTGTGATGGCCCCGCTCATCCTGTCCCGCATCACGATCTGTATCATCGGATCTATCACCACCATCCTCGCATTGCCGCCTACTGAGCCGCCGCTGATCCATGACCACCCCTTTGTAGCTATATGGAATGCCCCCACCGACAAGTGTCGACAGCTCCACATCCCACTGGACACCGCAGCCTTCCAGGCGGTGACCACGCCCGCCGCAGTGCCTGGTCAGTTCCTCACATCTTCTACGAGGACCGCTTCGGCTTCTACCCTAAAGTCGACACCATCAACCGCAAGATCTACAGAGGTGGAGTCCCCCAAAAAGGGAACCTCACCGAGCATCTGGCCAAGGCCCAGAATCAGATTGATAACTACATCTCTCAGGATTCCTCTCCTGGGCTGGCTGTCATCGACTGGGAGTCCATGGCGCCCCTTATGGGACCAGAACTGGGGATCCAAACGTATTTTTCAGAAGCTGTCCATCAGTCACGCCCTACAGATGGCCCCGTTTTTATCATCAAAAAAATTTCAGAACTGGCAAAGAGTCAGTTCCAGCAGGCCGGGCAGCGCTTCATGGAGAAGACCATCACCCTCGGCATTGGCCAGCGTCCGAGCCGCCGCTGGGGCTTCTACCTGTTCCCCGACTGCTACAACTACGGCTGGGAGAAGCCTGGCTACACAGGGAAGTGCTCCACGAAGACCCAGAAGCAGAACAACCAGATGCTGTGGCTGTGGGAGCGCAGCACCGCCCTCTTCCCCTCCGTCTACCTCCACCAGACCCTGAGGAATTCCCGCAGGCCAAGCTCTACGTCCGCAACCGTGTCCAGGAGGCGCTGAGAGTAGCCACACTGCCTAAGCGTCCTTACACAGTGCCGATCTATGTCTACTCCAGGCCGCTGTACCGGGACCAGACGCAGGAGTTCCAGAGCCAGGTGAGCCCATCAGATCACTTAAAAGTAGCTCCAGTGTTAGAGATTAAGTGGGATCTATTAGTATGTTTCCACTGGTGTATAATCGTCTGAAAATAATTTTTGTTTTCATTACCTTATAATGAACCATTAATCTACAGAAGGAGCATTTCATCCTCCACAGAGGACACAATGTTTAAGAAAGTTTCAAGTTTCCAGTCTTCCATAGAGAGAGACAAGGCATGGACACACGTGCATGGAAATGCAGACGTTTCGTACAGGTGTATATAACACAAATCTACCTGTTTGTCACAGTTAACAGACTCCAGTCTGCAGCCACAGAATTGTAGAGTAACATCAGGCTTCATGATCGAACAAAGTTTATATCACATCGACACTCTGTCCTGTATTCTCATGCTGCCTCTAATGTGCTCTCTGCTGGGAGTTATCACACAAAACAGTCCATTGATTTCCGGCGGTTAATAAAGTCCAGGTGGAACGTTGACACCACTGTGGCGCAGGGAATAAGATTTGTTTAAGGGGCATGAGGCCGAAATGAACGGGCAAAGCCACCGTGAAAATTCCTGGCCTGATGATCATGGGCCAGCCACATTCTGTCTAAAACTCAAATCTGCCTAAAACACTTTAGGTGCAGCCGTCTTAGTTGGCGACGTGCTGTTGTTGATGACGTCGTGACACACACTTGACTGACCTCAGCTACTTACCGATTTACTGTACTCAGCCACCCAGCAACTCATAAGGCTGACCCCTGCAGTCCAGCCAATGTCAACACTGGTTTCACATGACGTGAGCCACAGTCTCCTGACTGAATGTCTTGTTTGTTTGACCATCCCTCCACCCCACCTCCTCCATATGTGGTCTTTCTTCCTCTTTATTCTACATCGCGTGACTTCAATGCCACATCAAAACATGATGCCAGAGGGGCATCTACAGCGTCATAGTTTGAAGCATAGTGGCACTGACCAAGCTGCTGTATTTGACACATTGGGAGTGAATATTTGAAGATAATACGTAGATCATGTTATCAAATATGTGAATGTAACTTATCCTATATAACAAATAACAACTGGTTCAGTAGTTCCCACATGCGCTATGAGGGCTCAAATACATCAACACACAAACTCTCAGACTGTCTAAGTAGTAAGTGCATTACATCTGTATCTGTTTCTTATATAGAGATTCCAGCCTGAAAGATTTCTGGAAACACCTCCTGCTCTCAGCTGCATCACCAAACTTACTTTGACTATAAAAAGAAACTGTTGATTAAATGGTTTATGTGTCAGCAGCAAGTTTCAAGTCTTCATCTGTTTACCTTTTGTAAAACTGGAATAATTAATCTTAAAAAAAATCTAATCATTAGGAGGACTATGTGTCATATCTCTGTGTTTGCTCGTCCTCTTTCAGGCAGATCTGGTGAGCACTGTAGGAGAGTCTGCAGCTCTGGGAGCTTCAGGGGTGTGATGTGGGGAGGAACCAAAGACTACAACACCATGGTAAGCTCTCTTTTTCACACTGGCCACAAGGTGATCTCTTTCCAAAATGACTGCACTGTTGAGGGGAAAAAAAGTCTTTTTGGGACAATGTTTTGTTTCTGAGCTGCGGTGGAGGGATAGTAACACCATCTTTGCATGACTTTAAAGCTTATGTGTGTCTCTTCAGCCTAAACATACTGTACTGTATGTGCAATACTCTTCACAGGTCTGAAAACAGGAACCAGATGACCAGGCTTTAATCAGCAAATAATTAATCTGCCTTTGTTTCCTCTTTTAGGAGGAACTGACGGCTGTGACACTGCAGTGTCTGTTATCTCAACAGACAGATGTGAAGACATTTGACTTTTCTGCTTTTGTGTGTGATCTTAATTAATTGTTATTTCATGTATCTTGATATTTTTGTGGCAGAATCCAATAGAAATTATGGTATACTGTACCAGTCAAAGGTTTGGAAACATTTCTTATTTAATGTTCTTTTCTTTATTTTTTATCTTAAAAATCAAAAATATCAAAAACTGTGCATAAAAACCGTTGCTAGTAGCAACAACATCTGTCTGTCTGCTGGTCAATCAGTCGGTCACTCCAACAGTTTGGTCCAGACTAAAATAACTATTTTTTTATTTTGCACATTGTAGTGTGACAATCAGTTTTACTAACTGTACATCTTTTTACTTCCTGTCAATTCTACAGTCATGTTAAATTACTGTCACCTGTAACCTTAGTGATAAACTTACACTGATGCTACACAGTGAGCTAATGGTTATCTAAGACACTGAGCTACCACAGAGTGTACATGAACACTGACAAATTAGTTCTGATGGCTTTCAGTGTCATTTTACATTATACTCATGTTATTTTGTTTCTGGACAGTTTAAAACAAAGACAAGCTGTTAGGGGACCTGCTACTTCCTGAAAATCAAGCTAACATGGTGCTACACTGACTGATTAGCTAACGGTCATCTAAAGCCCCTTTTACACTGGACAAAAAACCCACTGGCTTTTTTCTTCAGTGGGAAAGGGAACAATCAGCATTCAGTCCTGGGTCAGCAGTGATGTAAACATGTCACCCTGGTGACATGCTGATTTTCACCAGAGACAAAGAAGGCTTGTTGGTGACTTCTGCTACTCTTTTGCTGCGTTTTTATCCACATGTGCTGATTGGCTCGACCCGGTTAGACAGCGTAGTTTGCATTGATGAACCCTTTGTCTTTAGCGAAGTGGTTGAACAGTGGATAAGAAATTCTTCACAATAAAAGTCTCACATTCTTGTGTTAGCTAGAAGCTTTTATTATGAAGAAGCAAAATCAGGAAATTTTCATCAGCAGTAACTTAATGTGACTTCTGTCTGCCTGAAAGTGAACATGAAACCGTTTTACTGAATGTAAAAACAGCGCTGCAAAAGAGAAACTAAACTTTAAACCACAGAGATTCAGTTAGAAGCTACAAAACTGCTGAGAGTTGAGCAAAGACACTTTTAAACACCTCTTTCTCTCTGCTCTGAGAAAGGTAAACTCATCTCCTCGCAGTGGGAACAGGGTTAATCACCTATTTTTAGCAGGTTTACACATGTGTCACACTACACTGTGCAAGAAGAGAATTGGATGGATTGTCTTGAATTGAATTTGTTTTCATCATGTTAACTATTGATCCTCTGACTGTTTTCTTCTAGCACCATCAGCAGTTGACATTTGTGGAGTGAAAGTTCTTCACAACTGCTGTATTGCCATGATTTTTTTCTACATATAGCCCATTCAATTTGATATACTGTTGATTTGTCGAATTCAGAAAACTAAGTCAACTAAACTAGTCAACTAAAGTTCAACAATTAACACTAAATTCAGTATAAAATTTCTATTTAATATGTGACTTTTTTTTCTGTCCTAAAATAATCCTGAGATTTTAACCCCCTCCCTTGTAGGCTGCCTGTCAGTCTCTGTCCGAGTACCTAACGTCCATCTTCAACCCGTACATCGCCAACGTGACGGCAGCCACCATGCTCTGCAGCCAGGTCCTGTGCCAGGGGAAGGGCCGCTGCGTCAGGAAGAGCTACAATCCACCCACTACCTGCACCTGAACCCCGCCAACTTCCGCATCCTGAGGGCTGAGAGGAGGTACGTGGCGATTGGTCAACCCTCTGCTGCTGACCTGGACTGCCTGGGCTGAAAACTTCACCTGTCAGTGCTACGCGGGGTTTAGCTGTTCACCCAAACTGCTGCATCGACCATGATTCAAGTCATCCAGGTTTAACGTGTGCAGTGTGCCCCCCTGCTGATCAACACATGTTATGATCATTCATGCAAAACTAAAACTACTGTCTGCAATTTGATCAAATTCTGGCCAATCTCTGTGTTTATTTAAATGTAATGTGTTTGCATCATCCAGATAATGTAATGTGGAAAAAATATTAATTAGACACAATACTGATTTATTTGAATTGAACGGACGATTAATAAATGCTTTTCTGCAAACAATTTTTTGCTCTTTTTGGCTTAATTGACAAACTCTTCTACACTGAACAGAGGACCAAAATTTGAGGAACAGGTTTATAAAATCTGATTAATAAGGAAAAACACAATCTGATCATTCCAAAGCCAGAAACCTTCAGACCTTCAGTTGTTCAGTAGGCTGCAGAGACTCTGGAGGCTTCACGCACCTAAAATGTTGGTATTTAACATCCTGATGCATTTATGAACAGCTCAGACTAATTCTACTGACCCTACCTTTAAGTCTACCTAAATGTTTGTATTAATTGTTAAAACTGTCATTTCAGCACTGAGGGAAAAACATTATTTGTATTATATTTTTCTTGCACAATTTTAATAGAAAGTGTGCATAAAATTGCATGTTTAAAATCAGGACTTACATCATGGTTACATGCAAAAACACCAACAAATCAGGTAGACAAGCCCCGAGTCAAAACACTCATGTGACTAAGAGTCCTGGTTATGTCTGAGACCCGTGTCAAAATATCCCCAGAAATGAGACAGAGTCAAAATGGCCGCAAGTCAAAACACCTGCAAGATCGAGGCAAGTCCAACTCAAAGATCGTCTGAATCAAAACAACCATGAAACCAAGACAAGTCAGAGCAAAAATGCCCTAAAGACAGAGACGACTCAGAGTCAAAGGCCCACGAGACTGTTAAAGTCAAAACAACGCACCGCAGTCTGAGTCGTTATGGAAAAAAACAAAAATGGTGCCATGCCATTGTTCCAACTGTCCATTATTCTTAAACCCCAATAGTTTGGAAAAATATCAGTGCAATGAGTTTTCTGGGAAATTTTTTAGACTATGTGGGTTTTTGGAACAATGGCTGAGACAAGTCCACATCAAATATAGAATATAACAGCTCAAGGATGGAGTCCAGTACAACGGTCCTGATTTCAAAACAATTTTGGGGATTTACTTTGGATTCGGTTTCTTTTATCAACATCACCCTGAACTCTTTTTTTGCCCACGTGAGATTTTCTGGCTTGATGTTGCGAGTGAGCAGTAAACACAAAACCAGTAGTGTCTCCCATTTGTAGCTCTGCTCTGTTTGAATTCTCTAGTGAGATTAACAGACTTTATTCACTGCAAACATGTTGACTTGTCATAGCAGGAAAAAGCGCAGGTAAAATTAATAACATCAGCGATGGATCCTTTCCATTTAGGTGTGTCAGTAAAACAGCCTTCACCATATCAACACCCTGGCACACCTGAGGAAGGTGCAGTCATCATGATGCTATTATTTATGTCTGTATCTGACAATTGAACAGATCTGTTGTCTAAACCCCTGCTCATCCGTGAGCAAGAATTTAGAGCTTTGGGGTAAGGTGGGGTTAAGGATCAGTCGAAAACAGTGAAGGAGTGAACAATTTCAGATGCCATCCGGGCTTCAAAACATCATTTTTGAAAGTGTGGATCCTATGGCCTCTGCAGCATGAAGAGTGAGTGACTAGGTTATATTAAATAACACTATTAACACTGGACAAGTTGCACGAACACGATGATATAGCTGGAAACTTTACACATAAAATACTTAAAAGTAAAAGGAAAGACATGCAAGAAGGACAGTTTGCAACTTTCAGTGAAACACAACAACTTCCCTCTTGCAGCAGTTAAGTGTGATGCAGTTCATGACACTATAAAGACACCTACAATTTGTGCAGTTCTGGAAAACCTGGACACATTTCCCAGAATACTACTGTTTTACACCTCTTAACTGTAATTCTTCAATTGTCATTCTCAACTGAATTATTTTTGCAAAGACATGCAAGCTACAATGCAGAAGCTGTCAACAGGAATTAGCCCGTTTCAGCCAGTATAATGATGATAAGTTATTGCACTTGTATAGTTCATTATTACTTTATTTGACACATTTTATCACAGCATATATTGTAGCCTTCAGCCATTTCCTTTGCACACACACAGGTGCCTTTTTTGCTTGCTTACATTTGATCTGGTTGGTTTTGGGGTCACGTTACGACTTTGCAAGCGCACTAAAGAAGTCCACATGACATACCCATGACCTGTCATTATCAGTCTGAACCATCCCCAAAGGAAAGTCTTCGCAGTAGAAGCAAACAAACCATGATTCAGTTTTATCTGTGCCATATATTTTGGTTGGATCAAGGTTCTGCTGTTTGCTCAGGATGATTTCATTCCCGTAATTTTGGTTTGGATTAAACTGGAAAGTCCAAAAGTCCAGACCAAACAATGTAGATTTGAAAGGGCCCATATACTCCTAGCATTAAAATGCAAACTGCATCTGGATGCGCTCTGATCAGATCTCAGCCAGGTGGAAATGAAAACCTTACAGCCTGAAGGCATTCTCAAGAAAAAATTCAGTCCAGCGAGTTTAAAGGTCACTTATCTTAACCTGAGTTTAAAGGTCTCTTCCTTCGAGCTAAGGCGACCCTCTCCTCAGCAGAGGTGAAGGAAGTAGAGCCCAAACAGCAGCACTGCTCTGCCTGACCTGAGATGCACCTTGTTTGTTGGAAAGTCAGTCGGCCCCACCTAACTAATTTTCAGAATGAAATCTGATCACAATGCAGGAACAATAAGAACACACTGAAATACCAGTTTATACAAAGATAACCCCTCCAGACACAGATCTCGTGTTAACTCCAGGTGTAAATGGGGAAGAAATGACGAGTGCAACTCGGGGTCAAAGTGCAAAAGTTTCAAATTTGAACTTTCAATGCACTCTTGCCCTGCAAAGTTTATCACTCATGTCAGTGCAGATGCCAGGAAAAAATGTGACCATAGCTTAAGAGATCCGAGGTTCAGCCAAGGACCCTCATGTAGGCCCTTGGAATAACTTGACATAACCTTTTTTTTAATATACCTCTGCTTGGTTATGTTAAAGAACAACACAAGAAAAATGTTTTAGAAAAATATCAGACATGTATTGTAATATTTGCACCATTTCAACACAGAATGCCCAAACATACACAACAAGAGTGCATATATAAAATTATAGCAGATTAGGATTATTTAAAATAATATACAGTAAAAAAAACAGATCATATAAAAAATTTAAAATATAAAATAGGCCTGAGACTTGAATATGATAGAGAGAGACACTTTCCACTATTAGTGGGTGACATGTAGGTGACATGTCATGATATTTATTTATTTATTAAGAGTTATAGATTCTTAGATTAGAATGTAATCTATGAACTATTTTAGATTTAAACATTTTAATATTATTCATTGAACTATGGCAGATTTTGTAAATAAATAATCTTTTATATCATGATAATTTAAATGAATGAATCTGAAAACTTTTCATGAAAACCAGTGTTCTGCTTCTTCTAATTTCTCATCACGACAGTAAAAAGAAACTTAGAAACAAATTTTGCAGTCTAAACATAAAAGAAAAACATCCTATAATAGGATTAAAATGGTGTGAGATTTTCAGCATCACAGAATACAGTATTGCATAATTATTATTACCATTATTATCAGCTATGATGACCCATAAAAAATGAAAACAGAGGAGGTTTTTTTTGTTTGATGGTTGAACGCTTTATTGGGATTTCACAAAATATGATCTCTTGACAGACATGAAACAATAAACAACACTTATACGGTAGAAATCAATGCAATAGATAAGCAAACTTAATCATTTACCGAGGTACTGTTGCAACCCTACCCTATAATTCCTTTGTTGCTTTGGTAGATCTGTTATAATAACATCCAGACGTTTATGATGATCTGTGACGCAATCATCTGAATGTCTTCCTCATATGATTCATAATTCTGGTGGTGAAACCTGGTGGATTTCCTTCAGCTCAGTACATTTCCAACCAGCTGATCAAGTTCAAACTCTCGACTGCATTCTTTGCGTGTCCGGAAAGAGGCCTCGGATTTGAGCCGCTGAGTGTCCACACGTTGTCCTCATCCCGCAGCTTCCTCAGATATCTTCCTCCAGGCAACAGAGAGGAGAGGAGGGAGCTTGTCCTCCGCCTGGAACGCATCACAACGTCCCAGTAAATAACAGAACACCTCGGGCCTGCAAATCATTCTGTGCTGACAAGTTTCCACAAGTGTTCTGCCTGTAATTGAAGCTCTTGCAACAGCTTATTTAAAGAGGAGCTATTTAGACTCCCGGTGGAGACTGAGGTTAGTGTTTATGACAAACAGGTAATAATTTCACGACTCACCCAGTTTGCAGTTTGGACGGCGGGAAGTTGGACCTCCAGAGCAGGTTGGTGCTTATTAATGACGTCTCATTTAACTGGGTTCAAAGGTTTATTGGTGTTTTCCCAGAGTTTAACCCCGACATTACTGGGGTCGAGTTCAACAGCAGCTGTGTTTCTACACTGAAAAGAGTGTGATTTAATGTATTCACTCTGAAATGACAGAAATCATAAAAGTGTCAGGCTGTAAGCTGCCTGGAGACAAAGCTACTGTAGTTACACATCAGATCCTGTGGCCTCGTAAAGATACTGAATCTAACAGAGTGTAAAACATCAGTCAATGCTTTTAATGGTGAGTGCTGTCTTTACAGTTACTTATTAGTCAATGTAATTAACCAAATCAGTGCAGAGAGCTGAACAAAATTAGTTTGTAAAAATGCTCAATGAGAAAGAGTTTTCATGAGACCAGAGAGATATGACTAAGTGAGACTGCAGACAGCTACTGTAACTATAATTAGAAGTAAATGTGTCTATCATCTGTAAAGGGTCGGGTTTCAAGTTAGTCTTTGTTTTTAACTGACCCTTTCTGAATGTTGACCAGACAAATGCCAAAAACATACCAGAGATGCCTCAATATCAGATGTTGGGTGTTGGGGAAAACAGAATCGATATAAATATGAGATTCAAATAAATAATAAACATGACAGTAAATGGGTAAATAAGATGATAAGAGGAAATAAAATAAAACTAAATAAAAGTAATCATCTAGTCCAGTGTTTGTCAAACCTTTGACACCACGTACCACCTCTGAAAATGTTCAGCTCTCCAAATACAAACATGACTGATGCTGCAGACAGTTCTTACAGAAGGCAGGTTTATTTCTGATAAGAATATTATTTATTATTGCCACACCACCTGCACAGTTTGGCTTGTAACTAATTATGGATTATGTGCACACGATGTGCATGAACGTGACTAAGCAGGCTGATATTGAAAATTTGACACAAAAGACCAAATTTGTTTTACATTATATGTCAGTGATCTTATATTTTAAGTATTTTCATTTTGATTATATGTTTTTTAATTAATTTATTTCTTTTTTTTTAATTTAAGACATTGCTCAGTGTACTACTAGAGGGAGCTCAATTACATGACGATGTAGTCAGTTTTTAAAGAATAAGTCTGGTGTTTTAGGAGAAACATTTACTCGTTTTCTTCTGAGCTTTAGATGAGAGGTTCAATAGTACTCTCAGGTCTGTACAGTAAATATGAAGCTACAGCCAGGAGGTGGTTCACTTACATAAAGGCTAAAAATGGGAAGACAGCTTGCCTGGCTCTCTCCAAAGGTATAGTCCGGCCTCCCATCCATTCAGACAGAAATCTGCCAGCTTTGGATGTAGTCGGGCAATCACAACTATTTATTTAATACGGGGCGGGTCCTATATGACTGACAGAGGAGTGTCATCGGTCCAGATTTGAAAAGGTCTAATATCATATGTTTCACTGCTGTGATTGGTTGTAGGTGCATCTATTTGTGTCCAGTTAGCAGGTCCGTCCAGCACACTCACACCTCAGAATCCAGATTCAGTCACTGAATTGCCTGTTTCTGCCACAAATGTTTTCAGAAACATT
This sequence comes from Lutjanus argentimaculatus, assembly GCA_034769285.1. Lineage (NCBI taxonomy): Eukaryota > Metazoa > Chordata > Actinopteri > Lutjaniformes > Lutjanidae > Lutjanus > Lutjanus argentimaculatus. The sequence continues at coordinate 2,630,667 of JAWZSL010000039.1, forward strand.
TTAGTGCACCACTACATCACACAATCCATCACTCTGATTGGTTGTAGGTCTATCCAGTTTGCATCCAGAGGCCTTTTGGTCTGTGTGCACTAATAACTCTCCTTGGAAACTGAAATTAACTGAAAGGCTCCAGACTAATTCACATTTTTGTTTCAGAAATTTCTGACATGTAACCCCTCAAAAGTAGAGATTTTTACACTTTGGTTTTTGTAGGGATTTAACAAACATGTTTTAATAACTAGTGAGCTTCAGAGGTGCTGGAAGGCAGATTTTATTATTTGGACAGAGTCAGCCAAGCCGTTTCCAGTCTTTGTGCTAAGCTAGGTTAGCCACCTGCTAGCTTTAGCTCTTAGCAAGAAAGCTCACGAGTGCATTTCCCAAAATGTCAAACTATTCCTTTTAAATGAGACTAAAGAACAGTTTTAAAATATCAGTCTTTAAGTTGCACTAATCAATACTTTATATATTGATGATGGGTCATGTGACCCTGTGCTCACAGAGAATTCACTTCAGCTCTGCAGTTTGTAACAGCTTTTGAGATGCTTTTTGCTCCCAGTTTTGACTTCCCGGCAAACTTAATCTGTGGTTCTGTCTCAGCAGCAGGCAGCTGTTTTTAGAAAACAAGCTCTGATGAATTCACAAATAATTGTGGGTTATGGATGTTGACACTCTAATTACATTTCATTAGTGCATTTCTACATTTACAGTCAGCAGAGGTTGTTTTTGTCCCTAATCTTCACTCATTTCATTGAGTTTTATCTTTGGCCTAATGAAGTCTGGGAGTGAAGTGCAGCTCTGCAGTCTCAGTGAGTGAAGGAGGGGGGAGTGTTGTTGACATCTCAAAATTTTAACAGCTGGGTTGTTGCTGCCATGAACTGAGAGCAACAGAGATACTAATTGATGTGGCTGAGGTTTCATACCTCAACAATTTCTGAGTCAGCCCTCTGCTCTTCAGGTTATTAAAAACACATTAATCTTCCCTGAAGTGGGGAAATGTGGCGCTGCATCACTGCTGTCATATGAAGAGCCGTCCAACTTGATGTTTTAACTTGCACTGAATCTGCTGAGCTGGAAAAAAGGAAATATGGTGTTTATCTAAATGTGCACCAAATTGAACACTGGATAAAAATTGAGCCCTGATTCTAAAACGAGATCTAAAGTACTTTACTTTTTCATTCAAATCAATTTATTGATAAAAATGCAATTGATTCTTAGTTTCCATTCAAAAGGGAAATAAGGTTATGTCTCCAGTTTTGTAGATGTATAAGATTTAGCTAGTGTTTCTTTTCTCATAATGTCAAACTACTGTAAAAACATCTAAGTAGCATTAGCTAGCTAACTTTGCTAAGGTTAGTTTGGCAGCTAAAATGTTTTAACTAGTGTTACATGAGTATTTATGGACAGCTCATCTCTACTTTCTCCCACTGGTGCACTTCAGCCTCTTGTGGCCAAAAGGAGTATTACAACAACAAACACAAATTATCCTGACAAAACTTTTCACACACTTGTTCTTTAGTCATAAAATACGGGAGAGGAACAGACATAAAATAAAAAATAAACAGAGAACCAGAATTTTCATTTTCACTTGCCTTTCAGGACTTTTGTAGAGTTCTGAGGTTGATTTCAGAATTTTTTAATTAAATTCTACTTGTTGTGACGATTTCAAAATGCAACATTTAAATTAAGATTTGGAAAAATACATCTAAACCAGCTGCTTTTCTTCTTTGCTAAGACTTTGAACTGCGGCTTCACCAGCTTATTGCTGCCTTTCTTGTTGAACCAGGTAAGCTGCATAACAATGTGAGGTTATTGAGCAGATTCCTATTTTAACCCTTTAGCATGGGTTTATTCCCCCTAATGTTGGGATCTATGTGTTTGTAGCCATGCTAATGGCTCTGTGAGTTTGTCCTTGGTGGTGCTTTGAGGTAAATGCTAACATCTGCTCAATGACCATGCTAACATGCTGATGTTTAGCAGGTATAATGTCAAACACCAACTACTGAAAATTTGTTGTTGTGGTTTTATTTTTGTCCCTTTTGGAGAACACTTACGGAGCAAAATACTAAAAGTTGAGTAGGAGCTTCAATTCTAAAATCAGGATAAAGTTTATCTACAGTTGGCAGCAGTTAGCTGTAACTTTAGAAGCGAGTAAAGCTATCGCTCCAAAAAAACATAAATCAGACAGAGTTGAGGCAGAGCAGCTGGAGGACATCAGAGGGAAAACCAGAGAATATTTTCTCCACAAAGTTAGTCTTGCAATACCAGACTTTCGAAGAGCTCGTCAATTACTGTGGATTTTCTAAATGCAAAATAGTTGCTTGAACAGTGTCTAACAAACCTGCGCCCCTTAGATTTTTTTTTAATAACATTCCTTACCTTAAACAATGCTCTGCCCACATTCTTGTCAGTGGTAGGCACATAACTTCTGCACATCACTGTCCCAACATGAAAGGCTTAAGACTTTGGATTGATTCTGCAGTGTAGTTTTTTTTTTCAACCCTCTAATTTTTTCCACCAATCTAGGCGATTGTCCTCGGTCTCTACTGAGTGAAGCGAAGGGTTTAGATGTTTCCCTGCCCCAACACAGCTCATCCAAATGATCAGGTTGTTATCAGGCTTCTGCAGAGGTTTGATGATGAGCTGATCATTTGAATCAGGTGTGTTGGAGCAGGGAAACATCTAAAACATGCAGGGCAGGGGTCCCTGAGGACCAGGACTGAGAAACACTGGTTTAGAGACTGACTGATTCTGACCTCTAATTTCTCTTTGTATGTTTGTACGTGTGTTTGTATTTCCTCAGATTGCTGTTTCAAAATGAACCAAGTCAAACTGCTCCATGGCATACACCATTTCTTCTCCATCTTCATCACCATACTGGCCCTGCTGAGCTCCATCCGAGCGCTACCAAGGACAGATCCTCCTGTCAGTCCTAGACACCCCTTCCTGTTCATGTGGAACGCCCCGACCGAGCTGTGCGACATCCGTTTTGGCATGCCACTTGACCTCTCCCACTTTCACTTTGTCAGTAGCACACTGAGGACAGCAACCAACCAGAGCATCTCCATATTCTACACTGATCGTTTCGGCATTTTCCCCTACGTGGATGAAGACACCGGTGAGATGTATGACGAGGGGCTGCCGCAGCTAATTGACCTGCAGGAGCACCACGAGCTAGCTGAGGATGACATCGAGTATTATATCCCCACCAACCAGGCGGGCCTCGCTGTGCTTGACTTCGAGGAGTGGAGGCCGCAGTGGGTTCGAAACTGGGGCAGCAAAGACATTTATCGACAGATTTCTATCGAAACAGTCCTGAAGAAGAACTCATCATTATCTGAAGATGAGGCAGAAGACCGGGCGAAGATCGTTTTTGAACGTGCAGCCAAAAGGTACTTCCTTCGATCCATCCGCATCGGGAAGAAGCTGAGGCCCAACAGACTCTGGGGTTACTACCTGTACCCTGACTGCTACAACTACGACTACAACCAGGACATGGCGGGCTTCACCGGAGAGTGTCCCGACATCGAGAAAGACAGGAACGATGAACTGCTGTGGCTCTGGAGGGAGTCCACGGCGCTCTTTCCGTCCATCTACCTGGAGGTGGTGCTCAGAGACTCCCAGCAGGCCCGGATGTTCGTCCGGCATCGCATTCAGGAAGCCATGAGGGTGTCGACGCTCCCCAACAGCTCCTACTCCATCCCTGTCTACGCCTACATCCGCCCTGTGTACAAGGACAGCATCGACGACTACATGTCAGAGGTCAGACACACCTGAGACACTCAAAACCTTGAAACACAATGTATAATTTATACTACAGCATGTATGTATATTTAATACTAGTCTCTGATTGGCTGGCAGGTGTCTGCTGTCCTAATTTGGAGCTTGAGTTATATTAAACTGTTGGTAACCATAGCAACAGAACTGGTACTGCAGGGTCTGTAAGCTGTTAACTGACCAGTGAATATAAACTAACCATGAGTTAACCTGACGATCTTTGTTTCTTTGATCAGTGGATTATTGCTATTATATCACTGCAATACGAAATACTTGTCTCTGATTGGCCATGGTATAAGCCTGATAATTTGAGGTGTCAACGACGGACCCTTCCCAAGTCCCGCCCCATTTCACTCCGTGCTCCGACAGCATTCCTACTATTTAACTAATCTACATCGTTGGTTTGCTTGCTAGTTACATCTGATACCTAATGTTAGGAAAGCACAAGCTAGCTAATCTGTATCAATCGTTAGTTAATGTTAGCAAAATGCTTGTTAACGAGCCAGCTAATGTACATCAATTGGTAACTAACTAGTTAGCTAGCGTTTTGCGAACATTAGCTAAGTTGAGATGTAACTACATTGTGCCTTCTGTGTTAACGAAGAGTCCGTATGAATGCCCTGCTCTGAGTTCCATCTGAAAGCATAAATAGTCTGTCACTTTTTCTTTGAGCCTTCAATCTTCAAAATTAGGTTGGGTTTTTTTTTGTTGTTTGTTTTTTTTCCCAACTCAGACGACCTAGCACATAAGACCAGGCATGACTTGCCCTGCCCTACAAGGCCTCTGATTCGCTTACCTGGATTTTCTTACCCTAATCCCACCAAATCACACTCCTCTCGCTTAAACCAATCCAAATCAACAAAGGCAACAAGTACTAACAAGTCAGGGTCAGAGAAGGTCAGGTCATGACTTTGCTCTGCTAGGGGGAAAAAAAATTGCATACAGGAAATGGGAAAGGAGAAATCAGACTGAGGTGATGATGGGTACCAAGCTTTCTCAACTGTTATTGGAGCACAGAGCAAAAAGAGGCGGGACTTACAATGTCAATTTCACATATGACATTTACACCGTAGGCTATAACCTGTGTGATGTATGTATACGTAATATATAGCATAACTCACAGACATTTTATGGAGAGGGCTCTGCCTGCAGCACTCTGTCTTGAATTTATGTGTGAAGTGTTGTCAGTGTTCTGTTCAGCACCACAGACAGATGATGTTAAGAGGTTCTTGATGCATGTACACTCACACAGAAGTACTACTTTAAAAAAACAAACTTATGATGCTCTTAAGGTTGATTGTTATTAGCAAAGAGGGCATACGTTCATAGCTGGTTCCTTTTCCTTTAATCAGAACTTTGTGGAAGACCAGTTCCTGCTCTTCTCTGATTGCCTGTCTGCCATTTTTGTTTTGCAGTTTGACCTGGTGAACACTATCGGAGAAGCTGCTGCTCTCGGCGCCGCGGGTGTCGTTTCCTGGGGAGACATGAACGTCACAGACACAGAGGTAGACAGACATCACTCTGGGGTTTTCTGGAAAGATTTTTAACTTACTTTTCTGTTTGCACTTTTACTTAAAAACGGCTCACTTAAAATCCTGTAGGACTCCTGCTTTGATGCTCGACGCCACCTGGAGCGAGTCATGAACCCGTACATCCTTAATGTCTCCACGGCAACGCAACTCTGCAGCGAGGCACTCTGCCAGGGCCGAGGTCGCTGCGTGAGGAAGAACTGGGATGACACGTCTACCTCCACCTCGACCCTATGCGCTACAGGATCCAGCGGCAGCGCCGCGGCGGCCCACTGACCGTGAGCGGTGACCTCTCGCAGGATGATATCAACTGGTTCGACCGCAGCTTCGACTGCATGTGCTACAGCGAGGAGCCGTGCAGATCGGTCATGACATCAACATCGTCCAGGGGAACGTCATGACCACGAGGAGCCGGGTGCTGAAAGGCCCGGCCCCTTCCTGCTGGTGATGATACTAATCTGTCTGAAGTACGTTGTGATGTGAATATGAAATTATTACAAACAAACTTGAAACTGTGATGCGAGATGTGTGGTTGCAGGGAGTCAAGGACAATTTCAGTATTATTTCAGCTTTTTCTTTAAATATTTCTGGCTGTTTTTACCTGCATTTCCATTAAAGATGTTTTTAATTCTGTTTAGTTGAATCTCTCATTCACATTCACACAACTTTCTTTCAGAATATGCATGAGAGCACCAGGTTACAGAGAAAGGGTTACAAAAATGGGGATTATAAACAGGATTACAATTTTAAAAACAATTCATGATTCATGGAAAGAGACACTGGTTTTGAGAGCCATTTAGTCCCATTATGTTGGAGAGAAGGCAGACATCTCTATTTCTAAAACTCTGCAACTTACACCAAAACTATCTATATGGATTAACAGCACTACAGGTCAGGGGAAAAAATGTGCATTTTTGATTTGAGGGTGAACTCAGTGATCACAGAACAGTCACTGTTCTGCCTTCAGCTGTGGAAATGCCTCCATCATCCAAAGACTTGGCACCTAATTTACAGAAACATGTACAGACAAGACCGACCACTAACGTTGGAAATCCAGTTACCTGGTTAATTTGTCACTCCTACTTTGATGAAAAACATTTTTGAGTGTAGGCGGTGATTTATGAGCAGGATGGTGTGTGGATAAAAACACAGACAGTTTACTTGAAGTTTAAGTCTGGATAACATAACTAACAAAGAACTATTAAATGTGCATAATTTCTGCTATTAATCTAAAGGTGCATTTTTGCATTTTGCAAGGAGGGAACAGCTTAACTATTAATAAAGCTAGCATGAACATAAAACATGATATTTGGCTGAAGAATTTCTGCATAATTGATAATGATGTAATCCAAAAGTAACAGTAAGTAATTTACAAGTTAGTTTAAACATGCAATTAAAAATGAATTCCAATACAGTTACTAAAGTAACCCTCCCAACCCTGGTGAGCACGATATAAAGTTTAAAAAGGTTTAAATTGTATTATTGTCATTATTATTAAGGTCTTGAAGGACCAGTGTGAAGGATTTGGTCGTATCTAGCGGCGAGCCTGCAGACTCTCTCTCTTCTTCCAAGCATGTAGGTGAACCTACACCAGAGCAAGTTTTCGGTATGTAGAAACATGGTGGTACAACATGGCGGCCTCTGAGAAAGAGGACCGCTGCCCTCTGTAGATATGAAGGGCTCAATATGAGGCAGTGTTTCCCAAACTTTTTTTTCCCCAAGGGACCCACTTTTCAAGAATGACAAACCATTGTGACCCAAGTTCATGCATAAATGAACATTCCTGACCATTCTGACTGCCGCTTCTGCATCACTCTATATTGTCTTGATGTTTTAAATGAAACATACGATCATGTTAAAACTTAGAAATGAGACATAATTAAAAAACATTTAGGCTGAGTTAACAGGCTATATCAGTGTTTTATTTGCTCTTGTCAGGAAAACATCATAGGACATTTTAGCCTACTTCATAAATGAGACAGTAAAAGTGCATTTAGACAGAATTGACAGGCTCCTTTTTCCTCAGTGAAACAATGGACACATTTGAAATGCTTTATAAAAGATGCAGATATGAATCTTAAATTTGCAGAATTTCCTCCATACTCTTTTATCGATTTGGGGACCCAAATAAAGTCTCCTGTGACCCACCTGTGGGTCCCGACCCAGTGATTGGGAATGACTGTATTAGGTTGTTTACCACCTCTGAAGCTCTGTAATAATGAATCATTATTATTCTTTTGGTAGGATGAGTGCGTATAAAGTGCCTCTGTTGGGTTGATAAAAGAAAACATGTTAAGCTTCTATCGTTCACTAAGTGTAAAGGTTTATGAGAATGGAAGAAATTATAATTTATGTTTCATTTTGACAATAAAGTTTTGGAATGAATTACTTATTCTTTGGTGTGAAAAAAGGTTGGGAACCACTGTCCTAAGGTAACAAAAACACAATTCTTATTTTCAGGTTATTAAACACGAATGAAAACGTACTCATAAATATTATATTCCAGTCCTGTCATATTAGATCACTCTAAATCCTACACACTGGACCTTCAACACAAAAGCATATTTACAACTTTATGTACAACTAAATAGGAACAAACTAATTTATGGTCCTAAATGTTCACTACCTACTCAGCCTCTTCAGTTCAGAAATCAGGCTCAGGGACATAATCATGCTCCTCTGCCCGTCCATGGCCGCCTTCAAGACGAGTGTCCATCTCCATGGAGACGGCTGATGTGTTTCCTGTGGGCGGAGTTAACAAGAGTAGATGGAGTTTAAGGATTAGGGAATATTTCTGTGTAGGTGTTTCCACTTCTACCAAACCACTGCTGCAGAAAATGTCGAGACGTTTGTGTCCAGTTTATCTGAAGCAAGACAGCAAGATTCTCCCTTTTATGGAGTCATAGGAGTGCCATTTAAAAAAACAAAAAAAACGAACAATAACGAAAGAATAAGAAAATAAAGATTAATATAAATATACAGAGGAATAAAAAAACTGAATAATTAAGCACATAGAAAATGTGGAAATATATTTTAAAATGTATATTTAATCATTTATTTATTGCAGACAACTTACACCGTCTTGTAATTTTAATCACATATTTTATTTTTTATGTATTTTTACCCCTTTATTTTTTCTTATTCTTTTCCCTGTTGGTTTTTTCCTTTTACACTGTTTTTGCTGTTCCAAGCTGGACCTGAGTTTGCTGAGTCGTCTGTTCCTGCACATGAAACCTGGCAGGACTCATGTGTTCATTTACACAAAAGCAGTGGGGGCAAAATAAAATAAATAATTTTCAAATACAAACATACAAAAAAATAAAGCAATAATATACAATGAATAAATATATATACAGAAATAAATAAACACATAAATGTGAAAATAAATGAAAATGTTTCTAATTATTTTTATATTTTGTCATTTCTCTTTATATTTCTGATTTTTATTTACTTATCTATTCTTTTATTTATTCCTCTTTAAATGTCTATTTACTGTCTAATTATTTTCCAGATGTATTCTTTTTTTATGCCGTTCCCATTAACCCACACCCTTTATCCAAAGTTTGTCCTGAAGGGAAGAAAATTAACTATTTGTCAGAATTAAAACACAGTCGGTGCACTAAGAAAGTCTGTCTTCACGGGTGAACAAATAAAAACTGCCTACAAATCTAAGTTCATTTTAAAAAGAAAATCTAAGCTTTAAATGTGCTTTGTTTAGCTTAATTATTCTAATGAACTCTTCTTTTATTGGCTGCGAGAGATTTTATCTTCAGCTGATCTCTCGTTACACAGCAGAGGACCATCACAAAACTGGTCGTGTGTGTGTGTGTGTGTTTGTGTGTGTGTGTGTTGTGTGTGTGTGTGTGTGTGTGTGTGTGTTTTACCTCTCCTCCTCCTGCAGTAGATGGACAGCATCAGGACGGTGGAAATGAAGTACGGAGTCACGACCACTAGATGGCAGAGCAGCCTGACTGCAGACAGTGAGGGAGGAGGAGGAGGAGGAGGAGGAGGAGGAGAATCTGGATCTGGAGAAGAAACCAGGAGTCTTTACAGAAGTCCAGTGTTTTTAGTATGAAGTTACATCTTTGTGTGTATGAAAACACAAAGATGTAACTTGGTAATAAAGACACTGTTCCGCTGTAGCTGCCATTGCTTTGGAAGATTTGCCTCAAACCGCTTCCATTCAGAACACAGCAGAGATCTCGTGTGTACTCCCCCAGAGCCGCTTCATGCGTACTCGATACGTGCATAGGAACCTTTAGCAAGCACTGGTTTCTCGTAGGACCGGTCGGCATGGGAACTACATCCGGTTAATGGAGGCGGACGTCGCGGATTGAGAATTGTGCTGAGATAAATATACATACCAGCTTATTGTTTGCTTCTACAGCTGACGTATCGGAATAGACCACGTGACAAATATTTTTTAAGTTATTTGAAGATTTCTAATAACTAATACCAGAATGGCTGCATATGAACAGCTGTATTTAGATGACTTCCAGCACTCACACACATGTTCTTTAAAAATGCCATTTAGTTCATTTCTATAATCATCATAGACACTTTTTATAGACACGTCTAACTTTCCACCAGTCCAAAGAGAGGACAGCTGTCTCAGGGACAGTGAGGACAGCTGTCTCAGTACAGTGAGGACAGCTGTCTCAGGGACAGTGAGACACCAGGTGATGAAAAAGCAGTAATAATGCTAGAATTTAGTGTAGAGTTTAAGCTTTTTTGTTGTTTACATATGGCCATATATTTGTGAATGTAACCATGAGTACATGTTGTGTGTACAATGGAAATAAACCTGTCTGCACTTTTCAATAGTGATTGTTTTTTTACACCGGTGATGAAAGCAGCAGCAGTGATGAACACTCTGATGGAAATCAATAAGTTCGAAGTGAAAAGCTTGAGCTTTGTTTGACATGGATTATAATAGTTTGTGTTACAGTCAGGACACTACATGTTATCAATAAAATAAATCTACATACCTGAGATGAGAAAATGTGTTTTATTACTATTTTGTCAATTTCTGTCTGTTGTTGCTAATTTGCATCATACCTAAATTTATATCTGTTATATAGTCAAATTAACAATCTCCACTTAATTTAGCACCTGCCTGAAAGCAAAACACTAATAATTCATTTTTTCATATAGCTGTATATAAATTCAGGTGTGAAGGGGTTAACATTACACTTTTGCACAGACAAGGATTTCAAGCTCATTAGGAAATCTTCTCATAATGTTCAGTATAAACAGGAAGCACCTGACTGTTGCTATAAGACAGACGTCAACACGTGTGAACTGCCCCAGTTGTGTTAATCAAATGATTATTTTATGGTCACGACCAGGGGAGAAATCTTCAGACAGACACCGGGGAGGATGAAATGGGTTTAAGGGGAGACGGAAGCCTAAAAAAAACCAAACATATATTTTAAACACAAATTTTCATTTTTCATTGAGGTGTGAGTCCCTGTCTGCTGTATTGACAGGAGGCGACAAAAGGCTCTTAAGACTTTTTTTTTGCAGTGAAGACAAGTGTTGAAAGAGAGAGAAAAATATGCATTTATACATTTTACTGTCGGAGTTTGCATGTTCTCCTCGTGTCCGCGTGGGTTCTCTCCGGGTACTCCGGCTTCCTCCCACGGTCCAAAGACATGCAGCAGGTTAATTGGTGACTCTAAATTGCCCGTAGGTGTGAATGTGAGAGTGAGTGGTTGTTTGTCTCTATGTGTCGGCCCTGCGATGAACTGGCGGCTTGTCCAGGGTGTACCCCGCCTCTCGCCCGATGTCAGCTGGGATAGGCTCCAGCCACCCGCGACCCTCACGGATAAGCGGTTACAGAAAATGGATGGATGGATGGACATTTTACTGTCTTAATGTGAATATAAGCTACAGTAAATACACTATTCAGCACATTCAGATAAAAGAGGGTACGGGATTGATTATTTAAACCCACTGAAGCATCTGTTAGCACATGAAAAGGAGAGGAAAACTGTTTGAAACTATATTAGAAATGTGTGCACGTTTCCAGTGGACATTTGGGATCAAACTGCTTCTTGTCTTCATAATGCAGCGCCGCTCGGCTCGGCTGCAGACCTGATGAGAAACTTTTTAACGATCAGTTTCTTATCAGGTCAGCAGGTTGGTTCATATCTTCGACCACAACTGTAATATAACAAATATCATGGACAGAAAGAAAAAGATGGTGCCCTGACCTCTGACACTGAGCCAGCTCTTCAATGACTGTAAGAACAGACCAGTAGAACACGAGTAGAACCCTTCATCAGACTGCTGGACGTTAGTGATGGTAAACTCTCCTGCGAGTCCAGCTCCAATGAAGCTCCCATTCCTGAAGAACAAATAGCCGGTTTGCATGGACCCATTTCGGGTTTTACAGTGCAGAGTGACATCACTTCCTGTGATGACAGTTTTGGGAAACTCCAAGATCACAGAATGATCTGAATGAGAAAACACAGAGCAGAGCCAGACACAGACAGAGTTAATCCAGTTAGACCAGAGTAATATACTCTCTGAGTTAGTGGTGTTGGACCAAAATCTGACCAAACACTGACTTAATCCAATTAGACCAATTAAAATGATTCTTTAGAGGTAAATCTGGGACTCATCCTTGCATTTTCAAAAAGCCACCAGACAATGGGCTTCAACAGAGGGTCTGAGACCCCCGTGAGGTCCTCAGAGTTACTGCTGGGAGTCCGTCAAAATATCGTTTGATAGTTTTTCAAAAATGTTTTATTTCTCAAAATCCAAATTCTAAAAATTAAAATATGTGTGAAACTACACATAAACATGAATCCAACAAAAGTCTCCGTAGCCTCCAATCGTTTTGTAATTTCACAGGACTCTGACAGAAACTCCAGCTCAGAAACTACAGGCGAAAGTGCAGAGGGTGAGGCTGAAGGAACTAAGACATCCTACAACTGCTGCACAACACAAAAATATTCAGTGTAACACAGTATCTGTCCCTGCTCCGTCTCTCCATTAGCTAAGGGCTCCATGGCCTGAGGAACATTAAAACCCTTGCACTAAACAATTTTCAGTGGGCTAAAATGACACATGGAAGCGAGCGCTGGCAGCTACAGCAGCAATGATGCTGGATGTTTGTGAACACACTGAACAAGTCACTGCAATGTCCACAAACTTTCTTAAAAACTGTGCAAGTCTGAGGCTTGTTGAATGAGGAGAAACTTGATGAACTTTAAAAACTGCAGTGGCAAATTCTGAAGTATTTGTGCCTTCTTGTAAATTTGCCCTTAGACGCCTCACATTAAGTTGTTTCTTTCCTCGTAGAAACATTGTGTCAGTTTGTCAGTGACTGTTTCAACCAGTTCCACTAAACTTCTAAAAGAAGACGACATTTTATCGATGGTATATATGGAGAATTTTACAGATACAATAAACATTAACCAATATAGACGACTGTTTTGTCCCAGACTCTGAAAATACACAGTTCTGTGAATTGTTGAGTTCAAATCAACTTTATAAACTTTTTGAAACATTGTCCATGACTAATTCTTAATTATTTAGGCATTTTTGTAAATTTGGCAAATGTTAACACATTAAGTTATTTTTTATAGTTTATTCTTTGTGTAAGAAAGCATTGTGTTTGTTTGTTCCAGCATGTTGGACACTACTGTTGATCAGCTGGTTAGAAACAACACATTTGGTCCAAACGGAAATAATTTAGAAAACATGTTCATTTTCACGTAGAACGGGGAAGTGATGTCACAAGTACACACGTTCCATGTTGCATTTTTCTCTGTGCAGTGTCTTCTTACTGTTTTTATTATGTAAGGCATCTGCTGTGGTAACATGGGCACTTTAAAAATTGCAGTGATTGTGTATTTCACATTGTATCTGTACTGTTCAGTGTGTACTTAGTGTTTTATTGTGTAAGGCATCAGAATTTAATGTGTTATTTACTGCATCTGCTTGTTAAGTGTAGAACTACAGATGAAAATTAGTTATGAACTGTCGCACTCAGAGCTGCCTGCCTGTGATCAGATCACCTAAGACGCATGTTAAGACCAGGTGTAAACAGAACACACACACACACACACACACACACACACACACAGACACCACACAGACAGACACCAGTCAGGACGAACAGGTTTGTTTCGTACCAGATACACTGATGGAGACGGGGACGCTCCACTGTCCAGCACTGGTTTCACACCAGTAAACTCCACTGTCTGATGGGTAGAGATACGGAATGACGCAGGAGGAACCATCAATTCTCCCAAAGTCTTGCTGACCTGCGTCACATGTCTGCGTCTGTCCTCCTGCTGTCCTCTTCACCGTCACACCCGTCCACTGTCTGTCCGCCGTCAACACAACTCAGAGAGACAGAGTCTCTTCTTAAGAACAGCTCACGGTTTGGACTGACGTTCAGAGAGACTGGAGGACAAAATGACAGATGTGTGTGATTTAATGTCCTCCTTCTGGTGTCAATGTCAAAACAAAATTAAAGGAATAGTTCAGATATTTGAAGTGTGGTTTTATCACTGTGTTACAGTAGATGATGGTCAACACATCCCCAGTTTGGAGAAGCAGCAGGAGTTCTGGTGTAGGAAGCTAAACAATGTACTGCTGTGGACAGAGTCAGCAGAAACAAGTTTGAGTGTACGATATATTTAGAATATTTTCACCACTTTACCTGGCAAACATCGTACATGTACATCTCAGTGAACTGACTCAATGTTTTGTTTTATTGTTCACTTTTTTTTTCTTTTGTCACTGGTACTGAAAAGAACACATGACATTTATCAATGCTCAGTGCACTTTTGTTTTATAATTTTTCTGCTGTTTTGATTGAGTTTGAGCTCCAGAAAGATTTTGCTTCTTTGTGGAATGCACTACAGGTGCACGTCTTCATTTACACAAAAAGCTGATTTTGTTAGAGTTCTTGTACTCGTGAGCCTTTTTGGTGAGGTTACTTTCAAACACTCAGAATACAGTGTGGTTTTATTCTCCCTGGAACAACCTGCCTTTGATTTGAATGAATTATACAAAGAAAATTGCAATAGCTTTCCTTCACAATTTTGACTTGCTCCCACAATTTTATTGTAACAGATGCCTAAAAACATTGCAACATGCGTCGCAATTAAAAAAAAAAAAAGCTACCATGAAATCCTGGAGGGACTGAGTGACTCTCAGGACCCCTTAGGGGACGCAGACCAACTGTTGAAGACCCATGTTTTAAAAGATTAGTTCAGCTTCATCAAGGTCACACAATAATACAAAAAAACGAATAGATCGAGGCAGTAAAGACGAGCAACTCCCCTTTTCTGAGAGGAGTCTGAGAAAAGTCTGTCTGACAGCAAGATAAAGTGGTGAAAATATTCTAAATATGGTGCACAATTAGACTGATTTTATATTCTTTTAGGTGGCTTAGATACTTTTTGCTGCTGTTCCTTTCTACAGCAGTACATTGGAAGCTTCCTACACTGGTTCTCCTGCTGCTTCTCCAAACTTGGGCCATCAAGTAACGAGTACTTCATATGACCACGCTTCACATAGTCCAAACTATCCCTTTAAACCACAGACAGACAGAGAAGAGAAGTGTTTTTATTATTATTGTAGTGTCATCAGCTCACCTGCAGAAACGCTTTGTCCCAACAGCAGCAGAGCCGGGCCTGCAACAGGAGGACAGGGTTAATAAAAAAAAAATCAGATGACAACTGGTTTATGATACCGGAGACATTTCAGTGAAAACATGCCCGGAGAGAAAAGGGAACCACATTAAGAAAGAAGCAAAGGAGCAGCAGGAAGGAAAAAAGAGCAATATGTTAAGAGTGTGAACTTCCTGCTGCTTTTATAAACAGACAGAGGAAAGAAAATAAAAGTGACTGAGTTTTCTATGAAAATGTCTCAGACTGCTGTTTGATTCAGTTACATGACACTCGATAATCCACAAGTTGTTCATCACTTTTCTCTGTCATCTTGTAAACGGTGACACTGAGTAGATATCTGACTGGTTTACTTACTGATCTGTACTGTTACTGTTCACTAACTAAAGATCGTTTTCTGTCGTCATGTAACCGCAGGTTTGTAGAGAGTTTGTTCGACTCACCGAGGAGCAGAAAAGCAGAGCGAGTCCTCATGTTGACCTGCTGCTGAGTCTGTCCTTGTGTCTCTGAACATCACAGCACCGCTTTAATATAAAAAAACACAACTTCTGGTTTTCTTACACAAAGTCGGAGGAACATTCATCATCAATGAAGATTCACAAATGAGGAAACACATGTTGGTTAATTGACCCCAAACTTCTGTGAGAACAGAAACAAACCAGCCTTATGTTTTGATTTTAGTTTGTGAATAAAGTCACTGAGATCAAAGTGCAGTAAAGTGCATTTTTTTCATGTTATTGTCTTTTTCCTAATCATGCTACTTGACTTGCAGGACTGCTTTAACTTTAGTTTTCTTGTACTGTGTTAATTATTATACACTAATGTACCAAAGCAGTTTTCTTGTATATGAACGCCTTCTTCACAATAAACCCTGATTCTGAATATGATCAGGTATTCTCTTTACTTTACAAAGATTATTTCAGGGAATATATCACACTATATATCCTGTGGTGTGTGGATTTCTCACCATAAATAACCTTTTTTGATTTAGGAACTGAAACTGTGGATAAACTCCAGATAAAAAGGATTGTAAAGCCTCCTGCAGCACAATCAACTCTCACAACAATTCCACTACAGAACATGTTAATACCAGTACTGCCAGCAGAGGAAAATTAATGACTTTTATAAATGCACATATTTTTAATACTCTTTATGGCTCTTTTTTGAGTGAACTTGGTCTTTAACACCAGTGACTTGTGACTTCACTTGGACTTGAGCCTTTTCACTTGATACCTTCCTCCAAACCCAAAGATTAAAAAGTTTGTAAGAATCAGTTCCCTCTAATCCACTTTGTCTGAACCGATCTGAGCGCATTCAGTCAAGCTGCAGTTACATTGCTGAGGTCCAGTTTGACAAAATGGTACCAAAGAACATTTTGTTCATGTACAAAACTATAAGATACTGCAAAAAAAAAAAAAAAAAAAAAGCAAATATATGAGTCAAAAATTACAGAAAGAGATGCAACAACTTTCAGCTTTATCTGTAACTGTTGCCATTATATTGTACATAATTTGTACAATTTTGAGAATTAGTTTAATTGCATTTTTCCTTTAAAACATTGTTACTTAGCAAAAGCAGCAGTGCTTTTATTTTGAAGTCTCAGTCAAGTTACCTTTGAGTCGAGGACTGTAAGCGGCAGCACTGGGTTCAAGGTGAACTGCTCAGAGGAAACCTGAAGATTAAAGACAATTCTCTTTTCTGCAGCATGAAGCCAACGAGGTATTCTGTTTTATTTGTCTGTATTTTACTTTGTAAAATGTTGTTTCACAGGCCGTGCATGCTAATTTTTAGTTGAATTTAACATGTTATAACCTTTATTTTCTTGATAATGTGAGTTACAAATAAACCAGTAGCAAGAAAGCCACTTGTGTCTGCCTGTGCACCGAGGAATTATATTGTCAACATCTGAAGCTGCACAAAGACCAGAGAGTCAAGGCTCTGTTGTTAAAATGACTTTACATTTGGTGAAGAGCACATTAAGACTTGTTTTAACTCAAAACTTTAAGTTCAGGACTTCAAACTTGACTGGAGCCTTGACTCAAGGCTTGCCACTTGGGACTTACTTGTGATTTGCAAAACAATGACTTGGTCCCACCTCTGACAGACACTCTGTTATGTCTACTTCAGCTCTGCTGCAGCTGAAACAGGCCGAGCTGCACTGCAGGTTGTTGTCCTGCAGGGGGAGACAGAGATCTGTCCCTCCACTCTTCAGTCTCACTGGCTTCATGATGATGTGCTGTTAACACAAAAGACAGGAAGACACCAACAGCCTACTAATGAGAATTACCTAATTACTAACTAAAAAAACCTTACCACTGCACCGTGGACTGAATATTTCAAATATATTCAGCATGCTGCCTGTGACGGCCCCTGGGCCTCGGTCCTTCTGTGGTACTTTGTTTGTGCTCTGTGTCTTGCAGGTCCTTGGCAGGGTGGAACTGAGGCACCATCAAGTAACTGGGAACACCTGGTCCAGTGTTCCCAGGCTAGTTAACCCCGCCCACCCAGCTGTTTCCATTGTGCTCATGCTGGTCCCCTCACCAATCCATTTTCCCCCCTTTTTTTCTTCTTTTGTTTTACAGTGACAACATGCACCCTCACACACCACTGATACTCGCTTTCACACCCCACTGCAGGAATTTTTGTTTAAATCTTTAATAAATTTCACATTGTTTTTGATCAGTTCAGTGTGCATCTCCCCACTTTGTTGTGAGTCATAACAGTGAAGCACTTAAATTATGACAAACATGCACAGAGGACAACTGAACTGGCCACTTTTTCTGTTTGTCCCTGAGTGATGTACGTCCAAAGGTCTATACTCACTGATTTCTAAGTTGTTAATACAAATGTTGCTCTTTACTTAGTTCGTACCCCCCCCACCCCCCCCACCCCCACCCCCCCCCACCCCCCACCAACCAACAGGATAGAAAATCAGAGCCATCCTATTTAGACGAAGTCAGATCTCAGATTAGTCCACATTAACATTGGATAGGTCCAGGTCAGAAATGTCCAAAAAGCTCAGGAGCCAGTGAAAGCTTGAAATATTGTGATGAGGCCTCCATTGCAGGATACAGTCTTCTTGGCTGCAGTTAGGCCTGCATGCATTCTCTGCACAGGAAATGTGGAATCGTGATTTAGAAGATGCACAGCAGGGCCTATTGGTAATAGTGCCCCAAAATCCCTGTAAAATTCCCCTTCAACATGAATAAAAGAGCCAACAGTTCTGTGGGAGCAGACAGAACAATACGGGTCAGAAACCAGCCCCATCTGATGCCTAATTCTCTGTCTGATATGTTCTCTGTCAACATTTCAAATGTTTATACTGATGCTTTGGGTTTTTCAAACATTACTCCAAATTGCATCCCAGTCCATTTTTTGTCCCACTGCAGATATGTCCCTCCCCCAAGCCTTCATTTCGAGTTTAACTTGTCATATCTATAAGACACTATTTGTCTCGGAGCGCACTGTATCCAACCTAAAATAGGATGTTTGTGTCTCTGCAGGCTTTACAAGCTGCTCTTACTCTGAAATAAAAGAAAAGAGAATGTTTATCAATGTTATATTAGGAGATGATTTATTGAAAAGTAAGGATTGTGCTTGTATCATTAATATCTTGAAGAGCTGTAAAACCTTTATCCTCCCAAACTTTGTTAGTAAATGGTCCCCCCCCCCCCCAGATAGAAGTTATATTTATTTTCTAATAAAAATGTTGATGATTTTGTACTTGGAGTGAATGAATAAGGACTTTTTGCCCTGTTTGGACTTTGAGAAACAACTTCCTCTCTCTATAAAAATAGTGCCTTCTTCTCCCGAGACTCACCGACACCAGCCCTGCTCAGCTGACTGTTTCAGATAATGAGAAGTGAACTTGATTCTTCCTGTTTTGTGGAGCAGCAGATAAGGAGGCTGTTTGTCTGATTGAATGCAAGAAAAGTGCAGCCTGATGCAACACTGAAGAGAGTCTGAATAACAAGCTAAAATACAAAAAAAAAAAAAGTAAATCTACATATTTGTAGCAGAATGTGATGCTGTGTTGTTACAGGTTGTGTAGCTGTGTTTCTGTTTGTGTCTTCACCACGCTCGCCTGTCTGTCCTCGAGGCAGCGGGATTTTCTTCTGTTTTCAGTTCTGCTGTCAGAAACATTTTCCTCCTCCAGCGGCCGGCTGTGATCGTCGTGTCTCTACTGCTGTTTCTGATTTCACACAACAAAGATCTGAGAGACGCACAACTCCTGCACACTGAGCTCTGCACCGACACAGCCCATCAGATTATTCTAATTTCATCACAGCTTGGTTTCTAAAAAAACTGCCAGACTGCTAGGACAGGGACTGATATGTTCAAAGTGTTTGAAGGTTTGCTGTGATGCTCATTACGCAACAACAACAAAAAATTATCGCTTTATTTTAAAGGTCTGTAAATAAATGCATTTCTAATTTTGAGGGTAGAATGATGTAATTTGGAACGGATTACAGGAAAAATGATTTAAGTTGAGTTATCTGCATAGAGTTTATAAAAGCTGCTTCTTTCTGAAAGAATTTCTGATCAGCTGAAATCTTAAACGCAGTGTCTTAAATTCATGTTTTAAACTGGATGAAACAAATTGATATCACTCTTGTGTCTGCAGGGTTGAGAGGTTTACTTTAAAAATGTATTCTCATACAGTTACTAATTACCTTTTAAATAAGGTAGTCAGTATCACAATATTAAAGTAAAGTAACTTGATTACTTTCTTTTGTTATTTTTTGGATTACCTCGATATAAACTATGGTTAAATTGTTTATCTTAATATAGAAGTTTTAGGGCTACAACTAACAACTAACAACTACTTTCATCATTGATTATTTTCTCAATTAATCGATTTGTTGTTTGGTCCATAAAATGTCAGAAAATGTTCATCAGACGACGTCCTCAAATGTCTTGTTTCGTCCACAACTCAGAAATATTCAGTTTGCTGTCATAGAGGAGTAAAGAAACCAGAAAATATTCACATTTAAGAAGCTGAAATCATTAATTACAGATTAATTTAATAGTCAATTAACAATAGATTAATAGTTGCAGCTCTAAGTGTTTTATGGTCATTGTTAGATTTATTAGTGTGTAATTCATTAATTGATTGATTTAAAGACAAAAAAATGTTGTAATTAAGTTGTAATCCTGCTAATAACCCCCAGTTTTACTAAATGTATCTGTAATCTGATTATGGATTGCTGTAAATTATTGCATTTCAAATTTTCCAAGAGGTTTCCTGGGCAGAACAAAGTAATTTGGCACAAATTAAAGAAAAAATAAAGACATACTTTTGACTTTAATTATCTGTCTTGACATTAAAATTAAAGTTGCCTAAACACTTTCAAACACTTTATGAAATTTTAAAGGAATACTTTGGGAAATATAAAATAAAAGAGTTAGATGAGAAGATTGACACCACTCTCACATCCAAAAGCCTGCAGCTGGCTAGCTTAGCTTAGCATAAAGACTGGAAACAAAGGGAAACAGCTAGCATGGCTCTGTCCAGAGGAAAACAAATCCTCCCACCAGCTCTATAAAATTTCATACGAGTAAATACAGAGTTCATTGTAAAATAAAACACATTCTGTCGCGTCTGGAATGTGCAGAGCTCAGTGCTGAAACACACACACTCGTTGTTCAGTTGTGTGAATGAATGAATTCTAGAGCACAGGGAGATTTTATGTCATTTCACGTCCTCTCATCCATATTCAGGACTCGTCAGCATCAGCTGGTCTGTCAGAAGAATCCAGTAACTGAGTGACGGAGCTGCTCTGATGAACAGCCGGCCTGTTGTCAGCTGTATGAATATTTCATGTCTGGATCTCTTCCTGGTGTCGTCCAGCAGCCGAAAACGTCTCTGCAACACTTGTGTGGCCTGCTGTTGCGTTACACAAGCAGTTTAGCAAGTTGTGACTGTAGCTTAGTAGTTGTAGTAGGTGTAGTGGTGCCTGTAATGCAGGTATACAGCTGATGCCCACCTCTGGACAACTGAGTTAAGGTTAATCTACCAGAAACAGCCACAAATAATATCAGTGCACAACTTACAGAACAAGGCTGAGGCCATTCATGGTGTTGACTGAACCTCTTTCCTGCCAACAGAGGTGTCCCTGTAAATAATAAGTAAACACAAACAATGTAAGAAATGAATGTCTGAATGTCTGATGGTGCTGCAGCCCCAACTAGTGGTCAGTGGCTGCATAACACCTTAGAGGCAACGGCTAACTGGCATCGTACATGAATTAAATATTGTTAAATAGTTTAACCGACGAGTATTTCTGGTGTGATAATAGTCGACTAATCGCACGCATCTCTAGTTGTCAGGAACTGATGATTACCTTTATTTATAATTCCTCATTGAAATGTTCTCCCTGTACATTTTCTGACTGACAAAGGGAAAAAGTCAGGTGTGTCTTTCAGGGGGGCAGCCTGAAAAATTTCATCAGACAACAGCAACTGATCCCGACTGGAACAGACCTGGTCAAGCTTCTCACGCGTCATGTCTGAAACCTATACGTGTAATCGTCTCAGTATTGTGAGTGTTAAGCCAGTATTTCTGGGTGGAGTTGATGGGCTGATGGTGGTCCAACAGGAGAGGTCGGGGGGTCAGCAGAATCCTCGCAGAGGGACGGCGCAGCGTCGCCATCATGAGGCCTCACAGTGAGAAAATAACCAGTTGTGCAGGGACACACCCAAACAGCTGATTGCTCGCTGAACCACAGCCTCTTCCTGGTGGAGCTGTCGCCCTCCGTGCTCCGGCAGCCTGGTTCCAGCCCGGCCCAGCGTGGCTCGGCCCGGTCCTCCTGCCTGTATAATCTGCTCTGTCAGATGGAAGCTGTCGTCCGGGGGGGAGGAATAAGAGCGTTATTGTCCCGGTTCTCCTCCTTTGTTGGGGATTGCAGCAACATTTCTAGGTCACCGGCTGTGGACTGAACGCCCCGCTGCCCAAACTGATTCTTCACTGAGGGAATCCACCCCCTCCTTTTACCCCCATCCCCATATTTCACCCAGCACCGTCAGGAGGGAACACAATTAGAAATATGCTCCCAGCAACAACAGCCGGGCTGCGATCTGTCAAACCATTCCAGCTTCTGTTTTCTGTCAGAGCAGATACATTATGGATGCTGACTCAAAGTGTTTGTCAAAAGGCCCTTTCATGGTGATAATTGGGCGGACGGGCTCTCAGATCCTTTCGTCATTCACATTTCTCCTCATAATTATCTTTAACCTTTCACCCTGATCCCTCTCAGTGGGGTTAAGCACACATTAATGTTCTCGCCTGAGGTTTGGATGAGGCTATCAGAGGCCGTGGTTAATCGCTCATGATGGTGTTTCAGCAAAGAACATTTACAGCACAGTCATTTAACACTAAACTGTATGAGCGTCAAATTCCACACTATTTTCACACAATTTTATGTCGCTTAAAATGAAATCATTTTCTTCAAGTTCGAGCCACAGTTCAGGTGATGTTCATCTTTCAGCACCTCTGAAACTCACTAATTAACACGTGTCTATAAGACAAGTGTAAAAACAATTCTGTTTGACTCTGGGTTATGTCTGGGACTTCTTGCCAACCAGTGCAGACTGAAGGAAGATTGCAAATTGTCATTTTTAAACTTTTTGTACACGTTTAACAAATGAGATACAGCGTGTTAAGACTGAGCTTAAAGGGATAGTTCACCCAAAAATGAAAATTTGGAGACTTGAATTACACCAGACGAGCAGTATGGAATCATTGTATGTTTTTACATATTATTATTATATTTTTATGTTTGAAAACTGGTCACCGTTCACTTCAATTTTTTGTGAAATTCTGCAACACTATTTTCCTGTGAAACTCTGTGTTTTGTGGACTAAAAACTAAACCTGACCTTCAGTCGGCATGAGAGTGAGCAGATAATGAGTGAATTTTCATTTTTGGGAGAACTATCCCTTTAAGAGGTATACTGACTTCAGTGTAGGGCTTATATAAATATAAAATAAATATCTAATTATATTTATTTTGATTGATATTACAAATGTGATATGATTTGAGATATTAGAGGATTTTTATATCATTCTCATTTTCATTGAAAAAACACATTAAAATGATTATGGTGTGTTATTTTTTCAGGGATGTGGACTAAACAAAGATGTTTTCAGAATTTTCTACAGAATGATGTGTTGGCCAGGACGCCTCTGCAGCACCACAATATGCTGCAGTGTGTGTGGTGTTTTGACACACATTTCACATTTAACAAATACTGCGCGTCCTACGATTTGAAAATTGCAGTAGACCATATTGTGATTTTGAATAATTGTTCTATCCTACTTCAATAATCTTTTCTTCTAGCACCGCCCATTGACTGCATAATAAATAGTGAAACTTCAGAGCGTGAAACATGAAGCAAATGCGGAGGCAAAGCCAAGACGGTCATTTTGACCATTTTCAAATTTATATGTGGAATAACTTTATTAAATTAAAAATTACAACACTGCTGATACCTGACTTTTCCTAAAAGTATCTGTATTTTAAGTTAAAATATTTTTTTAATCTATAAATTACACAAAAGACAAAGAAAATGTGAGAATTTTTGTGCCTATTTCAGCCACAGGCTGAAATTATTATTATTATTGTTATATTGTTACTTTTTGCACACTTGGAGATGCATCTTGGTTGCTTAGCAACTATCATTGTCTCTATCGATAAAACTTCACAAGTGGTCTCGATTTCCAATTTCCCAATATTAATAGACAAATAATTAATTAATTAGACTCAATTAAAAATAAAGTAGGGGAGACCAGGGACTGTTGTAACACTTTTGGTCTCGCCTATCACTGAATTTTTGTGTTAAAGCTCTCAAATTTTGAATAAAGTCCCCTTATTTATTACAAACAGCAACGTTTCCAACTCTTTTGATTTTATTTTTGTACTTGTGTTTTGCCTGCACATGCACACAGCTGTTCCACCAGCGTGCACATGCAGCTGTTGAATGTTTAAAGAAAGTAAACTACAGTAGACCCACATAACTTTTTTCCCAGTTTCCTGTGAAACTGGAAATGGTTTGGAAGGGTATTCCCAGGATTCCTTTTTCCCGGGGTTAAACCCTAGTGAACACCACAAGAGTAGGACATTGATATGGACTCCTTCTGTGAGCATAGTTAACAAAACACCACTGAAAATAGCAGAAGTACAGCCTCACAGAGCCGCCTGCTTGCTGTAGACTTGTTGCTCTCTTCTCTCCTGCATTCACGTCCTGTTTTCAGTCACTGTTCATGCTTTTCAGTTTTAATCACATTGACTTTTAAGTCACTAAATCACCATTAAAAACTCTGCAACAAAAGTGGGTCATTATGTTTGATGAAGCTCAGCTGAATTTTTTCTGCAGCTATAAGTGTGTGTATCGCCTCCTTAGTGGCTGATTTCCTGTTTGTGTTGCACTGTTTCTAGTGAAAGTTAATATTTCTGCAGCTTTGTGACAGATGAAGACACTGGAACAAACAGTTTCACAAACACAACATCTCAGTTTGAACAGAAATTCTGAAACTACATGTCTCCCGACCTTCAGAGACAGTTGGCAGTTTCTCTTCTTTGTCTTTTCTGGATGTGAGACTCAGCAGCAGACTGTGTGAGGAGGCTGCAGAGTTTCAGTTTGGTGTGTGAGGAAACAGATTGTGGAAAGAGCTCCAGCAGACGTCTGGAGGGATTTTTTACAGTGAATCAGATCACTGCAGCTCGCTGGCAGCAGCTGCAGTCAGCCTCCATTAAGACTCTTCACCCCGGGGGCATGAAGGCTGCTGCAGAGTCAGAGCTGGTTAGAAACAGAAACACTACCACACTGCAGAGGAGACAGAAGAAGAAGTCTGCAGTCAAGATTGTTCTTTTTTAGTAAGAGAACAGCAGGAGGATGGTGACGTTGGTGTGTCAGTCCATCACTTTGATCTGGAGGAAGTTATCTTAACAGGTTCTGGTGAGATGGATGATTCTGCAGTGCTTGTCTGCTTTGTTACAAACAGCTGGTGAACTGACTGTAGAAACAGGTGTTCAGCTCCTCCACTATGAAAAAGGGCTTTTCCGTGTCTCCGTGTTCGAGCATCACTGGGGGTTCTCTTGTCGTAGTTTGCAGGGATCCAGTCGATTCAGTCACATCATCACATTGGAACTTGTCAGATCCTTCTCATCGCCTCTGCCATGTGGTGATGAGCTGTCTGAGTTTGCTGGGGCATAAAATTCAGTCAAGGCTAGGCATGGGTACAGTTACATCATGTCCTCACTGAATGCACTGCAAGCAGCGATGCCAAATTGGATTGTTTTCTATGGGAATGTCCTAACTGGCCACAAGTGCCATTGTGAGCTAAACTTTTATTGGACGCCCTGTTTCTATTTATTCCTGTAAGGCTGAGAGCACTGCAAAATGGTTGAGGAGTTATCATAGTGTGACTCATTGAATGCACACTGTGGGTATAAGTCCTGCCATTGGTCACGGCATCAGGGCACTGCTATGTGCGTTTTCAAAGTCTCCAGAAAACTAGAACAACTTCCGTGCAACCTACTTGCCGGAAACGGCAAATTAGCACCTGGGATGCTAACAGTAGGAACGTAAACAAGCTAACAGCTGTTACCTTTTCTTTTGCAGGGATGTAGTCATTTTAATACCAGAGCTGTTCCACCAAAACTTGACACTTTTGCAGCAGTACCATTGTTGCATCCTTGGCTTAGCGCCGCCCAAGATGTTCGTGATTGGTTTTCAGAAATGCAAACAAGGCAGGGTTTTTTTTCTCTTATAGCAGAATGTGTATATGCATCTAACCTGTATGGTACCAAAGTGGTTATAGAGGCTATTTTGTAAGGATATGAATACAGGTGTGCCTTAAAAGTTTTGCTTGCCCTTTGGTTTGTCTTGGCACAAAAGTTTTGAAAAACACTGATCAATACAATACCTCCTCATTTAAAGGAGAAATCTGAAATATATTATATATAATTGCAGTTAGATATTTTTTCAAAATCAGTGTCTATGGCTCCAACTTGCTATTTAGGACAGCAGTACAAATGTTTCCATGCACATTCCATTCACTTCCACTGTTTGGGAGATTCTGTAACTGCTGGAGTTTTCCTGTGAATCTCCAGCAGTGTTTTGTGGCTAAAAAACTAAACCTGACCTTTAATCTGCATGAGGACACACACAAATACGACAGCACGCTCTTATTTTATGACAGTTATGATTGTTTTATGGCTGTTTTGATGTTTAGACACATGCAGAGAAAAAGTTATGTGAATCTGCACCATCCGGGACGAGTGGTCCGGTTGCTGTGGAGGCCTGGCTCCTGTCCACCAATCAGGGGCAGCGATCCCGGCCCTCCAGGACGTCCGTCTCATTCCAGAACACCGTCCTGGGAGCAGTTGGGAGAAGGTCAGTGAGCAGCCTGTTCAGCAGCAGAGCCTCAGTGTACCCGTTGCCCCATTGTCTCTGAATGAATGGGGATGTCTAATTACTGGAGCAGCGACTGTGGGCGCCAGCTTCGACTACAAAAGACTCGAACACGCAAGTTTGGTGCCAGAGAACAAATCAAAGCCAAACGGGTGATTAGAGAAGAATGTGGTTTACATACAAAGAGTCCCCTCTCGGTGATGAACACAATTAGACAAGAATGTTATGTAATTATCTGAGGGTGTGACGGCTATAAATGCAAATTCAGTTTCATATCATATTATTTTAAATGATCAAGGGGAAGGAAAGTCACAGTAAACAAACTCTTGGCTCAGATTCAGCATCCATCCAGACCATGAGGTGTTTCCGCTGAGAGAAAGTATTTGACGTGTCTTGCAGCAGCGTGATGAAACATGAAATATCTTCTCTCTCATCACCTCTTTCCAGATATAATCACAGGGATATTTGATGTGTTTTTATGGTCATGCTTCACACGTTGTCTGCGTTCAGGAATGTAAATTTGCTCTGAGCTTCATGCTGGGACCGGCACAAAACGTCCAAATATCTGTCCAATTCAATGACTCTCAGGCCAAGAAGTAACTGTGAGCTGAGAGCTTAAAGTGTCTCTGACTATCTGGACAAAATTTGTACTTGTCTGAATTATCAGTTCATGACAACATGGTGTTCCTCTAAATCTACAGTCTGTGTCCCTGTCAACCTACTGCTAATGTAGCATGGTAATATGCTAACCGGCAAAACATTACAAATACAATATTGAAATCTTACTCATAATAATGTCTAATGTTACATTCAAACTCTTTAATGCTAACATGCTAACATGCTAACATGTCCGTGAATGTTCTCATTCATCCAGGTCATTGTAATCTCAGGAAAGATTAAATCGAAAGCAAATGGACTTGTTTAAATGTCTTTTGAAGACGTTTGGCCTCTCATCCAAGAAGCTTCGTCAGTTCATGCCAGTCATGCCTGTCAGACTAGTCTGAGCAGCTCAGACTAGTCTGACAGGCATGAACTGATGAAGCTTTTTGGATGGGAGGCCAAACGTCTTCAAAAGACATTTAAACAAGTCCAGTTGCTTTCGATTTAATCTTTCCTGAGCTAACATGCTAAATGTTAACATTTTACAGGGCTCTGTAGTGGTAAAATTAAAACATTAGCATGCTAATATGCTAACAGGTGAAACATTGAATTGGGGCAATGCTTAAGAGCTATAAACTACATTTAAATGATTAATTAACAAGCTAAAATGCAAACATGTTACTATGTTATCTGTACATATGTTAGATTACAAATAAAATGTTTACATGTTAATCCGCTAACGTTAGCATATTGACAAGCTAACAAGGTAAACATTACACTAAAATGTTGGCATATTAGCACCTTCATGCTAAAATACATAATGTCATATTCAGTGATTGGTGTTAACATGCTAAAATGCTAAACTTAACTATGTTATAAACATATTATAGTTTTTAAAGTCTGTGTAAAGCAATAATAAAATATGTGTTCACAGTTTGTTACACCACAGAAATGTGTCATTAACCACACAGCTAAATTGGAATGATGAAAAAATTAGGTCTCAAAATCATGAAATGCTGTTCTTAACTCAGTTCTCAGGGTTAAGATCGTGTTGGAGGACTATGGTTCTGTTGCATCACCGAGCCATAGTTTAGGTCGACCCAAAAAATCCTTGAGCACTGAAATCGGTCAAACTTTACGATCTAACTCCACAATTCAGTAGACTACTACATAGTTTCCAGTCTTTTCCCATTTTTCAAAAACTATTTTCTAACCTGTATAATGTTTTAGGAGAAAAACTCTTCCTGGCTAACCCAAACTTGTAGGTCTATCTATGAGTACACAGTGCTACAGAACATGCCTACTACAAGACACGCCCCTGAAATGGTCGCAGTTAGGCTATCGGTTAGCCAGCTGGTAATACCACACAGCTGGTATAACTCCTGCCATTGTGTTGTCAACTATCTACGTTTTCAAAGTCCCCGGGAAACAAGAACAACCTACCAACAAAACAAGTTCCCCTTTGACACTATTTTGCACCATCACCATCGCTGCATTCTGGGTCTAGCACCAAATGGCTTCTGATTGGTTTAGGGAAAGCAAACAAGGCAGGGTGTTTTTCCCCTCTAGCAGAATGTGTATGCAAGGAGCCAGACCTTTCTCCAGCACTGACCACTGTGGAGAGAGGGTCTGGCTATGTGAGACCACCATCTAAGTTAACGGAGGGTTAAACCCTAAGTTAGCTGCTTGGCTGCACAAAGCTGTATCTGCTTCTCATTTATACATCCATTGGCTGGAGTTAATCCATTAGTTATTAGATTATTAGCCTTGTGATGACATTTGGCGAGAGGCAGTTACATCACAGATCAATCACAAAACATGCTAAAGGTCATTGAATTATCTTACAATCATTTTTACCTTCCTCATTAAATGCTATGTTTGTACGGCTCCAAGTTTCAGGTTCAGTTTGTGTCAAACAGTTTGTTTCACATCAGGTCTGGACTGGTAGTTCCCGCTGTTCACATTAAGAATGTGTTGAGCTGAAAACATCTGCACCACAAACAACATGTGTCTACTTGTGCAGTCATGGTTTGAATAGAAGGAGCAGCAGCTCATAGTCGGTCAGGACCTGCAGGCAGCTGTTAACATGCAACACCTGCTGCAGTTTTATTTGGATGCTGGAGCTGTAACAGACTCACAGTAACCAGGATGTGTTCTTCAGAGTCCAGACTGGATCAGACCAGAAACCATCACTAACAACTTCTTTCAGTATAAATGAGCCTCGATGTGTTGTGTGTAGTACTGTAGCGCTGTTCACTGTGACGGCCAGCTGAGAGGCAGACTCCCTCCATCGTCATGACAACGGGAGGCGAGGACAATGGCGAGCTGTGTCCTCCCCGGCTGGGCGGCGACGGTGATGACGAAACGATGGCGAGAGAGAAAAAAACAAAACAAAACAGCTGAGATTTGTGCTGAGCGTGACGCAGCAAATAAACTGATCAAATCAGAGGAGGACAAGTTAGGTTTTGTTTGGAAGTTTTTTGAGCAAATAAAACTAATGTAAAAAAAATAACAAAATAATAAAGAATAATTTTCTTGCATTGACTCGTCAGTGCTGGTTGTTTTCTGTCCACGCCTGAGGAAAGTTGTGTGATGGACTGACTGTAACTGAGTGGATGAGGACGTGTTGTGTTAGGTCTGAACTGTACAAACAATGGCAGCTGTGTCCTCTGGATGGACGACGATGAAGCGTCTCTGCTTCTTTTTTGCTTTAAGCATGACTTAATTACCATCTCTTTTTATTCTGTGATTATGATGTTGCAGAACCCTATACATCCTATATTCAGTTCATATTTTAGCTCCATTAGTGGTGAGGCTGTATGAACAACTGATCATCAGTTCTTTGTCCAGACCAACAGTTTCATATTGTGGCTGTCAGAAACACTGCAGCCTTTATGGTACGCTCGCAGGGTTTTATTCTGTTAGTGCCTGACATCAGGCAATAAAGTGGCTCAGAAAAGTTGTGAACTAGGAGAAGTTATTTCTGCAGTAAAGGCCACATTTTCACATAGACAATTTTATGTCACTCACTTCTGAGTTGGATGGCAAAAAAGCAATCCTGCCTGAGTCATCAGTACAAAAGATTAAAAGATGCATTAGAAAATATCTGATATATCAACAGAGTTCTGGGAAGATGAAATGTCACAGAATCATGCTGCAGGTTGATCCAATACAAAGTGATGCACAGACTGCATTACTCTAAAACAAAACCACATCTTCCCATCAGTGTCTCCTGAATGTGATAAATACCATTCTGCCAAAGCATCACTTGCACATCTTTTCTGGTTTTGCACCACATTATATAACTTTTGGACTGTAATTTTCGAGTGGCTCTCAAAAGCTTATTCCAGAGCCCATCCAGGACCCTGCCATCTTTGGATGCTCTATAGAGACTTCAGGGCTGCCGTACGATATGCAGATTGCTCTGCACCTCAGAATGGTGCAGAACGGTGGTTGCTAAAAAAAACTTTGAACTGGAAGTCGACCGCTCCACCCTGCTTCACACACAGACTTATGGAGATGTTGTGTGTCTGTACAAACCCAATACACTGAACAGCTCTGAGAGGATTTGGGGACCTTTCTTGACACAGAGCCATATCACCAGACAATCATAGGGCCTTAGACCTGTCTGGTTACCTGAGCTGGTGATATTTAATGTGATAAACTCACTTCTGTCATTCTACCTCGCTGTGAAAAGATCCATCATGTAAACCTATAATTACCATCATATTTTCTTTCTTTGTATTGTTTTTCTTATGTTCAGTTAAGTTATTTTGTTACTGTAAAACTGAAAATTCTAAATAAAGTATGAGGTCTGTGAAGAGAAAAACTTTGGCAGAGGAGTTGATCCCCAAAGGTATATTGTCAAGATCAAAAAGACAAAGGACCGGTGTGCAGGATTTTGTGGCATTTAGGGCTGTTTTCGACTAAGGATTTTCATAGTCGAATCTGATTCGTCAGATTTTGCCGTAGTCGACGAATAGTCGACACCCCCCCCCCCCCCGTTACTTTTTCTTAGGGATGTTCCTGGCGACTAATTTCCCTGTCTATTAAACGCAAAATTTAATTTAGACTAGTCTAAACAGCCAGATGAGGTCTAAGAAAACAGCCAGAAAGCAGTTAAAATTGAGCAGAATGTATTAATTTATAATGTTAAACACTGTCGGAAAAAATACTGTGCGTATTAAGAGCCATTTGAAGCCGTTAATCACAGTCAACAATCGCCAAATCGTACTTTAAATGCCGCTGAAATGTGCGCTATGCACGCTAAATATGCAATACAAACCAAACACATTAACGTACAAAACATTAGAGCAACTCACAAAATGCTTCAACTTTTCAGACCGAAGAGGATCACGGAGTCTGCAGGTAAACTAGACCTGACGTTTGCAGCTGACAGCAGCAGCTCCGCCTGCAGATTTCCGTGTCTGTGTTTAATGTGTGCACGTTTCTCCAGTCGAGTGATTATATATCAGCTTATTCTGTCACAGTCTACATTCAACATTATTTACATTTTCTAGATTAAAACACTGCCAAACCGCGCTGGTTTTCATCTGTCCGACTTTGACATAAACATCCAGGGTTGCCTAGGTGATCAGGGCGTACACGCTGGGCGAGAGGCTGCCGTCTGAGGGCCGCGGCCCCGACTAGTGGCGGGCGGCTGCATGCGGCGACAGATAACTGACATCGTGCATGATTGAAATATTGATTAATAGTATAAACGACTAGTGAGGGAGACATGGAGATGATTTTGTATCAAAAATAGGCTTTTATATATTGAAAAAAAGACATTCTATGTATCAATTTCTGCTCAGCAGTCGTGGGCACCCCCGCCTAGTCAGAATGGTATGGTCTAGTTACATAACAACATTTTCCGACGATTCGACTGCGAGGTTCATAGTCGAATCAGACCCCTCCGAATCGAATCGTCGAATATTCGACTATCGAAAGTCAGCCCTAGTGGCATTAACACTTTGTCTCACTCTTTTCTTCCAAGGATGTACGAAAACCTGCAGCAGAGTTGCTGCAAGATTTGTGCAAAACGCTAAAGGCTGTTTCTCGAGCCAGGGTTTGGGTTACTGCAGAAACATGGCAGCCGGCGTGGAAGAGGACCTGCACCGTGTGTAGACATCAACAGCTCATTCTACAGTAATGAAAAGACAACAATTCTTATTTTGTACACTAATGAAAACATAACTTATTAATATTATATATATAATTTGATGTCAGCAATATGATTTATTTTATTGACATTTTAGATTTGCTCACGGTGATTTAGTATTGAGTTTATGTAGCGACTTTACCGTTGGAAATATTATGATTGCTGCTCTCAAAACGACATTTAATTTTAATTTAAAGTAATAAATTAAAAAAACTTTATTTGGTAATGAAAAAGAACTGATTAGAGTTCTGATAAAGAACCAAACTGATAAGGAGTATTGATAAGAGTAGTTGTACTGATGAAATCCTAACGATGAGATTGAAAGTTGAAATAACTGAGCTGCCATTGAACAAATGAATCAAATGTCTAAATATTAACCAGATTCAAGAATCTATTTTAAAATACTTTTTTAATTATAGTGACACTTCTCTGGTGGCTAAAAAAAAACAACAATAACTCTGTCATTACATACGTACTGAGCGGTGTGTACAGTTTTCTGCAATCAAACACAGAGTGAAGGCCACACACACACACACACACACAACTGATTCACATCAACATCAGTAGCAAACACAACACAGCAGCCATTTTCAATATATTACTGTACGTCTCACTGACTCACACAAAGAAAGACGACAACAAAAAAACATCCAAAAGAACAAAACCACAGGAGCTGAGAGCCGCCACGGTTGACGATAAATTCTTTATACCAATTTAAGGTAATTTCCTAATAATTTCCTAGAAAGAACAATAAATCACAGTCCTGCGCTCATGGGGCCACATTTGTGCACATGTAGCAGAAATACTTGCGCAGGGATTCAAAATCAAGAACAAACAAACAAACAAACAAAAAATAATAATACAATAAAATTAAAAAAAATCAACAATGCAGCATTCAAATACTGATTTGGACGTCAATTACCATGGCAACAGTAGAGACTTCAAAGAGTTCAGGTCAGAATTAAGTTTCAAACATAAAAAAAAAATCAATATTTGGAGTTTATATTGTGAAGTTAAAGGAAAGTTAACAACTGCTTATAAATTCAGCACAACTAACTAAACTCTGACTAAAATAGGAAGGAAACTGTTATGAAATTACAGACACAATTATCTCGTATCTCAGGACGTCAGACCAGCGTGTTTGTTTGATGAGTCATGTGACTGAGTCGATCACAGACAAAGTTCAGATCTGTGTCGACTCTCAGCTTCTGTAAAATACAGTGACAGTGAACCAAAAGTTTGACTCAGTGCAGATTCAGTAAAAATACTGGTGAGTTAATTAAAAAGATCTAAAGAAATAAAAGCTTATAAACTAGTCCTGACTGTGGTCTTTCAAATATAAATTCTGTAAACAGTGAACAGACAGAGACGTCTTCATGACGTCAGTAAACACAAACGTGTTCAACAGTTTGGGGTTGAACCCACTCAAGTTTTTTTTTTTTAACTCAGGAACGTACAGCCTGATATGTCAACGCATCCACCAATCAAATTTATCAACATCCAAGGAACGACCCAGAACAGGCTCCGCCTTAAGTTGCTGACCTTTGACCTCAGCATGTGTCCCTACAACAGCATATCCGGCGGAAGTGGACGCCTCGCGGCGGATGGTGCTGAACGGTGACAGCTCCAGCTCGGTGGTGTTGCACTCGTTTTCGACGTCGCTGGCGGCGGTGGTGGGGGAGCGTGGCGGGCCGCACTCGTCACAGCAGCAGCAGCAGCAGTCCAGGAAGGCTCTGGTGAACGGCTGACAGAGGCAGAACAGCAGCACCGGCGTCACCGCAGACTTACAGAAGAGCAGCAGCTGGCTGACCAGCTGCAGGATGTCCAGGTTCTCCTGGGAACACCGGCCGCCATGTACATGCTCACGATGTTGCAGATGTTCTCTGGAATGATGCAGAAGCCGTAGAGGATGGCCAATGCCACCACGGCGCAGTTCATCTGGCTCTCCAGCTGGATCTGCTTTTTGCTGCTGCGGACACAGGCCCGCTCCGCTTGGCGGATCTTGCGGGCTGTGACCAGCGAGCTGCAGATGGTGAACAGCGTCGGCAGGCAGAAGTAGCAGCCGAAGTACCACCAGAGGCGCGCGCTTTCGTAGGTGAGTCCCAGGACGTAGAGCGTGTCGGGAGGTCAGTGGAGATCTGGATCGCGCAGCGCTCACACGGCGTCACGTCAGGTGGGTCTCCCTCCTCAGTGACCAGCTGTCGGATCAGCAGCTCGGGCAGCGCCAGCAGCAGAGCGCCCACCCAGATGACGGCGAGCTTGGCCGTGGTGGACGCCCAGTTCTCGATCATCTCGTAGTACATCTGCACGTTGGTGGCAGCACGAAAACGATCGATGCACAGAGCGCACAGCGTGAAGGTCGTGACCCCGAGAGACGCCACCTGGGAAGAGAAGAAGAACATCAGGTTTAAAAAGTTCTCCACACTCCTCTTTCTATTTTAGGAACAATGATACAGAATAAGACAAGAAGAACACAGTGCAGACACACACACACACACACACACACACACACACACACTCTTCTGCTCTGCGTCATGATGTCACAAACCACATCTGTTGTGTCTCAGCTGCTGTAAACACTTCACACTGTATGAAGGACAACAGACAGGCAAACCAGTTTGTGTGTGTGTGTGTGTGTGTGTGTGTGTGTGTGTGTGTGTAAGTGATGGGAGGACAGTGTAACGCTGCTGTGGAGAGACTCATAAACAAGCAGAGTCCTGATGTCACTTCCTGTCCAGCTGTTGTTCCACTAACTTCTGTAACACAAAACAATCTCTCTCTGGTCTATAAAACTTTTTATCAGTCTTTGCTGACTTTATTAATTTGGTAGCGTTCAAAAACTACAGTACCCATGAGGTTTTTCTGCTGCAGTAGTGTGTGCACATGTCAGAGTAAAAGTTTTGCTCTCTTCTTCCCGTCTTTTTGTCTGTTATCTCTGCTGTCTAAACACTGTTACACAGTTTGGATCTCCCTGTTTATCCTCGTTTCCTGCCACTTGACTCGCCTGAGAGCTGCGTTAGTATGGAGATGGAACGGTTCCCGTGTTTATAAGAGTGTTCACATCATCAGACAACTTCAGATGATTCTGTGATTAGAGAAGTCAAGTTTGCATCCAAATTTTTTTTGACCAGATTTATAGAAAATCTGCAAAAGAAAATGCAAAACAATGCACATTTCCATCCACTAATTTAAACAGTTCATAAACAGCACTCATCCTCCAGTCGGTTTGATGAAACCACTGCAGAAAAAGATGAAGCGATTAAAAGAGTTCCAGTCTGAGCCTGAATGGTCAAAAACATGATGGAAATATGGCGTTTGTTTCATGTATTCATGTGAGGAAGATTACAGTCTCCTCTTCGCTCCATCTGATGCTTTCAGCTATTATTTGTCTACGACACTGTCGGACTCACAATAGACAGTTTTAAAAAAAAGGATCAAAATTGACGCAGCAAATCCAGAGATATCATTACCCACAGCACAACTTGACTCCCAGCAGCCTGGGTTGAAGATGTGGGTGTGTTATGCTTGTTGCACAGACCTCGGTAAAATGCAGCCCACTGAAAGGTTTCAGTGACAGGCTTTGTGACGGATTTTGGATATTGTTATATCGTGATGGCAAACAAGTTGTTTTCTCCTGGTTTTAAAGGCTGTATTAGAGTAAAATTATGTATTTTTCTTCACAGACTGTTCAAGCTGTTCTATTATTTGTCTTTACCCACTATATCAACATTACTTATGGTTATTTATCAAAAAATCTTATTGGGTTTATATTTTGTAAAAGCACCATTAGTCATCCCTACAATATAATCACAATATTCATACTGAGACATTTGGTAAAAAATGTCCTTTTAATTGAACAGTTAAAGTGATTATCTTTGGGATTTTGGTGGACAAAACAAGACATCTGAGGACGTCATCCTGGACTTCAGGAAACATTTTCTGATATTTTATGGACCAAACAACTAATTGATTAATGGAGAAAATGACTGACATATTGATTGATAATGAAAATGTGTGTGCTTCACATGT
This sequence comes from Lutjanus argentimaculatus, assembly GCA_034769285.1. Taxonomy (NCBI): domain Eukaryota; kingdom Metazoa; phylum Chordata; class Actinopteri; order Lutjaniformes; family Lutjanidae; genus Lutjanus; species Lutjanus argentimaculatus. The sequence continues at coordinate 2,666,824 of JAWZSL010000039.1, forward strand.
TTAAACCTAATTTTCAACTGACAAGATGGTGACAGGGTTAATTCACTGATTAACTGAGAAGATAATCGACAGATTAATCAACAATGAAAATAATCAATAGCTGCAGCCCTGAAAAATATTGTGGTATTTGATTTTGTCACATCATCCAGCAATAATACAACAAACTCATTTTATCACCTTGACTACATGTTGTCAGTCACAATTTACATGATCAATAATTAACGATATTGAACGACATTTTTCAGCTGCATCACCCAGGCTCGGTGAGAGTTAAAAATACTAAAAATGATCATTGAATTTATCTTGAATGACAGACTTGAGGCGCCATGTTTATTGTGTTTTCAGTCACTAATTCAGATATATTACTTATATCAGACAGTCTGTCAGGCTGCTGACCTGCGACAGTCTGTGGGCTTGTGGGTAATGATGTCCATTAAGGCAGCTAAGAACAGGAACATTCACTAATGTGTGTGTGTGTGTGTGTGTGTGTTGTGTGTGTGTTGGGGGTCAGACCATCACAGCAGCTTTAATCCTCTTGCTGTTTAGTGTGATTACGCTCCATTAGACAGTGAGAGGAGACAACAGGACTGATCTGAGATCTGCGGCTCTGTCTATGTGCTGCTGTATTTTAGTCTTTTTTTTAAAGAAATGAATAAACTACCAATGGAGAAGTAAAACACTGACATATTGTTTTATTCAACTCATTTCACTCTATTGACTTTTTAAAATCAAAAAGAAATGAACTATTTTTCTAGTTGCCTTATAATAAATGTGTGATATATGTACATTTAGTGTGACTCCTTTTTAAATGAATTTGAATATAAATGAACAGACTGTAAAATGAAGATGACAGTTGGTGACATCAGTAAATATCACTGATGTCATGTAGGTCATCGTCTCAAACAAAGAGCTGCTGCTGCTGCTGGTAAGAAGATTAAACTGAGTGAAAACCACCTTTTGTCTCCAGACTTCACATTAAATGATTTTTCACACTAACCTGCTGATAATATTTACATTTCAGACATTCAGCTGATTTAAAACATGCCAGCTTTGCACAAAATCACCGACATCGGATTACAAACCGCCAACAGACAGGGTGCTTAAACCTTTTCCAAAGTCGAATTCAAGCTTTTCAAGCTTTTCCAGGACCTTCCAGAGGTGGTAAATGACAACATTTATGTACATGTTTTACTTCTTCATCACAGTAAATCAGATGTTACTGTGCAATAAAACAACCAAAGTTATGTCTCGTGACAGCAGTCTACAGAAGGGTGAAGTTTGATGTTTCAAAATGTGTCGCCTGTCTTTAAGAAGACAGTAAAACCTGTCTGAGCCATTATTGAACTTATTTTATTTCTTAATCTAAAAACCGAACTTAACAGTCAGAGGGTGATTTACTATGAAAGGAATGGATTTACAATTTCAAGCCATTTCAAGCACTTTTCAAACCTTGAAAACATTAAAATCCAAATATTTTCAAGGATTCCCAGCACCTGTACAAACCCTGAACAGAGGACACATACACTACATGGCCGAAAGTGTGTGGACAGCTGGACACTGCAGCCGTATGCGACAGTTAAACGTGACTCTCAAACTAACTGGCTGGCTGCGGGGATTTACTCCCATTCAGAAACAACAGCATTACTGAAGTCTGACACTGAAGTTGGGGGATCAGGTCGAGCTTAAAGTTCATCCTGAAGGTGTTGGATGGTGTTGAGGTTGGCACTGCAGTTTTTCCACACCAAACAGGGAAAAACATTTATTTATGGAGCTGGATTTGTGCACGGAGACAAATACAAACTGTTGGATACACAGTCTAAAATATCACTGTATTCTGTAGCTTTAGGAGTTCTCCTCAGTGGAATAATGGGAACCAATCAGACCCAGACCAAAACAAAACAAGATGATCTATCAAATTAAATAAAAAAGTCTACTAAATATTTTCAGATGTCAGAGCTCCTCGTTTCCTCTGATGTAGACCGGTCGATACGAGGGGGGTCGTCTTTCTCTAATCTCAGTCTGAGAGACTCTCTTCATTAATCCTGATCTTCACTCTGATTGGACAGTCCGATGTCTCGTGTGCAGCAGGTGTCGTCTTGTTTTCTGCAGCCTGATGTGACACTGATCAGATTAAAGACCCTTCACATTAGGCGACATTAAACCTGATTTAAACCCCGACTGCAGTCTGGACCCTCCGTCCCCCTAATTCTGCTCCGATGTGACCCCTTCACACGAACGGGAAAATAAATGTGTTATGACGTGTACTGTTAAATCTCATCTGTTATTATGATCTCAATGTAATTAAATCACTTTCTGACATTCATAGAAGTTTCAGGACTGATAAGTGGGATAAAATCATCAAATTAAGTTGTGTAAAAATATTTTTAGCTTATTAGAATTCTACCCAGTGTGCATTTTGTATAAATTATAATTCTCCAGAAAACCATTTTATTTTTATTCATGCAGTTCAGGACTTATTGCTAAACAGGAGCAGTGTTAGTGAGCGACTCTCCAGAATCTTACATTACATTTCAGAGCCACATAAAAAATTCATTCTTTTTACATGCATATGGAAACTACAGTTCAGTTGAGGTTAGGAAAAGATTTTCAAGTCTTAAAATGATATTTACATGCCCAAACAGAGACACACTGAGACTGTTTTGGTTGCTGCAAATGGCTAAAAAGAAATGTGACCCTAATGTAAGAGACTGGGGACAAAACGAATAGTCCAGTTCTATGTTCTTAAATTTAGATGAAGATTATCGAAGCTTCAGCAGCCTGAGTTGGAAAAATCTAATTTTCCTCCCAAAGTTAATGTCTGTTAATGCCTGTATGGGAATTTGGTACTGAAAGTACTGCAGATGCCTCATCTTAGCTTTAGCTGAACCCTCAAAGTGATTTTTACATAAAACAAAAACTGTATATTTTATCCTCCATCACTCACTTTGGAATCTCATCAGGAACGGATTTCTGCAGGGACGGTACAGACATAGGAACAGTGGAACACGGAACCAGCCCTGTTCCAGTTTGCTCACCTAATTCTGAACCATTCTGTAAATTGGTTTGGAACCTGAAAAGTTTATTCCCAGCTGGAACCACAAAACAGCAGGTTTTCCTTTTGTGTCTGTGTCACATTCTACAGGTTGCTGTGGACTGTGCAACGCCCTCCATTGATGACACATCCTTGATTACAAAGGTTCTGCTCAAAACTGATGGAAAAAAAAGTGAACGTCTACCCACCACACCCCCACTCTCCCCCCTCTGTGTCCTGCATTGACACCAATACTGGCACTAATGACTGAGATGAGGTTTCAGCAGGATTTGTTCCCAAGTCTCCATCTTTTTAGTTCAAAGTTTCTTCCCACTGTTACTTTCTCTCCACCACCACTCAGCGTGGAGATGCTGTCCAGAGAAAGAATTTTATACTAAAAAGACCTTAACTTTGGGGGGAAAATACCCATTTAGCTGTTTAACTCAGACTGATGAAGCCTTCAGAACTTCAGATAAACTTTGGAATGTGTTTTTACACAGATTGAAGACTGGATTGGATTTTAATCCCCCATCATTTACTTTGTAGACAGATCATGAAGGGATTTCTTAAAGGGAAAATTCAGCTTTTTTATGCTGATGTTCAGTCAGTGACTGACCGGGAGCCCAAGTTTAAAACGCAGGAACCTTGGTGCTATCTAGTGAACCAGCACACATTTCCACCGGTTTTGACTGGAACCACTATAATCAAGGATGTCATAAACAGAGGCGCTGCACATGATCTGAATAAGACACGCCACTTGGTTCCCAAGGAGAACCTGCTATGTTTTGTTCCTGGTTGGGAACAAACTTTCCAGGTTCCGAAACAGTTTCTTTTTGTTGTGAACACTCAGAATGGTTCAAAATTAGGTGTGTGAACCAGAAAAGAGTCGGTTCCATGTTGGTGGAAAAGAGGTCTTGTCAAATGTGAGTGCAAAATGCTGCAAAATCTGCATCCAGTGATGTCACATTGATGTCACTGGATGCAAGGAAGAACTACAGGCTATTTCAGCTTGGATTTCTATTCTCTGCCTCTGTGTAGCCAGTGGGGATGCTATATGAGTATTTCTGTCACCTACCACTACAGTTTGGCCAACAAAGTAACAGCTATAGACTAGGGCAGTGTGAGAGCAACATGGGGTGGGGGTTGCAATGCATTCTGGTAAATGTAGGCAATGCTGCACAGCTCAGTATATCACACAGTGAGGAATCTGTTGCTTCAGTTGATTACATTTACCATCAACACTAACATGAACATGAAAGGTGCTGAATTTTCCCTTTAATGGACAGTATGAACAGGGAAATTGTTTAGACTTGAAAAAATGTGAACCTCTCCTTTAAAACTGTATTTCAGCTGTGAATTCTGAAGCTGTATAATGTTCTGATCTACTTATATTATTGGTGTGTGGCTCAAATATGGTGTAAAGTCTTTCAAACACCTGTCAGACTTGCTCTCACCTGTCAGCTGACATCTAACTCATCCACACTCAGTCTGTACCATCACCAGATCCCTCCCCCCTCCTCACCTCCAGGTAGGGGATGATCCTGCACGAGAACTCCCCCAGCAGCCAGTTCTTGGTGAGCTCGTGGAAGACCACGAGCGGCAGGCAGAAGAAGATGATGACGAAGTCCCAGAGCGCGAGGTTGGCGAGCAGCGAGTTGGAGATGCTCCTCATGTAGTAGTTGTGACACACGATGCACATGACCGACACGTTCCCGATGATCCCGACGCTGAAGATAACGGCGGCGGTGATCATGATCGCGTACGCGCCCCACGACTCCGCGGTCACCGGGTAGAAAGGGTTCTTCACCTGTTTCCGCCTGGGCCGCGTGTTTATGGGCCCGAGCGGCGTGGTGTCCGGGAGGTCCGGCAGAGTGTACTCCTCCTCCTCATAGTCAGTGGTGTTCAGTCCGAAAGGGGGTTCGGCTTCTTGCTCCTGCGCCATGGCCGCGGCTCCGTCCTCGCTCCGCTTCGTCCTGCGCGGTTTTGCGCTCCGTCTCTGCCGCGGGTGGTGTCTGCTCCTCCCGGGGCTACAGGTGAGTCCGTGCGGGGTTTGTTTGAGCACTTCTCCCGGGCTGCATCCACCACCTCGCGGCTCCCCAGCCTTGTTTAAACCCGTGCGTAAAGCTTCATCTCCGGGTACAGCTCGGATGCGCCGCGCTCCATGTTGCGCTTGTTTTTACGCACTGCGCGCCGGGGTGCCTGCGTCCCCAACAAGTTAGAAGATGATAGATTTACGGTATCCAGCCACGAGGCCTGCGCACTCGCACCGCGCGTCCCCCCATTGTCCTCCCCGATGACTGTGCGCCATCTCCGGGTCTGCGCATTCTTGTTAGCGGCGGTGGATTCATAATGAGGGCTGAAAGTCGTCTTTGTTTTCTCCCACTGGAACTGACTCGCCACGGCCTCGCTGCAGAGCCACAAACACAGAAACCTCGAGACATGAAGCAGCATCGTGAGGTTCGGTCTAACCCGTCACATCAAACTGATGAGTTTTCCAAAATGATCGATCCATCTCTGGCTCTGATAATCAGTCCAAAAAAGCGAAAATCTTAACTCCAAACTGCCACAAAACTCAGTTTTCCTTCATCTTTGCGCGCAAACAGCTTTCACAAAGTCTTTGGTTTAGTACCAGAGGTGCACCTGTCGGGTTCGGGTGCGTCCCGGAGCGGCTCCAGTCTGGAGACATCACCAAAGAGACCAGAGCGGAGAAAATGTCCTCAAACTGGCCTGAAATAAAGTGAACTGACCATTCAGATCCTCCGCAGCTCAGGGTGGAGGTTGAGGCAGAGTGTTGGATCCCGGCCGGAGCAGGTCCACCTTCGTCCCATGAAAGTTTCTTTGCGCTCGGAGATCGAAGGAGAACGCGGAAAAAACGCGGCCGCTGGAGACGCCGAGCTGCGTCTGAGAGGAGGAGGACCCGAAGTAGGAGAGGAGGAGAGAAGAAGAGTAGGAGGAGGAGGAGGAGGAGGAGGAGGAGGAGGAAGAGGAGGAGGAGGAGGAGGTGTTTCATCTGCCAAACCTGCTGTGATCCGATAATAAACTGTACAAACACTCTGAACTGTAATCTGCCTGGATTATCAGGTGTGAATTACACTAAATTATTATTTCTTGTGGACATTTTTTATATAACAAACTTCTTGATTTAAAAAAAAATGTAAGAACCTTTGGTCATTTTAAAGAAGTGACAACAACATCAATTTCTTCAGAGCTGGAACGATTAATTGATTATTAATAATTTATTACGAAAAAAAGTGACAATTCTCTGATTTCAGCTTCTTAAATGTGAATATTTTCTGGTTTCTTTACTTCTTTATGAGAATAAACTTAATATCTTTGTGTTGTGGACAATAAAAAAGACACTTGAGGACGTCATTTTAACACTAACTGAAAATATTCACCATTTTCTGACATTTTATAGATCAAACATCTAATTGATCAGTTGAGATAGTAGTGAACAGATCTGTAGTTTCTTTGCATATTTATAAATATATGAATCTTTTCAGATAGAAGCTTTCTGCACGTCAGAAAATGATCAGGCACAAAATAAATTCTTAGCCTGTTTAATTAAAACTGAGGAAAAACGTTATCCTATCCTAATAAGTGTAGTTTTGCAGAGCATAATAACTCAATAATAAATGAATGTTACACAACTAATAAACACCAACATGTGAAGAACCTCGATGCACATTAGACGACTGACCACTTATTTATAAAATGCATAAGAAATCTGTAAAATGTATATAACCTTGAATCTATTTCAAATACAGCTTTTACTCTGCATCTGCTTTTGTATTTTTATACGATTTATATTTTTCTAATGCAGACAGAGAAGACAGTCATAGTTTTATTGTACTTGAGTATAATGACAGTAAAGATCTTTTTGATTTTGTGTTTTTAGTACTTTTTTTTGGGCTTGAAAATAATTAAGTCTTCACAGTCAATCACTGATCAAACTAAGATCACTATAATCCCCCCACAACCCTCTCAAGGACCCCAGACTGAAAACCACTGCAGTGAACATATTCTATTATTAGATGAAGACTAATTGTGGGAATATTTGTCAGAAAACCATGAACACACACATTTCTAAATAATCCTGAAGGAATTCATTGTGTACTTGTGTTATTTGTATTGTATCTCTTCTCATTATTGTTGAATAAAGTTTCAGTTGTCCCTGCATCCCTCTGCAGTTTAAATACAGTAAAGAAATATTGTCTGAACAAATATTCAGGTCAGAACAAATATTTACAGGTCCTGTGAGCCACCTAGTGTAAAGTCAGGGTATTACACTCATACGTCACTCATCTGATCTGCAACGTTTAAATTTAAAGAGAATATAAAACGTGTTTCGGCTGCTTTCTGACTGACAGTTTTTTTTTTTATCTTCTTAAAGTAAAGTTGGCTTTAGACTTTCTCTGGTTGGATTTTATTCTGTGTGCACGTGTGTTTCCAAACATTTAGAGCTGGGTCTCTTATGACTGCTGGACATTAATACCTGGTTTGGTCAGGATGGAGCCCACAGCTCATGATTTGAACTGTTTTGACCACCTTTCGCTCTGGTTTGGGACTTCAGAGGTCTCTCCTCTCCTGGGACGTCTACAGGAGAGACACAAGTAAACCTTAGAACAGACAGAAAAAAAAACCCTGAACTTTTTGTCCACAAAAGGCCACAAAATTTACCAAAAGTCTGCAAACTCACCTTCTCTTTGTGATTCCTGCTTGAAGGATGTAAATAAAGAAATGTAAAGAAAATACACACATATAAATAAGAACATTATTATTTTTTCCTTCTGTCTGTATCTGTACATCATCTTTGGATCCAGTTTGTATCAATAAAGGATCAATATAAGTTTTAGAGTGTGTCATGCTGTCAGTTGACCAGCAGATGGAGCAGTAACATCACAGATCAGGACTGAGAAATTCTCTGAGTTCAGTTTTCAAACTAAATGACTTCATTTTGTTACTTTAACACGAAGTTCTTCACACGATTTTCAGTGTTTTTAATGTTGAAACTTTGTGAACCAGTTTAATGTCAGTTTTATATCATGTAAATGAGATTTGTTAGAAAGTCAGACTTGATTTATCTCCATCCACTCAGGGTGTCATAATTGATGTTATATGATACAAAATATGATGAGATATATTATTGAAATGAAAAACACTGCAAAATAAACTAAATTTGATCACTGACGCCTGATTGTTTACATTTAAGTGACACTAGAGCTGCAACATTTCATCGATTATTAATCAATTATTAAATTAATCACCATGTGAAATTTGACCTGATGGTGGCGCTAAATGAAAAGTTTCCCCAGAGAAGTGAAAAATTCATCCACAGGAACATGAACGTCTGAACCAAAGTTCATGACGATCCATCCAGTACTTTTTGAGACATGCGAGTCGGGACCAAAACGATGGACAGACTGAAAATGGTTCTGATATTTATCAACTTTGACAAGTGAAAAGTTTGTCATTAAAGTTGAAGATGGTTTTGTTTGGGTGAAGGCAGCAGTCAGCAACTTTTACTGTCAAAAGAGCCATTTTCATCTGAAAAAGAAAAAAATGAAATCTGTCTTGAGCTGCAGTTATTTTCATCTGAGACTTTTATTTTGGGGATTTGGCATCGAGCCTACAGACAGACTTAAGACGAGCCACTGGTAAGAATTAGAGGAAAATGCGTAGATGTAAGCTTTTAAAATGTTTACAAAAACAAAAAGAATCTTTATTCATTTCCATTTAATTTTTTGCAGACTCTTGGGTTAAGGTGAGTGACAGGAGACAACATCTTGGTGGCTGAACAGTTTAGTGACTTAAATGTCCTTGATTAGACTCCTTTGTCTCGTCACACCTCCTGTCTGTCTCTATTCTATCATCTATCTAATAAAAAAATGAATGAATGAAGTAACATCCAAGTGCAGATTTGTCTTGTCTGTCCCTGACTGCGTTTGAAGCCAGAAGACTGTGTCCACATTCCTCCGTCCTTATTTCAGTTTCACTGTTGAGACAGTAGAGGAATCCTGCTTACAGATGCTTGAACAAACTGAGCTATATTATTTTAGTCTATTTATTACTTCTCAATACAGATTCTGCAAAAGCATAACTGACCCAGCATCTGTAATGCTGACGAGACGTCCCCGAAGCTCCAGTTGCTAAAATATCAACACCCTCATTAAAATTCATCAAAAGAGTCATTAAAAGACTCTGCGAGCTGCACAGGAAGCAGCAGAAGTTTGAAAAACACTCACACATCAGTCCAGCAGTTTGAAAAAAAAAAGCAGCAAAATTTTATGTACATTTATTTTGTTTTAGACAATAAATACAAACAAAAACTACAAAGGAAGTGAAAATACAAAACAACTAAAGCAAAAAAAACAAACAAAACTTTTTCCCTGCAGGTTTACTGGTGACCTTTGACCTGTGTTGGTTCAGGCGGGGTCGGGGTCGGCCCGTGTGGAGGGGGGTCTGATGACGGCGGTGTGGCAGATCTGATAGCAGGTTTGGTTCTGTCCCTCGTCGTCCTCTCCTCTGTACGCCGTCAGACACAAGTCGAGCCACGGACGCTCACCTGAGGACACACAACACACCTGAACTCACGTGTTTCCACCATTTTTGGGGACATTATGTTGATTTATGTTAATTTCCTGGAGACTTATACTAACCCTGCCCATAACCAGTAATTATTTAACCCTCACTTAAAACACTGATCCTAAAATCTGAGCTCACAGCTTTTGTCCCCAATTTAACTGGTCTCGAGTCTGAAAGGTTTTAGAAGCACAACTCAGAATTGTGAACTTTGCTTAACAGGTGTTAATCAGTGGTGGAAACACTGCTGAAAATACTAAATATTACTCAATTACAAGTAAAAGTATTGGTGCGAGAAAAATATTTACAAAGTATTCTTGTAACTACTCAGAGTATTAGTTACTTTTTAACCACTGATGTTTGCTGTATTATCGATAGAAGACATTCAATCAGAGGTTTCTGACAAATCTGTCTAAAATCTATTTTATTCTCATTTTATTTTCTTTCTACTTTTCTTTTGCCATTTTTAAAGTTTTAAAGACTCCTTATTCAAGAAATGTGTCCACCAGACAAAACAATGTTAAATCTGTTTTTATCCTATTGATTAAATATTGATTAGTACATTCTTAACTGGTCCATCCGTGATTGATCGTCCTCGTTGGCCTGTTTGTGATCAGATCATCTTATAGGTTACAAAAATGAAGAGGAAAGTAAATTATCATTTTAAAAATAAAGAAGTATTACACAGTGTAATGAATACTAAAGTACAACTAAAAGTACAGGCTTGAAAATCTACTCATAAAAGTACAAGTTTTCCCCAAAAATGGAGCTCAGGTTTGAGATTTAACTCGTCTTTCTACATCTGCTGCACCAGGACACAGTAGAGTAAAGAGCAGAGTGTGTTTGTTCATATTCAGGTTGTCGATAAAAACAAAGCTTTCCTATACAAAGCATCCTATTAAGGACGTCAGAGATAAAAATCAGAGAAATCACTGGTGATCTTCAGTCGGTATTTGATGTTCTCAGTGTCATCAAACACTTCGCTCACAGATGATGACATTAACATATAGATTTAAACATTTTTGATCCTGAAAATGTTGGCTGCACTCTGAAACAACACCAAAATAAACTTGTCAATCTTTTCTTCCCTCCTCTTTCACTTGGCAAACATCAAAATAATAAAATTAGAGCCACCATCTGTTAAAGACTGCAGTTTGGTGGACAGAACCGCAGGACAATACATTATAAATTCATTTGATCATCTCTTAGCAGAGACCAAAACCTGGATTAATGAGTTTTAAGTTAAGTGATAGATGTACCAGTGCTGCCTCCTGGTGGACAGAGGGAGTCCATCGTCTGATGGACGCTGTTCTGAGCCTCCTGATTGGCTGCTACGTCCTCTGCAGACACCCTGAAGAACGTCTCCTGATGAAAGACACAAACCATCATTTTCACTCTTTAACTTTTACCTTAAAACCACTTTATAAAAACTGTACCAGGTGTTTTTTTATCATGTTGTTCAGATGTTTATTTGATGTCAGTGAACTCATCATAATGTCTCTACTTCAAACTGACTTTACATCAGACAACAAGTCTAAGACATACAGACACTACAGCAGTAAAACAGACACACAAACTTCATAATGCTTCATGCAAATGCAAATTTTAATTTCACTTCCTACACAAAATTCAGTCAGCAACTTTCAAATTAAAGTGTGTGCTGCAAACACTTACAATACATCGACCTGGATGCCCATCTGTGCCGGTATACACGCAAACTGAACATATGCACGTCTTTGTGTTAACCTACTTATCTGTACAAGAACAGGATACTCCTCTATCATGACAGTAAAGCTGCCTCAGTAAACCCCAAAATATTCAACACACCAGAAAAGAGACCACTGTTGTTACAGTTATCTAGCTAACATTAGCTAACATCTCAGTATAACATTTATTCCATGTTATTACATGGTTTTGTTAAATATTCAATTCTAATGGAACAATTACAGCATTCAAAGGTCAGTTATGTCATAGTAGACTGTTGCTACAAGGGGCAGAACAGAACCGATCATTTTAATATTTTGTGTCAAATTATTGTTTTTGTTTTAGTAAGTAACCCTGTGGGATAATGTACCTTGAGCGGGTCATTATCGCAAAATAAACCACTTCAGTCAGGGTTTATTTCACAATAATGACCAGGAGGAAACTCAAAGAAACAGAATGAGAATTTAAAAAATTCAAACAATACCTAACCCAGATCCAATCTCCTCTGATACAGACCGGGCAGTAGGGCTGAATGATTTTGAAAAAATATCTAATTGCAGTTATTTTGACTGATATTGCAATATTGCAATGATATGATTTGCGATATCAGAGGTAATGATAATTTTTAAGTAATTATTCTTCTTTTTTATTGAAAAACATGTTAAAAAGACTGTTGTGATTTTTTTGCAGGAATCTGTACCAAATGAGGATGTTTTTTTTTAAAGTCTGTAGAATCTGATGAGTAGGACAGGACGTCTCTGCCTCAACACATTCATTCATTTAAAAGTTTTCTTGACACACATTGTGCCTTTAAGAAATGTTGCACCTCCTGCGATTTGAAAATTGCAGAAAGCCATATTGCGATATTTGATAAAATTTTGATTAATTGTGCAGCCTTAATGGTCAGGACTTGAAAGATGATCTGAAACTTACGGCGTCTCTCCACAGGAAGACGTCCAGTGTGCCGGTGGCGTCCTGCAGCTCGAGCTTCATCAGCAGGACGAACTGCAGCAGCTGAATGCCGAGAGCTGCAGACCAGAAGAACAGAGACGTGAACACTGTGGGATTTATTTCAGAGGAAAACCTGCAGCTAAACCTGAGATGAGCTGAGGAGCTTTTACAACCTGCTGAATCCAGAGGAAGGAAAAGGAGCCAAAGACAATATGAAGACACCTCACAGGACACAAACAGCACAGCAGCTGAGAAACTTTAATTTTTGTGAGAGTAAGATTACTGTTGGTGTGGCTGCAGTAGAGTGCAGGCACCAGTTTTAAACTCTCCTTGATGGTGCATTCAAGGACTGATTATCAAAACTGATGCAGATTCATTTTCTGCTGATCAAGTTATAAAAAGAATCGTGTGACATAAATTGTTTCTTCTGTCAAAGCTGAATTAATTCACTTTTTGGCCACTTGGGGGCAGCAGAAGAAACTGACATTTGTGAGCTGTTCCTTGTGGTTCTCGCCTCCCACGTTCCTCAAACAGTCAGAGAGTCAAACCAAACTCTCTCTCACCTTCTGCAACGATCTTCTCATCGATCTGCTCGACTCCTTCAGCACATGGTTCCCTCACTGCAGCCTCAGAGCACCGCCGGCACCTAAAACACACACAGGGAATCATAAAGAGAATAGATCATCAGGGCTGCTTCACTGTGAATAAAACAGTAACGTGGTCTATAGCATCATCAAACATGTTCTCTCATTAACATTGAATAAGTTACAGAGAAAAACGTCTGACGCAGCTGCTTGTTCACTGCAAATGTGTTCTCAGACTGATCTGAAGCTCATGTCTGACCCGTAGTATCTCTTCCTGCCTCTGAACAGGAAAGGTGCAGACAGGTCGAGCAGAGTCAGGTGACCTCCTGATGACCTCACAGGGACAATGTTCTGGTAGCCTGACGCCAGTCGACATGTTTCCTCCAGAGTTGAACCTTAAAAGACACAAGAACCTTCGACTGTCACACTTCAGGATAAAAACTTGACTTTGTGTTTTTTGATGCCAGAATGAAAAACTTAATATTTTATACCCATGAGGAAGAGGAGCTCCTTGGTTTTGCCCTCGGACAGGAGCTGGGTGGACAGGTGAACACTCAGACTTCGCTTCGACGATCCCCGGGAACGTCCGGGGACGTCGACCCGCCCAGAGATCGCCCACGATGGGGGACTGCAGGGTCCAGAGTCCCTGGATGCCTCAGAGAAAAGACCTGCGAGCAGTTCATCGTCCGGGACATCCTGCCTGAGATCACAGTGCAGAGTCAGAGGAGAACCTTTGATATTTTCCTGTTTATAATGTTCCTATTTTTATTTTTATATTTCCTCTGTTTAAATTGTTCACATCTTTTAAATTTCCTCTTGCGATATTTTTTTATTTTTTATTGATTAATCTTATATTAATATTATGTGTGAGCCTACATAGATGTGCACTTGCTGCAGTAGAGCTTCAGAGCCTGGTGGAGTCTGCGGGGCTCGTAGGAGCTCAGCTGGACTCTGACGTGGTGAAACTGACCCGGATCGGACCGCTTCAGCTCGGACAGCGTCACCGGCCTGAATGTCGTGACTGCAGCTTCTCTCTGACACACACAGTGAAGACACGACACAAATGACACAGTTCAGAGTTTCTACAAAATTAATGAACTTTAAAAAAGTTTTGTTTTAAATTAATGCTCTGTAAAAGGAAACAAATCGGGCTTGGTGGCCTGTGGGGCTTTAAAATATCATCATCTATCAAGTTATCTGTAAATCTGTCACAGCATCTCAGATGCTGCTGAATGGATTCTTAAAAATGGTTTTACAAGAGAATATACCAGGGGTCGGCAACCTTTACTATCAACAGAGCAACTTATGGCCAAAGAAAGAAAGGAAAAAGAAAATCTGTCTGGAGCCACATTTATTAAATTCTCTATTTTCCTCTGTGACGATGGCCGGGGTCTGAAACCTGAGGCTCTGGAGCCACATGTGGCTCTTTTTGTCCCACTCCAGTGGCCCCCTGGGACTTAATTTTCATTTGTCAGGACTAAAGTAATTCTCATATTCTTCAACATTTTTCTTTTATTATTACTTTTATTCTTTTATTAAAATGTGCGTCAGAGCCTCCATCTACAGTTCAGCACCTTTTCCTTTTAAAGTAGGGCTGCAACTAACAATTACTGTACTAATGATTTGGTCTCTAAAATGCTGAAAAATTGTGAAAAATGTTGATCAGTGTTTCCCAGATTTGTCCACAACTCAAAAATATTCAGTTTAGTGTCAGAGAGGAGTAAAGAAAAGAGAAAATATTCACATTTAAGAAGCTTTCTTTCCTTAAAAAATGACTCAAACTGATCAATCAATTATCAAAACAGCTGACGATTAATTTAGTAGTTGACAACTTATCAATTGTTCAATTATACAATCTAGTTCTAGCCTTAAGTCTCCCTCAGTTAACTGTCAAATCCAGAAATGAAAAGTCTCAGAGTAAAATAGAGAATTTAACAGTTGTGGCTCCAGACAGATGTTTTTAATAATAAAGGCTGCAGACCCCTGGTCGAGGGAAACTCAAGACCAGCCACCGTTAGAATCACTTTAGGCTTAAAAAATGATAATTTAATTCACAATTTTTCTATTACAAACTAAGAAATATTCATTTCCATTTGTTTTTTTGCCAGTGGAGAAAAGAGCTGCAGGTTGTTGACCCCTGGAGTATGAAGCCTAACATGATTCAGTCTCCTCACATGTTGCCCTGAAAGGAAAAACATTCACAAATCTAATACATTTTGGAATGATGTGGATTATGGATTATACTGACGTAAACTAAACATCATTTACAGTAGATGGGGCTAAATAATACAAAAAGGCTATGCTGCCATAAATATTACTTCTGTTTCCAGATTGGTTGGAAACCAGAGGTGAACTAAAGTGAATCTTTCAGTGTGATAGAAGTTAATTCCAGAGATGAATTCTCATATTTCTGACTTTCCCACAGACCTTCAAACTCCCCGACTTTGACCCACTTTGCAGGGTTTCCTCCTCAAGTCCCAGGATATTCCAGGGAATCCAAAAGCAGTGAGAAACAACAGAAAACATCCAAATAAAAGTGCCAAAAGAGCTGGTGGTGCCTTTAAATATTATCCAGACTGAGAGAAAAAAAGACAAAAGGTGACACTTGATCTGCTGCAGTGTGTTGTGGTTCATACCTGTGCTGCACTCCTCTGTTTCATCATCTAAAACAGAACCAGAGAAACCATCAAGGACTGAAGCAGATACAGGAATACACAAATCAATAAGCAATAACAAGCTGATAAACAAACTGTCGTCTGCTGAGCTGCTCCAGCCGAGGAAAACAAAATCATCTAATCTGAAAAACATTTTATTAGGAGGCTTAAAACAAGAAAACAGGTTGTGTTCTTCTGTCTGCTGCAGCTCATTTATCCTCCAGTATTTATTTTTCTTTCTACTCAAACACAACTGGTATATTTGCTTTTAAAAAAACAACCTCAATCCTAAATCACTTAGAGGCGGTAATATTCAAACAATATTAAAGCATTATGCAAACAAGAAACTTTCAAAGGAAGAGAATAAATAAGGATGTAAATTGAATTTGAGAGAATAACAATGGTGCATATCACTGACTTGAAAGTGTGGTTGTATGAGGTACTTACTGATAGTGTATTACCTACAGCAGAGGGCGGTCGGCACACCCCCAGGCCCCAAAATCAACTTTAATTTAAGTGTACACTATATTTAGAATATTTTTAACACTTTACTTTGCTGTCGGACTGCCTTTTCAGATGGGAAACCCCCGTTATGTAAGCCAAATATCATGCTCTTTCACTCAACCAAACTCCATTTGCAAAATCAGTAATTTTACCTTGCAGAACACAGGAGTTGCTGGTCTACTGCTGCCTCAATCGGTTAGTTTGTTTCTGTTATTGTGTGATTTCTGTGAACCCAAACTAAACTTTTAAAACATGAAAGTCGCACAATGACGCAAACTAACTAACTGATCAAGGCAGCAGAGGATGAAGCAACTCCTTTGTACTGCAAGCTAAAATGAGTGATTTTGTCAAAGGAGTTTGGTTGGTTTGAAGAGATACAATGGCAGAAAAAGCTGCCTTCTAATAAACTAGGTGCATGTTGAGCACCATCTACTGTAGTTAATACGCTGACCATCAATAAGTACGTCATACAATCCCACTTTAAATAATCCAAACTATCCCTTTAAGTCATGAATTTAAAAAAACTGATGGTATCTGTGTTCTTAAAAGACCTTATCCTGATGTGTTGTATTAAAACTGAATTACTTAAATGTGTATGAAGCCAAATTTGGATGTGCTGATGAAGAAGTTAAATAAAAAACAAAACAACAACAAAAAAACAGACCACTTCCTGTGTCCCACATATTTAGTCCACTCAGAGTTACACAACAGACATCAGGCCTGCAGCTCTGAACGCAGACCTTCTCTTTCAGAGTTCTTTTAAAGCTGCAGCTGTTTGTCTGTCTGTGTGGAAACCTTCAGGTCACAGTCAAAGTTTGGACTTTTTATTATATCCCCAGTGAAGCGTGGGCTTTTAGAAGGCTCTGCTAATGGACGCAGCTCCCCGCAGCTTCGACCCGTCCATCCATCCGTTCCTCAGTGACGAAACTGGTCCGTCTGAGCAGTCAGGATGTTCATATCTCCACTGCTGGCAGAGACATTTTTTCATCTAAACCAAAGACCAGCCAGCGGCCACCACTCACATCGTTCTTTCTTTCTTTGTATTTTAGTCACGCAATGAAAATATTTAGATTTTTATTCTCAGTCATTTGTCAGCAGACACTATGAAGGGGGTTTATTGGATAACAGGACTGACGGCGAGTCCACGCAGGAGGCGTTTTTTTCAGTTTACTGTCTGGCTTCTATTTTAATCCAGCTGTCTGCACAGGAAGAGTAACAGCTGGATTTTTACTTGTGCTATATCCACTCAAATGTTTTTTCTGCACTTTAGGTTTATTCTCTGTTGTTTTGAGCACATAACTACGGTGCTTTTGTGTTGGCTTTAAGCGCACTGTGCCAGAATGCTTCCTGTGTAGATACAATGTGACCCCATAAAATGTGAGACTAAGTCACACACGCACAAGTCACAAGCAAGTCCCAAGTCACTGTGGTTAGAATCGAGCAAGTCAAGTCGAATTAGGATTTTCTTAAATTTTCTACCTGAATGAATCTGAAATCCAGTCTGGTTTCCTGCTGGACCAAAACCTCACGCCCTAAGAACGGTTTCGTCCCATCATCATAGCTGGCCTCATCAATAAGGCCCAAGACACAGGCTCTTATACACCCCCCACATGTTACGTTAATGTTATGTAGTGACGTTTACTCACCTTAATCAATTAACACACATTTCTTGGTCTCTATCTTGCACATTGCAAATATTTTTTATATTTCATGCTGTCAACTTTTGCACATTCCTGCACAAACTGTGCAGTTCTTTCATTTAAATAAGGGTCATACTGTGCACATCGTCTTTCAGCCTTGTTTCTTAGAAAGTATGTATACAACTCATTTACGACATGTTTTTCTGTCAAAATAGACAATCTTGTTACCACAACATAACTTATTGATCTACAAATATTATTTCTTGGAAACAGGCTTGTGTCTTTTGTTGTTTTTTTAACAAGTTATTGACAGTTTTCTATTTTCTATTTATGTTTCTTGAGTAATTGCTTTTTATTTTTCTTCATATTTTTCTTGTACTTTTTATTGTTCTGCACCAACACACCAAAGGAAATTTCTTATATGTGAAAACCTGCTTGGCAATAAAACATTCAGACTGACATCCATTCATACCCAGAGACTCTGGTGGCGTGCTCCAGATCTCCAGCAGCGCTGAGTCATTCAGCTCGTCATCCTCGGGGAAGGCCTCAAGGACTCTACAGATACAGAAAACAGGAAGAAAATGACATCTGGTTACGAGGACTTGTGATCACACACACACAAACACGGTGAATACAATGAAACATCCAGTGAAATTAATTAAACACAGCTGCACTGTTTCATTAAAACATCCATATTTCAGAGCTGAAGGATGAGGATGAACCAACTAGGACTGATTAATCCTGGATTATTTTATACAGCAGTACAGTTTAAATCCTCGTTAAAGCCAATTCTCCAAACTTTTAAACATTTTAATTAAATGGACGACAGCCAACTGCACAGTCATGGTCTACTGTAGAAATGCTTTGGTCTCTGTTCTGGTCCATGAAGCAGCAGAACCAGAACCAGATCTCAATCTAAAGCTGTTTTTTTTTAACAGTTTATTTATTTCCTGTCTCACTTCTCTCAGGTATTTTTGTGCCTCGCCTGCTTCTGTACCTCTTCAGGTTCTGCACGTCGGGGCTGTTTTCTGGAAGAACCCGGATCCCCCGGCCGTACGCCGTCCCTCCGTGCAGGTGAAAAGCGAGGTGATCCACCTCCTCCGACTGGCTGCTGGTGAGGCCGGGCACCTTGCTGGATCCTGGGATTGCTCGAAGGTTGTAGATCCTCAGGAAGTCCCCGGGCTAATGGGAAAATTAACACAAGAAAAAAAAGGCAGAAATTATTATTAAAATATTAGAAACATTTGATCTGCAGGCGGAGAGAGGAAGAGCTTGTGTTCACTTCTTAGAAAATAAAAAGTTGGTGGTAAATTATGTCAAATCATAGCTTATTTCAAACATTTACAAGTGTAAAATGTAAAATGAAGTTTTTTTTTAAATGCTGTTATCTTGAGATCACAAGTTAATTATTTCAGTATCTAGAGATAACAAAGCTTGTTTTTGCATAATGACAGCGTAATTTATCTCATTATCTTGAAAAAACAAAAGGCCGATTCAAGATGACAAGATAAATTATCTTGAGAAAACTACTTCTGTTTTCTCGCTTTCATGGGATAATTATGTGGAACTCGAAAATGAGTGTCTGGTTTATTTAATCACACCTTCAAGATCATTCAGAGTTCCTTCACCTTTTCCAAAGTCAAACTCAAACACTTTTCAAGCATTTGAAGCTTTTCCAGCACCAAACAACAACAATATTTATATACATCTCGTATATGCTAAAAATGATGAGGCCCTATTTCATTTCTTCATCATATTAAATCAGATGTTACTGTAGTTTAAACAACCAAAATTATGTTTCATGATAGCATTTTACAGAGCAGTGACAAATTAAAAAGACAAGACAACAAAGTTTCATGTTTTTCAGAATGTGTCACCTGTCTGTGAGGAGGCTTCACATCCTCACACTAAGTGTTGCCACACGTGAAGAGTGGCGAGTGATACAATTTCAAGCAGTTTCATGCACTATCCAAAATCCAAACACTGTTCAAACCTTCAGAACATTACATTAAAAGTGTTTTCAAGGATTTTCATCCCCCATAAGAACCCTGATAATTCTAACCACTGACGGGAAGAATTTATGTGTGTTAGACTTTGATTCAAGTACATTCGTTAATAAATGTTGATAAATGATGAACACGTTCTGATCTGAAATTTTCAGCCTAAATAAGTTGCTACAGCTGTCAAGACACCATCTACACATGCAGGTATGGTGCTCCTGATCTCTGATAAACAATTTAAGATTTAAGAGGAAACAAACTTTAGCTTTATTGTGATGATGAGCTGATTATCTTGTTATCACAAGAAAACAGCATCTAAAAAATATTTGCAAGCATGACCGTTCTCAGCTTTGGTAATTCTGAATCCTAGTGGGATGAAGCTTTTTACAGTTTGCCTCTCACCCATTCACCCATTAGCCTCCTCACACAGCTGCCACGCAGGCTGCTGGAGTGGCCATCTGGACCAATTTAGGGTTCAGAGTCTGACAACAACCTGTTCTACATTAATCACAGGTTGAACCTCCAACTCTGATTAATGGAGGACCTTTTCTACCTCCTGAGCCACAGGAAGCTGATGCCATGATAACAGAAAAAAAAACAAAAAAACATTTTCAATGTTGTAAAAGAGCACCTCGAGTGATTTTGTGATGCTGGATCCTACATTTAAGATAAGATAAGGTAAGATAAACTTTTATTAATCCCTGTAGGGAAAGTCAGGTACAGTGGAGCCTCCCTGGATGGCAGCTGGTCTTATGTGGCTCTCCTATCTGTCTTCTTCTTTGCTCTTTTTGCTCTCCTGAAAGTCGTCCCCTGAGAGACATTTCTACCAACTGTTTCTGTGCAAAGCTACCTGAACCTCACCTTTTCTCCACGGTCAAGTCTCCCTCTTCTCTTTCGTCTTTCAAAGCCTTTTATGACATGTTGTATTCATCTTGTTACGTCTTTTTGCTGTTTTGGTCTTGCATGTAAAGCGATATTCCAACCCAGAACGATAATCCACTCAATATGTACTCACCCCTTAATCCGATGTGAGGATGGGTGAGCCTCCCAGGTAGCATGTAAACATGGCGTCGATGTATCGCGAGACTTCGTATATCTCTTAATGGATGCACGTGTGAAAATATTGCGATATCTCTTGTGCATCTGGCTCGGGTCTGAGAGGCTACAGTTGACATTTCGCTAAAAACATGGTGTAAATGGCGTCTTTTGTGGTTAAATTTATGTCGCGGCTCACAGACACTTGGATTACACCACACGAGCAGGATGGAGACATTTTGTGTTTGTTTTGTGTTCTTTTTTTTAACATTTTATCCGTGGTCTCCATTCACTGCCATTATACTGGATTTGGCTGCAACCCTGTTTTCTGCTGAAACTCCAGGATTGTTTTGTGAACTGAAGATCTTCACCATCATCACATCGGCATAGAGGTGAGTAGATATTGAGTGGATTATCGTTCGGGGTGAAATATCACTTTAAAGTAACAAGCCTGTTTTTTAAAACGTTCGGAGTAGAAAGTGCAGATATTGGTGTTAAAATGTAGGAAATAAAAGTAAAAAGTTGTCTGAAAAACAAATACTCAAGTAAAGTACAGATACCTGAAAAATCTACTTAAGTACACTAAGGAAGTATTTGTACTTAGTTACTTCCTTTGGTAACTTGATACCAAACTTGATAGACGTGTGTGAAAAAGAAACGGTCAAACTGCAGGATGTCATTCACTGGGTAATGTTGTATGAGTCTGATTGACAGCATTTCAGCTGCAGGGAGAGTCAGTCACCACACTGTGGCTGATTTACTTAATCTGGACAGAACAAGCAGTTTTTTTCCTCCAATCAACCAATCGATTGGTTGACGAGGAGGCAGAATTTCAGACCAAGATTTTCTTTGGTTGACTACAAGCCAACATCTATGGGATGGGAATATCCACACAATTAAAACTGAACTAATCTAGTCTCACTCTGTTGTATCAGCTCCTCTCTCACACAAGCCAAGATGCTTCATCAGTATTTATCCTCATGCTCTATCACACTGTGAAGGTGCTTCTGTATTTTCTGGTCAGTCAGTGTTACCGACTGCCAGCAGATGGCGATGTTGCACCAAATTTCCATTCAGCGTGGTGACAGTGATTCAGAGGCTGCTCAAAGGACTTGGTTTGTCATTTTTGTTTTTTTTTCTCGTAAGCTCTCTGTCACGACGAGCCTGCAGTCAACAGAAATCTTTCCTCACTCTCATCACCGGCAAACGCTTCACTGATCAAGAGTCAGAGGGATTCACTCTGTTCAGATATTTCACTGAAGACTTGACTGTTTTTACATGACTGGGTTTAGTCAATAAAAGAGCCAGATACACACACATACTGTATATATGACCTTTAATTGCATTAAAGCTGGAGAGCAGAAGAAAGACTCAGAGAGTGAATCCTCTATAAGCTCTGGCTCCTTTTAAATCCATTTTCTCCGTATACTGAGTGAAGTTTGACTCAGTGTCAGGGTGGATTAACGGCTGATCTCCTGAGGCCTCTCCGCCTCTGAAGATCCACATGAAGAGCCGAGAGATGAACTGGGAGGACTGGGGAGCTGCACCCACTCACAGGGAAGCATTTTATTATCTGGAATTATCCTTTCATCTAGTATTACGGCCAGATAACTGGATGTTACTTAGAAACTGATGAACAGGAGAAGCCCCGCTGTTCATGAAAGTTCAAAGAAATCAAAAAAAGAAATTCACTTGGCATTACTTCCTCCGTGTCATGATCTGAGAGGAGGATATTTAATGAGAGGAACAAATAATATTCTAGACTAAAACAATAAAAACACTTTACAGATTATTAAGACAAAGCAAGGACACTGTAACATGTATGTCTGTCCTTTGATTTTCTTGACAACTGTTCATCTGATTGATTTCACACTTGGCAGGTGTGCTGTGGAGGACGAAAGCGTTGAGTGCAGTGTCGAGTTTGGTGCAACTGACCAGATGATGGTGCTATAACAAACTTTATGTTTTGGACTATAACTTGCGAAGAGAAAGTGTCAGAAACAATTTTTTTTCCCGGATTCTGTGGGTTCAAACCACACTCATTTGCATCTAGATAGATTTTCTGCCATTTTGAATTGTGTCCAAATCTGATTTTGTTACTCCTACAAATTTTGAACACAAAATTTGGCACAGAGCATCTCTGGACTAGGGCTACATCTAAGGATTATTTTCACAGTCGATTAATCGGCCGATTATTTTCTTGATTGAGCGATTAACAGTTTAGACGTCCTCAAACGTCTTGTTTTGTCCACAAACCACAGATGTTCAAATTATTGTTTTAGAGGAGTAAAGAAAGTGGATAATATTCACATTTATGAAGCTGGAATCAGAGAATTTTGACTGTTTTTCTTTAAAAAAATACTCAAACTGATTAATCAAGAATGCAGCAAGCAGCCACAGTGCAACTGACCCTCCACTAAGCCCCACCCTCCTTAGTTAGTGTTGCTACGCCTGTCAAGCTTTCCACTCTCGCACTGCACAGATGCTGTTTGCAGTGATAACGGTGGCCACACTCCGATGATGTTTGGTGTGATTTGCTACCAGACATGATTAAGTAAAAGGCTTGTTGGATGATATCAGTCCTGAGTGTGACTCTCTTTTCTCTAAACAACGGTGGCAGATTTAACAAAGAAATTGGCAGTAACTGTTGAAACACAGTCTTCGATTCCACAGAGGAGTAAACAAAAGCAGCTTCTCGTTTCTGGCTGACAACCGTGGATTTGTCGGTTCAAATGATGACTCTCTCTCTGGCAGTTTTCATAAGTGTAGCTGGCTAATGTGAGCTAATGCTAATGATTAAACTCTTGAGTGAGCTGAGATGTCCGTCTCCAGTGTTTCCATCAGACACACTTTAAAAGGAGAACCCCGTAAAAGCGTATTAAACGTGTGAAGTTACTTAACAGCTGCGTACATGATATAAATTTAACACAAAAAGACTGAGGCTAAAGCTCGCTTAGAAATGAAATGTATATGTGATAGATAATAGAAATACACTCATTAATGTGGGAAAAGGAAGCAGAAGACAGCAGCAGACTTTGAAACAGACACCCCAGGAAGGAAGCCGGGATAAGAGCTAAGCTAACCCGTCTTAGACCTGAGACAGCGAGCCAGAGAGAGATGCATCATGGTCAGCCCACTTTGATTCTGCACCAGCCCACAGTCCAAAGATTGGCTGCAGCTAGTAAGCTAGCATTAGTTAGCAAGACACGCTACAACTATTCACATCAAGGTCTGCAAATTAAGTTGAGTAACCAGGTCATAGTTTTTGGAAAGCCACAAATGTTTTTTAATTTTATATTTTTTTCAGACATCTCTGCAGCCGATATCTCCAAAACTCTGCAACTCACACCAAAATAATCTACATGGTAGCACTACAGGGCAGGGGAAAAATACGTATTTTTGATTTTGGGGTGAGCTGTTCCATAAGGTGAGCTCAGACTGAATGGAAAGAGTGAATTTTTGTTTGCGAACAGACGTAAATTCTCTGAAGTGGCAAAGACGAAAGAAACGTTTCAACATGTGAAAAATTCACACAAATTCAGAAACATAAAGAAAGAAAAATAAAACTCGAGAATGATGTCGAGTGAAGCGTTTTGGTACACTTAACCTGAGCTTTCAGTCGGCTACTCTATCATCTGGCTGCCCATCTTCTGAATTATCTCGGCATCATTTGTAAACATACCTGCCTTTATTAAGGACGGTTCCATCTCAACAAAAGACTTAATGATTTTGTAACACTCGATTTAAAGTATACTGACTTTTGTTGGGGTCATATATATCTTCATTTAAATTTTAGGTAGCCAACATTGTTTTGGTATCATTAAGAAATTTCATAATAACCTTTCAGCATATTGTAAATCAAGAGGTCTGAGACAGAACTAGACTTCTGCACCTCCTTGTGGCTCTGTTTTCAACCTTTAAGGAATCTGGGCCTTGATGGTAGACTTGAACCAATCAAAGTCTTCTCAGACTGGGCATTCCTATTGGCTGTTCTACCAGTGCAGCTGCGCATGCACGTTCCTTCGGTGAGACCCTGAATCAATGTCAGAAACTCCTGCAGGAAAAGTCGCTCTAAAACAGAATTATGAGACAGAGAATCTTAAAAAGTTTCCAGCTAATGAACAACATTTTCAGCCCAGGAGTTTGTCAGCTCATTCTGTTACTTTTGATTTCGCCTTCAGTTGAGTTCATTCAGGTCTATCGCAGGGCTTTTGCTGAGGGCCGAGAGGACCAGGTGGAGCTGAGACACAGAGTTGACAGACAGCTGCTCAGAGCCGGGGAGCTCTGCAGGAGAGGGCCGGTGGCAGACTGGAGCTTCTGGAGGAAGAAACACTGGAGTCACTCTGATGCCAAGGGGAGGGGAGCTCAGAGTGTATGTTTCAAACTTTTGGTATTAAAACGTGGATTTATTTTCACGTTTGCCTGTAAACCTGTGTGCAGCAGCGACCACGGAGGAGCCAACCGTGCTGTTTACAGTAAGATTATTAGTCTCTCTGTCCATGTTGACTGCTGACCAGAGGAGAAATGTATTTGAAAGTCATGTTGTGAGAGTAAAGAAAGGAGGGATGTAAAATAAGAGACAACTTCTTCGACTGCTGAGTGCTGTCTGTACTGACACACAAATACACACATGGTGCTTTTGGCCGGGAGTTTTTGGCTGCGCTGAGTCAAACCATGTCGCACTGATTTGCATTTCCATTACCGCTTGTATTGCACTATGCTGCGCCACTCAAATGAGACTTAACAATCAACTGTCTTTAGGCTTTCTACCTACTGCAGCTTTAAATAAAATTTGGCTTCCATGAAGTTAAATTTAATGAAACAAGGCCAGAAGTTGCACCCTCTTTTTTTCGGAGTGTATCTTTTAGTTCTTCAGCAGCACTTTCTAAGTACATAAGAAAACATTCTATTTGAGTATGAATCATTATTAAGATTATATAAATCCCACTGTGGCAGGAAGCAAACAAAGAGACCAAACAGGCAGTATTTTTGTTTGCAGAATCCCAGACTCTGCCTGGGTTTTACTTGCGTCTCCAGAGACCAGGATGTTTAGCAGAATGAGACAGAAGAAAACAACCGTAAGTACTCGGGAGTCTGGCTGTGTTTTCTCAGAGCTACATGAGAGTTTAGCAGAATCTACCACAGTTTGTGTTTAGAAACAGGTGTAGAGTGAACTGAGAGAGTGACTAATGCTGAGAGACTGTGAATAAACACCAGAAGACTGACAGCAGTGCGAATAAAGGCGGTGCCATGTGGCGCCGGCTCTGATCAGGCATGGTCGAGCCTCCTGTCTGTATTCACATATTACATCCTCTGTGGCGGCCCCTGAGAGGCCAGGTGTGATTAGAATGTGCAGACATTCAGCTGAGAGAAGCAGCACTAAGTTTAGATCAGAAACATGACTCATCTGATCAGAGGACCAAGGTCATAGTATGTCAAAAAGTACAGCAGCTTACTGAGACGGATTTGTAGATTAAAGAGGACCTATTATACTCATTTTCGGGCCTTTGTATTGAGTCTGGGACTCCTATAGAGCAGCTACACACGATTACCTGCACACAAAGCTTTGTAGATCTTCGGGAGGCTGTGCCTCTTGCTGCATCTCTTCCTTTTATTTCGTGCATGCCGCGAAATGGCAAATTTACTCCACCCCCCAGCCCTCCTCCATGTACGCCTCCCATCGAGCCCACTCTGCTGTGATTGGTCACACTCCCGAGGACTTCCGAAGGGCTGCCGAGCCCCACCTCCTCATTTTGCCGGTGACAGTAAACAGCAAACTTTACTAAGAATTTCTCTTTTGAAATGACAAGTTTTGAAATTCAGCCGTATATGTTGGATCCTGAATCCGATCCGAAGGTACAGACTGGACAGCCTGAAGTTTCTGCAGAACAGAGGTAATTTCATGACGTGTAGGCGTAGCTTGTTATTGTCATTACCTGCTTACTTGTGCGGCGTAAGGATGGATTTCGTGTTCGGCTACTCCAGCTTCGTACAGGCCCATGTTGACAAAACAGTCCCGTGTGAAGTGCTGTAGACAGACAAACTCGGAGGTATTTTTCTTTTGCTGGCCGGGAAAAAGCAACTCTATCCACTTCTGTCTGGTGCTTGCCTCTTTAGGAAAGCTAAACAAAGTTAACTTTCCCTCATACCCAAACAAACATTTTCTGGGAGCCATTGCTCAGCGTGCACAGTGTACACTGTGAAATCGTTGTAGACAGCAGAGCAGCGCACAGTGATACAACTTCGGAAGCAGAGCGGGGTAGGGGGCAGGCCTAGAGCATATGCCGGGGCATTCCCATATAAGTAAGTCTGGCATGCATTGACGTCAGTGGGACCTCGCTGTTTAAAAAAAGACCGTAAAACACAGCGTGTTGAGCCATCCAAAACAGCTTGCAGGGCTCACTTCCAAATGCACGAACCTCATTATTTGACGCGTTGGCATCGTTTAACACGAGTATTCAACATTGTAACAACATTTATAGGTCAGAAAAGAGGAAAAGCATAATAGTTCTCCTTTAAAGTTGGCACTGTGGTTCTTAAAAGAACTGTTGATGGTGACAAAACTTTTATGTTGTCAAGTGGACATGATAGACAGAAAAACTTGCAAGTATCTTTGTGAAGACAAATGTAAAAAAGAGACTCTCAGATATCCACATAGAGACCTTGCAAAGCCTCAGTCCATTACAAAGTTCAATAAAGATCGTGTTCGGCAACAATAAATGTGTTATCACACCACAGAAACATGTTATTAACCAACCAAGCGAATGGTCAGTTTTCTTTTCTCTGAAACTCTGGGGGCGTGTCCACTCCCCTGTCTAAGTGTCAAACACCACTACGACCTGAAATGTCCTGAAACAGGGATGCTGCATCTAGCAGCTTTATTGGACATGTCCAGAAATGTTGGAGCCAGCAGAGCCAGAGGACGGTGAGAGGATGGTATTTTGTTTTCTTCTGTGTTGCGTTGTTGGAACTGAAGTGAGCTGAAGTGAACTGCTGGGCTGATTTGGACTGAGAGGACGCTTAAGGTATGTTCGCAACTGATGGGGATGCTTGAAGTTGGTTCGTGGTTCGTCGCTTATATAGTGTTGGGGGACCATGGCTCTGGCTCATCACCGAGCCACGTTTCAGGTCTGCCCCAAAATATTCTGAACACCAAAATCGTTAACAACAGTTTAATGCTCTAACTCCACAATTCAGTACTACATACCATTCCATACTTGCATTATATTGGAGAGAAGGCAGACATCTCTACGGCTGAAGTCTCAGAAAACTTGTTGAGAGCTAGACAAGAGCTATTTTCATCCAAAAAAGAAAAAAATAAAATCTATCAGGAGCTGCAACTATTTATGTCTGAGACTTTTATTTTGGGGTGTATTTGGCATCCATAGCTAACCTATAGGGTGAATTAAGACAAGACACCACTAAAATTTAGAGGAGAAGCGCTAAGCTGTAGATGTAAGCTATGATGCACATTTTAGGGCTGCACAATTAATTGCAATGAAATGGCAATATGGCCAGGCGCAAAATCACAGAACCAGAACTGAATCACAATTTTTTGAAAAAGGAAAAATGTGTGAGAAAACAGCATTATAATGTAAAGTACTGTAGTGCTGCAGAGACGACCTGACCTAAAAATCTTGTTTTCCAGATGAAAGAAAACATGTTTGGTAGGTTCACACCTCAATAAATATCACATCATCACGATTTTTTTTTCAGTGAACGTGAAAATTGTAATGCAAAACTGATCATTTCCACTAATCGTATCACGTATCGCAATTTCGGTCAATTGCAATATGACTTTTTTACCAAATCGTGCAGCTCTAATAGAAACCCATTTTTACAATAGGACAATAACAGAAGACCTACAACGATACATGAAAATTAAAATAGAAAAAAAAAAAAGAAAAAGAAAAAAAAAAAAAGAGTTATTCATTTCAATTTTTTTTGTCAAAACCACTGGGAAACCCCCAGGAAGGGGCAAAAGAGCCACATGCTGCTCCAGAGCTGCAGGTTGCAGACGCCTGATCTAGATGGATAAATAGAACTTCAGGCAAGAGGAGAAATATGTATTTTTGATTTTGGGATGAACTGCCCCTTTAAAGTAAGAGCATGTATTTGGCATTAGTAACTCAGGTACCATATATTGGCACTTTGTAACTGCAGGTGATCAGACCCAGAGGGCTGATAACCTTAAATATCTCACATAAACACTACAGATGTATTTCATTAAAACGTCTACTAGAAACTGTTATTATAGTATGGTGAGTGTTATCTAGAGAGAACCATTTTCTCTTCATTAGAACAAGATTACCTGAGAATATTTACTTTTTAAACGAAATTAAAGCCCAGGAGAAAGAGAAAATTGCCTCATGGCCTAATCATTACTAAAACAGTTGGCATAGCAACCAACAGCAGGAAAATCAGTAGCATCGTTAGAGCTTTGTGACCGGCTTTTTGAGCTCTTTGACCAATCAGATCATTCAGCTGAACCACATTTAGTATAATGGGCGCATTATCACCGTCGGCATGTGCACAGGGGGCGTTCAGGGACCGCAG
Source organism: Lutjanus argentimaculatus (assembly GCA_034769285.1). NCBI lineage: Eukaryota > Metazoa > Chordata > Actinopteri > Lutjaniformes > Lutjanidae > Lutjanus > Lutjanus argentimaculatus. The sequence continues at coordinate 2,696,065 of JAWZSL010000039.1, forward strand.
GACACACTGGTCCACAGCTCTGAGAGAGATCGGCCTGTCTTACAGAAAATGGCTCCCTGCAGCTTCCCCTGCAAACAAACCATTTTCTTTTTAAAGAGGCTGAGGGAACAGAGTGGAGCAGCCTGTGGCGGCTTCTGTAAGTACTTGATCTGTATGAAAACTAAACACTCCACTGTCCGCCCACCGCCAGACAGCCAAGACGCCGCTGCCGCTGTCTCATGGTATTAGTGCTGCTCGGCTGCTCAGTAAAAAGGGATTCCTTAAAATTCAAAAGATTGCTTTGGGCTTCCACGGCTTCTCGTCGAGCTGAGGCTCAATAAAGCAGCCAAAAAACTTGTGCCCTCCCTGAGAAAAAGAAACTGTTCATTTCACACTGGCTTCTTTATGGAGCAGCAGGAAATGGGCTTTAAAAGCCAGACAGATACAGCCTAACACGACAGCGGGGCTCTTTGTGCTGGAAAATCAACTCGATGGGGAACAGGGATGTGACCGACTGAAGTACACCTCATTTCAGATTAAAACACCTTGACTGCACTCGGAGCCTTAAAACTATCAAAGACATAACATACAGACTGTTTTCATTATTGAATAATCTGTTCATAATGTTTAAATTCATTTCTCACTGCTAGAGTCCAACAGATATATCAACATGGTTTATTTTATGTTATCACTTCTCAATATCACTCTATATTTTGGTCAATTAATAACAAGAACAGTCAGTATAGAAAAATCTGAGAAATTGGTTGAACAGTTCAAGGCATCTCAACTTGTTTTCAATGTAGTTATTACATGATGGCTTGAGGAGCAGGTCCATTATTATTTTGTGTTCTGGAGGTTTTTATATCATTCTGTAGCTTACCCGTAGTGTTCCTCATGTATTCATATCTGAGCATTAAAATTTTGGGTCCAAGTATGTAAGTCTTGGTATCAAAATGCTATTTTCTGGTGGCCCGTGGCTCAGTTGGTGGAGCTTTCACGCCATGTGTAGAGGCCGTGGGTTTAACTCCCGCCTGTGGCCCTTTGCGGCACAGCATTCCCCCATTCCCTCTCTCTTGCTCTCTCCGGCTTCCCTGTCATATTCATTCAGCTGCCCAATCAAATGAAGATATAAAAAGCTGCCCCTCAATAAATAGAAAAATAGATTTAAAAAATGCTATTTCCTCAAGCCCTTCTAAATGTTACTTAACTCCTCATATGAGTTTCAGCGCTCTAATCTACGCTAGGCTAAGTTGGCGTGTCCATTTGAAAAACGTGTAAACGTGCATGGATGGAGTTGCCTTTTAAGCAGTCACATCATGCGAGCTTGTATCTTGTACCTGCTTGTTTTCCCCAATGCTTAATAAGTCTGATATTATATTTAATAAAAAAGGAAATAAATTCTCTTTAATTTTAATGCAGGACACCTGCACCGTAAATTGTTGTGGAAACCCTGCATTACACATTTTGTCCACCAGGGAGCACTGACAATAGTCCCACTCAATACATATCTATATACTGTCTATATATAGTACGTTATGTTTATGTGTTCGCATTAAAAAAATGAACATCGACCATCAGACTTTTTAGCTCCACTACTGTTAATGTTCTAAGAGCAGCTAACCCTCCATTCACAGGAGACCCTCTGGCTGCGCACCCAGCAGCACAATGTGGGCAACTGGATATAAAAGTTTGAGGTTTTGCTATTAAAGTTGCCTACATATTTCCAGCAGTTGGAGCCCCGTGTACATCTCGTGTACATACATCATTCTAAATGATTCCAACAATGTCAAACCCAGAGAAGGTAATGGTGTGTTTCCTTCTAGCCGCGAGTTGCTATAACTTCCATGAAAACACCAGATACATTGAAGATGTCAAAGAGGAAGGAAGGAAGTCGGCAGATGTGACTAAACTTTAACCAGAATAAAACTTGAATACATGAGCTCGTCCATTAACATGTGTGGCCAGAATTATGTTGGATTTTTTATCAATTAGGGTTGTTGTTTAACAATGAAGACAACAACTCCCATGATCCCACGCCATTTCCAGACATCACACTACATCTTTTGTTCTTGTTTTAACATGAGGGAGCCCCCTAGTGGCAGAATTAACATATTCTGAGTATAAAAATATAAATGTCACAAAATATTTGTGACTTTTTAATTGGTGTGTGTGATGACAGCTCTGTATCACTGAACTGTCTTGTTGTGATGTTGTATACACGTATTTTGTTCTTCTCAAATAAAGCCACTTATTTGTGTAGGATTTACTGTGACATCTGTTTGTTCATCAATACTCAACATGACTAAACCACCAAATAAACCACTGGTTTATTTACTGTAGTCAGAGTGTTTATAAAGGACCTCTGTTGTGCCTCTCTGTTTTCTGGTTCCTTATCTCTCTTCATGAATAATAGAAAGAGGAGGTCGAGGCGGTCACCGAGGCCACTGTGGAGTCAGACGGCCGCCAGGGAAGTCCCGTCCCTCACAAAACCTTCAGCAGCAGAATATATTACTCGAACTGGGGAGCATACTTGGATAGCTTTACTCTGCATTAACATAACATTTCTGATCAAAAGGTTGATAAAAAAACAAAAGAACAGATTGCCAGACAGTCTGACAAAGGACAGCACTGAGAACTAAAAGCTGTTTTTAAACTCTGCTCCTCAGATTACACCCACTCACATTCACACAGAGATAAATCTGACCGAAGTGGTATTATCTAAATAAATGATCTGTACACAAGACGAAGCTCTGCACAGATGAGAGCTGTGTAATGAAGCGTCAGTGTGAATGCGGATCTGAAGTCTCGGTTGTTTGAGTGATGCTCTGCTGACTTCTCAAGCGCCAGGAGAAGCAGCATTTCTGTTGCGGTCGGTGGTTTTTGGAGGAGATTCGAGCCCGCGGGCTGACATGAAGTCTCATTTTCCTCTGAGCTGTGTTCACTAAACAGGAAACAGTGTGGGAGTAAAGAGCGCGCTGCATTAGCGCGCGACCCCCCAAAAACATTCAATGACATGGAAATGTGCACTCGGTCGAGCGTGAGTGCTAAAAATGAGATAATGAGCGGAAGCTGTCGGAGCTGAACACAGACTGAGGAGATAACGATGACAATGTGAACACAACAATCAATGGCTCAAACTTCCAGTATTTCAGGATGTGGCCATTAAAGAAAACAAAAGAAGCAGTTATGAAAAACAACGCCTGGATCCAAATGCCCCTCCACCCCCCTCTGGACTAAGCCCTCGCAGAGTTCAAGAATTATATCTTTGTTCTTCTATGCAGTAAAATTGAGAAAATTCATGGTTGATATGCTCAGTACAATTTTAATTTTGTCTGAGCATTAACACTTCTAAAACTAATTCTAAACCCTTGGCTGAGAGTTGAGTGATGCTTGAAAGGAGACGGATGGAACTTGTTTGAGATTTGAGTTGACGGTGCAGAAAAAGGACCAAAAATTAGTGTGTCCACCCGGGTGTCATGTTTCCATTATTGCTAATCAGAGCTGGAGCTCTGTGGCTGACACTTATCTCCTGATTAGTACAAGGTCCGGCTTCTGATATAATGATTAATTGCAATTTTTGTTTGCTTTTTAAACACTTGACCATGGGAGAAAATTCAACCACACACTTGATGTATATCATGAGTCAAATTTCCACAGTGCACATCATGTCAGTCATTGTTTGAGTTTTATTTCAGCAGCATCACTGCTATACTGCATATACAAGTAGTAAATTAAATACTTTTTGACGTAAACTTAAGCTGTTCATGTTCATCAAGACGGTAAATAAAATATATAAAAAGTATATTTTTGAAGAAAAGTGCTGCATTTAGCTGTTCCTCTAGCAATGAACAATAAAAAAATTAATAAAATACAAATATTTTTGCTGCCCTCTGCTTGAATGCAATGTCTCCTACAAGCAGTAGATTTATTTTGAATTTGAATTTTGACCCTTTGAGGTCACTGTGGGTGGTCAATATGAAATCAGCAGCTAATAGTTTGTTTCAACAGAGCAGAGAAAATTTATGTGTTTAAGTCTGAGTAAACATCATTTTATGTTAAGCATGTGAAGTAAAATCAATCTGTTTATTATGATTATATTACTGTGATTGATATGCTAACTTCTGTTAGCATGTCAATGGGAATTCCCATTATGTGTTAGCATCGAGCTAACAGACAAGTGCTAGTTAATTATATAGTTTTAAAAAATGATTTAGAAATCATAAAAAAAAGAATCATGATGCTTAAGATAATCTAATTTCCCCCCACCCCTAACAAATACCTCGGTTTTTTTGTCCAGTGTAAAAGGGGCTATAATTGTTTTTATTTCATCAAAATAATTTTATATTTAACAACATTGTTTGCACCAATATAAGCACATGTGCACGTTTGTTTGTGTATGTGTTGTGTTGAAAATACTGTAAATTCATTTCTGCTGAAGGCTGCAGCCTGTGAAGGCCTCAGTATGAAGCCCATTCAGAGATATTCCTGAACATTCACATCAACTGACATTGGTGTTTAGAGTCTATTTAGTAGAGATGACAGATATTTACTCTTAATTTCTGAGTGAGTTGCAGGGACCAGGATTGAGACTGAAGACAGCTGCTGGTTCAGCAGGAAGAGAAAATGAGGTGCATGTAGAGGTAACCAGGTAAACATCTGTGCTGCAGATTCTGCTGAGGCAGAGACAGCAAGACTGCAGGGGTGGGGTGGGGTGAGGAGGACCAGGGGAAGATAAATGGATAAATTAAGAACGGTAGAGTCAGGAGAAACTGAACATAAGAGATGGAGAAGTGGAAGGGAAGAGACAGGAGGAGTTAGAGAGACTGTGGGGGCGAATAATGTGACTCTGAGGCTGGAAACAGGCGAGAAGGAGAAAACAGGAAAAACTAAGAGTTAATCAGAGTTTATTTTAAGAAACTTGCCTGAATGGAGCGCAGGCAGCACATGAGGCAGCAAGTATGGTGTGAGTCTATCAGCTGATATTCATACAGCAGCAAGTGATGGAGATGTTGTGGTAAATTTAATCTTTTTACAGCTTTAAGAAACAGAGACAGTGCAGTCTTTTCCATTTGGATTTATCAATAGTAAGCCACATGAAATATGTGCTTATTAGTGTGTATTGTTATCCTGCAAGTTTGTTTATATCAGATCACACAGAGTGCATGTGCCTCCATTGATTAAGTTACAGTAGCTACAGTAAATCAATAGGTATAATCTTCCATGCTCATTAACAACACTTTTATCAATTTCTTTCAGGCCAATTATCTGTCCCCCTCTCAAGATGTGACTTGGCAGCAGTTTATCGAGCGGAGAGAGCAGACAGAGCTGAGTGACAGCTGGAACTGAAGGAGACTGTCGGATGTTCAAGGCTACCAACAAGCAAAGATACAACACAGAGAGCAGAACTCGAGACTGCTCACACATGCAGTCAGTCAACATCAGGGCTCTGCAACTACATTTCAAATTCGTCAAACTTCAAATTATATTTATTAAGGCCTAATTAGCCTTTTATTGTTAAATATTTTTAATGTGAAGTTGATTGGATGAGCGGTCCTGAAGAACACTGCAAGCAGCACTTCCACTGGCCCAGTCTGAAAGTGCACACGCTCTGAACAGCCATGCCCCAAATGCACAGCACCAGTATGTCAAAAACATGAGAGGCACAAAGTCTGTCCATTTACATCAGGACTGACGGCACACAGCGCACTATAATCTACATGCCCGTCATCTCTGTGTGCACACAGATTCATGAGTGTGTCTGCTGATGAAGGCGGTGAAGGAGTGACAGACTGACATTTTGTTCCTTTGATTAAGTCTGCAGAAGGTTTCTTCCTTTCTTAAACAAGTACCATTCAAAAAAATGTTTTATCATCTTGGTGTGTGTGTGTGTGTGTGTGTGTGTGTGTGTGTGTCTGTTTCTGAGAATCAATGATGGAGGAGGTAACACACACACACACACACACACACACACACAGAGTGACTGCGGCACTCGTCCTCCTTCTCCTCCGCGCTCTCTTGTTCTCAGCTTCTCTTTTCATCATAATGGGCTCCTTTCTCTCCTAATGGCCTTCTTCTCACAGAAACGCCTCAGTCGATTTCACACAATATCACTGATGATTCACCAGAGGAGCCTGGTAATTGGGGGAAATATTCCTGTTCAAACACTTCTTTAGTGGAAAGACTCTCACTGTGTGTCACACTGTGTAAGTGTGAGGTGAATTGACTGACGGGTGTTAAGAGACACCTGCGGAAAAAAAAAAACGTTTTACCCATGACACATCATTCTGAGCTTTACTTACAGTCTTTATGCGTTTTGAATGGATTCTTCTTCATCGTTTAGAGTTCAGATTAGGGTTCGTGTGTCTGTGAGGATCCTCCTGACAGCCAGATGTGATCACATGTCATCACAGCTATTTTGGGAGAAGTAAAAGTAATGACCTGAAGAAGGGTTGCACGATTAACCGTAAAAGAAATCACTTTCTAAATTCAATCATCTATGCAACTATCAACAGTGAAATATTCCAGCATGCATGCACAACAGTGGTAACGATGACGACAACATAACGTGTCTTCCTCTGTGACACAAACAGTAACTTGGAGACAAACCTGGGGACAAACAGTGACAAGCTGCACTTTGTTGAGACGGGTTTTTATTTTATTTTATTTCATTTTGTGCGGTGCGTAAAATGCTCTAAATAAACAACAAAATATTCTAAATAACAATCTTGAAATTGAGAATTTTGGACTTATTTTTTATGACAGAAATTACATTTTTGTTATTACAGAGAGATAAAGTAACGAGTAAAGTTTCACATTTTACCAGCATTTGACTGGTGGCCGGTGCTAATTTCCAGCCCTGCACCCAACTATATAATACATCAGTTCCCAAAGACTGGGTCCACTCCTATCGATTATGTTTGTACTCATGTAGAGTAAAGTTTGAAAAGTTTTCCTTACATCGATTCTCATTTGTGTGTATGAAAAAATGTGTATTTACACTGCCATAGCTACACCTTTGTTTGAGACAAAAGCGTTTTTACAGCTGTGGAAATGTGGTAGTTCCCCCTTGGAACCACCCCACTGACCCAGGGTGCTCCTTACAACCGCTGTCTGTATGAAGTATGAGCCTCACATATGTAGACAGGCCTAGAGGATCATGGGTACCTGTGAATGTTGACTATGATATGGAGTTGTTATGTTCATATCTTATGGAGGAAGTTTTGCCATTATTGAACTTTACCACCATCTACTGGACTTTAATGGGCTTTTTTACACTGCATTTAGCCCCAGGTTAAGAGAGCAGTCAGCCCCAGGCTAAAGGAGCTGTTAGCCTAGTGCTAAAAGAGCTTTCACACTGGCACAATCCTGGCACGGTCCAAAGTGGGCTAACCCTGACTTTAGCCTAGGGTCTAGCTGGAGCAGAGTTAGCCCTGAGTTTGCAGGGTTATTCCCTGAAAACAGACTAAACCCAGGGCTAAAAGCAGCCAGTGTGAAACAGGGCTAAAAGATTAGAAGAAGATAATCAGCCAGGTTAAAGCTATAGTTGGTAATCCTGTTCAGAAACACTTTTTGTTATACTGGGTGAAATGGTCCTTCCATCCTGAGAGTAGTCAATACATTATGTATTCAGAAAAAGGAATGAAAAGAATCAGACCTCTGTGTCAGCTGCAGGCCTGTAAAAACTCTGACCAATCCCTGCCATTCGGTCCGAATGGAAAGAACCAATCAGATGCCTTCATGTCTCGTCCTGCCCACACCCCCCTCTGTCCCTCCCTCCTCCCCGCATGAACACTCATCACGTTTCACCGTTGCCGGAAATATTCAGCACACCCCTCAGTAGAAATACCAAGTTAGCAGGAGAATAAGTTCATAAGGGGACAATGGCAGAGAAAATGCAGCCAAAATACCACTTCCAGCGTTACTTGTAACAGCTCGCCCGCTAAACAGGCAAAGAAAAGAAAGCTGGAGGCAGAAAAGGCTGTGATGAAAAAGGCTCTGGATAAAGCTAGAGGACAAACCAGAGTCAACATCGGTGCAGCCTTTGAGCGGTGGAGACAACTGAGGCATCTGAAGGGCCTGAAAAGTGATGCAGAGGTTGCTGTCTTTCTGTTGGACAGGTCATTATTTGTTTTGCTTCAGGGGGATTTGTTATTTTCATGAAATATGTAACGTTTGCCAACTTAGCTACTTTTGTAGCTCATATTAGCCCAATGCTAACATTAGCTTCTCTGTCGGTGTAAGCCGGTCGTCGGTACATACTGCTTATCTAACTTATAGGATCTGTGCTTCCTGCACGGAGCATTGAGCGTTTTTACTCGACGTGGGGCGTGGCTTTGGACGGAGCACTGACTGGAGGGGGAGGAGGTGGTGGAGCTTAGAGGAGGTGCCACTTTCAAATCTTGCTAGCTCTCCAACATTACCAACTATAACTTTAATGCAAAACACCTTTGTGGGTGTACAGAGGCTTTAACCCTGAGCTACAAGAGGGGCAGTGTGAATCATATAGCCCTGGATTTATTTTAACACTGGGTTAACAGTGTGTGTGTGAAGAGAGGCTAAGTAATCCTAGGGTTAACTCTTAGCCCCAGACTAAGGATATGCAGAGTGAAAAGCCCTTAAGATGTGTGGCATTTACTCCGCCAGGGCCAAAAGCCCTGTCACGCAATGTTAGCAAAAGTAAAAAATGATTTGTATATCTGCCCTGTGATCAGAAAATTTTAATTGGTTCTTCCTTGGTCCATGTAAATCAGGGAGTAGTTTTTCTAGATTCCTGAGGATCAACAGAAAAATGGAGAAAAGACAAACTGCTCTGAATCTTTGTCAGACATAATGAAGTTGCCATACATATAATTTACTGATTCGACAGTACAAGTGATTTATTGTTAAATTCATCAAGCGGCCACTTGAAATTCACTAACAAAGAAGCAGACTTGTGAATTAAACATTTAACACTTAAAGTGTCAGTGTTGGCATGCTGCGGGGTATATTAGCATTAAATTAAGTCATTGAAGTAATTTGCTGATCCTTAAAGTGTTTTTCCAGAGTCTGAAATAAAAAAAATCACAGTCACAGTTGAGCGTGACAGTGTGGGTACGAAGAAGCAATTTCTGGTCAAACTGATGAGACAAACTGCACCACTGCTCTATAATTATCAAATTAAAATCAAAGTTTACACAACATGAGCAAAAACCTGTTACTGTTCTCGATTAAGGAGCAACAACAGAATCTAAAATTAACCTGATCTTCACACCTCAGTTTTCACACATCTGACAGTCTTCTTCTCCTGCAGACAAAAAAGCAAGTCTCACTCTCACTTCTGTCACACGGTGCCTGTGCTTCCCTTTTTCTCTCAGGTGTTTCAGGTTTTTCAGGTTAACAGCTGTAAATACACCAGTGTGATCACAGCTCAAACACACTGAAGACGTACTGGGATACAACACAGCTGAAGGTGGACGCAGATGCACACACTGGATGTTGAGCAGCGTTTACCACGACAGATGTCTCACACAGCTGGTCAGTCCAACCAGACCACATGCTGGACTGTTACTGTAAAGTCAAATTATTCCAAAAGCTAAACTAAGAATTTTGTTAAGCAAGGCTGCGTGAAGTTTCTAAGTATATCATTGTCACCAAAAGTGGTGCAGCCAATTAGCATCCTCAGAGGGACTACTGGCAGCTATGGGTGTGGTTTTAAGTGTGCAGACAAGGAGAAGCGTCCATGGAAATGACTCGTCTCGAACAAATAATGGCGGCTCTTGAAGAGGTTAGTGTAGATGCTGTGATAGCATCAGTTATATCAGAACTGGAGGGTATTTCTTCACTGAAAGAAGAACAAAGAACAACACTGAAGGCTTTTATCGATGGAAAATATGTTTTCACTCTTCTCTTCCGACTGGTTTCGGAAAGAGTTTGATCTGACTGGTTGAAGTTAGCCTGTGTTAGATGTGACAGACAAGATGATTCACCCAACCAAGTGTTTTTTTGAAAGTGCCTGCCCTTTTCTGACCAGTTTCTAAAGACGACTTCCCAGATGGTTCTGTGCAACAAACCATTTGGTGTGGCAGATAAAATCCTTACAGCGATACTCCAAAATCCTGATCCTAACCAGGACACTTCAAAAAACAGATCCAAACTGCAATAATCCAGAAACCAGATCAGACTAGTGGGGAGCTTCAGGTATTTAAGGACATGACCCCACAGAGGTTAAATACCTGAAACTCCCCAGTAGTCAGTTAGAACTGAGAGCTCTTGGATGAAACGTGAACGTCTTCAAGAACCCAACCAAGTCCAGTTGCCTACGATAATCCCGCTACGATCGGTGTTAAATGCAATGAATCGTCTTCGACTGTTATTTGTTACATACAACAAAATATCACAGTGTGTTTTGACTGAAGGCTAATCGTCAATATGAATTATCTCCTGTCTTTGTGAATATCAGTGCATGCAGATACTTAAAAGTTGAGTTTTGCTTCTCAGTGTGCAGCAACTGATTATTAATTTCCCTTTACTTTCAGCCACTTGCTGTGCATTACAGGTTGACATTTTTTGGGAATCCTGCGGGACGGGAGTCGATTTTGGGACTGAGACAGGATGGGAAAAAAGTCAACATAATATAAAAACATAATCATAATAATAATAGGTCAGTTTTTTATACATAAAAATCTGTTTAGTGTCATATGTGGACTGAACTGAAAGGAACGGGATGGGACAGGAGTATTTTTGTGGGAATGGGATGGGACAGGAGTGAAAATCCACTCTTGTGTCACCCTCTAGAGTGCACTGATCCCAGACAAAATAAAACAGTTTCTAATATTACATTTTGTTTTCTGTTCACACAACTTCTCATCACTGAAGCTGGCTGTGCTCTGTTTGTGGTTGGATCATGATGTTTTTATTTGTTTAGATGGGCACTAAATCTTTCCTGCTCCTGTCATGCACATTTCTGCTGGCTTTCGTTGTTGCAGTGACTCAGCCTGAGCTGTTGACTCAGATCACTCACTTAATAACACGTGGACGAGGTAGATAAACAACGGTAAACTCATGCTGCTGCTCTCATTTCTTCCATCTGTTGCATCATTTAACAGGAACCGTTTTCATTGGTCAAAGGCTCACTTCTGCTCGCTTTGGAGTATCTTGCGCGTAAAGTCTGACTCGGTGTGGAAAAACTCTGATTCCAAAGATCAATTTCAAAGCTGTAATACAGAAGTACTTCTGTACACAAAAAAAAACTCCTCCAGCTCCGAGGCTTCAGGTTGAGGTCATGATCGTCTTTACTCTGCTTTTAACATTTCACCGAGCTGTGTTTAATCCTCTGACCTCCAGATGATTTCAACACTTAACTCCAAACTCATTACCACGACTGTTGTTTTACGTTAAATAACGTGTTGATGATGCATATTTACAGCATTTATATGTGCTTAAAGATATTTATATTCAGTGTAATGAACCGGTGCTGTTTGATTGTGAAGAGCTCTTCAACGCCTCCAGGGTCAAGTGTGGATGTGCGTCACGACAGAGTGGAGAGTTGTTCACACGATAAAGCAGAAAAATAGATCCTGCTCAGCCTCACAGGCTCAACATTTAACCGACTCCGTTAACAACAACTGACAGATAATCACTTCATACAGCGATAATTTAGCAAATGAGAACGAGAGCAAATTAAGTTCACGTAGGCAAATGATTGATAAATAAAGCAAATATTAAAGAATAACGTCGGGGTAATTTGAGTCATTTTCTATCACCATTAAAACCTCACTGATGAATTCTCCACAGGATGAAGAAGCTCCCACTGTCTATTCTGAACAACTTCGAAATATTAAAGTGAGCTATAAGAAGAGCTGCGAGAAGAATAACTTTGATCTCCACAGCATTTTTCTTTCTGGTTTTTACTCACTTATGTAATAGGCTGCAAACAGGACCCTAAGGCTGGATCGATAAAGAAACTGGCATTCATCAGCTTCAGTATGGAGCTGGTGAGCTGGAACGTGATTTCACTGGAAAATATCAAAGTTTTGGTAAGATTTCTAACCAAAAAAAGTTTGTTCTGCAACACAAAAGTCTTCCTAATTAAATATAAATGACATGTTTTCTAATTTTCTATCATTATTCTTTCCTACTGTATATGTGTTAATATTTCAAGATTTAAAATCCAACCTTGTCAGCCTTTTGCTCAGGTACATGTGTACAGGGGCAGTGGAAATCTTGTGGAAGTCTCTCAGTCAAGTAACAAAAACAAAAAAGATACTTACAACAATAAAACATAAAATTTAAAGTATAAAACATAGTAGAACAACAATTCCTCTCCCAAACTTTGAGGGGAAAAATGCAATGTCAGCCATATAGAATGGTTTGACCTTCTGTTTTTCAGCATATCCTCCAGTGTAAATATGTCTGGGTAAATTTATCAGAGCATCTTCACAGGGCAGTCCTGAGATTATTATTACTGCAAAAGACATGAGGGAAAATCCATCGCACACAGCTGTTTGAATTCGTTATTTCAGTGGTTTTGGGATATATTTTAAGAATACAAGAAGCTCAATGTGAGCAAAAAAATGGGAAAAATACTGTGTGTAGCAACGCAGTAAAGTCAAAGCTTTCTGGGAGGAAGTTAAAAAAAACAATAGAAACAATTATCTCAAAGACCTTCTTATGAACAGTGTTTTTTTTTAAATCTAGGATTCTATCTAAAAGGTCAGAAGTACACAAAGAGTGAATGAGTAATGACAGACATGTGCCGTCTGCACGCTAAAAAGAAATCAACTGCACTATTTTGGAAAAAGACGAGCAGACCAAGTGTCACATATTAGGTTCATTAAATGCTAATAACTCAAATAAGATATATATACGTATATATATACCAAGAGGAAAACAAGACTTATTTGAGAAGGTTTGGGGAGCACTTAATTAGTTTGTGAAAGGTGTGAACAGATGAAGAACGTTGAGTTCTGACTGATGTAAAACTCACAATGTGGCTTCAAATTACAAAACTATGAAATGACCTTAAATTTGAGATCATTTTGAAATGTATGTATGAAATTTATTTTGTCTGAGAGTTTTTCTTTTTTTAATATACTTGTTTATTTATTAAATTTTTTGTTTGTTTTGTCTTGCTTTGTTTATCGTACCATCTGGTGCCCTGCTGCTGCTGCTGCCAGGGACAAGAGCAGGCTGCAGGATATCATTCGCTCTTCCGAGAGGTGATCGGCTGCAATCTGCCATCCCTGCAAGACCTGTACGCCTCCAGGACCCTGAGGAGTGCAGGTAAGATTGTAACCAACCCTCTTGGAGAACCTCCCCTCCGGCAGGAGGCTGTGCTCCATCAGGACCAAAACCTCAAGCCACAAGAACAGTTTCTTCCCATCTGCTGCTGTCCTAATCAGCAATGCCCGCTTATGTTTCATTCATGTAATTTTCAACTGTTTTCACTTTATTTTGCACATAGTCCATGTCAAACCTTTTGCACTCCTACATTTATCTTCATCTATTTAAATAACAGTCACACTTATAAATATTGTTCCTACTGTTTTGTGCATTTTTGTTTTCTTTTTCATGTGCTATTGTGTATTCTCTGTTTTTCTATTTAAGCTGTTTTAACTGACAGTACTTACACAGTACAGTGTTTGTTGCACCGACATGCCACAGCAAATTCCTTGTAAGTAAAAACCACTATTATAAGTGTACCTCAGTGTAGACTTGGATTGTCGAAGCGCATGTCTGTATGTTTGGATTCATAACTGTGTACACATGTGGCTTTAACTTTGTAATTTACAGATCCTGAAGAAACAACATCATGTTCTAAAACGTAAGCATTAGATGTATATGCTCTATTGTCATTTCATTTTATTTTAATATAGTTGTAACATGTTTCGTTGCATGAATAAGAAAATGCAATGAAAAAGGAAGTGTCAAAGAAAACAAGCTGAAAAAGACGCCTTTCACTGCACTCTGTCTGATCAGGGCCTTACTGTAAAAAAAAAAAATGGTTGCAACCTTTTCAGCACCATGGACAGAGACGATAAACTGCTCAACAACTGTGTTTGAGACTTCAGACTTTAGTAGAGACGGGTTTAAAACTCAACTCAAATAAGTTTCAAGAAGGTGAACACCAACTCACACTTTTAAAAAAAGAGTTCCTGTGGGTGTTTTACTGGGAAATGGAAACCAGATTTTGTCGAGAGTTGCAGGAAAATACCATGAACCCTGGTCAAGACATTTTCAGTGTGTGGGCTCGCGGAGAAGACAGTGGATGCAGGTTTTCTGATGTGTTGGTGTTGTGTATATATATTGCTTCTCTTGCACAGCCCTTTAAAACACTGCAGCTCATGTAGCCGAGAGCATCTGGTAAGTCTGCGCTGAACAAGACATCTGAAAACATCAAATTCTGCTGAGGGCTGAGAGCTGAGCTGAAGCCAAGAACAACAATCCTCCAGCGCTCAAACATCTGACGCCTCAAGTCTTTAAAGATGTGAGTCTGTTTGAAACTTTCAGTGATGTTAAAATCAAGGTTACAATAAAAGATATGTTCCTCTACAAGCAAGCACAGAAGAGAAATCTCTGAATAAAAGCCTGGCCCTCTTGACAACTTGAGTGCAAGAGACGTATCAGAGCAAGTAAAGAAACAACAGAAAGGCCCTGAAAGTACCCAGAGGTCAATGCAAACTCATTTATCTTTAAACATATTCAGAGCCCTGCGTGTGAAGTGAAAAAGCAGCTGTGGCTGTGTGAGATTAGCGCTGCAGTGGGAGGTCAGCGAATGTGGTTTTCACAGCTACGATCAGTGATTTCTCCTGTTAGTAGAGAGTTATTTGTGATTATTACAGGGTGGATGTCCTTGCAAGGAAGCAGTGAGAAGGACAAATGAGCTGCCGGTTTCCTGCCAGCTCTCCCCTGACACTTCAGCTAGCTCCACAGGCCACTTTGTCCTTTTCATTTTCTACACATTGTTAATCAGTATAAAGACCTCCAGGTGCCAAAACACTAAGAATAACATAAAAAGGAAAGAAAGGGCATTTATGGCTGAGATTGAAAGAACTATTAGACATGCTACTGTATAATTTGGAGAAAGCAAACTTTTACACTGGAGGGGACATTTTTAAACACAGATATTTGAAGAACTGCATATCAGAGAACAATTCTAATCTCTCAGTCTCTTTTTACAGCTACTTACAGAAAAGTTGACATTGGAAAGCAACTGAAAGCAAAACTCTGAAATCACAGAATCACAGTTACTATTGACTTGTAAGAGTTGGTCTTGCTGGATTTGTAACCAATGCTAAAAAAGCAAACTGCAGTAACTGTAATTTTGTTACATATTTTTCTCAGAAACTGAAACAAATTACAATGTCCCAAACTACGATTTATTTTTAGTTGAATCAAATTTGAATATTTGGCGATCTGTTTTTCTTTACAGTTGAGTGACACAGCGAATATGCTTTACCAGTAAGACTCACGTTTTAATGCCTTTCGTTCAGATTCTCACTCAGTCATCAACAGTAAAAGTGTGCGTCCTCCTAAAGTTCAGTTATAAAACCGGTGGACCTGAGAAGCATCTCACCTGGGCTGATGACAGTACCGCAGCCGCTGTCCGTCGTCACCTGATCTGCATCCTCTGCGGTTTATTTTTAGGATGGTTGGAACAGTGGAAACACGAACTAAGACATTTTTGGTGAGTTTTATTTAGTTTCTGTCAAGACTGAAAGAAGCTGATGATAAAGATGTTTTACAAAGGTCTGGTTAAGTTTGGTGAGACCAATAAATCAGCTGTTTCTGCTTAAACAAAACATGTCTTACTCTTTAAAAGAAGGTCTCTCACTGTAGACAATTTGAGTGTCACCTGACCTGTGCGCTCCACCGATGCACTCAGGTTAAGTGTCTGCTGACAGCGCGTCAGCTGCGCTACATTTCACTCTTCTCTGCTTCCAACACAGTTTCTTTTGTGGTTTGTGCTGATTTAGAGTTTGTAAAGTTTACAGCCTGTCACGTTGTTGTATTGCCCTGTGTATGATGACGCAGCTTAGAAACAAGAGCTAAAACTTATTTAACGACCACTAGTTTCACCTCCTCCACCAATTAACCACCAGAATTTGTTTTAATATATCCACCCACTAATACAGCAAAATATTTATGATTCCCCCTATGATTCCTCACTGAAATGTTCTCTCTGTGCATTTTTGTAAGCTTTTAACACATCTATCCTGAATGCTGACTGGAAGAACCTCAGTGGACTGCAGTGTCTCCGGCTAATGACTCAAATCTTTGACTATAAGGGGAAAGATAAACCTATTAGATTATTTCATAACTTAACTATATGGAACTATATGTCCTTCATGTATTCAGATACATGAGGGGAGCAGAATATTTGAAATATTCAATAACATGTAAAAATCACTGCAGGCTGCAGCCAAAGTCTTCTTTATACTGATTAAACATTTGTTGTGTTTGTCTTTACTGCATTTACCTCATATCACAGTATTATTTATGGTCTAATCAGTCAATTATTTTTATTATTAAATATAATAATTAATTTGGTCTTTTAAGTGTCAGAAAATCCAGACATGTTAAAGATGACATCTTCAAATATCTTATTCTGGTCGACCAACAGCCCAAATCCAGAGATAAAACTGATGAAATCACAGAAACATGACCACCAACAGCAGTTAACCGCCTGAAATATGTGAAACAGGGATTTGGTTCACTGGTATGATAAACGTCAGTGTCTGTGGAGTTAAAACTTCAGCAGGTGAAGCTACTGAGATTTTTACTTTAAAAAATGAAAAAAAAAAAACAAAAACAGATGGGGTCACATCTACAGTTTACGTCCCCTCGAGTCTGTGTGGACTTTAAATACATCTGTTAAACGTGACAAAGCAGGAGAGACGCTTTAAAAACTGGTGTCAGTGTGAACTCTGCTAACATGATGAGATTCAGAGTTCGATATGCTCAGCAGAGCTTTGTAATGAACCTGTCTGAGAAAAACAGGAGCGACAGCGAAGAACCTGCAACTACACAACAGTCAGTGAGTTTATACGTGTGTGTGTGTGTGTGTGTGTGTGGTGTGTGTGTGTGTGTGTGTGTGTTGTGGTGTGGTTTCTTGTAATTCAATGTGACTCTGCGACCGACACGATGTAATTTATGTCTCAGAGACCTGAATCAAGATGGATGTGCTTCCCTGCAACAGTGACTAACACACAGACACACACGCTCTCTCTTTGTCACATACACACACACACACTCATACACTCATACACACACGGCACAAATCACAGCAGACTGAGAGAAATCATTCTGAAAAGACTTGGGTGGATTTGTTCAGTGTTACATCCAATCTAACAAGCTGAATGAACCTGAATCTCAGTGGACGCAGTGATTCCTCTGACCCGCAACTACACACACACACACACGCACACACACACACACGCACACACACACAGGTGTTCATAAATAACACCACACACCCTCCATTACTTCTATCAGGAATAAAAACACTGGACCACACCAAGTTAAAGGGAAACTTTAGCATTTTTCAACCTGGACTCTATTTTCCCATGTTTTTGTGTGACCGATGGCGACGACAATTTTTGAAATGGGTCAAATAAACCCTCAATTCACCGAGTATGAAAATATCAGGAGAGGAGCGAGACGGAGGTCAGACATCAGAGAAGCAGCGGAGAGAGAAGGCGTGTCACGTCTAACTTGGTGAATTAAGGGTTTATTTCAACCACACCAGAGTTGGTGATTGTTGGAGCGTTGGAAAGGAGTGCTATTGAAAGTATTACAGTATATTTTGTCAATATCATGTGTTTAAAACTAATTCGTTAATTACAGTATCCAAAGTACCAAATCCATAAAAACATTTCTACAGGCTCATAAAAGACCTCAGTTCAGTTCAGAACTTTGGGCTGCAGCAAAACCGACAGTACTCAGTGACTTTTTCTGTATCAACTCTGTGTGCAGGTTCACAATTTATATAAAGAAAAAAAATCTGTTAGTGAGCCTCAGACTCTTTCTTGCTGTGATTTAGCAAGATACTAGTATAGTACTGAAGTTCAATATTCTGGTATCCTGCCAGCTCTAGTGGAAAGAACAACCCAGATGGTGTTTGGGAGTTTTATTTTGTTTTTTGTATTTTACGATGATAAAATGACTGTTTCTGTACAAGGAGTCTGTCGGCTTTAGTGAGAGATAAATCAGCTCTGTCTGGTTACACAAAAAGAAGTGATGCACAATATTATCGGCACGTCATTGGTATCGGGAGATAAAAGCTTTAAAATGAGCTCAAAATGTCAACGCCTCTGCAGATATGACAGTGCAACAAGCTGAATCTTTAATTATGTGCATGTGGCAAAATATGGCAAAAAAAGAAAATAATCAACAGATTAATCGACAATAAAATAATAATGAAAATAATTGTTAGTTGCAGCTCTAGTTTGAAAATATCAGCATATCGGCAAAATCCAGTATCATGCATCCCTAACAAAGAGGTCCATCTCTGAAGGGATCCTATCCAAACTGGTGTCAGGGCCGTGACTCAGACTCAGACGCACATTACTGCGTTCAGCTGAGTCTGAACTGTCAGTCTGAACTCCAGCGTGATGTTTGTTTGTTTACAGTGTAATTAAAAACTATTTCAACTTTAATTATCAAGGCAAAACATGATGGATTTGGCCGGGCAGGTCAAGAGACAAAGCAGAGCAGCACAAGCTTGACACAAGCTGAGAAAACACTGGTCATGTGACCAAGGCGGCCAGCAGGGAATATATATATACAAGTACTAAAACAGTAATTTTTTAGTTGAATATCATGCAACAAACAAAGCTTTGAATCATTCAATACAGCGCTAAAAAACACCTAAGTTACCCTTTAATGTCTGAGATCTGGGGACACTGACATCAGTTAGACTGTGAAATGTAAGCACATGTTCAGTCTTTGTGTTTCACCACAGGTGGTAGATGGCGACAATATAAAATGTAAATGTAAACTAAAACAGGTGTAATGAGTGTCGGCGCTCTGCAGCTGTATGTTAATGAATCTGTGTCTGCAGCGCCGATAACAACAGCTGAGAAGCAAAGAGGATCAAAGCTGCTGTTTTACTTTCTAAAGAACGAGGAGGAGACTGAAGAGAGATGGAAATGAGTGAACAGAGATCTCAGACTGCATCCTCTTTAAAAATTCATAGTGATTATAGTGTGAAGTGTGATCTGAGGTGAGCCTGAGGTGACGCGAGCTGCACAGAACAAACTGGTTTGTTCAGCAGAACAAAGAGAGAAATAAATGTTAAACAAAAGACACCAGTCTGTGATGTCCTGTCAGTAACAAAGCAGGATTCTGTCTAACTGTGGTCCAGTTTGACTGAAGGATTTGCAGATTTAAATGAACAAGTTTATCATGTGCAATCTTAAGGAGGTGGTTTTAGGAAGTTAATTAATCAAATATTAATCTTGATCATGATTTTGGCTTCCCACAATTAAATGAACATGATTGACTGTGATAGTGACATTTAAAAAACATGCTCCAAACTAACAGCCGGCCTCCCTGCAGCAGCAGCCTGCGCAAAATTTCCTGGATGTTGCGGCTGCAGTCCAGAGTAGAAGAGTAACACACAATAAAGAGCAGACGGGCAAAAAACGAAAATCAGATGTCTGAAGCAGAAGACGAAGAGCGAGTCCCTGGAAACGGATCATAACCTGTTGTCTGAAAGTATTTCAGATTTAGGGCAAGAACAAATCATATGCAAAGAGTGCAAGACTGCACCGCAAAGCAACACAACTAACTTGTTCTACCACCTTAAAAAAAGCACAAACTGCATTATGATAAATGCACGACGGCCAAGAAGAAAAAACATCACTAAAGTTACGTCAACGAACCCCCGTCTGTACCACTGTACCACACCTCATCATACGATTGTTGCACAATGTGAAAGTGAAAGCAGCTCTGCTGATTTAAATTTAGGGTGAGAAGTTTTGGTACAAATGTATTTATATTTTGCTGTGAATAAGGACCTGCCTTACTTTATGCACACATTTGTACATTAGCAGGAATAATAATTATAACCTTACAGGTTACAGACAAAAGAGCAGGACACCCAGGAGGTAAAATATCAACAGATGGACGACACAATCAGGCCAAACAGGAGTACAAAAAAATTAAGCTAAATTTGATGTAAAACTAAGAGACACAGCAAAAATAAGACAAAACAGCAAAAGAGATCAGATCAGGAAAACAAGAAAAATATGACAATGAGAATAAATGAAAATAACGGGAGGAGAACACAGAGATATGACATCATGTTGATTTCAATGATTTGAAAAGACTGAACAAATTAGTCTGATGATGATGGCTTTTTAAAAACAATGGTGGCAACAAAACTGATGTTTATCAAGTTCAGTACTCTCCCAGAGCAGGGACCTCTTCTGGGTCAGGAATTTAATTTAGACACTTGGTTCCCAGGTTGAAATGCAGGTTAAGGTTCCTTGAGTTCCCAGAAAAGTTACTGTGGTGGAACAAAAAGGATGATTAATGTTGCAAATAAGCAGTGACTGAATCATTTTGTTTATTCTCACTTGTGCACCTTTCTGTTGATGTCATACGGCACCACCATATGCATCACAGAGCTTTAGAATTAAACAACCAACAGGAAGATAAAGGCATAAAGAAACAAATATATTCAAAGAATGTGAATTTGGATATAGAGTATAAGCTTCTCTCTCCCTAAAGGGTGTTTTTCTCTCTTTCCTTCTATTTTTTTTAGATGAAACACATCTCTGCAGACGTCGTCCTCACACACTGAGCCTTTCAGTACACATTGACTGTAACAAAGCACATACGCTTATTAGACTCAGCTCAGAAACAAACCTCTAAACATTTGCACAACTTTGAACCAACGGGAATGATGGATGGAGGCTGCTGGAGTCAAACAAACACCCAGCAGAAAAACTAACACTGTTGTGTTCCTCACTGATTCCTTTTCTATCTGATAAATCTGTGTGCAGTCAGCAGGTTTTACATCAGGAACAATCCCTCCGTCTTACTCTGTAATCTGAGAAAGCTCAGCAGAAACACAACCTGTTTATATCCTTTATTTACCTGGAAAGTTGACTGAGGCTGTGTGCTTTCTTTCCCTAATACTCTGTATTACTTTCATTTCATTTGTTTGTATTTGCAAACTTTATTTTACAGGCTTGTGGCATGTCTGGGTTAGACATGTCAAATGCATTATACATGAAATACATTATTTTCAGAGATAAAAGTATTTCCACAACATTAAGTTAAGTTACGTGCAGGATATGCACACCAGCTCAAGCAGGTTGTTAAATTCTCGTTGCTTTGTGCAAAACAAAGATGCAATTCCAACAAAAACCTTGAGAGTTGTGTTGTTTCTTCTGTCAGAAATGAGTGTTTGACCAATTAAATTTGTCTATTTTGTGACACAATGTGAGCGAGGTCAAAGCAGCGGCATGATTTTTTTCATTGTTCCTCCAACTACCTTGTCCACATCTTTGTTAGTGAATGATCTGTCTCAACAGCAGAGGCTGAGGTTACCGTGACAACAAAAGCTGTTCAATAATGAATGAAAGGAACAGGAAAGAGTTTTCTTTTCATTCATATACAACAAAGACTAAAAATCATTATAATCTGACCTCAAACTAACTTTCCTCTTGTCACCTTGCAAAGTTTGGCTGAACCCAAAACTTTATTTTTTCTTTAGCTAAAAGGCATTTACAGCAAAATATCTGATATATCTCAATATCTGATGAGTGTGATGAGGAGAACACAAAGACAGAAACAGTTCCCTCTCAGATGCACAAGAACTTTTCACATATTCACAACGGAATTTCAGTTTGGTCCTGGTGTTTTAACAGTTTTTAGTTTGTCCACTCAGAAACTGCATCATTTGCATGTCAGTGGTGCTACACATGTTCTAGGAGGAGCAAAGGAAAAGTTTTCTACCCACAGTAAATATCTGAGAATAAAGAGATTAGGGGAATGTGCAGAGTTTCAGGGATGTAAGAATCATGTTGGTGAAACAGTCTGAGACTTATCTCACAACATACACTGACAGCATAAATCATAAAAAGATTGTTTTCATGGATTTCGTCACAACTGTTGTTTGACTTGTTTCCATTTCCATTTGGGATGAATAAGATTTAGTTTTTTGAGTTTGAGCTCCCATCATGCTTTTGGTGATGTGACCACGGCGCCAAACAAGTGAAAACACAAGCAGAAACAAACTCAACAAACCACAACAACGGAGGAAAGTTTAGAAGAGAAACTGCAGAGTTTGTCATCACTTTTGAGTGTCGCTACGATGTGCAAAACCTTACGATATTGTGGTATCATAGAACGATGATTCTCTCCCGATCTGCCCCCTACTGGACATACTTCTGATCATGCAAGAACACACAAAGTACACAGACTAGTATGTGAACACTGCTAAGGTAACAACTGTTGTCTATGTGTACATGTTGGGAGAAAAGTAAATCATCAGCTTCCGCATCAGTACCTGTTTGCACTGTAACCATGGAAACAACAACCATCACTGGATCCACACTGTTACGTCAGTAGCTCCTTCAAGCTTTGCTACATTTCTCTTGTAATCCGTTATTTTTTCGGCTTTTTTTTTGCCGAAGCACTAGGGCTGTAGCCGATATCCGAGTACTCGAGTACTTGCTCAGCTTGGGCGGCATCCGAGTGCCATTTCACCTACTCGGATACCCCTCCACCCCGCCCCCTCGCTCACAGCTCGGGCGCTGGAGCGCACTGTCGTCGCTCTGCGCATCAGAGCACCTTGTCACTGCGCGGATACTCTATAGCGCGGATAGTGCTATAACCTGTAGCGGAGCCGGCGGGGGGGCAGAGGGTGCGGCTGCCCCGGGCCCACGGTTACGAAGGGGCCCACCGCCAGACTGATGGCGAAAAAAACAAAAACAAAAAGGTAAAGTCGGAAAGTCGGTCTCTTACTGCTGTATTTGTAAGGATATAAGTGTAAAAAACGGGGAAAAAAACAGTCCAGATCAGAGCGTTTCTGAAATAAGATTAAGAGGTAATGTGACATCATAGTTGCCATGTCAACCTCTCTTGCGCTGTCTGGCAATCTTTCTTTCTCTCTCTCTCTCTTATGCAGGCTATAGGACTGTGTGGCATCCTTCTATCCTTCGTTTCCCACCCCGCTGGTTTAGTCTGCTTTACTTTTTAACCTTTATCTGACCCAGGTTTGAGCAAATTATTGGTAAAGTCCATGGCGCTGACCATGGTGCTGAAATAGCCTATCGGCAGTTGTGGTTCTAGATTATCAGCAGGTCGCTGTTTAATGATAAATCCATGGCAATGTCCATGGTGCTGAAATAGCGCAAATTGTGCTGCACAACTCATCGTAATCCACACTCTCTCCATTTTGCCCTTCTGCCTCCGTTTCCCATTATTAACGCTACTAATTGATCAGCTGTGTCATTACAGGCTGTCACTGCGCAGTGTCTAATGTTGGATTTACTTTGTTTTACGTAATATCTGGCCATTTACGAAGCAAATTGAGTCTCTTTGTTGATCTATGATTTTATTTCATATTTTGATGGTTCAAAGTGTGAGACTTTCTTTTTATTTTTGAAGCTAAAGCCGTTCATTCAGTCCCTTTTTGACAGCGGCCAAATACAGCTCAGATCCAGATCCGATCTAACAGGACGGCTGTCTTCGGTAAAGGAATACTCTAGTACTACTCGAATAGTGACCCCGAACATTCGGATAGTAAAATATGCCACTCGTTGCAGCCCTACAAAGCACGCATCAGACAGAAATATACTTGCAGGCACTGGACAATGAAGCGTGGGTTTGGATTAAAGAGCAGCAGACCCGGAGAGGATCAGCAACGCAGTCGGCATCTTTAAAACATGCAGTCAGATCAGGTGGACGCGTGGCTGCAGGTCACCCCAGGGCGGAGAGGGAGGAGAGCGGAGACAAGAGTAACGGTCCAGCTCAGCAGTGAAAATTAAACGGATGAAACGGGACTGAAACTGGACAAACAGCGGGAGACCAGAGACTGCTGCGCCACATCTTACACAAACCTGCTCGACAGCATCCTGGATCAAAGTGTTGCACTTGACAGATGGATCGTACGCCGAGCTGACAGGACGCACCACACAAGACTCCACGTTCAAACTCAGTCACAGTTGATGGACGATGTTTCCTAAATACTGAACTTATTATGTAAAGAAGTCAACCATATTATCTCCACCAACTTATTACTGCAGTTTACATTCAACTAGGGATGTGACCAAATAGTCGACTACACGATTAAAAGTCACTATCCTTGCTAGTCGGCAAGAGAAATACTAGTCAGTTAAACTGAAGACAATAACTGTAATTTGAACTTTCACAGCTGTGGTGTCGTGGTAAATGATGTTGAGGATTTTGTTTTTAAATCAGTGAGCTCTGACCTTCAGCTGCCTGGCGACCTCCACGTGGTTGTCGTAGACGAGGACGTTCGCGATGAGGTTCTCTATCCCCGCTGAGAAGGAGGTCGGCCCCTCTGTGACGCCCGGCTCAACTATCACCTTGAGCAGCATGTGAGGAGACCTGGTCCCGTCCCACACCTGAAAAGACACAAAAACATGATGAGAGTCAGAATCTGCTGACCACAGAAGGACAAACTGCTACAGACATAAAATCCTCTATTACTGTATATGTAAGTTTACATCACATAATATTTGAAACTGCTCTGAAAAACAAAATAAAATAACCCAGCAGAGAGAGTTAAAGGGAAAAGGATCACATTGATGCAAACATCATATAAAAATCCAACACTGCCATAAAACATCCTGCTCACTGATTTGCAACACTGTCCATTATGGTCGTAACATCAAGAGCTATAAAAGAAAAGCTACCGTGGTATAAATGGTATGGAAACCTCCGTAATGGCTGACAAATTTATATTATCACACAGTCTACATCGTCATATCACTGCAGCAGCTCTCACCTCCACAGGGTCAGGGTGGAGGCAGAAAGAGAGACAGAAACCAGAGACTCAAAACCCGAACAAAACCAATTTATGACTGGTTATTGTGTGGAGTGAAACATGTCTATCACGATTTGCAGAGTCCCAGGTGACATCTTCAAACATCCAACAGTCATAAATCTAAAGATATTCAGTTCAACAAAAAAAGCAGAAAATCCTCACAACCATCGCAAACTGATCTATTGATAACTATCAAAATATTCAGAATGGATCGACTAATGCATAAAAAACTGGACTTACAATATGTATGAATTTTAGTTTAAAATAGGAATGATAATGATTAATCAGTGATCGATTAATCAGTGAACCCGCTGTTTTTTTGTCACCACCGGACTCAGAGTCCTGGTTGCAGCCACTGTTGATCACCTCAGTACGGTATTCCCTATCATCAAACTTGCCTCCGGTCTTGGTTCCGGCCCAGCTGTGTTCACTGGAGGGCTGATGAGCGCAGTTCCGTTGCCCACTTGCTCAGCTCACATTCTGGAGCTCAATCTGGCAATGCTCCCCGCTGTGTGCCCCCCATCGTAGGCCTGAAAACCTCCTCCTCAGCGGTCCAAAGCTCCTGTACTCTGGACCACTAGCTGCATGGCTAACTGAGCTAACTAACTAATGTCAGCAGCAGTTTGCAGTTACTCTGGAGATATGCTGCCCCCTGCTTATTTAGAGTATGAATTCAACAGGTGGCCAATTCTTGTATTATTTCACCTTTAAGCTCTAAGACTGTTAAATCCAAACTATGATGCGAACAAACTCTTAATTGATGACAATCTCAGGTGCCTGAGGACACGATATAAAAATCTATTCTTCATCTAATAGCCGTTTATGATTTGGAAAACATCCTCTCCTGGTTGCATGATGCGTCGTTGTGTAACAGCAGGCTCAAAGCAGAAATCAGTGCGAGCAGACTGGCAGCAGACCAGCAGTCACTGCCAAATCCTGCTCAAATTTATCTCTTCTATCAGCCTCACTGGCAGGAATCCAGCCACCACTTACTGCCTCATTTCTGTTCTGAAAACCGAGGTGGCAGGTAAAACAGCTGAGGAGGACCAAGATAAAAAACATGAGACCTCCTCCCACTGAGGCCAACTGACTGTGGAGTAGATTTACTACAAGACAGATGGAGACCGAAGGCAAACAGCTCACCTATTCCAAAGGGAAAAAATACAATGTGAACTGCTTAAGACGGTTGAAGTTTTAAAAGGAGCCGTAGATGGTGGAACAAGGATGAAACAAGACAGCAACGCTGCTTCTTAACAAGCCAACGAGTCACATTAACATCGACAACAAGACAAAAACAGGTGACTGTGGGTAATAAAAACAAGACAGTAAGAACAAATGGATTTAAGCTGACAGTAAACAGCCTCCAGGGAAGCTTCCCGGTGAGTGTGATGCTGCTACGTGAACGCACATTGTCGGGATTTTGTGTTGTTTATTAGCAGGAAACATCACAGACTAAAGGTGAACTTCACCCTCAGAACTACTGTTATTATCATTAGTCTGGTGTTGAAAATATTCTAATTAAATCTGGGAAAATATCCTGTTTTTCTAGTCCCTTTGGGATTTAGGAATATATGAAACACAGGCAATGAGAGATTCGAGCTAGTTTGATGGTTCTGGTTCCCAATGCCTGAAGTCACGAGAACGTCCCATGTGTGGATGAGTTTTCAGACTCCACCCTGATGAATCTTTAATTTACAGGACCGTTTATCGAATTCTCGGGTTTGAGAAGTCGTCCAGGTTGGTGCTCATGACACTTTGGCTCTGGAGTTGTAACACGAACACTTTTCAGAACTGAAAAGGCTCCAAAAAGCCACAAAACCCACGATTGGATACGCTTCAAAATGACAGTGAGGGATATGAGGGAGCCAGCATGCATTAGAAACAGGGAAGTAACTTAGATTAACTTCTGCAGACTCACTGGAACATCTGAAGGTACCTAAATATCAGGCCCACAAAATCAAGTGGGATGTAGAAGACTGCAGTTCTAAAAATTTGACATGATTGAGCGATTTCCTTTTACATTTCCCAACTTGTGAAAACTCTAAAGGTTTGCTTTGATTGATCATTGATCAATCAATCACCTGCTGAGCTAAATTAGTCAAATCCTGACACGTCGTACGTCCTTCAAACTGTTACCTCGTTCATTAAATATGCGGTCTTTACTGTCTGATGTAATGTAAACTGCTCATTTTCCCTGACGTTTATTAATCCTGATATCATATTTCATAAAAAATATTAATTTCCTCTGCTGTTATTAGAAGCACTCTTTGTTCAGGGGAGGCGGGACACTTATGGAAATGGGGTCGATGCAGAGGGTTTCAAAATTGGCTTCTGTTTGGATCGATTTTTCATCCTAAGCAGCAAATTTCACTGCAGGAAGCTGCATTTGCACGTTTGCAAAATAGGTTTTAAACTGGAACCATAAACAATAATCTATAGGCTGAATCATTGTGAGGACGTGTTAACCAACTGGCAGCTGATTATCTTAAATTTCTCCTATTTTTTTATGTACGAAGGGCTCGTACAAACACGCCACGTCAGATTCAACAAATGCCTACAACCTTAGATAACTGTGTAAAGGTTCCACCTGTGTGTATCTGTGTGCACGTGCATGAGACTTGTAAATCAGCATAATTAACATCCCAATAATACCATATAAGGCTGAGCTTCCTGCCTCATATGTCAGCAAATGTTCACTCATGAAAATGGCATCAGAGACTAAAAAGAAGAACTTTACAATTTCAGAGTTTGACGTTCTGCTTTCAGAGATCCATGAAGGAAAATCTGTCATTTTAACAACATCAGCAGTGGAAAAGACCTGCTAAAGCAAAGAAACGGGACAACTGAGTGCTGTTAATGACATGTTACCTGATGGACGGACTGTCACTGAAATAAAGAAGAAATGTCTCGATATGAAAAAAAAAAAAAAAAAAAAAAATAAGCCTCACTACAGTAAGTACAGGGCGAAACATGACAGCAGAGAGAAGAGGAGGTCTGAGGGAAGTTTCCATCACAGAGACAGAAGACAGAATATGTGAGGACGTTCTCCTGGACACACTTCATACAATTCAGAAGACATGCATCCAGTACACCTGGTAGTAGGTAATAAGACGGTGATGGGCTTTATGTGTTCATTTACAATTAAAATTTGAAATGTAGTCAAACAGGATAATGTTGACATAATTATGAAACTTAATTTATTTTTCAAACTCAAAATGTCTTCAAACTAATGAAACATACTGTCATTAGTGAAAAAACTTTGGTTTGTGTAACAGCAGACTGACTGCACACGACTCTACAACAGGTCTGTACCGCTCGGAAACTGTGTTCGTATCTGAAAGAAAATTCAAAATATGAGAAAATTGGTGACAAGTTCTCCTAAATCACTCGTTCACACCCCTTAAGAACAAATCTGTTCGTACGAGTGGTTCTTACATGAGCCTCAATGTTCCAGCTTCATTATGACAACGGCAACACAAATCATCATCTCTTATTAGTTCTCGGTGAAATTGGTGAAATTTGAACATTTAGCAAGTGGACAAAAAGTTAATTTTGCCGTTGCGTGGTCCACATTTTTCCTTAGTCATGTCGTCACAGTCCAAACTTAAGGTGCACTAACACACACTCACACACCCTCTTACATATACACACATTTTCTGCTTTTAAATTATATTATTACTGTTTTTTATTGTTGTAGCAAATATATTTGTTATTATTAGTTTGCCATCACTTGTATTATTTTTTGTATTGTTCTGTGTGTTTCTGTAGTTTTAAAGTTTTAATAACTTTGTGAAATTCTTATTTAGGTGGAGGCTTTAAATAAGGCCTCTGGGTTTTTTGCCTCTCCCTGCACGGCATATTATGTGTCATCTCTGCCATCTTTTGTGTATATATTTTTTTAATTGTGCAAAATAAAACTAAACTAAACTAAGCTAATTTAACACCAGTTCAATTTTATTCCACAACACAAATACAAAAACATAAAGTGTTTGAGGCGTAACTCCAGTGGCTGCATGTTGGCCTCTGAGTGCTGCCAAAACACGGCCATAACTTGCTATGTTGGACATTAGTGCTCAAAAGATGGACACAGATGGAGGATCAAAGCTGCTGCTGCTGCTCCGCTAAACGAGCTGCTTTGATACTGTGGTGTAAAATCCAATGAAACAAACTGTACTGCAACAAGGACGTGTAATTGGAGGTCACATCTACCGATGAAAACATTCTCGAACACGCTGACATCAACCTGCAGAGGTGACCCACATTTTACTCCCGCTTCAGTCTCATCAACTGTTTGTATAAACTTGTTCCCTCGTCTGAAAAAGGTTTATTGTTGCTGCTTTTTGTCTCATTTTTCCACTGCAAAACAGTCTTATAATATTAACACAACTTTGCTCATTAGCCTGAAGAAATGCACCGAATATGAACTTGTTCGGTACCTCTGCAGTTTATCTGTAGTTCATCATGTCTGTAACTTTCTTACCCTCAGCAGCGTGCAGGTGGTGTCGATGGGAGCTTTGGCCAGCAACTGGCAGGTCAGGTCGAAGTAAGCTTTGGGCTGGACGGCAGACAGAGGGATTTTGGGAACCGGGGGGAGGAGAGCCTGACTGGCAGCCCAGGATCGCAGCTCCTCCACGGTCCGACGGTCCTCCTGGTCGAAGTGGAAGGAGCGGCTGGAGGTCCGCGGCTCCACATCACTGCCCACCACCCCGTCAAACGTCACCACGGAGAAACCGAAGGTGTTTTTCAGTGTG
This sequence comes from Lutjanus argentimaculatus, assembly GCA_034769285.1. Classification (NCBI taxonomy): domain Eukaryota; kingdom Metazoa; phylum Chordata; class Actinopteri; order Lutjaniformes; family Lutjanidae; genus Lutjanus; species Lutjanus argentimaculatus. The sequence goes on from JAWZSL010000039.1 coordinate 2,725,798, forward strand.
ATGGAGTCATTGAAGAATTCAGTCTGTGCAGAGAAACATAAATCAAAGTTACATATTCTCAATTTAAGAATAATACTGTTGGCTTTGGATGTTTCAGTTCATAACTTCCTGCCTTTTAAATGACAAAATAACATGTAAAACCTTCATATGGCAACACAACACAATGGTTACTAAAAGAATGAGTCTGGACCTTGACTCTGTGCATGCGGACGATGTCTCCATTTTGAAAGATTTTGGGATGGTCCTCCAGCCTTGGACAGAAGATGGTGCAGCCGATCTTCTGGTTGGACTGATCAGTGATCTTCAGGCTGGAGCAGAAGTCTGTGGAAGGAAAACGTCCTGTGGTCAGATCTCTGAGAGATGAACGTGAAATATAGTACAGAGCTAGTCGCAAATTTTACATTATTATTGTCATATTAGTAGCAAAGTGGTGTGTAAATAGGCTGTATAGTAGGGGACCCAGGCAGCATTGCTTGTGGACACACCCATCCTAAGATTTTTTTTTCTTTTGAGTGTACCATAAACTAGCACCAATATGTAATCATACAATCATCACAAAGTACAGAGTTTCTGCATGTCCCTCCACTCTCGTACACCCAAATAAACAAAAAAAATTTGGTGAATGCAGTCCTAAGATTTATTGTAGATGATAATCTCACAGTCTGGGGCTTACACTTCAAAAATCACATAGTCAGTTGCAGAGTTGTCAAGACCAACACCTCTGAGCTTTAACATCAAAGCCCTTTTAACAATTTTCAAGGCAAAGTTAAAAATCAGACATGTAAGAAAAAGCACCACAGAAGTAGTTGGAAACTGGCTCTAACCTCTTCACTGATTTGATCAAAATTAAAAAATGACTTGTATCGTACACAGACAACCTGTCAAGGCTCTTAGATGTTGTACTGAGTCTGAGTCTTGGGGACCAAAATCATCAATCTGAGACTTGACTTTGTTCAGCCGCAGAAAGTAACTTGTCATGGTTGGGTCAACCATCTGTTGGCATCTACAGGAACCAGTGTCATCAGGTCTATCAGCAAGAATCTGTGTAATAATGGTGCTTATTTCCTGTATTCATCTGTGGGTCATACGTATTTAAATCCAGCAAGACTTGTGTAAAACAACCAAATCAAAATCAACACTCAAAACTTCTGTCAGCATTTGTTTTTTCATACAAATACCATCATATACTGTATACCCTGGTGAAATGTCAATAAAGTATGAAAAAATATAAACTGCCCAGCCTGGATTTTGATATTAAGAATGAAAAGAAACTGATTTTTTTTGTATGTTTTTTTCTTTTTTTTTTTTTGTCAAATATTGTCAAATATGTGCACAGTGTGACCTAATATGATCTAAAAGGGTTAAAAGGGCATTTTTTATTTCATCTCAACATATATACAGTATATATGTGTGTGTTTGAGTCCTTCCTGTTTGGATGTGTGTGAATATGCCTGTGTATGTTTGTGTATGTGTTTTTGTGTGTGCGTGCTCCTCAAGTGTCTGATCAGATGGATTTTTCCAATATCTTTGTTTACTTTAACAGACGCCTGAAGGATCCACAAAGATGATGACAAAGTCTGGACGGCTTCCAGTCTTGCTGCTGCTGCTGCTTTCTCTTTATTAACCCTCCCAAAATACACACACACACACACACACACCACACACACACACACACACTTCATCATCCTGAGCTGCATGGCTGCGGGTCGACTCACACTGAACTGTTTGGTGTTTATTGCCTTATCATCATTTTCATCGCTCTTCTTTCTTAATTCTGACACCTTTTTTTCCTCCAATCAGCTGCAGCGTGTTATCAGGGAAATGAAGTAAATGACCAAACATTGTTCCAGTGGATTAGATTAATGCAGCTTCCTGTCTGACGCTGACGAGCGCCGAAGCTTTTAAAGCTTTCTGAGCAGCCTGCTCAAAACCAAACGTCCATTATGAGTCTATCAACACATAAACTGAGAATATATTTTCCCATCCGGCTCCTCTCCACACCTTTCTGAGTGTGTTACAGAAGTAATCAGAGACATTTCCAAGTTAGAAAAAACTCTGCTCTCGCTCAGCACTGATCCAGCTTTTATCACCTCATGAAAGACTTTCTCTTCTTTTCTGTCTGTCAGCTCATTTCTGTCTCAGAGGAGATGATGCAGTTTATGTTTCCAGGTCTCATTTAACAAAAAACACTAATCTTTCTTACAGTTTTTTAAAACATGTCTCTAAAAAAAGTCTCAAACAGATGTTGAGCGTCTTAACGTCTCTGTCCGTGGTGCTGAAAAGGTTCAAACTTTTTTTTAAACAGCAGCTGTTCTTTAGCTCCACAGGACAGGAGCTGCTACACTTTCAGAGACAAAATTTCAGATCAAAATTTTGAATGTGTAATGAAAATAAAATTAGTAAAAATGAGAGAAATTACTAATATAATGTAAATAGTTTTAGATGTATTTCATTAAAAAATATATTTTAAAAAAAGTCATGTACAATCTCTTCTTTTTTTGGCTTCTTTAAATAAAATCATTGAATTATTCTAACAATATTATGACTTTTCTATTAAAAATGATCCTTTATTGTCAGGATAGTATGATATTTTTCATAAAGTAACTTTTCTCTATTACTTTTCATTAATTCTGACTTATTTTAATGAAATTCTGCCTCAATACATTTTAAGAAAAGTACAATTTTGTCTTCATACAAATTGAAATTTTTAAAAAATCAAAAACTTTTTATGACACTGACTTTCACTCATGACTCACTGATAATGTCATAATTTTTTTTCATGATGACTTTTTTAATTGAACAATATCAACAAACAACAAACGATTTCTTCAGTGCTCATTAAAATGATTCTCACAATATTATATTTTTATTAAAACAGAAACTTTGTTATATTCTGACATTTTTCACAATATTGTAACTTTTCTCTATTAGTCTTTTCATTAATTCTGACTTTATTTTATGAAATTGTACCTTAATACATTTAGAGAAAAGTAAAATTATGACTTTTTCATAGTGACTTTTTGAATCTAACAATATCAACAAACAAACAACAAACGACTTTTTCACGTAATGAAATTAAGAATTTCTTTTTCAAAATATAACTTTATTTTCCTAAAAGTGATCTAAAAACTGCTGGATGACGTCCTGTCAGCTGTGCTTTGTGTTTGGTGCCAAGTAGCAAATGTTAGCATGCTAACATGCTAAGCTAAGATGATGAACATGGTGACATTATACCTGCTAAAATCAGCATGTTCGTATTGTAACTGTGAGCATGTTGATGTAGTTACTGTGTAGTTTTACATTGTGTAGTTATGAATGTGTTTCCTCCAGGCTGTTTAAGACACACATACATTTTCTGTCATCCTCTGGTCTGAGTCCAGACTGACCTGTTCCACGGCTCTTGAACGGCTGTTTGAAGAAGACCACCACTCCATACACGTTGACCACAGTCCCAGCCTTCAGGTCGTCCAATCGGACGTATGTGTATTTTGGAGCCTTGGTCGTCCTGGAAACCTGAGAAGAAACAAAGCGGAGTTGAAAAGAGGCACCAACAGCTCAGGTTAGTACACCATGTTAAACATGTGGACGTAACAGAAAGATCACAACTAGTTTGGAAGCCAATCGCATGTTTTAAGCTCATGCTTTAAACATCTTAAAACAGAGGATCTTTATATTAAAAACAGACATTTTTGCAGTTCTCTTGTTGGCTGCACGATTTGGTAAAAAACTGCATGACAATTTTCATGTTGACTGAAAAAAAAACCCTATTAAAATCTTGATGATGTGACATTTATTGAGGTCTGAACCAAACAAACATGTTTTCTTTCATTTGGAAGATTTTTAGACCAAAACATCTATGCAGCACTACAGTACATCGTTTTAATGCCATATTGTGACTTTTTTGCGATTAATTGTGCAGCCCTGTTGGGAATCCAGTTAAAAAACGCTGCATGGATGAAACAGAGTGAGATGAAGGACGGCAGATCAGAAAACAACAAGGACTGAAAATAATCAACTTTTTACTGGAGTTAAAAAAAAAATCCATCTGTGCCGTGCAGTTAATTTGTTTGGGTTTTTAGCTTCTAATCAAAGAGAAGAAAAAGATGTGATTTGATGATGTGATGATTTGATGTCAGGCAGAAGTGTTCTACAGTTTGGGCAAACCTCATTTAAATATAGGGCTGAATTATTTTTGAGAAAATATCTAATTGCAGTTATTTTGACTGATATTGCAATTACAATACGATTTGCACTATTAGAAGCAATTATCATTTTTACATAATCATTCTTCTTTTGACTGAAAAACATGTTATAATGACTATGGTGGGTTTTTTTTCTTTCATTTTCTTTTTGGAAGAATTTGTTTTTTTTAAGTCTGTAGAATCTGACGTGTAGGACAGGACGTCTCTGCCTCATCACATTCATACATTTAAAAGTTTTTTTTTGACACGTTTTGCCTTTAACAAATATTGCACCTCCTGTGATTTGAAAACTGCACACAGCCATATTGTGATTTTGATAAAATTCCAATTAACTGTGCAGCCCTATTTAAATATGACAAAGGTTTGCCTCCTCCTTCTTCATGTCCCCGTCCTGAACATGATCACATCCCTTGATCATGTTCAGTATTTGATTACAGGACTAATTCAGCAGCAGCACTTTTGTGAATATTTGCAAAACCTTGTAAAATACCTAAATAAAGACTTTAGTGTTGCAGGTGATGCATGATGTGTTATAACTGTGTGCATAACTGGGTCTAACATGCATGCTAACGTGCTAACAGAGTGTGAACAGTGAGGTCATCATCACCTCTGTGAATCATCCCTACAGACTGTGATGAGGACAGAACTGATGTTCAAACACTAAATAACTAAAACTCGTGTTTTCTGAGATTGACAGATTTTGTAATCTTGGCATTTAACAAAACAAATGTCATTTCTGATAAACGTTAAAAGCTCGGGAAGCGTCTGATCAGAGCAAGCAATAGTTTGTAACTTCCTGCATCTCTCACAACGCTTCCTCGGTCAGATGTGATTTTCGGAGGAGGATAATAAAGAACAGAAAAATGAGCATCTGCTCATAAAAGAGAAACGCAGACAAAAGCAGTCTGTCCAACACTTATTTTTACCAGCACTGATTCTATAGTACAGATCAAACTCAGAGTCAGAATCAGCTTTTAAAACTTTGATCACTGGCTTCAGGAAATATTTAATCTCTCTTATTTATTTTTATTCTCGCTGCTGTATTGGTAATTTATTCTGCTTTAAAAATGTTTATCACAGCTTCACCTCACTTTTAATCCATTTTATTGATCTGACGTTGGCTTAATATTTGATTTCCTGTGGTCGTAAAGCACCTCATATCATATCTATTATATTATTGTACATTTAACAGTGGCAGGAGATTATCCCTGCAGTGTCTTTACCCAGAACTCAGAGAGAAGTTCTGTATTTGTTCTCTGCAGGACGACAGTCAGAGGAGCTTTAATCCTCAAAGTCTGACGTTATTTTTGCCGTTTTGCTTTACATTCACTGAAGAGCAGAACCGTCCCTGCACGACATTCAGTATTTGGGATGAGCTGCTGAGTTTGTGTTGCACTCAGAAAGTGGAGACTCGCTTCCTAACTTTAGCACCGATTCCCACTAGATGTTTTCCTTCATGTTATTTCAACACTTGCTGAGTCATTGGCAGCTCTCACACACTCAATCCTCGGTTCATCCTGCAATATAGAGAGGACTCGGGGCACTAGCTCGTGATAGCGCGCAGCAAATACAAGTCCTGTAACCTCTGCACAACATTACCTGTGACTTGAATCATAACAAGGAGTAACATACAGTACGGAGAGCTCAAATCACAGATGGGAGAAAACAAATGTTAAAAATTTGCGCCTACTGGAGAGCATTATTGCACAAATAAAATTCCAATTTCTTTTTTTTGTTGGCAATAATAATGAGACCAAATAAACAAACACCAAAGAGATGTACGTTTACATCCTGTTGCTTTTAGAATTTTTAAGATATTCAGTTCTTTGGCTTTATTGGCATTCTTGGCCTTGTGGGACAGGGGATCCACAGAGTTGTGGAGCTCATCACAGGCTGCAACATATTTTGCTGCTGTTTTTGTAAAATATTGCTGTCTAATATTTTAGTATTACTCACACTGAGTCAGGGCGTGCAGCTCAGTCTCTATTGTACCCTGGTCACAGTAGGAACACAACCTCTCCTCTCTGCCAGGCCTCCCTCCACTGCCAGCTTGTGTTCACTCAGTCTGTATTTAGTCAGTGTTTTCCTCAGTTTTTTGTCGGACAGTGTGAGATAGGTTTCCATTTGTGATTTTGTTTGCTCGGTCAAATAATGTATGTTTTCCTTTTTCTTTCTTCGGTGGACTGCAGCTCTGAGGTTCATTATGGAATGATTAAGTTATTTTGAAACTTTTTATGACATACTTGTCTGATAGTGATTGGGTTTGACTTCTGTACCAGCTAAAAAAAACTGTACTGCTTAATAAATAGTCATAATGGGTTATTACAAAATGCTGTAGCCTACTGTTAACACAAAAAGTTACATTAAAGCAAAAAGTTGTGGTGTTATGATAAAAAATGATTGTTATGAAAAAGCATTCTCACAAAAAGTTGTAATATTATGACAAAAAGACAAAAAAAAAGTTGTAATTTCACAGTAAAAGTCAAACTAGGCTCCAGACACAAAGCAAACGTGTGCTGATCAGAGGAAAGTGCGTCTTTTAAAATGTCAGATTTCCTTTTCACAGTGGATTTAACACCCTGTTTTAAAATGTTCTTCTCCTCTTTGTTCTGCACTTGTGACATATTTCATCCACCAATTTCTCCATGTTTGAAGTGATGAATTATTCATAAAAATAATGAGATCAAGAAGTTTAAAGACGCTGGTATCAAACAGTAAGAATCCTCATCAGCAGACGCAGAGATCTGGTGAGACCCCCGATCCAGCCGAGGTGACTCTGCGACAGCCGCAGCTGACATGAGGCGTCCTGACAGATACAAGACCTTTACAGCACACTCCAGCAGCCTCCTTCGGCTAACCGGGCCTCTGACTCTGACCTCGGAGGAGAGCGCGGAGCTCCTCTTGACGGCCGGTGGGGATCTGGGGTCGAGAGGAGGCGGCAGGCGGGACACCTGAAGGACGAAGACGGAGAGGAGACGTTACAGTCACCAATACAGACACCGCTGCTGCCGGAGGAAAAATGACAGGATGAGTGAGGAGAGTGGAATAACAGCTACAAAAAAATCAATGTCACAATAAAATAAAAGTAAAACTGAGTGAACTTTATCCCAGAACATAATAAAAAACTAGTAAATCTTATTTATAGCCCAGAAGTCTTTACACACAGCCTACAGCTCCGTCTATACTTAGACTTTCTTCATCCAAATTGAGTTTTTTTGACTCTGAGGCATTTTTATATAGTTTTTGAATATTGGGCTCTGAATTTCTGAGCCCTAACATATATATATATATATATATACATATATATATGTATGCTGGAAAAAAGTTTTGAAATTGCACATGTGATGTTTGTTTAGCTGTAAATCTGAGGAAGCGCGTTGTGTTAATGTAGTGACGGCTGAGTCTGCAGGTAAAACATGAGGAGGATGTGAAACTCATCATCAGGTAAACAGAGACGTGTCTCCAGGTGGTGGTGTTGGTGTTATGTTTGTCTGACATTGACGTCAGACGAGATGAGTCACGTTCAGTTTACAGCTCACACACACACACACACACACAGATTCTGGTAATGAAGCTGTGATGCATCAGCTCAGATGCAGACAGAGGACGAGCAGTAAATGTTCACCTGGGGTCATGACATCATCGAGGGTCACCTGATCGTGACTCTGGGTGTCGGAGTTTAGGCACTAAATTGCTTTTCAAATTAATATTTTCTTCCGTAATGCTACATTTTTTTTCACTCACCAGCCATTAATCTAATTTATTCATTTTGTATGATCCGCCCCGCCCTGTCTGCTGTTTATCCACGTATCCGCAGGTATGACCCACGTATCTCTTGTGAACACGGCTGAACTGAGACTGAACCCAGCCTCCGAGGGAACTGGTGTATCAAGGCGATCAACAGTGGCGATGTGGACGGCAGGCGGGGACAGGAGAGGTGGGAAGCAGAGAGGAGCGAGAGGGAGGTCGGGCATCAGAGAGGCAGCGAGGAGGAGGAATATTTTCACACCTAACGCCGTGGATTAAGAATTTATTTCAGTTAAAACAGAGCTGGTGATTGTTGAACAGTGGAAAGACGAACCAAGATGTTTATGTTAAGTTTTATTTTGTTTCTGTCGAGTTTAGAGTTTGTTTTACGAACAAGCTTGTCTTAGTTCAGAAGGTGTACGGTTTATTACAGACAACAGGTGTAAAAAAATATTTCCTTTTGTGAGTTTATTGTGTTTATTTATTAGACAGAAAAAACTATGAGAGCTTGTGAAAGCAGCAACCTCAGCGCTTGCATATATCTCCCAGTCGAAACTACGAGGTGGATCGGATTATTGTCTCCTGGGGCACAAAGTGGTATTATGAGACAGGATGGGCCGGGGCTAGCTGGTTAGCATGCTAACTTCAATAGATGTCTCTGCACGGTTCAAGACGTCTGTGACAGAGCTGCAACAATTAATAGAATATTAATCGATTATTGAATTAGTTGCCAATTATTTTGATAACTGATTAATTAGTTTGAGTCATTTTGTAAGAAAAAGGAGTAAAAAGTCTGTTTCAGAAAACTGAAGACATCAACTTGCACTTTGGGAAACACTGATCAACATTTTTCACCACTTTCCGACATTTCATAGACCTAACAACTCTAAAATCAATTAACTGAGAAAATAATCAACCGATTAATTGACTATGGTTTTTCGGACTGCACGAACTTTTCCATAGGTCTAAGAACGCAGGAACTATGAACTATTGTGGTTCTTAGAGCACCTTTTGGAGGAACCTTTTTAGCCCCTGCCTCAGAGTGAGTACTCTTCCAGCACAACGGGAACTTTGAGTGACGTACGTGCACAGTGATTGGTCCAGACGTAAGTGCTCATTGATTGGTCAACACATGAGCTAATGCAGCACCAGCAACTGCCATTTTTTAAACCCCTGTATAAACATTAGTAGCATAAGTAACAGCTCATATTTATTTAAAAGACGGAACAAAACGGACAAGAGGACCGACCATGAAGTCCAGGCTTTATTGAGTGTGTATGCGATGGAGAAAGTGCAACGCCATTTTGACTTGTCAAAGCAGACTATAAACATCTTCAACAGCATTTCCTGTCAGCTTCCTACATCAGGCATCCACCACACAGTGAAGCCGTGCAGGGAGATGGTCAACTGAAACAGGATTAACTATAAGAAAATAAAGAACCACAACAATCAAAGCAGATCTGATCTGAAAAACAAGCGAGTGGTGCACTGGATGCTGTCCTTGGCCTCAGATCGGCATTTGCTGCTAATGTGGGCACGAAAGATTCAGCAGTCGGCTTTTAGAGGCCGCTGGGAGCTGGGAGCCCCAAGTGTTAATCTCTGCAGAAGGTAAAATGCTCCTTATACACTTGACAGCATATAAAGAAAATTGTTTCTGTTAATGTAACGTTACAATAACCTCACGTTAAGTTTAATTAACCATCTGCCGGGATGTCTTCTTCTCTCCATATGAAGAATATGAAGAATATGAAGAACATGAATATGATGCCAACCGCAGAATGAATTTAACCTAAACTCGCATGTCTCCTTTCAAACTCTGTTATAATCATAAAACCCCTGACACACAGCTTCGCCCACGGCGTCCTCTGTCTTGTTTAGTTGTTGTCATAGTAACGGTTGTTGTTGTATGTTGCGCAGAAGTGACGTTGCTTTACCAACTGCTAGTCGGCGCATGTCACCTTAAGGTTCCTATTGGTGGCACAAATGCAAACAGAAAAAAGTCCCTGAAGGTGTGTAGTTCTCTGGGAACTGCTTAGTGGGTAGTTAGTCTTAAAAGAGTCCTGTAGTCTGTGATATAACAACATTAGCACACCTATAGCCTAACATACATGTTGGAAAATGCACCACGGTTAGTTTTAACCTCAGATGAAGAGCTCAGATGTGAAAGCAAATGTACTGTTAAAGACAGAGACTGAGAATAGGCCTTCTTATATATGCATACATAAGATAAATGTATAAACAGTCCTCACATAAACGCAGGCGTCGTCTCCTGACAGCAGCAGGTTAAAGGGGTGCAACTTGTCCTTATGAGCTGTGGGAGATTTGCCCACAGTGAAGCCAGAAACCACCACCACATCCTGCAGGAAAACACAAGTTAAACAACAACACACAGAAAAATCAGGGATTAAAACTGAGTGCGCACAGAGAGATAAATATACATCCTTCTTCCCAGAGGGAGGACAGATTGAAGCAGCAGATGTAGCATCCTGGGAGACATTAAGTAAGACGTCACAACAAGCTGGCGACGATGAGCTGGTGTGAAAAGTGGAGATTGTCTTTTGTTTGGCGTGTCAGCTGCCCCCAAGATGGCTTTAAAGCCTGACAAAGGGACAGCAGATAGTCTGAATAATCATGTTACAGAGACACATAGCCTGACAAGAACTCTGTGATCTACAGCTCGAGCACAGCGGCTCAGCCTGTGATCACTTCCTGACTTTACTGAGCTTTACGGCGCTTTGAGTTCCATCAAGACGCCGCTGTAGGGCAACCAAAAAAAGGAGGATTATCCCTGATGTGTTCAGTTTTCCAGTCCAGGTCAAAAAAAAAAAAAGATTCACCGCTCTGTAAACAACATCACAGCTGCTGCGTACAGATGTGACAGTATCAGAGGAAACTGGCACCGTGAGCTGCAGAGACGATGATTCAGAGTCACTTTATTTGTTCAGTTCAAGAGAGCTGCAGGAGGTGAACTGTCACACCAGAGCCTGGCACATGAAGAATCAAGGTAACAGAGCTCAGGATCGTCTGTTCTCTGAAGGAAAACCTAAAGTTCCCCTGAAGTCAGACTCAATGTTTCATCACTAAACTCTTTCTCTATACCTCACCTATATGCCAGTATCTGGCTCAACAATGATGAAAAAGTAGTTTTGTAGGTATTTTCAGGTATTTTTAATGGGTTTTTTTTTGTTTGTTTGTTTTTTTTTGAGTTTGTGGTTAAAAAATGTTGATGAATCATCTGTGGGTGTGCACTAAATGTGTGTCCAACAAAAGTGTTTCTGGGCTCCGTGACGCAGCCTGGGCCTCACTGGACAAAAAAAAAAACAAAAAAACACACACAAAAAAACTTTGGATCATATTTTATGGAGAAAATATTTGCTTTTCTCTCTGACATTTGGCTACTCAGCCACAACTCTCAGTGATGACAGAGCAGGACACTAATTGGAAAAATACTTAAGTGAGATCTTACCTACACTTAATTAAAGCTTTATTAACATAACACCAGACGACCTCCTGCACTGGTCGCTGTCTGCCTTCTATGTTGTGGTTTTTGTCATTGCTATTGTATTGCATTGTGGGATATTGATTGACTGATGCTGGCATAGTGCTCGGTGCTTGCATACTGTAATATTTCCCCAGAAATAGTGAGCACCTGTACAAAGTATGTACTATGGGTTTCACACTGAGGTTTGGGACGTACTAAAAAGCCTCTCATACTGTTTAGCGTACTAAATAGCATGTTAGTATGAAATTTAGGCGCAGCCGTTTGTCTCCTGTGGTTTAGTCAGAGGTGGAAAGAGTGCTGAAAATCTGTACTCAAGTACAAGTTGCTAAAATATTACTCAGTTACAAGTAAAAGTACTGGTGTTAGAAATGAAATATACTTAAGTAAAAGCACAAAGTTTTCATCTCAGAAACTTACTCAGAGTATTAGTTACTTTTAACAGCTGATGTCACAGTCACCTCTCCAAACTTGGGCTGCAAATTTTGTGCGTTTTCCTGAGCCAGTACTTGTAAACACTAACAACTGATTAATCACTAATGATTTATTAATACAAAGTATGTTTTATTCCACATTTTCAATATTTTTCTGGGTTTTTTGTAATTTTTTTCTCACTTTAAGTTGAAGTTTAATTGTCTTTATTCAACAAACGGCTCAGTGCAAATTGCTGCCACATTTATTGATTAAATGTCATGAATACTTTTTTAATTGGCTAAATTCTTATCAGCAGTTGATCAATCAATCATTAATCATTAACATCCTTATTGTAAATAAGTGCTGCTGCAGCATTTTGTTTTGTCTTTTGTATGTCTTTGTTTTCATTGGTCCATTTGTGATCAGATCACCTGACTGGCTGCTAAAGTGCAGATGATAGGTTTGGATATTAGTTCAAATTATACTCAGTACTCAACTATGATTTTAAAAGTAACTAAGTAGATTACATCTTGGAATGCATAGATGTATCCAAAAGTATTTAGTATTTATTACTTAACTGCAGTAATATGAGTATTTGTAATTAGTTACTTCCACCTCTGTAACTTTGTGTTACATCAGTTCAACACTTTGAACATGAAACACTGACACAGACACACACACACACACACACACACACACACTCCCTTAAACATCACACACCCACATTTTCTGCTTTTAAATGATACTATTATCACTGTTGTTTATTGTTGCTATCAGACTTTTATTTATTCTTAGTTTGCCATCACTTGTATTATTTTTTTGTGCTGTTCTGCATTTTCCTGTATTTCAAATAAGCCCTCTGGGTTTTTTGCGGCTCCCTGCAATTTATATCATTTCTCATCTTTGCTTTTCTGTGTTTTAATTGTGCAAAATAGAACTAAACTAAACTGAACTAAGCTATGTGGGAAATGCAGTAGTGCTTAATAAAGCTCTCATATGGCTGTAATAGAGTGAGGCTGATATTAATGAGATCAAATTACTAACAGTGAAGCTGGATTACATGCATGTTTTGTTTCCAGTAAATCTTTTGAATCTAGTGCAGGAATATACAGAAATATATAGAATGGTTACTGCAGAAAAAATAGAAACCATAAAATGCAGTAAAAAAGGATCTGATCCACTGTGTTTACTGCTTTTACCTAATTGCTATTTTCATTTTGAGTTTTTATTTCTATCTTATTATATTCATTTATTACTATACTTTCTAACTTTTTATTTAAGTTCTCTATCTGCACTTTCTTTCTCACTTCTACTTGTGCTGCTGTAACTCCCAAATTTCCCTAATCAATAAAGGATAATCTCATCTTAGCTTATGAACAATTCCAATTTATTACAACTTGGGCCATTATTGTCCATATCTGCCTCCAAATAAAATAATTAAAATAATCTGGATAAGCTGGTGGCATTGATTCTTCCCCTTTGATTTTTCAAAGGTCAGGATATTCAATTACTTCAAACCATCCGAGGCTTAAACCTGCATTTCTTTCAACACACAATATGTAAATTAATGCATCTCCTCCTACAGATTAATGTCAATATTCATCAACACATCACATGTATCACTCAGCTCATTACCTTATTCAAATCACAGATTTATGATCCAGAAAAAAAAAACATTTCCACAGACCCACCTTCCAAATGTCCAAGCATAGTTTTTAATTAATATAACATAACACATTCTCATCTGCATCACATGAATATTCATCATAAAAAGGCTTTCAAACTGTCGTTCACTCAACCCTCTCAGGCTATAAGGACCCGGCCTCACAGGAAAAACTCCAAACTCCTCTCTGCCTGACAAGGACACTTTCTCCACTCGCATTTCTTATCTAATCAAATAAATCTGTCATCAATAATAGATGTAATAAATCATATAATATTCTGAGCAGAGTGATGGGTTTGTAAACTGTCTGTGCCAGATGTGTCAGCATTACAACAACCTCAAGTAACAGTAAAACAGTTTATTCAGACATCCAAGAAAAAAAACACACACACACACAAATAATAAATTGCATTCACGCTCAAGGTGACCATTTTCTGAGGTAAAACATTGAAACGAGCCAGTTTAGAAGAAAATAACATGAAAAGATGTTTATTTGTCTGTCAATCTACAGATGGACAGATGATGTTAGAAAATGAAATTGCCTTTTGTTTGTCTGTTTGTCCATTTTTCAGCAGGATTAGATAAAAAACTACTTCATGCAACTTGGTGGAAGCACAGGCCAAGAAAGAATTCATTATATTTTGGAGCAAACAACAACTATGCACAGTCAAGAGCGAAGCACCCAGCAGAGGGTGGAGCGCCGTCCACAGATCAACAATCAACAGCTAACTTTGTCACCAGATGGACTAAGTTTGACGATCGATGTGCAGAGCAAACAACGGCCCTCCTCTCAAAGATGAGAGCAAAAGATATGCTTCCCATCAGATTTGTCAAGGGAGAGGGGTTTTTGAAGTTTAATGCCATTTGTTCAGCCAGAGTTTACGGTCCCATCAAGAGTGAGCTGCATACTTGTTTAATGAGTGCTGGAAAACTGTCTCTGCTTGTCAGCACCAGAAATACTACTTGGTTAAACTATTTATCAATATTTTATTCATGCACAATAGCAGTTAACTGTTGCCTCTAAGGTTTTATGCAGCCACCAGCCACTAGTCGTGGCTGCGGCCCCATCAGATGGCAGCCCCTCTGGCCCAGCGTATACGCCCCAACAGCCCACCCAACCTGGATACTGTTATCAGCAATGTCGGACAGATGACAGCTCGTAAAACATGTAATTTGGCAGAGATTTGAGGTAGAAAATGAATTAGATCAGGCTGCTGCTGCTAGCACCGCTAATTTTAGCCACACTGTATGACAGGGTGGCAGCTGACGTCAGTTCTACAGACACTGTGATCCTTCTTACGGTCTGAAAATGTGAAGCATTTAGTGAGCTGTTGTCATGTTTTTCAGGTTAATGTGCAACGTTTGTACTGCACAGCGCAAAGTGTCACACATTTCAGCGACGTTTAAAATACAATTTTTGGCTTCAAATGACTCTTAATACTGTACATGCAGTATTTTTCAGACAGTGTTTAACATTATCAATTAATCAGCTGTGCTCAATTTGACTGCTTTCTGGGTGTTTCCTTCCTGTTAGACTACTCAACTAGTCTAATTTAAAGTTTGCGTTAATCAACAGGGAAATCAGTCCCCAGGATCATCCTTACTTACAACTGAATCACATGTAACAATCATTTGTAATTATGTACGCAACTGACAAATACAGAGTAGCAGACTAAAGCAATGCCAGAGCGGCACGCTGCTGAAAACCTGGCGAATGTGTTTTCCACACTGGGGACTAAAGGGAAAAGTCACAGCATGTGTACATGACAACGCCAGCAACATGGTGACAGCCAACTCTTCACACCTGGAAAAAGCCTTGTTTTGCACATTCACTACAACTTGCTATAAACGACGGATTCAACCTTCGAAACATAAATCACGTCTCTGCAGCCGCCAGTCGCCTGGTCTCACATTTTCATCACAGCACAACAGCAACAAGCCTTGAAACAAAAGCAACTTCAGAGCTTCTCTGAGCACAACTTAGTGCTGTACTGCCCAACCAGATAGTATTATTTTCATCACGTTTCAGCGACTACTTGAGGAAAGATGGGACATATCTGCATTTTTTTAATCTGAACAAACATTAAAATGCGCATTATTCTGGTCTTTCTGCAAAACATGATGGGACATCCAAATAAAGTTTGAGTTTGTCTGCGAAGGTGAAGAATGTGTGATCTTTAACAGAAAACACCCCCCCCAGGGACTGTCAACACTTACACAGAGGAGAGAAAAGGAAACAGAAAATAACTCAAACTGTAAATTGGATTCAGCAGCAAGACAGTGTCAGTTTGTAAACGAACATCATCACCGTCTCCATCCACGTTATCACAACAGCAGGCAGTCTGCACGAGCTAAACATAGATTCATATGATGCACGAGTCATATATCAGAACTGAAACATCTGAAAATGTTCTTAAAGGTGTAGTCACTGCCTGCACTTCTTCAGATCTTTCAGGACAGTAATAAACCCACAGGAGTTATAAGCAGTGCTTATACTGTATATTATATTATGAATATACTTCTCTGTTTGCTTTAACCTGATGTAAATAACTCAAACACCTGCTTCAAGATTAAAAAGAAAACATCACAGTAACTGCTGCACCTTCACATGTTTCTGTCTGAATCATATCTTTGGTAAATGAATGAACGTACCCCTTGATTGACAGCTTGATTGAAGTCCTTGGCCAGCGCTCCCATCAGGACGACGTTAATGGACGGTTTTTGAGAAGACACATTTGTCTGGGAATCTTCTTCTGCAAAACAAACATACAGCAAGTTTTTAGACTGAGCCGAAGTAAAGACGGAGGACTCAACATCCAGATTAGGATGACGTATGACAGACATATTTGTAATTATGAACTTATAAACATTAAGTAACAAAGGCAGGGCTTTAGGCAACCCTATGAACTGAACCTAACTGATAAGAGTTACTTTGCTTTACATTACAAGTGGAGATCCAAGTGGATCAACATGATGTGTGGAGTTCCCCAAGGCTCAGTCCTGGGGTCTCTATAACTTACAATATTTGCATGCATCCGTTCCTACATCATCCAAAGCTGATCCCCTGTAACAAAGGCAGACTGCAATTTGTGTCAATGCGTGTGTGTATTTAAGAGAAGTTTGTATGTGTGCTTGACAGTTTTATATGTATTATATAAATGCAATATCTTATTTTGCATTTTTAACAGCAGTTTCTGCATGTGTCCAAGACAAATTTCCTTCGGGACAGAAAAGTCTATCTAGGTGTTCGGTCAGGTCATGTTTAATAAAAACTCATGATTAATGTAACTATTCTGAAGTAAATTCTTAATGTAAACATTGATATTTTTAATAATGCACCAGGTTAGAGGGTTTCTTGTACAATTTACAGTATTAGTTCTCTGAGAATATTTTGTAACTGAAATATTCCTAGATGAATTGAATGGAATCGTGAATCGAAATGAGACCGTGTGAAAATCGAATTGGGACATCTGAATTGATATCAAGCCCTAATCATTCAGATGACACCTACATTTATCTTTCCCTGCCATCAAATGACTATAGTTGTATAAATGTTTTGTAAGTGCACTGAACCAAATAAATCCAATTATTAAATGCCCTTAACAACCAAAAAGTTTGTATTTTCAGGTGGATCTTTGAATATCTGCACATTTCTGTTACTGAGAGACGTAATACCCGTAATGAAAAGCGTCAAACCTGATGTATAAGAGCCCCTTATCCTGCACTGGGGTAGTTTCCCCTCAACTTCCAATGAATGGGAAACAAATGTAATTTGTTTGTAAAATTTATGTGGTTCTGTTCATTAGTGGTGCCTTCAATGTCTCACTTGAGTGACAGATTCACAGAGCAGTAAATCAGTTGCATTTTTATAAGGGATCTGTGGTGCTGAATCTAAAATGCTTCCACTGGCTGTCGTGCTTATCTGTTCAGCACAGCTCGCTCCTTTCCTCCATTTTGTGTTAACACAGAACAACAACAGTCTAGTTTACTGATAGGACAACAGGACATCGACAGATAGGAATTACTGCGGATTTTATGACTGCTTCCTACCCAAGTACAATACATGGCATGTTGCACTTATACACTGAGAATTTTGAATTTTCGAAGATCCTTCAAGACCATTTTTTTTTCTCTAATATTGTGACACAAGCTCAAATTTCAAATGAAAAGTAACGACTAACCTAACCAACACAGAAGCTAATGTAGGGCAAATTAAAACCAAATTTCAGGAAAATTGGCAGAAAAAAATGCGTATGAAGGCTTGTTTCCATCCAGTCCACTTATGCGATTATTTGGAGTATTTGCCAGGTCGCTTTTTCAGGCTATCAATTATAATTTGTGCTCAATTTTAACTGCTGTCTGAGTGTTTTCTTTTCTTGCATTTAGTCGACAAGGAAATTAGTCGCCAGGAACATCACTAGTTGGAATCGATGCCAGTGGAATACATAAACTTTTGACCGTTTAGCATTTTAACCGTGTTTACCGCAGAAGGCTACCTACTGCCCGAGTCATGTAGAGTGAGTGTGCTGTAATGTTGACTAAACAAGTTTGATGATGCATCTGTAACATCTGCACAAAAGGGCCACTATTTCTATAGACAGCTCAGATGCGTGGCACCATAATCTGTGAAGCTAATCGGTCCTGTAGGTTTTGGTTGTATGGAACATGTCACCGGATTTTGGTACCCAACTCTTCTCATCCATCTGAAGAAACTGGTCTGAAGTAGGAAAAACACAGACACCAATCAAGCTCGAGCAAACACAGCCTGAATCCATCTCCACAGAGCCTTTACAAACTACAACAAAGGAAACAAACAGGAGAAACTTTAGTGACAGTGTCACAAATCAAACACAATGTCCCACAATGCACCAGCAGGTCAAACACTGTACCAGAGCTGACAGTCCATGAGCCAACAATACAGGAGATGCTGACCCGCTCGTCCTGAAGCTGGGGACACAGGCGGGGTGTCAGAGAGTTTAAATGAGCAGGAGAAAGGATGTCCCCGCCACAATAAAAGCCTTGGCTCTCTGTAGTTTTTTTAATCAGGCTGTTCAGAGATAAGGAGGCCACAGACAAGGCAACAATGAGGCACAGTGCCCTCCGTCTGCTCCTACAATACTGAACAGCTAAACTGCTTAAAACACACACACACAGTCGTGATAGGTCCATACACACAGTGAAACACTCCACACCATGAACTCTGCAGTACTACACATCTTTTTAGCCTCTTCAGGCTCATAGTTTTAGTTTTACAGCACATTTACTGTCTGGTTCAGTCTCAGCCACAGCAAGAAGCTGTTTTACTTTGAGAACTTTTCCAGGTGAAGTCTCAATACTGGCCAACAGCAACCTGAACAGTCAAGGCCATCGTATTAGATATAATCTCACCATCCAGTTTCATATAAACTTGCTCCACAACGCAGATGCAGCATGTTTACAGTCAGTCGTCTGTCACTTATGAGCATAACCACCTGCTAACATAATAACTGCTAGTGTTCTAGCCACAGTAGCTTAACAAACTTGGGTGCCAATTAATTATTGTGATCCTGCAGGAATTGTGATTTGATATTACAATTTATTGCAATTTCTGTTTTTTAAATACTAAACCGTGTTAAAAAGTTGACTCACACACCTAGTCGTATTTCTAAAATAGTTTTATTTCAGCAGCATCATGGCTACACTGCATATAAAATAGTAGTAAATAAAATATTTTTTATTAAAGTGCTTAATTTAGCTGATCCTGCCCAATTCAAATCAACATTCTTCACTTATGAAATTGAACTTGAAAATTGTCATTTCAAAACACTTGAACTGATGGCATATAAAGCGGTAAATAAACTGTACAATAGAATGAATAAAGGTTTTTACTTTATGAAGTAAAGTGCTACATTGAGCTGTTCCTGCACATCAAGTGAACAATAAATATACACCGACTCTCCTGGTACACAATGTCTCCTCCAAGTAGCAGCTCTATTTTGAGTTTTGACCCTTTGAGGTTGCTGTAGCTGGTCAGTGTTGAGGAAATTTATGCCTGTAAATATGAGCAGACATGTTGCTTTATGTTAAACATGCAAAGTAAAACAGATCGTTTGTTAAGATAATATTACCCCGATTGCGATGCTAATATATATTAGCGCTGATAATGGTAATTTCCATTGAACTAACAGACTAAGCTCTAGTTAAGTATATAAAATGAATTCAGCAATCCAAAAAAATAATTCAGGATAGTAAAAAAGAGAAACATGAGACTGAACAGAATCAGTTTTTTCCCCAACTCCTACAAATAGCCTGCAAGTAGTCGTTACATGACGAAGCTTCCAGCACCAGCTGATTCAAGTATTGAACTTCTGTCCTTCAAACTTAAAACTAACAGTACACACTGACAGACATGTACAGTGTCTGTCAAGTCAAAGAGATTATTGTTCTGTTTTGGAAACACACAAATATACCAAGTATCAAAGAATGGATTAAAATGGCATCATGTATGAAATTAGAAAAGACAACAATGTGTTTCATCTTTTATTACATTCCTCAGAAATGCAACACAAGGCGACAGTCTTATATTTTATTAAAACAAGAAATGCATAAATATCACCCATGAGGAAGGACTGGCATTGAGAGTACTACAGAGAGTGTGGACATAAATTTTATGTATTATTCTAATTGATTTTTCTATATATTTAATTTGGTACTGCTGTGCTGTTGCTGCTGTTTTAAGGGTTTATGTGACACATTTGCCTTTTGTTATTTTATTCTTAGTGTAGTGTTTTGTTATGTGTTATTGGGAGGGGTCTGGGGAAGCGGTGGGGGGTGTTTGTCCTTGTCATTTGTCGTAATAAAGGAGAACTAATACACAGTGTTTACACAAAATAATGAATCTCTCATGCTGTAAATGATTACATTTATCTAGTGCTTTTATCCAAAGCACTTTACAAGGTTTTTTGCCACTCATTCATTCACACATCGATGGCAGTGAGCTACCGTGCAGGGTGATGGGCTCTGGGGTTCAGTGTCTCGCTCAAGGACACTTGGACGACAGGAGGACGGGGGGATCGAACTGCCGTCCCTGTCATCGTGGACAACCCCTCAACTGGTGTTCTTGAGAAGATATAAAATTGTACAAAACGTTCTGTACCGGTTTGTTTCCTTGGGTTGGACTTTCAATGGGGGGGACTGTGAATACCACAAGTTTTTTGCTCTCGACCACTCGGAAACCATTTCTCTTACCTTAGAGAGGTGCAAAAATAAGAAAACATCACTTAATCCCAGAAATCAGTGGGTACTAACAAAATAAGAACAAATCGGAAACACAAACAAAAACAAAACAATATTTGTTGGGAAATGGCTTCCTGCATGAGGCCCAATGTTTACTGACTACACGCTATGAATACCAGAGAGAAGAAGAACAAGATCCTTTAGTCCACCTTGGGGGAAATTACATTTTTTTTCACTCCAGCGTTAATTATTTTACACACACAGGCTTGTGTACACACATGCACATGCAATTTTTTTTTGTGGGAGAGGTGGTAGAGTGATGGATGCTGCTCAGAGACAGTCGCCCCGAGCAGCTGAGGGTTCGGTGCTTTGCACAAGGGCGCCTCGACGGCACCTCAACAGTTACCAGTCCACTCCAAACTTCTAGTCTGAGTGTGAACTTGAACCGGCTACCCTCCAGTCCCAAAGCCAAGTCCTTACAGACTGAGCTACTGCTGTCCCAATTAATTAATTATTAATTACAATTAACCTAAACTTGATCAATAAATGATTCATGATAAAATCATAAGAGAACTTATAAATCTTCTAATCTAACAGCATAAGTTGAGTTTTTTCCTTTTCTAAAAAAGACTGTAAAGTTACAGACTGAATTTTCAAACTTACAACAACAGCACACACAGAGGATTTTTCTTTGTGGCTGAAACGTTGCTGAAAGGATTTCTTGTGCCCTTTAAAGCTCTGAACTCACTCTTACATCTGCACCAACCTGCTCTGAAAACTAATTCATAAACCGACAGAACACAGCAGCCAGCTGCTGGGACCAGATTCAGATACAAACAGGCAGCTGATACACACACAGGAACAAACACATGTTGGGATTTACCTTGGATGACACTCTTCAGGATGAAGTTGTCAGCTGCTAATGACACCAGCGGACCTTTACGAACCACTTTCCCCTGGAAAAACAGAAAAACACTAAAGTTAGAGACAAAGTGGGGAGCGTTTAGCTCTGACTGAAGCTGTGCAGAGTTTCACTGAGGGCCTGTCAACTGATCAAAGCCACATCAGAAAACTGAGCAGCGTTGATGAGTGCCTCGGGGAAACGAGCTGCAGAGACAGAAGGTGGATTATTCTGCTCCTCTGGTTTTCATAAATATATTCCTGCCGAGTACTAATCAAGAACAAGAAAATAACCTCACGTAAAGGAAACGAGAAACTGGGCGGATGTGAACAGATGGTGGCAGGTGACAGATAAATGAAAAGGGAATGAGGAAGAAAATACACGGATATCAGTGCAGGAAAATACCAAGAAAACAACAAAGTCTTGAACTCTGCAGAGAAGACCTGTGAAGGGCTGCACAACACATATTTTAGTTCACCGTTTCCAAAAAGTGCAACTTAGAATTCTTAAAGAAAATTATGCTCTTGCGCAAACATCCATAACAACACAAACATTAAGGGCTGCATTTTTGTGACACTAACCAGCATAAGTGACTCTCTGAAAGTTTGGTATTTTCCTTTAAATTGGCTTTGTTGTCTTTGTGGTATTGTATTGTGTATCGAGCTGTTGGTATTTTGTAGAGATGCACCAATACCAATGTTTAAAATAACAATTTGGCCAAGTGGTATTAATCTCTTGGTACCTCACGATTCTATAGCTATGTCTCAGTGCGATTATAAGACAGCATAAAAACATACAGCGTGGCTTCTTGTCCAGGTCCCTTTTCACTTCAGCTTCATAGAAGCCAAAATGCTTCTATATGATAACTTTTAAGCCAGGGGGCGCTGACTGGATCGTATCCATGTGCTCACACTCAGCCATCCTCAAGAAAACTCAAATAGCAGCCTATAGCTTAGGTTGTAAAGATGTTTATTAGAGATGTAGCAACTGCAATTTTCTTGGTCAATTACAATTTTTTTTATGAGTCAAACCTGCTGATTCCGATACAGAACTTTTAAAGAACTACAAATGACAGAATACACAAACTTTTAAAATTAAATTGGATGTTCTTAATAAAATACGGAACGTGATTTTGCGTGATTTCAAATGATCTCAAGGAAGCAGATGTAAACAAACTGGAGACAGACGCGGTGCAACAGTTTGCTGTAGTAAAACTCTGCAGTGAGAAAAACAAAAGCAAAAGTTAAACAAGTCTGAAGGACAAAATGTTCGAGGAGATGCATCAACACAGGTTGTTCATTCTTCAGCCAGAACAGGAGGTAACTGTCAGTCTGTGAACAGCAGCCTGCTGCTGGCTAACATTAGCCTGAAGAGCTAGAAAATTTACAGCTGTTTGGCAACACCGTCAGCTGCTCTGTTTCCTTGTAGACTGTCTGTCTTCTCTTGAAATTTGTCACTAATGCCGACTTCATGCCAGCATGTGTCTGAGTGTGTGTGTGGTTGTGACGCTACTGTCTGCTGCATGCACGACCTGACCATGGTGCAGAGCATGTGTGTGAATATGTCCGGTACAGAATTGGATATGTGACGCTGGCCGGGCGGTTTCATGCTGAAAACTGTCCAGTTCTGGTCTCTTCTTGATCGGTGCATCCCTAATGTTTATGTCATAACATACAGCCTGGTAAAAGAATGTCAGAGGTGATTATAATTTTGAGAAATGGGTTTAAAATTTCTGATTGTTGACTCTTCTCTGCCAATTCATAATCTTTCCAGAGAGAATCCAATCATCTAAGAATCTTTTTTTTCCTAATTTGGCCAATAGTCAATACCAATTTTTGTTTTTTTTTTGTGGTTGCTTTTGTTTTTGTTGTTATTTATTTCTACGTTTCTGCTGAGGGAAACAAAGGAATCGTCATAAAAAAACGCGGCACATGTTGTCCTCCTCTATCATATCACAGAAAAAAAAAATGTTTAAGACAATCTTTGAGACAAATATCAGTCTTAATCTTCAACTTAAGTCTTCAACTGTGCAATATAGATGCTTCCACTTTTTCTCATGTTTATACTGGATATATTGTTCCTATCTTTTAATTTTTATATTTACTTTTGTTTATATTTCTTGTTTGCTTATAATTTTTTTTATTTTGCTATCCAACACTGCAGATTTCCCCACTGTGGGACTCATAAAGGATCATTTTCTTATGTTATCACTGTGTAAAAATAAAAAGCCTCTCTGATTACAGGCCTGCTGTAAACGAACCTTGACTGTTTTGTTGGAGCAGTCGGTGGCGGTGCTGATGAGCGAGATGGGAATCCTGGTCAGGTGTGTTGGTACCTGAGCGCCTGGCCCCGCCCCCTCCGACAGCACACGGACAGGCATGACATCAAGGGGACCTGAGGGACATGAACCGAAGAATGCGATTAATTTCTGACCTAACAAACCGGGTGAGAAATAGTTCAGGTTAGAGTTCATTCTCTGGTTTAATGAGACTGATACAATGATGTCACCAGAAAACGTTCAGCTCATGTTTGTCTGGTCTGGACAGAAGTGAATGTCAGTGGTTTCAGGCTTTAATCTGTCGTCCCTCTAAGAGGACAGGACACACAGCTGCTGACAGACACTGATCTGGCCTGTGATCTGTGGTTTTAAGCTCTTTGGTTTGAAGTCCAGTCTGACTGTCCTCCACCACAGACGACTCATTACCAGGATAAAACCTCTGACAGGAAACACCAGATCCATGTCGACAGCACGGCGGGAGGGTTAAAGTCTGTGAGGCGTTTCAGAGAGAGACCCAGAAAAGTGTTGGCTGTGTTCCCAGCAGGTAGCACGTTGCTTCCTGTCAGAGCTCGTTAGTTTGATTTCCGGCAGATTTGACTGGCGAGTCCCTCGGTGGTACCTCGTCGACCGAGGACACCAATGCGGGAACAGCCTGCGAGGCAGACGAGCTGTTCACTCGGCCGTACAGTCAGCGGCTCAGTCAGGCAGAAAACTGAGGCAGGAAAGAAAAAATAAAATAAAACCTCTCTGATTTAGACCAGAGGGGAGGAGCCGGGGGCCTGAATTAGAGCACGATGAGTGATTCATTCATGAGTTCAGAGCCGCTCACTGTGAAGGTACCGTGGACGATTTGGATCTGACCTACAGCTGCTACGAGTCCCTCCGTCAGTCTGTCTGTGTATCTGTCTGCCCTCGAAACATCACACAGAGCTGCAGGTTCACAGACTCATCTACACCTGCAGGTTCATCAGCCAGGACAGCTGGAGCTGCAGCTCACCTGGCAGCTCACACACACTTTAACAGCTTAAACACCAGAATTAGTAACTCAGGTGTCGCTGTCACATAAAACAGACAAAAAATGGCATTTTTAGTGGGGGCACACAGGAGTTATACAAAAAAACGTTGATTACCTAAAACTGACATCATGTGTCTGGTTAGATTATTATATTAAGTCACACAGAACAAAATGACCAAATTTCCAAGGTACAGTAAAACTCAGACCACGCCCACACCTAAAATGTAGGGCCTAATAATTTAAAACATATTAGTTATGATTTTTGTAAGAACTACTGCAATTGTACAAATTACACTAAAGGTCAGATCATTTTAGATTGGGCATAATAACTCATTTACAACATGAACAGAATCAGATAAAAATCATGCAGTTGCTCGTTGTTGATGTCCTGTGTTTAAACCAGTCAGTCTGAGAAAGACCAACCCCTAAATAAACTTGCCTAATATTTTATAGAAATATTGACCACTTTAATCAACATACATTAATTAGTTTACTGGATAATGTTCAATAATATTAAAATATAAACGTGAAATTCAAAACTGGGATTGTATTCAGTAGCAGTGTTAATGTGCACAATGGGAGATGGAAACACTTCTGAATAAATGTTGACATACTGATATTCAACTTATGACGAATCAGCTTCCTCTGCTTTTCCCTCCTCTTCTCCTCCTTCTTCTTGGTTTATTGGGAGTTGGCAAAAAAACAACTCTGTTCAACTCTGTTAATTAAGACCATGCATAACACAGCTCATACCACAAACTTCTGACAAAAATATGCTTTGCACAGCCTAGTTTATTCGCTCCAAAGTAGCTGATGGAAACACATCTACTTCAAAATATCAAAACTGCAATATGGCCAAGTGCAATATCCAAATTGCAGAAACAGAACCAAACCACAATGTTTTGAAAGAAAGAAAAAGTGTGAGAGAACCTAAAAATCTTGATTTGTTTGGCACAGATCCCAACAAATATCACATCATCATGCAGCTCTTCTTCAGGCCAGGGGAAAAATGTGTATTTTTGATTTTGAGGTGAACTGTCCCTTTAAATGCTGTGAAAGCTTTTAGGGTGATTAACTTTTCAGCAAATCATATGATAGTTATGAGCTTAACGAGAGAGATTCCAATCACTTTGCCCAAAAGTTTCATTTTGGCCTTCCGAGCTAACATTAATTAGTTACATCTGATACAATCTGCTGCCAGTGATGCTTGCTAATAAAGAAAGACAAACTGCTGATTCAATAAGAGATTCATTAGCATCAGAGGTGAGCAGCATGAGTAACAGTGAGGTTATCATTCACAGAAATCTCCCAAATGTTAACACACAGTGATGAAAAATAACTAGAGGAACCAGTGGCTCCTGCAACTTTTCATCTTTATTAGGGATTGCACGGACACGCCGCATCCTGACAAAAAAAACAACCTATAACTGTATGATAAATCCTGACACCTGGACCTGAAGCAAGCTGACCTGTGGCTGCCTTGTTTGTCAGCTTCATGTAAATGATTGGTACAGACCGGGAGTCCCTCCCACAGAGCAGCAACATATCAGAGACCACCAGTCGGCCGTAAACAGTCTGCTGATCCCCGCAGTGGGACGGCAGCTGATCCCTGCCAAATGACGACCGGGCCACCCCGAGCAGACGGCGGCCTTCCTGCTCCTCGGAGCGTCACCGAAACCCACCGCTCAGCTGCTGCGGGACACTCATTAACTCAGAGGGTAAATCAAGTTCATCCCAACAACATCGGTCATGAGGAGCAGAGGAGGCTGAGAGGGACAGAGGACAGATCTCCAAACAGCAGCTCGATGCTGAACCCTGGGCTCAGTGCAGCAGTTAGGACTGCAAACCAGACATGACTGCAGGGGGCGGGAGGGCGCTCAACGGTCACACAGACTGAAATATTACTGACCTGTTCCCCTCAAACGAGTGACCTGCTGACGTGCCACTGAGCAAGACAGTGTCCCAACCCGCTCAGTAAGTCTAATCACATCTACTGATGGTTTAAAATTTCATTCACTGAGAAATCTTATGTAAAAATGCTGACAAAATATGAGTCAATTAAAATTAAAACCACAACAATTCTGATAACATTTGCTCATATATGAAGAATAAATGTTAATCATTATCACAGCTTCTCCAATGTGAGGATCTGCTGGTTTTTTTTTGTTTGTTTTGTTTTATATCATCACAGAAAATCTTGGAGTTTTGGACTGTTGATTGGACAAAACAAACATCTGAAGACGTCGACAATATGATTAGTTAAGTCTGCAGCTCACATTGACTTTACTGAACTTCGGCACATTCTCAACGCTCTCGTGGGCCTAAGTTTCAGCCACAGCAGGCAGCTGTTTTCAGAGAAAACGCTCTAAAATCCTACTGTACAGCACCAGCTCAGCATCAAACAGCAGACAGACACTCTTAGAGACTAGCTGGTGAACATTTAGGCGAGCAGCTAAAGAGCTTGACCAGCTTAATCCCTCAAAAGACCAAAAAAAGACCTAAACTTAGTGGATACTGGATTTACATTTATTAGGAGGATACACGACTCCAAATGAATGATAATGTTGCTCCATAACTTAAATAAGTTAAATGTGTAAATTTAGCAACTGTGTGTTGACAAGCTCCGAGCCATATCAACTTAAAAGCTGATTATATGTCAATGTTGTGTGTAACCCAGGTGACAAATCCTGGATATGTCAGCCTTTCTCTCCATGACACTTCTTCTGTGTATCAGTCCTGTCTCTAAATCTCGCGTGTTTTCGGCCCGATCTCGCGAGATCTTAGTGTCAGTCTGGCCAATCACTGACTTCCTTTGAATGACATCACACGCGGTCATGTGACTCGGCACAGCCAATGGCATCCGTCTATCTCGCCGCTGTAATTCAGTCTGAAGGTGTTCAGTGGGGGACGCTGGTTGAGAGTCGGGTTGCAGGTTGGTAGAGGTTTATTTTCGCTGTTTTACATCAAAATTCGGCTTGACACTCAATGTACTTTATACTACCTTGTAGGAGCTTTCTGTCGCGTTCCAAAGTCAGTCGGAAGAGTTTGTGCGTCAGCTGTATTCTGTGGAATTGGTGAGTAAGGAAATGTTTGTGCTAAGTGTTAGCTTAGCTTAGCTTAGCCTCCATTCATTCCAATGGACACGGTTAGCATGCTCACATGCCAAACTTTATGCCTGTTTCTTTATAATGTCAATTCATAAATCAAATGGCATGACAACTAAATGAATGTGTATGGATTGTATGGAAGGCCATTGAGGTCATAAATTACTTCATGTTTTTTAAAATGCCTTCTCTGTGAATGAATGCTATCAGATCAGTGCTATACTACATGAGCACTTAAGCTAAGCACTTTACAGTACTTTATGTCTGATTTGTTGAATAATATAGCAAGTATTTTGGTGTTTATATTAAATGTAAATACTACTATATATATTTTTGTATTTTTGAATTATTGTATGGAAATGAATTATAGTGCAACTGGTGCTATTACTTTTTTTTGTGTGCACACTGGAGCTAAGGTTATTATGTGATAATTGATTGATTGGTTGAACTTTGGCCTTGTTCTGCAGGCCAGGTATGGACCAGATGGCGAGCTAAAGAAGGAGCAGGCCTAGAGCCTTGAGAGCCACTGGAAAAACAGAACTGCAAGGCTGCACCTCCCCTGCTGGGCCGGTAGGGGGCTCTGTGTAGCCCACCAAACTTCCCCCCCCACACACAGCGCGTTTTGCCCACCGAATCACACCCACACCCCTCACGGATCTATATGCATTACTCTACTGATGGATTAGAATCATCAACTCAGACATGGGTTTGTAAGAATGTGGCATGGGTGGCGTTAAAATTTTTTCTTTGCTATATAGAAAATAAATGTTATCATTATCAAGTTCTATTTTGCTGTTTTTTGTTTGTTTTTGTTTTATTTTCTGGAGTTTGTTTTGATGACAAAACAAAAGAAACTGAATAGATTAGTTAGTTCTAGATGCCATTGCGTTTATGAATTCGTCACATTTCATAGTATCGTGTCGTTTACAGATTTTTTTCAATCTAAAATTATGGTACACACCCAATAACAGCAAAACTCTGTCTCTTGTTTCACGTCCCCTTTCCTGAGACCGGACCTCTTAGTTTACTGGATTAATTATGGCCTAAGAAGGCTCTTATGTCAATGTTAATTAGCAGTGTTTACAACTCCATGAAACACTTAGTTGATATACAATGTGTTTGCAACTTGTTGCTGCTGCCCCCAAGTGGCCCAAAATGAGTTATTACAGGTTTAACCTCTCAATATGATCCCTGCACCAAACTAAACACCATCTCCTCTGTAGCTGTGTGGTTACTAGAGTTGTGCGATGTTTACCACTGGCATAAGACGATGTCCACGGTTAAACATTGGCGGTGAACCTGACAGCACCCTGTCTCACTCAGCTGAGAAAACTGTCACATCCCTACAGGGCCAGAGGGTCCGAAATACATCCCTGCACTGGGTTTAAAAGGGTCTTTGTCTCTGCACCACATGTCTGTGACTTAGTTCTGTTCAGTCTCTGAAGTTTGAAACAAAGTTTGCCAACTAGCAATACTGAGAAAGCTGAGCTATGAAAACAATGATACAAATAAACAGAATAATTGAAAGAAATGCAACAGTGGCCTGCCATCAGTGTAACAGAGCTTTGTGGTTTCACCTAACTGGGCATGTTCAATAGGAAAACAATAAACGGGACACAGAGACAGAACATTAGTGCGATGACCAGCAGCAACAACAGCTTACAATTATTTCTCCACATGTTAAAAACTGAACATAAATGTGGCCTTACGGCAACTCTGAGGGGACACACTACTTCACGAACAGAAGGCTTTTAAATCATGATATTACGATGGTAGAGGACTCAGTGGTCAATGACTGTCAGCCATCTGTGATGGACAGTGGTGTCGTCCTTCAGCTCAACCCTCATGCTCACTGTCCACAACTATCATAAGTACACAAACTCCTTGCTGGAGTTGCACCATTCTCCAACTGTAGTGACAAAACTTTGACAATGTTTACAAGTGTACACTAAACAAACATGTGCTGTTTTCATCTATCTGGCTGTCTGGTTGCTAATATTGTAGGAAGGTTCTATCAAAGTTTCCATCCAAATTAAGCACAAATGGGTTTTAAAATGAATTTCCATAAAATCAGCAAAGAATTAATGTTTCCATCCATTACTGTTACACAAATATTAGGAGATGGCATTTAGAGATAAACAGCCAATCAGGTACCATTAAACTATTGCAGAAGAAGAGGGAGCGACAAGGTGATGAGCTGAGTTATGCACACAAACAGACTCTCTCCAAACATCCACCGAGAAACAAACTCAACTCCTAACTTGCATATTTAATTGCCATTTTACAATCTCCAATTTTCCAAAGTACACTCATTAATTTTGGACAGAGGTGAACTCCAGCGTCGGCTCCAACCTGAAGGTTCATTTTCTACAACATAAAACCTGCAGCTGCCACAGGCGCACGCTCCAGCAGTTTCACCTATTGAATAAATAAAAAATAAACTCCTGCAGCTCAGCAGGTGATTTCAGGGGTTTTTATCAGGTCAGGAGCAGCTTGCGAGTGCAGAGCGGAGAGAGTGCGTCAGGGGAGAGCAGCTCTGCAGTGCTCAAAGAACCCCATTTATTAAAACCATTTAAAACCACACTTCAGCACTGAGTCACAGGCTCTCTGTGGACGAGAGCAGGAAAAAAAGACCCACAGACAGACAGACAGACAGACCCTTTACACAGACACTCCTGTTTAAATTGTCTCACATCTCACATCCACATTCCACTTCCTCCAGGAAAAAAAGGTAAAAAATTCAGTTTTTAAAAAACACTGCTGCTTCCATCTGCAGCTCCACACACTGTACAACCATTAAATACAAACACGTAGCCTCAATCCAGACCTCTAGAACAGATCAAACCTGCTCCAATCAATATTTTAAATATTAACACTGGATAAAATATCTGTGCTTAATGTAACAAATGACACTCTGCTCACATCTATGTTTGGTTCAGTCTCAGTGTTTCCAGCAGCAGCAGGCAGTTGTCTTAGATCGATGGATACATTAGGTTGCAACTGCTGATATATTCATGCCGGTGTGAGTGCATAACATTAAATTAGCTGATTAAAATGACAAGAATCTACCAAAAGAAAACAGCGATAGAATTGCAAATAGCCGATATATCGGTCCAATTAACCATATTCACACGGCAGCCTGTACTTAACCAATACTTGAAGATGTTACCAATCAATTAATCACTAATAATTAATAGGGCTGCTACTAACTTTTGTTTTCATAGTCGGTTAATTATCAATTATTTTCTCAATTAATTGATTAATAGTTGTTTACGTAATAAAATGTCAGAAAATAGTCAAAATGTTCATTGATTCTTAAAGCCCAACATGATGTCCTCTGATGTCTCGTTTTGCCCCAAACTTGACTTTATTTCTTAATAAAATTACTCAAAGTGATTAATAGATTATCAATATAGTTGGTGTTTAATTTAAATTAATAATCAATTAATTGATTAATTGTTGCAGCTCTAATACTTTAAGATACAAAATGCACAACTTTTTCTCAGTTTAGTTTTTTTTTTTTTTTACACCATTATTTTAAATAATGGTTGTGTGAAACAATTCATTAAGCACAAACAAATTTCATGAACAGAATAAAAAAATAATAAGGCTCAATCGAAGCGGCTCTGCCAAACAAAATAATGTCAACTGACTTGCAATCAATGCCATTTCTAGACTATCAGGCGAACCAAACCATGAGAAAACCTGTTAACTCTGCAGAAACTGCACACAAAACATGCATTTTCCCTTAATACATTTTTAATCAGTTAGATTATTAATGCTGATTAACTGAGTGATGATGAGTCATGAACATCCCTGTGTCGTGCTGCTGTGCTGCAGCCTGCAAGTCATGTAAACATGCAAAATCTGACAAAACTGGAGGGACATGGGGCCATATTTCAAATTAATACAGCATATCTGATAACCCATTAACATTCAACCACTTCCTCACTTACATTCCCATCTGATAGTGTGACACAATACATTAGGAAGGGTGTACATGAATTGTTCTGTTGATATTTCAGAATTAATTTACCTTTCTTTGTTTTATTGTTAGTGCTAGCATTAGCTGTTGCCTCACGGTAGCGAATGTGTTATCAAATATTTTGTTTTCCCTTGAAATATGGCCCCATGTTCCTCCAGATTTTCACTATCAGTTGTCCTTTTAGCTGCTAATCACTTGGGAAGCAGTCAACTGATGAGGATTTGTCATAACATTTATACAACTAACAACCTGGAACACAGCAGTACAACATTATCCTTTTGATAACAGCATTTGAGCTTCCCATCCTAATCATGATGTCGGAGGAGAATGGCCGCTGTGTAAATAGGGTGAATTGGCCAACTCTGATTGGTAGGTACAGTGGGTAGGTTGGTGGCCATTACAATTGGGATTTTTTTTGGCTAGTGGGTGAAGCAGCCACCTGCACTTGCATATTTTACCAGCATTTGGCAGACAGGCAGGCAGGCAGGCCGATAAGAGTTCAGCAAACAAGCCCTGATACCTGCTCACCACCAAACACCTGGCAGACACAGAGTCAGGCTGCTGGAGAAAGTAGAACATCTAGGAGCTTATAGTCTCGCGTGACCAGACCTCTCTGCACAACGCTCAGCACTGGAGAAAGGTGTGGCTCCACACATGCACATCCTGCCTTCATTTCTTTAAAACAATCACAGACAAACGTCTTGGGCAGAGCTGCACAATAGTGTCGAGCAAAACTTGTTTTGGTGGAACATTTGCAGGTCAGGAGGCGAGCTCCGGCATTAAAATGGCTAAATCACACCAAAAGAAAGACAACAGCTACTAGCTTGTTTACACTTGTACCATAGCATCCCAGGCGCTAATTTGTCATTTTCAGCATGTAGGTTGCATCTCGGAGGTTGTTGTTGTTTTCCAGATAGATAGTGGATGCCACAAAGCCAACAGAAACCAAGCAAACAATGGCAGGCTTATACCTGCAGTGTGGATCCAGTGAGTCAGACTAAGTAGCTTAAGACTTGGTGGAGAACAAACCAGAGGTAAAAGAAGAGTGACTCAATATTCATCGTGGGACACAACACATTTCCAATGGGATGATCATAATGTCATGTTGGGATAGCTGCAATGGTCCATGTGACGTAAAGGCAGTTATCTTGGGGATGTCTGTGCTGACCAGCATGTCACAAGCTAGGCAATATTTTGCAGATATATTGAAACAGTATATTTGTTGATTAGTAACTGGGAATCAAACCTCTAACCCTGACAGTGTTGGTGCCTTGATGAACTGAATGTAGCCCTGAATGAGCAGTTAAAGTAAACAATATGTCCTCTTTTCATGTTGTCTCATTGGATTCATCATGAGACCAGAGAAGGCTTAAAATATTCAGTATTTCAGAAGACCTGGAGGAGGCACAGTGATACACACAGTGTGTGTAGCGGAAAGTGTTTTTATCTATGAATCCCCACAAATCATCTGTCCTATCTCCTCACCCCCCCGGGTTACAAACACAGATTTATTTCCATGCGGACTGGAGGAGCTTCCTCTGCAGTAGGAATCAGAGAAATCCTCCCCGAGGACGGAGGGCACACAGCTGATAAGAAGAAACCGACACGGGTTCAATAATACAAACATCACCACTGAAAACAGAGAACTAGGGCAACATGCAGCTGTTCACAGAATCATGAGGATTTATCGAAAGATTAATTGTTTCATCAATGAAAAATAGGAAAATATCTTGATATTTTCTAGGCTTTTCCACAATACACAATATAAAGTCTTGATACATGCATTCTCTAAAATAGCGCAGTAAAATTCTTAAATAGTGCAAACATGATTTTATGGAATATGACAGTGCTGCAGACTAAATTACACCGAAGTAAATAAGCTAAAGTAGGGCTGGATAATATGGACAAAATCAAATATCACAATATTTTTGACCAAATACCTCACGATCGATACTGGAACAGTATTGTATGGGTGGCTATTGTTGCTTTCACAAAATATTAACATAGTGTGATTGGTGAATAATCATCAGTAATGTGGATATGATAAAATGGGAGTAATAGAACAGAAGATAACAGAACAGCTTGAACAGTCCATCTAAGTTCGTAAAATGACATCACTTTACTGTATTGCAGCTTTATAATATTTCACAATATAACGAGATCTCCCACTCAGCTGGACCGTGAGTGAGAGGAACTCTTTCGGTGAATTAAGGATTTATTTCGATCAAACCAAAGTTGGTGATTGTTAGAAGAGTGGACAGACTAACAAAGACAGTTCAGGAGAGTTTTACATGTTTTTCTGTCAAGTTTGAATGACCGGTGTTTTACGAGGCGTTAAGCCAATTAAGCTCATCTTAGTTCAGTAAAAGAGGGAAACTTGCATTCAGAAGGCGAACGGTTGTATTTCTCTGTTTAAAAAGGAAAATAGGTGTGAGAATATTTGATTTATTGACACTTTGTGAGTTTATTTTGTTGACAGGAACATAGTGAACGCAGCGTATGTAACAGTGAATTCGCTGCTACCAGCTGAGACTCAAGAGGACAGGAGGAGGTGAGAGGAGGGACAAAGATTTTGCCAATTGATCGAAGGATGGGCTGATGATGGTCAGTTAGAAAGTGGCAAACTTACAGTTATTTTCATTTATGTTTATTGTGTTTACAGGCTATCAAACTCATATAGTGAAGTTCGTATTCAAGGCAAAACAAAACTGATGGCTAAGTTTTAATCAACAAAATAGCTCCTATCCATCTGTACCCATCCACTGTTTCCCATTTTTAAAGCCATTTAGTTCTCTCGTGTCAGGACTGTTATTTCATGTTATTTCATTACTTTTCCTGGTATTTTAGGTTTTTGTTGTGGCATCGTTTCAATGTTGGTATCGAGATATTTAGGCAGGTATCTATCAGAGTCATAATTTTGATTTTGTGACAAGACTAGGGTAAAGAAGGTTATACCAGCATCTGTTTCAGAGGTAGTTCAGACTTTGGTGATATTCAGGACTGGAGTAAAGCAACCAACATATTTCTGAGACTTGATTTGGGAAAGTTAACAGCCTGTCATTCCTCTGTGCATAAAGACTGAGAAAAAGTGAGTCAACTCTGGAACATGATGATGAGGGGGAAATCCTACCTTAAAGTGATATTCCACTTGGATGTAAACATGGTGTCGATCTCGCAATATTTTCACACGTGCGTCCATTAAGAGATATACAAAGTCTCGTGAGATCGACGCCATGTTTACATGCTACCTGCTACATGCTACAGTTGACATTTCAGCTAAAAACATGGTGTAAATGGCGTCTTTTGTGGTTAAATTTTAATGTTGCGGCTCGCGGACACTGGATTACACCACATGAGCAGGATGGATTGTGTTTGTTTTGTGTTCTTTTTTTTTTACATTTACATTTGGTCACCATTCACTGCCATTGTACTGGATTTGGCTGCAACCCTGTTTTCTGCTCAAACTCCAGGATTGTTTTGTGAACTGAAGATCTTCACCCATCCTCACATCGGCATTGAGGTGAGGACATACTGAGTGGGTTATGAGTCTGGGGTCCTTTTAAAAACATGAGCTAATGTGGTAAGACTGATACAGCACAGAAAAGTCATCACTGTTATTCCAAGTTTTGTGGCATTTCAAGCTGACTGTTGAAAACTATTTCTCAGGTTAAAGTAAAGTCAGTCAGTTTAAACATATGGCCTTAATGATGATGTACGTCTCTGTGCGTGTAGAAGCAGATTATGATAAGCTTCACAAAATTGAAACAGTGAAGAGTTGCTGACTGCAGGCCCCACAGTGCTGGTTTTATCACTTTAATGGAGATGGTTAAAGGTTTTAATGAGCTCCTATGGAGGTATCACCTCCCTGAAAAAAATTATTTCTTCTAAAATTTAATCTCACTTTTGGCTGAGAACCACTTGGGGCCAAAGCTGTCAGATAAGACGACAGAATCAGCAGGTCTGTAATTACAGTATCAGAGAAGATGACAACTTAATTAATGGCACAGAGGTTTTTTGTAGAAAAACATACCTTACAGCAATGTAAGATATCAAGAAAGTATTCCAGTGAGATTAGAGACGTTCAAATGACAGCTCATCATGATGAGAAAGTAAAGACTGAGAGTAAATTCACACACCGAGAGTAAATTCACTCGCAAACTTAATCTGAATAAATTCTATAAATTCAAAAATTAAAGAAGGTATTAAAATAAAGGCAGAGGTTGGGTACATATCATCATGTGGTGGAATTTTACTGCATTATAATGTCTCACCTGATAAATTCAGTGTAAAGTACATTACAGTACATTTTGGTTTTGATGCTCTGCTACATTTCTGCAAATTTAACCAAACATCGTAGCTTCCCGTGAGTTCCACCAATCACAGCAGCACAAAAGTCACACATCTCAGTGAACTGATGCATGTTTTGTTTTATTATTCACTATTTTTTGCATTTATATTTTTTTTTATTTTGTCCTGGGTACTGAAAAGAACACATTTGTTGTTGTCATTAACTTTTATCAACGCTCTGTGTACTTTTAGTTTAGAATTTTGTGCTGTTTTGAGTTTGAAAAAGATTTTACTTCTTTGTGGAATACCACTTAGGTGCACTTCTTGGTTTACACATAAAGCAGATATTTATCCTTTTTGTAATTCTGAGCATTTTTGGTTTAAGGTTAGTTAGAACAGAGTGCAGTTTTATGCTCCCTGGAACAAGCTGCATTTGATTTTTAATTAATTATACAAAAAATAAAAAAATAAAAACTTTCTTTTGTCTTGGTCCTGTAATTTCATTGCAAAAAATGCCTAAAAACAATGCAACATACATTGCATTTTTTTTTTGAAAAGCTGCCATGAAATCAGGCATTTTAGGTGACAACAATTCCAAAAAGGGCCTGTGAAATACTGGAGGGACTGATTTTTATGTGCACTGATGCTGAGACTAATTAAAGGCCACAGAGGAGCTCCATTTCTCTCTTTATCGGGTTTTTATCTTTTTTGGTGCAGCCGATGCAACGACTCCTTCCTCTCTTAAAGAAAATAAACAAGTAATGGTGGTCCATAGTAAAATTTTGATATTGCATCCAAAATTTATTGCTGTATGATTACAAATGATTTTTTAAACAGGTAATCAACATCTCTGAAAAAAAAACTAGTGAGTAAAAATTGATGTCCTTCATCACTGCAGTAGTTTTACAACGTCTCTGCCAGAAATCAAGTGAAACAGCAGAAGATGACGTGGATTAATCCATCCTGCCAAACCTCAGCCAATCACAATGAAGCGAGGCGGAAGTGAAAACAAACATGTCTGACAGAGAGTGACGGGCCGTGTTGAGATGCTGCCTCGTGGGTTGTTTTTTTTTTTTTTTTTTTCCCCTTCTGTGACAAACAGCCACTGTGTGTCAAAATCACAAACTGTCCTCTCTGTTCATTCAGCCGACGCCGGAGGGTCTGCCAAGACACAAACCGTATTTACTCCACATTTACATAATCTTTGTCTTTTCCTCTTTCTGTGTGGATGAGAGAGAGAGAGAGCTCGACAGAAGCAGAAACTCCCAGAATAGATCTGGAGAGATGATTGTCCCAGTGCATGCACACAGGAGAGAGCTGTGTTTCTGTACGAAGAATCAGTAGCTGACCGACATGCTGCTCTTCTACAGTCTCACTGGGCCGACACTCCTACACCTACTGCTCGGGCTGGCTACCGTTTTAAAAAATTATGATCCCAGCACCAATAACAGTAACGAGAGCTGTTTGATATGACAAAAATGTCTACTGATAGATATACAGTATATCCCTCTATCGTCTCTCTCACTAGTGTCACAAAAAACTGCACTATTTGCTTATGAAAGTATTTCTGTATAAAATATTTCTAGAAGGTTATTTCTTATGCCACCATTTTATTTCTACTTAATTCTCCTCATTTTACCGTTGTGACAAACTACTTTAATCTGCTCGCCTCACTTTTCTCTTCTGTACTTCTGTTAACAACGTAGTTTACCCACAGACACTGTGATCCTGTTGAAGCGTTTAGCGAGTTGTTGCCATGTTTTGAAGGTTAGTGGGCAGTGTTAATAATGCACCGTGCAAAGAGCCACACATTTAACGGGCATTTCAAATATGATTTGGTTATTGCAGAATAGGGCTGGGTTAAAAGAATTGATTTGAATTGATTTTCATCTGCAAGGTCCAATATCAATTCATAAAATCCCCAAATCAATCTTTTAGTATGTCTCTTCCCATGGATGTGTGGCACAGCCTGCATTTTTAACCCTGCGAGTCTCACATGACCAGCCTTTGGCACAAGATCTCGCTGATGCGCTGCAAGGTGGTGGGAGGGCGGTTGAGCACTACATGGCTCCAGTCAGAGAACAGAGTCATCTGTTCTGTTTCAGCTCTTTACTGCAGATCTGTGACTTGTTACTGAGAGCAACATTAACTACAGCAAATGACATCAGTATGCTAACCTGTGTTACTGTGTGAATACTAAACAACTGCTGCAGTGACCACATTAACTGTGAGTTACAGGGCAAGCTAGCTGGACTAGCAAGTCAGCTTATCACTTAGCAAGTTGAATTTTCTTGAAATATGAAAGATGAACGTTGAGATTGTTATTTCAGTTTCAAACAGCCATAAGTGTAACCTATCATTGTTACCCCGACATGGCCATAAACATGTGGTCATATTTCAGTTTTCTGCAGAACTGACACAGGGGAGGTTTATCTCAGTGTCCTGCTGGACACATTCAGTCTGCTCTCTCAGCCTCTTTAACAAGAAACCAGACAGAGTCTGGAGTCTTTTTTTACTCCTGCCAACAAAATTCCAGGTGAAAAGGGTGAAATAAGTGGCAGGTGTCGTCTGTAATGTCGCAGCCACGAAGGCAAAGAAGAGAAATACCAGGATGCCACAGCCAGATGAAAGTCCAGTGTCCTCACCCACTCATACAGATGTCCAGCAGGGGGTCGCCGGGGTCACACATTGTGTGATCTATCCCACAGCGAGCAGCAGCCACTTCAAAAGCAGGAGACTTTTAACTGTCACAGGCGGGTGGAGACAGGATGAGTAAGCTCTTCAGTCCTCATAAATATTCGTCTGCAGCTCCACACAGGAGGAGAAGAGAGAAGAATCCAGGAGCTGAACCATCAGCAGACTGAGAATACACTCACAATAAGATTGATAAATTTGATTTTTCAGATCAAAACAGCAATTATCTCCCTTCAAAATGGACCTTTACTAAACTGCCTCCAGGGTGGCAGCATCATGTTTGACAGGTCTCAAGGATACAGAGTGTTTTAGTAAGAAACACTGACAGAACTGAGTTTGTTTACAAGAAGAAAACTCCAGTGGGTAGTTTTATAAAGGACAATTTTGATACAAGATAAAAGTGGCTCTCCGGTGCTTTAACACCGTGCGTCCATTTGGTTGTTGTCCCGGTGACAGACGGACTGAAGGAAGTGGCCACTGCTGGCCCAACAACTGGCAACTGCTGATATGCACAAGTGTGTGTCTCCCCAACCAAATATTCCTTGTGAAAATAGCAGGGCTGGGGCGATTCAGTTACGGCTATTTAATTAATCGATACTGGAATTTCTTATTTCTATATAATACTTTGAAAAATATTGATATTTGGTGACATTTTCAATACCGTGGGGGAAAAATCTGACTCAAGATTGAGAGCACTGTATTTTAGATTTTTATATTAAAATAAATATAGGACAATGGATTGTCAAAAGAGCATTTTAGACAAGCGATAAAAAGAAGACAGAACTGTGAGTAAGTGAGAGGAGGCAGGACTATTTAGGTATGCACTGGTGTGTGTCAACTCACTGTCAGAGAGAAGAGAAAGTGCAACTGGTACCACCGTATCAATACTGAGGGAAAAAAATGTATTCAAAGCATTTCAAATTATGAAATTGAACAACGGTATTGATGTGAGCATGTGTGCATCCACTTTAGCATACATCAGAATGACGTGAAAGCTATTTACAGGTCAAATACTCATACATGACGTGAACAAAGTATTTAAACACACTCCATACACAGTATAAACTAACAGCAGCTCAACAGTAAATCAGCTTAATGGCATTTTGTGCTGCTGTCACTTCTATTAAATACCTGCAGCCTCTTTCCTTTAAGAAAGCAAAGCAAATTGTGATGCAATTTCAATTTGCTCTGAAATACAGGCTGTAAAACAGCAAAATCCATTTTCTGAGCTGTTAGGCCCTACACTGCCATCCCTTCATCTGATTAACCAAGCAGCACCTCAATAAAATGTCAGCAGTAAAAAAACAGGCAGGAGTTGTTTCCAAACACAATCACAACCTAATTGAAGAGAGGAAGTGGAAGAAATAAGAGGAAAATAAGCTTTAAAGTGGCCCATTGTGGCTCAAACTGCTCCATCTAACAATGATGTCTTCTTCTCCTGCAGCTCAAAGCTCAGACTGTTCGCTTTTATACTTCGATAATATAAATACAAACTGTCAACCAAAGACACTCACAAAGAGGTTAATAAGCTCATATTTACGCAGCACAAGCAACCAATAATAGACAGATCAAGGTTAAAGGTCACAGCACTCACAGATACAACATCACATTACTGCAAACATTACACCACTGACAGTTTGACAGGTCTCTCTCTCTTTCCATGTCTGTCCCCCTCTCACTCTCCCACTGAATGAGAGAGATTTTTTTTTTTTTTTTTTAATCGCACTGCTTTCAAATTACTTCTCTTCACATCTCTTCTGCAAACTCAATGTTGAGAGAC
This sequence comes from Lutjanus argentimaculatus, assembly GCA_034769285.1. Taxonomy (NCBI): domain Eukaryota; kingdom Metazoa; phylum Chordata; class Actinopteri; order Lutjaniformes; family Lutjanidae; genus Lutjanus; species Lutjanus argentimaculatus. The sequence goes on from JAWZSL010000039.1 coordinate 2,766,582, forward strand.
ACAACAAACATGCAGCTGCAGCAGTTCAGCGAGGTGACGCCGTCTACTTCACCTGCCTCTCCCTCCGCTCCGAGGCTGCACGATTAATTGAAATTTTATCAAAATTGCAATATGGCTGTCTGCAATTTTCAAATTGCAAGAGGTGCAATGTTTGTTAAAGAGTGTGTCAAAAACTTTTAAATGAATGAATGTAGTGAAGCAGATACGTCCTGTCCTACACATCAGATTCTACAGACTTAAAAAAAAATCCTCATTTGGTACAGATTTCTGCAAAAAAAAAAAGTGATTTTAACATGTTTTTTCAATCAAAATAAGAATAACAATGTAAAAGTTATCATTACCTCTAATACTCAAATCAAATCGCAATTGCATTATCAGTCAAAATAATCATTCAGTCCTACCCTGCTCCGCTCTGTGTCCGTCAATTTAATGTGATAATAAACAGACAAAAAAAATCTGGAAATTGCCATGTTTACTGACTCTAATGATTAATGAATTATCAAAATAGTTTTGTAGTTGAATTCTTTTTTAAAACTTGCCTGCTTAGGACAAGTTGCACTTGACCACATTGCGATTTTGCAATAGGTTGTGCAGCCATAGTAGTGACATGGTACATATTAACCACCATAATAATTTTATTTTTGTGCTTGCAGTTATATCACTTGTCTAGGACAGTGCCTGCTGGAAGAAGTGGTATGCTGGTGGACAATGTTATCTACCAGCATATTAAATCAGTTTATAAGAGCCCTCAGTCAATACAATACATGTGCCAATAATCGATCCACCTGTAACCGCTCCTGTCGTTCAGGTTAAGAGGAGTAATAAACAAAATAACGCTGACATGCACAGTGACCTCTTACAATATCCCCATTCATGTGTGTAGTTCATATTTACATATCTGAAGCTCTTCTGTTGCAACTTAACTATTCGCTAGTTAGCCTGCTAGCTAACTTTAGCAAACACTAGCAGGGAGGGCAGCAACTTAGCTTTCTGGCTAACGTTAACAAGAGCATAATACAGTCACACTCAAGACACTTGAGACTAGCTTTGTTACAGTACTGAGGCAGGACAGGTATCAAAGAAACCCGTCAGAACACATAACAAGTGAGATCTATCCTGCTCTGCCGCTTAATCCAATGTCAGCTGAACTCCGTTTCAAAAAAACCCGATTTAAAGTTAAACTGATTCTCTGCAGCCATACACACAAAATAGAAGATAATGCACAAGGTTTTATGAATAAATAGAACCCAATGGTAAATTCGGCAAACATATAATACATAATGCATCACGTTATTTTAGTAATATTCCAACTTTCGCCTCGGACCGCAAGCAGGGCAAATAAACATGACTGGGGGGGGGGCAAGAAAAGATAACTGTGTACTGAATGTAAGCCGAATGTTAAAGTGGGATGTACATATTAATAAAATGTTTTAAAGCGTACTAGAAGTGGTGTGTGTTTGTGCCAGTAAGTAATGAAACTCAAAACGTGTGAATTTTTGAACAGGGTTTGGTCACGTATTCTCTTCCTATATGACAGCGGAGGTTTGAGTGGCAAAGTATCATTAAACAAGTTTATACGACAAATGAACGTTTCAAGTACATTTAATAAAATGATCATCGTGGAACAACACCCATCTTCAGCTGTCAGTATGCGGAAGGAAACACGGCATTAACGCTACATACTGAAAAATACGAGAAGAAAACTCACCCGTCTGCAGGAGTTTGTTTTCCCTCGCTTGGTTTCGAATTGACAAGCTGCGACAGTGCGCATGCGTCAAGGGAACCTCAACACACTTCTGTTTATTAACAAGGACTGATTGTATTTATAGTAACTGTGAGCAGAAAATACAGTCAAAAAAACAATAATTCATCAGAAATTAAAATGTAGCCAGAGAAAATAAGATAAATAAATACAATGCATAATAAAAATGTATAAATAATAAATACAATAAATCATCAAAAGCTTTACTCTGTTTTAATTAGTTTTTAATAGTAAAATAAACAAACAAGCTTTTTTCCTAAACATTTTGTTTGTTTTCATTGCTTAAAAAACAAAATTTTAAGTACTTCTCACCCCCACAATCTCCACTGTTTGTACATTTTTATTCACTCAGTTCTTATACTTCAACTAATACAAACAAACAATATCTACCCAAAATTACACATTTTAATTGACATATTAATTGATGATCACTCCTATCAGAAATTCACAAACCCTTCCTGATCAATTTGTCACTTAAACTTAAATATTTTAACATTTTTTTAAAGCTTAAATTAAACTTCAGTTAAACTTAAATCGAATCTTCAACTTCTTTCAGCACTTTGACTTGTTCAGTCATAGATAGATAGAGTAGTACTTATATATGATCCCAAACTGGGAAATTCTTGTGTTACAGCAGTAAGTTATCAGACTACTGTCTGTATTACGTGGCCAGTAATATACAGAGGAGATAAACAGAACAAAAAATAAAATATATGAGAATATAGAATATATACACAAGTAAGCAGCACTAAACTTTTTGAAAATATAGAGTAACATACAGGAATATCAATATACAGGAAAATAGTAATATACAGGAATACACCACACCAATATAAAATACAAGTGGTTCATTATTTATTCTCTATACCAATTACTGCACTGTATATATTTTTTTATTGATATGTTATTTCTTTATATATTGTAGTATAATGTATATGTTTTTACATATTTCCTATTGTTCTTATTTTTTTATTCTCATAATTTGTCACTTTAAAGCAATATGAAAACATTTCAAAAGCTACAAGGACTCAAACATGTTCAGAAACTATAATTATTTCAGATGTTTCAACTGTTACTCTTACCCAGGCTCCACCCACTTCTGCCCAAATGAGGACTTCCTGGCTTCAGTGCTTTAGAAATATAGTGACAGTGGTAAAACAAATTCTCAGTTTAATTATGTCTCCTTAGAAAGCTGTGATGGACCACACAGATGCTACATTATGACTTAGATACTTAAATGTAATCAGAGTATTTTCCCATCATTCACTGGGGGCAGCCTTTCCACAGGTCCTCTCTACACTGTGTGACAGTAGCTCTCTGTTGGAGCTGTTGGAGTCGAGTAGAGGAGGTGTGATACTGACATCAGGCAGGTTGACCTGCCAGCATCCAGGATCTGACTCCAACTGCTGGGAGGGACAGCAGACGACTGAGGACTTGACACACTGTAGCTCCGCCTCCCTGTGACTGGCATGTTGTGGTGGCATTTCTGCAGCACTACGTCCTGTCAGGAGTCAGAATAAGGTGAGCCGCTGAAGTTCAGATGCCGCTGGCATCAGAAAGCCAGCCTGGGAGAGTCTGATCTGAGATGACGTGCATCACTACCACATTTCAAATCCAAACTCAAAACCCATCTGTTTAAACTAGCTTACTCCCTCTGATCACAACTGCATTGTCTAATTTAAATTGTATTTTTGGATGTGGGCTGATGCAGAATCAAAGCGGGCTGACGATGATGCATCATACTGTGGCTCACTGTCTCAATTCTAAGCCAGGTTAGCTTAGCTCTTATCTTGGCTGTCTTCCGTGATCCTAATGAGTGTATTTCTGTCATCTATCAGGTAGATATACCTGCCAGGAGGGTGGTGCTTAGAAAAGGGTAAATTACATGACTACTTAACTTACGTACTTAACTTATATGACTAATCTACATTTTAACCCAAACCACAATCTTTTCCAAACCAAACTGTGTTTCACTGCATTAACCCTGTGATGACGAAGGTCTGATGTGATCGATCGCTGCTACTTTCAAATGGCTGCATATATGTAATTTTAGGAGTAATTTGGAAACAATCGATTTAGTCGTATGGATATGAGGACATGGTATTTTGAAGTTGGTATACTTGTGTTGAGAAAAGCCTTTTGTCTTTGCACAGTTTGCATCACAGATCATGTTGAGACTGTCTTAGCAGAGGTGGGGCTAAAAATCTAAATTGCATCCAGCTGAACTGGAGGACAAGTCACCAAAATTGTAAGGAATCATCTGCTGGTGAGCACGAATGTCAGTCTGTCATGTAATAATTGAAATATCTTTGTGTGGGTGAATCTGGATCAATCAGCATCGTTATGTGCGCGGCAGAAACAACAACTTCCTTCTCATCAAACAGCAGCTCTGCTCTGAGCTATCAACAGTGTCATATCCATGTTACATTATAGATGGAAACCTCAGACGCTTTTACAACCAGATTACTGACTGTTTAATTAAATTGAAAAATGCCAAACACTCACAGAGGCTGTGATAGAGAGCATAATTCTGCAGCTGTATTAGCAGGAGGCTCATTACTCAGCACTAATGAGTTTCTCCTGCAGAGACGCACCACAGCAGCAGGCCCGAGGTTCTGTTCCTGCTTTATGTTTCTAATCAACCGTCCTGCTCCGTGAAGAATATCACCAATAAACTACATACATGAAGCTGTCGACCAGATGGAAAGCAACAACTTCCATATTGTTCTTCTCTGCCCTGTTGATGCCTGGGGGAGGAGGAGGAGGTGGTGGTCGGGGGGTCATTAGCTTGTCCTGACAGATACTGTTCGCGCCGACCTCAGGATCATGATCATGCTGCTGCTCCCTTTGATTAGGAGACAGGAATCTGACCCCTGAATGCACCAGACGAGGCTGTGCTGCATCGTCACCATGGTTTCAACATCCCCTCGAAGTCTTTCAGAAGCACAGATTCATGCAGTCAGATTTTGTTTTTCCTCAGCTTTCAGGGGTTCATCCATCCTACTGATTTTTCTGTGTTTGTGTCTCCCTTGGAAACATTATAGATGTTTATAAATAAATAAATACATGGGTGTGGATATATTTCCCTCCCTGCACGCCACTATAAAGACAAATTTTAAGGGCATCTTAAGTTGAGTTGAAGCTGAGATTTCCACACAAGCACGTACGATTATAAAAATTGATTCTAGCAAGGGTAAATTCTTATTCCTATATGTCACCCCGCTCACCTCCTGCAGGTTCCTGTGATAAGATGCACAGTCTCACCTTGAAAAACACGTCCATGTCTCAAGTTGTCAGCCCTGCAACGTGGCAGAAAAGACGGAGCTGTTCTAATTTCAGGATGTATTTTTGGTCATATGTGTTGCACCCATTATCAGCCTGGTTTGACCCCGATGTAGCAGCTTCATGAAGGGGCAATGAGGAGAATTTGGCCTCAAGACCTCGTATACTCTAATCCAGTGGTACCCAACCTGGAGTCTGGGGGCGCCAGAAATCAGACTGGGGGTCCCAGACTTTGTCTGTCCTGAGGTCCTCAAAATCAGATTTGCACATTGATTAAAATCACAATTTCAGGGTTCGTACATCTTTTCCAAAATCAAATTGAAGCACTTTTCAAGCATTTTCAAGCTTTTCAAGCAGCTTACAGCTGTGGTAAATAATTTATTTATGTACAAAATTATTATTTCTACTATTCATCACATTAAATCAGATGTTATTGTGCTTTTATCAACCAAAATTATGTTTTGTGACAGAAAGTTTCATGTTTCAAAATGTGTCACCTGTCTGTAAATAGACTTGTTTTACCGTAGTTTTGAAAGTTTTCCACGTTGTTATGTCACGTCAAGCCAGAAATGATCAGAAATTATGCCATTATAATATTATTTACAGAGACCTGCGTAATAGTTTCCACCATGATGAAGCACTAAGGCAACAATGGTGAGGAAAAACCTCCTTTTAATGGGCAAAAACCTTGAGCGGATCCAGACTCTTTAAATGCATTTTGATCCACAGTATAAGTGGTTTCCACTGTATTGATTTTTTTATTAGGTACCTCAAATACATTTTCCTCTGACACTCTCCACAGCAACACATTGTTAAGTTTCCTACAACAGTTGTACTGCTGCTTCTTTAAACTGAGGGTGTGCTGACCGCCATCTAGTGTAGTAAATCCGCTGACTGCGGAGAAGAACCTCATACAACCCCACTTCAAAAACTCCGAACTATCTCTTTAAGGTCTCGGTCTGCTTTGAGAATAATAGTTGCGTGGTCCGACCACATGCAGAATCAAAAAACGTCTTTGTGTGCTGACCATCCACACTGAGAGACGGAGTGAAAAGCCTGCTGTCTCCTCGATCTCTGATCAGAAATGTTGTGTCTTTTGTGAGTCTTTGTCCTCTCAGTGCCCTTAATCGTACAAATGGGGATAATGGAGCCGACCGTCCTTGAGACGTTCGTGGTCTTGCACTCAGTTGTTCAAATGAAAAGTGACAGAAGTGGTTGTGTGAAGAATGAAATAGCTCAGAGAGAGAAGTTCTAACTTTCACACCTCCACACCAATCAATGTGTGAAGTGGGCAGGCGTGTCGGATCGTCTGAAAATTTCATGACTTTTTATCTAATCTAACCTTTAGTTTAATATAATCCAGTCAAACAGTCTTATTTTGTCGATCTCTAATCTAGTCTACTCTATTCTATTCCTTTATCTAATCAGACATAATGTTGTCTATTCTCAAATCTACTCTAATGGAATAGAATCAAATCAAATCTCTTTAATCTAATCCAGTCTAACCAAAATGATTTGTCTATTCCCTAGTCTAGTTTAATCTAATTTAATTTGGTCTAGTCTACTGTCTAGTCTATTCTCCAATCTAGTCTACTCTCTAATATAATTTTGGTATATTCCCTAATCTAATCAGGTTTAATGTAATCTATTCTCCAGTCTAATCTAATCTAATCTAATCTGATCTATTCTTTAGTCCAGTCTAATCTCACTTAATCCAATCCAAAATCCAATCTAGTCTTTTCTCTAATCCAATCAAATCCAATCTACTGTAACAAAATGTATTCTCTAGTCTACTTTAATCTACAGTAGCCTTATCTATTCTAATCTAGTCTAATCTAATCCAAGCTAGCTAAAAAAGAAAATTTTGTCTATTTTCTAGTCTTGTCTAATCAAATGTAATCTAATTTGTCTAGTCTAGTCTAGTCTACTGTCAAGTCTAATTTAATTAATTAATTAATTTCTAGTCCCCTCTATTGTCTCATCTAATCTAATCTGCTTTATTCTTTAATCCTATCTAATCTCATCTAATCAAATCCAAGTCATTTCTCTAATTTAATACAATTTATTATCTAGTCTAGCTGAATGTAATCTACGGTAGTCTAGTCTAATCTAATCTAATCTAATCTAATCTAATCTAATCTAATCTAATACAGGCTAGCCAAAAATGAAAACTTTGTCTTTTCTCTACCCTTGTCTAATCAATGTAATCTCATTTTTTTCTCGTCTAGTCAACCGTCTTGTCTAATTTAATCTAATCTAATCCCACCTTCTCTTTAATCTAATCTAATCCAGTCTAGTCAAAAATGAAACTTTGGTCTATTCTCTAGTTTTATCTAATCTAATGTAATCTTATTTTGTTTCGTCTATTGTTGAGTCTAACTGAATCTAATCTAATTGAATCTGTAATCTAATTTTATCTATACTAGTCTCTTCCAAACTAATGCAGTCTAATTTAATCTAATCTAATCTAATTTTAGGAAACTGAACAGAAACACTACAGCAGACAGTGGCTCTGCTGCCAACACTCATAAATAATCCCATGAATAACAGGGAGGGAGGTCAGATGTGTTGGGTGGGTGTTGGTGTCACCCAGCAGCAACACAGATGACACAAAAATATGTTCATAAATCCTGATGCCAACCTCCCAGCAGCCTCTGGGGCCAGGAGGAGGGGGAGGAGGAGGAGGGAGAGGAGGAGGAGGATGAGGAAGAGGTGATTTAGTCGTCCTGTCCACCCCACAGATGAGCTCCATCATCCCCGTGAGTTCCAGGCCAGGCCCTGAGGAGCGGCGGTGTTATATGGTGTTGTTGTTGCAGACAGAGAGCCGAGGGCGTGGCGTCCTGTGATCCAGACGGAAACATAACCTGAGTCCTCTGCTCTGTGGTCACAGCTGTTCATTAAACTGACAGCAGCCCAGTGTACAAACAAGAAAAACTGCTGCTGATGCATGTCAGCAACTTTCTACACAATACATGCAGAGGTACAGAGTCCCCCAAGTTCAAGATAATGTCATTATTTATCATCATGATATGAGCATTTATAAAAGCATAATTCAGAGGTTCTCAATGTTTTCTCACCCACAGACCCTGGTCCCTGTGGTAGAGACAAGGTCACATGACTCAGATCCCAGGGGCAACAACTGACGCTGGAGCCTCATTCTTTACATATATTTTTTGCAGAATTTTGTCATCAGATTCTGTATTTAAAGAGAAATGGAAATTCAGGTATTATCTCCTCACCCTCATGCAGACTGAAGGTCAGGTTTAGTTTGTTAGTCCACAAAACACTGCTGGAGTTTCAAAAAAGGCACAAGACACAAGACTAAATATGCAAGGAAACTAAACAATCTAATCAAAAAAGAAGGAAAAACGCAGAAAGAGAACCAGCAGAAACGAGAGTAAAGACAAGAACATCAAAATAAAACAGGAAACACGTAAACTAAAACGCAAAAGCAGGACAAATGACGTATTTCTGTTGCAAATTAGCAGAATAAAACTGGACTTTTATGGAGTAAGTGTTATGCAATAAGCAGTTAGTTAATGAAAGGCCTACATTAAAGAAGGTAGGTAGGTTGTTGATTTCTTTTACTGTTTTACTGTATTTTGTATATGTTAAATGTCCTGTTACATTAAAGGAATATTTAATGTTGTAGCAGGACAGATGTCTTCGATCAATACAAAAATAACCAATGCTGTGACTGCTGAAAAAGGTGTTTGGTGCAGTGAGACCAGCAGGTTTATTTATAAATGAAAAGCTCACATTAGATGCCAGCGTGGCAGACTAAAAGTAGATCAGGTGTCAGAAATCTTTGGCACTCTTCCTCACACAAACCAGGAAATACGCTGAAGTGAACAAACCTTCTCTTTTCTTCTGTCTGCTTCAAACAGATTTTTTCTTTCTCTGCTCAGTAAACTCAAGAGTTTATGGTTCAGACGTCACCGCTGAGGTCTCCACAAATCTTTAAGAACTAAAACTGTAAAAACAACAAAACTGTGACCAGATTCTAGCATGAGAGGGTTCCAAAAGGGTTCTTCCTTCTTTGTAAGACTAAGGGTTCCATTAAGAGCCCTTTTCATCCAAAGAACCTAACCTTAAGAAAGAGTTCCTCAAGGATTGTTGAAGTCCTTGAAAAACTCTTTCATCAAGGGATTGACAAAGGTTCTTTGTACCACAATATAAAAGGGTTCTTGTTAGAACCTCCTTGGTTGGTTCTACATAAAACCCTTGGAATTTCAAAAGATTCTCAGTAGAACCCCCTGAGTGTGTTCTTGATAAAAACTTTGGTATATGAAAAGGTTCTCAGTAGAACCCCTTGAGTGTGTTCAAGTTAAAACCCTTGGGATATAAAGAGGTTCTTGGTAGAAGACCTTAGATCAAATCATTGGTATAAAAGAAGGTTCTGTGATCTAGATAAAAAAAACCTTGGAATATAAAAAAGGTTCTCGTTGGAACCTCTGAGATAAAATTATTGAAATACAAGAAGGCTCTGTGTGTAGACCCCCCTGTTTGTGTTCTAGATAAAAACCTTGGAATATTAAGAGGTTCTCAGTAAAATTCCCTTTGTGTATTCTAAGTAAAACCCTTGGACTTTAAAAAAGGTTCTCGGTAGAACCCCTCCTTGGGATATAAAAAGGTTCTGTCTTTAGAATAAGATAAAATCCTTGGAAAAAGAAATGGTTCTCAGCAGAACCCCGTGTGTGTTCTAGATGAAACCCTTGGAATATAAAAAGATTCTTGGTAGAACCCCCTGCATGTATTCTAAAGAAACCCGTTGGAATAGAAAAAAAAAAGGTTCTCAGTAAAACCCCCTCGGTAGGTTCTGGTTGGCACCCTTAGTAGGCAGAATGGTTCTGGATAGGAACCATTACACCATAGGAGGGTTCTCCAGAACCTCTCATAGTGGGTTTTGGGTGAAACCTCTCACAGATGGTTCTAGGTATAACCCTTAATGTTGTGTTCTAGGTAGAACTCTCTGAAAGTGTTATAAGGACAAGCCGAAGAACCTTCATGGTTCTAGTTAGCACCTTTATCGAGTGTTGAAACAGTTGAGTTAGAACTTTTTCTCCATTTTCAGAAACTTCAGTTTGAAAGTTTCCTCAGAGTTTAGTTCTCAGTCACGACTGACATCCATCAGTGAAATGAGTCCAGAAAAGCTGAAGTGGAGGTAATTGATCGCAGAATTAATACATGAGTTAACAGTGAAATTGCAAATAACATTTTTATGAAGTTAATTGCCGCGGGCTGATAGTGTGTGAGATGGAGAGACTTCAGCAGTGGATCATTTCCTTGATCAACGATAATGTGGAGGAGCACGTTGGGAGCCTGATAACGGCACAACAAAGAGGAATGAAGGTCTGGATCATTACCGACACGATGCGTCAGAGAACATCTCAGATCTCATCAGGCACATGGAAACACCAACACAGGAACGTTCACTCTGAAAAGTTTGATGAAATGAACATTCAGTGGAGGTCTACAGCGCTGAAACCACACTCATCAATAACCTGCCAAAAGATTTCAACAAATTATTCATGGGATGTGCAGAAAATGAATTCAATTTTTCAGATATTTATACTTATTCGCTCTGAAAAATACTTCAATCCAGACTTTTAAACACACGGTTTCAACTGTTTACTGTCTGTTCAGATAGAAAATTATATAACATCAATCAAACTGCTTCAGTGAATGTGATAAAATATAAATAATTCAGAGTAATATAATGAAGAATTTTGCTGTGCAGACTACGGTTGCTCCTCACAGTACGTCAAGTTAAAGGACCAGTCTGAAGGCTTCAGAGGCAACTGATGGTAGAGCTGCAACAATTAATCGATTATTAAGTTAATCAGCAACTATTTTGGTAATCGATTAATCGTTGAGTCATTTTTTAATAAAAACTGGCCCAATCTATAATTTCCGCTTCTCAAAAGTGAATATATTCTGGTTTCTCTAGTTCTTGTATGACAGTAAACTTAATATCTTTTTGTTTCTAATGTAAAAAGACATTTGAGGACATCATCTTGGGCTTTGGAAAACAATCGACACCACAACAGCTAAACTCTTCACATCTCTGCCCCTGAAAGAAAATTGATGCAGCATAAATAATAAATTAACTAAAAAATTCACGCCCCTTTTCTTTAAAACTTTCATTAAGAAACAGGAAGTCTTCTTAGGAAGTCTGATTTGGTGGAGGCATACTGTCGTCCAGGTGGAAACGGTACACCTTTAGAGTCGTATTACGCCAATAAACGTGGCACAGTATCAGAAACGAGTTGTGATAATGACAAGGAAAAAAAGGCGGGAAAATTTGTCAGGGAAATAGGGTTAGGGTGATGAAAAACGGGAGTCTCCAGGGAAAATCGTGAGGGTTGGCAAGCATGCATATCAGCTGCAGGTAGCCAGTTAGCTGACTGATGTTAGACCCTGGAAAAGGATCATAAATGTGTCTACTTACTGGAGGATATATGATCATGCTAACAGATTCAGGCTAAAGCTAACAGGTCACGCAGGTAAAAAGTCACCAGCTGACGATTTCTGCAGAAAACAAGGACATAAAAAAGCTTTCTTTTTAAATACCTCGCTATTCCAATAAGTAAGTTAACAGCTTGTCACACAACAATATCTCATTTTCTGTCACCTCTGATGTATCATTCAGCATATGGCTACGTAAATTCTGAGCATAAGCACAGATGTTGACTTGTAATACAATCATCCAACTGTCGTTCTTTGGTGGAGAGGAGTACTGTGATGAAGCTGTGTGTGCACTCTGCAGTAATCCTCCACTCTGCGATCACTGATGGAGTGAACCGTCATGACGCTCTGTTGTCTCTACAAATTGTGTCAGTCGCTTCCTCTCTGTCACCAACTGCTGGAGAAGTGCTTCCATCATGCTGCCGCCGCCGCAATTAATCTTAAACTGGGATTCAGTGAGCGAAGGCCTCACAACGAGCACGGCGAGGATTAACAAGCACCAGGTGTTGCTGTGAAAACTCTAAAGACTGTCCAAACAAGACAAAAATAGAAATCTGGCGAGTTTTAAGCAGAGCAGAAAGTGCAGTCCTTCCAAAGTGCTGTATTGACCCAAATCAGCCTACTGGAGGTGGAAGAGGAGAGAAAGAAATTGTATTTCTCCCACTTTCTGCAAAGAGAGCTGTTGATTCCACTCCATTTTCACTCCGTGTTCATTAAAGTTTGACTGGCTTCCTTCCAGCAGCTGTAGGTGAGGCTCTGCTTAAAGACAGACTCGGCAGACCTTCCTGGGGTAATAAAGGTTTACAGCTGAGCGGTGACCGTTAGCGCTCTCAGCTGGCTTCCCGCGGTGCCGACACCTCGTCCTCGGAGAGTCATTATTCTGAGCGGCGGGCCGGCAGGATGCCTGAGGATGAAAATGAGCGCGCTCTCCACGAGTCGCGGCTGGACCAGAGGTGCAGATATAACGAGACAGAGGAGACGGATCATTACGGAGCGTGTGAAGTGTGAGTGGGTGTTTGACAGCGGTGGAGTGTCGTGTCGAGGCCTCTGGACAGACGGAGACGGTTAGTTAAATGTCTTTAGGTCTCCAGAGTGCAGGCCGAGAGCTGGAGAGTGCAGCTGATAATCACACCACAGTGGGTCTTCACATTTAGTCAGAACATGCTGTTCCACAGGGTTCACGCTGCTCAATGTTCTTCATTCTTTCACTCCCGACACAAATCACTTTGCTGACTGGAATCACTTTGTTCAGTTCAGCGCAAAGAGTCGCAGTCACAATGTAGTTCATGTTTTTATAATCTAAGTGAACACATCTTAGTTCATGCTTCTACAACAATGAGCTCTGATTCTGACTCATGTTTCCAGGTCAAGTTCACTCTGGTGTTGGTTCAAGCTGGTACATTCGGCTCAGTGTAACAGGAGGCACATAAAAGCACTGGTTGAAGGTCCAGTGAGTAAGATTTGGGGGGACCTATTGGTAGAATATGGGAGGAATGGAAAATAATATTCTTACATATGTTTTTAATGCTGCAAAATCACCTGAAAATGAGAACTGTGTTTTCGTTACATGGGAATCAGCTGTTTATCTACAGAGGGCATGGCACCACCATGTTGAACTGCTATGTTTCTACAGCAGACCAGAATGAACAAACACTGGGTCTATGGGCCTTTTGGGTTTTTCATGAGTTTTGGAAGGGGAGGGTGACGTCTGGCCATGTCTGCATTGTGTCATGGCTGTGCTGCAGCTGCCAGATGTTGATGGAAGTCACATCTAGCTGCACAAGAAAGAAAAATAAACAATTTCACTATGTAGCCTGGTTACCTGCCCTAAAACTAATGAATGATTTCTGTAACCAAGCTCAGTAACTGTTACCTGACAAGTTAAAGGGCCAACGATCTCACCTTGACCAGGAGCAAAGACCTCTATTACAGACAGGCCCGAGATTTTCAAACTAACTAAACTATTATGAGATCAGTGTAAATTAAAACAAGTTTTGTCTTCCCTGTAATATTTTAGTTTCAGTATCAGCCTGCTAGTCACATCATGTGATTATATTATTATAATGTTATATTTCAGAGGTGGTAGACAGTGTAAAAAGTTTGAGAAACACTGAGATAGGCTATACATTAATATTTACAGGTTTTCATTGAACACTCGCCTCAGGGGTACAAATCTTATAGCTTCATCGTTACCTTGGATATTGTGCTGCTTTGTATTAAACATGAAATTTAAAACAGCAATATAAAATATAACAATAACACAAATACTTTACAACCACCAAACAAAGGAAGATGTAAACATTAAATTCTATATTATAAGAATTTGCTGTTAGATGGCAACTGTTTAAAGCTCAAATGTTGTATTGAATATAATGTGCAAGAGGCACATGTCACCTGTCTCTGCCTGTTTTTTACTTGGATGAGGTGACTGAACTTCCCAGAGCAGGTAAGGAGTTCAGAGATGTGCGTTTGTATGCATGTAATTCACTTATCTCAAGAATCATTCATCAGATCCACTTTTAACTTGGCAGGTGTACTGCTGGCCTGGGTACCCGAGGAAGTGTCAGATTTGGTGCAATTTGGACATGCGATGCATTCGATGTTAATACGTTTTGAATAAACGGTGCTCTGTGCAGCAGCAGTGGGGGCTGGGACTCATCAGCTTCATTGAATGTGACAACTGCTGCGCCCAGTCAGAACGTGATTCCTCTGGAGGACAAGCTGCAGCTAGAAGAGCTCGCCAACCTTCATCTGTGCTTTAGACAGAGTTTTGCATTTTAGACATGTGGTGCTGTGCAAGCTCTGCAAATTGGAAATATCTTATCACAGCAGTACAAGTGGAGTGAAAGCACCAGAACCCTTTTGAATTTTGAGAGAATAATCAACAAACTACATCTACTACATAGATTTACGGCCTAATTTAAAAAAAGAAAAAGTCACTAGAATAATCAAAAAATGTAGGTACTTTCTAACTTTGGTAGGCTTACATAGTCAGTGTCTGGTGTTGGTGTTTGGATGAGCGGTTCTTAAGAAGGGCCATGCAGTCAGCCTGTACAGAGCACCACAATGTTTGCTTGTAAAATAGTGCAACCAACAACAATACCTACGCAAAAATGCCTACATATATCACACAGTGTTTACATGCACATTAGCCGGTTTCACATTTTCAGTGTGTTCGGGCACCGTAGCACCAATGTATCAGAGTGTATATTTCTGCCCGGCACATCAGGTGTGTGCTAATGCTTTAAACTGACACAAAGCTGTGTGACAAAGTCTGTTTAAGCTGCACTTCATACATGTATAAAGTTGCACATCAGAGCTAAAAACAACCTCAAGTGTGTCATGATAGTTTCCTTCTCCAGAGGTGTTTGACTGTGTGAAGAGATGTCGGCTGACTGACAGTATGACATTAACACGAGCCGTGTTTAAACATCTTCACGATCTCCGTTTGAAACTGAATCTGTGATCTAACAGGAGAAGAGGGGCAGGTCTCCCTCTGGATTCAGCACATTTGTAGTCATTATGCAAAATACCAAACACAACAGATCTGTGTGCAGCAGCACTGCTGTAATTGCAAAATATTTCATGATGAAGAATCGTTAACTTCCAGAAATCTTTCCTTAAGTCTCCTCAAGTTTTTTTTTTCCAGTTATTTAAAGTTCTGATTGACAAATGAGCCTCTGGGATGATTTAAATCTAGCTGTCCTCCAGGATTCATTAACTTAAACCACTTTATAACTGTAAGTTATTGGGCAGCAGAGCAGAATGCAGAGTGTCTTTAATCAAATGTTTACACCAGAACAATTCCAATAATGAGCCATTTTTCTCTCTTAGCACAGCTCCACTGTTGAAGTATGATAATTGAGATCCTGCGCGAGGTGTTCGGCTTTCATCTCTCACATCAAACCCAATAATAAGAGCGTTCGGACAAATAACATCCACAGACTTCTTATCAGACGGAGAGGAGTGTCCCCGTCTCACACGCGGTTTTTAATTAAACAACTAAACAAATATTGCGGCTTCTGTAATGGTGCTGATGATGGAGCTGCCCAAACAAAGTCCCCGTCTGTTTCCACACAGCGTCGTAATGAGACGCAGGCAGCTCAACTAAACTCAGCTGCTGCAGCTCCCAGGAAGTAGGAGATTATCAGGAAGATGTTATTACGCTGATTTAAGCTCCCATGTGCAACTTTTTCACATTAAAACAACGAGTGAACGGGAGGAAGTGTCCCGACTTTTTTGGAGAATTTTGCTAAAAGGGGTTCTCAGATTCTGGAAACTTAAAACCTCAGGATGACTTGCCAACAGTCTTCTAGAAACAAAATAGATGCTGTCTGCCGACACAGTACCGAGCTTTTAACTGCCCCCCAACGACACAGAAGTGTTCTCAGATCGAACACTGCTTTCATTTGTCAGTCAGGCCTTTTGTATACACTTGTGCTGGCTTGGCTTGACTCGGTCAGCTCAGCACGGCACGGATTTGCATCTCCACGAGGGCACCAGCAGCAGCAGGTGGGCCACCTGCTTGAAGGTGTCATGCGTGTTTTTAACTGATCGATGCTCGTCTGAGCCAAGCAGCTGTTAAACGGTGCACAAATATGTTTCATTTCCTCTTAAGTCTATTATTCAGGCTAAAAACATGGTGTAGATGATTTCTTCCAAACCTTCAATCGGCATGAGGGTGAGTAGATAATGACTGAATTTTAAGTTTGGGGTGAACTGTCCCATTAAGCTGCCTTCAAGTGATGAAAATTTTGCTCTTGTCTGTCCACGAGGTTGGGCGCTGGCTTACATTAAACAGCTAAACCTTAGCACTGGATTTAGCAGGGTTCATAAACTGTAGCCTAGATGCAGATGAAGCGAAACAGTTGAATTGTTCAACCTCAACTAATAAGGTGCAGAAACACTCCAAATACTCTATAAACTATCTGTTTCATGTCATGTCTGCACAACTCAGCGCGTTTAAAGTTGCAAACTAAATCAGTTTTATGGTCAGATGAGGCTCTGGTTAGGGTTTGATCAGGTTTAGGCAGAACATAACTTGGTCAGGGTTTGGGAAACATTATTTGGATTGAAATGATTGGACCTTCCTTCTTCCTTTTCTCCCCACATGAGTCATAATTCCTCTCTGGCCTTTGGCACCTCAACAATATGCTGTTTTTGACAATTTCCTGAAACGGCTCACGCTGTTGTCTTTCCTAAAAGCAAACTCTCACCCTGTGTCGACCGGGACCAATAAAATAAATAAAATTTTGCCTGAGTCACAGCACAGGAAATCGTCTGGCCACTTTTCAGGAGCTCTAAGCCCTGAAGAGGACCTCAGAATGTCCCCAAACCACAGATTGGTGCACACAAACACGACTGAAAACCTGTCATGGGTCACACCAGCTCCGCCATGCCATGTCCAGAATTTAATCTCTTTAAATAATTCAGCTTCCAAAAGCCTTGAAACTTCAGCCTCGATTGATTTTCATGTTTTCAGCCCAGTTGAAGGTTTTCAGGCTCCTTTGTGGGTTCAGAAAAACTCAGTCAAGCTTCTGTTGGCTGTTTTACCTCTTTGCAGCATTAAATCACACTCCAGTTTTATACCAGTTGTTAAAAGGGGAAAGAGATTTTCCTGAGCCTGTGGAGAGTTATGAGAGAACTGAACTCAGCTCCACTGCAGAGAAAACTCCTCTGTAACCTGCAGGTAATCTGCAGGAGACATTTTATCAGCATCGTACAGATGTTCATGTTTGATTTGATGCCTTTTACATGCCTGATTACCCTTTTACTCTCTGCTGTTCAGTCCACAGTAAACTCAGATTCTTTGCTGCTGCAGTGACCCACTCTCGTCTGCATTAATATTTCACGTCGCCTAAAAACTTTAAATGGGAGTGAGGCGTGCCAGTCTTTAATTCCGACATGTTCAATTATTGATGCTGTTGGATTCTGATGCACTGCAGAGCGTCAGCAGCGTCTCCACTGGAGGAAATTTACTTCCACTTACCCACTGATCTACATTTCCCATCAGGCTGAGAGAGCGCCTGCCAAATTCTTCACCAAACAGAGAGAGAGGCAAAAACAGCATCAAGTTAATTCAATGTTCAACTGCTGCAGTTGTTTGTCTGACTGTTAAACTGTTTTCTGTTTTCAGCAACAGTGAATGTTCTAATGCAGACAGATTTCAGTGAGCTGCAGATCAACTTTAAAGCACCACTGTTCAGAAATATTAAAGGAAAAATAAGGAAAAACAGCAGGAGGAGTCAGTTAAAGGAAGTCTGGTGATTTGTAATTATCTTCATGTCATGTCCAGAGGTGGACTAACAGCACAGACACAAAGCACACAGAAGCATTGCAAAGTGCCCCTGTGTGATGCCCTGTTACACTCAGCGCTCATGTTAATGACTTGGGGTGAACACACAGAACATGCTGCAGAGCTCCATGGCCGCCTCATGATCTACACTGATAGTTTTGGCATCTGTTCTTCATTTTTTCACGCTCCATGTCTGATAATCTACTATAATCAACATCATATGTGATATAAATGATCTAATTCTGATAAACGATGAAATATGCATCCATGCTTTCCAACTCGTTGGACACTTCTCACTGTCTGTGCACCTAAAACCACACCTGTGGCTGCCAGTGGTCCTGGAGGACGCTGATTGGCTCGCAGCACTTTAATGCAGACAAGTTAAGCATTATGCAATACAACATAACATGAGATTTGAACATACTTAGTTATCAGACAACATCATCCCGTCTGATAACGTCACCACAACCTGCAACTGTCAATGTAGCTAAAAGGACAATGTTAGCTTAGAGCGCATTAAAGTCACAGTAAAGCTAAAGGCAGAATCCGTAGCTGTTGGTAAACACACCAGAACGTTAGTTTATTGTTGTGTCTCATTCCCAGGATGTAAAATACTGTCGTTTTAGGTTGGTAAAGCGTCCTGAGCAGCAAAATAATGAAAAATGCAGGCAGAGGGCCGCAGGGTCTCTGCAGACACAGACACCACCTCTAATGGGGCAAAGGTGATGATTGAAAGGAACTGTGACTTTACATTGTTTGTTTGTTCGTTTTTAGGAAAATGTTGCATATTAAGCCTTTAATGTTAATTTGATGGGAAGTTCTGATTAAACAAATAACTGATCATGTACATGTGTCTTCAGTTTAACGCCGACAGTTCATGAATGATTGACAGGATGCAGTCCCACCTTTTGCCTCAGGTCTCTCCTCATTGGTCGTTTCTCACTAAAAAGAAGACGAGTAAAAGGAACAAACCTGCCTCAGCTGCTTCTAAAACTTTCATATTTTATCTTGTGCTTTGTTTGTTTACCAAACAGTGAATTATTTCTTTCCTTCCAAAATAAATCTTAATTCCCGAAAGTTAAATCACCTGCAGCTTTAAACCCAAACGCTGATAATAACAGCGGGGGGTTTTCAGGGGACACTCCTGGATTTGGATCTCTGAGTTCCTCTCACTGTGTTCTGTTTACTGCTTCTAACATTTTTTTTTATTTTTAATACACGACTTCTTTCTTTGCAGCTTGGATTTTCTACTTTCTTCAAAAGAGTTTTAAACTGCCCTTAGCCTGTCGTTTGAACTTCACAGCACTTCTTAGAAATGTTGTGAAATCTTACCATGACACCTCATCTCCATTTTTATGTTTCTTAGATCATTCCTCACTTTACTTACCTACTTTACATCTAAGATAAGATAATAATCTGCATATGGACCGTATGTGTGATGTGTGCTTTTATACAGAACACTAACAATGTAGTTTTTTACAGCATTATTACTGTAAAATGAAGAAAGGCTTACTGTATAACTTGTTTTCAGCAAGTTGCTGTAGATGTGCAAAGCATCATGGTCAAATTCATTGTTGTGTGAATTTTACAGTAATTATAATTTCACTGTAAATGACAAAACTCATTTTTAACCAGATTTTGTTTTTCACTTGCAGAGACAATCTGTCTTTTCTCTTTTTGGATTAATTCTAACTGAGATGTTTTGTAGTTTTTGTTGTCATACAGACAGAAAGTGATCCAGCACCCTGTCCCATAACATTAACAGCTACGCAAATCAGAATTGTACGCTGGTGAAGCTGCTTTTCTCCAAACAATTTTGTTGCAAGAACTTATTGACGAGACTCCACACTTTCCTCAGCTGCAGCTAACTCAGCTCTTCATTTCAACTGGATGTTACTTTAGCACAGTTTTTTAAATCTGAATTTACCTGCATGTGTAACTTTAAGAGTGCACAGGGAGAGAGAAGAACAGAGACACACCAGCTGTAGCCAGTAAGCTAGTGTGCGTAATATTACTAAGATAAACTATTTGTACATGAAATTTTGAGTCTGACTCACTGGATGCATGTTGCAGGTATAAATCCTGCCATTGGCTGTGGCATCGCAACATCCGCTATCTGTGTTTTCAAAGTCCCTGGGGAACCAGAACAACCTCTGAGCTGCAACCTACACGCTGAAAACAGCAAAAAAGCACCTGGGATGCTAATGAACATAAAAAAGCTAAGAGCTGTTTCCTTTTCTCTTGCAGTAATTGAGGCACTGTAATACCAGAGCCCCCCTGACATTATTTTGCAGCAGCATCATCGCTGCATCCTGGGCTTAGTGCTGCCCAAGACATTTGTGATTGTTTAAAGAAATTCAAACAAGGCAGGGTGTTTTTCCCCCTATAGATGAATCTGGCAAAGTACCAGAATTTTCTACTTTTACACTCAATATCTTTCTAACGTTACTTTTGACAACAATGTCTAGGAACTTGAGAAGAACCTGTGCAGTTCAGCTGCTTCATCAGTCATGTCGAATTTCAACAGAATGCAACATAAACGTTTACTTGATGAGGAGAGCTGCTGTCTGAGAGCAGAGACTCTACAAAGATTCACTGAGTGAACAGAGGACCACCATGTGTCAGAGTGGATCAGAAATATTCACAGAAAGGAACTTTCATCCTGAAAATATTCAATACACGATGAAAAGATCTCGTGAGAGAGAACATTTTGATGGAAACCATGAAAAATCTTTTGAGTCTCACAAATTCCCTATTAGACCCAACCAGCCTGTCTGTTGCACAAAGTTTACATTTATATTCATTATGAATCATGTTCATCCACTCAGGAAACAAAAACAAATAAAATTATAGCTGCTGCGCAGCAATGGTCGGGGCCGGGCAATTTTAGGCAAAATTAAGCAATTCTGAGCAACAAGCAGAGTGTAGGAAGATGAAAAAAAGGTGGCATTCTAATGTGCATTTTACATCAGTTGAGGCTTGAACTCACAATTTCTGGCACAAGAGACTCTGCATATTGACTGATAGCTAAGCCAAATAAACAGGGAAAAGAGACAAGGGATAACAGGGAAACGTGTTGATAAAGAGTATTTGTCTCTTCCCAAAACTCCCTGAATCATAATTATTTAAACCTTAGCAGTCTCTAATCCACATTGCATGATACCTGAACATAAGGCTTTCACATTAGAAGTCCATCCTGCCTTAGCTGAGGCTGAACTCACGACTTCTGACACTGAAGTCCGTCTTTTATCTCACTGAGCTAATTGGCAAGTGACAGTTCATGTGTGGTTTCACAAATTGACTAAGCCAAGGATCAGGGTGCCAGGCAGCAGCCATCCATGCCATGGAAAAGCAAATTTCAAAGTGAAAGTTCCAAAGCTGTAGCACATATGGTTGATTTGTTGTGAATTTTCAAAGTTTTGAAATTTAGAGGCTTGCTGTAGCGCCACCATCAGGACTATTGTCTTGTGTTTCCAGTTGAGGACATCTGGCATGGGACTGGACCTTTGTGAAAAGTTTGGGTAGATTTCTCATATGGAAATGTTGTACAAGCTGAGGCTTGAACTCACAACCTTCAACACCAAGAACCATCCTCTATCTCACTGAGCTAATTGGCAAATGGAAACACCACTTGTAGCTTCACAAATTGACTAAGCCAGTCACCTGTGTGCAAGACAGCAGCTGTTAGCATGTAAAGGCAGATTTCAAATGGCTGTCAAAAATTCAGTTATTGAGACAAAAATCCCAAAATACACAAATTGCATCTAGACAGCATGGAGATGTTGGTCATTAGTTTTTAACAATGATTTATTGGCTCCAAAAGTGAAAAACTGATGTTTAAAAATGACATTTTTGCATAGACTCCAATTGTTCGCATGAGAGTGAAATTCAAAATGCTGTAAAAAATTCAGTTTTTGAGATAAAATCTGATATTTTCCAAACATCATCTACCATGACTCCAAAATTTTGTCATTTTTTTTCATGAACATTGAAAATGTATTTAGCAAGAATTTGCAAGTATATGTTTATAATACCGTTTACAGTCAAACATTTTGATGCACTGTAGGCTCAATTTTCAATAAATCAAAAATCTGTGTGGATCGTTTGTGTAGGACAGTCTGAAGATGCTCTGTAGCAAGTTTGGTGCCAATTGAGCAAAAATTGTAGGAGGAGATAGGTTTAATAAGTT
Source organism: Lutjanus argentimaculatus (assembly GCA_034769285.1). NCBI lineage: Eukaryota > Metazoa > Chordata > Actinopteri > Lutjaniformes > Lutjanidae > Lutjanus > Lutjanus argentimaculatus. The sequence continues at coordinate 2,788,578 of JAWZSL010000039.1, forward strand.
TTACAGTTTTTGAAAAAAACAGAGTGATGGACTTCATAATTTGCAATAGGTTTAAATGTACAAAAGTTTCTTCACTATCGGGGCTACATTGTGGTGAAAGTTGTAAATCTGTAGCACATATGGTTGATTTATTATGAATTTTCAAAATTTTGAACTTTAGAGGCTTGCTGTAGCGCCACCATCAGGACTATTGGCCTGTTTTTGCAGCTGAGGCAATCTGACATGGGACTGGACCTTTGTGCAAAGTTTGGTCATTTTTCGTGCATGGGAAGTAGGATTTCCTCGGAAGAAGAAAGAAAGAAAGAAAGAAAGAAAGAAAGAAAGAAAGAAAGAAAGAAAAAAAGAAAAGAAGAAGACATGCAGGATTACAATAGGGTCCTGGCAGCTTAGGCTGCCCGGCCCCTAACAAGAGAAAAAAATCATTATGGTTGAAGGCCACACGCCAAACTTGTTGGTTGAAGACTTTATGCAGCGAGAGCTGTTGGAGTTTTGACCTTGAGTTTGGTGGAGCGCTCGCCTGTCTGGATGTAGCTCGGTTTTATGCAGTAGATTTCCTCTCTAATGCAAATATGACAGAATGACTGTCACCTAAGAATGATGTATCGAGGGTGGAATGGAGATTGCCTTCCTGATATGATGAATCATGCAGCTCTACTGCCAGAACTATTGATTCAGTCATTGTAGATCTCATCTGATTTAAATCTTCATATCAATTTGGCTTTGAAGATTTTTGGGATCAATACTGTTTTATTTCTTTTCAAAGATTAGGGCAGCTTCCAGAGAATAAAATCCCTCCCAACAAGTCTCGTCTGGTAATAATATCAGGTCTTTGTCATATGACAGACTAACCCTGCTGCGTCCACACACACACCTGATCCCACTATATGTTTTGTTCCTGGAGAATGAAGTGATTCAGGTTACTCGCGCTCTCATGTTTTTTTGAAGCTCCGGAGGTGTTTTAACGTATCGGCGGGAAGCTGCTGTTTTTCCTCCAGCGGGGCAGAAAATGTGAAACGCTTCAGGGAGTTTCAACGGGCTCTGAACCGAGACACAAACTCCTAAAGTGCTTTCATCACTCCAGGGACAAACAGGATTTCACAGCTTTCTGCTGCGAATCCTGCCGTTTGGGACTGAAAATGGCTTTCTGCTGTGAAATACCTGTAAGAGCAGCAATAAAGGCACCAATGATGGTCCACCTACTTTGATACTAATGAAAATCCCGATTTAAAAACAGAGCATGAAAAAGAGGCTGCGCATGGAGTGAAATATCAATATATTACTGGACTCTGAATGGATTTGCTAATTAAAGGGACGGTTCACCCAAAAATCAAAAGTACACATTTTTCCTCTGGCCTGTTGTGATATTTATCCTTCTAGATTTTTTGTGTGAGTTGCAGATTTTTGGAGATAATCCAGACTTTGTTGTGAACAGTTTCATGTAGGAACTGCTTTATGTCTGCAGTAGAATCTACCAGAAGTAGTTCCTACAAGAGACTGCTCACAACAGCGTCTGTAGATTATCTTTAGTAACTGGGTCATGATGACTTTTTGGTTTTGAATTCTTCAAATGTATTTCTTTGGTGCTTTGAGTATGATATCTTTATGGCTGATATCTCCAAAACTCTGCAGCTCACACCAAAAAAGCAAACAAACAAACAAACAAAAAAAACTGTGCAGGCCAGAGGAAAAATATGTATTTTTTGATTTTGGGGGTGAACTGCTCCTTTAAGTTGCAGCCACTTTAATCAACAATAAAAACAAAAGCAAACAAAAGTCTCCTCATCTAGTAAAAGTGGGATAAAATAGGTTGACAAGGGTTATTTTTGGAGGTTTAAGTTACCCGTAATCTTTCAAAAGTATAATCAAATGTGACGCAGGTCCTGACTACCTGCAGTGAAATGTGCCACTGTTTCTTCAATGACTGTACTTAAGTACAATTTTGAGGCACTTGTAGCCTACCTGAGTATTTCCCTTCTATGTTTGTTCTTATATCATAATACTCTCATTTCTCACATTTCTAGCAGAAACATTGGGCCTCATGTAAGAACATTTTCATATTCTTATCTGAACTTTCTCTTACTTTTTTTTCATATGAAGGACTCATACGAACACGCCACGTCAGAGTCAGGGAATGCTCCTAACTTCAGATAACTGTAACTTATCCACCTCTGTGTATCAGTGTACATGCATAAGACTTGTAAATTAGCATAAATAATGCCCCAATTATACCATATAAGGCTACGCTTCCTGCCTCATATGTCAGGAAATGTTTGTTCATGAAAATGCCACCAAAGAGTAAAAAAGAAGGATTTAAAGAGTTTGGAGTTCCAGAGATCCATAAAGGTAAAGCTGCCATTTTGACAGCATCAGCAGTGGAATTAAAAGCTTGTAATGGTAGCCTGAAAAGATGTAACAACACATGGAGGACAACTGGAACAACAGTGAACGTTGACGTATGTTGTGCAGAAGGGATGTTGCTATGCCAACTGCTGGCCAGCTTACGTCAGCGTTTCTATCGGCAGTGCAGATGCAAACAGAAGAAAGCCTTTGAAGGTACGTAGTTCTCTGGGCAGCTTCTCTCAGGGAATCCCCACAACTTAAAGATGTGGAAAGCAATTCTAAAGAAAGATTGATTGATTGAACTCAACAGTCAAACAAATCCTTCATCAGTGCTCCTTCAGAAGATTTACTGTCGCCACCCAGCTTTTATTATGAAGTATTATTACATGGAGAGCTCCAGCAGCTTGTGCCGACATGACATCCCAGATCAAGAGTATCATCATCATCATCATCATCATCGTCAGCATCACTGTGAGTGTAAATCGGGCTCATCGTCTGTCAGTCCTCTTCTATCACAATCTGACAAGAAGCACACAGCCACAGAGACGTGCGGTACGAGGGAAAGACTTGACCTGAAGCAGAACTCATTTAGTGAAATCCCCTTGTTCTCCGTCTCACAGTTGACTGGTACAGTTGGTGCCTCCAGTACCAAAAGTTGCTTTATGATGCAGCACTCATATGGATCCAACTGCTGGATGATCTTAAGTACTTTCACCACTTTCAGATTTTAATGAAAAACTCTCTGCCTTTGATTAATTTCTACCGCACTTTTTTCCTCTTTGAACTTGGGGCAACGTCCAACTTTTCACCATATTGTAACGGCACCATAACTCCATTTCTGCTCTAATTATTGTTTTTGTCTCGTGGAATAGAATCTGTAAATGATACTGATGAATTAACTTGATGGACACAATAAAAAGATCAGATAAAACTTTCAATAACGATGATAAAAGTAAGAAAGTTTTACAAGCAGGTGAAACACAGCGACGCCCTGATGGCAACAGAGAACATTCACCTGTAGGAACGTGTCCAGCAGGAGCCAAAATACCTGCTGCTGGTTGCAAAAGGAATTCAGATTTCTTTATTTCGCTCCGGTGATCTCAGAACAGATTTTAACAATGCTGTTCAGGCTGCTTCTGACTTTTACCATGAGGCTGTGAAGGCAGCAGATAAAAGAAAAACTCAGGAGACTCAATAAAAGATGATGACGGGACTGACAGAGCAGGAATTAAGTTTGTGGAGATAAATTCTCTGTTCCCACTTCTCTAAAGCCTCTGTGTTCACATCAAATTTAAGGTGATCATTGGAAAAAAGTACCCAAACGTTTGCGTCATTTAACCGTTTCCACACTTTCATTGTGCACCTCATGGCTGCAACAAACCAGTACTTTCAAATCTCCTTTTTGGACTTGAGGAGACAACTAGAGAAGATGGAAGAGAAACATGAACATAAATACACACTTCCACACAAATGCACAGATGCACTGCATAAATAAACACACACACACTCTGAGCCACCCACAGACAATTACAGTATAATTACAGAGCTCATTATTGTCTCTGCAGGAGGTTCAGATGGGTTCTCCGTTAAAAGAACAATTTTAAATCAGCAGCTGGAACAGAGGAGAGACTGTTTACCACCGCTCAGAGCGAGCAGCGAGTACCTCAGCAACAACAGGAGCGAGTCAAATCTGTGAGGTGGAGGGTCAGAGGTCACAGCTGTGTGCAAGAGGACGGCACACATGAGAAAAATGTGCTCGGGTTATCATTTAAATGTTGGGTCCCTGTTTTGTTTGCAGAGGACACAAATGCATGTACACAACCATCTACATTCCAGTGGTTTCACACTATTTCACTGACGTACAGGTGGATATATAACATGTAAAGAAAGACAACAACACACCAGCGGGGGCAGCAAAGAAGGAGACTGCAAGCAAGTAAACAACAGATGTAAATAGTGCAGGTTTGAAACATTAAAGCCCCAGTGTCTGCTGTTTATTAACATTTTCTGTAGCTTAAATCACGAGGGGTCAACTTGAAATGTTTGATTTGAATTTGAGAGAAAAATGTGTTAAAAGAGTTTTTACAGTTTGAGCCTCTTTTCCTCTTAAAGTGCAAGTGGATTTGAACAAAACTCAGAGTTTATGTTCAGGAGATGGTGCAGGATGTCTGCACTGAGTTTGCTAAGAGGCAGCTTGAGTTATGAGCAACTATGTGATAGGCCACGTCCACTTACACCTGCATCACACTGCTGCAGCAGGATAGCAGACTTTGGTTAAAACTTGCCCCTGGAGCATGCACACTGAAACTGGTAAAAGTCTGCCCACTGGGTTTTGAGGTACATGTTTTTGGTATTTGTGGTGCTCAGTATGGGTTGGACTACAAATGCCTATTCCTGAACACGGCCTGAAAGTCACGTGCCTGGATTTATTATGATTGTTAATAGGTTGTGGCCAATTTCCTGCTAAGCCTGTAACTTTATGCAAATATGACCCACAGATGATTTGGCAGCAAATGGAGCAACAGTTTAGGAGGAGATGCCAAAATGTGTTTTCAAAAAAATTCTAAATGACAAAAAAATCCACCAGGTGGACTTTTATTGTCAAAAAAGTCTTTTTGTAAAACACACTGAGCTGGATTTGTGTGTCATGTTGTTAAACTGTTTGCATTACGTTCTGTGATGTTGTTATGTTGTTTGCATTACGTTCTGTGATGTTAAACTGTTTGCATTACGTTCTGTGATGTTGTTACACTGTTTGCATTACGTTCTGTGATGTTGTTAAACTGTTTGCATTACATTCTGTGATGTTGTCTATGTTGTTTGCATAACGTTCTGTGATGTTGTTAAACTGTTTGCGTTACGTTCTATGATGTTGCTATGTTGTTTGCATTACGTTCTGTGATGTTGTTATGTTGTTTGCATTACGTTCTGTGATGTTGTTGAACTGTTTGCATTACGTTCTGTGATGTTGTTAAACTGTTTGCATTACATTCTGTGATGTTGTTGAACTGTTTGCATTACGTTCTGTGATGTTGTTATGTTGTTTGCATTACGTTCTGTGATGTTGTTGAACTGTTTCCATTACGTTCTGTGATGTTAAACTGTTTACATTACGTTCTGTGATGTTAAACTGTTTGCATTACGTTCTGTGATGTTGTTAAACTGTTTGCATTACGCTCTGTGATGTTGCTATGTTGTTTGCATTACGTTCCGTGATGTTTTTAAACTGTTTGCATTAGGTTCTGTGATGTTATTAAACTGTTTGCATTACGTTCTGTGATGTTGTTAAACTGTTTGCATTACGTTCTGTGATGTTAGACTATTTGCATTACGTTCTGTGATGTTGTTATGTTGTTTGCATTACGTTCTGTGATGTTGTTAAACTGTTTGCATTACGTTCTGTGATGTTGTTAAACTGTTTGCATTACGTTCTGTGATGTTGTCATGTTTGTTTGCATTACGTTTCTGTGATGTTAACTGTTTGCATTCTTGGATAACTTCTGTGATGTTGTGAAACTGTTTGCATTACGTTCTGTGATGTTTTTAAACTGTTTGCATTACATTCTGTGATGTTGTTATGTTGTTTGCATTACGTTCTGTGATGTTGTTAAACTGTTTGCATTACGTTCTGTGATGTTGTTAAATTGTTTGCATTACATTCTGTGATGTTGTTAAACTGTTTGCATTACATTCTGTGATGTTTATGTTGTTTGCATTACGTTCTGTGATGTTGTTAAAATGTTTGCATTATGTTCTGTGATGTTGTTAAACTGTTTGCATTACGTTCTGTGATGTTTTTAAACTGTTTGCATTACGTTCTGTGATGTTTGTATGTTGTTTGCATTACGTTCTGTGATGTTGTTATGTTGTTTGCATTACGTTCTGTGATGTTGTTTAAACTGTTTGCATTACGTTCTGTGATGTTAAAACTGTTTGCATTACGTTCTGTGATGTTGTATGTTGTTTGCATTACGTTCTGTGATGTGTTAAACTGTTTGCGTTATGTTCTGTGATGTTGTTGAATGTTTGCATTACGTTCTGTGATGTTAAACTGTTTGCATTACGTTCTGTGATGTTGTTATGTGTTTGCATTACGTTCTGTGATGTTGTTAAACTGTTTGCATTACGTTCTGTGATGTTGCTATGTTGTTTGCATTACGTTCTGTGATGTTGTTAAACTGTTTGCATTACGTTTGTGATGTTGTAAGTAGTTCTGTTGTGTAAACTGTTTGCATTACGTTCTGTGATGTTGTTAAACTGTTTGCATTACGTTCTGTGATGTTGTTAAACTGTTTGCATTACGTTCTGTGATGTTTAAACTGTTTGCATTACGTTCTGTGATGTTGTTATGTTGTTTGCATTACGTTCTGTGATGTTGTTAAACTGTTTGCATTACGTTCTGTGAGTAACTGTTGCATGTCTGTGATGTTTTATGTTGTTTGCATTACGTTCTGTGATGTTGTTAAACTGTTTGTTATGTTTGATTTGTAAACTGTTTGCATTACGTTTTGTGATGTTGTAAACTGTTTGCATTACGTTCTGTGATGTTGTTAAACTGTTTGCATTACGTTCTGTGATGTTGTTATTTGTTTGCATTACGTTCTGTGATGTTGTTAAACTGTTTGCATTACGTTCTGTGATGTTGTTAAACTGTTTGCATTACGTTCTGTGATGTTGTATGTTGTTTGCATTACGTTCTGTGATGTTGTTAAACTGTTTGCATTATGTTCTGTGATGTTGTTGAACACTGTTGTGCATTACGTTCTGTGATGTTGTATGTTGTTTGCATTACGTTCTGTGATGTTGTTAAACTGTTTGCATTATGTTCTGTGATGTTGCTATGTTGTTTGCATTACGTTCTGTGATGTTGTTAAACTGTTTGCATTACGTTCTGTGATGTTGTTGAACTGTTTGCATTACGTTCTGTGATGTTGTTATGTTGTTTGCATTACGTTCTGTGATGTTGTTATGTTGTTTGCATTACGTTCTGTGATGTTGTTAAACTGTTTGCATTACGTTCTGTGATGTTGTTACACTGTTTGCATTACGTTCTGTGATGTTGTCAAACTGTTTGCGTTACGTTCTGTGATGTTGTCGAACTGTTTGCATTATGTTCTGTGATGTTGTTATGTTGTTTGCATTACGTTCTGTGATGTTGCTATGTTGTTTGCATTACGTTCTGTGATGTTGTTAAATTGTTTGCATTACGTTCTGTGATGTTGTTAAACTGTTTGCATTACGTTCTGTGATGTTGTTAAACTGTTTGCATTACGTTCTGTGATGTTGGTATGTTGTTTGCATTACGTTCTGTGATGTTGGTATGTTGTTTGCATTACGTTCTGTGATGTTGTTGAACTGTTTGCATTACGTTCTGTGATGTTGTTAAACTGTTTGCATTACGTTCTGTGATGTTGTAATATTGTTTGCATTACGTTCTGTGATGTTGTGAAACTGTTTGCATTACGTTCTGTGATGTTGTGAAACTGTTTGCATTACGTTCTGTGATGTTGTCATGTTGTTTGCATTACGTTCTGTGATGTTGTCATGTTGTTTGCATTACGTTCTGTGATGATGTTAAACTGTTTGCATTACGTTCTGTGATGTTGTCAAACTGTTTGCATTACGTTCTGTGATGTTGTCAAACTGTTTGCATTACGTTCTGTGATGTTGTTAAACTGTTTGCATTATGTTCTGTGATGTTGTAACACTGTTTGCATTACGTTCTGTGATGTTGTTATATTGTTTGCATTACGTTCTGTGATGTTGTTAAACTGTTTGCATTATGTTCTGTGATGTTGTAAACTGTTTGCATTACGTTCTGTGATGTTAAACTGTTTGCATTACGTTCTGTGATGTTTAAACTGTTTGCATTACGTTCTGTGATGTGTTAAAACTGTTTGCATTACGTTCTGTGATGTTGTTAAACTGTTTGCATTACGTTCTGTGATGTTGTTATTGTTGTTTGCATTACGTTCTGTGATGTTGTGAAACTGTTTGCATTACGTTCTGTGATGTTGTTATATTGTTTGCATTACGTTCTGTGATGTTTAAACTGTTTGCATTACGTTCTTGTGTGTTATATATGTTTGCGTTACGTTCTGTGATGTTGTTAGATGTTTGCATTACGTTCTGTGATGTGTAAACTGTTTTGCATTACGTTCTGTGATGTTTGTAACTGTTTGCGTTACGTTCTGTGATGTTGTTAATGTTTGCATACGTTCTGTGATGTTGTTAAACTGTTTGCGTTACGTTCTGTGATGTTGTCAAACTGTTTGCGTTACGTTCTGTGATGTTGTTAAACTGTTTGCATTACGTTCTGTGATGTTGTAAACTGTTTGCGTTACGTTCTGTGATGTTGTTAAACTGTTTTGCGTTACGTTCTGTGATGTTGTTAACTGTTTGCATTACGTTCTGTGATGTTGTTAATTGTTTGCGTTACGTTCTGTGATGTTGTTAATTGTTTGCATTACGTTCTGTGATGTTGTTATTGTTTGCATTACGTTCTGTGATGTTGTTAAACTGTTTGCGTTACGTTCTGTGATGTTGTTATCTGTTTGCATTACGTTCTGTGATGTTGTTAAACTGTTTGCATTACGTTCTGTGATGTTGTTAAATGTTTGCGTTACGTTCTGTGATGTTGTTATGTTGTTTGCATTACGTTCTGTGATGTTGTTAAACTTGTTTGACGTTTTACGTTCTGTGATGTTGTTAAATTTTTTGCATTACGTTCTGTGATGTTGTTAAACTGTTTGCGTTACGTTCTGGTGTTCTGTTTGATTGTTCTTATAATTGTTTGCGTTACGTTCTGTGATGTTGTTAAACTGTTTGCGTTACATTCTGTGATGTTGTTAAACTGTTTGCATTACGTTCTGTGATGTTGTTAACTGTTTGCATTACGTTCTGTGATGTTGTTAAACTGTTTGCGTTACGTTCTGTGATGTTGTGTTATAACGTTGTTGCGTTACGTTCTGTGATGTTGTTAAACTGTTTGCGTTACGTTCTGTGATGTTGTTAAACTTGTTTGCATTACGTTCTGTGATGTTGTTAAAGTGTTTGCATTACGTTCTGTGATGTTGTTAATTGTTTGCGTTACGTTCTGTGATGTTGTTATGTTGTTTGCATTACGTTCTGTGATGTTGTTAAACTGTTTGCGTTACGTTCTGTGATGTTGTTAAACTGTTTCGTTACGTTCTGTGATGTTGTTAGTTGTTTGCGTTACGTTCTGTGATGTTGTTATTGTTTGCGTTACGTTCTGTGATGTTGTTAAACTGTTTGCGTTACGTTCTGTGATGTTGTTAAACTGTTTGCGTTACGTTCTGTGATGTTGTTAAACTGTTTGCATTACGTTCTGTGATGTTGTTAAACTGTTTGCATTACGTTCGTAGTTGATGTTGCTTACCTTGTGTTTAAAGCATTACGTTCTGTGATGTTGTTAAACTGTTTGCATTACGTTCTGTGATGTTGTTATGTTGTTTGCATTACGTTCTGTGGTTCTTCAGGATAAATGAGCTGAAAATCCAAACTGATCCTGTGTCTGTCCAATCTGTGTCCTTGAGAAGCTGCAGGACGTTGACCGTCCTCTCACTTCTCTGTGAAACACAACAATTTCCTGTGTGTCAGTCGCAGGCGACGTAACGATTCTGACACTCTAAATTGAATTTCCAGCTGTTGTCTGGTTCTGGGTTTTTTTCCTCCGTCAGAAGACTTATTGAAGTGTCACTCTGAGCAGCAGCACTGCCCATTTATTTTTCCATTATTCTTGCTGATAAATATTGTGATGTCTCTGTTTTCTGCAGCAGCTGTAAAGTGTCACTTCAAAGTCACAAAAATAGAAGGAAATGCTCCGGGGACCACTTAACATTTTGTTTTATCAACCGCGCTTCAGATCGGACTAATCAAACTAATATCAGCACAGTTAACAGTGTTTGACGTCAGGCTTCATTACCAGCAGCACAATGTCACCAGGGCTGCATGTGGGCAAGAAACTGGTGATACGATACATATTCGATACACAGATTTATGGTTCGATACACTGCGACGCACACTGCACTGTGATATATTGCTGTGAGTAATCTAATTTTAGGAAAATTGTCAGTATACAGAAAACACCACCATATGCATAACATCCTGTTTAAAAGTTTTCTTTCTTATGCCGTCAGAACAAACAACACTTCTATCGGTACAAATTAAATATTTTGTATGAGTTCAGCTTGCAGTAGATGATTTTTAGAGATGATAGAGATTTTAGAGATGACGTTTTTTTCCTGGAACATAAATGTTTCAGGAACCTGAAAAGAGACTTTATTAACTCACCTTTATGTTGTCGGAAACTCTGCTGAGCTGTCTGGGGCTGCAGCTAACAATTATTTTCATAGTTGATTTATCGGTTAGATGTTTGGTCCGTAAGATGTCAGAAAATCTCCCAAAATTCAAGATGATGTCCTCAGATGTCTTGTTTTGTTCACAACCCAAAGATATTCAGTTTACTGGCGGAGTGGAGTAAAGGAACTGGAAAACATTCACATTTAAGAGGCTGAAATCAGAGAATTTGAACTTATTTTTTCTTAGACAATGACTCACACCAATTAATTGATTAACAATATAGTTGATGACTAATTTAAAAATCAATTAATATTCGATTAATCATTGCAGCTCTAGAGCTGTCTCCAATCAGGCGCAGTTGGTCGTCTGGCTGGTTGGTTGGTTTGTTTGCATGTTGGTACGTTGGTTGTTGGGTTTATCAGTTGGTTGGGAGGTTGATCTGCTGGTTGATTGTCTGGCTGGTTGATTGATTAGTTGACCGGCTGGTTGCTTGGTGGCTCCAACCCTTTGGAACCATCTTCCCCTAATTATAAAAATGTTTTCAGTTGATAGTTTTAAAAAGCTGCTTCAAAACTAATTTCTTCTTTAAGTTCTTTATCTTGTAATGTGAGGTCATTTTTTTGTTTGTTTGTTTGTTTTTTATGTTTTGTTTTGTTTTTGTTTTTTGTTTGTTTGTTTTTCTTTTTTTCCCCCAGTGTTGTTTTTACTATTATTCTGTAAGTACTTCATTCTATAATGTGTGTTTGCCTTCTGGGTACTTTTTAAAAAATTGTTGCTGTGTTATTGTTTTTATTTTTTTTTTTTTCCTACAACATTTGCTCTGCATAGCACCTGTAATGTGGTTTTAAAAGGTGCTTTATTAATAAAGTTTACTTACCTGTTTGGTTGGCTGGTTGGTTGGTTAGATGCTTGGTTGGTTGATTAGTTGGTTGATTTGTTGGCTGGCTGGTTGCTCGATTAGCTGATCAGTTGGTTGGTTGGTTTGTGAGTTGGCAGGCTGATCGCCTGGTTGGCTGATCATCTAGTTGGTTGATTAGTTGGCTTTCTGGCTGGTTGGTCAGTGGGTTGTTTTGCTTGTTTGGCGCCCCCCACAGCTGGTTTATTGGCAACGTAGAACCAATAGCATCATGTTTCTGTCCTCAAGCAGTGGTGATTAAATCAGCAACACATGGACACTCTCTGATTGGCTGATGAACAGCCCAACTGTACCGGAGACTGTATGTGTCTCATGTCATGATCTGTGATGTTTCTTGAACAATTAGAGACTCGGGTACAGAGGACATGATGTAAAATACAAAAAGGCAAAGTCTTGACTGAAGATCCATGCAGTCATACCCAATATATTAGTTCAAACAAGCAAATAAATCCAAGCAGGATGTAGCAAAATCCAAACACCTAATATGAGTCCAAAATAACATGGAGACAAACACTGGTAAGCAATGAACACGAGGGAGAACAAAGACAGTCTGGCAGGAGCAGAGAAAACATGGAGTAAATATACACGGGGTGAACTATGGACAACTCCAGGGGCAGGTGGTGAACGGGGTTGACTGATGGCAAAACGCAGGGGCAGCACAGGTGCGGCTGATGAGGGAAGGAACTGAACTGACAGAGGATGCTAGTTACCAGAATAAAACAGGAAATGCATTGAACCAGACTTTTTTTTAGCAACTTTATTTCTTACAGAATATGAACAAAAACGGATTCATACCAGGGTTCCATCCTCAAAGTAAAGAGAAAAAAATAAACAGTGACCCACAGTTTCACTTCACTTATCGAGGTGCCATATCAAAGTAATTCTTGATGATTGTCTCTTCTTACAGATGTGGAATTTTCCCAGAATTGAATGAAATGAATGAATGCATGAAAATTCTTTATTTTGATCAAGTAAAAAAAGAAGGAAAAAAAAACCCCAAACAAACAAGAATATCAATAAAGTGCAAATAAATGCAATGAGTCTAGTTTACTAGAGTTAACCACAGCACCTGCACGAAGCCTGACAGGATGTGAGTCTCATTCATACACGCAGACGTGTTCCTGAATGCGTCGCTGGATGATGTTTACGTCTGATGGCATGAAAGGTTTGAACTTTCAAACTTTGAACTTTCAAAGCGTAAATCATCAGCAGTTAAGTGCGTGCTTCCCTCCGGTGAACGCTCACGGTTGTGACGTGGTTCTGTTACAGTCAGCGACGGTTGTCAGGGGTAACAGAGCACACGAGATGAAGGACTGAGAGCCTCAACAGGAGGATTCCTTCTGACGTACCGCTGCATGTGACACAACTGTATTTACAAAGAGGTGCGTTTGATTCTCATGTACACAGACAAGACGATGGGCTTCAGCCGCTCCGTCTCAGCGTGAGGCGACGTCTGAAGACAACATGTCGGATGACAGCGGGAGACGACTGATGAGTAACAGCTGGGCTAAAGGCTCCAGTGCAGCTCCACGTCTCATCCGCACTGACAGATTCAGGACGGCAACATCGCAGCGCATCGCAATCTGCATCAGCAAGACGACACGGGACAAAACAACAGTAACAGCATGCTATTTTCAGATCGGAGAGTCCAGGTTGTGATCAGACGTGTTGCATAATGTGAGTTTGCCAGGTACAATAAATGTACGGAAAGTCATGCTGGTGACACCGTACAGACACCACTAACTCGAAAGTGGAAGTGGAAGTAAACACACCAACAACAAAAGATGACTCACACATTCATGCCTTTTCTCTTTTTACTTGAGGATTCATATTGAATTAAACTTGCAAATAGCAACTCTAAAACTGGTAATTATTTCAAGAGAAAATGTCAGACTATCTGTGGCTGCAGCCTTTTAAGTTTTTTGCTTGGGCATCTTTGAATTTTGGACTGTTGGTCAGACAAATCACAATTCGCAGAGGTCGACTTAGTCTCAGGAAGCTTAATTTTTCACAGTTTTCTATCCTGCTATTTTATAGATCAGGGGTCTTCAGTGTTTTTCACGCCATGGACAACTTGCCCATAGAAAGAGACGGAACAGGGACACCCTACCACAAATACTGCATTGAATATTTTTAGGTCTTCTTGTTTGCACTCACCTGTAGCTGCTGAGTCTGCACCAGTTGTTGCATGGCTAATGTTAGCTGTGTTAGCCTCACCTTCTACACTGTCAGCAGTGGTTTCTGAGGTGGAGCGTGTGTCAGAGTCTCTCTGAGGATTTATGGGCAACCTTGTCAAAGTTGTGTAAATGAAATGCTTTATTTTTCTTTTGAATAGGGTGATTGATCGTTGCTAATAATATGCTGCATTCATGATAATGTGTATTTTCAGACATATTTTAATTTTTGAAGATCAACAATTAAAAAAACAGTTAAAGACTCAGGTTATTATAAAATGATGAATCTATTAATTGAAAAAGTATTTGGCAGATTAATTGATAATGAAAACAATATATACGCAAAACATTCATCTTTTAGTTCTTTTTGTTTAAAGGAATGTTCCAACACTTTACAACTACGGGGTGTTTGTCTTCTGTTTGTATGCTGTAGCTGTAGGAGAACTAAACTATTTTACTCTAGTACCACATTTGATGCACCTTTTAGCAAATCTCTGCAGGGGCGAGTATGACTTTAACACAGGAAACAAATGATGTAACAATAAATCAAATATTGTGCTAAAAAAAATTTTAAAAAAATTGTTTGTATTTATTTATTTTGCGGCTGACTGCTGCATTGTTTTTGTTTTGCAATTGTACATAATTCAAACATTCATTGCCAAAGACTGTTCCTGCAAATTTTTGCACATGCTGAGGTCGATTTAACTCAAACCATGCTCTCCTCTGACCCCGAACAGGCTGTTTTGGTGCTGAAATCTGACCAAACTTTAACCACAGAGGTGTGAAAAATCAGAAAAACAATGTTGTTCTTTGTTGACGTGTTGACCGAGGCGCGAGGAACATTCAGCCTCCTCTCAGATGAGACCAACAGTCATATTTTATTCTAAAGATTTGCTTCATGCTGCAGCTACACACATAAAACATGAGCTGTACAGCAGCCTGTGTAGACAGACGTATTGATCAGTGTATCTATTCCTTCACATGCCCTTGAGATAAAAGACTGAAAAACGCCTGGAGCACACTGCCTGTACTGTAGAGCCTCCACATTATTATGATGATAATTTAACACTATTTCAATGTATCATAGTCTCAGTTTTGAAACAATATGAAAAAACAGGTAAAAACAGTTCATTAGTATATTTATTATGACAATATTGTACTGCAGAAGTGACCTTAGCACAAATTATTTAATTAAGACTGATGAGATCTCATTAAACCTCCTCTGTCACCACTTACGACCTCCTACAAACTCTTCATCAGACTTTGATTACTAAGTAATCAGGGACTCTGCAGATAACTTCACACATATTCAGTTGTAGATGCTTCACCTGTCTGGATAGTTTTCCCTGAAATATGATGGTTCTGCAGTATTTAGCTTTTAATCTTTTAATTTATTTTAAATTATTGCTGTTTGTCTTTGTGGTTTTGTTTTATATTTTTATGTTTATATTTTTCTGAAGCCATTCAAAATGTCATTGTATCTGAGTATAATCACAATAAACATCTTTCTGATTTCTGATGTTCATAGTGTTGCTGTCCTGCAAGAACCACAGATCTCTAAAAAAATCAACTTTTCACGAGAAAAATGTTTTCATGAGAAGAATTTTCTCAACCCATGAAGGAACACTTAACACTTCAGGTTATCACAAACAAAATTTGGAGATAAACGGTTTTCTCTGGACAGGAAGTGTATGAAAAACTGTAACTAAAGAGTAACTAAACACTCAAACCACATTTTTTTAGCTGATACACAGGTATGTGGGATGTAGCAGGTGTGTTCAGGACCCAACTGCAGCACATCGTGCAATGAGGTGAGTCGGTAATGACCTTTTTCCACTGTTAGTAGACACCGTAAAGAGCACACAAGCAATATGGCAGTTCAGTTCACTACCAGAGTCTCTGACTTGCTGTGGCAGGGTGCTGGCCGGGAGACTCAGGATGTGTGAGCTGAACCAGGAAGCAGGAGAGCTCGGCGCGCAGGAGGAACACTCATACTCACAGCAAAGTTCATCTGCAGGTGACAGTACTGTGAAGGAGCAGGCAGGCAAACAAGGTAACTCATTCTCTAACATCGTGAACAGGAAATGTTCCTTATTAACAGGAACAGGCAGACAGAAACCAGAAACTCATGGTCAGGGAAAGAAGGCTGAGGTGTTTTCCGGGATTTGGATGAGACAGGAAAGTCAAAGGCAAGCAGGGACAGCAACGGGGAATCAGTCCGGAGAAGGAGTGCTGGAGAGTCTTGCATGGTAACAGCGAAGAACAATCTGGCAAAGAGTAAGTTAACTGTAGAGGCTTATATACTGAGTTTACTGCTGATGAGCTGCAGATATGTGACCAGGTGAGTGGAGTGGGATGATGAGGTGGGAGTGGCTGGCAGGTGGAGTGAGGTGGAGGCAGGGTGAATAGAAAATTAACGGGAGAGCTGGGGAACTTAGAGTGCAGATTGTAACATGGGTATTTAGTAGTGTTGTTGATTGATTCAGGTGCAAATCTTGAGGTTTTAGTGCAAAGTACTTTAATTCTACAGATTATGTTATATATACGCACTGCAACTGCACTCTTCTGATGGACACCCAGCTACTGTAATTTTGCTATTGGCTGATCCAGTGGCAGGTTACGTATATGGTGGCAGCTTTCATTACCAACCAACTCCACCTCCCTGTCCACCCAACTGTTGTTAAAAAAACAACACGAAACATCTACTGACTGTGCCCTCTTAACTCTTGCTTGACAACCTGTCTGCAGCAGCAACCCACAGAGAAATTACGGGTGAGGAGAGCTCAGCGTTTGTTTTTTAAACTTTCAGGTTTAAAAAGTGGATTTATGTTCCCTCTTGCTTCTCAACCTGACTGCAGCAGCAACCCATGGAGGAACTGTAGTCACATTTACTGGTGAGAGGACAGCTCAGGGTTTATTTTTTAAACAGCAAATTTATCTTAACTGTTGCTTCTCAATCTGTGTGCAGCAGCGAGCGATGGAGGAGCTAACCTCGCTCAACTGTTTGTTGTACGCTAAATTTACTCTCTGTCCATGTGGGCTGCAGACCACAGGAACTTAACGTAGGAATGTTACTTACAGAGAGGAGGGGGGAAAGAAGAGAGACAGGAAGAACAAAACAGAAAGAACCAACTTCTCTAGTGAGTGCTGTCAGAGGCTGTCACACAAACACACACACAACTAGTGCCCATGCAACTGATGCTCATTAGCTTAGGCTGCCTGTCTGGGGTAAATAAACACATTTGCATGAGTAACGTGAATAACTACAAACGTTCCCAAAATGAACCAGCGATCAAACTTGTGTGAGTCACAAAGTTTGGCTCTTTCTCTGGAGCTCTCTGTGACTCTGTTTTCTTGGCTCTGGATGTTCCCTGAATGCTTTCCTGCCGAGAAACTCCTCCCTCCTCCTGCTTTTAGCGCCGTATTTACATTTTAAGGCATTGTCCTCTGCTGTCTATTCATAAAAAAAAAAAACTTGAGTATATTTTAGCAGCTCAAATCCTGATATACGCCCATGTACAGAACGATCCATTGAGTGTCTGTATTTTTTGAGCGAAGGTATAACTACAGCGTGTCGGTGTCGACTCACTGGGACTCCCATGATCCTCTGCTGGATTTCTGCACAATCACAAAAGCATTTCTTTGTTGAATCTGTTTAGGTGTTACTCATCACCCTTATCTGTTCACAGCATGTGTTCTTCCCGGCTCCTGCCTCATTCTGAATGCATTACACCAAAAACATTCAGCCGCTGTCAAACAGTACACCTGTACGCCCAGATACACTTCACTGATTCTCTTCTATCCCCGCTGTCCTATTTACATTCCCTCCACTGCTCAGCTGCTGAGGAGGGGAAACAAGCTGCTGGAGGGCCTGCAGCCCAGAATTATTTAAGTGCTGCGTGTTCATGTTGGCAAAAATCACACCACACGAGACCGCCGCAGAGGAATAAAACAAGTGGTACACATCAACATCCTCATCATGTTCGTCTTGTAGTCAGGATGATCCATCCTGAGCTGGAGGAGTGTTTCCTACCTGCTGGATAGTTTCCTGTGAACTGTGTTTCTGCCCATCTGTACTATCAGTCGGTCAATTTATTTTACCAGATGCTTACAGAAGTATATTTACTGAATCGCACTGCTACAAAACTGGCAATTTAAGAAAAACTTAACATCCCATTTTAGCTTCAACATGGCCTGAGATCAATCTCAGAACCCAGCGGCTATCGACTAATAACCAACAGGCGAATGAAAAGCGGGGTTCTGAGAAGCATTCTGCCTCTTTTGCTCTTCACACAGACCTATGTTTACCTGCATGCAACTGAAGCCGGCTCAAACGCGAACTCGGGCTACAAACAGAAACCAGAATGCTTCTCGTGAATCTTGTCTCCTCGCCTGCAGGTTCTGCATTTTTCCTGAAAAAAGTTTTTCTTTTTTTGTTTTGTTTTTCAAATATTAGGAGTTAGCTGCAACAAGATAAAGCAACCCTGCATGTCTCTGGACTGTGGAAGGAACTCGGAGCTCGACACAGGGATGATATGCAAACGTCTAGACAAAAAGGCTGCAGCCAGCCTACAGGTCCAAACCCAGAACCTTCTCACCTGCACCACAATCCTCACCTTTGTATATTATTTCCATCCATTTTTTAATACAAGCCGAGCAGTTGGGGTAACCATCACAAAACATCATATGACTCATTGGAGGAGTCAGTCTAAATCTAAAACTCTACTCTGCTCATCTACGTCTTCCCTCGGCTCTCTGACTCCGTTTTTTCATGTTTGACCTCAGGAACAAATTACCTTCATTTTTATCTGCAGGATCTCGAGAAGACTTGGAGGAAGCCTCAGCTCAACTCGCTCTGAGTCCAAATCAATAACAGCAATGATGTGGAAAAGAAATGAAAGTGAGTGTCCTTGTTATGTTATGAGGAAGGTTATCTTAATCAGAGACAGTCGGGGTGGCTGTGGAGAGGCTCAGTGTGTCACCAGGTTCAGGAAGGTAAACGTGACACTCCAGTGTGATCGCTGTCATGTTCATGTTCATCATCATTCTCTCTTGTCATTTTCTGTGACATTAAAGTATTATGAAGGTATTAAAAGGGAAAATTCACCACCTTTTATGTGTATGTCCAATCAGGGCTGATGGTAAATGTAGTCAGCTGAATAAATTCCTCAGTCCTATATTGAGCAAGAAGGATTGGTTCTGCTGCTGCAAAATCTGCTGTTCCTCTGACACCACCACCATCATTTGATGTGTAGTTGTCAAGTAAAGGTGGAAAGTAGCTAAGTATAAATACTTTTTACTTTTAGTCTATACCACACGTCTACATTTTTCATAATACATACAAAAAAGCAAACCTGATGCCTAATTAAAGGGCACTGAAAATGTATTTTATCCACATTTTTGTGTGTGGGCTGTGCGCTCCACAGCCCAAGATCAGCTCACTCTGCTCGATTTAATCACACAAACTCTCCTTTCACTTTACCCAGCAGCTGAGAAACAAGACAAAAGAACCTCTAGAACAGTTCCTGCAGTGTTTTCAAGGGCAAACTGTACATTTACTGCCACTAGACAACTTCACTGCTAAACTTTAACCCCTTTGCTGCGATTGCCAACAAATGTCCATCTTTAGCGCAGCCACTGATGTTTTCTTTTTCGCTTTTTCTTTTTTGCTCATCCACACCCACAGTAGGGCAGAACGATCCCAAAATATCGATACTTCGGCACCACGTCTCATTTTTGAAGATTGATTCTGGCATCAGTAGGATTGATAACAAAAGAAGGGGTGGGCTTCATTTTCTTTCTTCTACATTTTACCATTTCTATTTCATCAAAGAGCAGAAGAGTTTTGTCTGTGTGCATTTAAACAACATATGTTTCATACCTGTGCAACGTGCAGAAATATCTGGGTATTTAGTAGTTAAATTAATATTTTAGTCAAATTGGATCTTAAGCATTGATTCATGTTAAATTTTCAGACTGTAACTGCACATCAATAGCTGTTCCTTCTGCAGACCAGTTAAATATATATTCAGACATTAAAATAATATATTCACCCTACTGAAACATATGATATAAATTAGATTCCTTAATTTCACTGGAATTGAAAAAATAATATACTTCAAAGCTGAAATTGGAAAATTGCTCAATCTAATAATAAACTTTTAGTGTAACTTTGAAAGGATTCATATATTTGGGCAGATTTAGCCTATTGATGATACATTCACATCATAATAATGAGCTGGTGATACTGGTCTCCCTAACATAAGGTGCTTGTAATAATAAAAATTATCAGTATCGATATCAATATAGGTGGTTCTGGCCCTAAATTATTTGGTATCAGATTGAGACCAAATTTTGTGGTATCGCCCACCACTAACCCACAGTACGCACACAGAGCTGTGCTACTGCATCAAGTTGATGTGAAAGAAATCAGAAATATTCACACATATTGAAAGAAACCTGCAGACTGCACAGAGAGTTTGGCTGCTCATTTGCTGCTGAAGCTTTGAAACATGCAGACAGTATGGAGCCTATATACTCAGTGTGGTGCAAAGGGTAAAACTTCAGACTGTCTCAGCAGACCTGCATGGCAACATGAATCTGCACTGGGACATTACTGGGTAGCATGAATTCACTTATAATAATAAAGAGTCATTTCAGGGGATTTGTGATGCTGACAGATGTTTTTTACAGGAAAATGCTTTTTGTGCCAGTTTGCATCACCTAATGATACCAGAAGTGGCAATAAACAGAGCTGCTATGCCAAAATCACCTCATAGCCCAGCGCCAGTCCCGGGGTGGTGGTGGTGGGGTGGAGGGGTGGAGGGGTGTAATCATTGTTCACAGGTGTGTTTTTAGATGTCAGTAGAAAAAAACTTGTCAAAGAGTGTGGTTAAAGTTTAATAACTGTGAAGGATTCCATCACCTCATAATAATTTGAATAGAAAACACATTTTCAGCCTGGTTCTAATGAACTGAAGTTATTTGTTCTTGTCAGTCATGACTGAGTGTTGAACTTATTGAACCCTCTCAAGTTCAAGTTTAGAACATGATAAATAAAGAACTTGACCTTGTGAAAGTAATTCATTAAAAAATAAACTAACTTTTCATTTGAAAATAAGAAGCCTTTTAAAACTGTTTTACCTGCCAAATCAAATAAGAGAGAGAAGAGGAAGATTTCTGAATTTTCCTGAAAACATTTTGAGTCTGTTCTGTACTGTCGACGTAGCTGTGAAGTATTCTTTAGTTAGAATGGGAGCGTCTGTAACGTGAACAACTTTCCCTCAGAGATAAATGAAGTATTTCTGATTCTGATAAGAAACTCTGGCGTGTTTCGGCATCAAGCCTTCGTCAGGAAGTCAGACAGATCTCATTAAACAAAAGGCCCTTTATAACAGTATTCCACTGATGGGAATCTTCTGCTTAGACAGGTGAGTGGTTTACTTGTGAAATCATATTTATTAAGTCATCTTTTGTACTGGTTTCTCTCCAGTTTGAGCCTCATCTGCTTAGATCCTGACGACAGCTGCAGACAGATGGCAGGATGGCGAGAAAAGAGACGAAAAAACAAAACATAAACCCACAGCTATTAGCGCTGACGCCGTCCTTGGGTTCAGAGCCGGTTTCTGTCTCCCACAATCCTCAGGGTGTATTTGTGAATAAACTCTCTGCCTCAGAGCGACGCCTTAATGAAGAAAAATGCAACGTTTCCTTCACAGCCAAAGTTAACAGTAAATAATGCACCGTGTGCGTGACAGGACAGCATGTGGATCATTAATTGCAGAGCGTTCAGGATGGGTCATCTTCGCCCGCAGGGGCCCCAGGGGGCCACGGCTAATTATAGCCTCCGCCCGGGAGGGATGTGATGAAGAGGAGGCTGCTGGAGAGACTACAGAGAGTGTGTGTGTGTGTTTTGTGTCTGGCTGATTGTCTCTCTATGTGCAGGTGTGTATCAGCAGTAGTGTGTCTGTGTATTCAGCACCTGTGTGTATTTTTAGTTGCACTTTATGAAATGTTGGTTTTACCTTCTGTGCATCATAAACAATATAATTACATCACATCCCTTTGAAAAAGCACCGTACGCTGAGCAAGCAGCTCTGTGAGCTCACAGTGGCGACGCTGACACGCTGATGTTAAACAGGTATAATGTTTACCATGATCACATCTGAGTTCGCTCATTAGCAGTGAGCACGAAGTACAGCTGAGGCTGATGGGAATGTCATCTCTCCGTAAATGTGCTGTCATGAACGAATGAAGCTGTAAGGAACATTAACGTTAAGGACACTTTATGTATGAATGACAAAAAACACTTTGACAGCTCAATGAAGCAGCAGTGTGACATGTCTGACAAGGAAGAAGGAAGAAAAGATGTTTTCTTCTGTCAGGAGGCTCAAAGTGGAGCAAATATTGAATTTAAGGCTGCACAATGTGGTATAAAGGTCATATTGTGATTATCAGAGATTATTAATCAGAGAAGAAATCATTATTCTTCTTTTGGTAATATTGAGCGTGTATAAGCTCTGTTGGTTTCTTCAAAGAAAAAATGCTAAGATTATACCAGAAAAGAGACATTTACCAGAGGTAAAGGTTCTACGAATGGAAACAATTATAACTGATGTTGATTTTGGACAGTAAATTTAAGATAAGACAAGAAAATACTTGCATAATCCTTCATTAGCCCCACAATGGGGAAATTCACAATGTTACAGCAGCAGAGGGCAACTAGGAAAACAGGTTGGGAACCACAGCTCCAGATATGAAGAATTAAGCAAAAATGGTCTGGAGTTATTTTAGATAGTGCAGCTACGATACTGAAATAAAACTTTATTTGTTTTCCTCTGTAACTGTTTATAACTTTGAGCTGCTCTGTACCGACACACTTGACTTGTAGAAAGTCAATAAATCCCGCTGGACACCTCAGGGAACAATCTGATGGGTTTCTGCTGTCGAACAGTAAGAAGCTGTCTGCAGAAATAAGCTGCTGCACCTCTGCACTGTCTGCAGGCTGATGCATATGTATGAGTTTGCATTTAGAGAAAGTCAATTTGTTAAAACCCATTTTTCGTAGCGCAGTTTATAAATAGTCAGGACACACGCCTGTGAGATGCAAACAGCAGATTTCACATGCTAATCATCCATCTGATTTACATGTTAATATCACACAAGAATCGCACTGTGACCGGCCTTATCTGAATATGAATATGTTCAATCTGCAAAACACCCAGAATGCAGTGAGGGGGCACACGCCTCCCCCAACATGTGCAGAGGCATTATGCTCAGAAAATGTCAGACATAACGTGTTTTCGAAAAAGAAAAGCAAAAAAAAAAAAAAAAAAAGCAACAACAATAGAAAACAAAATGTGGAGTGTGGCAGCAGTTTAGTTTGGAGGCATAAACAGACAAGCTGTCATCTCAGGCACAAGTGTAGTTTGATTATTTATCACTTGGGAGGATTTGTAGTTTCTGGACAGTTTAAAGAGCAGAGCTGGAAGTCACTCTCTGCTTTACATACTACGGCAGTTTCATCACAGATGGCATTTTCAGTTCAGGTTAATCTTTTTTTTTTCTAGTTTCACTCAGGTCATAAATCAAGAGTGTGAAATGCAGTCTCAGCACTTTGGGACTTTTCCAGCTTTATACCTTTGAAATTCTCAGTTCAGGCCTGTTCAATAGTGAAAATACCTGTGAAGTCAAAAGGTTGAAGTTTGAATTATTAATTGCTGAGAATATTGTTTCAAAATGTGTTATGGTACCCAATATACATTTAACCCCTGTGAGTTTTCTGTATTTGTGTAGAAGAAGACTTTCACCAGTCCCTCCAGGAAGCTGTGATGTTATGATCACAACAATTCACGCAAATTCAACTGGTCCCTGTGAATTCTGCACGACAATGAAAATTTGTCCAGACTCTCTTGTTTTATTATTCACTATTTTATGCATCAACATTTTGTTTTATCACAGGTACTGGAAAGAACACAATATTTTGTTTGATTTTTTTGTAATCCTGAGCCTCTTTGGTGAGGTTACGGAGAACACTCAGAACAGAGTGCGGTTTTATTCTCCCTGGAATAAGTTGTCTTCGATTTGGATGAATTGTACTAAAGAAAATTGCAACTTTCGTTTGCAATTTTCACTTGCTACTGCAATTTCATTGCCAAAATGCATAAAAGTGCTGCAACAGGCATTGCAGTTCTTTAGAAAAGCTGCTGTGAAATCAGACAACAATCACAAAAACAGCCTGTGAAATTCTGGAGGGACTGTTCATGGACTGTTCATGCCATGGTAACAGCGGTGCATGTGCATGTTGCAGCCATTAGCTCCGACCAACTTTGCTACTTTTCTCTCTTAATGATTCCATGAAACGACTAGCAAAGCGTTTATTGCTACATGTTTCCTGTAAAACAAGCAGCTCAGGAGGAACCTGTTGGGGATATTGACTGCGGTTTACAGTAGCCGATATAATGCTCAATATGTATTACGCCTCCAGGGGCGGATGTTTAGCTCAATTGGTAGAGCGTCTGACCCATGTATGGAGGCTGTTAGTCCTCTGCAGTGGCTGCTGGTTCGACTCCTGCCTGTGGCCCTTTGCTGCATGTCATCCCCTCTCTCTCTGCCCCGTTTCCTGTCTGCTCTCTGGCTGTCCTGTCTGATAAAGGCAAAAATGCCCCCCAAAAAACTTTAATAAAAAAAAAAAATGCATTACGCCTCCAGCCATAAAGAGCCAAAGCGGTCTGTGGATGTTGGAAGGAGAGCATATTAGAAAGTTATATTAGTTGACTCTTCCTGTACTGAGAGTGTCCAGTGAACGCAGCGGGACCACAACAGCCTCAAAGACAAGCAGAGGCCAGTTTGACAACAGGATATACAGTACTGAGGTGGTTTTCTTGCCAGGTTTGGCTCATGACACCGTGCAGGAGTCACAGCTAGCAGTTAGCTAAGATACTTGCACTACGAGTAATGCTATTTGTATCAGGAACGTTTGTAAACGACCTGTGGTCTATATTCCCCGTCAGGAGGTTGTGTTTTATTCCAGATCACTATGACTGGTTATCAGAGCGGACATATTAGTTGATTCTTCTGGAACTAAGAGCTCCCAGTGATACACAGCTGGACCAAAACAGTTTCTGAGACCAGCGGAGGCCAGTTTGACAACAGGGAATACAGTACTGAGGTGGTTTTCTTGGTAAGTTACTTGCACCTGACAGATGCCTGATGGGGGGTGCAATTGGTACATATTAAATGTAGGCTATTGAAAATTAAAGTATTGAAATGGACCACAGATGATTAAAGTATAATGCATGTATCACATCCCATGTCAGGGGGATGCACTAAGCGTTGCCACACTTTGAGAATTTCCATCATGTAAGTTAACATTAAATGTGTGTCAGCAGCAAAATGCTTCTTTTTTATTTTCCAGAAACCTGGTTGTCTGTCTGACAGAGAATCTGAGAATTTTCCATTTTACTTTGATTCCAGCCCATCAGAGCAATTGGAGGTTTAGTTCAGACAGTGATGGCTGAAAATTGGAGCAATTGGCAAGCTCGTGTTTTCAAGATGATGGATTGATGTTACCAGGCGTCCTGAGGAAAAATGTTTTTTTGTTGTTTTTTACTGTGTGTGTGTGTTTGTCTTTAAGGAGGTCTGACAGATTTTTTTTATCAACATCTTGTAAAACAACATCTTTGATTTTGTTTTTGGAAAATATTCGTCAGTGTCACAATCAATCAAACAATTTGCTAATAATTAGTCCAACACAAAACTACTTCATTCAGAAACTTTCCTAATCAGTGTTCTGTCTTTTTTTTACTTTCCAGCTTTCATCTGTTTTCCTAAATTGTTTGAGACTCTCCAGTTGTGTTTAATGTTTAATCTGCATCTCCAGTTGTGTCTGTTTTTTTGGGAAAGACGTTAAAGTGCCACTGTGTAAGATTTAGGGAGGATCTACGGCTAAATCCTACAAACCCTCCCTTAATTGTCTCAGGTGTTGGATATTTTGGTACATCTTCTCTCCTACACACACATCAGACTAATTGACAGAGATAAATCCACTTTCACTTATTAAATACTGTGCGTATAAACATATAAATACAGTACATATGTATGTGTGGTAGCCAGAGCGCAGTGAACACATGCAGCCTCAGAGTGGGTCGTTCAGGGTGAGCAGTGAACTGTGAGCTGACTGACCTCCTCTGAACCACGACCACTGAATGTGTCGCTGTAGCTCAGAGACCACCTGGGACTGAATCCACCTGCAGCCAATTAAAACCTCCATGACTCAGAGAGAAGCTGTGACCCCCCTCCAACACACACACACACACAGAGATCCTCAGAGCTGTGAATCGATGCCTGACAGGTTAAAAATAAACTTTCTTTTGTGCGTCAGAATCCGTCAGGGCTGACGAGTTGTGAAATTAGCTGACGACATGATGGGAAAGCTCCTGTGAAGATGGGTGGGGGGGCAGGATCAATAGTTATATTCTTAATATGAGAGCTGGTGAAGTCTGCAGCAGTTGAACTCGTGTTACAATAAATATTGATTATTGGAGATGACAGCATCTGAGCAGCAGATTAGATTATTTAATGATTCCTGCTTTCGTTAGCAGTCTGGAGGTGTTGATAGAAGGCTGCTGCTTCACTGCTGTGGAGGGAGACTGAGAATTCAAAACATTTAAAGGAATAGTGCACTGTTTTTTAAACCCCATTTTTCGGGGTTTCCTACAGAGAATTATAGCAGAGCAGTGCCGCCTCGCTCTCCATAATTATTTTACTCAGATGAATATTGCTTACAGGGATGTGTTATTTCACACAGCAAAGCACGTAGGTAGTGAGCGTGTCCACTAAAGTGGTTTTTCCTGAGGCCGGCATATTTTTTTCTAGCCAGCTGTCCAATCACAGTGGAGGAGGGGTATGACAAATGCACAAAGACCCATAGTGTGAGTCACGCCCTTTCGGTGTGCCCCAGGGAAACCTTTGGAAACAATTCAAAACGGTAATCTGTGGCAAAAGATAAATCATTTTTTGATCCTGATTGGACTTGTGCAAAGACATTACACAATTCATATTGTTTGTCAATTTAAAAAAATATATTCTACAAACAAACAAACAAAAACTACCAAACCAAACTTCTCTATCGAAAAAAGCCTTTAGCGCCATTCTTTGCTCTTCTTTCAATGAAAAAATACTCTCCAGTTACCTTGCCAGTTCCAGTTGCATGGTAAGTGTCAATCTGCACAGAGCAGATTCAGCAGGCAGGAAGTCAGACACAGAAAAACAAGAGAGAATCCGGTCAATTTTCAAAATAAAAGACCCCATGCAGATTCACAATCATAAAGAAAAGAAAACTATTTAACTATTTAATTATGTAGTGTACTTACTCACTAGAGAAGCAGTAAGAGCAAGAAAAGAGGACCAAATTATCAAAATATGAACAAGTCAACATAATCAGGCGGGCCAAACGCTCTGCTGCTGAAACGTTTCTGCTCGCCTGAGGGACACTGACAAGACAGAGATAAATGAGGAGTCAAGTTCAGGGGCAGCGGGAGACACCCCAGAGCCAAGACATGGACACCTCTACCAAATCTCAGGCAGAACAGGTTGCGTGATCAGAATGTCAATGTAGAGGTTCTCCTCAAGTCCTCAGTGACACCAGTGGAGGACCTGAAACCTGACGCTTGTCGTAGAAGAGCTGAGCCAGATGTATCTGAGTAGCAACACTGTGTCCTTAATGCCATCAATAATCAGCCAGACGAGGATGAGTGTTTTCTTCTGAGTTTAGCTGGAGCTTTGAGACGCTTTCCTCGCCACAATTGATCAGAAGTTAAAAATCAAATTCTAGCAGATTTTACACGAAACACACGACCTGAATAAAAATGTCCCATTAACTTTATTTTTTATTCCTGTTGACACTTTTTGTTATTCATGAATCTGTACTTGATAAATTGATATGATTAAAATGATTTTTCCTTCCAAGTAATATGTTTTCCTCTTTTTATTTATTTGTGTAGCTTGTTTGTATAAGAAAAAAAACACTACCACAGGAAATTCTGCTCGTTTTACAAGGTTTTGGGCTGGTTTAAAAGAGCCTTTTTTGATTGGACCTATGGTGGTGGTCCTGATGTTGATGGTACTGATGCTGGTGGTCCTGATGTTAATGGTCCTGATGTTGATGGTCCTGATGTTGGTGGTACTGATGTCGGTTGTTCTGATATTGGTGGTATTGATGCTGGTGGTCATGATGTTGATGGTACTGATGTTGATGGTCCTGATGTTGATGGTCCTGATGCTGGTGGTCCTGATGTTGATGGTACTGATGTTGATCGTACTGATGTTAATGTACTGATGTTGTTGGTACTGATGCTGGTGGTCCTGATGTTGATGGTCTGATGCTGGTTGTTCTGATGTTGATGGTCCTGATTCTGGTGGTCCTGATGTTGATGGTCCTGATGCTGATGGTCCTGATGCTGGTGGTCCTGATGTTGATGGTCCTGATGCTGGTTGTTTCTGATGTTGATGGTCCTGATGCTGGTTGTTCTGATGTTGATGGTCCTGATGCTGGTCGTCCTGATGTTGATGGTCCTGATGTTGATGGTCCTGATGCTGGTGGTCCTGATGTTGATGGTACTGATGTTGATGGTACTGATGTTAATGGTACTGATGTTGATGGTACTGATGCTGGATGGTACTGATGCTGGTGGTCCTGATTGATGGTCCTGATGCTGGTGGTCCTGATGTTAATGGTCCTGATGCTGGTTGTTCTGATGTTGATGGTCCTGATGCTGGTTGTTCTGATGTTGATGGTCCTGATGCTGGTTGTTCTGATGTTGATGGTCCTGATGTTGATGGTCCTGATGCTGGTTGTTCTGATGTTTGATGGTCCTGATGCTGGTGGTCCTGATGTTGATGGTCCTGATGTTGATGGTCCTGATGCTGGTGGTCCTGATGTTAGTCCTGAGAAGGGTTGCCACCTTCAGTGTGGCAAAATAAAGGACATCATGACAGGGGACACAAATCAAGTGGAGAGTCCGGGGTTCCTCTGCCATGAGAGTTTGAGTGATTCAGAAACTTTATTCCCTGCATTCTTGGAAAATTGCGGGAAGCTGTACTGTTGCATCAACTATATTAAGGACTAAAACATCAGATCATAGACAGACAAAATGCTTTTTCTGTCTCTGTGTCTGCTGAACGTTGCTTCAGGTTGGGCAGTCCACCAGAAAAAACTGTACTGTTTGCCTGCACTGTACTCATTCCCCACTGACTGGACTGATCACTGGTCGGTCTGTCATTCAGATCTGTATGAAGGGACCCTCTTTCTTTTTACAGGTGAGCTGTAGATGTCCTTTAATGTTCATGTTTGACTGAAGGGCAGCTCCTCTTTTTGTCAAACTGTAACTGACGCCGATTGATGTTAATCACATAACAACAGGACAATTTTCAACATTTAGCCATTTCAGGAGAAAACTAAAAAGCTTTCATTGGTGTATGAATTGATCCACGGTCGCTCCTATATACTTCTTGACTCTGAAATGCAGATTTGTTAAAACAATGTAAACTCTCAGCGAGTAATTGGCCCCGGGGCCACCTACCACGGCTGGATGAAAGTGCTTAGTAATGAGAAAAAACTACAGCGTGTCTGTCAAAGAGCCAATTAAGCTGATGTTGCAGGATTTCCCGCCGGTGTCAGACTGGTTTACTGGAGATAAGTTGCAGAGAGGAAGAAGCTGAACCTGCTGGAATCACCGTCAGAGAGTCAGAGAGGAGAAACTGACTGCAGACGGTTGTTTCTGTCTCACCAACGAGTCTGATAAGTTGTGGTGTTGTTGTGTATTATTGTTGCATTATGTTAAACACAAGTTTCCCATGGACATTTTCAGTATTTTACTTATTTATTTTATTATTAACTTGCTGGAAATCAGTCCACAGACCTTTCCATGTAGCCACTACAGACTCCAGTCTACTGACATACAGCTCTCAGAGCTCAGGGGTCTGCAACCTGTGGCTCCTGAGCCACATGCAGCTCTCAGCCCCTCTCCAGTGTCTCCCTGTGGCTCTGACAAAAAAACTTATGAAATACATAAAGGTTATTTTTTTAACCTTTAAATTTTCATTTATTGTTGTTGTAGAACTAAAGTGATTCTTGCGTTCCCCAATTGTAAAAGTGGGTAAATCAAAAAATGTTTGGGTGGGAGTGCTTCCTGGACTCTTGGAGAGGGACATGTGTGCTCAAATATCACGAAAACTCTGAGGTATTTCCTGCCATTGTCATGCCATGGTCATGATAGACCTTAAGACTCAAGACTTGCAGCAGCATTTAAGACGGCGCTGCTGCAAAATAATGCATGAAAACATAGATAGCAGACGCTGCAATATCGCGGCCAACGGTAAGATTAATATCCACAGTGTGCGTCCGGAGAGTCAGACTAATTGAGAAGTTTCACCTCCTCATTAACTGTTTTCATCAACTGTTGGGACTCCATAAATTAGGTTTTGTTTCAATGCACCCTACCAGGAATGCGATTCTGGGGGCAATAAACCCCTTATAAAACTTAAATTAAATTCCAAATTTTACGTTAAAAATATTCAATTTTAAATATGTCGAATGTAATATAAACTCGGATGAATATAGTATAATAAATAAGTTATTTCAAATGTTTACAGGGTAAGAATTGCAGCCGGACTTCAGTCATTTAGGTGAGCAGTCTGTCTTTCTATTTAAATTCTTATTTTGGACACCTCAGTGGGATGGATTTAATTTTCCTTTTGTTGATTATTTTGGCAGTGACCACCCTGGAGCTGATTACTTCCTGGCAGTCACTTAATTAATACAACCAGTGTGTTCTGCCAACCTTCTCGGCTGATTCTTCCTCTGCGGGAACAGACTCAGACCGCTCTGTCACATTTCTGTTTCAGATGGCTCTCCCTCAGGCTGAGCTCGACGCTCACTGCAGACAGCAGCTCTCCTGATTATTATTGATTAGTGCTGCTGGATGCATGTGAGACTTTCTGACACATCGGCCACGGATTGTTAGAGTCTTCAGTCATCCACTGGTTCACCATGAGGTTCAGTGTGGAGTCTACATATTCTAAAGAGGGACAACTGCTGCAGAGAGTGTAAAAACAGATGGGTCATACCTTTTCTCCTGCAGGAGGAAACAGATCATGTGCAGGTGACTTTTTGCAGTCAGGAGTCTTGGTTTGACATGTTTGGTCAACAAAAGAAGAATTTTCTTGTAACTGTAAAATCAAGTGCCTCTGGAATTTTGTGGTCTGTCTTTGGGATTGTCGCAGCCCAAAATGTCTGATTTCACGGCGGCTTTTCTAAAAAATTGCGATGCGTGTTGCAATGTTTTTAGGCATTTGTTGTAATTACATTACAGGGGCTTGCAAAAATTGCAAAAGACAATTGCAATTTTTTATTCTTTTGTATAATTCATTAAAAGTTCTAAGTAACCTTACCAAAAAGGCTCAGGATTACAAAATATGCTTTCTTTGCAGATGAAGAAGTGCAAACATAAAATGCCTCCATACTGCTCGTCTCCTAAAGCCTCCACATGCAAAGTTGACTAAAAAAAAATGTTATTTACACCATGTTTTCAGCCTGAACCTTCACTGTAGATCTTTAGACTGGAGCCACATTCACATGCACGTCACCATCCACTTCCATTGTTTGGGAGATTCTGCAACACTGCTCTCCTGTGAAACTCCAGCAGTGTTTTGTAGACTAAAGAACTAAACCTGACCTTCAATCAGTGTGAGAGTGAGTAGATAATGACTGAATTTTCATTTTTGGATGAACTATCCCTTTAAGGAGGAAACACTATGAAGGCACAAGCTGTAATTATATTTTAGTAGATTAAAAACTAGTTATTTGGTTCATGGGTAGAACAGAAACAGTCAAGCTGACAGTTACTAAGATCCAAAATCTGTGTGAAATCTTGTCTTGATGAGATTTTACATTTGTGCTGTTTTTCAGTTCTGTTGTTGATTTAACACTGTATTCTCATTATAAAAATAAAAAACCCCAGCAGCTGTGCTGTTAATATTTTCTGGTGACATGTTATTGACGTGTCTGTCTATAATTTTCTGTAATCCCTCATTTTCATGTTGAGACATAATTGGCCCTTGTTTTTCAGATCCATGGGGGTCAGAGGTCAACACCACATTAGTTCAATTTCACTGAACAAACCAAACATGTGACCTAAACAATCCACCTCTGAACCCTTTTTTAAATTGTATCCAGCAGCTGAACAGTTTCTTCTTTCCTTCCAATCTGAGCTCCTCGTTTTGTGTTTCAATAAAAATACAAACTGAATATTTTAACTCGCCAGGAGCTGCCAGTCTCTGCCCATTAAACAACTCACAGTGGCACCAGTAAAAAAAACTCTTAAGAGCCAGCTGCCAGTCGATCACAAATAAATAAAATGTAAAAGGGAGGACGAACAGTATGATGCATTCATCAGACTGAGTAACAGCGAGCGTTGAGGAACAGCAGCAGAGAGACGGTACAGACAGAAGTAGGACAGACGTCATCCTGCAGTTAATGGGCTGCTTTGGGACGACACTGTCAATATTTATCAGCTGCTTCTTCATCTGAAATGTGAACAGCAATAATCAAAACAACTCATTAATCTGTCTGAGACATGAATTCTTATCATCGCCTCCTTTATATAGCTGGTTCAGGTAGTCAAAATACCACTCTTATATCTGTCTGTTAAAGGTCCAGTGTGGGAGATTCCAGCAGATTTATTAATTTAAAGTTTAATTTAAAGTTCATAAGTATGTTTTCATTGGTGTATAATCACCTGAAAACAAGAATGAATGTGTTTTTGGTACCTCAGAACAGGGCTGTCAAAGGCTACATCAGCATTATGGTTTCCCTCAAAGGGCTGGTTGTAAGTGTAAGGCTATAAAATTTTGTCTATTATTACAAAAATAAGGATCACCTGCCTGCTAAGGCAAGTGGCAAAAAAGGAATTAAATGAAGTAAGAAGTATGAAGCAGAAGCAAAGGTTGTCCAGGAGATAAAAAGGTTATTTACCAAAAAAGAAACCTTAAACAGAGCTTTCTATCAGCTGGAGTTAACTGGGCGCTACCATTCAACAGATAAAGCTAAATACAGTACCTGAGAGAAGTTTTAAGTTAATTCATTTCCACTAAACTTCATGCACTTTCCCGTAACTTACCACATGCATACACTTTAACTACACATAAACAAAACGGACAAATTATATTCTTAATTTACACCCCCCATACTTGGTTTGGCCCCATGATGTCACTGTAAATGTGTAAGTAGAGGAAGTGATTGAGCACTTCCTCCTTTTGTCTCTGAGCACATGGTGACAAACAAACAGATGCTATAAATAAAAAAAACTGATGCAACATAGAATCAATAACAATAATTAAACTGAACTAAACCTGTTTGTGTTTTACTTTATCCAGAATGTTGATGATGTGAACTGTCAAACACAAACAAACACAGGATAGTTCATGTTTACAAGTTATAAGATGGAATTATGGCAAAAGCAACCATTAAAGTGTGGTTAAACAATGTGGCAGTATGATGAAAATATGGACAAATTGTGTGTCTTCGTCATTATCATGTTGAACTGAGTAGCTTTTAGTTTTAGACGGACAAAATGAGACATTTAAAGACATCACCTGGGACTGGAAGAACTGGGATGGACATAGATGTTGCCACCAGATTAAATATGACTTAACATATTAAACATATTTAATTTGTGCAGGTTGATTTCTGCCCCTGCGATTATTTTTGGACACCTTCAGTTTCTGGATACCAAAATCCTAATGCATTCTGGGACATGTAGCTTATGGATAGCAAACTTCTGTAATGTAGCACTGAATAAAGCACTGGTTGTATTCTTTGTAAGCTCTTGGGGGCCACATAAATTGAGCTGCCAGGCCAGATTTGGCCTGCAGGCCTTGAGTTTGACACTTTTTCCAGAGGGTGCTGGTCCTTGGTGTGCATGCACTGCCATGTTTCTAGATCGGCTCAGAACACACTGACTCTGGATACGACCTTTTCTGTTCTTCGTGGCTGCAGTAATTTCTCCTACACGCTCCTACACTGGAAGGAAAGACTAAGATGAGCGTATTCAGTTGGTTGCAATCTGCAGTCTTGCAGCTAGATGGTAGTAAATCCTACACACTGGTCCTTTGGAACTAGAGCAAGCAGCTGGTTGGCTTAGCTTAGCACAAAGACTAACAAAACTTGATAACTTTTTTGTCTTTGGACCTTTGGTGTTCAAGTCCAAGTCAAGTTGCAAGTCTTTTTTTGATTTTGTTTAAGTCATGTTTAACTGTCATGTGACTCCAGTCCACACCTCTTGTATACAAAATAACCATAAAGAATATGATGGAGCCTAATGCTGAAAGAGTTAATAACAAAGGTTCTAAAATGTCAGATAAACATAATCTCCTGCTTGTAGACACAGTTGGAGTTTAATGAGAACAGACGTCCTGAAGCAGGAAGTACAAACCTCACCTGAAGGCTGTTAAACTGTTAAAGAGTTGAGCCTGAGGACAGCAAACACCTGATCAAACAGAAATCAAAACCTGTGGAGAAATTCAGATGAGCCGCTTCATCTGCAGTATTTATTTCAGCGTGAAAATGGAGGTTCTTTTCTTTCTGTTGGCTGCGAGTGCGAGAAATGGGAGCCGTGTCGAGGGAAATAAAAGCAGGACGCCTGAAGGCTTCATCACTCAGACTGTACCTGTCCTCCTCCTCTTCTTCTTCTTCTCCTCTGCCAGGAGATGCAGAAATATTCATTACATGCATGAGGAGTTCTCTCTGGCAGCCCGTATTGATCTGGCCTCTCCTGTTCCACAGCACGTATTGATCACATCGACTGCCTTTTTTTTTTTTTAAGTCTGTAATGAGGCGCACACTGTGCTAAGTTTCCTGCCAGCCTCGGGTTTGTATGATGTTAAAGGTCAAATCCAATGTGGATGGAGTTTCCGTTCGTTTCCTGTTCTGGAGCTTTATTGTGTCGGGATGTGAAGTATTTGCTCCTGTTTCTTCTCTCTCTGGTCACATCCTGACCATCATCCTCCAGTCACACAATGAAAATCAGTCCTTCTTGTTAAAAAAGGCACTTAAACACTTCCTCTACATGTGGACGACTGGACAAACGTAGATGATGTGCAGCAGCTCCAGTGAAGTTAGCGACTTTAGTTCATTTGTTTTTTTAGTTTCATTTGGAGTTGCAGAAGAAAATGAACAAATAGTGATGCTTGTCTGTCGCTTTATGTGGCGTCATCGTTGTTGTTTAGTACAGTCATGTGTAAAAAGGAGCTAATTTGCCTATTCTTCACAGATCTTTAGACCACAGTGGAAACAGACAACGGGCTGAAGGAACTTTTTAGCTCCTTGAAAAAAGGTTCCTGGGACTAAAGGTTCCAGGTGCTCTGGGTGTGAACACAGCATGGTCAGTTTACCTGATCTTCAAATGTCCTCAGACTGCAGTAGAAACAAAGACAACAACGGGCTGAAGGAACTTTTTATTTCCTTGAAAAGTAGTTCCTGGGTGTAAGAGTTCTTGGTACTTTGGGTGGAAACACAGGAAGGTCTGCAGTCAGTCATCAAACAAGAGTGGACGATTAAAACATTTCTCTTGATTCAGTGACTGAAAATTATTGTCCTGTAACCAACCGGACTTCCCAGTGTGCTAAATGCTAACTAGCATTTAGCCAGCCAGCTAAGTAGTGGGTTATTGTGGCTAGCTAACATGTTATCAGAACTTTGGTAGGAATAGAATTTGCCATCCTAGAAGAGAGCAAAATTTGTAATTTAATATTTATACATGCCAATTTATGGGTTAAAGAAGCCTGTTTTCATGGTATGACAAAGGAATTCAGACTGTACATTGATGCAGTTTGTGTCTCTATAAATGCAAAGACGGTAAAAAAATAAAACAACACATACTTGGTGTCGAGAAGAATCTCTAACTGAAGAATCTGCAGCATCCTTGCAGCATGAACACTTTCTGTTTCCACTCAGGAGTCACTGGAGAATCAAAGATGCTACACCCCAACGACCATAACAAAACAACAGTAATGTACATTTTCATCATTTCATTTCTCTTATTGAAACTGTTCCACCTCAAACAGACTGAATCACGGCACCGACTTGTGAAACATTCCTTTATTATAAATAGATCATTTGTATAAAAAAACGGGCATGCTTCAATTCAACCATGGCATTTAGACGTTTCACAACCAAAAGCTACCGTTCAGTTAGCCGAAAACAGCAACAGACTCATCTCATAATGCAGGTCGACGGACGGACGACATGAGACAAGAATCAGAAATTTTCACAACCACAATTTTTTTTTTTAAACGTACAATTAGAATAACAACAAATATGGTTGGTCCCCACAATTTCATTTTTTGTGTTTCTTTTTGAAGACTTATTTTAATTTTTTTTTTTTTTGTCTTTCAAGTTACCATCCTCCTGCTTCCACACGGTCTGTCGGATGGTTTGATCCTTTCGGGTTTTTTGGCGAGGTTCAGGCCCGTTCCCTGCTGTCTGTAAACATAAAAACACCACAGATGTGTTGGTTCAGTTTGTCAGTTTTTCTGATCCCTCAGATTGTTCAGAGCACCTCCTTTTTGTTTTGAGCTGTGGTGACGTCTCCTCTAAGTCTGACAGAAATGTGCTTGGTAAATGTCCCGGGAAGTCCTCGTGTCAACAGACGTCATTTTCTCACATGGCGTGGTTGGTGTAGCTGACGTAGGTGTTTTTTGTTGGTGGCACTAGAGAGAAGAGAAAACAGCAGTTTGGTAAACTGGCACCTTACTGTCACTTCCCTTCAGTCCCCTGCAGGTTAAACTATAAGTTCTAAAGTCCAAACCAGTTTTGTCGGTAGGGACTATGGAAAACTGGAGCTGAGATTGTAACAGTGTTAATGTCTGTCCACAGTCGCATGCTAGCTAACGTTAGCCTTGAGGGCTTACCCAGAGTACCCCTTACCCCTGTCCTAAGGTGCGATTTCTCCTCTGGTTCTCAGGAAAGGTGAATCTGAAGTAAATCGACCTCAAACACTGTAGTCTGAGCCCAGCTTAAAAAAAATTTTCAGCTTTTCCCTCCACTAGTGGTGAGGCTCTAAGAGCAACTTACATATTCAGACAGAAACATCAAGAGACAGATTAGTTTTTAGGTTTTAGTTTAAGAATCTGAGGATCTCAGGTGTAGTTAAATGACCTTTTTACTTTGTCTTTTAGAAAAGTAGATATTTTGCTCTGTCACCCACTACAAGCTTTAGCCAAACTCCTGCTAGCATCCTCAAGATACTGCAGTGCTCATTACAGCCACAAACAACATCCTGATCATTTAGCTGTTCTTGGTAGACGTCCTCACTGATCCACCTGAATCCTAGGACCTGACTCAGGACCTGGCTGGGTTTGGATCCACATCTTATATGGTTAGTTGGGACCCGAGTGGATTCAAGTGGGGCATGATCGGAGTGCTCGGTGCTTTTGTGACCACAGGGTGGTGCCAAAGGACCTACGTGAGCCAGTGCCTCTGCACAGGAGGTGAAAGGTCAGACTCGTTGCAAAGAGCACAGATGACATAACATAACAAATTAGCAATGCTAACGTTAGCAACCATAGCTGCAGCAATTAGTTGATTCATCAATCGAAAAGGAATTAGTTGCCAACAATTTTGAAAAATTGATTAATTGTTTCATTTTACAAATAAAAATGTCAAACATTTGCAGGTTTTACCTTCTTAAATATGAGGATTTGTTGCTTTCTTTGTCATTTATGATGGACTGTTGGTTGGACAAAAGAAACTATTTGTTGAAGTTTTTTTTTACTTTGGGCTCTGAGAGACTGTTTTAGAATTTTTCATATAATTTTTAATATTACAGAATAAATGATTATTTGTGCAAAATTTTGGCAAATTAATCAATAATGAAAATAATCATTAGTTGCAGCCTCAGTGGCAATAAACGAGCAATCGTTATTATAGTTGAAAAGAACAAAGAAATGAAAGAAGAAATGACAGAAACCTTGATGTATTTCACCAACTTTCATGGCAAGAGGATGGAGTTTTATTTTTACGACTTGTAAATTAATGTTAATGGAAAATTCTGCCAACTGGGTCTGTGTCTCCCAGCAAGTTTGGGTCCAATATTTCTCAGCTCTGCGTGGGTCCATGTCCCAGCTTTCAAATAATAGACGGGTCTGGTTCAGAGATAAAAATGTTCGGTTTGTCCTGAGGGAGGTGCTGGAGGGATGGTCATGAGGTTGACAATAATATTAGGATTTAACCTCTGAAGACCATAAATATTCATGCCAAATGTGACAGAAATATCTCCAGCAGTTGGACTAAATAAGCCTCACAAGCACTTTAATTTTTCCTAAGTGAAAGTTTGTGACTTCTCCCCCTCACATTGAACACTGTGCAGGATTAAAGAGGAAGTTGAGCCTCGTGTTAAGGTTGAGAAAGCAAAACTGATGTGAGAGCTGCTGCTTGTTAGATTAGGCAGATCAGTTCAGTCAGCACGTCTCTGATGAGTAAACAATCTGACATCTCCCACTTTTCTGCTGACGGACCGAGAAGCAGCTTTGAAGTGTAACTCTCAGCTGTAAACAGTTAGGCTCCATCAGATCTGGTCTCAGGTGACGCCTAAACAAACTCGAGTCAACTTCCTGTTAAATCCTCATTACTGCAGAGCGCGTCACTCCGACTCTGACTTCACCTCCACAGAGTCGACTTTACACAGAAACTGACGCTCTTCCTCACACAGGGCCTCTGTAACTGTATTTATTATAAATTCTCTGCTCTTTGTTCATCAGTATTTGATGCTTGATTTTAAAACACCAGCCACCAGACTCCATTTAAAAAACAAACATAACATAAACAAAATTAGACTCACTAAAGGCATCTTGTTTATCTTTCCACTGAAGGCATCTTTTATCTTTCACTGTCCAACAAACAACTGTAGTTTGGTTAAAATAAACCCTTAATTCATCGTGCTGGATATGAAAATATTGGTTGTTTGATTGTTGAAACAGTTGAAAGACAAACCAAGACAGTTTTAGTGAGTTTTATTTAGATTCTGGCAAGTTTGAATGAAGAGTGTTTTATAATGATAAAGTAAAAGTAAATTTCTGCAAATGGAGTTTGGGAGCTTTGGCAAAAGCAATAAAACAGCTGTTTTGGGTCAAAGACAAATGTATCTTACTCTTTAACAAAAATGTCTGTCTCTATAGTGATCCTTCTGACAGTGTTGTCAGACACTTATAACATTTTACACCAAAATTAGCACGTACATGCAAGTATTTTAAACATTGCTATAAATAGGTGATTTAACCTTTCCCATTTCCAGGAGATGAGTTTGCCTCTCTGTGATTTTTCCTGCAAAGAAGAAAGTGTTTTTTCATGTCTGTGTGTTCAGCTCTCAGTACTTTTGTAGCTTCTAACTGAATCTCTGTGGTTTGAAGTTTAGTTTCTCTCCTGTGTTGCTGTTTGTACTTTCAGGTATCTACGTTGACTGTTTCATGTTCACTTTCAGCTGATAGGAGGTGTGTTAAGCTACCGCTGATGTTAAGAAGTTACTGATGAAGGCAACAAGGTTTAATTGCCTCTGCCGAGAGGTGGCAGGATTTAGTGTGTGTGTGTGTGTGTGTGATGGCTGCAGTGTCCTCGCTGAATACTGGACCAACATCAAAATCTGTTGTCCTCATTAGTCACTTAGACACAAAAAACATGGGAAAATAGGGTCAAGGTTGAAAAAAAAAGTTACCCTTAAAGGAGCAGCCCCACGGGGCGGTAAATTCCCCTGATTTCTGTCTTCTTGAGGCTCAAATAAGGTCTCTGTGCATCCATCCTGGATCAAGTCAACTGTAAAACCATGTAATCTCCACTGACAAACATCTACCTGTAAGTCCTGCACGTCCTTTAATGTTTTCTTGATTTTTTTCCAGTATACTGCTTTATATCTTCGTGGGGAATACTCATAAAGTTTTATTATAATAAAACCGTTACGTCTGATTTTATACATATTGACTAAATTATTGTTTTAATTTCAGAGACCTTATTAAAACATAGTAAGAGGCCCCTCCGCCCCACTCACCGCTGGCCTCCACACCCTCGCACAGCTCCGTCTTCACCTCGCCGTTGGGCCGCTCGCCGCCAGCTGCGACAGCTTGCTGGTCATGGTGGCGGCGGTGACAATGGCCTTGAAGCTGCGTTTGCGTTTGGGGACGTTCTGCTCGGGGTGGAAGATGATGATGTAGACCTTCGGCATGTAGAGCATGCCCAGAGAGACAGAGGCGCTGAGGCTGAGGGAGACGGTCAGCGTGGCTGTCTGGATGTACATCTGAGGGGGAGACAGAGGAGGGAAGAGATTCAGAAAGACAGCAGGACACTTTAACAGTCGTTACATGCCACAGTTCTGTGTCCAGGTTCTGCACCCCCCCTCCGGGCACCTGCAGTGACTGGCAGCAGCTGTTGTCGATCAGTAATCAGACCTGGAGTTTAAAAGCAGGCAGAGAGCCTGAAAAGAGGGCCACACATCAGTCTGTGTGTGTGCGATCTAGTGTGTGTGATGGCAGGCTAGGCTGCTCGTCGCTAGCTAAACCTCGAGGATACACTGAATGTAAACAGAACTGTTTACTGGTGGCCTACCTTTAATTTGTTTCAGTGAATTACTAGTTCCAACCATCAATTTTGTGCACTCAAATTATTATTTCCTTTAATTAAATTCAAGCTCTGTAATGATTAATTCAGTCCATGAAAATAATAATTAATGCCCTCAAGCATGAAAAAAAAAAAACCCTAACAACTTGAATTACTTGTGTGTCCATGAATTTATGCAGGCCCTTGTGGAGTCACTGGGAGAATTTTTGGTCAAATATTAACTTTTTCACAAATGTTTAAGGGATGCCAAAAGTAATGGGATTGCCTAAAAACTTGATAATTCACCAGGAGATGGTGCGCTACATCCTGCGTGACTGTTGTGTACTGATGTGCGCTTTCGTCGGCTCACACTGGATCATCTCCTCACTTTTTGGATAAGCTAGCAAAACCATAACCTAAAAAGTTGTTATTAATCTAACCTTTGCCTTAGCCCAAAGATGAAGCACGTAAGAGACCTCACAGCTAATTGTAACTTCAACTTGTTATCATCGATTCATGTAGATACACTTAGATTTTCACTCGTTGTACTTGTTGCTGGCACGACTGCAACTGCGTCCAGACTTCCTTGCAGATTTTAAAATGATTTTTACTTGACTGTTCTCAAATTGACCAACTTTATACAAGTAACACACACAATTAATTAGTTCTAAAATATATTGACATTTAGATGGTCGAACAACAAACAGCCACAAATGATATGAAAACTTGAACAGTGTATTCTTGTGACTTCATGCTTGACATGCATCAATAAACTGATCTCTGATCTGAATGCATCTACTCAGAGCACGGGCTGAGGTGGTCACAGAGCTCACCAAAGCGTGCACTGCTACATGCTACAAAAACTACGTCCATCTGGGTGAAATATCAAGGTGTAGGTGCACTTTGGAAGCACAAGGAAGCAAAGCAATGAACTGCTGTGGACATGATCAGCAGCAAAGCTTATTTTAGCCACCTAAAAAAGACCCACCTTAAAAAGATCTATATCAGTTTAACCGTATTCTATATTTATGACATTTTCACCGTTGTACTCTCCTGTCAGACAGCCTTTTCTAACCGGAAACTGCCATTATTTTAATAAATATTGTTCCTTTGGCAAAAACAGTAATTTTACTTCGCAGTACACAAGTTGCTGGTCTACCATTGCCGCGACTGGTTCATTAATTTGTGTTATTGTGTGACTTCAGTGTTTTAAAGGGTTAGTTTGGATTCATCAGGCAGTACATTGCTTAGCTTCCCACACCGGCACTCCTGCTGCTTCTCAAAACTGGGGGTTATCGGCATCTACTGTAGGTAATACGCTGACTAACCCTTTACTGCTTAAAATATCTAATTCCCTAAAATATTTAATTTGTGTTTGCTGTACTGGCTCTTAAAATATTTCCACATATTAATTATGGCATGCTCTCATTTGTGTAGTCAAATTACTGAATGCGCTCACACATTATTAACTCCAGTGTGAGTCTGTCACCTGTAATATATTTCCTGTGTGACCTTTTTGCTCTGTTCTACTTCAGTTTTATTTTATTCTCAGAGTCATGTGGATACACTTCAGATTGGGCCATCAAACACAAAGCTGTCAATGAAATGTATTTTATAGAGAAAAACACTATAAAAGTTTAATTCAGTTGTCTCATGACTCAAGTATCTGTCATTAAAGTGTTTTTTTTTTTCCAGCTGACGGTGTTGAAACCACTTTTCACTTCACGGTGTGCAGATAAACCTGATGGTCTGAACAAGAGGATTTACTTAAATGGTCTTCTGAAGGACTGTACTCAGCAGTAATAATTCCATCAGCCTTCATTAAACCAACAGATGGTCGACTCTGCTCGGTTCATTTACTGGAATCAATCTCGTGACTCGTGTTTGTGGCTGATAATTTTGTCTGCTCAGGCAGATACTTTGGCTCATAACCAGCCGTCGTTTAGAGTTTTTAATCTCCAGCTGACTGGTGGAAAAGTCAAAGTGGTGAATATTTGGCTTCAGTTTCCTGTTGTGATGTAACAGAAGTGTTTGGATCACTTTTTACTTTGCTGTTTTTTTCGATAACTCCTGCCGCTAATGAAACTCAGTGCAGATTTTGCACATTAAAAGCCTAACAGGAAAGTGAAAGTTGATGCCCTTTGAGCCTCTGGCAGACTTTTACTGTGAAAAATCTGCAGGAAGTGATTAGTTTCACTGACAGAAGCTTAATGCCATGGGGCTGGCAACCCTGCCGGCAGTATAAAACAGAAATTTCACCAAACCACTTTGAAAAAGTGTCCTTGAAACTTTCGATAATATTTCGATTAATTGTGCAGCCCTCCTCAAAACTTTAAAAAACATTGTCCAAAACATTCAATAGTCTACTTTAAAATGTATGTAGTAAGAAAGTGAATCTATTTTGCAGAAATACGTGCATATTTCAGTCCTGTGTCAGAAAGCAGCTGTTGTTGGCCCACCCATTTGCAAATAGACCATTCATATGATAACAGTATGCAAATTCAGTGGCTATTTGGTCATTACAGGGCAGGAAAATGTGTGGAAAAAGCCCAATTTGTCTCATAAATAAGAGGAAGGTGGGGACGGCCACGATTAACAGTATGTCGACACCTACTTTTGCACATAAGTAGTCAAACAATATGAAATTTCTAAATGATTGCATAATTTATGTGTACACAGCACCTACAAGGTTCAGAGCTCAAAAGTTTTGGCCAGAATGTTTATAATGTTTTTTCACAATATCTCAGCAGCTCAAAAAAATAGTTTTTGAAAATTGTATGTTTATAGGGTTATTGTTGAGTTAAACAAAACCAAGACATTCATATTATTGGTGCTGAGTTTGTGCTGAATATGAGCATGTGCAGCCCTGTGGGATAAATGTGTGTTTTTTAGGTGTAATATATATACGTATAAAAATTTCAAGGCATGTCAGACTACCTCAAAAGTGGTTGACAGGCTTCAGACGGAAGCAACTGGAAATAATGAGTGGTTAAAAAGTGTGTTCGTTTTGAGTTTTCATGGAGAAAATGCATTAACGGCACATTAAAACAGGAGCTTTTTACTGATTATGTCTTGCTGCCTGATGGGCAGGGTCAGAGGGGGCTGTAGCTAATCCCAGCTAACACTTGGAAAGATCTGGGGTACACACCTAGAAAGGTCGCTAGTAAATCATATAATATAGAATATAGACAACATAAACCAGGGAAATAAGAAATAAATAAGAAATAAAGGCCTGTCTCTAATATAAGCCTGGTTCAAATGAAGCCCTGTTTCTGTTTGCAGTGGAGGCACAGATGGTTTATTAAAAAGTGGACAGAGCTATGGGGTTTGAGAAGTGAAGCCAGAAGTGCCTTACACCTGCATTCTTTCTAATGGCCAGCAGGGGGCAACCCCACTAGTTGCAAAAAAGTTGGATGTAAGCACTTGATTTATGACCTGAGTAAACAATTTCCTAACAAGTTTCTGGTCTCAAACATTAATTTAAAGTCTTCTTTAATTCAGCATGATGTTCATTTTGTAAATTATAATCCTATTTATAGTAAGATAGATGATAAAGCAGGGTATGTTTTAAGGTGGGGCTACCGTGTGATTGACAGGTCATTTTCAGCGAGTCCATCCAGTATAGTCATGCACAGCCAGACCTCTCTCCGGAGCACTTAACGCTGGTGAAAGGTCTGGCTCCACGCATACACATCCTGCTATAAGGGAAAAAATGTCTGCCTTGTTTGTATTCTTTTAAACCAATCACAGACGTCTTGGGCGGAGCTAAGCCCAGGATGCAGCGATGGTGCTGCTGCAAAATAGTCAGAGGGGGAACTTGTTTTGGTGGAACATTTGTACAACCATAGGCAAGCTCTGATATTAAAACGACTACTGCAAAAGAAAAGCTAACAGCTGTTAGCTTGTTTATGTTCATACCATTTGCATCCCAGGTGCTAATTTGATGTTTTCATTGTGTAGGTTGCAACTCAAGAGGGTTTTTTGTTTCTGGACTTAAAATGTAGATTGCGGATGCCGCTATTCTGCTTGAAGCAAGCAACCAATGGCAGGTGAGAAAAAAAAGGTCATTAGGATTTAAATTATTTAATTTTAGTTTAAATTATTTTAAATTATTTTTAAAAAAGCACTTGGCTTGATCAGGCTCTGTCCGCATTCATCACCAAAGTCATTTAACGGTAAGTGGCGCCACCCACCAGCTCCTCGCCCTCGTCAATACTGTGCATCCTCTGGTTACAAAAAAACAAAATGGCAACCCTGATAATACCAAAATCGAAGCTTTAAAACAGTCGTCCACAATCCAATGAGTGACGTTATAGTTGGCTCACACCTGAGTGGAGGCAAATAAAACTATCGACATGAACTGGAAAAATTTGTTAGGAACTATAAGCTTTTAAAGCATTTAAGCAATAAAACTGACCAAAGAGAGCTCTTTGAGTTCGACCTTGTCTCACCCCCGCTGACTCTCTGAGCTGTGTAAATGTTG
Organism: Lutjanus argentimaculatus; assembly: GCA_034769285.1. Classification (NCBI taxonomy): domain Eukaryota; kingdom Metazoa; phylum Chordata; class Actinopteri; order Lutjaniformes; family Lutjanidae; genus Lutjanus; species Lutjanus argentimaculatus. Next base: position 2,833,454 of record JAWZSL010000039.1, read on the forward strand.
TCAGACTGTTTAACTGTTGGAGCTCCATCATGTGAGCAGCTGGACGATCATTAACTCATCATCTCTGTCTTTAAACAGACAAACACCAGGACTCTCTCTCCCCTCATCCCTGTTTGACAGATGACCCTGAAGCATCATTAGGCGCCGTGCTGTGTTTATGAGCCGATACGAGACTATTGATTCCCTGTGTTGTTATCTTTGTCTGCAGTGTGCTGTGAAGTGCAACTGTGAGTCTTTACTGACAGAAGGAGACATTTAGAGACCTGATCCACAGTCACACTGAACTAAACAGGAATATCACTCACTTTATTCTCACAAAACTATTTGAAAAACATAATAAATTAGTCTAATTATTTAGTGCAATAGATTGTCTTTCTGCAGATTCATTTGCAAAGCAATGACCTGAAACTGCATCTGCCACCAGGATGCTGATGTTCTAAATTTTGATTGGCTAACAGCGGAGCGTCACAGCAACCGGGAGCATCTGATCTTACCAACAATCAGTACCAGACACTACAGACTGCTGCTATAAACTATAATTTGTTAAAGAGATAAATTAAATTCAGTATGAAACATTTAATAGAACCACCTTAGCTCAAAAACACTGTTTATTGGTTAAAACCAGAAATTTGATGTTTTTGGTGACTGATCTGTTGATTTCACTGCTGGTGAAGAGGTGTAGAAAGGAAACTGTTGCTCAGTTTGGAGTCTGTGGCTCTGGTGGGATGCGACATAGTGACATAAGTTTAATTGTCATCAAATGAGCACTAATGAGTCCATCAGCTCCCTGTTTCTCCTTGTTGTTGCCACAGATGTCTGCGACATGACTTCTGTCCAAAATAACCTGAGGCCAAATCTAAAACAACACCAGCCTTTCATTTCTCTCACAGATGACACCACCATCATGTCAGCTTCTTGTAATTACCATTTATATAAAGTGGCCGTAAACAGTCCGACTTTAAAGGGACAGTTCACACATAAATAAAAACTCAGTCATTATCTCCTCACCTTCATGCTGACTGAAGGTCGGGTTTGGTTTTTCATTCCACAAAACACTGCTGGAGTTTCACAGGAAAACAGCATTGAAAAGTAACTAATGAGATACCAAAATGTAACCAAGCAATGTTCACAATTTTAGGTACAAAATGTTCATAAGGAAACAGATGAATCTGCAAGCTCATGTTTTATTTTAACTTACACAAATTACTGAAATGCAGTAGTTTTTTAGGTACTTTAATGAGAATATTTTCAAACCTGTACTTTTACTTTTATTTAAGCATGCATTACACAATGTAATGAGGTGATCTGATCACAAATGGACCAATAAAAACTAGGACATACGGATGAAAGACACCCCAGAATGCTGCAGCAGGGACGTGTTTGGCAACACGTTCATGCCAACAACTTGTCATCCCTCAACATCTGATACTGAAGCACAAGGTAACATTTAGTGACACGTGATTAACTCTAAAACTACTTGGTCAGGTTTTGGATAAAACCATGTTTGAGGTGACAACGCAACACTAAAGTCACTTGACTCACATATTGTTATGTACTTGAAAACTTTTAATAACGTTTTGGTTTCACACGGGACATGAACCCTGGTCTCCTGGTCAAAGTCCTGTTTGTCTGATCCGTCCATCCATGAGGTGCATCAAACATCAACGTGCTGCTGTTTGTGTGTCTTTGTCAGTTACAGCACCGCTTTTGTTATTCCTAATTCTTTATTTCTTGTTTTACTTATTTTGTGTTATTGTGTTTATGTACAATTGTAATTTGTGAAGTTTGACTTGTAACATCAACCTGCCTACAGATGGAAATTACCCTCCGGCTACAATCTTGCATATTTACATAGAAATGTTCATTAATATGCACTGTCCCAATTTTAAATAAATAAAGGAAATAAATGAAAGTATATATTAACTTCATGTCAGTTATCAGTAAATACTCCCAAAGCTGTGACGGAGCTGAAACAAGGTGCAGCTACATCCACAGGCACGTTGTGGTTAAAAGGCAGAGAGCATCTGTGTGTGTGTGTGTGTTCAGTAACAGGAAGCATTAAAGTCGTTTGTATTCTCTCTCGTCGCCACCGTTGATGCTGATAAAACTCGTTTTGGGATGAAAATGTCTGCTGCAGCAGGAAGAAACATCGACTCAGCGGAGTTATCAGAGATTCAAGCTTGCTCAACACACACACACACACACACACACACACACACACACACACACACACACACACAGAGGATGCAGAGCTCAACCAGGCAGCACAAACCTGTGTTTCCTCTCCCCACCCTCCAGCATCTGTCACAACACACCTGCGCACACACTCCCACACGACACCAACTACCGCCCGCATCGCCATGGCAACCACCTCACATAAGTCGAGGCCCGGGGTTAATGGTCCTCTGACTGAGTGTCAAACTGACAGTGGGGAACCCTCGACGGGGCTCCGCTCAGCCACCAGGACGGAAGAAGGAGGAGAGGAAGGAAGGAAGGAAACGTGCAGACAGATGGCGAGTTTCCCCCAAGAGGCCGAAAAACGACAACGGCGGTGATTCCAGCAACGCATCAAGAAATCATTATGAAAATGTATGACAGACAGCGAAGCATAAACTCATTTGTGGGCCTGAGAGAAAAAGACAAGCTCTGAAGTGATTTATGTGGTCGCTCCGACACAAGCTGTTAATGTAAAACAAACGGCGTGAAGGTCAGAGGAGTCTGATGACACGATCCAGGAAGGAGTAAAGGAGAAAGTTGAGGAAGAGCTGGACATCCACTCAGTCTGAAGACATTGTCCAAATTTGACTATCTGAGTCAGACATGTTGAAAAGAGGAGTCATTTGTAAGGACTGTTTTTGTGTTACTTTAATACAAACTGAGTCTCAAAACCACAAACCACAAAACTATGATGGAAACAGAGAAGGGTGACAGAAACTGAGGGCAGCATGACTCCAGCTGGAAAGATGCTCTGTGTTGCACTGAGATTTTATGACTGAACTATGAGCAGGACGCACACTTTTACTTTCTCTGTGCAGATGATGAAGACAAGCAGTAAAATATGAGGTAAAAAATAACCCAGGTAGTCTGATATTGATCGGCATGATCAGAGATTAATCACTCCATGAGTTTCAAACTGTTTCCGGCATGCCCCCAAGAAGCCAAAAAAAAGTTAGCAACCCCCCCACCTCACAATTTTTATCAATCAGTAACAATAATTAGGGATGGAACTGATAAAAAAGTTGAATTTTAGTGAAATAAAGGTTAGCAGGATAGAATCAGCAAACCTCTGTGTCTATTTCCTCTACATGGATCATATTCATTCAACTTTATTACACCCTGGCACTGTGGAGGACAATATGCCTCCCATTGTTCATCTTACAAAGACAGAGAAGAGGTATGTAATTATCTGAGAGACATTTTTTTTTTTACTAACATTTAATTTAAATGTTTATTTTCGTATTTTGACATAATTTCATCAATGTTTTAATTCATACTGTCATTAAAATGATTTAAAAATGTAATAAATAGGATGTTAAAAACGTAACTTTTCTAAATCATACCACCTTAAAACTGCTCCGTTAAAAAGTGTGTTGCTCTTTATATAAAGTTTATTTTGATCTAGAGCAACAGGTCACATGACCAGAGTTCAGTCAGGGGCACACCTGTTGCATTATGGGCAGAAGCAATATGGCTGCAAAGGAACCAAGAGGTGCACATGGTATGTGTGTGATGCCTTTTCTGTAGTGCTAACATGTTGGGACCTGGCTACATGTGGGGACTTTATTGTTTGGGCCTGTCTAATACTGGATATTTGCTTGAGAGACTTTAAAATGATTAAGAGATTTATATTTGAAACCCTGTTTTATAATTTTCTCAGTGTTTGATGAGCAAAATTGGTAAAATAAAACTTGAAAAGACGTCTGTATGATGCATGGACATTATTTCATTGGACTGGTGTAGTTACAAGGTGGACTATTATTGTTTCATTTGGAGAAACGTGTCTAAAGTGAAGCACAGAGCATCTAGAATTTGTCCATCTGATGGGATGGTGGAGCCATAAAAAAGTCTCAGGTTTCACTCAGTTTAAGAATCACCAAACTTTTTAAATCCTCTGAGGGGGAAGTTTATGAAGGTTAAGGAGGTTAATGGAGGACTGAATCCGGTGACCGTGCAGCTCTCGGTCTCTGTGACCTGGACACCAACTTCCTGCCCGATCAAAGCGGAGCTGCTTTAACGCTCAGGACTGTGGGAGTCTGATCTGAGAGCAGCTGAGGCCTGGGTGAAACTGGAGCATCTTTAATCTGAACATCAGCAGTGGGCTGCAGGACAGAAGCGACCAGGTGGACGAACCGGGCAGGATCATAAAACGCAAGAACATTCAGTTTTAATTAACATGTTTTTCAGCATTTTCTGTAACCGCTTATCCGTGAGGGTCGCGGGGAGCTGGAGCCTATCCCAGCTGACATTGGGCGAGAGGCGGGGTACACCCTGGACAAGTCGCCAGTTCATCGCAGGGCTAACACACAGAGACAAACAACCACTCACACTCACATTCACACCTACGGGCAATTTAGAGTCACCAATTAACCTGCTGCATGTCTTTGGACTGTGGGAGGAAGCCGGAGTACCCGGAGAGAACCCACGCGGACACGAGGAGAACATGCAAACTCCACACAGAAAGGCCCTGCCGGTTCGGGGATTCGAACCCAGGACCTTCTTGCTGTGCGGCGGCAGCACTAACCACTGCGCCATCGTGCCGCCCCTGGTAAACTATTATGTTTTTTATAATTTTTATGTTTTCTCTCAAACAAAAGTTCATACTGTACTTTGTGCTGAAATATTTTTTGAGATAATATATTTTTTGGCATCTATGCATCCATGCAGTTGCTCTCACAGCACAGCACATACTGTGAAACCTCCAGCTCAGGCAGATCCATTTACAAGGCAAAGAATCTGGATGTTCCTGCACTTTTAATGTCACTTATCTGCTGTTTACTGGAGTGAAGCTAAAGTGCCATAAACCCCCTAAAACTGCAGTTTCATCAAGAGCAGCTTGCTTTTTTTGTGTTTTGTCTCACAATAATTATCCCACACTGGCTTCCCGCTCACAAACAGAACCAGTTATTTTAATAAAGAGTCACAGTTTGGTGAGTCACCTGGATGCACAGTGATGTATGAGGGATTTAAACAACAGAATTACACCTAAATATTCATTTTAAGCAGACTTTAGGATGTCTAAAGCACGGAAAAGTTCAGGAAAATGTGTGGAAGCTGCTGAAACTTCAGCAGGAAAGGGTGCGACATTTACAGAAACTAAGGTAAACTAAGGTAAACTCCCAACCCTGGCAGTGTTAGCGCCTCGCCTCAGAGTGCCTCCTACACAAACAATAAAACTCTTAACTGGAGTTATTCACCAGTAAATCCAGTCAGAGGTTGTCTATGTGTATTTCCTGTCAGATTTCAGACTGCAGAACACGTTTTTGTAGACATTAGGATCCAGCACATTTCTGTTCATCTGTTTGTCTGCTGTAAACTGGTAATATGTTCTCTTTGTTTGGCCTGGAGCGACTTTTCCCCTCACAACACAAGACAGAACCCCCCCCCCCCCCCCAAAAAAAAAAAAAAAAAACGCTGCTTAAACGACAGCTATGGATGGTGGGCAATAACACTGAGGCTAGTATTGACTTTCTCTCCACAAGTCTGAGGCTCATGAAGAAGATAAGCAGTGAAGCAAAGCTAATCGCCGCTCACACACAGTTTTTATAAAGAGAAGCAGAATAAATTGGGAGCAGTGAAAAGGCATCAACAGCAGGTTTTTACTTGTTCATCAGCGAGCTCTGAGGCTCGTCGCGTGTCACGGTCGAGACTGTTGGTTAGAGTCGAGACTTGTGGAGCTCAACACTTTTGTATCGAGCATAAACTGCATATTTTCTTATCTAAAGCCACACAAATGACTCTAATGCAGCTTTATATGACAGCTTTTCGTTTATTACGGGTTTTTGTATGTTTGTAATGCAGTGAAGATTATTATCAAGTGTTTTTATTTTGTCACTCTCATGTATATTTTTTTAATTTTCCCAGCAGAAAAAATTCAGAATGTACCAATACTAAAGGGAACATCCCACAGCTGCTGCTTCACATGAAAAGAGCAGGGGTTGGCTTTTATTGTGAAGGTGCTTCTAGAAATGCAATGTGTTTGTCACCAAGGTTAGCGCTGACTGCAATTATTCATCAAAAATCTTTCACAAAATACTGTCAATACAAGTTTAATTTAATTTTTGTCACTGTGTGCACATCCAAAACTCTTCATTGAAGTGTGGAAAACTACTTGCGCCCTTTGCAGAGAATTAGACGCATGCAATTATTTGACTGAATTCCTTTTAAAACCAACCTGTGAGTTTGTTTGGCTGCACTGTAAAAAAATACACCAGTTCTAGTTCTGTTGCATTTCTGTCAGAAATTAAATTCTGAGGAATTTATCTACCATCTGTTACTTTGCTCCTTCGTTCCCATGCTTTAAAAAGGAACTCAGAAAATGCAAAAACATTCTCAAAAAGATTTTCAGTTAAAGCTCCAAACTTATCAAATCAAAATCAGGAGCATGATTTTTTTTCAAGCAGTATACACAGACATTTAAAGGAGCATGAAACTGTTCATGAAATGTGAATTCATGTGTAAAAAAGACTGCCTTGGGGCTCCCCTGTAGCTCAGTTGTTAGAACATTTGCCCCGTGTACTGAGGCTGTTTGTCCTCCGGTTCGACCCCCGCCTGTGGACCTTAGCTGTTACCTGTTTCCTGTCTTCACTTCAGCTGTCACTGTCACACAAAGGCAAGAAAAAGCCCAGAAAATGATCTAAAAAAAGACATACACCTTGGCGTAAAAATATTTCAGGTGCAATATACGTCAGAGTAACTGTAACCCTAAAAATGTGGCGTCTCTCTACTTTCAAAGCGTCATAAAGCAGCAGCAGTAGTGTCATAAATCCTTGGAAACTTCATGTCCTAATGAATCACAATGATCTGTTTGTTTTAATTTCGACGGATCGCCTCCATAAAGGGCCGAGCAGTAAAGAGTTCAGAGAGACGAGGTTCTGAGTCAGCACTCTGATCCACATTCCCCACAGTACTCTGATTACTTGGAGAATTCACCTGAAACAGTCAAAAGCTGTTTAATTTACATCTCTGAGGTCTTTTCATGTCATCCAGCGTGGTTTGTAAAATGTGGGGTTATTACATCGAAGAGGAGCGAAGCATATTTTTGTGTGATTTTTTATTCTCGCAGATAAATCCTGGCAGTGTGAGGTGCTTGTAGACGCTGATAATAACACTAATAATAGCACCGTTAGCATATTAATATGATAAAGTAGCTCATCAGTCGAGGTCAGAGGAGTTGGATTCCCGGGAGGAGCTGCTGTGGGTGGAAGCTGCATGTTAATCTTCTCCGGGATCCTCCGGCTGAATATCAAAGCCTGGTTCATTATGTATGGAGGCAGCGTGACTCTTCCCAGCGGCCCTGACTCCTCTCTGTCTACCTGGTGCTGCGTTCAGGGCCCGGCACCTCTGATGTACTTATTAGCCATTCTCTGGCTTCTCGCTCTGTGAGCCTCAGCGGAGCCGGCACACAGTTTGAGAGCTGCTGCTACTGTAAATGTCAGCGTCCTGCTCCAGATTCACCACCTGACCTGACAGATCGGCTGATTAGTTCAAGTTCATCACGTTTTGGCTGGAGTCTAATTATCCTCGGGTCTGTTTCGGACTGGTTCTGGCTTTCTTTTCAGAGCAGGTCACTTTTTTAAAAATGTATTTTATGCACCTCAGGGTCAGGTCAGTTTTGGATTGGGTGTAAAATGTGAAGACCTGTATTTTATGGTCAAAACAGTGGCTAGCAGAGTTTTTTTTCCTTCCTGATACTGATGCTGATATCTGAATTTTGTCTGGTGGCTGGTACTGAGTACCGATCAGATACCAGCGCATTAACCCTCTATGGTACAGGCACATGACTCTCTGGACGTCATGTTTCTGACTGAAAAAACAGCCAGAGCAGCTGTACCACCACTGTTAGACTTCAGGGAGCAAATGTGTGCTTTTTAATCCCCACTTTTATATCGTATAATTTTAGCTTTTTTAAACATTTAAGAGAGTGTGGATCAAAAAAAGTTATAGGAGGGTAGGTGCAGCTCTCTCCAGCATCAAACAGGAATCAGCAAACCAGGTAGTGACGTTTATAACAGCCAAAAAAAAAAAAACTCCTCAAGTACTGTTACACACACGGTAGAGGTGAATTAACAGCGTTATGAGTTGTGTTTAATTCGGTGTGTATCTGATGCACCAGCCTGAACTTATTTTAGTGATAAATCAGTTTGCTTTTCATTCCCACTGTCTTCTACCAGCAGAGGCTGGTAACAAATTGAGGTGGCAAAAGTTTGTACAGAAGTACAGTTGATCTTTATGGATTATATTGATGCTGAATTGACGAGAAGACTGTTGCTTTAATCTTGTGTTTCTAGTTTCTGCTTTAGTTAACTCAAAATTCTAATATGTATATATTCTAATACATTTATTACATGGCTTTGCTATTCTGATTGTAAGGTCTGTCATTTCTGTATAACAAACCGTTGCTTTGGACTCTGGAGGAACAAAATCATTGCTAAATCACTAAAATCACTTTAAAATGAATATTTTGTCTCAATTATTGATTTTCTTTGGTACATAACCATGTGATAAGCAGGATAATGTACAGTGAGCAGGTCACTATTGCAAAATGAAGCCATAAAATCGCTTTAAAATTAATATTTTCTGTCTTATAAATGTGTGCTAAATATTTCTGGGAGGTTGGACATGTATGTAAGCATGTAATAAACTGGATAATGTGAAATAAACCCCTTCAGGATGATGTGCAGAAAAAAAAAGTCCTTCCATACGTCCCCTTGTCTGACACTACTCTTGCACCCTCACTTAAGGCTCCATGACTGTGACAATAAAAAAATAAAACATTCAGCATGTTGTTGATGTTTGTCAGTTTAAGTCCATCAATATTAATTTGCTTGTGAGCTCTGAGCATTTCAGTGAATATTTTACAGAAGTGGAGACACTCGCACACTGAATTTCTCACTCCACAAATAGACCTTCAGCTTGTTAATAATGTGTTGAGAGTCTGACAAAGTGACAGACGAGTGGATGATGAGTTAATTATACTGAACAGGATGACAGAAACACTCCGCTGTCATCTTCATCGACTGGACGAACAGCCTCCTGAAATCTTCAGCGGGGACAGGGATCAATAAATGCTCTGTTTCAGAGCAGTCTTTTAATAAGACATTTTAATGGGAAGACCTTTATTAAGTCACTCTCACGCCCACAAAGTGACAGAGAGGAGGTTTACAGCAGTAAAGGCTGAATATACGTCGCCTCCTCACAATAGCCAGTTGAAATTGCAGCAGATGTGACATCTACAGCGCTCACAGTGACTTTACCAACAGGTCAGTGGTTCTCAATTTTTTGCATCATGTATCACATCATAAGACATCAGGCTTTCCAAGTACCAATATTATGACTGATGTTAAAATACAACATGTGCATGAACATGGAAAGCTAGCAGGCTGATACTGAAACAAAAATATCACAGGAAAAGGAAAGGAAACAAAAATTATTCTAAATTACATTTAACATAAAGCAGCCTCACAGTTTAAGTGATCTGAAGTTTTGAACACAGCGGATGAGACTGTGCACTCAGTGCCGGAGCAGATGATGGAGAACAGGCAGGAGAAGAACCCCGCGGAGCCGAGGTGAAAGTCGGCTTCGCATGGCGGGGTGTGGGGCGAGAGGTTCGCCCAGGTATGTTCATGGATCTAGGAGGTAGGTTTACTGGCCTCTTCACACCTGAAAGTCTGAACCAAAGGTCACATTTTTGTTGCTTTATATAAATTTGATCTGATTAGTTTTGTTTTCACTCTCATCATCACCTACATGAGCTACATCTCTCTGTACTTGCAGCTGATTGGTCTGTAGATGTGAGTGCGTCTGGTGTGTTGTCAGTTCAGTTCAGTTCCTCTCTCATCCTCTTGTAAATTTTTTTGTTAGTTTTTCAAATTTGTCGGACCAAATGTCTGATAAATAATCGGTCTTCTTCCCCGTGTGAATCCGCTGCTCATTTTGTTTTGTTGTGTTGTTTGTTCTTCTTCCAGTTGTGACGACAGCCTGCCAGAACTTCCTGTTATTGGTCCGAAAGTCTAAACCATCCAAAAAAAAAAAAAAAAAGTTTTCGCACTAGAAACAAACTGAATCATGGTTCAGTTTTGATGTGGATCAAGCCCTCTTTCAGTCAGACCGAGGTCTAGCTGATGAAGGTCTGGGGGAGGTTTAACGTGATTTTGGTTTGGATTAAACTGAAAGGTCCCCAAACGAGGAGCTGTGAAAGGCACTGCTAGCTGCAGAGACATGATGATATTTAAAGCTATTACAAGTTGTTTTTAACAGATTATGCCTCTGTATGATCTACAGTACCCCCACGAGCAAATGAGACAACCTGTGAGAAGATCGCCTATTTCTATAGTTATTCTTAAAACCGGCCACCAGGTCAGATTCTCCTTGAAATCAGATGAAACAAGTCTTAGTTTACATTTTTTCAGGCAAAGTTACAGTGAGCTGCATGTTAGTCAGTTAAAAAGAAACAGGAGGAGATTTTATTTGGATAATTTTATTTTTGAGGTTATATTTTCTGGGTATTATGGTGGAAACACTCCCACAAAAACAACAAAATATGAAAATTCCTTGTAGTAATTTTAAATTATGTGACTCTTTGAAAATGTCCTCCAGGGGCTTCTTTTATCACAACCAACGTGCCGCACACGCAGCAGCGGCCACATTCTGATGCACAAACACTTGTTGCTGAGGTGCTGGATCTCTGTTGTTTGAGGCTTGACATGATGCATCATTCTACACAGCAACAGCCAAACAAACTTATCTCAGTGGGCATTACAGTGATGCATTCATCCCAAAACCCATGAAGGTGACCTCTTCTTGTTGCCTCACACCTTCCTGAAGGAGCTGCAGCTGACAATTATTGCAACTTTCTGAAAAAGACAATCCAACAAAGTGAGTGGATGGGTGTAAGCAGGCAGGTTTGAATATCTCTCAATCTTTAGTTCTTTTCAGTCTTGATAAAATTATTAAATGTTTGAAGGAGAGAATCTGTGCCATGATCACTGTTTGGACAACTCATGACGTGAAAACACACAAAAGACAGAGCTGTTGGCGAGAGATCAGAGCGGCAGTGAGAGCATGTTTTTTCACTCTGCCGTCCAGTGTGGACATTCAGAACAGACAGAAACACTTCAGATCTAATCGGAGCACTTATAGCCCCCCTCTGCTTTCTGCTTCCCCCTCGTATCTCATGAGAAGAGTGAAAGAGGCAACAATAACAATACAAGAAAACTCAATTTGAGGAAGAGGGAGCGAGAGGAAGAGGCAACTAATATAAAACAACAACAGACTCTCAGGAGAGAGACGCTGCAGCCACATGCTGCTCCCAGTGGTGAAGGACTTACTCACAGCTTTGACGTAGAAGATTTAAACCTTATTTAAACAGCAGTCTAAAGGATCTGGAGGAAATAAAACTGTTTATATGATATAGAGTGTATGAGTGCACAGACATCCTCACTTGAGGTTTGTTGACGTACCCAGGCACATTTTTTCTTCTGTGATGGGTTGTTGGAACTGAAGTGAGCTGAAGTGAACTGCTGGGTGGCTGATTTTATGTTTGTAATGACCATTAGGGAGGGTGAGAAAAAAAGAAGAAAACCCCTGCATAAATTCAAAGTAAAATTTCAGAATAAAAGTCTCTGAGGAATCCACAACATAAAATGAATAAAATATTTAATTTTTTTTCCAGTGGGGGTGGAGGGAATGACTGGGGAAACACTGGTTTATGTTGTCTGTTTAAAGACTTTTTTGAGGGTCTAATAGTGTACTAATACTAAATGTTTTTGTGAAAAAATATGAATCGTGAGAGAATCATGATCTCAATTCTGAGGGAGAAAAATTGTGATTCACATTTTAGCAAGACCTACACAGAAAAGAGAAAACCAAATGTTTACAAGCAGAAATCAAAGGTAAAAGACTGAAGTCATGTCGGAGCTGCTCTTAAAAGCTAAATGTCAACAGGCAGGAAATAGGCCGCATTCAAGGCTGCAAATACGCAGAAGGTCAGAGGTCAACCTGTTCATTTAGTGAGGGATCAGTGCTGTTGATCGACTGTCAGTTTGGCCTTTTCACTCGCTGTTACTCCCACTCAGCTGCTCTGAGAGTCTCAGCCAGGTTCAGTTTATCGTCTTCAATTAAAATCTGCAGCTGCTGCGCTCAGATATCGAGAGCGAGGAGATAAAAACCTGATATTATAAAACAGCAATATTCTGTCAGTAATTTTGTTTTAGATGCATTAATGTGTGTTTTTCGAGCATATTAAGAGATCACATGTTAAAAGCAGTTGGGATCGGGGTCTTCGTCCTCTCCATGAGGTGTTGTTTTGTCCACGAGCTGCACTGTAACGCGTCTTGGCAAAAATTTATGCAAACTCTCAGAGCAGTTCCAAACTTTTTAGCCTGTCTGGTGAATTATTCAGAAACATTTTAACTTTCCTCTCAGCCTCCAGAGCTCTTCGTCTCTCCGCCAGACTCCTCCAGATTTATTTGACTGTTTTTTTTTTTTCATCCATCAACAGAAAAGTTTTATTCTGTAATGCCATATATCCTCTTTGGAGAAAAATAATTTCCTGGAGTTTCATCATCATCATTTCTCTGACATACAGCCACTGTAAAGCTGAAAGTAAAAAACGGTATCATTTTGTCAACAAGGACTCTCTGCTCATCTGCTCCAGTTTTGTGCACTGTACTGCAATAAAAAAAAGTGGAAATTTTACAGACAAATGTCAGTTTTGAGATTAAACTTTAATTTTAAATGACTCAGATGTGACCTGAGTGTTTAAGAGAGTGATGAAGATCGATGTTGTGTCCAGCTTTTCCTCACTTTGATCACATCAAGCTTGAAAAATGCAGATTTATTGATTTCAGACCTCGAGGAACACTGAGGCACAGCGACAGCCTCATTCCTTTTCACTGAGTGAGACTTGTATTGATATTAGAAAGGTTATTGATCACTGTTTCCTTTTGTTTGTCCCCTGTTTACTAAATGAACCAGCCAGTGATGGGATGTAACTAAGTGCATTTACTCAAAGTAAAGTTCTTGATTATTTGCTGTTTCTGCTACATTCTTCTTCCACTCCACGCATTTTAAATCCAAATAAAAAATCTCAAATAAAATTAGCTGCACCATCTCCAACGTTAAAGTACTGCGTACATGTTAATGCATTAGAAATAATAATCAATAATATAAGGGATCATTCTGCATAGTGAGTGTTTTGACATATGTACATTTTGCAGATGATGCTGTACTATTATCAAAGTAAAAATGCAGAAGTTACTTAATGACTTTATGTAAAGATTCCAGCTTTTAGTTTTCTTTAACTGCTGAACCTTTGACTGAATCTTCAGTCCTTTCTGCACTTTCACTTCAACTTCCTTCAAACGACGACACTTAAACTTAAAACAATTTAACTAACTGAATCTGAATAAGTGAATACTGACATTAACATAAATAGGAATTTGTATAACTATGAATATAAAATAAATAATAAAATATAACAATTAGTTCAGTCAATTAATTCATTTTAAATTCAATATTTAATCAGTAGTCAGTCTCAATCCATTGCTTTTCATCTTGCATTAATCCAGAGTTGCATCACCATGTCTTGTTTTAAATTTATGTGAACCTATCCGGAGCGCCTTCATGTTTATACATCGTCTGCACTGGTCCCACAGAGGCTGCAGCTGGAGACTGTGAGTTTCATTTCGTGCATGCTCATGTGAACACATGTTTACTTCTCTTCTCTGAGCTGCAGGATATAAACACTGTTGCACGCCAGCGTTAATCAAACGTAATAAACAGTTGCATTTCACTCTCACTTCTGTCAGGTACAAAATCACAGAACAGCACAGGAAAGTGGCTGCAAGCAAGACAGAGGCAGCGAGACAAGAGATGCACTGCACAGCTCGACAGACAGACTGGACAGAGATGCATCGTACGCTAACACATAAATTTAATATTACTCTTACCTGCTGACACCAAACTTGGAGGAGAGAACACAAGTTTACCTGACTGCTGTTCTTGCAGTTCAATCTCAAGTTTTATTTAATTTTTTTTCCCGTTTTTGTGATCAGGATAGTTCTGCTTCAGCCTGTCATTGCAGTTGGAAACACCGACACTCAGTTTGAAGTTTGACATGAGGAGGAGGCGGGGACCTTGTGTAATATGTGGGGCCCTATGCAACTTGTACAGTGTGTGCATAGGACCGCCTGGCTGTGCTAATGCTTACACTTGAATTTACACTTCCACGTCAATAGCTATTATTCTCTCTTCACCTGATACAGTTTCACTTCAACTTCATTCAGTGCTTACTCTTGGACGAATCACTTCAACTTCAGGTAAAACTTCAGACTCAACATGTTAAGATAAATGTTTCAATGGCAGATTTTCAGCAGTGAGAACATGTACATTTTCTCTGTCATTTTCTACTCTTAATGCACGCAGTACAAACTACTACAAAGCAGTAAAAATAAAGGAAGCTTGTGCACTTATTGTTTTCAGAAGTATAATAAAATCAACTCTGATTAACATACACATATAACATTATAACATAATACATGTTTAACTCCAACCACTGTCACTGTCACACTTCAACTTCAACTCACATTTCAACTCGTTTTAGCGCTTTCACCTCAACTGATCTTAAGCTAAAACTTCAACTTTATTTAGAAAGTTAACATCTTTTAAACTGCCACTTAAACTTCAACGTTTAGCAACTCTTTGTTTCTGATACCTTCATCTTCAGCTTCACTGCCGTACAAAAATATTTTAAAATCCTCAATTATCGAGGCAACAGAACAGTTTCTGGTTGAATGGTTTCGCTGCATAAATCAACTCAGATGTTAATGAAAGTGGACGTGGATTTAATTTTTAAATGATGTCTTGATGAACAGGTGTTTAATGATTCACCTGTTGTGATTATGTGAAATCCATCACATTATTCACATGTTTACAGGCCGGACGGGTCAGTTTGTGTGCAGGAGCAGGTTGTTAAAGAGTCAAACAGAAGACACAACAGTGTTCAGTGAATAATGAATAAGAAGGCCTGGGGTGCTTGTTGTGTTTCTCTCCACAACTAACAGTGTGGAAGCTCCAAGGTCTTGAAAAACAGGTCTGTCTGCTGTGTGATTAGAAAAATACACGATAAATTTCAGTTTTCTCTGTATAATGAATGAGGAAATGTTCTTCTGAGTCAAATGTATTCTGTTCTGGCTGCAGTTTTCAGTAAAAACTTGAGATTTGTTGCAGAAGAGGTGTCTTCTGTCTGCAGACTTCAGTTCTGTGAGGCCTCGGGGTAAAGTGCCGCCGGCTGCTTGATGTGACACCTCAGTCTGTTTTGGGGACAGTGATGTAATCTTCATCTGAGCATGTCTGAATGTTCAGCCCAAATCTGCTGCGTTAGTCATTTCTCTGGGTAAAAATAACCCAAGGTAAAACTGAAACCACTGTCGGACATTTCTAGTCCTTATCGGAGCAGAAGAAACCTGAACGTGTCAGATACTCAGTTGTTCTTCAGGCTGTGTAACAAAATAACCTGAGCTGAGGTCCATCAACTTTTTGGGGCTTTTGGTGCCTATTTTCTTCCTCTCGCTGGTTTAATCTGAGTCTTTATCAGCGACTGGAGCTGACTCAGGTGGGGGTAAGGTCATTTTTCTCAGGTCTGCACTCTGGACAGTTTCTAACTTTTTCCTTTGTAGGTCAGTGTGGTCCTTCGTCACATGTTCACTGGTGGTTTTATATAGGGGGGGACTGTAGACCCCTTTTAGTGTTAGAAGATGTAGATGTGCTTCTTGATCTGTCCTTCCTTTATCTTTACCCAGGGTCATCAGCATAGACAGCTGAATGATTGGTTTGTGGACAGCTGTTTTGAAGCCTCGAGTCTTGGCATTATTGGCATTGCCATCTTGGTTTTTTGCAACCATGACATGCGCAGAACCGACAAGAGCGTGGAGCTGGTGAGTGACATACTGCAACTTGGCTGGAGCACTAAAAAATGTTTCTGGAAACTTTTAAAGCAAGAAAAAGGCAATACATTAACTAGCGGAGGGGAAATACTTGATTCTTAGATGCATCGGGTGCAGAAGTGGAGAAGATTCTGAACTGATCGATTCACCAAAAATCAATTATGTTGACAGATGTACTTCATTTTGCAATCATGTTTTCATTTAGTGCCTAAATAACTGACTAAATAACTAAATAACTAAATAACGATAAATGTATTGTAGGGCTAAACAATTAATCGAAATTTTATTAAAATTGCAATATGGTCTGTTGTAATTTTCAAATAGCAGGATGTGCAATAATCGAAATGTGTGTCAAAACACGGTTTTAAATTGCTGCAGAGGTTCAGAACTTCAGAAAACATCTTTGTTTCATACAGATCCCTGCATAATCCTTTTAATGTGTTTTTTAATGAAAGTGAGAACAATGATGTAAAAATTATCCTGTCTTCTAATATTGCAAATCATATCACAATTGCAATATCAGTCAGAATAACTGCAATTAGATATTTCTTCAAAATCGTTCAGCTCTAATGTACCGTGAATACAACACCATCACCCAGAGAGCGGATCGGAGCAGCGAGCAGCTTTAACAAACCGAAGCAGCTGTAGCGACACACTCTGCAGAATGAAACAACTTCAGCCAACCCTGTGTTGAAGAAAATCATTCTCTGTTCAGTCTGTTCAGTCTGATTCACCCGAAAAACTCTGTACCTGCTCTACATCCTGGAGCTAACGGTGCAGCAGAGAGGCTGCTCTCCACTGCTGCAGAGACAATGCAGTCCACCTCCCCCCACTTTGTTACTCTCATACAGGCAGGAGACTGTAGGATGCTTTCAAACTATTTAATCCATTAATTAATGAAGTTTTCATCTTAGAATAAAAAGGCTGTGGACCATTTAATTGCCAGTTATGTTTCATGTTGTATTTCAGGGAGACTGGAACAAGAGACTGCAAATTGTTCCCCCTTTACTCTTCATGCAGTCAAGAATAGATTCTGAATTAAATCGGACAAAAAGAAACGTAACATGTGCATCATGTTTACTTCTAAACTCGGCTACTTCTTGAGGTTTTGTTGAGCATGGCTGAACGTGAGCAGCTGCAGGCAGATACAATCTGACTGGCTAATCCTAACTTCAAAGCTTAAAATGCTGATGCGTCAGGATGCATCGAGAATCATTTTTAATTACATCACAATTCTCTGAATCAGAACTGAATCAAATCATGAGATACCAAGAGATTCTTAAGTCTAGTAGTAACAGAATCTTGATCCATATTTGATCAGCACTGCCTAGTTCTACGGTTTGATCTGAGTTTTGGGAGACTCCGTCGGAAACCGTAAACACAATAGTGACTGCCTGATGACCGTGATCTTTCCATAGATGTATGAAGCGTTTTTCTCGTATTACAGCTCAACATTACACTAAATGATGTTTCTGAAAACATTTAAAGCAAGAAATAGGCAATGTAGTAACAGAATCTTGAATTCATAGTTGATCAATAATGTCTAGTTTGACAGTTTGATGTTGTACTGGAGGAGCTCATTAAGAATGACTCGTCAATTGCAAGGTGACTCCAT
This sequence comes from Lutjanus argentimaculatus, assembly GCA_034769285.1. NCBI lineage: Eukaryota > Metazoa > Chordata > Actinopteri > Lutjaniformes > Lutjanidae > Lutjanus > Lutjanus argentimaculatus. Next base: position 2,851,232 of record JAWZSL010000039.1, read on the forward strand.
CCAAAAACATAGCCTGCTTTATTGTTATACTCTAAATAGGACCATAATTTAGAGAATGAACATTGTGGTGCATTAAAAAAAGACTCAAAACTTGTGATTGAGTCCACAAACTCACTAGGAAATTCTTTACTGAGGTCATAAATCTAGAGAGAATTTGAGTCTTTTCTCATAAGACTCCATACAATTGGGCTTCTTTTTGCAACCAGCAAAGTCGCCCCTGCTGGCCATTAGAAAGATTGCAGGTTTACGGCATTTCCATTTTCCTGGCTTCACTTTTCAAACTCAGAAGCCCTGTCCATTTATTCTACTGTCTATTGATATCTGAGTTAATTTTTGACCGTGGAAGTGGCAGTTGAGAAAATAATCTGCAGTCAAACTCCAGTTACTCTTTTCTCTGAGTTTTATTTTCTTTGGATGAAAAGCAGGTTGTTGGATGGTATGATAGCAAACAAAGTCATTGAAAAGATGGAAAGAAGTGGCATGAAGACACATTCTGCTAGTTAAAGATGTTTCATTTTGAGCACGCACGCAGACATATTCAGTGTGTCTGTTGCTAGCTGGTTTACAGCTAACGTACAGTAGCTTACATCGGCTGATTGATTTTGGAAAAAAAAAAACACCTACTGCATCTCAGACTGTCATAGCAGACACAACAGTAGAGATTGTCAGCAACCTAAAAATAACTCAGCACAATTAGGAGGAGGAGGAGGAGACAAACACCATCCACTGTAGAGCACAACAGAGACAAAACCTTACTCTTTTATTGTTGATGAAACACTCATAAGTCTGATCAGATATTTTATTGAATCGAGTTTAACTTTTGTACTGGTCTGCTGGTTCGGGATCTTAGGGTGAGGAGTGAGATGAAGCTGCAGGGAGTGGTGAATACCTCTAAGGTCACAGGGTCCAAACTCAGTCTCTTCATTCCATATGTTAGACACCTGATCAGAAAGACCACCTCCATCCTGGCCAACCAGGAAATCCACTCTTTGCCCTCTGGGCAGAAGTATAGTCCATCAGTTCAGGAGCTCAAGGCTCCTTCACTCCTGAGGCCGTTACAGTCCATGCTACAGTTTCTGATACCAGTTATTGTATATTGGACATTTGTATATAACATGTATTTGATGCTTTATTTTGCAATTGCATTGTAGTGTTAGTCCTTATTTAGATAATTTCACTCATCTTCTCCTAATATCTTTATTTATGTCCCTTGTATTTCTGTATTTTATAATGGGACTTTCAATCTTTTTATTTTCTTCACTTTTATATTCAGAGTGGACGGCAAAGGATGAATTTCATTGTACAGGGAAACTTGTTTTTAACTGTGCATATGACAATAAATGCTTTGAACATGAACATCTTCTTCTACTTGCACCTTTTTTATTCATTGCTGTGTGTAATTGTCCCCGTTGTTGCTAAATGCACAGTATGTTTCTCATCTAGTTATTATTGACAGGGCTGGAAGTAACTAATTACAACTATTAAAATTACTGTAAATGAGTCTTTTTTGGGGGGTACTTATACTTTTATGAGTCTGTCGTTTTACCTGCACGTAAGTATGCATTACATTATATAATCTGCTTAGTTACTTAAATGTATAATTGAGTAGTGAGTGCAATTAGAATTAGAATTAAAGAAACGGTGGGTGTGAATGCTGGCTGTTGAAAGGCTGATGCTAAATTGCATTGCTGGCTTTAAAAATTGAATAATATCAAGAATGTATGAAAGATGTTGCATATTTTAAGACGTGTTGAAGAGCCGATGCCAAACAGAATTGGTGGCTTTAATAATTTTGTAGAATGTTATGTAGAAGCAGTTGAAGAATAATTACGTGTCAGAATAATGGGAAATGGTCTAATTCATACGAATGAAATTTAAAAGTTGAATTAACCTCATTATGTATTAACAATGTGGGACATTATAAGGTTTGAATGAAGCTTCTGGCTTAAAGTACAAATGAGTACATTTTGAATTAATATCCAAATCTTTTGTCTACATTTTGTACCCAGTAAAGCTACTGATTGCAAACAAACCAGTGAAAACCAGGACATATGGACGAAAACACTAGAGCAGAGCAGGCACAGGTTTGGAGAGATGAGTGTGACCACTGAGTGGAACCGAGCAGGAGCTGGGGGTAATCTGCACTGAAGATTTGGAGAAAAAGAAACAGCTCTGACTGAATTCCTGTGACTGATAATGCATTAAACATCAACGGTTAAAAAGAAACTAATACTAGACCGGTAGTTTTACTTGTAGTAAAGTAATATTTCAGTGATGTGCAACAGTACTTGTACTCGAGTACAGATTTTCAGTACTCTTTCCACCACAGATTGTTGATTGTGGTTTTTCAGGGTGAATAAATGCCAGCGGTCCCATGATAAAATGATGGAAGACAAAAGTTTGCTTTGCTGTCTGTCAGAAGCAGTCCGTTCTCACCAGCAAAACGAGCGTGTTGGTGCAGTGTGCAAGCAGATTATTATAATTGTTATAGTTAGGCAGCACCCCCTAGTGGACATAGCAAGTGTAACAGGAGAAATATAAGAAGCGAGAAAGTCACCTGATAATGAGGAGGAGATGGGATGGATGGATGGTTCGAACCAGCGCAGACCTTTAAACATTAACACTATTTTTTGCGTCACTTCCCGTGGCATGAGTGATGTCACCTCCATCACATCACATATGTAATGTAATTATTTCCTACCCAAGTAGATATTGTGCCTAAACATAACCAAGCCACAACTGTTGTAGCATGTAACACTTGTAAATAGTTATGGTCCAGTAAGTCTGTCACTGCCGGTACTCTCCACCGGGAATATATATGTTGCTTTGGGAGCAAATCCCAATCAACATATTCTGTCATGAAGGTATGAAGATGTGTTGGTCGACAGAAACACTTGGTCCTCATCAGTACACCAAGTTTGCTCAAAGTGAACAAATAAGACTGTTTGGCCAGTGTTGTGTGCAAGGTCAAGAATTAACTGTCAAGCACAAGTCTTAAGTCAATATGGACAAGAGGAATCATTTTCATCAGAGTCATGGAAAGTCTGAACATCTTATATTTCCATCTCGACAGAGCAATCCATCTAATAGTTGTTGAAACATTTCCCAAAAAAACTCATGGGGGCATTTATAGGAAAAATCAGCAGATCCCCAAAGCCAGTAGATGTCTTCTTCTGGGCAACATGCATGTTTTTCCATCTAAAATTAGTTTGTACCGAGCAGCCAGCCAACCTACAGACAAAACAACAGTCGCCATCTTACTGATGTATATCTGAAACATCCCAGCTTGTTGCTTGAAAGTTCAAGTGATGCAAAGGTTAGCAGTTAAGTTCCTGCAGTTGGAAAAGGACAAATTGTCTCGGTAAGGTTTTTGGCTCAGCTTTTAATCAAACTTGTCGGCATTGTGCTTTTATTAAAGACAAATTTGAAAATCACTTTGACTTGATTTTCAAAGGATGACTTTAGTAACTTTGTGTAGACGTTGAAGCCTGACCTGTCCAAAACTCTTCAGATCAGCTCCTGTTAGTTTCAAAGCTCCATGTTAGCAAAATCAGGGTCATGATCAGTTGTTTGGAGTTCATGCTTTAAAAAAAACTCTTCATATCCTCAGTAACTGAACAGTAGCAGGAGAAAAGAGTGATAAACTATATTTAGAGGAATTTCTCAGTAATCGCTCCACCTGTCTTAGATTCCCACAGGACATGATAATTGAGAGCAAATCCTCCATCTGCGCTACTTACGCAACTAACCAAACTGTGTCTGAATGTGCTAAATTTAAATTCTGCTCATAAATTAGTTTTTTTCGAAGCTGCAGAGAAGACGAGCTTGTGACTGTGGGATCGAAACTAATCAAATCATCAATCGTAATTCAGAAGAAGTATGAACCTGGTTCACTAGAGTCAGACATGTGCTTTAAAACCAAGTAAAGCTCTATTTAACTGAAGAAACAGATTTAGTTTGCTCAAGCAGCCAGCCTTCAGTGGACAAATTTATTGACCATTAGCATTTAACTGGACTGTCACAACACCCCAAAGTCGAATTCCTCTATAAGTCAGTATTTCTAAAGCTTGTAAGGATATACTCAGTATCCAAGAGTTTGGAGGGTCATGTTATTCTTAATGCTTTCTAAAAGCAAAAGTTGGAGGATGGATGAAACATTGTGTTATTCTGTCTAATGCAGCAAGTTAGCAGTCCGTTAACTAGCTACTAGATAAAAGTAAAGGTCAACTTATGCCGCTACAAATAAACGGTGAGATTGATTAGCATTTAATGCTCCTAGGTTAAACCAGGGTACGAGTGCGGCCCTGTGGACCACTCTGCTGTAAGCAGCTCTGGTCAGGGCTGATTGGGAAAGACCCAAATTTTGCCAGAATAAATCTATCAGCAGAATGATAAAATTGTATAAAGATTGGATTTAAGAACAGAGGCGAGAAGCATGCATGTAGATAATGTCACATAGCTAAACCGATAGAAATGTAGCAAGTACTATCTGCCTCCTACAGTGCCGAGGAAGACAGGATTTATTTCTATAAAAGAATGCCAATAAAGGCTTCAGCTTCTTTAAAAGTTCTGCAACATGAAAATTAAAAGACAATTTATCGTCCATCCAAATACCCATAGTACTTATAGCAAGAAACCCTTTTCAAGGGAGTCCCATCTGCTGTGGCAAGGGTAAAAATTATTTAAGTCAACAGTACGTTTTTTTGTAAAAATCATGTACTTTGACTTTCCTGGATTTAAAACCAAATTAAGATTAGACAGAGTACTTTGAATAATGCAGAAATCATCTTGAAGATTGTTTAGAGCTTGTTCAACAGAAGGAGCAAAAGAATATATGATTGAATCATCAGCATAAAGATGAATTAAGCTATTTGTGATACCATAATTAAAATCATTGATGTAAATAGAAAAAGCAGAGGTCCTAAGACCGAACCCTGCGGTACCCCTTTGTATATGTTTAAAAATTCTGATACGAAACCATCACCAATCACAGCTTGGGATCGATCAGATAAATAATTCTCAACCATTTACAAGAGTTATAATCAAACCCAATATCATGCAAACGCTCAAGAAGGATGGAATGGTCGACCGAGTCAAAGCCTTAGAGAGGTCGATAAAAAGGGCAACACAATCAAGTTTGCTGTCTAATGCTTGCGCGATATCATTCACAACCTTAGCAGTAGCAGTCACAGTGCTATGCCCAGGTCTAAAACCAGACTGATAAATATTTAAAACTGAGAATTCAGATAAAAAAGATCTAATTTGGTTGCTTATCAAGCGTTCTAAAATTTTTTGCTAAGCAGGGTAATTTCGAGATCGGACGGTAATTATTCAGTTCATTTGCGGGGGCCACCTTTGTGCAGAGGAGTTACAAATGCTGATTTCATATATTAGGAATACAGCCAGTTAAAAGAGTCAGATTAAAAACGTGCAAAAGGATGTCAACAATAAAGGGTGCAGCTGTATCAGAAGTCTAGTGTTCAAACTGATCAGCCACAGTAGGCTTCCTAGGATCAAGACTGTAAAGAGCACTGAGAACTTCGGATCTAGTAAAGGGCCTAAAAGAAAAGCTATGAGGACTAGTATTTACAAGAGTAGGGTTAAAGTTACTGACGGACTAGTAGTGTGAGAGATATCACCTGCAGCAATAAAATGTCTGTTAAAAAGATCACATTGTTCATTTTTATCAGAGATGGAGATGGAGCCCTGTGAAATCTGAGGGGTAAAGATGAGGTCGGCCTATTTGAGAGCGTTTTGATTGTTCTCCAGAACTTAGATGGGTTACCAGAACAATCTGATAAGGATGTGACATAGTAATTAGATTTAGCATTACGTATAGATACAAGACATTTATTACGAAGATGACGAAAATATTTCCAATCACTAATTGAGCCTGAGGCACGAGCCTTGTTCCAAGCAGTGTCCCTAGCATGTAACAATTCAGCAATTTCCTGTGAGAACCAGGGATTGCATCTGTTCTTTATTCTCAATTTCTTAAAAGGGGCATGTCTAATCTGCTACTGAATTAAAAGCTTTAATAAAATTATTTAAAGCTAGGGTAGGATCAGAAATGTCAGTTATGGAAGATGTATCTTTAGAGATGTATATTTAGAGGAAATCTCAGTGAATCGCTCCACCTGTCCTCTAGATCTCCCCACAGACATGATAATGAGCAAAATCCTCATCTGGCAGCTCACTTACAGCAAACTCAACCCAAAAACTGTTGTCTGAATGTGCTAAATTTAATTCTGCTCTAATTAGTTTTGTGTCGAGAGGCTGCAGAGAAGACTGAGCTTGTGCCTGTGGTGATCAGAAACTAATCAATCATCAATCAGTAAGTCAGAAGAATGTATGAACTCTGGTTCACAGAGTCAGACTGTCTTTAAAAACCAAGTAAAGCTCTGTATTTAACCTTTGGAAGAAAACAGATTTAAGTTTGCTCAAGCAGCCAGCCTTCAGTTTGGACAAATTTATTGACCATTAGCATTTAACTGTGACTGTTCACAGCACCCCAGAAGTCCAGTCCTCATTAAGCTTCAGTATTTCTAAAGTCTTTGTAAGGGATTATACTCAGTATCCAAAGAGTTTGGAGGGTCATGTTAATTCTTAATGCCTTTCTAAAAGCAAAAAAGTTGGAGGAATGGATGAAACATTGTGTTTATCTCTTCTAATGCAGCAAATGTTAGCATGTCCGTCTAACTAGCTTACTAGATAAAAGTAAAGGTCAACTTTATTGCCGCATACAATTAAACGGTGAGATTGAGTCTATGCATTTAATGCATCCTAGGATTAAAAACAGTGGGTAGCTGATGTGCGGCGCCTGTGGACCAGCTCCTGCTGTAAGCCAGTGCTCTGGTCAGGGGCTGATTGGAGAATTGACCCAGCATATTGATACAAGCACAAGGAGATCATGCAAACTCCACCCAGAAAAGCCCCACCCAATTCAAACCAGATTGGACCTTTGTGTTGTGAAGCCAAAGTGCTAACCATTACCCCAGTGTGGCACAGTACAAGCTAGTACTAGCTAGCATTTGACATGTCTGTAAAACTGTTGTCAGGACACCTCAAACTGCAAATTAGGTCTATTATGATTATTTCTGCTGTGAATTTTTAATCCATGGAGGTTTTATATTTGTAAAACTTTCCTTGAGTGGAGAAAAGTGTTTTACAAATCCGTCTATGGGCCAAACGGGAACTTGCAGGTGGAACCAGCGTTAGAAACACTACCGCAGATATTCAGTGGACCACATACTGCAGAGGTCATCCCAGGAAGTAGAAAACTGACATATGCTCCAGGTGAGCGATTCTCAATGGGCTGAATGGGCCGCTGTCCTGTTCTTAAAGGGATAGTTCACCCAAAAAATGAAAATTCAGTCATTATCTCGTCACCCTCATGTTTGATGATTGTCGGGTTTATTTTGTTAGTCTGCAAAACACTGCTGGAGTTTCACAGGAAAACAGCAGTCGGGACTTTAGGAGACTTGGATTACACCAGACGAACAGTATGGAGGCATTTTATGTTTTTTTTCTGTTGTTTTCTTCTGTTTTCCTGTGAAACTCCAGCAGTGTTTTCTGGGTTAAAAAATTAAATCCAACCTTCAATCCGCATGGCGGTGAGTAGATAATGACTGGATTTTTTGGGTGAACTATCCCTTTAATAACACATCCATGACATTATTGGATTTCTAATGCAGCAATACAGATGATGAGGATGCTTAGTTTTTACCAGAGATCAATAGCGTTTCAGTGTGATAGCATGATCCGATTTAAGTAGCCATCAAATGTTTATTAGATCCTTTGTAAGTGTTCTACTTTTAAAATCAATCAGCCTAGTCAGCTTTTTGACCAACTCACAAAGCTAATGTTAATAATTTACTAACTACAACTTGTACAATCTGCCAGAAACATTTGCCATTTCAGCTGGTAAATTCAACAGACACTGGATTAAAATGACACACTACTTTGGTCGACTTCTATGTGAAATCATTGTTTCAAAAATGACTGAAGTTTGATGGAAACTCTGCCACTGTTATCAGTTTAAACTGTATAAGTGAATGTTCCCCGTTCTGTGTTTAACCTTCCTTCCTCTGTAGTTCTGCCTCACCAGATTCCATTTGTAATTTTTTTTACGTTGTTAATAAAATAACTTAATTTACCATTGACAACTGATTTTATGTTGCTTCCCTTTTCCACCATGATCTAAATTCATAACGGTGAAGAATTAGGTATTTGTCTGACCTCAATTTCCAATAAGACAGCAGGCCTGACCTGCTAACAAACCATTAATGAAGCCTGAGTGGGATTACTAACTGTAATGCCTAAACCTTATGTTATTTCTGCATCAGGATGCTTTGGTTTTCACAAACACACTGCCCCCAAAAGATGAGTAAGAATAAAAAATAAAAAGGATTTGATTCAAAATGACATGTGCACTATGAGAGATTCCATCAGCGCTGTGACCTTCAACCTCACAAACTGCAGGATTTCAACATGCTGTCATCAGTGTCACACAAAAACATACAGTATATGAGTGTGTGTGAGTAAATATAGATGCTGCTGACAGTGTGTGTTTGCATTTATGAAGGACTGAACATTACATTAAACATGTCAGTACATTATTTATCAGAGAAGCTCACTCACCCGCTCCGCTGACTGCGCCGTGCCAAAGAAGATGGGGATGAAGGCGAGCCAGATGATGCAGGTTGTGTACATAGTAAATCCAATGGGTTTGGCCTCGTTGAAGGTCTCTGGCACGCCGCGCGTCTTGATGGCGTAAACAGTGCATGTGACCATCAAGAGGATGCTGTATCCCAGAGAGCAGATGAGCGACAGGTCAGAGATGTCACACTTGAGGACTCCGCGGGCGTTCTCAGGATCCTGCGTGCGCTGCTCACCATAGTCCACGAAAGTGTGCGGCGGGTCGGCGGCAAACCACACGAGGACACCCAGCAGCTGGACTGAGATGAGCGAGAAGGTGATGACCAGCTGGGAGGCTGGTGAGATGAAGCGTGGCGCCGTCACCGCCTTCTTGCCCTGCTCGAAGATGCGGTGGATGCGGTTGGTCTTGGTGAGCAGCGCGGCGTAGCTGAAGCACATGCCGAGGCCAAGGAAGATGCGGCGGAAGGAGCAGACGACGACATCAGGCGCTGCGATCATGGGGAAGGTGATGATGTAACACAGGAAGATGCCCGTCAGCAGCACGTAACTCATCTCCCGCCCTGAGGCGCGAACAATGGGCGTGTCATTGTAGCGGATGAAAGTGACGATGACAACGTGGTGGCGATGATGCCCAGAACAGAGATGAAGACGGGTAACAGCGCCCAGGGCGAGTGCCACTCCAGCTTGATGATGGGGATTGGCTGGCAGCCTGTGCGGTTCTGGTTGGGTCTTTTCTCGTAGGGGCAGATCTCGCAGGTGAACTCGCTGGCCTGGAAGTGGTACCCCTCGCAGCGCTCGCAGTGCCAGCAGCATGGGACACCCTTCACCACCTTCTTCCTCTCGCCGGTCCGGCAGGGCAGGCTGCACACTGACGGTGGCAGGGAGGGGTCACCGGTGCTCCACTGCAGGGCCTCCATCTGAGGGGAGGGAGGAAGAAAAGACTGATCAACACTCATCTTCAAACTGAGCTGAACAAACAGCTCAGCAACATCACATGACATCATAGTTTAACCACAGCTTCAAATCACAATATAGGTATATTAAACTGCAGGTAACCATAGCAACAGTAACTGATGCTTCAGGCTGTTAGCTGACTGGTGAAACTAACCTAAATATGGGTGAAACTGACTTCAAACACACCCTAAATGAAGAATTTAAACACAGCTGATTTTTCTTCCTTTTGGTCAGTGGACAGAATTTACTCCCAGGTGTCCAAAACAATAATGTACCACATGGATCATAATGTGGAAGTGCTGCAGGAAGTTAAAGAAAAAAGTTAAAGGATAAAGCCAGTATGCTTTTTTTTTCTTGTTCTTAGGGAAAGTGAAAGTGGAGTCACAGAACATTTGCCTGTGCATGATTGATTTGCCCTTTTTTTAAAAACAAAAAACAAAACAAAACCTTCATGCTGGCGACAGCGGTGGTCACATGTTTTAGGGTCATCCCATTAATCCCATCCCTCACAATATCTCAAGAACACCTTGATGGAATTTCTTCAAACGTGGCACAAACGTCCACGTCCATGTCAAGAATAAACTGATTTGTTTTTTGTTGGTCAGAGGTCAAAAGTCAAAGCTCTCTGTGACCTCACGTCTAACGTGCTCTCGTCAACACGATATCTCAGGAAAGCTTTGGGGGAATTTCTTGATATTTGTCACAAACGTCCACTTGGACTCAAAGATTAATCAGCTCATCTTTGAGATTTTGACGGTCAAAGGTCACTGTAACCTCACAATGTTTTCGCCTTAACTCAATAATTCATACTCTAATTATGACAAAATTTCACACAAGCAGTGCTGGAAAGTAACTACTTGCATCTGACCAGTTACACATAATTAGATTACAAAATAAATATATTTGTAATCTATTAGCATGACTGAGAAAAATATAATCAGATTAGAGTTCCTACTAAAAGTATTAATGATTACAAAGGAGTTGCATCCAAATATTCTTTTCTGGTTGCCTGGTGGAGATCTGCACTCTTGTAGTTAATTTATCGATTACATTATGAAAAATGAGACTAAAATAAGTATTTTAAGAACTTCACAAACTCATACAATCTTAGAGGTTTTTTGCAGTTATGTCTTGACTCTTGACCAGCACGAGACAACTCCTGCTTTTCCCAAAAGTGAGAAAAACACAAATTTACTGGCTTTTTAAGAAAAGCGATGTGTTTCTGTTTGGCCACTGCTGCAGGGCTTCAGACATGACTTAAATATTTTTTATCTTTTATGGAGCAAACAACGTGCTTGATTTTGTATTTTGTGGACCTCTAGTTGAGATTGGTCTGTTGAACTGTTGAAAAGGTCAAGAGTAAACTCATCATGTCTTGTAATCAGCCTCTTTTGCTTTGCTAATTAAAGCTGCTGTAGGCAAAACCGTCCGGCTGATCTCTCTGGTGCCTCGTTTCACTCCCACTCAGCCGATGAGTTTGAACGTCTGCAGCTGCTGGTACTTCGCCATTAATACTTTAAAATAGGAAAAAAAGCAACACACTTTTTTGAATAAAACTTTTAGTTCTGAACCGTCATCTTCAGCACCATTTGGATTTGTTGGAAAAGTATAAAAAATCTTTTAACAAGAATAAAAAGTCGGTCCATCGCGTCGGGTCCGTCTCAGTGGGACTCCACAAACTCCTCCAGTGTTTTGGGGATCTGGTTGCAGTAGGTGATCTGGTGCTGCTGGACAGTGTGCGCTGCCAGGCACTCGAGTCAGTTATACAATACCCTGTGACAACAGCCAATAGGAACGCCCTCTCTCCAAAATGACCTGTGATTGGCCAAAGTCTCCTGTCACAGGCTGGATTTTCTCAAGCCTGAAAACGATGCCAAGAGGAGGTGCAGAAGTCTAGTTTTCTCTTAGATCACTTGAATTACATTTAGCTTAAAGTTTTTATCTCAAGTTTATATTTTATTAAAGTTTTGTCCCCCGTGCTCCCCCATGAAATCCACACCTATGAAAGATGCCAAAAATAAACTGCCTATCCCAACTTTAAGAAGATAAGTTCATGAACAAACTTGGAAAACCCGGACTTGAAAGATGTTGTTCGGTCCATTAATGTCTTTCTTTCTTGTGTAAGGACAAATAAATGTTTCATCAGACAGTCTCCTGCCAACCAAAACATGGCTCAAGTCTGACTTGGCTAAGAAGTCCTTTTTTTTTTACTGTCTCTTCACATTTGACACTTCACAATATAAGACAGGCAGCTTTTATTGGTTCTTACATTTAGATGCAGCTGATTGGTCCAGTGCCCGATGACCTTGTACTCCGCCGTCGACCTGTTGTTGATCTGATACTGGAAGATGTCGTAGCGTCCGGGAGCGTCGCCGTTCTCGTTAAAGGTGACCGGAGTCCCTGCACTTCCTGTAAAAGCACAAAGAAAAGAACAGATGTCTCAGATGTTGTTGAGAAATATTTATTCAAGCGTCTCTTTTAGCTGGGAAAGCAATTTTATATCACCACACCTGCCTCCACCAGGTCAGGGTGTGACACTGTAATACAGGAAACCAACATCTTTGTTACTGTTGTCGTTTTTAAGTTTGTGAGGAGCAGATGCTGGACCTGCTCTTCCATTTGTCAGAACTGCTCTATATGAAATGTGCTAGAACCATCGTATATTCACCCGTATTTGGTTTGTGTTTTGTGAGGAAAGTATATTACACTGCAGGTTTTAGAAGTTTTTATTTTACATTTATTTGGTTATTTACATTTTTTTTATTACATGCACACATCTGAAGCAATTTATGCTTCAGTGTCGTGCTCCAGGAAATGTGGACAGAAGGAGAATTGCTTAGTTATTCTTTGATCAGTTGTCGGGCCTTCAGACTGAGAACAGCCCCGTGTTGTTTCAACCCCACCAACGCAGCCTCCTGAGGTGTTTCAACACATGAACCAGGCTGTTTAAAGTTATGATGAAATGAAAAATGGTAGATTTTGCAACTCTGTTTTCCTGTGAAACTCTGCAGCAGTGTTTTGTGGACTAAAAAACTAAACCTGACCTTCAATCATCATAAGAGTGAGCAGATAATGACTGAATTTTCATTTTTGGGTGAACTATCCTGTTTTAAGGTGCTTAGTTACAGCTTTGAGGTCCCCTGCATGCCTGCAGCCCTGCGTACGTTATCCACTTTGCCTCGTTGGTAATCCAGCCTTACCTTGAATTAGTACTTCTACTGAAGTAGGTGTAGTAAGCATCCTGCTACAGGCTTCAAATGCATGATGTGAAATCATACAGTCTACTTTATACACATGCTGTTCTGTATTTATAACAAAGTCTTGTTTCAGTCTTCACCCTCTGTGTTGTCTTTTGAAGCTGTGAGCGCTTATTTCATGTAGTTTCTTATTGAGTTTCCTCTCAGCCTGACTCATCTTATCACAGTTTCCCTGCCGCCTCGTCACCGAAACAACCACACAAACGTCTTGTTGCCATATTGACTAAGTCCCTCCTGGCAAGTTAGAATCTCATGCTGTCTGACACTGTTCACACTTAGCCATCAGTTTAACAATAATAATAAAAACTTGTGAAAGCAAGATGCAGAAACACTTTCATCTCCACTGGTGACCTCGGTCAGACCCAAATGTTCTCCTGAGCAGTGCAGTAAAAAGCTGCACAAACACACATTGTAGTGAGATGAGAAATAATCATATTCTGAGGTTCTGAATATTCAGATTCTTCTATGAAGTGTTTCTCACCTGCTTAACATAATAAGCTTCTTTATTGCCTCTAGTTCTTATTTAGTTTGATTCATTCATCTACAACTGATAATAATCTCCACTTCTAGAGGAGAGAATGAAACTGAATTTCGAGAGTCTGAACTTCTAATTTTGTGACGTTTTTCTGAAGGAAACAGTGGGACATAATCTTTGAAAGTTGGAGTGTTTGTAAAATCGTAGGTCTGCAACATTTAAAGTTGAGGATTGATTGATGGGTGGATGTCATTATATTATTGGTTAAAATTTGTTGGCTCAAGCCTATGTAAGCACACGCCATATTTTGGTTTACAGGAAGAAATGATGATTGGAATTTGCTATAAGAATTCATAGAAATTCTTTTTTGGGGGGATATTTTGTTAAATAAATGCACAGTATGAGGATGTGATCGAAAAGGGTTTTTAAAAGTGTTTTTCATTTCATCTCAACTTTAACAACATCATTTTTGCTCTTCAGAGATTTCCATTAATAGATAAATGGATTTTTAAAGATTGTTGTCATCATTTCGCACCAATTTTGTGTGACAAGTTTAATTTACAGTCAACAGCAATGAAGACAGAGGAGAGGAGAGAATGTGGAGAAAATGTGAATGATCTGCTGAGCGTCCCTCATATGGATGAATAAAATAGTATTCTGACTCACTGAATGTAGACTGTGGGTATAAACCTGCCAGCTGGTAATTATTTCAGCTAGAATTCTCATCTTTCCACCATTTTCATGTTAGAGTTTTAAAAGTCCCCGTCGCTACTTCCAACCACCAAGTGAGCAACCTGCACGCTGAAAATGACAAGTTACCCTAAAGTAGGGGTTCTCAACTGTTAGTAATTTAAGGTTTACTCCTCAAAAATAAAACTGCAAGGGTCACCTTTCCAAGCAAATGAGACGAATACGATAATATGACGAGAAGAGCAGAAGTAAATTTTGCTATGATGCTATTTCATCACATTCAACACTGTTCTTTCTGCTCAGCATCACCGCCTGACATTATAAATCTAGATTTTAACGTATCAGGGTCAGATTTCCTCATCACACGCTCTGGAGGTTTTTATATATGTGAATTCTTGAGCACATATGGAAAATAACTAGCTTAATAAATTATTCTAAAAATCGTTTTAATTTTAATCTAATCATTTGGCAGAACCATTGCCTTCGAGGCCCACTAGATGGCACTTTGAGGCTCACCTGTGGGCATATATTCCACCAAAACAAGTTTCCCTGACACTGTTCTGCAGGAGCACCATCACTGCTTCCTGAGCTCAGTACCATCCAAGACGACTGTGATGGGTTTAAGGAAATAAAAAACAATGCAAAGCTACAACAGGATGATAATGTATAGAGCCAGACCTCTCTCCGCTGACACAAGGCTATTGAAGACTAATAAAAGAGTAAAGACTGTTTGCTGCAGGCAGGAAGCATTTTGGGCACCGCTGATGAGGCCTGGGCGCCTCGGATTTTGGATGCTTGGACTGTCTTGTGTTAAAAGAACTCAGAGTGGAAAAGCGTCCAACGTCATTCACGTCTCGTTTTTTTTTTTGTTTGTTTTTTTTTTTTTTTTTTTTTTTTCCCTTGACAGACGAGCCTTCTGTGTTGGTGACAACAAAGCTTGCACATGCTTACAAATAATAATCATAGAGGAAATCTTACTGCTGGCTGTTGCCAGATAAATGGAGCTATGTGATTTTAGCAGCAGCATTTAGCAGGGTTTGAACAGTAAACAGCAGCCTGTGTAGTGCTGTAGTTGAGATTCTGGGTAACTTGTTTTCATTCATATACAACATAAACTGTCCTAATAACTCATATTTTTTGTCAAGCTAACGTCAGCTCACTTCCAACATCTCCCTGAGCGAGCTGTCCCGGTTTCATACGGATCTCTTTCCCTGCATCTGCCAGTCCATTTTTAATGCTCAGGTAGGTCAGGTACAGATCTGAGTTTACTTCACAGAAAATCACAATTAGGCTGAGGACAGCTGATTCATTGGTTGCCTAGCAACAATTTAAAAAATGCAGTGCAATTAAACAACAGCTTCAACATAAAGAGGCAGTGCTTCATGTTTTACAACCAGCCAGAAACACTCTGGCATGAATCATACAAAGTTAAATAAAATTCTTCAATGTAAATTTATATAGTGTATTCTAACAAAACAAAACAGATAAATTCACAGATTTAAAAAGTGTAAACGCATCCAAGAAGCATTCAAGACTGATTGTTCTAACTACCTCGGGGGTGGTTTAAGACAAAATATATCTTTAAATATCATCTATGTCTTCATTCATGCCTGCGATGCAATAAGGAATCAGATTTTAAAGTCCAAAATGTTGGATTACAGTGTTTGGAGTGTTTAAACATACAAATAAACACTCGGCTGTTCAGTTAATCCTCCTGAACTTGTTGTTTTGTTTTCAGATTGACTCTCTGGGTTTCTTTTTCTTCCAGCTGCTGTATTCACTGTATTGTGTTGTTCTTGTACAGTAGTTCTGCATTCCTCGCCGCAGGGCAAATTTAACATCGGGGACAGTGGAGTCTCGAACTTGAAGCGGATTAGTTTAGAGATGCTGAAGCCGAGAGGAAGAGCAGCAGATTGGAGTTAAAGAGCAGAACAACAACAACGACAACAACGGAAAAGAAAACAGATTTATAATGAAGTGTGTGGGCGCCGGTTTGATTCTATCCTGCCCCGATTTCCTTCTTCAACATGAATAAAACCATCACAAATCACATCAGTGTGGCGATGACTCACCAAAGCTTGCCTCAGGGTGTGTAAAAGCCCTCCCCCCATCCACCGCCACCATCACCACCTCGTCCTCCCCATCCCCCACTTCACTTCACTTCACTTGAGAGAATCTGTGTTGATACAGAATTAACATCCTTGCTCCACATTATGTTCAAACATGGTAATCACGATAACTCTGTGGTGACACAAGCTGCAGCTTTGTCATTAAACACAATAAGACGACCCACAAACAAACAATCTGCTCTGTAGAATAAAGAACAGACGTTTCAGTCAAATCCAGGATAAAGAGCTCTTCAAGTCTCTTACAGGACCAGGCCGATGGTTTCACGTGCTTTCGTTCATTTGATTTTCAAACTGAGACTTGAGGCAAAGATTCTACGTGAGGTGAAAGAGACACATGATAATCTAAAAACAACAGAAAGTTAGTTATTTTTGTTGATGTCCCATATATAGATGATTCAGAACTTGCCTGCGAATCATCACGTCTTTAAGTTTCCTTCAGTATCAAAGTAATCCAGTAGTTCTCTGTGCATGGGTAGCTACACTGCAAACAGGAACAGCCTAATTAAACAGTGCCAACTGACCAAACTGTACACAAATATTGGCTGAAGTTGTACAGTAGCCTAAAGCCAACCCACTGAATCCATGGCAAAAACAATATGCTGGGTTCCATTTACCTGAGAAGTCAGAGCAGGTAATTACCTTGACCAAGTTCCAGTGCAACAAGTCGGTCAAACAAGATGGACGCCTCTAGGAAAACCTTTGTTGCGCTTGTTCTTTGCGCACATACAAACACTACAGCAACATGTCTGCTGATAGACGTTGGACAGTACTGTGTGTACATGACCAGTTTAATGAGACACAAAAGTGCTAATAAACAGTTTATCACTACAGCTTTCATGCACTGTTGATGCTGGGGTTGAGGTTGGTGAAATTCTTTTGACTTTCTGAGTCACAAATCTGACTTCAGGATGCCTTCAGGTGAAATTTCCAACTGGGAACTGAAATTCTGACTTCGCAGTGAAACGCGTCATTATACCTGTTCACATCCCGCATAGCATTATGGGAACAGTAGTTCCAAACTTTTTGCTTGTGTTGCCCAATACTAAGAGCATGTGTCAAAATGGTTCCTTTATTGCAGGAACACTGACACTCTCCTCTAACCATTCCTAAACAGATGATGGGGGTTTGGGTGCACTTGTCTCGATTTTGTCTGAAAGCACTTAACTGATCCCCAACCCAAATAACACTTTCATAAGTCCAAACTATTCTTCAACACAAGAAATATCCACATTTAATGATTAGACTGACATGAAATATGATGTCTTCTCAGCTTGGGTCAGTTCAGATCCAACACATTTTGGATCTGGTCTTTATTAGGTCAGGTGTTACTGTTCTTGCGTCCCTTTTGGATTTCTTTTTGAAATGAACTTATGCACCTTTGGTATTGGGAAGGTTTTCCACCACTCAGGAAGATCTTGGTCACCACTATTAGATGAAATAGTTCCAGGACCTAAAAAGTCATTGGAACTAAATCAGGGACTTAAAGTTCCCCTTAAACAATGCCCATTTGTGTTCCCAATGCATCTGAAGAACTGAGCTCACCCATTATAGATCAAAAAATCTGATTTCAACACACCAAGATAGGAAAAGTCATAAACTCATGGCTGTGTCCTATCCTATCTCAGCCCTCATATCTTATCTTAACTTAGGACATCCTAACTAGAGCTGTAAACTTGATTCTTCGATTGGTTCTCGTCCTGTCAGGCCTGTACACAAGACTGCCTGTATCCATGACAACAGCTGTCTCACTTCACTTGTCACTGGCCAGCTTGTGAATGGAAAAGAGAAGATGGGCGTTAGTTTGAGCGTTGAGGACTCAGAGGAATTAATTGTGTCTTGAAGGAGAGGAAGCCCCACCTTTTTGGGAAGTTTTGGGAAGTTTTCTTGCCAAGGATTTCAACAGACGGATCACATGCAAAATTGATTGCCTTGGCAGTCGATATGTACCCTATCAACAGTATCAACAACTTACATTTGCTAACATGGGAAATTCTTCAATTAGGGTGGTTCTGTAATAGCTAAATTACCGTGGAAACCAGGATAAACCTCATTCGTGCCCAAGAAGATTTCTTGATTCCTGGTAAAAGCTCCTGTAATGGCTACATACCCAACAACTGTTCTCTGGTAGTTGAACTCTTCTGCTCATTCTGCTGCCCTCAGGTGGATAAAGAACAGAGTAATGTCGGTTTAATTTATGCACCTTGAGTTTAGGTAGGTTTTCCATTAGTTTTTTTTTTTTTGGATCAGGTCCCACCCCGACTTGGGTTTCAGGTCAAGTCTTGGATAGAAAGAAAGTGGACATGAAGACCTTTAGCCAGGTCATCAAAACCATTTAAATACATCATCTGATAACTATAAATATCCATAATAGATTTAATGGAAATCAGTCCTATAGTTAGTACAAACCAAAGTGTTGGTCTGGTGGATGGATGTCACTATTCTTAGGTGACAAAAACTAAAACCTGTAAACATCAGCTGTGTGATAAAGACAGCTCTGGTAAGGAACCAACAAAAATGACACCTTTGTCAGCCTCTGTAGAGTTCTCCTCACCCACACTTGTTTCCACTGAGACAGTCCCTTGAGATTTAAGCCATAAATACTCATTCAAGGTGTTGACTGACTGCCTGGCTGTGAACTTTATTTCCAGGCTGTCGATACTTTGCCGGAGTCGGTGATGTCACAGCTACAGTTTGTCATCAGATCTGAGCAGAGAGAGAGAGCTGATGCTCCATTAATCCACCTGTTCGATCTGAATGGATCCGACAGCAGCAGCAGCAGCTCTTCTTCACCACGCTGACAGGAAGCGTGTGAAACACAGCTGAGCAAGGCCTCCGAGTTTTATTGAACTGGTGTCCTGTATCTATTGTTTCCGGGGACCTTGGCGAACGGCGTAGGCGGTTAGAGCTGCAGCCTGGCAGCTCATCTATTCATCGGTGTGATAAAGCCTCTGTGTGCACACGTTCACTCTGCAGCCTCACTCTGGCTGCAGCTTTACATTATTCAGGTTCTTTCACTCCTCGTCTTGCTTCTGTTGATTTCTGTTTATTTCACACATAATTACCTTGATGTTTTTATTCTTCATTCCCTTCAGATGTCTTGGTCTCACAGTAGCAAAGTATTTTGTTCATTCAAGCTCAACAAACCTGACGAAAAGTTGACATGTTTTTTTCACAAAATTGTTGACAGGTCAGGATTCTGATAATGGGAGATCACAGTGGGCGATTGTTGATGTTGTTTTGAAGAGGAGAGTTTGTGATAACAAATACACTGAAATCATGTTTAAACTTCTCAGAAAGAGTGAAAAACCCTCACTGTGATCTGGAAGAAGTTTTGTGGTCTTATTTTCAATGACAACTAGATAAAGCAAATTCAAAAGTCACTACGAGTCACCAAGTGATGAGTTATTGCGCACAAAATTAACTATACACGACCTCATGACCGTATAGGTTGGCTATGCAAGCAGCTTATTATGATCCATATTTACATTTACTGTCAGGCGGTGAACTCTAATGGCTGATAATAATTATGACAGGACGAAGTCAGTTGATGTATGGAGGAGGTCAGGGTGGAAGGATGGGTCAAACACAACAAGACTTTCACCCAGGAGACTGCTGATTGACGCTCATTTGATGAGAGAGAGAGAGAGTATGAATGTGGACACAAGTGTCGACGTGATATAAAAACTTTATTTGATCATGAAGCCTAAAGTGCAGACTGGAGTCTCTGATACAGCGAGACACAGTCAGATAGATTTCTGCTACTGTCACCTCCTCTATCTGGTCTCCCTCTTCATCTCCTTGCAGTTCTTCTGCATTATGGCGCATCCATTTGAACTGGAAAGTCAGAAGTTCATTTTTATCTGTGAACTGTGAACTGAACTTTAAGTTTGCACTTGGTATGTGTGAAATGTGCACAAACACTGCCTGTCCCTGATACTGCCACTGGTCACATATGTCGTGTCAAATGACCTATTCTGTCGTCCAAAGTGTCCAAAACAAAAACAAAATAAAATTAACTCTATGATTACATACTAAGTCAATTAATCTTAAAAAAATCTTTCAGTTTCAGCCTTCTGTCCATACTATAGATTTAGGCATTTTTCTGACCAAAAAAGTGGCATTTTCCAGCAGTCTCCAGAGGAAATAAAACTTAAAATACCAGCTGGGTGTTTTAATAGAGAAAACTTCTGCAAACTTTTGCCTGAAGCCTGCCCAATCACATTCAGGGTCTGTGTGGCAGTAAATCAAGTTAGAGAATAAAGGAACATTTTGTTCTCTGTGATCTTATTTAAATGTCAGTATATCTGATCACACAGTGCAGCTCCTGTCATTAACTTGTATTTATACTGATTTTGTCAGACAGCGTCGTGATAATGAAATCATTATTTTATCACCGCAGAGGAGCAGCTTGGTGATGACGGCTGGTTAACAGGAAGTATTTATGAGACGCAATGAAATCATTATTTAAATCACATTTTCACACGTGGCTGTATTACAGCAGGATGGAGGTGACCACAGAGAGGAGGACGGAGTTGATCAGAGCTTTAGTCTGTCCAACACTCTGTACCAGATTATGGCGGCAGTTTTGTTCAAAGTTTTGTTGTTTGCAAGAAGAGAGAGTGATTTAGAGAATTCCAAGTGATTTAGACATTTGCTGAAAGGTAGAAGAATGAGGATTTGCCATTTGCTGTTTGTAAATGCATCAGAACGATAGTTGATTGTTGAGTCTCACTTCCAGGATGTCAAATACTAAAATTTTGGGTTGGTAAAGGTGGTGCCAGGCACAGCAAAATAATGCAAAAGTACTGAGAAGATAAGAATTTATGGGCATAGCGTTGGGTCTTTGTGGATGCAGGCGACTTCTGGTGGGTTGTGGGTGATGATTGAGACGCTCTTTGATCTTTGAGTCTTTTCATCATTATTCAGGAAACCCTGCTTACTTTGCCTTTAAATTCTCAAATATTTCAGTGTGAACATGGAAAACAACCTGCAAACACTGCGGACACAATTTTGTCCACAAATGAAAGCTACATTTTAGAAATGAGACATCTGTGTGAGGACATAATCCAACTCTGCAGGAAGCTCTTTCAATCAAGCTGCTATCAAATTAATAACAAATTAGAAAGCGTAAGACAGTGGCTCACAGAAACAAGCTTTTAATGCATTTGTGTAAAACTGAGTCAGTCCAGTTTGGAACTAAGAAGCAGCTGTCGAGGACAAACATGCTGAAAGTTTTCCATATTCAGGAATCATTTTGGAGGAGAAACTCTTCTGTGAACTTATTGATGCTAAAAAGTGAAAATGTAGTCATCACTGATATATCTTTTAGATTGTGCATGTTCTGCTTGGTACAGCGGTTTGACAGTTACACTAAGAGACAAACTGCAGTTGATGAAAAATTATATTATGCAGTATTTATTAATTACATCCCCTCGAACTAGCTATGGGCAATACCAAACTTTTTAATTCCATACAATACTAAAAACATTTTGTCACAGTTTTACTAATACAGACAGAGGTTTTTTATTAAATCTACTTTTTTAAAATAATGACAGATTTTTAGGAAAAAGAAAAAAGATGGGAAAATCACATGACGCCCACCAGCCATTAATAACAGATTTATTACAAAAGTAGATATGAGTAAAATTAAATAAAAAAGTATAAAAATATAATCTCTTTTACAGAAATACTATGATAAAAACATAATGAAATATATAATTATATTCTTACTTTTGTTTAGCTTCCTTATAACTTTCAGGATGAGTTTGATGTTTGATGAGGAAGAGTTATTTTTTAGTTCTTAAATTATGGTGATGTGTCTTTGGATTTCAGGAGTTTTGTCTTCTAACATCTTGGGATTATGTCTGAAATAAATAATCCATATTTAAAATCTACCAGTAGTTTAACAAAGTTTTCATGAAGTTGCACACAGAGAAGCTGCAGTATATTAAATCGAGAGGATCCAGAAACTGGAATAAACCTGTAAACTCTAAAGGATTCTGTGAAAAAAAAATGTTTCACAGTCAGTTCATTTCGAACAAAAGCAAAGGTGACGTTCCAACAGTGATTAGTTCTTCAGCAGTCACATTCACAGTTAATTCATGTTTCTGTCTGGCTGCTGATTGGGTGATTGAAATGCTGCTGCAGCAGTGAAAGTATAGGACTTCCAGCCATCAACCACTGAGCGATCGAAGCCCTCTGTGAGGCAGGAGGTGTTGGTGAAGTTCTTTTTTTTGACAGTGGGACAGAAAACAAAAAGAAGCTGTTGCTGCTGTTAACTGTCCCATTTATTATTTTCTTACTAAACCTGCTCAGACGAACCCGTCTGACTCAACAGAATTTAGGCTGTTGGCTCGGTTAGGGTGTAAAGCATAAACACGTCCACACAACGCTGGAGTTTGTGTGAATAAAGCCATAGAGATCCTCAGTCTATGTATATGCAGTCATTTTAAAGGCAGAGCTCGCCTCCCAACATGTAAATGTTCCACCACAAGTTCCCCCTCAACATTAATTTGCAGCAGCACCGTCGCAGCATCCTGGGCTTAGAACCGCCCAAGACATTTGTGATTGGTTTAAAGAAATGCAAACCAGGCAGAATGTGTATGCAGGGAGCCAGACCTTTCTCCAACGCTGAGCACTGTGGAGAGACACCTGGCTATGACAGGATACTCAGTTGGTGGGGTGTGGAGCCCATGTGCGGAGGCTGGGTCCTCAGCCGTGGTCGTGGGCCTGTGTCTCTTTGTTGTGTGTCTTACCCCCTCTCTCCTGTCTGTCTGCGAGCTGTCCTATAGACTAAAGGCCAAGAGACTTCCCCCCATATTTAAAATAAAGCTAGCAGACTTTCAGGGTAGTTGCAGCATCTGCAGTTTGACATGACATCTGAACATCTCACTCAGACAGACAGAGAACATCGTATTTCCCCAGATGTTGAACTGCTCCTTTAATCTGAGGTTCACACGGAGTAGAAACAAACAGCTAAGCTCTCTCTGGTAGTTTCCTCTTCCTGCTTTGTTCAGCGGTTTATAAAAAGCTGCATATTTGAAGTGAAGTCACAGCGGGAGAAGAGCTCTTCACATATTCATCACTTCACTCACCTACAGTATCTCCTCCCCCTCCTTCCCCCTCCTCCCTCCCCCTCCCTCCATCACTGATCTGACTGTAAAGGGTTTCTCCTGCAGCTCCACAGGGTCAGTCACGCTGCATCCCTCTTAAAAAAAACGCAACAACAAGCTTTTATAGCCTCTTAGTAAGCCTCCGCTGTCCAAATGAATCAGGGGGGGAATCTCCCTGACGTTGCCCCCACCTCCTCCTCCTCCCTCTCTCCCCCGCTCCGCTGTTCAAACAGGACCTGAGGATGGCTTTAGCACAGCGGCTGCTAACATTAGCACAAGCGTCTCGATTAGCCTCCCGACGCTCCTCTAAAAATAGCACACGGCGAGGAGCACCGGGTGAGTTAGCGATTAGCCCCCGGCCGCCGCGGCCACAGAGCCCTGCTTCGCCCTGGATTCGCCGCATTTCATACATGGAATTATGGGTAACCCCGCTGTCCCGTGTTCAGAGAAGTGAAGCATAAAAAAAAACAGAGAAGCAGCCCGAGTTTGATTTATGTCAGCGTTTGATGTATGTGAAGGTCCAGCCGAGCATGATGTTCACAGATTCACAGAGGAAAGCCCCAAACCAGCATGACATGACTGTGTGTGAGCGTGTGTGTGTGTGTGAGCGTGTGTGTGTGTGTGAGAGCGTGTGTGTGTGTGTGAGAGCGTGTGTGTGTGTGAAGAGGCCTTAATATGCTCAATCAGGCACAAATCACACATGAGCCACATGCCGCTGCTGAGCCAGAATTCAGTGATGATGCACGTGTGCTGCAAGCTGAACCTGGACGTTCACTGATGAGACGTTCTCTGACATGAACTTATTATCATGTTCACTTCATCACAGAGTCTATAAAATCGACAAAATAAAGCCAAATGTCAAGTTTTAGTAGCCAAAGCCCAGGTGAGTAACAAGGAGCAGAAAATCCTCAGAAAAGCTGGAACCAGATAATATGAGAAACGCTTACTTCAAAGTCAAGTGGTGGAAGTAACTGATTACAAATACTTAAATTACTGTAATGAAGTATATTTATGGATATCTGGGTCTTCAGTCTTCTCTTAAAGACTGAGAGGGACTCTGCTGATCGAACACGGTAGCTTGTTCCACCATCGGGGAGCCACAGACTGGAAGAGTCCAGCTAGCGACCTTTGGCCCTGTTGTGGTGGTTGAATCAGGTGTCTTTCTTTGGCAGAGTGCAGTGAGTGGGAGGGAGCAGAGACCTGGATAAGGTTCAGGAAGGTGGGAGCATTTTTAGTTGCTGTTTTGATACAGGCAGCGACTGGGAGCCAGTGGAGCGATCTGAACAGTGAGGTGACGTGCTGTTTTTGGCTGATTAAAAATGAGACGTGACGCCACGTTCTGGATCAGGTGCTACAGGAGTCAGTGTGTGATATTACGAGAGCCTGAATGTGCTGCATAAGTAGGGTCTGATCTTCCTGATGTCGCACAGGGAAGAACAGCACGACTGAGGAACAGTGGCCACATGGACCTTGAAGGTTAGTTGGTCGTTAAACATGATGCCCAGGTTTCGGGGCAGACATTGTAGGTGTGAGCTGCGTGGATTTGAGCTGGATCCTGATTTCTTCTTCTTTCTTCTTTTCTAGCCTGAGTTCTTAAGGCTATCTGCCGCTGCAGTAGCACAGGTTTGGAGTAAGAATGTTAATGATTCATTATCAATTGATTTAATTGAATTTAACCAATTCAAAATGAATTTGTGGATATTTAATCAATAGTCATGGGAGCCATTTGTTAATGATTAACTGATTGTCAACGTTTCTAACTGTTGGTTAAGGAAAATGCACAGAATTTGCAACCCTAGTTTGTAGAGGTGAGCATGATGACTGAGCAGAACAGAGAAGAGTTTGGAATAATTCAGACCGAAGATTTAGAGAAACAGAAACTCCTGAAACTCCTTTCAGCTGAATTATAATGCACTGAATGTCTCTGCTTAAAAGAAACTAATACTGAGTAGTTTTTGAGACAAATACTTTGTACTTTCACTTAAGTATATTTCTGACACCAGCACTTTTACTTGTAATTGTGTAATATTTTAAAAATGTAACAGTACTTGTATTTGAGTACAGATTTTCAGTACTCTCTCCATCACTGAAGTGATGAAAACTTTACGGGTGACAGACAAATGATTCAAAGTTTACAACTGATTCAAATCCACCACATGAAACCCTCATCAGTACACGTCGAGTCATAAAAGGAATCATGCAAGTTTTCCTTTTCTTTTGTAAAATTTTCTTCTCTTTGTTATGACTCCGCACTGGCAACAGCTGTGGCAGGATGAATTTTGTTTTTGGGTTATCCATCCGTTCATCTCATGTTTGTGAATGCAATCTCTAAAGAAAGTTTTGGAGGGAATCTCTTTCAGAGCTGATTAGAATTTGGTGGTCAAAGGTCAAAGGTCACTGTGACCTCATGAAATACATTTTTGGCCATAACTTAAGAATTCATACGCTACTGATGACAAAATTTCACACAAATGTCTATTTGGATAAAATGACAAAGTGATGATATTTAATATCCAGGAGGTCAAAGGTCAGCTTCTCTGTGACATCATGATGTTCAGCTCTCTCTAAGTGAAGACAGCATGTTTCTCACTGGAAATTATTGTCAATGTAGTGATGCCCTCATATTAAACTCATTTAATACCTTTATTTATTCATGGAGAGTTTACTGAGAGTGATGCTCTGTTTTGCAGGAACAACCTGATCACACTCACACAGTTACACCTGGCAGCTGCTCAGAACAACCACAGGTCAGTACAGTGATAAGTTCCATACTAAGTTGCTTCAAGGTCTTCACGACATACATTACACGAGTCTGGACAGACATGGATGTGAACTGTAACTTGATTGTTTGATCTAGGTATACGACCCCGAGGCAGTAATTCTAGTTTTTTGTATTCCTCAGAAGTCCTCAGAATTAAATTACGAATAAGTCAAAGCCCTGCAGAGTGAAACATATCAGCACTTTCTAATCTGATGCCACTATCCATCGCTGTTTTCTTTCAAAAAATAACACCGTTCTCTCACTGCTTTGGTTAAGGCAAAACTTGAGCAAACCCATGCACAACCTGCTGCCTGTGTCCCTCTGCCAAGTTCCTCCCACCAGTCCCACAAGTTTGAACGGCAGCAGGAGTTTGGTTGCCCTGCAGAGCCTCTCTCCGCTCCTCACGGCGTGAGCCTCGCCAAGGCCCTGAGCCCTCTTGCCAAGACTAGTCTTCTCAAAGACAGAGCACCTCAGGCTTCAGAGGCAGCTGCACCGCCGTCTAACAGCGGGATGAAAGGATAGTGTACCACACAAACCCAACTGTCCCCCTCAAAAAGTTACTCCCCACTGTTTGTCATCACACTTCTTTGCCAATACGAGTGCCATGCCATCGAACACAATGAGCCCGAAGCTCTGTGTGTTGAAGTTTGATGTTTTGTTGACTCATCACTGCCTGACCTCCTTATTCGAAGTACTTCCTTTGTCAAAGAAAACATAAATTGATGTTGTGTGTCTGCTCCAGCCTCCTAACCTCGTGGGTATATCATGCACCTGTTACTGCACCTGCTCATGTCACTTTATTTTCAATTTTATTTCAGTTTTGCTGTTCTTTTGTAATGCTGTAATGTTTTACATTTTTTATTCATTTTAATAGAGCAGATGCAGATGTGATGCATCACATGACCCAAGCAGTTTTCAGTCTGAAACTGAACTGTAAGATAGAAGTACACAAACACATGAATTCTCCTCCACTGTGAGGTTTCTCCTGCAGGCTTTAATCTGAAAGATGACTGACTAATCTTCCTGTCTGTGACACGTTTCCTGTTTTTGCCCTTGTTTGCTTTAATTCACTGAACGAGGCAACGAAGTGTTTAATGTTTAAAAACCAGGACGTGCAGCCCTGAACAGGCTTTAACTGAGCGCAGATTTACTGTTTCAGCCCTGCAGGTGAAATTCAGCGCCGATTCAATGTTTAATGTCTCTCCTCCTCCTCCTCCTGAAGAAATAACATCCAGCAGCTCCTCACATCCATCAGGCACACACAGATGAATCCCTGAGAGTGCATCAGCCACAAAATCTGCTCAATCTCCTCCTCTCTGCTTTATTTTTGTCCTGTATCTCTCAGTGCTGAGCAGGTAGATAGAAAAATTATTCAAATTGAATCCCCGCAGGTAGGAGGCTGGGAGGAGGAGGAGGAGGAAGAGGAGGAGGAGAGGGTGGTGAAGCATATGGGGATATACGGGAAGATCTCGTGTCTGAAGTATTATAATTTAAAGGAGGATCCTGGTGGAGCAGAAGGTAAAGATGGAGAGGAGAGGATTTTTTTTCACCCATAATTAAACAGTATTTATATTAAACAGAGAAAGTTTTCAGCAGAGTGAGCATAACATGTAGTAAGTAAGTAATATTTGAGAATTTACAGTAGTTGGTAATGTGATCTTATGGGATAATGTCTAAATACTGTGCCACATCTGCCTTCCCTCCACTATAATGGAACTAGATGGCACTTGGTTTGTGGTGCTCAAAGCAGGAAAAAAAAACCTCAACAGCAATGTCCAGTCCCTCCAGGATGTCGCTAACCTTTTTTGGGATTGTTGCTGCTTAAAATGCCTGATTTCATAAAAAAGCACCTCAGTGGGGTATTCCACAAAGAAGCAGAATCTTTTTGGACCTCAAACTCAAAAACAGCACAAAATTGTACAATAAAAGTTTTCAGTACCTGCAACGAGTCTCCTGACCACCAGAGACGTCATGTCACTGTGAGAGCAGGTGACACGTAGCATCACTGTTCCTCCACACCTCACTTCCTCTACACGGTCAAATTCAATCAAAACCACAGCACTCTTCATATGAAACAGAGCAGCCGATCATCTTACTGCAAAAATGCATTTTAAACCATTTAAAAGTTTGTTGACAGATTCTCATTTAGGCTGCAGAATCTCATTTACAAAGATTTCTAAGACGTTAACACCACTGTAATGTCCCGTTCTGTCTGTCTCTACTGTTACAGGATTTAATTAAACCATAAGGATTTCTTCTTGTAACTAAAAGTACCCTGCAAATATAACACTAATAGAAACAAAATGTAAAAATTCACACATCGCATCACAACAGGGCTGAATCATCTCCTACTGAATCCTTAGCTACTTAAAAATTTCGTCTCATTGAACACGTGTCGAATCATGACGCCATTCTGATAAAACATGAAATGATTTGGCGTGTTATTCATACGCCTCTTGGTGAGATCAGGCTGTAGTTTTCTAAAGAGGCAAAAAGAAAGAAATGACTGAGAATAAAGTATAGAACTATTAAAGCGGTTTGTTCCAGTTTTAAATCCCTGCTGATTGTTGATTCACTGAGACTCCGTGATGTTTTAGGTTTGTCTGATTGGGGATTATTTCCCTTTATTTTTATATTTCTCTCAGCGTCTCTTTTATTCATGAATGATTCACTAACTTTAATTTTTATTAGGAGATTTGCGAGAGAGTTATATATTATGTGATTGTGTATTTGGTCCCTGAGCAGATTAACAAACACGCTCACCTTGATAAAGAAAAGAAAAAGTCACATTGAGATTCAGCCTTCAGCAGGAGAAAAGAAACTGAAGACACTTTATGGAATGTGTTTTTTTTTTTTTTGCTCCATTTTAAATGAGAGAAATTCTCTTTGCAGAGTTGTGAAAAGAAGTCAGCCTTGGTGATAAATGCCTGCGTTGAGAAGCCAGAGAGGAAGAATGAGCTTCATCAAAGCTTTTGTGAAACCTACGGACAGCCTTGATTCAGCCGGAGAGAGAAGCTTCATCTCACATGTTTGAACACAGGACGCCGGCAGAGAGAAAACCAAATAAATCATAAATAAATGATCCTTTTAAATCATAATCTAATAAATCATATGAGCAGAGGTGTGACTTCTTCAGGGGATGAGGGACACGTTTTAAAAACCTATTTTAAGGTTCAGACCTGGAATATTGACCTTGCATGTTTCAGGAACAACAAAAAGGGCTTCATGGCTTCATTGATAGGACAACTGAAGATATGAGAGGAAAGGGGGAGCGAGGGCGGGGAGATGACATGCAGGAAAGGCTGGAATTGACCCTTCACTAAGCCCCGCCTCCAAACAGCAACTGTCCAATCATACGTAGCTTAGCAACCATAACAAGGGCTGTCAAGCTCTGCATTTCTCTCCATGCTGAAGGTGTGCAGGAGACTCTGAGTAAAGCGATACTCTGCGTTTCATGAGTCTGGACGGTGGCGGTTTTTTTTTTGTCATCTCTCAACAACATGAAACACAAGAGCACACGTGGTGAATGTAGTTGAAGTTTTTTCAGCTGGATGCTCAGGGCCTTGCCACGCTGCTGCTAGTAGTGTAAATATGCTCCTGTTGCACATTAAAGAAATACACTGGCCTCAGGAAAAACTGCTTTGCTGGACACAGCCTCTAAAAGACAAAACCAGAAGTGGAAAAGAAGGAGGAGGTCGCATGAGGTCACTAAGAAGAAAAATAAAACTCCAACCACTGTCAGACAAATATTTTATGTATTTAAAATGAATCTGTGTGATTGTTAGGGGCGGGTGGATTGATCCCAAAATATCCATACTTCCAATAGCACATCTTGTTTTTGAAGATTGAATCTGTTTTTTATTTTGAAAAGAGCAGAAGTGTCTGTGCAAACAGGGTTGAGTTGTGTCGTGTATGTGCTCTGCTGCTGTGGGGCGCGCCGCGGTGCACACCTGGACCAGTCTGATCCAACACATAGTGACAAGTGAACAAAAGAGGAGCTTCATTTAGAGATATTTGACAGCAGTGAATGAAAACGTGTGGGAGGAAGGATGTTCACTTTAACTTTCAGACACAGAACTAGTTCTCTTAATTAGTAATTACTGTGAGTTGTATTGTGCAGCCTGTTTCAACTATTCTTGAGTAAGGTAGAGGCATTGGTAACTTGGTCACTTAAAAATATAATAATTGTATTTCATAATTTAAATTTTATTCTGACCGTGCGGTGTGGTGTCTTTTATTTCATATTTTGTACCATGCAGCTGTACTTACTGTTTTATTTATTGATTTTTCCATTTTTTTATTTTTATTTTTTTTTTATTATACTATGTAAGGCACCGGCACTGGTAAACTAGTTGCTTTATAAGGTAGTTATTGTATATTTCATATTGTATTTTCTACTGTACAGTGTGTTCTTATTATGGCTGAAATATAAACCTTTTTGTGTGATAGTGAAAGCATTCCTACATTTAGGCATATTGTTTACAGGTATCAGTGTCAGCATCGGTGATTCTGGCCTTAAATTAATTGGTATCAGATCAAAACCAAATTTTGTGGTATCATCTTACTGATCGTCTGACTGCTCGCATGTCTTGACCCGTCAGATTTCTCTTTTTTCAGTTATTACCCCAGTGAATACAGTGTCCTTATTACTGCTAGAAATGATGGACAATATTACTCAAGACATCATAATCTCTAGAATCCTCTATAGAAAAATACAGGTCTTCACATTTTCTGTGATATGCGACGGTGGATCTGCAAACTTAACGTCTCAGCACATATGAGCAGTGTGGGATTTTAATATCCACGTGTGAGTGTGAAGTTTTGTGATTATTAAAGTTGTGTGAAAGCAGACGGATCATCAGACGGCAGCAGCTCCCACTGAGCTCAGAATAATGAATGTGGAAACAGGAGGAAATAAAACCCGACGACCATATTTGGTGTTTAATAATGAGCGGAGGATTCCCCCGATGACGGCGTCAGCATCCGCGCTTCCTGCTGACAAAGGGCTTCGCCCGCTGGGAGGTCGACCACCAGGAGAAGAGCTCGGACCATCATGACAAGGAGAAGAAGAAGAACGAAGGAAAGACATAAAAGAAGGGTTAATGAAGGAGGGAAAAGCCCAGTTTGGTGATGATGAGACCGACAAAAATGAAGCAGCTGAAGGCTGGGAATAAGAGTTTTTAACGTCTTCTTCTTCCTGAATCATCTTGTCTCCTCTCACATCTTTCTCTCGTGTTTTTCCACCGTCACACGTCCCAGTCGCCTCCTCGATGCTGGTTGGTGATTTTGGAGCCGACACAACCAGCTGTGCATGAAAATGTGAAGCAAGTCCAGAACAAACATTCATCAGAAAAGTGTGGAGACGCTGTCAGATGGATTTTTTTTTCTGAGAACTTGTTTGTGCACAGAGGTGTTAAACTGTGGAGGCGGTGATTATTCAAAGTCACAGCCAACCAAATGGCTCAGGATTTATATTGTTACTGAGAACCATCTGTGAAGTCATCCTTGGGAACTGTTTGGAGACACTTTCCAAAAAAAAAAGAAAAAAAAACTTGGCAGATGATTGGCTGAACCATCTGTCTATCACGGGCTAACTTCAACCAATCATATCAACAAACCACAAGACGTAGTCAAACTCGAGCCGGTCGGAAGAAGAACAAAAACATCTCTTCCACTGTGAAAAGCCTTCAGTGCTGTTCTCTGATAGAACTGATGCTAAAACAGCATCTGAACTTCCTCTTTAGGAGCCGCCATTGTTGTTTTTGCTGTTGTCAGACCTAAAACACCAGGAGTTCCTCATAAGACGCTGATTAGCTTGAACCACTGAGGTCACAAGTGCATCAAAGGAGAAATCTCTAATAAATTTACTGTTTTGAACGTCCGTTTCATATTAATTAGGGTTCAAATTAATGCCGAATGTCTGCTGAATGAGTTAGAGTCTGTTTATGAGTCATAAGAAATCATTAATAATCTTTATGAAGGAGGACATGTTTTATAACAGTTAAATTGAGCAAAATGTTAATGGAGTTTGGCAGCAGTGAGACAGGCAGCCACTTAACTTATTGTCCAGAGTGTGTATTTTTAGAGCAGTGAGCTTTTGGTTTCAGGACAACAGGCTGAACTTTACACTGACAGAACATTGACAGTTATGAATAGCTGATCAACTTACAGCAGAGGACTTGTCATCGCTTCTTATCGTCAGTTTACGAGCTCCTGCAGCCTGCCTGTCTCTACCGTGTCTGGGGGAGGGGGGCGGGGGAAACAAGTCGCTTTAGCCACAGATGGTATATTAAACAGGATTACAACCTATTTAATGCACAGTCTATGGCTCCAACTTGCTCTGTGGACTGCTGTACCCGTTTTTGCACGTGCAGTGACTACATGTTGCTCCTTTAACTGGCGAGATGGATTCTGACTCTCAAGTTAAACATGAAACAGCTTCTTTATTTTATTTAATATTTATTCATCCAGGGAGACTTTACTGAGAGCATGTCGATCACATTCAACGCTTTCACAGCTGAAGATGTTAAACACAGTCTGGTCTGTTGGCCACCGAGCAGCTTCATGTTTAGTTTGGTGGTTCCTGCTTTTTATTTGACTTTAGTGAAAACAGTGATCATTCTTGATGCATTTAAGGAATTGTGAGCAGTCTGGTCTGATTCATGGCCTCCAACCACTTAGACAACAGTCCAGTGGCCCTTTTCCAAACACGTGCTGACTTGGCTTGGCTCGGTGTATCAGCCCAGCACAGCAGAGGTTTGCATCTTCATTACAGGAGGCCTACCTGGTCGAAAGTGTGTCTTTAACTGATGACACACGTGTCTTGAATCATTGATGTTTAAAAGCAGTGTCCTCTTTAGGGCTGTTTACTACTGCACTGCTACCACTCCAAACTACTTTTTATCACTGTGGATTTTCATGCTTTTGTCACGACTTTGCTTGGCATCTACTGCGCACTGCTTTAAAAACAGAGACAGGATGACAAAATGGATCTTGGAGAGGAAGAGGAATTATGATGGAGAACATCTGAAGCAGTACAGCTTGGACCTGACTTCAGAGCTGCTCTACCATCGTGGGAGACTTGGGACAACTTATAAACGTATTTAAACTGGTGATGCAAACACAAATCAATGCAGAATTGGAAAACCCCTTCAGTCAGTATTGGGAAAGATACCGAAATTTAATAATTAGTTATAGTTAGCTATTAGGAAAAGTTAACTTCTGCATTATACTTGCATGTGTTATATCTCAATGACTAGAGTTCCTAACTTTTATTTCATGGGTTAGACAGTAGGGTTTGGAAGAAGACAGAATGCTTGAAGTATGTTATTATTTATAGCCTATTAAAAACATTGCAATGATGACAAGCAAGCTTCCTGAACTGTCCTCCACCACCGTAAGGTCAGATGATGTTGGACCATAAGTTAGAAAATCCAGGGGATAAACTCCTTTTGTCTGCTGTCCTCTGTGGTTGTCCACTCTTTTTCATGTCAGTCAACAGTGACAAGCAAACAGCCCATTTAAATTTCGGTAACTGCAATTGCATTTTGATTTGAAAAAGTAATTAGCTAGTTGTCCATTTACTGCCAAAAGTGGTAGAATTACAGTAACGTTTTACTTTGTAAACTTGGGGTGGGTGCAGATGAGCTCTAACTCTAACCCCTAAACTGCATGACGTCTCACATTTTACCTGTAAAACTTGTGTTTTTTTAGTACCTTTACTTATTCTTAGTGTCTGTGAAATGAGAATATCAGATTTCCCTTCAGTCAAAGAAGTGAAATGAAATCCCAGCAGCTTGTGGAGAGTCCCTTCTGATGGGCTCCTGACATCAGTGTGAGCTGAGGTAGAGCTCACAGTGGATGAAGCCGTATCAGAGTGCGATCTGGTTCATCTGTAGTTTAACATTCAGTGACTGTAGCCGAGAACATCAGAGCAGAGAGCAGAGACAAAGGTAAAGAATCTGAACATGTGCTGAGCTGCTCTGACCTCCTTTTCTATCTGTTTCCCCGATATATTGATTCTGAGACACAACTCGATTTGTGAAACTTTGTCAGGCTGCAAATGCTTCACCTGACAATATGAGGTTGGCAGCTGTTCGACTGATCTCTGATATCCCAACAGCTCTACATGTCAAATTTGCCACCGTTTGGCAGCCACAGTTTTCACCCCGGGAGGCTGAAATTTGGCCTGTAGGTCAAGTGTGTGCGTGTTTTAAAGTGTGTGTTTGTTTTCATGCCAACTAGGCATACAGGCGTACAATAACCCAGCAGCAGCTCTTACCGTTGAAGCTGACGGCGCGGATGTGGGCCAGCAGCTCCTTGCCGTCGATGTTGGCCATGCGTGGACACAGGCCCGGGTATCCCGTACACAGCTCCCGGTGCATGTGGTGCAGAGCGTGGGCCATGGCGTACACGGCGTCCATCACAAACTGAACCTTCCCCTCCTGCTCGTAGGTGGAGTCACGGCCAACTTTCTCCAACCCTGGAAGATAAAACAGAGATGTGATCAGTCACTGAAACTCCATCCTGAGCAGATCTTGTGGTGAGATTGTTCTGTCAACTGCTGTTTCCAAAGTCAAGAGTCACATTTGAATTTCAATTTTAAAGCCAAATAAATGAGAAACCCTTAAAGTGGCCAGAAAAAAAAGATGAAATTCATTTTGCTTCTATTTGTTTTTAGTTGAATAAATCCTTCATGTTTTCCAGTGACAATCGGATAAAAACTTTAAAACTGTCCCTCTTTTTGTGTGTGATTTTTGAAAATTAAACCTTTTTTTTAAATTATGAGATAAGGTTTTTTTGAGACAATCTTCTCATAATGTTGAGATACAGATCTTGTAACTGCATGTTTTCACATAATTATATTTTCATGTAATTATGAGAGCTTGCTTTGTAATTCTGACATCAGAATCTTGTAATTACATATTTTCCTGTAAATATAAGATCTCACAGCTATGAGCTAATATTTTCACAATTTCAAGTTGGGTTGAGATATGGATAGTCAGTTCCTCCAGGAAGTTGTGATGTTGCATTCACAACAATTCATGCAAATTCCCACGACTCCCCCATGCACGTTACATGTACGTTCCAATGAACCAACTCAACGTTTTGTTTTATTATTTACTACTTTTTGCATTTATATTTTATTTTATCACAGGTACTGAAAAGAACGTGTTTGTCATTGTTATTCTGTTCACTTTAATCATATAATTATGTGCTCCTCAGGTGCACTTCTTCATCTACAAATCCTGGAGGGACTGGATATTGTAAATGTGTTATCTGTTATTGTAGTGAAAGGCTTCTTAAAAGCTTGAAAGATCTTAATCGTGGTTACAAAATTCAAAAATCAGAATTACAAGATCATTTCTTTTTTATGACATTTTTATTTTTCTTGGTTGAACTTCCATAAAATGTGCCTGTACAGATATTAGATATCACTGTAGTTTTCATGTCAGTCTGAACAGAAGTTGTTGAGGTTAATTTGATTGACAGAATAATTAACGGGCATCATCATCGTGAGGTTTTTCCTCCAATGAGGCAAAAATGTGACAGAAAACATTCAGAAGATAAAACAGGTTGAAAAGTGAAGCCTGTCTTTCTGCCCTCCGTGTTTCCTTTTCTTTATGAACCCACACGTTTGGCAGTTTGTCCTTGCCACCAGGCAGGAAGTAACTCACAAAGGATTATGGGAATGTGAAATGAGACACATTTCCTATAACTAACCCATCAGCATAAAAAAAATACATTTGGCTCCATCTCATTAGCTGTGATTAAATAACAGAGTGGTGAAGACGTCGTCATCTTTTATTTGAAAACTCTGTAGTCCCTCCAAAAATTTTCTCTGAATAATTACCGCCATTAGAGCCGCGGCATTCTGCGATCAGGCCACCGGCCAGAAAGCAAAGGGGTGAAGGCGAAGAAGAGGAGGAGGAAACTAACTGCCGGACTGGACCCTCCATCAGCAGACAAGACTTCTCTGAATTAATAGAAGCTTAGAAATGAAATCCAATTTAATTTTAATAGCAGGCGGGCAGCGGGGGATCTGTCCGAGGGGAGACATTTGCTCTGGCAGTAAAGACTGATTACACGTCTGTACGGTGGTAATGAATGAGCCTCGAATGGCGAGCGGAGAGCGGAGGTTGTCAAACAGCCGAGGCAGAGAGGAGACGTATGGCTGAGCTACAGATGATCGCTGCGCGCTGCAGATGATGAGTGTCTCCTCAATATTAAAAAAATACACAGTTTGATACTGGAAATTCAAATGGGGCCTGAATGCAGCATTTTGAATTTACAAGAGGCTCCCTGTCTGACTCCGACCTCGGTGGAAGAAGCTTCTCTGCAGCTCCCCTCGGCTTTACAGAGCTTCATAGTGAGTTCCAGCTCTCACTCGCTGTGTTTACACCAAGCAGTCCGGTTCAGTTCACTTTGTCACTCAGTAGAACTGTTATTTTCACGTTTACATTGGCAAAAGTTGTGGATGGTGCCGATAGAACAGCTCCAGTCAGTCATGTTTTTTGGTTAGCCCTCTGTGGAGGTTCCAAACAAGCTGAGCTGATACTAAAAAGGTTTTCAGAGAGAATCGAAGCAGAGCTGTTTTATCATCTGTGCTCTGATGTAAACTCTCCTGTTTTCTCCTTGTTGTACTAAATAACCACAGAATGACAGAAAAGTGATAGTGGAATGTGAGGAGAGCAGAGGAAAATGTTGGCAATGAGTTGTCAATCTGACAATAAATGTACAGTGTAAACAGCCCGGTCCCATTCCCAGCTGGTTAAATAACAACGATTTGTCACTGCCCGTGGAGTACAAAGAGGGAAGAAGTCTGCACATGGAGGAGGTGGGGTGGATAGAAGGCTCAAACAAACACACGAGACCAGGGTTCATGTCCCATGTGAAACCAAAACACTGTTCAAAGTTTGAAGGTACTTTGCATGAGGTGATGTTTGTCTTGCAAGACACAGCGAGTTTATTTGTATGACACATTTCAACAACAAGGTTATTCAAATTTAAATACAATTAAATATACAATACAATTAAAATAGTTAAACAGAAAAGTAAGATAAAACAGGAAAAGAACTGAGAGTTGCAGCAGACTTGCAGTTTGTTTGTCCAAGATATGTGGTCCATAAAAACTTAATGCTGCCACTCCTAGATTTGACTTTGGGGGCTGAAAGTACACGTGTCCCAGACAACCTGAGAGGTCTTGATAACTCAGATCATATCAGAAGTTCATAAATGTATTTTGGCCCTAAACCGCACAGTGCTTCTTAAACCAACGGCAGTATTTTAAAATGAATTCACTGGCAGACTGGAAACCAGTGTAAAGACCTTATCTTCACTCACTTGTCACTAAAGTTACTTACTTTAGTGACTTTGTAAAGTAACGTAACATAATGTAACACAACATTTAGGATTTAGGAAAAGACCATATTTGGGGGTAATGCAATGTAACGCAAAATGACGCAACACAGTGTAACACAACATAATGCAATGCAACATGACGCAACATGACACATTGTAATGCAATGTAACACAATGTAATGCAACGTAATGCAACACAACACAATGTGATGAAACACATTGTAATGCAAACCACTGTAAGACAACACAATGTAACACAATGCAATGTAACAATGTGATGTAGCATAATACATCAACGTTATATTACATTACATTACGTACCCCAAATGTGATCTTATCCATAAATAAATCACCAAAACTGCTGCCATTCCACACGTTAACAACATGTAAAAAAGGCTTCCTGGCAGCACCTCATACAGACGCCTGACAGCACCTTTTGCATCACCACGCTACCTTAATACATTAAGCATTAACCTGCATGATTTGGAGTGCTGCACAATGTGGTGAATGCTGGTTATTTCACCAGCTTCACCCACTTTTAAGTATTTCCCCAGTCTTTGTTGTAGTTTCCATCATATTCTGCCTAATCTGCATAGTGTGTGACTTTGTGGTGACTCACAATTTTCCCCGCTGAGCGTCGACAGCAAAGACAGTGACAGGTTAACCTGCACTTGACCCACATATATGCAGTCTGATTGACATAAACCAGCCCTGTGTTGACAGCCTTTACTGCTTTCATTACAGCCATTATGAAAAAGTTTTAGAAAAGTGTCTGTCCTGGAGCACTTTGAGTTTTGAAAAATAGAGCCAATCAGAATGCGGAACATCCTCTCAATATATGGGACACAGGACAAGGGATATAAAAGCTGTACAGTACCACATAAAGCAGGACACCTGGTCATCGTACGCCAAAGTGGGCAAAAAATGTCTAATTTCAAGTTTTTTGAAACATCAAACATGACATCCAACTCAGTTATATGTGAAAAAACCCTACAAGATCTCAGGATAGGATAGAATAAAGCACATATTGTACATCTGCAGTAAGGACCACAGAAAAAATGATTTAAACAAAATTTTGATGTAACTAAAAAGTGGTATTGTCAGATGGCTCATTGTTAATAAACCAGACTAAAACAGTCTACAGCAATGCTAGCAGCTCTGTGTTATCACAAATACATTACTACTCAATTTATTCTGAGGTAAACACGAAATGTCAGAAGCAAATTTCACAGCAGTCATTTGACAGCAGTCCATCCAATAGTCTGGATGCTCCCTAATATAAACACTCACTGTCCTCTTAACCCGTCGGTTTTCATAATTTCTTATCAGTCAGAGCCAATTAGGTTAGAGCATTTACAGAACTTTTAGCTTACTGAGCCGTGAGATCATTAAGAAGCTGTGAGCAGAAGAGTTGGACTGAAAGTTTTTCACACTATCTCACAGCTGCAAATAAGAATAAGTCACAGAAACTGTTTTGTATTAAAACCTATTACAGAGCTTTAAGCTGTTAATTAACTTGCCACTGATAGTGTTGATCTTGCAGATGTTTAGTTGTCGAGTTTTCCTTTTCTATTTGCTTCACACTGAATAGTTTCATCAAGTTTGGTGGTTTGGTGACAGCATTTAAAAAGGATACTACAAAACAGTCCTATACCTCATCCCCGACCAGATGTCTGAGGCTAAGATACTGAACCAAAGGTTTAAACACTACTTAGAGTCAGTTCCCAAGACTTTCTGTCACTGGACCAAAGTGATGCACACAAACCTTCATGTGGCCTAACATGGATACTGTGATATGTATATGATGTTCATCCTGTGCTGCCCTGGTAGTAACCTGGTTGAGGTGCACACCACATAACAACAATGTCCTCTGTTTAATTTCAGCCTATCATTCCCCAGTCTGTTTCCTGTCTCTTCTACACTGGCAAGCAGAGTCACATGACTTGGACTTGAGTCAGACTCAAGTCATAAATTTGATAGTCACTGATGGTATGGCATCCTCTATCTATGTTTTCAAAGTCTCCAGGAAACAAGAACAACCTCCTAGTTGCAACCTACATGGTGGAAACGGCTAATTAGTACCTGGGATGCTAATGGTACAAAGTTAAACAAGCTAACAGCTGTTAGCTTTTCCTTTGCAGTGATATAGTCAGTTTAATTTCAAGGCTTGCCTCCTGACATGCAAATGTTGCACAACACATTTCCCCTCAACCCAAATTTGCAGCAGCACCATTGCTGCATCCTGGGCTTAGCGCTACCCAGGATGTTTGAGATTGGTTTAAAGAAATGCCTTGTTTGCATCGGCTTTTTTTTTTTTTTTTTTTTTTCCTCTTATAGCAGAATGTGTATGCATGGAGACAGACCTTCTCCAGTGCTGAGCTCTGTGGAGAGATCTGGCTATGCAAGACATTTGATGAGTTTAGACTCAACAAAATCAAGACTTGCATCTTGACTGGACTTTAACACCAGTGACTCGTGACTTCACTTGGACTTGAGCCTTTTGACTTGAAAATACTTGATACCATCTCCCAAGCCCAGAGATTAAAAAGTCTGTTACTGAAAAAGTGTAAATCCACAAATCTATTCATTTCCTCTCATTTCCTGAGTCAACATTAACACTCTTCACTCTCAGCAAGTTGGCACTTTGTTTTAACCAATCAGACAACATCCAGTCAAGATGTAGGGAGCCACAATGAATTACTGAGCTTCAGTAGTGGTAGTCAACAAAAATGAGCAAGGTTGCAAGTGCCAGTAGTGGCAAAAAAAACTGTAGTTTGCAAAATGAGCAGGTTGAAAATTACAGACGGAGGGAAAACAACTTCCAACTTTGTTCAACACATCAAAGAAGGGTAAGTTTAGGCTAATAATAACATAATAGTGAGCTAATGCCTCACTAACATTAGCTGAACAGGAAAGTAACTTTGTAAATCAATGAGGCCACGGACTCTTCCAGTTTGTGGCTTCCCAGTGATGGAACGAGCTACCAAACCATATTTGATTGGCAGAGTCCCTCTCAGTCTTTAAGAGAGGATATAAATATATACACATATAAATATATATGTAAAAAAAAATCTGATTATGTTCTCTATGCACATTGCCACTGGCACTGCCTGCAGGCACTTCGTCCTGTCAGACTTGATCTTTGCTTCATGGCACTTACTCATGTTGTTCTCTCCTGACTCGATCCTTGCTTGTGTTGCATCAGCTCTCAGATGTACTTCACTTTGAATAAAAGTGTCTGCTAAATGAAACTGTTAGACTGTAAGAGGCTGGAAACTCGCTGGTACATTATGACTTGTTTAGGACTTGAAAAACTTTGATTGAATTGGGACTTGTCAGCCTTGATGTGTGACTTGCAAAACAATAATTTGGTCTGCTGGCAACTATGAAAGACAAAAATGCCCCATAAGAAAAGTATGGTTCCTCCCATGGTGGTTCTAAATATTATCAGTCAGTTCCATGGTTGTCCAGCTATCTATCATTTAGCTCTGAGGATGGCGCTAGAGTACAGTTCAAGGTGTCATTAAATCCAAAGGGGTTCATCCTCTGAGGACCATGACTGTTTCCTGTAGATTTCATGGAAATATGTCCTGTAGTTGTGGAGATATTTATGCTCTGAAACTGTGGTTGAGAGACTGACAGTGATATTCTGACATGAAACTTAAAAATGCAGAAACTGTTTCACCAGCTGCTTCGTTTGCACAAAATACCAGTTATTTAGCTGCCGCACACTCTAATGACGTTACCTGCTGAAATAAGAAATCTTATGAATTATCCATCAGCACCAGAAACTTCATGAATGAACATCATTTCTAAGTGGAACGTGAGCACTGTGTTGTGACCTGAATGGTGTTCGGCTCTCTGTTTACTAACGGGCCTTGATGACCGATGATGATGGCGAATCTCTAACACTGACTGAGGTGAGGCGGCGCGCTTCGACAGACAGCTTCATCAAGGCTGCTGGCATTTCAATTACACATCACTTAGAGGGTAAATTTAATTCGTTCTCGACAGGACGAACGTGTTCCTGTTTTCCCATCACTCTCTCCCTCTCTCACAGGCATCCTTCTGTTTCAATTAGATTTGGAAATTAGATAAACGGCAAACTAATTACAGAGGTTAGCGGTGATTGGATGAGTTCAGGGGGAAAACAGCCTAACTGTTGTGCCTTGCACGCCTGAGCATTTACATTAATGGACTTTTTTCATTGGCTATATTGTTAATCAGTAACGTAGGTGTCAGATTCATCAGCGAGGATTAATAATGACGTTTCCTCACCACAATGATTCTGACTGAGTCATAAAAACAGAACAGAGCTGCTCAAACATTCATGAATTCATCTTCTGTACATGTCAGAACTGAAGACTGTTCTTCACAATAAAATGGAGTCATTCATTTTCTGCTTATCTTTATGTTAAGGAAATGATTTGCATAAACAAACAACTGTGTCACATGGAAAAGATTAAATCACAGCACATGAGAAGAAAAGTGACAGAAATCATCTTAACAGTCACTCAAATGTCCACCAGCACAGCTTATTTTAGGATCGTTGTTCAGACTGAAACATCGCTTCTCATTCAGGATTTTTCTCATCAAGAGGAACATGAGAAAAGGTCATTGTTTTGCAAGTCTCAAGCCTTGACTTTAACGTACTGATTCAAGTCTCAAGTCAAGGACAACAAGTCCCAAGTCAAGACCAACTACATTCAAGGCAAATCCAATAAGCCAAGACAGGTAAATTCCAAGTGAAATCTAAAGTTGAGACCAACAGCCTAAGTCAAAAAAAGACCAAATTCACAACTGACAAGTCACAAGTCAAGATTGGTAAGTCCAGGGTCAAGTCCCCAATCAAAATCCAAGGCAAGACCAACAGGGCCTATGGTTAGATCAAGATGGTCCAAGCCAGGACCAATAAGTCAAGACAGATAGTCCTAAGTCAAGTCCCAAATCGAGACCAAAAAGTCTCAAGCCAACAACCAACAAGACCTAAGTTAGGAACAAGATGGTCAACATTGAGACCCATAAGTCAAGACAAGTAAGTCCTAAGTTTAGTTCCAAGTCAAAATAAACAAGACCAAATTCAAGACTAACAGGTCCCAGGTCAAGACCAACATGATCCAAGGCAAGCAACAATTCCTGAGGTTAGATCGAAATGGTCCAAGTCAAGACCAATAACTCAAGACAGGTACCCAAGCCAAGACCAGCAAGTCATAAGTTTAGATGACGATCGTCCAAGCCAAGACAAACAAGTCTCAAGTGCAGACCAGAATGATCCAAGTCAAGACCAACAAATCCTAAGCTTAGATCAAGATGGTCCAAGTCGAGACCAGTAAGTCAAGACAGTTAAGTCCCAAGTCAAGACCAACAAGTATTGACCTGTAAGTACTGAAGCCTTGTTTCCACTGCATGGTATGGCTCGGTTCGACTAAACTTCGGGTTCAGTCGAGCCAAACCATACCGTTCCAAAAGACAGGTCAGCACCCACAGTAGCAAAGTCAAGATCAGCAAGTCCACACTTACAAATTGATATTATCATTAAGAAGCAAAAAGAGAGCTCCTCACGGCCACTTCCTCCTCTTCAAAGTCAAGTGTCGACGAAAAAGAAAGTTCCTAAGTGCTGCTTGACACTAAACACTCGATCTCCAGCATGGAGGCAACGTTCTCCTCAGAGGTCGCTGCTGCTTTCAAACAGTAGAAGGGAAGACTCTCGGCCTCTGTTGACTTCACGTCTTCATCTGCTGACGTTTGTAACCAAACAAACTGCAGCACAAAGGTAAGAAAAAACATACACAAGAAAACACAAAGAGGCGTTCAAATGCAAATCTGGCTTTCATATCCACTCACTGTATTTCAAGGGAATCCACAACACAGAGGAATACAAAAGGAGGGAACGGTGCCGTAAAAAAGGTGAGAAAACAATGAGGCTCTTAACTCAGCAAACACATCGTTCAACAAAGCAGAGGAACAGAATCAAATATTCATGTCCTCTGGTGAAAGTGAGTTTGTGGAGTCTCCAGGTGGAGGAAGTGATCTTCGGAGTGAAAAACAAGGTTTCACCTGAATAAGACAAACTTGATATCCTCCACAGCTGCATCCCTGCTGCTGAGGGAACAGTTCGACTGCAAAAGATGTTATCTTCTCTTCTCAAAGGAAGTGAAGGCAACTGAAATGTTCATTACAAGCCCACACACAAAACAACAAAATCGGGATGATTTAGCTATTCGTACAGTCTTACCAGCAGTGGAGTTTAAAATGTCAAGTTTGACATCATTATCTCTGATTGTCTGTGAATAAACCTCAATAAAAACGCTTAGAAATCACAGAAAAAGACACTAATTCCAGAACTTGCCTGAAAATCACAATGTTGTGAAGTTTTCTTCAGTATCAAAGTCACACATATCCAAAGGCAGGGAAGTAAACACTGCCTCCAGGTGAAGCGAAGATGAATTTGTGCATGTGTGACCACAGCAAACAGCTTTGTTTTGGCCTGTTTATGCCTCTTCACTCACTCAGTATTATTCAAATAGTTTTTTTATTAATTTCCTCAAATTAAAAACCAACAGTAGTACTCAATACTCCAAAATATTAGACATGTAATAATAATAAATACAAATTAAACTAAATATATACATTAATAATAATAGTCATAATTATAATATGAAATAAATATTAAGACAAGACAAATATTAAGATTAATACTTGTAGGTGGAGCCTCGGACAGTATATTTAAGCTGTTAAACTTTAAGACAAGACATAACCTCCTCCAGCCAGCGCTTGTGGGATGGTGGTACAATCGTCTATGTATTAGACGTCTGGTGAACGAGGTGGAGGATGCTGTAGCCTCAACCCATTCTTAACTAAACCAAACAATGCAGTTAATTGGTTGGGCTCAACTGCTGCATTGGACATGTAAGAAAGTATTAAATATTGTCCATCCAAAATGGGGACGGTTTAGGACACAGTCAAAACATGTGACTAGAGCTAGCTGAGTCTCGACTGCACCTGATGCAGGTCAGGTCTAAACCAGGGTAGAGTTTACAGAACTGACTAGCAGATAAATGCAGCCGCTGCAGAACCTTAAACTGCAGCAGCCCATGTCTTATGCATGCAAATGCGAGCGTATCAAAGAAAGCAGCAGCCTGCCAATTTACATCTGATATAGATTCCTAGTTTCCACTGCCTCCTTATGTGGTAAAGCGATGGGGAGGTGACCCTCTGAATATCATCATATAACACAGACACCATCCCCCCTGCATCACTCACTCAGTAAGTCAATCACAGATTTTCTTGTTTATACTTTTGGCCCCCATCTTTGCTGCAGTCCAGCCAAAAACTCATTTTATTGTATAATTATTTTAAAAGCAAATTGGTGGCATTCTGTGTAGCCCAACAATCGAGAGAAACTCAAGCAAAAATGCCTCAGAATTCTCCTTGGAGGTCTAATATGTTTTTGCTTCAGGTGATCAGAAAGCGACATGCTG
The DNA here is from genome assembly GCA_034769285.1 of Lutjanus argentimaculatus. NCBI lineage: Eukaryota > Metazoa > Chordata > Actinopteri > Lutjaniformes > Lutjanidae > Lutjanus > Lutjanus argentimaculatus. The sequence goes on from JAWZSL010000039.1 coordinate 2,896,110, forward strand.
TCACCAGGATCTCAACACCTGAATCAGGTGTTCAAATGACAAACGTGTCTCCATTATCCAAACAAGCGTCTCTGTCGGCGGCTGCTGCTGCTGCTGCACACAAACAAACACAGCACTAATTATAGATCAGAATCAATGAGAGGCTGACAGAGAATCCATTGGCTGGAGGCCGCAGAGAGCCGGGGATGGCTCCGAGCCTCAGAGGTTCAGATCTCGACCTTCAGAGAGGAAAAGGAGCTCGACTGTGAAACTGATCTGAGACAGAAGCAGATTATTTGGTTGACTCAGCAGCTGGAGGGGCGTGTCGCTGTCTGTGCTTGACTGACAGCAGCTGGCAGGCTGTTTAAACAGAGACGAGGTACACAGACCTGCTCTGTGACCCACATGTCACAGTCAGCCAGGACGCTGTAAAGAGCAAAGACCACAACAGCATCTAACCAGACCCAAGTGATGATGTAAGACAACATCAGTGTGCATTTTGTCAATGAAAACTTTGACGATAAGTATTTGTTTATGTTCCTTCTATTTCATGACTAAATGAAAAAAAATATTGATAGCAAAATTCGTTCTGCTCTGATGAATAAAGACAGGAGGAAGTAGTTGGCTCTGTTCAGGCAGACAGCCTAATTAGATCACAGTAATCAGCATCTCAAAGCACTAATAAATCTGGCAAAGTGTGAGCCTCGTGTTCACCAGCGACCTGTCAGGTGCAGAGAAAAGAAAATAAAGAGAAGAGACGACCCAACTGTGGACACTTTTCTTTTATATTCAAATGAAAAGTAAAACTGCTGTATCATTCCCAATTAAGACGGATGAAAGATGTGCGCAAAAGACACCTAAAGACACACTGTCCCGCAGTGTCTGTTACATATACATAAGTCGATTGATTTGATAACATGTATACTAATTGAACTAAAAGTAGCTCAGGTTCTGTGTGGATTCGGACTCGTTAACAGACAATAACTCATTCAGCAAACATTTAACATAGTTTGTAGTGTTTAAAAATCCTGGTCAACATGTTGCTTAATGTGCTGCAGATTAGCAGGGCACGTTTACCCCGTGAATATTAGTCTGGTGCCTGGTTCAACAAGCTGTGCAAAGTGCATGTGCATTAAAATGCATTGATGGGCTTATAATACAGGGCTGATGTCACTGCTTTATGTAAGATTTGATTGGCTGAATCAGAGTAAAGGTCGAATTAATAAATTAATAAATTAATAAATTAATCCAGGGTGTGCCATCATGAAAACCCAAAAAATATATGATATAAATTTCTCCCTTTTGATCATAATAATAATAATAATACATTTTATTTATCATTCTAGAATCTGCGCACTTACAGGTTGCAGCAAAGTCTGGTAGCTCTCAAAATCTTTGCTATTTTTGTTATTTTTGTCGCTTTTTATCTGATTTTTTTTACATCTACTGATGGATATTTCCGTGGAGAGAAGAGTTTATTCGAAAGAAGAGCTTTTTTCATTGAAATGGAGCAAATCTGGAGTATATTACCCTATTCCAGCTGAGATAAGGAGGAGCTTTCGTGGTTGCCGCGCTGGTGCAAAGTTAAAGGCAAGGAAATGGAGATACAAGCCCGTTCTGCCATCAGTCATCATGGGGAATGTCAACTCTCTGCCCAACAAAAGTGAGGAGCTGGAGATATTGGTTAAGACTCAGAAAGTGTACCGTGAGTGCAGCCTGATGTGTTTTACTGAGACCTGGTTGAATAATAACATCTCGGATTCCATTGTGGATATACCTGGCTTCACTCTCATACGGTCAGACAGAGATGCAAAGGCTAGTGGCAAGAAAAAAGGAGGAGGACTGGCCTTATTTGTGAACCAGAGATGGTGTAATCCTGCACATATTACTGTCAAGGAGAAGATATGCTGTCCAGATATTGAATTATTGGCAGTTGGAATGCGGCCATATTATGTACCAAGAGAATTTGGTCATATAATAACAATACTTGTGTACATCCCTCCCAAGGCAACGGCTGATGTTCCATGTGAAATTCTGCATGAATTTGTTGCTAGGATACAGACTAAACACCCTGAGGCACTTATAATAATATCTGGAGACTTCAACCATGTTACCCTCTCCTCCCACCTGACTGGATTTACACAATTTGTTAACTGTGCTACAAGAGAAAACAAAACCCTTGATCTGCTGTATGCCAATGTCAAAGAAGCTTACAGAGATACTGCCTTACCACCACTGGGCAGGTCAGATCACAACTTGGTTCTTCTGCAGACCTGTTACAAACCCTGTGTGCAAAGGGAACCTACAACTACACTCACTGTAAGGAAATGGACACCTGAGGCTAGTGTGGCTCTAAAGGACTGCTTTGAACGCACTGATTGGGATGTGCTTCTGGAAACAGATGAGAACAGTATGGACATTGATAGACAGGCTGATTGTTTCACTGAGTACATCAACTTCTGTAGAGACACAGTCATACCTACAAAGACTGTACGCTGTTTCCCCAATAACAAACCCTGGATCACAAGTGACATAAAGGCAATCCTCAATCAGAAAAAGGAAGCTTTTAGAGAGGGTGACAAAGAACGGCTCAAACAGGTGCAACATGAGCTGAAGAAGAGATTGACAATGGCAAAGGTGGAATACAAAAAGAAGATAGAGAAGAATTTACATCATAACAACATCCGTGAGGTGTGGAGAGAAATAAATACCATCTCTGGCTACAACAAAAAGAAAAGACAGCCAATTGTGGGTGATGTGGAAAGAGCTGATGAACTCAATCAGTTCTTCAACAGGTTTGACACTGAGGTCACATCCCATCCCACTGCCGCTCCTCCTCCTCCTCCTCCTCCTCTTCAACATGTGGGCATCTCCACCATTGCTCCTCTTCAACAACATCTGGACATCTCCACCATGGCTCCTCTTCAACAACATCTGGGCATCTCCATCATGGCTCCTCCTCCTCCTCCACCACAAGTGTGTTCCTCCACCATGGCTCCTCTTCAACAACATCTGGGCATCTCCACCATGGCTCCTCCTCCTTCTTCTCCTCCTCCACAAGTGTGTTCCTCCACCATGCCTCCTCTTCAACAACATCCGGGCATCTCCATCATGGCTCCTCCTCCTCCTCCACCACAAGTGTGTTCCTCCACCATGGCTCCTCTTCAACAACATCTGGGCATCTCCACCATGGCTCCTCCTCCTCCTTCTCCTCCTCCACAAGTGTGTTCCTCCACCATGCCTCCTCTTCAACAACATCTGGGCATCTCCATCATGGCTCCTCCTCCTCCTCCTCCTCCACAAGTGTGTTCCTCCACCATGGCTCCTCTTCAACAACATCTGGGCATCTCCATCATGACTCCGCCTCCACCTCCTCCGCCACATGGGTACATTTCCACGACTGCAGCTACTCCTCTTCACACACCTGTTCCTCCACCCTTGTTTGTCACCGAGACAGGGGTGAGGTTGGAGCTCGGGAGACTTTGCTCTGGGAAGGCAGCTGGCCCAGATGGTGTGTGTCCAAGGCTGCTTAAAGACTGTGCTGCCCAACTGTGCCAACCTCTTCACAAAATCTTCAACCTGAGTCTACAGCTGGGGCGGGTGCCGGCTCTGTGGAAAACATCTTGTATTGTCCCGGTACCAAAAAGAAAATGTCCAGCTGAACTAAATGACTACAGACCGGTGGCCCTTACTTCACACATCATGAAAACCCTGGAGCGGCTGATTCTACGTCTTCTGAGGCCTGAGGTCAAAGACAAACTCGATCCCCTGCAGTTTGCCTACAAAGAACACATTGGAGTGAATGATGTAGTACTCTACATGCTCCACCGTTCCCTCTCTCATTTGGAAGAATCTGGCGCTTATGTAAGAATTATGTTTTTTGACTTTTCAAGCGCATTTAATACCATACAACCCAACATACTCAAAAACAAGCTCATAGAGATGGGAGTGGTTTCTTCCTTTGTCTCCTGGATCACGGATTACCTGACAGAAAGGCCACAGTTTGTCAGGTTGGGGAACTGTTTTTCTGGGACATTAATGAGCAGCACAGGGGCTCCACAAGGGACTGTCCTGGCTCCATTCCTGTTCACATTGTATACAGCAGACTTTAAATATAACTCTGAGTCCTGCCACATCCAGAAATACTCAGATGACACTGCTATTGTAGCTTGTATAAGGAATGGACAGGAATCTGAATATAGGGATTTGATAAAATCCTTCAGTGACTGGAGTCATAAAAACTGCCTCATACTAAACACATCAAAGACAAAGGAAATGGTCATTGATTTCCGTAGATCCAAGCCCCCTCTTCAGCCTGTGAACACTTGTGGAGTGGACATCGAGGTGGTAACAAACTATAAATATCTTGGTGTACACCTGGATAACAAGCTGGACTGGTCCCTTAACACAGATGCACTCTACAAAAAGGGGCAGAGCCGCCTCTTTTTCCTAAGGAAGCTCAGATCTCTAAACATCTGCAGTAAGATGCTGCAGATGTTTTATCAGTCTATTGTGGCAAGTGTTTTATTTTATGCTGCAGTCTGCTGGGGAGGAAGTTTGGGAAAAAAGCAAGCAAGGAGGCTGGATAAGCTTGTGAAAAAGGCTGGCTCTGTGATCGGAGTAAGGATGGACTCTCTGGAGGAAGTTGTGGAGAGAGACACAATGAGGACGGTGGAGGCCATCCTAAACAACATGGATCATCCACTACATAACACCTTGATGGACCAAAGAAATAATGGTGGTGGAAGGCTTCTCTCTCTTCGTTGTAGGACAGAGAGATACAGAAAATCTTTCATACCAACTGCCATCAGACTCCATAATTCTTATACAAATAGATGAGACTACAGACAAATGAATTTCCCCTTGGGGATCAATAAAGTATTTCGTATTCGTATTCGTATTCGTATTTATGAAAAGATCAAAAGAAGCAATGCACTAAACACAATGTGTGACTTTAATCACAAATTTTTGTTTCTGATATTTTATCAAAGGAGAACATTGATTAATCTCTTACTTTGAAACCCTAAATTCGCACCTCAATGGAAAAATCAGTTAGATTAGATATTAAGAAATGTCATTTATAAATTTTAGGGGTTTTTACCCCATAAAAAATCTATTCATGCAGGCAGAAACTCTCTTAAAGAATCAATTGATGCATTTGTTGATTTCGCCCAAAACTGGGTAAATATATTAAACACATGAAGACTGAATAAGAATTCCTTAAGATATCATTAATTAATGGGCAAATTAAAGGATCCCTGGCTACCAAACATTTGATTTAGATTCAGGTGTTTGGTGTTTTAAGGGGTAAATTAAGGATGAATTAAGGGTTTTATAAGGGATCATTATTTCACAGAGAAAGTCTCAGTTGTGAGGAGGTGATTATAAAGTTATTGTGTGAAAGGAGGAGGAAAAAAATAGATTTTCTAATTTACTCTGATCCAAGCATTCAGAACGGGCTGGGGGCTGCTGTGTAGAATAATTACACTATTGGATTTTGCTTTTTTAAAAGCGACACAGTCTATCTGGCAGGAAATGAGGTGCTCAGAGGTGGCGGCGGCGGTGGCGGCTGTGAACGTGGCGGCGGCGTGGTGGAGCGACAACATCATCCCTGAGCGGAGGGTGATGGAACGTCACCCTCAGACCTCAGGCCACCGTGTCTCATGGATATTTAATTATCCCAATTAATTACAATTAATGAGCAGGCCTGCCCCAGTGCCCTCTAGGGGATCGCACTGAGCGCGCTCTAATCTCTGTCAGCTGGCGAGACGCTCCTGAGGCTGCTTCTTCTTCTCTGCTGGAGGGTTTGAAGCTTTGCAGCTGCAGACGCAAGAGACTCAGAAAACAGATGTTTACTACACACAGATTCACACACACACAGACGTGTGTACGATGTTTTAGATCTTTGCTTCACTGACATCCCAACATTTAGAGTTACATGGAAACATGAGGGTCATAATTCATTCATTTTGCTTTCGAAGAACAATGTGGGACAAGAGACAACACTGAAAATTACTTTCATATGCAACTAATTTGCAGTAAATGAACCTGATCTATGTTTTTAATGAAGATCGTGAGGAACCGACAAGTTGTAAAATGTTCCTGGTTGTAGCAAAAATAAGTATGATTAAACTTGAATTATGATTATATTTCATCACTGACGGTCAGGGATGTGAAATGACTCAGGTCTGGGCCCTGCAATAAGTAACTTCTTTCATTATGTTTCATAGAAAGTAATACAGCATAAATCTTACATTCTTATTAATTCTTACTCACTGAAAACAAATAAAAAGATGTCCAAAAATAAATACAGTGATATCGTCCATATAAACATAACATTGTCTACATATTAACTAATGTATTTTGTTCAGGCACTAAGGTATTTTATACATTACAGACGTGGATGATACCCATTCATAGCTGAAACTGGCGCACTGGACTTGGTTTGAGTGTAAACCCGTCCATGACTGTATAAGATGACTTGAGCCGTTGACGTAGAATAAAGACGGAGAAAGTTCACCCATGGAGGAGGTGTTGTGGTTTTTATGCCTCAAACAAACAGAACTTTCACCCCAGAGACTGAGGTTCATGTGCTGTGTGATATTAAAATGTTATAAATAGTTTTAAGGTGCATAACATTACATCTGTTAGGTGACTTTTGTGTTGTGAGTCGCTTCAGTGACACACAACTTTTGTCACATGACTTTTGTAGTCATGGTAACCCCAAACATGGACTTATCCTAAACCTAACCATGTACTTCTTGTTCCTAAACTTAACCCAACCAAGTGCATCTGAGTTTTTAATGAGTGTGACAGTTGCGCAGCAATTTGAACATCTTTTTACATATTGATCAGGAAAAATACCTGAATTTTAATATAGGCTATACATGTCTCATACAGATCCATTATGCAGGCCTCCTGAGCAGATTTCACAATCAGCAGATGGATTTATTAGTTTGGTTTTAGTTGGCTTTTGAAATTATGCTAAAATCCCATCTTCTATCATAAAATCCTGTGATTGGTGCATTCGCTTTCACACCACAAACGAACCTCACCAGACTCCACTTGGAACCACACGGAGATCCATCTTTTCAGGCAGACAAACCAAACAGGAAAACAGCCCATCTGAACTGGACCAAACAAGGTACATGTGAAAACACCCAAAGTACATTTGCTCAAATACTGTACTTCAGTTCAAATTTAAGATACCTTTTGAGGTACATTTCTTGAGTGTTTCTATTTTATGCCACTTAACACTTCTTCTAATGTTGTATTTTTTTTACTCCACTACATTTATCTGACAGACAGTTACTGGTTACTTTGCAGATTAAGGTTGCACATTGAAAACATCTGATAAAATTATAAAATACAATGTTTAAAAGATTAAGCCAATGGTTCCCATCCTCTTTAGATTGTGATCCCTTGTATCATATCAATGTCTTTTTAATGTCATGGTTGTGGGTTTTGTAGTTCACTTCCTGTTTTATTTTGATATATCTTCCCTTGGAAGATGGATGTATGTCTGCATTTGGGTCCGTTCTGCTGTTACCCTGCTTGACTGCAGGACATTTAACGCTTTCTGTTCCCATCATTTCATGTGAGCCTAAACGCATCTGGAACCCAAAGACGTGAGTCTTAGTTAAGGAGTCTCTAACATGTTATAAGACAGAAATCAACCCCAGCAGCTGTGAACACTGAACAAGATCGATGCAATAAAAACTTTTGACTGCTTTGATGAGGAGAATTTGTTTTGTTTTTTTCATTCTGTCTCTGAAGTGAATCAATACGACCACTGAGGCCGTCAGGCCTTCAGAAGACTGTGCAGGCTGCAGGTCAGAGACGCTGCAGGACTGTACTGCTCTGAGATAAATGTTCACCCTGACAGCAGAGAGAGAAACATGTGGTTTTGTGACACACTGTAACTTGCCTTGATTACTGCTCACCAACCCTGAACAGGCCCACAGACAATGAACAGTTTCATAATAAATTCTGAATCACAAAGTTAGAGTCTGTTTGGAAGCAACATGTCGTCCTAATCCAGCTAATCTGCACCCGGCCACACACCAGCTGAGCTGCACAGACCAGCAGAGCAAAAAAAAAAAAAAGTTTTAAATTAGAGAATGAATTCACGTATCATAGCTTTGTTTTACATTTTACAGTAAAACAAATAAAAAGAGGTCTGTGACACATTTTGGGTCGCGACCCCAAGTCTTTTAAAATGCGACAGCAAGAAACTTCCTGCAGTCCCTGCTGGTTGCCTGGCAACTGTTCAGAGCCAAGAAATAGTCAGACACATAAAGGCTAAAACACACCACCGCCGGACGCCGTGCGTCAAAACTGCCACCTCTATTATTGTCTATGGACGAGGCACACAGGGGCGGCACGGCGTTGCACTGCCGCCCCGCAGCACTTCACACCTCTGTCCTATACCCAGTGCTGCCACGCCTGGAAAAAAAAAACAAAAAAAAAAAACGCCCTTTTCCCCCGAGAAACAGCTGGAGTGTGTTTCTTGCTTTCAACTGTTTCACCCTGTCTCCCCTGGCAGCTCTTCTACCCCTCTGCTTCCTCTGCTCATCTCTGTCTCTCATGTGTGTAGAACAATGGAGAGACTAGAGCCTCTTTACACACACTTGTGCCATTTGGCTGGACTCAACTTGTCAGCCCAGCACAGCAGGGACTCACATCTCAGCACTGCCGAGGTGTGTGTGTGTCTGTGTGTGTGTGAGCTTGATTTTAGTCAAGGGGCTGACGCTCGACGTTTCATTTCCTATAAATTCTTCACAATAACAGTCCCCCAGCTTTTATTATGAAGCAGCAAACTCAGGAAGTGAGTGAGCTGTTTTTCATCAGCAGCAACATAACAGGACTCCTGTCAGCTGAAAACGAACATGAAGAAATGAGAGAAACTAAACTGTAAACCACTGATTCATTTTGTCTCTGCTGCCCAGACTGGAGCTCAGTCTGACAACACACGCTTGTTTTGTCACCTTTGTGCACAGCCAGGCCGGCTGTTTCCCTTTTTTTTTTGAGCTAAGCTAAGCTAACCTTCAGAAGTGATGTCACTAGATGCAGGAAGAACGACAGAATTTCCAGCAGAACTCAGCTTTCTCTGTCTACATGGCAGCACCGAGACATTTATTGCTTCATTTGACAACATTTACCATCAACAGTGACTGGACATCCACAAGAAAAGTGCTAAAGTTTTCCTTTAACGGACAAATATGATCAATTTTTTCATCCCACTCTGCCACAAAGCAATGGAACACTTTTCCCAAATGTCAAACTATTCCTTTAAATTGATTTCCTGCCATTTAAAACACACATTTCCTTTTAATCAAGCCGTGCAGGTGAGACTCTAACATGGAATTAATTTGTCCTTTCTGTGGCGCTGAACATGTTTTCTTAACAGCTCCACCCCCATCAGCTAACACACGGAGGTATTTGCATCTTTATTATCGTTTTATGTAAATGAAAAGAGATGTAACATGAATATAGATTGTGATAGATGCTGGTCCACTGCAGTGTTGAAGTGTGATACAAACACACACGTACAGCTGCAGCCTTCCAGCACTTTCATCTTCACAGCTCTGAGTGATCCATACTGCAACAACACAAACATGCGTCTCTGCACACACACCCCACACACACACACACACACAGGTGGACGCTGACCTGCTGACTCAGCTGTTCGTGTGATGACTCTGCTGCAGCTCCAAAACTCAATCTGGAGCTTCTAACACAATCGGTTGAGAGCTGCGTCCTGACAGCAGCCTGCTGATCAAAGGCGTCCACTGAGCTCAGGTAAAGACTTGCAGCGTTATCAGCAGCTGGGACGGAGCAGCTCCTCTCAGAGCGCTGACGCTGTTGTTCTGTTGTTTCACTTCTGTCTGCACGCTCGCCTGTGTTTACCCAACACCTTCCGCAAATCCCGTTTGGCGTGTCGGACATGTTTGTAAAGGATTTGGCCCTCAGTGGCCCCCTGTTCTACAGAGAAAGTCCTCCTGAATCAAGGGAGGATTACATCCCGCTGCAGGGTCTCTGCAGTCAGCACACACAGACTCAGCAGACGAGAGCTGGACGTGACTGGAGAGGAGAAGGAGAATTAATTTCAGACTAGATTCAAGAGCTTCTCATCTACATCTGCTCTCAGCTGAGCCCTGAATCCACAGTGACTTTAAACAAGGTTAGAAGAAGGAAACAACTTTTTGTTCAAATGTAGGAACCACTAGAATCAGAACAGCTGACGGGTCACTGTTCTCACCAGCCCTGGTTCACACTTCAAGTGTTCTCATTACATTCTAGTCCCAGATTTAAGCATGCATTTTCAATAAATATAAAACCCTTAAGTTTGGTGAAAATAATTTACCAGGACTCATCTGCATATCTGGGTGCAAAAATATTTTGCCCACTATCCAAAGCTGCATGTGTCCTGCATCTTATGATTGTGATATAACCCACTCCTCATGTGTAATGCAGTTACTGTTTGCATGAAATTCAAAGCAATGTTCGAATGCTGGCAAAAAATTAAATATGCAGACTCAACTGTCAGAGTCTGTCTCTCTGTCCGTCCTCTCCAGTCACAGTTTCCTGTTTTATTTTGAAGTTGTTGCCTCTCCTCTCATTTCTGTTGCTTTACTTGCTGCCTTTGTGTGTTTCCTGCCTTTTTGATTGCTGATTAGTGTCACCTGTTAGCCTTCAAGATTTACAGTGTGTGTTTCAGGGCCATTTCTAGAGGGGAAAATCTGATTGGCCACTCCATTATCCTCAAATATGATTGGTTATCTGTCCAGTGACAGGTGGGACCTTATTTTGATCCAGCTGTTTGAGTATTTTTAAATGTGCATTGATTTCTTTTATACACAGCCTAGGTTTAATTCTTTAAAAGGTTAATTTATTTAAATAATAAATGTACAACAGAGGCACAATTTCTTTTTGAGGACTTAATGAATTAAATATGGAAGCTTTATATCATATTTTCATGGTGCCACTGTAATGTAATAATTAAAGTAAATATGAGAAAATGTGCATATATGCATGTATACACATGCATATATGTGTGCATGCGTGCATACTTGATCCCACCCCTGCATAAGCCAGTGCCCGACTTGGGCCACCCCTGTCACAAAAGTCTAGAAACGCCCTTGGTGTGTTTCCCGGCTGCAGGAATGTGAGAACATCCACACTACTTCGAAAAAACTTCATCTGCCCAGATAGCCGGTTTAGCACTGTTTCTGGAATGGGACAAAAATGATGAGGCAGGGAAACGTGACTGCTCTTCACGTAATCCTCCCAAATAAAGCTACTTTCATTCACAACACTGTCAGTGTCATTGTATTTTTTGTCCTTTTCCATCAGTGTATTAACAATGCCTGTGTCTAAAGACAGTGGCTTAACAAACAGCAGAGTAACTAAAGCTAGCATATAACATGTGGCAGCAAACTTTTAAACACTGATGCATCTAAATCAGTGCTTTGTATGCTTTGTGCCATTGCAACCACATTTGGTGGACATAATGTCTGAGTGAGCATGGCAAATCTGGTGCCATTTGGCCAATGTGGCCAATGTGGCGCTGAAGCATTGTATAATTATAAAAGAAGGAATCTCTGTCCGACTGATCTGATCAACTACACACTTGTTGAGGACTCGAGACAGTGCAGTGTCAAGTGTGAAGTCGATTGAATGAGCGTTCTCAACAATGCTGCAAGCAGCACTTCCAGGGTCCAAGCGACTGTCCCGCTCCAAACAGGCACACGTTCCAAATGGCCACACACTCCAAATGGGCACACACCCCCAACAATGCTGCAAGCAGCAATACTGGGAGCCAAGCAATTGGTTCTGCACTCCGAATGGGCATGCATCCTGAACACACGGCGACAGTGCACCAGTAATACTCCAACACAGGATTTTACAACTTTTCTGGCAACTATTATATCTCTCTCCTCAGCAGGAAACCGGTGGATTGTCTACTCCGAGTAGGGAATGAGTCCTTACCCCAAGTGAATTCAAGTATCTCAGGGTCTTGTTCTCGAGTGAGGGGACAATGGAGCGCGAGATGGGCCAGAGTACTGGAGCAGCAGGAGCGTATTGTGCTTGCTTTATCACATCGTTGTGAGAGCTGAGCCAGAAGACAAAGCTCTCGATCTACCGGTCAGTCTTTGTTCCTACTCTCACCTGTGGTCATGAAGGGTGGGTCATGACCAAAAGAGCAGCCGAAATGGGTTTTCTCAGGAGGGTGGCATCTCCCTCAGGGATAGGGTGAGAAGTCATCTGTGAGGAACTCAGAGTAGACCCGCCGCTGGTTTGTGTAGAAAGGAGCCAGTTGAGGTGGTTCAGGCATCTTGTAAGGATGCCCCCTGGTTGCCTTTCTAGGGAGGTGTTCCAGGCACATCCAGCTGGGGGGGAGGACTAGATGGGCCACCCTGGCCTGGGGATGCCTCGGGATCCCCCAGTCAGAGCTGGTTAATGTGGCCGGGGAAAGGACAGTCTGGGGTCCCCTGCTGGATCTGCTACCTCAGCGAGCTGACTTCAGATAAGCAGTTGAAGACGGATGGATGGATGGATATTACATCTTTTGTCACAATGATCAGTTGCATGTATTTGTTTAGCTATGACAACATTTTGCTGGATGATGTTGCATTGTGGTCTGAAAAACGTTAAGCTGAAGCTGGCTGAAGTGAGTCCATTCCCTTCATCAATCCATTAGCTAAAGAAAACTAGTTTATGTTCATACATTCAATGTATTTTTAAAGGCTCAGACTGCCTGGCTTTTGTGAAACTGGTACATTTGCTTTGGCAGAAGTCAGCTCCAGCTGGGTAAAATGGGCAGAACAAGAGCACTTCTGGTCATTTGGAGCGTTCATGTCTAATGTGGACTTTGTCTTTCTGTCACTTCTAATCGAATCCAATGTTGTTCTTTGTTTTTCTAAGGACTTGTTTAATGTCTTCCCATTTTGTAGACGCTCGTGAGGAAGGTGGTACAGTACATTATTATTTGTTTCAGGCTTCCTGGGAAATCCAATAGATCTGCCTTCTTTTCTTCTAGCTGTCTGTAGTCACTACAAGATCATCCATCAGTGTCAGATGAGAGCTGGGAGTTAAACTACAAACACTTTTTCATATTCATTGTTACACTCAGCAGGATTGAGTGAATTCTGGATTAATTAGCGACGGAGAATGTCAGAGATGCTCAGTGTCGTGAGGTTGAGAGCTCGGGCCCCAAAATGATTATCCACCAGCGTGTTAATTGGCAGTCAGCGCCGGTCGGAAATCGAGCTCATGAATATAAATGGAGGAGAGGTTGAGTGTTGGAGTGGCCCAAAGAGACAACAGACCCTCTTAACCCTCCACCACGGAGGAGATCCTGAATTGCCGCGATGAAATACTATACCAACAGTCTCTGAGGTTCTGTGGATTTTCACTCACTTCATCCCACAGTGGTTATGTTGCATATTCATGTCCTTTTTCTTTCTGTTTTGCTGGGCTGTTTTCGTCGACCTGGTTGTTGTCCCAGTCAAATCAGGCTCTGAACACAACTATAAACGTCATTCCAAAATCGTGGGCATTAATTTGCTGATATAACAGCCTCCACTCTTCTGGTTTCAGGCTTTCCACCAGATTTTGGCTGCAGGAATTTTCTCCCATTCCAGTTTGGTCTCACCAACTGGTGCATGAATGGAACACGCCAAAGTCTTATGTAATTTCACATGTTATCATCATACACTTTTTTGTTTTTCCTGTCATTTCACACCACTCTACTAACTTGTGCAGAGACGGTGTGTTAATTTACACGCTGTGGTAGTTTGAATTTTGTTTTGTTATTACTATATGATTTGTTAGGGGTGTCAGCCAGGTTTTAGTCAGCCAGTTTTTGTTTTTGTTTAGTTTGTAGTTTCCTTTTTTCAGTTTAAATCAAACTCCAAAAAGGGTTCAGTTAATGAAAATCTGCACCCTGCACACTGAATGACCAAATACTGAACAAGATCAACACAAAACCAGAGTAAATACATTTTCAGTCTTTCTTGAAATCCCACAAAATATTAATGCAACTGGCTTCTGTAAACAGCTGATGAGAAGAGTGGATATGGAGCAATATGGGACTGATGTAGGTTATTGGAGGGTGTTGATGATTGGAGGTTGGCTGCAAGTGGCAGATGAATAAATGTGCAAAAGGGATTAAAACTGTAAATGCCCTGTTCTGATTGCGTCTCCTCTACTCTCCTGCTTTCCTGACAAACTGACTGAGAAATAAGGAAAGGGAAGTGAATTGTGCTGCAAACCTGGAACAAATCAGTGAGTAAAAATCCGGGTTGTCACGATGCAAATGTCCGGTGACGTAGTTTAAAAAGTCTGCATCACGTGGATGGACGGATCAACCAAATGCAGGACTTGGTACACTGCTGTTTGAGTCCCGTGTGAGACCAGAAGTCTGTGTTGACTTATTTTAGGTTACGTACATAAGTTTAACTATCGTCACATACGTTACGTGATCTTTTCCCAAACCTAGCCCAGTAGACTAGACTAAACAAACGGCGACCGTTTCACAACATTAAGTACTTTTTATTATTATTATTATTATTATTATTATTATTTATTTTATTTTATTTTATTTATTACCATGATGATGAAGGTCAACTGACAAAGGACACCTGACTTTGTCTTTTCCTTTTTCTTTTCCCTATCTACTCACCCTCAAGTCGATTGGAGGTTGGGTTTAGTTTTTTTCACAAAAAACTGTGGAGTTTCACAGGAAAACAGTGCTCCAGAATCTCCCAAACAATGGAAGTGAATGGTGACCAGTTTTCAAATGTATTATTTTATTTATCACTTTATTTTCTCAGTTGTATCACATGCTGTTTTTAGTGCTATTATTACTTTGAGTAGAATGAAATGTCTTACTGACTATTTTTAGATATAATGTAGGAACGTGATGCTTATTGTAGTCATTGGTAGATATATTGGTATTGATTTTGTTGTTAATTGGTTATTGCAGGTTTTTTGTTTGTTTCGTTCCTTGAATTTTAAAGTTGTTTTACATTATGATGTCATGTTTACTTGTGTGGATCCCAGGAAGAGCAGCTGTTTCACTGGTAGTGGCTAATGGGGATCCAGATAAATAAATAAGTAAATACTTAAGATGGAAATTGATGGTAAGTCCATTTTATTAATGAGGCCCAAGGTCTCTCTGGTCTGCTTTGCCTGAATGCTGACGGGAAGCAGGAACACACTGATGAGTCCTGAGTGAGGTGTGTGGTGAACCTGGAGGTGGGACTGTGTGTTGTACCAGAGGCATGAATTCTGCTCTTATTTTGGTTTGGTTTTGTTCAACAGACGGATCAACTCCACCACAAGCCAGAAAAAAAAACCTTTCACAAAATGTGAGTTCTTATAAAAACTTTAAATGTGAAAGTAACTCCAGGCACAGCTCTTCTGGAACTTTCTGTAGAACAAACTAAATTAATGCTGATTCACCAGCTTTGCTTTGTTGCCTGCTCCACCTTTCAGTGATTATTTATCCACGATGCTGCTGAATGTGCTGCAGCTGATTTTTGCAGAATTATTCCAAAAAACTTTTTTTTACAGCACCATAAACACAAAACCTCCAGAGCTGCAACAACCCATCACACAGCTCCACTTTATAACGAAAAGTTTACAGGCTTATTTTATTGGCTGTCTGATGTCTCCTTCCTTTAAAAAAAAAAAAATATGGATGTGATCAGACTGGGCGGTTGACAGATGAATCAGCAGCTTCTGTTCATCCTCCTCACAGACAGATGGAGAGGAAAGATGGAAGGAAGCAAAGGATGAAAATGTGCAGGTGCCACGACGACAACCACGTAATTATGTCTTTAAACCGCTTGTGAGCTTTGGATACAAACAAAATGTCATGCCTGTCTGATTTTTTTTAAATATTTTCCTTCTGGATGGAAATAAAGTAGAGGCAAACATGTGATACATGTTAATAAGCACTTAAAATGCAAGAGGAAGCAGAAGATGGTGAAAAAAATATGATGTATGAGAAGCTGATGGAAGATCAAGAGCAGCACTGGATTGTAACTATAAGTACACTTGATAATATTGTAATTAAGTATAAATGTGCTTGAGCATTTCTATTTTATGCCAATTTGTGCTTCTACTTCTCTGCTTTTCAGAGGGAAATACTCTCTACTGCACTACATTTATGACAGCTACAGCTGTTTGTTACCATTCAGATTAAAATTTTACATAAAAATCACATGAGCAGCTTATAAAATACAATGATTTGAAGTAATTTGCTAACTTTTTGGCTTATTAATTCTCATATTTAAGGGCGACCATTTTTATATCATTCTGTAGCTTCCTCATGTGTACAAATCCAGACATTCAAAGTTTGGTCAAAATAAAAGAAGTTTTTGGCATCAAAATGCTATTTTTCAAAGCTATTCTAAAAGCTTTTTCCCACATGATGTGAAGTGGGTTTCAGCTGGATGATGTCAAGTCAAGTTTATTTATAAGGCACATTTATAAAACAATCAAAGTCAACCAAAATGCTGTTTTGAGGCAGCTACAGTGAATGCCCGATCGCCCTTCCCCTTCAGTCTTGATCGTGGGACAGCTAAGAGGTCCGAGGTTGGAAAGGGGGGCAGAGGAGCTCAGATCAGTACTGGGTCACCAGGCCATGCAGAGCTTCAAAAACAAATTAAAGAGCCTTAAATTCTGCCCTGTACTTTACTGGAAGCCAATGGAGGGGTATCAGATCCAGTGTAACGCTGTCACGTTTCTTGGTACCAGTCAATAATGTGGTGGTGGTGTTCTGCACCAGCTACAGGCGAGACAAGGATGACTGGTTGATTTCCAAATAGAGGGAGTTACAATAATTCAGTCGAGTCAGAAGTTGCTGAGAGCAGAGGTGGGGAGCGGAGGGAAGGGCATCACTGCTTTTTCTAAGAAGTTCCTATGTAAAATATGACAACCTGTCAAACTGAACTGGGACCAGCAGCCTCTCAGTGAACACATCCAAACGGGGATCAAACACAGTCTCTGAGACCGACAGGGACCAGCTGGGCAACAGAGAATACTGCACCGATCTGATGAACAATGGCTCCGATCAGGATTCTGACTCAATGAGCACGGCAGGCCAGGGCAGGAGTGAAGCGGAGAGAAGCGACAAGGAGGTCGGGCATCTTGCAGCTCGTATAAATCTCCCAGCTGAGACTATGAGAGGATCGGACTGCTTTCGTGTGTGGGGAGAGGAGGGAAGCGGAGGGAAGGGCATCACTGCTTTTTTCTGAGTGGGCGTTTCCATTTGAAAAACCCAGAAAAGAATGGTGATGCAGTCACGCTTTAAAGCAGTGTCGGTTGGAGCCCCTTTTCGCGTTTTAAGGAGCTTAAAATACGTGTTTAGCCGGAGATACACTTGCTGCTTAACCACGCGTTTGTGTAGCATTCATTTCTGAGGATATGCACAACTAACGCTGCAAACAGACACAGGATACAGAGGCAGCCATGATGCACATGCTTATGTGTCGTTAAAAGCAAATATCTCAGCCTTAGAGGTGCAAAGATGAAAATAATTTGATATGTCACACAAACAAACAACCTTCACAAACAACAGTAAAGCTTAGCTTAACATTGTCCCGTTTTTCTTTTATTCCCCCATTTTTCCTCTCCCATTAATCAACTCATGAACCCTCAGATTTATCTTGTGGCCCTTTGTAGGACCTGACCGTAGGTTGGGAACCACTGGTCTAAACTGCCAAACTGCTTATCAGATAGTTACAACTAGCTCTGCCTCCAGCAGCTACAACAGGAAAATGCTGATGCATCAGTATTGAAAGGAAGGAGGAGATAGAGGAGGGATGTAGAGCAGAGAAGGGAAGAAGGATGTATTGAAGGAGAACAGGGAAGGAGAAAGTAGAGGAAAGGAGGAAGAGGTAGAGCAGGGAATTGGGAGGAGAGGATGGAAGAAGGAGGCACTGAAGGAGAGAAAAGAAGGAGAAGTTAGAGAAGGAGAGGAGGCAAAAGAGAGGGAAGAGGATGTACTGAAGAACAGAAGGAAAGGATGAGGTAGGGGAAGGAAGCAGGAGACAAAGGGGGGAAGAATGATATACTGAAGTAGGGAAGGGAAGATGTTAGAGAACGAAAGGAGGAGGTAGAGGAATTGAGGATGAGATAGAAGAGGGGAGTTGGAGGTTTAGAAGGAAAGAAGGATGTATCAAAGGGGAGAAGGAGAAGTTAGAAAAGAAAAGAATGAGGAAAGGACAGAAAAAAGGATGAGGTAGGAAAAAGAAAGGACAAGACTGAGGAGGGAAGAAGGATGTAGAAAATGAAAGGAGGATATATTGAAGGAAAGGAGGAAGCCGAGAAAGAAAAAAGACAAGTAAACAAGAAAAGAAGGAAAGGAGGATGGAGTGAAGGAAAGAAAGAAGGAGATGGAGAAGCAAAGGGAGAAAGAAGGAAGGAACAAACGAAGGAACAACGTGTCATTGAAGGTAGTGAAGGAGATAGAGAAGAAATAGACGAGGAAAGAAGGGCAGGAGGAAAACACAGAGAAGTTTTTGCAAAAAGAAACTTTATTTCCTGCCATAATAACGTCCATGTTGACCCTTGACCTCAGTGTTTCCTACCTGTACATTTCTTGGGGCTGCCAGGTCTCTTGCCAGTGCATCCCCAGCTTGCAGCCAAAGTTCTCCTCCCAGAACTCAGCGAACCAGACGTTCCTGCGGTTGTTGGACAGCGAGCGGCTCTTGAAGTAACGATCAAACGCTGCAGAAAGAAGAAATCTGTTTTAATAAACGTGATCTGAGGTTTGTTACAGGACGTGCTGCTCTGAGCTTCCTGTCTCCTGCCTCACCGTCCACAGATGCCCTCTTGGGGAGGATGGTGATGGCGCCCTCGGCCACCCGCTCCTGCTGGACCACCGGAGAGATCTTGGAGCCCCAGCTGTCAGAGCCCACCCACAGGAAGTGACCTGTCAGGTTGTTGCGCTTTGCCGCATCCAAGATTCGCCTGTGAGGGTCACAGGTGAGACAGCTGAGACAGCAAATTAAAAATACATCCTAAATACAAAATCTATTATTTGTTTTTTATGAAACATGATTGCACAGGCATGCTAGCAGCTATTTAAAGGACCAGTGCGTAGGATTTAGTGGCATCTACGGGCGAGGTTTCAGACTGCAACCAACTTGCCTTCCTTTCCAAGTGTGTAGGAGAGACTATTACGGCCAAGAAAACCCAAAAAACACAAAAGTCTCTTTCTAGAGCCAGTTTTTGGTTGGTCTGTTCTGGGCTGCTGTAAAAACATGGTGGTGCAACATGATGACTTGAGGACCAGCGCTCTCTGTAAATATAAACAGCTAATTCCAAGGTAGTGAATATACAACAATTCTTATTTTCAGGTGATTATACACTAACGAAATATACTTGTGAATTAGATCTGCATTCCCTAATCCTTAATTATGCAAATGTTTAGTAGGGATGCTGTGGTTCTGTATATGTATAAAACAAAGCAAGTTGTTGAACTCAATAATACAGACAGGGAAGAGCGGTACTAGTTCAATGAAATTTAATTAAGACAGGGGATGTTCAGCAGTCTTACACTTAAGTGATGCAGGTTATATCCAAAGCCCACAAAACAAATCCAAAGTTCAACAAATGAAATGTAACTAATCAGAAACAACTTTCTGAGTGTTTTCTTACAGTCAGACTCGTCAGCTAGTCAAATTAAAATTTGTGTTTAATTGACAGGGAAATTAGTCGCCAGGAACATGCCTAGTAACCATTAAACCAAAGTTTTGCAGGTATATCAGGTACTAAATATTGACCTGATGGTGGCACGAGATGAAAAGTTGGGGGATCAAAGTGATTAAAACTGATCCTGAGGGGGACATGAATGTGTGAACCAATCCATCAAATCAGACAAATGACACAGTGAACAAAAGCCACAAACATTAACATCATCCACTGTGTTTTTCTTGTACAATAATTCATTAAATGATTTCAAACATGACAGCTGATCCGTCTGGTCCTTTACATTCTCATCCTGTCTGTTCTCCGTCTGTGAGGTCTCAGGATGAGTGAGTTCCCTCTCACTGTGACTCAGAGCTGCAGATTAACATCAGCTGTTACACTGATATCCTGTGTGTGTGTGTGTGTGTGTGTGTGTGTGTGTGTGTGTGTGTGAGTGTGTGTGAGTATGTGTGAGTGTGTGAGATGCTCTCACTCCACTCAGATAATTGGAAGCTTGTTATCTTAATCTGCACTCAACAGTTGGTGGATATACTGATTAAATACATTGAGAACATACAGATACAGAATGTGTGTGTTGATACTGAAGTCGCGCAGTGAGTGGGTGTGTGTGTGTGTGTGTGTGTGTGTGTGTGTGTGTGTGTGTGTGTTGTTTGTATTCATTGCAGTAATGTTCAGAAGATGTTCAACAGATTAAAAACTCTGCAGGGCCTGTATTTAGGAACAGATCGAGCTAAATGCTAATGTAAGCATGCTAAGCAGGTATCATGTTTATGCTAAAATTAACTCAGTAGCATGAAACAAAAAGCACAGTTGGCTGATGGGAGCATCATTAGTTTTGAAGATATTTGGTCATTTATTTAAGATGTTGACCTGACGATGGTGACGTGTGTGCTGTTTTTACCGGATGTCATCCTCGTTAGCGAACATGATGACAGCGCGGGCGTTGGGCGTCTCCACCAGACGCAGGACGATCTTGTCGAACTCGCCGGGTCTTGGCTCTCGAGGGACCTTCAGAGACTGAGCAATACAAACTCCACCTGAGAGAGAGAAAGAGAGACAGAGAATCAGGAGAGATTAGAAAAGATCTCTTCCTCAGATTCACTTTCTCACGCTGCCAAAGGACAGACTAATTCAAACTCTGCTGGGAGAAGACAGCACTACAGTCAAACTGGCCGGAGAATATATTTTATATTTGTGAGTTTTTGATTTTGCAACATGTTTGATCCAAAACTTCATGCAAATAAAGCCAATAAAATAGAAAAAAAAAATCTAATTAACAGAAAGAGACCTGTGTGACGTTCAAATGACTCCTGGCTGAGATTTGACCACAATGTACAGCACAATGTCAGCCTGACCACCTCAAAATGCGGTCTGGCCAATCTGATCACATCCCAGTGCGTTCTGCAGGCATTTACACCTGCGTTAACATATGTTTTTCCTAATAATGATAATTTCAATGACCAGTGAGATGATCTCTCTTTGTTTGGACCAAAATTCCAGACTGACAGAAACTTTGCCGTCCCTCAAGCCACACGGTCTACAATATTAAAAATATCAGGTCAATAAAAGCAGGAGCTTCCTGCTTCACACCACCAGCTTCCTGTCTGACAACAGTGAACTCAGTTTCTGATCTCTGCTGACATCGATCCTTCACATGTAGCTCTGCTGTGTTTGTTCAGCAGTGTGAACACATCTGCTTCTATCTGTAAATCTGCTCATGAACAAGCTTCACCTTCACTCCGGTTTATCTGCAGGCTGTGGTATTGTTTTCTCTCTGTGCTTCATTATGTCTCTTTAATTATCTTCACTGTTTGTTTTGTTCTTATCTTTCACTCAGCTGCAGTCGCTGAAACAAAGCTCTCTGCCAGACACTAAATACTGTCAAATTATCACTAACATCTCACTAATCATACTATACGAGCAGGATTCCCTCATGCAGCATCATCGAAAAAAAGTCATTTGAAGGAAACAGTTCAATCAAATCCAGAGTTTGAAATCTTTTTTTTTCTCAAAAAAAAAAAAAAAAAAAACCCAAAAAAAAGAAGAAAACAGAAAAAGGAATGGACTCGAGCTTCATCTTTTCTTAGAGGCATGTCTTTTTGATCTGCTTTACTCTGTCTCGTCAGGCTTACAAGCAGCTGAAGAGGAGGATGAGGAGGAAGAATAGAAGGAGCAGAAGAGGGAGAAGAGGAGGAAGGCCATTAAGGTGATGGAAAATGTGGAAGAGGAAAAGGACAAAGCGGAAGAAAAAGAGACATGGCGAATATTTCTGCTGCACAAACTACCCAAGTTCTTCTTCTTACTAAAAGACGTACGTGCCTTATCCTGACTCTCACTGGACAGAATCTTTCATCTGACCCTCCCAACTCCAAACTCCTTACCTCTAGTTTGTAACAAGCTTTTCTGTTATGAATTTGTCATCTCCAAGCTGAAGCTGAGATAACCCTGACGGCATCATGACGCTGTGGTTACCCTGTAGCATAATTTCGAAGTCAGGTGATGTAAAAGTGTATCAAAGGGACAGTTCACCCCAAAATCAAAAAGATGCTGATGCTGCTGTGTTTCACTCTGCAGCGTATCTCTGTGAAGAGCGAGTGATTTAAAAGCCATCAGATCGACTTGAGTGAAATCCTGACCATGACTTTGGACATCTTCACTGGTGTAACTATGGTGTCGTCATAGAAACAGATCATAAGATTGTGATATTTATTGTAACTTTGGCAGTTTCCGCTGTCTGAACACACACACACACACACACACACACACACACAGCTCCTCTCAGCTCACTGGAGCGGCTCTGTGTCCATCTGTCTGTGTTGATTGGCTATAACTTGTGACCTCTAACCAATCAGATAGTGCTGTGGGCGGGGACATTGAGAGATACAAACACTTGTTCATCCCCACAGTCTTAAACTTAAACTTGAACTGTGCCATATAATTACACTATGCTGTATGTGCAGCTGCTCCAGTTTTCCAGCTGGTCATCTCTAAGTAAATTTAATGATCACATCTGAGAACAGGGTTTGTGTTCATTGATGAGATATTATCTGGGTAGGGAAAGCCATGGGAGACGATTGATATTATTAATATTCGAGGGTCGGCTGGCAGAAAAGGAGGCAAATGATTTTCACATGATGATGAAAATATAAACTGATCTCTTCTTTGTAACACTTTTATTCATGTCCTTTAAGAGTGGTTGTTCTGCTTCCTGTTCTACGCTGCTGCAATCAGCTGGTTTCCCTCCAAGGTTCAGTGATAAAAGTTGATGTTTCCTCTTCGTCACATCATTAAACTCTCCGCTTCGTCCTCAGTGAAGACTCCGCTGCTGAAAACACTCTTGAAGTTTGTGAGATCGTCCCTGCAGCGTCGGCTCTGCGGCAGATAAACGAGAGCGGCGGTGGAGTTTTGAAGATGAACTTTGTGCCTCTGACATGAAGGGAAGTAAAGTACAGTAGAGGCTGCAGCGGAACCAAACCTCAGACTGAACGTTGTTGCAGCTTAATTGGCTCCTTCATTTTGAAAAGACGGAGCGACTCGCTGGCCCACTGTCGCAGGAAATCTCCAGGGAAAAAGAAACAAGTGTCACAGCTGAAAATAATCACGTCTGGTTGACGTGACCTCGATTGTTTAAACAGCAGAGCCCCGGAAGAGTGTTTTAAGGAGGTAGAACTGGAGCTAGAGAGTCTAAAAATCACCGCTGCAAAGAGATAAAAAAGGTAAAACTATTTCTAAGACTGATGATATCTCCAGTATCACTTTACATTATGTGTGAGATATTCACACAGAACCAAACAGGTGGCTAAACCTTGTGTTTCTGTGGCTTCTTGCAAACTAAAGATGTAACTTCAAGTGATGGAAAAAAAAACTGCCAAAGTTGTGTATTTCTTCATAACGTGCCAACGTGTGTTTGACAAATGAAACCTGTGTTTGATTAATAAAGACTGAAAGAAAGACAGTAGCATGAGTTTGTCATTGTCCAGATTAATTTAGTGACGGATGTGAGTCGACAGAGGATGAAGTCACCAGAACAACAAAAGCTGTGAGATAAAAGGTGAATGACACGAACAGGTAAGAGTCTCAGTTTGTCATAAATATACAGGATTTAAAAACTTGAAACACGCTGCCTGATGCTTAAACTCTGCATCCTCACGTGGCCATGACTGTTCGAAACAGAACTTCATTTTAAGAAAAAGTAAAAACTAAACTAAAAAACTAAATATTTTCATCGCCGGTGGAGCTTTAGATAAAACACAATAGAACACAAAGAAGTAGACTCAAATCTTCAGCATTTTAGTTCTTACTCGGAGTGAGTAGCCAAGTTAGCAGCTCTGATATCAGTCCCTCCAGGATTTCTTGGACTTTTTTGGGGATTGTTGTGGCCTAAAATCCCTGATTTTATGGCAGGTTTTCTGAAAAATTGTGATGCATGTTGCAATGTTTTTAGGCTTTTTTTTTTTTGTAATGAAGCAAGTGAAAATAGGTGAGACAAAGCGATTTTCTTTTTTTGAATAACTGATTAAACCAAAGGCATTTTGTTTTGGTGAAAATAGAATCGTACGATCTGAGTATTCTAAGTAACCTCACCAAGAAGGAAATTATTATTACAAAAATTCAAGCAAAATCTGCTTTATTTGTAAATGAAGAAGTGCACCTGATGGGTGGTCCACAAAGAAGCAAAATCTTTGCATGTAGAACTGGTAAATGTCAATAACAGTGACAAATAATGTGTTCTTTTCAGGTCAAGAACACAATTCAACATATGTGGAATAAAGTTTTGAATAATAATTGAATTGTCACTTGAGTTAAAATGGAGCACTTCCTCCAAAGAAAATCTTCCTATAATTACACGGGTTATTTCTTTCCAGGAGGAAATTATTAAGAAATTACAGACTTGTAGATAAAGCGTTACCATCACTTTATTGTTGAAGCAGCTGTAAAAATACTCCATAATATTAGAGAAATGTCATGCTGAGTTCGAAGTTTTATCTGTGTTGAAGAAAGAGGAGCTGTGTGAGTTCAGATCTTGTCTGTTCAGGCTGATCTCAGAGGCTTCAGGCCAAGAAGACGGAGATAAAACCATTTAAGACCCTGCTGCCATTATCATCATTGCGGCGTCCACCGCGAGCCGAGAGGCCGTCTGCTGTCTCCCCCCCCGAAGACACGGCTTCAATCAGAAGCTTTCAGAGTAAAATTGATTCCATTGTGAGCTAATTTCTACATCACACAGGTCCATCAGGCCATCAGATTGGAGCTGCAGCGTCTCTCTGGTACTGGCTCTTTTTCTTAGTGAGCGTTTGGGATTATGTGTTTGAAGGTTTGAAGGTCAGGTTGCTGAGAGTGTGACGGCAGCAGCATCACCCTGTTTAACTTAATCCCAGTTTTACTGACATTTGAAGGTTTTGGCTTCAAAAACACAAATTACAACAGATGAAAGATCACATTCTCACCCATATTTACAGCAACCGTCCCAACATCCCTGGTAAAAACTGAATGAAATCTCATTATTTTGAGTTATAAACCACGTGATTTCCTCTCAGAACATCTTTGAGATGATTCCTGCTCAGAAGTATAAAGGTTATTTATATTCCATGAAACTCTGAAGGGCATCTTGTGTTGATACATAACTATGTGGTGTTCTTACATCAGATATCAGAGTCAGGGAACAGGATAACCTCCCTGTAACATCTGTCAATCATCTGTCTGTGGAACAACACTGATGATTTTCCCCTTAAAGTTTTACAAAGTTGTGATTATCCTGCTGCTCTGAGAACGTCAACCAGTGGTATAACAAGTCCAAGTCCAAGATTATCAGACGTAACTCAACATAAAGTCAGTGAATGAAAGAAATGAAAGCATGCAGCTTTAAAAATGACCAACAACAGCGAAATGCACCGCCGTGATATAGAGCAGGAGTCATAATAGCAAGGCTGAGATAGTAATAAACTAGCCTGCCTGACTAAATCTGGTGCTGGAGCACAACATTGTCGCTGTCAGAGCACCTTCACATATAAAAAACTAAATGGTGACAGGCACCTTTAGGTTAGCAGGTGGCAGTGCACCGGCACACACATAAAAACTAAGCAGACAGCACAGCTTATCAGAGGTAAAATACCTCAGTCTCACATCAAATTCCCACCTAAAATTCAAGAAGCATTTAAGATGGTGAGCAGAGCTGCAGAAGCAAACTTATGTTTAGACTTATCAGTAACTGCTTCTCATTTCATGCTGCAAACTGTTTCATGCATGTTATGATTTATTCACATTTACAATAACCAACCAACCAATATCCTCTTATGATGGTCTACAATCGAGCAATTAAAATTTTGGACAGGAGCCCAATAAGATCACATCATCGCCATGTTCTCGATAAATTAAATATGTTAAGTTTTGATAATTTTATAAATTTTAAACCCATCTATAAATGGCGACATAATCAGGCTCCTCAGGTGCTCAGTGACCTCGTGGTTCCACTCAGAACTTCAGGCTCAGTAACACCTGGAGAACCTGTAAGATGGTCCCACATAAAACCTCATCTAGACAAACAGCTTCTTCTGTCTGTGGAATTAACACGTGGACGTCTTTACCTGCAGAACTCAAACTGGATCCTGATTTAGAGCGAAGACGACTCGGTCATGTAGTCATGAATAATCTGGTGCTTCTTATTCTATGGTGCTACATTATGATTATTGTTTTCTGTATTTTCTTCTTGCTTGTGTTTTGTTATGTCTCTTGTGTATTTGTTGCTGAGTCTTTGTGTCTAAGGCCCAGCGAGGGACGGCAATGCAAATTAGCTCAGGCTATAAATGCTGTGGTGTGTGACATTGATTTATGCTACTGTACATCCTTGTCCCTATAAAAATAAACATGAAATAAATAAATAAACACATGAAAATACAGTAAACTTTGTGAAGGCGCACCTCCACATCGACAGCATTCTTAAAGTCTACATGTAGGCGTTAGCAAATAAATAAAAAAATGTTTTAAAAACTTGGGCTCGCTATTTTGTCTTTCGGAAACGTTCTGAAAGAAAAATATTTTTGGAAGCTGGTTTTTCTTTCTCTGCTGCTTCTTTCAATTCTGGCTTCTCAAACTTACCTTTGTGTTTGTTTGTTTTTTGCTTGTTTCTCACTTTCTGTCTTGACATTTCTAACTTTTCTGTTTATTTTTCCCTCGCAGTGGTCTTATGTATGTCCATAACTGCAATAACCCAGAATTCCACACAGGCATTAATCCTTACTTTAACTTAATCATTTATCATTTTTAATTCCAGTGTGAAATAATCAGGTCTGTTATCATCATTCTTCATCATTCTATGAGCAATATGAGTATTCCTTTTGTGCAATGGTGGAAATGCTGCTGAGTCTCCTTATTATATTTTCATATTTCCCCTGTTGATTTTTTTTATATTTCCGTCTTGCTATATTTTTATATTTTATGTATTTATTTACTTATTTTAGATTTTTTTTTATTGATGCGTCTTTATATTTTTGCCATCCACTTTGCCGCTGTAATATTGTAAATTTCCCTGTTGGATTAATGTCATTAATGTGGTGCATGAGTGCTTTTTTTATCAGGACACCATCAGGACAGGATTCAGCTGGAAGCCATGATAACCATGCCAGTTGTTAAACGTACACTCATTGGCCTCATGCAAGAACATTTTCATGGTCTTATCAAAATGTTATCAAACTAATGAAATACACAGTCATTCATGAAAAACTTTGGTTTGCAACCCAGCAGACTGACTGCACATGACTCTGTGACAGGTCTGGACCCTCGGAAATTGTGTTTGTGTCTAAAAAAAATTAAAAAATACAAGAAAATTGTTGAATGTGATCTCTTAAATCACTCTACGCACCACTTAACAACAAATCTGTTTGCACAAGTGGTTCTTGCAGGAGGCCCATTGTTCTGAATGGTATTTTCGTGAAAAAAGGTGTTTTTACTGTTTTACAACACAACACACTCTCTATTTGATTATTAGATCATTGATATGAGGGTAACCGACCCTCGCAGGTTCTTCATCTCCTAAACCTCTTTCAGCTTATCTGTGTTTTTTATTGTAGGCCACCTTCAGGCCTCCAGTTAGGACTGTGTGTCAGTGTGAACAGGCTTATAATGATCAGGTTCGGCAAACCACAGAGGTGCAGAGCTGGCCAAATTCCCATCCAGCTGATATCAGATGATTCTACCAAACCCCAGATTATTTCCAGTTATATTTTATTACTGAACTGTGTCAGATAATAAATGCATTTATCTGTACAAAGGAAGCCAAAGAGAGTGTGAAAAACCAGGTGGCTCTCCGGAGCCCCCGAGGACGCCGCTGCAGATAAATGTGAAAATAATAAAGATGGACACACATGATGTGATTTTAATGAGGTTTAGCTTCAGCTGAGATTTTTCCCACAGAAGTGGAAAAATCAGCCAGTGAGGTTTCTCCTGCTGGGCTCAAATCCAACAAATTAACTTTGAGTGACAAAGTGGGAAATAATCAGTTAACAGACCTCGCTTGAAATGTTGTCATCTACACTTTACACTCCGACGTGCAGCACAGTCACACACACACACACACACACACTCACACAGATGTGATAATGTGGGAATGTGCTCCCATTCCCTGGGAAAACAGATAAGGAAATCCCTGCTGCTTCTAACAGGATGAGGATTTACTTTAAGCTCTGCTGGGAACATCTCGGCTGTAAGCTGCAGCACTGAACTGAAGGAGTTAATTCACTAACCGCTCCAGATAGACGTCTTTTAAAAAAGAAAATGGAAAATCACTACCTGGAGCCAATCGTTCAGTCTCTTTATAGAGATCATTTAAGTTAAATTGTTATTGTTAGTAAAGTTGTTTAAGTTTTCGTCTCCTCCTCTTTTGGTCATTTTTTTTTATTTTCTGCTTTCTGCCACAGTTATAAATCTACTGAACAGCTCAATGCTCAACTCAATTTCACAAAAATCCTGAAAACAACAAAACAGACAGTCTCACCTGCAGCTTGTTTAACACATAAAGCTTCACTGAATAAAAAATGAAATGGAGGACTTTTTGGAAGTGTTTTAAGTTTATGGATTTCCTCAAAGTGAAACACACACAGTGAATGATGAATAATCAGCGAAACAGGTGGCAGAAGTATAGAGAGGGCTGGGGATCGTGAGAAAATATTAAAAACGGTCCAAAATACCACACATGTAACGTCAAAAAAATCCTTTAAAAACTGTATGGATCCAGACCAAATGTCCCACCAAATGTTAATAAAATCTGTCATTAGGTTTGAGATAAATAAAGCAGGAGGAAAACATGTTTAACACCAGTAAATATCAAAGACAAAATATCATGTACTTTATACATTTGCTATAAAATATATACAAGAGGTCCAACCTCTGTCATTAAGTTTTAGATATGTTACAGTATTCAGAGGTGGGAAGTAACTAACTACAAATAATTTGTTACTGTACTTAAGTAGAGTTTTTAGAGATCTGTACTTAAGTATTTAATTTTCTGACAACTTTTTACTTTTAGTCCCTACATTTTAATACAAATACCAATATTTCAATTTTTATTATTTATTTACATATTTTTATTTTGCATCATTAATATCAATTTAATATGTTTATTAATATAATATTAATATCAATATAAAGATTGATTTCAGGCTAAATCTATGGGACAAAAATACATAGAAAAGGCGATTAACTGCATATTCATCAGTGCAAATCGAGCATGACAGACGTAACAAGGTGAAAATGACAAAACAAGATGAAAAAGACACGAGGTGAAAAATGATGGAACAAGACAAAAACAACATAGAAGACATAGCAAGACAAAATAGACATAACTAGACGAAAAACAATATAAAAGATGAAAAATACATGAGATGAAAAATGAAGACAATATAAAGACAAAAAAGACATAACAAAACAAAAAACTACATTAAAAAAAAGTCAAAAACGCAAAAAAAAAGTAAGATGAAAAACCAACAAGATGAAAGAGACGTAACAAAACTAAAAGCTACATAAAAGATGTAACACAACAAAAACAATAAGTCTGGAAACATTTTTAATTCACTCAGTCATTATCTCCAGCAGCTTCTATTTCACAGCTTTTTTACAGTCACTTTTGAGTTAATATTTTATGTCCAAGCTTTTAATTTGAAATATCTGCACGAAGAGCTGGGTTTGAATACAACACTAAACAAACAAACAAACAAAAAAACATCGAGGAGAACAGTACTTGTACAAAAAAAAAAAAAAGATATGAGCTGTGAAAATGGACATGATACTAAATTTATCGATACCACTGGTACTTCAGAGGAAGTGCTGAGATTAAAACAGGAGCTGATAACAGATAATTAGAAATAAAGGCCTGTCTCTAATGTAAGCCTGTTGAAACACAAACATCTCTCTTCTCTCTGTAGCGGAGATAAATAAAGACCTCAGGCAACGTTTGATTTACAGCAGGTTTGATGTTGCAAACGTGAAAACCTCCTACACGTAAGCAGGGCGGGACTCTGACAGTCGTGGCCTCCGTGCCCCTTCAGTTTGGCCTCATGCCCCTCAAAAAATGATCTACCCCGAGGCTCCCTCGGCCTCGATTCCCTGCCTGTGCAACCCGAGCCTTTGTTGTTCTCTCCTCTGCCTCTTCCCTGTCAGTTTTTACACACCTGTGGTTTTAGTTGAGATTCTGAAATATTATTGGGCAACAAAACCAGTGTTAAGTTCAGCTTCAGGCCTGGTATGAAGAGCTGGGAAACACAAATGAACTTAATCAAAATCATCTTGCCAACACTGCAAAGCTGTGAATAAGAGAACTTCTGAGAAGAGAAGGTTGACTGAGCTGAGGTCAGAAAGTTTGATAAATTAGCAAACAAATAAGACAAGAAACCAAAGTCGGACAAGCTCTCAGGTGCAGAGATAAATCACGCTGAGAGCCGCCAGCACATTTTGTCTGCTGACAAGACAAAACGAAACAAAATGACACAGGATGGGACAGGACAGGGAGGGACCAGACGAGACAAAACAAAAACAAGATGTAACGAAACAAAACGAGATGAGACAGGATGAGACAAGATGAGTCAAGACGAGACAGCCGTTTTTGTCTGCTGACAAGACAAAACGAAACAAAACGAAACAAAACAAAATAAAACAAGACAAAGCAAAACAAAACAAGACGAGATGAGACGAGACAAGACAAGACAGCCCATTTTGTCTGCTGACAAGACAAAACGAAACAAAACGACACAGGATGGGACAGGAAAGGGAGGGACAAGACGAGACAAAACAAAAACAAGATGTAACGAAACAAAACGAGTCAAGACGGGACAGCCGTTTTTGTCTGCTGACAAGACAAAATGAAACAAAACAAAATGGAACGAGACGAGACAAGAAGAGATGAGACAAAATAAGACAAAACAAAACAAAACAAAATAAAATAAAACAAGACAAAGCAAAACAAAACAAGACCAGATGAGATGAGACAAGACAAGACAGCCCATTTTGTCTGCTGACAAGACAAAACAAAACAAAATGAAATGAAATTAAATGAAATGAGACAGGACGTGATGGCACGGGATGGGAGGGGGGAGACCGGAGGAGACGACATGAGTCGAGACGAGACAAGGTGAAACAAGACAAGACAACATAAATCAAGACAAATGAAACAAGACGAGACAAGACGGGATGAGACAAGATGAGACAATTCAAGACAGTCCGTTTTGTCTGCTGACAAGATGAAATGAAACGGGACAGACAAGACAGACAGACAAGACAAGGCGAAATGAGATGTAACAAGATGGGATAAAACAAAACAAAACAAAAACAAAACGAAACAAAGTAAGATGAGATGTGATGAGACAAGATGAAACAAGACAAAACAGCCCATTTTGTCTGCTGACAAAACAAAACAAAACAAGATGGGATGGGACGAGATGAGACAAAACAAGACAAAAAACAAAATGAGACAAGACAAGACATGATGACATGAGACAAGATGAGACAAAAGGAGACAAAATGAGACAAAACAAACAACAAATTAAACAAAACAACAAAAAAAAAACTTTATTAACAGACATAGATGAAGCATTGGAGCATCACTGGAGACGTTTCTCTGTTGGACGTGCAGTAGTTGCAGTCAAAATACACGTTGGCTTTTGTGCGTGTTGCTTACGTGGTCGAGGGCATTTTGATCTAATTTAAGAACAAACAAGAGGTACAAAAGTATTTATGAATGCCACAAAAATTCTTAAATTGCTCATACGCACAATTTAAGATCAAATTGTGTATGTGAACGATTCGTGCATGAGGTTCAGTGTTTTATTTGAAGGACCTTGCTGCCCGGACACTTGAAAAAAAAAAAAAGCATTAACACTAAAAGCCAAGTGACCTTGCTTCGATGATGATGACATTCCAGGCCCGTATGGATGCATCTGTCTCTTCTGAATTATGGCAGCAGGAAAGACGTTATTAGCAGTATGTGCAAATTGCAAACATGAGCCAGAAAAATGGATTTTTTTCAAGCTGATGCCTTTTTCTTTCACACACAAACACACAAACACAAGCTGTAACGCAGCACAGTTTTAATGATGTGGGATTAAATGAAGCGTATCAGAGGGACAAAGGACCAATGAGAGGGAATAATACAATTTCACTGTGACTTTCAACTCAACCGAGGAAAGTCTCACAGCGGGAGCCGCTGAACTCAAAGGCGGAACAAACAAACATGGCCAGAAACATTCAAAGGCACGCCGACTAATGGAATTATGGGCTATAACAGATATCATTAAAGCTGGCCTCTGGCAAAGCCTTGACACTGACCTTTCAATTAACAGTTCACCATGGCAGCGAGTGTTTATCGCCGTGTAACCCCCCCCCCAATAAATACCGAGTCAGAGTGACAGATAGAGACGGGACGTATGTGCCCACTCGCCTCTTTCATTTCTTGCCTTTGAGCCGCTGAACGCCGGACCATGAAAGGTTTCCTGGGTAACACATGCACAGGCTCGACTTTAAAGGCAGATGAAAACAAGTGAAGCAGTGTGCCCACGAAGCTCTCAGTCCACCTTAAACTTCAAAGCGTCCTCTGAGCGTCCGTCTTTGAGATTCTTCGTGAGTTTTCTCCAACGTCAGTTTCAGGAGTCGAAATCTCCAAGTTAAACTTTCATTCAACAATAACTCAAGCTGATCAACCTAACACTCTATGACGTGATGCCAGTTGGTAATTTGTTTGCATTAAACTGGCAAACGGACATTTCAAAGGGGGGCACGGCGGCTGAGGCATTGATGTCAGAGAAGCCAGTCTTTTAAAGCGTAACCTGCAGGTTGGAGCCGCCAGTGAATCAATGTTTAGTGAAACGATGGAGAAACTTTAATTTAAAAAACAGTGACGCCTGGAGCCGTTTTTGTGAGAGAATCTAAAAACAACAAACTGGAAGTGATGTAGGTCGAGGCTGAAATAGATCATAATTAACATTAATAGATATAGATTCCAATGCAAGTTTTGACTCTGAAGAGGGTGAGAGCTCATGATTATGAGCTGACTAGGTGTCAAAGAGGCCAGGAGCAGAACAGGGTCAGGAGAAATAACAGTCACAGGTGAGTAAACAGCGTTAGCTAACAGCTAATCTTCATGTTGAGTATCAGCTTTTATGTCACATCATCTTGCCTCCTATAAATCCACACGCAGCGGTGAGAAAGAGAGGGCGAGGGTGACATCCCTGCCTCTTTACCTGCATGAAACACACCCAGGAGTGAGAGCCAGCGCCTGCTCTTCTCCTAACGGGAAAACTGTGGACTCGATGTCCTGACAGGCAGGAGTTTGGGCACCTGTAGCTACACTATGATCTGACATGGTCACCAGAAGTGAAACACACTGTAAAACAAGCTAAAAAGACTCAATACCCTCTCCTTCTGCACGTTGGTCAGAGGCAGACTCAGACACAGTGACTTCCAGCATTTTTAAGAGCCTTGCTCAAGCAGACCACCTTTTCCTCTGATTTTTTTGTCCTTATGTCCAAAAAATCTTAAATCGAGTTTTAAAAATTGTCATTTTACTCAAGGTTACATATAAAATTCATTAAGAAATTTAACCTGTAACTTAGCTGTTGTATTTCCTTTTCTGGTGACATATCCTGGACATTTTATGATAAGTTACAGTAAATATAAGATTGTTTCTTTAATAACAAGTCAGTTATAAATATTCAGATTGTGCCAGCAGCTCATGTGGAGTCTGGGAACAGAAAATGTTTCAGTGATTTGAAGCATCAACAGTAAACATCAGACTTTGGTATCAGTCCGTCTGAGTTGGTGGATTCCTCCTTGACCTGCCAATTTAAACTGAAGTTCAAGTCATATTGGAAAAGTGAATTAAAAGGGAAACCTACTCTGTTTGATTAACACCGGCTCTGCCCACTTTACTGTTTTACTCAGTTACTCTGCTTCTTCGTATCAGATATTATCAGCCCCAGGAAGTTTGGGCTAGTACTTCACACGGCTCTAAAAATATCCACACAGCAGGGAAGAAAAGTCAGAATTGGGACGCTTTCAGCTGCAGTGTAAAAGGTCTTCTTTAGTCAGACTCTGGGCTTGTTGTTAAGGGGAGCAGAAATCTTGGCTCAAGCTTTGGCTCGGACCCAGTGACCCACATATGAAACTGCTTACAGTGATATAAGTCCTCTGAAAAGTGCCAGAGGTAGGCTGGTCTGCCAAAATTTCACAAAATGAGCGTTGTGTCTTAAAATGCAAATGAGGAGGAGAGAACTGTATTTCACCTGCAGTAAAGGATTTAGTGGAAGTAGCTTGTAGTTAAAAGCGAGGCTGTCGGGATGCACAGAAACTTTTTTATTTTCAACTCTGACAATCAAAGTTCAGCAACTCTGACAAGTGATCTGCTGGGAGGGATGTTGTTAGAGTTCAACACTAAAAACTAAAAAATTAACTACAACCAAAAAGTAAGTGTTGATGATGAGGTACTGACAGCTTTAGTCCTAAATTGAACCTTTAGTGGACCTGAACCAAACCATTTCAGCTGCTTAACTTCTAAATCAAACTGGTTTAGCTACTTAACTCCTGAACCAAACCTCTAGCAGATCTGATCCAAACTGCATTAGCTCCCTAACTCCAAAACAGAACCTTTAGCGGACCTGATCCAAACTGTTTTTGCAGCATAACTCCTAAATGGAACCTTAAGTGGACCTTAACCAAACAGTTTCTGTTCTTTAACATCTAAACCACACTTTTTGCTGCTTAGCTCCTAAGTTGAAACTTAAATGGACCTTAACCAAAACATTTCAGCTGCTGAAGTCCTAAACCAAACCTTTAACAGACCTGAAACACACTGATTTTGCTGCATAACTCCTAAACTGAACCTTTAGCGGACCTTATTAAACCAGCCAGATATGAGGGACTGACGTTCCAAATGATTTCAAACATTTAACTAAAGACTCAGAGTGTGTCTAACATCTTGCAAACTCTGCATCTGTTTGAAATACAAATCAGGGAGAGTAAGACAGCAAACTTTTCTTTCCCCATTAAAGTTCACTTTCCTTCAGGTTTCAGATTCACCTAATAAGTCTAATGAGCTCATTTAGAGCATCATTATATGAGTAGTGAAGCAAATGAGGAGGTGAGGCGGATGGCGATGATCCATATGTCTGCTGGCTCTGGTTCTGTCTCCCAGCCTGCCTCAACATCTGTCCAACCCGCTGACAAACAGGAGGAAATGGGACGAATAAGAAGAAACTCATCAGACCCAGAGCCGCTTCCTGGCATATGTGCAGGTGCCAGGAGTGCTGTAGGGGCGTAAAACAAGCAAACACACAAAAATGAAATGATACAGTTTGCAGAAGGAGAACCGCCCTGTTGACACAGGATTATGTTCACTTTAGGTTTCTGTCTGCACAAAGACTAGTTTTCCAGGCTTCAGACCTCTTTAAATCTGCATCAAAATACAACTATTAATGCCTTTCAGACATTTAAATCAGGTATAGTTTTGCTTCCTGTTCTTTGTTAAATCCAGGCTGGACTCTGGCTCTTTAAACTCCCTGCTGATGTAAAAGATGAATAAAAGGAGCTGATACCTGAAATTGTATTTATTTTGACCACTAAAACAAAATATACGGCTAAATAAGTGTAAAGGTAGAAAACTGTAAACCTCTCATGACGGCTCACATTCATTCGCCCTCAAACTGTAGGGAGACGCCACCGCAGCAATGGCGGCTTGTTAACTTCCGGTATTTCACTGGATTAGTCTATAAATGGATTCTGCACAAACATGTTGGTATCTGTACACAACATATAGTTCTAACACTGTTTTTAATACAGGTTGTTGTTGAGATTTAGACAGTGAGAAAATGAAAAAGCTGAAATTATGTCTATTCTGTGCCATGAAAGCTCCAAAAGAAGCCTCATGGCTGGTTCACACTAGATGCTTGAGAAGTGCGTGACAACAC
This sequence comes from Lutjanus argentimaculatus, assembly GCA_034769285.1. Classification (NCBI taxonomy): domain Eukaryota; kingdom Metazoa; phylum Chordata; class Actinopteri; order Lutjaniformes; family Lutjanidae; genus Lutjanus; species Lutjanus argentimaculatus. The sequence continues at coordinate 2,932,256 of JAWZSL010000039.1, forward strand.
CATCGTTGAACTGCTGCGGCTCGCACACTCTGTGGTGTCCACACAGGCTGTGTTTCTGCTGCGAGGTGGCTTCTGAAAGCCCCATCTGTCTACATAAAGTTTGCAGAAGAGTTGAGGGAGAAGAAAAGAGCTGTTTTTGGTGATTTTCCCCCTCGTTCAGAGAGGGAGAAAGAGAGAAAGAAAGCACTGCCCTGCGCCCATTTTTTTCATGTCTGTGTTGTATGCACAGATGTAGACAATGAAACTGTAGTGATCAACAGATCATTTTCAATGTGTATTTTTGCTGAGAACCACGTGCATCAGGCGGAAAAAAAACAGGCGAGCCTCCGAATCTCTGGGTGAAGCGTGGCTGCAGCCGTGGCTGACGTGCACGAGCACACGCAGGCTGTGTGGACTCTCTAACCTGTTAATGTGGGCTCTGAAATTAAAACCAGCAGTTAACACCATGTACACACACTGTTCAAGTATGTAGTAAGAACCAGCTGTTAGGGGCTCTTACCTTGCGGTTTATAGTCTTGCTTTTATGGTTTTAAATGTTTTTATTTTTCTGCTTCTATGTATGAATTGTGCTATATAAATAAAGTTATAATTATTATTATTATTAGTTATTATGCTAAAATCTTCAGAACACCTGTATGTTATGTTAATTCATGCACATCATTATGAATTACTAATTAATTTGAGAAAAAAGATATATGTTTAACAAAAAATAAATGCTGACTGTGATGGATTATCACTCTGCAACTGTAATGTAAAGTTTTAATACTCACAGTGATGAACAGTGTGCATGATTTGAATTAAATGAAGTGCAGCTAATGAAAACAGCAGAATGGTCCTTTAATTTTTGGGTCGGGGTCAGGTTAAGGTCATGTGTAACTGCTCCACCATCCTCCTTCGTGTGAGATGAAAATAAAACACGCTCTGATTTCTGTCTCTTTCATCGTTTCCAGAGGCTTTTCCCTCTGTTTGAAGCCTGCCAGCGTTCTGCGGCGCCACATCCATTAGACTCGTTACCGTCCCGCGGCTGCTGCTGCTGCTGGATGAAGCGTCACTCACGGCGGCGTGGGGCGGGCCTGTCCTCTCGCAGTGGGAGCGGGTGATGAAACCCACAGAAACAGCTCATCACTGAGACTCAGTCAGGACCTGTGTGATACTTCTCAAGGTTGTTCTGTGTGTCCGTCACAGGAGGTGAAAATCATTAATCTCTGTTCTGTTCAAACACAAGGAGAGAGAGTCTGCTGATGGAGCCAAATCCTTTCTTTTGAGTCTGAAGTTTTTGACACGAGACGTCCGCTATCATAACACTCTCACAACTTTTTCAAAAGACAGTTGATCCATGTTGATGCTGGGAAATGATGCTGGGAGTGGTGTAGCCCCACACAACAGCTAAAGCAGAAAAAATGCATTTTGATGCATGTCATACACCGCCAGCGTGCATTTCCCTTAAAGGAGCAACATGGTATGAAGCAATTGCACGTGCAAATACAAGCACAGCAGTCAAATGGCAAGCTGGAGCCACAGACTGTATATTAAATAGGTTGGAATCCTACTGAATATACATTCTATGGTTGAAATGAGTTGTTCCCCCCACCACCACCTCCTCCCCAGACTTGGGGAGGCTCTGCCAGGCTGCAGAAACACTGCAGGAGTGCAAGACGAGCACAAAATTGTAAATTGACAATAATGAGTGAGGATGAGTCCTCCACTGTCAGTGGACAGACACTATCTCATTCGGCAAACATTCAGGCATTAATTTGAACTCCAGCTAACGTGAAACCAGCAACCAAAAACATGGCTTCCTCCAGTCTGGACTAGACAAGGCAAAGGGGGACACTGCAGCTTTAGTGTTGTTGTGAGTATTTCAAATCAACATGTTTCCTCACCTCTGATGACATGTCGTGGTTATTTTTTTTTTTACTGATATTGTGATTGTAATATAATTTGCAATATTAGAGGGAATTATAATTTTTGCATCATGAGTCTCATTTTCATTGAAAAACATGTTAAAGGTCTCATTTTTGCAGCGATCGGTACCAAACCATGTAGAACTGATTAGTTGTCAACTATTAAATTACTTGGCAACTATTTTGATAATTGATTAATCAGTTTGGAGCTTTGAAAGAAATTTGTCCAAATTCTCTGATTTCAGCTCCTCCTGTGAATATGTTCTGGTTTCTTTACTCCTCTCTGACAGTAAAATGAAGATCTTTGAGTTTTGGACAAAACGAGACATTTGAGGATGTCATCTTGGACTTTGGGAAACACTGATCAACATTTTCTGACATTTTATGGACCAAACAACTGATCGATTAATCATAAAAATGACTGACAGGTTAACTGATTGCTTTTATTAAATATTGCGCCTCCTGCGATTTGAAAATTACAGTAGACCATATTGGGATTTCGATAAAATTTCATCGCATATTACAGATTTCTCCTTTAAAGTTGTGTGAGGCACTTTATTTTTGGTGTCATCCATAATAAGGTTTCAACATGTTGTAATTTAAGTGGTCTGAAAGAAAACCAGATTTCTGCACATCCTCTTTTTTCTGCTTTAAGACTTTAGAAAATCTAACCTGTGACAGGAGACTTCGGCCAACCCCAGATCACTTCAGAGAGCTATTTCCTACTGGCTGTTTTACAAATGCAGGTGCACGAACACTCCTCATGGAAAACCTGATTTGTGCAGAAATACACAGATAATCAGCACCTATGAAAATCCAAAAATGCTGTCACAAAGGCAGTGACATGATGGCAAACAGTTGGGAAAAACATTTATCCATTTTGAGGGGGGATACTGGTGTGTGTGAGTGTGTGTGTGTGTCTGTGTGTGTGTGTGTGTGTGGCATACTAGCCTCTCAACCTGCTGTTCGATGGTGTCGCAGCTGGCTCTGAAGCCTGGGGCACTTTGTCCTGAGGCAGTAAAGTGCCAGAGGGGCGTCTTTAAGAAGATGAGTCATGGCGAGAGGAGCCGGGGTCTTTGGCGATAGTGGGCCCTGTGCGACATGAGGTTTTGCAGGGTTTTGTTGGAGGTTTTTTATCTGTGTTTTGTTGATGAGTCATGTGGCCACCAGTGATTAATAAATACATGATTCTTTGTCTTCAGAGTAACCCATGAGCAGCCTAACCAGTTAAACTAGAAGTCACAACATGAGCGTGGGATTTGTGGATAAAACACGTGTCTCTGTTTGTCTGAACGGAGCTGCCGACAGAGGCAGAGTTAAAGAAACCTTTGTTCCAATTTGTCTTTCACTTCGTCCTCGTCATTGTTAACGAGCTCTGGATAATTGGAGCACTCGGGGTTTCCTGCAGCTGATGATGTATTCAGTGAAAGCAGCTTGTTCTGAGTGTCGTCCCTCGCTCTGAGGACTCAGATTGAGAAGCAAAGAAAAAGCTCCACAATGGGATCCTTATTACATTTGTTTCTTTAACTGCATGCCATAAAGGCTGCAGATTAAGATTTATAATTTCCTATCATTGAAATGCCACAGAGACCTCAGTGAGGAGCTGCAACACGAGCTGAGTGTTGATTTTTCAGCACCTTTTTGACAGCTGACAGAGATAGAAAAGTCAAAAGACCAATAATCCATGAATGTGAGGGAGGCTGCATCATTTTGGATCAACAGTGTTTGCATGAACTTGGTGATAAACACATTGTATTTTCTGTAACTCTTCACAATAAAAGCCTCTCACTGGTTTGCCGTTGTCTTGAAATGCGAAGCAGCAGCAGGAAGTGTTAGAGGAAACTTTTCAACCGTCTCCTAAGAGTTTCCAAGTGGTAATATTGTTTGTGCCGCTGTCACAGGCAGACAAGACCTGCACACAAGACCGGATTGTTTTCCATTTCCTTAGATCCTCCCTCCAAGGAAAAAAAAATGACTAACACCAACAAGTAAGAGAGAAGAAAGAAGCATGCTTGCTGAAACAAGTAACTACAGCAGCAGTTAGAATCAGGGTGGAGACAATAGAAGAAAACAGGAGAAAAAGTGTGTTTTTGTTGATTAATTTAGGTGTGTGTAACCTGCGGCTCTGGAGCTGCATGCTGCTTTTTAGCCCATTTCCAATGGCTCCCTGTGGCTTAGACAAAAAAATGATATGGAAACAAGTAATGCTTTTTACATTTTAATTTAGCGTTTATCATTTTTGTAGGTCTAAAGTTGGCGTGCAACAGATTGCAGTTGTCCCATGTCCCGCATATAACGCAGCCTTTAAAGCCAGGAAAAGACAACACTTACGCCATATCACGATGTACCGATATGCAAAATCTATCACAATACCTAGTTTCATATCATGATACAGTATATTATTGATACATTTCCCAGCCCTAACACAACCTGTATACACTGTGGCTCTTGCCAAGGTCCTTTTTCTCTTCACCTTCATAGAAGCTGAAATGCCTCCGCACCCTTTAAGCCAGGGTTTGTTGGTTGAACTGTATCCGCCTGCAGTTTCTCACACTCAGCCGTCCTCACCTAAACTCAAGACGAAGTCTAGTTGAGAACATGAGGCAGTGACACGTTTATGTCAGTTAACTTTCAGCATCCAGTTGGTGCAGTCATAAGGAACATACAGCCAGGTCTTACAGAATTGTTGCAGGCAATCATAATGTGTAAGAACTATTATCAACTTTTCTGCATTGATTAACATTTTTTTCTAGAGGGAATCGCAATGCATCTAATAATTGATTTTTTTCCTCCACCACTGTAATGGAGACGTCATTTTCTCAGGGAAAAATCACGCCTGGTGGCAGACAGACAGAGCTTACAGGGAGCTCAACTAAACACAGATGGTGTCATTATTCTATAGACATTACACTCTGTAATCATAATGATAAGTTAAAGCGAAGCTGTTGTCTATTCCTGCGTTATATCAGCAGTAATTTAACACAGCTCCAATACGGCTGAAAGTACAGACGGGAACGCAGGAGTGAAACTAAACTCACAACCACAGAGATTCAGTTAGAAACTACAAAAGTGCTGAGAGATGAACACAGACAGACCCACAAACAGAGACTCCTCTCTGGTATCCAGCACAGACACAAAGCTGCCGTGTGAACGAAAATCTTTGCAGAGGAACAACTTAAAGCACGTTCCACATATTTCCTCTTTTTGGCACATCTGGCCAGCAGTGGTCCAGGAAAGATGATGATATTTTGCTTTTTAAATAAAGAAAAAGTCTCAGTGAGGTGAGGAGAGGATGATGAGTTTCAGTGACTGGCTGTGTGTTGCATAATCATTTTAAAATCTTGTGTTGTGTATGAATGAATCCTGTCTATGTCAGTCCACTTCATCCGTCCTTGGCTGTTGTGATTAGTAAAACCTTGGCCTCTGCTGATGACTCAGATCATTCTCTTAATAATATGAGGACGAGAACTTCGTTATGAAATAAATCTGAAGTCGTGAAAATTGACTACTTTCTTACTGCCCTCATACTGGTCAACCCACCAAAAGATAGAAATGTTCACATCAGAATCATTAAAGTGCTGCAGAAACTTCTGTCAGACTCTGGTCTTCACTGGACTTTGATTTCCCTGCATGTCTCCTGATGATGCAGGATGACAATCATCAAAGCTGTCCAATCAGCATCACTCCTCTTGATAAAAGACGTCTGTGTATCCTCGCTCTGAGGAAGCCTCCAGAAGCCTCCTCTCTCCTCACTCCTCGCTCCTTGTCTCCTCCAGGCGCATTCAAGGAATTGGAAGATCCTTCATGATGACAGAGGAGAAACGACTTCCAGGTCGAAGGAGGAGAGAGGAGACGAGGAGACAAGGAGGCAGAACTCAGCATAATGAGAAGCACCCCGTGTCACGTATGGAGGAGGCAAAGGTGGGCAGATGGGTCAAAAATACCCAGACTTTCAGGCTGCTGTTCGTGTCCCATCTGAAACCAAAAGTCAACACTGACTTAATTTAACTTCCAGTATGATGCTCAAAAGTCATATATCATTTTGGCAAATGACCTATTCTGTCATTCAGGAATGAAAACATGTTGATAAATTCATAGTCTGTGCGTTTTTGTATTTTCTTCACTTTTTGTTTCTTGTTGTTGCATTTGTGAGGTCAGCGCTCTTCTTGGAGCAGATTGCTTTTTAACCTCCTCAACGACAGGCTTTTACCTCTGAGTGCGGACGTCTCTCACCTGCTCCTCACCTCGCCGTGTTCGACCGGCCGCAGCTAATGGACGGCAAGTGTTTTATTTGTTTGAGGAAAGGTGAGCTGCTGACTACCGATGAGTCACTTTGCTTCAACTTGTCCTCGAGGCAGGAAAGAGGGAGGAATCCCTCGCCATGAAATATTCATCCTCTCCTCTTGACTGCATGCAGAGCAGGAGGGCAGGGAGGAAAAAAAAACGCTGCTCTCCAGGAAAAATGAAAAGAAATAAATAGCGACTGACAAGAAAATTTGGAAAATGTCACATTGAGGACGACCAGAACTGAATTTAATAAAAAAAAAAATCACACTGCTTCTTGAGCGGACAAAAGTAAATGGCAAAAATGAAAATCACCAACTTAACAGAGACAGATGAGGTGAGACAGAAAGTATTTATGTCTTATACAGGAGGGAAAGAGAAATAAATAGTTTAAGGGATAAAGAAGTACAGAAGGAAAGATGGAAGAGGATGAGGAGCTGAGAGAAAGAGGAGAAAGAAAAGCAGATTATCTCCTGCAGGCTTTCACACTTCTGAGGAGGAAAAAAAAGACTGGAGAGTTTTTCCAAAGCGACTGATCCGACAGAACGTCAGCGAAAATACAACACCATCACCTCCTCCATTTAATCTGCCGCGCACACACACACGGACCACACAGAGCACTGTACCGAATTTGACTGAAAACTGTTTGAATGAGAGGAATATCTGCTGCTGTGTTTAGAAGAAGAAGAAAAGAACTGCTTCCCGTGACACGCTGTCTTTATTAAAACATCAAACGCTCTGTTTGAGTCGAGGAGACAAAATGACAGCGAGTAAATAAAGTCCGTCAGCTCTGCCCTGCATCCTTTCTGTTTATTGACAGACGACTGAAGCTCTCAGTTTCCTGTCGACCCCTGCTGAGAAATCACGGCAAGAAATTTTTAAATTATTACACTGAGACTTTAATTTACTAAAACTAACAGAGGAATGATGAGGATGAAGTTCAGTCCAAGAACATTTCTGGACACTCAAACTTGACTTGATGTTTGCACTGACTGTGCCATGCCAGCGATCCATTATTCTAAATAAAAACGGTAACTAAACAATGGAAACCACGCCCATATTTATACATCATGCACCTCAATCAGCTGACAAGCTGTGCGGCAGCGGGTGTTGTTAATCATTCAAACCACACAGGGTGACAAACATTCAAAGAAAGGCTCAAAAAGAAATTGCACAGAAACAGTACACAGAGAAAAACCCTAACCTGCTGGACCGAAAACCCATTATTACTCAGAACATAACCTAAACCCTAAAGGCAAACAAACTGAGGTAAAACTCTTATGACTTTATTCCAACATTGGAAATTTGTCTGTGACAATAAAATGGATTGAAATGTCACTTGGTCTAAGGCCAGAAAGACGGCCTACAGAGAGTATGAAAAGACGTCAGTGCCGATGTTCAGTTACGTTTCTGGACTGAGTGGCTAAAGATCCTGCAACACGGTACTTTTAAACCTTTAATTTATAAGACATGAAAACATAACAGGAAAGAAGATCAGAGAAAAGGGGAAAGACACGCAGCAGGAGTTGAACCCACAGCTGCTACATGAGCTACTGGGCCACCCACCAAAGGATCTTCTGGCAGTGTCGGCGTTTGCAGGTATGTCCGCAGTGAGGATGCGCGATGCGATGTGCATTTGTGCACAACGCTCAGTCACATGGATTGTGGTCTGACTCACCAGATGCACACTGCAGATATGAGTCCTGCTTCAAGCGGCATCGTGGCATCCGCAATCTACATTTTAAAAGTCCCTGGGAAACAAAAGAATGACCTCATAGTTGCAACCTACATGCTAAAACTGGCAAATTAATGCCTGGGACACTAATGGTATGAACATGAACAAGCTAACAGCTGTTAGCTTTTCTTTTGTCAGGGCTCACCTCCTGACGCTCCTACAAATGTTCCACTGAAACAAGTTCCCACAAGAGCTCTTTCCTGTTTTAGACGTGTCTTTGGTGTTTTTGTTTTTGTGCAACTGCTGTGACATTCATACCCTCCATTAAGGGCAAAGTCCTGCTAATTCAGCACCATGGACAGAGCTGAAGTCACTAAACTCACAACTGCAGGGAGAGAGTGTCTTTTTGGAGCGATGGACATTTGTTTTTGGGATAACAAGATGTCGGATTGTTGGGCGTTCTGAACAATGCACAGTGCCCACACTGACTGACTTACTCTTAAATCAGCTGATGCTTGACATTATCAGGGCTGTAAAACTGAGGACCTTTATATACATTCAATCTCATTTCTCCAATGAGAACTAGACATATAAGTGCCTCTAAAGGCCGACACATAAAATTTTAAATAGGAGACAAGAAAGTATTCAATTACCACAAAAATGTACGGTTTTAAATGTATTACAACACTCTGGACGTTCATTTTTTGACCACTTCCCATGCAATAATTTTTGTATTTAACAACTTTTAAACTGCCCTTATCCACATGCACAGTTTTTAAGTGCAAACTCAGAGTCTGACTTCTCATTTTGTCAAAGTGTAAAGGTGCCCAGAACCCAAAATACAAGACAAAACAAACACAGTTCTATAAAAGTTACAAGTCACCCCCATTTTCTTGACTTCCCTCTCCTCAGCGACATTTTCCAGCTCTTCCTTGGGAATCCCGGGGTGTTCCCAAGCCAGATGAATTTAATCTCCCCAGCAAGTTCTGGGTCTTCCCCGGGACTCCTACTGGTTGGACTCAGGACGCATCCTGAGCAGATCCCCCATTACTGGCTCCTTTTGACGCAAATTTGCAAATCATTTTGTCAAAAAATATTAATTAAATTCCTTCAAAGTTACAGGTCAATCCAGTGGTACGTTCCACTTTGGAAGAAAAAAAAAGAGAAGGAGATCTTTTGCTGAGCTCACAGATGTTTCAGTGGTTTGTCTTTGTCGACTGTATGGACCAACAATACTTTAATTTGACCACTGAGACAAATTTAAGATCTCATTTAAGACAGCCAAGTTTTCTTTTAGATCTCACTGTGATCTCAAGAGGTAAAGACAAATTTAAGATCAGTGCAGTGACAAAAAAAGGACCTTTTAAGATTTTCAATTGGCCTCAAACTAGTCTCGGGCTAAAAGAAGAAAAAAGGCTAACTCTCAGGACCCGAATTTAAGAAGTATGAGAAAATAGTCAAAGTCTCATATTGGTCTTAATTTGAGCTCATTTATGTCCAGGAGACACACGCTAGACAAAGACCAGATCGTATTTTGAACAATTCCTTTCCTCTGGATCTGAACAGACATGGATGTGAACTGTAACTTGACTGGTTGGTGGAGACAAACAACTGTGAGGCAGTAATTCTATCTTTTGACAGTTGCTCTGTTTGATACGACCATCGACAGCTGACTTCTGGGGCCACGAGTGATCAACAGCTGCTTCAGTCTGAATTCTTGTTTCAGCTCGGGACAACGGCAGAACTTTGCAAATCTCCGCTGGCTGCATCTGGCGGTTGTGGTGGTATTGCAGCAGGTGCTTCAGCATCTGTTGCCTGGAGGGGAGTAAACTTACTTAGTTTACTTAGTTTACTTTCAGCCAGCATTTAGACCCATCAGCTTCATCCGATATTCCTTAATAAGTTCCTAACATTTAAGCACCATCAGCAGATATTAATAGTCAAAAAGTCTCGTTTGGCATTTCTAATTAACAGACCAGATTCATGCACCTTATTTGCCTTGATATTTTCAGCATGCACACATCACAATAAAGCTCCCTGTCGCCAGTTATAAATGGTAGCAAATTACAAATAAGATTAATTAGTAGGAAGCAGTAACTGGATCTGCCAAGTAGTGAGCTCACATTAATGAATGAAAACTGTTAAAACTTGTTTATAATTGTTTATTAATGATTTATAAAGTCTTTACAACCTAATTAATGACCTTTTGTAAACAATTTATACATCATTTATAAGGGTCGTCCTTTTTTAAAGTGATACAGAATATTTTGACAAGAAAGTGACCCTCAAAATCTTCTTTTATCCTCTGAATCCCCTGATAAATACGTCCTGTTGATGAAGGTTGTGTAACCGATGATGTGTTTGGTGTAATTCCTTCATTGTCCAGAGGTTCTTATGGTTCCAGGTCTTAAACTTTTGAACTCTCGCAGACCGACTCTGACTGACTCTCAGTGTTCAGCCTCAACACGACAACAAATGACACAAACAAAAGGCAGCTCTCTGAGGAGCCGAGACGAGCTGCAGCTTTAAAAACCAGCACCTGCGAGCAGGTTTTGAAGATGAAGGTATAATTAATAGCTGCAGAGCTGAATTTAGCTTCGCAGGCTGCGTCTCAGTCTGATACGAGTTCAAACAGGAGTCAGCCCAGGAAGATCCCGGTTCTCCTGGTGGGGAAGCCCCTGCTCGACTGAACAGCGACATCGTGCAGGAGGACTGGTTTCTTTTTGTACTCGCAGAGATCAAACAGCTCTCCTCCGTCACTGAGCACTCTGGTGACATCTTCAGAAAAACTCAGGAGGAGAATTCATTTGACGTTAATCTGGCTTTGGTGAATCATCATTGGCAGCATCACATCAAATTAGCATCATTAGTGACTCATTGAAAACATCCTCAAATTATATTTTATTAGATAAATTTATTTTTGACGTTATATTTTGTGGCTTTGGTGGTGGAAATGCTGCACTTTTGTCCTCAGAGGCCTCTAAAATCATCACAGTGTGAAAGTTCCTTGTAGCTGCTTGAAATAAAGAAGTAAGAGAACAGGTTGACTGTGACTTTGTCTACAGTAAGGTCACTAAATCTCTTAGGAATCTGAGAAAAATACATCATATTATAATTTAATTTATCCTTACTTATCATACTGTAATATTTTAAGGGCAAATATGCTTCTGAATTATCTTTGCAAAATATTTTTGCTGCAGAAACAGTCTATACATTTGTCTGTAAGAGTGATATTTGATAAGAGAATGGTTGACTTAGCTCATAGTTTTAGATATTTTTGATAATAATTCACAATTCCATCATCATCCAACTCGACAGATAAATATCTGAGGGATCGGGACATGATTAATTGGAGAGGAAAGAAGAAAAATGCACAAAGTTGTATTCAGTTTTCAGACATTTGATTTGGTCTTTGATTTTGTTATGAAATATGGGATAATTTCCCTCTAAACTTCTAACAGAAGGCCTCATCCACACGTACACAGCTGTTTTCAAAAACGGTGTTTTACAGCCAAAAGCATCTCCGTCCCCACAAGTGTTTTAGCGCCATTTCAGAAAAAAACCCCATCTCCATCCATATTAAAGGGAGAGTCCACCCAAAACTTTAAATGCTGTTTATCTGCTCACCCTCATGCTGATTGAAGGTCAGGTTTAGTTTTTCAGTCCACAAAACACTGCTGGAGTTTCACAGGAAAACAGTGCTGCAGAATCCCCCAAACAATGTAAGTGAATGGTGTCCAGTTGTAAATGTAAAAAAACCAACAGAATAAAAACATAAAATGTCTCCATACTGCTCGTCTGCTGTAATCCAAGTCTTCTAAAATGAAACATCATTTCCACCATGTTTTTAGCCTGAATCTTCACGGTAGATCTTTAGCTTGGAGCCACGTTTGCACTGCACACTGTCTGAACTGTGTGTTTGTGGTGTGACGGTATGCAAACAGCATGTCAGGACTTTAGGAGACTTGGATTACACCATATGAGCAGCACTGAGGCATTTTATGTTTTTTTTTTCCCAGTTGTTTTTTACGTTTGAAAACTGGTCACCATTCACTTCCATTGTTTGGGAGATTCTGCAACACTGCTTTCCTGTGAAACTCCAGCATTGTACTTTCAATCAGTTCTTTTGTGTATTTCCACATACAGACACTAAACCTTCATTTCAGTCTGTGTACAAACTCAAATTGTTATTTACTTTAAAGCAGAATCACCTTTTCTCTTTATTGTATAACATTATTTCATCTCACAGTTGGAAGAAAAAGCAAAAACACTGACCTTAAGTTAAGATTTTTTTCTTGTCAAACGCATCAACTGTTACTGAATGAAATGAAGTGAAAGCTCATTTATAGATAAGGTATATTTCCTCCATATCACATAAACCAGGTGTGAGTCTGAAACATGGACACAAGCGAAGGTCCTGACCCCGCGGCCACAGAGGCCTCCAAATGAATTCTGGTCCGGCAGAGTGGCTGCAGAGCTGTCAGCGCTGCAGGAATAATAACCCAAATAATGATGATGATAATTAATAATAATAACAACAATGGTCCAGCAGGCTCTGCGTGTGTGTGTGTGTGTGTTTGTGTGTGTCAAGCTCTGCCTCTTTCCAACAGCTTCTTCACTCCACTAACTTTCTCTCCCTCCTGACTCTCATCAGAAACGTGTGCTGAAAGTCTGCACAGCGTGATCCAGTCACACATGGAAACAGACAATCAGAGAAAGCAGTTTTCCCAGCTGACAGCGGGTCCCTGAACGTATCCTGAAGCCATTTTCTCCTGCCGTGTGGTTCCTGCTGTTCTCTCTCCAGTGTTTCCTGACTTTACAAAGTGAAAAGGTGAACAGAGAAATTCCCAGAGATGGAACAAAAGAATTAACTTCTTGAATAGAAAATCGCTGGCTTTGGTGTGTGTTACATCCCACCAGTCTCTGGATCCATATGTGCAGTTTGGTGTGATTCCATCAGAGGAGGAGCTCTGCATTCAGGTGGTACTGAAGATAGAAACTGAGTTAGAGATGAAGGGCTGCAGCTGTCATTACTATGTTGCCATTTTCACGCCCAGCGCCCACGTTGTGCAGGTAGCAAATGTACATGCACCCATCTGTGCACCCATGGGTGTGTTGGTCTTAAACGGAGGTGTGGTCAGGTGCATTGCTATCTTGAGGCAGTGGAGAGTGCTTGTGCCACTGATCAGCAAAAACTTGGTCCCTTCTATTTAATGGATGCATTATTCAGCCAATATTGCTCCTTGTTGGGTTGTTAAGTCATGTGACTAAATCAGTCCCTCCAGGATTCTGCGAGCTGTTTTGAGATTGCTGCAGCTGAAAATGCCTGATTTCATGGCAGCTTTTGTAAAAGATTGCAATGCATGTTGCAGTGTTTTAAACATTTTTTGTAATGAAATTGCAGGAGCAAGTGAAAACTGCAAAAGATATAGATATGTATAATTGATCACAATTCGAAGGCAGCTTATTCTAGGGAGAACAAAAACACACTGTTCTAAGTGGTCTTTTTTTTAGATTACTTTTTGTTTTTTTGTCTTTATTTTTTGATAGACAACAGCTGAAGATATGACAGGAAAGGCAGTAGAGAGAGAGAGGTATTTATTTTACATTAAGAGCGTCTCCCATTGTGATGTCCTGGAGGCTTCTGGTGGGTAGCACACAGTCTATAAAGTTCAAATTTCTGATCATTTATTTGAAAAATTTAAAGTGTTGAAATAATGCCTTCATGTAGATGAACCAGTGAAATATGACTTTACAGAGATGCATCCACACCGATCAATATTGACTCTCTTTCAACGTAAAATGGAACAAATTAACAGTATTATCAAACAGATTTGGGTTTTAAGACAATGTTGTAACTGCATGGTGGCTCGCTGAAAGGAGGGTGAAAAGAGGTTTAGACATCCAGACTGACCTTTAACATTAAAGCTGAAAACCTGGTTAGTGCAACCTGGGTGAAGCCACAGCATCATTTACAGTCAAGAACTGACAGATTGCAACGTCTTCTGCTACATAAAAAAACCCCAATCTTCACCTTTCACTTTTAAAAATGTAAATGTGTTATTTCAAAGTCTCCACTAGAAACCACATTAACATTTATTTTTCAGTTTCTCAACTTCATTTATCACATCTGAGCCACAGAGCTGAGCGCAGTAACACTTTGCCTCAAATTCTGTGAATCAACTGCAGAAAGCGGCGGAGAGACTGAAACAGAAAGTAGTTTGATAAATAATGAATTGATTTCACCATTTTTACTCATGAGGGTCACACATATGGACGTACTTGGCCCTTTCTGGCAGAAAAACAGAGAAAAGGAACCCAAGTGGGGCTTGAAGTCACTTTGGCTCCAAATGGGTCTACATGAGAGGTCAAGATTGAGAGTGTTTGCAGTGATGGAGCTGTGTGATGTTTCTTGTTTTTGTGTTTTTGGTTTTCATTATAATAAAGCCAACATAAAGCGTCTGAAAGTGTCGGTATCAGCATGTGAGGCGGTGGCGGTGACTCAGCTGAGCGTGCAGGAGGTCGGAGCTTCCTGGAGTTCAGGCCTCGCAGGAGAAACCCTGCAGCTGATGGGAGACGGAGTTCAAAGACTTCAAAGGCAAACGGACAAGAAAAGATATTTAATCTATGGTTGATAGGATTAAAATGGTTATTTAAAGACATTTTGAAATATCCTTCATAGTGATAGTGAAGTGTGATCAGATGAGGAAGTTCCAGGAGAAAAAAAAAGACTTGGTTCCTTTTTGCAGTGATATTATGTAAATGCTCCTTTAATCTGTGACAGCCTCTCTCTGCCAATGAGGTCACCGACTCGGCTCCCTGGGAATCTCTGCTGTCATCTGCCAGCTGGCACAGAACAGAGCGGCACAGCACGGCTCGGCCTGGTGGAGAGAGACACCTCCGAGTCAGCCCACCTGGGCTCATTACAGAAACAAACCACGAGGAAACTGGTTGTAGCTCCCAGACTTTTTTTTCAGCAGGAAACGAGCCGCCGCAGAGCACTGGTCCAGATGTCGCCGATTGATTATGAACTGGGTCGACGCTATGAGCAGCTGATTTTCATCTGGAAGATGAAAAGAGGTGAGCGTGAACAAGGTGAAGCTCTGCTGGAGAGTATCAGGATGTTGAAGATCTAACAAAGGCTGCAGTAAGATTAGATGGATGTCGACTGACCTCATTAAGGTGCATCGACCCTCCAGAGCCCTGAGGTCAGCTGACCAGTTAGTTCTGGACATTCCTCGATCCCTCTTAAAATCTAGAGGAGATCGAGCCCTTGCAGTGGCGGCTCCCACACTTTGGAATGCTTTGCCTCTGTCTGTGCGGTCTGCGACGACCCTCTCTATGTTTAAAACACGTCTTAAAACTCATCTATTTACCCTGGCCTTTGGCTGAGTTGAGCCACCTGTTGTTGTGTTGTTGTGTCTTGTTTTGTTTTTTCTTTGTACTGTTTCTGCTTGTATTGTTATTGGTGCTGATGATTTTAACTTGTAAAGCACTTTGGTTGCCCTTGGGCATTTAAATGTGCTATATAAATAAACTTGACATTGACATTGACATTGACATTGAGCGTATTTTGTTGAAGTATGAGCTAATAGATATCGAACAATAGTTACTTTTACTGAAAGTACTGCAACAAAGAAAAGAGACAAGACAGCGGAGGAGATGGTGAGTATGACCATTGAATCGATCGAGACAGTGGGAGGGTTAATTTGTTGTGCAGGAAATGCGTAGCGACCAAGCGGACCAATTACAGTTGTCGCAGTTTGCGTCACTGCAACGTGAAGTGCACATCGGGCCACGGCACAGGGCATGATGAAGGTAGGTTCAACGCAGAAGTATAAATCAGCCTTAACTCACGGGAAGAACAAAATCAGAGGACTGCACAAAATGAAAAAGTGAATAAGCTGGTTTTACAAAGTGTCCAACTATTTTTATATGTAATGTTTTTCAGCTCAGGGAGCCTACATGTCTGGCACACACCCACATCTTTCAAACAAAACACTTTCAGTTTGTAATGCAGCAGCCGCCAAGCCTGAGCTGAGACAACCCTGATGACATCACAATGACATCATCAGGGTTATCTTTTCAGACATGACAAATCTCCTCCAGAGTCACAGAAGACATTGCACAACTATTTTCAAAAGGTTGAGTGTCAACCATGACCATTAACTGATCAGCCAACTGATGACATAACAATTTGTCATGTAAAATCAGTGGAATATCCCTTTAAAGTCACTATACACACACACACACACACACACACACACACACATACAGCTTTGTTGGTCTTCTGCCAGATCTTCTTAGTTCATTTGTTGAGCTGAAAAAGCTCCCAGCAGCCCAGAGGACCAGATGGTGACATCACTAATGGCGAAGGGTCTCGGTCCACCTGCCAGCTGTCTCAGAGCTCCGCCCCCTGCAGGTTAACACACACCTTAAACCTGCCGATGGCCTCGACTCAGGGGGGAGATCACAGCGTTTTTATCCATCTGTCCCCGAGCCGCTCGGCACGCCGCAGGGAGATCTGCAGCTGTTGTCATGGAGACGGGCTTCACGAGGCACCGATCCTGTATTATGTTGCAGCCATCAGTGCTGGACCTCTGTGGGCCACAGGTTTACAAACATCAGCAACATCTGGTTACGTCTGAGCAGCTGGATCATCACACCACAGAGGTGACATTGTCAGAGTTACCTCAGAGATCAACTTCCTCCTGTCGCTCAGCGTCTCCACCCGAGAAAACACGAGCAGAAGCCCACAGATCCTGTTGTCTCCATGTGATCTGCATGTAGCAGCTGGAGTTCCCTTTGCAGCTACAGCAGCACCAAACCTTCTGCACACGTACAAATCCACCTTTTTGTCCACAATACCTCTAGAGGGATAAACAGACAGTTTCTGAATCTTACAACCAGCCCTCCTCTCTACTCTGTACAGAGCTGTACAGATCAGAAGAGCACTCCACTGATTTAGCAACCATTGCATAACAATGTCAGAGTCGTGGTCAGTGATGGCAAAAGTACACACACTCAGTATTCAAGTAGAAGTACAGAAAAGTACAAAAAAAGAGACTCTGATAAAGTCTATATTTTTATTAGAATGAAAGTTATCATGTCCTACAGGCCAAGGTGAAGATAATTCTGTGCATTACAAACATTGTCTTCAATCGCTGTATTTTCGGTGATTTTTCTGCTCTGTCCTCAGTTCACGCTTGCTAAGTCCCGCCCCTTTTTGGTCTGTGCTCCAATAACAGTTGAGCAAGCTTGATACCCTGTAAAACCTCGGTCAGCTTCCTCTTTTCCTTTGGATTTGCTGTGTGTTAGACTCGTCTATGTGGAAAAGTATAACAATTTTTGAAGATGATTGAAAGATGTTTCTGTAAAAGAACATATACAGTAACATCTTAAGTTAGCTTATGTTAGCAAAATGCTAGCTAACTACATGGCTAATGCTTGCTGTAGATTAGCTAGGTAGTCATCTAGCATTTTGCAATAATAGAAGGGCTGCAACTAATGATTATTTTCATCATCAATTAATCTGTCCATTGTTTTCAAGATTAATTGATTATTAATCAACTTGGCTTGTAAAATGTCAGAAAATGGTGAAAAATGCTGATCAATGTTTTCTGAAGCCTGAGTTGGTGTCCTCAAATGTCTTGTTTTGGCCAAAACACACAGATATTCAGTTTACTGTCAAAAAGTCTAAAGAAACCAGAAAATATTCACATTCAAGAAGCTTAAATCAGAAAATTTGGGCATTTTTTATTGAAAAATGACTCAAAATGATTAAATGATGATTAAAATAGTTGGCGATTAATTTAATGATTGATTAATAATCGATTCATCGTTGCAGCTCTAATTAACAGCTAATTTAAGATTGAATATACATTGCTTTAAACGAGCTGAGCACAGAGCAGATCTACGTACAGGAAACAGGAAAGAAGAAAGTTGGCAGAGGTTCCAAAAGGGGCGGGACTTAGGAAGGTTCAATTGTATGTTTACTGCATGCAACAGTATTTTCTTTGCAAGGACAGACGCAGTAAATGTGCAAAGTTTAAATAAAAATCATGCAGTTTTGATTGTACTGAGGCTCAATATATCAGTCCTCTGCAGGGTCATAGTTCTTTTGTCACCTAAACTGAACCAAACTGTGATAGAAAACTGAAAATAATAATGAAAAAAAAAAAAGAAATGATCAAAGTGAAGTTGATAATAAGCATCATATGGAAGCTGCAGTCTGTTGGGTGGAAGTCCTGTGCTTCATTTACCGCCGCCTGCCTGGTGAGAACTTTGTTGCCTATCCCACCTGACTTCCTAAAACCATTCTGCCAGACAAGCTCTTTCTGGCAGAAAGTTCTGCAGGCTAATTTCTCCCATGTGCTGCAGAAACAAGCAGCAGCTACAGAGGGTTTTTTCTCATTTCTTTATCTTGCAGTCTTCAGCCCCACCCGACGCCGACTTCACACAGCTCCCTCTGGGAGCACTAAAGGCTAAACAACATCTTTGACATTTCCACTAGTACTCCTCAAGCCCTGTAAACACACTCTGATGTGTAAAGTCGATGGAACAGAGCTGCCTTTAGACAGTTAATCAGCTGTGTTGGGAAACAGTTATGAGGCCAATTATTACTGTGACAGGGCGAGGCTTTTCCACACCAGGAGTTTAAATGCACAGTTTTTAAAAGTCGGCCTAATGAGTCAGCTTCTGTTGGGTTGAGATAATTTAATCAAGACAACTGTATATTGGATGAAGAAGTGCTTTCCAAAATCTGCTCATTAAAAGCTTATCAGCTATCAGCTCTAATCAATACATCCTCTGATCACGGTGGCTGTCTCCTCCATGAACTCCTGCAGCAGCTGAGAGGCTTCAAACCATCAGACCTCTCTCCTGTTGATATAAATACATATTCGAGCTGCTAATGAAGCCGTTTCCATGTGCAGCAGCGTGTGTGTGTGTGTGTGTGTGTGTGTGTGTGTGTGTGTGTGTGTGTGCAGAGACAACAGCAGCAGCAGCAGAGATGAAAGCTCATTGATCCCACAGAGGAGCCACAGCTGCTCTCTGCACAGCGTCTCGTTATTAATCTGAAGCTTTTAAACGCCTCGATCGCAGCCATTCTTCATGATTACTGCTGCTGCTGCCATTTACACACAGATTACAGCAGTGTCGCCAGCGCAGGTAAATATGGAGGTATTACAGCAGCTTACAGTGACGGAGAGAAGCAGAGAGCGTGGCAGGCAGGAGATAAAAAATCTAATTTCATTATGTATGTTTCTGTTTTTAATAATGAACAGCAGAGAAACTGGTGTTTTCTGTCATAATAAACTGATTCAGCTGGCGAAACATGAGCTGCAACATGATGATCATTAGAGTTCAGATACATAATCAATACCAGGGCTGCACAGTTAACTGAAATTTTATCGAAATCATAATATGGCTTTCTGCAATTCTCAATCCCTTAAAGGCAAAAGTGTCAAAAAACACTCAAATCAATGAATGTGGTGAGGCAGAGATGTCCTGTCCAACAAATCAGATTCTACAGACTCGTTTATTGGTACAGATTCCTGCAAAAAAAAAAAAAAAAAAAAAAAAAAATCTCACCTGTCATTTTAACACGTTTTTCAATCAAAATAAGAACGATGATGTAAAAATTATGAACTCTAATATTGCAAATGAGTCAAAATAATCACAATTAGATTTTTTTCAAGATTATTCAGCCCTAATCAATACACTGATACATTCTTTCCTTCCTTACACATTCAAAGTCATGTTTGTCACATGTGTGACATCATTTCACGTGTGAAATTCACAAAGGCACATGTGGAATTTTTTTTCCTGGACATTCCCAGTGGGAGCTAAAACTCCAACAGTAACACCTCCGCTGGCCACAGAGGGAGGAGACGCACCGTTTACTGCCACTGGAAACGTGATGGTATGTTGTGTTTAAGTCTGCATCATTGCAGCTTGTTAGTTCTCTACGCTGTAACCGTGACTGACGATGGCTGTTGCTATAATTCTGTCTAATATGGTTTGTCTGGTACGATTTACTGGCTGTGATACTAGTTTATGACGGATTTACAGTGAATTGACACGACTGTGTGGGCTAATTGATTGGAGGAAGAGTTCAAATCCTCAGGAACCTCATGAAATCAAATCATGTGTTTGAAATTAATGGACAACTTTTGTCAGCAGTAACTGTTTAACAGTTTACTTCGAGTACTCTCAGAAAATGACTCAAGTAAAAGGGAAAAGCCATTTGGTAACCTACTAAAGTAAAAAAGTAACATTAGCTTAACTGCTTTCTAAAGCACACCTCTTGAAAAGCCCAACTGACCACCAGCTACAAGAAAAGTTACCATCAATACCATCAAAGATTAAAGTTACACATGAAGAATTAATATAGCTAACATTAGCTAGAACTGTGGCTGGAATGTCAGTATGAATGGAAAATGTAGGGGATGTTACTTTTAACGCTTTGCTACCTGTCCCTGCTGTTTAATGCATGTACTATATTTAATAATAATCTCTATTTTAGCCTCTTTTTTTTTTATTGTGGGTGGCGGGGTCCGCCATACCACGCTGGATTTAAATTCAGGTGTTCACAGGAAAGGATGCAACATGTAATCCAGTTTTGTTTCTAATTTTTTAAACTGAATGTCATTAATAACAACCTCACTCTTTTTACACCATATCAGGATTATATTACACGACTGGCAGTGCTCAGCAAACACTTCCCACTGCTGCTGCTTCAAAAGGCATTCAACTGCAGAACAGTGGGTGACTTTTATTGTGAAACAGCCACAAGAAATTAGTCACCGTACTTAGCATTCACCACAATTGTTCATCATTAATGCATCTGCAAAACAAGACTGCGGCCATATTGGTAATTTTTTCATCAGTGGGTCAGTTTTAAATATCACAGGGCGCAGTGGAAGTCAGGAGCAGCCACAGTGAGCTGCGGGTGACAGGCTGCACACTTTGAACTCCTCAGCAACAAACTCACACTGTGTCCTGCGGCTGTGCGGAAAATGACTTGCAGCATGAAAGTTCACTTATTTTTGACTTTTTCATCAGAACGATGTGAGTTTGTTTGGCTGCAGAGCAAACAGACCTGCAGGAAAATGTGTGATAACATTGTTAAATATTGCAATGATGATACGACGTGCAATAAACAAATACTGAAGTGAAAATGATGCATATTCTGATTCATGACTTTAAAAATGCTGCAGTAAAACAACTTAGAAATATCACAGAGGTATTGAGGAGTTTGCTGACAACTTGATTTGATTTTTTAAAGGATTTTTTAAAATATACCTGTGTACAGTTGAATGGGATATTGTTATGATTTCAGCATCTAACCTTTAAAAAAATCTGCAAGAAAATCTATCACCTGTGGACCTGTTGTACAAGAATATGGTAACCAGGAAGCTTTACACTGCTTCCTTCATACAATCTTAGTTGCTGTTAAGAGTAACTACACACATCTACTGTGTGTCAGCAGCCACGGGCACTGATTCAGCCACAGTTGTAGCCACAGCTGACGAAAGTATTTCCAGAAAAAACTTTTGTCTTACGCTATCAAAGAGTTCCTTTGTTTCCCCTGTCTATTCCCTGTCACCGACATGCAGAAACAAACCAGACCACTGGATATTGTTTAAGAGATACTAGAAGGTGTTTGATAAATGTGGCGCAGACATACAGACACGAATCTCTTAGAAGACAACAGCTACAAAACCAACGTTTTCCTCAGATACAGCGTGCACGTCTTGGCTGAAATGTGCTTTAAAGTTTGCTTGTTTTTCTCTTAATGCATCATCGGTGTGAGAGAAAAGAAGAAGAAGAAGAGAAGAGCCACTGACCCTGAACTCAACACACACACACACACACACACACATCTCTGATCTCCAAACATACATGTTCCTGCTGATGAATTCAAACACGCTCGTACAATCTAATTAATGTCGCAGCTCGTCTGGGTGTGATAACATTTTAATCAGCGAGAGCCGAGACCTCACAGTGACCAGCCGAGGAGAGAACATCGTCGACTTCTGCTGTAATTACATCAAGAGTCAATTACACGACCTCCTCCTGCTCGCTCATCAGCACAGATGGAGGAGCAGGAGAACAGCGAGCTGAACAACCACAGCGTCCTGCATCACTCCACGGACTTCATCACAACAGGAGATATTTGCAGGTTTTGATTAGATCAGTCGATTTTCAAACTCTTACTGGTTTCCTACCTGACTCTCTGGAGATCTGGACGAAGGCCTCGACGCCGCTCTCGCCGTAGTTTCCCTCCGAGGCCAGCGTGGACACGTAGTTCCAGCCCATCGCCGTGACGATGTCCAGCATGGCCTGAGCCTGGTAGGAGTCCGGAGGAACCACGCGGGAGAAGAAGTCGTAGCGCGTGTTGTCGCTGAGCTCTGGAGCCGTCGAGGCGTAGCTGATCTGAGGAATCTGTGGAGACACGGAGGGGTTAACGGTCAGCTTCAAAAACAGCAGCCATACTAGTTTAAGACATATAGAGGACGCTGTGAATCAGTCTGATCCAAGGGTCATTAAGAGTGATTTAACAGCATGTTGCTCAAAAACACTTCAGCAAAGTTCAAACCTGATTTCTCCAAAGTCAAACTGGCAACACCAGCAGCACTTTGAGCCTGTTAGTGTGAACTAAAACACAAAAATACCTCCAATTCTTACACAGACGAAGACTGTGGAGCTCTCTTTGCAAATTAAAAAAAAAAGTTTAAAAAGAATGAATGAATGCATGAATTCATTCATTTTTATTATTTGTCATGTACAAGCAGTGTGTCCAGCAACAGGCTTACAAGACACCGTTAATTAGAAAACAGACCAGAAACCAGAGCAGCGACATTAATGTTAAACAAATAAATCATCCTGACACTTTTTCCAAGTTTTAGAAACAAAGTTAGCCAACTTACAAACATTAAAAGTTAAACAACTGCTCCATCCTGTCATCATAAGACCACATAAACATTTCTGGATTTTGAACATCTCATTGAATATCGGTTTCTTAACTCATCATAAAAAGGACAATACAGAAGAAAACCTGTCGTCCTCCTGGATGTTTTTAAAGAGGACAGATTCCTGCTCTCAGCTGTGCAACTAAACATCTTCAGCTCCTTGTTCAGTTTGCTGTAAAATAAGATTCAGGGCGGTAACAAACATATATTGTAACTCAGCTTCCTATATAATATAATTTATAATATAATGAACCTCTTTAACCCACGGAGGATTGTGCATGTTTCTCCTGAGTAAAACCTTCTTATTAACTCTGTTTTCTGACATATTAAGCAGACGATTCCACAGTCTGATCATTTCACATTCTCCCCTTATTGAACCAGGAATCCAACCCAGATCAGCCTGAACAGACAAAATATGAGCAAACTTATGAACGGCTTTGTTCTGTATGGAGTCTGCTGCTTTATGTTCTTTACAGCCCTTTAATCCCTGAAGCATCATTTAATATCTTAACATACTTTAAAAGGTTGGAACTTTGCTTTTATGCTTCTGTTTTGTTATTTGTATCCCATATAGCTTATTAAGTAAGATATATTGGAACTTTTCTTTTTGTTTGGTTTGTAAATAGTGCTAAAGCGCTGTCAAACAGAAATGGTTAGATGCAATAAGCAATAGCTACAGCCTGCACCTTTTTTGGTTAATATTTTTGTTTACCTCCTAATTTAAAGCCTTGTTGTTTATTTATCCATCCATCCATCTTCAACCACTTATCTGAAATCAGGTCGTGGAGGTAACAGTTCCAGCAGGGGACCTCAGACATCCCTTTCCCCGGCTGTTTATTTCATTTTGGAAAATTGTTTATTTAATCTTAGAAAATTCTTTCATTTTCAGTTGCTTCAACGTACATTGCTGTTTTTGGTTTATTTGTTTGTGTCAAACCACAGCCAATGAAACTTGTCACTTCCTGCAGATTTTTCACTTTAAAAGCCTGCAAAGAAAGACAGTGACAGATGCAGACATATTCACATCCAGATGCATGGCACTATAAATCACTCAATCATGTTTCACAAACGAAACGGAATTTGTTAATAGAGAAAAATGCAAAAACTATATTGAAATATATTAGAAGGGACAGTTCACCCCCAAAACCAAAACGTTCTATTTTCCCTCTTACCTGTGGTCTTATTTATCCAACTAGATGAGTTGTAGAATTTTGGAGATATCAGCCTTCTCTCTTATAATAATTAAGCTAGGTGATCCTTGACTTGTGGCCCAGAAAAATGCATTTAAACATTTGAAACTCAAAAGTGTCTTTACAGAAATCATGACCTGGTTACTCACAATAATCCACACTCCTCGCTGTGAGCAGTTTGAGGAAGGAACTATTTTCTTTCTACCAACTGTATCACTGCGCAGAAGGAAGCGTGCGTCTCCTCATGGACAAGCGATTACAGGTCAGCTGAGGAGGACGCCATCAGTGTTTACATCCCTCGTTGTCACGAGCACAGGCCTCTCATCCATGAGTAGATGCACGCTGTCTTCTGTGGGATGTGGTCGGCGTTCAACAGAAAGAAAGTAGAAAGAAAGTGCAGTAGTCCTACATGAAGCTGCTCACAACAAGGTGGGAAGCTCAGATCATGATTTCAGTAAAGATGTTTGTTTTTCAAACTTAGTTTTTTGTGTCGTCTCGTTTCATGATATCTCCAAAATTCTTCAGCTCACACCAAAACACTCTGGATGGATAAACAACACTACAGGTAACGGGGAAAATATGTTTTGTTTTTTTTTTTTCATTTTACAACTCTGT
This sequence comes from Lutjanus argentimaculatus, assembly GCA_034769285.1. NCBI lineage: Eukaryota > Metazoa > Chordata > Actinopteri > Lutjaniformes > Lutjanidae > Lutjanus > Lutjanus argentimaculatus. The sequence goes on from JAWZSL010000039.1 coordinate 2,956,899, forward strand.
GTTGTGTGATGATAATAAATGACCCTGATACCTTTTAACAGAATGATTCCAACATTCATCATGATTCAGTCACTATGAGCAGATGTTGCAGGGAATCAAATGAAATATGTTGTCAGTGAACATGTAGCAGATATGATTCATAAAGACTTTTCCTCATTATGTTGATTAACAAATACAATGTGGTCAAACTGATTGTTGTAAATTAGTTGTATGAAAGAAAGTTATTTTCAAAAGAGAGAACGAAAGCTGCATACCAGCCAGAGGAAGAAAGAAAAGTTTTCAGTTTGGAAAAGTACTTCTTGAACTGCAGACAGGAGGAGACATGGTTGAAAACATGTCCAGCAGCTGGTCTGCTGAACTGTTTTCAGGTGGATTTTTAAATGTCGCTCACAAACATGCTGCAGTATATTTGAGATTTAAACAGATCAGGTCTGAGCCTTAAATCCTGACCTTCCCCGGCTCTCGTTGTTCGGTTTCTTGTCAGCCGAGTTAGCGCGCTCTGCGGTGTGAATTAGAGAGGCGGATCAGGTCATAGATCCTGCAGCAGACAGGCCGACAGGCCCGGCGGGGCTGGATAATGGTCCTTTAGAGAAGGATTGAAGGGCTGATTGATTTCACTTCAGTCAGAGGCCGGCGTGTTGGACCGAGCGCCGCCGGACGCCTCATCAGGATTCACAGAGGAGGAGGAGGAGGGAGGAAGACGGACGGCTGAGGGCCTGACAGCAATACAAATGTCACTCAGCTCGACTCGCCCGGCGACAGGCTGCAAATTAAAGGCCTGTTACTGTAAATACAAATCTGTCTGAGAGCTGACGCTATCAGAGCGCTGCAGGTTTCAACATCAGAGAGGAGTTTATTTCTTCCACAACTCAACACAAAGAACGTGTCCGGCTTCTTACATTTTAGACACTTTGAATGTTTCCTGTTTATCTGATGGCTGCTAGTGATTACTCTGAGACAACAACAGGTCCTTCAGATTTAAAGACCAAATCCACATCGTTGACGCTCTTCAGAACAACATGTGTTTTCTGATGACGCCTCATCTACAGGACTACATCTCAAAAATAGTTTTCTGATCTTATTATGGTTAAAAGCTTGATTAGCTTTAGGCAGAAAAAAAAGCAATATTTGTTGTCATGCTCACAATATAGAGTTGCACAATTAATCGCGAAATAATCAAAGTTTTTTCAGTAAATATGAAAATTTGAACACAAAAATGATCATTCTCACTAATCGTATCACATATCACAATCACGATTTCAGTCAAAATAATCACAGTATGACTTTTAGCCCCACCTCCTGACCTCCGTGCTCCGCAGACGTTGTGGCTGTTTTTTCACTTGAACTTCAACATGTCATCCTGGAAATGACCGAAGGTCTCAGTTTTGTTCTCTGAGAAACAAACATTGTTCCCAAGATGTCAACTATTCAGAAAGTCTGAAAGACAGCTTTGTCTCAGCTCGAGGACACGCAGACTTTTTACACATTATGTAAATCGTTTGAAAGTAATTTTTTTCTATTTTGTAATCCTGAACATTACATAACATTTAAAATTTCACATCTGACAGTAAAAGTAAGTTTTCCAAAAAGAAAAGCATTTTATGGTCTGTCAAGAATGTGAAAACATCAAATTAAACTCCTCTTGACAAAATAAAATCCAGCAGGTAAGATTTATGGGGATCTACTGGCAAAAATGGAAGATAATATTCATAACTATGTTTTCATTATTGTGCAATCACCTGAAAATAACAACTGTTGTGTTTTCGTTAAGATGTTCATATCTATGGAGGTGAAATGCAAGATAGATTATATCGATCTATCTACCTAATCTAGTGTAGATTATATGGTGATGTCTCCTTCTCTCTGTCTCTCCTGTTAGATTTAGTAAAACTATCAGAATTTCTTTTGCAAATAATAGCACCCTAGAGAAAAGAGAAAATAAGCATTAACAGAATCAAAATGTAAAGATTCACACATTGCATCATACTGAATCATTAGCTACTTAAAAATGTCTAGGATGCATTCTATGGTTGAACATGTATTGAGATCAGTCAGTGAGATGCCTATTGTAAATGCATACATAAACAGGAAATATATCTATCTATCTTTATATCTTTGTTTGATTTGTTTTAATTTGTGCGTTTCAAATCTCCTCAGAAACTAGTTGACTGTATCAGCAGATTTGGACGAAGCTACAAAAAGAGCGGTGAAACAATCGGTTCATGGAAGTATTTTAATATTGATGAGCAGAATTACTGTATTAAATCAAAAGGGATGTGAGTAGCAGCTTCCTGCTCTGAATCCAAACCTGCTTCTGTCACAGCGGCGACAGATCAGATCAGAAATCATGGAGATTCATGGAGGTGATGCTGAGGTGAGCCATACAACCACACACACACACACACACACACACAGATACAGTAAAGACTAAAATAAGTGGAGCTGCATGAGAATATAATGGGGACCCTCCATTAGCATTAATGATGCATTGTGGGCTGAATAAACAGCAGCATCAGTTATTGATGCTCCGTCAGCTGCTGCTCCATTAAAACACATCAGCTCCTGTTATTAACACACACACTGCTGCTCCCGTCTTTAAAGGACCGCGTCTTATGTTTCAGCCCATTTAATGTACATTATGTGTCACCGCTGACCTTTTCTGAAGAACGTAACAGTGTTCTGTTCATACCGCAGATAGAACCATCCTGTGACTTGAGCATGTGGAGTGAACATGCACATTATCATTTAATTAATCCAGGCTGACCCGGGGTCTGCTCCCGGTTGAACGTTACTAGTAAACCTCCACGGGAAGGCGACCAGTGAGCTGCCTTCTCTGCAGCACGGCACATTGAAGCATCACGCCAGATAAAACAACATTATGACTCAAGCTTTGAGGGAAAGAAAACTGACAAATTATAGCAGTTATGATAATAATGAGCACTGTGATGTGGTTTGTTAAATGAGCGTCTTGCTGTAGTCACACAGAACTCCAAATGTTTATAATTAAATGTTATTATCATCGTTCAGTGATATTAAATAAATTGCAGAGAGAATCTCAGGGAGAAATCAAACTCGCGCCCTGCTGGTGGCTTCTGAAGGAGTCCCTGCCTCGACTGGAGGACCGCAATTTTAATTAGCAGCCTAATTGGACATCCCGCTGATCAGCTCGCAGCACATCTCCATCCTCACAACGCTGCAATCACCAGCTCGAAAACATCACTGTGAACTAACACTCAGGGTCTTCGGCGTGGGCTTTTATTTTCACAGCCGCCGCTCCACACAGGGCTTTTACTTTGAAAAAAGGACAGAAGCTCAAAACATCTGAGCAGATCTGAAGCTGCAGATATTTTTCTGCAGTTTTGGAGCTATTTGGAGAAAATGTACTGATCTTATTGTATTTATTTTAGGATTTGGAATAAAAACTTAATTTTAAATTCTGGTAGAAGTCTCAAAGTTTCCAGACATACCTAATTTGCCAAGCTGAATTTTGGCAAATGGCAAAAAAAAAAAAAACAACCCATTTTAACTCAGACCGTCTTAACAAGAGCCAGGACAATCAAGCTTCACTTCAAAATGGAAGCTCAAGGATTAGTCGATATTGAATTCAAACTTGGAAGCTGTAAATTTCACTTGCTTGACTGTCTGTTTTGCGGGTGAGTCTGCAGTATTTGGTGTCTGTTGCAGGACTGCTGTTTTGTTGTACTCCCACAGGCTCAGACGATGTTAGACGAACATTAATGTTATAATATTGAGGGATAGTCAAGAAACTTTGTGGACCTTAAGCCTCATTTGGAGCCAATAAAATAATCAGAGTAGTAGGTTTGATGTGGTACATCACAAGGCTCAGAGAACCTTCCAAATCTTAACCTGCGTACCAAGCTGATTGGTTGATTCACCTCCATGTGGGAGACAGTCTTGAAATGGAGAAAGAAAAACATAAACATTATAGAAGTATAGAAGGAAAGAAAATATCTACAAATGAGCCAGTAACACATCTGACAACATGCAGCCTGGAGAAACATCTCCCAGTCCTGAGATAGAAACACTCTGCATTGTTTTCCTCCAGCTCAGCACCTTCCTCTGTATAAAGTCATTACAATGACCAACTGTCCATCCTGCCAATGCACAAACTATGTATTGTTGAATGTACATACTGTGTATTGATTCACTGCAATTTCAAACACTGTACTTAACTTAAATTACACCTTAACTGCTGCAATTTGTCTTACCTTGCTATCATTTTATTCTGTTATGTACACAAAAATTCTGAGATTCCATTATTTTTTTTCCCTTGTATATACCTCTATTATAGTTATGTTATTTTGTTATATTGTTATTTTGCAACTTTTCTATGTAACTTTACATATATACATATATTTATATTTGTTTATTTCCTCTTAACGTTTGATTTGCACAGTTACAGGAGTTGTTGCAGTCTAATTTCACTGCTGTTGTGCTTGTACAAATATACATTAGACAAATAAATATCTTGAATCTTGATTTATATTTGAAACTGGTTAAAGTAATATTTCATTTTAGACATATTAAATGTACAGCTGAAGTGTTTTTTGCGGTGTGGAGGGGGCAGTAGTCTCAGTAGTCTCAGTAAAAGCTGATCAGAATCAGAGGAGGCCTCAGTCTGAACAAACAGCTGAAGTGATCTGGACCTGGACGTCGGCCCGCCATGAAGCGACAGCAGCGGCTGATGGACTTGTCATCACCTGGCGGGGAAGCGGCGAGCTGATAGATGGTGTCCTGACAGCGCTCATTACCCTCAACAACAGACCTGTACTTTGAGCTTTGAGACCCGGTGAGCTGCATCAGACCCGGTCTCACACCGGGGACAGATTTGTGTGTGTGGACCTGTTTACACGTGTTCACCTCAGAGGACATGTTCGCTGTCTCGGGGTGTTTCCTGTGACAGTGATTGATGCTCGTCATCCTGCGACAGCCTCCAGCTTTCTGCCCGGCTGAACGATGAAAGAGGAAATCCATCTGAGGTGACAGCACACGTCCATCATGGTTCACTCTGCGCTCTGATTGTCTTATTTAAAGTTAAGCTCTATTTACTGTCATCTGTCTCTTTCCTGGACAATAAACAGCTTCGCCCTCGAGGTAAAATCCTACACGACTCCGGCTGTCACTGCTCGCTTTCTCTTAATGTTCCTCTCTCGCTGTGATCAAATTGAATTGAGGGAGAAGTCAGAATGAGTCACTGAGGCTCTGCTGGAAAGAAAAAATCTCAACCAGCACTCAGTTTCCTTTTTTAATTAAACGCTTTAATACCTCAAATTAAAAAAAATTAATAATTTATACTCCGTGGGTGCTCTAATTTCCAAATAATTCTCTAAAAAGGAGTTTATTCTGCTTCCTGTTGCCTCCAAGTTAATTGATTTAATGATATGTACCATATAAAACTGCAGATTTGACCCAGGATCAGTCAAGAAGATGTGTTTTTAATTGACAAAGACTGTCAACAATCTTAATAGTAAAATACACAGTTGAGATTTTTTGAAGAGGGGTTGTGGGTTTCCTTTCCTTACGTAGTTTATGTGGCTAAATAATTAATTTTCTTTATGACTAAGTCTGCGCGGCATCTTTTATTTTGAAAACTGACCAGATTCTCTCTGCTTTTTCTGTGTGTGACTTCCTGCCTGCTTGATCTGCTCTGTTAAGATTGACGCGCTGTCTGTCAAAAATAGACTCGGCGTGTATTTGAAGTGGAGCAGAGCGGAGAGCTGCCTCTGGGACGCCCCAAGGCCGAGGTGCTGCTGATGGAGTCACAAGGATTGTGTAGCATGGCAGCAATCAGCTCCGGCTGTCGCGGTGTAGCTGTCATGTGACGCAGCCGTGCCTGGTGGAATCCAGCCGTTCTTAACCCTGTTTTAATCCACTGACTTTTATTGTTTGTTACTGTTTTGTTTTTTATTAGGCCCACAGCTGAGAGTCAAACCCACAGCTGCTCACTCACCAATCTATCAATCTATCTAGTTTTTCATAAGAAATCAGAAATGAAAATGATTTTGCAGTATTTTTAAAGATCCCCTCCAGTGAAAATCCTGGAGGGCAGGGACTATTTACATATTCATGAATCCTTGAATACTAAAGGCAAGGTGTAGAGCTACATGTGAGTCATTTTAACAAGGTATTTGAACTTATTTTGAAGAAAGAAAAAAAAAAAACCACAAGACAGACAATTTATTACTTCTTGCAGAGCAATGTATATTGTTTAAAACATGACTGGAGGTGGAGTTTTACAACATTTACATTGAGGGATGCACTGATCGACCGGCCAGAGACTGGAACCAGGTGGTTTTCAGCATGACGGCCCTAAACAGTGAATCAGCCAGTCAGCGTCACATATCCAACTCTGTACAGGTCATATTCACACATGTTCTGTACAATGGTAACATCACGCAGGCAGCAACACAGACAGTGACGTCACAGCCACAACAGTGCTGGTCACAGCCACACACACTCAGACACGTGCTTGTGTGAATTCAGTGTTAGTGATAGGGACTAAGAGAAGACAGACATTCTACGGGAGGTGGAGCAGCTGAGCAGCTGACAGCGTTGCCGAACAACGCTAAGTTTTCTAGCTCTTCAGGCTAAAGTTAGCCAGCAGCAGACTGCTGTTCACAGACTGACAGTTAAAATCTTACCTCCTATTCTGGCTGAAGAATAAAGAACCTGCACTGATTAGTTTCCCCAAACATTTTCTCATTAAGACTCATTTAACCTCTGGCTCTGCTTTCCTCACTGCAGAGTTTTACTACAGCAAACTGGTGCACGGCCTCTCTCTCTGGTTTGTTTACATCTGCTTCCACGAGATCTCACAAGATAAAGCTCCCCTCTGGTATATAATCTTAATATAATAAGGCCTGGCTGTAACCTGGAGAAAATGTTAAAGTTATTTAATAGACATTTAAAAGACCCTTAAAAAATCGGAATCAGCCAAGAAAATTGCAATTGGTGCATCTCTATTTACATCTACTAGTACAGTATTATCAAGCCTGATCAGCCGGCAGGATTTTATTGTGAAAGCCTCTGGCACAGTCTTTAACCCCACATCCTGCCAAACACTCAGGCATCACTCTTTGATCTGACAGTGATGTAGGCTAGCTGCTGGTTAAAATGGCTGACATCAAGGCAAAAAATAGCCACCAGAGGATACAAAACTGACAACACATCATCAAAAGTCAAGCCAGAAGTTTTCGGTGCACTCAAAGCTGTGGAGAATAATGTTGTCAGTGGCTTTGTACTTACAGAAAGTTTAAAAGTGTTAACTTGATCGCTGCAAGCTGGGCGTCATCGCTATGGAAACACATCAACAGCTGTTGAAGCACAGGCAGTGTGACAAGTGTGTGACTGTGTATTTGTGTTTAATCACAGGTGCGGTAGGATCGTGGGGCATTGACTTAAAGATAATTGCAGGGAACAGATCGGCTCTGGTTCTCAGTTTTTCCAGTGCCGGTGGGTTTGCAGAACTGGACCGCGCAGGATTCCTCAGAGATCAAGCCGCAATTACAAATGAGTCTGAAGTTGTGCCTAACCACAGAGACATTTGTCTTTTTAAAATTGTAGGCTAAAGAAAATAAAACTGCACCAATTATGACAAATAATTACAAATAAACACCCATGAAAATGTAATGGAAGGCACAAGAGCATCAGTCATTCATGTAACAGCCACAGGCAGGTCTGCTGCTCCAGTTTCAGTGAAAATTCAAAGCTTTGACATCAAATTTTACAAATCTAACACTGGAAACTGTCCTGATTGTTTGACACAACCTTCAGTCAACAGCAGAGGAATAAAATGAAGCTCTTTAAAGGAGATGAGATACTCAGAAGTGTCTGATATAAACCCCAAGAGTTGAGTAAAAACACACTCCTGTGTATCGCAGCCTCACATCGATGTGGGTCACATTTCTCTGATGGCGTTCAGTCTTTTGAAGCTCAGCAGAGGAAACAAGGTGAAGCAAAGTTCAGCATGTGATTAGAAAGAAGCTGAAACGTGAACGGATCCTCCGTCAACATCAGAAGAGGAAAATAAACTCTTCTCTTTGTTTTTATTTTACTTTTACGATTCACAGTGAACTGAGAGACTTCAGGCGTCTCTGAGCTGTTTCAGACGACACAAACTCCTCTGTGAGAGTGAGAGTGCTACATTTAAAGGGTTAGATCACCCAAAAATGGGTGAACTTTCTCAGTTAAATCTCATTACACTAAATTTTCATTGTAGATCTTTAGCTTGGAGCCATGTGCACACCGTCTGAACTGAGTGTGTGTGTGGTGTGATGGTGTGCAAACAGCATGTCAGGACTTTAGGCTTTAAGCAAACTACAACCGTTTTGCAACATAAACCACATGTTGATTTTACCATGATGATGAAAGTCACCTGACTATGGATGTGCTCACCACAGAGGTTAATGGAAAAGACTGCCGTATAACCTGCACACAAAATTAGCTCATGCACTGCGCAAAATTCAAATTTCTTTGCAGATTTAAGAGACCAGCTGAACAGAGACACATTGGGTAAATTAAAGGAGAAATGTGTAATATATTTACTGTGATAAATCACTTCACTTGACATGAACACTACAGCCGCAGTGTCCCCCTTTGAAATTTCCATTCCAGACTGTTTTGTATTTCTGTTTCGCATCAATCCGAGATCAAATTAATGTTGAATTTTCACTGAATGAGTCCGTGTCTGTTTATGAGTCATAAGAAATCATTAATTATCTCGTAGTAGGCGCAGATGTTTAGAACTGTTAAATTGAGCAAAATGTTAATGGAGTTTGGCAGCAGTGAGGCAGACACCCACTTACTCATCCAGAGTGTTATTTTAGAGCATCAGGCTTTTGTTCTAACAGGCTTAACTTTACATTGACAGACAACTGACACTGATAACAGCTGATCAACTTACAGTGGAGGACTTGTTGTCGCTTGTTATTGTTAGTTTACCAGGTTTTCTCCCACAGCCTGCCTGTCTCTGCTGAGTCTGAGGAGGAGGGGATGCTGGGAAACAACTCGCTTCAACCACAGATCGTATATTGAACAGGATTTCAACCTATTTAACCAACTCTCTATTTGGACTGCTGTGCTCATTTTTGCGCACACATTGGCAACATATACATATAAATCTCACACTTGAAAGTTTTCTGAGCTCTATCAGCTGTAACACAAAGAATAATTAGAGCAGTTTGTAGCGTAGCTGATTAGAATGTAAATCAGAATTATGATGTTTGCACCGACTGAAATATCAGCGTCATTCCATCAAATGGAGATATTCGACTTGTCTGCTGCATAAGTTTGGACACATTCCCCCCTGAAATTCAGCCTGACAGACTGAGAATATTTGGAGACTTTGGCATCTCCACTAGAATTTAAAGTAAAGCTCTGTAAGTTTGAACACAGTTTGGACAAACAAGACGAGTTTATAAAGATGTTTGAGGGTATTATCAGGATTCCCAGTCGTATGTTTCATGTTTGCTTTCACTGCTGCGCTCCACCTGATTAAAATGCTTTTTTTTAAATCTCCTTTTGTGATTCTCAGAGACTGAATTTCAGAGCAAATGTTCTGGTATTGTTTTCTCCTAAAAATAGCTCAGACCTGTCCTCGCTGCCACATTATTCATCCGAGAAACAAACCAGCCGACAGCCAGGAATCGATTGACTGAACTGTCCTCCTGCTGACTCTCTGAGCTCCGTCCAGGCCTGTCTCAGACCTGTCCGAGCCTGAGGACACACTGTGTGATGTGCCCGTCCCGCTGCCAGCTGGTCCTGACGCAGGCGGCTGGCTTTTTGGCCTCCAAAAAAACCACAGACGCCAGCCCTCACCTGGTGTCAGCAGCGAGGAGCTGGAGCCCGCCGCAAACTGCAAATGATGCCTCGTCCGAGCAGGCCCGCGAGCGTCCAGCCTGCCCGCCGAGGACACAAACAAACAAACCATCCTCTGACCGGCTCGGATTTCTGTTTAGATTCTGTCCTCGTCCTGCAGAAGACGCCAAGCGCTCGTCTCATCTCCGCCCTGTGGGGATTATGTAAAGTGCTCAGCTTTAAGGATGGTCCTTCAGTTCAGAAACATTTCTCCACTCGTGTTCAGAACATCAGCTCAGTGGAGTGTAGAGAGGAACTGCTGCATTATGGATACACAGTCAGATACGGACGTGTGTGTGTGTGGGGGGGTGTTTCCTGCCCTCAGACAGTGTGGAGTGGTGTGTGAGTTGATGTGAACTCGAGCGGAAGGCTGTGTGTATTTCATGTGTGAACAGCTGTTTTGGAGCTTGTCGTTGCTGCGTTCACACCTTCAGTCTGTTTGGATTTTTACAAAGGAGACGTTTAGTTCTCAGAAGACATTTAAACTAGACGTCTCTGTCCAAGATTTGGACCTAATGTGAAACAGATAGGACTGAACAAGTTTGAAAAAATATCTAATTGCAAATATTGCAGGAATCTGTACCACATGAAGATGTTTTTAGAATCTGATGTGCAGGACAGAACATCTGCCTCATGACCTTCATTAATTCAAACTTTTCTTGAAATATATTTTGTATGTTTTAACAAACATTGCACCTCCTGCAATTTGAAAACTGCAGAAAGCTATATTGCAAGAGGCCTGATCAGAAAGGGACCTGAGAATACACAGAACCGGTCTTAGAATAACTAGCACCGATCCAAACTGCTGGATTAAAGAGGGTCTAAGGGTCTACAACTGTAACTCTCAAAAGAGAGGCCACTTCACAAAAAATATTAAATTCTCAGTTTTCCTTAGAGACTTTTCTTTTTTTTGGGATTTTGCATCCATAGCCTGCCTCGAGAGGTAAGGAGGGCCTCACTGTCATTTGTTTCTTTCACCCACAACTAATGAACCAACACATGAACAACTGTTTCAGATCCAAGACAAAACTGACTCAGACAAAAACGATTGCAGAATTCCCTCTTCTACTTCAGAACCACAGACAGAACCATGGATTTATTATTAGACATTTAGGTTACTGATGTGTCAGAGCCGTGGTCGGGGACGTAGATTCTAACTTGCACAAACCTCAGTCAGATAAAGAATCAATGAGTCAGGTAAGGTAGACTAGAACATATAACTGTCCTGCCTCTGCACGGGGATGAATGACAAAAAATAAATAAATACATTTTTTAAAAAAAAAGCATTTTTGGCCCCTGACCACAACCAGTCGAACACCACCCACCATATACACCAACTGCTACAAAGCTGAGTAGTAAGTTGACCAGTGTACTCACTCTCTCTTGACTGGCTCCCAGGTGATCAGAGTGTCATGGCCACAGCAGTGCTTCCTGTTATCTCCCAGTGTTCCCTTCTGTGTTCCCTCTCCCCCTGTGTGTCCAGTTTCTCCTGTCTGTCTCTGTCTTTGTGTCTGTGTTGTGGGCGTTGGTGTTCCCTGTCTCATCTCCTGGCTCTGCTCCTTGCACACCTGGAAACAACTGGTTCATCAACGCTCCCAGTCGCTCACCTGGATCTCATCAGTGCGTCAGTGTATCCACCCCTGGTCTCCTCATGTTCAGTGCCAGTTCATTCCATCTGCTCAGGCCTCGAGCTTTTCTTCAGTGATCTACTGACTCCTTCCACCTCCATTCTCCTCCCACCCCTGCAAAAAACTCCCTTAATATTCACCACCTCTGAGTTGTGTCTCATCTGTGTTAAGCCTTTGGGTCCATCTACAAAAAAACTGTAACATAGAGTTGGATCTGGAGCACAAAATGTCCATACTCATGTAGTCTACAGCTCCTTGTCCCTCCCTGTCTCCCTCCCTCCCTCTTACTAAACAATGACGTAAGGCAATTAACTGGGTGGGCATTAACATGATTATAAATTCAGATCCTGAATTGTTAGAATTTCCTGACAAACGGTGTGCAAACGGCTGTACAGTTTAAACAACACCGTCCTGGGGATAAGCATTCAGCCTTCAGTTTTATTTCACTGTACATGAACGATGGCTGCAGAGAGCCAGACTGCTGCATCTCTGTCTAAAACACTCCCACACTTTAGATGATTGCAGTTTTTTTTTTAAGAAAAATGTCCAAATTGTCTCATTTCTGTTTCTCAAATGTGAATATTTTCTGGTTTCTTTACTCCTCTCTGACAGTAAACTAAATATCTTTGGGTTGTGGACAAAACAAGACATTTGGGAAACAGTGATCCACATTTTTCATAATTTTCTTACATTTTACAGAACAAACAACTAATCGGTTATTCGAGAAAATAATCAACAAGTTAACTCGTAATGAAAATAATCATTAGCTGCAGCCCTATTACTGTGCACCGGAGGCTGAAGCTCACTAAGAGGATTCATCAGTATTTTATGTGTGATGCTGTTTCAATATGTTTTTTCTTTCATCTTCAACATGATGTGTGATGAAATAAATATTTTAATGAAATAAAATGTGAATGGTACAAGCCTGGACTTCAGCAGGACTGCAGTCTCCTCTTGTGACAGTCTCCTCTTGTCTTATGTTTTAATATCTACATAATAATTGGTCGTTTTTTATCTTAATGAGTCTTGTCGTGATGAAATATTCTCACACACAGGCAGATTATCTGATACAAATTAAACAGTGGATCTATTTAATGGTTAAAGCGGAGACCGTTTTGCTCGTGTCGTCAGTTTTTCTCACAGCGTGTCGACTCGACGGGGGAATAACCAACAAAGACAGCCTCTCTCTGTCAGCAGCTGACAGCAGAAAGAAGCTCCGGCAGTCTTTTTCTACATTGTAAGTATATTTTTACATATCATTTATTTGGGCTGTCCCACTTTAACACATCCAGGACTCAAACACGACTGACCCACTTGCTGCTGTGAAGCCTAAAACACTCTCAGACTGTCTTATTTGTTCAGATGATCTGAGAGAGGACAGAGACAACTGTGAGCTGTGCGTATGACTCTTGTCTCAAAATCCTAAATATAAAAACATTTTTTTTTTTATCAAATATTTAAGTCATATGTGGAGATGAGTTGCTGTAGTATGGATGGACAGTGCTTTAAGAGATTTTTGACTAAATTTACTTGATTTTGTTGTTTGGCCCATGCCAAATCTGCTGAGGGGGGCGGGGTTTATGACCTATACTGCAGCCAGCCAGCAGGGGGCGATCCAGATGTTCATGCCGTCCATCTTTATGTACAGTATGTGGATGATTTGAGCAGACTGACCACAGCTGTGTTTGGACTGAGGCTGTCTGGCAGAGAGGACGGATTACAGCCCAGCTGATTCGGATGGAGAAACAAACAGGATTCGAAGTGATGAAACAAACACTGAAGCTCTGCAGAGAACAAGAAGCTTCATAAGCTTCATCCTGGCTGTCTCACTTCATTAGAGAGTGAGACGGTTCATCGAGAGACACGGAGGCAGCGGGTATGAAGCCACAGGTTGTCTTTCTTTGACAGATGGATGCACAAACCTTCACTAGGCCTAATTGGAAATGTGCTGCGGCTCAAACACATTAGCATATGAAAGGATCAGCTCGCAGCACTCAGGTGAAAACATGAAAACACGTCGAACCGTTTCAGCTGCTTCTTCGTCCTGCCTGCACGGCTCGATCCTGACGCAGCCTAAATGAGATGTTTTCCTATCAGCAGACCTTGACACGAGAACGAGAGAACGTTCACAACATTTATCTTCATCCCTGCCACTCATTAGCTCCAGCGCTAACGTCACCCTGACAATTTTAATTTATGACTGTGAAGCTGCCTGCCTGCTTATTCTCTCCCTCTTTTCCTCCTCCTGAAATCTATCCATCCTGCTGATGGAAACCTCTCTCTGTCAGATCAGATCATTTCTCTGCTGTAATGATCATCTGGAGCTGCTGCTTCAGCGCTTATGAATAGGAAGTCATTAAATAAAGTCCAAACTTTTCCTCTTTTTGAGTAATGTTACCAGTTTGGAACGAGTCTTCCATAATGACTGTTGCTATTTATAGCAGTTTTACATGGTTAAAATCATCTGCTTCACTTTAAAATGACACCCTGTACGGTCTCGAATGGTTGATCTCAACTACAGAGGAAACCACACTGTAAAATAAATAGTTGAGATGACTTAAAGAAACAGAATAGAATTTGAGTTGGGGCTCAAAAATCTATTTGCGGTCCGTCACCTTGAAATTTGAGTCAAGACAAGATTTTGCAGTTTTGTTGGGTTTCTGTTTGTAGTGCAAATGATAACGTTTGAGAGCAAAAGAGGCAGAACACATCAGCTGAAATGTAACCTCTATCATCTTGACAACAACTTGGCTTTTTATTAGCTTTTTTAAAAAATGATGTGCATATGAATGCAGTTTATAGAGATTAGCGTTCAGCTCCATTTTTGCATCTCAAATTGCTAAATGGACTGTAAACAATGACTTGCGTAGGGAAGAGGAAGTCGTGGCCTCGATATTCTTTTCTTGATATCCGTTGGCTTCTACGTTGACACGTCAGATGGTTTGTTACACAGAACCATCTTAGAAGTCGTCCACAGAAACTGTTTGGAAAAGGACAGGCACTTTCAAACAACACCTGGCAGGAGATTGGATGAACCATCTGTCACTAACTTCAACCAGTTAGATTAACTCACCAAACCGAAGAAGAAGCCGGCCAGAAGACCAGCAAAAACACTATTAAAAGCCTTCAGTGTCGTTCTTTGCTCTTCTTTCAATGAAGAAATACTCTCTGGTTCTGACATAACTGATGCTATCACAGTATCTATGCTAACGTCTTCAGGAGCCGCCACTGTTTGTTCGACATGAGTCGTTTCTCGCTGTCAGCACACCTAAAACCACGCCCCTAGCTGCCAGTAGCCCTCCGAGGACGCTGATTGGCTCACACCACCTCTGTTGCAGGCACAAACAGATAACTTGAAGTCTGGCAAGATGGATTCTCATATGATCTCAAAAATCCAGCAATCTCGCAAGGTAAGTTGGCTTCACCAGAAGACCTGAAACTTTGGCTGTTGCCACCAGAGGCTAAATCTTCATCAGTTTTAACACATTAGCTTGAGCTGTGGGAAATTATATTTCTATTAGCTGCAATCCTAAAACTGTCGTCATCATCATCATGCTCTTCCTCCTCATTCACTGCTGAGTTAAAAATTAGGATTTTATTTTCCGTCATGTTCAGACTGGATATCTTCAGCAGCGAGGTGCGGCTCAGTCTCCAGAGAAAACAGCAGTTCCTCCGAGAGCTCGGCTCAATACAGCTAATTACTGACCATTCTTTAAATAACAATGGGCTCCAACCACATTCAGATTTAATTGTGGGGTTTTTGGGGGCGACTGTGAGCCGAGAGCAGAGGCTCATTATGTGTGGGTGAGCGCTGGATTTCAGCAGGTTTGGAGGATTTACAGAGAAAGAAAATTAGCACCTTTTAGAGAGAAACAAGGAAATGTTAAGTGCTGCTGTTATGTGCTTTGCATTTTTAAAGTAAAAAGAACTTGCAGGGAAACTTTGCCTGAAAAACACAGACTTTGTTTAAAACTTACCATATTCAGGATTTGTTGTGTGGTCTGTGTTCCCTCTTCCCATGGACCAGTGTTAACGTGGTCACGCTGGCCGTTTATTTACACGTTTCTGACTATTTTTAGTGATCCTAACTGACAGGAAATGATTCAGTCCATCAGAATCAAAGTGTGAAGGCCTCTAGAACTGCCACCTATCAGAGAGAAACCCATCAGAGGACACACAAAGGAGCTCACAGACCCACTACAGCAACAAGATGAGTCGAGTTTGGATGAGCACTCACTAGATATTGGAGGAGAATCACCAAATCCATCACCGGAGCCTGGACCAAAGTGGTGGACAGACTGACTGACATCTTTAGTGATTCATTCACTCACTCTCAACATCATTTTCTTCAACTACTAAAACCCCCAAATTTATGAAACATTAAGCTGCTCAGTTTTGTGTCAAAGCTTTCTCACATTTTCCTTGACTTTTGTAAGTGCTATAGCTGAAAGCATTTTTTTCCTTCATTCCTCACTGCAAAACCTTCCTTCTTTCCAGCCTGTTCTCACCAAAAAAGACAGGAGAAGTATTAGGGGCACGAAAGTTCGCATTTGAAGGAGCTAAGAAGAGCTCAGCTCCCCTGAAAAGGACATTAGCTTCCCTGAAAGGATAATTTGAGTTATTCAGGTGGAGCTCTGAAACATCGCCCAGTTTCAAGTCTCTTTATTTCTTCAATAGTTGGAAACACAAGTTTTCTGAACAAACTCCCCCTGATTATTTTGTGATTTTTTAAAATCTTTTGTTTTATTTTTTTTTATTTGCTCTTGTTATAGCCTCTCTGTAGTATTAACTGTTTTTTTGTTTTTTTGTTTGTTTTTTTTGTTTTCTTTTGCAATAACCCTGTTACTCAAATCGAAAATCAATTGAAAGCCATTGTGTAATCAAACTCTGGGTGGATGGATGGCTCAGACAAACACAGGACTTTCACCCAGGAGACCAGGGTTTGAGTCCCGTATGAACCAAAAGTAAATATAAAGTTATTTAATTTTTGAGGAACTTATGGACGTGACACTAAACGTGACAAATGTAACGTAGTTATTTTAACCCAAACAACAATCCTTCCCTAAACCTAACCAGTTTTATGCCTAACTAACAAACGTGGCTCTACTACAACGTAAATGTGTGTAAATGTAAATGTCACATGAGTGTGACTGTCATATGTAACATAGGTATTTAACCTAAGAGATAAAACCCTTTGAATTCTAGGCCTCTAGGTAAAACCCTTGTTCTTGTTAGCACCCTTAGAACGTGTAACGGTTCTGGACAGCACCCCTAGAAAGGGTTCTGGGTGGAAACATTACACCATAGGAAGGTTCTCAGCAGAACCCCTTGGTTGGTTCTAGATTATACCCTTTCTTGGTAGAACCCCCTGGGTGGGTTCTTGTTAGCACCCTTAGAAAGTGGAACAGTTCTAGACAGCAGCCCCACAGAGTGTTCTGGGTGTAATCATTACAACATGGAAAGGTTCTCTGTAGAACTGGTTCTGGGTGAAACCTATTACAAATGGTTCTAGGTGTAACACTCTATGTTGGGTTCTGGGTAGAACTCTCTGAAAGGGTTCCAAGTGGACCGTTATAAGGTTCTACCAGGAAGGGTTCTTGATCTGGGGACAAGCTAAAGAACGTTCCATGGTTGTAGTTGGCACCTTTAGACAAGGTTTAAATCAGCGTTAAAATCGTGCCTGAATTAATTTTGTTGTGACGATTTCATTTGAATCACCTGAACTGATTCTGCTGCAGCTCTTGCTGTGACAAACCAGATGTTAAATTCTCCGTTATCTTCCAGTGTCTGCCCGGTCCATCAGAACACACTGAGTCCCTGTAAAGTCTCCGTCTTCCTGCAGTCCGTCTCCATTTGATCTAACATCCCACCGCCTCCTGAGAAGCAGTTTAACAGGATTTATGGGATAATTTCTGTCCTGCTGATATTTTTTGGCCAGCTCGATGATTTTCTAAAGCTGGGCCGGGATTCTCCTCCACGAGGGTTCTTTGAAGTGGGCTCTCCATCCTCCATCATTTTGTAATTATGTCAGGGAGGGGGTGTGATGGCCCGACGGCAACCTGCAGTAAATCCTGCTGGATGGAAGCGGACGGACAGGAAGAGAGAGGAGGGAAACAAGTCGGTTTTATCGTACGGCGGATCAGAAGTGTCAGTTTGCCTTTGAAGTCATTATGAAATTCATCACGAGGAGTCAGACGCTCAGTGATCGTCCATCAGCTGAGGCAGGAGGTTTTCACACATCCAGGCTGCAGAAGCATCACCTCAGCTGGAATCACTGTTCTGCAAAGATGCACGTAAACATCTCTGCTGATCCACATGGAAAAGGGTGTTATGGGTAACTTAACCACAGACTTTTAACAGAGTTTAATTAAAACTGGTTAGAAAGTTTTAATAATCGGTGCTCCAGTGAGACACAAGTGCAGACAGACAGTGAGACACATGCAGGAGAAGCTGAAGAGACCAACACAATCGATGCAGAAAAACAAAGTGATGTTATGTGATTGTGTATAGACGGGTTTGTTGTTCACAAACGTTACACGTTACACGATGTGTGCTTTGGTAAAAAGATTATAGTCAACAGCTGTAATCAGTCTTGTAAATCCTCGTTAGTTCAGTCATAAAACGCCATTTCAGAGTTGGATCTGTCTGTTTGTTGGGGAAGGGAGGGGAAGAGAAAGACCCCTACGCTGTTTGCAGAATAAGTCACTAAATTTGTTGCCACTCATTTTTTGTACGTAAACTCAATAAAAGGGTCTGAAAAGTTGCTGCATCTCTGCGATGATGTTGCACTCAACCTGTCTATAAATAGCAGACACTTTACACGCCATGTCTACTCATTTTAGCATTTTAGCTCATTTTATGAGTTTGGGACGTGGTTACAATCGTCAGGTGACCTTCATTGCCAGAGTCTGGTGACCTTTGTCATCATAGTGAACTTATTTGTAGTCAAAGTAGTAGTAAAGTAGCATAAAGTTAAAGTAAAAATACGTCAACAATGACTTTTGGTTTTACACATGACAGAAACCGTGGTCTCCTCCGTGAGAATCATCCATCATACCTTTAGTGCTGCCGGAGCACGCCGGAGCAGCACTTCATCACTTTCTTTCTCCATGTGAAGAAATAGAATATTGACAATTTGCATGATTTTTTTTTTTTTTGGTTTTAAGCACAGAGTGCAGTTTTTTCAGTGACAGGCCCCTTTTTCCGGCTGTGTTAATATTGATGAGAAAAATGTGATGCAGAGATAGAAACACCGTGTGGATCGACTGCTGCGTAATATTCTCAACATGATGAAACTATTCATAAAGTCAGTCTAACAGTTGAGTTGATGGTGTTAGTTACAGTTGACTATAATATATGTAAACTTCCACCGTAGGAACAGCGGTTACAGGACCTGAAACGAGCTGCAGTTTAAGCGTGTGTTAGTGATGCACTGACGGGCTCTGAGTTCATACAAATCTGCATGTAAATCATCCACCCACCATCCACCCAACAAATTATTTACTCTGATTTAGAGACCCACACTGCTAACTCTTCAGTTTCAATTTAAGTGGCTATATTAGCATGACATTTTGGATCAAATATGATGCCAAAGCAAAAAGTCACGATATATAAACAATATATATAAATGCAATAAAAGCAAAAAAAAAAAAAAAGTATCTTTATTTTTTACTTGTTTAATGACTACAGTAACATATTCTCCTGACTGTATCCTCTCCCAGAGATCTGAACGTGTCTCTCTGGAGAGACACGTGTTTCATGTTATAAATGAGAAATAATTGATTTAGGCTGAGTAAACATTTCATTGATTTTATTCTCTATCAGGAAAACAATATTGGACCATTTTAGCTGCTTCATAAATGAGACAAAATAAGTTCATTTAGGTGGAATTAACAGGCTCTTGGTTTTCCTCTCATCATTTATTTATTTGGTGATGTAAAATGTAAATGTAAAATCTCCTGTGACCCACCTGTGGGTCCTGACTCAGTGTTTGGAATGACTGATCTCTGACATTTGCCTTTAAAATGGCACACCCTGGCTGCATATGATTCAGTGGTGTAAAATGACAAGTGAAAAGTTTAAAAAAGCAACATATGACATAGTTTTAGTTGAGCTGTGTATAAATGATTCCAACAATGTTTGAATGCAGAGAAATCTGTAATTTAGTCAAGACAGCGGTGCATCGTCTGCTAGCTGCTGTGAGCTACTTTAGTTAGGAAGGAAACACGACTAAACATAACTTTAATATTACCTTGTCCATGAGGACGATTTCTGCTTGAGTCCTGTCATCAGCTATTGTGGCTGTTAAACGATGAAGACAACAACTCCCATGATCCCTCGCTACCTCACCATGTCCTCAAACTAGGTCTTTTGTTGTTGTTTTCATGTAAGAGAGACTCCTAGTGGCAGAACTTAAATATTCAACAACAGAATAACAATAGAAGAAGTGTTTTTTATATTCGAGGACGTCATCTTGGACTTTGATCAATATTTTCTGATATTTTATGGACCAAACAACTAATCAATTCGTGGAAAAAAAAAAACTTCAAGATCGATCACTACCTGTTTTGACATGTTTTTCTGTTGCAGCATATTTCCTTTAATATCTAAATTTTTATTTTACTAGAATATAAATATTTGTAGCTTCAAATGCTCAAAAACATCCCAAAACCATTGAAATAATTTGTTTTTAAAAGTTAAAAAAGGATTTGATCATATTTGTCGTTATTCTGCTTTTTAAAGCTGAAGTGATCAGATAAAAATGGAAGTTTCTGCCTTTTGCTTTGGTATGACCCAATATACTCTACAAAGGCAGAATACAGGAACTTCCAAATAAGGTCAAAGGGTCAAATGAGAGGTCAGGATTAATATGTAGAAACAATAACCTGATATAAAACTGACACATATCTGATTATCTGCCTTCAACTATATTGGCTCGACAACAAGAAAACTTGAAAGTCATTTTTCTGCTCTCTGGGAAGTTTACTGCCTTTTTCCTTTGAATAATTTAGTTGAAGATAAACAAATAAAGGAGAAGTTAATGTAATTTGTTTTTTTCTCTACATAAAACCTGTGCTGTTCTTTTCATGCTCTATTTCACATCTAACAAGCACTGAATGTGTTTCTTTAGCAGCCCTGTTTTACATTCCCACCGAGCCAACCTGTGTGACCTCCCGCCGCGCTGGTTTTAAAGGATGTTTGAGTTGAACACGACTCACAGCTTCACACCTCTTATAGAACAAACACAACAAAGCTCAAGTGGAATATAATACAATAGAAGAAGAGGCTGCGCAGGTTTCCAGTGCACGGAGGCGGGAGTACAGGGTGCTGAGGGGGCTAATGCAGGAATAATCAAAACCATCAGCCAATAAAAATCATTTAAACAAACAAGTTTTCCTCCTTTTGTACTTGGATATTCAGGTGTAGCACCCTGGTATTTGTGGCATGTTTTGTTATCTGTTCATTATCAGTATGTGAAGTGATGCATCTTGCAGCATGTCTGAGCTTTTCTTGCTTCTCAAAACACTGAGGATTTTTTTTAAGTAATGCTGCTCATATTCTGGCTCGATGCGCCGTTCCTCCCTGCTGCTTCTCTGATGCCCGACCTCCCTCTCGCTCCTCTCCTGATATTTTCACATCTAATTCTGTGAATTATGTTTTTATTTTAACCAAACCAGGGTTTGGTGACTGTTGGCACAGTGGCGAGATAAACCAAGATGGTTTTGGTGATGTTTTATTTTGTTTCAGTCTTTGTAGGCATCCTCTCCATGATGCTGTCAGATCACTCAGGATGTACTCTGACGGTGCACATAAAGATTTACACCGCAGCCTGTTAAGAATTTCCCAATTTGGAATCAATAAAGTATTACTTATCTATCCATCTGTCCTTCAAACTGGAGGTGTATTGACCAGCATTTCCTGCATGTAAATACCTCAAACAATACCACTCGAAATAATCTGGACTATCCCTTTAACCAAGAGTTAACCGTACTGTTCAGTGTGAACGTTTTACAACTTTGCAGGTGCGTCTATTTAAAAACCTTTTCTCATCATGTTACACACACTTTGTTACTTCATGTTCTTCGTGTGTACCGGAACACTTTATTTGCGGTTTGTGCGTCTGACTCAAACTCATTTGTCACAGGAGTGAAAACATGAACGTCTCTGATGAATAAACCTGATCTGAGTCAGTCTGCAGGTTTCGCCGAGGGTATGAAAGGGTTTTTATCCCGGAGAACGAAAGTGAAATGCCAGTGAAATGCCACCGCTCTGCTCTTTTTATTTTTGGCTCGTCATTTGGCACATCGGAGGAAAATGACGACTTGTCCTCGTCTCGGCTTCTTCTCTTAATGATGTGTTTTAAATGAGCGGTCAGGTCTGAGGTCAGTTTTAAGGAAAAGGCCACGGAAAGCAGAGTCATCTCTGTGGATTGTTAGTGTGACTCACGTGTTAGAGAGCTGATGCAGGAAGTGACATCATGTACAGGTAAAGTGGCCTTTAGCAACTCGCTGATGTGACTGATGAGAGCCGCGGGTACATGAATAAAAAGGTCATGTTCTGTTTTTCATTTAATAAGCATGTTTTGACTTTCAGTTGTCAGAATTTTATTAAATTGTAACATCACAAAGAAGCTCAGAGTTTTGAAATAACGAGTTACGTTTTTGTGATGCTCATATTAATTTGGGAACGATTTAATCATCTTAATTATCTGTACAGTCACAGAGAATCCTGCTCTCTGACTGGGTGTTAGGTGTTTGTTACATATCATGTTCACTCAAACACAGTTCAGGTCAGCAGTTTAGCCCACAGGAGGTAACCACGGCAACAGCAGTGATGCATCAGGCAGTTAACTCACCGGTGAAATGAACCTAATGTGGGTTAAAGCCAGATGTTTTCATACTGTGAGCCGCAGAGGGAGCAACACGAGGTGAAAGAGACAGATGTTTGCTGATGTTCTGAAAGAAAGTGGAAGTTTACAACACGAGCAGCAGCTGAAGCTGCAGCAGCGGCTCTGACACAGAGATCATGGAAACAATTAAAGCACTTTAAAGCAACATCATGTAGCTGCTCTACCTTAAAATAACACCTTCAAAATCATAATAATTTTGATTCTACACTGACTTATTACAGGGTGGATGATGCCTCTGCTTCCCTGCTGAAGAATCATCATGTCTCTAAGTTTTCTTCAGTATTAAACTAATTCAGTGATAGCTGTGAGGACATCCATGGGTACAAAGCAAACAGGAGCAGCTAATGCTAACTCAAAAAATGATTCTGACCCTTAGTAAATGTTACATGTTTTAATTGGTTTAGTCATCAATTTAAATGTGTTATTAAATGCTACTTGTTTTAATTACTTTTTAAATGCACTGTCCTTGTTTAAAACATGTTAATTCTCACTCACTTAAAAGTAATTAGGAAAGAAATGTGCAGACTCGTCTGCCCACGCTCAGAACAAAGTGCCACCACTTTGTTGCAGAGTTTTTTTTTTATTTTTAAGTATTTAGGTTAGAAAATTTAAACTAGAGTTCACAGTGTATCTAGCATGAAAACATCGGTGTTCAGCTGCAGATCTGCGGGTCAGAGAGCATCATGAGCCGGCCACAGAGCGGGGATGCTCCCGCTGCAGCTCCTGGGACTCACGCCACAGCCGGGGTGGAGATTTGTCTTAAACTAGAAGATTTGTTCTTTTTGTAATATATCATATTAAGATATTCATAGAACTGAATATTCTATGGGCGTAGAAAAATCAGTGAATTTGTCAAAAATTCTGGTGCTGGCTGGCACCTTTATTAATATACGCTGGTGGGGAAAGAGTTAATAAACGCTGCAGCTCGTGTGTTGTTTCCCAGCTGCTGGGAAAGTGACAGGGTTAGCCTCGAAGTAAGGGGGGCATTGTACCCTTACGACTTTAGCTCCTGTGCAGTCCTAGCTTTGTAATTCAGCTGTGAAGTGCTGCATCTTCTTAAATCCATGATAAATCCGTCACTGAATGTCTTCTGTAGTCACTTCTCCACTTTTCCATGTTGGAAACATCGGCTGTTGTTGCTAGCATGTTGTTAGCCACCCACAGACAATCAAAAGATGCCTTGGGTTGAGTCTCTTGACCAATCAGAGCCCAGGATCCTGACTTGTGTGTGACACCACTGGTCCTTTAGTGTATGAACAGATCGATGATGTAAACATGAGATTGACCCTTCAAAATAAAATTTGTGGTGATGACAGTACTGAGCTCAGCCCCACGGTAGGTATCACATGACCGTGGTGCTGCAGTAATGCAGTTATCGTCACAGCCCTAGATAATATTATACTTCCTGTTTAGAGTGCATCCCCTAAAGCATGATGGGAGACAGAACTTGGAGCGTGTCATCCCCAAACAGAAGTTAAGACTTCATTTGCAGAGTCAAACTCTGAC
Organism: Lutjanus argentimaculatus; assembly: GCA_034769285.1. Taxonomy (NCBI): domain Eukaryota; kingdom Metazoa; phylum Chordata; class Actinopteri; order Lutjaniformes; family Lutjanidae; genus Lutjanus; species Lutjanus argentimaculatus. Next base: position 2,980,818 of record JAWZSL010000039.1, read on the forward strand.
TGACTGTAAAGTTGTTGATGTCGTATAATCGCAGATAAACGAGGATGTGCTGCTGTCGGTACATTCAGTGTCTCTCTCTGTGTGACAGTGACAGTGTGATGACAGGCAGCAGGTTTTCAGCTGATCTGCAGTCAGGCGGGAGGATCGCCCCGAGGAGGGGGCAGGAGGAGAGGGGGAGTCAGGAGGGGTTAGTAGACCAATCAGCAGTGGGGAGCTGTCAGGACCAATGAGCGTCAGCGCTGAGGGAGAAGTGCAGAGGATGATGGGACAGAGAACAGATCTGACCTGCAATCATCAGCGAGTCCTCGTCACCGAGACACGTCGAATATGTTTTAACATCGTCGAGTCAAGTCGCTGTGAAATGTCCCCGCTCAAATCAGAGACGTGTCCACTTCCTGAGCTCAAAGAAAACTAAAGAATGATCAAATTAATATCATTCTGAGGCCTGAAACAGAAAATTAACATCTATTTAAACATTTCTCTATTTTATCCTCTTAAGAGCAGGAAAGTTTTCGGAAAGTGAGGACAGTTCGGGACACTTTTCAAACAACTGGACAGCATTTCATCACTCTGTTTTATTTCAAATATAAAAATTACTGGACAGAGTTGAAGATTTTCACTTTCTGTTGATTAAAACTTCACCACAACCCTCAAAGTTCTGAGTAACACTGGAAACTCCTTACTTAAACTGGAAAGCTGGAAATAACACCAAAAATTTGTGTAAAACCCTGAAAAGTCCAGAAGACATCAGAAAAAAATTCAGGTAAAAAAGTCAGTGTTAATCCTGAGAAGTCTGGTATAACTGTGCCAAAAGAACCCTGAGAAGACAGCAGTCAACATTTAGGCTTAAACTCCTTAAAGAAACTGTACTATGAAGTCCAGGATGAGCATAAAGCCAAGAATCACTTTATTGGAACAGTAAACCTGAGAGTCATGAATAAACTTCAAGTTCATCACTGTGTATGTTTTTCTGCAGATTAAAGGCTTGAATAAATATTTTTGCAGACTCAAACATCTAAAACCTGTAATCTTGATGTTCAGCTCCTGAAGGCCGCGTCTCCGTCCACCAGACCGTCCGATTTACGAGCGGCGAGTTTCTGCTGAACTCGATGTCGACGGCTCGGTGTCGGCGGATGCCTGTCAGCGAGCATCACGTCCCGCGGGCGCGAGGGGAGCGCCGTCCTCCCACAGCTTAACCCCAAAATGTCACGCCGACGCTCGCCTGCCACGGAGAGACGCGAAGAGACGATCCGAGGAGCCGGCTGACGATAATCTGGAAGAACAACGTTAGTGTCGACATGCTGTGACATCATCGTCCCGAGGCTCCCCGAGAGAGACGACGCAACACGTTCTGATTTTGACCCGCGTCCTGCGACCATCTGCAGCCTGCAGCAGGAAACAGCTCAGTGTGGTGCACACATGTAGCAGCGACTGGTGCTGCATTCAAGACCAAATACAGGAGTCAGAAACCTGAAACTGCACACAGATTCTGTAAAGAACAAAAAATCCACTCATGAGACAAAGAATGTACTGGACTTGTAGTTTGTAGGATTTTTGGTTGGAGGTTTCCTGAAGTCACAAAAAGCCTGGAATGGACGGTGAGTGGGAATAAAATCTAAATACAACAGCACATGAATGAAAGAATCAGAGAACTGAAGGCGCCTCTGAAGTGAATGAAGCTGTCAGATAAGTGACTTTATTCATTCATGCTCACAGATTCATATTTAATCTCATGTGAATCTCACAGGAAGAACTGTCAGCACAAGAAAAATGATATTATGGATCAAAAACACACTGATTCTGGATGAAAGCCTGATGGAACATCCTGTTTCCTGCACTCTGAATGCTAGAAAGTCAGGAACAGCCCAGAAATACGAGCGATAACATCCCTGAAAATCAAGTAAGAGGCTGAAAAGCCAGAGGAAACACTGAAAAGTGCAGAATGAGTCTAAACAGTCAGAGGTAATTGTGAAATAAACATGTTGAAATTGGTAATAGTCCAGAATCTTTAGAATAACCTTAAAAAAAAAGTGGTTGACCGGCGGTCGATGTCAGTATCAGAACAAAGTAAAATCTCCCAGGTGTGCTGAAAATTGTCTGAAAGACTTTCAGAAGAGACGGGAAATTCTGGCTGCATCTGTATTTAACGTTAGCCAGTAATGGTTTTAGGATAGATTTGCTGTTATTAAAGATGCAGAAATGTGTTAACATTTATTAAAAACGACAGTGACAGAGGAAATTTAGGCAAATATTTACAGCAGGATATAGTTCAGGGCTCCAAACTAACTTTTCACCACCTTCCCAAAACTCACAAGAGGGAGCGCTAACATCGTGCCACAGCAGCAACACGGACGAGGCAGCAGACATTTTCTGTTCATCTGCCTCATGAGTGCACTGTAGAAAGCAGATGCTCACATTAATTAACTGTAATAAGCAACAAAAACTTCAAACTTAAACTTTTACGTCAGGAGTACACGTGTGTTGACACCATTTAGCACGTTTGCGTTATTGATTGATGATGAAGTCGATGCATTTTCATTTTCATGCATTTCCTGTTGCTAAATATGCTGATCATGCTGGGACGTCCTGTGACGAGGTGTTGATGATCTGAGGTCGGATCATTGATTCAGGACAGGTGAACGCACAGCTACAAACTGACAGACGAGTGCTTTATTTGCTTTATTTCAAGTTGATTATTTTATTTGTCATCTGCTGTTCTGCTAAGAAACATCTGATCATGATGTTGAGAACGTGAGGATGCACGTTGATAAACTAACACCCCTGCAAAGTAAACACACACAAAAAAATCCAGAATAATCTAAAATAAATCTGGAAACTATAAAAATAAGTAAATAACACTGAAAAGTCTGAAGTCGACCATATCTGTTCCCTCAAACTTCCACAATCACAGTTAAAAGCTGGGGATTAAAATAAAAGGAGCTGGAAAAATTCAATTTAATATTGCAGCCTGATGATCAGACTTCATTTCATTTCACCCTGAAAAGTCAAAGATAATCCCCAAATACCTACAATAACTTCCAAATGTCTGTGATAAAGTTAAAAAGCAGTGTGAGGTCCGGAATAGACTGAATAAAGTTGAGCATTCAGCTGAAAAATCAGAGATATCAGATGAAATTGAAGATTAAATGTTGCATTTATACGGAGGCAAACAGCAGGTCACAATCTGCTGCGTCTTCTCAGCGCTAATTGTCCTCTGATGAAGTCATTTAAGGAAACACAGAGAGAGCAAACAGAATAACGAGCAGGAGTTAGATGTGTGAGAAACAGAAAAAAAAAAGAGGGGACACGGTGATTAAACCATCAGTGAAGGAGCCGTCCAGGTAATAGCCTCCTCCGCACAGGAAGAAAACCATTTAGCTGAAAGCCGGAGGCGCTGCGGGCCGAGCCGTGATTTGTTTGGCTGCTCGGAAAAAAATGCTGTTAAAAGGTTTTTGTCTCTGTTGTTGAATTACTTTGTCTTTTCTTTTCCTGAAGCGTTTTAAATAAAAAAGAATCAGACAAGGAACAGACACGGAAAGGTCTGTTTAACAAACACAAGAGCTCCTGTCAAACAGCAGACAGTGAGGGGACGGTGGGGGACGGTGGGAGGGGGCCTGCTTCAGTCCAGGTTTGGGATTTAAACAGCAGAGGAGTTTTGTTTGGTGGAGACACATGAATCCTGACGTCCTGCAGAGAGATTCCAACCTGCAGCTGTTCACTTCAGCTTTAAAATGTTAATCTGCTGCTGTCACATTCTGTCATTAGTTGTGTTTTTTTCAGTCTGCAGTGTTTCCTCCAGCCACAAAAAAAAAAAAAAAGAAAACATGCAGGAGTCTGATTCTGCTTCCAAAAAACAGCAGGGACCCGAGCCTCAAACTGTCAGGAGCCGCGTCAGAAGTGATCACAAACTGCTGTAAAGTGTCAACACGTCTGTCATCAGAACAGACAGAGAGGTTTTTAAATCTCTCTGCCACCAGGGGGCGCTCAAACAAGCAAATTAACGAGAGTCCAACAAGAACCTGGTATTAGTTTGGTGCCGGTGCTTCAGTTCACACTTGGCTCAACTTTAAGAACCATCTGAGAACCACCTCGCTTTCCCACAGGCTGGAGCAGTGTTTCCCAAACTTTTAATCTGCGGACATGCTTTTTAAAAATGACAAACTATCATGACCCCGTTAACACCAGGCCTTAATCCTGGGAAAGTTATTTGTGCGTTAATGAACATTAATGACATTTGTTACTGCCATTTCTGCATCAACATATATTGTCCTGATGCATGCACACTGTAACACACACGTTGGACTTAAGAAATAATGCATTTCGGTTGAGTTAACATGTCGATCTCAATCTTTTCATCAGCGAACTCGAGCAACACAAGACTGTATCACGAACTGACCGCCACCATCTCACCCGCTGTTATACCATATTTGGTCACTTATTTGATTCTGTGACCTGCAGTGTTGGAAGATGTTCTCAGATCGGCAGCAACTGACTGACACATTAACTCATCAGTATTTATGATGAACTTTATTAAATATATTTAATATATCAGATACTTAAGCAAAGGATCTGAGTTCTTCCTCAAATGATGCAGGTTGCAGGATCTGGTAACCAAATCTGATGCAACACCGGCCTGGAGCCCCTCGCATCAGCAGCAGCAAACTTACCACCTTATCTGGACAAACTGATTCTATACTGAAATCTCTTGGTTACTCTTTTGCCTGAAAAAACATTAAAACTTCAAGTATTAACAACATATAACCAGCTTTTAGCCTGGCTCAATATCTCCCCTGATGTAGCCGTTCTTACTCTCTTAGCCCAGCAAAGAGTTGGTCCCAATCTGCCACCGGTTTTCAGGGCTGAGAGCGGTTCATTTAGCTACCGAAATACAAAGAACTGGTTCAAAATTAGGCTCTGCCTCGGTCCAAAAAGAGGTGCGTGAGGCTTTGCTTCAAGCTAAATGCTAACATGATGATGTTAAAAGGACAATTCAGACTTTTTTATTTGAGGTATTATCAATAATCAGTGTATTACCTACAGTCGTTGTAGGGTCAAAAATATGTAAAAAAGATTTTTTATTTTGTCTAAATCGCCCAGCAATAATACAACAAACTGATTTTATCACCTTAGCTGCTTCCACCCCTTAGAGGACACAACACGTCATCAGTCACAACCTACATGATCAATAATTATCAATATTGAGTAATATGAAACGTCACTATTGTGGTAGGTTTTTCAGCTTCATCGTCCAGGCCTAGCTTAACCAAACGGTTAACTTTTCATGGCGTTAATCACATGTTAAAACCGGTTTTCTGACTGTGTCAGATACGGCAGATAAAACATACAACCTCATCAATAGATGCCACTAAATCCTACGAACTGGTCCTTTAACTTAAGTTCTTCCTCCATTTTACAGAATCATTGTAAACCTTTATCATAAATTATATTTTCAAATCATGATTATAATTAGGAATTAATTTATGTGATGGTTACTCAAATTTGTGCAGGAGACCAGAAATGATTAGTTGATAAGAATCAATGATGACAGGTGCTGTTTGCAATATTTACTGCCACTAGAGGGCGCAGTGGGGTCCCAGCATCTCAGAGCAAAACAAACGTGCTCAGATCAAACTGTCAAACTACACAAAACGAATCACATATGGATCAAGAATCTGTCACACTGACTATTCAGAGAAATATTTGACTGTCTCACATAAACAGAGAAGCTCAGAATGACATATTGCACTTTTAATATTTTCTGTTTTATGTCACAGTGAACTGAATATCTTTGGGGTTTGGACTGTTGGTTGGACAAAAACAGACAAAACAAGTCTGAACCTTAGTCTCTGGGAAACTGTTATTTTCTGATGTTTTAAAGACATAATACTTTACCAGTTAACTGCAAAAATTATCAGCAGATTTCCTGAAAATTAAAGTAATCTGGATGCAGCCTGGTCACTCAGATTCAAGTGGCAGAGCTGAATGCAGAATAAAAAGCGTCTCCCACAGCAGTTTGAGCCGCTGACACACTCAGAGACGTGACGGCTGAGCAGCAGAGGGGAAGAGACGAGTGTGGGAGTGTGGAGGAAAACACAAATGAAGCATGAAGTGTGTACAGAGATGAGGAGAAGAAGAAGGAGAAGAAGAAGACGGCTCCCCCGCTCCTCCCGAGACGACAGCTCCTCCTCCGACCGGCTCATTCATGCAAAAAACGATTTCCATCTGCAGCCAAATAAATGTCAGGTTACCGTCTGCGTCGCTTTCACGCTGTGACTCAACACGCCGCACATCACCGACGCGTTTCACAACATGTCAGGGAGGACGGGCGGGACGAGAGTGGAGCCGCGGGCTGACCTGAACAATCAGGGAGCAAAGAGGAAGATAAAACAGGCAAAACTGCAAAAACTGCATCCTGGGAGCCTGTGAGCAGGGCAGCTCACCTCCTGACCGCTGCAGGAGAAACACAGGCTCATTTATGACCATTAAAAGTTACCATATGTGGCTGTTTTTGCTTCTTTCATAATGTAATCTGCGTTTTGCATGAGAGTTTTTCATAAACATTTCCAGCTGCTTCTTCAGGACAAATAATGAGTCATATGCAAATATTCAGTGTGACTCAAAGCTCCTGTTACTTATAAAAACAACAGTTTGGAGGTAAAAAATCTGAAAATGTCACTCTTGAACAAAGTGGTGGACTGTTTGACAAACATGAAACACAACCCGGAGCCACGATGCTAACGTGGCTAAAATAAAAAACCACACAAAGGTCGAGTCTTCTTCAGTTCATTCACTGTGTTTATAAAGTACATATTTAACAACCTTATGACACATTATAATGAAATCATACTTTCCATAATAATTAATCAGTGTTATTACATGACTTTGTTAAATACTTGATTCTGTTATTTCTGAAGGCGCAACAAATCACACTTGTTCCGTGTTCGTAAGGATCGGCCCTCTTGGTTCTGCACTTCATGTGATCCACAGACTACATGAAACCGTCATAGTGTGAAACACAGTTTTACTGCCGCTGTTACTTTAATAAAAGGAATAATACCCGAAATCTCAATGCAGAGTTGTAGTGAAAGACTAATCCTAATCTAACCTCATCCCACATCTTTTTGTTGTTGTTGTTGTTTTGCTGATCCAAAAAATTATCCAATCCATGACTCAAAACCGTGATACAATCCAAACTGTGAATTTGATGATCTGTTGCACCCCTCATTATTTTACACAACAGATCATTGCTTTGCTTATTTACAATGACAAAGGTAAGAGCTTCCCGAGGAGTCAAATTCCTTCAAGTAATAAAAACATTAGGCTTTTATTCTGAAGTTTTTGCTTCAAAATGGTAGTTTTTCCTGTTCTCCCACAGATTTCTGCCATTTCCCATGTTTGGTATAAAGGGAAAATGCATGATTTTTCCCTGGTTTCCTGTGTGGGCACTGGAACCAATAAAGGCATCATTATCACCACCAGGTGTAAGTGAGAGAGCGAAGCCTGAATTCTGCTGGACGTATCAGTCTAATTTTCTTGTGTATATTCATGCCTGTGAGCTGAAGGACCTTTATGATCCAGAATTCTTGAAAACCCCATTTTTTATTAATGACTTTTATGTTTTTAATGGCTGGAGGCATTTTGATGTCATGTCATTTTTAACGTGATATCTGAAGTGCACCTTCAAACTTTACACAAATGTTCACTTGGACTCTTTTGTGGTCAAAGTCACTGTGACCTCCTGACCTCCAACCTGTTCTCATGAAGGTAATATCTCCAGAACGCCTCGAGGGAATTTCTTCAAACTTGAGACAAATGTTCATTTGGACTCAAAGATGAACTGACTCAATTTTAGTGGCAAAAGGTCAAAAGCCATGGTGAGGTCACGTGACCTCACTGAACACATTTTTGGCCGTATCTCAAGATTTCATCGGCTGTAACAGTGTCCAGAGATAGAACTTATATAGTGCAGGCAGGAGTTACTGTTCCTCCCTCTCTGTCTCTCACACACACATCACCCACTTACACACACACACACACACACACACACACACACACCACACACACACAAACACAGGCATTCAAACTCACTTGTACACAGACAAAACGTGAGCTTGACTTTGAAATTAAAGTCCAAAGCCCCTCTTTCTTTGTGTCCTTATCACACACACCCCACAAACACCTACACGGAGGCCCAAACACACCCCAACATGCACTCCTTCAAGTGATAAAAACACGAGGATTCACAGAATGCAGCCACGGGGGAAACTAAAGAAACACTGGCTTTGTTTCTGAGCCCATCACTCACTTTATGCAGCTGCTGGTGGACCAAAAATTAAGATCCTTTAATCCAACACTGCACAAAAAATAATAATGCATCAAAATCAATGTTGCTCTTTACTGACATATCCAAGGCTGTGATAATAAGAAAAATATCCCTCACACTTAATATATGGAAACATTTTTCATAGAAAACAGCAGGGTTTTATGTTACCAAACTGGCATTTAAAGGTTTAAAATCCTGACAATGAATGAATGTTTGGTGTTTATGATCAGGACTGAAAAATATCAGTCAAAGTACAAAATAATTATAATATTAATAAGTACATTTTTTACAGCAGTTTATATATAGCAGACCACTTTTCTGTCTCGGAGGGTTAGGGTTAGTAACAATCCGTAACAGAAGTGGCTCTCTGCTTCAAAAACTCGCCTAATGGCTCTGTAATACATCCGTTGTGTTTCCCACATGGTTTTTCAGCAGTTGAGGTTTGACTAACACTCTTTAATTACACCATCATGTTGTGCCCTTTTCTTCTGTGATGGTGAAATGATTTTGCTGCTCATCTCCATGAACCAACTCCTTCTAATCACATACTGAGTGGATGGAAACAAGCATTCAGTCACGTTTTTTTGATGCACTGATTTATTTTGCAGCATATCTGCATCTGGATTTGGATATTTGGAAACTACTGACGGTGCAGTAAGGTGTGATGTTATTATGCTCACCATGCTAATTTAGCATGTTAGCAGGTTAATATTTGCTGATTGGGGTGTCATTATTTTCAGGTATTTGGTTACAAACCAAAGTATTGGAAATATTTACAATTTTGATGTGATGATGGTGTTAAAGGTGAAGTTGTATCACCGGAGTGACAGGTACACTGCTGCTGCTGCTGCTGCCAGGGACAAGAGCAGACTGCAGCGTATCATTCACTGAGAGGATGATCAGCTGCGATCTGCGATCCCTGCAGGACCTGCACGCCTCCAGGACCCTGAGGCGTGCAGGTAAGACTGTAGCCGACCTCTCCCATCCCCCACACAAACTCTTTGAGACACTCCCCTCAGAAGAAAAGTGAGGCGATCCCTACAGTGATTGGGATCCATCTCCGGGGGCCATGAATGGAAACTGTCAGACAGACGTTGGCACGCCGCGAGCACGGCTAAAAAACAGGAAATCCACGAGACTGATGGCGAACAGACTGCGGATCAAAAACAGCTCTGAGCCGTCCTTCATCAAATCCAACAGTGACAAAGCTGAGTTGTTTTATCATCTCTTTGTCCTGCAGCGCCGACGCTCAGTGACTGACAGGATCCACTGTGGGAACATTAACACTGACTGTAAACACAGAGCAGATCTATGAGGCGGAGGGAGACGGTCGGAGATGGATCGGTCGGTGGTGATGAATGAGCCGCAGCGGCTCTGACATTCACAAGGACGAGAGACAACGCATGTTCAACTCCCACAGGAGGAGGAGGAGGAGGAGGAGGAGGAGGAGGAGGAGGAGTCAAGTTCATTGAGATTCTCCTCTGAAATGAAGACGAGGAAGAGGATGAGAGAAATGAGGAGAAGAGAGAAAAGGGCAGAAGTCAGATGTTGATGCTTTGATGAAAAGATGCCTAAATATCTTCATTAAAACTTTTTTTTTGTTCTAGAGGTCTGGACACTGCTGTGTTAATATAAATCCAGACTAGAGTGTGAGAGGTGATTCAAATGTCCTCTGGAAAGATAATTAATCATTATTAAGGTCGTGTAGTTCAGCCTGTTCTCTATTATTGACCATGTGTTGGACAAATGTGTGTTGGAAGGAAAATATCCATCTAATGAGTTTTTTTCTGGCAGTTAAAGGAAGATGTCAGAGCTGCATTTTCAAACAGTGGCTTTAAAAGTATAATATCTAACATTTCTGCATTAAAATGTCTACAAACAACTACACCTATGAGATATGTTTTGGTGAATTTTGTACTTACATTAAGCCAAATGTTTCCAACAACATTCAAACCCGTATTTATTTATTAGAAAAAAAGGAAAAAAACAGAAACAATAAAAAAATGAACAGACTTAAAATGACAAAATGGAGCAGGAAGTCCTCCCCCCAATCCTTATCTATAGTAATCTATCAATAATCAATCTATTGCATAAATCCACTCTCCTCCCCATCGATCAACCCCACAGTTACACCACTTTACTTCTTCATACCTTATCAATATTAATATTAAAATACATAAAATAGTGTTGTATCAGCTCTCAGCTGTAGGTCCCTTTGTGATTGTAACTGTAAGAAATTATATAAACTGATGACAGCAGCATCACCCTCACGTGTTTTACATTCCTTATAATTATTTCTGTACCTTGCAAAAATAATTTCTTTGTACATCTTTTTAAACTGTCTATATTTTCACCCTGTGCGTTCCACAAAATCACCCCACAAATTGATCTGCATTTTTTAAGAGCTGCGAAAACAACGTTGTTTTAAATTTATTTAGCCGATAAGTTACCTGATAAGTTTGCTTATTAGTCATTATAATTTCCAAACATTTATCTTAACTAATTAACACAATGTTTTGTGTGCTGTTGTGTGTGCCACCCTGACAGCCGGCTGTCCGTGGTTCTGACAGGGAGAGGAGGAGAAAAACAGACAGAACACATCATTTACTTCACTTCCTGTTTGCTTTTCATTGATGTAAATTGAACTTTCCACTTCCTCCCGATTATAACAAACCACAGACAGAAGGTAAACGACGGGGAAGTGAAGGGACAGTCAGCGAGGAGAGAGAGTGTGTGAGAGAGACGCAGACAGCAGAACAGCTGTTTCTACCCGCCTGTCATATTTTATGTACAGACAACAAAATAAATGAGTTCATTCTGATTGAAGAACTCTTCACATCAGTTTACATTCACAAAGATCAGATGATGTTGATTTGATTCATGGAAATTATTAAGTATGAGAAGCAGAAAAACGTGTCCCTCTGCTGATTTCGTTATTTAACCTGAAATATTATAACTGTCTGTAGTAGTAAACTGCTTTTCACAGTTTCCCTGAAACAGTAACCCTAAAATTCATATGCACATGCACGTGATATTTATAATTGTGAAATTCGAACCCTGAAGTAGATCATGACCGAATTATAATTTTGAGGTGAACTATAAAAACACGAAAAGGTTCTTGCACAAGGTCCACTGAGTCTGAGCTCTTATCAAACCCTGAACATCAGTCAGGTGAGCTGAGCCATGTCGTCTGCATAGGAGGGGTTAATAGAGTGTTTGAACCTTCACCCGTGAGGCTGAAGCAGGTCAAAGGTCAACATGTCTGTGACTCACAGCGGAGGGTTTCTCCTCCATCAGCGTGTCGTGAACCAAATCCAAAATTAGAGACGCCGAGGAGCAGGAAGAGGGGGGGTCACAATTTTTTTTTTTTTTTTTGTTGCGTAAGCAGGCGCCTGTAGGGCTCCCATCCACCAATCCACCAATCGGGAGCCGAGAAGTCTGTTAGTGACGCTCAGATTCACCGCAGCTGACGGTCCGGGCTGCAGGAGAACAACACGACCCGAAAAAAAAAGCTGCGGATGGTGGAGGAGCTCAGGAGGAGGCTGGTGCAGCCATCAGAGGAGTAACAGAGAGGAGGTGCTCTCGCTCCTGTTCTCCTCCAGCTTACGTTTGTCTTCATCCACACTGAACCAAGAGGAACACAAGCACGGCCTAAATGATTGAGATCACGTATTATTTATTTATTACTATTCAGTGATTTTGGGGATAAAATATTGTTATTGCATTTCACAATTAAATAAACAAACCACTGCTTTCACTTCCAAATCTCTGCATCAAAATAAAACGGCTCCTTATTCACAGTGCAGCTCTTCAAAACAAATTATACAGCAGTTAGTTCCAACCAAGTAATCTGATTGGACAAGAGACATTTCATGAGTGCTGGTATAGAGTACAACAGCACTGGGACGTTCAACTACATGTTATCACTGCATATCAGACGTTCTGATAATCTGCTACGTTAATGTGCACAACAGGAGTCGTCGAATCAGTGAAGTAGCAACATACATCACCAGGTTTCGTTTGTTTATAATAGAATGAATTATAAAATATTTCTTCCATTAGGCAAAACATCGTCTCAGTACCACTGCAGATAAATCCAGCTGCTCAGGAGCTTCTTTTTTCTGCCTGTATATCAGTCACCACCCACATGTTTTACTTTTAATTTTCTTTAATTTTTCTGTTGAACAACAAAAAGCTCAAGTATATTTATGGCCTTATGATACGATGTGCCTAATAATTATTAATATGCTCTGTGTGGGAAGCACACATGAAGAAGAGCTGCTAAACTACTTCAGCTTCCATAATCACAGCTCCTCCTGGTGGACAGATGAACCACTGTAACTGGTTTCCCTCTCAGGGGCGCCACTGTACAATATGTGTCGTCCCCAGATTTACTACGTCATGCAGGGGATCTCGTTCCAGCCAAGCACCCGCAGCAGGGTCGGCCTGAGCCCGACTAGAGAGGAACAGGAAAATTTAAGTGGCTGCATCTGTTTAATCTGATTTCTGCTCGTCAGTGGTTTTGGAGACAGAGCACCAGACTCTACATGCTGAGTTGAGGAAACAAATGACACCTGATAACAGGTGAAAAGGGTGTAGTAAGCAGTTCCTTTTATTTTACCCCCCCTCCCATGATGATACGATGGAGGAATATCTTTGAAAAGAAAGACAAAAACATCCCGTTTTGTCTTCATCTGTGTATTTTCTGCTTGAAACACTGCAGCACCATGAACGTGGATCTCCTGCGTGATGAATGGAGTCTGTTGGTAATGAAACCAGATGACCTCTGACCTTCATCACTGCTCAGCTGATGATGATTTGCAGAGGTCACACCGGCTGCCTGCTGACCCCACGGCAATCTGGAATTTCAGAGTATTATCTGAGCTCCACTCTGGGCTTTTTATTCCCACATGGATCAGATTTCTCATCTGGTGGTAGTACGACGACCTTTTTCTTCTCGACACAGTAATGAACCAAACTGCCAAGAGGGACCAACAGCAAGCAGGACGCCTTCACCTCTGAGACTGTACAGGTCTGAATATGTTACAGCTGAATGAGAAGTTTTACCAACAAGCCAAAACTCAGAAATATTCACTTTACAGTGAGGGTTCACATTGAGGTTGGAGTTTTAATATGAATCAGTCACCTAAATTATTTCAGGTCAAGTCCAAGTCCAAGTCCAGTCCCAAGTCAAGACTCATGTCAGTGCCAAAGTCAAGACATTTGAGACGAGTCCAAGTGAAATCTCAAACTGAGATGAATTCAAGTCAGAGCTGTGTCTCAGAACCCTGGAAACATAATCTCTATAAACAGATATCTACATAAAGACCTGCACCCACCTGACCCATTATAGGTACCAATCCAAACTGCTCGACCTGCAACAATATGCTAGAGACCAGCTTTATGCTAGAGATACACCGATCGACTGAGTCCAGAACCATCTGGTTTTCAGCTTTACCAGACCAGACCTGTGACTGACTGGCCGGTCAGCATCATATATCCAGCTGATGGTCACGTCATGCAGGCAGCGACACAGACAGTAACGTCACAGCCACAAAAGCAAACTGTTGCCCGCGTCAGTCTCAGGTTTGTTCCCATGTAAGATCACATGAAATCATTTTGTTTGCCGCAAGATCTTGCGAGATCATGCTGCCTCTGGTACATAATGTTATACAGTCAGTGTTTCATTGTGAACATGCAATTTAATTTTATATTTTAAAAAATTACAAAAATGTTTGTATATTCTGTCAATTATTGTTCTTAGAACGGCAGGTCAGACACTTGAAAAAAATGGAATTGGCCAATAAAACTGTAATCGGAGCATCTTTACTTTATGCTTATAGCAGCACAGATGCCAGGATGCCACACATGCATGCCAAAGGGCTGATCCTGCTGCTGAGAGCAGAGCGGCGTCAGAGAGACTCTCTTTCTCTGCTCCACACTTTACTGGAAAGATTAAACAAATTGTTTATTTGTTCCACAAATGTGTTACAAAACAAGTAACCCTTCCTTAAAGAAACAAATTCTCTCTTCTTTTTTCTCCCCCTCTCTCACACATACACACTAGGGCTGCACAATTAATCAGAAAATTGCAGGAGGTGCAACATTTGTTAAAGACAAAATGTGTGGCTGCGTTGAGGATTATTGACTGAAAATAAAAGTAAATGCATCTTGCACCTTCCACATTATTCTCAGGCTTGGTGAATCACAGTGCGTGTGCTAACTTAAACAATTTGCATTTCTCCTCCCAGTATTTTGCACACTAGGGTAGAAATGCATGCTGTCTTGCACATTTGAAAGACGCGATCCTCAGTGTGCACCATTAGCAGATGAGTTTGCATGTTTGTTTGCAGGTGATATCAATTTAAACACATTTTTACACGTGCAAACCTTTAGTAAAGCAGGCCTGTAATACTTATATCATGTTCTCACAGCCTTATTAAATTCTGTTACTGTGATTTTCAGTTTTAAGTATTTGTACAACACAATATTCCTGTGTACTCTGCAGATTAATACACTGATCAGAGTTTGTTGAGTATTACTTCTCCTGACACACACACGCAGGTCTGTGTGGTTCTAGTCAGACAGTTTTCAATAAGAGAAAGGATTATTGAAAACTGGATGGATTACAAATTGAGACCATCAAAATGAGCATAAAGTACAAAAAGCTTTAAAAAAAAAAACAATGAGGAGGATGGTTTCAGACAGCTTAACGAGGTCGTTATTATCAGACGCACTAATGAATTGCCGCTACAATGTGCAAATTCCCCTCGATTAAATTCCATTATCCTCCCTCTCCTCCATCTTTTTTCCCTTTCAGAGAGAAATTACATTTGTTAGCCAACAATAGAGCAATCAGGTAATTGAGACAGATCAGGCGGCGGAAGCCTCCAGCTCACATTCATTTTTAAAGAAGGTGGAGCGCTTTCACCCTCACATTCATTTTGGACATTAATATGAGATGAGGCTGCTGATTGGACGCGACGCTGCCGCTCAGACTGAGACGTTCAGGTCACACTGTCGGTTAATGAGACATTCAAGTCTCATCATCTGCTGCTGCGGGAGGCTGACCTGCAGTGACATCATCTATGACAGGTGAGATCCGGTTTAGGCCAGGATGGTGACGTCACGCCATCATTTTGGTCCAGAAAGAGATGTTTCAAGTGTCAGGTCATTCAAGACGAGTCCAAGTTGGGTAAAAAGTCCCGGAAGCAAATTTCAAGTCACTGGAGACAAGTTTTATGTCATTGAAACAAGTTTGAGAAAATGCTGAGGACACTGAAATCAAGTCTCAAATCACTAGAAGGAAGTCTCACATAATTTTAAACCAATCTAAGTCAAGTCTCAAGTCATTTGAGACAAGTCCAAGTTAAGATTTAAATCTAAGAAAACTTATAACAAGTCCAATTCAAGTCTTTATTTGTTTAAAGCCTCTGACTGACTGCGACATTTCAGCAAACCACACACACAAAAATTCAAGGCAACATACGGCAACAGATTTCTGACTTTTGAGTCCAACTCAAACTCTTAAGTTCTGAAATAAACTTTCTGTTATTTAGATAAACTTTGAGTTTAAGAAGTTTTCTTAGTTTGTTTTCTTAGTGCCTGAAAAATTAATTGAAAATATTAAAATTGTAACTTTTACTTTCACTACAATGAGCTGACTCAGTATCACAAAAGATCAGCAGTTAGTTAGTAGCTAGTAGAGCTAACTAAAATGTTAGTTAGCCTAGTTAGCCTTTTCATGATGACTCAGCTCTAATTTCTTCTCCATTAAAAACTTATTTTGACGTACGTCCGTGTGCTCCACATGTTTGGACTCATTTTTCAACTGTCAAGATTGTGCCGGGATGAATTAATCGATTAATCAAGTAAATAATCAACAGATTAATCAACAATGAAAATAATTGTTAGTTACAGTGTAACTCGATTGAAAAATAAACAACCAATGAGCGCTGTGGGGGATTAATGATCAGCCAATTTGGTGCCAGGGGGGGATTAACACTGTTGTCAAGGGTTGTGCTCATCCGATCGGGTCTGTCACTCCGTCAGGGGTGGAGGAAATATCTCGATTCTTAGGTGCATCACGATGTGGATGAGGAAGATTCTGAATTAATTCAGAAATGTAAAAAAAAAAAAAGATTTTCTAGATGTCAATTAATATGATGTTGACAGAGCGAGAAGGGCGGAGCTCAGCTGCGAGGGCAGCACAGCAATCATGTCCTTTCTTATCATGTACTTTTTACCATCAGAGACATTAAGTCATTCACAGAGCGGAGCAGCTGAGCGACACCGCGGTATTTAACAACTTCCACCAACTCTGTGATGAAGGAAATCACTCTCTGCTCAGCCTGGTTCATCTCAAAAACTCCTGTACCTGCTCTGCATGTTGGACAGCGAGGTGTTACCTCAGAGCTGACGGTGCAGCAGAGAGGCTGCTCTTCACTGCTGGAGACACAACATGAATAACACCACACACAGCAACACACTCCACCTCCCCCTCATTTTGTTATTCTCATACAGACAGGAGACTGTAGGATTCTTTCAAATTGATTAATTCATTAATTTTTTTGTTCGATTCAGGTGAAGCTGACGTCAGACTGAAGATGGAACTGGAGTGTAACGAGTTGACAATTCAGTCTGCTTCCATCAGAACCACTAAAAATAACAAGCAGAGTGTTTCCACAGGACAGATGTTTGTTGGAGGTGTTGTTGATGTCTATTGTTTAAACGTCTGTCTCCTTATCTGACGATCTATCCATCCGTCTATCTTCTGTCCTCTCCTTTTGTGCAGATGAACCATCTGCTGCTTGTGTTTTGTCAGGAGTTGTCACAGAGTGGTGTGATATTCAGAGGTAACACGTCAGAGAGTGAAAACCCATATAACACGTCTTCACACTGTGCAAAGATCAGCTGCGGGAAAACTAAGTGAATATTTCTGGAGACCTCTGAAGCCTCTGAGTCTCGTTCTGCTGAACTCTGAATTAAGTATTTGTCCTTCTCAACAATAATTTGTCTGCCTGGTTTCTGCTGATCTTCACCACCTTCTGTCTCAGAGGATGAGCGGAATCAGAGCTGATCAATAATCTATCACAGTGAAATGGTGATTCAGTCTGCAGTGAAACACAGCAAACCAGAGGGACAGAGAAGGAAACCAGGGAAACCAGTGATGGGATCACTGGAACACTCTGCTGAAGGGATTCAAAGACCAGTTCCAGTTGAGAACAGGTGATGAGCTGTCCGGTCCATCTGAATCCGAGGTCATTCCTTTTATTGATGCCGTTCATGGCTGCCATGTCCCCTCAGTTTGGCATTATGCCCTCAAAAATCTGCCTGCCCTGCAGCCAATGACAGCTGGTCAATAGAGGGCCTAGTGCATCGCTCCACCTCTCCCCACATCCTAAAACTTCAGTGATTATGCATGTTGTTCCAAAGTATGTGAGTATTATCAGCTGTTATCAGTAATAAAAGTAAAAGCGCAGTAAAATGCTCCCTGTCAGTAACTAGTAACTGTATCTGTCAGGTAAATGTAGGTGAGTAAAAAAGTTGAGTAGAATTAGTAGAATTGAAAGTAATATAATACGAATGTAATTCAAAATTCGACTTAAGTACAGTACTTGAGTAAATGTACTTAGTTACCCCCCACCCCCCGGAGATGGCAGAAGCTGAATGTGTGGTGTTGGTCTTTTACAAACTTTTAAATAGTTGTTGTTTTGTGCAGAAAAGTAGGAAACACACCTTAAAGTCAGCCCCAAGATATCACAACTGGCCTTTGGCCTTAAAGTGATGAACTTTCAGTTCTGGTCTAAATGCTTTTCTGACAGTTGCACATTACAAACAGTGATGCTCGTTATTCGTCTACGTCGCTGGACATTTGCAACAAAGGAGTCATCACGGAGGGAAGACAGAAAGATGACAAGAGTTGCAGTTGTAATGTTTTTAAAATGATATGTTTTTAAATAAAACCTTATTAATTTCCATCCCTACTTGTCACTTGGCTGCAGATTGGACAGAATTCTCTTTCTGTGCCTTCCTGGCACATTTCCTGTTTGGTTACCGAGATGTTGCCATGTTGTGTGGGAGCGTGATGTCCCAGTCAATGTCACAGACGATGATACTTTTCTTCCTCTGTGGTTTGAGGCCGTCGTTCTGCAGGAGGCTCCGTTCTCCTCCTCCCTCTCACAGTTCATATGGAACGATGTAAGAAGGTTCCCTCTGTTTTCATTCCTCCCTCTGTCATTTTCTCACCTCTCTCGTTTCTTATTTTGTGTTTTTTGGCCGAGCCCGCAGCGAGCTCATAAACAGAGACTCGGCGGTTCTGTCTCTCCCACGCAGAGATGGAAATATAACGCAGCAGCGTGAGCGGCTGTCGCAGCAGAGCGTCCTCCTGAAGACCAGGCCGGCCTCAGACTGTGTGATAGTGTGTGAAATGGATGTGCAAATATTATGCAAATGCACTGAGAGCATATCACAGTTTCAGATGGAGGATCTCACCTCTGACACCCTCTGTGAAGCTTCTGACAAGGGAGGAGAGAGTTTTATCAACAGAAAAACTCCTCCGAATCAAGACATGACAGAAACTGATGATTTATCTATTCTTAGAAACTCCCAAAAACTCTTTTCTTTGTTTCCCGACGTTGCTGCTCTGATTAAACACCGTCGAGCAAATCTACAACGTGACTGATCAATCAATCACCTGCTGAGCGAGCAGCATCCTGACACATCTCGTCCTTTTATCCTCGTAGTTACTGGGTGAAATGATTAACTCTTACCTCATTAAATTTCTGACCTTTGCAGGGTGATGTTTCTCCCTCAAGGTTAACTTTTCGGAAAAATGCAGCAATTTGTTCTGACATCAGCGTGGGCTGTATTTATTTAAAGAGAGGAGTCACGTTAAAGGGATAGTTCACCCACAAATGAAAATTCACTCATTACCTACTCACCCTCATGCTTATTGAAGGTCAGGTTTAGTTTTTTTTAGTCCACAAAACTCTGCTGGAGTTTCACAGGAAAACAGTGTTGCAGAATCTCTCAAACAATGGAAGTGAATGGTGACCAGTTTCCAAACAAAAAAAATTGTCTGATGTAATCCAAGTCTCCTAAAGCCCTGACATGCCGTTCACTTGTGCACACACACCGTCACACCACACACACCCAGTTCAGACAGTGTGCACTGCATGAATCTACAGTGAAGACTGACAGGTCTTGGTTGTTTGTGGACTAAAAAACTGAACCCAACCTTCATTGGATATGAGGGTGAGTAGATAATGACTGAACTTTCATTTTTGGGTGAATTACCCCTTTAATAAACAGTGGCAGACCCTAACAGTTGTTAAAATTGCTGAAATGTGCACCTGCTTTCATCTGCTTTACACTAAAACACTAAAGATTTAACACCAAAATCACCAAGGGGTCATTCGTCAGACGTCTCTCCACAGTGCTAAGAGCTGGAGACATGTCCAGCTCCACATATGCACATTCTGCTGGGGGGGGGGGGGGGGGGCATTTCTTTAAACCAATTACCAATGTCTTGTGCGGAGCTAAGTTCAGGTTACAGCAATAACACTGCTGCAAAATAATGTTGAGGGGGAACTAAAAAGCTAACAGCTGTTAGCTTGTTATATTCATACCAATAAGCGCTAATTTGACGCTTTCAGTGTATGTTACAGCCGAGGTCGAGGTTTTTCTTGTTTCCCTGGGACACCGCAATGCAGACTGAAACAAGCAACCAATGGCAGGACCTACCAACCATGTGCATCTGGTAGGTCAGACTACTCAGTTCATGACACTTCTTAGAATGGGTTTATTAATCACCTGGTGAATTATAGAGGGTCTGGGGTAAAAAAAAAGATCATTTATACCTGTTATCATTTAAACCACAGAGGGGTCATTTTTACCCCCCATAGAAACTGCTGTATAAGGCTGCGCTCTACATCAGCACCACGTCGGATCGCTTTACAACAGCCGTTGTTTGTTCAAGATGTTTTATTCATTATGAAACTGCACACAGCCTATGCCTACATTAAGCTATATTTATCTTAATGAAAGGTAGAAAAAAAAACAGGAAACAGGCTGAATCAAGGAAACATAAATGTCAGAGGCTCCGGCAGCTTCAGGACGTGATGAGAAGAGAGTCGAGCCTCCAACCTGCCAAAGAAAAACTCCTCGACAGGTAAGCTCCTGCTAAAGCTGAACAATTCATCAAATTTTATTGAAATCACACTTTGGTCTACTGCTATTGTCAAACCACCGGATGCACAGTATTTGTTAAAAGGTGAAATGTGTGTCAGAATATCATTTTGAGTTAAATATTGTGGCGCTGCAGAGGCGTCGTGACCAAAAATCTTTCATTCATTCATCATCATTCTCTAGACTTCACAAAACATCTTTGTTTAGTTCAGATCCCTGAAAAAATAACACACCATAATAAAAAATAACACACCATAATCTTTTTAATGTGTTTTTCAATGAAAATGAGAAAAATTATGTAAGAATGATCCTTTCCTCTAATATCGCAAATCATATCACAATTGCAACCTCAGTCAAAATAACTGCAGTTAGCTGTTTCCTCAGAATCGTTCAGTCCTGGTTCCTTCCTAGAACCTAGAACATAAACTAAACATCACCTGTAATGACGACAGCTTCTCCTGGTGCTTCTTCATGTGTTTATGGTGAATGTGCTCTTTTATCTGTTTGTACTTTCACTTTCATTGTCACTCTTTGTTACCATCATTACTGTATCACTCTCTGCACTGTGTACTGACTCTCTTATCTATTGTAAAGTGCTCTTGGGTCTCTTGAAAAGTGCTTATAAATAAAATCCATTATCATCATTGGGATCATTTTCCTTTTTGTTGTCGTTGCTGTTAAATTATCTGGTATTCTTGCAGCCTTGTGCTCCAAAAATTAGTTCATATCTGATAAATCCCAAACATTAGATTTTAAAAAGTGTGAACTGTGTGAAAATCATCTTTGACTTTCACACAAATGTAAACCTGATGAATCCTGTGGATGGCACTTCAGATTTAATCTAAATAATCTGAGGTTTACAAATGGCCAAGTGAAATATCCAACTTGCAGAAGTGAAGAAGGTAAATTTTGTGACTAAACAGGGTTATAATGAAGTACTGTGGTGCTGTCGAGCGGCTCTGGCCAACAAATCCTCCTCTCCAGATGTAAGAAAACATCAACATGATTTTAATAGGGGTTTTTTTTTTCAGTGCAAATTAAAATTGTGCTGCAAAAATGATCATTCCCACTTATCATGAATCTTATCACAATTACAATATCTGTCAAAATAATAACAATATGGTTTCTTTACCAGCGTGCAGCGCAGCTCTAATTTAAATCAACACGATGCTCCCAGTGTGTTAACATTTTTCTCACTGTATCTTTCTCTCAAAAGAAATAATAATCAAACTTTAACATGATGTTGGATGGTCCTCTCCTAATGCACCTCAAAGGAAACTGGCTGAAGACAGACACATGCAAAGAATCCTTAATAATCTAGTCATGCATTTTGTTGCATTATGAGCACTTTTACTAAATACATTTCATTAAAAATAATTACTTTTACTTAGACGGACAGTTAAAGTATCAGAAATAGGTATTTCTTCTGTGGTGTGTAGTGATGGGAGTTCCTGAGATATCAAGAACCTTCTCTCAAATATAATGGAACTCAAAAATACTCATCTTCTCCTGGAGAGGCTCGTTCGTGCTCCTGACAATTAATGGCGTCTTCTTCAGCTGAGCTGTCCAAGAGTGTATGCACGCTTCCTTCTGTGTGTTAATATGGTTGGTGGGTGTAGTTTGATAGAAAGAAAGTAGTTCCTACATGAACTGCTCACGACAAATGTAAATGTATTTTTCTGGCACTTTGAGAACCACAAGCCGGGTGTCGTTTTGTCCAGTTATGCTGAAAATAGAGGCAGACAAGGCCAAGGAAACATGTATTTTTGATACTGTGAACTGTCCCTTTAAGGAGAAAACTTAAGGTGTTTTGTGCAACTAGTCCCTGAATACTTCCTCCATCACTGTCCCAGGGAGTGATGACACCAGACCCCCAGCTGACAGGTTCAGTTTGAGTTTGTATGTTTGCATTTAAAATATTTAAATGTGATAAAAGGTGCAGCCATGAAAAAACTGGGTGTTGCAGTCAACTCCTGCAGTCAGTCCCTGTTATTATCTGGTCGAGTCTCAGCAGCAGCTGGAGGTTGTGACAGCGCAGGGTGAGGAAAACCTCTGCATCAGCAAAATCTGGCTATCCCCACCCCCCCTCCGCCCCCACTCCACCCCCGCCCACCCGGAGGCATCTCCAGCTAATTTTAGATAAGTGATGTTGTTGGGTCTTTCTGTCCTCATTAGGCTGGTCAGGCTCTAACACACACACATGAATCATACAGCTCATCACTAATTTAACGCGGCGGAGTTTGTTTGCTGCTGCGTGCAGCAACACGCCGCCTCCAGGTACAGTTCGCCTGCACGCGGCGAAGAAGACGAGGCAAAAGCTGGGATCAACTTTTGATGTCAACGCACTGCGAGGAACAACAGTCCGACAATGTTATCTGTGCTGCACCGGCTCAGAGGGAGCAAGAAGCTAATGAAGAACTAAAGGCTGAACATGTTTCCTCCACCACCAAGTGACATTATCTGTAGAGCTGCCGGTCAGGTCCATCTCATGTCAAAACCTCAAAGGACTCATGACTGAAACCAAGTAGAGGAAAGAAATCATGAAACCCAGCAACCTCAAAACAAAAGACTTTTTCTTTTCTTCCCAAACATTATATTTGCCTTCACTTTGGCACAGATTGGTTGTACAATAAACCAGGGCAGATACGATATGATACGTCTCATGATACAGGGGTTCAAATTCAATATATTGTGATATATAAGATGATATATTGCATTTTTTAGGAAAACTTCCATTGTATGAAGAACGAACCACTGTAAGTATAAGATCTGAGTTAAAAAAGTTTATGCTTTTCTTCAGACAGAACAGAGGAAACAGGTAACAGCACTCTGATCTGTTTTTCAATGAAAATTCAATATCAGTCAAAATATTTACAATTAGATATTTCTTCAAAATCGTTCAGCCTTATACAATATCACAAAATCTAATATCGCAATATTCTATATTTTTGCTATTTTCTTACAGCACTACTATAAACCGTTTTAGAATAGATTTTAAGATCTAACTATTGCCTTTTAAAGCTCTTCACAAGTCTCTCTGACCTCTTAGTCAAATGTCTCTCCTACTATAACCTTAACATTTTTTTCTTTTAACAACTCAACAGAATAATAATGATTTATTATCACAGTGTGAGAGGTCTCAGAGATGTGGCCTGCTTAGAAGCTCACTATTTTTTTAGAAATAAAAAGAAATGCATCTTTTTAAATAGCTTTGATATTTCAGTTAACATGGGTAAAATCTAATTTTAAAAACCTCAGAGAAGTCTAAGTCTCGGGCACCGCCTGTGACTTCTAGCACCCCCCTGAGGGGGGTCTGGACCCCAGGTTGAGAACCAGTGATTTAGTTTAGAGCTGTAAAAACATGTTTAAGTGTGCAGCACCTCTTTAATAAAGAGCACACAAACTGCACTTTTGACTGCACTTTCCAACCCCATCATACCACCACACCTACTCCACCAGTGGTTGTTGTCTACCAGCTTTTCTTCACCTCTATAACATGCTTCCAGTGTCACTGTTTTTCTTAATGTTTGTCCTCTTTGTTTCTGGACAGGCTCTCCTGTCCAAAGATTTAAAAAAAAAGGCTGGTTGAACACAATCATTTTACAGCTGCTAAGAGATGTGGAATCTGTGGACGCCTCTGACCCAACAACAGCAGGAAAATCACTGGATCAAAAAGAGACATGCAGCTGAAGCAGCTGTTTCTCTGACAGTTTGTCATCCCTCAACGCCAGCAGCGATGTTGCAGTGCAGCGGCGTGCACACAATTCAAACTACAGACAACAGAAACGTCTCCTGACGGCGTTCTCTTACCTTGAACAGTCGCAGGATGTTGGCCACCATGATCGACACGGAGCTGGCCGACGCCCCGATAACGCCCACCACTTTATCTGGCTTGGCGAAGATGGGTGGGTCTCCGTTAGCACAGCGGACATCGGAGCCGTCCCTCTCGATGAGCGCCTGGACGAAGGTGAGCGACTGCTCCAGGGCGTAGGTGTCACGCGAACACGTGTCCAGGATGCGCGCCCCCAGCGTCACGTTGGGCAGCAGCTCCGGGTCCTTGTTGATGAGGTCGATGGCAAACAGCATGGCCTCCAGCCGGTGGATACCCTTCTCCTTCTTCAGTTCGCCACAGGGAACGCCCCTCTCGCCGCGAGCGTGCACAGGGAACAAGCCGCCCAGGATGATGTCGCCATCCAGCCGGATGGAGTGGGCGTACTCCTGCTGGGGCTGCTGGGAGTCTGTCAAAATGGCGGGCTTCTGGGAGGTGGCGCCCAGCAGCCAGCAGCTCTTAAGCATCAGCAGAGAAAGGAAGCAGTGGCCGGTGACGCTCGGGGGCTTCGAACCCCTCGCCATTTTGTGAGTGGAGCTGCAGTGAAAGGGAGCTGTGTATGATCGCACGATCAACAGGCGGGTGGCTGCAGCAGTGGTGTGGCGAGGACGTGACGAGCCAGACCATGGAGTCTCCCGTCACCCAGGGCAGGGTCAACCACGGCGGGCAGTCCCGCCTACGAACACTGACCCCGAGGTTTTCCTGTGGAACAGGCTCCTGTGTCTGACATAGCTGTCTGAGGCAGCGGAGGAGGCGGAGCTTCAGGGTCTCAGCAGCTCCAGTTTCACATTCTTCCAGAAACCTGTTGGAGATTCAGACAGAGGAGAATCAGTCGATACATGATCAATAAACCAGAGATTCTGAGCACAGATGCACCACTCAATCACCTCTGCTTTACACATAAAACCAGAACAACCATGATTAAAAATGTAGATGACAGCAGGACTGAACAGATAATCGAAATTTCATATGCCTCCATACTGCTCGTCTAGTGTAATCCAAGTCTCCTAAAGCTCCAACACGCTGTTCGATTCTGCGCACATGTCACACGCACACCGCACACACACAGTTCAGACGGTGTGCACACACACATGAACATGGCTCCAGGCTAAAGATCTACAGTGAAGATTCAGGCTAAAAAACGTGGTGTAAATGACGTCTTTCAAGTCAACTTGGCATGTTGGGGCTTTAGGAGACTTACAGCAGATGAGCAGTCAGTCCCTCCAGGAAGCTGTGATGTTGCTGTTGTCCCACCAGCAGTGGAACGTTCTGCCCGCCTGATTATGTTGACTGGCTCAGATTTTGTCGATCTGGTCTTTGGTTTTTGTGCTTCTACCGTGGATAAGTGAGCTGCATACTTAATTAGTTTCTTTTCTGACCAGATTCTCGATGCTTTTTCTGTGTCTGACTTCCTGCCGGCTCGATCTGCTCTGTGCAGACGGATGCAGCATCAGTCACAAACAGACTCGGGACTCTCTGGAATCACAAGCATTGTGTAGAATGGCAGTGATCAGCTCCAGTGGTCGTGGCACAGCCTGAACATGATGCAGTCATACCGGGTGGAATCAAGTCATCAGTCTGATAACACTGACTGTATGCTGAGTTATTTTCTCTAACATGTCTGCAGAGGTTTGGCGTGTCCACCCAAACTGTGGTTTGTGTTTACTGGGACACTACTGAAAGTTCCCTTAGGTTGTATTTTGTTTGTTTAATCCACACACAAACACGCTGAATCCAAAGTTTGAGGTAAAACTATCAGTTTCTTATCTGTTGTATCTGTTTTTGCTTCCTGGCTCCATGTTTGAATCCTCCATCGATCAGAAGCTGCACAGTTAGTTCCAATGACCTCTTACACTCTACAAGCAGGAAGTGGAACAGACCAACTGTCTGTTCAGGAGGGGGCGGGGTCTACCACCTAGAATCCCTCGTAGATCCGCTTGTTTTGGACCCCTTCTGTTGTGTGTTTTGATCATAGTGAGAAGTGCTTCCTGTTTGAATTTTTATCTGTAGTAAGTTTCATTTTGATGATATATGAGCAGCTAGAAGAGTGCAATCAGTACATACACACATTTTCTCTAAAATAACGTTCTGGACAAATCAAACATCACAATATTTTTGACCGAATACCTCAAGATTGATATTTAGCCTATTACAAAAATATTGTTGGCACGACTATTGATGTTTTCACAAAAACCTCTAGTGAAAAAAATGCTTCATTGGGTGAAAATGTCAAGATGTTTTGTCTTTAAATCAATCAATCAATCAATAAATTGTGCACAACAAAGGAAGGAACAGCCCAAGAGCATAAAATTTTGCAATGATTAGTCTATTATTAATCAACTATTAAATTAATTTGCATCTATTTTGAATCATTTTTTAGCAAAAAAAAAAAAAAAGTCTAAATTCTCTGATTTCAGCTTCTTAATGTGAATATTTTCTGGTTTCTTTACTCCTCTCTGACAGTAAACTGAAATCTTTGAGTTGTGGACAAAACAAGACATTTGAGGACGTCATCTTGGACATCTTTTTACCATTTACTGATATTTGACCAAACAACTAATTGATTTGTGGAGAAAATGTCAACAGATTAATTATTAATTAAAATAATTGTAACAGAAAAAATTTGAAATTTGAAATTTTTTTGATTGTGACAGGGTTAATTAAGTCATTAAGTCAAAAGTAATTGAGTTATTTTTTAATTTAAAAACTTAAGCGACTTGAGAGACAAGTCACATGATGCACTTAACGTTACATACCTTACAATTTTAAATAACGTTTGGTTTCATATTTACTTGCAGATTTTTCCCTCTTTAAAAATGAGAGTGACACATCCAGGTACTTTGCTCCTGCGTCAAGCTTCCGACTCTTTT
This sequence comes from Lutjanus argentimaculatus, assembly GCA_034769285.1. Lineage (NCBI taxonomy): Eukaryota > Metazoa > Chordata > Actinopteri > Lutjaniformes > Lutjanidae > Lutjanus > Lutjanus argentimaculatus. The sequence goes on from JAWZSL010000039.1 coordinate 3,008,029, forward strand.
AGTGTGAAAACAAGCGCTCTAATTTGACCCGCGGTCAACGCAACTTCTGAGGTGTTCGCCAGTTTAAACACATAAAATAAGAAAACTGCTTCACTTCTGAGCTATTAGGAGCCCAAATCAAATCATTACATTAAAAAAAATAAAGAAATCAGAGATGGTGAGTGTTTGCCTCCATGAAAGCGGAAGAACAACTCCATCAAGTGGTCAGAGGTGGTACATCCTGACATGTACAAGGTCAGTTCTGAAAAGGTTTTACCAGCTACTAATCTTTTGTTGAGATTATTTACTTTTCTTCTTTAGATAAACTTAAATCTTTGAATTGTAGAAACCCCCAAAAAGTTGTATTTAAACATTTTAATATTTGCACTTCAAACCATTTAATTTTCAGGCACCAAAATAATGACGAATCATGTTCACAGTTCAATGCGACCAAATTTTGAAACAATTTTTTTGAGTTTCTAAAACTCAAAGATTCAAGTTTATCTAAAGAAGATTATATGTCAGCAAAACTTTTTAAAGTTTATTTCAAAACAGAGTCAGAGTTGGGCTCAAAACTCAAAGATCTATTGCAGTACGTTGCCTTTAAATCTTGAGTCGTTTCAGCTATTTTCTTTAAAGTGTAAAGCGATTCTTACATTTACCAATTATAAAAATATGTAGCCTATACATTAAATTAAAAAAACAAAACAAAGATTTAATATTTTGTCAACTAAAATGTCCTCTAAATGTTGAAAAAAGCCTTCAGGGAAAACAGAATTTAATAGTTGTGGCTTTTTTGATGGTAAAGGTTGCAGACTGTTGTAGGCCGAACTAGTTAGATTGAAGGAAACATGTTCTGGAGTGAATCACATGTCTCTACCGGACACCCATGAACACACACATATTCAACCTTTTCATACGTGTGTCTGCAATGTTCAGGTGTCCGCATACTTTCGGCCACGTGATGTATGTCTTTCTGTCTTAGCAGCTTTTTAGACTTTTTTCTCCATGTGCACCTCACACATACTGTATATCTAACACACACACACACGGAGCACGCGCACACGAAACCGCAGGCATCACCAAGACGCGCGCGCAAAAACTACGTCGCTCCACTGTGATCTCAAACACACCCGCGCGCACACATCCATAAAAGTGCGCACGCACTCAGACGTTTGGTTTTAGTGACTTACACACGTCATATGAACACACGCACATACACGGGCACGCGCAAGAGCGCAGCAGCACGAGCTCTCAAGTTGCAATCCAGCAGAATCAGCTGAAATAAAAAAAAATCTTGAATCTGATCTGAGACCAGCACGCGCACCCTGAGGAGATCCATCCAGCAGTTTGAAAAGAACATTATTGATTGATAGTCTGCTGATCGATAAATTAATTAGATGATTGATTTTACCGGTGGATTTACAAGACTAATCTGGCGGATTTGACAATGAGAGCTCGTATCTCATGAATATCCACATATACAGCCACTATTTTGTGTTAATGATGATAATAACAATAATAATAAAAATATATTTAAAAAAATAACCTGTATTAAATAGTGAATGTTGTGTTCAGGTACCTTTTCTCTCCGCAGCAGGAGCAGGTGTTTCCTCCGTCAGTGTCACAGGTCAGACAGATGTTTTCTGTCTCCAGCTGTTTGTCACATCACACAAACATTTTCCGCTAAATTCCTCCGCGGGGAATCGATCCTGTTCCGCATCAGCATCCATCAACCAAAAAGATCAAATTAAATCCAAATCCACTTTTTGAGTTCCTGAGCAGCAGAGCTGCTGCTGATCCTGACAGAGAGGCGGTAAATTCCTCTGACCAGCAGGTTCCTGACGCTCCGGATCACCTGCGGGTGTCGGTTCGACTCCCCGCCGCTCAGCCCGGGTCCGTGTCCTCTCACAGACGGCTCTCAGATGAGTGTGTCAGGCGGGTCAACACAGCAGAAACGCGCTCACATCAGGGTCGAGTGGTTACTGAAGACCGAAGTCACGGACGCGCTTTTTTTCCGCTTCTCGCAGCTGTCCGAAGTGTGCGGTGCGGTGCGGTGCGGTGCGGCGCAGAGCGGCTGTCCTGCGTCACTCGGGCTCATGACACCAGCCGAGTCCTGGCTGGCGGGAGTGTGGTGAGGGTCTCATCAAGTTCCCACAGAGCCGCTCTCAGGTGTGAGCGGGGACAGCATGGTCCTGGTCCTGCAGGAGGAGAGGAGGAGTGCGTCCACACAGGCGCATGAAACCAAGAGAAGAAGAAGAAGAAGAAGAAGAGCGTTGTACGGCTCGTGCAGTCACAGCTGAAGTTAATGAGCTTCATCACGCAGCCTGTCAGAGAGAAAGAGAGGAGCTGGTGAGGGTTAAAGATGGAGGCAGGACGCCCCCCAGCGGACAAACACCACAACTACACACAAACAGTTGCAGCAGCTCTTCTTTGTTGGTGCTGCAAACGCTTTCACTACAGTGTTTCTACTGATCAGCTGAGCAGAAAATGTTCAGTTCAAAGGGAACTGCGAACAGTGAAGGGAAGAACTGAACAACAGGTCTTTACAAGATTACCCATCAGTCATTGCGCCTAAAACAAACAATGGAGCTCAGAGAGTTTTATATCTCATCGATATTTTTATATTTCATATTTATCTATCTGTTTATATACATGTATTTATTTAATTAAATTTAATTATATTTAGTAATATACGATATAATAATATTTAGCATTTGTGTCTGGTCCACAGCCACCTGATCAGTTTCTCATGTGGCCCCGCCATGAAAAATAATTGCCCACCCCTGCCATACATGATTTAATCTACTTTGTTAAAAAATGTTATCGAGCACTGAGCTCAATTTGAATTAATATCCATACTTTTCATCTAAGTTTTTGTTGCCAAACCAGAGAAGTTCTTTCTTTGTAGTAGAATGAAAGTAGTTCCAGTCGATTCTACTGCAGAAATAAAGTAGTTCCTGAAACTGAAACTGCTGACAAGAAGGTTTGTGCATTATTTTGAGTAACCGGGTCATGATTTCTGGAAAGAGACTCTTTTTTGTTTATGAATTTTCAAATGTATTTGTGTGTTTTTGTGTGTTTTGAGCACCACAAGCCAAGTGCTATTTAGTCCCATTATATTTGAGAGAAGGCAGACATCTCTACGGCCGATATCTCCAAAACTCTGCAACTCACACCAACAAATCTCGATGGATAAAAAGCACTGCAGGTCAGGGAAAATACATATTTTTGGTTTGGGTTTCACATTGATTTCAGGTATCTTAAAATAATCATTATATGCATCATACTTTTTTCCACAATATTTTTATTGAAGTTTTAACAGCATGAAATACAACAGTCAGTCATGTTGCAAATTTCACAGAAATTTGCTGCATTAATATAAAAAAAACTTACTAACTTAAGGCTGCAACCAAAGATTACTTTTTGTCCATCAATCCTGTCAATCATCTTCCCGATTAATCAATCAACTGATCAGTCCACCAAATGTCTGAAAAAAGCTGAAAAATATCAGTGACTTTCAAAATGACATCCTCAAATCTCCCCCCCCCGTTCACAACCCAAAGACATCCAGCCAGCCATCACAGAGCACCAAAGCAACCAGCAAACACTCAGATTCCAGAAGATGGATCTACAAAAGACCAGTACTCAGAGTGATTAATTAACAAATTAGTTGACTAATTAATAAACAAACAAACACACAAACTCAAAACAAGTTACTCCTCCTATTTTAACATAAAGTAACCTATACTAAAGTGAGTATTTTAATTGCTATAGACAAAAATATAACAAGTACTTAGAAGAAAAATAAAAGATTGGAACTGCACTGTCCACAGAAATGAGTCATCTGGATCATCTGTTAATCTAAATCTTTGGCATAATTGATGAAGGATCTCCATATATTCTCAAATATCTTCTGTTTATTCTTCAGTATATAAAATATCCTCTCTAATGGAGGTTTGATGATGTGTGTTTTATCCACTGAACAGTGTTTGGTCTGTGGGTATTTTTCCATGACTGCAATACATTTTTTTTTTTTTTTGCATACATCCAAATGCATCATATTTTGACGACAATCATTGTATTAAAAGTTAAATAGAAATTTACTTTAAACCAAAGGACTTCTCCCACACTGACTTTTCATAATATGTCCTTTTTAATTCAATCACTGTTTTTCTCAAGCAGAGAACGTTGCTGCTTTGAACGTCTCTCAGCATCAGATCTTATGTAAAAGCATGTGTCCACAGGCTGCAGTTTGTTCTAAACTCCACTAGAGGGCGCCATTAGATGTTACTCATTAACTACAAACTAGTTGCACTAGTTTAATGTTCATATCAGCTGCTCAAACACAACTCCAACCTTCAATAACACTACATCATCTTACACTTCTGACTGTCTCAGATGTGATGGAGTATTGGAGCTTGTCTCACATCTGAGAACAGCTGATGGTGTTTTTAGTTCACATGATTTGATCATTAGAAACACCATCAGCTGTGTCTTCACCTTTGATCCGAATCATAAACATAATAACAAAACCAGACACAATAAAAACTGTTTTGCTTTTGTTAATTTATAAAAATGAGAGAGAAAAGTAAATGAGTTTTGTGTTATTTATAAACTGGTCTTTTTTGCCAGTATGCAACACTCCTCATATATACAGTGATGAGATTATTCAAATTCAAGCTTTGAATTTGGCACCCAGATATTAAAGGAGTGTGCAAATGCTTCTTATTTTTGTGCATATTGTTTTGTGTCTGTAAAAACAACAACGTATACATCACCAATAGAAATACTTTTATTACATTAAGTGATGGTGAATCTTTTGGTATAAAATCAACTTGTTCTACTCAATGTGTTTGACAGGAGAGATGATCAGAGGGGCAGAGTTTTTATGACCATCATTAAAACATGGACAGAAGAGTGGGTAGAGTTTCTCAGTGAAGGAGCAGCCAGTAAAGGAGTAGATAAGAGCTGCAGCATCAACGTCATAAAAAGAGACCAGACCCTCCTCATAATCCACAAACACCCCCACCTTCTCAGGCCGAGACTTCACAGACAGACGGACTGCAGGGCCAGCATTAGCTTCATATTTATTGTCATTCCTCAACCATATTGTCCAGTAACCTCTCCGAGGACTCAGTGTGATGCTTCCCTTCCTGTTGATGGACTCTCTGGCCACTCCTAAATCCCACTTAGTCTTCCCTTTAACCTCAACCTCATAATAAAATTTTCCCGAAGAGAAACTCTCCTTGGCTAAGACATAAACACAAACATCAAATCTCTCTCGAGTGTTGGGGAGATTCTTCTTTACATCAACATGTTTAACTTTTTTTCCATCATCAGACAGAATGAGATTAGGATGTGCTGTATCAGGATCAAGAGTCACATCCACTGCATACTGCTGGACCCTCTTCAGCTCGGCCTCAAACAGCTTCTTCATCTGATTACTGAGCGTCTCCTCCAGCTGACTCACAGCTCTCACCACAGTCCCCTCATATGAAGGTGGACAGACACTGACTTCTGTCCAGTCCTTGGTGGATGGAGCAGCTTTCAGGGACGGGAAGCTTTTGAGGAGGTGGAGGTGGTCTTCAGAGTGTGAGAGCTGCTCCAGCTCAGTGCTTCTCTTCTTCAGCTCAGAGATTTCCTGTTCCAGCTCTTTGATGAAGCCTTCAGCCTGTTTTTCTGTCTTTCTCTGCTTCTCTTTGATCGTGTCGATGAACTCGGCCTGGAGTCTCTCAACAGACTCCTTCAGAGCAGTGAAGACCTGAACACCATCTGCTACCTCTCTGTCTGCAACTTCCATACTGAGCTCCACTGAGCGTTTGATCTCCTGAATTTTCAACCGTCTCTTCTGGATCATCTGCTGAATTTCAGCCTTCCTCAGGGCCTTCAGTTTTGTTCCAGTGCTGACGTCACAGGGAACTTCTCCTGGTTTGCAAACTTGTTGCTCTGATCTGCTGCTGCTGGCTTTCTGTTGAGCTGCCTGTCTGAACTGAGCAGCCATCTCGGAGATGAAAGTGTTGACATGCAGCTCAGGTCTTGTGTTGAAATTTTTTTTACAGTTGGGACATTTAAACGGGACATTAATATTCCAGTGTTGAGTGATGCAGGTTTTACAGAAGTTGTGTCCACATGGTATGGTGACTGGATCAGTGAAGACATCCAGACAGATGGAGCACAGAAACTGATCTTCAGTCAGGAGAGGGCTGGCGGCAGACATATCTACACTCTGAGGAGAAAAAGTGAAAGTATGTTAAATGAAGAGTTATTTGTTGATTTGAGTAGATCCGGGCAGAGACCGGGGCAGATCTGAAATGAGTCAGTGGTGGATTCTTTCAGACAAAACAAGTTAAAGTGCCTTTTTTTTCTGTGGTTGTTGAAGGCGACCTCTGTCTGATCCCTGCTGCTGCCACTCACTTACATGACTGTAGCATTTGGCTATTAGCTGCTTGTTAGTTATTCAAATGATAGTAAAACAATAAAACCAAACTAATCTGATGACTTAAGTGTTACAGTGACATTTCAAAGCTTTCAGGAATTTGTTAATATCATAATTTTAAATCTATAAAAATCACAGTATAATTAAATTTTGAACCCCCCAAAACACAATGTGAACCCACCTTTACTGTCACATCACATACTAATAAAAATACTGCTAACCTGCTGCTTATATTCTAATTATACTTAAATTATTTTAAAGTAGGAAAACTTTTGATTTTATGTTAATATTAAAAGTTAATACATTTACTACAATTTACTGTACATATTTAGCCAGTATTTGTCCTTATTATTGTGTTATTGAAGTATCTGAGGAAGCAGAGCAAAAGAAAAATCACCTTCAGAAAACAGAGAATCAGAAACATTAATGTGGTTCTGCTTTGGACTGAAGGAAACTATTTGTCTCTAGTTATCATGGACCTCGGTTAAAAATTTACCCTGGCTACAACCCTGTGTTGAACTTCCTGTCTGTAAACCACAGATGCCTTTTATTGTCAATAAAAGAAATTGACAGATAACATCAGACATTTTAGGATAATCTAAAGTCCATGTGGCAACATTCACAATGCAGGTAAAAAGTGGCCCAAATGTGATTTTTTTTTTCACAATAGTCTCAAAAGCACAGATCACATGGAAATTGATCTTTTCAGTTCTGATTTGGGTCACTTTCTTCTGTTGTCATAAATAAGATACAGGATTTTTTTACAGTGTGACCTCAGTGTGAACAGTCATATTAGTGTTCATGTGACTTTTATGTCACTCACTCGTCTGCAGTGTCTTGCAGCAAAACTCTTGTGGAGAGTTGCTGACAGGTGCAGTTAAAAGTGTGTCTTGACATCCTATATTCATTTTGGATGAAATCTGTTTCTGTGGTCATGTATGTCAAATTCCCTTCACACCACACACATGCCCGAACAGAAATGACAGCCATTCCTCCACAAAATATTTAGAGTATTTTGTCTTAGTAGGTCAGAGTACTCACCAGTGTTTGGCAGAGATTCTGCTGTTTAGTTGAGAAAAACCTGATGGTTTTCAGCTGATTTTTTCTTTGGAGAGAGACTTGATTGCAGCTCTGCTGTCGGTCAAACAAACGTTTGCTTCAGGAAATGTGACTCTCCTCTTCAAGTGTTGCACCTCCCTGTAAGTGAAGGTTTATTACCTCATTGTGAAACACCTTGAACATGCACAACCTACTTTTATCTTATCCTTGTTTTTTTCTACAATGGAAGTTTACAGCAGCCAAAGGAACATACAACTACAGGTACACAATAAAATAGAAGAGGTCAGTGCAATAGTCTAAGTTTTGATCAATAGGCTACAACTACAGCAGTCCCTTTACAACTCCACAGCTCACTGTTTAGTTTGTAATTTTACTCAAATCTTAATGGATTTAAGTCTCAAGGCCTCAAGTTTGTTAAAACCTGCAAAAAAAACAAAAAAAAACCCCATCTCAGACCAGGCAGAGTCAGAGCCCAGCTGCTTATGTTTGAATTATAGATAAACTACGTGTTGTAAAAGCAGGCAGTGACACCTGGTGGACTAAAGTGGGAGTTGCACAAAAACTGTCTTTCTTTCTCAGTCAGTCACTGCAGCAACAGGGGAGGAGTGGACAGTAAATGGATAGATGGAGACCATGGCAGATCTGAAAAGAGTCAATGAGCACTCCCTTTCCTATCAAAAGTGAAGTGAAGTGTTTTTTTATTTTCTGTGGTTTTCCTCATTTTTGAAGGCGACCTCTGTTTGATCCATGCTGCTGCAGGGTTTTACATGGTTTTACACCTGTTTGCAACATTTACATTCTGTTTTCATTGAAAATTAAGCATTTCTATGATATCATATGGTAAAGCAAGGTCAGATTGTAGTTTCAACCAATATTCAACAAAATATTTAGTATATTTTGTGTTTGTGGAGCAGTGTACTCACTACTGTTTGGCAAAAGGTCTGCTGTTTGTTGAGAAAAACTTGATGGATTCAGTTGAATCAGAAAACAAAAGAAAACAGTTTAATCCAACAAATACAAGAACATATTGAATATGTGTATCAGTTCACTACAACACTGTCTTTACGGTCTATCTTCAAGCCCACTACAATCTCAACATCAATTCCATATTCATTTTAACTTAGCAAATTTAATTTCCGTTTAACTGTTGTTGTTGATTAAAAATAAAAACAGGTTTCTATGTTCAAGTTTGATTTTGCTCCATAACAGCAGTCTCTCTGTTACACTTAAATGTCATTAACACATCATATATACACTGGTGCAGACTTGGGTTAAACACTGCTTTCATTTCCAGACCTGTGGCTCCTGAGGTTGGGAGTCCTGTGGTTTTAGACTATGTTACTGGCTTTAGCCTGGCTTGTAGCTTTTCCCCATCGAGATCAACTCTGCTGTGAAGAATGCAGGAAGACGCTGTAGTAATGTTGCATGAACAGGGACTTTTTTTCTCTTCTGTGGCAGCAAACACAACACACAGTCCATCAGTAGTTATCCTGCAACACTTCATGCTCGACTACAGTAACATTACTATCCTATATAGTGCAAACTCTACTGTGGTTGTGGCAATGTGCTGATACTTCTCTCTCACACTGGGAGAGACTCACTTCCTACATCAAACCTAATAATAAGAACTGTTCAACATTTTGTCCTATGAGAAAAAATGAAATTTGACCTCCCAAAACATTTTTTAATGGATGACCACATTACCATGTGGACTAATAAATACTGTGTTGTCATCACAATGATGGAAGTGTTGTGTAGGTGATGTAACTTGAACCTCACTCAGCTCAAAACTTAGTTTTCTAATCTGAATTTATGGTTGTTTATTGTGATAATGGCAAATCTGTGATAGTGTTTTTCTTTTGTTTTCATTGTGCATATTGTGGCTGAGATCAAAATCATTCAAATGCAAAGACTTGAATAAATATTCAAGTCCTGTATGTCCATATTTTAATAATGTTTCATTGTTTGAGGAATTCGCCAGGTTAGAACATGAGACTATGAATGTCTGGTTTTACAGACAAGCCTTGAACATAGTTCAGCATTAAAATTCCTTTTTAAACTGTCTTAACTCAAAGTTACTTGCACAGATTTACCTTAAAATAGTTGTAGATTTAATCTTTTTAGGATTAAACTAAGCCAAAGGGGAGGATTAGAGCTACTCAAGGACTAAATTGAAGCTTAAATGTATCCTTCAAAGAGGCAGATTTAACTACTGCTTAGTACTGTTTGTGAGGGTGGATTTTCTAAATCAGGGGTGATCAAACTTTTTCCCTTGGAGGGTCAAAACTGAAACTTAATGGAGGACCACAGGCCAAAAACAAACATCTATTGTAATGTCTTGTTAAGATGCAAAATGGTGCAAAGTTGTCAAGTTCCCTTAATTGACTGAAGTTTTTTCATACTCATTAAAGTTTTTTGAACAAATTCTTTTTGCCTCTGCTGTTGTTTTGACTCAAGATTCACACCAGTCATGGAGTTTTCTGTTCCATTAGTTGCTTATCTTACTCCAAGACTCCATAGTCTCTGACTAACTAAGGCAATTTAAAACCATATTCATGAAATCCAGTTAAATGTCGTGCTTTAACTAATACAGATTAAACCAAGTATACTCCTGGATTAATCTGTAAAACCAGTCTGAAAATTTTTTGCTTTCAAATTTTAAGGTACGTCAAGTTTCAGGTCCTCTTTTTGTTTTTTACTCTTTGAGTCCTGAGCTCCATTGCAGCTGTCAGGAAGTTTAATTTTTGCTGTTTTTCCTCCTAAAATATAGTGAACATTTAAAAAGAACTGATGTTCTGGTACCATGAATCAATATGGGCAATTAATTTAGTAATCAATTAAAAATCTTATAACTGATTAATTGTTGCAGCTCCCAGCAGGTCTGTGTCTCAGTACAGTCAGCTAGTTGACTCGGTGGTGGAAGAAGTTCTCAGAGAAGTAGAATATTTCCCTCTGAGATGTGGTGGAGTCGAAGCAGCCGAGCAACATTTTGACCAAAACTCATTTTAATTCAGTCTGTTCAAGCCAAGAGAGACGCTCATAAACACATCATGTGTAAACACACACACACAGATAAAGTGATTTCCTGTAAATGTAGAGGGGAGGAACAACACTGCTCAGGTGATCCAGGTAGGCTGCATGAGAACAGGGAGGGAACCTGACAGTGAAAGTGTTCAGTCAGAACGTTCAGGCTCCATTTTGAGTGAACAGATCAGATCAGATGGAGGAGAACTGAAGGCTGAGGCAGGGTGAGTGTTAATACAACATTTTGATGATTTTACTGTCAAAGTGTGTGAGTCAGTTTTCTCCCTGTGGACTGTAGAGGAAAGAAATGTTAGAATGAAGTCAACAGTTTGATTCAGCTGTGGACACAAAGTCCTGATTGGCTGAAAAATTCACATTAAACCTGCTGTAACCTGAGAAAACAAACAGATTTAAAGAAAACTGAGCTGGTTTATTATACTGTACACTGTGTGTGTGTGTGTGTGTGTGTGTGTGTGTGTGTGTGTGTGTGTGTGTGTGTGTGTGTGTGTGTGTGTGTGTGTGTGTGTGAGAGAGAGAGTGTATGTGACTCTTGAACCAACTTGTTTTTCTTGATTCTTGTGCTCTGAGCTCACAGTCAGTGTTCCTGTTTCTCTCAGACTGAGATCAGATCAGAAGATGAGTGTTTGTGTGGAGGAGGAGGAGGACAGAGCAGAGTCTCCAGTGTCCAGCTGTCTGTCTCTGAAGAATGACCAGTCCAAAGGTCATCATCTAAACTTCAGTAATGAACCTGGACCCTCAGACACAAAGTAAGAGAACTGATAACTAACTCATTCAGTCAACTCATCAGTGTTGTTGGTAATGTTGTAGAGTTGGGATATAATTAAACAGCTGTGGGGAACTGACCCTTTAAAACTGGTGAGTTGAGATATTGACCACATCAGGACTCTGGTCAGGGAACACACACAGAGCTTTTTATTGCTACCTGAGTCAAACTGTGTCGTGCTGATTTGCATTTCCATGACCACTTTTATCACGCCGAGTCGCCTCTGAGATGGACCTTTTCTGGAGTGCAGCCAAAGTGAGCCTGACCTGCCTCGCCTCCCCCACTGCGGCAAACCCGTGTCAGCCCCCCTTTCTCCCTCCCTTAACAACAAGTGTTTGTTGTGAGACTGAAGTCGTGTGTGTGGAAACTCAGGGAGAAAGAGGTCTTTAAAAGTCTCTCTGCGTTCAGCTCTCAGGACTTTTGTAGCTTCATCTTAAGCTCTGTGTTTTGTTTCTCTCCTGTGTTGCTGTTTGTACTTTCAGGTATCTGCCTTATCTGACTGTTTTATGTCACTTTCAGCTGTATAGGAGTTATGTCGAGTTACTGCTGGTGAAAATGCAGCATTTCCTGATTTAGTTGCTTCATATTAAAAGCTTTTGAATAACAAAATAATACAGGACTTTTGCTGTGAAGAATTTATAGGAAGTGAAGTATTTCCCTCTAAGTAGTAGTAAGTAGTTTGCTGTTTGACAGCTGCTCAACTTAGGCTGAATTCATCCTCAGATAAAAGACACACCTTCATGAGGGTAGACCTGCTGTACTGCTGTGAGCTGACAGAGCATAGCAACATAGGAGGACATAAACACTCAGAAAAAAACAAACATATATATCTGAGTTATTACTAATAACCAGCATTGATTAAAGGTATTAATATATATCTTAATATGTGATCTGTATACTTTCTGACAGTAGCCAGTATCACTCTAACATCACACAGAACCACATCAACATTTACAATCACAATAATACAGGCAAGTCAGCTTGGCTAGTCAGTTAGCTCAACACTGGGCTAATGTACAAACAGGTTAGTTACTGTATTAAACCTCACCAACATTATAACAGCGCAACAAACACAACTAATACAAATACAAACACACATTATTATTATATTAACTAATACAGTTACTATGCCTCAGCTGCAGTAACATCAGTTACCTTCTGTACTGTTTCTCTCAGGAGTCTGACAGGATGATCACTGATCTGATATCTGTTACTTGGATTCAGTGAGACACTTGAAAAGCTTCTTCTAAAAACTGATAAGAAACACCCCAAATACCTGAGTACTACACATACAGCCTGTATAACCCAGTAAGAAAGAGGAAGACACTGTAGTTTTAATACTATGTTTACATTTTTTCATCAGTTGGTGTTTTTTTATAAAACCTGGTTTTAGGAGGTGCTGCAGGCCCCTGAGCAGTCTTACTTTCTGTGTCCATGCTGTGGACATGTCTGCAATTTTTTAGTGCGATACTTCTTTAAAATGGCTTTTTACACTGTATTTAATAATAATGTTTCTAAATGTATCTTCTGAGTAAAATATGTGACACAAATAATAATTTAAAACAATAAAATGAATAATTTGTCTCCTCTTCCTCTTAGTATCTGTGACAGCTGTCAGTCAGCTAGAAAAGTTGTAATCTAATCTAACCCTGTGTGCAAAGGGAACCTACAACTACACTCACTGTAAGGACACCTGAGGCTAGTGAGGCTCTAAAGGACTGCTTTGAACGCACTGATTGGGATGTGCTTCTGGAAACAGATGAGAACAGTATGGACATTGATAGACAGGCTGATTGTTTCACTGAGTACATCAACTTCTGTAGAGACACAGTCATACCTACAAAGACTGTACGCTGTTTCCCAAATAACAAACCCTGGATCACAAGTGACATAAAGGCAATCCTCAATCAGAAAAAGGAAGCTTTTAGAGAGGGTGACAAAGAACGGCTCAAACAGGTGCAACATGAGCTGAAGAAGAGATTGACGATGGCAAAGGTGGAATACAAAAAGAAGATAGAGAAGAATTTACATCATAACAACATCCGTGAGGTGTGGAGAGAAATAAATACCATCTCTGGCTACAACAAAAAGAAAAGACAGCCAATCGTGGGTGATGTGGAAAGAGCTGATGAACTCAATCAGTTCTTCAACAGGTTTGACACTGAGGTCACATCCCATTCCACTGCCGCTCCTCCTCCTCCTCCTCCTCTTCAACATGTGGGCATCTCCACCATGGCTCCTCTTCAACAACATCTGGGCATCTCCATCATGGCTCCTCCTCCTCCCCCTCCTTCTCCACAAGTGTGTTCCTCCACCATGCCTCCTCTTCAACAACATCCGGGCATCTCCATCATGGCTCCTCCTCCTCCTCCACCACAAGTGTGTTCCTCCACCATGGCTCCTCTTCAACAACATCTGGGCATCTCCACCATGGCTCCTCCTCCTCCTCCTCCTCCTCCTCCTCCACAAGTGTGTTCCTCCACCATGCCTCCTCTTCAACAACATCTGGGCATCTCCATCATGGCTCCTCCTCCTCCTCCTCCACAAGTGTGTTCCTCCAACATGGCTCCTCTTCAACAACATCTGGGCATCTCCATCATGGCTCCTCCTCCTCCTCCTCCACAAGTGTGTTCCTCCAACATGGCTCCTCTTCAACAACATCTGGGCATCTCCATCATGACTCCGCCTCCACCTCCTCCTCCACATGGGTACATTTCCGCGACTGCAGCTACTCCTCTTCACACACCTGTTCCTCCACCCTTGTTTGTCAGTGAGACAGGGGTGAGGTTGGAGCTCGGGAGACTTTGCTCTGGGAAGGCAGCTGGCCCAGATGGTGTGTGTCCAAGGCTGCTTAAAGACTGTGCTGCCCAACTGTGCCAACCTCTTCACAAAATCTTCAACCTGAGTCTACAGCTGGGGCGGGTGCCGGCTCTGTGGAAAACATCTTGTATTGTCCCGGTACCAAAAAGAAAATGTCCAGCTGAACTAAATGACTACAGACCGGTGGCCCTTACTTCACACATCATGAAAACCCTGGAGCGGCTGATTCTACGTCTTCTGAGGCCTGAGGTCAAAGACAAACTCGATCCCCTGCAGTTTGCCTACAAAGAACACATTGGAGTGAATGATGCAGTACTCTACATGCTCCACCGTTCCCTCTCTCATTTGGAAGAATCTGGCGCTTATGTAAGAATTATGTTTTTTGACTTTTCAAGCGCATTTAATACCATCCAACCCAACATACTCAAAAACAAGCTCATAGAGATGGGAGTGGTTTCTTCCTTTGTCTCCTGGATCACGGATTACCTGACAGAAAGGCCACAGTTTGTCAGGTTGGGGAACTGTTTTTCTGGGACATTAATGAGCAGCACAGGGGCTCCACAAGGGACTGTCCTGGCTCCATTCCTGTTCACATTGTATACAGCAGACTTTAAATATAACTCTGAGTCCTGCCACATCCAGAAATACTCAGATGACACTGCTATTGTAGCTTGTATAAGGAATGGACAGGAATCTGAATATAGGGATTTGATAAAATCCTTCAGTGACTGGAGTCATAAAAACTGCCTCATACTAAACACCTCAAAGACAAAGGAAATGGTCATTGATTTCCGTAGATCCAAGCCCCCTCTTCAGCCTCTGAACACTTGTGGAGTGGACATCGAGGTGGTAACAAACTATAAATATCTTGGTGTACACCTGGATAACAAGCTGGACTGGTCCCTTAACACAGATGCACTCTACAAAAAGGGGCAGAGCCGCCTCTTTTTCCTAAGGAAGCTCAGATCTCTAAATATCTGCAGTAAGATGCTGCAGATGTTTTATCAGTCTATTGTGGCAAGTGTTTTATTTTATGCTGCAGTCTGCTGGGGAGGAAGTTTGGGAAAAAAGCAAGCAAGGAGGCTGGATAAGCTTGTGGAAAAGGCTGGCTCTGTGATTGGAGTAAGGATGGACTCTCTGGAGGAAGTTGTGGAGAGAGACACAATGAGGACGGTGGAGGCCATCCTAAACAACATGGATCATCCACTGCATAACACCTTGATGGACCAAAGAAATAATGGTGGTGGAAGGCTTCTCTCTCTTCGTTGTAGGACAGAGAGATACAGAAGATCTTTCATACCAACTGCCATCAGACTCTATAATTCTTATACAAATAGATGAGACTACAGACATATGAATTTCCCCTTGGGGATCAATAAAGTATTTCGTATCGTATCGTATCGTATCGTAAGAGGACTAATACAAACTGTTAAAGCTCCTGATTATCAACAGCAGCAGCAGTTTGTGTATTTAGAGCTTCATCAATGACTTTGATCAGAGGATTTATGAAGGAGTCATGTGATCTGAATAAAAACATGTTGGTGTTTGCAGAGTTCAGTCCAACAGACAGAGAGCAGAGTCTCCAGTGTCCAGCTGTCTGTCTCTGAAGAGTGACCAGTCCAACGTTGAACCTCCAGTCTTCAGTGATGAACCTGGACCCTCAGACACAAAGTAAGAGACTGTTTTTACTATAAACTGACCTGATGGAAGATGATTCATTCAGGATAAAGACAAAATACTAAAATATTTATATTCATGATGCAGAACTATGAGTGCAGATACTGTTTCAAACTAAGATGGATCTTATTTTATTTCTTCATCAAAACACCTGAGAACCTCCATTTCATCATTTAAACTTCCATCAAATGTTCATGAAGATTTTTAAGTATTCAGAATCTGAGAAAATGATCTTCAGATGTGTACAGATGGATCCATGTAGCCGTCTGTGTCTGACCCCAGTGGGTCTCTGCTGGGGGTGAATTGGTGACATTAATCTTCAAACTGAAGCTGCCGTCTCTGCTCTCTTCACAGCCTCCAGACTCCATGGACAGAAACAGGTATTTTACCTCACAGAACAAGACCTGTACTGCAGACCGACAGTCAGAGCAGCACTGTACAAAGTAAGACTGCAGATCTGTACATCTTTCACATCTTCTCTATGAAAGCTGAAGTATATTTATGAAGTTTACACTACAGGTTATATGAATCTGTTTTTAAAATACAAAAATGTGAAATTAACAGTTATCAGTATCAGCCATGAGAATCAAATTATCAGTATCAGCTGAATAAAGTCCATATCATGAATCTCTAACACGGACACACAGTCAAAGGAAGTCAGAGAAAAAGAGAGAATTTCTGATGTTTCCTTGAAACTGGACTTTATAACCTTTACTTCTTTATATATTCTGACATTGTTTTTTATTGGTAATGAAAATACCAACAGATTGTCTTTGTTTTGTCTCACAGCTTTTTTGTCTTTTTTAGTGGATGGTGGTCTGCAGGAGGTTTCAGATGAACATAAGATCAGTCTGAGGAGGAGATGTGAACGTGTCACTGAAGGAAGTGATGAAACAGGAAGTGAAACCCTCCTCAACAGGATCTACACTGAGCTCTACATCACAGAGGGACAGAGTGAAGAGGTTAATACCCAACATGAGGTGAGACAGCTGGAGACAACGTCCAAGAAGGAGACCCTCCATGACACTCCAATCAAGTGCCAGGACATCTTTAAAGCCTTACCTGACCAGCAGAGACACATCAGAGTGGTTCTGACCAACGGCGTCGCTGGTGTTGGAAAAACCTTCTCAGTGCAGAAGTTCACTCTGGACTGGGCAGAGGGTTTGGAAAACCAAGATGTCAGTCTGCTGATTCTGCTTTCGTTCAGGGAGCTGAACTTGATCAAAGATGAGCAGTACAGTCTTCTCAGGCTGCTCCATGTTTTCCATCCAACATTACAGAAGGTCACAGCAGAGAAGCTGGCTGTCTGTAAACTTCTGTTCATCTTTGACGGCCTGGATGAAAGCAGACTTTCACTGGATTTCAACAACAGTCAGGTTGTGTCTGATGTCACACAGAAGTCATCAGTCAACGTGCTGCTGACAAACCTCATCAAGGGGAATCTGCTTCCCTCAGCTCTGGTCTGGATAACTTCCAGACCTGCAGCGGCCAATCAGATCCCTCCTTCATGTGTTGACAGGGTAACAGAAGTAACGAGGCTTCACTGACGCCCAGAAGGAGGAGTACTTCAGGAGGAGGTCCAGTGATGAAGATCTGTCCAGCAGAATGATCTCACACATCAAGACATCCAGGAGCCTCCACATCATGTGTCTGATCCCAGTCTTCTGCTGGATCACTGCTACAGTTCTGGAGCACATGTTGACTACAGAGCAGAGAGGAAAGCTGCCCAAGACCCTGACTGACCTGTACTCACACTTCCTGCTGGTTCAGACAAAGAGGAAGAAGAACAAGTACCATGAGGGACATGAGACGAGTCCACAGGAGCTGATGGAGGCTGACAGGAAAGTTCTTCTGAAGCTGGGGAGGCTGGCGTTTGAACATCTGGAGGAAGGAAACATCATGTTCTACCAAGAAGACCTGGAGCGGTGTGGTCTGGATGTCACAGAGGCCTCGGTGTACTCAGGAGTTTGTACAGAGATCTTCAAGAGAGAGAGTGTGATCTTCCAGAAAACAGTCTACTGCTTTGTTCATCTGAGCGTTCAGGAGTTTCTGGCTGCAGTCTACATGTTCCACTGTTACACCAACAGGAACACACAGGTACTGGAGGACTTCCTGGGGAAATACAGAGGTTCAAACTTTCGAAACAAGTTACCTTTGGATGACTTCCTGAAGAGAGCCATGGAGAAATCCCTGAAAAGTAAAAATGGTCACCTGGACCTGTTTGTCCGCTTCCTTCATGGCCTCTCTCTGGAGTCCAACCAGAGACTGTTAGGAGACCTGCTGGGTCAGAGAGACAACAGTCCAAAAATTATCCAGAGAGACCATCAACAAACTGAAGAAGATGAACACTGATAAGATCTCTCCTGACAGAAGCATCAACATCTTCACTGTCTGACGGAGATGAACGACCGCTCAGTACATCAGGAGATCCAAGAGTTCCTGAAGTCAGAGAACAGATCAGAGAAGAAACTCTCTGAGATCCACTGCTCAGCTCTGCCTACATGCTGCAGATGTCAGAGGAGTTCTGATGAGTTGGACCTGATGAAGTACAACACATCAGATGAGGACGATGGAGACTGATTCCAGCTGTGAAGAACTGCAGAAAGGCTCGGTAAGTCCAGATGTGATTATCAACATTATAAAGCAACAAAAAGCTGAAGCCTTCATATTAAAGAGACTTTCACACATGCACAATATAAAACTTCTACACTGTAAAAGTTTTCTATAACCTTATAAAATCACTAATCTACCTTAATTGTAAGGAGGATAGTTCATTTCCTTTGATGATTAAATGCACAACATTTCAAATTTGTAAGTATTTGAAAAGTCGTATTGGATGCATATCAGTTTTCAAATCATAATGATTTTAACTGCATGTCTTCATAAAACAAGTCTTTAAATTTATTTATACCGAAATTTGTCCATTTATCTCTACTGATTGCTTTCAAGTGTTTAATCAGATCAGGGTTCTGATGGATTGGAGAATAGATGGAGACACAATTGGTGATACCAAGTTTCCTCCTACAATCTGTCCAAGCTAGAAGTGTGTTAAATACAGTAAAACACTGAGCCATGTTTTTTATCTTATTAAATTTTTTTTATAAATATAAGAGAGTCCAAAGGTAGGGGTTCGAAAAAATTGGCTTCCATTTGGAGTTTTGTCTTCTCAATGACCATGACACCAAATGTCGCAATTGGGCTGACCAGAGGTAAATCCCCCCCCCCCCCCCCCCCCAAATTTTATTGTTCTTTAAGTTCAATGTTCTCTGTCATCACAGGTTCAAAGGCTGTCGACTCTCAGAGACTCACTGTGAAGTCGTGGTCTCAGCTCTGAAGTCCAACCCCTCCCATCTTACAGAACTGGACCTGAGCTACAATGAAGACCTGAAGGATTCAGGAGTGAAGCTTCTGTCAGCTGGACTGGAGAGTCCACACTGTGGACTGGAGACTCTGAGGTCAGTTCATGTATTTTGCTCTTGTACAGTGTATATCTACCAAAATGAAATCCACAAGAGAAGTTTTAAATTTCCTTCAGTTCTCTTGTTTTCTGGGTTTGTTTCAGCACAAATCACAACAGCTCTTTTTGAAAGTTTGTCAGTCTGAACAGTTTATCTGTGAATTTATCTACTCACCCCTATGCTGATGTGAGGATGGGTGAAGATCTTCAGTTCAACAAAACAATCCTGGAGTTTCAGCAGAAAACAGGGTTGCAGCCAAATCCGGCACAATGGCAGTGAATGGTGACCACAGAAAAAACGTAAAGAAAAAAAAACAAACCACAAAATGTCTCCATCCTACTCGTGTGGTGTAATCCAAGTGTCCGTGAGCCACGACATTAAATTTTAACCACAAAAGACGCCATTTACACCATGTTTTTAGCTGAAACGTCCTGTAGCCTCCCAGGTAGCATGTAAACATGGTGTCGATGTATCGCGAGACTTCGTATATCTCTTATTGGACGCACGTGTGAAAATATCATGAGATATAAGAAGTCTATGGAAGTTATTGACATGTATTTAAAAACTGTTTCACAACTTGGACACATGGGCTTGAGAAGTGTTGAGTTTTTCATAAACTTGTTGAAATGTGTTGTTAATATCTTTATGTGAAGTAACAGGAGAGTCAGATTCTGGTTTTATTGTGTGAACGGTGCGATCACTTTCTCTTTTCTGCAGTTGCTTTGTCAGCAGTTTATGTGGCTTCTCCCCAAATATGAAATCGGTCTGTTTAGTAAATGTGAAGGCTTTCGGGATTTTTTCAGAAAGTATTTGATTGAGCTGGTATTTGAGGGCTGTGATTTTATTCTGTGTCTCAGCAGATGGTTGGGTGGTGTTTTCTACATCTAGTTTTTGTATATTTGTTCTTCTGACTGTGTTCGTTCTCAGCTGTTTGGTTTCTTCTGTGAGGATTGAAAGGAGATAACACATCCTCTCACATATGATTTAAATGTCTCCCATGACAGAATTGGCCAAACATCATCTCTGTCATTCATCTTAAAAAACAATTTAATCTGAGTCTCCAAGTTGTCACCAAACTGTTTCCTTGTCAGCAGCTGAGGATCAAACCTCCAGTATCTGTAAGTCTTTGTCACCTCAAGCAGCCTCAGTAAAACAGGAACAGGACAGAGGTCAGAGATGATCATGTTGTGGTATTTGACAGTATTAACCCCAGAGAGAAGTTTACCATCCTGCAAGAAGAAATCTATTCTGGGATATACATGATGAACTGAGAATGGAATGAGGATTCTCTGCCTGTTTTATTTAAAATCCTCCACACATCCAGTAAATTTGTATTGTTGATATATGTTTTTAAAAGATTAGAAGTTTTAGATGGTGCTGCTCTCTGAGTTGATGATCTGTCTAAATAAGTATCCAGGACCAAATTGAAATCCCCCCTGATAATCAGATTTGTGGTAGAAATGTCAGTTTAAAAGTTTAAAGTTTTCTTGAAAAATTCTGTCTCATCCCAGTTTGGTCCATAGATATTCAGTAATGTAACTGGTATGGGTTGTATCTCACCTGTGACCAAAATATATCTCCCCTCTTTATCTGCAGCCGTAGAATTCTGTAAAAATTGAACTTTTTTGTGAATTATTGTGGCCACTCCTCTCACCTCAGCTGAGAACCTGGAATGGTGAACTTGACTTATTCATTTTTTAGATGAGTCTTTTGTAAAAAGATCACATCTGCCTGAATCCCTCTCACATGACACTGAACCCTTCTGTGTTTTACTGGATCATTAATTCTGTTTACATTCTATGAACAAAAAGTTAAATTTCCTAAGTGTCCCTCTACCTTATCAAAAGTTAATCACATCAAACCTTATTAAGTTCAGGACTTGATTAAATTAATTTTTATTTCATAAACTCTGATTTATTTCATATTGATCATCTTAAAATTGTCCAGAAAACATCTGTGTGTATTTTTCATCAAATGACACATGATTGTTTGAATCAGAAGAAACAGAAGAGAATGAAAGTGAAAGTAACAACATGTCTGATTTGATGATTATTCCAGACTGGTCTGAGATCAGCAGCATGTTATTAATGTGTGTTGACATGAATAGGTGTGTGAATGTTGTGCTGACAATTGGATGATGTGTGTAGAAGGCTGACATTATGATGATCCACAATAACACAATGACAAAGTCACTCTGCTCATTTTAGAGAAAAGTTCATTGATTAGGACATAGTAATGTTGAGCTGCACATTTAAAACCTCAACACATCTGATTGGATTATAAATGGATTTTTATCTTCATCATTTATTCTTTATTCAGATTGAAGAACTGCAGTTTGTCAGAGATCAGCTGTGCTTCTCTGGTCTCAGCTCTGAAGTCCAACCCCTCCCATCTGACAGAACTGGACCTGAGTGACAACAATGACCTGAAGGATTCAGGAGTGAAGAGTCTGTCAGCTGGACTGGAGAGTCCACACTGTCGACTGGAGACTCTGAGGTCAATTCATGTATTTTGCTCTTGTACAGTGTATATCTACTGGATATCAAACTGGATTCATGTTATTAAGGAAACTGTAGGATTTATCCTTCAATGTGCTGCCAAATTAAATCAACATTTATCATTTTTGTTCCATGTGAGACATCAATAAATCAAAAAAGTCAAACAAGTTCAACACATGTTCAGGAATGTCTTTTTATACAAAACCTTCACAACACAGTATTTTACTGGAACTGATACATAAACACACACACACACACACACACACACACACCGTGTGTGAAGCATATTTCCAAAGTCAGGTGTTTGAAGTTTGGTGTCTGATGTGTCACCAACGACAGGCGACACTTCAACATGTGATGATGCTTCCTGTCAGAAAATGATGTCACTTTGTGTTGTGACTCGACCAGTAAACAGGAGCATAAATAATAAGGTAGCAGCTTCCATTTAAGATGAAGACAACATTCATGTCAGTCTGCTCACTTCTAAAGATGATGAGGATGAAGCTCATGTTATTAATCTGTGTTGACATGAATTGTACACGCCGCTGTACACGGCGTCACCATGCTCCGGCGAGGTCCCCCGACAACCAGCCTTCACCAAAAATTACCGACTGGACCATAGCCACCCTGCAGAAGGCATTTAAAAAACGAAGGCATCCACTTCCACAAAACCGACAATAAGGCAAAAACTTTTCAACACACTCATGTCAGCCCGCCGTTCCGTCAACACCAGCACGCTTCCGCATGATGTCACTACACATACCCCGACCACTCATCGTTGCAGCGACGTCAGCACCCCTATTAAAGGGACGGCTCACCCAGAGCCACCAGCCAAACAAGAAAAAGTCTGCAAAAACGGGCCCCATCGACCAGGACTATGAACACCAGTGCTGCTAGTTCTCATGTCACACAACAAATCTCAGTCAGACCAACCAACTCCGGGCCCTCCACTCCTCTTCAAGACCTTCACCACCAGAAGCATACATTCAGCACAAATCACTGCATGACTTCATCACTCCAGCACCAACCAGCTTCAGCAAGGGGAACAGGCACCGGATTGCCAGGGCCCCCCACCACCCACATCCAACAACAGCAGCCAGCCACAGCAGAGGCACTTGGCACGGGGAAGCCAGCATCCCCTGCGGCCCAAGTCCATCAACCACAGCAGCTGGCTACAGCAGGGCCTCTTGGCACAGGGATGCCAGCGTCCCCTGCGGCCCACATCCATCAATCACAGCAGCCAGCTACAGTAGGGACTTTCGGCACTGGGATGCCAGCACCCCCGACAGCCCTCTTCCACCAACTACAGCAGCCAGCCTTAGTTGGAGTCCCTGGCACCGGGTTGCCAGGTTCTTCCATCCTTCAGTTCCAACAGCTCACATCAGCCGGAGCCTTTGTCACCGGGATGCCAGCACCTGGCTCACATCCTCTGCCAGCACATTCATCTCCCGTCCTTCTCCGGTCCCCATGAGCCTCCGAAAACAGATCATAGATGGTAATTACATTGGCCTCACTCAGCTTCTCATGCCGTCTCTCCATCAGTCACCTGCCAACCAAATTCT
This sequence comes from Lutjanus argentimaculatus, assembly GCA_034769285.1. Taxonomy (NCBI): domain Eukaryota; kingdom Metazoa; phylum Chordata; class Actinopteri; order Lutjaniformes; family Lutjanidae; genus Lutjanus; species Lutjanus argentimaculatus. The sequence continues at coordinate 3,031,329 of JAWZSL010000039.1, forward strand.
TGAAGGCCAAGAGGGGTATGTTTACCTGAAAGGGAAACTTTCCAACCGCTCCAAAGAACTCACCCCCACAGAATTCGCCTACGCATTCTCTCTCTTTCGAGACGTGCTATGTTCACAATTTCCCACCTGCCGACAAGAAATGGACTGCTTTGGATGCAATGATTTCTACCAGTACCATGTCCATTTTGCCTCAGAAGTGGCCGCTCGACTCCAGCAGTTCAATGAAAACACATACTGGGGTACCCTCAACGAAATCTATTGCCGCATCTTTGCCGGATGCACAGCCCTCTCCTGCTGCCTGTGCGGAGCTCCATCCCACCCTGCCTCCTCCTGTTCTCTTCCGCCCACAGCAAGCTCAAACAAGAACTTCTGCCTTCACCTGTCTATCATCTGCCCCTCCAGAACCCATTCTTCCAAAGCCAGCATCATCAGCCCCATCTATCACTTTTCCCAGAACCAATGGCATCGATAAAAAAGGAAGACCCATCATGCATCAAAGAGGCTGTCCCATCTGCATTAACTTCAATGACTCTAGATGCTCCACATCTCTCCATGTCTGCTCCTTCTGTGGCCATGCCCGCCCAGCGTGCCCCCCTAATCCCACTGCACAAAACCTAGGTAAGCACCTTTCGTCATCTATTAACATCTCAGCCCTAGAAGCCGTGCTCCAAAAGCATCCTGACCCAGCTTTTGTTGAGTTCCTCATCAAGGGATTCAAAGAAAGTTTCCATCCCAGAATTTCCACACAACCATCTGTCTCCTTTGAATGAAAAAATCCACAGTCAGCCATAAACGATCCAGAATCCATCAACAGCTTGCTCGCCAAAGAAGTCAAAGAAGGCTTCATGATTGGCTCATTCACACATCCTCCATTCCCCAATTTTCGCATAAGCCCCCTCGGTATCGCAACCAGGAAATACTCTGGAAAGAAACGTATCATCATCGACCTGTCAGCACCCCATGGCAGTACCGTTCCCAGCATCAATAGCTTGATTCCAAGCAAAGACTATTCCTTTCACTACGCCACCATCAACCACGCCATAGCCCTCATCAAACTTGCTAGTAAAGTGTCCTGGCTTTCAAAAGTCGATATAACAAGCGCCTTCAAAGTCCTCCCCGTCCACCCTGACTTCTGTCGATTCTTTGGCGTCCGCTGGCGAGGTGCATACTACTTTGCCGTTAGGCTCACCTTTGGCTGCAAAAGCAGCCCCAAACTCTTCGACACATTGTCAGAAGCCCTCTGCTGGATCTTGTCTAATAATCATAAGATTCCATTCCTCGTCCACCTTCTGGACGACTTTCTCGTCATCACGCCTCCCTCCTCGCCACCTGCTTCAGGCCTGGTCACTCTTACCTCTGTTTTCTACGATCTCCGAGTTCCACTGTCTGCAGAGAAAACAGAGGGTCCTTCCACTTCCCTTGAGTTCCTGGGAATCAGCCTCAACACAAATCTCTTCCAGGCTTCACTCCCAACCGAAAAGCTAAGCCATATCAGCCTCCTGATCTCCAACTTCCTTCTCGCGCCATCCTGTACAAGACGGCAGCTTCTATCACTTACGCATCATCTCACAAGGACGAGCCTTTACCTCCCACTTGCTATCAATCGCTTTTTCTGTCCCATCACTCTTGAGTCCCATTTCTCTGGATGGCCCAAGTTGTGCCGAACTCCGCCTCTGGCTCCACCTTCTTGCTAATTGGAATGGGATCTCCTTTTTCAGTTGACTCACCCCCAGGACATCCAACTATTCACTGATGCCACTCCCTCTGTTGGTTTTGGGGGTTTCTACAACGGAAGATGGTTCGCTGCAAGATGGCCCCCAGAGCTTGCAAGAGAAAGCCAGGTTGCTTCCTCCGCCTTCTTCAAAATCTACCCCATAATAGCTGCAGCTATACTATGGGGCCATGAATGGTCACGCAAGTCCAGTCTGATATACTCCGACAATCTCGCCGTAGTCGACATAATCAACAAAGGTTGCTCCAACTCTCTCTCCATTCATGCGTCGCCTAACTTGGCACTCTGTCACCCACCAGTACATTCTTTCACGCAGCCCACATTCCTGGACATTCCAACAACATTGCTGACTCCCTTTCTCGGTTTTCGTTCCAGAAATTCAGGAGCTTGGCCTCCCATGCAGACACCCATCCAACACCGGTTCCTCCATATTCAGCTTTGACATTCAACTTGTAAATCCCGCACTAATACCTCTCATCGTCGACTCCCAGTATGGAATCATCAATAGTGTCGCTCCTGCAACCCTGTCGTCTTACTGGTCAGCCTGGAAGAGCTTTTGCCACTTCCACAATGAGTACAATCTAACTTTCCCATCATTTGACCTCGTCACCTTGACTTCCTTCGTTACCCATGCCCATTCCATCATGGCTATCAAAACCCATACCATCAAGGTTTACCTTAGCTCCATTAGCTTCTTTTCAAAACTCATAACTGGATGCCCTGGCATGGACTTCAACCACCCACAGCTAACCTTACTCCTCAGAGGTCTTAAACGTCAAGAGCCAGCTCAGTCCTCACTGCCTTCCCCTTACCTCAGGCTTACTATTCATTTGCATCCAAACCATCCACTCCAGATACAACATTCCCCACATCAGCCAAGCCTTAGAAGCCATGTTCATACTTGCCTTCTTCGGTTTCCTCAGATGCTCTGAACTCACCACCTCCACCCTGCACTATGACCCACGCCGTCACGCCTCCATTTCCAATCTTTCTCATTTCTCAGACGACACCATCGTAATCTACTTGAAGCGAACCAAAACCAAACAATCCAGGCAAACCACACCCGTATTCTACTTCAAAATCCAATCACTACTTAATCCATTCGAGACCCTCTCTAACTACTTGCAATCTTGGAAATCCCAAAGCACAACCATGTCAGATCCTTTATTCATCTCCAAGTCTGGCCAAGTCACTACCCGCTTCTGGTTCCACCAGCACTTCCATCAAATATTCTCCTCATCTGGTATTTCCCCCAGTCATTTCTCTGGCCACTCCTTTAGAATCAGAGCTGCCACTTCAGCCTCCCGTAATGGCATCCCTGAGCACCTCATACAAATCCTGGGCCGCTGGTCTTCACAAGCGTACCACTGCTACATTTGCTCAGATCTGCTGAAATAACTGAAGATTTTTGGGGGTCCGTCATGCCTGGGTGCTACGGTGGATTCTCCTCCGAAGCTTCCCCAAAACGCAGCCATCGCATAAAGAAGAACATTTACCCCATTCACTACGCTTCAATTTTCATTTGTTCACTTGTAAATAAATCACTTAAATGCATATTGAAGATGGTGTAGTCCTTGCTAGTGAATTGAAGCTATCTAGCAGAGTACCAGGAGCAGGACCACACCTCAACCTCACCTCTTCCGGTATAAATACCTACCTAACCCCTCCTCCTCTTTCACTCTCGTACTCCGTACACCCCTAATGAGTAGGTGTGTGAATGTTGTGCTGACAATTGGATGATGTGTGTAGAAGGCTGACATTATGATGATCCACAATAACACAATGACAAAGTCACTCTGCTCATTTTAGAGAAAAGTTCATTGATTAGGACATAGTAATGTTGAGCTGCACATTTAAAACCTCAACACATCTGATTGGATTATAAATGGATTTTTATCTTCATCATTTATTCTTTATTCAGATTGACTTACTGCAGTTTGTCAGAGATCAGCTGTGCTTCTCTGGTCTCAGCTCTGAAGTCCAACCCCTCCCATCTGACAGAACTGGACCTGAGCTACAACAAAGACCTGAAGGATTCAGGAGTGAAGCTTCTGTCAGCTGGACTGGAAAGTCCACACTGTCGACTGAAGACTCTGAGGTCAGTTCATGTATTTTGCTCTTGTACAGTGTATGTCTATAGTAACAACATGTCTGATTTGATGATTATTCCAGACTGGTCTGAGATCAGCAGCATGTTATTAATGTGTGTTGACATGAATAGTTGTGTGAATGTTGTGCTGACATTTGGATGATGTGTGTAGAAGGCTGACATTATGATGATCCACAATAACACAATGACAAAGTCACTCTGCTCATTTTAGAGAAAAGTTCATTGATTAGGACATAGTAATGTTGAGCTGCACATTTAAAACCTCAACACATCTGATTGGATTATAAATGGATTTTTATCTTCATCATTTATTCTTTATCCAGATTGAGGGGCTGCAGGTTGTCAGAGATCAGCTGTGCTTCTCTGGTCACCGCTCTGAAGTCCAACCCCTCCCATCTGAGAGATCTGGACCTGAGTGACAACAACCTGAAGGATTCAGGAGTGAAGCTTCTGTCAGCTGGACTGGAGAGTCCACACTGTCGACTGGAGACTCTGAGGTCAGTTCATGTATTTTGCTCTTGTACAGTGTATATCTACCAAAATGAAATCCACAAGAGAAGTTTTAAATTTGACTAAGGAAGTCAACATTGGCCTTTATGGTGGGGATATGAACCTTTGACTAATAAGGCCACCTTTCCAAAATAATCTGAAGTGACTGGCATCCATTTCTGTATGAGGACTTCTGGCAGAGGATAAAAGTTGTTTCCATCCAAACCTGACACCTCAATCCCAGACAGGGAGTATGCTGGAACAACCTTCTTCTGTCTCATCGTTTCTAAAAGAAAATGAGTCCTTTTCCCTGTGAAGTTCAATTTCTGCATGAGATGTTCTGAACAGAATGTAGCCATGCTACCAGGTTCCAGAAATGCATACGTCTGTATGACCTCACTTCCCTTGGTGGACTTGACCTGCACTGGAATAATGTAGAGAATGCAGCGATCCTTTCCGGTCCCTGTATGTCCACATGTCTGGGGAAGAGTTGATGGTTTAACTCCTGGTGGCTTATTTGTTTGTTCTGGCTCAACATTTGCCTTTGAAATATGAAGCACAGTGGGATGTTGTTGATCACAAACTTCACAGATCAAAGGGTTATTACAATCCCGGCTTATGTGTCCAGTGCATCCAAAACAAATTCCTTTCTCCTTTAGGAAACGAATCTTCTCTCTGTGTTTCTTACATTTAAACTGTTGGCATTTCTCCAAAAGGTGAGCACGTGAACAGCAATGACAGTACAGACCTTGTTTCTTTGAGCTACTTGTCATAGTTTTATCTTCAGAAGAATCTGCTGAAGTTACTGTAGTAGCAAAACTACTCCCTTTCACTCTGGTCTTTGACTGTAGCTTGAACTTGCTGGAAGTTCTTAAACCAGCTGTATTTTGTGGTACATGGGCCTCAGTATCACCAAAGATTGGGTCAGACAGGATCCTCACATGCTTCTCCAGAAATACAACCACATCAATGAAATGAGCTGTCTGGTTGTTTCCATAATGTCATGAGCAACAGCTCTCCCTCATTCCTGGAGTTTGTATGGAAGCTTGGAAATCACCATTTTCATGTTGCTTGGCATATCCAACTCCTGCATATAATGAAGCTCTTCCATCACATAACAACAACCAGATAAGAATAAAGCACAGGCTTGTAGAGCTTTAACATCCTCAGACTTTATTGATGGCCAGGCTAAAGCTTTGTCTATATATGCATTAGATATCTTGTACTTGTTCCCAAAATGTTCTTTAAGAAGACCCTTTACCACAATGTAGCCATGCTCAGGGGCCATGTGCTGGCAGCTGCGAACCAATTCCTTGGGCTGTCCTCTTGTGAACTGTTCCAAATAGCAGTCAGCTTTGCTAGCTTCGTCCCCCACTCCTTGGTCAAATGCCTTAATAAAAGCCTTATATGGGAAAGGATCTCCTTCAAACACAGGAATGTCTCATGCCGGCAGGGACAGTCAACGCTGTTGGTGCACAAGGGCAGCTGTTATTTCATTTTGCTAATGCATAATAGTGACAACATCTCCAGGTAGAACTTGTTGATGATTTATCTACTTGTTATGATTTGTCTACTATTTTGATTTGTTCAAGCAGTTGTTGTAGCAGGCTGCAAAACTTGTGATATTTCCAAATGCCTTTGATCATGTGTATCAGGATGCTGCTTTGCCACAGAAATTTTCTTTTCAGGCTGTTTTGGTCACACATCCATTGTTTGCTGTTTGTTTTATGTGAGTGACCCATCCTTTTGCTGTGTAGCTTTACATGCTGCAGGCTCATATTCCTTTGCCATGGGATTAAGAGTGCTGACTAATGCCAGTTTCCTCTTTTCCTTTTCAAAATAAGAGTTCATGCCATCTGTTGGTGCATGAGAGAGACACTGTCCATCTGAAGCCTGCAAAACTGCCAACTTAGCAGAAGATGCAGCTTGCTCAGTTTCTAATGCAAGCTGTTCCTTCTTCCCTTTTATCAGTTGCTCCTGTTCCTCCTATGCATGGCATTCCTTTAAAGCTGCCATTCAAGCAACAAGTGCAGTTCTTTCTGCTGCTGCTTTAATTTGTGCAGAGGAAGTGGTACTTGACCTATTGCCGGTGACTCTTTTGTTGGAATGTTTACCCGCATTGGAAACACTGTTGTTAGGGTCAATATCATCATTATCAACACCATCATGATTAAAACCATCATCAGGGTTCAAATTACCCATAATTAGCAGCAGATCATCTTACTGCAAAAATACTAACTTTACTTTAAAATATATTTTAAACAGTTTTATAGTTTGTTCACAGATTCTCATTTAGGCTGCAGTATCTAATTTACACGAGAGTCATAATAAGATGTTAACACCAGTGTAATGTGTCCTCTGTCTCTCCTGTTACTACATTTAGTAAAACTATCAGGATTTCTTTTTGCAACTAATGGCACTCTACAAATGTAGCACTAGTTGAATCAAAATGTAAAGATTCACACATTGCATTGTCTTGTATTGCATCATATCGTATCGAATTGTGACAGAGCTGAATCGAATCGAACCAAATCGTTGGTCATTTAAAAGTTTTAAGATATATCGTATGGTTGAACATGTATGGAGTGAGATACACACCCCTAGTTCCTGCCATATATAGTCATGACCGCTAATTCCCCTGTGAGACCTGATACTTAACACACCATACATAAATTAATTCACTCACATTCTGCTCCTACATTGATCATTTTGAAATTGTCCAGAAAACATCTGTTTGTATTTTTCATCAAATGACACATGAATGAATCAGAAGAAACAGAAGAGAATGAAAGTGAAAGTAACATGTCTGATGATGAGCTGCACATTTAAAACCTCAACACATCTGATTGGGTTAAAAATGGATTTTTATCTTCATCATTTATTCTTTATTCAGATTGATCAACTGCAGTTTGTCAGAGATCAGCTGTGCTTCTCTGGTCTCAGCTCTGAAGTCCAACCCCTCCCATCTGACAGAACTGGACCTGAGTGAAAATAACCTGCAGGATTCAGATGTGGAGCTGCTGTGTGATCTTGTGGAGAGTCCACACTGTCGACTGGAGACTGTGAGGTCAGTAGAGGGGCGGAGTCAGTCCATGCTGGTTTCATCAGTATTGAAGTAAACACAGTTTGAATCAAAGTAAAGATCCAGTATTTCCTGTTTTCCTCAGTGAAGCTGTGAGAGGAGAACGGTGACAGGCTTCAGGATCTCAAAGTGTTTGTTTCAACACTAAACAACTGATCAGTTCATCTTTGTCACAGCTCTCAGATCAGTCTGACTGAAGCCTGCAAATCACTGTCTCTTATTTCATAGAACCATGGTTACATTTAGTAACCATGTGGTCTTTGTACAGACCAGAACCTGCTGAAGTCCAGAAACCACAGCTGATGATTTGTCTTCACTCTTTGTATGAACATGTAGGACCTTTAACATCATAAATTATATATATATCTGTCCATGTGTCTTTTGTTTTGTCCAAACATTTGAATATTCACATGTTTATCATGTTAATATTTCAAAAGTAGATGAAATATTCAAAGTGAGACTCTGGTTTTTAACAGCTTTGAACTCTAACAGCAGTAAATCCATCATTAAAGTGAGCAGTGAACGTCTCTGTGTTTCTGCAGTCATGATGCGTTCAGGGACTCTCAGCAGGTTATTTCCACTGTGTACTTGAGTGAAATCTGCAGAGTCAACAGACCTGATGGTCTGTGAGCTTCCAGCTCAGTGTGTTGACTCCAACACGTTAACATGAGAGCTGAAAGGAAGCAGCTCCGCTCCACAGCCGCTCCACTTGTGCTCTGAACAGGACTGAAGTCCTGCTGCTCTTTATACTGGATGTGATGAAGAAGAGTCTCTGTAAACACTGATTTATGACTCCTGCTGTCTGTTTGCTTCTCTCATCAGATGGAAGTGATCTCAGTCAGAGTGTTTGATGATGAAGGAGTTTGTGTTGAGAGGATCAGCTGTGTCCTGATGATCCACAGAGGTTGAAGCAGCAGCAGCTTGTGTGTGGAGAGGCTCTGACTGGGCCATGTTACTGGGAGGTGAAGTGGAGAGGAGAGCTTCATCCAGCACTGACTGACAGAGGAATCACAACCAGTGGAGACGACTGTCAGTGCTGCAGTCTGACCTGCTCTGAGATCCACCTCCACATGTTGGGGCCCTGGGTACTTAGTTCCACTGTTCCCCTCATTACTGCGCCCCTGGATTCCACAATAATAGAACCAAATGAAAGACTGCGTTCATCCAGTCCCAACATACATTTAGAACTGTGGAGAACAGAGCAGGAATTATAGCACAGCCAAACAGTCAGTGCTGTGGCTGCCCCGGAGTGTGGCTGTAATGCTCCTTCTAAAATGAACTCCCCACACCACCAGTTTGACACGTCCTGTTCTCAACTGGACCTTAAAGTTCAAAGAAAACTACAGCAGCAAATAAACAAACTCACGTTTCCCAGCGTCTCCGTCATCACACTGGACATCAACAGAAGCTCGAGTCTCCCACTGCCTCAAATATATGTCAATATTAACAGCTAACCTGCTAGCTAACATTAGCTAACCATTAACGTTACTGCAAACAGCGTATATGGACCTGACTGTCTGTCTGAGCCTGTAGACATGTGAGCTGAATGCAGTCGTGTCTTCCAGTCTCCTGATGCTTTTGTTTTTATTCTGAGAGAATCAAAACAGTCACATGATCAACTTACTTCCTGTGGCTTCAACAAATATGAACTCTGCTGTTTGTGTTTTTATAAACTATTTGTACATTACAGATAAAAGTGGAGCAGCTATTTGTCACTTGTGCAGTTTGAGGTTCAACATGCTGAGTCATGATAATCATGAGATAATGATGACTTAACAAGGTGGTAACGACTCAGCGTGAAGCTTCACTCTGCCATGGAAGATGGTTTTCATTTGCTGTCTTTATGTTGCAGACGCCTTGTTTTGAAATCATTCACACATGCGGTGGATTTGCTCCACATGTGGCTGATCAGGCAGAAAGTTTTCAATGTAAAGTTTGACAAGTGAAAACATTTTGATGCTCATATTTCCTGCAGCATCAGTGAATCACAGTTTGATGTGTGAGCCTGCTGCTTTTCACATGACAGGATCAACACAGACACATAAAGTCGACCTGAGGAGCTTTTTCCCCTCAGAAATCAGTGTTGAAGCACTTGTTCATGTTGTGGAGCTCCTGCTGGAGCTGCTTTCTGCCACCAGATGGCACCGTTTCCTCTGAACTGCTGATGTGAACGCTTCCTGTCTTCATTTGGCAAAAATTCAACGTCCTCATCATTTAGTTCAACTGGATTTAAAATGTTCAACTGGCTTTGAAATTCAACTCAGCACACAAGTTAAAACATGAAACCCTGATTTAATCAAACTGGAGGAATTTAAATAACCACTGATGATGATGATGATGATGATGATGATGATGATGATGATGTATTTGTTCTTTCTATTTCTTCTCATATTTTCCATTTATTGCTGTTTTTACATGAATATATTTCTGGTATATATTGTAGAATAAGGCCCATATTTACTGGTGAACTTGCTGTTGTATATATTTAGTTATTATTGTTATATGATCTCTTTTATATTTTGTAGTAGAATGTAGATATTTTGACAGACTTGTTCTTTTTCTATTCTTGTCATTTCTCTGTGCTTCTATTTGTTTGTATTGTTGAATGGGAGCACCTGTAACGTGACCAGTTTCCCCCCCGAGGATCAATAAAGTATTTGTGATTGTGATTGTGAGCTACTTTGTTTTGGCAGGTTTCAAACCTGTGACATGAACACGACTAAAATCCATCAACATAAATATGAAGTTGAGCTGTGAATCAGGAAGATTTGACATTTGATGAACGTCTTCAAATCCACTTTTCTCCTCATGTTTCCCCTGAAGGAGCTTTAAGGGTGAAAAAGTGCTGCAGCTGGACTCAAGTCAAACATCAAAGCACCATCTTTGTTTTCTTTATTTCCACTGGTGGAAAGTATCCGAGTACATTTACTCCAGTACTGTACTGAGTACATCCACTTGATGCTCCTGTTTACTTCTAATAGATTTCAGAAGGAAATCTTCAACTTTTGACTCCACTACATTTATTTAACAGCTGTAGTTACTGCTTACTCTTCACATTCATATTTTAAATACAAAACATGTCATCAGTTTATCAAATATGAAGCTTTAGTTTAGATCAAACTAACCAACAGTGTTAATAAGCAGTTAAAATGAGCTCCACCTCACTTTCACCAGTCTGTGAGCCACATGTGGCTCCAGAGCCGCAGGTTGGACACCCCTGGATTGTGGTAAAGAACGTAGTGACATCACTTGCAGAGGTGGTGACTTAAAGCTCCCACAGTGAGTTTATAACAGGTTATAAACAGTCTCAGTTTCATCCTGATGCCTCTATATGACCTACAGAAGTTGGGCGTCCGGCTTCAAAACATCCTCTCTTAAAGCTCCAGGTGAGCAGAGGAGGCAAAAGTCCACACAGTCTTTACTCAAGTACAAGTACAGATACTCGAGTAAAAAAAAGACTCTGGTAAAAGTAGAAGTACTGATTCAACTTGTTTACTGCAGTAAAAGTGAAAAAGACAACGATCAATGTGAAAATGTGAACACAGGCTGCTTTCATGTGATTTAAGGAGAATCTGAGCCGCTGGCAGACATTAAGAAGAACTTTATAGAAACAGACAATCTTCTCTCTGATGCTCTCCGTAACTTATGGAGCTCATATAGAGCAGTCGTTCACAAACACTGGCTCGTGACCCACAGGTGGGTCGCAGGAGATTTTATTTGGGTCCCCTACAAAATAAAAGACTGTGGAAGAAATTCTGCAAAATGTCAGATTTATATCTGCAGTCCATCTTTTATAAAACATTTAAAATGTGTCCATTGTTTTACTGATGAGAGGAAAAAACAAGAGCCTGTTAATTCCACCTAAATGTTCTTATTTAGTCTCATTTATGAAGCAGCTAAAATGTTCTACACTGTAAAAACTACAACATTTCAAGGCCACTTACTTCAATAGATTTTTGAGTTTTGAGCCCAACTCAAACTCTAAAGTTTTAAAAAAAAGTTTTACCAGCTAATAATGTTTTGTTGAGATAATTTACTTTTCTTCTTTAGACAAACTTGAATCTTTGAGTTTTAGAAACCCACAAAAATTGTTAGTTTCCTTGATGAGAGGAAATAAAAAGATTGAGACGGCCTGTTAACTCAGCCTAAATGCATTTATTTTTTATTTCTAAAGTATTTCATGTGTATATGCATGTGTCAAGATAATATGTGGTGATGTGGAAATGGCAGTAACAATGGTCAGGAACGTTCATTAATGCCCAAATTAACTCTCCCAACATTTATTAATAAGGCCTGTTGTGAACTGAGTCACGATGGTTGTCATTTTTAAAAAGCAGGTCCCCAGAAAAAAAACAGTTAGTGAAAGAGTGATATAGAGGCATCAGGATTAAAGTGAGAGTGTTTATAAGCAGTTATAAAGTGAGTGTAGGAGCTTTAACAAGTGTTGATTTCCTGTTAGTGGACTACACGTGTTCAGGAAAACATTCCTACACTAGATGTCTTTGTGAACGTGCTGCAGCTCAATTTAAGGAAGTGATTCCATGTGCATTTAATTCAGTGTCATGTGTCGATCTAACAGAGGAGCGGTCTGCTAACTTTAGTCCGTCTCAGATGGATCATGTTGTTGATGGTGCTGCAGGCTCACTGTGAAGGACAATCCACTCTATTTCCCCTGAAAAAAAAGAAGAGAATAAAACATAGAAGGTCAGCTCCATGGTAGAACCCCCCAATCTGTCAAGAACAACCACAGTCTGGTTCTGCTGCAGGGTTCTGTCTGTTAAAAGAACCTTTTTCCTCACCACTGTGGCCTTAGTGCTTGCTCCTGGTGGGAACTGTTGGCTCTCTATAAATAATATTAGAAAGAGTTGGCTCTACACCTCTTCTATATCACACTTATTATAGTTCATTAGTTTTTATTTTCATCGTGTTCTTCATTTTTCTTTCCACTTCACTTTAGTTTCACTTAGTTTCCAGAGCAGGTTTGCTCCTTTCAGTTGAGTTTTGATTGTTGAAAATGTTTGCTTTTAGTTTTTGATGAGTTTCACTGTTAGTTGGACTTTTTTATTCTTATAATATGGGGGGTATTTGTCAGGGGCAGATTGAATAAGTTCACAACAGGTATTACAATACAAACACAGCTGACTCACAGTCATGTTGTTGTGTTGACACATTTGACCAAAGGGACAAAAACTAAAGACATTTACTGTATATTTTTATCTGCATTTAACAGTAAGTGAATGATGAATGATAGAAAGGCAGCATTAAACAGCACAGAGACTTTAGTATGTGTGTAAAATATGCTGACATGAACAGTGATGAGCAGCAGGACAGCAGAGACAGAAGACAACATGAGTTTGGATGTGATGGACTGATGTGTCCATCTGGACTGTAGCTCCCTCTAGTGGTTCCTTTCAGTCATTGTGTCCAAACTCAGGCAGAAGCAACAAAAAACACACACAACTACAAGTTTACCAAGTAAACAAATGTGAACATTGAGGAGGAGAAATGTTGTCATGATGTGTCGACTGTTTGATAAATGAAATATTATATTATATTATATTATGTTATATTATATTATATTATATTATATTATATTATATTACTGACGATTTTTCTGTTCAAAGGTAAAAAATGTGTAATTATTTGATTTCATTGTAAAAAGAAAGAAAAGAAAAGAAAAAAGAAAAAACAGGGAGTTTTACTTCATGTTTTCTCATGATTTTATTTTATTTTATTTTATTTTATTTGTATTAAATAGAAAATGAAAATGAAACTATTTCATGTCTCCATCTGTGGGTTTTTTTCTGGTTCAACAACTGGACCAACATGTTGATGTTGTTCCCTGAAGGTTGAAGGCTGGTTTCAGATCAGCTCCAGAAAACAACATGGTGAGAATCAACATGAGGTCGTTCATGTGAGCAAAAAACACATCTTTTTGAGAATATTTTATTGTTTATTAATTGTTGTATTTAATATTCCTTCAGCTGTTTTCTAAATATGAATTGTCCGTAATGAATTGTTGACGTCCTCCAGGATCAAACTTCTCTCTAACATCCGACCTGTTTGTTCAGGTTCTGACTTTTATTTGAGAAGGTTTCTGTTTCTGTCATTTCTTGACAGGCAGTCTGAGAGCACACCTATCTTCCCAGGTTGTGAGTCAGAGAAGTTACTGTAGCTGACATGATTACTGTATCACATATTAAATGTCCTGTTAATGCTGAAGTCCGTCCTGGTTAATGTCTAATGATGTACGTGACACAGATGAGGTCCAGGTACTTGTTGCATTAATGTATAGTGATGTAACTGTAAAAGGCCTGTCAGACTGAGGATCAACCTCTTTATGTTTGAGGACCAAGAAGACAAACAGCAGGTGTGTATTCGGAGTGTCAGCTGACCAGTTTCAATATTATTAAAGTATTAAAAGTCTCAAACCTCCCTGTACCTGCCAGTTTATTAGGTGGACCTGGATAAAGATATTGTAGTGTAATGTAATACAACAGACCTGCAATAAATGTCAGCCTCAGCAGTTCATAATGTTGTGTATGTAATCTGTTTTTGAGAGATGTATGTTAGCATGCTGATGTTAGCATTTAGCTCCCAGCAGGTCTGTGTCTCAGTACAGTCAGCTAGTTGACTCGGTGGTGGAAGAAGTTCTCAGAGAAGTAGAATATTTCCCTCTGAGATGTGGTGGAGTCGAAGCAGCCCAACATTTTGACCAAAACTCATTTTAATTCAGTCTGTTCAAGTCATAAACACATCATGTGTAACAACACACACACAGATAAAGTGATTTCCTGTAAATGTAGAAGGAGGAGCAACACTGATCATGTGATCCAGTAACATGAGAACAGGGAGGGAACCTGAAAGTGAAAGTGTTCAGTCAGAACATTCAGGCTCTATTTTGTGTCAACAGATCAGATCAGATGGAGGAGAACTGAAGACTGAGGCAGGGTGAGTGTTAATACAACATTTAGATGATTTTACTGTCAAAGTGTGTGAGTCAGTTTTCTCCCTGTGGACTGTAGAGGAAAGAAATGTTAGAATGAAGTCAACAGTTTGATTCAGCTGTGGACACAAAGTCCTGATTGGCTGAAACATTAAACCTGCTGTAACCTGAGAAAACAAACAGATTTAAAGAAAACTGAGCTGGTTTATTATACTGTACACTGTGTGTGTGTGTGTGTGTGTGTGTGTGTGTGTGTGTGTGTGTGTGTGTGTGTGTGTTATTTCCTGTGTTTGACTCTTGAACAAACTTGTGCTCTGAGCTCACAGTCAGTGTTCCTGTTTCTCTCAGACTGAGTTCAGATCAGAAGATGAGTGTTTGTGTGGAGGAGGAGGACAGAGCAGAGTCTCCAGTGTCCAACTGTCTGTCTCTGAAGAGTGACTGGTCCAAAGATTATCCTCCATACTTCAGTAATGAACCTGGACCCTCAGACACAAAGTAAGAGAACTGATAACTAACTCATTCAGTGTTGCTGATAATGTTGTAGAGTAACATTGTGCTTCATGATCAAAGAAGGTTTTTGTATCACGTCTACACTTACCATACTCTCACCGGGGGAGGACAGAATGTTTAAACATTATTAAATGAATCCTCTGACAAACCTCCACATTTCACAACAAGCTCTAGTTGTCAGATGTGTTTTAAAATCAGGAGCTTTCACACATCCTGTTGTTCACATCACCTCACTGTCCAGCAGCAGTAATATCAGCTCCCTACCTTATGTACTGTTGCTGACTGGACTGAACTCTGACAGGATGATCAGTGACCTCCAGGGTTGGATATCATTTGTTTTTATGATAACGGTGTCAACTTTAAAATGGTGCTGGTGCCTAAACTCATACTTTTTGTTTTTTTAAGGACAAAATGACTCTAGACAACATTAAAGAACGTCTTTTTCGTTGCTATATTAACTGTTAACAGTTTAAATTTGACTTAAATTTATCAAAACACTGAACAAACTTCCAGAACAAATTCACATAATAAATAAAACCCAACTGAACTACATTAATTTAACACTAAATAACAGTTACAGTACTAATAACAGCAAATTAAATGTTGAGTTGTAGAAATATGATGATATTTGCTAACCTGAGGAAAGGCTGCTGTCATCATCATCACACACATCAAATCTAGTGTTTTATATGGATGCTCTGATCTCTGGGGTCAGAGACGCCCACACTGTCAGCTGATGAGCTCATCATGGGGTCACACAAGCAGGCGAGTACGGTGCATCTCTCTGCTTTCAAGTGTTTCCAGTGTGTCATCAGCTGATTCTCCTCTTTACATGCAGTTGTTTTTAACCATGTTTGACGTCCTGCCAGGTGTTGGACTTGTTTCCAGTGAAATACAGCCACACTTTAGAGCGTTTAGTTTGTCATTTTAATGGTATTTACGGAGGCTACGAGCTAACAGGCTGCCTGCTGCCAGAGCCATGTAGAGAGAGTGTTGTCACTAATGTTAACTACTCATGTTTATTGATGTG
The DNA here is from genome assembly GCA_034769285.1 of Lutjanus argentimaculatus. NCBI lineage: Eukaryota > Metazoa > Chordata > Actinopteri > Lutjaniformes > Lutjanidae > Lutjanus > Lutjanus argentimaculatus. The sequence goes on from JAWZSL010000039.1 coordinate 3,047,228, forward strand.
TCTGTAACGTCTGAACCAGAGGACAACTTTCAATCAACAGCTCAGGCGTGTGGCTCTGAAATGAGGCACCGAAATCTGTGTTGTGATTTGGTCCAGTTGGTTCTGGTCGTAAAGGAACTGATGTCATATTGGTTCAGTAACCGACCCTACTGATCTCTGTTGGATTCACTTTAAAAACTTCTAAAACATGAGTCACATGATGGACGAATAAGCGATGGCAACCTAAAACGCGTGCTCTCCTTGGCTTTGGGGCTCATATCCTCTGTCTTCAAACATGTTCAGATATCAATATTTTTATGGGCAATGGTTATCTGAAACCGAAACATGTCAGAAGGTTTGAGAGGTTCATCTGCTGGTAGTAATATAGAACAAAGAAAACTTCGCTCAGCCACATAAACTCAACTCAAAAAACATTATGTAAACTACATGGAAAAAGAAACGTCTAATGTGAAATGGCAAACCGGTGATGATATTCCTTGATTACTCGAGGGAGACGCAAAGGAAGCGAGAAGCATTCTCCCACTGCAAAAGAGCTCTCCATGAGTGCAAGATCAAATTCAGCATGCTCTACCTGCATGTCTGAAGACTTTCATTGACGGAAATAACTCACAATCCAGAGACTGCAATGGACTTCATCCAGGGCCGCTAAGGTAACCGATGCTTTGCTCCAGGTGGTGTGTTGAAGACACCATGGGTTTACACATAAACACAGAAGCCTAAATTAACCAATTACAAGAGCGCTACCTGTGTTGTTGCTGTGGTTTGTTTGCGAGGCACAGAAAGTGTTAATCAGCGCGAAGAGTCTTTTCAGTTACTAGCGTGACTAATGGGAAGGAGTTTCATTCTGTATCTGCTACAATGAAACCTTGCACTTTAACGTATTGCTGCGGGCTCAGCAGGATCTGCCCCGTGCATTTAACCCCTTCACCTCCTGTCCAGCTCGCCTCTCCTCCTCTCGCCCTAAACTCTCAACTCTCTCCTCCTGGTGGATCTAGGTGCTAACATAATATGTTATGCCCCGTTATGCTTGAGTTGATGGATAGGCTTACTTATAATGCTTTTCATCTCACACCTTGCTTAAATTATTTTATGTTGTTATTTTATTTTATGTTATGTTGCTGAGTTGGTATTATTTAATGGAATTAATGTGGCCAGAATGTCCTAGTGGTCCTGAAGGTTTAAGAATGGGTAACCCTTGTGTGGAGTAAATGGATAACTTTCTTACCTAAACCCACAGATGTTTTCTCTAATCCAGTCAATCTGAACACGTCTGGATATTTAAACCCAAAGCAGAGGGCATTTGGGCTGTACTTGTTCTAAGAGGTTTGTTGTTCAAGTGTATTTCCACACTGTACTTGGTTCTAAGTTTCTATATTGCAGACTTGTTCGATGTCTGTTACTTGTGGATGTCACTGAGGTCTTTGCTCTTTGTTTTACTTGTTTTTTTTGGTAATGTCTGTATTTTTTGTTAATGCATCATGGATCCTACACTGTGGTATATTTATGGACACTCATTCTGTAGACACATCATCTAACTTTATCAATGTCTGGCAATAGGATGACTTTGTTCTATTCAGGGTTCGAATTACACAATGGATTTCGAGTGAGCCCTATTGTCGTCCTCGTCGTCGTCCACCCCCCACCCCCCGCGGGTCGTTTTTTTTTTTTTTTTTAGAGCTACCTTGTTTCAGGTGGGTTAGGGTTAGGTTAGGGTTAGGTTTTTTCTGCACCCACATACTGCGGGTGCAGAAAAAACTCTTGTCCTCATTTGACGCTCCAAAATGTAAACAAGTTCGGAGTGGAGGCATTAAGGCAAATTGATGCGTGTCAAGATACTCTCAGTGTGCGTTCTGCTGAGTCAGTCAGTGTCAGCTCCGTGTCAGAACCACGGACAGTGTAGCAGTCCCCCTAGCTCCCCCGTAATTCGAACCATGGTTCTATTCCAGCTGGAATGTGAATGGACTAGGCTGTGCAAGTAAAAGGATGAAGATCTTTAAACACCTGAAAACTAAAAACAACATGATCCCATCCCAAAAACACTGAAGCTCTGCAGGGACTGGGTGGGACATGTGTCCTTTAGTGCTGGATCATCTACTAGACAAGGTTTAGCTATATTAATTAACAAATGCTTGCAGTTTAAATTTAGGAAGGAGGTTTAGGATGAAGAGGACAGAGTAGTTATAATATTGGCAGATATACTAGGGCAAACTCTGATTCTGGCCAATGTATATGCACCTAATTTGGACCATCCTAATTTCTTTGCAGATTTGGAAAGCAAATTGCATGATACTGGCCCCTACCCCATAATTTATAGGAGGAGATTTTAATATTGTTTTAGATAAAATCCTTGATCACAGTAAATTAACATCTGGTAGAGTCCCAGACTCTGTTTTAATGGTTAAGGAAATGTGTACTTCTTTGGGCCTTACAGATGTGTGGAGGCTGAACCATCTACAGACAGGGATTAAACCTTTTCTGGAGCCCACAAAGTATATTTGAGAATTGACTTTTTCCTTATTTTTAGGTCCTTATTACCTGCTACACTGTCTTGCTCTATTGATGGCATCCTGTTAACAGACCATGCTATGGTCAGTCTAGATATGATCCCATTACAGGAAATAGTGAGAATTCATTGTTGCTGTGAGATGTAGGGTTCAAGGAGGATCTCTGGGCACAGATTAGACTGTATTTGGACACCAATGTACCTACAGCACCCTCTGCCATAGTGGCACGGGAGGCCATTAAGGCATTTCTGAGGGGTTTCATTATACAGTATGCCTATCATAAAAAGAAGGTCAATGTAGCTAAACTCATAGACAGAAGTATCCAGGAAAACAGGGTTTCTTTTATTTAGGGCCAGGCAGACTACTTTCGAATCAGGAGATAAAGCTGGGAAATTTTTAGCTAAATATATTAAGCAGAAAGAGGCCGAATCTTGTATAGTTGCAGTGAAGGCTAGGTATGGGAGCTTAGTAACCAAGTCTGAGATAAAAAAAAAAAAAACTTCTAAAACACCTCAATGATTATTGTCACAGAAAATTACTTTTTAAATTGTATTCATGCATAACTATATGTATCTGCTGAGTAAAATCTGTGAGACAAACAATAATTTAAACTAATAAAATAAATAATTTGTCCCGCCTTCCTCTTAGTATCTGTGACAGCTGTCAGTCAGCTAGAAAAGTTGTAATCTAATCTAAGAGGACTAATACAAACTGTTAAAGCTCCTGATTATCAACAGCAGCAGCAGTTTGTGTATTTAGAGCTTCATCAATGACTTTGATCAGAGGATTTATGAAGGATTCATGTGATCTGAATAAAAACATGTTGGTGTTTGCAGAGTTCAGTCCAACAGACAGAGAGCAGAGTCTCCAGTGTCCAGCTGTCTGTCCATGAAGAGTGACTGGTCCAAAGAGTATGATCCATACTTCAATAATGAACCTGGACCCTCAGACACAAAGTAAGAGACTGTTTTTACTGTAAACTGACCTGATGGAAGATGATTCATTAAGGATAAAGACAAAATACTAAAATATTTATATTCATGATGCAGAACTATGAGTGCAGATACTGTTTCAAACTAAGATGGATCTTATTTTATTTCTTCATCAAAACACCTGAGAACCTCCATTTCATCATTTAAACTTCCATAAAATGTTCATGAAGATTTTGAACTATTCAGAATCTGAGAAAATGATCTTCAGATGTGTACAGATGGATCCATGTAGCCGTCTGTGTCTGACCCCAGTGGGTCTCTGCTGGAGGTGAATTGGTGACATTAATCTTGAAACTGAAGCTGCCGTCTCTGCTCTCTTCACAGCCTCCAGACTCCATGGACAGAATCAGGTATTTTACCTCACAGAACAAGACCTGGACTGCAGACCGACAGTCAGAGCAGCACTGTACAAAGTAAGACTGCACATCTGTACATCTTTCACATAAATCAGACTATAGAAGAGTAAAAAATAGACTTTATCTAATTATTCCAGGGGACGTACATGAGGGGGTCCCTGGTAAATCTTGTAAGGGCTCCTTGGTTTAGATGAAGAGCTGCAGTTCAGCCTGTCGCCTCTGCTGTCAATCAAACACCTACACCGACTGAGGAAGAACAATAAATATCAGGACTGATAAATTATCAGCTGATATTGCCCTACCACAGTTATATCAGTCTAGATCTGTAATAAATATAATAAATATCAGTTATAATAACATCTGATTTGACAGATTGTTTAATCATTTAATCTGAAAAAATGCTGTATAAAAGCTGAAGTATATTTGTGAAATTTTTTAATCAAATCAAACTTTATTTATATAGCACTTTTCATCCATAGGAAAATGCAACCCAAAGTGCTTGACAAGATAAAACAGAATAAAATAACGAAACATGCAACAATAAAAAGTGAAAGCCCCCCCCCCCCAGTAGTACCAAGACTGTGAGTTTTTGTGAGTCTGCATTACACCTGAAGTCATTTAAAATCTTTAAAAGGGCTGTCTCTGTACTGTGGTTCATTCTAAAACCAGATTGATATTTCTCTAAAATATTGTTTGTATTTAAAAAATCAATTAATTGGTTAAAAACCAGTTTTTCTAAAATCTTACTTAAAAATGGTAAGTTGGATACAGGTCGGTAGTTATTAAAAATGTTGAGGTCTAAATTGCTCTTCTTCAGAAGGGGCCTCACCACCGCCGTTTTAAAGGAGGTGGGGAAAACACCCGTCTGAAGAGAGCAATTTACTATATTTAAAATCTGTTCCTCAAAGAAACCATAAAACGTCTTTAAAAGTGATGTGGGAATTGGATCTAAAAGGCAGGTTGTGGGCTTTACTTGGGAGAAAAACTCGACCAAGTGTCCTTACATCAACCAGGGCAAAACTCTCCAGTGTTTCCTCGGATAAAAGCAACGGTCCAGGTGTGTTAAAAATTACATTTCGATGTGTTAAAAGACTGGACCTAATGTCATCGATTTTACTTCCGAAGTGGTTTGCAAAGTCCTCGCAGAGAGCGTCTGTTGGTGCCTCTGAGGGTTTTTTAAAACTGGTGTTGGTTAAAAGATCGAAGGTGGAGAAAAGAATTTTAGGGTTGTTTTTATTATCTGTGATGAGTTTTGAGAAATTGGATATTCTTGCCTGTTTGACGGTTTTATTGTAGGATTTGAGTTGTTCACGTAATATTTCATAATGAACTGTAAGTTTACTTTTTCTCCACCTTCTCTCCGCACTCCTGCATTTTCCTTTTGATTTTTTGATTTCATCATTATTTCTCCACAGGGGTTTAGGTTTACTTTTTATGGTTTTAGTTAAAAGTGGAGCCACAGAGTCCAATGTTGATTTCAATTTACTGTTAAAATTGTCGACAATAAGGCGGACGTTTAGCTCAGTGGGTTAGAGCGTCCGACCCATGTATGGAGGCTGTTAGTCCTCTGCAGCGGCCGCTGGTTCGACTCCCGCCTTCGGCCCTTTGCTGCGTGTCATCCCCTCTCTCTCTGTCCCCTTTCCTGTCTCCACTTCAGCTGTACTATCGAATAAAGGCAAAAATGGCCAAAAAAAAAATTAAAAAAAAAAAAAAAAAAAAAAAAATTGTCGACAATAAAATCACAAGGTGCGGGTAAAATTTCAGCAGGAGTGCTCTGTAAAATCTCGATAAAATTTGCAACCACTTCGGAAGTAAGGTAGCGTTTCCTCACCGTTCTCACCGGGGCCTCCTGATGATTAAAACTGGTGATGTTAAAATACACACAGTAGTGGTCAGACACAGCCAGGTCAACAACAGAGGACACACCAGTGGACAGGCCATAGGTTATGACCAGGTCCTGGGTGTGTCCTCTGTTGTGAGTCGGCTGTGTTACGTGTTGGTTAAAATCCATGCAGTTTAAAAGGTTTAAAAATTCACTTGACAATGGGTCGGAGATGTAATCAATGTGCAGATTAAAATCACCAGTTATTAAAATTCTGTTATAGGTGGCGTGTATGACTGATAAAAGCTCAGAAAATTCACTGATAAAAGAAGTGGAGTGGTGGGGTGGTCTGTAAACTGTAATGCAAAGGATAGGAGGACTGCTAAAAACAAAGGCATGAAGCTCAAACGATGAGTAGCTGTTAAAAAACACTTCCTTTGAGTTTAATGTATTTTTAGAAATTGAAGCAGTTCCGCCTCCTCTTTTACCATCCCTGATAGAAAATAAAAAGTTAAAATCTGGTGGGCAAGCCTCGGTGAGAACAGCTGGTGCGTCAGTGCCAAGCCATGTCTCTGTTAAAAGAATACAATCTAACTTACTGTCTAAAATCAGGTCATTCATAATAAAAGATTTGTTCGCAAGGGAGCGAACATTTAAAAGTGCCAAGTTGAGGGTGACAGGTGGTCTACGGACTATAGAGGTGGATTGTTGATGTTTTGGGAGAGGTCTGAGGTTATTGAAGTTCACAGAGTGAACATGTATTTATCAGAGCTTTACTTTCCCTCAGGTGTGCATAAACTACAGGTTATATGCACCTGGAAAAAAAGTCCATATCATGAATCTCTAACACGGACACACAGTCAAAGGAAGTCAGAGAAAAAGAGAGAATTTCTGATGTTTCCTTGAAACTGGACTTTATAACCTTTACTTCTTTATTTATTCTTACATTGTTTTTTATTGGTAATGAAAATACCAACAGATTGTCTTTGTTTTGTCTCACAGCTTTTTTGTCTTTTTTAGTGGACGGTGGTCTGCAGGAGGTTTCAGATGAACATAAGATCAGTCTGAGGAGGAGATGTGAACATGCGACTGAAGGAAGTGATGAAACAGGAAGTGAAACCCTCCTCAACAGGATCTACACTGAGCTCTACATCACAGAGGGACAGAGTGAAGAGGTTAATACCCAACATGAGGTGAGACAGCTGGAGACAACGTCCAAGAAGGAGACCCTCCATGACACTCCAATCAAGTGCCAGGACATCTTTAAAGCCTCACCTGACCAACAGAGACACATCAGAGTGGTTCTGACCAACGGCGTCGCTGGTGTTGGAAAAACCTTCTCAGTGCAGAAGTTCACTCTGGACTGGGCAGAGGGTTTGGAAAACCAAGATGTCAGTCTGCTGATTCTGCTTTCGTTCAGGGAGCTGAACTTGATCAAAGATGAGCAGTACAGTCTTCTCAGGCTGCTCCATGTTTTCCATCCAACATTACAGAAGGTCACAGCAGAGAAGCTGGCTGTCTGTAAACTCCTGTTCATCTTTGACGGCCTGGATGAAAGCAGACTTTCACTGGATTTCAACAACAGTCAGGTTGTGTCTGATGTCACACAGAAGTCATCAGTCAACGTGCTGCTGACAAACCTCATCAAGGGGAATCTGCTTCCCTCGGCTCTGGTCTGGATAACTTCCAGACCTGCAGCGGCCAATCAGATCCCTCCTTCATGTGTTGACAGGGTAACAGAAGTACGAGGCTTCACTGACGCCCAGAAGGAGGAGTACTTCAGGAGGAGGTCCAGTGATGAAGATCTGTCCAGCAGAATGATCTCACACATCAAGACATCCAGGAGCCTCCACATCATGTGTCTGATCCCAGTCTTCTGCTGGATCACTGCTACAGTTCTGGAGCACATGTTGACTACAGAGCAGAGAGGAGAGCTGCCCAAGACCCTGACTGACCTGTACTCACACTTCCTGCTGGTTCAGACAACGAAGAAGAAGAACAAGTACCATGAGGGACATGAGACGAGTCCACAGGAGCTGACGGAGGCTGACATGGAAGTTCTTCTGAAGCTGGGGAGGCTGGCGTTTGAACATCTGGAGGAAGGAAACATCATGTTCTACCAAGAAGACCTGGAGCGGTGTGGTCTGGATGTCACAGAGGCCTCGGTGTACTCAGGAGTTTGTACAGAGATCTTCAAAAGAGAGAGTGTGATCTTCCAGAAAACAGTCTACTGCTTTGTTCATCTGAGCGTTCAGGAGTTTCTGGCTGCAGTCTACATGTTCCACTGTTACACCAACAGGAACACACAGGTACTGGAGGACTTCCTGGGGGAGATCTGGAAATACAGAGTCATCTTTGGAAACAACTTATCTTTGGCTGACTTCCTGAAGAGAGTCATGCAGAAATCCCTCAACAGTAAAAATGGTCACCTTGACCTGTTTGTCCGCTTCCTTCATGGCCTCTCTCTGGAGTCCAACCAGAGACTCTTAGGAGACCTGCTGGGTCAGAGAGACTTAGGACGCCCGCTGGGTCAAAGACTCTTTAGAGACCTGCTGGGTCAGAGAGACAACAGTCCGGATATCATCCAGAGAGCCATCAACAACCTGAAGGAGATGAATGCTGGTGAGATCTCTCCTGACAGAAGCATCACCATCTTCCACTGTCTGACGGAGATGAACGGACCGCTCAGTACATCAGGAGATCCAAGAGTTCCTGAAGTCAGAGAACAGATCAGAGAAACTCTCTGAGATCCACTGCTCAGCTCTGGCCTACATGCTGCAGATGTCAGAGGAGGTTCTGGATGAGTTGGACCTGAAGAAGTACAACACATCAGAGGAGGGACGATGGAGACTGATTCCAGCTGTGAGGAACTGCAGAAAGGCTCAGTAAGTCCAGATGTGATTATCAACATTATAAAGCGACAAAAAGCTGAAGCCTTCAGTATTAAAGAGACTTTACACACATGCACAATATAAAACTTCTACACTGTAAAAGTTTCCTTCAACTAGAATTAAAATAATAATAATGAAAACAAACGTTTAATAATAATAATAGAAATAATTGGAAGAAATGATCTTGTTAAACTGCCGAAGTGCTGAGTGCAGTAACAACCTGCAGTGATTTTACACTTCATTCAAATAAAGTTTAACAAACACAAATCAGCTGTTCATCAAAATAAGACACGTTTGTATAATAATACCACCGGACACCGTTGTGTTGCTTCACGTCACTCTGTTTACTGTGAACCGGGTAGAGCCATTACACGCATTGCATTGTGGGAGCTAAGCCTGCTGGGAACAGTAGTCCTACTACTACTACACCTCCCCCTTATAGCTAGACTCTTTCTTCATTCAAATAAACTGCTATGCAACTTCTCTGTTTTACTTATGAACTAAAACTGAAACACAGCATATCATTTTTTATCAACATTTTAACCTTAGCATTCTTTTGTGCTTTAACTCGAGACTTATGAACTATAACCTTCCAAATCACTTTTTTTTTTCCCATGTGAACATAACTGTCATAGTTCACTTTATTCACAAGTCCAATTTGTCAGGCGGCTTTGTCACCCGACCAACTCTGGTAACAGTCCCTATAGGTCGGAGGTGACTTCTGTTTCTTCTGAGGAGACCCCGATCAGTCTCTACCATATAAGACCTCGGAGTGTTGGCTGATCCGACGACTGCTCCTCTGGTTCTCTCAGTGGTGATCCAGACCTTTTGACCAGCATGCAGTTTTGGGAGAGGTCTTGAGCGGTGTCTCAGGTTGTAGTTTGTGGCCTGTCTATGCCTTCCCTTCTCCTCCTTCCTGCGAAAGTCCTGCAGGTCTGGCCACTTAGGATCCAGCTTGGTCGGTGATTGGGGTAGAGATGTACGCAGGTTTCTTCCCATCAGCAGTTGTGCTGGTGAGAACCCGTGCACCAATGGGGTGGATCTGTAGGCCAGCAGTGCTCTGCTGTAATCACTGTCTTTTTTCCACAAGTCCTTGATGGTCCGTACAGCGCGTTCCGCCTCCCCATTCGCTTGAGGGTAGCGGGGGCTGCTTGTGATGTGTATGAAGTTGTTCTCTTTTGCAAACTCTCTGAACACTGAAGATGAAAACTGCGGCCCGTTGTCTGATATGACAAACTCTGCAGTCCCGTGCCTGGCGAAGACCTCTTTAATAGCCCTGGTTGTCACCTCAGCCGAAGTGCTTTTGAGCTCTGCTATCTCAATGTATCTTGAGAAATAGTCTATGATCAGCAGGTAATCTCCCTTGGACCACTCGAAGAGATCCATACCAACCTTCTGCCACGGGCGGTCCGGCAGGGGAGTAGGCATCAGTGGTTCTTTGAGCTGTGATCTGTGTTTCTGACATAGTTCGCACTTTTCCACCATTTGTCCCATCTGGGCGGAAATGCCCGGCCACCAGACGGATTCTTTTGCTCTTGCTCTGCATTTTGAGATCCCCTGATGTCCTTCATGCAGCCGCTGAAGCACATCCACTCTTAAGGGGGGTGGAATAACAAGTCTCTCTCCTTTCATGAGAAGGCCGTGAGCGATGTGGAAATCCGCTCTGTCCCGCCAGTACGGGTTGATGTGTGGGTCAGCCTCACAGTTCTCCGGCCACCCTGTGAGACAGTGCTCTGTAACTTTTGTGCACACTCTATCTTCTTTCTGTGCGTTTTTGATCTCCTCCAGCCTTTTCTCTGTAGCTGGGAGAGAAGACAGTACACAGTCCACAAAAACTTCTACCTCTTTCTCCATCTGTAGGTCTCCTGCTGTAGGCGGACCCTCCAGGGGAGCTCTGGAGAGCGCGTCTGCTGTGATGAGTTGCTTCCCTGGAACGTGGACGATGGAATAGGAGAACCGCAGCAGCCGCAGACGAAACCTCAGGATCCGCGGCGGGAGGTCGTCTAACCCTCTGGTGCTCAGCAGCGGAACCAGCGGCTTATGATCTGTCTGTAGTGTGAAATGCAGACCTACCAGGTAAGATGCAAGTCTCTCACAAGCCCATGTAGCTGCCAACGCCTCTTTTTCTATTTGCGCGTAGCGCTTCTCTGTGTCTGTCAGTCCTCTAGAAATGTATGTCACTGGTCGCCATGAGCCGTCGGTCTGCTGCTGGGTGAGAACGGCTCCCAAGCCGTATGGCGATGCATCTGCAGCAACCTGTGTCTCAGCAGTGTTGGAATACTGGGCTAACACATCTGGAGAGCTCAGTACCTGCTTCAATCTCCGAAAGGCTGTTTCCTGGGGCTCTGCCCATATCCATTCGTTCCTCTCTTTCTGCAGTTCTTTTAGCGGTGTGGTTATTGTGGCTAGTTGGGGCAAAAATTTGGCAAGGTAATTTGCCATGCCCATGAGGCGCCGCACGTCCTCCACACATGTGGGCTGTGGCAACTGCTGGATAGCCTTGACTTTATTCGGGTCAGGCTCGATGCCTTTTGCAGAGACTTTGTGGCCCACAAACATGACTTCTTCTCTTGCAAACTCACACTTCTCATTCAATGTGAGACCCTCTTGTCGTATCTTCTTGAGCACGCGGTGCAGTCTTTGGTCGTGCTCCTGCCTGTCCCTGCCATACACGAGGACGTCGTCCGCATGACAGAGCACTCCGTCGCAGCCCTCCAACATCTGCGACATTCTCCTCTGAAAATGCTCCGGAGCGGATGCAATACCAAAAGGGAGTCGGTTGAACTGGTATCTCCCGAAAGGAGTGATGAAGGTCGTGAGGGCCCGTGATTCTGGTGTGAGAGGGATCTGCCAAAATCCAAATCGAGCGTCAAGTTTGGTGAAAACTTTGGCATCTTTCATCATTGCCAGTGTTTGGTCCACAGCCGGAAGAATGTGACGCTCTCTTTTCACGGCTGAATTCAGGGGTGTGAGATCCACGCAGATCCTCGGTGGTTTGTTTCCTGTTTTGGGAACAGCAACCATGCCTGAACACCATTCAGTCGGCTCCGTGACCTTGGAGATAACTCCCATGTCTTCCATTCTGTTCAACTCTGTCTGCACTGCGTCTCTGAGGGGCAAAGGAACTCTCCTGGGTGCGGAAAGAGCAACTGGTGTAGCACCTTGGTCAAGCACTATGTGGTACGGCTCCTTTAATTTGCCTAGTCCCTGGAAAACATCTGGATAGGCTGCTCTAAAGTCTGTCTCTGTTTCTACGACAGCATCTACTCTCTCTACAAGCTTTAAAGCTATTAGAGCTGGTCTACTTAGAAGTGCATGTTCTAGTCCTGACACTACGTAGATATGCTGAGTAGTGGTGCGCCCTTTTGCTGCCATGTTTGCTTTGAAGCAGCCTTTTACTTTAAGTGGGTATCTGCCTGGCCCTAGCAGTCTCTTTTTAGGCTCATGTAGTTCCCCGTCTCTCTCTGGCTTGTATAGTCTCTCAGGTATTGATGTTACATCTGCCCCACAGTCTAGCTTAAACTCAACATTCTCCCCATTTATCTGGATTCTTTCCATCCATGGTTCTGATGTTTCAGTTCCTATGTCTCCCAGAAAATAATAGTCGACAGTGTCTGTGTCGCCCTGCTGTTCTACAACTTCGCGCAGACCCACTGCCTCCCCTGAGCGACATACTGCAGCAAAATGTCCTTTTTTCCTACATTTCCGACACTCTGCGTCTCTCGCTGGGCAGTCTTTCCATGCATGATTTTGTTTACGGCCACACCTGCCACACTCTCCCTGCGTGTGTTTATTTGGCTTTTGTTTTTGTTGCCATTTCTGTGTCCTCTCTTTTTTCTTGGTGTTGATGATGGCGTCCATGTTTGCTTTGTTGTCCCCCATTATGTCGCTGTGGAGTATAGTCTGCTGTTTCTTTACTGTTTCACTTTGTCTGACTTTTTGTATGGCTTTAGCGAGTGTCAGGTCAGAGTCCATTTGTAGCTGTTCAGACAGTCTTTTGTCTCTTATCCCAACTACAATTCTGTCCCTTATAAGCTCCTCTTTCAGAACTCCAAAGCCACAATTTTCAGCAAGCTTGTGCACTGCTGTGATATAAGCCTCCACTGTCTCTCCGTCATGCTGACGTCTGTTGTTGAAAATGTGCTCTCTCGAAAATAATGTTGTGCTTTCCGATGTAGTGCTGCTCAAATGCTGCTTTGACAGCGTCATATTTCTTTTTATCTGCATCAGTCAATGGTAAAACTGCGAGCACATCATCAGCTGCATCACCCATTGCGTACAGGAGCGAATTCACCTGGTATTCCTCCTCCTTTGTGTCGAGAGCCGTTGCGATACGAAACCTCTCAAATCTGCGGATCCACCGCGGCCATTCTGCTGGGCTTGAAAAGTCGAACGGGTCTGGGGGTGTTAGCTGCACAGCTGTCGCCATCTGCGATGATTCTCTCCTCCTTTTACGTGCGGAGTCCGAGTCCTCGGGTGCGCCGTCTCCTTCGGCTCACTCACCGGTGTGCTAGTGCTAACGAGCTAGCTCCGCTCGGCACTCGGGGCTCTGCCGTCGTCTTCCCAGCGGTCTGTTCTGCTTTAAACTGCACGAAACATTTTCGCCAGCTAACGCACTTAAACTACCGCGGAGACTTAACGTACAGTTCACCACTTCTGATACCATGTATAATAATACCACCGGACACCGTTGTGTTGCTTCACGTCACTCTGTTTACTGTGAACCGGGTAGAGCCATTACACGCATTGCATTGTGTGGGAGCTAAGCCTGCTGGGAACAGTAGTCCTACTACTACTACAACGTTTACGTCACAGTCATTTGGACACTTGTGTCCACAAACATCAGTTTGTGTTTGATGATGTTGCTCAGAAACACTTTGACATGTGGACAGAAGGAGCTCAAGTTTCAAACCACAAACCTTGTGATCAGTGACTGACCAGCTGAGCTGCAGCTGCTCATGTTCATGTGCTTTGTCAGTTTATTTTTATAATAAAGTGTCAGATTTTATTATTCTTTAACTTTCATATTCTCTGTCATCACAGGTTTAATGCCTGTCGACTCTCAGAGACTCACTGTGAAGTCGTGGCCTCAGCTCTGAAGTCCAACCCCTCCCATCTGACAGAACTGGACCTGAGTCTCAACGTCCTGTATGATTCAGGAGTGAAGCTTCTGTCAGCTGGACTGGAGAGTCCACACTGTCGACTGAAGACTCTGAGGTCAGTTCATGTATTTTGCTCTTGTACAGTGTATATCTACCAAAATGAAATCCACAAGAGAAGTTTTAAATTTCCTTCAGTTCTCTTGTTTTCTGGGTTTGTTTCAGCACAAATCACAACAGCTCTTTTTGAAAGTTTGTCAGTCTGAACAGTTTATCTGTGAATTTAGTCTGAAGTCAAAGTGGATTCATGTTATTAAGGAAACTGTAGGATTTATCCTTCAATGTGCTGCCAAATTAAATCAGCATTTATCATTTTTGTTCCATGTGAGACATCAATAAATCAAAAAAGTCAAACAAGTTCAACACATGTTCAGGAATGTCTTTTTATGCAAAACCTTCACAACACAGTACTTTACTGGAACTGATACATAAACACACACACACACACACACACACACACACACACACCCTCTCCCTTTTGTTTCTTTTTTTTCTTTTTTATTTCCTTTCTATGTCTCTTTTTGTTTGTTTCTCATCTTTGTATTAAATCTGAATATGTATATGTAAGGGCACATTTTTGTGGTCATATTTGTACACATTCAGAGGTGCAGATAAGTATGTATGTATGTGTATGGACAAAGATGAAAATATGGTTTGTTGCAATAATACACAAATACTGAATTGTCTGCAGTTGTAAATTTAAGATGAATTTATTGCAGTAAAAATATTTAAAAAGATACCTGAGGAAAACAATTCAGAATATGGGATAAAATTATTTCAAGGTTCATATGGAATGGTCAAAGGCCAAGAATCAAATTTGAAACATTACAAACTGGAAAACATAAAGAAGGCATGGCTCTCCCAAACCTTAAAGAATTATTGTCATGCAGCACAAATTAGACCATTTAATCTAATTGTATGGACTTATGTCTAATTATGAAAATCCACCATATTAACATCTCCAGTAAAGGGCCTTGTGGTGGCTCATCTGAATATCTGCAGTCTAAGAAATAAAGTACATGAATTGAACCGTCTTATTCAGGATTATACCATCCAACATTTTGGCTGTTGCCACTTGAACGGTACCATCCAGGACGCAGAGGTATCCATTGATGGTTATAATATTTTCAGGAAGGACAGAAATATACATGGGGGTGGCGTAGCTATTTACATTAAAAATAATTTTCCTGCAACATTGTGCACAAAGTTCATATCAAATGATGTAGAATCCTTATGGGTAAGAGTACATTTTCCTCACTTAAAGCCAATCTTGATAGGATGTGCTGTTACTATGCTGTACAGGCCTCCTGGAGCTGATGCCCAATATTTAAATGACCGTTTGACAGAGCTGCAGATGTGAATGTGAAATTTTCATATCAGGGGACTTGAATATTGACTGGCTTGCGAATCACTGTGTGAAGCATATTTCCAAAGTCAGGTGTTTGAAGTTTGGTGCCTGATGTGTCACCAACGACAGGCGGACACTTCAACATGTGATGATGCTTCCTGTCAGAAAATGATGTCACTTTTGTGTTGTGACTCGACAGTAAACAGGAGCATAAATAATAAGGTAGCAGCTTCCATTTAAGATGAAGACAACATTCATGTCAGTCTGCTGACTTCTAAAGATGATGAGGATGAAGCTCACAGTCAGTCAGCTGTGTGTTGATGAAGATGACAGTGGTGATGAAGATAGTCCACATCTGTGGTTTGAAATGAGAGCAGCAGAAGTGCTGGGACAGCTGTTAAACATGTTGGTAAAAGTTCAGGACTTGATTTGATTAATTGTTATTTCATAAAGTCTGATTGATTTCATATTGGATCATTTTGAAATTGTCCAGAAAACATCTGTGTGTATTTTTCATCAAATTACACATGATTGTTTGAATCAGAAGAAACAGAAGAGAATGAAAGTGAAAGTAACAACATGTCTGATTTGATGATTATTCCAGACTGGTCTGAGATCAGCAGCATTTTATTAATGTGTGTTGACATGAATAGGTGTGTGAATGTTGTGCTGACATTTGGATGTTTGTGTGTAGAAGGCTGACTTTTATGATGATCCACAATAACACAATGACAAAGTCACTCTGCTCATTTTAGAGAAAAGTTCATTGATTAGGACAGTGGTTCCCAAAACTGGGGGATGCCCCCCTGTGGGGGCACAGAGCCACTGCAAGGGGGGCGCAAAAGACCAGGGGGAAAAAAAGAGTGAAACAAAAGCTGAATGAATTTATGATCTATGTAGGGGGGATAAACAAATGAGTTTGCTGTTTCTATCCAGCTGACCTTTATTTTGCTAAAACTGAACTTTTGAATTTTTTTTTTTTTTATCAGTTTCATCCCCAATTATTGTTAACAATTGATTGAAAATTTTGTGGTGGGGTTGCTTGAACTTTTACTGGAAAAAGTTTGGGACTCACTGGATTAGAACATAGTAATGTTGAGCTGCACATTTAAAACCTCAACACATCTGATTGGATTATAAATGGATTTTTATCTTCATAAATTTATTCTTTATTCAGATTGAAAAGCTGCTGGTTGTCAGAGATCAGCTGTGCTTCTCTGGTCTCAGCTCTGAAGTCCAACCCCTCCCATCGGGACAGAACTGGACCTGAGTGACAACTACCTGAAGGATTCAGGAGTGAAGCTTCTGTCAGCTGGACTGGAGAGTCCACACTGTGGACTAAAGACTCTGAGGTCAGTTCATGTATTTTGCTCTTGTACGGGTGTATATCTACCAAAATGAAATCCACAAGAGAAGTTTTAAATTTTCCTTCAGTTCTCTTGTTTTCTGGGTTTGTTTCAGCACAAAATCACAACAGCTCTTTTTGAAAGTTTGTCAGTCTGAACAGTTTATCTGTGAATATTAATTCATTAATTTTATCGTCATCATTTATTCTTTATTCAGATTGAGTCGATGCAGTTTGTCAGAGATCAGCTGTGCTTCTCTGGTCTCAGCTCTGAAGTCCAACCCCTCCCATCTGACAGAACTGGACCTGAGTGACAACAACCTGAAGGATTCAGATGTGAAGCTGCTGTGTGATCTTGTGGAGAGTCCACACTGTCGAGTGGAGACTGTGAGGTCAGTAGAGGGGCGGAGTCTGTCCATGCTGGTTTCATCAGTATTGAAGTAAACACAGTTTGAATCAAAGTAAAGATCCAGTATTTCCTGTTTTCCTCAGTGAAGCTGTGAGAGGAGAACGGTGACAGGCTTCAGGATCTCAAAGTGTTTGTTTCAACACTAAACAATTGATCAGTTCATCTTTGTCACAGTTCTCAGATCAGTTGACTGAAGCCTGAAATCACTGGCTCTTATTTCATAGAACCATGGTTACATTTAGTAACCATGTGGTCTTTGTACAGACCAGAACCTGCTGAAGGTCCAGTAACCACAGCTGATGATTTGTCTTCAGTCTTTGTATGAACATGTAGGACCTTTAACATCATAAATATATATATCTGTCCATGTGTCTTTTGTTTTGTCCAAATATTTTGAATATTCAACATGTTTATCATGTTAATATTTCAAAAGTAGATGAAATATTCAAAGTGAGACTCTGGTTTTTAACAGCTTTGAACTCTAACAGCAGTAAATCCATCATTAAAGTGAGCAGTGAACATCTCTGTGTTTCTGCAGTCATGATGCGTTCAGGGACTCTCAGCAGGTTATTTCCACTGTGTACTTGAGTGAAATCTGCAGAGTCAACAGACCTGATGGTCTGTGAGCTTCCAGCTCAGTGTGTTGACTCCAACACGTTAACATGAGAGCTGAAAGGAAGCAGCTCCGCTCCAAAAGCCGCTCCACTTGTGCTCTGAACAGGACTGAAGTCCTGCTGCTTTTATACTGGATGTGATGAAGAAGAGTCTCTGTAAACACTGATTTATGACTCCTGCTGTCTGTCTGCTTCTCTCATCAGATGGAAGTGATCTCAGTCAGAGTGGTTGATGATGAAGGAGTTTGTGTTGAGGATCAGCTGTGTCCTGATGATCCACAGAGGTTGAAGCAGCAGCAGCTTGTGTGTGGAGAGGCTCTGACTGGGCCGTGTTACTGGGAGGTGGAGTGGAGAGGAGAGCTTCATCCAGCACTGACTGACAGAGGAATCACAACCAGTGGAGACGACTGTCAGTGCTGCAGTCTGACCTGCTTGAGATCCACCTCCACATGTTGGGGTCCTGGGTACTTCATTTACCCATCATACCTCATTACTGCGCCCCTGGATTCCACAATAATAGAACCAAATGAAAGACTGCGTTCATCCAGTCCCAAAATCCAAAATGTAAAGTTTGTCCACAGTTTATCTTTATTGATTACATTGGTGCTGAATTGACCAGAAGACTGTGGACATGTGACGTCTTTTATCTTGTGTTTCTACAGTTGTGTGTTTTACAGACGTGTCAGAAATAGTTCAAATGTGATTTTTGTTAAAGAGAGTTTGGTGTCATATTTTCCTCAGAGAGCACAGGGAGCTTTACTTTCATTCAAACTGATAATATGAATATTTTTAACGTTTTCTTACGACTACAGAAACACAAGGTAACTGCTAAAGTTGATAAGGTCGTCTGACGTCACTGCTGTCAGTTATTGATTTGATTATTGGTTTAATAATGTGTGTATTGATTACTGACGGGGGCCAATTATCAGCTAATTGTACTAATACAGTTTTGTCTTCATACAGTGTAATTATCACTTGTTATTGCTGCATTAGTTTTGGCCTCAGTTCCCCACATTTTGTCTCAATAAATTTGTATTTATCAAAGACCAAAGTGAGCTGGTCCTAAAAATGACTTAATTCCAGGCCTGAGAGAATCAAAACAATCACATGATCAAACTTACTTCCTGTGGCTTCAACAAATATGAACTCTGCTGTTTGTGTTTTTATAAACTATTTGTACATTACAGATAAAACTTGAAACTTATTGTATTATTACTACAAAGATGTGTGGTCAAATCCTCCTCTGTGAGTGTTTTGAGTGATCAGATCACGACATGTTGCAGTGGCTCATTTAAACTTATATTTAGCACTTTTCACCTGAGATCCAGTCACCCAAGACACGCGTTAACACCAGGTGGACAAATCAGGACATATGTTAAATTTTTAATGTGGTATTTGTCTCATATAATGGTGGTTTCCTGTCAGAAAAGTCTGTCTGAAAGCAACGTAACGCAGTGAAAATATTCTAACTATAGTTTACACTTAGTGATACATTAGGTATCTAAAATGTGTCTTGCTGCTGAGCCCGTCCACAGCAGGACATTAGTTTAGCTTCCTAAACTGATACTCCTGCTTCTCCTGCTGCAAACTGGGGGCATGTCGACCTCCACCTGCTGTAGGAAATACACAGGGGCGGAGCCAAACAGAGCTGTTGAGGTCAGACTCAGGTCCTCGTCCCATGTTTCTGATACACACGCACACGTCTTAAAGGGATAGTTCACCCAAAATCAAAAAATACCTAATTGTTGCAGAGTTTTGGAGGAATCAGCTGTAGAGATGTCTGACTTCTTTCACATATAATGGAACTAGATGACACTCAGCTTGTGGTGCTCAAAGAGATTAAAAAAAAAAAAAAAAAAATCAACTTAACAGCAGCGACTCTTTCCACAAATCATGATCCGGTTACTCAAGAGAATCCAAACCTTGTTGTGAGCAGTTTCATGTAAGAACTGTATAACTATTTTCCTGCTGGTAGAAGAAAGTAGTTCTGGTAGATTTCTACTGCAGAAAGAAAGTAGCCCCCAAATGAGACAGCTGATAATTGGAGAATAAAAGGACCTAAATGTCTGAAAAGGTTCCAGAATGAGGCCTGTAGACAGTCTCTCTCTCCACTTGGCTTCATCGATGTAGTACCTTGATTCAGCCACTAGATGGAGAGAGATGGTGTAGTCCCATGAATGGCTGAGAACGGCTGAGGACACGCCTCCAGCTCTGTCTTCTCATAGCGCTGAAGCAAACCATTACAGAAACAATTTATTGATCAGGAGTGTTTGATTAGTATCAATATACTTTTGAATCAGCTGTTGAGAAACTCTTGTGGAGCACTCGTAGACATTCTTACGTGCAGCAGTAAATCAGTACTTTATGTTTCACTTGGTCAGGAGTTGTTTGGATGTTTTAGAGACGATTTTTTATTCAGATGGTCAGTCGGTTTGATCGTCAGCTTCAAAAATGTCTCCTTTTTGTGTGAGTTTGCACTAAATGTGAGGAGCAGAGCAGCTCTGTTGTGGTCCAGGTCAACACTAACAGCTGATGACGGGATGAATGATGTTTTGACTGACAGCCAATCAAAGATGGGCGTGGCAAATCAGATTTCATATACAGTACATTTGATGTGATAATGTGCACAGTTCTGTCCAGTTTTGAGGGCATTCTAGGATCACAACCTGATTGCAATTGAAAAAGAGAGAAAGAAAGTCTTAGCCTGCTGAATTTTTATTTCAGGACAACCTTTACATTTTAAGATTTAAAGCTTTCAAAAGATAGTTATTTAATTCTAAGAATTATTACCACATTACACACAGAATAAAGCAGACTTCAAAGAGAATTATAGCTGCTGCGCAGCAATGGTCGGGGCGGGCAATTTTTAGGCAAAATTAGGCAATTCTGAGCAACAAGCAGAGTGTAGGAAGATGAAAAAAGGTGGCATTCTAATGTGCATTTTACATCAGTTGAGGCTTGAACTCACAATTTCTGGCACAAGAGACTCTGCATATTGACTGATAGCTAAGCCAAATAAACAGGGAAAAGAGACAAGGGATAACAGGGAAAAACGTGTTGATAAAGAGTATTTGTCTCTTCCCAAAACTCCCTGAATCATAATTATTTTAACCTTAGCAGTCTCTAATCCACATAGCATGATACCTGAACATAAGGCTTTCACATTTGAAAGTCCATCCTGCCTTAGCTGAGGCTCAAACTCACGACTTCTGACACTGAAATCCGCCTTTTATCTCACTGAGCTAATTGGCAAGTGACAGTTTATGTGTGGTTTCACAAATTGACTAAGCCAAGGATCAGGGTGCCAGGCAGCAGCCATCCATGCCATGGAAAAGCAAATTTCAAAGTGAAAGTTCCAAAGCTGTAGCACATGTGGTTGATTTGTTGTGAATTTTAAAAGTTTTGAAATTTAGAGGTTTGCTGTAGCGCCACCATCAGGACTATTCCAGTTGAGGACATCTGGCATGGGACTGGACCTTTGTGAAAAGTTTGGGTAGATTTCTCATATGGAAATGTTGTACAAGCTGAGGCTTGAACTCACAACCTTCAACACCAAGAACCATTCCCTATCTCACTGAGCTAATTGGTAAATGGAAACACCACTTGTAGCTTCACAAATTGACTAAGCAGTCACCTGTGTGCAAGACAGCAGCTGTTAGCATGTAAAGGCAGATTTCAAATGGCTGTCAAAAATTCAGTTATTGAGACAAAAATCCCAAAATACACAAATTGCATCTAGACAGCATGGAGATGTTGGTCATTAGTTTTTAACAATGATTTATTGGCTCCAAAAGTGAAAAACTGATGTTTAAAAATGACATTTTTGCATTGACTCCAATTGTTCGCATGAGAGTGAAATTCAAAAATGCTGTAAAAAATTCAGTTTTTGAGATAAAATTCTGATATTTTCCAAACATCATCTACCATGACTCCAAAATTTTGTCATTTTTTTTTTCATGAACCATTGAAAATGTATTTAGCAAGAATTTGCAAGTATATGTTTATAATACTGTTTACAGTCAAACATTTTGATGCACTGTAGGCTCAATTTTTGATAAATCAAAAATCTGTGTGGATCGTTTGTGTAGGACAGTCTGAAGATGCTCTGTAGCAAGTTTGGTGCCAATTGAGCAAAAATTGTGGGAGGAGATAGGTTTAATAAGTTTTACAGTTTTTGAAAAAAACAGAGTGATGGACTTCATAATTTGCAATAGGTTTAAATGTACAAAAAGTTTCTTCAGTATCGGGGCTACATTGTGGTGAAAGTTGTAAATCTGTAGCACATATGGTTGATTTATTATGAATTTTCAAAATTTTGAACTTTAGAGGCTTGCTGTAGCGCCACCATCAGGACTTTTGGGCCCTGTTTTTGCAGCTGAGGCAATCTGACATGGGACTGGACCTTTGTGCAAAGTTTTGGTCATTTTTCGTGCATGGGAAGTAGGATTTCCTCGGAAGAAGAAAGAAAGAAAGAAAGAAAGAAAGAAAGAAAAAAGAAAGAAGAACATGCAGGATTACAATGGGGGTCCTGGCAGCTTAGGCTGCCCGGCCCCTAATGAATCATCACACATTTACAAAACAACATTATGAATAAAACAAATTCCAAGACCCAAATTTAAGGGAATATTTACTAGACTGTAACTGATCAATAATACTCAAATATCAAAACCAACTCAATAAATTAAATTCCTGGTCAGCTGAGGTTTCGTTCCAAACAACCTTCACCATGGAAAAGATCACATTTAAGACTTCAGGGAAAGTTCACCCCAAAATCAAAAACACATTTTTCCTCTGGCCTGTTTTTGTGATTTATCCATCTAGAGAGTTTTGATGTGAGTTGCAGAGTTTTGGAAATAAACTTAACCGTTTTAACCACACATATTGAACATGATATAGTAATAAGAATAAGTACAACTTGAAACTGAATTAATCTTGTGTTGTTTATAAAAAAAAACAACCCTATGAATGAAAATAAAAACAAAACAACAACAACAACAACAACAACACACAAAACTTATTATTTATCTTAAAATAAAAACAGGTAAGTCAAAAGGAGTGATCTGGCTGATCCATACAGAAGGTGGACAGACTCTGGTCCATGTTTATACCATTTCTTGGCCTGTCAGGGGAAAAACAGGCGAGGATGTGGACTGTCGCCTGTATCATGATGTGATAAAACCCAAAGACTGAAACAGTTATATTAAAAATGTAGACAGCTACAGTTGTGTCATGTTGCAGGTGATGCTGGTGAGATTTGATATGAGCAAATGATTCTCCTGGACTGTGAGTTAAAGTGAGACAAATGTAATAAATTATTTTTGTTAGTGAAATTTCACCTCTGACAGTAACACATCAATGATGAATGCCAGCTGATCAGTGAGCCTCCTGTCTGTCTGCCTGTCTGTGTTTTTTCCTCTACTGACAAGGACAACACTCGATCCACTTGGACCCTGTCCTCCGTCTTTGCCCAAGGAGATGCAACTTTTCCGGTGATGGACTGTCTGCAAAATAGTTTGTCAGGAGGCTCCATGTCAGAGCTTGGAGACCGTTCAGAATTCATATGAAAATATGATAATCATGTAGATGTACTTACCTCCACATTTTATGCTCAACCTCTGGTGGTCCTGCATGTCCCCCTGTCTTGTGGTAAAAAAAAACACTGGAAAGTGTCCATGCTCTGATCCTGTGAGAGAGACGCACACACTAGAGTGCCAGCTGCTAGCTGCTAGCTCCTGCTTTCATCCGGTTTTAAACAGGTTCTGAAACGCTTTTATATGTTGAGCTCTAAGCAAACCGTCACTTTTAACTTTTGCTTTTACTGGGTAAAAGGTTTTAGTCATTGGACTTTTGGATTTTACGCTTTTAGCGACAGAGCTACATGGCAAACATGGACGCCATCACTATGGACACTCCCTTACCTGCAGAGGTAGGAAAGCAGCTCACTAAAGCTCAGAAAAAGATTGCTGACCTTTGGAGGATATTGGACGGCTGTCCAATGAGCTGCGGAGGAAGGACTCACTGCTGGCCACCTTCAAAGCTCGGCTCCTGACGTTGTCCGGCTGGCTGGAGACCTTGCATACCGGTGAGCTACAACAGCATGGCGTTGCTGCTACACTGGGGGACACTGTCCTCTGGGAGCCTTCCTCCTCCGCCTGTCAGCGGCACTCCTGCTCTACTTCGAGCAACAGGACTCCTTGGACCGAAGTTGTTTGTCCACAATCGGAAGAGGGCTCCTGGCGGCGCTTTGAGCGGGGCTCCCTCTTCCTTCAGCGTCCCCCTCACCAACAAATACTCGGCGCTATCAACGACCGTGGAGCCGGTCAGGGTGCTGGAACAGGGAACTGCCCTGCTGATCCGAGGCCTCCCCTCCGGCGGGTGTCATGCCCCCGCTGACAGACACCACAGCTTTCCCTTCACTCACGGCTGCCTGCGCCCCAGCGGATGAACATCCAGCATCGGACCTCTCGCCTTTGTCCCTCCGTCCTCAGCCCAGCGGAGGCGGCTTCTCAGGGACGCTGTGCGGTGGCACTCCCGGCGTCCTCCTCACCGGGATACGCATCACCACTGGGCCGCTAACGGGGACGATGGGGTCACCGAACCGGCCATCCCCCCTGGACAACGGGCTACAACGCTCATCATCGGGGGGCTCCATCCTCCGGAATGTCCGTCTGAGGGGGGCGCTCACCCTGTCCTTTCCCAGCGCCACCGTTACAGAGGAGAATATTCCAAGCATTCTGGATTCTCACCCCAGGTAAACCGTGTCATCATCCATGTGGGCACCAACGACACTTCCAGACAACAGTCCGAGATTTTAAAGCGGGACTTTACGCAGCTTTTTAACAAGCTCTCACAGTCCCAGCTGTGTGTTTTTATCTCCGGCCCCACCCCCACCTGTGGCAGGGGCATTGGCCTGAACACCTGGCTCTCCTCCGCCTGCCGCACCCACAATGTCGGTTTCATTGACATTTTGATGTCTTTTGGGAGAGGAGACATTATTTGGAAATGATGGCCTTCATCTAAACAGGGCCGGCACCCGCGTGTTGTCTGCCAAACCTGGCATACAGTGTGCAACACGCGCACATCACCGCACTCTCCTCCCACCACCCCAAATTCTACACAGACTGACCTGTCCGCTACTGATTGATGTCCTCCTGGTCCCAGTTCCCATGTTTTTAGTTCCACCTCTGATCATAACATACATAATACTGGACTTGGACCTTCTGTTTTCACTAACAACTCACCAATTCCTGTCATCATCACGCAACGCTTGCAAAGCAGATTTCACGATGCTCACTCTGTGAACTTCAATAACCTCAGACCTCTCCCAAAACATCAACAATCCACCTGTACAGTCCATAGACCACCTGTCACCATCAACTTGGCACTTTTAAATGTTCGCTCCCTTGCGAACAAATCTTTTATTATGAATGACCTGATTTTAGACAGTAAGTTAGATTGCATTCTTTTAACAGAGACATGGCTTGGCACTGACGCACCAGCTGTTCTCACCCAGGCTTGCCCACCAGATTTTAACTTTTTATTTTCTATCAGGGGTGGTAAAAGAGGAGGCGGAACTGCTTCGATTTCTAAAAATATTTTAAACTCAAAGGAAGTGTTTTTTAACAGCTACTCATTGTTTGAGCTTCATGCCTTTGTTTTTAGCAGTCCTCCTATCCTTTGCATTACTGTTTGCAGACCCCCCACCACTCCACTTCTTTTATTTAGTGAGTTTCTGAGCTTTTATCAATCATACACACCACCTATAACAGAATTTTAATAACTGGTGATTTTAATCTGCACATTGATAACATCTCCGACCCATTGTCGAGAGACTTTTTAAACCTTTTAAAATGCATGGATTTTAACCAACATGTAACTCACAACAGAGGACACACCCTGGACCTGGTCATAACCTTGGCCTGTCCACTGGTGTGTCCTCTGTTGTTGACCTGGCTGTGTCTGACCACTACTGTGTGTATTTTAACATCACCAGTTTTAATCATCAGGAGGCCCGGTGAGAACGGTGAGGAAATGCTACCTTACTTCCGAAGTGGTTGCAAATTTTATCGAGATTTTACAGAGCACCCTTGCTGAAATTTTACCCGCACCTTGTGATTTTATTGTTGACAATTTTAACAGTAAATTGAAATCAAACATTGGACTCTGTGGCTCCACTTTTAACTAAAACCCTAAAAAGTAAACCTAAACCCCCGTGGAGAAGTGATGAAATCAAAAAATCAAAAGGAAAATGCAGGAGTGCGGAGAGAAGGTGGAGAAAAAGTAAACTTACAGTTCATTATGAAATATTACGTTTAACAACTCAAATCCTACAATAAAACCGTCAAACAGGCAAGAATATTCAATTTCTCAAAACTCATCACAGATATAAAAACAACCCTAAATTCTTTTCTCCACCTTCGATCTTTTAACCAACACCAATTTTTAAAAAAATCCTCAGAGGCACCAACAGACGCTCTCTGCGGGACTTTGCAAACCACTTCGGAAGTAAAATCGATGACATTAGGTCCAGTCTTTTAACACATCGAAATGTAATTTTTAACACACCTGGACAGTTGCTTTTATCCCAGGAAACACTGGAGAGTTTTGCCCTGGTTGATTTTAAGGACATTTGGTCGAGTTTTCTCCCAAGTAAAGCCCACAACCTGCCTTTTAGATCCAGTTCCCACATCACTTTTAAAGATGTTTTATGGTTTCTTTGAGGAAAAAGATTTTAAATATAGTAAGTTGCTCTCTTCAGACGGGTGTTTTCCCCACCTCCTTTAAAACGGCGGTGGGGGAGGCCCCTTCTGAAGAAGAGGGAATTTAGACCTCAACATTTTTAATAACTACCGACCTGTTTCCAACTTACCATTTTTAAGTAAGATTTTAGAAAAACTGGCTTTTAACCAATTAATTGATTTTTTAAATACAACACAATATTGTAGAGAAATATCAATTGGTTTTAGAATGAACCACAGTACCGAGACAGCCCTTTTAAAGATTTTAAATGACTTCAGGTGTAACGCAGACTCACAAAAAACTCACAGTCTTGGTACTACTGGACTTAAGTGCTGCTTTTGATACAGTAGATCACCACATTTTATTTGTATAGGACTGAGGAACCTGGTGGGGCCTCTCTGGTGCTGTTTTTAAATGGTTTCACTCTTATCTCACAGATCAATGTTTCTTTGTAAGTATGGATACATGTTCCTCCAGAACATATGAAAATTAGGTGGGGGTGCCTCAAGGGTCAATTTTAGGTCCAATTCTTTTTAATCTTTACATGCTTCCCTTGGGGGACGTCATCAGGAGACATGGCATCAGCTGTGGAACAGCCTCCAAAGAAACCTCAGGGCCGCAGAGACTGTTGATATTTTTTAAGAGGAAGCTCAAGACTCCACACCATAAATTGGTTTTTACTTTAATGGACAGCTTTTTTCTGAGGGCTTTATTGTGTGTTCATGAAACATTGTAAGATTGATGGACAGTTTATTGCACCAATTTTTCTGTCCATTGTTTGTGTTTTATTTCCATGTTGCAGCATAGTTGAAGTACAATTACTTTAAGTTTTAAGAAAAAGTAAAGTTGCTGATTTTGAATGGGCTCAAAAACTACACAACCCAAAAAATAACATGAGGGCAGAGTTCTTGTACAATTAAGACAGATTTCATCGTTCTCCTGCATTCATGTGATCTGCTTCAGCATGACTCTGTGTAGTTGTTGTTTTTTTAATTAAAAGCATGTCCTCCTTTTTGTGTACATTAGAAACATATCAATAAAAAACAAATAACTTAATCACAAACACCTCTTATATATACAATGTTAAGACGATAAAATGTCATGTCATCATAAAAGGAGACCAGACCCTCCTCATAATCCACAAAACACCCCACCTTCTCAGGTGAGACTGCAGGACAGACGGACTGAAAGATCAGCAAGAGCACTGCAGTCATTTTTATTCCTCAACCAAACTGTTCAAAAACTATTCTGAGGACTCAGTGTGGTCTTACCCTTCCTGTTGATCGACTCTTGGCCACTCCTAAATCCCACTCAGTCTTCCTTTGAACTGAACCTCGCAGTAAAATCTTCCTGAAGAGAAACACTGTTTTGCCAAAGACATTGGCACAATGATCAAATCTCTCTGGCTTATCTGGGAGATTCTTCTTTACATCACCATGTTTAACTTTTTTTCCATCATCAGACAGGATGAGTTTAGGATGTGCTGTATCAGGATCAAGAGTCACATCCACTGCATACTGCTGGACCCTCTTCAGCTCAGCCTTAAACAGCTTCTTTTATCTGTTTACTGAGTGTCTTCTCCAGCTGATTCACAGCTCTCACCCCAGTCCCCTCATATGAAGGTGGACGGACACTGACTTCTGTGCAGTCCTTGGTGGGTGGAGCAGCTTTCAGGGAAGCTTTGGAGAAGGTGCAGGTGGTCTTCAGAGTGTGAGAGCTGCTCCAGCTCAGTGCTTCTCCAGCACAGAGATTTAGCTGCAGATCTGAAAAGAGTCAATGAGAACTCCATTACCTGTCAATTCTGAAGTGCTTTTTGTTTTCTGTGGTTTTCCATTGTTTTCTGAAGGCGACCTCTGTTTGATCCCTGCTGCTGCAGGGGGTTTAACCAATATTCGACCAAATATTTAGTATATTTGATGTTTGTGGAGCAGTGTACTCACTACTGTTTGGCAAGTTCTGCTGTTTGTTGAGAAAAACTTGATGGATTCAGTTGAACTTTTCTGAGCTCTGCTGTTTCTCAGACAAAATTTGACTGTCATTTGAGGAAATGTGACCTTCAAGTGTCTTTTTCAGTGTTGCTCCTCCTCAGTGTATGGGCATGTATATATATATATATGAATTTATGTAACATGAGTATTATGTGCCTTGTTTTCTTTCTGTCATGTTACACCCCTGGTTCTTGTCTGCTGTCACTCAGATGGATGCTTAGTTTTCATTTAATGAATGTGGGATTAAAACTTTTCCAGTTTCCACTGTTGCTCCACCTCTTTCTGTTCAGCAGGTGAGGTTTTGTTGCCTTTCAGGTTTGATCTGATTACTTACATATTTTTTTCACAAGGTGAATTTAGGCTGGAGGAAAACACCAAAGACTTGTACAGGCACCTTGTAGTTCCTGGTGACTGCTTATTTATCTTTATTTTATATTGGAGTCTGTGTAGTGCTCTAACATCAGAAAACAAAAGAAAGTTTAATTCAACAAATACAAGAACATATTGAATATGTGTATCAGTTCACTACAACACTGTCTTTACGGTCTATCTTCAAGCCCACTACAATCTCAACATCAATTCCATATTACACTTCAACTTTCTTCAAGTTTAAATGTTGTTAAAAAAAAAAAAGAAAAAAAAAAAAAAGAAGAAGAAGTTCAAGTTTGATTTTGCTCCATAACAGCAGTCTCTCTGTTACACTTAAATGTCATTAACACATCATATATACACTGGTGCAGACTTGGGTTAAACATTGCTTTCATTTCCAGACCTGTGGCTCCTGAGGTTGGGAGTCCTGTGGTTTTAGACTATGGCTTAGTTCACACGGCAGGTCTTAATGCTCAATTCGATTGTTAAAGCAGATCTGACTTTTTGGGTTTTGGCGGTTATTTGACCTACATTGATTCTGTGAGAACAATCCACAGCCCTGAACAGACCCGCATGCGCAGAAGAACAATAACAAAGATGTCAGGACTAGGGATTAATATTTTTCCCGAAAATTAGACTTTTTCTACTCCGGGAAAAGAAGCCAAATTTCCTGGGAATCCCGGGAAATTAACTTTTTTAAGAGCTTAACATCACTAAGCCCTGTCTTACTGTGATCAAAAGCGCGCGGCGCAATGGATTTCATTTATTCAAGGGGTGTCCAAATCTACCTTTGCCGTGTTGCGCCAGGGGCACAGGGGTATCCTGCCCTGTCCCACCCCTTGCGTAACCAGCGCACAGCGGGATACACCTATCAGGTGTGCCAACATGTCCTCATTCATCGGCGAGCTTAAGCCGAACATGCAATAAAGCAATCAGAAAGTCAGCTGTCATCACCTTTGAGAAGGAGGCGTACCAGCATGACAGCGAATTTTACCAGGAGGAAGAGAGAAGGGGAGAAAAGATTTTCAAGAGAGGAGACCAACCTCCTGGTTCGAGAAGTGAAAACGCAAGAGCGCGCAATATATGGAGACAGCAATCGGGATTGAGGATTGAGGAGCCCGTGCTCCTCCTTCCTCTCCTCTTCCTCCTCATCCTTACATCCAGCTCCCATCCTCACCCCTCTGTCCCGCTAACACTACTGTAGGTGGAGGAATCAGAATCAGAAAGTGTTTCTGAAGTTTGAATTGTGCAAAATTACGCATGGGTATATCCAACCAGCTCTAATAGAAGCACACAGACCAATTTTTTCCCTGGTCGG
Organism: Lutjanus argentimaculatus; assembly: GCA_034769285.1. Taxonomy (NCBI): domain Eukaryota; kingdom Metazoa; phylum Chordata; class Actinopteri; order Lutjaniformes; family Lutjanidae; genus Lutjanus; species Lutjanus argentimaculatus. The sequence goes on from JAWZSL010000039.1 coordinate 3,077,082, forward strand.
GCCGGTCTTGTGCTATCAGATATAACGTTTTGATCATTTTGTATGATCCCAATAAACATACAGACACTCCAGCTGTTCCAGCTGTCATGCTGCCTGATCTGTTTAAGATGATCTGACAGTTGTGATGAGTTGCACGCACTTTGCAGGTCTGTTGAGATTTATCGGGGGTTTACAATTTTAATAATAATTCTGTTTTCCTTATTAGTGAGATTACCACAAGGTCAGACCCGGATCATCCATGTGCTTCTTAATCATAGCGCTTTGTGTTAATCAATAGGCTGTGTTGTGTTTTACGATGCACAAGCACGCACGCACACATATCTGCTGCATGTTTTATGACAGTAAACTGTCACCCTACATTTTTCTGAATATATTTTAATATCTTCTGAAAGAACTTCTTTGATTACATTTCCCGTTTCCCGGATTAAACCCTAGTCAGGATGTCACGCACAGCTGTAGTTACCGCCAAGGAACGGCGCACAAGCTCTAGAGTGACGTAAAAGTCGCATTAAACACGTTGCAAATATCAGACACGTATCCGATTTAGTTACCACATCTGAAAGAACCCAGGTTGGATTTTAAAAAATCGGATTTCATGTGACTTGAGCTGTTCACCGGTCATGAAAAAATCAGACCTGGGTCGCATGTAGGCAAAAAGATTGGATTTGGGTCGCATTTCACTTTCCGTGTGAACTAGGCCTTTGTTACTGACTTTAGCCTGGCTTGTAGCTTTTCACCGTCGAGATCAACTCTGCCGTGAGAATGCAGGAAGACGCTGTAGTAATGCTGCATGAACAGGGACTTTTTTTCTCTTCTGTTGGCAGCAAACACAACACACAGTCCATCAGTAGTTATCCTGCAACATTAAGAAGGGCACTTTATGCTCGACTACAGTAACATTACTATCCTATATAGTGCAAACTCTACTGTGGTTGTGGCAATGTGCTGATTTCTTCTCTCTCACACTGGGAGAGACTCACTTCCTACATCAAACCTAATAATAAGAACTGTTCAACATTTTATCCTATTAGAAAAAATGAAATTTGACTCCCAAAACATTTTTAATAGATGACCACATTACCATGTGGACTAATAAATACTGTGTTGTCATCACAATGATGGAAGTGTTGTGTCGGTGATGTAACTTGAACCTCACTCAGCTCAAAACTTAGTTTTCTAATCTGAATTTATGGTTGTTTATTGTGATAATGGCAAATCTGTGAGTGTTTTTCTTTTTTCTTTTTCTGTGTTTATATTGTGGCTGAGATCAAAATCATTCAAATGCAAAGACTTGACAAATAAAATATTCAAGTTCAGTTTTGTTCATATTTTAATAATGTTTCATTGTTTGAGGATTTTACCAGGTCAGAACATGAGACTCTATGATGGTTTCACAGACAAGCCTTGAACATAGTTCAGCATTAAAATTCTTTTTAAACTGTCTTAAAATCAAAGGGACTTGCACAGATTTTCCTTAAAATAGTTTTTAGATTTTCTTTTTAGGATTTAAACTAAGCCAAAAGGGAGGATTAGAGCTACTCAAGGACTAAATTGAAGCTTAAATGTATCCTTCAAAGAGGCAGATTTAATTTCTGTTTAGTACTGTTTGTGAGGGGTGGATTTTCTAAATCAGGGGTGATCCAACTTTTTCCCTCGGAGGGTCAAAACTGAAACTTAATGGAGGACCACAGGCCAAAAGCAAACATCTATTGTAATGTCTTGTTAAGATGCAAAATGGTGCAAAGTTGCCAAGTTCCCTTAATTGACTGAAGTTTTTTCATACTCACTAAAGTTTTTTGAACAAATTCTTTTTGCCTCTGCTGAGAGGTATGAATTTAATTTTCATTCATACCTCTCATTGCAACAAGTTAACACACTGTAAAAACAAAGAAGTTGAGAAACTTAAAATTTCAAGGCAATTTCATTCAATAGATTTGAGATTTGAGCCCAATCAAGTTTTTAAAAAACGTTTTACCAATTAATAATGTTTTGTTGAGATAATTTTTTATTTAAATTTTCAAGCATCAGTCAAATCAGGTTCATAGTTCACTGTGAACACTTTTTAAATGTGATTTAAAAACTCACAAGATTCAATTTTATGTAAAGAAGAAAAGTAAATCATCTCAGTGAATATTAACAGGTTGCAAAACTTTGTTTAGTTTATTTCAAAACTTTCAAAGTTTTAAAACTTTCTCAAAGTTTTGAGAGTTTGACTTTGATTAGGACAGAGGACAGGACAATACAGAACTGATTAATTTTAAGAATAAAAACAGTTATTTCATGTTTGATAAAACTTAAACTTAACAGTTTAAGTTTTACAGTGTTAGATATCCTTCTGCTCTCTTCCTCTGTTGGAACAATGCTTCCTGCTTCTAGTTTGGCTTCTGATTGGTCGCTGCTTGAGATCAGTTCAGACCTGAAGTTTGAATTTGACATTTCTGTTGTATTTCAGTTTCTATTCACATGGCTTTTTCTGCTTCCTGTGAAACTAATGATAATGATATCAGATGTACTGTTACATCAATCTGTTATCTGACATTCAAATGATATAATAATAATCAATGTTAATATTGAAGGAGGACACAGCCTATATTTTATGTAGTGGGGGCTGGTAAGGGACTTGGGTGCTGGCCCCAAACTTATGTCAGCTATTACAGCTCTTAAACTTAATTATAATTTATCCAACAGAGTGAATGTCAATTATCTGCTGCTCTGTATAAATCTACCAGCCTCATACAGCACTGATTCTGTCATTGTGTGGTGTTTGCTGCCCTCTACTGGGCTTAAAATGGAACGAACTGCACACTATGGACACCGGGGTGCTTTCCATTACACTTAATCCCGCCTCCTCGTCTCCTCGTCTCCTCTCTCCTCTGTCTGCCATCATGAAGGATCTTGTAATTTCCTAGATGCACCTGGAGGAGACGAGGAGACGAGGATACACTGATGCATCCTATGCAGAAGCCTTCTATCAAGAGGAGTGATGCTGATTGGACAGTTTTGACGATTCCTCAAGTTTTTGCAGGACTTTAATGATTCTGATGTAAATATTTTATTTTTTTTCTTTAGTGTCACAAAGAGCTCATGAAGAAATAACTGATCAAAAGCATTATTAGTCTTATCAGACCACAAATCGCTGTGTGTTCTGAGTAATGACATGAAGAGTAGGCGTCTGGTTCAGTGATGACTCAGAGATTTTCACACATCTTTAAAAGATTAATCAGGGAAAGTACCTGCGTACTTCCTTGATAATGTCACATGTATATGGATCTATAGATAATAAAATGAAACAGTTACATGATGAGATGTGATAAAATGTGCTGTCATCTTGTGTGTCTGTGTTTTATACTTTATAATGAGATAATTTTATGTGGCATCACACACACAGCAGCAGTTTGTCTTTTGTTTGTTTTTTATTTCACAATAATCTGTGTAGTGTGTTATTGTGCAGATCACAATAATGCAAGTAAATAAATCACCTAAGTAAACAAATAACACTGATCTGTAGCCTGTATAAGTTAGAAGGTTTAAAAGAAACATTAAAAGATGATTAAAATGAACTTCAGTAAGAATATCACTATAATCGGCTCTTTTAAACATTTCACAGATCTTAATAAATAAATAAATAAATAAAAATTCTTAATAAATGCTGTCAGGTGTTGAAATTGTTCTTAAATAAGTGTGATACAGCTGCAGCTCATCATCAGTAACTGTCACTTCAAACTGATGCTAAAAGGGGATTTTTCATTTCACAACTTTGTCCTCCTCCATCCTCGCTGGGTGGAGCTCAGAGGAAGCGGGCGGAGGAGACGAGGTGATGAATTTACCAACTGAAAGCAGCTCTGCTCTTGTCACAAGGTGCCATGTGATTCCTGCTGATCTCTCACAAAAATCTTTTGCCCTTTTTGCTGCTTTTGTGGTGTGAACGGTCGTAAGTTTTGAGGTCTAAGTTCTTATAGTCACAGTTCACCACTGATCAAAAGGCAGATATCAGTCATTACAGAAAGAGTTTGGAGTTCAAGGCTATTTATGAAACAGTTAGTTGTAAAAAATATAGTGATGTTGAGTCAGTGTTAGACGCCTCACACTCTGTATAAATCAAACGCACCCTTCCAGTCTGGTGGTTTATTTGAACCACTAAAACCTCCCATCTCTCCCTCTGCCTGTCAGTGCTTTTGCTGCCTTGCATCAGCATCACTTCCTGTTCATTCAGCCCCACCACCACCTCAGCATCCACCTGCAGGCTCTGACAGGGGGTCCAAGATATGTTGTTCATCACTCCTCAGTATCTCTGTGTAAACACAATCTGTGAGGAGTGATGAGGTTGGAGCCTAAACGCCAAACTGACCATGTTCTGCTGCTCTAATAAACCTTCTTAAACCTGAGCAGTCTGACTGAACTGTCAGATAAAATCACATGCTGCACTCTGTACTTTGGAGAAAATGAAGGGCATCTGATGAGGCGAGTTAGTCCTTTAGCAGGACGAGTAAAGTAACTAAGTATTTCTGTCTACAATCCCCATGTGCACCGACAGCCCTCAGTAGAACTTCCTGTCTGAGCAGAGCTCAGGTTTTAAGTAGAAAAGTAAGTAGAAAAGCAGGACATTAGCTTATGCTAAAGCTACTTGTAAATGCATTGTCTGGTTTTACCACTGTTTTGTAGTTATGGCAAATTTTTCACGTTATTTTTTATCAAAAATAAAACTTAACTTTTGACCAAATATTTAGTTTAGTGCATTTTGTCTGTGGAGGACAGAGTACTCACCAGTGTTTGACAGAGATTCTGCTGATTTGTTGAGAAGAACCTGATGGAATCAGTTGAATTTTTCTTCAGAGAGAAACAGAGAGGCCTGTCCTGACTGCAGGTCTGCTGCTACTGAGACAAACTTTCACTTGAGGAAATGTGACCTTGAAGCTTTTCCTCGTTGCTCCTCCCCTCAGTGTCAGTAAAGCTGAGACATGCAAGTTCACTTGAAAAACGTTATTTCCACCATGTTTTTATCCTGAATCTTCACTGTAGATCTTTAATTTGGAGCCACGTTCACATGCACGCTGTCTGAAAAGTGTGTGTGTGGTGTGACCGTGTGTGAGCTTGGTATGTTGGAGCTTTAGGACACTTGAATTACACAGACGAGCACATGAGGCATTTTTTTTTTTTTTTTTTTTTTTTTGGTTGTTTGAAAACTGGTCACCAGTCACTTCAATTGTTTGGGAGATTCTGCAGCACTTTTCCTGTGAGTTTTTTGGACTAAAAAAAATAAACCCGATCCTCAATCAGCATGAAGGTGACTGAATATTCATTCTTAGGTGAACTGTCCCTTTAAAGAGTGGAGTATTCTTTTGTCTGTACTTTTTAAGGTTTGGTGCAATTTATTATTGTACAGCTGCAACTCAGCATCTCTCCCCTCTGTGTCTGTGTTGATGCAGCTCCTCCACACACACACACACACACACACACACACACACACACACACACACACACACAGGTCAGAGAAGATATTCCAGAACAAAGCTCCATTTACAGTTTCAACCTGTAATCTAAGTTTTCTGCTGCTTTTTATCATCTTTTCTTTATGTGACAGATTTGTGACTTACTGATGATTTTCCATATTTGGATAATTTGTCTGCTGTGGACAGGGTCAGCCGTAAAACATCCTTTAGCCGACAAACACTTTATTTCAGTGGTAAGAGGAGACACGGTGGCCATCTTTAATTTGTGTCAAAGGCCTCTTTGCTCTTTAGAAACAACTGACAGACCGGATTCATCGGTGGATTCACTCGCTCCACCTGCAGTCTGTGGGTTGTTTTGGGTGTCAGAGGTTCTTGTTGGTGTTTACATTAGCGGTGGCTACGCTAACAGGATGTCACCTCCAGAATAAAAGACTCAGAGCAGCTGAACTCCTGCTGGGTGATATTCAACAGACTGAGGGTCACTGGAGGAATGACTGCAGGCAAATATCACCATCTGTTACTGAGCTGCATCGACACACACACACACCACACAACCTCACACACACACACACACACACACACACACACACACACACACACTCACACACACACACACACACACACACACACCACACACACACACACACACACACCTCAACACACACACACACACACACACCTCACACACACAGAACCTCACATACACCTCACACACACACACACACGCTGACTGGAGAACTGATCTGTGTGTGCACCTGAATACAAATATGATATTCAGGAAGACAAAAATAATTCAGTGAAAACTGCTTTTTATTTTTTTATCTTAGAACATTTCTACACAAGCACTCATGTTTAATATTATATTATTAAAATATTAATGTGTATAATATATATACATATATATTACATATTATTACTTATATTTTATTTTATATGTTGCAGTTTTTATTTTGTTTTATTTTATTGTGTATTTAATAGGATCAATAAGACATCTATTGCACAGTTTTAGCCCCTCAGTGTTTTGTGTCTGTTTGTCTGTATGATGACAAACAACAGTCTGTTTTTATTTTTTTTATGTTTTCATGTGTTTCTGTGTGACAGTTGAAGTCCTATAAAAAAGTAAAGGTTTACTTGATAATTATTTACTTGATTTACTTGATAATTAAATTTTATTCTGTATAGTATCATAATTAAATTGTCATTAATTACACGTTCTGTCATCGTCATGTGCAGATAATAAACTATAACTCTGTAAAGAGTAACTGCAGGTATTAAATAATATGATGATCTATAGTTGAGATGTCATGTGTGTTCACAGTATAAATTATTGTTGTTATTATTATACAGTTTGATGTATTTCTCTGCGACAGCAGGGGGCGCTGCAAGTCAAACAAGGTGAGGTGAACCTGTCAGCGAACAAACATGAGCTCAGTGACACATTTAAACCTTCAGCCCTGATTAAGACATGTATACGTCTATATAATTAATATAAGATTAAATTAAGATATAGACAGGCCATAAAATGATGGTTTTATCATTTTAAAGACTTTCTGTTTCATTCAAGCTTGTTAAAGTCTCTCAGTAACCAGCATCTTATAATTTTTTAACCTAAAACATTTATTGGCCATTTTAGTCCCTCAGTGTTGGTAAAGTAAAATTAAATTAAATTAAATTAAATTAAATTAAATTACAAACAAAACAAAAAAAAAAAAAATAAATCTCTAAATGAAAATTGAATTAAATTAAATTTTAAAATAAAATAAAATAAAATAATCAATTCTTTGTCTGTAACTGTTTATCTGTGGGGCTCACAGTGAGGCTGAAGCGTATCCCAGCTGACACTGGGTGAGACGCGGAGTACGCCCAGGACAAGCTGCCAGTTCATCACAAAATAAAATAAAATAAAATAGAATAAGCTCATTTCTATCTGTATATTATAGTATCTGTATTATATTAAATTGCCTTTTTGTTCATCAAAACATATGTTGGATATTCAAAATTAAAATTTAAAACAACATGGCTTTAGATATCTGAGACTGAAATTAAAATTATAACTTGTAACAGTTTGACAGAGTAGATCAGAAATGTGAGTTTTTCCTGATGAATCTGAAATTAAAAACCTGACGTCGTTTCTCCAGAGAAGAACTAAAACACAGATGTTCACCTGTGTTCATCAGCATCAGTTCATCTGTATCAGCAGTAATTAAATTAAAACGAGCTGATGATTGATCACAGAAGAAACATGTCGTAGTTTCTAACAACACATTAAAAGTCTTGTTTATTGTTTATTTTCATGAAGATTTTCATGCAGTTGTTAATATAAATGTGTTATTTTGTATTAAATAGAGCTGCAAAGATCAGTCAATCAATCAATAGGCTGTCAGTTATTAAACTGCCAACTATTCTGATAATCAATTAATCATTTTGAGTCACTTTGTGAAAAATAAATGTTTCAGCTTCTTAAATGTGAATATTTTCTGGTTTCTTTACTCCTCTCTGACAGTAAACTGAAGATCTTTGAGTTGTGGACAAAACAAGTCATGTTGGACTCTGATCATTTTTATGGACCAAACAACAAATCGATTAATTGAGAAAATGACTGACAGATTAACCGACAGTGCAATAGTCTGTAGTTGCAGCTTCACCGTCAGTATGTCCTGATATAACTGACAATAAAGTTTTTACATTTTGGTTCATGTTGCACAAATTAAATAAAGACATGTGTTGTAACTTCCCTCTTCGTTTGGAGGAAACAACCTCAAGAAACTTGATGAATTTTTCTGTAAAATTGATGCTTTGCTCTGTGACTGTATCTGCCTGTAAAAAAAATATCCACATGGTCAGTTATGAGATAAAAAGTCAAAATTATGACACAAAAAGTCAAAATGATTATATAAAGTCTACATTATGAGGTAAAAAGTCACAATTATGAGATAAAGTCTACATTATGACATTAAAAAAGTCATAATTTTTTATCTCATAAAGATATTTCTTTGTTTTTCTGGTGGAAATGAGCGTCCATACTGAGACACCTGAGAGGAACAAACTGCAGCTTCGGTTCCTTGTTGTTCTCAGTGTAAGAACAAAGCAGACTGGTTTGTTCCCAGTGGCTGCAGTGTAGGCGTCACTGGGGACACTGGTGTATTTTGAGGGAGCTGTGGGGCGCTGCTGTCTGCTGGTCTGGTCCGCCTGTGAGCAGCTGTTGGAGCTGTTGGAGCCGGTGGAGCTGGTGGAGCTGGTGGAGCTGGTGGAGCTGGTGCAGGGCTGCAGCAGGAGGAGAGGGCAGAGCAGAGGAGCAGCGTGACTGACTGGCTGACTGCAGGAGGGTTGAGTGACATCACGACGCGACATCTGCCGGTCCCGGGGCTTTGGACGGCCCACGGCTGGGCCTCTCGCTGGCTCACCGACAGCCTGCGTGTTGTCTGACAGCATTTAGCAGGGTGTTAACACGCAGCTGGAAGCAAACAGACTGTATACAGGAGGAGGGGGGAGTCACTCAGGGGGAGTCACAACAGGCTGGGGGTGAAATGTGACATGTTGTGTTTCGTCTTCAACAATAGTTTGTGCAGAAAGACGGCAGACAAACAGGCCAAGTTTAGTAGAAATTCAGACAAAGGACGGCAGGGACGATAGAAACAACTCCTCAAGACAGTTCTCAGGGATTTTAAGGTGTGGGGGTGAAACTAACAGCAGGGTCAGTGAAGCTAAAAGGACTCTGACAAAAGAAAGGTAGCCAAGATTTTTAAAATTTGTACCTCAGTTACAATCTGGTGTCCAAGATTATCTTTATATCTTTAAATACTGTAGTCTCTAGACTCTCAAACACAATAAACACAAAATTATGATTTAAAAAGTCAAAAATTCTATTATTTGCAGATGATATAAATTTATTTTATAGTGATAAGAATTTAAAACAACTTCTGGATATAATGGAGAAAGAATTGAACTAACACTGAACTTCAGTAAAACCAGATTTATAATTTTTGGTAATTGTGCAGCCAGTTCTAACAGCAAACTCAAAAGAGTGTCGGAAATTAAATTTCTTGAAGTCGTAATAGATAACAAAGTATGCTTGAAGCTGCACATAAATTATATAATAAATAATAAATAACATATAAATCAAATACAAGTCCAATCTTCATACTTCAAAAGAGAGCTATAAGAATTATGAACATGACTTCATACAGAGAACCAACTCGTTATTTGTTAAACTAATGGTGTCTCTTTCCTGAAATAAATTATAACTTCTGACAAAAGAAAAGGTAACCAATCGGTGGTAAACAATCTTGTTTCCAAATTGCTGAAGAAGGCGGGAGAATGGTGAGGGGTTTGTTAGGTTAATTTTGCAGGCAGATATTGTACATGTGTCAGTTTTATATCTTTATCAGGTTATTGTTTCTACATATTAATCCTGACCTCTGATTTTATGTTTGACCTTTATATGAAGTTCCTGTATTCTGCCTTTGTGGAGCGTACCAAAAAATACTGGGTCATACCAAAGCAAAAGGCAGAAACTTCTGTCTTATTTGGTCACTTTAACTTTAAAAAACAGTATAATGACAAATATATCAAATCCTCAGTCTCATAATGATGTCAAATTAAATTACACATGTTACAGTTATTATTTACATTATTGTTATTTTTATTGTTTTTGTTATTGTTTTGGGATGTTTCTGAGCATTTGAAGTGACTAATATTAATATTCAAATAAAATAAAAACTGAATTTTAAATATAAAAGGCGATGTCCTGCAACAGAAAAAATATTCAAATATTCAAACCTTCTCTGATAAAATATGACACTGATTGCTTAATTTTAATGCAATGCATTTTCTCACCTGCACCTACATCCCTCAAACCCCTTCATCCCACACAGCGACCCCTTCATCCCTGATCTTGACCCCTTCATCCTTCACCTTGACCCCTTCATCCCTGATCTTGACTTAATCTTGACCCCTTCATCCCTCACGTTGACCACTTCATCTCTCTCCTCAGCTCCTTCATCCCTCACCTCAACCCTGTCATCCCTCCCGTCAACCCCTGCATCCCTCTGCACATGACCCTTTTCCCATCTTTGGTAAATCCCGCCATCTATCTAATAAACTACCTTTTATACTAAAAAAAACAAACAAAAAACGTTCTCCTCGGAGCTGAGCAGACTCAGCGCTCACAGCTTCCTCCTCCTCTTCCTCCTCCTCCTGAACATGAAACACAGCCTCTCTGTGTTTCACTGATTCCTTATGTTTGCTGAAGGATCAAAATAGAAGAAACTCCATCTGAAATTTACACAATTAAATCCTCAAAGACGCCTTAAAGAAAATGTTAGAAAATATTTAAGCCTCTTAACTTCCCTCCTGTTTGTCAGAGCAGCAGATTAATGCTACCTACTCACCTCACATCAATGTGTGTGTGTGTGTGTGTGTGTGGTTTGATTCCTCCGATGACATCCTGACATTATTAAAAAATGACCTTTATATGACTAATCTGCTACAATAAATATGTTTGTAAGGAAACACAACAGGCTCCAAACCCAACACGTAACAGAAAAGACAAAAAATAAAAAATAAAAAATAATGTGAGCATAACAAAGTAATGTTAGCACATAAAATTAAATATACCATGAGCATAAAAATAAAAAAGTGAAAAGTAAAAGTAACATTAACATAATGATGTTATATTAGCGCATAAAATTAATCATGTTAGCATAAAAAATAAAAATAAAAGTAACACAATGAAAAATTAAAAAGTAATATAGAAATATAAATAATTAAATATAACATTAGCATAAAAGACAAAATAAAAAACTAACAAAGTAACATTAGGATTTAAATTAGATGTGACATTAGCATAAAAAATAGAAGTGTAAAAGTAATGTTAGCCTAAAAATGAAACAGTCTATAGCCTGCGTGAAGAATGTATTCGTTTTTTAACGTAGTATAAAGAGCGACAAACTGACTGTTGACTGATAAACACACACTTTGTAACTATGTTAAGAAAAGTGCTACATAAATAAAGTTATTATTATAAATATCTAAATTAATCCAACCACACCACCACGTCCTAAATTTCACCCTTTCTCATCCGGTCACCCTCTGATCCTCCTGTGTTTCCCTTCTGCTGCATTTTATCAGCTCAGAGTCAAATTTGACTTTTGAGTGAAAAATGTTGTGGCTAATCTGATAGATGCTAACATGCTAACATGCTAACACCAACATGTGGGCCTGAATATGAAGACAGAACCAGTTGAACCCACCAGCAGAGAAAGATGTTGTAACATGAGATACGGGCAGGTTACAGCAGAATCACAGTGTGTGTTAGTGTTTATTAAATGATTAACATATTTTATGATATTATAATAAAGCTTTTGTTCTGTTTTCATTCTTTTAACACTGATTTTCAGAGCAGGGCAGTTATTCTTCACACAGCCGGAGCTGTTAATGTCCTGGAGAGTGACGGTAATACGTCTTCTAAAATGAACTCCTCACACAGACGGTCTGACGTGTCCTGTGTTGAACTGACTGCTGAGCCCTTAAAGGAAAGATACGTATTTCTTCTTTTTTGTAACACTTTGTTACTGGACTTAGTTTTCAGGTGTCTGTACTTTACTTGAGTTTTTATTTTTCTGACAACTTTTTACTTTTACTCCAAATATCTGAACTTTCTCCTCCTCACATTTTATAAACAGACTCGTTACTTTAGTTTTAATGACTTTGAGGAGAATTATTGATTATTGTTATTTTGCATCATTGTGCGCCGCCTTCAGACATCAAGACTGATTTCAACCTGAATGAAACAATAAGACAAAGAAAAGACGATTCACTGGTGGATCCATTTGTCTGTATCACACAGGACAGACAACAGTCGTAATGAGACAAAAACAACAAAAACAAGTAATAATACAAAAAGATGTAACAAGACAAAAAAAACCAAACAAACATAAAAGATGTAAAAATACATAAAGACATAAAAAGATGAAAAAGTGGCAAAAAAGGCAAAACAACATGAAAATGACGAATAATGACAAAAAATCGTAACAGGACAAAAAAAGATGTGACAAGATGAAAAATGATTTTTTTTTTTTTTTTTTTTTTTTTAAAGGCGCAACAAGACTAAAACAGTGTAAAAAAAAAAAGGCTGCTTTTGACTTTAATACTTTGAGGACATTTCAGAGCCTGAACTTTTCTGCAGTAAACAAGCTGAATCAGTTCTTTTCTCTGTGTGGACGTTTGACGCCTCTGAAGCAGCTGAACTCTGGACTCGGTCTTATTACACGTGTGTGTTTACAGGAAGTCGCTGCGTAGCATCGATGAACTAATGAACATTCACAGAGTTTATAACTCACTGTGAGATCTGACGGGTCCAGACTTTACCAGAAAGAAAACCAGGTAGTTACCATGGTAACGGACCAAAAAAAAATGTCCTCAAACACCGTCACACACAGGACAGATGGTTAATGAACAGTGTTACGACTTTGTGTTAAATTTAATCTAACATTTAAATATCTAATTAACTGTTGTTTGTTGTACAAGAAAAAAGTTTTGGAATATTTTGATGCTGAATTGACAAGAACACTGTCGACATGTGACACCTTTTATCTCGTCTTTCTAGAATTATGTGTTTTATTTGGATAAGTAATGAACTGTTAAAATGTGATATTTCTTAAAGGGAGTTTGGTGTCATATTTTCCTCGGAGAGCACCAGGAGAAGTAGTTTAATTCAAATTGTTAATATTATTACTTTTAATGTTTTGCGCCAGGATAGAAGCACTGGGTAACTGCTAAAGTCTGATAAAGTTGTGTGACATTGACAGCTGTTAGTTATTGGTTTGATTAATGGATTAATGATTAATGGCTTTGGCTGCGATGCCCCAATAAATGTGTATTTACCAAAGGCCTAACCAACTAACTAACTAACCAACTAACTAACTAACTAACTGCATGTGACAGATTTTCTGTGAAATGAAAAAACCCTCCTGTTGTTCTTCCTGAGCAGCTCTGTGAGCAGCGAGATGATCAAAGGTATCGTTGTGATTGAAAAATGTCAGGTGGTCAGTTGCGTATTAATAAAACTATCTTTTAATGATACTTCATGTTCTGTGCAGAAATGCACTACAAAGATTACATCTTATCAACATAGAAAAACGCCGTCTAAAATTGAATATTTGTGTTTCTAAATAAAAGTCTGAGGCCTCTGCAGGGCATCCAGGATGTTTTCTGAGCAGAATCCCACACACACAGTCTGGTCCCACTAAATAAAGGTTTTAAAGGGACAGTTCAGATTATTTAAAGTGTGGTTGTTTGAGGTTCTTCTCCACAGTCAGTGTTCTACCTGCAGTAGATGGAGGTCGACACGCCCCCAGTTTGGAGAAGCAGCAGGAGCTAATCAATGTCCTGCTGTGGACGGAGTCAGCAGCAAAACATATTTTAGACACTTTAGAATAAGTTTACACTATATTTAAAATGTTTTCACCACTTTGCACCACTTTTGACCACTGCTGTCAGACAGGAAACCTGCGTTATGAGACAAATATCACTCTCCAAACTAACCAAACTCCACTGACAAAATCAGTCATTTTATCTCACAGAACACAGGTTTCCTGTCCAAAAAATGTGTCTGAGAGCAAGATAAAGAGGTGAAAATATTTTTAAATATAGCATACACTTATTTGCAGGTGTTTCTGACTCTGTCCACAGCTGTACATGTCTTCACCTCCTTCACTGGTTCTCCTGCTGCTTCTCCAAACTGTCAGTAACACACTGGCTGTGGAGAAGAACCTCAAACAGCCCCTCTTGAAATGATCTGAACTGTCCCTTTAAAGGTCCTTCAGAGGTTCGTGGTTCCTTTCTTCAGTTCGTGACCTCGCAGTCTGCAGTCTCTGGCCGCCGCCGCCGCCTCGGCCCTCTGCAGCATCGTCTGCTGTAATCCGTTTAAATGTGAGCCAGGGCTGCTGTGCAGGGGCCCCAGGGGGCCGTAGCTGGAGTATCCGGGGATGAAGGGGGAGGTGTAGTAAAGGTGTCGGGGCAGGGCGGGGCTGAATGGGGTCCGGGGCCCTGGTCCCGCCCCCCCGCTCTGTGAAGAGTCATGTGATCCTTTACTTTTATCCGAGGACGTGGCGATCTCGGCCAGCGACCACAGTTTAGGTTTGGGGGCCGGGTTGGCATTGCAGGAGTCGACATGGTCCTTAGACGGCGAGCTCGACGTAAGCTCCGCCTCTGATGCTCTGACCGGCCCCAGGACCGCTGCGGTCTGAGGAGGGGCCCCTGAGGAGGCGGGGCCCGGGATGTGGGGCAGCCTCTGGTCCCCGAGTCTTTAAAGTCCGGATCCGTGAAACCTCGATCGGTGTCGCTGCTGCTGCCGCCGTCGCCGTCGTCTCTGAACATCAACACACACGAGTCCCCGACAGAGTCCCTGCAGCGAAGGACTGCAGGAGGAGGAGGAGGAGGAGAGGAGGAGGAGGAGGAGGAGGAGGAGAGGAGGAGGAGGAGGAGAGGAAGAGGAGGAGGAGGAGGAGGAGGAGGAGGAGGAGGAGGAGGAGGAGAGGAGAGGAGGAGGAGGAGGAGGAGGAGAAGAGGAAGAGGAGGAGGAGGAGGAGGAGGAGGAGGAGGAGAGGAAGAGGAGGAGGAGGAGGAGAGGAAGAGGAGGAGGAGGAGGAGAAGAGGAAGAGGAGGAGGAGGAGGAGGAGGAGGAGAGGAAGAGGAGGAGGAGGAGGAGGAGGAGGAGGAGGAAGAGGAGGAGGAGGAGGAGAGGAAGAGGAGGAAGAGGAGGAGAGGAAGAGGAGAAGGGAGGAGGAGGAGGAGGAGAAGGGGTAGGAGGAGGAAGAGGAGAAGGAGGAGGAGGAGGAGGAGGAGGAGAAGAGGAAGAGGAGGAGGAGGAGGAGGAGGAGGAGGAGGAAGAGGAAGAGGAAGAGGAGGTCAGAGAGGAGGGACAACACACACACACACACTGAACAATTAATCAACATGTTATTTTAATTTATTAAAACTCTCTGGAATATTTAAATTGGAGCAACACGTGTCTGAAGATCATTTTAAGTTAAATGTGTTCGTCTTCATCTGCATACAGGGGGTGGACAGTAATGGATTACATGTAATCAGGATTACATAATCAGATTACAAAAAATAAGAAAACTATAATCAGCCGATAGATTAAAGTTACATTGTTGAGGATTACTTGATTCTGAGTTTGACAAACAGGAATTCTTACAAACTGTATTTTTATTTGCAGTGAAAATGTTCTGAGACGTTTAAAAAAGAGAATATTTGTAGGAACCTCTTTGACTGCGTCCAGTTTTTCAGTATCAGGTTCAATATTTTCAGTGTTTGATTCCAAATAATCCCAAAAGTATTCAGATTTTTAATAATGCACTGGATAATATCACTGATTACAAAAACTGTGATGTAATCTGTAATCAGTAACTGACTACATTTCAAAGTAATCTGACTGAACACTGACTACAGACTGAAGGAAAATCACATCAAAACCACTGTAATGTTTTTTAATAACAATAAAAATAATGATGTAAAATTATTATTCAGTCTGAGATTTAAAAAAATCTCATCATAATTAGTTTTTTTTTCAAGATTGTTCAGCACAAACACACACACACACACACACACTCACAACAGCAATGGTTAATCAGTTAATTGATTATTAATCGACTATTAAATGAATCACCAGCTCTTTTGATTGTGAATATTTTCTGGTTTCTTTCCTCTCTGACAGTTAAACTGAACATCTTTGACTTTTGGACAAAACGAGACATTTGAGGACGTCATGTTGGACTTTAGGGAAAAAATGATCCATTGATTTTCACAATTTTCTGATATTTTATAGACCAACCAATAATTGATTCATAAATATGGACAGATTAATCAATGAAGAAAATTACTGTTAGTTGCAGCACGACACACACACACACACACATTTACACACTGATATATTGATAAACACACACACATTATTTTAATATTCAATTAATCTGCAGATTATTTTTTAAATAAATTATTTTGTTTTAAGAGAATTTCACACACACACACACACACACACACACACACACACACACACTGTTCTATATAACAAAAACAAAATGAAGAAAATGAAATGAAAACATTCTGAACAGAATCAGAACTGAAACGTTCGGTTCATCAACAGAAAATTTATCAGCAACGACTCTGATCATCATTCTGTTTGTTTTCTGAATATTATTGGAGTTTTGTTGTATTTTTTTTTTTTTTTTTTTGACTTTTTGGTCCAACATCTAAAAATCTATTCTTATCAGCCGTGATGGAAAAATAAAGTGTTCTGATTATATTAGATACAATATTATTAATTATGCAAATTTACCCAAAACCTGCTGAAACCAAACACATGAATTTATTGCCTTCATCTGCATTCATACAAAACTCTATAAACTCAACATACACGGTGCAACAACAACAACAACAACAACAACAACAACAGGCTCACTATAAAATAATTCTCTACATTTTCACTGGTCGGTGCTTCGGCTCCGAGCGAGAACAGATTTACTGTCAGTTATTAAGAAGATCATTTAAAAATTACATTTAACTGGATCCTGAGATTTTTATGTTTCTGTTTATATCCACAGGAACATAATTATTTAAAAACGAAGGAGCATTTATCGACCAAACACGCTTCAGTGGATAAAAGAGATTTAAAGAGCATAAATCACATATGAAAAGTTAAACAGCACATATCTGAGATTTAGATTTCACAGATGATCAGAAGATCATTTCTGCAGTTTACAATCTTTTATAACTTTTATTTTCCTTCTAAACACTTATTTTATATTTTTATTTTATATTTTTTTAGTTATATTTTGCATCAGTAAAAGAAAAACCTCCCTGACCTTTTGTTAAAACAGTGGGAGGAGCCTCGTTTTCTGATGATCGATTGATCAGTTTGAATGGTTTTGATTTTTCAGACAAGCTGCAGTTTTATGATTCCAGCGTGTTTCCTGGTTTCTCTGCTCGTCTGTGACGCTGAGACGAAACGAAGGATTGATGGAGCCAGTTTGAGCTCTGAGTTCTGTTTTTGTTTTGTTTTATGTATTTGTGACACACTGTGAATGTAAAAGGCTGTGGTTCATGGAGTTAACATTTAAATTAAAATATTGTGAAAACAGAAGTTATTTTTGTAGTGAATGAGTTCAGTCTGAAAAGATTTAAAATCTTTGAAACATCTTTGTTTGTAAAACGTCAGAAAAGTCTGAAAAAACTCAGATTAATGACGTCAGAACCAAATGTACTGTATGTTGAAGCCGTGTGGAACATGAGGAACAAACTTCAGATCATTTAAATCAGTTTAAAACATTATTATTCATCTTCCAACAGAGTAACTTCTCATCAAAGTAATCTGTAACTTTAGTTTAATTGTATTTTAGATGTAATTTAAATGATTTATTTTTAATTTTCTTTGCTCATGTGTCCAGACTTTTTTCTCTGGATGGTCCAAGTGGGGCACCGACTTATTTATTTAGTCATTTATTTTTTATTAAATGTTTTAAAAGTACTCATTTCAAGCAGATAATTCAGTTATTAAGGAGAACTGAGAGTTATGTCATCGACGTCTTATGAAGTTGATAAAATGTTCCATGTTTTCTCTTCACAGTCGTCGTCGTAGTGAGCAGACATTTTATTTGTTAAAGTGTCTCAGAGTCTCTTCATGTTCATCAAAATACACATTTTTAAACCATAATTCTTATTGATCTTTGATTTAGAAGGACAACAGAGTCGACACGTTCTGGCTGAGACACATCTGATAGAAATATTATTGATAATAAAACTTTTTTAAACCAGGAAGTGAGACAGGGGTCCTCAGGGTATAGCTGACCCTTTTTATGCCTGATTAAATCATCTGGGACACAAATTTAAAGGACCAACATGTTCATAAAAATATATTTTAAAACAAAGATGATTATAACAGAGTATTTTTATACCTCTGTTATCAGCAGGTTTTGTTAGTTTGATATTTTGAAGGTTCTGAAAACATTTTTTAAAATTGTTTGAAGTTTTCTGACACAAGCACAGTTTAGAAATTTTAAAAATTAAATCAAAAATGTCATAAATTACACATTTTTCATATATATAAATCCTTAAAGAATACATTTTCACCAAAAAACGGAATTAGAGTGTTGGTACTGATCATTTTTAAAGTCTTTTTATGTCGGACGTGATTCGTCTCAGTTCTCAAGAATGAAAACAACTGCTGGTTAATCTTCTGTTGTTCAATTATTTTCATCACCAATTATTATCTGCTGATAATTTTATTGATAAACTGATTAGCTGTCTGGTCTATAAAATGTCGGTTTCCATGGTGACGTCTTCAAATGTCCTGTTTTATTCGACCAACAGAAGAAAAACAGAAAAAAAACCTTTTTTTTTTTTGTCGGAAACGACTGAAACGAATAATTAATCTTCTGCTGATCGACTCATTGATCGAACCAAACGACTGAACGATCGATCGATTGACCTCAGGCTGAAGGTCGATTCCTCCTCCTCTCACTCACCGGCTTCGCTCTTCGTCTCCGGCTCGTCGCCGCTCGTCTTCATCGGCTCGTCGTCCTCGTCGTTCCGCTCCAGGTCGATGTTGTCCTCCTCCTCCTCGTCCTCGCTCCGGTTCCGCGGCGTCCACGTCATCTTGTTCTCCTTCTTCAGCCGGCGGCGGGCGTTGGCGAACCAGGTGGAGACCTGCGTCAGCGTCATCTTGGTGATGATGGCGAGCATGATCTTCTCGCCCTTCGTCGGGTACGGGTTCTTCCGGTGCTCGTTGAGCCAGGCCTTCAGCGTGGCCGTGGCATCCCGCGTGGCGTTCTTCCTGTAGGTGGGGTCTCCGTACGGGTAGGGCCCCAGGGCGCCGAACGGGTGGTAATCCAGGGAGCCCGAGATGCCTGACGACGGGTCGTAACCTGGACTCTGCAACAGGAAGTGATGTCATGATTATGAGGTGTGACGTGAGAATCTGAAAACTCTTTGTGACCTTTGACATTTTAGCTGAGAGCTTCTGTGTGTGTGTGTGTGTGTGCGTGTGTGTGTGTGTGTGTGCGTGTGTGCGTGTGTGTGTGTGTGTGTGCGTGTGTGTCTGCGTGTGTGTGTGTGTGTGCGTGTGTGTGTGCGTGTGTGCGTGTGCGTGCGTGCGTGTTGAAGCCGTGTTCTTGGCAGCTCTCCTCTGAGCAGGAGACTCTTAATCTTAATGTCACCGACTGACGGTTAAATAAAGCTTTAATTAAAACACAAAAACAGAATTTAATTTGCTCGCAGCACCGAAGATCCAAAACGAGGCTGTTTGCATCACAACCAATCAGAATAAAACCCTCCTTTAAATCACATCATTATCATAATTGAATATATTTTATTATATATATGTTCTTGTTTCTTTTATATGTACTTATGTGTTGCTAAGTTGAGTGGATCACTGCAGAAAACAAAATGTGTTTTGTTTAAAAGACCATAAAAGGAAATAATCACATCACATCATATAATATCATATCTATACACACAAACAGGATGATTTGAATCAGTTTATATTAAATTCTCCAGCTCCAACTTTTATCTGTTTAGATTTTATTTTGTTGTTTATGTTTAAATCAAAGATATTAAATATAAGTCATCTTATTTATTCCTGTTTTTATTTGTTCTTCTGTGTTTTATATAGAAATATATATTTATAACCTCAATGTTTGTTGTGTTTTAAAACTGACTAAATTCAAAGATGCTGAATTTGTTGCTGGATTATTAAAACTGTTCCTATTTTCATGTACATTATAATATATATATATATATATATATATACATATATATATATATGTTTCCTCTTGTGTTTACTGCTTGTTTACTTCATAATTTATTGTTTTTTATTGATGCTGATTTCCACTTTGCTGCTGTAACACTGTAAATTTCTTCACTGTGGACTAACAAAGGATGATCTTTTCTTATCTTTTCTTGTTTCTGATCATTCTTGAATAAAGTGAACATAAATAAAAACAGTTCAAATGTCTCAGATACAGAAACATTTTAAACATAATGTGCATTAAATCAGCGAAAGTCAGTTTGGAGCAGACCCAAATAAACACATCCGATAAATAAACATCCAAATGTGAATTTTCTGTCGTTACTGTGGGACAATTACAGTCTGACGAGTTATTTAAAGACACCAGAAGGAAATAAAAACTCCAGAACTGAAAGAATCTGTTAATTCAACGATGCAAACAGCATCTTAGTGTCTGATCAGAATCAGTGTCGGTCAGTTTACAGTAAAATGAAAATTAACATGAATCTGCTCTGTGCAGTTTGAACATATGACGTGTTTTCACTTTGTTTTTTAAATTTTCCTCCAGGATTTATTCATTTATTTATTTGTTTGTTTATTCATTGATTCTCTGGAAAAATATCCTGAACACCAACGATTTCAAAAACTAATGAAAAAATTCGAATCACAAAAACGATATATATTTTTTTTTTTAAAACTGCAGCAACTGTTTTTGGGGAGAAAAGAATCTCAACCTCAGTTTGAGTGCAGATTTATAATTTTATTTCATTCAAATAAACTGCAGCAGATTTTTTTTTTTTTCAGCTTCTATTATTTTATTTCACCAACATTTGGAAATGTTGAAATATAAAAACATTTCTGTTGTTTCATTTGTTTCTGCATAATAATTAAATTTAGCTCAGGTGGATTTTTATTGTTTGTTTGTTTGATTTAAATTTGACTTATGATTTAAATAGATTTATACTTGTGGAATTGATGTTCCTGTCACACAGTGCCTGCTGCTTAATGACAATAAATCATCGTCAAACATTTAAAAACGCAGATTCTTTTCACACACTTTCCTTTAACTTCACTTCTTTACATTTTACTTTGTTCTGTTTTTGTATTTCCACCTTGTCTTCCTCAGCCATGTTCATGATTCTTCTCGTTTTCTTTCTTTTTTCCTTTCCCTTTTTCTTTTCTTTCTTAAACTTAAGTTTCTGGTATATTTCCTTCATATTGTCAGCAGAATAATCAGCAGCAGCAGTCAGAGACGCAGCGAACTCATAACTTGTATATTTCAGTATATTTGGGTCTTTTACGCGCGGAGCGTCTTTACGCACCAGCGGCGTCTCTTTGGTTTCATCACAGACTTGCAGAACTAGAACTTTCCAGACCCGGAGCCGGTGAACCGACTCGGTCCCCGGACCCGGACACGGAGCGGACACTCACCATGAAGGAGCTGATGGTGGCGGCGGCCCGCGGCTCTCCGCCGTACGGCAGGTGTGAGTTGAATCCGGGAGAGGTCGCTGATCCCGAGTACGGAGCGAAGGCTGAGCCCGACGAGGAGCGGCCGAGCTCCTCCGTCCTCGGTCCCAACAGGAGCCCGGAGCCGAAGGAGGGACAGGAGTGCAGGGACAAGGACACGGACGGCTGAAAGAGGAAACCCTGAGCTGGATAAGACATGACGGGACGGGACGGGACGGACGGCGCGCACCGTGTTACGCACGGACCAACTCACATCTGAGAGCGCGCGAAGAGAAGAGGAAGAAGAAGAAGAAAGAGGAGGAGGAAGAGGAGGACGTTTAGACACGGAGGAGCATCCAGGAGCATCGCAGGAGGAGGTTCAGACTCTGCTGCAAGTTTCTACTTCAGACTCAACTGATCCGATCTGAACCGAACTGGAGTGATCCGAGCTGAGCGGAGCTGGAGCCTCACTGACAGAGAGACACAGAGAGGGAGAGAGAGAGAGAGAGGAGAGAGAGAGAGAGAGAGAGAGAGAGAGAGAGAGCGAGGAGAGAGAGAGAGAGAGAGGGAGAGACACACAGAGAGAGAGGGAGAGAGAGAGACACAGAGAGAGAGGCAGAGAGGGAGAGAGAGAGAGACAGAGAGAGAGACACACAGAGAGAGAGGGAGAGAGCGAGACACAGAGAGAGAGAGAAGCAAGAGGAGAGGCGAGACACAGAGAGAAGAACACGAGAGAGAGGGAGAGAGCGACACAGAGAGAGAGAGAAGCAGAGAGGGAGAGAGAGAGACACGGGGGGGCCAGAGAGAGAGAGAGGGGAGAGGGGAGGGGAGAGGCGGGGGGGGGCGGAAGAGAGAGAGAGAAAGAGGGAGAGAGAGCACAAACTCAAACGTGTCAGTTCAATTCAACAGAACTTTATTTACACAGGAAACAGAGGCTTCATTGTAGGTGTGAAACAAAACAAAACGTGGCAAAAAGTTTGCATAAACAGAAGAAATGTGTTTTTGTTCTTTGAAATATATTTATATGTAAAAATTAGCACAAAAAATCTGAAAATGAGACAGAAAAATGTAGATTTCTTGAAGATTTATGTGTATTTATTTGAAATATTTGTAATTTAGTATTTGTTTGGTGTAATTTTTTTATTTTCTCTACTCGCTCTGTGTCAGTAAAAGTCTTGTTCCAGACGAGAATTCACAACTTCAAACATTTTAAAATGTGTTAAAATCCTTCAAACTCTAAAACTAACAGTAACAGAGGTGTAAAAATGTGAGATTAAAATCATCTTTGTTTGTTTTTATGAAAATGTTGGCCCTTTAAATTTGTGTCCCTGATGATTTAATCAGGCATGAAAAGGGTCAGCTATACCCTGAGGACCCCTGTCTCACTTCCTGGTTTAAAAAAGAGGGAATCCTGCTCAAACACTGGTAAACTTTATATTCTTAGACATTCAGTAATATTTCTGGTTATCTGCGTCTCAACCGTAACATGTCGACTCTGTCGTCCTTCTAAATCAACGATAAATAAGAATTATGGTTTAAAAATGTGTATTTTGATGAACATTAAGAGACTCTGAGACACTTTAAAAAATAAAATGTCTGCTCACTACGACGAGTCTGTGAAATGAAAACAGAACGTTTTGTCGACTCTGTAAGACGACAACTCAGATTTTCTATCTGACAGCAAAAAGCACAAGTAGCATTTAAAGGGCCTTGCACCTCATTACTGCAGGTCAGCTGATGTGTTTTGGACACTGCACAAAGGAGTTAAATATCACTTACTGTGTCCACTAGGTGGCGCCATAGAACGCCCCTATTATAAGTTATGTTTCATGTAACTCAAATGTTGATCAACACACAAGTCTTACTTCAGTACCAGTAGGTGGCGCTATGACAATGACTGAATATCGTCATGTCGACGTGTTCACGCTCAGATGATGTTTGGGGCAGATTCGATCTTGCACACTGAAGTTACAACAACTTCCTGTTTCATGGTGAAACATGGAAATCAACAAGGACAACAAAACAAAACAAAAAGCTTCGCAATTAATCACCATGAAGGTCTTCAGATCGCACTGATTCATTTTGAAGTCGTTTGGAATAATTCTCTCGGAGGAGTTCATTAAAATGTCACGGCTGGAAATGACATAAAAATCACACAGTTAATCCAAAATGGCCGACTTCTTGTTGGGTTTAGCGTTCTGGCTCCCAGAGACTTTTTTAAACATCTGGACATGATACATGATTTCATACTTTCATACACACATACAGAGTTTCATGAAGCCTCTCAACAGCGACTTCTTGTATCGTGGGGAATAACATGTTGCCATGGCAACTATGTTTGATGAAAAAATGTAAGTTAATTTGTCGTCAAAGTCTTCAGGTTTTTCTGACCAGATTTTAGATGCATCTGGTCAACCTGCAAGGATGAGCACATTAAAATCTAAAATGTGTAATTTCCTGTTGCCAGTAGGTTGCGCTATGACTATGGCTGAACATGGTCGTGTGGATGTGTTCAGGTCGGGCATTAAAATGCTTAAATCACTGCACAAGAAAAGGTAACAGCTGTTTTCTTGTTTACGTTCCCACCGTTAGCGACCCAGGTGCTGGTTTGCTGTTTTCAGTGAGCAGGTTGCAGCTCAGAGGTGGTTCTTGTGTCTCGGGGACTCTGAAGACGTGGACACTGAACGCCATGATGAATGAAAATGAATAATTACATGTTTTTATAAAAGCATGTCTCTGTGTTTTACAAACCATAAACACATTTTAGAGCTTTTTTCTGTGTTGAAACTAAACGTTGGGCAGATAAAGGCGACAAAAGAAGAGCTGTGCTGTTTGAACGTTCATCATTTCTCCATTCAGACTCAGCTTACATTTAAAAACTGCATATGATTATTTGGGGGATTTCATTGGCTTTATAAAACACCAGTAATCCTCACAATCACCTCTGATTGGCTCTTCCTTTCAGTTCAGATTCTCATTGGCTATTGTGGACAGGTGGACAGGATATGGACGCTCCTATTGGTTCAAGTGAGGTGTCAATCAAAAGGTCAGAGATCAGCGACCATGATAAGATGAAGAAATCATTTTTATCTGCTTGTAAACTCCAGACAGAGACGATCTGAGTGCAGGAATACGACTTCTGCTGACTCGTTTTTTAGGTATTTATTGTTTTAACTGTGTTTTGGACTAAATATGTTTCTGGAATGGATCAACTGCCAATGAAAGAGCTTTTGTCCAAATATCATCAACATGTGGATTATTGGAGCATCTCTGGGTGAGCTGCCTCAGTCAATCAATATCAGAACAACCATACAAGTACTCCTCCACTGTGGTATTAGTATTTTAACTTTACTTGAGATTAAAACTCTGAGAACGTCTCCCACAGCTGTTTTAATGGTCCGAGAGCAGTTTAGAAAAGTAGTTATGATGTTTAGTTAATTTAACTAGTAAGAATTTACAGTGTAGACTGTACAGGAGCAATAAAATCATTTTTAAATCCATAAAATCAAATTACTGATTTATTTTGGTCAGTAATAATGAGTGATAGATGATGTATGCCTTGAGGATGATGCAGGACCCCCCTGCATCATCCTGCCAGGGTTTATTTTGCAATAATGAACCTCTCACTGTACATTATCCTTTATGTGTTACATGGCTTTGTTAAATAATGGATTCTGATTGGTCACTTGTGTCATTCAAAGTTTGGTTACCGTTGCTATGGCAACAGCAGATATAAAATCATTTTTAAATCAATAAAATAGTAAAATTACTGAGTTTTTAAAGTACATTATTTTGCAGTAGTGACCTGCTCACTGTACATTATCCCGACATAAATCTCTCCTGCTGCTGAAATACTATTCACTGTGTTTGTGTGTGTTTGTGTGACGTTGATCAGTGTGTGTTTGAGGTCAGTATGAATATGGCTGTGATACGATCAGTGGAAATGATCATTTTGCATCACAATTTTCATTTTCACTGCAAAAAAAAGAATTAAATGATGATAATGTGATCAAAATGTATGTATGTATGTGTGATCATGTAAAAAAATGTGATTTAAATATTGCACTTGGCCATATTTTGAGTAATTGTGCAGCCCTGCTGGTCAGTGTGTGTGTGTGTGTGTGTGTGTTTGTTGAAGCTCAGCTCACACAGTCTAATCTGATTTGTTGGTCCTATAATTAGAGCAGCAGGCTGACTGAAGGAAGACGTTCCGTTCAGCAGGAGAACAGTGAAAGCACCACGTCACACACTGAAAACAGACTAAAAACACGCCGTCTGTGTTTTATTGGTCAGTTTATGATGAGGTCAGCGTTCGGACTCTCCTGCGGATGAACACAGTCGGGACGAGGACTTCCAGGTGAACAGGTGAGAGCAGGCGGCCCTCAGGCTGCCCGGAGCTTCATTGATTGATTACTGTTGATCCACCTAATTACTAAAACTATCTAGCAGCTATTTCAGGCTGCAGACGTGTCCGTCCAACTCGTCCCAGCTGCTGTTTCTCTCTGTAAAGTAGAGCTGTGACATCATCTTTGATATTGGTTCATTTATTGATTGTTTGCTTGATTGGTTTATTTTAAAAAACATCAGAAAACAGTGAAAAATGACTCACAATATCATTTTAACTCTTCTTTATTCTCAGTCTCACTTCTACTTGCAGAGTAATCGTGTTTTAAGTTTTGGAACTGCAGTTCCCATAATGCTTTGTGGGATGTAAACAGGAAATGTTGTCATGGAGTCAGAGAGTTAGCTGTGAGCTACAACCTGAGCTCAGTATTTTCAGTGTGTGTGTGTGTGTGTGCTGAACGAGATGTTAGCTCCTGTTTGCAGTGTAACCATGACAACAGACAACCATCACTGCATCACTGTGATTCACAAGAAAACTTCAAATCATGATGGGTTCTGTGAGGGCAGGGGTCTGCAACCTTTACGATTACAAGAGACGTTTTTGGCAAAAATATTAATATCCATAGCTAAAATTTACTGACAAAATTTAGAGGAAAAGGCACCGAGCCATGACGCACATTTTAGCTGACAAACTATTCAAATGTTTTCGTTAATTTGCTGTATAAATGACTCACAATTTCAAGGCAAGATACTGTAATAAATTACTGAGTTTTGAGTCCAACTAAAATCTTTTGACTTTTGAAATAAACTTTCAAAAGTTTTGCCGACCTACGATCTTTTGTTGGGATGATTTACTTTCCTTCTTTAGATAAACTTCTGGAGCCTTTGAGTTTTAGACATAAAAAAGAGCTGCAAACCTGAAAATTAAATTGTAATTGAAACATTATTTGCTTTCAATTTTCAAAACTCAAACATTTAAGTTTATCCAAATAAGAAAAGTAAATTATCTCAACAAAAGATTAGTGGTTTGTAAGACTTTGTCGAAACTTGAGCGTTTGAGTTGGGCTCAAAACTCTCTTGCAATATGTTGTCTTGGTTTTTTCATAGACCTGTAACAATGATAAATGAAAATGTTTTTTTTTTTGTTTTTTTTAAAAACAAAAAACATTATTCATTTCCATATAATTTTTCTCCAGAGTCACGGAGCCACTGAAGAGGAGCTAAAGAGACGGGCTGCAGACCCCGCACTCCAGGAAGCTGAAGTGTTGCCAACTGTAAAAATTTGTTGCTTATACACCAAACTTTCAAAAAAGTTTTAGTAATATAAAAGGCTCGGTGCCTTTTCCTCTAAATTTTGAAAGTGGCTCATCTTTGGTCTCCATAAGACAGCTGTGGTGCCAAATCAAAAAGAAAAGTTTTCAGTGAAAACAGAGAATTTAGTAGCTGCTGCTCTGGACAGAATATTTTACCTTTTTTTGGCCTAAACGTCTCTCTCAATGGTAAAGGCTGCAGACTCCCGTCCTGGACAGTTAAATGTGTGTTCTGGATGTTTTCTGCTCACTGGTCTGAAAGAAAACGTCTTACAGAAGTTAAATCTCCAGTTTTTGACCAGTGCACGAAAAAGACTGTTTTCTCCTGTCGTATCTCGCCTTAAAAATCATCATGACAACACTGTCAGAGAAACTTACTCAAAATCAACACTGAGTTAAAATGGTTGGTGAAGATTCTCCTCAGCTGCAGAACTTTAACTCTCCTCAGTCTGCTGACTGTGTAAACGCTTCATCTTTAAGTTAACTGTCATTTTTCTCCTAAAACGCTGACAGTTTCTCTTCTGTAAAAACGTCTCATTAAAATATTTTGTGCGGCTCCGTGAGGACTCGAGGTGGAGTCTCTAACCTGCGATGCTAAACGAATATTGATTTGGGATAATGAAGCCTGAGTAATGTGAAAACATTCTCCTTAAGGAGCCTCTCTAAGCACATCATGAGCATGACTGCACCGACGGGCTGAAATGGAGCGAGCGCGGCCGTTTTAAGCTGCTCCTCTACAGATGGGTCGAGCAGATTAGGGATGGCATTTTCACGCTTTTTTAAGCATCTTTCATTAAAGCGCTCCACGGCGGCGGAGGTGAACGCACCTCTTATTCTCCTCGGCTGGTAATGATACTCGAGAGGCTCCTCCTCGCTCTCACATTAAACACGCCGCCGTGTGAAGTAATGGCTCGGAAAAAGCTCACATGACTCTTTCATCATCGCCAAGTCGAGACCCCCAGTAGGCCTGCCCATGAAGTGACTCCGTGCTGTGGTTTTATCATATCAAAAACTTATGTTCACAATTTGCATGTACAAAGTTGAGTATTGAGGGAAATGTGCAGCCCGTTCCCCTCATATTCTCCATGGTACCGACTCTTTTGTGCAGATTTTCA
This sequence comes from Lutjanus argentimaculatus, assembly GCA_034769285.1. NCBI lineage: Eukaryota > Metazoa > Chordata > Actinopteri > Lutjaniformes > Lutjanidae > Lutjanus > Lutjanus argentimaculatus. The sequence goes on from JAWZSL010000039.1 coordinate 3,105,532, forward strand.
CATGAAAGGAGCGCTCGTTTGTTTTCCCCCAGTAGCTCATAAATTAGCTTAGCCCGCGGGGCAAATGTCCAGAGGTTACTTAACGACAGTGTGTTTAATTAATTGGAAAAACACTCTTTTTAATAGTTATTATCCAAGTATGAAATGCAATCCTTGTTATCTGAGCTCAGACATAATTACCACCCCTGGGATTTCTCCATTAAGTGTTGGAAATGTTGCAGAGACTTCACGGAGTGGATAATGGGTTCAAACACACGAGGCTTCAGATACAGTCACAGTAAAACTGTCAGACGTCACAGACTCACATGTTAAATCAAACAGTGAAACTTTTCGAGGCGTCGACTGAAACATGATGAGAGATGATCACAACCACGTGACCTTCAGGTCAGATATGTAACATCATGTCAGTTAAAACTTCAACGCTTTTGGTTTGACGAGGACATGAACCCTGGTCTCCTCACCTCCTCCACACGGAGTCTCTCACTCTTGATTCTACATCACCTGACGTGGATCAGTTTACGCTGAAGTTAGCTGAATTCTAGATGCATTTTAAGCCCTTTTTACACTGTAAAAAAACACACAACACTAATATCTGGCTTTAGTTTTCAGTGTGACAGGATACAATCAGCATTCACTCCCGGGTCACATGACTCTGCAGTCGTCTGCAGGCTTGGAACCTCGTTTGCTCCTTTTTCACTCACGTGCTGCTTGGATTGACTCGGTTTGACTCGATGCATCAGCACAGCAGAGTTTGAAGCACTCGTCTTCAGTCGAGCAGCTGAAATGCTGAATTTCCTGTAAATTCTTCACAATAAAAGTCTTATTTTATTATCTAAAGCCTAAAAGTTCTGATTCTTTCAACTGGTCGTAATTTAAAGCACAGGTCAGTTTTATTCCAGTGTTTAGAGAATTGATTTGGAATGTTTCCTCTTTAAACTTGTCCATTTACACCTTTTCCATAAACATGAGCTGGAATTGGATCTGCACTCGTATCAGGCCTCATGCAAAGTTCAGGTATTGGAAGGAAAAAACCTGTAGCTGTTTTTAACATGTGATTAATGTGGTGAAACGGTCGCAGTTTGGCTTAGTTTCATGCTTGGGGTTACCATGACGACGTTACATTAGGTATGTCACATGACGTAACTGAAGCAACTCAGAGAAAGAAAGTCATGTAACATTTTTACAACATTTCGGTTGTACTGTTAAAGGGGCAGTACAACAAATCAAAGGATGAAACTGTAAAATATAAAGACTGTGATCACTGAGCGTTTGGATGTTTTGTTCCACAGCTGAACTCTGCTGACGATGGAGGAGGATTTCCCAGAATGCACTCTGAGTGAGTCCCAAACCAAAGTGATCCAAGAGTCACTGCAAGACCCAAACATGGACCGGGTGCTCCAGAACAACCAGAGTCCTGAGAGTCCCAGAAAGGATCAGAAGCAACAAAGTCTGGACGGGGTCCAGGCTGAGGACGGAGACGAGACTGAAGATGAAACAGAAGATAAGAGACGTCCTCCAGTCTCACCTGAGGAGCAGCTGGAGGTGCAGAGAGTCGAGGAGGAGTGTGATCGAGCTGCAGGAGACGAGTCTGATGTTTCCCATCAGGATCAGACGGTGGACCTGGACACAGGTGAGGAGGAGCTGGTTCTAGTTCTGATGGTTTCCTGCAGTATTTACAGTTTTGCAAGTCACAAGTAAGTCTCAAGTCTTTGCACAACAGAACCTCGACTGACTGTTCTTTGTGTAACTTCAAATGCATGTTTTTCATTACCTTACGAGGCAGCTGGATTCACGAGATCAGGTGAAAATCCATCTTGCCAGGCTCCAAGTTATCCATTTGTGTCTGCACCAGAGATGGTGCAGCCAATCAGAGGCCTCGGAGGGACCACTGGCAGCCACAGGTGTGGTTTTAGGTGTAAAAAAGTAAAAAAGTCATTTTGCAATTATTTTTGACTGAAATTGCGATGTGCGATTAATTAGTGGGACTGATCAGTTTTATACTCTTAATTGTATTTGACTGATATTAAAATCCTGATCATGTGATATTTATTGAGGTCCGTACCATCGTCAGTGTTGTTTGTTTGTTGAAGAAATACTCTCCAGTTCTGATATAACTGATGCTAACACAGTATCAATGCTAACATCTTCAGGAGCCGCCACTGTTTGTCAGAGACGAGCGGGGCTGCACAATTAATGCAATATACAACCGCAGCGTTCTTCTTCTCCTGTCTTATTTGCAGCAACAGTGTTGCTTTTTGCCTTTATTATATTTTTTATATTTTCCTAAAGCTCTTCATTATAACAACTTGTTCGTCTTGATTGAAGTGGGCGGCTCACGATCTCTCCACTTTGTGTGGAAGAAGAGTCAGATGACGCAGCTTTTGATGTGAGCGTGCACAGAGTCTGAAGAGGAAAGCCTGAGTGCACAGACAGTTGTTAACCACAGCAGTGATACCTGTTACTTTCTCTGACTGGGGTTTTAGGTTTTGTCGAGCAGCTCATGCAAAGAAAACCTGACTGTGTCGAGCTTCCTTCATAGTATTTTTGTTTTGTCTCTTTTTTGGTAAATAAATCACAGTCAGAACACGAGTGCAGGAAGGTGCAGACTGAGCAGAACTGTACAAAAGCTTAATTACACTCAATGGATGCTAATCATGCACATTATCATATGTATGTTATTGACATGATATCAATGTTTCATTTTTTAAATCTAACACACTGATATCTGGTTGGCACTTCAGTTCAGTTCAGGTATCGTAATCTGTGTCTGGAGGATAAAAATGAAGATGAAAGTCAAGCAGAGTGAAGCTGCTGTTTGTAAATGTGATCTTGTATGAAGTGGAACCAGAGTAATGACACCAGCTCCCTGTTGTCCTCATAGAAGACGTATGAGGACAACATTGTCTTCAGTCGGTCAAAGTTCAGACCTGAAGACCACAACAGGAAGCGTTTGTTCCTGTGTGATCACACCTTCACTCCTCTGCACATGGAGGAGATGAGAGTGAGGGGTCGACGTCTGCAGCTGCTGCAGCTCTGACACACAACAACAACCACCACAGATACAGCTTACAGAACAAACAGATTAATTAACTGATCGACTGACAGATTAGCAACATTAATCATTTTTGCTTTTATACAATTAGAAACTAAATATTCATGAGGGTTCATGAGTGTCAAACAAAGTGTGCTGCAGCCATGTTCTCTACCTCCTGACCTCGTTCTGCTTCTGTGTTCTCTGCCGGTTCTTCTGTTGCCTGATGTTGTAAAGTTTCACAGCGACAGAGACACAGAGACAGTAAGAGCTGTCTGTCTCCTGCCTGCTGACGTGTGTGAGAGGCAGAGAGATGCTGAGCTGCTGCCAGAGGAGTGCTGACTAACATTACAGCAGGCAGGGAAAGAAACTACAAAATAATAGATTTGTGTGAAAACTTTCCTCCTGATGGTCTGAATAAATCACAGCTGCTTAAATCTTATATGCAGGAAAAAGAAACCAGTGGTGGCAGTTTTGCATGCTGTGGTGTCGCCCTTCCTGCGGTGGCACGTCGTGTCCGTCACTCTCGGTGTCTGCTGGTTGTGTTGAGAAGGGAACCCCAAATTTGCGAGACTCTCATGAGATTTTTCAGTTTTTGTCAAAATATTAGGTGCATTTGAGCTGAGCTGCACCTCGTCTGGAGAGTTGACGAGATCAGGATGCAGAGACAAAAAGCTGCAGTTAATTCAGACTTTAGAGAACATACAGGAAGAGACACAAACGTCCTGTTAGGTCACCTGTAGGCTACCTGTACTCTGCAGACCAGGTTCATAGCTGATTGAAGATGAAATAGAAGAGATCCCTCTACTGTCATGTGATCCTGTGTATCTGTTCTTTTATCTGCCTCGTAAAGTACTTTGTAACTGTTTGTTTGATAAGTCACATATAACCTTTATTATTATTATTAGCTACAAAATATCTGCTTGTTAACAGATCAAAACTTCACTGCACAACAGAAGACTAATATATCAAGCCTTAAATATTACAATTACAAAGACAATTAGCATTTTATACAACACGTGGTGTTTGTTGTCAAAATCAAGAGCCAATCAGAGCCTGTCAGCTCATCGGTCAGGTGACATTCAGGTGCCTGCAGTCAGTGGAGAGCAACATCAGCGTCTGGCTCTAAAAACCGCGGCCACCTCGATCTCGTGATGTTATGCAGGACATCAGAGCAAGTCGGGATCAAGTCAGGACACAAATCTGATCAGCGTGCCTTGTGCAGCGATCACCAGTGATTGATTCTGCGCAGGCCTGGCTCATCTCCAACACAACTGAGTCTGTGGAATGCTCTCCCTGACCATCTGAGAGCACCACAGACTGTGGATTCTTTTAAACGTAGCCTAAAGACTTACCTTTTCACAAAGGCCTTTCCCTAGCCTTATATGTTTCATTGTTTTGGTTTGTGTTGTTTTATTAGTTATGCTTCACCATAGGTTTTACGCTTTCTTTGTAGCACTTTGAGATTTCTTTAATGTGAAGTGCAATATAAATAAAATTTATTATTATTATTATTATTACCTATACAGTCTTCAGAGATCTTGTGGGTCTGGGGTTTCATTAAACATTAAACAGCAGCCTTAGTAAAATGTGACACAGTTGTTAGGTTCAAGAGCCAGAATAGACAATAATATAGAGATAATAGAGAAGAGAAAACACCGACCACCTCCGCCACATTTAAGTTCCTTTTTGTTAATATTTCTGATCCACTGTAACACACGTTGGGCCTCTGCACACTCAGTGAATCTCTGCAGACTCTCTGCTCTCAGACAGCAGCTCTCTTCACAAAGTAAAGGTTTGTTTATTTTGCATTCTGATTTTTACCAAAGTTGACACGACAGCTCAGGTTCTTCACAACTTCCTGGACATTTTTGTAAAAGTAGAAAATTGTAAACTTCTTATGACAGCTCACATTCTTTCAAGCTCATCTTGTAGGGAGACGTCGTTGCAGCAACAGCAGCTCATCAACTTCCTGTTCTTCGCTGGATTCGCCTATAGTTGATATGCATGTGATGTCACAGGAGGCGGAGTCACTGCGGTTACACCCACCAAGTAGCAAAATGACTACAGAGTGGCGGCGTTACTGCTCAGCTTGAATCCCACAAAAACACACAAAAAACATCTAAAATGTTAAATGTGATCGATCTGAACAAGTTCCAACAAGAAATCAAGACGATATTTTTACCGTCTGATGAAAGATGAAGAAAAAAGAGTGTGAGGTTTGTTTTTGAGTAAAATCAGACCTTAAGTTAAATGTTGTATTGACTCATGTTACGAAGCATCTTTTATTTACATTCTGTGCGTCGTGTCATGCATCTTCAGCGAACATGCCTCTCCAATAATGTCATAAAATAAAAATATAAATTAATATATACGGGAGAAAAAATTGTTTTTCTTAAGTACACTTCATGATTAAAGTTTTTGGACTTCCATGAGAAACAGCGCCTCTAGATTTCCTCCTTTTATCCACAAATCACTTGATTGTGAAGTCTGATTCGTCTCTGTCTGTTTCAGTCTCACCTCAGGATCAGGACGGAGCTGGACATCAGGACCAGGACCAGGACCAGGACCAGGACCAGGACCCGAGTGCTGCTGCAGCAGCCAATCAGCAGGCAGAGAGGGAGTCAGGTGGCAGCGTCCCAGCGCTGGTAATCACTCAGGCAGAGGAGGTGAGAACAGAGACAGACTCATCTGTATTCAACCGCTCCAGTTTAGCGCTGGTGGTGCCAAATGTCTCGTCTTTGTCTCCACACTCGCAGGTAGAAGCTCCTCCAGCTTTCTTCTCCACATTTGCTGCCTTTGTTCTTTGTTTAAACGAAGTCTCTGATTCAAGTTCAAAGCTGCGTCGTCCTGACAGCTCCTCTTCATCAACCTGACGCTCTTTCTCTTTCTTCAAAACCAGCTTTTCTTTCTTATTTTCATATCCTACCCCAGTTTGTGGGTTTCTCACTTTAATTATATATTCAAGTCTCGTTTCCACACGTCACATTTAAGACTCTGAATGTTTTCAATGATGTATCTGTTCATTGTGAACTGTTTTGAATATTCAGATTTCCAGAATGAGATGAAAAATAATCTCAGCAGCTTCATCACAAACATCCTGATTTTTTACTCTCGACACTTTAAACAGCTCAGAAACTGCAACAGTTAACTTTCTCATGATTTACAGATCAATAATCAGAAGCAGATGTAAAGCATCCAGTCCTGAGAACTGGACAAATCAAAAATTATTAATACCAACAGCTTAACCATTTTTCTACATATATCTATAATTTAAGGATTTATACATATGCTCTATGCATATTGCTCTGTGACATAAAACACTGACAAGAATTCACAACTTCAGACTATTTTAAAATGTGTTAAAATCCTTTAAAATCTCAAACTAACGATACCTGCTGATAACATATAGGCGTAAAAATGTGCTGTTATAATCATTTTTGTTTTCAAATATATTTTTAATGAAAATGTTGGTCCTTTAAATTTGTGTCCCAGATTATTTAATCAGGCATAAAAAGGGTCAGCTATACCCTGAGGACCCCTGTCTCACTTCCTGGTTTATAAAAGGCGGGAAAAACTGCTGGTAAACTTAATATTTTTTGGCAAATTAACTCAATAATATTTCTATCAGATGTGTCTCGGTCCTTCTAAGTCAAAGCTAAATAATAATTATGGTTCAAAAATGTGTATTTTGATTAATATCAAGAGACTCTGAGACACTTTAAAAAATAAAATGGCTGCTCACTACGACAGCCCAGTGAAATGAAACAATCTGAGCATTTAATAAAAAAATTTAATCTCTAGGATGTTTTCCTGTTTCAAGGTTTAATTGCCAGCAGTTTGATCTTTTAGAATATATTTTTAGTAGAAATCTGCTCAAAATATGGTTTTGCCCCAATTCTCAAGGAAAAAAATAAAAAATAGAACAAAATAAGAAAACTTTTGGATACAATTTTTGTGTACATTTTTTGGGGCGGAACTGAGACATGTCTCTCCCCCTGTCCTCCTCCATGTCCTCCCCCATGTCCTCACCCTCAGTTACAAACGTCCCTTCAGGACTCCAAATCCCAAATCAGTCCAGCAGTTCACTTCAGCTCACTTCAGTTCCAACGACAAAAAACACACCATCCTGTCTCCGTCCTCTGGCTCCGGTGTGTCTGGACATGTCCAATAAATCTGCTGGACAGAGTGTCCATGTTTCAGGCTGCGTTCAGGTGTCGTAGTGGTGTTTGACACTGCACTGTAAAATGTCAGTCACATTTCTCTGATGTCACGACGGCTGCAGCTTTTACACATATTTTCTCTTGTTGACTTGGAAAGACGGCTCAGTCTAATCCAGGATACATTGTCTTAAATATACTGTGCTGGAAACGAAATATTCATATTTAGCAAAATTAAATTTAGGTTGTATTAATGCAAACAGTTGATTTGAAAGGAATCACATTCATCAGTTGATCTGACTTAAAGCAACTGTGTTCATTTCATTTTTTAACTCAGTTTAAACAAACTTAAATCATTTGTGTGTTACTGACTGAAGTAAATTTTTTAAAACTTGGTCCGACGCAGCGTTTCAGAGCAGAAACTGATAAATTTTTATCATGTGAGAACCTAATTTTAAATACTTAGAGATGTTTTTAATAATAACATGTTTCTGTGTTGTGACAAACTCGGAACTCACATTAATTGTTGCTTTACACAAACTTTAATTGGTTTTACTGGAATATTTTAGTTGAATTGAAACAATTAGTCAATATATTGATTATTTATTTTCAGAAGAAACAAAAATAAACCAAACTTTTGCTGCTTTCAGCCTCTCAGTTTGCTGCTTTTCTCTGTTTCATATCACAGTAATCTGAATAAAGACCAAACAACTGGAGAGATAATCAGCACTCAGGTCAGTTTGATTTATTTAGTGTAGAACCACATTTTGCCTGAAGGAGCTTTACAACCTGCACAGCATTCGACACCCAGAAGATTAGACGATCAAACCGCAGTTTTATTTGAAGCAGTAAGTAAGAATCTAAACATGAGTACAGCAGTCCAAACAGTGAATTAAACAGGTTGACATCTTATTTAATATTTGATCTGTGGGTCGTAGGGTCAGATTTTAACCTCTGAATGATGTTAACAAGAGTCCAAAATCAAAAATGTGAAAAGAGAAAAGAAAACCAACAGTGTCGCCCTCAGTTCCAGATTTAAAAGGTGGAAAATTCACCTCGTTCAAAAAAAGTGGGCGGTCACTGTCGAGCCAGCAGCAAGGACAGGAAGTGAAAAGACAAAAAGAAGAAAAACGGGGTCAGTCGAACACAGAATCCAGTAAAAATGATTGGATAAAAGCAGCGGCTGAGGTGAAAGTGAGACAGTTAACGTGGTGTTCAGCGAGCACACTGACAGTAAATCTGCCTCTGAGGGGTTAAACATGCGAGCGTCTCTCTCTGATAGATCCCATTACCCGCCCTCATGTGTACACGCTCACTGATCCGAACCGCCTCCAAATAAGTTTCCTCAGAAGCTGAGCGGCACGCGGCGGCAGCAGCGGCGGCGGCGGCAGAGGAGCACTTAAACCAAATTGACTTTACTGATGTGAATTATGAAGATACTGATATCATGCATAAAGTTATTTAGCCCTCAGAAGAATTCAAATAAGTCCTTCCCTCAGATACGGGGATACGGGGAACTAATATGAATGCAAATAGGATTAGACTCCTGCATTAGTGTCTGATAAACAATTTACAGGCCTGAGTGTTCACTGGGGGGGTGAGACGGGGGTGAGGAGGGGGTGAGGAGGGGGTCCATTCAGCACCTTATCACAGTTAACCCTCCATCTTCCTCCATCTTCCTCACCACGCTGCCGCTGCAGCATCACATCAGGTCTGCCGGAGAGAAAACGGCGCTGAATCCAGCCGATTACCAGAGAGGTCATCACACCTGCAGCTGAGGGTGAAGTGAGGGACGTTTAAAGGGACAGTTCACCCCTAAATCAATAATACATATCTTAATAATAATCTTTATTTATAGAGCACTTTTAAAAATTCACATTGCAAAGTGCTTCACAAAGGCAGCGAAATAAAACAGACGGGTTGGAAAGTTGGCAGTTTTTAAAGAAAACAGATGAAATAATTCAGAGTAAAATGGCAAGAGAAGGAAAATAAAAACATTTTAAGAAATAAAAACAGTTAAAACTCAGGTAAAATCAGAAAAGGCTTGTTTTAATAAGAGGTCTCAAAAAGATTTCCTCTGGCAGGTACTAATATGTCAGTGATATATGAGGGAGGGATCAATAAAACCTTCAAATCTGATCTAAAACATACTGAGAGCTGAAAGACACTAAAACAGGAGGATGTGATCATGTAAAAGCTGCTGCTGTCTTGTTACATCATTGTTACATCATTGTTACATCATTGTTACATCATTATTTATCTTTTTATGTAATTCTTCATCTTGATACGTCGTTATTTGTCCCGTTTACGTAGTTTTTCATCTAGTGAAGTAATTTGTCTTGATACGTCATTTTTTGCCTTCTGTTCATTTTATTTTGTCATTTTTCGTCTGGTTATGTAGTTTTTTTTCTGGTTAGTAGTTTTCTAGTTATGTCATTGGTCCTCTTTAATTTTTTGTCTTGTTACATATTTTATCATCTAGTTTTGCCATTTTTTGTCTTTATATTTAATTTTTTGTCTTGTTATGTAGTTTTTCATCCAGTGTCACATCATTTTTCTTCTTCTGTTGTTTTTTGTCTTATTAAATATTTTTTTAATCTAGTTATGTCATCGTTTGTCTTGTTACATCATTAATCATCTTGATACATAATTTTTTACATCTTTTTCCTCTTGTTGCGTCATTTTTTATTCTGTTACTGTTTTTTGTTTTGTTGCTTTAAAGTAACAAGCCTGTTTTGAAAATGTGCGGAGTACAAAGTTCAGATATTTGTGTTCAAATGTGGGGAGGAAAAGTAAAAAGTTAAGAACAGTAACTAAGTATTTGTACTTAGTTACTTTCCTCCTCTGGTTACCACATCCAAACACATAAAATGCTCCACACTAAACGCTGTTAAATGACATGTGAAATGTCCTTAATAGTAGCGTCCTATTTATATGCCGTCCCATGAGATCACGTCATGTCCTCATCAGTGTGAGACGTGTTCTTCAAGACGTGTTTTAAACACAAATTAAAGTTCTTCTTCGTTGGTTATTGATATGATTCCGATTTAATTGTTTCCATCATGCTTCAAACTTCCTCTTAAACACCTCTCTGGCGGAGCTTCACTTCGCCGTGCTGCGGCGGCGTTCTGTACGTTCTGTCTGTGGCGTTGAAGTGTTGGGACTCTTTGATGCTGCTCATGATGACAGTCAGCGGCACCAATTAAGGGCGTTCCACGTCACGTTCCGCTGAGGTCTCTTCCTGTTCTAATGACTGTCACACAAAACCTCAGGAGGATCCCCAACACGTCACGTGTCCTCGCCGTACGTACGTGTAGAGAAGCTGCTCGTTAAACCCTCAACATCAAACACGCATGTTTCACGTGTCCTCTGATGACTTCACTGTTCAGTCAAAGGACTCGTGTGATTGTTAATTAAAATCCAAACATGGCGAGCAGACAGCTGTTTTATGTTCCTCTGCACGTTCTCGTCACGTCTTCACAGGCGCCAACATAAACAGAACATGTGTGGTCAAGTAAAAAATAACACAATTTACATTAATGTCAACATGAAGACAAGTTAGACAAATACAAGTGAGCAACATCTGACCAGAGGACGCAAACGTCCACACGGTCTTTACTGCAGTACAAGTACAAATACTCGAGTAAAAGTAGAAGTACTGATTCTACTTGTTTACTGAGTAAAAGTGAAGAAGTTCAGGCTCTGAAATGTCCTCAGAGAATAAAAAGTTGTCCTCTGAAGGACATTTCTACTGTGCAAAGTTAACTGAACCTCAGCTTGTCTCCATCTCTGTCTGTCTCAGCTTCTTACGTCTTTTATGTCATTTGTTTTGTTACTTATTTTTCTTCGTTACGTCCTCTCTCTGGCTCATGTCCCCTCACTTCTGTTTCATTATGTCGTGTTAACGTGGTTTTCACCTTTTTACGTATTGTTTCGTCATGTTAGGTCGTTTTTCACTTGTTTCGTCTCTCACATTATTTTTCGTTTTTGTCTGCTTACATCACTATTCACTTTTGTCTGGTTACGTGATTTTCCATCTTGTCACGTCATTTTTGTCTTGTTACGTAGTTTTTCATCTGGTTACGTTGTGTTTTGTCTTACATCTTTTTTGTCGTATTATGTCTTTTATGTCTTTTTCGTCTTGTTACAAGTTTTACGTTCTTTCCATCTTGTTACGTCATGTCACCTCTTTTTTGTTCCATTATGTCGTGTTAACGTGGTTTTCATTTCGTTACGTCTTTCACGTTTTTTTTCGTTGTTACCTTGTTTTTGTCTTGTTTCATCTTGTTTCGTCATTTTCTGCTTGTTAGGTCTTTTACATTGTTTCCTTCTTGCTACATTTGAATCTTATTATGTCTTGTTACATTTTGTCTTGTTATGTCTCGTTTCATCATGTTCGGTCATTTTCATTTTGTTAATCTTTCAGATTATTTTCTTCTTGTTACATCATGTCACCTCATTTTCCTTTTGTTACGTCTTGTTTGTCATTTTCATGTTGTTTCGTACTTCAAGTTGTTTCTGTCTCGTTACATCTTTGAGATTGATTTTGTCTATTTACACCATTTTCGTATTTCAAGTGGTTTCTGTCTTGTTACGTATTTTTTGTCTTTTATTTAATTTCATCTTGTTACGTCTTTTTAGTGTTGTCTTTTTTTCTCTTGTTACATCTTTTTTGTCTTGTTACGTCGTCTCCGTCTCGTCCCGTCTGTCCTGTGTGATAAACTCTGATGGATCCACCAGTGAATCCTCTTTTCTTTGTCTTATTGTTTCATTCAGGTTGAAATCAGTCTTGATGTTGGAAGGCGGCGCACAATGATGCAAAATAACAATAATCAATAATTCATCTCAGAGTCATTAAAACTAAAGTAACAAGTCTGTTTATAAAATGTGAGGAGGAGAAAGTTCACATATTTGTGTTCACATGTAAATTAAGTATTTGTAGTTTTTAGTTATTTCCTGTGTCTGATATTTGTCCAGTTGCAGGACGTGCAGCCGTCCCTCTGAAAATAATGAGAGAACATTTAATTTTCTGACAGTATTTCTGTGTGTGTGTGTGTGTGTGTGTGTGTGTGTGTTTCAGTGTGTGTTTGAGTGTGTGTGTGTGTGAACCTCGGTGACACAACATGCTGCTGTTCACCGCTGAACAAGTGGAACAGTGTAAACCTGAGGCCTCCATGTGATGATTAAATCTGAATAAAAAGCGAAGCAGGAACCTGTTTTGAAGTGCAAAGTAGTGTCGTTATTATTTACAGTAAAACTGATGTTGTACTTGAAATAATTAACTGAAATCAAAATGATCCGTGTGACGTGTTTCATCAGTTTGTGTGTGTGTGTGTGCGTGTGTGTCGGGGACAATGGTGAGTGGGGAGGCGTAATTAGCTCTCGTGGGATGTCCGTCCTAAACAGTTAAAGGACAATCACGCTCTGTGAGATGTTAAACTGCTGCTGCTGCTGTCTGTTGCCAACTGGGGCCTAATTGTAGTCAACAGGCTCCGGCAGCTGATTGGTCGCGCTCGCCGCGTATGAAGATGAACGCAGACGGACATTTTGTTGAGTTGTAAACACTCTCTCATATGGTAATTCTGCGGCACCTCGGCGCCGTTTGAGGGACGTGAGTGAAGATTGGAAGTGATGGCTGCTGGTTTATGTTGTGTTGAAGTTCACACCGAGCAGGTTTGTTTGTGTTGGACTGTTCCTGCAGCATCACAACGTTCGAGTCAGCTTCATCTCACAGTAACGGCACAATCAGACTGAATGTGCTTCGAGAAGTGAGCAAAAACATTTCTTCAGCCCCGTTCACACAGATTATTTTACACCAGAATTAAAGTGTACGTGCAGGTTTTTTAAAAACATCTAAAAATAGGTGATTGGCCCTTTTTCCATCACCAGGAGACGAGTTTGTTTTTTCTTTCCTGGTGTGTTTTAAAAGTGTCTCAGTATTTTTGTAGCTTCTAACCAGACAGAAGTAACTGAGTACAAATACTTACTTTTTACTTTTCCTCCCCACGTTTGAACTCAAATATCTGAACTTTCTCCTCCTCACATTTTATAAACAGACTCGTTACTTTAGTTTTAATTACTTTGAGGTGAATTATTGATTATTATTATTTTGCATCATTGTGCAAAAAGTCCAACATCAAGACTGATTTCAACCTGAATGGACGAAACAATAAGACAAAGAAAATTCACTGGTGGATTCATCAGAGTTTATCACACAGGACAGATGGGACGAGACGGGAACAACGTAAAAGACATAACAAGACAAAAAAGACAAAAGAAATAAGACAAAAACAACATAAAAGACATTCTGTCTTGTTATATATTGTAGTAGGATATACACATTTTATATACTTCTATTTTCTATTTTCTTAATTTTTCTATGTTTATATATTTTTCTGTTCTTAAATGGGAGCATCTGTAACATGAGCAGTTTCCTCCAGAGGATCAATAAAGTCTTTCTGATTCTGATATTGAATCATAACTCCTGTATCGTGATGCGTATTGTAGCTCCAGATTATTGTCAGTAAACAGCCCTGGTCCTGGAGTCCTGTGGTCTTAGGGTCTTGTAGTCCTGTAGTCCTGTAGTCCTGGGGTCCTTTGGTCTTAGGGTCCTGTGGTCCTGTGGTCCTGTGGTCCTGTGGTCCTGGGGTCCTTTGGTCTTAGGGTCCTGTGGTCCTGTGGTCCTGGGGTCCTTTGGTCTTACGGCCCTAGGGTCCTGTGGTCCTGTGGTCCTGTGGTCCTGGGGTCCTGGGGTCCTTTGGTCTTAGGGTCCTGTGGTCCTGTGGTCCTGGGGTCCTTTGGTCTTACGGCCCTAGGGTCCTGTGGTCCTGTGGTCCTGTGGTCTTAGGGTCCTGGGGTCCTGTGGTCCTGTGGTCCTGTGGTCCTGTGGTCCTGTGGTCTTAGGGTCCTGTGGTCCTGTGGTCCTGTGGTCCTGTGGTCCTGGGGTCCTTTGGTCTTAGGGTCCTGTGGTCCTGTGGTCCTGTGGTCCTGGGGTCCTTTGGTCTTACGGCCCTAGGGTCCTGTGGTCCTGTGGTCCTGTGGTCTTAGGGTCCTGGGGTCCTGTGGTCCTGGGGTCCTTTGGTCTTAGGGTCTTGTGGTCCTGTGGTCCTGTGGTCCTGTGGTCCTGTGGTCCTGTGTTCCTGGGGTCCTTCGGTCTTAGGGCCCCGTGGTCCTGTGGTCCTGTGGTCCTGTGGTCCTGGGGCACTGTGGTCCTGTGGTCCTGTGGTCCTGTGTTCCTGGGGTCCTTCGGTCTTAGGGCCCCGTGGTCCTGTGGTCCTGGGGTCTTAGGGTCTTGTGGTCCTGTGGTCCTGTGGTCCTGGGGTCCTTTGGTCTTAGGGCCCCGTGGTCCTGTGGTCCTTTGGTCTTAGGGTCCTGGGGCCCTGTGGTCCTGTGGTCCTGGGGTCCTTTGGTCTCAGGGCCCTAGGGTCCTGGGGTCCTGTGGTCCTGGGGTCCTTTGGTCTTAGGGCCCCGTGGTCCTGTGATCCTGGGGTCTTAGGGTCTTGTGGTCCTGTGGTCCTTTGGTCTTAGGGCCCCGTGGTCCTGTGATCCTGGGGTCTTAGGGTCTTGTGGTCCTGTGGTCCTGTGGTCCTTTGGTCTTAGGGCACTGTGGTCCTGTGTTCCTGGTGTCACACTGCTGCATGTTTCAGATGGTTCCTGTTCCATGTCACCTGATTCTATTGATCAGCTCGTTCTCTGCAGGAACCTGATAACGAGCTGATCGTTAGAACCTGGTGTGAATCACTGCCTCAGTGAACATTTCATTTTAATGGTTCTCCTGTGTGTGTGTGTGTGTGTGTGTGTGTGTGTGTGTTCAGTCTGTGGGAGCAGCACCAGCTGCCCCAGTGGACCCAGCAGTGAGTCCAGTAGAACCGGCGGAACCTCGGAGACCAAAGAGACCTGCAGACCTGGTGATCCCTCTGAGCCCCGTGGTCCCGACAGAACCCAGTCTGAGCTCCAGCAGTGACGGAGGAGACATGACCTGCAGCGACCTGCTGTCTCTTAGGAGTGACTCGTTATCTCTGACCAGTGACCTCAACGTCTGCAGGACGGTGAGTCATACCCTCCTTCTTCTTCTGCTGCTACTACTACTTCTTCTTCTTCTTCTCCTTCTTCTTCTTCTTCTGCTGCTGCTTCTTCTTCCTCTGCTTCTTCATTTGCTCTCTTTATTAACAAACATTCAGGGGACAGTAAACAAAACAAATAGACATAACAGAAGAGTCAGAGATACATTACAATACATCATATAAAGTATTAACAGACAAATATAAATTAAATGTTTTAAAACCCTTTGTGTTGTAGAAAAAGAAAGAAGCTTTTCCTTCAAGAAACAACACAAATATTTTATTAAATTTGTAAATTATCACAAGAAGTGGCAGAATTCCAGAACTACTACAACTTCCATCAGCATCATTTTGACCTTCTGTCCTTCCAAACTCTGTTATCTCTCCTGATAAACACCAGAATAAGAGATTAATGCATTTATGTTAGTTTATCACGTGTAGTAAAAAAAACATATCAGTTACCGCAGTTTTAATTAATTAACTCAAAAGTTGAAGATTCAGAGCTTAAATATTCAGAGTTACTTTGATAAAATAATTGATGAAGCCAACTTAAATATTTTGAGTAAATGCAGCTCACCGCATCACAATAAGTTAACAAAAAAAGTCCCTCAAAAGAAAGAAAATTTGACGGCACTCAACATTTTTAAGTTAGCAGAAGTTTTCATCATTTTTTAAAAATAATGAATTTGAGGATTCAGTTTTACAGTTAGTTGTTGCAGTGTGTTGCGTTGAAATGTTTAAAAGTTTAATATTTTACAGGATCTGTTCGTCACGGTGGATGTTTGGTGTTGTTGGCTCACCTGTGTGACTCTCAGGTGTGGAGAAATGTTTTGTGCCAAAGACACGCTGTGATGAAACTGAAACCCTGACCTCCATCTTGTCGAGATGAACCTCCTGATCTGAACATCAGTCAGACCCCCCTCTTAACAGAACGTTCTTGTTGGTCTGCGGAGCGCTCGCCTTCATCATCAGCCTCTTTATGGGCGGGTCAGCGGGGCCAATGTGGAGCCCGGCGGACGAGCGCCGAGGCTGCGGCGTAATCATAATTCCCTTGACCTCTGCTGACCTCCCGCGAGGCTTCGACGGCAAGGGCCGCGCCGACGAACGGGCGGCTCCTTTCACACCGCCGCTCGCTCCAAAATGGCTTTTTCATTTCTCAAACAATCACACGGCGGCGGCGGTGAATGAGAGGGCAGATTACATAAGGCAGGGGTGAGATAAGTGCTTTCTGTCCTAAAAGACGAGACTAAGAGCACAAAGTCGTTATCGTTCTCATTAAATCTGCCCTCCGACTCAAAGACTCGTCTGAATGCAGCCGCAGAAAAACAGGATTGTTGGAAAATCTCAATTAATATGTTAATGAGCGGCAGATTTCTCATTACTTACAGAAACAGAAGGTCTCATCTGACAGGTTTGTTCAGTCTGTGGTGTCACAGTCATCGTTTAAAAATCAAACTTTATTCATACAGCAGCTCTCCGACAAATCACAGCTGACTGACGATGAGACGGAACCAAATGTAAACAGAAAAACATCACGTAAAACAGGACGCTGCCACCTCCCAGCAGCCAAGGGCAGATACTTCATTTTACTGTCGGGTGGGGCAACAAACAGAAAAGTTCCTCGAGAACAGTTCCTGAAGGGGGCGCCAAAAGCACGGCCAACGTATAGAGGAAACTGTTATTACTGCTATAAACTGTGTAGTTGTAGGGTCGTACCAACATGTTCAAATGTGCTTTTACATATTATTTTATTATTTAAAATGATATAATTTAATATATTGAGGGGGACAACTCTCTGTTTTTCACAGAAGTTATTGTGTTTTTAATTAAATAACATTTCTCATACAAATATTATATAATGAGCAAGTATTTGTAATTTGTAACAGGATACTTGTTGATGTATTGGTGCCCGTCTCGCCAGATAACAGGGTCAGCTGTTACCTGGTGACATCACATGTGCCTAAAAAGCAGCTAGTTTGTATCAGAGAAAGGACTAAAGGTCTTAAAGGCTCTGAAAACTTGGCCTGAAGTAGAAAATCGGGTTCAGAAACAGTTTATTAGATCTTTTCTCAGACTGTGTGGACGTGTCACCTCACGTTTGATTGACAACTGTCTCAGGAGTCCCAACAGGAAGCTCAGTAACGTCCTGCTGTGGACAGCTGTGGACACAGGCTGCAGAAAAATGTATTTTATATAAGAAGATGGAAAGGACATAACGAGACAAAAAAAAAAAAAAAAAAAGAAAAACCGACGTAACAAGACGAAAAAGATGTAACAAGATGGAAAAGACAGCTGTGGACAGAATGAGAACCAAAATAAAAACATGTAAACCTGTTCTAGTAGAAACAGGATAAAAATCTGAGCTTGAAAATGAGCAGAAACGACTTTAAACCAGCGTCAGTGAGCCTAAAGATCAAATCATGATCTGGATTGTTCAGTGAAGACCTGATCATGATGAAGATCCTCTCACATACAGTCAGACTGAGTCAGATCACACACACACACACACACACAGATGTAACAGGTAACATCCAGTGTGTGATATAATATCATTTCTCCTTCTTCAAAATTCAGCATAATGAAATGATGAATAAAAATGAGCGGCGGCTGCTGCAGGATTAAGGAGTCAGGAGTCTCCTCAGTAATAAAGCTTAGTCATGCGTCAGTGAAGCGACTTCATCAGAGTCTTTTAATACGTTTCTATCCGTCTCACTGGACTGTTTAGGAACATTTAATTTTCAGACTGACTGCAGGGCTGCTGCTTGATTAGAGGGGAAGTCCTGCCCTCAGGGGTTTATCTGCCTCATTGTAATAATACATCAGTTATGGCTGCAGGTCGTCTCCATGGAAACGTCTCAGACGATTAACTGACAGGCTAAAGACACTCGACTGGTACTACATCGTACTACAGCAAATAAAACTATATTATACTGTATACAGTGTTATTATTACAGCGGGAGTCTAACAGGTAAATCTCTTTAAGGACACGTTATTACAACTGTATCGTCATTATTGTTTTAATAATATGTGATAAATCACATTTCACACACAACACGACCACATACAAAGACACAAATAAACCAGAGTTTTGTTTTTCTGACATCTTTTTACTTTTACTTTTTATATCTGATCACAAACATCTGAACTTTCTCCTCCTCACATTTTATAAACAGACTCCTTACTTTAGTTTTAATGACTCTGAGATGAATTATTGATTATTGTTATTTTGCATCATTGTGCGCCGCCTTCCAACATCAAGACTGATTTCAACCTGAATGGACGAAACAATAAGACAAAGAAAAGAGGATTCACTGGTGGATCCATCAGAGTTTATCACACAGGACAGACGGGACGAGACAGAGACAACATAACAAGACAAAAAAGACAAGATGAAAAAGACAAACAAGGCAGAAAATACCTAACAAGACGAAAAACAATGTTAAAGACATAGCAAGACAAAAAGCATGTAACAAGACAAAAAAAGACATAAGACAAAAAAGACGTAACAAGACGGAAAACAGCATAAAGGATGTAACAAGACTAAAATGAAAATTACGTAAAAGACGTAACAAGACAAAAAAGATATAACAAAACAAAAAACAATGTCAAAATATAACAAGCAGAAAATTACATAAAAAAGTAACAAGACAAAAAAGACATGACAAGACGATAAAGATGTAACAGGACAAAAAAGACGTAACGATAAAATAAGAAATTATATCTCTTAAATAGGTTTTTGTCTTGTCACAGGACTAAAATGATGGAAAAGACGTCACAAGATGAAAAAGATGCAACAGGACAAAAAGACATAAGAAGCTGAGACAGACAGAGACGGAGACTCTGATGGAGAAAAGTTGAGGTTCAGTTGTCTTTGGACAGAAACAGTCAGTAGAAATGTCCCTCAGAGGACGACTTTTTTCTTTTACACTCTGAGGACATTTCAGAGCCTGAACTTTTTCACTTTCACTGCAGTAAACAAGCTGAATCAGTTCTTCTGCTTTTACTCGAGTATCTGTTCTTCTTCCTGAGTCCAGACTGTGTGGACTTTTGACATCTCTTGATCTGGGCAACAATAACAAATGACGGTTGTGTTGTCCCTCACAGGGTTTCTGCAGGTTTTTAGTGGCTCGTGTCTGGGTCGGACTTCGATGATGCTCCTGATGTGGTTGCAGAACATCAGCGGGTGATGACAGCGTTTACTGAAACTGGATTTCTGTTTATTTGTGTTATTTATAACCCAGTCAACATTTTAGCATCACTGTTCTTCCTGATGATAAACGGGTCTGTCCTGGGGTCACAGAACAGCTGCCTGTTCTATATTAGTCCTGATGTTTTAGTAAATAATTCACATTATAGTCGACAACCTGAAGTCAGACACGTTTAGTCAGTTCTGGATGTTTTTTACACAAATATTTGCACACTTCACTCCTGCAGTCGGAGGTATTGTGACGTCTACACGTGTTATTTGGATATGAAAGTTCAGCATGAACAGAAACAGTCCTCCCCTCCTCACCTGTGACCCAGTTAACACAGTGTTCACCACATCGTCTCAGCACTTCCTCTGAGTCAAACAAACACACACATCAAGTTAAAAACACTTTCATTATCAGCTCCAGCTCTGTCGCAGTCAGACATTTAAATCAGCTGATGGTTTTCACACACAGGAGCACTGCTTAATATTCAGACACACTCATCAGTAACTTTTCATCATGTTTCATGAAGATTTGACTCTACATGAGCCGATGCTATGACCTGTTTCTCTTTCAATATTTAAATCACTGGTGGACTCTGCAGGCTGTGAAAAAATGCAGCAAAAAGTGCCCTCTTGGCTGTCCCTGTGGTAGATAAAACATGGTAAATACCCTCTAGAGTGGCCCAAGTGCCCTCTAGATTACACTTTCAGTGTCCAAGCATGATAAAGTGCCCTCTAGAGTGCACTTCCAAGAGACAAAACATGATAAAGTGCCTTGTAGAGTGCACTTCCAGTAAATAAAATGTGATAAAGTTCTGTCCAGAGTGCACCTCCGGTAGACAAAAAGTAATCGAGTGCCCTTTTGAAGTGCACTTTCTGTGGACAAAACGTGATAAAATGCCCTCGAGAGTCTGCCTCCAGTGGACAAAACGTGTTAACATGCATCACAGCCTTGCTTGCGTGTTGGTGCCCCACCACATACCCCTGGTCCACCACTGATTCAAATGAACTAATTAATTAAATTAAATTAATTCATTTACATTCATCTCATCCTCTGGTTATAAACACAAGCTCAGTTTCTACAGAGACACACAGTGACTTCACAGCACAGCATTTAATTTACATTTCTGTGCTGCTGTAACGTGAACGAACCCTCCAGGGATCAATATCTCTTCTTCTGATCTTCAGAAATGTCTTTAATTCTCATTAATGTTGCTGATAATCCTGATCAGAAGAGCTGTGTGACACTGATCAGGTGATCAATGAGTCTTCAGATTGGTCTGATAAAACAAACTGAGATTATTTAATCCAATAGAAACACTTTTTTTCTGTTTAATCCCAGAGGAAGCTGCAGTGATGAACAATTAGAAACATTTTTTAATTTTCTCTTGATCGTTTCTCATCTGTCTTCTATGAGCCAAAGTGACTGAGACACAAACAACAACACAGACTTTAAAGGGTCAGTTCAACCATCGATGACAACGTCTCTCCTTCTTCTTCTTCTTCTTCTCTTTTTAACACTGCGTCTCCTCTGAACCCCCCCACCTCCATCATGTTCTCCCCCTCTGCAGGATTTCGCTGCCCGCCGGTTTGACGGAGCGGCTTGTAAACGCCACCAATTAGGACGGGCAATTGGCAAACAAAAGGGCCGCTCCTAAATGGTGATGAGAGGTGGGAGGCTGTCGTCCCGCCTCGGTAGCTGTCAGAGGCTCTGAGGGGGAGGAGGAGGAGGAGGAGGAGAGGAGGAGGAGGCAGGCGGCCGTGTTTTGACAGGATGAATAGACGGAGGAGTGGAAGTGGCTGGAGAGGCTTTTGTTATGCTAACGAACGGACAGTCAGGAGGGGGGGAGAAACAGGAGCCCGTTCATGTCTCCTCCACACAGAAGGAGTCATTTTATTATCTCCTGCTTCTGTGAGAGGCTTCAGGACGGAGAGGAGGCGGGTGAGGATGAGAGGGGGGGAGGCACAGAGGAGGAGACAGATCCAGATTCCTCTGGACTCTCAATATTTGTTGCAGTGAATCAGAGACTCTGGTTTGTGTTTGTGCAGATTAAAGGCCAGAATATCTCCCAGTCTGGTTTCACTTTCTGGAGTCTTGCCTGCAGAGACGGTAAAAGTCCACGACGTCTTTACTGCAGTGAAAGTGTTCAGGTTCTGAAATGTCCTCAGAGTATAAAAGTAAGAAGTCGTCCTCTGAAGGACATTTCTGTGTAAAGACAACTGAACCTCAACTTTTCTCCATCAGAGTCTTTTATCTTGTTAAGTCTTTTGTCATCTTGGTTTTGTTACGAAGTTTTTGTCACCACGTCTTTTACGTCGCTTTGTCGCTTGTTGCATCTTTTACGTCGTTTTCGTCTCGTTAGGTCTTTTACGTTGTTTTTGTGTTGTTACATCTTTTAAGTAATTTTGGTCTTGTTACGACATTTTCGTCACCGTGTCTTTTATGTCCTTTTACTTTGTCACGTCTCATGCGTTGTTTTTGTCGTGTTATGTCTTTTATGTCTTTTTCATCTGTTTATATCTTTTATGTAATTTTTGTCTTCTTAAATCTTTTGCTCAGTTTTTTGTCTTCTTACGTCTTTTACGTTGTTTTTTGTCTTAATATGTCTTCTACGCAGTTTTTCATCTTGTTACATCTCTTACATCGTTTTATTTTGTTAAGTCGTATTATGTCTTTTACATCGTTTTCATCTGTTTATGTCCTTTACGTTGTTTTTTTCTCGTTACATCTTTCATGTCATTCTGGTTTTGTTACGATGTTTTTATCACCACGTCTTTTACGTCATTTTATCTGCAGTCCTGTGCCTGTATTTCCTTATTTTCTCATTATTTTGCTGTTCAGGACGTTTTACCAACTCATTGCGTCGGTATTTGACAAAAACCTTGTAAATCTGAGTTTGAGGACGACAGACTGTAAAACTCGGTCGTAGATGATCTTTAGGTTCTTCAGTATCCACCAACATGAACTGTGCATGTTAATGTATTTTCATTTCAAACATGCAAACATCTGTTTTCTTACCTTTAATTCACCTCTGCAGTGAGTCATAATCATTTAGTGAAACACCTCAGTGAGTGTTTGTGTTGTTAGGTGACTAATGAGGGAGATGAAGAGCTGCCTCCTCCTCCTCCTCCTCCTCCTCCTCCTCTCTCCTCTCGTCTTCGTCCTCGTGGGACTCCTGCTCCCTCCTCACCAGCAGACCAGCCTTCATCTCTCTGCAGCACACAGTCAGTGAACGTCCATCATAACACCAGGACTCTCTCACACCGGCCGCCGTCCTGCTGCGCTGAGACGACTCAGGCCTGCGTCAAGCGGTGTTTTACCTATTATTACCCATGATTCTTAGGTTTCACCTGATGTGGAGCGGCGGTGTGCCACGGAGGACAATATGTGTGTCAGGAAGTTTGAAACACAATCTGTGATGATCGCTTCACAGAGTTACAACCAGACATCGTGTCTAAATGTTGAAAAATGACCCCTTTTCACATCTTCCTCCTCTTCACTTCACAAATTAAAGATGTAGAGGCCAAATCTTCATGATGTCACAGACGACTTTTCATCATGTTCACTGATCAGAGACGATGATTTCATCTCTGAATAATATTCAGCTTGATAAAGCAACTCTAACACTCAGACATGTTGCATTCACTGAACTCCTCCAGTGACAGTGAATGCAACATGTCTGAGCGCAGCAGCAGCTCTAAATTATTCAACACGGTATGAAGTGACCCGTAATATTAATACCAGCTGTGAACATGTTAACACCAGGTGACGCTGTGTCTTTGGGGTCAGAGGTCAAACTCGTCCTCAGGAGTCGTCGAGGAGCTTCAGGTCTGTTTCTGCAGTCTTAAAGTTCCTCACTGAGCCCCTCAGACGCTCTGATTACTGCACTTTAGTTTTTCTGCTGTTGAGAGAAATCAGATGAAAAGCTTCCAGAGAACTGAGGAGGGCTTGAAAGGAGAAAATCAGTGAGACAATGACTGAAAAAAGAAAACATGAAACAGATTTATTCATGTAGGAAATGAAAGAATGAATCAGATAATGGAACGGTGCTCATTAACACGTTGAAGAGAGGACCTCTCCAATCTGCCACGCTGACAATAGACAGTAAATAAAGATGTCGGGTTGAGAGATGAAAGCGGCCGCGTCCTCTCTGAAGTGTGTTTTACGGAGCCTTTGAGAGTTGTAACAGTCTTTTTAGGGATTGAATGGATTCGTTAGATTTTATCCTTTAGCGCTCCTTCAGGGAGGTTCACTCTCAGTCTGCAGGAGTCTTATATAATGACTCACTCTGCAAACAATTACACAACAAGACGAGTTCTGAGCTCAATTATCTCAGAGATCATTATTAATGCATGTCTGCAGTCCTCCTGTACACACACACACCACACACACACACACACACACACACACACACACACACACACACACTGTGTGTACACACACACTGTATACACAAACACACTGTATACACACACATACACACACACACACACACACTGTATACACACACACAAACACACACACACACACACTGTATACACACACACACACACATACACACACACACACACACACACTAATATCATTCAAACATTTACTGCAGCTCAGCTCATGTTGGTTTTATTAAACACTTTGATTTTCAGTTTCAACCAAGAACAGGAGATGAGAAACATTTGACTGTTTATCAGGATCAGTGTTCAATAATAATCCCAAATTTGGATATAATTCTTGGAGAAAATCATCATAATATTTCAACAAAGGGGTTGTAATAATTTTGAGTAAAATAGTTTTACTACATCAAGAGAAAAGGCTGCGTTATTTCAAGAATAAAGTCAGAATTTACACAAGGAAAGAAAGTTGGAATATTTAGGCAAAACCTGGAATATTTTGAGAAATAAAGTTGAAATATTTCAAGACAAAAGTCAGAATATTTAGTGAAAAAACTGCAATATGAAGGGGAAAAAAGCTCTAATGTTTAGAGAACAAAATATCTGAATATGTTGATTTTAAAAAAATGTTGGAATATTTTGGCAAAACAAAAGAAATATTTTGAGAAATAAAGTTGGAATATTTCATGACAAAAGTCAAAATATTTAGCAAAAAATTGGAATATGAAGGGGAAAAAGTTGGATTGTTTAGAGAAAAAAATGTCTGAATATTTCAAGAAAAAAATGTCAGAACATTTAGAGAAAAAAATGTAGGAATATTTTGCAAAAAAAAAAGGCAGAATATTTAGAGGAAAAATATCAGAGTATTTTAAGAAATAAAGTTAGAATATTTCAAGACAATAGTCAGAATATTTAGTGAAAAAAAAGAAATATGTAAGGAAAACAATGGAATGTTTAGAAAAAAAAGTCTGAACATTTCAAGAAAAAAGTCAGAACTTTTAGAAAAAACATTGGAATGTTTTGATGAAAACATCAACAAAAAATTAGAATATTTTAAGAAAAAAGTCAGAATATTTTGAGAGAAAGTAAAAAATATTGGAGGAAAAGTTGAAAATAGTGACGCATGGATTCGATGGATTACATGATTGTGTGTATCTTGACTTTTTTCTCCTGATATTAGAAAACTTGACCTCACAGCTGCTTTTGTGCACACGGAGCAGAGAAGCTCCCTGCTGAGGATCCTTCTCCACTCACAGACACTGTAACACACACACGCCTGGTTTTTAAGTGTTCAGGGTTTGAGACTCATTAAAGTTCATAAAGGATCTCTATTTCTCACTCTGCAGCTTCACATTACAGCCTGGTTTGTAGCTGCTGGCTGAGGTGATTTACTGGACCGACTCCAAAACTTCTTGTCCTCAGTTAGAAATCAAAATATGTAAAAATAGTTTCAAAAATAGCAGAATTACCCTTTAATTTACAGGACTCAGGTAAATGAATTGACTTTGTTGGTTTGAGTGTTTGTGAAACTGTTTATCAATAAGTTTCATATCAGTTAATATTCTGTTGTTGTTGTTTTAGAGTGAAGACGAAGACAACACGAGTGTCACCGCCTCGTCTGTCATGGTGAGTTCAAACTCCAGCTGTTTACTGTGTGTGTGTGTGTGTGTGTGTGTGTGTGTGTGTGTGTGTGTGTGTGTGTGTGTGTGTGTGTGTGTGTGTGTGTGTGTGTGTGTGTGCGCATGTGCATGTGTGTGTGTGCGCTGAACAGCAGAGAGCCATCAGCATCAACACAAACTGGGTTGAAACAGATCCTCTCTCCCCCTCCACGCCGTTCCCATGGCGATATCCCATAATGACTGCCGTCCTCCTCCCTGACAGGACGCAGCGCCGGCTGCTCATTGGCTGTGACGGCCTCCCACTACTGTTTCTGACTGCAACCAGCAGGGAAATCTGCTCTGAACTGGAGCTCAGACACAAGTTTGTGTTTTAAAGAGAAAACTAACAAACTATTTATTATTAATTTATGATAATTATTGTTTCCTCCACTGATCGATCAATTACTCTGACCAGGGTGGTCCAAGGTGACGTCTTCAGATGTCTCGTTTTGTCCAGCCAAAGAAATCTTTTGATATTAAGAGAAAAAAAGCAGAATATTTTAAGAAATAAGTTGGAATATTTTTAGAAAAAAAATGTTGGGATATTTTAAGTAAAAATTAGAAAAATGACAGAATATTTTGGGAAAAACTTTTGAAATATTTCAAGAAAAAAGTTTTAATATTTTGAGAAAAATGTCAAAATATTTTAAGGGAAAAGTTGGAATATTTCTAAAAACAATATTGAAATATCTTGAGCAAAAAATATGAATATTTCATGAAAACGATGTTGACATATTTTCAGAAAAAATGTCTAAATATTACGAGGAAAAAGTTGGAATATTTCAAGAAAGATTGTTTGAATATTTTAAGTAAAAAAGTTGAAATATTTTGAGGAAAAAGACAGACTATTTAGAGAATATAGTAATTCTTAGATTAATTGGATTACATGTCCATTTCTCAGTAACTAACTTTATTCTCCTGGTGTTAGAGAGCTCCACTCCATCTCCACCTCCACCCCTCTCCACCTCCACTCCACCATCCATCTCCACCTCCACCTCCTCCTCCACCTCCACCTCCACTCCTCCCACCTCCACCCTCCACCTCACAGCGTCAGCGGTCCTCAGTGACGTCTTCAGATGTCTTGTTAACAGCGTCATAAGTAACATGATAAATCATGATAGTAGATGATTATATGACTTAGATGATATTGATAATAAAACAGAGACATACTAACATCTTGATTTCACATAAATAAAATCAGATTTAAATATTTAAACTTTATTTAACTAAAGCTCAGAGTTTGACAGTTTGGTGCTTGTCTTCCTCTCAGGCTGCTGTTTGTTAGCTGTTAGCTGTTAGCGTGTGTGTTTGACCTGTCGTCTCTGTGAGGACACCATGAGACTCTGTGTGTGTGCGTGTGTGTGTGAGCTGAAGGACAGCCTCCCTCTGTGTGTAATTAACATGGACCTATCAGGTGGACAGCGAGGACGGTCTCTGATTAAAAGGCCTGCTGGCGCTCACGGCGCCCTGCTGGACAATAAACACCACTAATGGCATCAGGACCCCCGCCCTGCAGCACGGCGGCCCCCACCACGCCTAGAGGACAACGAGGACGCCGGCTTACAGGACGGAAAACACCAAAACATTAAAGGAACGCTCGGTGAAAATCTGTGTGTCACATCCTGACAGGACGCAGGAAACTTCTAAAAAGACTCATCCAGAATAAATGACGTCTCTGCTGCTGATGTGTGTTTGACGCTCGTATTTAGTGATTTATCAGCAAAACACTGTTTGGAACACAGCTAACATCATCTGAAAATAAGAACTGAACATGTAGATGAAATATTTGGATCTGCAGCCATACAGAGCTGCAGTGATGATGTATTTTTGTAGTCCAACCCTGAAGTTAGCATCACTGAACAGGGCAGCCAACAGGATTTTCACATTGGATTCTGGATTAGTGCAGAAAATTAAACAACAGTTTGTGATAATCAGTCCCTCCAGGATTTCGTGGCTGTTTTGGGGATTGTTGCAGCCTTGAATACCTGATTTCACAGCAGCTTTTCTCAAAAATTGCAGTGATGTAGTAATGGATTTTAGGCAATTTTCTGCAATGAAAAGTTGCGATTTTTTTGTACAATCCAGTAAAAATGGGAGGTGTTTCACAAAGAAGCTAAATATTTTTAGAGCTAAAGCTCAGTCAGAACAGTAAGAGAAGTGCACAGAGCGTTGATAAATGTCACTAACCATTACAAACCTTGTGTTCTTTTCAGAGTTGGAATTAATGTTCCAGTGATTGAAAAAAATTGCATGGTCATGCAGAATTCACGGGGATTGGTTGAATTTGCGTGAACTGTTGTGACTGCAACATTGCAACTTTTTTCTTGCAATTAATTTGCACGTTAAAGGTGCTGTGTACGACATTTACCTGAGAGGTCGCTGCAGAGCACCAGCACCTCACACCAAAACAAACTTCACTTTTTCAAGAAAGGTGTAGGAAAAAAGTGTCGTCTGAAGTCAAGTCAAGTTACATTACTTGGTAATTACCACTTATTTACCATGAAATGAAGGACTAAAGTAACTAGTACTCTGAGTAGTTTATGAAACAAGAACAAGTATTTTAGTAATGTAACAGTACTTGTACTTGAGTACAGATTTTCAGTACTCTTCCACCTCTGGTTGTTTGTTTTAAAATGTAAGGAAAAGGTGAAAAATGTTGATCAGTGTTTCCCAAAATCCAAGATGTCGTCCTCAAATGTCTCGTTTTGTCCACAACTCAAAGATCTTCAGTTTACTGTCAGAGAGGAGGAAAGAAAGCAGAAAATATTCACATTTAAGAAGCTGAAATCAGAGAATTTAAACATTTTTTCCTTAAAAAATGACTCAGACTGATTAATCGATGAATTAAACAGGTCCAAACGTCTTTTTCCCACATTAAATAAAACCCTGGTCCAACATGCTAACTGATGTAAAAGCAGTGTTTGTGATGTGAACGCTGTGTTTCAGTCTCTGTTCCACCGGGTGCAGCTGGACCCTCTGGAGAAGGACTGGTGGAGGAGCTCAGCTGTGGGGAACGTGGCCGCTCAGCGTCGGCTGCTCTCGCAGGAGTCCAGCCTCGTGTTGAAGAAGGTAAAAGAATTCACATTAGGGCTGCACCATCAGGTAAAAAGAAAATCAGATTAAGATTATTTTGACAGAAATTGTGATTGCGATGTGTGATATATTTAGTAGGAATGATCATTTTTGTATTAAATTTTCGTATTTACTGAAAAAACTATTAAAGTCATAATAATGTGACATTTGCTTGATTTTGATGTTGCTTGTTGTTGATGTTCTGAGTCAAACTGAATGAATGAAGTTTGTTTCTTGTTCAAACGTCTGTTGTTCTTCTTTTCTGCCCTCGTCAGGACTTCATCACTGTAAGTTTAACATTTTTATAGTTACACTGATACAGGAAACCTGGATAAGACCAAGTTTCAGAAACCTGGATACGACATTGCCACAGTTACCTGGCCACCATTAGCCCACGGGCCACAGTTTAAGACAATAAACAGTTTAAGACACAATATCCCACTGGTCACAATATGGCCCAATCATAAAACTCACTTTTTTATCCACTTTTTTACAAAAAATAATATTTAAATGGTTACTAATGACACAAGATTTGGATATTTTCATGTTTGGGAAACATTTGGGATTAAATGGGTTAAAATAAAGTGTGTGTGAGGAGGATAAATCTCATTATTCTTCATCTTATCAGCCAACAGTTGTGTGTTAAGAGCGTCCTCTCGGCTCAGCGCTCTGTCAGTGAAACTCTGAGGAAACAATTGGCTTAAAGGAAATGAAACGTTCAAAGAGCAGCAAACAAAGTCAGTAATCTGCTTATTGAGACGAGCGAATGAGGGGCTGTGAAGTAATGATCCTATTAGTTTGGATAAGAAGCTGCTGAGAATCAGACGGCAGGTGAAGACGAGGAAGATGAGTCAGATAAACACCAATCCCATCAGGAGGAAGATAATCCAAACCTCACACACACACACAGACACACACACAGACAGTATCAGAGTATCAGCAGGAACATAAAGTATTCACAGGAAAAGTACCAGTACTCTGTTACTGTTAGCTATAGCTGTCTTTTATCTGTGAACTTTAGCTTATAGACAACAAGGTTAGCAAGCCCAAAAATGACAAGCTAGCAGTTACCTCACGTGGTTACTAAAACCTCCAGCGTTAACTAACTGCCATAGCTAACTAACTGTTGCTACACCAGCTACTGTTAGCTACAACTGTCTCTTATCTGTGAAATCTATTTAGTTCATAGGCAACAGCTCAGTTAGTTAGCTAAAAACTGAAAAGCTAGCTGTTAGTGGTGATTGTACAGTCAGATGAAAGTGGCTAACTGTTAGCTATAGCAGCCATTTATCATTTAGCACATTTAGCACAACTTGAGCATTATCACAGATACATGATAATTATTGTGATCATTCAAAGGAAAAACAGCTAATCTGAATTATCAATTTTTTTTTTTACAGGAAAAGTGAATGAAGTCATTATCAAAGCAGTTTCCAATTAATTTTATTTAGAATAATTGATTAGTGGTTTCAGCTTGTGTAGTTTGATTTATAACAAAACTCTTCACATGTTCGCTCTACCTTTTATTACAGGGAATATGTGTGTTTGTATGACTATGAATTTTTGTTTGATTAAATTAAATTATAAAATGTTCTTTTATCAGTGGACCAACCTGTGTAGTAGCCTGAAGGAAATTACTTTAAGTACATAATAAAACTGTGCAGCATTATGACCTGATGCTGCTGAAAACTGCACATTTACTGTCATTATCACAGCTGAACACACAGGTTGCTGCACTAAAAGGAGCCAGTAGAAAGTGTTGAAATTCATTCTTTGTTTCTGTGTTTCCGGCTGGTTCCCGACTCCCTCTGACGACCTCCTGTGATGTGAACGTTGCTGTACACAAAGGGGGTAAGTTGTCTTTTCCTTTTGGCCGCGTTAACACTGATCATCTAAACACAGGCGAACAAGCAGGACTCAACAACAACACACACTTCTGCCTCAATTAGCTGAGCAGTGATATCAGAGAGAGCAGCTCCCTCACCTCCGTCTGGCTGCCTTCATAACAGTCTGAGAGAGTCGGATGTTCGGACGTCTGCCGGTCTTTGAAGCGAGCTGTGTGTGTGTGTGTGTGTGTGCGTGTTAATGCAAAATGTAGTTCATGTAAATGGGATTCACACGGACGTCCAATTTTCTGGCATGTTTGTGTATAAAAAGGCAGAAAAAAAAGAGGCAGCATTGCTTTGCGAGGCGTGTAGTCGTCCCTTCAAACAGGCTGACAGCTCACCTGACACCGAGCTAAACACTGTCCTACATACACAAAAACCTCCACACGCTTATTTTTATCAGCTCCTCTTGTTTCCCTTCTGCAGGCGTCTGCCAGCAGGTTAATATTAGCAGCACGGATGGATTACTGAGCGGGTCTACCATGCACAGGCCCAGGGGCCCGAGGCGTGAAGGGGCCCCTGGGCCAGAACCTCTGTTTGAAGTGACTGTTGTATGAATATTTCCTGTTTGAAAGTCAACTGCATGATCACACAGAGACGTAAAATGATTGTAGAGAGACACAAAACAACCACAGAAACACAAATACAGAAACACAAGACGACTATAAAGACACAAAACGAGTATAAAGAGAAAGACAACAAACACAAAGAGACAAAAAACAACATAAAAAAGGAACAAAATGACTACAGAGACACAAAACAACATTAAACAGGTGTAAAACAACTACAAAATAATTCACAACAACATTTAAAAGATGCAAAATGACCAAAAAGATGTCTTTGATGTGTGATTGTGTCTTTGTGGTTTTGTGTCTCTTTGTAGTCATCTTGTGTCTGTTTGTGGCTGTTTTTATGCCTCTGTTTTGTGTCTCTTTGTGGTTGTTTTGTGTCTCTTTATGATTGTTTTGTGAATCTGTGTTTTTTGTGTGTGTGTCTGTGAGGATGTTTCGTTTCTCTTTGTGGTTGTTTTGTCTTTTTGTGGTCATCATATGTCTTTGTGGTTGTGTTTTGTCTTTTTGTGGTTGTTCTGTGGCTCTTTGTGGTCATCGTGTGTCTCTTTGCGGTTGTTTCATGTCTCTTTGTGGTTATTTTGTGTCTCTTTGTGGTTGTTCTGTGTCTCTTTGTGGTCATCTTGTGTCTCTTTGTTGTTATTTTGTGTCTCTTTGTTGTTGTTAAGTGTCTTTTTGTATCTCTCTGACTCTTTGTGGTCATCTTGTGTCTTTGCAGCTGCTTTGTGTCTCTCTGTGGTTGTTTCATGTGTCTCTTTGTGGTCACCTTGTATTACTGGTGTCTTGCTCCTGTGTAGGGGGGATGGTGGGTCCTTGTCCCTGTCTGTGCCCACGGGCTTGTTGTCTGATAATCCGTCCATGATTAGCGGTCGGACGCTGCGGCAGGATGTAGAATTCATGCTCATTAGGGGCTGGTGTGATTTCAGCGGCCCAGCAGCTCAGACAATGGGGATGTGTAATGATATTGTAATTACATGGTAATTAATATTTGAGCAAACAGTGAGCCTGAAGGGAGGCTGCCCGGCTCCACGGCAGATGGGAGGAACTGATCATCACACAATCAGCCAGAAGATCTTTCATTCGCTCGAATGTTTGAGTCGCCCGTCTCCTCTCCTCTCTCCTCTGTGTGTTTTCTTTCTTGAAGACCTGATTTCACAGTTTAGTGGTGAGAATCTGAAAATTAGTCAACAGGGGGATGAAGAGCGATCCTCTTCGTTTCAGCATTACGGATCCATCTCTGATTTTCTTTATTTTCTCACAGCAGCTCTGAGATCAGTCTCCTCAAGTCCCAACATATGTTCTTCAGATTCATTGTTAAGTCAAAGTGTGATTCTACGCCCAATAAAAGGGAGCGTGTTTCAAACCGGCACATATGGTCGAACTGTTGCAGGCTGTCTTTGAAAACTCCCCGCCGATGCCAGAAGTAGAATTTCACACGGCATTATGGGACTCTAAGCTTCCTATTCAAGAGCTTTTTTGCAAAAGGACCCCTCCATATGGCCTCGCCTAATGCGCTGCCTCACTGCTGTGCACACGTCCCCCCTCCTCCTCCTCGTTCGCCGCGCGGACCTCCCCGTGCAGAAATAACAACATCAATGGTCTAACCCTCGCGCCACTTGAGAGTATTACACTCCTTTTCATGCTTCACTTGATCAAAACGGAAGGAGTGAAATTTACGCCTATTTGAAGTGCCTTTCCCCCGCTGCTTTCAGGCGCGCGGCGCTAACTCACTCTGCCTGTCACTCCTCCACCACCAAAGGGCCAGCAGATGCCCGGTGCACGGAGGCCCGCTGTTGGCCGGCGGTATCCAGTTTGTGCCGGGTCACTGTCGGCGCTCCTGTCGACTGTTTAATGGAGGCTGCAGCGTCCTGCTGAGGCAGACAGGTGTCCATCATGTTTGCAAATGTGTAAATGTGTCACATGCAGAGTCTGAGGCTCGGCAGTGTGTCTGCAGTTAAAGGGCCATTACACTGATTCTGCATGTTTGAACTCATTTACGACAAACTGTCACCTGACAGCTGACTCTGAGGCTGATATTTAAACTATCACATCTTTTAATTGATCTTTCACACATTTTCCCACCTTCAACATCAAATATTCAGGGGGAAAAAGAAAAAAACAGAAGAAAAAGACAAATAAATTTACATTATATAGTTATATGAAATAAAATTAGAATAAATTAAATAAATTCTAACAATATATATCAGAGTTATAGTATTTCACCCTCCAGGAAGAGCATGTTTCTCTGAATTTATTTGATTTCTCTCTGACTACATATGTTAATTTCTCCAGAGCACGGCAGGTCGCCTTTTCAGATTCTGTAACCCCACTGCAGGTGTAGGACATTCAAACTTTTCCACCTCGACACGATCACTCCTCCAGCCCGGCAGCCAGTGATTTTCATTAATTTCTGTATTGTTTGTATAGAAAACCATTTCTGCTACTGAAAGAGAAAGTATTCTTTTATCAATTATGAGATAAAAAGTCTAAATTCTGACTTTTCATCTCATAATTATGACTTACCATGGCAATACTTTTTCTTTCAGTGGCTTCCATACATTTGAGAATTAATTAGTTAAATGCACAGGATGTAATTTTTGATGCCAGGTCTCTGTCACATCAAAACAATAAGAAAAGACATCATTTGATGAGGTTGTGCAGCTCCATAGACATATACACATAATTTGTCTGACCCTAAAACCAAACCTCCACCTTTGAACAGAAGAAACTGAACAAGTGAAAAAATGAGATGATCTGTGAGTCACATGTTGAATTAAATCCTGAAAAAGTGTCGTCTGAGTTTTCTGTTCTGGTCTTTTTAAAGAATTCTTTCAGTAAAGCCTCAGACGACGCGCCCGAGTATCACTCACAGCTCCTAATAGCAGTGCTGTCAGTGTGTGTGTGTGTGTGTCAGGTGTGTGTGTCTCAGGTGGAGGCACAAACAATCTCAGCGAGTGTCGGAAGAGGCCGGCGGGCGAGGCGGGGTTCAGTTAGCACCTTCTAATGAAAACCGTCGTCGCTGTCGAAGCGGCCTGGCAGCCGCTCAGCGGTCAGCCTGCATCAGCACGCCGACACAGACACGCCGCCAAAATAAACCTCCATTAACCATCCTGCACACGACCGCCTCCCTGATGACTGTGTCCCGCTCGATTTTCACGCTCTCGGTTGTTGGCTGAATGAGGAACATCAGTGCGGCGAAATTAAACAGGCGGAAAACAGCAGAAAACAATGTTCCATTTGTTTGATCCAGTTTACAGTAGCAACATGAGAGGGAGGAGGTCCAGAGACGCAGGGTGGGGTCAGAGCGGGAGGTGGAGGAGGGAGAAATCAGTCCAAACAGGCCAGGAACTCTCAAAGTGACGCACTTCTGATCCCACTTTTAGTACCTGAAGTGTTTTGACCGTTGGATGAAGAGGAGAACATGTGGTGTCCCTGCAGATTATCACAGAGCAGAGACGGACTGAGACTGTGTGAGGGGCCAGGGCGAAAAAATAAAGAGGGCACCACGTGTACGCGGTGGGGTTTATGATGCACTTTATCATGTTTCTATCATGCACTCTGGAGGGCACTAGAACGCATTTCATCCACTGAAAGCCCACTCTAGAATGCATTTTTTTGCATTTTGTCCATTAGAAGTAAACTCGAGAGGTCAGTTTATCATGTTTTGTTGACTCTTAGCACACTTTTTATTTTTTTTAAACCTGTCCTGCCTGTTAAATGCTCGCTGTTAGAGTTAGCGCTAGCTTAGTGTAGCCTGTGTTAGCATTATCACTGAAGTGAAAAGTCTTGGAAATATAAAGAATGTCACATATGAGTTGATTTATTTCTGAATACTGAAAAAGTTTGTATTTAAGCTGATTGTGGTGAAGTTTTTTCTAACTTCCTGTTGCACACACTTTCTTGATTGTAAACCGAAAACTTGTTTATTTTATTTCAGTAAAGCTTCATTAATAAGTCTCAGTGTTTCAGTGATGCGTTAACTGTCAGTGACTCTGCTTGTAAAAACAGTTTTCACAGGCGTAGACGGACACAAAGAAGACGGGACACACAGATTACGGTTTCTATGGCTCCCAGCGTCCTGAAAGGAGGCAATCTTAATCTTAAAAAGGCAGATTACAGCAGGCTGATGTTTACTCGTCTAAATCCAGTTCAGATGTGGACAGAAGAACGTGAGACACATGAAAGGGAGACGCTGAGATCAGAGGACAAATCAGGAAGACGAAACGTCACAGTTTCACCACAAATACTGTGAATAACAAGATGAGACGCCTCGAGCTGCAGCACGACTCCTTTCTGCTATTTAAATTATATTATTGAGACTTTTATCAATCAATAATCACATGTTGATTGGTACAAATTTCAAAGTAAGACAGAAAAGACATTTTCTAAGACAACAAATGATGCTAAAAAACACATCATGGCAGATTGAAGTTATCAGGAAGACATTTATTTGTACCGTTGTTATCAACACATATTTTTTTTGGTTTTTTTTTCACTGTTCTGTTGTCAGAAAGTTTAATATCTGTTTTTATTTGCTTTTCTCTTTAAATCCCTCGGACACGTCAAGTTTGTAAGTTCATTGTTTTCACTTTGTGGTCGTGCTTGTTGTGTTTGTAGATTAGAAATGTAGTTGGTGGAACCTGTTAGCATTAGCAGACTCAGTCTCCTTTAATAGATTCAGTCAAAACCTTTTAATCATCTCTGCTGTAAAGTCAAGACAAGTCCCAAGTCCTAAACTTTGAGTTTCGAGTGCTAAACAAGTCATAATGTAACAGTGAGTTTCAGCCTCATTGATTTACAGTGACTGAGCTGTTAAGCTAACGTTAGCTAAGTATTAGCCCTCTAATGCTAATATTAGTCTCAACTTACTTTTCTTTGTGAAACTTCAAACGTTGTATGAAGTCGGAAGTTGTTCTGTCTTTAATTTTGACCTGCTTTGTTTTACAATTAATGTTTTAACCTCCTCATTTATCAGCATGTAGTCATAGCCCTCTACATAGTCATAGCCCTGCCATTTATCAGTACATAGTCATAGCCCTGCCATTTATCAGTATGTAGTCATAGCCCTCTACATAGTCATAGCCCTGCCATTTATCAGTACATAGTCATAGCCCTGCATTTTCAGTATGTAGTCATGCCCTCTACATAGTCATAGCCCTGCCATTTATCAGTATGTAGTCATAGCCCTCTACATAGTCATAGCCCTGCCATTTATCAGTATGTAGTCATAGCCTCTACATAGTCATAGCCCTGCCATTTTCATAGTATCATAAACCTTGTTGTTTAATCAGTACACAGTCGCAGCCCTGTCTTAATTAGCACGTGGTCATAGCACTGTCATTTGTCAGTGCATAGTCATAACTTTGTGGCGTATCAGTACATAGTCATAGCCTGCCTTTACATATGTAGTCATAGCCCTGCTGTTTATAAGTATGTAGTCATAGCCCTGCTGTTTATAAGTTTGTGGTCAATGTTTGCACTCAGTCTCCAGTCAATGCTAACGTTAGCTAATGTTAGCTAACGTTAGCTAAGCATTAGCTATGTTACTGTCGGCCTAAACTCACCGTAATCAGCTGATGTGTGTTTGTCAGAATTTGATCACTTTCACTGAGCAGATTGTTCAGAATTTACAGATAATAACTGAACCTAACAGAAAAATGTGAAAACATCTTTGAGTAAATGAACTCGTCCTCCACACGCTCACGGTTACACAGACTGATCAGAGCACATTAACCAGTGTGATTAGTGACGTGTTTCAACACAACACAATGCAGATGGGATAACTGTCCTTGAATGTGGCTCTTTAGCAGAGAATTAACTCCCATTGGGTTGAATTAAAGCTCCTATTATTACAGAGCAGGGTGTGTGTGTGTGTGTGTGTGTGTGTGTGTGCAGCTCGCAGCCAAATCTGTTTAAACTAATTAACCATGAATTCACTTCAAAGCAGGACTTTATTCAAATGAGCGACTTTCTCTCCTCTGAAACAAGAAGAAAAGTTCAAACACATCTGGAACATCAGGAGGAACATTTAACGTTCTTCTGTGAGAGATTCACACAAATATTAAATACAGAGAGGAGAACTCAAAGTTTAGTAAAAACCCTGACCAGCTGATCATTTTTTCACCTCCTAATAATCAGTCTGCTGCTTTTTTATTCAGTGTGAATCTGGATATCTTTGATAAAACAAGTGATCTGAAGACGCCAACTTGGTTTTCTGGGAAATTTAGTTCACGTTCTGCAGGTTCTGCAACGTGATCTCATGTGATGGCGTATAAACAGCACATTTAAACATTTAAGGACATTTCACATGTTGTGTCTGTGCATTTTAAGAGTTTTGTGTTCCATTTAACGTTGTTTAGTCGAGCGCATTCAGTGACTTTCAGACATGGAAACAATAATCAGGTGACTTTCATTTAAAGAACAAAAGAATATTTCTAGAAAAAAAGCTGGAAAACATCTCGAAAAACAGTCAGAATATTCTTGAATATTTCTAGAAAAAAGGTGGAATATTTCACGAAATTTTTTTAATATTTCTGGAAAAAGTCTAAAACTAAAGTCAGAATATTTAAAGAAAATATTTGGAATATTTCCAGAGCAAAAGAACAGAACATTTCTAGAAAAAAGTTTAATATTTATAGAAAAAAGGTGCAATATTTATTTTTAAAAACTGTCAGAATATGTATACAGCAGAAGCAGGAGTATGTCACCAAAAAAGTTGGAATATTTCTGTTTTTCTGTTTGTTTAAAATTAATTTCTTTGTTTTAACTCAGAGTGCTCCTGCTTTTCTTCTTTAATAAAATAAAATATAATAATAAAAATAATAAAAATTGATTGTTTGTTTAACTGCAAAACAAAATCAATGCAGTCGTCAGTAGTGCTCCTTTTAGAAAATAAAATAAAATAAAATAGAATAACCATGTAAAGTCACAGTACTGAGACATTTTTTTATTGTGACATGGTGATATTTGAGTTTACAGGAGCTTCGACCTGCTGGTGGCTGATCTCATATCCTGTGTTTCCACAGTCAGAGCTCTGATATCCTGCTGGAGGAGTGTGTGTCCACACTGTGTGTGTGTGTGTGTTCATGCTGAAGGTGTGCATGTGTGTGTGTTTAACTGTTTCAGTGTGTGTGTGTGTGTTTTCAGACGGCTCTTCACTGGGCAGCCAAGCAGGGCCGTCAGGAGGCCGTGGACATGATGCTTCGCTCCGGAGCCGACGTCAACGTCAGATCGGTGAGCTGAGTGTGTGTGTGTGTGTGTGTGTGTGTGTGTGTGTGTGTGTGTGTGTGTGTGCGTGTGTGTGTGTGTGTCAGAATCAGCTCTGTCATGCACTTTAATAACTGAATAAACAAACACAGCATCATCTCGACCCGTCTGCAGCTCTTCAACACACATTTCAGCCAAACTTCACCCTTAAAGGAACAGTTCAACATTTTTTCCAGAACATTTCCCTTTAAAGAAACGTGTCCAATCTATACAAAAAAACATAAAGACAACATATGACCAGCGATTAAAGAACGTTGAAAAAACAAAACAAAAAAATACTGGAAATGTTCATCTGACCCATCAAAATAAAAGTCTCTGCTTTAATCCACACAGGATTTTCACAAGATCCTGTTCAACAACATCACATTTACTGCACACACACTCTATCACACACACACACACACTCTGTGGCCTGTAGGGGATTTTTGATTATCCAATTATATCGTTCCTGCTCTCATTTAACCCCAAGTTTATGTACAGTGGACTTCCCATGAGGCCTTTCTCCTCCAATCAGTCCTTCAGCCTCTGTAGTTCACAGATTTAACCTCCGCTGACCGCAGGCCGCCGACACAACAAACAGCAGCAGAGTGTCGTTCACCTCCTGACGTCTCCGCCGTGACCGTCTCACAGGAACGTCCCCCTCTGAAGGACGTTTCTGCTGTCTGTCTCTGTGCAGAGAGTCTCCCTCTGTGTCTGTTTCAGCTTCTTACGGCTTTTTAGTGTCGTTACGTCGTTTTTCATTCGTCTGTTGTTTGTTGTCTTGTTTTTTTCATCTTAGTTTGTTGTCTTTTTTGTATTTTATGTCGTTTTTGGCTGAAGTGTTTTTTCTTTGTTATATCTCTATCATCATCTTGTTACGTATGTAATTTTTGTCTTGCCATGTGTTTGTAGTTTTCTTACGTGTTTTAAATTGTTGGTTTTTTTCTTCTTTTACATGGTTTTTGTCTTACGTGTTTTTTATTTTTGTGACATCTTTTATGTTCTGTTATGTCTTTTTCATTTTGATACGTCATTGGACGGCGACGCACGATGATACAAAATAAAAATAATCAATAATTCACCTCAAATGTATAAAAACTAAAGTAACGGGTCTGTTTTGAAAATGTGAGGAGGAGAAAGTTCAGATATTTGTGTTCAGATGTTGGGAGGAAAAGTAAAAAGTTGTCCAAAAAAATAAATACTCAAGTAAGGACACCTGAAAACTCTATTACAGTAATGAAGTATTTGTACTCAGTTACTTCCCACCTCTGCTTTTTACTCATTGGTTCATTTTAAAGATCAGTTCAGGCGTTCTGTTTGTTTCTCTTTCTGCTTTCACAGTCAATTAACATGGAGTGAAAATATCTCTCTCACACACACACACACACACACACACACACACACACACACACACACAGTGAGCAGTGGATTGATTTGAAAGGGCCAATGTTGTGATTACTTAATGGTTTCCCAGACAGCCGTGGGCCTGGAGAATTCAATTTAGCATCTGGCTGTGTGAGTGTTAATCTGCTCTGATGTGCTCACACCAGATAATGTTTAAACCCCAGCAGAGCAAAGCAAAGCAGACAAGTCACTTATTGGCTCCATAATTACATAATTAACTTTTTGTCTCTAATCGTTAAGGAGCTAATGGCTCTGATAAAAAGACCCTCAGCTCCAGCATCCAGCAAATCAAAAATCAATAATCCATAGAGCGGCATTAAGAGGAGAAAAATAGCTGAAGTCTCGGTGAACGCTTTGGATTCTTCTCAGTGATTCTGTAATGGATTTTCCCCGAGTCGCTGGTTCCTCTTCATCTCAGGTGTGCAGAGTTTTAAATACTCACCTGAAGCTGAATATGAAGACGAGTCTGAGCAGCTGCAGTCAGATTATATTTTTATATCCTCTCAGTGTGCAGCATTAATCTGGATGTGTGTGTGTTTTTCAATTTTCAATTATTATTTAACGTCCATTTCTTTATTTGAATTTTAAAAATATGCCGCTCGTTCTTGAAAATTGAACCTCGTAACGGGCCGACCTCCTGGTGATTTAATTTTTTATTAAAAGTAGACGTGAAATCCATCAGATAGAAAATCTGAAAGTTTTACTGAGTGTGAACTTTAAACTTTCCCTGTGAGACTTTTTGTTCGCTGTGGTTGGTGGATTAAGTCTTTGTCATCCTGGAAAAAAAATTATTGCGTTAGGTCATTTTTGTTGTGTTACTTTGTTATTGTTTTATGTCTTTTGCATCGTTTTTGTCTTGTTTCATCTTTTATGTTGTTTTCATCCCCTTTATTTTCATCATTTTCATCTCGTTACCTTGTTTTTGTCTTGTCATGTCGTTTTCGTCTTATTTTCATCTTGTCACATCTTGTCATCTTGTCACTTGTTGTGTCTTTTTTATCTTGTTACGCAGTTTTTGTCTTGTTACATCATTTGTCTTATGTCATTTTTTGACTTGTTTTGTAGTTTTTTGTCTTTTACGTTGTTTTTTTCGTCGTCTGTTTTACATCATTTTTGTGTTATGTCATTTAGTCTCGTTAAGTTGTTTTTTGTCTTGTTCTGTTGTTTGTGTCTTACGTCGTCTTTGTCTCATTTTCGTCTTCTTAAATATTTTTATTTTTTTTAATTAATTAGGTTGTTGTGACGATGTAGGAATCAGGGTTTTGTGTCGGGGTTAATAAATGACATGATAATGATACCAGCATGTTAGCTTGTATTGGAGGCATTTTCTTTTACAGTTATAGAACAAAATGTCAGAATTCTGCTGAGAATTAAGTTTATTTCTCTCAGTTTGCTGTTGATGTAGCTTCAGTTACACAATATGTGTGCGGTTGTTGTTGTACAGTGAATAAAAATGTTGTTATTGCTCCTTTAAACCCACTAACAGAGCTGCCCTTCAGTTCTTCTAAGGAGGAAATACAGTTAGAGTATTCATATTTTCTCCTGATTTCCAAATGTTGAACCAAACATTTTTTTTTCTCTCTTTTTACCGCCTCTCCGTCCTCCTCTACGATCATCCGCCACCACACCAGCATGTAAGTGAGTTTCTGAACCATTACAGCTCCACAAATCTCCACAAAGATGAGCCGTCGTACCAAACTCCCTGTAGATGTCACGCTATTTAAGTAAATAGAGCTCTGACAAATATTTACTGCAGCCTAATGACCTCCGGCGGTGGTGTGAAATGAGTTTGCTGCCTGTGTCTTTGATCTGCTGCATGTCTTTGACCTCTCTCATGCCTGCTCGGCCCGCTCTGCACGCGCATCTCTCTGAAGGGGGTGAGTCTGTTTTTAATGCACCTTTAAAATGTACACAACGGCACGCCAGATACAAATGTGGTTAAAACGGCGGCCGTCACACATGTGGAGGAAGAGACGGAGAATCTGAGGAAAACGTCTTCCAGCGAGAAGACAAATCACATTTCTCACTGTGATGGAGGTCAAATCACTTTCACTTTCACTTTCACATCAAATTCATCACACAGCTGCTGCAGGCTTCATTCACAGCAGAACATACAGATTTAAGGAGTTTTCAGCGGCTTTAAAGGTGAAATTTAAGTTTTTTTTTATCCCCAAACAGTAAAAACTGATGCATGCTGTGCTTCATACTGTAATCTTTCCCCTTTAATAGTGTCACGGTCTTTGGGTTTATCTGGTAATGTCCTGTTTTATTTTGTAGTCCTGGTCCTCCCTCATGTGTCTTGACATTAGTCCTCGTGTTTCTCTGTTTCTGTGTCAGTTCGTCGTTGTCCTTTGTGTTCCTAGTTTTCCCTCTCTGGATGTGTTTGTTTTGACCTGAGAGCTGCACTACGAAGTGAGATTAATGTGTTAGTGAGATATGTTGAGTCTAAAGTCTGAGTGTTCAGTGTCACAAAGGTGTCTCTCTTTAGATCGCCATAGTAACTGATGCTGAACTGATCAGGAGCAGGTTATCACTTTAAATTTTCACAGTGTTTCATCCACCCACTAAAAGAATGATGAAGCAACTACAGACACTCTGAATACTATTTAAAGTCTGTTTTGTGTCGCTGATACTACACAGAATGTGGTCAGAGTCTCTGATTCCAGATGATTTATGAGCTGATGTTTCAGTGTGAGAGCTCAGAGGAACATCTTGGATCAGGACCAACGCGTCACCTTGATCCTCCTTCGCTCTCAGGACCTCCTGCTGAACTGGCCTTTACTGCTGATACGAAGCTCAAAGTGCATCTGAACACATAAAAGCAGCTCAACCTTTCAGCAAAATGTCAAATACTGTTTACGGTTCCAGCAGAGGTGGAAAACGTCCGGATACTCTGTACTCGAGTACAAGTACAGATAATCGAGTAAAAAAAGACTCTGGTAAAGACTCTGAGTACTGACTCAACTTGTTTACTGCAGATGTAAGAGTCCCCCACCTGTTTCAGCTTCTTTAGTCTTTTTTTTTTTGTTGTGTCTTCTACGTTGTTTCCGTCTTGTTGGGTTTTTTGTTTCATTTTCAGTCTCATTTTTCGTTACGTCGTCGTTACGTCTTTTATGTCATTTTTGTCTTGTGTCTTTTATGTTGTTTTGTCTCATATTTTACGTCAGTTTCATCTTATTCATTTTTGTCATATTGCATCCTGTTTCATCGTTTTCATCTTGTTTTTGTCTTGACACATTGTTTCTTCTTATCATTTTTGTCTTGACACTTGTTTTTGTCCTTTACATCTTTTTGTTTTATTGTTGTTTGTCCTCTTACATATTTTTGTCTTTATATGTTTTTTGTCTTCTACATTGTTTTTGTCTTGTTATGTCTTTTAAGCTGTTTTTATCTCGTCCCGTCTGTCCCGTGTGAAATCAGTCTTGATGTTGGAAGGCGGCGCACAATGATGCAAAATAAAAATAATCAATAATTGACCTGAAAGTCATTAAAACTAAAGTAATAATTTTTCAAAATGTGAGGATCAGAAAGTTCAGATATTTGGAGTAAAAGTAAAAAGTCAGAAAAATAAATATTCACATAAAGTACAGATACCTGGAGAATTTACTTGAGTACAGTAACTAAGTGTTTGTATTTCCCACCTCTGGACCACAGAGACGTCTTCATGTCTCCCGCACGGGGAAGTCCTGCGTTTCAGTGTCTGACGCGTTCACAGATTCCCAAAAGTGTTTGTTAGGAAGCTTGTGTTGGTGTTTTGTCAGCGTTTAGTCTGAAGTGTTTAGCTGCGATTTGTCCAAACAACATAAAGTATCATTTACAGGAAGTCTCCTCTGATCAGTCAGTCTGTCGTCACCTGAGTCCCATCACCTCCTAAAGACATAATAACCATATATTCTTCATCATATGGAGACACAGAGACGTGATGTGTGTCTCAGCGTGCAGGTGAAGACGTTGACAGGACGTACGGCAGCCTGTGAGGAGGACGTGTGACAGCGTTTGATAGCTTCTTTCTGTTGTGTACATCAAACAGCCTCCAGGGCCCATTTAAAGTCAGCGTGCCGAAGAGACTTTCTGTAAACTACAGACCTGTTCTCTTAATCAACACCGACTTCAAACCACCTCCTCTCTCTTTACTGTCATTTAACTCCGGCGTGAACGCTGGACTGACAGGCAGCGAGCGTTTGTTCGTCTCCGACACTGACAGAGCTCAGGATGACGGGCGGCCGGTCCGCCGGGACTCGCCGGTGTTAATGTGTACAAACGACGGCCGCCGAGCGCTCACATCCATCGACAGCAGAGAGGAGAGGATGAGTTTCTGTCAGCGCGGTGAAATGAGAGCAGACAGGCTGATGGACACTGAGAGACATCCCTCCAGACAAACCAAAGACACTAAATCTGACTGTTACTGCCGCTGACAGGCGCCTTCTGCTTTAAATCCACTGAAACACAGTTTGGTTTGGTTCAGTCAGATAAAGACAGATAAACAGCTAATACATCCATTTACATATAGTACATTTACTATTATTTACTCAAGTAGAAGTGCGGATACTTGTGGAAAAAAAAGACTCCTAAAAGGTGATTTGCCTAATTT
Source organism: Lutjanus argentimaculatus (assembly GCA_034769285.1). NCBI lineage: Eukaryota > Metazoa > Chordata > Actinopteri > Lutjaniformes > Lutjanidae > Lutjanus > Lutjanus argentimaculatus. The sequence continues at coordinate 3,149,789 of JAWZSL010000039.1, forward strand.
GGGTGTCATACACATCAAGTTGCAGTCAGTAAAGTTTAGCTTGTAGCTGATGAAGCACTGTATTCTTTCTATTAGCCATGGAAATGAGGTCAGAGGGTCCATAACATACAACAGAGGATCATCAGCATATAATGATATCTTGTGTTCAGCACTGTCGAGTTTAATTCAGGTCTGAGCTGGGTTAGTTTAGCTCTTATCCCGGCTCTCTTCCTGTGGTGATCGTGGTCCGGCTGGTCTGGCTGGGTGACCCGTCTCAAGGTCCGCTGCACTAATCGAGTCCCTGTGCTTCCTTTTCCCACATTAATGAGTGTATTTCTGTCATCTATCATGTAGATATACCTGCTGTATTTCACCATCTGACCAATGTTTGCTGAGATGTAAGCTAGCTTTAGCCTCAGTCTGTTAGCATTAATGTTATATCATGTACGCAGCTGTTAGCTAACTTTACATAAACACTTTCACAGGGTTCTTGTTTTAAAACCTGTCAGATGGAAACATTAAACATTTCAGCTGACTCAAGTCCAGTTTAGCATTAGCATTAGCTTACATCAGCATTACAGTGCGTTGTCTTGTTTTGTTCACAGTGTGTGTTTGTGTTTGTTTCCAGGGTTACACCGCGCTCCACCTCGCCTCCATTCACGGCCACCAGCACATCGTCCACGCCCTGATCAACACCTACAGTGAGTCAGTCCACCTTAAACTCAGATTCTAACCAATCACAGCTGCAAAATAACATAAACAGGAACTTTAAAACCAGCAAACACACATTTCAAACACAGAGACACAGTAGGTAATAATGAACATCACATGTACATTTAGTCACAATTCTCTTTTTTTCCTTAATTCAGGTTTTGTGCTGATTTATTTGTCCTTTTTAAATTAATTTTTATTTCTAATTATTTAAAATACCAGTGTCAGTTTACTGTTTCAGTGACCTGATGTCAGTTTGGACAACAGAAGTTATTTTAAACTGTAAAATATTCTGCCTCTATTACTTATCTTTGTCACAAATGTTTCATAACCACATTCAAGGGATCAGTGCAAAATAACATAAAAACATGAATATACATGAAGGAAAAGACATATTTTAGATTATCTGTGAGAACAAAAGTCGTTTAATTCTGTGTTAAATCTTTTGATAAATACTGAAAATATTCCAGCGTTTTGCAGGAGCACCTCTCAGTAATTTGTCCTCTGATGAACTGAGGTGGTTTAGAAACGTGTTTTCAAATCGTCGGCACCGTCTGACTGTGTGAAGATTTTATTCATATTTAAAATTCAACCGTTCAGAATCAAACGGCGAGGGATTCTTCTTCTTCTCCTCCACGCCTCAGAGACTCTCTGAGAGGCGAAGAGAGCAGCGATGCAAATCGCCTCTGCCAGACAAAAGAGACGCCCAGACGCCCAGATTGACAAGTCCGGTCACACACACACACACACACACCACACACACACACTCCTCCTCAGGAAGAGGAGAGGCGGAGTTCATATTGTTGCTAATGAGGCACACCCGAGTCGAGCCTGATGGACCCGTGATGATCCCTGCGGAGCTCCGTCGGCTCCCCGCCCCTCAGTTTGATCCCCCTGTAACCACAGACCGCCATATGCTGCGAGTCAGAGCGCACAATTCACCGTCACCCACACATATGGTCCGCAGGGTCGACGTCTCCAGACACAAAAGATGTTTCCATATGGACACTGAGGAGGGCCGCCGCCGCCGCCTGACACGAACACGTAAATATCTGCAGAGTCACTGAGCTGATCTGACCCGTCAATCAAAACACACTCACTGTGTTTCATCTGAAACTGAAGTAAAGACACAATAAAACAAATTATGACTCATTTTGGACTTGAGACTTTACTGCAGTGAGTTTCAGCCTTAGCTGTTAAGCTAGTGTTAGCTTAGCATCAGCTCTCTGATGTCAGTTTTTTAACTTCAATTGTTGAGTCTAAAAATATTTTGTTGGAAAAATAACCTGCATTAATATTGTAAGTTTTCAGACATATTTTAATCTCATCGTTTCTGGGGTTGCAGTGTGACGACACATCTGGATGATAAAGTGATTTAGAACGTGACAGAAAACACCAAACTTCCTGTTTCAGGTCCCTCAGAACACAGAACGATGTGGAGGAGCCACACAGACCAAAGTCCCCTCAAAAAAACAACAACAACAAAACTTTTACTCTTAATTGTTTGAGAAAAACTCTGCCAGGACAGAGAATTCGATTCGTCAGAAAGCATTGTGGGAAATGTAGGAGATCAGTAACTGGAGTAGAGGCGGTGGGCTCACCTCCTCCTGTGTTGGACCGCGCTGGTCGTCATGGTGCAGATTCAGTTTCCTGTGGTGAGGTTTGGTGGAGGTTGAAACTGTGTTTGTTGGAGGCTGGTGGGAGTTAAAGTGTCTGTAATGACCAGAGTCAGTTTCACAGTGAAACCATTATCTCATCACACCGAGGAGGAGCTTCTTCCTCTGTGGTGCAACATGATGACTGTCTCCAGCCTGCTCAACACGAGGAGCCGCCGCCGCCGCCCACCGCCGCCGCCACGCCGCGCCTGTGTCCTGATTAAACTGAGACTGTGAAATATGGATCAAACCAGAGACACATCATCCTACAGAAATACAGCAGAACAAAGAACCATTATACTCTTTATTTACAGAACTGTTCCATCTCAACACACTGAATTATATCTTCTACATTACTGACTGTTTACACCAAAGGTTCTCATGGAGGGTTCCGTATAAAAGGCGTCATACTTAATAATATTAATAATATTATCATATTTTTTCATTTTAAAATCTGAAATAGTTCTAGTTTTAGATTATGTTCTAATCTAATCATAGTAATCCTTAAAGAACTCTTGTCAAGGGTTCATCAAGGCTTTTTTGTACAATAATATAAAAAGGTTCTCGGTAGAACCTCCTGAGTATGTTCTAGATAAAACACTTTAAATATGAAAAGGTTCTTGATAGGTTCTTGGTTGTGTTCTGAATAAAACCCTTGTGCTATAAAAAGGTTCTTGGTAGAACGCCCACGATGTGTTCTTGTTAGAAATCCTTGGAATATAAAAAGGTTCTCAGTAGAACCCCCTCAATGTGTTCTTGATAGAAATCCTTGGAATATAAAAGGGCTCTCAGTAGGACCCACCGAGGGTGCTCAAGATAAAAATGTTCTTTGTAGAATCCCCTGGGTGGGTTCTTGTTGACACTGTTAGAAGGTTGAAAAGTTCTTGATAGAACCTCCAGGAAGTGTTCTGGGAAGTATTGAACCATAGAAGGGGTTTCTGTAGAACCTCTCTTAGGGGGCTCTGGGTGGAACCTTTTATAGATGGTTCTAGGTAGAACTCTCTGAACCGTCCTAGCATAGGTAAAGGTACCACCCAGAACCCCCTGTGGGAAGTTGGACAGAGAACCGTTCTTTGGTGCAATGGTTCCAACCAGAACACTTTCTGGAGGTTCTATCAAGAACTTTTCAGCCTTCTAATGGTGCCAACAAGAATCCACCAATAATTTAGTCTAGACCCCACCAAGAGGGTTCTACAGAGAACCTTTTTATGTTCCATGGGTTTTATCTTGAACACACCCATGGGGTTCTACTGAGAAGCTTTTTATATTTAAACAGCTGTATCTAGACCACACTCAGGTGGTTCTACTGAGAACATTTTTATATAGCAAAGGTTTCATCCAGAACACATGAAGGGGGCTTTTTATATTCTGAGGTTTTACATTTTACCCAGGCGGTTCTACGGAGAACCCTTTTTATATTATAGTTTAAAAAAAGAAAAGAAAAAAATGGACCAAACAACAATCCCTGAAGAACTCTTTTTTTCAAAAAATGTTCTTTGGAAGAAACTGGCTCTCAGTGGACCCCTTGGTCTTACACAGAACCCTTGACAAACCATCCTTGTTTCTGAGAGTGTTCTTGAGACACTGACTATGATAAGAACCTCATACGACCACAGTTCTTGTGAGTTTGTTGCGGTTCTGAATCAGTTAACTCTGATTGTTTTATTACAAAGGTAGAACTGAAGACAGACGTGTGTCAAAGGACGGAGAACATGGAGTCCTTCATCCTGCTGGTGGTTCTCTGTCCCCCGTCCTCCCACGTCCTCCCCCCACCTCATGTTATCTCTAATAATTGCCTGCCGTCTCTCCGGGCCTCCTGTCTGCAGAGAGGAGGAGCGAGGAGAGCTAATTATCCACCGTGGAACCTGTGAGAACCCTGAGATGATGGAGAACAGGTCCAAGGATGAGTTGAAAAGAATCAGAAGGGAATGCGGCCTTCAACACAGAGAGGAGATGATTTTTAATGACTCCCACAGGTGAGGAGGAGGAGGAGAGAGGAGGAGGAGGAGGAGGAGGAGGAGGAGGCAGAGGAGGAGGAGGAGGAGGAGGAGAGGAGGAGAGGAGGAGGAGGAAGAGAGAGGAGGAAGAGGAGGCGGAGGAGGAGGAGGAAGAAGAGGAGGAGGAGGAAGAGGAGGAGGAGGAGGAGGGAGAGAGGAGGAGGAAGAAGAGGAGGAGGAGGAAGAGGAAGAGGAGGAAGAGGAGAAGAGGAGGAGAGGAGGAGGAGGAGGAGGAGGAGGAGGAGGAGGAGGAGGAGGAAAGAGGAGGAGCAGGAGGAGGAAGAGGAGGCAGAGGAGGAGGAGGAGGAGGAGGAAGAGGGGAGGAGGAGGAGGAGGAGGAAGAGGAGGCAGGAGGAGGAGGAGGAGAGGAGGAGGAGGAGGAAGAGGAGGCAGAGGAGGAGGAGGAAGAAGAGGAGGAGGAAGAGGAGGCAGAGGAGGAGGAGGAGGAGGAGGAAGAAGAGGAGGAGGAGGAAGAGGAGGAGAGGAGGAGGAGGAGGAAGAAGAGGAGGAGGAGGAAGAGGAGGCAGGGGAGGAGGAGGAAGAAAGAGGAGGAGGGGAAGAAGAGGAGGAGGAGGAGGAAGAGGAGGAGGAGGAGGAAGTGGAGGCAGAAGGTGCGTTTACATGGACACAAATATTCCAGTTTTATTCGGTTTAAAAGCCCAAACTGAATAAAACTACTCCATATAAACACCTCAATCAGAAGGAACGTGCCCAAACTGAATGAAATTTCATTGGGTTTCAGAGAGGTGGATAAACCTTTCTTTAAACCGAAAGAAATGTCATGTAAACACTTGATCGGTTTGTTGTGCGGCTGCGCCGTTACCGCGCATGCTCTGGTTCTTGGTGGTGGAAGAGAAATATAGTGAACTGTTGCGGTTACTATGTGAGGGTCCTGCTGTAGCCGATCCCCTCGCATAGATCGCAGGAGGAGGAGAAACTGCTGCGCTTGCAGCTTAAGCAGAGAGAAAACAAGAAAAACAACTAAAGACTGAAGCACACGATATGGATCCATTCTGACACAGGTACGTAGGAGAGGGAAGAAGAACTGGGAGACGGACGAGCGAAGGAGAATTTTGACAGTTGTGTACGGAAGTAAAAGCTTCTTCTTCTACTGTTTTTAACAAATTTGACCGCCAAAAGTTGACTGCAAACGTCACAGCGAGTTTATTCGGTTTATTCTGAATAAATGCAGTGGCTCATGTAAACACCCGATCGGATTAGATCATGTCACATGTAAACAGTTAACCCGAAAGACTCATTCAGAATGAATTTAATCGGAAAGAGGAAAAGTGTCCATGTAAACGCACCTACTGAAGGAGGAGGAGGAGCAGGAAGAAGAGGAGGAGGAGGAAGAGATGGAGGAGGAGGAGGAAGAGAGGAGGAGGAGGAGGAGGAAGAGGAGGAGGAAGAGGAGGAGGAGGAGGAGCAGGAAGAAGAGGAGGAGGAGGAAGAGATGGAGGAGGAGAATGAGAAGCTGAGGGTCTACCAAGAACCACATGCTTCTGAAGAACCCTTTGTTGAGGAAAGGGTTTCTCAAGGGTTCGTTGTAGGATTGAAGGTTCCATTAAGAACCATTTTCATCCAAAGAACCTGTTCTTTAAGGATTGTTGAAGTCCTTGAAGAACATTTTTGTCAAGGGTTCTTTGTACCATAATATAAAAGAGTTCTTTGTAGAACCCCCTGGGTCTGTTCTAAATAAAACCTTTGGAATATTAAAATGTTCCCAGTAGAACCTCCTGGGTGGGTTCTAGATAAAACCTGTGGAATACAAAAAAGGTTTCTCAGTAGAACTCCCTACGTGGTTTCTTGTTAGCAATGAGGAGGTGATAAAGTTCTCGATGGAACCCCCAGAAAGAGTTCTGGGTGAAACCACTATACCATAGAAAGGTTCTCTGTAGAACCTCTCATAGGGGGTTTTGTGGGAAACCTCACAGATGGTTTCAGTATAACCTGTTTTGTTGCGCTGTCTGTAGAACCCTCTGAAAGGGTTCCAAGTGAAACCTTTATCAAAGGTTCTATCAGGAACCAAACAGGGTTCTCCTATGAGGACAAGCTGAAGAACCTTTTATGGTTCTAGTTAGCACCGTTCTTTCTACACAGCAGGTTTCAGGATGGTTTTATGAAGGTTTATGATGAAATTTATCACCTTTTGTTTCTTCTTTGTGGTTTATATTCAGGTTCACGACCTCGACTTCTTCTACTCTGTTTATTAACGTAGCGTCGTTCCACCACCTTCTGATGGAACCCGTCTAATCCACATGTTCTCCTGACAGTTCTTCTCCTCTTGTGTTCATCAGATGCTAAAACCAACATCAGAGATTATCACGGGAAGATGGCGGTTCACTACTGGAGCGGCTGCACCGACGTCTTCAACAAACCAGACTGTCAGTCAGGTGGGGAACACGGTTCCACTGTTGATTGGTCGACTCGTCTACAGACGCCAACTTGAGCTGAAGTTGAATACTGGGGTCAAAAAAAGTTGGCTTGTAATGTTAGATGCTGAGTTTGGATTCATGGTTTAATTTTCCACAAAATGAAACATTTTCTGTAGAGGGTCACTGTCCTGATGTACATGTGTATGTTATATATATATATATATATTATATATATATATATGTATATATGTTATTATATCTGCATCTGTACTTAATACATTTGAAATGAAGGTGATAATTGGCCCAGCGGTGTGCACAGATTGTGGTGAGGACTCTGATTTAAAGTAATTTCTCATCAGCTGTTTGTGGGATGCGTTTATTTATTTTATTAGTCCATAGCAATTTTATAACTGCAGTGTCACATGATCCGTCAGGCCCAATCAGGACTGTCCGTTTGTTTTCAGGTGGGAGGTTTTATCGGGGACGACAGACGCAGCGTTACAGTCTTCCGTCCTTGCTGCTGTCTCGGTCTCGCAGTCAGGGACAGCTCAACCTGGACTTTGGGACGCTGCCTCCGTCCGCCTCTCATGACGTGTTGGACCTCCAGCTGTGACTCGGACAAACACCGCCCTCCAAGATGGCGCCACTTTTCACTCATACTGAGAGCGTTCTTTGCAGTTTGACTTCCTGTTTTACTTTGGTTGTCTTCCCTTGTGTGTCTTTGTTGTTTTTACTCCCTGTCTTTGTCTGTTTCGTTCAGTAGTTCATCCTCGTTAGTTTGTCTGTACTCCTCTGGGTTTGTTTTGTTTTTTTTGTTGTGGTTTTTTGTTTTGTTTTGTTTTTGTTTTTTTGTTGATTTTTGCTTTGTGTTTTTTCCCTGTATAGTTTCTTTCAGATTATTACATTTTGAGTACTTTGATTTTTGTGTCTCTTGTGTTGGATTTTTTTGTTGCTTTTGTTTTCATCTCTGTAAGTTTTTCTGTGTTTTCTTATTAAACTTTTGAACTCAAACTCTCCGTTGTCGTCCAAATCAGCACCATAAACTCAAGTAAGTAAGCAAAAAAAAAAGTCTGGTAATTGGTTGCCACAATTTTTTTTGAGTTGATAAACTTTTGATTTTAAAAATTGATTAAAATGATTACTTATTCATTATCAATATTATTTATTATCATTTAATTATTAGTTTAATTATTTCTTGGATTGTGACAGAACAAACTAGCAAATAAAAAAGGAAAAGACATGAGGCTTATTACACTCAGGTGAAAATGATAAGTGACCAAAAAGAGCGACAGAGAGAACAAGACAGGAAGTAAAAACAACAAGGGAAGACAACCAAAATAAAACAGGAAGTAACTATAAAAAACACAAACATGACAGTAACATCAGATGGAATCTGAGCTTTTTGAATAAATAAAGTGTTTGTACTTTAGTTTAATACAGTTCATGTGAAGTTTTCACAAAAGCATTAAAAAGTAAATTCAGCCGTCCTGTTTTTAGTCACTTTTCCTGAGAATTAAAACAAATCGTGTTTGACTGTGTGTGACTCAGAGTTTATTATGATGCAGATGTGTTTTAAAGCATCCTGATGTTGTAGTTAAAAAGAAGCTGAGTTTGATTCTGGTTGTGTCTGTAAAGACTGAGCTGTAAATGTTTGACACAGTGAAACACGTCTCTCTTTCACACTCTCATAACCATCTTCATTAGCTTCCACTCCATTGGCCGGCTCGCTGCATATAAAGCTCATTATGAGCCTTAATAAGGCGGCGCAGCAGCAGCGTCTGTGGAGGTGATAAGCAGGAGGACACACTGAACAAACACTCACGCCGCTTAATGTGGAAATTAGCAAAGCACCGCGGCGACTATCAGGCTGTGATGTCATCCATGTGTGACTAAAGACCACTGAGAGTTAATGAGAACATACAGAGAACATACAGAGAACATACAGAGAACACACAGCAAAGAGGAAACTCATGTTCATCATCTGCAGAGAGAGGTAGAACCTTCTCAAATAACCTTAAAGGGACAGTTCACCCCATAATCAAAAATACATATTTCTCCTTTCACCTGTAGTGCTGTTTATCCTTCTGGATAGTTTTGGTGTGAGCTGCAGAGTTTTGGAGACATCGACCGAAGAGATGTCAGCTTTATCTTTAATATATATAACAACTAGATGACACTCAAAGAGCCAGCAAAGTCTCTTTCCAGAAATTATGACCTGGTTACTCAAAATAATCCACACGATCCACAAAATACCATAGAAAAATCTACCAGAACTACTTCTCTCATTAAAGCTGGAGTAGGTAGAAATCCTTAAAAACGATTGATTTTTGAGTCTCATCTGAGTTACGTTTCTTTTTCTCCATCCTGAGCCCCTGCTGCAACTCAGCACAACACAGTTTGACTCAGTGCAGCCAAAAATGTCAGTGTCAAATGCCCATATATGTTGTATACGTCAGTACTGACAGTACTCATCAGAGAAGTCGATTCATTCCTTTACATCCCTCCTCTATTTATTCTCACTCTGTGAGTTTCAAATTCATTTCTCCTCCGGTCAGCCGTCAACGTGGACAGACTGTTTATCTTTCTGTAAACAGTGCTGTCTGCTCTTCCGTGGTTGCTGCTGCATGCAGGTTTACAGGCAAATGTGAAGATAAATCCACTTTTTAATCCCAAAAGTTTAGAAAACAAACGCTGAGCTCTTGTCTGGCTTGTCCACGATTTCTTCGTGGGTCACTCCTGCAGAAGGGTTGAGAAGCAGGAGTGAAGATAAATCCACTTTTTAACCCCAAAAGCTTGAAACATACACTCTGAGCTCCTCTCCTGCCAATAAAGGAGTCGATATCAGAGTGACTCTGGTGTTTCTTCCTCCAGAAGCTCCACTCTGCCACCAACCCTCTCCTGCAGAGCTCCCCGGCTCTGAGCAGCTGTCTTTCGGCTCTGTGTCTCATCTCCACCTGGTCCTCTAGGCCCTCTGCAAAAGCCCCACGATAGACATGAATGAACTCAACTGAAGGCGAAGTCAAAAGTAACAGAATGAGCTGACAAACTCCTGGGCTGAACATGTTGTTCATTAGCTGGAAACTTTTTAAGATTCTCCGTCTCATAATTCTGTTTTATAGCAACTTTTCCTGCAGGAGTTTCCGACATTGATTCAGGGTCTCACCAAAGGAACATGCACACACAGCCGTACTAGTAGAACAGCCAATAGGAACGCCCGGCCTTTAGATGACCTGTGATTGGTTTAAATCTACCATCATGGGCCAGATTCTCTAAAAGCTGAAAACAGAGCCAAGAGGAGGTGCAGAAGTCTGGTTCTGTCTCAGACCACTTGAGTCACAATATGCTGACAGGAATTTATCTCTCAGTGATACTAAAAGAATGTGCCCTACCCTACCTTTGAGTACAGTACTTGAGTAAATGTACTTAGTTACATTCCCTCACTGGAGATGGCAGAAGCTGAATGTGTGGTGTTGGTCTTTTACAAAGTTTTAAATAGTTGAAGTTTTCTGCAGAAAAGTAGGAAACACACCTTAAAGTAGGAACTTTATATAAACCTGTCAGAGACATTTAACCACAGAGTCACTGAGACATGTCCTCACAGAGACACTGTCCCTCCACCAGCACTGTGTGAACAATGAAGCCGCTGTGTGTGTGTGTGCAGTAACACATCACAGAGCTGCTGGGTCTCCTTCATTGTGTGAACCTTTGATGTGTCCTCTCAGCTCATTAGGCCTCATTTCCCATCGACTGGGTGTCATGGCGACGGCCATTTTGGTCCGAACAATGAGTGGCGATGAGTTAACGGCTCTGTTTTCATTCTCAGCCTTTAAACGGCCGATCGACCGCCGGCGCAGCGCCGCCAGGCCCTCGCCGCCGGCCCCTTCTTTGTGAGCGCTGACAGCTGTGGGAAAACATGGAGGTCAGAGGTCAGAGAAGTTCACAGGTCATCACATTGTTGTCCCATCGAGGAGGAGGAGGAGGAGGGTCCACAGACATCAGTCATGTCCCTGCTCTTTGTGTCCCATCAGGACGCCTCTCAGTGGACACTCAGATCCTGAAAAGACTCCAGTTTGACAGGTTTTGTAGTTAAGTAGCTGTTGATTAGCTGAGGAGGTGAAATTAATGTCCACTCGAGGCTGTAAAGTGTGTTTCTTGTTAGGAAATGAGCTCGTAAATGCAGATTGACGCTGCCGCAGCTTCTCACTAAGACACGGTTAATGAGTCTCGTCAACGAGGTCGTGACCGAGCCGGAGAGTCCAGTCTGTTCTGGACACAACAGCTCAGACAGGGACAGGAAGAGACTGAAGTATGATGGAGGATCTCTGCGCTGGATACTCGTCATGTTTACAATAAAAAACTGACAGTGGAGGATCATGATCATCATTATTTGCAAATAAAACTGCAAATATTTCTGAAATGAAATTTTGACCTGTCTGACTGTTCACGTCAAGAACGACATGATTTTGCAAACAAATGATTAAGCTTCTAAAAAAGATGCTAACTAGTGAACTGAACCTCACTTTTTCTTCACCAGAGTTCTACTGCTGCCTCCATTTGTTTCTGTGACTTCTGTTTTAAAAGGTTTGCTTGAATTAACTGTTAGTTAACTGAAGTTATTTTTGTCTTATTACATCTTTTACGTCATTTTTGTTTTGTCTTTTTATGTCGTTTTATCTTGTTTCGTCTTTTCTATTGTTTTGTACAGTGGGACGAAGATGGATGAAGTACCTCATCGAGACCCTGAAGTGTCCCTTTAACACACATTTATCCAGAATATTTAAAGACGTCTGAGTTGTTATTTGGCCCCAGCAGGTTCTCTGTATCGTTGGTCCATCTTCTGACGTCTGCAGGACAAAGACAGAGACAACAGGCGGCAGATTTACACCCACAGTCGTCCTCCATCACTGAGCTCCTGTTTGCTTCATGGCGGCTGTGCCCGTAATGGTTTCTTAACACAGTGTCGGCCCCAGACGAACACAGAAATCTCCGACGTGCAGTAAACGTTTATGAGAGATGACAGGAGAAAATGAAAGCACTTACAGCCTCAATGAAACCAATCAGAGCTCCATTCTTCTTCTGCTCGGCCTATCAGGATCACACTGAGTGAAAAAACCTCCTGATTCATTTCACCGGAGACGGACGTTCACTCTCTGTTGTCGCAGTGATTAATGCATCAAATCTGCCATCTGTATGTAAATGTGAGCAGGTTTCTTTATGTGGGCAGGTGACTGTTTTCCTGCTGCAGTCAGTGAACTGAGGAACTAAAAGTCCACACAGACTTTACTGCAGCACAAGTACAGATACAAGTACTGACTCCACCTGTTTACTGCAGGAAAAGTGAAAAAGTTCAGGCTGAAATGTCCTCAAAGTATAAAAGTAAAAAGTCTGAAGGACATTTTTATTGACTGTTTCTGTCTCTTTGTCATTGTCCTCATCTTTAATGTTGTTTTACCTTATGTCTTTACCATAATTTTTTTTTGTCTTTTTACATCTTTTACGTTGTTTTATCTTGTTATTTCTTTGGTGTCATGAACTGGAAGAGTTCACAGCGCTCTATTCATAACAGCAGGTAACAACAGACCTTAGAAAGCTGTAACTGACCAATGAGAATCAAGTATTTTTAGCAAATGTGAGTAATAAAGTTGTATAAACTCTTTCAAATGTTACCAAAAAATTTGCAACTAAAATGCAGTTACAGTTATAAAAAAATATCAGATTTATCTGTCGATCTTTACACCATCACCACCATCACCACCAAGTTAAGTTAATAAGTCAGTTAATGTGAAAGAAAAGAATTTCAAAGAAATGTGAGTTTTTCACGTTTAGTCATTTCATCTGATAAATAACATTATTATTAATTTTTGTTAATTAACTGGACAAACCAAGTTAAGTGTCCCTGCTGTAGTTAACTGAAAAAATCCTCAGTTCTGCTGTTATATTGACAGAAAACCGAGATGTGCTGCTACAGAAGCTGTGTGTGCAGTGCCTACATGTACCAAGATGCATTGCATGTTATCACCACCCAAACCTGTAGCTGTTACAGTGCTGGACAGAACAAAGTGTTAAGAATAGTTATCTAGCATGCTGCTACCCAGAGGAGGAGACTAGAAATCTGAGCTGAAGCAGCCTGTCGTCTTTCCTTCAAACCACTGACATTACTGTGACATCACTGTGACATCACTGGATGCAGGAAGAACAACAGATTTTGTAGTTTTCTTGTTCAGTATAGTAGCACTGAGGAATTTACTGCTTCAGCTGACAACATTTACCATCAACACTGACGGATGAAAAGTGATTAATTTTCCATTTAAATGTAATTTTCCAGTACTGTGAACATTGTTGCAGCTCATGGACACACAAGTACAAATTAAGACATAATTTCACAACAAAAGAACCAAATACAATCTAATGTGTGGGTGGAAACTGTAAAGTCAGCAGCAAAGAACAGAAACAAAACCAGAGAAATCAGAGGTGTGTCAGGAGGAGAGGAAGGCGGGGACACACCTGGACCAGGTGTGTCTGCTGCTGCTGATCAACCTCTGACAGGTGAGCAGCTCTGCAGAGGGAGAACAGCAGCAGGAGGAGAAAACTGTCTGAATGGAGCTGGACACCACAACAGGGAAGTGAGAAAATACACACACACACACACACACACACACACTCGGGTGATTACATGAGGTGTTTACATGAGCAGAGGTCATTCTAATGTTTTATATTGTTTGTTGGTTTATTGATTGTTTGTCCAGATATTCCTTCTTCTGTTATGTGTGAATATACGTTTGGATTTATTGCAGTAATGACGCACATTTAAATACACTGCATTAATTGATCTTACACTCTGGGTCACCAGCATGACCACCTACAGTCCCAAAATATTTTCCAGTTACCCTGTAAGCTAGCTAACTGGGTATGTGTGTAGCTAATGCTGTGATCCAGACGATGTAGGTCAGAATTTTCCCACCTCCCAGAAATAATACAAGAAAACATGTGAACTCTGGGCACGTGGCCGAATAAAGTCATGAATTTGTCAGGGTCAGCCATGTTTTTTGTTTACGTATGGCTTCATGAACCTGGAGGGCTTTGAGGTCGGAGAGTTGGGAATTTCAATTCTGACCTCCAACATCACCTGGAACGCAGCCTGTCATTAGCGTTTGGGCTGTGTAGCTAAAGTTAGCAGTTGGTCTGTGTAGCTAACATTAGCGGTTGTTCAGTGTAGCTAAAGTTAGCAGTTGGTCTGTGTAGCTAACATTAGCGGTTGTTCAGTGTAGCTAAAGTTAGCAGTTGGTCTGTGTAGCTAACATTAGCAGTTGTTCTGTGTAGCTAAAGTTAGCAGTTGATATGTGTAGCTAAAATTGGAAGCTGGTCTGTGCAGCTAAAGTTAGCAGTTGGTCTGTGTAGCTAAAGTTAGCAGTTGGTCTGTGCAGCTAAAGTTAGCAGTTGGTCTGTGTAGCTAAAGTTAGCAGTTGGTCTGTGACGCTAATGTTAGCAGTTGGCCTGTGAAGATAAAGTTAGCAGTTGGCTTGTGTAGCTAATGTCAGCAGTTGGTCTGTGTAGCTAAAGTTAGCAGTTGGCCTGTGACGCTAGTGTTAGCAGTTGGCTTGTGTAGCTAATGTTAGCAGTTGGCCTGTGACGCTAATGTTAGCAGTTGGTCTGTGTAACTAATGTTAGCAGTTGGCTTGTGAAGCTAATGTTAGCAGTTGGCTTGTGTAGCAGGGTGAACACTGTGTATGGTAGTATGTCATTCTTGATCTAAAACTGTAATCCTGCTAATCATCCCAATTTTCACTCAATGCATTTGTAATCTGATTACATTTTTTCTGTAACTGTAATGAATACAGTTACCTTTTTTGTAATTACAAGTGGATACATATTAATCGATAATTAAAATAATTTTTAAATCTAAATCTTAGTTAATTGAACCTTTAATCTTCATGGATAAAAGCTCAATGTTATATTTTAAAAAAGTTATTGATTATATAATATTTATAATAGTTATTGATTATAATATTTAGAATAGTTGATATTTAAATCTCTGAGCAGCAGAGGGAGAATTAATTCTCTGAGGGATTTCACCTCCTCACCCTGCAGTCACACCTCCATGTCGCTCCTAAACTGATGTCAAGAGCTCGGTTAGTCCCTCCTCCTCCTCCTCCTCCTCCTCCTCCTCCTCTTCCTCGGTTGCAGCAGCCTGGTCAGAGTCTCGGCTCCACTGAAGTCTCATCCAAGGAGCTTACAACTGTAATTAAATCATTAAATTCCCGTCTACGCTCCACAGAGCCGCGCCAAATTGACTTCCCACCAACCTCATTTTCTATTTGAACACCAAATAATGATTTTCTGCCAGTCTAATTACAAAGCTCAACATCTGATCAAGCCGGCATCCGGCGGGGGAATTATCACACGGGGCCGGCATTAGACCTCATTACCAACTTGAGTGCAAAATTATTACATCTTGTAATTGGATGGGGATATTTATCAGTAGAGTGTTGGCCTGGACGCCCAGTGGCTGCTGGGTAATCACATGCTCGACTGAACCGCACACTTCGCTAAAGTTTACCCAAACACAAAGCAGAGCGGCCGACTTTTATGAATCTTTTAACCGAGACAGAGACGAACCGATCGACTGTCCTCTCATCCGTCCATCTCAGTATTTGTTTATTTATGACCTCTTTTATTTATGTTCCAGCAGGTTTCAACAACCGCTAGGCTAAAAACAAGGCTCATCTCTTCTGTTGCTGGTCACAGTTTGGTTTTTATCGTGACTCAAATCCAGACAAAAGTTTGATCGAAGCGTCTGCAGATTAATTCCATACCTGTTCTGATCAGCTGAAGTTAGACACCATACCGGATCAATAAGGAGCTTTAATGAAGCTTCTGAACTGACACAACTTCCACTGAGCACACGCAGGTTCTGACCCGTGAACAGAAACCAAACGACAATAATTTCACCTGTCACCTGATTACTTATAATAATTAACACAATCTTCTAAATTAATAAGAAAATGTTCGAGAAAAAAATGTTCTTAAATAACAAAATGTTCAAAATAAAATGTCTAAATTACATGTTGTTTGAAATAAGTATGATGTTCTAAATAAAAATCTAAATACATAATAAAATGTTCTAAATACAGAACAAAATGCTTTAAATAAAGAACATGTCTTTCCAAATAAAATATTATGAAATAATTTTCTAAATATATTACAACATTTTCTATATACATAACAATATTCTAAATAGATAACAATATTTTCTACTTAAAATGTTCTAAAATAACAAGATGTTCTAAATAAAAAATCTTCTATAGAATAAAATGTTAATTAAATAAAAA
Source organism: Lutjanus argentimaculatus (assembly GCA_034769285.1). Taxonomy (NCBI): domain Eukaryota; kingdom Metazoa; phylum Chordata; class Actinopteri; order Lutjaniformes; family Lutjanidae; genus Lutjanus; species Lutjanus argentimaculatus. The sequence continues at coordinate 3,165,835 of JAWZSL010000039.1, forward strand.
AAAAAGTTTCAAATAAAGGACAACTTGTTCAAAATATCTAACTAGAAAATGTTCTAAATGTGTAACAATGCTCTAAATAAAGTGTTCTAAAATAAAATGTTGTAAATAAAGAACAGAATGTTCTAAATACATAACAAGATGGTCTAAATAAAGAAGAAGATGCTCTAAATATAGAACAAAACGTTCCAAATGAAGAAATAAATACAGTGTTCTAATACACAACAAAATGTTGTAAATAAATCAGTGGTTCTAAACTTTCTGACACGCCCCACTATACAAACTTGTACTTCATCTCATGCCGTCTTTTACTAAACATTTAAACACGTAAACACAAACTTTACACACCTCTCCTGTTGTGATATAACGCAGGTCAAACAGGTGTCATATGTGCTTGGATATCAGAGGATTATGGGTAATGAAGTTGTTACTGTTAGGATCAGCTTCACTCAGAGGATCAATATAAAACCTGATACTGATCTAAATTCTTAAAGTCGCCTTGAGTACAAATTCCAGAATCCGTCAGACGCTCGGTTCGATCTGAACGAGGAGAAAATCTGAGGAATCACAAATCACATCACTGAGCTGCAAAAATAGACCAAAATTTTTAAAAACAGAATCTGATGTTTGATCACTTTGATGCGACTTTAAAAGAAATGTATTGTTGTTGAACTCGTGCTGGTTGGCTTCACTCTCTGCGACTGAAGTCTATTTTTCACTGAAACTCTCTCGTCCATCAGTCTCCATCTGTTGTTCCCTCTGAAAACACCACACAATATGTTTCTGGAAATCATTTCTCACAAGCTTTCATATCCAGTCAGCAGAGCTCCCAACAGCTTTTATTTTGAAGTGTTTGTTCATGAAACTGTCCATCGGTTCAGTTTCCATCAGTCAGATCAGATCTGCAGTAAAGGGACAGAAAACAATGACGGACCACTTTGTCCACTGGAAGTGCACACCAGAGGGCACTTCAGCATGTTGTCTTGGACATAAGACCAGTCTAGAAGGGCATTTACCACATTTTATCTAACCTAGGGACATCCAAGAGGGCACTTTTGTTGCATTTGTTCAAACACAGGGGCACCAGGGGGGACATCCATTTTTACCACTGTCTCCTGTTATGGAAGACAAAGTGTCAAAAATGTAATATTTGTGTTCATGTACACATATGTATGGATTCAATTTTGTGCTCTTTCACAACCTGCTGTGATAAAAACAGAGAAAAACACTGAGCACCTCCTCCAGAAAATATCAGACCTGCTGCTCTGTTTGTCATCTGAGAGGTGAAACGAAGAAGAATCTCAAATAAATAAAAAAAAAATCTAAGAAATTAGCAGATCAAACTGTTTCAGGGGGAGAATTTATTGGATCGCTCTTTTAATTTCAGTCATTACACTCTGATTGAGGCGTGCAGCCGCCTTGAAACAACATTAGATATGGAATTTTTCAGGATCTCACGGGGATTTTCAACCTTTGTGTCCTCAGAGAGACGAATCCATTCAGGCTGAAGACATGAGCTCACACACAAAACACCACACACACACACACACACACACACACACACACACACACACACACACACTCCATGTAGTAATGACTTGATTTCTTCAGCTTGCATACATGCCCTTCTAGAGTGGTCCAAAGTCCAAGACAACACACTGAGGAGCCCTTTTGAGTCCCCTTCCAGTGTCCTCTAGAGCTCCTTCCAGGAGACAAAACATGATAAAGTGCGTCTCAGCTTTGTTTATGTGTTGGTGCCTCACTGCAGACAGCTGGTGTCTGGTTCATTCTGCCTCTCACACAGTCTGAGTCTGCTGCTGCAGTTGAACAGCACACCAGTGAGTGAGCTGGAGCCACAGACTGTGTATTAAATAAGTTTAAATTCAGTTAATAAACCATCCATGGATGAAGTGAGTTGTTTCTGCCTCCGCCCCCTCCAACCGAGCTCAGGCAGGCTGCAGGATCATGCAGAAACCTGCAGAGCACTGCAGATCACTGCAGGAAACCCTGCAGGAGCACTGCAGGAGCACTGCAGGAACCTGAGGAGCACCATCATAAACTGACATAAGAAGTGAGGACGAGTCCTCCACTGTCAGCTGATCAGCTGATCATCACCTGAAAACAAAAGCCCTCTGCTTTGAAAACACACTCTGGAGTTCAGTGACCGTCCGTCTCACTGCTGCCAAACTCCATTAACATTTTGTTCAGTTTAACCGTTATAACCATCTACTCCTTCTAAAAAGATCATTAATGATTTCAGACGACTCATATACAGACACTGTCTCATTCAGAGAACATCCAGCTTTAATTTGAAGTCTAATAATCCTGCCGTCCACCTCTGGTCCCGCTGGGACAGACGTCTCAGGCTCACAGCTCAGCTGGTTTTTGGTCCACAGTCCTCTGTTTGGTGTTTCAGATGATAATTAACATCCAGTCGAAGTCGCTGTCATTATGTTTTTATGTCATTGATTGTACTTCTCATTTTCTTTGTAGTACTTTTAATGACTCCTGTTTAATTATTATTTTATGTATTTTGTACCTCCTTTTAAATTATGTTACCTTGTTATCAGACAGACTTTTCTGACAGGAAAGCACTGTTATATTAAGACAAATATCTCTCTCTCTACAAACCAACCAAACTCCACTGAAAAAATCAGTAATTTTACAGGAGATGTTGGTCTGCTGCTGCCTCCATCTGTTAGTTTGTTTGTGTTACTGTGTGACTTCTGCATTTTACAGGGTTAGTTCAGATTTACTGAAGTCACACAACAACACAAACAAACTAACAGGTGGAGGAAGCAGCAGACCAGCAACTCCTGTGTCCTGTGCAGAGGTGCAGGTCCACACAGTCTTTTACTGCAGTACAAGAACAGATACAGTATAAAAGTAGAAAAACTGATTCAACTTGTTTCCTGCAGGAAAAGTTTTTGTGTTGCATCTTTTTCGCCTTGACACATTTTTTTTGTCTTTGTTACATCTTTCATCTTGTTATGTCTTTTATGTTTTTTATCACGTCATATTTGTCTGTTTTTTTTGTCCTGTTACGTCTTCTGCATTGTTTTTCATCTTATGTAATTTTCGTCTTAAAGTTGTTTATGTTGTTTTTCGTCTTGTGTTTTTTTGTCTTACGTCTTTTTGTTCTTGCTACGCTTTTTTTCGCCATGTTATGTTTGTTATGTCTTTTGTTATGTGTCTTTTACGCCATTTTTCAGCTTGTTACATCTTTTATCTTCTGTCTTCTACATTGTTTTTGTCTCCTTTCCTCTTTTTCATCTTGCTGCATCATTTTTAGTCTGGTTACATCTTTTATGTTTTTTGTCTCATTTGTTTGTTTTTTGACTTGTGACGTCTGTCTCAGGTGATGTACACTGATGGAGACACCAGTGAATTCTTTTCTCTATTTAGGAAAAAAATCGGTCTTGATGTTGGAAGGCTGTGCGCAGTGATGCAAAATAAAAAATAATCAATAATTCACCTAAAATGCATTAAAACTAAACTAACGAGCCTGTTTTGAAAATGTACTGTAGTACTAAAGTACAGTAAAGAACAGGCTCCTGAAAACTCTACTTCAGTACAGTAACTCAGTATTTGTACTTAGTTACTTCCATCTTCTGTTGCTGGAGTTGATGAGTGATATTTGTCTCATATAATTTATTAAAATGACACCACAGAGCAGTTTGTGGTGCTGACGGAGGCTGTGTAGCAGGTCGGCTTGTTGTGGATTCATGAACACTGAGAACATGTGATGACCTTTGACCCCTCAGTCGTTCCCTTCTGGTTTAAAACACTGAACGGGGCCGCCGGGATCATCACACAACCTGTCGATCTGAACCTTTACCCAGAACTATGGACGCTGAAGCCCGCAGCAGACCGCGGTATGGATTCACCTGCTGAGGAGAACATGCTCTCAGACAGCCGGCCGGCCTCTCCTCTTGTCTCCTCTCATTTATTCATTGGTGGTGTGTGAGCAGCAGTGTGAGACTGTGCTCCTGTGGATGAGAGGCCGGGGTCATGAAATATTCACCCAGACAATAAACACTCCCCGGACGGACCCGAGGAGGAAAACAAGACAAACCAAGAGAAAACGGATCCTGTTTTTCCAGGAAGCATAAAAGAAAAACAACTCTGTACAAATTCCCTTCACAATAAAACCTGCGTGTAAACAGAAGAGATCGACTGAAGGAAGAGTCCAGGCTGATAAAAGGTTTGTATGTTAGATTTTCCAGCTCAGAGACGATGATTTTACCCACAGCTGACTTCCTGCACGGTTCTGTTTTGGTCGGCCATGATTAGAGTCTGGCATGTTTTGAGCCCTTCAGGGACGCTCCGACCTTTGAGATTTGAGCAGCAGCTTCTGAAAACAATCTGATTCACAATCGACACTCCCTGAAAATGAACCACACAAGACAAAAAGACAAACATGGCCATGCGAATTTGGACATTTCTTTTGTTTATCAGCTTTTGTTCGACAGTCGACTGTAAAGTTTCAAATGGCAGACAGTCCTTGAACACATCAGGAAATTTTTTTTCAAAAGAGTTTGAGCCTTAAATTGACTGCAACACAAACTTCGGCAGAAAATCTGAGTTAATAATCAGAAGAACTGTGGAGCTGCTGCTGCTTTGAGAAGTGACATCAATATTATGTTTGTAATATTTATTGATAGATTAGAGTCTTTATTTTTGTGTTTATTTTCAAAATCAGCTCCCTGATTTCAAATGAATCCAGACACAACCCACCAGGAAACACCTGAAACCAGGAGTCAGTATTTCAGATCGTTTAATCCAGATTAGAACGAGACAAAAAAACAAAACAAAAAAAAAACATGAAAAAGACGCAACAGGACGTAAAAGACATTAAAGACGTAACAAGAAGTAAAAAACATATCAGGACAAAAAAAGATGGAAAAGACGTAAAGATCGTAACAAGACAGACAGAGAGGAGACTCTCCGTCAGTAGAAATGTCCTTCAGAGGACGACTTTTTACTTTTATACTTCGAGGACATTTCAGAGCCTGAACTTACTTTTACCGCAGTAAACAAGTAGAATCAGTTCTTCTACTTTTACTCGAGTATTTGTACTTGTACTGCAGTAACAGATCTGTGAACTTTAGCCGCCTCTGCTCATTATTCACATTTCATTTTAAACTTTTGATCCTGAGTCTTTGCAGCACAAAGTCAGAAAGTGTCTCTGAATTAATCATTTAAAAATGAAAAATGTTCTGAGATACGAGAGCGTTGTTTACTTTGTCTGAAACGTTCTCATGTTTTCCTGCAGGTGATGATTAAGATAACGGAGAACAATCGTTCAGAGGATTAAAGAACATCCGTCTGTGCAGAGGATCCACCGACCAGGTTCTCATGGAGGAAGATGAACAGACGTGATACGATGAAGAACCCCCAGCTGCAGCTCACAGGCTGCTCACATATTCACCTGCTAAAACACAGAACCCTCTGTGTTCCCCTGAGGTCTGTCGGTTCTCTCGGTTCTTGTTCCGTGTCAGTGATTTTGTGTTTTTCTGTCAGTTCTGCAGGTTTTATTTCACTGATTGTTTTACGTCTTCATAAATCTGTATTTACACTCTTAGAAATAAAGCTGCTGGCTAGAACCATAAGGGGTTCTACAGCCTCTCCCCACAGGAGAACCCTTTTTGGTTCCTGTTAGAACCTTTTATAAAGGTTCCACTTGGAACCCTTTCAGTTTGACCTCAAACCTAACATAAAGGTTATACCTAGAACCATCTGTGAAAGTTTTCACCCAGAACCCCTTATGAGAGGTTCTATAGAGAACCCTTCAATGGTGCAATGGTTCCACCCAGAACCAACCCTAGGGGTTCTACTGAGAACCTTTTTATATTCTAAGGGGTTTAACAAGAGCACGCCACTGGGGGTTCTACCAAGAACCTTTATAGACTCCAAGGGTTTTATCTAGAACACACTCGGGGGTTCTACGGAGAATCTTTTTATATTTCCAAGGGTTCAGTCTAGAACCCATGAAGAAGGTTCCACCGAGAGCCATATTTATGGCCCGAGTGTTTTATCAAGGACACACTCAGGGAGTTCTGCAAAGAACCTTTTTAAGTCCCAAGGGGTTTATCAAGAACACACCAAGGAGTGTTCTACCAAGAACTGTATTATATACTAAGGATTTAATCTAGAACCCACCAAGGAGGTTCTACCGAGAACCTTTTTATATTGCAAGTGTTTGTTCCAGAACCTACCCAGGGATTCTACCAAGATCCTTTTTATAGTCCAAGGGTTTAATCTAGAACCCCCTGAGGAGATTTTACCAAGAACCATATTTATAGTCTAAGGGTTTTATCTAGAAAACACTCAGAAGAACCCAAGAACCCTTTTATATTATATTATGGTAATAAGAACCTTGTAAAAGAGTTCTTTGAGGATTTCAAAATTCCTTGAAGAACTCTTTCTTCTAAAAAGGGTACCTCAGAAGCCATGGTTCTGGGTGGAACTTGAGCCCTTTAGGCAGAACCTTTATGGAACCCTTATTTCTGAGGGTGCAGATCTAAACCGTGTCGATCGGGAGAGAAACATCACCTGTGCTGAGCAGCTTTAAGCCTTAATGAAGAACACTGAAAGAACACTAAAGAACAGTGGTTCTGTATATTTCAGGATGAATCAGCTCTTGATTTGAACACGTCGACCTCTCGGCTCCGTCGTCCGCTCTGGTGAAAACACGCGACGCAGGAACAGGCCGGTTCCCTCCTGATCAATGGCAGCTCGGCGCCGACAGCCGGACGAATCAAACGGCCGACATGTGTTCTCCTGCCTTTGAGGAACGTGTCGGATGAAATTAGCATCTGATGAATAAATGTTGTCAGAGAGGAAACAAATGTTTACGGCCACGTTGCTTTGAGGCGTTTGTGTTCAGACTCGGCTCATAATTACAGAAAAACAGCATTTTTCAGACGCTTCATCAGCTTCATGATGTTAAATCCATCAGAACAACAGAGCTGCTGATGCTTTATTTAAAAAAAAACATGACAACCTGCCTTTAAAAAGTCAAAAAGCTGCTGGAAAATTGCAAAAAAGAGAGAATTTTCTTAATTTTTCTTCAGTAGAATTTGTTTTAGAAATGATGAATGTGCTCTCATACAGATTTTTATGGATTATTTTTAGTGATTTCAAAATGTCTCAACCTGAAGGAGAGAAGGAGACAGAAAAATGTTGATGTAAAATCACTTTGTAGACGTTTGTCTAAAGAAACTTCAGAGCTGCTTCCTGTCAGGTTGATAACTCAGGTGTCATGTTCTCATGGTACAGACGTGTGCTACATACAGAACCGAGGATCCTTTGACCCAGATATTAGAACCGGGGCTGGGAGGGTTACTTTAAAAATGTATTCTGATAAAATTACTCATGAACTGTTTACACATGTACTCAGGAAACTAATCCAAGTACAATAAGTGACGTAGATTACTTTCTGTTACTTTTGGATTACTTCTAACATTTAACGGTTAGTTGGTCGGTGTAGCTAACGTCAGCATTGGTCGGTGTAGCTAACGTCAGCGTTGGTCGGTGTAGCTAACGTTAGCATTGGTCTGTGTAGCTAACATTAGCATTGGTCGGTGTAGCTAACATTAGCATTGGTCGGTGTAGCTAACGTTAGCATTGGTCGGTGTAGCTAACGTCAGCATTGGTCTGTGTAGCTAACGTTAGCATTGGTCGGTGTAGCTAACGTCAGCATTGGTCGGTGTAGCTAACGTCAGCGTTGGTCTGTGTAGCTAACGTCAGCATTGGTCGGTGTAGCTAACGTTAGCATTGGTCTGTGTAGCTAACGTCAGCATTGGTCGGTGTAGCTAACGTCAGCATTGGTCGGTGTAGCTAACGTTAGCATTGGTCTGTGTAGCTAACGTCAGCATTGGTCTGTGTAGCTAACGTCAGCATTGGTCGGTGTAGCTAACGTCAGCATTGGTCGGTGTAGCTAACGTCAGCATTGGTCGGTGTAGCTAACATTAGCATTGGTCGGTGTAGCTAACGTCAGCATTGGTCTGTGTAGCTAACGTCAGCATTGGTCGGTGTAGCTAACGTCAGCATTGGTCGGTGTAGCTAACGTCAGCATTGGTCGGTGTAGCTAACATCAGCAGTTGGTTTTACTTGTAAATGTTTCTTTAAATTCAGTGTTTACAGTTTACAGTGAAATCTCCACCTCATGAACGTATTTTTTCCAGAGATTATGAATTATAATCTGTCAGATTAGCTGGTTTCACTCAGACCAGAGTGGTGTTGAGACTCTGAAGTATCATTCTGTGCTGTACTGTAATCTGATTACACTTTATTTTTTCTGTAACTGTAATGGAATACAGTCACCTTTTTTTGCATCCTATGGATCCTGTTCCCTGTAATCTGTTACTGCTCATGTCTGAGTACAGGTTGAGAGTTCTCGCTGCTGTCTGGGTTCTTGTTGGTGGTTCTTGTTGGTGGTTCTTGTTGGTGGTTCTTGTCGGTGGTCCGTCAGCGGCGTATTGAACGTTCTCCATGTTAACAGCCGTTTGTTATCGGCACGTGCACACAGATGTGTGTTGACATGTAAATGGCGGCGTCCTGACTGAGGCGGCAGCAGCTAATGTTGCATGAAGGGAGCGTATGGCACACACACACACACACACACACACACACACACACACACACTGCCTGTTATTTACATTTGACAGATATATGTGATGACGACCGTCCGAAGCCTCGTTTCCACTTATTATCATGTCAGCCAGATTGACTCCGCTCCACTCTCATCGCTCCCTCTCAAAGGTAAATTAGCCGTCGTTTGATTTATGACCTCATGGCGGTGATAATGTGGCGCGAGGCGGCAGCTTCCTGGGCGATGAGGCAGAGTCACTGCAGATCAGCGCTGCGTTCACTGGGAACACGATTAGGGAAATCACACTAATTATCATGAGAACGTGCTGCAGCAGAGGAGCAGGGTGCTGTGTTTTACTCTAATTCTTCTGTCTGTGACAAAGCGGAACGTTGTGTCGGGCCCTCGCTGGGGTCACGGGATGAAGCTCGGGGCCACTGTACATCTCTTACTGAGATACCAGCTCCAGATTATATGCAAATACACCCAAATATTCCTGTTATTTGTAATGTTCCCTCCTCTGGCGCTCGGCCTGATAACTTTGTGCTGGACAAAGAGGAAGTTTGTTATCAGGACATCAGCAGTTTGTGCTGCAGTGAAGCTTCACTCGTCTGATTTTATGCTTTTAGATGAAAAAACGTAGAAAAAAGGAGAAAGTGTCAATGATTCATCTTATTTATTACAGGGACTAATGTAGTGTGTCAACATGCAGTAAAAACTCCACAAATCCATATTTTTTATATTAAAAAAGAATCAGAGGTGGAAGAAGAACCAGCCGCGGTGCTATTTGGATGATCCTGATTCCACATCATCCTCATGTTTACACAAGTTCCTATAAGATTTTAAAATGTTTCTGTTTTCCTATTTTCATTTCTATTTCCAATTTTTTTTTGTATTTTAACAGAACAACAGAAGGTGTAACAGGAAAAAAAAAAACAAGACAAAAAAGTAGACGTAAAGAGACAAAGAAGGTGTGACAAAACAAAAACAACATAAGATAAAAAACATAACACGACAAAACAAGACAGAATGAGACAAAAAAGATGTAACAAGACAAAAGATTTAACAGGACAAAAAAGACAAAACAAGACAGACACACAGACCAACTGCTGATGGAATATTTTAATAAGTTTTCATCAGGAAGGTCTCTAGATGGGACACACCTATTTGAAGTTGATAAGATTAATTCTGTAGGAGAAGCTCTTGAACACAACATGAGGGAAACCAACAAAAATGACCAATTAATTCAAAATGGCTGACTTCCTGTTGACCTCATGGTGCGGCTCTGAGAGTCTTTTTCATACGTCTGGACGTGCGTACGTCTGCTTCCTGGATATTTTGTAGGGGGCGCTAGTGAGCCACGTGTTCTGTCCTGAACTCTTATCAGGACAGAAAGTTACAGAAACTATCAAAATCTGATAACATGGCACAACCACGACCTTCAACAAAACAGAATATTTTAATTTTTACAAAAACCTCAACGCAATATTAATCCTGTGTTTAGTGGCTGAATTACAGATGAATGTGACCAGAGCGTGTGTGTGTGTGTGAGATCCCGTCACCTCTCCTCTTTACTTCTTTATCTAATAGTAAATAATGACACAGACTGCGTGTGATGAGCGCCTTGGCAGCCTGTGAAGACCTCCGGAGGGGGAAAAAACACACAAACACAATAAGCATAAAGGCGTAAATGTGAGCGGCAGCGGCGGCGGTGGCCTGTTTGGCTGAGAGTGATGGCAAGCTTGTTGCTTATCAAAGAGCTATAAATCTGCAGCGCTGAGCCACAGATGAGGCCGGTTATCACGGCGAGGCAGAGGCGGTGACGAAGAGGAGCAGCTCAGCCTGTGATTTATCGACCACGAGGACGACAGCAGCTATTTACAGAGACAAGACGCTCGGAAATGTGAAAATAAAGGAATTAAAGTGAGAGTGTGAATGAGGTGAGACGGCAGGAGGAGAATGGAGACGTCCACAGAGGATCACGGAGGACAGAAATGAGGTTTCTGAAGATGAAGATGAAGAGTGGCTGTTAGCTTAAAGGCTTTTTGACGACCAGGACTCAGATTTATCACTGAAGGTTAAAGCAGAGCTGAAAACTCTCCACATGTTAGACTGGAGCTATTTATTAATCAGCCTCGACAGGAAGTTGGTCACGACAATTAATGAAAATTCTGCAAAAATTCTGCACAATCCAATCACCACACAGTCTTTACTGCAGTACAAGTACAAATACTCGAGTAAAAGTAAAGTACTGGTTCAACTCGTTTCCTGCAGTAAAAGTGAAAAAGTTCTGAAATGTCTTCAGAGTACAAACGTAAAAAGTCGTCCTCTGAAGGACATTTCATCTGTTTCTGTTCAAAACTAACTGAACCTCAGTTTTCCTCCACCAGAGAGTCTCCGTCTCCCTCGTTTTTTTCATCTTTATGACTTATTACATTTATGTTTTACGTTGTTTTTGGTTTGTTTTTTGTCATGTTGTGTCATTTTCTACCTTGTTTTGTTGTTTTTTGTCTCGTTATGTTGCAGTTGATCCGTGTTGCTCATGTTTGGGATTACTCTGTGCAGGTAACATTAGCGGTTGTTCTGTGTGCGTAACGTTAGCAGTCTGTACAGTAATATATAGGCTTATTAAAAAAAAATTCACATGAATTGAATTCACATATAATTGACAAATGCGTCATGAATGTTATTAAATCACATTATTTAGGAATTATTTTTATATCAAGATGTCATTTATGTTTTTATGTATATTAGTGTATGTGTACTGTAGGATATGTATGTGGTATGTTTATTCTGGTTTAATTACACTCTAAGTCTACATTTAAAAATCCAACCAGGGACAAGAGTTGAAAATTAACAACAGCTTTAAACTCTCTGTGCAACACATCAGTTTCATTCTCTGCATTTTTTCAATTTAAAAAAATATGTTTAATAACACTGTGTATATTTATTAAGCATCATATGACAAATTTTGACATAAATCCAAAATGCCATTGCAGTAACACCCCTTTATTCTTTTCTTATTGTCTCCTGTCTCTCTGCTGATTGGCTGCAGCCTCCTGACCAGAGCAGGACGTGTGTGGACAGACGGGACAGGACGGGAGTCACTCAGTCTCTCCTGCGTCTCCCTCTGGGAAGAACCTGAATGAAACGTGGTTCTCGTTACAGAAACGAGCATCATTAACCGTCTGATCGGCCGTCGGCAGGCTGAGGGACGTGAGGTACTGACACTGATGTTTGTCAGGTGTAGCTCGGCGAGTCCGGAGCTGTTAACACGCCGCCGTGGCGTCACTCTCGTCCTGTCACCACCTGGGCTGTGTAATTACTCTCAGCACCTCCCCCTGACGGGCAGCTAATATTCAGAGGCCTCCGCTGCTCTCATTACCACCGAGTGACAGCAGCTGACAGCAGTAAATATAATCAGGAGCGTCACGCGGTGGCAGCCTCAGAGCCTCACGCCCCGTTCATCATTACCCGGCTTCAGATCGCCTCTGTGCTCCACGCCGTTACACCAATACATTATTAATGTGTGTGGTTCCTTTCAGAGGAGGGTCCCGCGCGGCGTTAACGAGAGGAGGAGTAAAGATTCAGCAGAGAGGAGCAGTGAGGAGCTCACACAGAGAAACTGTCACCGCCCGCTAATGAAATGCTTGATTTGTTTGTTTTCTCTCTCGACACACCTCAAATGTCACATCCGGCCAAACACCGGCTCCCCATTAGCGAGGCTAATTAACTTTGCAACTGTCAAGCTAGCCACGGCTAACGAAAGTGACAGCGAGAAGCGGCGGAGCTGAAGGCTGCTAATAACTCAGGAGGCTAACAATGGCTGACACCGGCCCCTCTTGGAAGCCGGCGAGAAAAAAGGGACGCTGTCGACATCAAATCGAGTTATCTCACCGCGGGAAAAAATAAACAGGAGGAGGAGGGGGGAGGCAATCTCATGATGGTGGGTTATTGGCGGTGGCGAGCGGGGCTTTGTTCCCGGCTCGCTCTGTCACCGCCGGTAAAGAGGCCGTGAGTGACTCTCCGTCTAATGATGAAGAGTGGCCGGGAGAGGCGGCGGAAGATTACTCCCCAGAGAGCCCCCCGGGAGCCCGCCGCCACCACCGCACGCCACCGCTGTCATTTATGACATATTTATCTGTCTGCTGTCACTCGGGCCACACAGAGTGAAGGAGGCAGAATTATGCGGCTGTAATTGTCAATCATGGCGGAGATTGAGCGCCGTGCGAAGGCCGTTTTCATAACGGAGGCGCTCAGAGGCGTCACGTGTTAAATGAGACTGATATATGTGTGCTTAGATCTCCGCTCCTCACACCAGAATATTATTCATATTATTCTTCACACACACACACACAGGATCTCCTCTCAGCGCCGTTTATATGAGACTGAACCTGTTTGTATAAATCATTCAGACGTCCGTCAGTCAGTGAAGAGCTCAGAGCTGCAGCACGAGACTCCTGCAGTAAATACAGAAACACGAAGGAGTTCAGTCAGCAAACGTGTCTGACTTCTGCTTTATGGAGTGTTTGGTCAGCAGAGGAGGGAAGTAACTGAGTACAAATACTTAGCTACTGTACTTCAGGTATCTGTATTATTTTTCTGACACTTTTTTACTTTTACTCCAAATATCTGAACTTTTACTCCTCACGTTGTCAAAGCAGGCTTGTTACTTTAGTTTTAATGTATTTGAGGGGAATTATTGATTTAAAAAAATTTTGTATCATTGTCGCCTTCCAACATCAAGACTGATTTCAACGTAAACGGACGGAAGAGCAACACACAGATAAGACAGTGTATATCAGTGTATATCACACACGACAGACAGAACAAGACGAAAAAAAGACATTAAAGACTGAACAAAACAGATGTAACAGGACCCAACAAGACGTAAAAGATGTAACAAGATGTAAACGACAAAACAAGACAAACAAATACACAACAAGGCCGAAAAATGTCATAAAGAGGTAACGAGAGATGGAAGTCAACAGAACGAAAGAGACGTAACAAGCTGAAAAACAATGTAACAAGAAGTAAAAGATAAAACAAGTTGTAAAAGACGAAAGAAGAAAAAAACGACACAAGTGAATGAGGTAACTGGATGTAAAAGGCATAATAGAACAAAAAAGATGTAACAATACGCAACACAATCATAACAAGATGTAAAAGACAAAACAAGACAAAAAATACATGAGAAAAAACGTAAACAAGTAAAGTAAAACGTAAACATAAAATGAAAGAAGAAAAGATGTAGCAAGATGAAAAAATACATAAAAGACAATGTAACAAGATAAAAAACAACAAAAAATAATATAAAAGATGTAACAACGTGTCAAAAGATGTAAAAGATGAAACACGACAAAACAAACATCACGAGATGAAAAACAACGTAAAAGATGAAACAAAACACGAGAGTTAACCAGAAAGATATAACAGAAAAAAAGACGTAACAATATGCAACAAGAAAAAGTCAGAACAAAAACAACGTAAAGTTCAGGCTGTTCTGAAAATCCTCCAGAGTTCAGTGAGTCTGTCTCACTGCTGCACATTTTACTCACTTTAACTGTTATATTCACTAAAAGATTATTAATGATTTCTTATAACTCATCAACAGACACAAACTCATTTGGTAAAATTCAGCATTCATTTTTGTGCTAATTTACTTCTAATAAAAGTAAAACAGACAAACAAAAACAAATGTTCTGCACCTGAATGAAAATTTCACAGGATGTTTTCTTAATCTCTGATGATATATGATGTTCATTTTATGATTTAGTACAGTGAATATATTACAGATTTATCCTTTAAGATAAAACGTGTTGATTTGAATCAATAATGGGAAATAAGAGCAGATTTAGTTTCGATGTGAACAGACATCATAGAAACTATCAGTGATTATTTGAAGCTGTCAATGATTTTATTCCATAAATCAGCAAGAAGAAAAAAAAAATCTTCCCACCAGAAAATCATCGAACAAAACCCTCAAATGAGGCTTAAAGATGTAGCGTGGGTTTATTTAAGATGTGTGACATGAAAATCCCCGAACCTGCTGCCCACCTGCCCTCCTCACCCACACCTGGACACTGATTCAACACGTGAAAGACATCTGAATGCTCCAAGACGTTTAAATCCACAGAGATTAAAGCGCAAGAGATGCTCTTATTTCTCTGCTGCACGTTTTATTCATATTTACAGCTGCATTTCATCAGATTTAAAGAACGTTTATCTCTCAGTGCAGTTAATAAAGAGTTTAGCAGCAAAAAGCAAAATAAATAGTTTAAAAAAAGACAAATCCTGGAGTAATAATCTCGTCTCAGCTGCAGTGAAAAGTCCACAGAAGGAGAACATTTGTCTTTTTAAAGTGAGAGTGAAGCCTGGTGGATGTCTGAGCAGGCGGAGACACACTGAGACAGACAGGAGGACAGACTGAGAGGGACCTGGCACAGCGCCTGATTAGAGGGAGCGCAGTGAAGTGGAAAACTCATTAAACAATGTATAAGCCTCTTAATCAAATCAATAGCCAAAGTAACTCCAAACTGATAGCTCTTATCAAAGCTCGAGTAAAGCTGCTGTCGTCTCAGTCGCATTTTAATTACAGAGAGCGGCCGGGATTTACCAGCCAAATAAACAAGAAATGAAGATGTTTGTCTGCTCGGTTAAGGAGTTTAGGAGACGAAGACGAGGAGGACGAGTGGAGGAATAAATCTTTTTTTATTCCAAAACAAGAAACAATTCATGTCCAAATAGATCAATCAATAATCTGTGGAGTGAAAGTCAAACAGCTGAAGACATTAAGAGGACATTTAAAACCATTTGTTTGAATAATTCCATGTTTGGAGAGTCGGTTTGTCCAAATTACAGGGAGACACGTTTATGGACAGTTTGTTCAGAGACGATTTTAGGACCGTCCTGGGACCATTATGGAAGATTCAAAGACTCAGTGAGACAATGGAGAGTGAAAATCTGACATCAGGTCATATTTCAAGCTAAAACAAGGTATTTAATACTCTGACATATTTTCAGAGGTTGGAAGTAACTAAGTAAAAAATATTTTTACCCTAACCCTAAGTAGATAAATCAAATATCTGTCTGACAAAAAATTATGTAAAAGATGTAACAAGACAAAAACAACATAAAAATGCATAACAAGGTGAAAATGCCATAAAAGACGTAACAACGAAAATGACGTTGAGGGTTTGAGGAAAGAAGAAGGAAGGATGGCGGGGTTGAGGAGAGGAATGAAGGGGTCAAGGAGAGAGATGAAGGGGTCGAGGAGAGAGATGAAGGGTTCAAGGTGAGGGATGAAGGGTTCATGGTGAGAGATGAAGGGGTCGAGGAAAGAGATGAAGGGGTCGAGGAGAGAGATGAAGGGGTCGAGGAGAGAGATGAAGGGGTCGAGGGAAAGAGATGAAGGGGTCGAGGAGAGAGATGAAGGGTACAAGGTGAGAGATGAAGGGGTCGAGGAGAGGGATGAAGAGTTCAAGGTGAGGGATGAAGGGTTCAAGGAGAGGGATGAAGGGGTCGAGGAAAGAGATGAAGGGGTCGAGGAGAGGGACGAAGGGGTCGAGGAGAGAGACGAAGGGGTCGAGGAGAGGGACGAAGGGGTCGAGGAGAGAGACGAAGGGGTCGAGGAGAGGGACGAAGGGGTCGGGGAGAGGGACGAAGGGGTCGAGGAGAGAGACGAAGGGGTCGGGGAGAGGGACGAAGGGGTCGAGGAGAGGGACGAAGGGGTCGAGGAGAGGGACGAAGGGGTCGAGGAGAGAGACGAAGGGGTCGAGGAGAGAGACGAAGGGGTCGAGGAGAGGGACGAAGGGGTCGAGGAAGAGACGAAGGGGTCGGGAGAGAGACGAAGGGTCGAGGAGAGAGACGAAGGGGTCGAGGAGAGGGACGAAGGGGTCGAGGAGAGGGACGAAGGGGTCGAGGAGAGAGACGAAGGGTCGAGGAGAGGGTTATAAAACAGCCATGTCATGTCAAGTCTCGAAATAGAAAAAAACGTTGAAAATGATCCATTTAGAACAATCTGAAACCTGAGTGGGAAGCTCACATGTATGCTTACCTCATTGTTTTATTCTTTGGCCACATTTAATATGAACATCCAACAGTTTAACATTATATATATCTGTCTGAACGTGAGGAAAAGCGTAACAGATCCCCTTTAACATCCAAAACTCATAAAATGTGCCAGAGTAAACCGTGCTTTTTGCTAACAGCTGAGTTTCCATTTAAAAAACCTGTAAACTGATGCAGATGGAGGTGAAACAGACAGTGTATCCTGACGGAGGCTGAGGTGGAGGTCTGAACATCTCAGCAGGTAAAAAGTAAATGATCAATAAAGCCGAATATCAGCAGAGGAACAAAAACCAAATGTTGTGATTTTTTGTGGTTTCTTTTGTTATTTGTGTGAACTGATCCTTTAAATTACTCATCTTCTCAACTGTCGGGGTTTCTGACACTGTGTGTGTGTGTGTGTGTGTGTGTGTGTGTGTGTGTGTGTGTGTGTGTGTTGATGGACTGGGGAACTGGTGCAGGTAATTAACTCACTGAATGTGCAGATGTTTTCACACACACACACACACAGGCAGCACCCTCCGCAGCACGTAGCAGCTCAATCTTTTCCAGCTGACAGCGGCGGGCCGAGCGATGGCGTTTAGCGGCTGCAGCTGCTGCAGTGTGGCGGCGGCGGCAGTCCGGTCTGCGGTCGATGGGCCGGAACGCCGTGTGTGCTTTAATTAATTGGGGGGAGATTACACGGTCCTCCAACCATGTCGTTTGTCATCAGAGGCCGTTACAGATTGATATGAGACGCGTCTCCGCGGTGTCAACAGTAATTTGGAGGACAGCTAAAGTTCAGAGGGTGTGAAAGTTTTGTGCCGAGATGCTCTGGACCAATCACAATCCAGGAACATCCGGCCTGATGGTGTTAACGTCAGCAGGGAGGCGTAGCGAATTTATAGCTGCTGAAACACACACACAC
This sequence comes from Lutjanus argentimaculatus, assembly GCA_034769285.1. NCBI lineage: Eukaryota > Metazoa > Chordata > Actinopteri > Lutjaniformes > Lutjanidae > Lutjanus > Lutjanus argentimaculatus. The sequence goes on from JAWZSL010000039.1 coordinate 3,183,399, forward strand.
ATTCTTGTATCATGCTACACACACCAAACTGTTTCTGTTCATTTAACAAAAACAAACAGAAACAGAACAACAGAACATGACGGTCTTTGACCACAACGTTACTGCAGACGTGCTTTTTGAACATTTTTAAAGAAATTTCCGTTTTATTGACATAATACAAGATGCAAAATACACAAAACTTTTTAAAGTTTATTTCAAAAGTCGTCTCAACAATATTTTTTTTTTCAGTTTGGCAAAACTGGAACAGAACTGCAAGAAAAAAATCCTTTTTTCAACAATGTTTAATGTTCCACTCAACACTGGAAACACAGGCTGGTTCTCTAGACGGAATGAAACCAGTTCAAGAACCAGAGCTGATTCATTTGAAAGAAGCCTGAACCATTACACCATAGAAGGGTTCTCCTTTAGAACATCTCAAAGGGGGTTCTCAGTGAAACCTATCACAGATGATTCTCGGGTTCTCGGTAGAACCTTTTGAAAGGATTCCAAAAAGGGTTCTCCTACTCTCAGAAAAGGTGGCATTTAAAAGGTCTTAAAATCTTTTAACATGGAACACAGTGAGAACCTGGTTGCTGTATAGCTTTCAAAGGGGGTTCTCAGTGAAACCTACCACAGAGGGTTCTTGGTATAACCCTTTATGTTATGTCCTAGGTAGAACCTTCTGAAAGAGTTCTAAGTGAAACCTTTAGAAAAGTTTTTTTTTTTTTTTTTTTTTTTTTTATCAGGAACCAAAAAGGGTTCTCCTGCCCTCGTAAAAAGGTTCTTAAATGATTCATTAAAAGGCTTTCTGGTTCTACAAAGAGCCATCACCAATTGAAGGGGCTGGTTCTTATGTGGTTCCTTAAAGTACTCAAGGTTCTGCATTTTATTGGAGTTATTTGGTGTTATGTGGAACACTTTGAGAACCTGGTTGCTCTAAAGCTTTTATATTTTAAACAGAGTCTATCTTTGACAATTTTTCTGGTTCCTTCAAGAACCATCCATCCATCCATTTTCTGTAACCACTTATCCGTGAGGGTCGCGGGGGGCTGAAGCCTATCCCAGCTGACATTGGGCGAGAGGCGGGGTACACCCTGGACAAGCCGCCAGTTCATCGCAGGGCCGACACATAGAGACAGACAACCACTCACTCTCACATTCACACACTACGGGCAATTTAGAGTCACCAATTAACCTGCTGCATGTCTTTGGACTCTGGGAGGAAGCCGAAGTACCCGGAGAGAACCCACGCGGACATGAGGAGAACATGCAAACTCCACACAGAAAGGCCCTGCTGGCTCGGGGATTCGAACCCAGGACCTTCTTGCTGTGCGGCGGCAGCGCTAACCACTGCGCCCTTCAAGAACCTATTTTGCAAAAGTTCTTTGGTGCACCATTTAATGCCACAAAGAACTATTTTTTGATGGTTCTTCTTTAAAGAATCTTTTTGTAAAAGGTTTTTTACTGGAACTAAAAGTGGTTCTCCTATGGCATCACTCTGAAGAACCATTTTTGTATCCAGTTAGCACCTTTATTTTTCTGCATGTATGGCAACAAGCCACAGAACCTTTTATGGTTCTCCTTTGTACTGTAATATAAAAGGGTTTTAGTAGAGCCCTCTGATAGGCCTTTTCCACCAACATGGAACTGGCCCTGTTCTGGTTCAAACACCTAATTTTGAACCGTTCTAAGCATTTATGCCAAAAATAAATTGGTTCAGAACCCAAAAAGTTGGTCTAACCCTTTATTTTGGGTTCTCATTAGAACCTTTTGAAAGGGTTACAAAAAGGGTTCTCCTACTCTCAGAAAATGGTTCTTTAAACGGCTCTCTAGTTCTATAAGGGACATCACCAACTGATTTATTTAGGAGCTGGTTCTTTGGGTACTTTATGTGGTTCTTTTAAGTACTAAAGGTTCTTCATTTTACTGTTATTTGGTGACAGGTATGTACACTGTGAGAACCTGGTGGCTGTAAAGCTTTCATGTTGTTGTTGTTCATCGTCTGTTTGAACGGTTCTCAGATCAGTGGGAGGAGCCTGTTAACGGCTGTTTTCATGTCGTATCTCCACCTGAACTACGTGGTGCTGCAGCGTTTGTTTGCATTGTGTGACTAATTCGGTTCCTCCTTTGTTCTCCAGCAATTTATGAACAAAAAGATTTGATCAGATTTTCAAAAGGCTTCAGATTTTAAAAGAGATTTTCAAAACTAAATTTAGATGAGACAGAAATGCTTTCGAAGGTGAACTCAGTGGATAAAACGTCAAAAACATAAAGAGAAGAAAGAATAAATCTTGCATTTTAAGATCATTACAGAATAATTCCTGCAGAAATATTTCAGCCTTCATCATGAAATCATGATATGGATCTGAATAATTAGTGACAGCTGAAGAAACCCTGAGGAGCTGTGGCTGCAGGCGGTGTGAGGAGCTGCGCTGAATAAATGAGAGATGTTTATCTAAATGTAATACGGCACGCCGGATTCTACACATGCAGCTGAAACGCTGAGACGACGCAGAACAAACGCTCCGAAATGACAAAGAAAGAGACAAAAGGACGGAGGAGAGGAGCAGATATCTCACACTGTGCAGGAAAACAAAGACGACAGACTTTTATTTTGAAATTATCACTCTCTAAATAGATGAGTGACAAATCATCAACGACTAGAAAACTAAAAACTAAAACTAAACAACAAACAACAACAGGCAGTGATCACATGTCAACACAAGATAATTTACCAAACAGTTTAGATAAATACAAACAGGAATGGTTCCACGTCGGTGGAAAAGGGTCTGAAGAGAACAGCTTCACAAAGTACCTTCAGGTAAGGTTTTGAATGTGTGACTTTTACCTAAACACTCTGGAAATAAGGGTTCCAACTGGTTCCTGAAGGGCTGAGGTTCCACCCAGAACCATTTGTTTATGAATAACCCTTTTTTCTTAAAGAATGAGTACATGAAGGGTTCTTTTGGATTCAATTCAACAACTCTTTTCATTCAAAGAACCATTTTGGAAGAAAGGGTTCCTCAACGATTGTTAAAATCCTTAAGGAACTTTTTTTGTCAAGGGTTTCATAATTAGAGCCTTTGGGTGGTTCTAGATAAACCTTTAGAAAGTGGAAAGATTCTGGGTTTAGAACCCCAGATTTCCTTTTCCCAATGAGCTCTGGTTCTTGACTCGGTTCTATACCAGCTGGTGTTTCCACTATTTTGAGTGGAACCATTGTAATAAAGGATGTCATCAACAGAGGGTGCTGCACAACACAGAACAACCTGTAGAACATGACACACCCACTTTGGTTCCCAAAGAAAACCTGCTATTATTTTCGTTCCAGCTGAGAACCAACTTTTCAGGTTCTTAACCAGTTTATTTTTGGTGGAAATGCTCAGAACAGTTCAAAACTAGGCGCAGGAGCTGGAACAGTTCCAGTTCCATGTCGGTGGAAAAGAAACTGCGCACCTTTAAGTGTGGTTTTAAAAGCACTTTTACTTGTACGCCACTCTACCCAGAATCATTTGCCTCTGAAGAACCCTTTTTTTAAAGAATGGGTTCATCAAAGGTTCTTTTGGGTTCAAGTAAGAACCCTTTTCATCTAAAGAACCCTTTTTGGAAGAAAGGGTTCCTCAAAGATTGTTAAAATCCTTCAACTCTTACATCCAAGGCTTTTTTTGGTACCATAATATAAGCCAGCTGGGCGGGTTCTAGATAAAACCTTTGGAATGTAAAAGGAGTTGTGGTAGAACCCCCAGAACAAACTGTAGAACATGACACGCCCACTTTGGTTCCCAGAGAAAACAGTGCTGATTCCACGTTGATGGAAAAGAAACTGGTACCTTTCAGTAAGGTTTTACTTGTACACTCTCAGAAATAAGGGTTCCAAAAGGGTTCTTCCTGAAGAGCTGAGGCTCTGCCCAGAAGTAAAAACCCTTTTCATCCAAAGAACCCTTTTTTGGAAGAAAGAGTTCTTCAAGGATTGTTGAAATCCTTGAAGAACTCTTTCCTGATTTATACCTATAAAGTATAAGAGTTCTCGGTAGAATCGCCTGTGTAGGTTCTAGATAAAGCCCTTTGAATGTAAAAGGATTCATGGTAGAACCCCCAAAACAACCTGTAGAACATAACACGCCCACTTTGGTTCCCTAAGTAAATCTGTTATTATTCGTTTCCAGCTGGGAACCAACTTTTCAGGTTCAGAAAAGCAGAAATGCTTAGAACGGTTCAGAATTAGGTGCAAGAACGGAACGGAACGGAGCTGGTTCCATATTGCTGGAAAAGGGCCACCAAAGAGTTACAAGGAACCATAAAGGGTTCTTCTATGGGGACAAGCCACAGAACCCTTTATGGTTCCAGTTAACGGCTTTATTTCTGAGAGTGTAGTGGAGTATTTTCACAGTATTAGAACCTGTACTTCAGAAGTTTTATTTAGTTTCTAATTCTTCTAATAAACCATGTTTGTGTTTTTCTGTCTCACTCGTTCTCTCTTTTTCTCTTAAAGTTCCTCACATACGAGTTGTATCCTGTCGTCGACCAGCTGACTTGACGTCTGTTTAAAAAACTCGCTGACAGCTTGGACGTGCAGCGAGTCGACAGAAAGGTTCGGGCGGCGGCGGCGTGTTGACAGCGGCGGCGGAGTAAATAAATACCACTTGTCTCTCCTTGTTGCTCGATGCAGAATGAAACCGTGCACTTTGGCGACCTTTTCCACACAGAAGACAATTCAGCGGGGAGCATTTTAAAGATTTCAAAGTTTAATCGCCTCCATTTTGAAGTTTTTCTTCTTAATTGACACCCTCGTCTTCGTTCAAACAGCACTCCCTGATCCCCCAGAGGCCCACATTAAACATCGTTTCAGCTGCCGCGCCGCTTTGAGGAGTTTGACTGTGCACTTAAAAGAAGATTAGAGTTTAGAAGTGAGAAAGCAAAAACAGTAACCCGCTGACTCCATCCGCAAACTTGAAAAGCAAAATAGTTTTCCAGGTAACTTATGGAAATGACAAAATGTCTGCCGTCTTTTTGGGAGGAATTAAAATGTGCTCTCTTAGCGTGATCTCACATGATTCATCTCACATGATCCAAGGACTCCTCTCCTCCACACGTCGACTGCCACAACCCATTTCTGTCACGCAGCTCCGTCTGAAACGCTCAGAGACGTCAAAGTGTTAAAATCTCACTTAACTTCCTCTGGATGGGCCAGATGCTCGTCTGAAGATCCACACAGACAGAAAAGACAGAACCTGACTGACAAATACTGTAGTTAGGACAGTTTTCAGGTATCTGTACTTTACTTGAGTATTTATTTTTCTGACATCTTTTTACTTTTACTCCAAACATCTGAACACAAACTTTCTCCTCCTCACATTTTAAAAACAGACCTTTACGTTTTAATGACTTTGAGGTGAATTATTGATTATTTTCATTTTGCATCATTGTGCGCCGCCTTCCAACATCAAGACTGATTTCAACCTGAATGGACGAAACAATAAGACATAGAAAAGACGATTCACTGGTGGATCCATCAGAGTTTATCACACAGGACAGACGGGACGAGACGAACAAGATGTAACAAGATAAAAAAAAGACGTGACAAGACGTAAACAACGTAACACGACAAGAAATACATAACAAAACAAAAAATACATTACATGCAAAAGACATGACAAGACACACAAAGACAAGGACAAAGAAGGAGACAACAAAGAAGACATTGCAACGGAAGATGATGGCAACAAGATGAAGGGAAGCAGAAGGAGATGAAGAAGACAACAAAGAAGAACATTTTGAAGACAATGCCATAGAAGAGGATGACAAAGAAGAAGAAAAAGACAAATAAGAAGACAATGATGAGACAAAGGAAGAAGAAGAAGACAATGACAGCAACAACAACAAAGAAGAAGAAGTCAACAACTAAAAAGAAGACAACAAAGAGGAAGATGAAGAAGAAGATGACAAAGATGAGAGAGTAAGAAGAAGACGGCAACAAGATGGAAGAAGAAGAAGATGAGATGGAAGAAGACAATGAGACAGAAGAGGACAAAGACAGAACAAGAAGAATGACAAAGATGGAAGAAGTCAGTGAAGAAAGAAGAAGAGGACGACGAAGAAGAAAATGACAAAGACGAAGAGGGTGATGAGATGGAAGAAGACGTCAATGAGGTGGAAAAAGACAATGAGACAGAAGAAGACAGAAGAAGGTGAGGACAAAACATTCCAGAGTTGTTTATGAAACTTTTCAAATCTAAGATCAAAAAGTTTTTTACTCTTCTGTCAGCTGAATTTAATCTGAATGTTTGACGTCAGCGTGCACAGATCTCAGATCTGCTGTCCTGACAGCTGATGGAGTCCTGTGTGGTCCGCAGGTTTGATCCCGGCCTGTAACACTGTGATTCCCTCCTGCTCTGTTAAATAAAGACACCCGACCGGTCTGCGTCAGGTCGGAGATGTTTTCTTGAAGTGGTGAGTGTGGAGCTGAACCTCATCAGAGTCCATCAGTCAAATCTCTGCTGATTAAATGTTGTTAGTGGAGGTCAGCTGAGTGCAGCATCATAATTAAAGAAAAACAGCGAGCGAGCGTCACTCTGCGCCGACACGTGGGGTCATGTGTTCCTCCGACCAGCTGGTCCCGTGAGCGACGCTGAGCTGGGAGGATTTACTGATCCACAGTTAACTGATTTACAACAGGGATCATTTACACACACACACACACACACACACACACACACACACACAACACAGATTCACTGTGTGTGCGTAAAAGTAGAAGAACTGATTCAACTTGTTAACTGCAGTAAAAGTGAAAAAGTTCTGCTGAAATAACTGAACCTCACTTTTTTTACTCCATTTTCTACATTTTTTGTTGTTTTTCATGTTGTTGCATCATTTTCTTCTTCTTACATCATCGGCGTCTTGCTACACCCTCCACATCATTTTTGTCTTGTTACACCTTGTTACGTTGTTTTTGTATTGTTATGTTTTGTTTGGTCATTTTTGTCTTGTTATGTCCAGGTAGGTATTTTATCATGTTTTTGTCTTGTTACATCGTTTTTCCTTGTTACATCACTGGCAGCTTGTTACATCTTTAATATCATTTCTGTCATTTTACATCTTAGTACGTCGTTTTGCTATTGTTACATCTTTTATGTCATTTTTGTCCTGGTACATATTGTTACATCTTTTTTGTCCTGGTACATATGTTACATTGTTTTTGTATTGTTACGTCTTTTACATCAAGTGCCCTGAAATTACACTAAACAAGATCTATTATAATAACATTTTTTCATTAACTATCATTTAAAAAAAAAAAATTGCACATGTGACTTCTGGTGTTGTCATGGCAACATATATACACTATGATGTTGATGTTGTGATCACAAAAATTAACGCAAGTTCAACCAGTCCCTGTGAAATCTGCCAGACCTACAATTTTGTCCAATCACCACAACTTTTCATTATCATTGACCAATCATTGTAGCTTCCTGTGAGCTCCACCAATCACAGCAGACCCACACAAACGTCATACATGTGCATCTCAATGAACTGACTCAATGTTTTATTAACTATTTTTTGTATTTTTATTTTTTATTTTGTCACAGTAACTGAAAGAAACACACAGTTTATCATTGTTATTGACATCACTCTGTGTACTTTTATATTTTAGAAATTTATGCTGGTTCATTTTGCTTCTTTGTGGAATAACCCCCCAGTGAACTTCTTCTTTTCAAATTAAAGAATATTTTGTTAGAATTTTGATTGGTTTCTTAGAACAGTGCAGTTTAATTCTCCCTGCTGTGAGTTGCCTTTGATTGTCAATTAATTATACAAAAACAAATAAATAAATTGCAAATTTTAATGTAATTTTCACTTGTTCACACAATTGCTTTGCAAAAAAAAACAAAAAAAAACTAAAAACATGGCAGCATGCGCTGCATTTTTTAGTAAATCTATCATGAAATCAGACATTTTCTGCTGCAACAATCCCAAAAAAAACCTTTGACATCCAGAAGGACTGATTAAAACATTTATCACAGTACTGACAGTCTTACAAAATCTGTGCTGTTTGTCACTTCAGGTGCATCAGCGCCTCCTTCTGGACTGGAGGAGGAGCCACACTCATTAACATGCAGCCCAGAGTGTAAAAACTCATCTGAATGAATCTAAATGTGAATAAAGTTTTAAAACATCTCCTCCATCCTCTGTTAGCTCAGCAGCTAACGGAGGCTAATTATCATAAAGTGAATCTTTTCCTCCGTCTCATCAAACCAACGCGGTCTGAGTCCAGTCCAGCGCCTCCAGCCGGCCGTGTTCCCGCTCACATTAATGATGTTCGGAGGCCTCGCCCTCGCAGGTGAAAACGTGCTGCTACAATTACACCGCCATCGAAATAACAGCCCGCCAAATGGCGCTGTCAGCCCTCGGGTTTAATTGGCCTGGCACCGGTGCCAAGTCTAATCACCTGTCACAGCAAACAACGGCTGCATCTGTTTACACGTCTGTCAGAGAGGCGGCGGCGGAGGGCACGACCCCGGACACAGAAGGTCACATGTCCTCCTGCTTTAGAAGTCAGCAGCTCTGCAGGAGGGATGGGGGAGGAGGGACGGAGGAGGGACGGGGGAGGACGGGGGAGACGGGGGAGGACGGGGGAGGAAGGGAGGCAAAAGAGGCTCCTCTTATTATTATTATTTATGAACCTCAGAGAACATAAAACAATCTAATTTAACACCAGAGCTGCAGCTAATATTTTCATTACAGATCAATATATTGATATTATATAGATCAATACCTGGTGTATTAACACTGTAGAAAGAAAACTACAACCCAGAGATCTAATAAACCCTGAGAGCAACAATATGACATCTTAAAGGAGCAGTGTGAAGGATTTAGGACCGAAAAAATGTTACCAGTAACCTCATACAAGTATCACAATATTGATTATTGATAATGTTACTTGATTACTTTCTGTTACTTTTAGACTACCTCAAAAGTTAGTTAGAAGTTTCTATGTAGCTAACGTTAGCAGTCGGTCTTGTAGCTAACGTTAGCAGTCGGTCTGTGTAGCTAACGTCAGCAGTTGGTCTGTGTAGCTAACGTCAGCAGTCGGTCTGTGTAGCTAACGTTAGCAGTCGGTCTGTGTAGCTAACGTCAGCAGTCGGTCTGTGTAGCTAACGTTAGCAGTCGGTCTGTGTAGCTAACGTTAGCAGTCGGTCTGTGTAGCTAACGTTAGCAGTCGGTTTGTGTAGCTAACGTCAGCAGTCGGTCTGTGTAGCTAACGTTAGCAGTCGGTCTGTGTAGCTAATGTTAGCAGTCGGTCTGTGTAGCTAATGTTAGCAGTTGGTCTGTGTAGCTAACGTCAGCAGTCGGTCTGTGTAGCTAACGTTAGCAGTCGGTCTGTGTAGCTAATGTTAGCAGTCGGTCTGTGTAGCTAATGTTAGCAGTTGGTCTGTGTAGCTAACGTCAGCAGTCGGTTCTGTGTAGCTAACGTTAGCAGTCGGTCTGTGTAGCTAACGTTAGCAGTCGGTCTGTGTAGCTAACGTTAGCAGTCGGTTTGTGTAGCTAATGTTAGCAGTCGGTCTGTGTAGCTAACGTTAGCAGTCGGTCTGTGTAGCTAACGTTCAGCAGTCGGTCTGTGTAGCTAATGTCAGCAGTCGGTCTGTGTAGCTAACGTCAGCAGTCGGTCTGTGTAGCTAACGTTAGCAGTCGGTCTGTGTAGCTAACGTCAGCAGTCGGTCTGTGTAGCTAACGTTAGCAGTAGTTCGGGGTGAGACTCGTCTCTATTTAAGATAAGTACTGTTGCTGTTACGTTTTAAAGTCACTGGTGTCACTAGTGTAGCTGTCATGATTGTGTGTGACTGTGTTGATTGGCTATAATCATGACTTCTAACCAATCAGTGGGCGGTGGGCGGGGACATTGAGCCTAGACTACAGAGTAGAATAACGTATTAATGTACAGTGTGTAATTATAGTATATTCTATATTATTATAGTGTGATTTTAATGTATAAATTATTACTATATTTTTCTTATCATTGATTATTACATCACATTACTGTGTTGATGACTACAGACTAGAGAGTTAAGCAAAGTGCATTTTTTAAATAATTTTGTCCTGATCCTGCTTTTTAAAACTTTTTATGATCAGAAAATGATCTGATCCAAGACTTGAAACCGTGAGTTTTGTGATCGTTGCACTGCTACAACCTGCAGAGTACTGTTTATAGTCAATAAAAATCATGCAGAAATGTTGTACAGTTGTTATTACAATAATAATGTACAACTGTCAAAAATGAATGCACCTGGATGTTTGAGATCACCGAGATTCTTGTGATTATACACCAATGAAAACATTCTTATGAGTAAATAAATATCTACAAATATCCAGTATAAAAATGTCAATCTGACAAACTGGACCATTAATAAAAGTAAACTTGAAGATTCAGTGTTTTTCTCTGAATATTAAAAAGCCTCAGCTGGTTGTCAGAGACGATATCTGACTTCTTTAACATCTCGTCCTGTTTTCACGGTTTTTTCTCCTGAAACAAAACCAGAGAAATTTTGAAAACACAGATTTATTCTAACAGATCCCAGAACACACACACACACACACACACCTCAGACCCCCCCACCCCCCCCATCCACCCTCCTGATCTGACCCCCTGCTCGTCCACCAGAAGTGGCCTCTGACAGGAGCAGCTGGTCCCTCCCCACCTCCTCCACCTCCTCCACCTCCTCCACCACCCAACTCACCAGATTGATGAAATTTTCATAACCGTCGATCCCCGAGTCGTAGTTCACCTTCAACATAATTAATGAGCGGCTCCAGAGATCCTCGAACACAGCGGTCTGCTCAGAGAGCTGAAGGAGGAGGTTCCACCGACTCTGTTAAATGTTGAAATCACACGAAACACGTTTCTGTCACTTCTGCTTCTCTGTTTAGTGTCACCAGATTTTCAAACCCTCGAGTGTACGACTCGGTCATACAGGCATACGTGTTGCGTTCACACTGTAAAGTTGGTTTAACTTGGAAATGCAAGTTAACCAAACTTAAAGATTACATTTGTTTCATCTCAGAAATGAAAGTTCATAAAGTTGATTTACAAGTTGTTTCTTAAAACTACAGTAGACATAATGATAATAATAATAACTAGAACTGCAAGCAGTTATGAACGGGGGCCAAGCCTCCCCGCGCAACTCGGCCCCCGGGTCTCGCGGAGCCCACGTAACGCGAATGGCTCTATTTTGGTACCAGGAGATACATCGCCAAGATTTGCTATCAAACGTGGGGTCAAACAAGACTGCCGTCTCTCTCCATTCCTCTTATTGCAATGGGAAGAGCACTGGAAGCTCTGTATTATTGCTGAACATGTTTGTTGTAAGAAGTCATGCCCACTTTTACCAAACAGTACTAAACTTCACGGCTGGCCTCGGGAGTGACTCCCCATCATGCTCACCAAATTTCGTGCGAATCCGATGAACTTTTATGTCACTTGATATTTCTCTGTTTATAGCGCCCCCTATCGGTCAATTTGCGCCGAATTTGGCACAGAGTCTCTGGTTGATCTCTGAAACGTGTGGATTGAGTTTGATCTTGATAGCTTTTACTTTGACAAAAATATGCAACAGTATGTGTTTTTTAGCTAGCGGAAAAATTTGTTTATTTATAAGTACCACCCCCAGCATTTTTTGGAGTAGCAAAATTCTTTTGATAACTTTTGATCAGGCCTAGGAGGAGTTCGAAAAAGTAGTTTTTTTGACGTGTAGCGTCTTACAAAGAGAAATATGCTGTGGGAGTGGGCGTGGCCTATGTCAAAAGATGCGGATCTATTTAGGGAACACGTGGATATAAAGTTTATGAAGATGTGGTTTAAAATGTGGAAGTTACAGGCCAAAACGCGTTTGCGTCAGTTACGGCGCCACCTAGTGGAGTAGATGCACATTTTTTGGTATGGGCGGTGTGTGTGCTATTCTATATATACCCTGTAAATTTCGAAGCCCTCAGCTTAATACTTAAGCTGAAATAAATGTTTGTTGTTTATCTCGTAATAAGCCACGCCCACTTTGACCAGTCGTGATGACCTTCAAGATTTGGCCTCAGGAGTGACCCAGCGTCATGCCCACCAAATTTGGTAAAAATTGGTGTTAGCGTTTAAGAGATATAACGTTCCCATATTTGCAGCGCCCCCTAGTGGCCAACATTAGCCAAATTTGGCTCATACCCCCACAGTCACATGGCAACCAATGATCTTAGATTTGGTGTCATTAGCATGTACTTTGGCCGAGTTATGCAAATGTTCGCGTTTTTATAGGTGGCTAGAAAATTTTATTCGTTGATAATTTGCGCATATTTTGACGGAACAAAATTCTTTTGATAACTTTAGATCGGGTCCAGCTGCTGAATGTACGTGCCAAATTTCACACTGATCGGACAGAACCCCAAGGAGGAGTTTGAAAAAGTATGTTTTCTAGTTTTCGCGATGTAGCGAAAAAAAATTGTAGGCGGAAGTGGGCGTGGCCTAGGCCAGGTGATTCAGGGCAATTCAGGGAATCTGTGGATATGAGGCTTTTGAATGTGCGACTAACGGTTTGGGAGTTCTAGGCCAAAAGGCATTGCCCTTGGTTATAGCGCCACCTGCTGGCGGACATATGTCATTTTTTGCGTCTGAGGTCCCTGCAGGGGTCTGGACCAACCGTCCAAATTGCACTGCCCTGCCTTGCACGGTTTAGCCTGCAGCAACACTTTTATCAACGGAAAAATAAAAATAGAGAAAAAAAAAAAAAAAAAAAAACTATAAAAATCCGAACAAAAACAATAGGGTTCCCAGCACCGCTGGTGCTGGGAAACGCGTATGCTAGCATACGCGGTCCCAGGCCCCGCGGGCTTGGCCCCCTAATAATAATAATAATAATAATAACTAGAACTGCAAGCAGTTATGAACGGGGGCCAAGCCTCCCGCGCGACTCGGCCCCCGGGCGTCGTGGAGGCCATGCAACGCAAACGGCTCCGTTTCGTGACCGGGAGTCACACCGTCAAGATCTGCTATCGAACGCTGGTTCAAACAAGGCTGCCCTTTCTCTCTCCATTGCTCTTATTGTAATGGGAAGAGCAGTGTGAAAGGCTGAATATGTTTGTTGTAAGAAGTCACGCCCACTTTGACCAAATATCACTAAACTTTACAGACAGCCTCGGGAGCGACTCCACATGGCGCTCGCCGAATTTCGTGCGAATATGAGCAACTTTTGTGTCGCTTGATTTTTCTCAGTTTATAGCGCCCCCTGTTGCCCAATTTGCACCAAATGTGGTACAGAGCCTCTGGTCGACCTCTGAAACGTGTGGATTGAGTTTCATGTTGATAGCTTTTACTTTGACAAAAATATGCAACAATATGTGTTTTTTAGCTAGCAGAAAAAATAGTTTTTTGATAAGTACTGCATTTTTTTGAGTAGCAAAATTCTTTTGATAACTTTTGATCAGGCAAGTCTGGAGATTGTATGTGCAAAGTTTCGTGCAGATGGAGCGTAAACCCTAGGAGGAGTTCGAAAAAGTAGGTTTTAGACCTGGAGTGACTTCCAAAGAGAAATATGCTGTGGGAGTGGGCGTGGCCTATGTCAGAAGATGCGGATCTATGTAGGGAACACGTGGATATAAAGTTTATGAAGATGTGATTAAAAATGTGGAAGTTACAGGCCAATATGCGTTTGCGTCCGTTACAGCGCCACCTAGTGGAGTAGATGCACAATTTCTGGTGTGGGTGGTCTGTGTCCTATTCTATATAAACCATGTAAATTTCACAGTCCTCAGCATAATACTTGAGCTGAAATAAATGTTTGTTGTTTATCTCGTAATAAGCCACGCCCACTTTGACCAGTCGGGATTACCTTGAATATATGGCCTCAGGAGTGACCCAGCGTCATACCCACCAAATTTCGTAAATATCGGTGTTTCCGTTTAAGAGATATAACGTTCCCATATTTGCAGCGCCCCCTAGTGGCCAACATGAACCAAATTTGGCTCATACCCCCACAGTCACATGACAACCAAGATTCTCGGATTTGGTGTCGTTAGCATTTATTTTGACTGAGATGTGCAACTGTTCGCATTATTATAGCTAGCTAGAAAATTTTATTCGTTAATAATTTGTGCATATTTTGACGGAACAAAATTCTTTTGATAACTTTAGATCAGGTCCAGATGCCGAAGGTACGTGCCAAATTTCACACTGATTGGACCAAACACAAAGGAGGAGTTCGAAAAAGTAGGTTTTCCAGTTTTCGCGATCTAGCGAAAAAAAACTATAGGCGGAAATGGGCGTGGCCTAGCCCAGATTATACAGGGCAATTCAGGAATGTGGGGATATGAGGCTTTTGAATGTGCGACAAACGGGTTGGGAGTTACAGGCCAAAAGCTGTTTCCCTTGGTTATAAGCGCCACCTGGTTGCAGACATATGTGAATTTTTGCGACTGAGGTCCCTGCAGGGGTCTGGACCAATCCTCCAAATTGCACCGCCCTCCCATGCACGGTTTAGCCTGCAGCACCACTTTTATCAACGGAAAAATAAAAATAATAATAGTGAACTATAAAAATCTGAACAATTACAATAGGGTTCCCAGCACCGCTGGTCCTGGGAAACGCGTATGCTTGCATACGCGTCCCCCTGGCCCGCGGGCTTGGCCCCCTAATAATAACTAGAACTGCAAGCAGTTATGAACGGGGGCCAAGCCTCCTGCGCGACTCGGCCCCCGGGCGTCGCGGAGACCCACGCAACGCAAACGGCTCTGTTTTGTCACCGGGAGGCAAGTCATCGAGATTTTGCTGTCGAAACGTGGGGTCAAACAAGCTGCCCTCTCTCTCCATTCCTCTGTATTATTGCCACTGAAAATATGTTTGATGACATCCACACATCCTGTATAATTTTTTCAAAACTCCATTAAACAAATCTTCTCTAAAGATATTATATATTCTTTATGCTCTAAATTACTTTAAATTTCCCATAAATCCAAAAGTAAAAAGAAATTCAACTTTAAAAATTTTAAATTGTGTGTATCCATCTTGTGAAAGTATTTGGTTTTGAAACAAATAAATGTGTATTTTGTGATGATATTGAAACCTCTGTTCATATATTTTTTCAGTGTATGTTTTCTGAAGCACTCTGGATTGATATACATGAGTGTTTACACATAAAGATCCGACTTGAACCTTTTTCTCAAAAGGACATTATTTATCGTTTTGTTAACAATAATGAATGGGATTTTTCTGGTAAACAATATACTATTCCTTGGAAAATTTTACATACACAAATGTAAATATATGAAAGTGAAACCTAGATTTAATGTGTTCCATAATGAGTTTCTTGCCTTCACCAAAGCCCTTAACATAATGAAAGGTAAACATGCAATGAAACTTTTCAGTTGATTTGAAAAAAATATGATCTATGACAAAAGCCCAAGCTAACTTTTTATTGTATTTTATTTTATTTATTTCATGGATATGTTATTTTCTCATATAGACTCTCTCTTCTGCATTCCTCCTATGCAGCTGCTCCTTTGAAACGTTAAAAAAAAGTACGTAAGCCATGTTGTTTGTACATGCCTTTGTTAAATAAAGTTAAAAAAAAAAAAAAAAAAAAAAAAACAGCGCCTGTCAGCGTCCCCTCTGCCTGTTGTACACACGGCTAAACAAACGTTAGCACTGGACTTAGTTTAGCTCACAAACTGTGATCCAAAATCCCGTTGCCCAGTCTGAAGGTTCATGTTTCGCTGTGCATTGCGTTGACTCGTCAGATCGTTGTGGTTGTTTTTAATGGACTGTTATCGAACACAGAGTTATTAATAGATCTCGCGACATCGTTCACGGATCTGGGGTTACCTTCAGGACTCGATCATCAGTCTCTCCCTCCTCTGTTTGTTTTGTTTCATTTCTATTCAAGAATAAAAATAACAGTGAATTTTAGTTATGTGTCTTAATTGTGGAAGTGGGACCGGGAAAGGTGCAATTTAAAATATTGTGTGAAGCATTTAGCCTTTTAAAATAGATAATACATTTTTTTTCTGCTCTGGAGATGACGTGTTTACTGTCAGCCGTCGAGGCTGAAGGTGTGCAGCCAGGTTCCGCTCCCTGTGCTAACCCTGTACCAAGATGGCCGCCAAGTTTCTGTGCCGTCATTGGTGGAAAACTGAACACACGCGAGTAGGTGTCCTCCTGTGATTGGACGCCATAGCGCTATATAGTCGGGTAACAACTATGCGCAGTACCCATAGCTTTGTTCGCAGTCGTTTCTCGGAGCTTCTGTCGATTGCCGTGGGATTTTCGCTTTTGGACAACTTTTTGGACAGCTTTTGGAGTACTTTTGGATCGTCACCTGCCGGATAGTTTTGGATTTTTATCGTTTGGAGATATTTTACATTTTTTCCATTGGAATATTTTGATTTTTGAAAACTTGCTAACCTTTTTCTAGTCTTCTTTCTCTCTCTTTGTCTCTCTTGTTTCTCTCTGTCTTTCTCTTTTTTCAGGTTTTATTCGGCCCAGCAGTTGACGGAAGCTCCTAAGGTAAGTTTATTCAATTAATTTTTTATTAATGCCAGAGCTCGTGTGTTGTTAGCCGTCTGCTAGCTTATCGTTAACACCGCTAGCATTAGCAGTGAGCTCATGCCATCCGTTTGCTAGCGTATCGTTAACACCGCTAGCATTAGCAGTGAGCTCATGCCAGCCGTCTGCTAGCTTATCGTTAACACCGCTAGCGTTAGCAGTGAGCTCATGCCAGCCGTCTGCTAGCTTATCGTTAACACCGCTAGCGTTAGCAGTGAGCTCATGCCAGCCGTCTGCTAGCTTATCGCTAACACCGCTAGCATTAGCAGTGAGCTAATGCGTGGCTCATTATAGCAAACTTTCTGCGTGTGGTGTGTTTGTTTCTGAAAGCCGAGGTTTGTCCAAATGTATTTAGTTAAAATTGTATGTTTTACTGGCTGTGGATAGTTGAATTGACTGAAATATGAATTTTCGCTGTTCGGTCACTATGTCACAGCGAGCCTCGATAGTTGTGGTGCGTGCTTCGGTTGCTAGGTAACGGTCAAAACAAACAGGATTCCTCTACTGCACCCTCGTGTGTGTGTCTCAGTTTTAGCGACTTCCCGTGCGTGGACGGTTTTCTACGTCACAGCGAGCAACAAAGAGTAATTCTGTCCCTGCCTGAAGTCTACACCAGCGGTGCGGCGCGTCATGTCAGGCTCTCAGTAATTTGTCAGCACAAGTGGATGTGTATAAGAGATCTGTCTGACGTGTTCATGTTTTACAGCTTTGTACATTATTAAGAAATTATGTGTACGAGGGAATTGTACAGTAATGAGAACTAGGACAATTTTTGTTTTCACAAGGCAAATTTATGTTAGGGAACATAATAATACATTCTCATCAGTTGTATTTGTCTGTTTTAATTTGGTTGTGCTGACATTTGGTGTCAACCAGCTCTCAGTAATTTGTACTTTCTAAATGGATTTCTGCCGAGCCTTGATAGTTGTCTTGCGCGCCACATACACACACACATATGCTGTATGGACATAGCTTTGTGCAGTGAAATTAGTATAGAGTCTTGATCAATATCTTGTATGACTATTATGTACAAAAGTATTTTTTGTTTTTGCCATATTTCAACACATTTCTAGTTTGTTTGTGCATGTGAAACCCCACTCATTCAGTGAATTTTGGTTAATTCAGCACAGTGTAAGTGTGTATGAGAGATGTGATTTGAATGCAGAATACAATGTTTGGGCTTTTACTACAATGATGGACTATAGGGGTGATTCAATGAGCATTTGCATTTGTGGTGGTTGTGTTATGTGTTTATGTTTTATACTATTTTATAGCTTTGTACTTTATTAAGAAATTATGTGTATGAGGGAATTGTACAGTAATGACAACTAGGACAATTTCTGTTTTCACACGGCTAACCTAATGTTAGAGAACATAATAATACATTCTCATCAGTTGTATTTGTCTGTTTTAATGTGGTTGTGCTGACATTTGGTGTGTTTTTGTTCTCTCCACTTTTAGATGCCTCGTGGCAAGGGCTACCGTCGCTCCCGGGCCGCCAGGATGAGGATGGCTGCGCGACCCCTGGATGTGGAACTGCAACCCGCCCACAGCACCTTTGTTGCTGGTAAGTAGTCACTTCTTAAGTTCATATAGTAAATTGTTAGTTGCTTGGGTGTGAAGTATTTTGCACTTCATTAAAAATTGCTACTTTGTAAAGGTGAAGTAAATCTTATTTTAGTATTGTCTATGTTTCCCTATACAGGCCGCGGTACTGGGTACCGCCATGCAGTTCTGGTCTGGCCAACTTCACCGTTCACGGGCAGGAGCCACAAGTTGGTCATATCCGGCTGAGTCCCCAGACAAGAAGGTAATTATTTTTGTAGTATTTAGTCAGTCATTCTATTTGTGATGAATAATTGTAGATTGTTGTTCTTAAAAAAAATTTCTGTCTTGTTACAGTTCGTTCTGATTGTCGGGGACTCCCATCTACGTGCTATCGTAGATGGGTTCGTCCAGATGCCAGAGGGGAGGATGTCCTTTGGCGTCATGTCAACGCCGGGGGCCTCAGCGGCGCAGCTGAGGACTGAGGTTGAGAACGCCGTTCTCCCCTCGGATCCCAGAGGCAGTCTGTCTGTTGGCTCCTGGCAATGACTTGACTGCCAGCCGACCATCGGGGAGGCCGCAGCGGAGTTCGGGAGGCTCCTGACCGCTGTTTCCAGGCGTTGGCCGAAGGCAAGTTTTTATTTTCAATACTACGTTTATTATGTCTGATAGTGGCAGTGTTAATGCATCAGCTGCATGATCTCTAAAACAACAATTTCTATTTATTTGTCAGCTGTGTGTCCTGGATTTCCCCCGCCCGCCTGACCATCGAGATGGACCAGCAGGAGCTTCTGAGCCAGGAGTACCATCGCGTTGCAGCGCAGATGAGTATGTATTGATAAATATGTGTACTTTAATTGTATCAAGGATTATGTGTAATTAAGAATTTTAAAAAATGGAATTGTGTTTTTAGTATTCATTAGGATTTTACAATTCACAAAAACAGAGTTGAAACCAAATATTTCTGTGAATGTTTTATTTATTCTTTAAGGGATCCCCTACCTGGCCACAGATGACCACTTCCCCTTGGGCCGCCGGGAGCTGTGGTGCAGGGATGGTGTAAGTAAAATTTGTTGTAGTAGGAGTTTAATGTGCTGGCCTTTTGTATTTCATGTGTGAACTTAATGGCACATGCATGTTTTAAATTTCAAAAACAAAACTGATCATTATGTATTTTTGTAGGTGCACCTCAGTGACAGTGACGGGATGCCTATCCTGTCGCAGTTGCTGTGGTCTGCCGCCTACCAGCAGCTGGAGACGTGGGAGCCGGAGCCAGAGCCACAGGTCCCAGCCAGGTCTTCGCCCCCTGTTCCCAGGCGCTTCCCCCGGGTGGTCGTGACGGAGAGGTCTCCATGCCACCGCACTCAAACCCGTTGGAGTGGACAGTCGTTGGACCAGGCAGGAAGGTAATGTTGCGTTTACTACAGTTGTGTGGTTGACAGTATCTCAAGTAATCGAATGACTCTCATAATGATTATTATTTTATTTTGTAATTTAAGACGACCCGACCAGCTGACCTCGACGGGCCCGGTGCTGCCAAGAAGAGGGTGGTTGCGCAGGAGGTTTGTCATATTTGTTACATACAGTGACTATTAATTAAACTTTAACTCTACTTGTTTGATTGCATGTTTTCTAATCAGCTGCTTTTTTTGTCAGGGGAACGTGGTACTGAAGGAATGTTCTGTCGTGCTAAACCCCGTGTGGTTTAGCAGGGAACTTCTGGATGTGTTGGGCGATGGCGCCGTTCACGTTCCTGCTCCTGTTTCCACAGCAGTTGCGGCGCACCAGAAGGTAACTTGCATGATTTAAACTTTTGACATTTGATTTTTGTCTGCTTCATGATTTTAGACAATCTATGATGCTAACAAGCAATGCTGTTTGATATAGTTTGAACAGTGCAATTCCCCACATATGGTTTCAAAATGTGTTTTGTGTTTTCTCATATTTTAGAAGACTGCGAGGGAACGTCGCCAGAGACCCGTTTGCCTCCCAGAAGAGGGTGGTCCGTCCAGAGGTCTGTGTTTGCATATTAAGTGTTACTATAATATTCAATTTTTTGAAAAGTGTTAGAACAGTTTAAGCTGATGAGTGACAGTTTGTAGTTAGTAAGTGTGAAGCTATGAAAGGTGCCAGCAGGTTACATGGTGGTTGTTCATTTTATTTATTTTTCTTAGGAGGAGGCAACTGCGCCGGTGGCCAAGGTTTCTCCCATCCCGGCGCCTGTCTGTGTTGCCACAGTGGCTGAGAGGGAGGAGGTCGGCGCACCTCCTTCTGATCAGTCACTGGAGGACACCAGGAAGGTATGTACATTTTACAAATAGAAAAAATTTTTACAGCCATGTTGTGTTAAAATATGAATGCATCATTTTTATTGAACATTACCTTTAAGTTACCTACAGCATCTTCAATTGACTTGGCATAATTGTCCTTACAGGAGCGTGCCATGGACCAGCAGGTGCAGGATGTGCAGCAGGGGGAGGATGTGCAGCAGGTTTGTTATCTTTTTTATGACACCATTATTATTTAAGCATATTTTTATTCAGTGGAAGCATATTTATGTGTTGCCCACACAGGTTACTCATTTTGTCCCACAGTTTGAACATTGAGCTAAGAGTCTCTAACAGACTATTGGGTTTGTATTGCAGTAAACATTTTGACACATTTTTAATTTTCTACATTGTTTATGTGTGCATATATTGTCGTGATTTGTTTTGAATGTTGTACAGCTACTGTAATTGATGCCTAATTATTTGTATGTTTGATTCATCAGCCCGGTGACGCAGAGGAGACGGCAGTGGACCATGTGGACGATGATGGTGCTCCCGCTTCGTCTGCTGCTGCCGCTGATGTCCGGGATCACGTGAGTCATGACCATGTCATGTCTTTTATTCGGGGGTCCTTTAATCAGGGGCACAAGCGTTTTGGTCGTAACAGGCAAAAGCAGTGTGCCACAAACAGTGTCATTGCAGTTATGACTAATGTGTTAAAGAGTGCTTGGACATGGACTACGACTGACCTGGACAATGTTTTATTGAATGGTAACGACTTGTACACTCACATGAGGAAACACAACATGATTAGTGATGCTGGTCGTAGTGGTTATATTTTTGTACATGAGTTGCCTAGGGAGCATGTGTTGTCTAACAACAAATTTAGATTGGAGTACATGGAGACATTCACTGGAGACATTGATGTAGAGGAATATGACCCTGCTGTGCAAGATGTGGCCATGCCTCTTGATGTTGCTTTCCAGAGGGCCATGTTTCAGGCAGATGCTTGTTTGTTGACCATTAGGAAGAACATGTGTCTTGTTTTAAAGCAAGGGTCCAGGTTTTCCGTGTTTGATCCACATGCACGTGGTGATGATGGTGGTTGGCAACCTGATGGTACTAAGCATCCTTGCACGCTACGACACTTTGGACGCACTCTACACACACATCACCAACCTTGTCCGGTCACTATATGCCTATCATGCACACGCTAGGGACAAGTTGTTTGAAGTCACTGGTGTTAAGGCTGTTGTCGTAGCACATTGTTCAACAAGTGACACAGCAGTACATGGTACCAGTGCACATGTGCAGCAGCAGTCAGAGACAGTTCCTGTGACAGACAGTGAGCAGCAGTCGCAGACAGTAACAGACAGTAAGCGGCAGTCTGACACTGTTACAGGGACAGAGGCCTGAGCAGCAGTCTGAGACAGTTACAGGGACAAAGGGCAAGCAGGCAGCAGATAGTGAGAGGGGCAGATGACACTGATGATGAATCATCAGTTTTGTTTAGTGTCTGAGACCAATTCCAGCAATGTAACATTTAAGTGTTTGACATTAGCTGACAAGAGGAGCATCTGCACCAAACTTGGTATTGTGCCCATGTTTAAATCATGAGGACATTGTTGTTGTTGATTGTTTTAGATATTGCACAGCCAGAACCATGTACTACCATTGATATTCAGCCAGATGGTAATTGTTTCTTTGGATCTCTGTCACATGTTTTTTTAGCGGACTAGAGTCAAGTCATAGAGCTATTCGCCTGGCTGTTGTGAAGCATATCGAACAGAGTCCTGATGTGTACCGTAATGTTGTTAGACAAGAGTTTTACATCCGTACAACAGTATGTTAAGGATTCACGCATGAAATATGTTGGCACTTGGGCTACAGAGGTTGAAATTCAGGCTGCTGCAGATTTGTTTAATGTTGATATTTATACATATAGTCGCCAGAAATGGTTAAAGTATAGCTCAAGTTGTGCAACAGCTGGAAACAAAGGGATTTATCTTAAAACACTGCAATGAATGTCATTATGAGCCCATTGCATGTGTGAAAGATAATATGTCTAGTAAATGTTTTAGCTTAAGTACCTTGAGTGAAAGTAATCATGGAAAGTCAAGCTCTAATGTCATTTTAACCTCGTAAAGCCTGTAAAGATAAAGCTGAAGAGGAAAGAGAGGGAGAAATATGCTAATGACAGTGATATTTAGGAAACGTAAAATAATGAAAAGTACAACACAGATATTCAACCGACAGTAAATATAGACAAACGACCAGCAGGCTAGTGTTAGTAAGTATGCTACAAATGAAGAACACAAAGCTAAGGTTATGCAAGCTGGTAAAGATAAATACTCTACCAATCAGCAGTATAGAGCGAAGGTAAGACAGGACAGTTTTACAAAAAATATGCGTCAGACGATCAGTTCAGAGCTAAAGTAAAACAGAGCAGTGTCCAAAAATATGCGTCAGACGATCAGTTCAGAGCTAAAGTAAAACAGAGCAGTGTCCAAAAATATGCATCAGACGATCAGTTCAGAGCTAAAGTAAAACAGAGCAGTGTACGAAAATATACTTTAGATGCTAAGTTCAGAGCTAAAGTAAAACAGAGCAGTGTACGAAAATATACTCTAGATGCTAAGTTCAGAGCTAAAGTAAAACACAGCAGTATTAAAAAATATGCCAATTCTCCTGATCATCGTGCTCATGTGATACATTATACTGTACAAAAGTATAAATCTAACCCGGTTTACGCCGAGTCTATAAAGAAGCGAAACCAGGAAAAAAAAACGTAATCAAATGTTGAAAAAACATAACATAGATTTTGTAATTCAGCAATTTAGAGAAAAGGTTAAACAGGGCCCAGAATATGTTTGCTGTGTATGTCATAGATTATTGTTCCAGCATCAGGTAGTTGAATGTAAAAAAGAACTATATGGAAAGAAGGGATCAGCAGTAGCTTCACTGGCAGATAAATGTATAACTTCGACATATCTTCATGAGTGTGAGGATAAATGTACTGCAGACTGCACTTTAAAATCGACACATGTTGGTAAATTGTGGATTTGTTATACCTGCCACAGAAAAATAGTGGGTGGAAAAGTACCTGAAGAAAGTGCAATTAATAATCTACAGTTAGATCCTATTCCACCAGAACTCAATACACTAAACTCTTTAGAACAACATTTAATTGCACAGCATATTCCCTTCATGAAGGTATTAGCTCTACCCAAGGGAGGACAAAATGGTGTCCATGGCCCTGTAACATGTGTTCCTTCCAACAATAATGCTGTTAATAATGTGCTTCCTAGGTTAGAAAATCAGGATTTAATGATTCGTGTTAAATTAAAGAGAAAAATTACCTACAAAGGGCATTATGAATATCAGTATGTCCACACAAATAAAGTTCATAGTGCACTAGAACATTTAAAATATCACAACAAGTGGTATAAAGATGTGCAAATTAATACAGATTGGACAAAATCCCCTTGAAAAAGAGAAAAATCATGATAGCGATAAAAGTGATGAGGGCGAAGACTTAGACCTTCAGGACGAGCACATTAATGATCAGCAACAGCATGGCATATATTTGGACACATGTATGCAGCCAGTAGATGTTGCACAGGAAGTATTAGACCAGCATTTGACAGTGTGTTATCAGTAGCTCCTGCAGAAGGTAACAGTCCTGTACGTTTGCTTACAGATGTTAGCAATGAGGCTAAATGTTTCCCTGTTCTTTTCCCAAAGGGAACTGGTACTTTTCATGACAGCAGACAGCATAAGTTGACATTGAGTCGGTATCTGAATGCTAGAATCCTTAATGCTGATGGTCGATTTGGCAGTAATTTAGATTATATCTTTTATGCACAGTATTTGTCTGAGATTAATCAAGTTGTGTCTAATGTTTCCATAGCATTAAGGAAAGGGTATCATGGAGGAGAGAACACCCAGATTACATCCTCAATGCTCGCTCGTACAGACTTTGTTAAGAATGTTTTAAGTTGTGACATGGGCTACAAATTTTTAAAGCCTATTCGTGGAACACCTGTGTTTTGGCAAGGTGTCCAGAAAGATTTGTTTGCTATGGTCAGGCAGCTTGGGGATTCCTACTTGGTTCTGTTCCTTTTCATCTGCAGATTTACGTTGGACAGAATTGATGGAAACCTTTATGAAAGTGCAAAATTTGAAAGGCAATGTAAATGACATGGACTGGTCCCAAAAAATGTAATATGTTAAAGAACAATCCTGTGACAGCAGCCAGGATGTTTGATCACAGGTTTCATTGTTTTCTAAGAGATGTGATCATGTCCCCTGCTCAGCCAATAGGGAAGATTATTGATTACTTTTATCGTGTCGAGTTTCAGCAGCGTGGATCTCCTCATACACATTGTTTGTTTTGGGTGGAGAATGCCCCTAAGATTGGCACTAACACAGATCAGGAGGTCATAGATTTCATTGATAAATATGTAACATGTGACCTCCCACCTGAAACTGATGATCTGCATGAGGTTGTTTCCAGTGTTCAAATGCACAGTAAGAAACACTCCAAGAGTTGTAAAAAGAAGCGCACACCATGCAGGTTTAATTTCCCACGACCTCCAAGTAACAAAACATTTCTGTGTAAACCAAAAACAGAGGAGCAGCAGCAGCAACAAGATAAACCTGATGTAGGACAGCAGCAAACTAATGTCAAAACATGTGATGCAGCTGCAAAGGCTAAAGAGATAATGAGTAAAGTTAAACTAGCTCTTTCAAATGAAGAAGCAACATTTGACAGTGTTGATGCTCTCTTTAGTTCCATTGGTATCAATCAGTCAATTTTTGAAAAGGCTATGCAGTTAACTACAAAGAAAACTAGTGTCGTTCTTAAAAGAAATACAAACGACGTTTGGGTAAATCAATACAACAAAGATCTCTTGCGTTGCTGGAATGCGAATTTGGACATTCAGTTTGTATGTGATGCATATGCATGTGTAGTGTATATTATCTCCTATATCTCAAAAGCAGAAAGGGAAATGGGTTTGCTACTAAAACATGCACAGAACGAAGTTAAAAGTAAAGGAAATGTTGATGCAAAACAGGCCCTTAACAAGTTAGGAAGTGTGTTTTTGCATCACAAGAAGTATCTGCTCAGGAAAGTGTGTATCGACTCACAAACATGCGATTAAAGGAGTGCTCCAGAAAGTTGTATTTGTTCCGACTGGAGACAATGTTGTCAGGATGAGTCTTCCACTAAATGTAATTCAGAAGAGAGCAGAACAACAAGACCTAAACAAAGACAAAAATCTGGATGACAAACATCACTGATCGTTATAAAAATAGACCTAAAACTAATGAGTTTAAAGACATGTGTCTAGCAAGTTTTGCTTCAGAATACAGAGATGTGCCCAAAAGTGAAAAAAAGTCAAAGCAATGTGATTAAACTCCATAACGACTGTGGTTTTGTAAAAAAGAGGACAAGGACAGATGTGGCTGTTGTGAGATATGCTCGCTTTTCACCAACGAAAGATCCTGAAAAGCACTATCAAAGCTTGCTTCAGCTGTTCTTGCCTTATTATACAGACAATCAGTTGAAACCCCCACAGTTTGTGTCTTTTGAAGAGTTTTACACGACTGGTTCTGTCACTAAACAGCAGCAATGATATTAAATCTGTAAAAGAGTTAGTTGATTTGAACAAGTCTAAATTTGAAAAAGAAGCTGAAGAATTAGAACATTGTGAAGAAGCTGTAGCACACGTAGGCTTTCAAGAAGATGCTTGGCTGATCTTTGTCCTGAAGCTGAATTAGAACGATTAGAAAGTGTCGAGGAAAATGAGTGCTAACAAAGACTTGTTTCCTACGGAAAGAGACACCATTCCAGATTTGCAACCAGAAAACACACCTGTGTCTATAGAATTCCCAAAACAGAAAATTAATCATTCTGAAGCGCAGGCTATCATGAGATCCCTGAATGATCTACAGTCACAGGTGTTTTACAAGATACGACAGTGGTGTTTAGATAAAGTTAATGGTAAAAATCCTGCACCTTTTCATGTGTTTATTTCTGGTGGAGCAGGCACAGGGAAGTCCCACTTGATTAAAGCTGTGTATTATGAGGCAACAAGACTGTTAGCAAGAATGTCAAATTATCCAGATGATGTTCATGTTTTACTCACTGCGCCCTACTGGTGTAGCTGCTTATAATATTAATGCTACAACAATACACACCAGCTTTGCTATTTGTAATAATGTCTCATTACCGTATCAGCCACTAAAAGAGGAGAAAGTAAATACTTTAAGAGCCAGTCTGAAAGATCTCCAAATATTTAATCATAGATGAAATTTCCATGGTTGATCACAAACTTCTGACATACATCCATGGCAGACTGAGACAAATTAAAACAATGTGCTGATTTTTCTCCCTTTGGTAATGTGTCTGTAATAGCTGTTGGAGATTTTTATCAACTTCCACCAGTAAAAGGAAGGCCTCTTTACACAGACCAAGCAGGGACCAACCTATGGGGAAATACTTTTAGCCACATAGAGCTAAATGAAATAGTGCGACAGAAAAATCAAGACTTTGCTGTGACACTAAATCGCATCAGAAAACATAAAAAAAGGAGACAAACTTAATGACACAGGATGAAAAACTGTTAAAACAATGTGAGACAGGCATGGGTGATGACACAGAAGACCTTCACATTTTTGCAACAAATAGTGATGTAGAAACTCATAACTTTAATATGTTACACAAGGTATGTTCTGATATTGTGCAGATTAAAGCACAAGACTTTGACAAAAATCCTCAAACAGGACGATTTGCACAACAGACTACTTCACATACCTTTGACAAACAGACATATTTAAATAAATTGTTGAGTGTCGGTCCAAATGCTCGTGTCATGCTCATCAAAAACATAGACGTTTCAGATGGTCTTGTTAATGGAGTACTTGGCACTGTTTGTCTTGTAAAGTTTGATGAAAATACCAAATTACCAAAAACCATTTATGTGAACTTTGATGATGAAACGATTGGGAGTAAATTAAGAGCAAAGTTCACATGTACAGTGCCTGGTCTTCAAAATGCCACACCAGTTGGGCTTGATGAAGACAAAGTAACCAACAGAGGTGGAGTTAGACGTCAGTTTCCTTTGCGTCTAGCGTGGGCCTGCACAATACATAAAGTGCAAGGCTTAACTTTAGACAAAGCAGTGGTGTCGTTTAAAAAGATTTTCTCTGCTGGCCAAGCTTACGTAGCTTTAAGCCGTGTAACATCCATAGAAAATCTTATTATTCAGGATTTTAAAGCCACTGCTATTTACGCAAAAAGTGAATATAGAGAAAATTTGCAGGAAATGGAAAAATACATTGAGACTCCATTAACAAGATCAGATGCTTCTCTCACAGTCTGCTTACTTAATATTCAAGGCTTAGAAGCACACATAGCAGACCTAAAACAAGACCGCAGGATGTTAGATGCTGATGTGATCTGTCTCACAGAAACATGGCTAAAACATAACACATCACACAGTAACATTGCTATGGAAGGATGGACATTTCACTGTAAAGCTAGATCTCAGTCCTATAGTGACCTGAAAACTTTTCTGCTTTACAGAAGGAACAACATGGTGGTGTTGGCTTCTATCACAAAAAACCACATCATTTGCAACATTATCAGTGTGCAATGTAGTGACTTGGAAGCGATAATGTTTAATGTTCAGCCTATGAACCATAATTACATAGTGCTGTACAGACCACCATCATACAAAATTGGCCTATTTAAAACAAACCTAACTGCTGTAGTCAATCACTTTAATGAGTTATCAGGAGGTAAAATAATAATGGTGATTTTAATGATAATGCACTTGTTTCAAAGTCTATGGAGAACTTGATGACACAACATGGTTACAGTCAAATTGTTACCTTCTCCTACAACAGAAAGTGGGACACTAATTGATCATATTTACATTAAAGACATAGATGCTACAACTGTAGATATCCAAGTAATGTCAACATACTACAGTTATCATGAATGTCTTTGTATGTGTTTTAAATAGGGCCTGCAACATTCATCTCTGAAGGTGGAAAGTCTGTATTACCGTGGGGGGGGCTCTTTTAGTGAGCTTATGAGCTTTTTCATGTGTATGGCGAGACTCGTCATGCACTTGAGGAACCATTTCCGTCATAG
The DNA here is from genome assembly GCA_034769285.1 of Lutjanus argentimaculatus. NCBI lineage: Eukaryota > Metazoa > Chordata > Actinopteri > Lutjaniformes > Lutjanidae > Lutjanus > Lutjanus argentimaculatus. Next base: position 3,211,924 of record JAWZSL010000039.1, read on the forward strand.
GGGTACAGCACCGCAAGAGACAAGCCTTCAGTCTTAGGAGTGTTGCAGCCCAAAAATAAAACACATACAAATCATTCCTGATTTCTGTGGCCTTTGACACTTGAGATTTTAATCTATGTAAAGTCCCACACTTAGTGTAAAATGTCCATCCTACTCTGTCATGCTACTGATCCATCCTGCAAACACGCCATATTTACTTCATCCTGGTTCTTGTTCCATAGATTTTTCTGATTGATTGTGTATATTAGATTAGAACAACACTATTTATTCTCATCTATTTATGAGTTTTTTAATGTATTTATTCACTATTTATTCTCCTTAACTATTTATGAATTTTTAATGTATTTATATATTTATTCATCTATTTATTCTCCTTAACTATTTATGATTTTTTAATGTATTTATATATTATTCATCTATTTATTCTCCTTAACTATTTATGAATTTTTAATGTATTTATATATTTATTCATATATTTATTCTCCTTACCTATTTATGAATTTTTAAAGTATTTATGTATGTATTCATCTATTTATTCTATGTATGTATTTATTCCTTTAAAAATGTATTTATTACACGAGACAAAATCCTGCTGCCTGCTCCATACAATAGATTCTTCATACTGTATTGTTAATCTATTTATTAAAACAAATATACATTTACAAGTTTAAATTAATTTAATCTATTTATTCTGTGGATATATTTATTCATTTTAATGTACTTATTCTGTGTATTCATTTGAAAATTTATTTATTACTATTTAGACAAAATCCTGCTCCATACATTAGCTTATTTATACTGTATTGTTAATCTGTTTATTTCAAAAAATATATCCATGTACAAATTTAAATTAATTTAATCTATTTATTCATCTATTTATTATATTCATTTATTATACAGTATAAAATGTTGTTTTTTTGAAGCATTCTGCAAAAATCCTTGCATTGCCATAATACTGCTTGGTTTAAATTTTAGCTCTTTTATAGTTGCATATTTTTTTAAAAAACTATTTATGGTGGATTTTTATCATAGGGATTCAACTTAATGCACATGCTTCTATGGATTTATTTTATATTGCAAGAGGTTATTATAATTGGTATGTTTTGCATTACATATGACTTTTTTTTAAACTGCATGTTGGTGCGAGTGATGACAGACATGTGTCCCTGACTGTTCCACAGTCCAGGATCTGTATGCAAATGTGTTTTTCTGAGTTGTTTATGTACAGGAGCAGAACAAGCAGTTGGAGCAGAGACGTGTTGAGCATACAAGAGTCTGCAGACCAGCCCGGGGCAAAAAAAAAAGGCCAAGGAGGAGTCCAAGACAGTGTGAATAAACCTGACAATGTGCAAAGGCAGAGACAATTGGTTCACTGCCTTCAAAGGTGTGTAAAAGAATGTAACCAAACATCTGTGCATGAGAGATCCACTGTAATGCCTATCAGCCACTGAAAACTGCTTTCTTACTCTAAAAATGCAGGACCAAGGACAGTGAGGCTCAATGGAGGGAGCAGGCTAAATGGAAGCTGCACTGAAACATGATCCCCGGGGGAACAGCAAATATGTGGCCCATACAGGAGCAGAAGGAACAGACAGACGACAAGACAAACAGGACAAACAACAACAATGACTATAGAGACTTGCAGCCTCCCCTGCTCAAGAACAATGATCACAAATTCACCATTTACAAAGGCAAATGTTTGATTTCTTGTTGAAGACATTTGCCTCCTGTTAATGACTGATTGTACGAATACGAAATACTTTATTGATCCCCAAGGGGAAATTCATTTGTCTGTAGTCTCATCTATTTGTATAAGAATTATAGAGTCTGATGGCAGTTGGTATGAAAGATCTTCTGTATCTCTCTGTCCTACAACGAAGAGAGAGAAGCCTTCCACCACCATTATTTCTTTGGTCCATCAAGGTGTTATGCAGTGGATGATCCATGTTGTTTAGATGGCCTGTAGGGAAGATCTGTTTTAATTAACGTGATGCAGTTTATTTGAACCTCTTTTTTTTTATAGTGACCTTTTGAGCTTTTTCATGTGACGCCAGAATGTTCCTCATGCACTCAGGAAAAGTGATTGTTGATCTGTCCCCTGACAGTTTTGTCCTATTACAATGATATTCCTTTTTTGTGTTTGTGTAACTATAATGTATTTATACAGGTCTTATAACAGGTTAATTTCCAAGATTTCTAAGTGTTATGGGTGTAAAATCCAAAAAACATCTCTGAAATATCCTTTTGTTCAGTTGTAAAAAAAAGTTGAATGTTGTGTGTTTATCTACATATTACCTGTTCAAGTTGAAAAATAATTTCAGCCATGAAACTGTCTACATATCTCAAATAAAACTGTCAACATCCTTTGAGCTCCTCATCCTTCATTTTAAATATACATTGTTTTTACAATGGATTTTCTGCTGCAGTATTACAGAGATGCTAGAGGAAAGTGCAAAATTATTTTTGATAACTTCTGATCAGACATGTCTGGAGATTCCATGCACAAAGTCTTGTATAGATGAGGCTCAGAGACTCAGACTGTCGGATACTCATAGCTATAAGCCTTCTGTGTGCTTTTTGCATATACAATAAAAATAGTTACAGGAAAATGCATTTGTAACTGACTGAAATATGAAACGATATATGTTTGGTTATCACCAGTGCATTTTTTGGAGTGCTAAAATTCTTTTGAATAACTTTTAATGAGACACATCTGGAGATTCTCTGCAAAGTTTCATGCAGATAGCACTTAAACCATAGGACGAGTTAAAAAAAAAGTTCCAAAAGTCTTGATTCAAATTCTACCAAAACCATATAAAAATGTTCCCTGTGTTGGGAGTGATGAAGTGTACCAACCAGCATTTGATTTGGTCAAATGGTTTATGAGAAATGATGTAGAGATGATGATGTATCTTTCAGCCACTCACTGTCACCCATTGTGTAACTTGAGCTGCTTGAGACACAGGGCAGGTAAGGGAGTGGGGAGGGTGTATGAAGCCATTTTGAGGCAAGCTGATCTGTCATTCACACTGTCCCTCAGAGGAGAGACAGAGACCACAAAATCCAACCTCAAGTGTGTTGACAGGAGAGTACTTGGCCACTCACAGCTCAATAGTAATACATTAGAGTGAGCTGACTGTAAACGTTAAACAGAGTTCAGTTGTTAGGATTAAAATCCTGAAAGACAAGCATCATTCTGGTGCATTGTTACTTTCAAGTAACAATTGCATGAAATTGCATGAAATCCTATCAGACAAACTTAATATTATATATGTTGGATGAATCCAGCTGTCAGGTAAAATTTAAATATAATCTCATGAGACACTATTTGATTAAGTGACGATTCATGCTTTGGTGTACTCTTGGCATACTGGAAGACAATGTATAAATCAGTGGAGAGGAGTGATGTTTTGAACACTGTTCCGTCAAATTGTTGATGGTAGTGTATTATGTCTACATGTACAAAAAAGCCTCATGAAACCCCCTTTTGTCCACCACTGGTTTAACATGCCATGAAGAACATTTTTAAACTTTGATGCAGTTGCCTTGGCAGGAGAGTTGTGAAATTCCCCCTCCACCCCTGCCATTCCACTCTTTCCCCCATCAGGTAGACCCACGACAGTCAGGCTGGGCAGATGGAGGCCAAGGCCAGTTATGCAAAGGAATGTGTGATCATAAATCTGGATTACCTGCATGCCGACACGCACAGGCTGCATGGGCCCGTTCATTGCTGCTTTATTGTAATGGGAAGAGCACTGGAAGTGTGAAAGGCAGAATATGTTTCTTGTAGGAAGTCATGCCCACTTTGACCAAACATCACTAAACTTCAACGGCTGGCCTCCGGAGCGACTCCACATCGCGCTCGCCAAATTTCGTGCGAATCCGAGCGACTTTTATGTCACTTTATGTTTCTCTGTTTATAGCGCCCCCTGTGCCCCTGCGCGTCGCGGAGCCCATGCAATGCGAACGGCTCCGTTTCGTCACCGGGAGGCACACCGCCAAGATCTGCTATGGAACGCTGGGTCGAGCAAGGCTGCCCTCTCTCCTCCGTTGCTCTTATTGTAATGGGAAGAGCAGTGTGAAAGGCTGAATATGTTTGTTGTAAGAAGCCACGCCCACTTTGACCAAACATAACTAAACTTTACAGGCGGCCTCAGGAGCGACTCCACATGGCGCTCACCGAATTTCGTGCGAATCTGAGCAACTTTTGTGTCGTTGATTTTTCTCAGTTTATAGCGCCCCCTTTTGAGCAATTTGCACCAAATTTGGTACAGAGCCTCTGGCTGACCTCTGAAACAAGTGATTTGAGTGTCATGTCGATAGGTTTTACTTTGACAAAAATATGCAACAGTATGTGTTTTTTGGCTAGCAGAAAAAATTGCTTATTTATAAGTACCCGCAGCATTTTTTGGAGTAGCAAAATTCTTTTGAAAACTTTTGATCAGGCACGTCTGGAGATTGTGTGTGCAAAGTTTCGTATGGATGGAACGTAAACCCTAGGAGGAGTTTCCAAAAAGTAGGTTTTTGACGTGTAGCGACTTACAAAGAGAAATATGCTGTGGGAGTGGGCGTGGCCTATGTCAAAAGATGCGGCTCTATTCAGGGAACACGTGGATATAAAGTTTATGAAGATGTGATTAAAAATGTGGAAGTTACAGGCCAAAATGCGTTTGCGTCCGTTACAGCACCACCTAGTGGAGTAGATGCACAATTTTTGGTATGGGTGGTCTGTGTCCTAATCTATATATAACCTGTAAATTTCACAGCCCTCAGCGTAATACTTGAGCTAAAATAAAGGTTTGTTGTTTATCTCGTAATAAGCCACGCCCACTTTGACCAGTCGGGATTACCTTCAAGATCTGGCCTCGGGAGTCACCCGACCTCATGCCCACCAAATTTGGTAAAAATCGGTGTTGGCGTTTAAGAGGTATAACCTTGCCATATTTGCAGCGCCCCCTAGTGGCCAACATCAGCCAAATTTGGCTCATAGGCACACAGTCACATGCCAACCAAGGATCTCGGATTTGGTGTCGTTAGCATTTATTTTGACCGAGATATGCAACTGTTCGTGTTTTTGTAGCTACCTAGAAAATTTTATTCGTTAATAATTTTGCGCATACTTTGACAGAACGAAATTCTTTTGATGTCTTTAGATCAGATCCCTCTGAAGACCGTACGTGCCTAATTTCACACTGTTTGGACAAAACCCCAAGGAGGAGTTTGAAAAAGTAGGTTTTCGGGTTTTTTGCGATTTCCTGAAAAAAAATTATAGGCGGAAATGGGCGTGGCCTAGGCCAGGTGATTCAGGGCTATTCAGGGAATCTGTGGATATGAGGCTTTTGAATGTGCGTCATACGGTGTGGGAGTTATAGGCCAATAAATGTTTCCCTTGGTTATAGCGCCACCTGCTGGCGGACATATGTGAATTTTTGCGTCTGAGGTACGTGCAGGGGTCTGGACCAACCCTCCAAATTGCACCGCCCTCCCTTGCACGGTTTAGCCTGCAGCACCACTTTTAACCAACGGAAAAAATAAAAATAATAATAATAATAATAAAAATTTTAACAAAAACAATAGGGTTCCCAGCACCGCTGGTCCTGGGAAACGCGTATGCTTGTGCATACGCGTCCCCCAGGCCCCGCGGGCTTGGCCCCCTAATAATAATAATAATAATAATAATAATAAACATAATAATCTGTCAGCATATTGTAAATCAAGTGTTCTGAGACAGAACTAGACTTCTGCACCTCCTCTTGGTTCTGTTTTCAGTCTTCAGGAAATCTGGCCCGTGACGTTAGATTTAAACCAATCACAGGTCACCTCAGACCGGGCGTTCCTATTGGTTGTTCTACCTGTGCAGCTGTGCGTGCACGTTCCTTCGGTGAGATCCTGAATCAGTGTCAGGAAAGGTCACTATAAAACTGAATTATCAGAGAGAGAATTTTAGATATTTTGAACATTAAATATATTTTAGTACTTTGCATTTTTCAGCCAGTGATCAATCTGGTGATCATTTTTCTGCTAATCAATTACTTGTTTGGTCAGACAATAATGAAAAATCAATCAGTTGATCCTGTCACAAGTTTTTCCACCAATCAATTATTTTTTTTTTTTTTTCATAAAATGTCAGAAAATGTTGATCAAAATCAAAGTCAAAGATATTCAGGAGTGACGAAACCAGAAAATATTCACATTTAAGAAGCTGAAATCAGGGAATTTTGACTTTTTTTCCTAAAAATTTACTCAGACCGATTGGTCAGTTATCAAAACAGTTGGTGATTAATTTAATACTTGATTAATAATTGAATAATCATTACAGCTCTAGTGTTAACAGGCCATCTCACTGTTTTTATTCCCTGTCATCAGGAAACCAATCCAGGACATTTTTAGCCTCCTTCAGAAATGAGACAAAATAAGTACATATATAACATACACATTTTAAATACTTATTAAAGGTGAACTGCAGATATAAATCTGAAATTTGTAAAATTCTTTCCATAATCTTTTATTTATTGGCGACCCAAATAAAAGCTCCTGTGACCCACCTGAGGGCCACGACCCAGTGTTTGGGAATGACTGTTTTATCTGAACTTTTACCAGAAATGCTCAGAATTACAAACATTATTTTTTAAAATTGCTTAATGTGTAAATGAAGAAGGTCACCTGGAGAGTATAAAGAAGTCAAATCTTTTTAGAGGTTAAACTCGGCACAAAACAGCACAAAATTATAAAATTAAAGTGAACAGAACGTCGATAAATGTTGATAAATTGTGACATTAAAGAGTCTTTTTTCTTTTTTTTAAGAAAAAAGTCAAAATTCTCTGATTTCAGCTTCTTAAATATGAATATTTTCTGGTTTCGTTACTCCTCTCTGACAGTAAACTGAATATCTTTGAGTTGTGAACAAATCATCATCATCATCATCATCATCACAGAGGGTTTTTATTGTTTTTACTGCTCTCCTGCTGACGAGCGTCTTCATTATTTTACTGTAAGCGCATCAGCATCAGTCCTGAGGAGGAGGAGGAGGAGGAGGAGGAGGAGGAAGAGGAGGAGGAGGACGCTCAGCTGCTCACACGTGTTCACCAGCTGCCACCTAGTGTCACATGAGGGACTCACTGAGGATCCAGTTCAGCTCTGTGGTTCCCAGTCTGGAGGTCAGTGTGGGAACCAGTCCCAGGGTTCCACACATACACGTTCAGAGAGAACAATAAACATCATGAGAACTAGAACAAATCACGTCCTGCCAAAAAAATATTTTTTTTTGTGAAAAAATATTTCTTAGGGGTTTATGTGCTGTTTATACCGTGACTCCGACCCCGATCACTACTGCACAGTGTCAGACTCAGGCTGTCTGAGCAACGGGGCAAAAAAAAAAAAAAAAAAAAAAAAAGAATCAGAAGGGCAACAGGTGCCTGCAGTGGGGCATCAACATGCAAATGTGGAGGCAACTGAGAGTCGACGCAGAGACGAGACAGACAGGAGGAGCAGTTCATCTGACAAATAGAAAGCCAGAGCAAAGATGTGTGACCTCCTTTTATAAAGTCTCATCTGTGTATGTCTGTATGTGTCTGTGCATGTGTGTGTATTTTGTGTGCACGTATGTGTGTCCTTCAGTTCAACCCTGATGTTTTCATTTCTGAAAACCACGTCCTCAGATACTCTGTTGTTTTGGTGTTCCTCAGAATATGTTGTGTCACAGCCTGTTGAAGTCAGAAACCTCTGAAGGTCACAGAGCCTTCATGGCACACAGACAGAATTACACCGTTATTTGTGATAGAATATGAAAGTATTTAATATATTTATGTGACATACGTTGGTTCCGCCATACAAGCAAAGTTATGATGCACTTCATCACGTTTTGTCCACTAGAAGCGCACTCTAGAGGGAACTTTAGCATGTTTTACCCCCTGGAAGTGCACTTTGTAGGGCACTTTACCACACACACTCACACGTCACCAGATATTATGGCTTCTTTCTTGTACAGTGGGAGGAAGAGGAGACGCGGTGGCCATCTTTATTATTATCAGTGTTGGAAACACACAGATTTTTTAAAGATCTCTTTCTTTCACTCCTGTTAAACTGGGGTTTTCTCAGATATATTCAGATTATCTTAAAGGCCACGACAGGTCTGAGCTGAACTGTGAGTAAAAGCCCACACAGGATGTTTGAGGGGAATCTGCCTTTATTACAATACGGCGATGAGCTCGCGGTCCCGTCTGATCGGGCTCTGACAGTCGTTGCGTGGAGGCGGGCACGGCCTGTTGAACAAAAGGTCGGCAGGCATCATAGATTTCAACGACAGGCTGACTCTCTGCTGACAGACACACACTTCGCTCCATCGCCGGCCCGCCGCCGGCTTCTGCCCACCGTCCCGGCCTAAAGAGTTGGAAGGAGGAGGGGTCAAAGGTTACGGCTGGAAGACCAGCGGTGATGGGAGTCTGTCACGGCCCAGCGAGCCTGACATGTAGAGTGAACTCATTCTGTCCAGCTCATCTCAGGCTGCTAAATGAGATCCACTGCCAATTCATGAAAGGCAGACATCTGACAGCATGCCTGTCAAACTGCTCCAGATATATGTATGTATAGCAGTGAGCCCCGCCGCCGCATCACTGCCACGCTGCTCATAAATACGCCTACATGTAAAGTCAGGTCAGACCACGTCCTCAAATTGGCCCAGTGTCCCTCCACAAAGACTGTCAGGGTGAAAGACGATGGAGAGCAGCTGAAACAGAGCTGATGGACACACACAGGAGACACATGACGAGTCTGCCACGGAAATATACATCAACATCCAGACTAAAGTTAAAAAGTTAAACTTTCTTTAAGTCAAAGTGTGATAAAGAATCTGTCATCTGTGAGGTGAAACAAAATATGTTTCAAGTAAATATCAAGTTTTCTTTTTTCATCTTAAGTTAGCAAGTGAGATGAAAACAACTGACCCTTTCTAAGCTCCGCCCCTTTTATCTCTGTGCTCCAATCAAGCTTATTACACGGTGCACTAGGATGGCGAAATCATCTCCCACCCTTCTCTGCTGCTCATTGTCTCACCCTGTTATCACACTCCTCATACCTAAACCTATACACTGTAAAAAAAAAGTGAAAAACTTGAGAAAACTCAAAATTTCAAGGTATCATAGATTTTTGAGTTTTGAGCCCAACTCAAATTCTTAAGTTTTTAAAAAGTTACTGATCTTTTGTTGAGATAATTTACTTTTCTTTTTTAGATAAACTTCAAGCTTTGAATTTTAGAAACTCGGAATATTGTATTTAAAAAAAAAAAAGAAAGAAAAAAAGCGTTCATTGAAGTGAAAGTAAATGTTAAAATTTTAAGATTTTCAGTTAAAACTTATTAAAACTATTTCATTTTCCAGGCACTAAAAAAGACAAATCAGGTTTGCAGCTCACTGTTTTGCAGTATTTGATTTTTATATATATATTTATTTAGTTTCTAAAATTCAAAGACACAACTTTATCTAGTGAAGAAAAGTAAATTATCTCAATTAACAACAAGTGCAACACACTGCAGTAGATTTCTGATGGAGTATTGAGCCCAACTCAAACTCTGACCTTTAATCTTTAGTTCAGATAATTTACTTTTGTCCTTTTTTCCTTCTTTCCCTTCCTTTTTAAAAAGAAAATCCAGGTCTTGTTGAAGATTTACTTTGGGTTGTGGAAATCTAAATTATTAAATACTGTCACTAATAACTGCTGGACAGTGATTGTAGCATCTAATTTGTACTGTTTGAGTTTGTAGTCCATCCTAAACCTTCACCAGAGGATTTCACGTGACATCCCAGCTGTCCTGCGGCACAGTGCAAGTACAGTAAAAGCACCAAATAAGTTTTCAGTTCAGAAAACTACGTTTCCCACAAATCTCCTCACACGGCGCATGCGTGGTTGCATCATAGCGACATGACGAACTGATATGTTTTCAGTAGCAACCGTTACTCTGGAGTGAATGAAGTCGTTATAAAAGGTAAGAAATGTTTAAAAAGTAGCGTTAGCATGAGGACATTATTTTTTAAAACGTGTCACTACTGTAACATCTCCTCTTAAAGAAAAGAGCGAGCTAACGCGAAGCTAATGTAGCTAACGCAGCTAACAGAGCTAACGCAGCTAATGTAGCTAACGCAGCTAACGCAGCTAACGCAGCTAACAGAGCTAACGCAGCTAACGCAAACTTAGCGCTCGTTTGAGATTTATTCAGGAAAAAAACGTTAGACCACAATAACCCCCAAACATCGAGGGTTTTTCTCCTCATCGTAGACAGATTTACCTCAGCGCAGACGTGAATTATTCCATTTATCCTTCATATGTTTTTAAATGTGAGCCAGACTGCATTTAAAATCTGTCTGTTTTTCTTGCTCACCGGTCAATCTAACGTTACCTGTACGTTCACACGTGTGGTTCAAATCACAGAAAAATCATGAGATGCCATTTTTCAGTTCGGCGCACATCCAACACCAGCAGCAGCACGTGTTTCAGTGAAATGTCACATTAATGTCACATTTTAGAGCCACTTTGCCTTTGATCGCTGCAGTTTTAAAACAGAGATCGCAGCGGCTTCAGGGGGAATCTTTGGCAATGACATTTCAGATCATAACAGAATGAAGAGCTCATGGTGTGTTTTAGAGATGCCGACCATATAAGAAGACATAAGCTGTCAGTAAGAACTCTTCAGTATTGTTCTGTCGAGTGTCATTTTATCTTCTCAGGGACATTAGTTTTAATTTAATAAAATTTCAAATGGAGTTTGGTGTAAATTTTTCTCCCAACATAATAGTTTTTATTAATACGATATTCCTTTATTAGTCCCACAACGGGACAGTGTTACAGCAGCAAAAATATAAAGAAGCATCAATAAAAATATAAGCAAGTGAAAATATATAAAAATATTAAGAATTAAAAATATATATAAAAATAGGAACCGTATATATAAGCAGACTCAGCAGTGGTTTCCAGTCTTTTTCTGTCACTGAGTAAACTGACGAACCGTGACTACTCATATTTTATTCAGATTATTTTCAATACATAACAGGAACAGCACAGAACAACTGATAAACTGTAAAGTTCACCCAAATAATTAACTTGATAATTGAAGGATGGTTGTGTGAAATGATTTGGATGAGCTGTGAGCAGTTTATTTCTGTGAATGTTGCATTTGAACTTTGCTCCATTATATCTGTATTATACAGGGCTGAACGATTTGGAAAAAATATCTAACTGCAATTGTTTTGACTGATATTGCAATTGTGGTATGAATTACAGTTGTAGAGGGAATCATCCTTTGCATCCATCATTGCGGTTTTGATAAAATTTAATTAACTGTTCAGGTCTAGAATTATGTAGACTATCATCAGTCATTTTCTCAATTAACTGATTAGTTGTTTGCTCCATAAAATGTCATAAAGTGTTGAAAATTGTTGATCGGTGTTTCCAAGATGACGTCCTCAAATGTCTTGTTTTGTCCACAACTCAAAGATATTCATATATAGATATAGTATCGAAAGTATCAAAATCGTGGCTTATTCACCCACTGTTTTTTTTAATGTGAACATGAAGTGTGAAATGTGATGACGTGTCTTTTCATTCTCAGACTGAAACATGTCCACTGTCCTGGATGAGACGGCAGCAGATGTGCCGGTCAGAGACATCACAATAAATCTGTCCCGACTGGCAGCAGGTCCACAAGGTTGGTGACGCTGCTGTCCTGACAGCTCACACAGTTACATGTGTTCTGTTTGTTCCTGTTCATTTTTATCATATTTCTTTATGAAATGATGATCCAGGCTGTTTTATACAAACACCTGATGTTGTTTCTCTTCTGGAAGTGTTTTTTCTTCTTTTTTTTTATGGTTGCAGAATCGTCAGCGTATCAAAATGCTCGGGCGCGACAGGACATCTCGCGGGTGTCCAGGGAGGAGCTGGAGGACCGGTTCCTGCGCCTCCATGAGGAGACACTGCACCTCAAACAGCACATTCATCACAGGATGACAAGATCAAGAAGTGAGTGCACACACACAGACACACACACACACACACACACACACACGACAAACCACACACACACACAGACACACACACACACACACACACACACACACCACACACACACACACACAGTCCAACCGCTAACGTTAGCTACGCAGAAAAACTGATAACTTTAGTGACAGCTACCAACTGTCTCTCTTTCACCTGCAGCCAGTGATATTACAACTTTTCTGTAATTCTACCTTTAATCCCCGTCCTCCTCTTCCTCCTCCTCCTCTTCCTCCTCCTCAGGCTGGGCACGAAGTTGCTGAGGCTGGTGAAGGACCGGGGTCGTATGGAGCAGCTGGCGGCAGGGGGTGGCGTGGCAGTGTCCAGGGTGCGTGACGTGGAGATGGAGGAGATGATGGAAGAGCTCCAGGAGAAAGTGCGCCAGCTGCAGATGGAGAACGAGGGACTGAAGCAGCGCCTCCTGGTGGCCAAGCAGCAGCTCATCAACTCGCAGAGCAGGAGGCCGACGCCCTACGGCCATGTCCAATCACGAGTCAACTCAGGGTTAAAGAAGCTGCGAGATGACACATCCTCGCCTTCTCCGGCTCGACCAAAGAGTAGGTCACAGGTCTTGTGTGTGAAGGAGACAGGAGAACACAGAACGTTGTTCTGCACTCTGAGAAATAAAGGTTCCAAACGGGTTCTGCCTGAAAGCTTCTGCAGAACCTGTTTTAGAAGAAAGAGTTCTTCAAGGATTGATAAAAATCCTCAACTCTTTTGCCAACAGCTCGTCAGTGTCTTTTTGTACCGCAATATAAGGGGGTTCCAGGTAGAACCCCCTGAGTGTGTTCTAGATAAAACCCTTGGTATAAAAAGAGGTTCTCAGTAGAACCCCCATGGCGGGTTGTTGATTAAACCTCTGGACTATTAAGAGTTTCCCGGTAGAACCCCCTGAGTGTGTTGTAGATTAAACCTTTGGAATATAAAAAGTTTCTCGGTAGAACCCTCTCTGTATGTTCTAGATAAACTCTTGGAATATAAAAACAGTGTGTAACGATGTTCTTTGCTCACTCGGTGAACAAACTGTGTTCTTGTCCCTGCAGGCAGCAGGGAGTTTGGAGGCAGCCGGGAGACCTCCGACGGACTCTTACCTCGATTCGGACACAACCTGCTAGAGGAGGCGAGGGCCGAGATCCGTAACCTGTGAGTGTCCGACCGTCAGACCACACAGTGTGCTTGTCTTGAGTCTCCCTGGACTCACTGTGGATACCAAAAAAAACATCTCAGAGGAAAATAGAGAATTGTCACATCGGTAGTAGTTATTAAAGTGTTCTTTGTTTCTCAGGGAGAACGTGATCGAGCTGCAGCGGAGCCACATTGAGGAGATGGAGGGAGCCGCCGAGCTGCTGCGGGACGAGCTAAGAGGAAGGAGGCAGAGTATGAGGAGAGACTCCTGCAGGTCCGACAGCAGCGAGTCAACCCTGTCAGACCTCAGGTGAGAACGGTAGAAGGACGAGACAAACGTGACAGAGCACACGGACGGATGTACAGATACTCGAGTAAAAGCAGAAGAACTGATTCAACTTGTTTACTGCAGTAAAAGTGAAAAGTTCAGGCTCTGAAATGTCCTCAGAGTAAAAAGTCGTCCTCTGAAGGCATTTCTACTGTTTCTGTACAAAACTAACGAACCTCAGTCTTTCTCCACCAGAGAGTCTCCGTCTCTGTCTGTCTCTGTTTCTTACAGCTTTTACGATGTTTTTGTTTTGTTACATCTTTTCTTCATTTTTGTCTTTTGACATCACTTATACGTCTTATTATGCCTCCTTTGTCTTTTTCATTTTGTTGCATCTTTTTCATAATTTTCATCTTGTTACGTCCTTTACGTCATTTTTGTCTTCTTACGTCTTTTACGTTGTTTTCACTTCGTTACATAGTTTTTTTATCTTTCTACATCTTTTATCTTATTTTCATCTCGTTAATTCTTTACATTATTTACATTATTTTTGTCTCGCTGTTTATCTTTATGTTGTTTTCGTCTTTTGCTTTGGCAAAATGAAAATAATCAATAATTCCCTTCAAACGTATTAAAACTAAAGTAACGAGCTTGTTTTGAAGATGTGAGGAGCAGAAAGAACAGATACCTGAAAAGTATAGTAACTAAGTATTTGTACTTAGTTACTTTCCACCTCAGCTTTGAAGTGTTGATGTTTTATGGAGAGAAAAAAAATACAGTGAGAATCACTGGTTCTGTCTGTTGATTCTGTTATTGATCTTCGATCATATTTAAATTGTGACACATCATGTCAGCTGTAACACAAACACACAGTTTAATCAGAGAGCTGCTGATTATCTTCTCTGTGTATCAGTGTTGATCCTGTGAAATGAGTAAAATAATCCTGAATCTGTCTGAGTATTGATCATGTTTGGTTCCTGTTGCAGCAGACGGAGGGCGGAGCCTGCTGTGTAAACAAACACACATGAATGCTCTGCTGTAACGCCGGCGTGTTGTTGGTCTCTCAGGTCACATGTCAGCAGCAACGTGACGATGATCAAACTGCAGAAGCAACTGGCCGACAGGTCCAACGCCGTCACAGAGCTGGAGGGACGATTTCTACAGCTGCAGGAGGTGAGACGCTGCTGCAGCCTCATCATCAGTCCAATAATCACTGATCAATACCTGAGACAACAAAGATGGTCGTGTTCTCAGTGTCATGTGATGAATAAGACGATTACACAGGAAGTCAGAGGAGGTTATGTTCACCGATTGTCACAATCGTCACATTCAGAGAAAATATGAAAACATTAAAGAATAATCCTGCTGTAATTCTCTAATTTTCTTATTTCCAAGTTAAAATCTCTGGGACTTCAGGACATGTTTTTGCTGAAAAGTTGCTGTGTGTCTTTCAGAGTCAGAGGAGTCTGAAGGCCAGTCACGACGCAGCGATGGTGAAGGTGGACGAGCTGACGGCTCAGCTGAAAGACGAGCGGCTGAAGAGTTTGGAGGTGGAGAAACAGCTGCAGAGCTCCAACATGACCAAGATAAAGATGGAGCAGGTGAGCGCTGCGCCACACTCAGGGTCCCTGCGGGGTCTTAAAAGGATTAAGGGCAACTCCATCATCGTTTCTATCCACACCCCACACACACACACACACAAGTGACAGTAAAGTGAAAATAAGTCTTGTTGACCTGATCAACAAATATGTATTTTAGATTTTGGGGTGAACTGTCCCTTTAAATATTAAATATTAATCACATATCTCAGTCAGGATTATAAATTGAAGGACATTGAGAAGAGACAGTTTGACCTGTTGATGGACATTCAGCTGGTTTCACGTCACAGAACATCGTAAAAATAAAACTTAACCTTTAACAGTTTGTCTGAATCATCTTCATGCTTTTCATCACGTCCTGGGAAAACATTCATTTTAATTTTATGTCTCATGTTTGAGTCCACCGGATCATCGAGGACAGACTCGTCTCTCGTCTTGTCTCCGTGTTTTTTCTGCAGCTGCAGGAGCGGATCAGTGAGTTGGAGCAGGAGAGAGACCTGCTGAAGGAGAACAATGAAAAACTGCTCAACAGGTAAACAAGCTGAATCTCTGTGGTTTGAACTTTAGTTTCCTCTCTGTGTCGCGTTTGTAACGATATTTATCTGCTTTATTTTACCGTTTACGTCCCCTTTCACATCATCCAGCATGTCCTGATGATGCTGCTTCATATAAAAAAAGCTTTTAAATAACTAAATAACGTGGGATACATCATTCAGACACTTGACTAAAGACACAGCTCCCAACACAAACCCCAAACTGCTGCTGAGAGCTGTTACACACGTGTGTGTTCAGACACGCTGCTCGATGTGCAGAGCTGCAGTTCAGTCTGTGATGAATCGTGTGTTGTGTGTTGTTGTTTTTTGTGTGTCTGTGTTCCAGCGCCTTCGATGTGTCTCCGCAGCAGAAATGGCAGATCCAGGAGCAGCAGCTGAAGTTACAGATCGTCCAGCTGGAGACGGCGCTGAAGGCCGACCTCGTCGACAAAAACGAAATCCTCGACAAAATCAAGGCCGAGAGAGGTACGTTTACCTTCTCGCTCTAACTGCTGCGCATCCTGATGGCTGAGAGGTTTAACCACCGTTTGACTGATCTGAACACGACTGGAAACATCGAATCAGTCAAGATCCAGATGATAACTGATATTTATAAAAATATAGAGTGATGGACTTTTGACTTAAATTTTAGTCACAGTTCAGCAGATGTGCTTTTTAAATTTCAGCTCTGTAGGACGTACGGCTGATTATCACAAGTTTGGATTGTGAAATATATAGAAATTTAGATTTGTTGTAATAAGCCACACCCACTTTCAGGGATTATTAACAAAATTCATGCTTCGACTGAGTCATGACCAAAGATCGTGCTAAACAATTTTTGTACAACCACACAGTACACTTTAATATGTTAGTTTACTGGAGACACGTGTTCATGTTTGTCATGTTGATATCTCAGTTCATAAGTTATTGCAAATTTTTGAAAATTAGCTATTTTAATCAAAAATTGATTGGCTCATAAAATCCAGACAGATTGATGAATAAAATCCTTTGATTTATTTTGATGATGCTGACTCATGTTTGTGGTGATTGGTCCAGTGATCTGGGAGGAGTTGGACAAAAATAGGATTTAGACAAAATTGAGAAAAAGGCACAAAAGTTAACATTTTTAAAGCAGAAGCCTAAATGAGAAAAGATTCAGATAAATTAAATTATTAAAATGGTGAAAGAATTTTTAGTCTGGCCAAGCTGTTTTCAAGATAATTGTGAAAACATAAACTTTGTCGTTACAGCGCCACCTTCAGGTCAGTGAGTTTCATTTTTGTTGCCTGAGTAGATGATGGAATTTGCAACCCACCTGACAATTTTGGTGAATTTTTATCTCACAGTTTTGCTGAACAGCAGAAAAATAAATAATAATAAGAAATAAATAAATGAATGAATGCACATGAATAATATCTGGATCATGATGAAGGATTCGGCTCCTGATTTAACGGATGTGCTTGTTTGTTTGTTCAGAAACGAGCGAGAAGCTGACAGAAGAAAATAAGAAACTTCAGATCCAGTTCCTGGAACAGAAGCAGCAGCTGGAGGAGCTCAGTGGTCGTCTGAAATTCTACAGCAGGGTGAGATTTTAATCTGAACGCTGCAGAGGAAGAAGCTGATTGGACGACTGGACCGACTGAGTGAAAGCTGCTGTACAGCTCTGATTGGAGAATCATAACTGAAAAGACCATAACAAGAACATTGTGGCTGATTTTTTTTTGTTATTTTTAATGTAATGTTCTTTAGTTTTATTATCTGCTGTTAACCAGTTAGTTTTTGTTAGTTTCACTGTTCTCATGTTGTGTTCTTTAAAGGAGAACGAGTACGACGTGGCTGAACTCACTGAGGCTCTGCTGCTCATCAAGGTCAGTGGAAGAGAAACAGCTGATTGTCACTTAATGAGTGTGTGTTCATCAGGTTTACAGTCAGTTAAATTAAATAACTATGTTACTTTGTTTTCTGGTTGTGTTCATACTTCGATGATGAAGCTGCTTCCTCTGCTGGTAACAGATCCTTCTTCTCACTGCGTCTCCCTAAAATTTGTCCCCCCACAGAGACAAAAGTCCCAGAAGAACGGAGAGCTGTGCTTCCTGAAGGAGGTGGAGGAGGAGGATGGAGCGAAACAGCGTCAGAGAGCTGCGAGCCGCTCACGCAGAAACAATCCAGGAGCTGCAGAAAACCAGAAACCTCCTCAGCATGGAGAGCAAGATCTGCAGAGACTACAAGGTGAGAGGACCATGTCACCTGGCATGTTGTTACATTATATACATGATAGATTATTATATTATATACACATACAGTATCAGTCAAAATAATCACAATTAGATATTTTTTCAAAATCTTTCAACTCTATTCTTGACTGTCTTATGGTCCATCACCCATTTAAGTCCAAAAAACTCAATGTGACACACTTCCATCATCATGTGAGCACTGACAGCAGTCATGTGACCTGATGAAGTGTAAGAGGACTGTGTGTGTGTGTGTGTGGTGTCTTCTCCTGATGATGAGGCGGAGCTGGAGGCTGTGATGAAGAAGAAGGACTGTGACAAAGTCGAGCACGAGCAGAAGCTGCAGCGACAGGCTCAGCTGTTGGACACGAGGGCGGCGAAGATCAAGAAACTGGAAGGTGATTAATTATTCACCACACGTCGACACACACACAAAATGATAAAAGTTAAAACAATTCTGAACTTCAACTACAACTTAAACCAAAGATGAAGATCTTTTTGTGCAGTTACGTTCAGGATCATCACTACATGTCCTCAGAGACCAGCAGGTTTAATGTCCCTCCAGAGGAGGACATTAGGACAGAGGTTTGTTGTGAAAACTTGGTGAAATTTGAGATTTGTTTGTTGTCCTGCCTACGAGGTCTAAAGTGATGTACTTTTTACTAAATTGTCCTCTTTGTATGCTGTCTTCTTTTGGCTGGATGAGTGTGAGAAACTTGAGTTGTGCTTCAGATTTAGATTAATTAGTCAAGTTTGGGAGAGGAGGCAGAATATATTCTGTGAAATGTAATTTTTAGATCGATTGAGTTCCTTTGATTTTCGTGTCGTGCAGAAAAAGTGCCCAACACTCCAACAACCTCCTTTCAATACAAGTTATCAAAGGAATTTTACATTTACACACATGCTGATTAATGTGTGTCGTCCTTAAATAAACAAATCTAAATTTACCTGCTGAATTCTTCCCTGTGTTCACCAGCTCGTCCCTGACTGTGTCTGTTGTGTCTGTCGTCCCTCAGCTCAGCTCAGAGACATCGCCTACGGCACCAAAACCTACGTCTTCAGACCGGATGTGCGTGATGAAGATGAGGCAGATGAGTTTGATGAAACTCTTCACCTGCAGCGCGGCGAGAACGTCCTGGAGCTTCAGATAGTCGGAGCCACGCTGTCTCCGTCCGCCCTGGAGCTCCTGGGAGACAGTGAACCCTCCACCTTCTGCACCTACTTCTTCTACCTGTTCGAGCTGCACTCCACGCCGGTGGTGACGGGACACAAGCCGACGTACGGCTATACATCCAAGTATGTGGTGAGCGTGGACGAGCGCTTCCTGGACTACCTGTACAGACGCTGCGTCACCGTGGAGCTGCACCAGGCGCTGGGGCTGGACTGGAGGACACTGGCCACCAGTCAGCTTCCACTGCGGCAGCTCCTGGAGCAGGATGGGAAAGTTCATGGGAGCGTACCGCTGGTCGGTGAGTGACATCACAGCAGACTGACAATCACAGGGTGTCCACATGACCTTAAAATATCTTGAGTCCAATAATCTGAATTTTAGGCCTTAAAATGTCTTAAATATGATTTTGACACTTCTGAAGGATTGATTCGATTATTGAAGCTGAGTTAGTTCAGTAGAGTTGAGTAAATAAATTACATGTCATTCTGTGGTTGAGCTTAAAACACGTTGTCACCTGTTCCTCAGGTACGTCTGATGAGCTGCGCTCCTTTGGCTCTGTAGATTACTGGCTGAGACTGAGGATCCCCATGACAGAGACGCTCCGCCTGTTTCAGGAGAAAGTGACGGCTGTCGGCTACATCCACACTGCACCGGAACCACCAGAACTACACACACTGCAGGTACACACTGCACCGGAACCACCAGAACCACACACACTGCACCGGAACCACCAGAACTATACACACTGCAGGTACACACTGCACCGGAACCACCAGAACTACACACACTGCAGGTACACACTGCACCGGAACCACCAGAGCCACACACACTGCAGGTACACACTGCACCGGAACCACCAGAACCACACACACTGCACCAGAACCACCAGAACCACACACACTGCACCGGAACCACCAGAACTATACACACTGCAGGTACACACTGCACCGGAACCACCAGAACCACACACTCTGCAGGTACACACTGCACCGGAACCACCAGAACCACACACACTGCACCAGAACCACCAGAACTACACACACTGCAGGTACACACTGCACCGGAACCACCAGAACCACACACACTGCAGGTACACACTGCACCAGAACCACCAGAACCACACACACTGCAGGTACACACTGCACCAGAACCACCAGAACCACACACACTGCACCGGAACCACCAGAACCACACACACTGCAGGTACACACTGCACCGGAACCACCAGAACCACACACACTGCACCGGAACCACCAGAACCACACACACTGCAGGTACACACTGCACCGGAACCACCAGAACCACACACACTGCAGGTACACACTGCACCGGAACCACCAGAACCACACACACTGCACCGGAACCACCAGAACCACACACACTGCAGGTACACACTGCACCAGAACCACCAGAACCACACACACTGCAGGTACACACTGCACCGGAACCACCAGGACTACACACACTGCAGGTACACACTGCACCAGAACCACACACACTGCAGGTACACACTGCACCGGAACCACCAGAACCACACACACTGCAGGTACACAGTGCACCAGAACCATCAGAACTACACACACTGCAGGTACACACTGCACCAGAACCACACACACTGCAGGTACACACTGCACCAGAACTACACACACTGCAGGTACACACTGCACCAGAACCACAACACACTGCAGGTACACACTGCACCAGAACCACCAGAACTACACACACTGCAGGTACACAGTGCACCAGAACCACCAGAACTACACACACTGCAGGTACACACTGCACCAGAACCACACACACTGCAGGTACAGACTGCACCAGAACTACACACACTGCAGGTACACACTGCACCAGAACCACCAGAACCACACACACTGCAGGCACACACTGCACCGGAACCACCAGAACTACACACACTGCACCGGAACCACCAGAACCACACACACAGCAGGTACACACTGCACCGGAACCACCAGAACCACACACACAGCAGGTACACACTGCACCAGAACCACACACACAGCAGGTACACACTGCACCGGAACCACCAGAACTACACACACTGCAGGTACATAGTGCACCAGAACCATCAGAACCACACACACAGCAGGTACACACTGCACCAGAACCACACACACTGCAGGTACACACTGCACCAGAACTACACACACTGCAGGTACACACTGCACCAGAACCACACACACTGCAGGTACACACTGCACCAGAACCACCAGAACTACACACACTGCAGGTACACAGTGCACCAGAACCACCAGAACTACACACACTGCAGGTACACACTGCACCAGAACCACACACACTGCAGGTACAGACTGCACCAGAACTACACACACTGCAGGTACACACTGCACCAGAACCACCAGAACCACACACACTGCAGGCACACACTGCACCGGAACCACCAGAACTACACACACTGCACCGGAACCACCAGAACCACACACACAGCAGGTACACACTGCACCGGAACCACCAGAACCACACACACAGCAGGTACACACTGCACCGGAACCACCAGAACCACACACACAGCAGGTACACACTGCACCAGAACCACACACACAGCAGGTACACACTGCACCGGAACCACCAGAACCACACACACTGCAGGTACACAGTGCACCAGAACCACACACTAAAATGGTTAAGAAACCAGATATAAGTTCTAAAAATTATCAAGAACTCAGATATCACCCAGGAGCATCTCTGTGACCTCGACACGAATCTTTCATTTTTTCAGCTGCCGCCGTCCAGCCGCCATGACGGCTGCAGCAGCTGGAACGAGCTCCACATCACGGTGCGGCGCTGCAGAGACCTGCCGTCCAGAGGTTCAGAGCAGCCGAGCCCCTACGTGGTCTACAAGTTCTCTGACTTCCCCGACTACCCGACCGCTACCGTCCACGACTGCTGCGACCCAGACTTCAACGACCTCAAGTCCTACTCCGTCCCCGTGGATGCAGATCTGGACCGGTACCTGAAGTCTGAGGTGCTTCAGTTCTATGTGTTCAACTACAAAGAGGAGCAGATGGACCAGTACGTGGGGAAGACCAGAGTCCCTCTGCTGTCCCTGACTCAGGATAAGGACATCAGCGGTGAGGGTTCTATTCTGCTGGGGCCTCCTGATCCTTCTTCTTTGTAGCTAACATTAGCAGCTGGTCTGCATAGCTAACATTAGCGGGTGTTCTTACCTATAAATATTTTTTTAGATTAGAAGTTGAGACAAGTTAATGGTGAAACATTTTTCCAGAGATAATCAATTATCATCTGTCAGATTAGCTGGTTTCACTCAGAGCAGAGTGGTGTTGAGACTCTGACATGTTTTAATGTGTGAACACTGCACATGGTCGTATGTCTTCATTTAAAAATGTGTTTACAAAATGATCATCCTGCTAATATTCCACATTTTTACTAAATATAACTGAGTCAGGATCCTGTAGGACTGATGACGACGTTTGTCTTGACTTTTCACTTTGATTATCAACGAACTGGACGGTCATCGTTTGTTTTATTCCCATCAAACATTTAATTAGGGTCCGGGCAGCTTAGGCTGCCCGGACCCTATTGTAATCCTGCATGTTCTTCTTTCTTTCTTTCTTTCTTTCTTTCTTCTTCTTCCGAGGAAATCCTACTTCCCATGCACGAAAAATGACCAAACTTTGCACAAAGGTCCAGTCCCATGCCAGATTGCCTCAGCTGCAAAAACAGGCCAATAGTCCTGATGGTGGCGCTACAGCAAGCCTCTAAAGTTCAAAATTTTGAAAATTCATAACAAATCACCCATATGTGCTACAGATTTACAACTTTCACCAAAATGTAGCCCCGATACTGAAGAAACTTTTGTACATTTAAACCTATTGCAAATTATGAAGTCCATCACTCTGTTTTTTTTCAAAAACTGTAAAACTTATTAAACCTATCTCCTCCCACAATTTTTGCTCAATTGGCACCAAACTTGCTACAGAGCATCTTCAGACTGTCCTACACAAACGATCCACACAGATTTTTGATTTATCAAAAATTGAGCCTACAGTGCATCAAAATGTTTGACTGTAAACGGTATTATAAACATATACTTGCAAATTCTTGCTAAATACATTTTCAATGTTCATGAAAAAAAATGACAAAATTTTGGAGTCATGGTAGATGATGTTTGGAAAATATCAGAATTTTATCTCAAAAACTGAATTTTTTACAGCATTTTGAATTTCACTCTCATGCGAACAATTGGAGTCAATGCAAAAATGTCATTTTTAAACATCAGTTTTTCACTTTTGGAGCCAATAAATCATTGTTAAAAACTAATGACCAACATCTCCATGCTGTCTAGATGCAATTTGTGTATTTTGGGATTTTTGTCTCAATAACTGAATTTTTGACAGACAAATACTCTTTATCAACACGTTTCCCTGTTATACCTTGTCTATTTTCCCTGTTTATTTGGCTTAGCTATCAGTCAATATGCAGAGTCTCTTGTGCCAGAAATTGTAAGTTCAAGCCTCAACTGATGTAAAATGCACATTAAATGCCCCCTTTTTTTCATCTCTACACTGCTGATTGTTTGCTCGAATTGCCTATTTTGCTAAATTGCCCGGCCCGACCATTGCTGCGCACAGCTAATAATTTAACTTTAAAACGTAGAACAGAACTCCTGAAAGCAGTCGTCTCTCCTCTGTTTGTCCCTCAGGTGTGTTCGAGCTCACCGACCCCTCTGGACTCCCCGCCGGTCGTATTGAAGTGACGCTGAAGTGGAAGTTCTCCTACCGTTCTCCATCAGGCTCCACGACGACCGCTGACGAGCCACAGTTCATCCCAGAGGAGGAAACGAGCGAGCAGACGCAGGAACCTCACGGCATGTACGAAGAGGAGAAAGACAGAGACGTCGATGAGATGCTGCGGGAGGAGGAGGAGTCCACGTCTCTGCCTGACGTCACTGCATCAAAGGTGAGTCTGAACAATAAACATCAGTCCACAGAGGACTTCATTCATGTGTGTCATGATTTCATATAAAGTCAGTGGAGAGACGCAGTCAGACACAGATTGTTGTAGTTAACTATTATAGTTCTGTATTTTTAATTAGTTTCAGTTTTTAATGTAACATGGGAAGAATTTGTTAACTCTGCTCTTTAATCTGAATGTTTTGTCGCCGTCAGGCTCCGCTGCCGAAACTCAGACACAAAACACAAGTGAAGGAGGGACTGACGGCAAAAAAAGTCACATTTGTGGATCCTACAGCTGCAGACTCCACAGAACAGGTGAGAGGATTCACCTGTACAGCTGATCTTTGACTGTGACACTTCAGAAAACAACAGACACTCGACTGTTCTGAACCATAAATCAGCTGGATGTTTCTGTGTCAGGTGAAGGACGGGAGCTCGGCAGGTGTGAGACAGACGACATCATCAACATCACCTGTTGTCAAGGTAACCGTGCAGCCAAACCTTGTGTCTGTTCAGCTTCACTCCTACTGTTCAAACTCTGCTGAGGAAGAACTGTTCTGTGACTCCTTCAAACAGCGAGTTTCGACTCCAGCTGCTCGAAGCACCACAGAAGAAGAAGAGGAGGATGAAGAGGAGGAGGAGTCTCACTTCTCTGAAGGACAGCTGGTCCCAGCCAGCTCTCCAGTCCTACTCAGACGACTCTGAAATCTCTGAGGAAATCACTGAAGGTCAGGACATATTGATTCATATTGATTATTAGAATGTGCATATGTATGTAATTATTCCCTCTGAGAATGACTGGCAGGAACATTCAGCAACGTAAAAAAAACATAGAAGACAAAAAAGATAAAAAAAAATAAATTTGTTAAAAGATTCAAATATTTAAAGATTGCGTGGACAAAATGTACAGAAAAACAGGAAGAAATATTTTCCAAGTATCCACACATATTATATCAATAACTAATTGATTAATAATCAAATGAGCAATTAATCGATAATGAAAATAATCGTTACAGGAAAGACACAGGAAAGAAATAGTTCCAAGTATGTGGAGCGCACAGACGTAATTATTGATTAATAAATTTTTTAATCTGTTAAATTCTTAATGGCAATTAATCGATTAGTGATAACGAACATTATTTCTTCTTCTGTGGTGGTTTAATGTCTCAGACTGGAGAATCAGCACCGCCTGCTGTTTATCTCCATCAGTCAGTCCACTCACAACAAACAAACAAACAAATATTTTTAGAGTTTTGGTTCAAGTTTTTGATGAAATATCTTTGTTCAGTTGATGCTGGTTGTGATCCACGTTGAGATCCTGTTGTTGTTTGTCTCATTTTTGTGGTGGGAAGAATTAGATCACACCATCACATTAGAAAAGAAGAAAAAGAAAAATCATTGTTCATTTTTGTGGGTTTTTATGGTGAATCACCTCATTTATTTATATATCAAAAACATTTGTATGAAACTGTTATTTTCTTTTAGTTTCAGGGT
The DNA here is from genome assembly GCA_034769285.1 of Lutjanus argentimaculatus. Classification (NCBI taxonomy): domain Eukaryota; kingdom Metazoa; phylum Chordata; class Actinopteri; order Lutjaniformes; family Lutjanidae; genus Lutjanus; species Lutjanus argentimaculatus. Next base: position 3,237,344 of record JAWZSL010000039.1, read on the forward strand.
GAAAAAAATCCTGAACCTTTAGTCCAAAAAAAGAGGAAACAGTAAAATAAAAAATAGTTAGAGCTGAAATGTGTTTTTGTTTTTGTGTTGACCAAAGTTTCCAGATATTTTTTGAATTCTCTGTTTACAAACCTCGACAGCGTGTTTCTTATGTTTGGATTCACACTAGTGGAGAGAAAACAGTGTGTTTTTAATGACGGCGGGTCTTTAATCCCTCCTCTCTGTCTTAAAGGTGCAAACGTTTTTGTTTTTTTAAGACGCCTGCTGAGCAGAACAGACATAAATGCTGCATGTGGTTGTCGATCATCTTTAGAGCAACTTCATCAATGTTAATGAGCGCAGACGTCTTACTCACAGCTGCTGAGGAGACGATGCCTTTGCTGAGCTGTTCTTCTTCTGTGGTACCAGTGATGTATCTCACTCCCGTGTGTGTCTCCCCTCCTGCTCCAGATGTTGAGGAGGCTGCAGCAGCCAAACAGGATCAGAGTGAATCGACTCAGTCGGACAGCGATGACTGCATTGTTCACGGCCAGGCGGCGGGGAGGAAGGTCAGTGAACGCATCGCCTCTGTTTACCTTCCACACACCTGAGAGGAGACCTCAGACAGGTCGGATCAGACGGAAGAGTTGTGTTGTGTTGTTACACAGCTACACGCGGATTGTGATTGTGGAGGTTTGATTTGTGAAGCTGTTTTGTTTTTGTTGAGCTTCACTTCGATTTTATTCTGCAAGTGAGCAGGAAGTTGTTTCTGACTCCTGGTCTGAAGTCGGAGGATGTTTCTGATTCTCTGCTGTTGTTACACAAAATAACACAGAGAATGAACATAAAATAAACAGAATAAACAAAATAACACAGAATGAACACAAAATAAACAGAATAAACAAAATAAACACAGAAAAAAAAACACAAAATAAACAGAATAAACAAAATAAACGCAGAAAAAACACAAAATAAACAGAATAAACAAAATAAACAAAAAACAAAATAAACAGAAAAACAAAATAAACACAAAAAAACACAAAAAAAACAGAAAAAAAAAACAAAATAAACAAAATAAACAGAAAAACAAAATAAACAGAAATAAAACAAAATAAAACAGAATGAACACAGAATAAACAGAAGTAAACTAAAGTAACTAAATGTAGAATAAACAAAAAACAGAATAATTAACAGTGAACACAGAATAAACAATAAAACAGAATAAACAGAATAATAAATGCAGAAAACAAAAAAATGCTGAATAAACACAATGAATATAGAATAAACAGAAAAAAATACCAAATAAATGCAGAAAAAATGAAGGATGAACAGAATAAAGTCCAACCAGTCAACAACAGAGACTGACTGACTGTCAGACTGCAAATAACAAGAAAACTACTTTAATCTGTCAATTATCTCCAATAGTCTGATAATCGATTGATTGATTGGTCTGTTTAACATCAGAGAAGAGATAAAAATGTCACAGTGTTATTTTGATCAACACTTCAAAAAGCAAACATGTTAACACAAGTTGATTTTCACCTCGTTAAGTTTTATGTTGTTTTTTTATTTAGTTACTTTTTTATGTTGCTTTTTGTCTTGTTATGTGTTGTTGTTGTTGCTTTTTTATTTTGTTTTTTATCTTGTTACGTCTTTTTGTCTTGTATGTCGTTCAACGTGCCGTCAGGTTGTATTTGATGAACTAACCACTGAAGGTTTATAAAGGTTTATAACGCCCCCTCTGACCGGGTTGTCTGTGTGTGTTGGTGTTCAGCCGTCGGAGCGGCTGCGGGTGGAGGTTCTGTCTCTCAGTCTGAGGCCGGAGTGTCGGGTGGCGCAGGACAGCAGCGTGGTGCGTCTGTTTGTGGAGTACTCTCTCCTGGACCTGCCCACTGAGGAGACGCCCCTGTCTCTGCCCAAACCCCCCCGAGGCAAAAGCATCAACTACAACTACAGCAAAGGTCAGAACCTCAGGACAGAACACTGTTCTATGAGCAGCATAAAGAAATAAAGCTTATAAAGAAATTTGATGTGTGTGTGTGTGTGTGTGTGTCAGTCTTTCCCGTGGATGCTGAGAAGAACAGGGCGAGGCGGCAGCTGCTGAAGGGAGTCCTGCAGGGACGAAACCCTCAGATGGAGAGGTGAGGAGACACTGAAATATTAAATAACATTAGTGTCAGTCAACTTTATTTATATATCACATTTAAAAACAACCACAGCTGAGCTGAGCGCTGCACGAGCTTAAAATACAAAACTAACAATATACACATACAGAAACCTACACATGAAAATAAGACTTAATAACTGATGCACAGACTTCAGGAGTAACAGATTACATATATCAGGATGATGTAATTAGGATACTAAAAAGCAAAAATGTGAGCTACATAGACCAAGTGCTTAGCAACTTAATGGTGTGTGTGTGTGTGTGTTGACAGAATCCGGTTCACGGTGGTCAGCGAGCCTCCGGAGGAGGAGGAGCAGGAGAGGGAGTGTGAGGATGTGGGCGTGGCCTTCCTGAGAATCCCTGAAATCCTGGAGAGACGACGAGACCTGACAGAGACTAGCCTGGATGGTACACACACACACACCACACACACACCACACACACACACACACACAGGCGGTGTATAAGTGTGTGTTTGTGTTTGTCTCCTGCAGTGGTGGACGTGGAGGACAGCAGCGAGCTGGTCGGCAGTCTGACCGTCTCTGTGGAGGGACTGGAGGCTCTGCGGGACATCATGGAGGACGAGGAGAGAGCCCCCGTCCCCTCATGAAGCAACAACGCACACACGTGACCTGTGTGTGTGTTTGAGTGCAGATTTCATCAAAGAGCTTCAGGACAGATGGAGGAGCTGAACAGTGAGCAGGTTCTGACTGTAGGTGGCGCTGCTTCATGTTGACGTGTTGCTGGTCACCTCTCACCGTGAGCACGTTTGGTTGTTTGCAATAAATCTTTAATCTTAAAGGTTCAGTCCTGGTTGTTTTGGCGACGCCTGTACTTCCTGGTGCTAACACCAGATGTGATTTTATACTACAGTTCCCAGAATTCTGAGGGGAGCAAAATGAGCTCGTGTCAGACACTAAGCTGCCTTCCTCCGTCCTTCTGAGACGGTGTGAATTTCATTGACTAATAATTTTCATTATAGTTTTCTTCAGCATTTTGTCACAGACGAAAACGAGATGATAAATAAACAAAAAGTAATTTATTACAAAACTATGACGAAATCTATTGACTCTTATGTTTTTGTACCGAATGCTGATGCTAATGCTAATATGTCACCAGTTCCAATACAACCAGTACCTACAAGATCGAATCACAACGCAGATTTTGTTGCCAGACATTGACTGAAACAAACAACATACGCAGATCAACCGCTAGCGTTAGCTAAACAGACCAACTGCTAAAGTTACCCATAACAGAACAACCCCAAATGTTAGCTTATAAAACAACCACCAACATTAGCTACACTTAGCTTCATAGACAATCACTAATTTTTACCTGGACAGACTAACTGCTAAAACATTAGCTACAAAGAGCCACTGCTAATGTTAGCTTCACAGATCCCCCACTAATGTTAGAGGTAATCCAAAAGTAATGGAAAGTAATTAAGTTAATTTAGTTACTTTAATATTGTGACACTTGGATTAGGTTACTTAGGTTCCTGCTAACGTTAGCTACACAGACCAACCACCAACTTTACACACAGACCAACTGCTACATTAGCTACACAGACTACCTGCTAGCATTAGCTACATGGACAAACTATAGTTTCCTTTTGTGCGATTGTTACAGGAAAGAGAAGCATCATCAGCGTGCCATTGCTAATTAATATTATAGTGGCGCTCTGACAACATGGCTCTGGCAGCAGGTAGCCCACCGTGGCCCTGAACATGGTTAAAATGCCAACAGTCTAAAGTTTGGCTGTATTTAACTTGAAATCAATATTACACATTTTCAGTTTCAGTTAGCGTGAAAAAAGCTGCTCTTTAATGTCGTCAGCTGTCATTTTATGCTTCTTTTATTTAAAGTATCAGTTCAGGCACCGTTTAGACGCCAGTACGGCTTTAAAAGAATTGTTTTAGTACCGGCACCGGGGAAAAAACAACAACAACACTACAACTAATAATAATGTTAGCAAAACACTACAAAATCATTAGTTTGCTAGGTAGCTAGCTAATATTTTCACCACTTTACTTTGCTGTCAGACAGACTTTTCTGATGGGAAACCACTGTTTTAATATCACTCTCTGCAAACCAACCAAACTCCACTGGTAAAATCAGTAATTTTAGCTCTCAGAAGACAGGAGCTGCTGGTCTGCTGCTGCCTCGATGTGTTAGTTAGTTTGTGTTGCTGTGTGACTTCTCTGACTCTGAACCAACATTTTAACATGCTGAAGTCACACAATAACACAAACAAACACACAGATGGAGGCAGCAGTAGACCAACAACTCCTGTGTTCTGTTACATTAAATTACATATTTTTGGTTTTTATTATTTATTATTTTATTATTTATTTTTGGTTGAGAGAGTGATATTTGGCAGTGTTTTCCTGTCCTGTGTTAAAAAAAAAAATGCATTGAAAATCATCATATGGGAGCCAGTTTCTACCAGTGTGATGAAAAAAGAGAATCTTTTATTTACTAAGTTATTATATTGAGATAAGTAAGTCATCTTAAGATTTTTTTTTTTTTTTAGACAAATCTTCTGAGGTACGTTTTGGACAACAACTTGAATGTAAATGATCTTATTTCATATGTACGTGTACCTTTACTGTGTTTCAAAGTGTGTAAAAGTTTGTTGTGATGCTGGACACTGTCTGCTATAATCATCTTGTTTCTGAATGTGAAAATAATGTCGAGTTTGTGTTGATTCACTGCAGTTATTTCATGTTTTGTTTAGGCAGAAGGGACTCGTTAGTGAGTCCACAACTGTTCATGTAATATTTACTGCAGCTCAGCAGCTCAGCAGCAGGTTTGTGTTTGTACACTTTAATGTGTCGATCCTGCTGAGGAAACCTGCACACTTACAGCACAATATTGTTTATAGGAGAGAAACAAGTGCCTTCAGTTTGAGATTTATTCTATTATGTTTTTGTATTGGGCTCTAATAAAGAGTTTTTTTTCTGTATGTGTGAGCAAACAAATATATTTGATACATTTTGAGCTTCACAAAAGTGTTTAAATTACAAACCTCAGAACACAAAGATCAACTGAACTCACCTCATTTAAAAAATGTGTAAATATATGTGAAATTATTAAAGATGCAAATAAAATAATAAAAAAATAAATAAAATAAAATACTTTACAAAATAAAATACAATCCTGTTCAAATTAAAATACTGTGCATTTCAAAATACAATGCAGCACTTTTCCAAATAAAATACAGTGCTTTCCAAAATAAAATGTAGGGCTGTCCCAGATTTTCTATAGTCAAATCAAATTTGACCGTCCTATACAAATATTCAATGATCCTTGTTTGTTTGTTTGTTTGTTTTACAGCGCAGTGCACCACATTAAATTCCTTTATGAGAATATGTTTTAACAGTTATACTCATGTTTTAATGTCTTTCTTCATCATCTGTGTTGTGAAAACATCAGATTTTCACACAGTTAAATTCAAAGTGAGCCTCCTGCTGCAGTTCAGTTATAAAATCTGAGCTTCTCTCCTGAGGCTGCAGCTGCTGTCCAGCATCACCTGAGCTGATCACCTGAGCTGCTGACCTGAGCTGCTCAGCATCACCTGAGCTGCTCCGCATCACTGAGCTGCTCGCTCTGCCCTCCATCACGCTGTGAATTTAGGATTTTTTGGACCAAACCAGAGCTGGTGATTGTTGGAACAGTGGAAAGACGAATCAAGACGTTTTTGGTGAGAATTTTTCATAATTTAAAAATATTTCATGATTAATCAAGATGAATTCATAGTTTGATCACTGATCAGTTTATGTTAAGTTTTATAAAAAGCTGCTGTGGTTGAGTTTAGTTCTTCAGCCTCTGAACGTTCATCTTCATCATCTTCATCATCATCATCTTCATCTTCATCATCTTCATCATCATCTGCTGCTTGTTGTTTGTATTGTTTCTCATGTTGTCTCCTCATCTCTGCTGCTGCAGTGTCCCAGTTTGTCCACAGAGACGGTTCGACTCGCAGCTCAGTGGGCGGCGGCCTGTCAGCTCCAGCTGACAAACCTCTGAAGAACAGGAGGAGGGAGGAGGTGAAGAAGAGCTCACAGAAACATCAAACTGAGGACAGAAACAGTCGGAGGTGAGTGAAGACGCAGCAGCAGGTACAACTTCAGTGTTTCTTTCATGTTTGAGCAGGTTGTGAGCCGAATCGATTAATCAATTAGTTGATAGAAAACTAAATTAATCTGCAAATATTTTGATAATTTATTAGAGTCACATTGTTCAAGCAAAACTAACAAACATTTGATGGTTCTCGAATGTGAGAATTTGCTGTTTCTCTTGGTTTTGATCACAGTAAATTTAATACGAGACTTTAGTGACGTCAGTTTGTGCTTCAGAATATTGTGACTGGCTGTGATTTTACTGGCTGTGATAGTTTACTGATATTTTATGGATAGAAAACAATCAGCTGATTAACAGACGATGAAAACAGCTGTTAGCTGTTGAGGTGCTGATGATATGAGCTGTTACTCTGTCGTCTGATGTTTATTCCAGCTTTAATATTGTGACAAATGCAGTTTTTTTCACTTAAAAAAAAAAAAAATCAGCCTAACTGTTGCACAGAAACACTTTGTTGTGTTTTCACTGCAAATCTTCAGACTCACAAAGTAAAACACAGAAATGGAGACTTTTGCGAATTCAGAAAAATTACATTTTGATATTTTTAGAATAATATATAAACTGACAAAATATATGTTGTTGTTGTTATGGATGATTTGTGGTCTCATCTGAATGGGGAACGTTTATTTGTGTGTGTGTGTGTGTGCGGCTGACATCTCCATGGCAACATGTTAAATGTTGCTGCGGTCTATCAATAGTGTCCCTCTGTAGGAATACAGCAGGACGTCCACAGGATTTCAGCTGTTCATGAAGGTTGAAGCCTCACAGCCGCCTCGAACACACGACACGAGTTATTATTGTGATGTTGTGAGATTATTTACGTGGTAAATAACATGAAACATTTTTGATGTGACGGACTGCTGTGAAGAACTACTGTTTTTAAATAAATGAAGGAAATAAAATGGTCAAGTCACGAGAACAGAGTCCTCTCGAGGTACTTTTCATGTGGAGCAGGTGAAGTCGGTTCTTTTTATGATGTTATTAACAGAGAATAAACAGTTCCCATCAGGAGCGAGCACTGAGGCACAGCAGCGAGGAAAAACTTCCTTTTAACAGACAGAAACCTCAGTCAGAACCAGACTCGTTGGGCTGGGACGACCAGCTCCATAAATATTACCTGTGGGGTTCCTCAGGGCTCTGTTCTTTGTTCTTCACTGTTCATTGTGTTTAAACATTATGACAGGTTTGCACCAGTGATGATTAGTGATTGTTTAGTAGAACTAGAGTTAAAAGTAGTTCATCCAGATTTAAAATTAAACAGAGCTCTGCTGCACAATTAAATTAAATTAATTCAATTAAACCAGGATTTAATCAGGTCTGAAATGACTTCTTGTTGGTGCAGCCAGTCTGTAGCATGTTGGCCATGTCAGTCACATTTACACGCTCAAACCAGAAGAGTCGTAAATGAGGTTAAAAACAGTCAGAATGATGCGTCCAACAGTGAGAGAGAAGCTCTGCAGACAGCTTCAGCCTCCATGGTCACTAACACACACGACCAATCACATGAGCTGATCAGAGTGACCACATTCACTTCATAAATAATCAATACATTGTGTTTGTAATTGATACAGAACCATCAAGTAATTGGTTCACCAAAAAAAATAAGATATTCATCTTATTTCGAATACGAAACGAATATAAATACTTATTACCCAGGGAATTATTTTTATTATATACATATTATATATATTATATTTATCATTTATATTATAAATATTAGAGATTTCTCAGATTCTGCCTCCACTCCAGTTTAATTTAGTTTCAGCTGCAGACAGAAATGAAAAATTAAATGAAATAAACACAAAAATACATCAGTAGAATATCTTTCCAGGAACAAATGAGGCAGAAATTACAATTGTTATCGGGGTGAAGTGACCCTTATCTTTTCTCATCTTATCTTATACAGTCTCATTTTGTCTCGTCTCGTCTCGTCTCGTCTCGTCTCGTCTCCTCTGAACCCACAGTTGATGTTCTGGGCGTCCTGCCAGCCAACATACGTAAACGAACTCAGGACGAGGAAATTTATCTCTTGAGAAAATATTTCACTGATCTGGTCACACTGAGACCTTTGTTTCGAGCTGCTCAGGTGACTGCAGAACAAACAGGTGTTTCAGACCAAAGCGAGTGTTTCTACTGTAGAACCAATAACAGAAAACAGCTCAGATAACTGATTAAAGGAGGAGGTCAACTTTATTGGATTGCAGATTGTAGATGGTGAAATCTCTAAAGTCCTACAGTTTTGTGTTGAGAAACTTTGTTCTTAAACTTTTTACCTGTGAAATGTTCCAAACAGGTGTTTTTGGAGCGTTCCACATCTTTCACAGACTTTTGTTGCTCTTGAACCAACTTTTTTTGAAAAGTGTTGCAGGCAGTCACGTTAAAAATGAGAGTTTATTTACAAAAATCAATGAAGTTCAACAGTTTGAACATTAAATGTCTTGTCTTTGTTCTGTATTCAGTTGAATTTAAGTCAAAAAGGTTTTTCAAATCATTGCATTCTGTTTTTAAGTTTTTTTGGAGTCAGGTTATATATATTATAGTTAGATGATGTTGCTACAGCGCCACCTATATTGTTTGATAGCGATCTAATGAAGAAGAATATGGGGTGCTCCTATAGCTCAGTTTGTAGAGCAAGCGCCCCATGTGCTAGTCCTCTGCAGCGGCCGCTGGTTCGACTCCCGCCTGTGGCTCTTTTGCTGCGTGTCGTCCCCTCTCTCTCTGCCCCCTTTCCTGTCATATCTCCAGCTATCCTGTGAATAAAGGCAAAAAGCCCAAAAAATAAAAACGTTACGTTGTTTCTTAGCCAGCTAAAAAGTTGACAAAACATTGCATTGTTTGCTAATTAGCTAAAAAGTATTTTTTGCTAGCTATCTAAAAACGAAAATGTTATATTGTTTGTTAGCTAATTTAATAGATGACAAAATATTGCATTTTTTGCTAACTTGTTAAAAGTCAAAAAGCAGTAATATATTGTTGGACTATTCAATTGAATGGAGATCAAGTTTTTTCAAATCATTGCATTCTGTTTTTAATTATGTTTTACGAATGTCCCAAGTTTTTTTTTTGGAATTGGGGTTGTACGTACTGACAGAGATCCCGTCCTTTATTGTTAGATGATGCTGCTGCAGCGCCACCTATTGGTCAAATGTCACGGTCACTCAGACATCTTTTATACACAGGTCCACCAAATGTGGTTACAGCAGCACAAAGCGTTCAACATTTTTCTGTAATATATAAGTCCTGCCCACAGGATTTAAGAGACAGAATATCAAAAATCTGACAGACTTTTTTTTTTTTTGTATATTATTTTTATTAATGATTTAATAATTTCATACAGACATACAAGCTACAACAAAAATCACTACCCAAAGCCCAACCAAAACAGCCACACACACACACACACACACACACACACACTGGGGGGGCGGCCTGACACCTGAAATCATCATAATCAGAGATTAATCACACAAAAGCACATATCAATTTATATCTTCCATGTGTGATCATTAGGCACTACCCATCACAAATGAGAATATGCAAGAACGAAAGCAAAAGAAACAAACAAACAAACAAAAAAACACCCAGTTAATATATACAACCAGATGCAGTCCTCATTCAAATGCACTCATTGAGTCTAGATACTGCAGGAATGGACCCCAAGTTTCTTCCCATTTATGTGCACATTTTGGATGACTGAATCGCAGTTTTTCCATGTGAATAACTGAAACAAGTTCAGACAACCAGTTTCTAAAGCATGGTGGAGTCGATGTCTTCCAGTCTTTTAAAATGAGTTTTTTGGCTAGTACCATGCCCATCGAGAGAGCTGTTTGGATGTATGATGGAAGTGTTAAAGAGTCTTTGGAACATCCAAAAAGAGCCAAGTCCCTGTCAGGAGAGAGGGTCCTCTTATAAACCCCAGAGAAAAAGAAAAAAATTCTTGACCAAAATGGATAGATAAGTGAACAACTCCAGAATAAGTGCAAAAGTGTACCATCGTTTGACTTGCATTTATCACAGACTGGAGAAACAGAGGGGTAAAATTTATGTAACATGACCTTAGAATAATAAAAACGGTGAATCACTTTGAACTGAATTAACCTATGTCTACTGTTTATTGAACACCTATGTATATGGGAAAGTGCAGCCTTCCATATTTTATCTGGTAACACATCATTCATTTCCTTATCCCAAGCTTTCTTAATACAATTAGCAGAATCAGACCTCCTAAACACATTTATAAATTTTGTAATCAACTTCTTCCTCTCTGGTGGAAGGGAAAACAGTTCCAAAATAGCATGCTTCTCACAGGTGGACTCAAAATGAGGAATGTTTTCCCTAACAAAATGTCTAGCTTGCATGTAACGAAAAAAATTAGAGTGAGGTAGATTATACTTAAGACTTAATTCACCAAAGGAGGCAAACTTGTTGTCTATATAGAAGTCCTTTATACATTTGAGTCCTTTTAGACTCCACATAGCAAATGTGTTGTCTAGCAATGCAGGGGTAAAAGCATAATTATGGCAAAGTGGTGTATAGGCTGAAATACAAGGGACTTTATATGTCTGTTTAATCTGGTTGAGAATCTTAAGTGAATTTCTGACAACAAAACTATTACTTACTAAATTATTAGAAGATGTACAATTTGTAAAAAGTAGGGAAGAAAGTGAAACATATGGTTTTTTTTAGAGACCTAAGTTCTAGTTTTAACCAAACGGGAACAAAGTTAAGGGATTCATAATCTGGAGAACCCCACTGCCAAAATGCCAGTGCCCTAGCATTAGCTGCCCAGTAATAATCTTTGAATACTGGAAGACCCAGACCTCCATCCAATGTAGGCCTTAATAGATGCTTTTTGGATAATCTGTGTTTTTTATAACCCCAAATAAAATCTAGAATAACAGTCTCTAGTTTCTTAAAGAGGTCTGCGGAAATCCATATTGGCAAATTTTGAAAAATATATAAAAACTTTGGTAGTGACATCATCTTAATGGCATTTACTCTGCCGATCATGGAGAGGGGCAAAGTCCTCCAGTATTCTATGCTACGTTTTAGTTTATCAATACCTTCAAGAAAATTTAATCTAAGCAAAAATTTAGGGTTTTTTGGGATCTTAAGTCCTAAGTATGTAATATAGTCTTGAACAACCTTAATAGGGCAATCTTGTAAAATTGTATTTTCTCCAATAAACATAAGTTCACTTTTAGTGAAATTAATTGTATAACCAGAAATTTTACTAAATGATTGAATATATTGTAAAAGGCAAGGAATACCCACGTCAGGATTCATTAAGGTAACAAGTAAATCATCCGCGTACAGCATTACAAGACATTCAGATGTACCCACTGGTATACCCCTGATAAGAGGGTGATTTCTTATCCCAATTGCCAGAGGTTCAATTGCTAAATTAAACAACAAAGGGGACAAGCAATCTCCTTGTCTCACACCACGGTATAAACTAAATGGCTCTGATACAATATTATTTGTGATAATAGATGATTTAGGGGAGCGATAGATCGTCTCAACCCAGTCCATGAAAGTCCTTCCAAATCCAAACCTCCTCAAAGTTTCAAATAAATATGGCCATTCAATAGAATCAAAAGCTTTCTGAGCATCCAATGTTATGACAGCTGCTTGGGTGTTTTTACCCAGATCAGAATACAATATATTTAACAAACGACGCACATTGAAAAAAGAAAGCCTGCCTGGTATAAAGCCAGCTTGATCTTGGTGAATAATTGCTGCTATATGCTTGTTTAGTCTATTGGCCAATACTTTTGTTATAATTTTGTGATCGAGATTGAGCAAAGAAATAGGCCTATAATTACCTGGATCTGTAGGATCTTTATCCTTTTTTAGCAACAAACATATATTTGCCTCATAGAGCGAATGTGGGAGTGTTTTTCTTGCAATAGAATCATTTGTCATCCTGAGTAAAATAGGCATTAAAATTTCATGAAAAGCTTGGTAAAATTCTGCTCCAAATCCATCCGGACCAGGACATTTACCTGTGGGGAATGAATTAATCGCTTCTACTAGCTCAGCAACAGAGAATGCTTCTTCCATGGAGCGCTGATTGTTCTCATTTAACTGTGGTATGTTTATTGAGTTAAAGAACTGAGAGTAATCTGTCTCTGTTGCTGTGGAAGCAGAGGTATAGAGATCTGAATAGAATTCTTTAAAACGGTTATTGATGTCTTTTGGATCTGTGAGAATTTGTCCATTTTTTGACTGTATTTTATGGATGGCAGTTTTTGCCAACTCTCCTTTAAGTTGTCGTGACAGTAATTTTTGTGGTTTATCACTCAATTCAAAGTGTTTATGTCTGGTCTTTGATAAAAGATTACTAATTTCCCCCCCAAGAATAGAGTTATATTCAGATTTCAATTCCAGAATTCTTTTATAATCAGACTGTTGTAGAGAGGATTTATAAGTTTGTTCAATATGACCGATTTCTTGTTCAATCTCTTTCCGTCTTTTGAGTTTGTTTTTTTTTCCTTGAAGCCTCAAAAGAAATAATATATCCTCTCATGGTAACTTTTAATGTTTCCCAGAGAGTAGAATCTGAAACTTCTCCGTTATCATTGATTTTTAAAAATTCTCTGAGATTTTCTGTCATAAATTCTTTAAAACCTGGCGATGATAATAATATAGGATTAAATTTCCACTTATATTTTGGTTTGGAGAAGGAAGATTGTAGCTGCAATGTGACAGGACTGTGATCAGAGATCAATCTATTGTGATAATGTGTATTGCTAATATTAGAGATTAGACCAGCCTCCACGATAAAGTAATCAATTCTAGTGTATGACTGGTGCACATGTGAATAAAATGAGTATTCCTTTTCATCTGGATGTTGTACTCTCCAGATGTCTACCATATTTCTAGATTTGATTAAATTATTTAATGTCTGAACTGAATTAATTGTTGGAGGAGATTTAGAGGATGATCTGTCAAGGGATGGATCCAAATAGCAATTGAAGTCCCCACCAATAAAAATATTCGAGGACCCATCCTCTGGAAGTAACTCAAAAATTTTTCGAAAAAACGTAGGGTCATCAGAGTTTGGGCCATATATATTTAACAAAGTGAGTGGGAAAGAATTCATATAGCCAGAGATCAAAAGAAATCTCCCATTTGGATCGGCAATCTTGAGCTTAAGCAGAAAGGGAATAGTATTACGAAACATGATTGCTACGCCCCTTGCTCGAGATGTGAAGGGTGCATGGTACGCCTGAGAAATCCAACAGGGTTTAAATTTAGATTCAGTAGCTTTAATAGTGTGAGTCTCCTGTAGAAATATAATATCGGCCTTCAGTGAGTTCAAGTGAGAGTAAACCTTACCACATTTTATGTTATTTCCAAGGCCCCTAACATTCCATGAGGTCAATGTAATTTTATTGTTTACGTTAGACACACTTAAAACAGGTCAGATAATCAATATTCAAATGCATACAATAATATTCCTCATGGAGTGAAGTGGGCCCTGGTTGTAACAAAACAGTCAAACAATTATCACATGGATGACATCGAGTGAAATAACATTGAAACTGCATGTGCAAAATAAACTGAGAAAAAATGCTAAGGTTGAGCATCAAAAAGCACCTTTCTCCCCACCAACATTCACACTCACAATCACAACTGCCCCCCTCCCACCCATCCCATAAACACATTAAAGAAAAATGCCCCATACTAAACGGGGAAACGCAGCGCAGATGGCCAGCAGCCGAAAGTCCCATCAGGAAGAAAAAAACAAAAAAAGTCATAACAGCGGAATTCTCGCTGCAACCCTCAGTCGCCCCCCAGTGAAAAAGCACAAAAAAGAAATTAATTTAAGCATTTAGTCCGCCGTCTATGCTTGTTTTAGATGAGATCGAGTGGGCAAACTCCCTGTTCAAAAGCCTACATCCACAAAACAGTTAGATATTTAAATCTTGTTCAATAAATGACTCAGCGTCACTTGGGGAGGTAAAAACTTTTACCTGCTCGTTGTGATGAACATGAAGTTTAGCAGGGAATCGCAAAGAGAATTTTATCTCCCTCTTTCTGAGCAGCTGGATTACTTCACGAAATCCTCTCCTCTGTGCCATCACCTCCGCGGTGTAGTCAGGATATATGTGGACCCGGTGCCCGTTGAACATCATCTGGTGTTGCCGACTTAGCCGTAGAATCAGCTCTTTTTCCTGGAAGTAATGAATCCTGGCGATGATGCTCCGTGGTCGTTGGGCCTCTGTAGGTTTTGGCACAGGAATCCGGTGCGCTCGGTCCACCATCACGGGCTGCGCAAAGCTGTTTGCTCCGAGTAACTTCGGGATTAATCCAGCAATAAACTCTGTCGGTCTGCCCTTCTCTTCCCCCTCTGGTATTCCGACGATCTTAATATTGTTTCGCCTTGAACGCCCCTCCAAATCGTCGATCTTCATTAGAAGCTTCTCATTCACCTTTTTAATTTCTGTCACACACCGCTCCAGCGTCTGAATCCGCCGTTCATGGTCAGAGCCTTGTTCCTCTGTGGCGACTATTCTTTCAGTCAATGCCAGATGAGCATTCATGACAGTTTCAATTTTTTGATCAAGGAGATCAAATCTTTTATTAATTGATTCCAGTATCTTCTCGGACATCTTCTCCCACATGTGCGGTGTCTCCTCCTCGGCATCAGGCCCACGACCAGCAGCCGAGTCAGATTGTTTGGCGTGCTTTGCTTGACGAGTATCCGGCATAGTTTTCTGTTTGTAGAGTTGGTATACAGGTATCTTTCCCAAAACAATTCTTTATATGGTCACCAGTATTGATACCACCAATTTCTACGCCCAATTTTAAGATTAGACGGCAGAATTAGGCAAGATTAGATCATTTCCACCTGGAGCTCTGAGAGACCCGACTACTCCATGTGCGTCTCACTTGCGCCCCCTAGTCTACTTCTGACAGACTTTTTCTGATTCAGTCTGAATTCGGAGATAATTGCTCCAAATTTGTAGGAGAAAAAGCAAAAATAAGCAAATCTGGACAAACTTCAGAGTGGCAGAAAATCAGGCTAGACACAAACAGGCGGATAAATTTGTCTGGACTGTAACTGTGTTTTTGTGACTTATGATTCAAAGGTTACAGGCAAATAAAATGTTAATGTTATAGCGCCACCATCTGGCCAGATTGCACCAAATTCAACACTGAACTCCCCTGGATCCTCCTGAACAGCTGATGAGCGACTGTCGAAAAAATCGAAGGACAGACAGACAAGAATTTCTTCCTTTTTTGAAAATTTGACAGGTTTCATAAATGCATAAAGCAGGATATCGTCTGCATAGAAATGATAAGACTGACAGATAATGAACCCTATCTATCGGTTTATTCTGTCTTTACATGTAAATAGAGAATACAGCAGGACCCAGTATCGACCCCTGGGGAACTCCTAATCTGCTAAGAATGTTTGTATATTAAAAAAAAGCACTGAGAAATAAAATTTTAGATTTTTCCAGCATTCAGTTTCTGTCCTCTGTCAGCAGAGCCGGTCGGTCATCATGAGTCTGGACGAGGATGCCCGCTGGCTGGAGTGGGTGACCAAACAGTTTGAGACCATCGCCGGAGATGACAAAGAGATCGACATCGATGAGTTTTAAAACGGCTCTGAAGGTTAAAGAGGTGAGGAAGACGTCACAGATGACGAAGAAAGACATTAAAATGAGACTCTTGCTGGTGAAACGCAATCTGAACTTTAGTGTGGTGCCCCGAACCTGGTGTTTTCTAATGCGTGTGTGTTGTTGTGTGTTGTTGTGTTGTTGTGTGTTGTGTGTTGTTGTGTGTTGTTGTGTTGTTGTGTGTTGTTGTGTTGTGTTGTTGTGTGTTGTTGTGTTGTTGTGTTGTTGTGTGTTGTTGTGTGTTGTGTGTTGTTGTGTTGTTGTGTGTTGTTGTGTTGTTGTGTGCAGTCTTTCTTCGCCGAGCGTTTCTTTGCGCTCTTCGACTCAGACGGCAGCAGCTCCATCAGTCTGGACGAGCTGCTCGAAGCTCTGGACCTCCTGATCCACGGCAGCGAGACGGACAAACTCAAGTTCCTGTTCCAGGTCTACGATGTGGACGGTCAGTCACACATTGTAACCAGGGAATTACAGTGAGAATGCTGGATGTTGAAAAGTGGTCATTAAACTGAAGTGCTGGCTTTAACAGTTGAATAATACTAATAACGTATAAAAGATGTGGAATATTTTAAGGTTTGTTGAAAAGCTGAGAAAAAACTGAATAGCTGGCATTAATTTGTATGAAGAAACAGCTGTTGAAAAAGTGGGAAATGGTCTAATTAGTATGAATGGGCTTCAGAAAGTTGAATAAAACTCAAGAGAAAATCCAAAGTGTTGTGAATGTTTGAGAGTTTGAAGAGAGTTGAAAAAGTGTTTTTTTTTTTTTAACCTTCCGTCCGTTCATTTGAAAGAGGAACATTTCCCAGAAAACCTGGAATATTTTGTAAAGTGTGAAAAATATGAATGAGAGAAGTAAAAGCAACAATGTCATAATTTTAGTTTAAGATTTTGATGTTTGAATGATGTTTCTGCAAGCAAACAAAATCTTTACAACATTTAGCACTGATACCGGGGTTCTTGATGATCTTTAGCATTCATATCACGGTTCTATACAACTTTTAGTGTTGATTAAAAGGTTCTTCGCAATTTGTAGTGTTGATAATAGAGTTGCATTGCTAACTTAGTTCTTGATTAATTTTAGCATTTATCTGGATTCTTTATGATTTTAGGCATTGATATTGGCTTTTTGACAGTTTTTAGTATTGAAATCTGGGTTCTGTGGGATTTTTAGTGTTGATAAGTTAGTTCTTCATGATTTTTAGCATTGATAATAGTAATAATGTCTTTGTTGAGTTTTTCCCTCCGCTCTGAAACAACAAACGATCACGTTCTCCATCCTCTTGTGGTTTCATGTCGTTTGCTCGCAGGCAGCGGTTCCATCGATCCGGACGAGCTGCGAACGGTCCTGAAGTCGTGTCTGCGTGAGAGCGCCATCTCTCTGCCGGAGGAGAAGCTGGACGACTTGACGCTGGCGCTGTTCGAGTCCGCTGATAAAGACAACAGCGGCGCCATCACCTTCGAGGAGCTCAAAGCCGAGCTGGAGAACTTCCCCGAGGTGATGGAGAACCTCACCATCAGGTCGGTCACTGTCGGCACTCACTGTTCCCTGTTATTTATCATTTTTATCAGTTTTAAACTGCTGCATCCAGTCTGCTGTGATATCAGGAGGAAGAAATTCTTCTATTTGCATTTTCATAGTTTGCAGAGTTACTCTGATAAATGTTGTTGAAGGTTTAGATTATATTCTAACAGTAATATAATTAGTATGTTGTTAGAACAGGTTTGTTGGTGTAACATGAGAAATGTTGAAATGTTTTAATAACATGAAAAAACATCTTGTTTTAACAACAAACTGTTCACATTATAACCTGATACTGATCCAGTTTTCTTTTTCTGGTGTAGCAGCAGTTCATCACTGTAATCAGCAACAAAACATACTGAAATTATTAAAAGTAAACTTTCTGTGAAGTCTTTACAACCTTTAGCATTGATGCTGGGGTTTTTGATGATTCTTATCATAGAAATAGAGGTTCTTCATGATTTCTAGTGTTGGTATTTGAGTTCTTTATGACGTTTAGCATTGATAACTTGGTTCTTTAAGATTATTAGCATTGTTATTGGGGTTCTTTATGATTTGTAGTATTGATAAGTGGGTTCTTTATGACTTTAAGCATTGATAACTCGGTTGTTGTTCCTCTTCCTCCTCTTCGTCCTCAGTGCAGCGAACTGGTTGAAGCCTCCTGACCTGGATGAGAAGAAGCGTCACGCTCCGCGGTACCTGACTCGAGCCTACTGGCACAACAACAGTCGTAAGCTGCTCTTCCTGTGTCTGTACGCCTGCCTCAGCCTGCTGCTCTTCATCAGCGCCATGCTGCGGCACAGACAGGGGGAGCCTGGTTCATGGTGGCCAAAGGCTGCGGACAGTGTCTCAACTTCAACTGCACCTTCGTCATGGTACGAACCCGCAGCCACTACGCTGGAGACAGGAGGGGGCAGAGTCATTCTCAGACTGTTCCTCACTGTCTGAACTTAAAGGTCCAGTCAGTCTGATTCAGTGGGAGAGGACAGGGTTCTTTAGGACTTTATGCATTGATATCAGAGTTCTTTAGGACTTTATGCATTGATATCAGGCTCTTTAGGACTTCATGCATTGATATCAGAGTTCTTTAGGACTTCATGTATTGATATCAGAGTTCTTTAGGACTTTATGCATTGATATCAGGGCTCTTTAGGACTTCATGCATTGATATCAGAGTTCTTTAGGACTTTATGTGATCAGAGTCTTTAGGGCTTTTACTGCTGACTATAGGTCCATGTCAGTGATTTATGGGATGAGACAGGAGTTCTTTAGGACTTTATGCATTGATATCAGAGTTCTTTAGGACTTTATGCATTGATATCAGGGCTCTTTAGGACTTTATGCATTGATATCAGAGTTCTTTAGGACTTTATGCATTGATATCAAGGTTCTTTAGGACTTTATGTATTGATATCAGGCTTCTTTAGGACTTTATGCATTGATTCAGGTTCTTTAGGACTTTATGCATTGATTCAGGGCTCTTTAGGACTTTATGCATTGATAGTCAGGGCTCTTTAGGACTTTATGCATTGATATAGATGGATATATGGGATGATGATGCAGGTTGATTTAGGATTTAATGATATGAGATAGATAGATAGATAGAGATAGATAGATAGATAGATAGAACTTTATTGATCCAAACTGGGAAATTCTTGTGTTACAGCAGCTGTCATCAGACAGACAGAAAAACAGGTCAAAAGTAAAAAATAAAATATATAAGAAAATAGCCATGTATACATAAAGATTATAAAATTAAAAAATATACAAAGTACTATACTGAAATGTACAGAAATACGCTAAGCCAGTCGCAGTAGTGTACCAGAACACTGTGCAAAATATCAATATAAGTAGACATAAATTATATACACAAAGTGGTGAGAAATGAGGTAGAGTGGTATTGAGACAGATGTGCAAAATAGCTTACAGTGTGCAATTAGCCATGACCAGTAGTGCAATAGGAAGTCATGGTTGGACCAGAACTATAAGAACTATAAAGAACCCACTGTGGAGAGTTCAGAGTGCTGTCTGTCAGACAGAGGTGAGGTATTGTACAGTGTTATCACTTGGGGGAGGAAAGATTTCCTGTACCGGTCCTTATGACAGCGAAGCTGTCTCAGTCTGTTGGAGAAAGAACTCTGCTATTTGTCCAGTGTGTGATGGAGAGGGTGGTCAGGGTTATCCATGATGGATAACAGTTTGTTCAGTGTCCTCCTTTCCACCACTGCTTCAACTGAGTCCGGTTTGCAGCCAATCACAGAGCCGGCCTCTTAATGAGTTTGACTACAGCAAAGTAAAGTGCGCTGGCCCAACAGACTGATAGAAGATTTCCAACATCTTGCTGCACACGTTGAAAGATCTCAGCTTCCTCAGGAAATAGAGTCTGCTCATCCCCTTCTAATATATCTATATCTATATCGGGTTCTTTAGGACTTTAAATGTTCATCTGGATTCTTTACTATTTTTAGCATTGAAACCTGGGTTCTTTATGGTTTTTAGCACTGATAACTTGGTTCTTTATGGTTTTTAGCACTGATAACTTGGTTCTTTATGGTTTTTAGAATTGATATTGTGGCTCTTTAGGAATTTTAACATTCATCAGGATTCTCCATGATTTTTAGCATTGATATTGGGTTTTTTTTTTTTTTTTTTTTGGACAATTTTTAGCATTGAAATCTGTGTTCTTTGCCATTTTACTGTTGATACTTGGCTTCTTTATGATTTATAGTGTTGATAACTTTGTTATTTATGATTTTTAGAACTGATATTGCAGTTCTTTATGATCTCTGGGAGCTAAAAACCAGTGACCGTGTTCAGAGACTTTTTCTGTACAGCACTGTGTGTTTGTCTTGTTTTTATACTCGTATCAAAGTTTAAAATTTGTAAATTAAAAATCGTCACAATTCTTCTATGAAGTTTGTCTGCTCACAGTCATGTTTTTTATTTCCTGCAAACAACATGAATTTAAACTTTTTGACATTAAACTATTCGAGTCACTGATTCAGCTTTAATTTCATGTGACCTCAGTGACTGTAAATAATATATAATGAAAATAATTATCAAAAATATTTAAATGGAAACAAAATATATTTCAATCCTGTAACATTCTACCACTGCAGAACTGAAGCAAACAGGAATCAGTTGTTTCAGTCTAAAACAGTCTGTGACTTTCAGCAAACTTCTGCTTCTATTTTCATCTGTTTTCACGTTCGGTTGTTTTGTGTGTGTTGTGTGTGCGTGCGTGCGTGCGTTGCGTCATGCGTGTGTGTGCAGGTGCTGATGCTGCGTCGCTGTCTGACGTGGCTCAGGGCGACCTGGGTGGTGAGGGTTCTACCTCTGGACCAGAACATCCTGCTGCATCAGATCGTGGGTTACGCCATCCTGTGCTTCACGCTGGTTCACACCACGGCTCACATCTTCAACTTCGGTACAAACTCAGTGATGAGTTTAGGTTAATACGTCTCTCACACACACACACACACACACACACACACACACACGGAGGAAGTAAAGCCCCAAAAGAGACACCGATTTAAAATACAATCATTATAAAATCACTAAAGGAGAAACCTGATACATATTTACTGTAATAAATTATAAAATGACCACAGAATGTCATCAGAGATCAAAGAAACATGTTCAGCTGAAATACTTTTTATTTAATATTTAATTTGTCTTTTGAAACTCAAAGATGTTCAGTTTACTGTCAGAGAGGATTTTTAAAAGAAAATAAAAGAAAATATTCACATTTAAGAAGCTGAAATCAGAGAATCTTGATTTTTTTTTCTTATAAAATGACTCAAACCGATTAATCAATTATCAAAATAATTGGAATTTAATTTTATGATTGATTAATAACCAATTAATTGATTGATTGTTTCAGCTCTAGTTTAGTTTAAAATTGTGGTAATGTAGGAATTATTCTATGAATATCAAGTTTAATTTGCTTGCTGTCATATCTCTGCAATTTTTATCATTTAAATCAGGTTTCTTTATGATTTTTAGGATTCTTTTATAAATATAAATTTAATTAATTTGCTTGCTGTCATATTTCTGATCTTCTACAAACACTTGGACATTAAATTGTTTGAGTCACTGATTTAACTCTAATTTCATGTGATGTGGGACTGACCTCAGTGACTCTGTGTGTTTATGTTGCCTCTGTGTGTGTGTGTGTGGTGCGTGTGTGTGTGTTCAGTGCAGCTGTCAGAGAGCAGTGGCTTCAGTGTGTGGGAGTACCTGCTGACCACGAGGCCGGGGATCGGCTGGGTGAAGGGGACGGCCTCGGTGACTGGAGTCGTCCTGCAGGTCGTCATCTGCCTCATGGTTCTCTGCTCCAGCACGTTCGTACGACGCAGCGGCCATTTTGAAGTAAGAGACAACTGCGCGTGTGTTCGACACAGGTGGAAGAAGTATTCATGTCCTTTACTGCAGTAAAAGTGCTAATACGTCACTGTAAAAATACAAGTAAATGTCCTGCACTGACAAAGTTGCACACAGATGCTATATACTGGTCTCTGTAGCTAATGTTAGCGGTCGGTCTGTGTAGCTAATGTTAGCGGTCGGTCTGTGTAGCTAATGTTAGCGGTGTCGGCTCTGCAGTTGTCTGTGTAGCTAATGTTAGCAGTTGGTCTGTGTAGCTAAGTTAGCAGTTGGTCTGTGTAGCTAATGTTAGCAGTTGGTCTGTGTAGCTAAAGTTAGCAGTGGTCTGTGTAGCTAAGTTAGCAGTTGGTCTGTGTAGCTAATGTTAGCAGCTGGTCTGTGTAGCTAAAGTTAGCAGTTGGTCTGTGTAGCTAATGTTAGCAGTCGGTCTGTGTAGCTAATGTTAGCAGTTGGTTTGACCTGTAAGTGTTTCTTCAAATTAGATCCTGAGACAAGTTAATGATGAAATCTCCTAATAAAGTATTTTTTAATAATGGAAAAATCATCATCTGTCAGCTGGTTTCACTCAGATCAGACTGGTGTTGAGACTCTGAAGTGTTGAAGCGTGTGAACACTGAACACGGCAGTAAATTGTCCTTATGTTAAAACTGTAATTGTGCTGATAATCACCATTTTTGCTAAATGTAACTTTATCCAAATTATGTAATCCCATTACATGTAATCTGTTACTCCCCAAGCCTTATTATTAACAGAAAAGATTTTCTTCATTACATTGTCTGCCTGCCTGCCTGTCTGCCTGTCTGTCTGTCTGTCTGTCTGTCTGTCTGCCTGCCTGCCTGCCTGCCTGCCTGCCTGCCTGCCTGTCTGTCTGTCCCTCAGGTGTTTTACTGGTCTCACCTGTCCTACGTGTGGGTGTGGTCTCTGCTGGTGGTTCACTGTGCAAACTTCTGGAAGTGGTTTGTGGTCCCTGGTTTGGTTTTCCTGCTGGAGAAGATCGTGGGAATCGCTGTTTCTCGTATGGGAGGTCTTTACATCGTGGAGGTCAACCTGCTGCCGTCCAAGGTGACACATGGGAAAATAAATAATGAATACTCTGAACTGTCCCTTTAAATGAGTGACATCATGATGTGATCCATACCTGTGGATGAATATTTTCTGTCTGTGTTCAGGTGACTCACCTGGTGATCAAACGTCCTCAGTTCTTCCATTTCAAACCTGGAGATTACGTCTACATCAACATCCCCGTGATCGCAAAGTACGAGTGGCATCCGTTCACCATCAGCAGCGCTCCGGAGCAGTCAGGTACACCTCACCTGTCTCACCTGTCTCACCTCACCTGTCTTCATCTTGTTATGTCTTTTATGTCATTTTCATCTTGTTACATCATTTTCACAAAACAACATAAATCATGGAAACAAATGTGTTGTAAAGGAGTTTGTGAGGAAATATTAACCTCCATCATATCTGCGATGGACCGTGTGACTGACTGCACACCCAGCAATATTTAAGATCAATATCAATACCAACACAGTGAGTTCACTGCTGTGACCTTTGACCTCTGACCTGCAGACACTCTGTGGCTTCACATCCGCTCGATGGGTCAGTGGACCAACCGTCTGTACGAGTACTTCAGACAACCAGAGAGCCACACGGTCAGTCCCAAGAGACTGGCCACGAGCCTGAGGAACCACAGACAGCTGATGAAGGCCCAGGTCTGACACACACACCACACACGAACACAACAACACACACACACTGAGACACTGAGACATACACACACACACTGAGACACTGAGAGACACACAGACGCACATGGACACCGGCAGGTGTCTGCAGTTTAGAGTCTTCAGTATGATCAATCAAGCTGCTCTTTCATGTTAAAGCTCAATGATTTAATTTATTCAAGTTGTGTCCAAATCCACCTTTGCCATCTTGCACCAGCGGTGCAGGGGTGTCCTGCTCTCATCACCTTGAAATTATGTTGTATTTTATAATTCATTATCATCATCATCATCATAATTATGCAGCCCGCTGGCTGAGGAGTTGGGGGAAGAGGGGAGGAGTGAGGGGAAGAGAGGAGAGAGAGAGGAGAGGAGTGAGGGAGAGATGATGGTGTGGTCAAGAGGAGAGGTGAACCGGTCCAGACGAAGCTGCTCCTCAGTCTTTGAACACCGAGCTGAGCCGGACTGAGGAGCAGCTATGGGGCCGCCCTGCTCCATCTCCTCCTCCTTCTCCTCCTCCTTCTCCTCCTCATCCTCGCTCCTCCGTCCTGCTAACACTACCGTGGGTGGAGGAAACAGAATCAGAAAGTGTTTCTGAAGTTTGATAACTCGTGCACAAAGTTACACTCGGGGGACACAGCCAGCATCAGGCTCTGACAGCAGCACACAGACCTTTTCTCTCCGGGTCGGGCCGGACTCCTGCCGTCAGATATAACGTCTGGTTTATTGTGTTATAGATCATAATTGTTTAATCCTTGTTTTTCTGGATCATAATAAACACACAGACACAAACAGTCCAGCTGCAGCTATAATTATCATAATTCCTTATTCCTTTACAGTGCAATTAACTTTAGACACACACGCACACATGCACGGCTGTTTAACATTAATGAAAGTTTGTTTTTTTGGGGTTTTTTTAAGTTATTTTTTTGGCCATTTTGCCTTTATTAGATAGTGCAGCTGAAGAGTAGACAGGAAAGGGGACAGAGAGAGAGGGGATGACACGCAGCAAAGGGCCGGAGGCAGGAGTCGAACCAGCGGCCACTGCAGAGGACTAAAGCCTCCATACATGGGTCAGACGGTCTACCCACTGAGCTAAACGTCCACCCATGAAAGTTGTTTTGTGATTGTGGAGACGTGTGTGGGTGTGTGTGTGTGTGTGTGTGTGTGTGTGTGTGTGTGTGTGTGTGTGTGTGTGTGTGTGTGTGTGTGTGTGTGTGTGTGTGTGTGTTGTGTGTGTCGTGCCGTGCGCGCGCGGTGCACCTCAGCCAAGCACACTGGTTGCCATCTTATGCAGACAGACTGATTGCACCACAGACTTTGTGCTTCGACCAGGTTTTCTGAGCACAAGTTAGCAAAGACACCAGGCCACGCCTTTGTTTTGCCTTCATTTTTAAAACCTCCAGGTGCGAGTTAGTTTGCTCACATGCAGACGTGGCAAAAATGGCAGCTGCACTGGTGTAAGATCAGGGTCCTCAGAATGAGTTTTATGACTACTGAACAGATGACAGATTGTGGAATGTTTTCTTTTCCTTTGTCATTTTATTTCATTATTTTTTTGCTTTAGCGTAGCTCAAATGTCATAATGTCCTGTCCCACAGGAGGACCTGTTCAGCTCTACAAACTGTAACAGAGCCGTCGCTTCCAACGAGGACGATGCCATCGAGCTGATGATGTACCGTCAGAGCTGCTCCCGGGCCGATGTGGCCCCGGCCCTGATGTCTGGGTGTCAGGGGCCGGTGGAGCCTCTTCCAGACGAGCTGGGGCCGGCAGAGAGAGGAGAGGCCCCTCCCCTCAGAGAGGTCAGGACGCGTGTCTGCAGTACGTTCACAAACATCAGCTGGACTTTTATCAACCGCTTCTCCTTTTTTAACTGCAGGTTCCTGCAAAGTTTGGAGAGAATCATCGATTCTGCAACATCAAGGTGAACAAATACAAACAGACCATAACGCATATTTAAAGGGGTAGTTCACAACATCTGAGGCTTTAAATATAAAATATCAAAAACCCTCTGAGTGATATTCAGAAGGAAACTGTGGCTGATCAAAGATTCTATAACATACAAACTGTCAGTCTCACACGTGGACATGTTGTGTGTCAGTGTTACGTAGACGGACCGTACGGGACTCCGACCAGACAGATCTTTGCCTCGGAGCACGCTGTCCTGATAGGGGCCGGCATCGGCATCACGCCATTCGCTTCCATCCTGCAGAGCATCATGTACAGGTGAGACGCTGCGCTCACACCTGCTTGCCTGATCCTGTCAGAGGACGCATCGTCCAGGTTCACTGGGAGAAACTACGTCTCCCAGCAGGGAGCATAAACTGCCTCAACCAGGGACAGAGTGAAGAGCATGTTTCAGCTCTTTTAGTTTGAAATAAACTGTGATTAACAGCTTTGTGTGTGTGTGTGTGTGTGTTGTTTGTTTGTTTGTTTGTTTGTTTGTTTGTTTGTTTGTTTGTTTGTTTGTTGGACACAGGTACCGCAGGAGGAAGCAGAACTGTCCCAACTGTAACTACTCGTGGTGTGAGAACATCAAAGACAGCGACATGAAGCTCCGCAAAGTAAGAAATGTCGTCCTCGCTGCGGTTATCAGTCACGTTCTGCATTAGGTTGTGAGTTTTAATAAAAAACGATGACAGGAGGACGAGTGTTGATGTGAGGACACGTGGACATGAGTCTGTCCTGTCCTGGTTCCTCCTGCAGGTGGACTTCATCTGGATCAACAGAGACCAGAAGTCCTTCGAGTGGTTCGTCAGTTTACTGACCAAACTGGAGATGGACCAGGCGGACGAGGAGCCGGAGGGTGAGACACACAATTCACAAGGAAAAACTCTTCACACTCTTTAATAATCATCATTAATAAATGATACAGTCACACTTAATTAAACTTTAGTTAATAGGTTTGGTTTATATTAAGGTGCTTGTAGTAAGGGTTAGTTAACAGGTAACGAACTTGTGTTAATAAGACTCTGTAACACTTCACCACACACTCACTAAAGGGTTAATTAACCTTAATAAGCACTGTTCACTTTTAGATGAAGTTCCTCAGTATCCATAGTTAACTGTCAATAAGTGCATAATAAAGGGTTAATTACCTTAATAAGCATCATTAAAGACAGACATGTGGACATCAGTAGGGAGCTGTGATGAACGTGTGTCTGTCCACCTGTCCATCTGTCCATCTGTCCATCTGTCCACCTGTCCATCTGTCCATCTGTCCGTCAGGTCGTTTCCTGGAGATGCACATGTACATGACGTCAGCGCTCAGTAAGAACGACATGAAGGCCATCGGCCTGCAGATGGCGCTCGACCTGCTGGCCAAGAAGGAGAAGAGAGACTCCATCACTGGACTGAGGACCAGAACCCAACCTGGACGACCCGAGTGGGGAAAGGTGAGGACGCACCCAGGGTTTACCTAAACCAGGTTTAACTGAGGTTTAACTTAAACCAGGTTTAACTGAGGTTTAACTTAAACCTGTTTAACTGAGGTTTAACTTAAACCAGGTTTAACTGAGGTTTTTACTTTAAAACCCGGTTTAACTGAGGTTTAACATTATAAAACAGGTTTAACTGAGGTTTGAACTTAAACCAGGTTTAACTGAGGTTTAACTTAACCGGTTTAACTGAGGTTTACTTAAACCAGGTTTAACTGAGGATTAACTTAAACCTGGTTTAACTGAGAGTTAACTTAATCCTAGTTTAACCGAGGATTAATTTAAACCAGGTTTAACTGAGGAATGATTAACTTAAACCTGGTTTAACTAGGTTAACTTAAACCAGGTTTAACTGAGGATTAACTTAACCAGTTAACCGAGGATTAATTTAAACCAGGTATTAACTTAAACCAGGTTTAACTGAGGATTAACTTACATTTAACCGAGTTGTGTTTAACTGAGGTACTTAACTGGAATTAATTAATTAAACCAGTATGGGATTTAAACTGTTTGAGGATTAACTTAAACCTGGTTTAATTGAGGATTAACAGTTTAACTGGTTTTAATTGAGGATTAACTTAAACCTATCGGTTATTTAATTATTGAGGATTAACTTAAACCTGGTTTAATTGAGGATTAACTTAAACCTGGTTTAATTGAGGATTAATTTAACCTGGTTTAATCGAGGATTAAGGTGATAAAGTTGAGTTTGAGGACAGGTTCTACAGCTCCGATCACACTGTTTTACTTCTTTATACTCGTGCACACCAACATGAAGTCTAGTATTTTCATTTAATGGGATTATTTAGTATTTTCTTCTTTCTTTTAATTTTGTTTACTCGTCTTAATGTCAGTGAAGCACATTAGGAATATTTTTTGCTCGGTTTGAAAAAAAGTTGTGTTGTGTGTGTGTGTGTGTGTGTGTGTGTGTGTGTGTGTGTGTGTGTGTGTGTGTGTGTGTGTGGTCAGGTGTTTCAGAAGGTGTCTGAGGAGAATAAAGGGAAAGTTCACGTGTTTTACTGCGGCGCTCCTGCTCTGGCTAAAGTCATCAAAGCTCAGTGTGAACACTTCGGCTTCAACTTCTACAAGGAAAACTTCTGAGGAGCTCCTGCTGTGTGTGTGTGTGTGTGTGTGTGTGTGTGTGTGTGTGTGTGTGTGTGTGTGTGTGTACATGTGCATGTGTGTGTGTGTGTGTGTGTGTGTGTGTGTGTGTGTGTGTACATGTGCATGTGTGCATGTGTGTGTGTGCCCTGTGTTTATGTGTCTGTGTTGTGTTTTCCTGCCTGTTTGTTGGACAGTAGAAGAAGAAGAAGACGACGTGTCAGCTGTTGAATCATATATGCACCGCAGTGGTTTGACTGGTGACTCATCATTTATATAAAGTAGATCTTTGATGACTCATTCATTTCTGTACAGATAATTGATCTCATTGATCGATCACGTCCTCTGATCTGATCCGTCTCTGATGTTGTTGAACTTTATTTAAAATGTGACTTCAGTGTTTTTTAACCTGTCAACCGTCAAAGTTCGTCCACTAAAAGTGTTTTGGTTTTTGTTTTTACTACCGACAGGCTCAGATTGTTTCTCTCAGTGTCTGATGACGTTCTGAAAGGATCCCTGCAGAGGTTCTTGTTAAAGAGGAAGATTCTTTCATTCAACTAGAACAGGGTTCTTTACACTGTAAAAAAAAACATAACTGAGACGACCGACTCAAACTCAAACTTTAAAAAGTTTTGCTGACCTGTAATCTTTAGTTGAGATACTTTACTTTTCTTCTTTAGACAAACTTGAATATTTGAGTTTTAGAAACTCTAAAAAATGTATTTTGGTGTTTTGGTCCCAGTGAACTTTGAGTCTGATTTGTCTTTGTTTTGGTGCAAATTAGATGGTTTTAATTTTAAATATTAGAAATTTAACCATCATTCACTGTGATTTGTATGAATTCACTTTTTTAGAAACTTATCTAAAGAAGTAAAGTAAATTATCTCAACAAAATATTAGTAGTTTGTAAAAACAATTCAAAACTTAATAATTTAAGTTTGGTTCAGAACTCAAAAATCTATTGTAGCATGTTGTCTCAACTTTTTCAGAGACCTACAACAATGATAGATGAAAATTCAAATATATATATATTAAAAAAAAAAAACCTTATTCATTTCCATGTAAGTTTTTGTCACAGGAAGCTGCTGCAGAGGGTCTAAAGAGCTGCACGGCTCCGGATCCACAGGTCTCAGAACCCTGAACTAAAAAAAGACGTTTTATCGCTACGTTCAAAGACACAGACGAATAAAATATAAAACTCACCTAAACCGTCTCGGTTCGTCTTTCCACTGTTCCAACAGTCACCAGCTCTGCTTCGGTTCAACCCTCAGTTCATTTTTTGCATTTTATAATTTAAAATACTCAATAATTTTGCCTGTGTTGATTCTAATGGTATTAAATTTAATTACATTTTAAAATTTCATCCTCGGTTCTAATTAAAGGTCTATAACAGTGGTTCCCAAACTTTTTTCCTTGGAGGATTTGATGTTTTATATCTTATTAAGTATCAATGATTGATCAGTTGTTTGCCTTTTCAATTATTGGTTAAAGAAAATGCACAAACCTCTCAACTCTAACAGGAAACCAAGTCTCCTGACAGACAGGTGACACATTTAGAAACATGAAATGTTCCTGTGATGAAGAGGAGAAATAATCATTTTGTGTATAAATATGTTGTTTACCACAGCTGGAAGCAGCTGGAAAATATTGAAAACTGCTTGAAACTGACTTTGGAAAAGGTGGACGAACCCTGAAATTGTGATTTTAGTCGACGTGTGCAAATCGATTTTGAGGACCTCAGAGGAGACAAAGTCTTGGGGATTTCTGGCGACCCCCTAAGGGGGCCTGGACCCCAGGTTGGGAACCAACAGTCTGTAAGACACCCATTAAAACTTCATTTTTTGGTCCAGCTCTAATTTTACCATGAAATAATGTTTTACACATGCCTCCATTTTCAGTCTTTTGGTTTGATTTTTTTTTCTCCATCACATGACGTCACTGACCTCCACATGACCCGAGGGCTCCATCAGATGCTGTTTCAGTGGAGCCTGTTTCTGTTGCATTTCTGACTTTTGCAGGCAATAAAATACAAGATTACAACTGAAGTGGTCTGGGTGTGTTGAGTGTGGTGTCAGTGTGTGTGTGTGTGTGTGTCTGAGTGTGTGTGTCCCTCTCATTCTGCCACATTTTCATTCATTCAATCACTGACACACATTCATGCACAAGATGAAAACAGTAATGAGGTAATAAGATGAAAAAGAAAAAACTGAAATACACCTGCAGCATCTTCACACCTGTCATCCTGTGAACGTCACTTTTTATTCCACACAAAACATTTCATTATCAAAGATAAAAGCTTCCTTTGAGTCACTTAAATTTGAGCAAACCTGCCCTCTGAGAGATCGCAGGCTGGACTTCTGCTCCAGAAGGTTTCCCCTCAGTCATCAATAATAGTATGTAATAATAGTAGTACTGTTGTTTAACTTTATCATAATCTGATTTTTGCTTTTTGATGAGCAATTTTACACAGTTAATAAAGCATCCATTTTATATTTAGATAATATCCACAGAGATGAGCTGCATTTCAATTAAATGTTTTGAGTATTTTGTAATTTGTATTGTGTTGGAAAAAATAACGTGATGTAATTTGTCGCAAAATACTTTGAGAGCTTGTATTTGTGTATTTGAAAAATTAAAAATAATTGAATGTGTCATTTTATTCTCAAATGGCCTTTTCCTCCAAATTTGCTTTGGCTCTTGAACCGGTTCTGTTAAAGATTCTTGGAGCCTTGGTGCTGTCTAGACCAGTCCAAAAGTCCAGATTCCTGATGTCAACTTCTTAAATGTCCTCCTCTCTGACACCGAACTGAATATCTGACATTTTATGGACCAAACAACTAATCGATTAATCAAGAAAATAATGCAGCCATAATTAACTGAGTCTCCTCTTAAACTGTCTGGAGGCCCACCTCCTCCTTTAAAAACCTCTGATTTACCTGATTGTCTGTATGGTATCATGTTGTTGTTAATAACACAACAACAAAATAATAATAAAAAATTATATCAGTAACATCTTTATAAAATATATATTTTTAAATAAAATAAAATAAAATAAAATAAAACCCAGACTGACTGACAGAAGCAACCATTTCCAGGGTTTCTAGTCGATGTAAGAGTGATCTCTCACTGGTACAAATGATGGTGTAATTTCCACATGGATTTGATTGTATGAGTATCTCAACAGGACTGAAACATTTATAAGAGTACAGATAATAAGTCTTTTAATGATAACGTCCTTAGGATGTGTTTTTTCGGTGAATGGGGAGCTGTGTTTCAGTGCGTTCGATGAGTTGTGATCGGTGCTCTGTTGATAAACCTGTGTGTGACTAGCTAGCAGCTAGCTAGTTACGCAGTAGCAGTTTGTCGTCGGGCAGCTAGTGAAGCAGCGGACCAACAGAAGCCGTTAGTTCTCCTGTTTCCGCAGGTCCGGTGAATGTTGTCCGGTGAGTTGAGAGCTCGCTGCTCGGTAGAAGAACCGAAGCTCACCGATGTTCAGCTCACAGCTCGGTCTCTGCAGCGGCCACATTCTCCGTTTATGGCCGAGCGAGCTAACCAGTTAGCATAGCTCCAGTGAACTGAAGATAGCCTGTTAGCTTTGTTAGCCTGTTAGCAGCGCCTGTGATGGCTCAGCCGGGGAGCAGCTCGATAAAGGAAGGTAGGCCATACTGTCCGAGTTATTGTTTTTATTACATGAGTATCGTTTAAAGAACTTGTTAATAATGAGTTTATGTGTGTGAGGCGATGTTTACATGAAGAAAATCCTCAGAGGTTTGATTCTCCAGCTCGTCACTCGGTTACTATATCCGCACTGGGCTTCATTTAGCTCTGTGGTTAGCTGCCGTTGTTTCTCTAAGGGAACCCCTGATTTGAGAAGTTCTCGCGAGATTTGCACGCGTCGATTTTTCACGATACATTTATACAAATCTTAATGTGATAATGTAACGGCGCTGTGGTTAAAATCTAGCAAAGTGTAATGACCCGGTTAGGGCTGGAGGAAGATGCCGATTTGGGTTTAAAATGCTGAATCTCGCGAGATTGTTCGCATGTCTGGGGTTCCCTTCAAGACACGACCGTTAGCTTCCCTGGAGCGGGTTTAAAAGGCAGCTAGCATCATCTGAATGAAGTTTTCAGGCTCTTGTTAATGGTTGTGTAAAAGCTGCCGTTTGGCCTGATGTCATGTTGGACAGAGGAAAATAAAATCACACATCCAGCTCTGATTATCTCATCAGTCCGCTGCCAGGAGCAGAGTCCTGTCTGTCTGTCTGTCTGTCTGTCTGTCTGTTGGTGATAAAGACAATAGAAGAAGACTAACGTTACTGTCCAGTGTTTATTTTGGTGTGGCGTTCATGGTCCTTTTATACACCGTGCAGTCAATCAGCTGTGTGGAGTGAGACTGACATGGTCAGTGTTGTAGTAATGAGCTGCTCATTGATCTGCTGAGGAGGCTCACAGAGAGCTAATATTAGCCTTACTGCTGGTATTACAAGGAATAATATAAACTAACATGTTTGATGAAAAATGACATGTTTGTAATGTTTGTTGTGGCCACTTTTAGAGCAGGATGATATGGCTGCTAAATATTATTGTAATATTTTTAGGCTATTCTGTGATGTACAGTGTATATCTTAATTCTAGGGTTGAGCAATTTGGAAAAATATCTAATTGCGACTGTTTTGACTGATAGTGCAATTGCGATGTGATTTGTGGTATTAGAAGGAATGCTAATTTCTACATCATTAGTCTCATTTTCATTTAAAACATATCATTTTTGTGTGATGTTTGCAGGGATCTGTACCAAACAAGGATGTTTTCTGAAGTCTGTACAAGATATGATGTGTAGAACAGGACAGTTCTGCGGCACAATGATTAAAGGATAAGTTTGGTTTTTTGACACCTGGACCTTATTGTTAGGATTAAATACGCTCGTAGACTCACCCAGACAATTTTGGTGGAGCTCGGAGCCGTTTTCGAGCAATTTAGATCCATCCGACGGCGTTTTTTTCTCATGCCATAGTAGCGGACGGGGCCAGAAATCGAAGCCCCTAAATTAGACTTTATCTGCTGCGAAACTCGCTCATTTCACCTACATTTTATAAATGAATGGCCAGTGTTATCACCATGTCAGCTCAACTTCGTTGTTATGGTCATCCAGGGCTTTACAAGGATGGGTAACTTTTGGTGACGTCATAGACGTGCGCTGCAGGACTGCAGCTGAGTAGAGACGCTGTTGTTGCTAGGCTACACGGCTACACGGCTATTTTTGTGCAGCATGGCGGAATATTTATCCGATGTAGAAAGTGTCTGACGACGACTTTGAGTATAATGGATACCCGTATCGTTTTGAGCCAGAATACACCGACGAGGAGCTATTTGAAAGGAGGATGCAGAGGGAAAGAGCCGAACAGCTGGCCAGAGAACGAGCAACCACTGCACGTCCACGAATGGGGGCTAACTGGTGGTGTTGTTGTGGACATTGCATGAGTTTCGCAGCAGATAATGTCTAATTTAGGGGCTTCGATTTCTGGCCCCGTCCGCTACTATGGCATGAGAAAAAAACGCCGTCGGATGGATCTAAATTGCTCGAAAACGGCTCCGAGCTCCACCAAAATTGTCTGGGTGAGTCTACGAGCGTATTTAATCCTAACAATAAGGTCCAGGTGTCAAAAAACCGAACTTATCCTTTAATTATGTCATTTAAAGTTTAGGTAGTTTGACACACATTTTGCATTTAACACATATTGTCAAAAATTGCCATAGGCCATACTGCGATTTCGATAAATTTAGATGAATTGTTCAGCTGTTCTTAATATGTTAGCAGAACGAGGCTGCAAACAGTCCTTTTCTGAACTTGCATTTTTGTATTCACCCACTTTGTCATTATATTCACATTACTGATGATTATTTATCAAAAAATCTCACTGGGTTATTAAAGCACCAATAGTCATCCCTGCATTATTGTTGCAGTCACCTCAGCCTCTTCCACCCCTTCGAGTACACGTCAGTCACATCCTACATGATCAATAATTATTTATATCGACTGATATGACACTTCATTATTGTGATAGGTTTTTTATCTGCATTGCCCAGGCCTGCTGTAAATTCTCAAATAGTGCAAACATGTGATGATCTTATCAACCATGATGCGTTGCTGTAGATCAAACTGCCCAGCAGTATAGAAAGTAGATCAAATGAACTCAGCCTTAAACATCTACAGCAGTAAAATGAAACATACACATTAATGCAGTAATAAATCATCAGACATATTGATAAAACACTGACGGGAACATTTAACTGCACTGTGACTACATCAAGTAAATTTTTGCCATAATTGCTTTTAGGGATGTTAATGATTTGTTAAATGTGGCAAAGAGCAGCCATTTGGAGCGAGAGCCCTATTTCTCTTTTATTATTCTGTTTGTTTGAATTGATTATGCTTCATTAATTAATGTGTGACATAAGTAATGTGCCACTATAATTCCTTAAATAAAACTTTGCTGGGTGATGAGGCTTATAAAATATGTCTATTTTCAGACTAACGTTTTTGAAAAAATATCTAATTGTGATTACTTTGACTGATATTGAAATTGTGATATGATCATTAGAGTTAATGATAATTCAAAACTCCAGACATATCCAATCTCATATCATGATGTCTTATTCTTTGTAAGGACATTTTGATGGTGTAGATGGTTTGTATTTTACGGTGTGAATGATTTAATAGGTGAAGTTTTCGATAATGGAAATCACGCTCAGTTACAGTCCTAAAGTAAACTCGTGCAGAGATGCTCTGATTGTGAAAATCTGGGCTGATACCGATGGTTTTATTTTGTGGTTGTGTTTTGTTTTTGTTGTTATTTATTCCCCTTTTTGTGCCAGAGAAACAAAGAAATCTTCATTATTAGAAACACAGCACATGTTGTCCTCTGAGGTCGTGACAGAGTCGTGTCCGAAACAGGCGCTGCATATGCCAGAGCTGCAACAGTTGATCAATTAATTGATTAGTTGATTGAAAAACATTG
Organism: Lutjanus argentimaculatus; assembly: GCA_034769285.1. Classification (NCBI taxonomy): domain Eukaryota; kingdom Metazoa; phylum Chordata; class Actinopteri; order Lutjaniformes; family Lutjanidae; genus Lutjanus; species Lutjanus argentimaculatus. The sequence goes on from JAWZSL010000039.1 coordinate 3,272,439, forward strand.
TGTGGTTGCATCTTCTTCATTGTGAGGATTTGCTGCTTTCTTTGTCGTTTATGACGGTAAACGAAGAGTCTTTGGGTTTTGGACAGTTGGTTGGTTCATCGTAGATGAAGGAGTTGCAGTGATAAACTGATTAATCGATTAGTTGTCAGCTATTAAATGAACCGCCAACTATTTTGACAATCGATTAATTGTTTTCTTTATTTCTTTCTTGAAGAAAAAAATGTCTTTTCTCTGATTTCAGCTGCTCAAATGTGAATATTTTCTGGTTTCTTTGCTTCTGTCGGCCACTGAGTAGCTCAGTTGAAGCAGTCTGAGTTTATCCTGTCGGTCTGAGGAGTTGAACCAACAACCTTCTCATCACACGCTCACTTCTGTAATCTTTAGGCCACCACTGCCCAGACTGTTAGTTGAATCCCTGGTGAAAATAATCTGCAGATTAACTGATCATGAAAATAATTGCAATAATGCATGATATGGTTAAAAAGTCATATTATGATTATTTTGTCTGAAAATGCAGTTGCAGTACGATCAGTGGGAAGGATCATGTTTGCATCATAATTTTCATTTTACTGAAAATCAAATCAAATCGTGATGAGGTGACGTTTGTTGGCGTCTTAAACCAAACACATTTTCTTTCACCTGAAGAAGAGATTTGTTGCTCAGGACGTCTCTGCAGCACCACAGGACTTTATTATAATGTTCTTTTCTAAACATATTTTTCCTTTTTCCATGTTGCAGTTTCACTAATATTTGATGAATTGTGCAGCCCTGCCATCTTATTTACAGTCAACACACTGAATATCAGCTAAAACCGATGTTGGCTGATTAATCGATTCATCCTTAAACTCCTGCTGAAGCCACATTCTTGTTAAGGCGTTGCTGTTTTTGTCCTCACGCGTTACTTTCCCCTGTGAAAGTTGATTGAACTCCGCTCTCCCCTCGGCTCTGCTCTCCTCCACATTCACACTGATCCAAAAAATTCCAAACATTCACAGTGGGATCTGACCACAGAGCTCTGCTGCTGCTCCACTGGAGCAGGTGGGATCAGGGACGCCTGATCACAGTTGTTGAGAGATTCGACCTCGTTAGCTTGTGTGTTCTTCGCCCAGATTTCTCCCTGCCGGTCTGCAGATCCAAACCGGTTTCAGTCGTACCCGTCTAGCCGTCACAGAGATGTTGAAGTGAAATGACGTGACAGTTTGTGACGTGTTGCTGTGTCATGTAATGAGCTCTCTCTGGTTGTGGAAAGCCTTTGTGATCCCTGGAGAACGGTGTTGATCTCTGTGTTGATCTGTGTTATTGGAACTAAACCGAGGCCCTCTACATCTGTTAGGTAATGAGCAGACTCTGTAATATCTGCCTCACATGCAGTGTTAGCTGTAGCATTTAGCCAACTCACAACATATCATGATAATCAATCAATAGTCAAGAAACGGCAGTAATAGTGTTTAATTTAACATGATTTGTCTGGCCAGAACATTTGTTGAATAAAGAAACTTGAACTTAAATTGAGGAGGAAAAGAGAATAAAATGAAACTGAAAAAAGAGAAGAAACTGACATTATTTATCACTGTAATTATTACTGATTGATTAATTGTCAGCACTTTCAATTACCAGTAGAGGGAATTGCACAAAATTTGCAGCCCTCTTGTTATTTTGTGTGAAAAGTATTGCCCAGCGATAATAACACAACCTTAATTTTAGTGCTGCAACTATCAATTATTTTCATTGTCGATTAATCTGCTGATTATTTTCTAAATTAATCGATTAATTAATCCTGTCACAATCTTGTTATGTGGAGCACACAGTCGTACATCTTTCCTGTAACGATTATTTTTATTATCAATTCATCTGTCAGTCATTTTCTTGATTAATTAATTAGTAAAATGTCAGAAAATTGTGAAAAATGGACCAAGACGACGTTCTGAGAAACCAGAAAAAACCCAGAAAATATTCACTTTTAAGAAAGTAGAATCAGAGAGATTTGACTTATTTTGTCTAAAAAAAATGACTCAGACGGATTAATTGATTATCAAAATAGTTGGTGATTTGATTCAATAATCAATTACTCCATTAATCACTGCAGCTCTACATAATTTCTCACCTTCGCTGCTTCCAGCTTCCACAACATGTCCTCAGTCATGACCTATATGTCAAGAATTATTGATATTGACCGATATGAAACTTTCTTATCGTGGTGGGTTTTTCAGCTGTTTCGTCCAGTCCTACATGAAACTGAAAACTGCCCTTTCAAAACTACAAAGTCCTTCATTCAGTGATGAACATTAAATAAAATAGAAAATAATATATAAATATATAATATATATATATACCACGATGAAAAAGCCCGTTAAACAAAATTTATTGTGATATTTAAATAACAACAAAAAAAGATGAATGACTGGAAAATAATGACCTTTGCTGAATAATCAATCTGATGTATACAGTACTGTTGTTCATGTAACATTTGTTTTTTTCCGTTTAGTTTAAAGTGCTTCTTCTTTCCTTCTTTAATAAGATAAAAGTAGCAGCCATGATCTGAACGTGTCCAAACATTAACTGACCTGAGAACAGTTGCTGATTAATTTGCTGTCAGTCAGTCAGTCAGTAGATTATTTGACTGTTCGTTGCGGCTTTACAAAATGATAACTTGACACATTCAGCTCTCCCTTTGAGGAGGATCAGATCTGATCTTTGCTGCTTTGCATGCTGGGAAGTCTGGCAGCAGCCTAACAGGAAATGATCCAAACGCTGGAAAGAAAAGCTGTAAACAACCCAAACTGGCCTGGACCAATACTAAAATCAACAGTACACTGAAAATCTAACTGAATTTAGAGGGTTTGCAAACAGAATTAATCACCGTGTTTGCAGACGGACTTTCAGGACTTTATCTAAACCTTCTTCTCACCTGCAGCTGGTTTACACTGATCTGATCATTTGTTTCTGTCCCACTAACAGACCTGAAGAGTGTAAACTACAGTCACACCTTTCAAGTAAATTTAGTACTAAAAATAGTTTGGTTTAAAATGACAGACTCTTCCACTGAGGAGGCAGTAGATACTTAAGTGAATTTAACTTTGACTAACATTCAGTTCATTTTAATGGCCATCACATGAACAGCCAGCAGAGCTGATCACCAATCACAGCTGAATATTTTGTAATTTAATATTAATATGAAGCTGTCGCAGAATCTTCTAACTGGGTCCCTGCTTTCATCATTTTTAAAGATGCTCCGATTAGGACTGAACAATTAATCAAAATCTTTGTTTGAAGAATGATTGTGGTGCTGCAGAGACGTGCTGACCTGCACATCAGATTCTACATACTGAAGAAGAAAACATCTTTGTAGGGCTGTAACTAATGATAATTTTCATTATCAATTAAACTGTCAGTCATTTTTATGATCAATCGATTAGTTCTTTGGTTCATGAAATGTCAGAAAATGTGATTAGTGTTTCCCAAAGTCCAAGATGACGTCTTCAAACGTCTTGTTTTGTCCACAAGTTAAAGATCTTCAGTTTACTGTCAGAGAGGAGAAAAGAAACCAGAAAATATTCACATTTGAGGAGCTGAAATCAGAGAATTTGGACAAGTTTCTTGGAAAAAAAAAAATCCAGACTGATGAATCGATTATCAGAATAGTTGCCAAGTAGTTCAATAGTTGACAACTAATCGATTAATCAATTCATCATTGCAGTTCTACGTCGTTTGGTACAGATCACTGCAAAAATCAGACCGTTAATGTTTTTCTATGAAAATAAGAATAATGATGTGTTACGACCGGCTCGTAGGCCGCAACAAATGAGGGAGATGCAGACGGGTGGCTCCAACAATTAACAAAAGTTTATTAAACATCTTAAACAATAAATACTGCGATGGGGTGTGAAAGTCAGTGTCAGTGGTGTGTGAGGGTGCATGGATGTGTTGGATGATGTGAGGTGCATGTTGTCAGTGCAAAACAAAAGACAAAAACATAAAAAGTAAAGGCAGCATGGCTGGCGGAGGGGACCGACGGAGGCGCGGCAGGAGCCACGTCCGCAACGACTGCTACTGCGATTGCCGACACCCACCGGTGACTGGGCAGGCGGGGTTAAGTAGCCTGGGAACACTGGCCAGGTGTTCCCAGTTGCTTAATGACGTGCCAACCACACCCAACTGAGGACCTGCAAAACACAGAGCACACACACACAGTACCACAGAAGGACCAAGGCCCTGGGGCCGTCACAGATGTAAAAATTATCATTGCAAATCATATCACAGTTGTAATATCAGTAAAAAATAATAGCAGTTTGATTTTTTTTTCAAACTTGTTCAGCCCTAACTCCGATCTGGATCACCGATCGATATCCAAATGATCAGCTCGTCATCAAGCCTCTGCAGAAGCCTGATTACAACCTGATCTTTTGAATCAGATGTGTTGGAGCAGAGAAAAACCTAAAACATGCAGGGCAGTGTGCCCTGAGGACCAGGGTTGGGAAACACTGGACTAGTCAATGCACATTTCTGATGTTAATTTCATTATTTATTTATTTATTATTTTTTATGTTTTTTGCATAAAGTGAGATCTTCATGTTTGTGAAGAACCAGTGTTTTTTGTTTTTTGGCTCCAAAGTACTGAAATGATGATTATCACCATTGTTGCTGATTGATCTTTGTTTGATTACCTAACTGGTTAATGGACTAATTGTTTCATTTAAAAATTATTTTATTTTGGCCGTTTTCAGTCTGCTTCTGCTTCTGTTGTGTGTTGTGTGATATTTGAGGTGTCGTCCTGATCAGTTCACTCTCTAACCTTCAGTCAGCTGCATGTTACAGTATCACGACTGTCAGATTAAACAGATTTTATTTTAACTTTGTTTTTTTAATCTATTTCTGGCTTCGTTTGTGTTGGTCTTATGAAGCAACCTGACCCGTGCTCACGACACCGCGGCCAACTTCCTCTCATACATGTTCCCTCTGACCGACCCGCTGTGCTCTGCTCTCTCTCAGCCTAGACTCTGCATGGCGACGGACGGGCAGCAGTGGGAGTGAGCAGCCAATCAGCCAAGGCCACCGGTAGCAACATGGCGTCCCGTCAGAGGAACTCGGTCCGGATCCTGTCCAGCCGGGAGCGAGGCTCCCAGACGTTTGGCTCGCAGAGGCTCCTGCAGCTGCTGGTGGAGGAGAAAGTCCGCTGGATGAAATGGCAGAGTCAGGTGAGTTTCTGTGAACAGGAAGTCATACAGACTGTGATCAGAAAAGCCAGTAGAAACAACAGCATGAAAAAACACTGCAAACACGTTTCAGCCCCCTGCAGTTTGTATTATAAATAAACAGTATTTCATTTTTATTGTCACATTTATTGAGTGGGTGCAGCACTGTTGCCGACCCTGTGTTTCATTTTATCAGTTGTATTTTCTTATGATTGTATTTTTATGACATGTTTTGTGGTGAAACTGAAGGCAAATTTCCACATTGTGGACAATAAAGTTTTCATATTCAGTCTTGTGTTTTGTGAATATTTAGCGTACTTATAAATATATTATCTCAAAACCATGATTTAATTATTTCAATAAACTATCTCAGGAAAAACATTTGCACACACAGCTGTTCTGGGCTTCTGTACAGTTTGAAATCCATTTAACTGAGTTTAACAAAAGTTTGTTTGTGGCCCTGACAGAAAGTGGAGCTGCCGGACAGCCCTCGGTCCACCTTCCTGCTGGCATTCAGCCCCGACAGGTGAGAATAAGAGGATGTATTTCAGAGATCACACCAGAAATGTATTTATTGGATCTGCTGTCAGACTAAGAGGCTGGTCAGACAGAGTGCGTTTTGCAGGTGACAAAACGTGAGGTGCACTGCCCTGCCCTTTTTATTGAAGCTGTTTTTAAAAAAAGGAGATGCACAGTGCACTTTTTAGAGTTGTTGCTAGGCAACCATCGAATCAGCCTGCTAGCAATCAGTGAAATGATGATGAATCTCAAGTACCTTTTCTGTTCACATCCTGGTAACTACGGTTTGTAAAATCATATAACATCAGGAATCAGCTGCCAGTAATTTGTCCCTCATGGTTGTTATTTCTAAGCATCTGTAAACTTTTCATCAGCATCACAGAAGGCTCGTCTCTCAATATTGATAATCTGATTGGATTGATTGGAAAAAAAAACTTGAATGACATCAGATGTTTTTCTTTGTTCAACTCGAGCAGCTCATTACATGTGTGCTGCAGCCTCAGCAGGCAGTTTGTCAGTATTTTGATGTAGAAAATAAAACTAAGGTTGTAAACTGTGTCATAAACTAAACACTGGACCGGAGCGTGATGTTTAACCACGTTCAGCACAGACGTGTCGACATTAACCTGCGAGCAGCAGCAGGCTGCTGGTGCTGCACTGCTAATGTTAGCTGCACTGTGCAGCAGCTACAGGTTCTGACTGTCATGTACCTGCAGGTACTGTGATCTTGATCACTCTGAAAATGTGATTAACAGCTCGACATGGCTCTTAATACACACAGTATTTTTCAGACGATGTTTTAACATTATCAGTTAATAAATTGTGCTCAATTTGACTCTTTTCTGACTGTTTTATTGCCTTCAGACTAGTCAGCTAGTCTAAATAAAACTTAGTCTTTAATTGACAGAGAAATAAGTCACCAGAAACATCCTTACTCGAGGCGTTCAGAGCGCTCCTGCAAAAACATGAGGTGTTATGAGCAGGCGTCCTGGAAGCATTAGCGGCCTACAAAATGCTTCCTGCCTGCCAAAAAGCTAGGCCTGCACAGTTAATCACAATATAATCAAAACTGCAATATGGCCAAGTGTAATATCCAGATCGCAGAACCAGAATGTAATCTCAAATTTTGAAAAACAAAACAAAACAAACAAACAAAAAAAACAGAATTTTTGATGAAGTCCTCGAGTGCTGCAGAGATGTCCTGGCCTAAAAGTCTTTTTCATCAGATCAAAGACATCAAATGTCACATCATCACAATTTTGTTTTCTTCTTTCAGTAAAAGTGAAAATTCCCCACTAATTGTATCTCATATCACAAATCTCTGTCAGATAGATCAGCTGTATGACTTTTTTGTCAGATCATGCAGCTCTACAGAAAACAACAGAAAAAAGTTCACTGTCACTGCCTCACTGTGTTCTGTTTGATCTGGGCCTGTATGTTGTACATAAATTATGCTTGGGCAATATGTTAAAATTTATCGACCGACCATTGTCAGCTCATCCATCGGCAATTGGCGATATCTTTGTTTGTCCCCCACCTCCTCCGTCTTTTCGAGTCTCAGCTGGGAGATGTGCACAAGGGCAAATTCATTATTTTACACACGCTGCATACGTTCACTATGCCTAATAAACAAAATAATCTCACAAAGTGTCAAGAAATTAAATTTTCTCACAGATATTTTCCTTTTTAAACAGAGAAATACGACCGTAAACCTTTTGAATTCAAGTTTCTCTCTTTTACTGAACTAAGACAACTTAATTCATACATTAACTCCTTGTAACTCTTTGTTAGTTTGTTCACTCTTCCAACGATCACCAACTCTGCTTTGGTCAGATTAAATCTTTGATTTTCTGAAGTGTTCCTCTCACTCCTCACCCGCTCAGAGCACTCCTGGTCCGGCTGAGTGGGTGTGTCCTTTGTCACTGGATGAGAGTGCTAATGATGTGTGAATTTCTTTCCTCAGCGTGCTAGCTGTGTGTTCACTAGAGGAGTCATGATTCTCCGACATGACTTTCTGTTTTTAGGTCACAATTCTGTTCGATTTTTCTTTTTAAACATTATTTCGGTCCCGATATGTAAAGATAACACATCATTGGGTTTGATTTCGATCAATTTAATATTGAAAATGTGACTCCCCGCGTGTTCACACACAGCTGCCAGACATCTGTCTGTTTATCAGGCAGGTATCAGAACTAATCTTAACATTTATTGAACGGTTTGTGCTGTGAACTCTTTTTTTCTTCTCTCAGGACTCTTATGGCTTCCACACACGTCAACCACAACATTTACATAACGGAGGTGAAGACTGGAAAGTGCCTACATTCCTTAGTGGGCCACCGTAGAACCCCCTGGTGTGTGACCTTTCACCCCACAATCCCCGGCCTGGTGGCCTCCGGGTGCCTTGATGGCGAAGTCCGCATCTGGGACCTGCACGTGAGTATCAGCAACAGCTGGAACCAGAGCTGCAACCAATAATCAATCACCTGATTAGTTGACAGCTATTAATTTTTGCCTGAATTCTCTGATTTCAGCTTCTTAAATGTGAATATTTTCCAGTTTCTTTACTCCTCTCTGACAGAAAATTGAATATCTTTGAGTTGAGGACGAGAAGACATTTGAGGAAACACTGATCAGCATTTTTCCTTTTTTTCTGACTTTTTCTGAACCAAACAATCAATTAATTGAGAAAATGATCAACAGATTAATCTATAATGAAAATAATCAGTAGTTGCACCTTCCTGTGATATAAAACCTTTGAGGTACAACATGATGTATTTTTGTCCTTTTGATGACGTGTGACTCACTTCTTCCATGCAGATTAACGATATGTTGATAAATTGATGAGTCGAATGAAAGAAAATCAATCAGCAACTATTCTGATAATCGATAAATGTGAGACTTTGCTTCTTTTCTCGGTCTAGTAAACTGAATATCTTTGGGTTTTGGACTGTTGGTCGGACAAAACAAGAAATTAGATGACATCACCTTGGACTCTGGATTTTGAGGGCATGTTTCGCTGTTTTTTTTAAATATTAATAGATTTATAGAGAAATTAATCAGCCCCTCAGCTGTCTCTGGCCAAACGTCACACTCTCTCGTTGGCTTAAAATAAAGTGTTGAAAATATCGACTCAAGGATTTACAGAGTCACTACTGAAGTTTATAAAGTGACCAGTTTAAATCTGTGTGTCTTTGATTATCTGCAATGATAACGATGAGTTTGTGTCCTTTGTTCCTGCAGGGTGGTAGTGAGAGTTGGTTTACGGAGAGCAATGTTGCCATTCGCGTCCCTGGCCTTCCACCCGACCGCTCAGCTGCTCCTCATCGCCACCAACAACGAGCTCCACTTCTGGGACTGGAGCCGACCGGAGCCTTTCGCCGTGGTCAAGACAGGCAGCGACACGGAGAGAGTTCGGTGGGTTGGACAGCAGCTGTGGTGTCACCTGAGAGTTAACCAGTGAAGTGTAGAGAGTGACGAGTCGCCCGGACGGCACCAACACAGATAAAATAACCCCAACACAGATTTCCATGTCTTCTGATATAAGAACCAGCCTTTTATTTCTAATTTCCTCAACACTTCCTCTGTGCGCTCCTGTCGTCTGGATAAATTCAGAATAATACAATAAAAGTAGATCCATCAGTACAACAGCAGCTGTAAGTCACTTGGACTTTTCCCCTGAATATTGTTAAAGTATCTTGCATTTAAATCATTACTTTAGAATTTTTTATATTAAAAGTGAGGCAGACTTCTCTTGTATATGTGGGCTTTTAATGTGAAAAGATCAGGAAGTGTCAGGCTTTATTGAGGAGTACAGCAAAGAGAAAAAGAACTCAATTGTGAAAATGTATTTTTGTAAAAATTGAAAGCGCTTTTTTTTTTAAAGCCAGATTTGATGAACAGCTGGCCTTTGTTAGTTTGTGTTTGACCACTCTGTTGATTTAAAACTGATAAAAGTGTGAACACATCAGCAGAAACTGTCGTTTATTTTGTCCTCGTGTTCTTTTCAGGTTGGTGAGGTTTGACCCTCTTGGTCACAACCTGCTGACGGCGATCGTGAATCCATCCAATCAGCAGGTGAGTACTGTGTTTCTGTCATTAATGTCTCAGAGCTGTAAACGTGATGACTGTTTCTGTTAAATCTGTGAAGTTGACGAGCTCATGTTGGTACTTCAGGATATCTGAGGGAAGTTTTTATAAAAAGAAAAACGATCAGCCCATCTCGTTTCATATGAATGAACTTTAAAATTAAACTTGGAAGTTGTGAACCGAGGTTGGTAAAGACAAAAGAAGACAAATATGTATATATAATATATGAACACACACACATCTGATGGATATTTCTATCACATATCGGCAGAGTTTGAAAGAGTCGCTGATCTTACAATATTTTTTTTACAGCAGAGAATGTTGTTAAGATCGGAGGGACATGAGTTTGCCCAAATTCGATCATTCATTGAAGCTCTAAACATGGATATGTTTTAAATAAAATGCATCAAGATAATATAAGGTGATGTTTAAATGTCAGTAAAAATGATCAGGAATGTTCATGTATGCACAGATTGACAGATTTATTGATTAGGCCTGTTGTGATCTGTAAGATTTGTTATGAATCATATCTGTCTGTGTTTCTCTCAGAACGAGGAGGACTCGGAGGTTCCGATGGACAGCGTCGAGATGCCTCACTTCCGCCAGCGCTCCTTCCTGCCTTCGCAGCCAGTTCGCCGCACGCCCATCCTCCACAACTTCCTCCACATCTTGTCGTCTCGCTCCCCGGGCGCTCAGGCCGGAGGCGAGCAGCCACGCCCTCTCAGTGACAATGGAAGCAGTGTGGGAGAATCTCCCAGCATGCCTCTGGCACAGTACCCCGGCTCCGAGCGCGGGCCTCCCTTCCCGGGCTGCACGCAGCACCTGGGCATGGTTTGTCTATGTAGTCGTTGCTCCATCAATCGCAACCCTTCCCTGGCTGCCACGGCGCCCCCGTCAGATCCCAGGGTGCCATCTGACCCTCCTCAGCCTCCCCCAGCCTCCACCTTCTCCTCGGCCCGTACGGAGCCCAGGCAGCCCTCAGAGCGACCCTCGGCCTTTACCTCTGTCTACTACAGCGCCGGCACTTCTCTAAATCTCGCAGCGTCGAGCGGCCTCGAGCCGCACTCCACCTCCAGACCAGGACCTGACTGGACACGTAACCTGCTCAGTATGAGGGAGGGTGGGGTGGGTCCAGGCATGCTGCCTCCCAGAACCTCCTCCTCCTCCATCAGCCTGCTGTCAGTGCTTCGTCAGCAGGACGGCTCGTCTCAGTCCCCCGTCTACACCTCTGCCTCTGAGGGGCGGGGTTTCCCCCAACCAGGGGAGCCGGGGGCCCGAGACGGCGCCGGTACAAGCAGCGGCCATCACCCGTTCTGGGACGGTTCTCGCAGCAACACGGCGTCTTTCCGAAACGTGCTGCAGTGCAACCTGAGCCGCTACTTCATGGAGTTCGACCGCATGCAGGACCTGGAGCCGCCTTTAGGGGGCAGCATGGCGGACGGAGGTCAGGAGCAGAGCCAAGAGCTGCTAAATAATAACATGGACCCAGAGAGACCTGGACCTTCTTCATCCTCCTCCACCTCCTCCCCCACCATCATCCACTACCAGCCTCCCCTCCCCCCTCCTCCCTCCTCCCACAGCCTGGAGAACAACGTCCCTCCCCCGGCCTCCCGGGGACATCTGAACCGCTGCCGGGCGTGCCACAACCTGCTCACCTTCAACCACGACTCTCAGCGCTGGGAACGCACCAACCAGGCCTCCTCCACCTCCGCCTCCACCCTGGAGCCCTCCTCCTCCTCCTCGTCCTTCCCCTCTTCTTCTTCACCATGGCAGCCGGAGGAAGGCAGGAGGACACTAGAAGCCCCGCCCCAAGAGAGAGGGGGGCACCTCCAGAGCCCAACGAGCAGCCGCCTCCCCCGGAGGTGGAGGAGCAGGGACAGTGGCCTTCCCGATAGCGCCGACCCCCAGCCAGCCCGGAGAGCAGACGGTGGGCTTGGTGTACAACCAGGACACGGCTCAGTGGGAGAGGGTGTACCGGCAGGCCGCTGCTGGCAGATCGGCTGAGCCACCGGAGGCCTTAAGCCAAGAAATGCCTGTTGACCCCCCAGACGAGGACTCCCTGAGGAGGTACCGTCTCTTTTACTTTGCACACTGTGATAAATAATGTGAACATGATGTAATAAAGAGCCACGTGCAGCTCTTTAGCCGCTCTCTACTGGCTCCCTGTGGCTTTGAAAAAAAAAAAAGATATAGAAATGTCTAACGGTTCTTTTTTTTTTTTTTACATTTTTATTTTCGCAGGCCTTTAATGATTCTTGCATTCTCCAGTTGTAAAATTGTGTAGCCTGTACATCAAATGTAAAAATGTTTTAATATTTTGTCAACTAAAATGTGCACCACTCACTCACCAGAACCATCTTGGTTCATCTTTCCACTGTTCCAACAATCACCAGCTCTGATTTGGTCAAAATAAATCCTTAATTCATGTTGTGGAGGAGCGTGAAGCGTGCAGCGCAGGTGACGCTGAGCATCTGGAAAGAGAGGCTCCACGGTTACATTGTGAGGCAGCTTGTCAGGCTTCAAGCATTTGTGCCCACGCTGAAAATGGTGCAGCCGGTCAGCATCCACAGAGGGACTACTGGCAGCTACAGGCGTGGTCTTTTACTTTCTCTGAAGTGAAAACATCAGATTTTCAGCATTAAAACATGAGTCTCCCTGGTAAAACAGATTCATGTGGGCTGAGGAGTTTGGTGTGACACACTGAACCAAAAATAAATAAATAAATAAGAAATCATCTAATATTTGTATTGAGCAGCCAAATCTGATTTGACAGAAGAAATTCTTGGTTGGTGACAGCCCGAAATGTTGCACCATTTTAGACCAAAATTAGCACATTTACGCAGGTTTTTTAAGCGTGATTAAACCTGATAAAAATGGGTGATTGACTCCTTTTCCACTGACAGACAAGTTTGCCTTTCTTTTTTTTCTGATGTTCGCTGGAAGGCCGACACTCAGCTCACGTCTGCACAGCAGGAGAGCAGAGAGAAAGAAGTTTTTGTAGCTTCTAACAGAATCTCTGTTGTTTGAAGTTTAGTTTCTCTCCTGCGTCGCTGTTTGTACTTTCAGGTCTCTGCTTTATTTTACATAACATTTCTTTATTTTGCTGCTTCACAATAAAAGCTTTTAAATAACAAAATGATGGCACTTTTATTGTGAAGAAGTAATAGGAAATGAAACGTCAACTGTTTTACAGATGTTTGACTAAAAACAAACACACGTCATAGACGCACACCTCTGCAGAAAAAAGGGGTGAAAATTTGTGAGTCCACTCTGCAGAGTCATGTGACCCTTGAACAAATGCTGATTGGACCCTTTCAAACTGAAGATGTTAGTGGACTTTTTGTCCGGTGTAAAAGGGTCTTTAGTTTTAACGTCTGTTTTTAGCCGCGGGGTAAGTTAAATATTAACATTCAAACAAACTTTCTTCAGTAATTATCTCTCGTCATAACATCCGTCTTTTCCTTCAAACAGGCGACTGTTGGAATCGTCTCTGTTATCGTTGTCTCGCTACGACATGTCAGGATCCAGAGACCATCCCATTTACCCCGACCCAGCCAGGTACACAACTACACTTCATCTCAGTGTTGTCATAAAAACAAACATACCAATACCAAGAATACCTTCAGAGCTGCGTGAAGCAAAAATTCACTTCATTTTCTGTGTGAACACGCCAATAATGACCTGAAACAGGTATCACATGTTGGGAAATTCTAATACTGAACCATTTTTAAATTAAAAAAGTTTAAAAAGAAGTACCTAAATTTAAATATACGGTGCAGCACCACTTAGATGCAGGTGCTTTCATTTAATAAAATCCTACACTCGTTCATGAGAACTGGGACAAAACTATTTTGAGGGTGTTTTGATTTTTACTCTTCAGCTCTGCTGGAAAATATATTTGAAAAGATCAAACTCTTGTCTATTAAATCTTGTAACGGGCCAACTTCCTTGTGACTAATTTTTTTATTAAATGTAGACGGCAAATTTCCATCAAACGGAGTTGACAGAATATTAATTTTTTTCATTTCACAGCGTCGTTGTAGTGAGCAGCCATTTTATTTTTTAAAGTGTCTCACAGTTCTTTTAATATTTATCAAAATACACATTTTTTAAACCATAATTCTTACTGATCTTTGATTTAGAAGGACTACAGAGTCGACATGTTATGATTGAGACATCTGATAGAAATATTATTTAATCAGTTTGTCTAAAAATCTGAAGTTTACCAGTGTTTGAGCAGGATTCCTGCCTTTAGCAAACCAGGAAGTGAGACAGGGGTCCTTTGAGTAAAGCTGACCCTTTTTATGCCTGATTAAATCATCTGGGACACAACTTTTAAAGGACCAACATTTTCATAAAAAATATATTTGAAAACAAAGATGATTATAACAGCACATTTTATTGTTAGTTGAGTATTGTTAGTTGTAGATTTTGAAGGATTATAACACATTTTTAAATTGTTTGAAGTTGTGAATTCTTGTCTGGGACGATGTTGTTTTCTGACACAGAGACAGATTAGAAATTATTCAAATTATTTTTGGGGGTAGGACATGATTTGTCCCAGTTCTGAAGAATGGGTGATTACTCATCCACACATGTGTGAACCAGACTGTTTCTAACATAATTAGATGATTAGATGTTTGAGGGATGTTTTAGAGAATCAGCAGTCATCTGTGCGGCTGCTTTTTGTCTGGAGAGTCTGAATCATTCGGGTGACGAAGGTTTGTTGTATAATAAACTGCACAGTCAGCAGTTTCAGTAGTTGTTAAGCCCGACTTTGTGGCATCTGTTTTACAAGCTAATACCACCTCCTAATTATTTTATTTTCAAGCTCAGCTGCAGGACGTCTCTTTGACTGCTCAGCCAAGTGCCTGCGTGAAACCAGTGCTCACTGCACAGACTCTGTAATACACCTCTCATAACAGTGGATTAAAGAGGGACTCCCTTTGCCACGGCAGGAAGCCAGGGGTCACTGAGTTTGTAGACGCATGTCTCTTCCTCGTTAAACCCTCCCTGCCTCTGAGATTAGAGAGGACATAAAAAACAAGCTCTTTACATATTAAAATATGGTTAATACTTAAGTATCTTTCTGTTTCTGGTGTCTGTTTCTTCTGATGAGGCTCCTCACAGAACCATTTCTGAGTTTCTTCTGTCTGTCACATGTTTGTTGTTGTTGTTGTTGTTGTTGAAATAATGAACTTGAATGTGTCCTCTGTGTTGTCCAGACTCTCTCCAGCTGCTTACTACGCCCAGAGGATGATCCAGTATCTGTCGAGGCGGGACAGCATTCGCCAGCGGTCGCTTCGCTACCAGCAGAACCGCCTTCGGGCCATGTCGTCTTCGTCCGACAGCCCCGCCAGCAACCCGTCCAGCTCCATGGACAACAGCGACGTGGACTTTGAGGAGCTGGAGTAAGTTTTTATTTCTTGAGTTAAACTTGTGGACAGACAAGGTGCACGTCGTCTGAGGAAGAGGACGCTGGTATTTATATTCAGTCTGCAACTCTGAGGAGTTTTTGTGACATCAAAGTGATTGATTTGTGTTAAGACAACGGTTAACTGATGTCAAACTGGCCTGTTGTCTCTCTCAATAAGCTGTTAAGCCTAAAATATTGATCTGATATGAATGAAAGATTAACTGACAGAAATTAAGTTGACATGACGTTTAAAGATGCATCGATCGATCAGCCAGCGACTGAAATCAGATAAAATTAAAACTGACAAATTTACACACACGCTCTGGATGACGGTTCATGTCATGAAAAACAAAAAATTGGAAATCTGAATCTGTGAAGAAGATTCCAGTCAGTGCATCTCTCATGACATTTGTCATTCTAACTGGTAAACACTGCAGAAGCTGCTGGCTGAATGTTTTCTACACCTTTTACTGTTTTTTTTTTTTTTTTTACACAGATATATGTAGTTTTTACACTTTTACATTCACTAATATGATCAATTTGTATTAATTTCTAAGCATGTAAGAGATTATTTCAGAGAAAAAGATCGTTGTGACGTTGTGTATTAAAGTCGTGTTTGTAGTTCAGCTCTTCACTGCAGCCTTTCTGTTCTGTCTTCTCCAGTGATAATGGAGACAGAGCGAGACACAGGACGCCACGTAACGCCCGCATGTCTGCACCCTCACTGGGTCGCTTCGTCCCACGGTGAGTTAGCTCTGATCTGCTTCGTCTGTACAGAACCGTCTGCAGACCCCCTCTCTCTCTCTCTCTCTCTCTCTCTCCTCTCTCTCTCTCTCTCTCTCTCTCTCTCTTTTTAAAAACACCATCAAGAGTTCAGACGATGAAGGAAAATCTGAATTTGTGCTGATGAGCAGGTTTTAGTTGTAAATGGTTTCAGTTTACATGTGCAGAGTTTAAATGCAGAAACATTTGATAGTTTTCAGTCCAGGTTGGTTGATTGTTCTCTCATGTTCTCCTCCAGGAGGTTCCTCCTCCCTGAGTACCTGCCCTACGCCGGGATCTTCCATGAAAGGGGGCAGCCTGGTCTGGCTACACACTCCTCTGTCAACAGAGTACTCGCTGGTAAAAACACACACACACACTTTGCATCACTAACAAAAGTAACGTTTTCACATTGTAATTTTAAAAAATGAAACTTTGTGTATTTTCCTTTAATTTGTTTAATTTGTTACATTTTTTTTAAGACCGAAATAAGTACTTTTTACCTTTTTTAAACAGCAATGTGTTGTTTTTATATTTGTCATTCACAAAAACATGTAGTTTTAACTTTTTTTTAAACAGAAATATGTAGACTTTGTTTACACAGATATATATATGTGTGTGTGTGTATATATATGTATATATATATAGATTTTCTATTTTTTACACAAATATCAGTTTTATGTTGTTGGTTTTGTAGCTTTTACATCTTTGACACCAAATTCTGTAGTTTCTACTTTATTTTTTTATCTTAAGATGCTGGAAAAGCTTGCAAATGCTTGAAAAGTGCTTGAACTTGACTTTGGAGAAGGTGTTGTTGTTTCATCTGAGAAGCTGTTTACAAATGAGCTGCGTTCTGATTGGACTAAATAAACCTGCTGGAGATTCTGTTTGACTGCAGAGTCACAACGAGAGTCTTTCTTTCTCTCAAAGTCTTCAGTTCTATTAAAACCACGACTCGTCTATAATGATGCACAGTGTTTATGACTGTTTATGATTGTTAACTAATTCTTTGAGCTTTTTTTTAATCAATATTGACATTAAATTGGCCTCTTCAATTGCATTTATAATCATCCTAAAAAGTTTTTACATATTTCATGAGGAAAACACACTGAACTTCTGTTATGAATCTGCACAGTTTTTAACATCGACGCTGTTGATTTTTCTCAGGTGCGTCCATCGGGGACGGTCAATCTGCAGTCGCCAGCAACATCGCTAACACCACCTACCGTCTGCAGTGGTGGGACTTCACCAAATTTGACCTGCCTGAGATCAGCAACGGTACAACAACTCCTCACCCGCATGTTTCACTTCATCACCAATATTAGAAAGATTCAATACGTTTTTGAGCTGATGTGACGCTACAGTACTCAGAAGTCTATTTCCTTAAACAAGTAACTTTATGAGGGAGTTTTATGTATTTCATTTAACATTTTCAATAATTCAGTTCATAGTTCTCAGTTCTGTATCAGTCAGTTGGGGCAGGTTGTAAAACAAGAAGATTCTCAGCGTTTTGTCCTCACAAAATGTTTCCCTTTGTGCTAAATCTTAGTCTAACTCGTTTTCAGCAAATTAATGTGATGAAGTATGTAGTTTTTTTCTGTTTTTTTTAAAACACAGAAATAGGTAGTTTTTACATTTATTTTACACTAAATTTGTATATTAAGTTTTTTTTTAAACACATAATTATGTAGTTTTTACTCTTTTTACGTAGAAATATGTAGTTTTTACATTTGATCTACACAGAAATGTGTAGTTTTAAAGTTTTTTTTAATGCAGATATATGTAGTTTTTACGTTTATTTTGCACAAAAATGTATAGTTTCTACGCCTTTTACACAGAAATATGTAGTTTCTGTTTGTCAGTGGACTTTGGTTGGTTTGGAGAAAGTGGTGTTTGGCTTATATAACTGTGGTTTTCTGCCAGAAAAGGCTGAAAATACACATTTTTCCTCTTCCCTGTTGTGCTGTTTATCCATCTTGATAGGTTTGGTGTGAGCTGCAGAGTTTTGGAGAGTTTTGGAGCCGTAGAGATTTCCGCCTTCTCTCCAGTATAATGGAACTAGATGACACTCTTGCAGCTTGTGGTGCTCAAAGAGACAAAAAAATTAAATTTGAAAAACTCAACAGCAGCGTCTCTTAGCAGAAGTCATGACCCAGATCCTCAAAATAATCCACAGAGCTTGTTGTGAGCTGTTTCATGTAGGAACTACTTTCTTTCTGCAGAAGAATCCACCAGAACTTCTTTCTTTTCTACTAGAAAGGAAGGAGAGGAAAGGACGTAGTTGCTCACAACAACATCTGTGGATTATAGTTTGAAACCTGCTGGTCTGAGAGTTTTTAGAGGTTGTGTTGATGATCGTGTTCATGTCTTTGTCTCCTGTCCAGCCTCCGTCAACGTTCTGGTGCCAAACTGTAAGATCTACAACGACGCGAGCTGCGACATCTCTGCAGACGGTCAGCTGCTGGCGGTCTTCATTCCCAGCAGCCAGCGGGGTTTTCCAGACGAGGGCATCCTGGCCATCTACTCTCTGGCTCCTCACAACCTGGGAGAGATGCTCTACACCAAGAGATTCGGTACAGTGTCCTCTGAGGTCAGCCTGTCAGTGTGTTTATCATTAAAACATGTTTGACTGCCAAGAATGTGGTTCATATCAGGTCATGATCCTGTTTCAGTGGATCCAAAATAAAAATTATAGCAGCTGGAACGTTCATTTGAATGTTTCCAGGGTTTGAAAAGTGCTTGAAACTCTCATCACATTACTTTCACAAGAAGTCGCTATCTGACTGAATAATTAGCTTTTTAGATAAAATAAGTTGGAGACAAAATTTCTTTTGCTTTTACTTTGAAAACCACCAAAATAAGTCAGGATTGAGTCAGCAGTGTTTGTGTTTGGATTGTGCAGATTTTAGAAATATGAATCATTTTAAAATAAAATAGAAAATGACATCATGATAACAAAAGATGCTGCTGTAGGCACTAGAGGAATAATTTTATTACAGATGAAATTATCAGAATGAGCAAATTTCAAAAACTGGAAAATGAACACATCAAATAACTTCAGAAATATTTTGTTCATGTTTCTACATTTTGAAATATTTTGGATCAATAGGTTTTGTGTGTTTATTTAGTAAAATTTGATGAGAAAACTTCTGATTTCTGTATTTTTGGTTTGTTTTTCAATATTTCTATCAGTTATTATAGTTCACTGACTTACACAACATTATAGCTGAGGTTGTGCAGATTTTAAGGATACGAAACTTTTGAATTAATCCAAAAAAATGACATCACAGTAAACGAAAAAAGGCAGCGTAGGCACTGCCAGGTAATCTTAAATAATATTTCTGTTTCTGTGTCAGACTGAAATGACGCTTTGGATTTTGCAGTTTAAGATCATAATTATGCAGTTTTCTGCATCCAAAAGGAAAATTCAGCATCCAGTTGTGTTTTGTCTTTCTTGTGTAAAGCTGCCAGTCAGATTATTGATAATTAAAAGCTTGTTATTTTCCCTCCAACAGGTCCGAATGCCATCTCTGTGAGCTTGTCTCCGATGGGCTGCTACGTGATGGTGGGCTTGGCCTCTCGCAGGATCCTGCTGCATCCCACCACCGACCACATGGTGGCGCAAGTCTTCCGTCTGCAGCAGCCTCACGGAGGAGAGACTTCCATCAGGGTGAGACAGAACGAGCAGACCACCGTCCTGATGCAGGACAGAGAAACTGCTGCTAGAACACAACTAACTCGACTACAGAAATGATTCTAACACCGTCAGTAACAAAGAGTGATCCGATGAAGATGTTTTTGACCCAAAAAAACACTTAACATTTATTCCCTGAAGCAGTTTTTACACTTTAAATGGCAGAAAAATACTAATTTTGATCTAATTAATACATTTTGTGCTTCTACTAAATTTTGTCTTAATTTAATAACAATTCATTTTTAATGAATTCTTAGAAAGCAACCTTTAACTAATGTGCAACTGTGACCTTTTTCAATATATTATCAATCAATCAATTTATTTGATTTTGAAGAGAAACTGGTTGTGCAGCAGTGAAAGCAGAAAACATAAATCAGAGAAGCTGCCTGGTCTTAAAAGTATTAAACAAGCAGTGAATTTAAATTTCTCAAAATAAGAACTTAAAAGTATTGAATATTGTTTACAGAGGTTATCTGAAATATCCCCTGAAAGTTGAAGGTTTGAGGCATCATTCAGAGACCCTTCTGTCGTTTTATTTCCTCAGTCAGTCAGTGTGACAGACAACAAAGACAAGCTGACAGAAATGCACAGGGAGAACATTTACATGAGGAATTATAAATATGGCTATAAATTCAAATTTAATTGTTTTCCAGGATTTAAAATCCATATTTCCTTTCTTTTACCTATCTTTAATACTTTTGCCAGTATGGCCTTGAAGAAATTTAATTCTAAGTGGTATTTAAAAGGTCTTAAATTTAATTTGGAGACCTCCGGGGGTACTCTGTAAATACAAAATGGAAATTGGTCACAAATGTTTGACACCCCCTGTCCTTGTGACCCCAAAAACCTTTTAGAAAGATTTTAAAAAAAACAAAAAACGATACTGTCAGAGAAATAAAACATTTGTTGTATAATCTGAGACATGAAATCTGCACTCGTGACCCTTTTCCACACACACAGGTGACCTGACTCGACTCAGTTTGACTCGGTCCGTCAGCTCAGCACGGCGGGGATGTTTGAGTTGAGCGGCTGTGAAGCGGTGGATAAACCATTCATATACGTCTCTGGGATCAACACACTGTTTCCTTAAATTCTTAACAATAAAAGTCCCCTGTTGTTTTGTCATTTAAAAGCTTTTATTATGAAGCAGCACAAACAGGAAATGTTTTCATTCTGGGGTTTCATCAGCAGTAACTTAACACGACTCTGACTCAGCTGAAAGTGAATATGAAACGGTAAAATAAAAGCAGATACCTGAAAGTACAAACGGCGACACAGGAGAGAAACTACATTTCAACATAGAAAGATTCTGTTTGAAGCTACAAAAGTACTGAGAGATGAATGTAAAGAGACTTTAAACGTCTGCCTCTGCTCTCCTGCACACATGAGCTCAGTATCACAACACTCAAGGAGGAGAAAAGGAGACTTGACACGGTTTGGCCGCAGTCGGCGACATGTGACCGCAGCCCACTTGGAGCCGAGTCGAGCTCGCTTTGTCCCCACTCATGAGCAGGTCCATTTCTGGCGCGGCTCGGCGCACTGAAATGTCCCTGAGTCGACCTCTAAAATGTGAGGATTCCCTGTTTTTCTCAGTTTCAGTTTGATTTGATCTGAATTTCCTGAGTTTTGGAGCGTTCGTCAGACAACACAAAGACCTCATCTCAACCTTTTTTTCACTGTTAATTGACATTTTGTAGACGAAGCAATTAAATAATTAAACAAATGAACTGACGATGAAAATATCTGTTCTCATATTCCTCAGCCCTCACTTGAAATTTAGTTTTTAGCCTTGCTGTTGTCTTTAAATTGCAGTATTGCTGCTCCTGAACAGAACTGAACACAAGTCAGCTGCTGATTGTGAGTGTGTGAATCCGGCGACAGTGTGTCGCCAGACATCACGTGACACCTGTGTATTTTTATTGTGAATTATAATAAATCCCACCTGTGCTTACGGAGCCTCGCTCACAGCGCGCGTTGAATCTGCTGCTGTGTTTCAGATGGTGTTCAACGTGGTTTACCCCATGGCTCCGGACCAGAGACGCCACGTCAGCATCAACTCTGCCCGCTGGCTGCCGGATCCGGGGATGGGTCTCGCTTACGGAACCAACAAGGGAGACCTGGTCATCTGCCGGCCCGTGTGAGTGTCCCTCGCTCTGTCACGCTGGAGACCAGAACTCACTCGCTGGGTTTTACCCCACGTAAAGTCGTGTAATAAAACTCAGCAAGTTATTTATGGACCAAACAACTAATTGATAAGTGGAAAATTATTGCCAGATTGATCACTAGTTGAAAAATAGGTTCAAACATGTCGATGTGTTCATAGGTTCAAACGTGAGAAGAGGTGGGGCACACGGACATACGTCCGTGTGCTCCACCTCTTCGCACATGTTTGAACCTATTTTTCAGTTGACAAGATTGTGACGGGGTTAATTAATCGATAATTGTTTCTGGTTTCTTTACTCCTCTCTGACAGTAGTCCCGCCCCCCACCACAAAAAAACCAGTGCACACATGTATCACACCCAGTCGTGCAAAAAAGTCTCCTGGGCCCCAACAGGAAGTCGGCCATTTTGAATTTCTTGGTCAGTTTTTTCGATTCCTGCACGTCATATTTTAACGAACTCCTCCTACAGAAATAAATCTGATTGACTTCAGAATCAGTCTGTGCCATCTAGACTATGTCGTGATCTAAATTTGAACGGCGTGGCCGTGACGCGGCGTCGAGTTTTGACGTCTCACCATGAAACAGGAAATTGCTTTTAACTTTGCGTAAATGATCCGATCTGCACCAAACTTCACATTTTTGATTAAAGTCCCGCCCTGAACACATGTACATGACAATCAGGAATCACGCTCACAGCGCCAGAAAGTGACAATGAATCCCTTCCTGCAGTATCCAAAGTACATGAATATTCAGCTCCCTGTCAGGCGACGTGGTCACGGCCTCAGCACGCCCAGACGGGCGCAGGTGTGCGAGGGTCAGTCCGGTGCTGCTTGCAGCTTTAATTTTCTTTGCATTCAATAAAATGTTTTGCCACATCTCATCATCCAGGAGGAACAAAAACTCTTCTGTCCAAGATGTTTTATTATTGATAGCAGTAATATCAACTAATATTTGATTATATATATCAGACGCTTTCAATATTATCTTTTCCAACTGATTCATACATAAACTCGTCTTATGTGTTGGTACGGATTGGATGTAACTTCTCAATTAAGTTGTATTTTAAAAATATCGGCGTCCTTCCACGTTTATAAATGAGGCTCCTTCACAGCCGAGTTGTCGCCGAGTCTCTTTGTCCATCCGTCCACATGGAGTCAAAGATGTCAGCTGCTTCCTCCGGCCCCGCCCCCGCCCCCTCCACAGTGACACCGAGCTGATGTGATTATCCTAATGGTCAATCTGAACAGGAAGACGGTTGATTGGAGGAGGTCAATTAGAGCTTTTAATGAGGTTGTGGTCTGTGATTCCACGAAGAACCCCCTCCTCTGCTTTAAGACTTCCTGAATGGAACTGAATTAACCAACGTGTGTGTCTGTGTGTGTGTGTGTGTGTTTTAGGTTCTATCGCAGCGATGGTGAGAGCCCTGCAGAGTCGAGCAGTGAACCTTTGTTCTCCGTCAACAACAGTGGAACCAGCCGGACTCGAGGTTCTGACAGACCAGGGTGAGAACATGAAACACAAAACTTCTTCGTGTGACAGTTTTTAGGTTCCACAGCGACGTCGACGGTCATAGAAATCTGTCACTCTGTTGGTGTTTACTTTATTTACTCTCCTCCTGAAGTCCGGGGTCCTGCTGTCTGCAGCTGTTGTCATAGCAACAGGTCCTGCAGCACAAACCAACAGGCAAAAGTGCTTTTTCACATTTATCTGGATCATGATGAACGGAGTAAAATCACAAGTTTCATCACGACACAACTAAGACTGCACAATCAATCAATAAAATCACAGTTTATTTATAGTTTATTTTACAACTTAAAAGACTCAAATACACTTAAAGTTAACAAAAAAATGAACAGTAATAAGTCAGTGCTTTTGTAGCATTAAAAACAGAAACAAAACAAGTTTATACTGACTGAACAGGTTCAGGCTGAACTCATTAAACTTCCCCTTTTTATATTCACTTCTTTAATCAGCTCCCTTTAGATTTATACAGTCAAACTGTATACATCAAAAACACATCTCATGTACACACTGGTGATCATACTTCAGGTTTTTATTTGTTAATCATCATATTTTTAAGTATTTTTCAAAATCTATTAAGTGTATTAAACATTTTCATTTCTTTTTCTAAGTTATTCTACAGAGTTACTCCTTTAAAGGGTCAGTTCACCCAAAAATGCCTTAAATTGATATACATCCGTGTTTTACATTTGCTCTAATTAATCCATTAATTTTTGAGTAAAAAAAAGTCAGATTTCTCTTCTTAAGTGTGAATGTTTTCTGGTTTCTTTCCTCCTCTCTGACAGTAAACTGAATATCTTTGAGTTTGTGGATAAAACAAGACATTTGATGATGTCATCTTGGACTTTGATCAACATTTCTCACCATTTTCTGACACGACTGATCAATTAGTTGAGAAAAAATTGTCAGAAACTTTTCAGAGACGGGCTGCAGGTCGATATCTGAAAAGAAAAATCACGGATCTTGTTTTACAGAGTTTTCCCTGACTGACTGTTGTCGTTGTTTCAGGCCGAATCGCGCCGGCTGGAGACTGGACAGAGACATGGGTTTGATGAACGCCATTGGTCTTCAGCCCCGACACCCCGCCCCCTCTGTGACATCACAAGGAACCCAGACGCCAATCATCCAGCTGCAGAACGCCGAGACACAAACGGAGAGGGACCTATCAGAGCCCAGCGTCTCCCAGCCCGCACTGAGTACTGAACCTCTACAGCACCTCTGTCACACCAGCTCCAATACTCAATACTGACGTTATCATTGTTATTGATCAACTAATGACACAAACTGCTGCCATCACTGGTTTGTTAAAGGTCGATACAGCAGCACTGAGGCCCGAGCCCCGCCTCCAAACAGCAACTGTCCAATCATAGCTTAGCAACTGTAACTAGGGCTGTCAGGCTTTGTGTTTCTCTCCATGTTGAAGATGAGCAGGAGGTTCTGAGGAGAGAGATACTCGGCGTTTCATGAGTCTGGACGGTGTTTTTTTAATTTTTTATTGTATAACATCAAAAATAAAACTGTCAAAGATTTTTCTTTTTCTTCCGCGTCTTTTTAACTGGCTCACTCACTGTAAAGTTTTCTTATTAATGTTGATGAAGAGTCACTCGACAACACGTTCTCCCAGGTCTGACACTAATTAATAATGAAGCTAAATATTAATTGCAGCTCTTCATCCTTCAGTCTGTAAATGTCTCTTAGTCAGATGAGACATTTGATGATTTATTGTGACGTGTCGAATACTCACTGATGTTTTTTGCTTTTCTCCTCAGATGTCCCTCCTGAGGCTCCGTCCACGAGCGGAGCGGCGGCGGGGCGGGGCAGCCGGAGGCGTCGCAGGCCGGCAGAGCTCAGGACGGCGGCTCGGGTGAAGCTTCAGCAGAGGCGAACACGTCCACAGCCGGTACAGGTACTGATCCAACGTCACTGCTACACGTTTGATGTAGATCAGAGCTTCATGGGCTGCCGTCTGGACCAGGACTCTCTGGAAGGATAAATAATATAAATAAATAAATCTCGAGAGAAGTGAATTACATACAGATTCCCTGCTTCATAGTTAGATAGCATTTTTCAAAACGGAGTTATAAAGTGATGTACATGCATAAAACAGAAAATCACTAATAGAATATAAAAATAAAGAGTCAGGTTGAAAAGTGGGTATTACAGGAGTTATTTCACATATGAATGCAAATGTGAAATTAGGCAGAAAAAATAATAAAAACACAACAACCAAAATCAAACAGACAAAAGTATCAGAATATGAGCGACATTTTGAGTTCTGTTGATGTGGATGAAAAACAACATAAGATGTAAGACAAGATAAAAACAATGAAGCAAGACGTAACAAGACAAAAACAACGTAAAAAGAGGTCAGAAGACGAAAAAGACGTAACAAGAAAACAACGTAACAGAAAAAAAAATGTAGCGAGATATAAGAAGTCAAAAGGACGAGAATGATGTAACAAAAACAACGTAACAAGACAAAAAGTTGAAATAGACAAAAAAGATGTAACAACGTAATAAGACAAAAACAGTGAAATACTACAAAAAGAACTTAAAAGATGTAACAAAATTAAAATGACGTAACAAGGTAAAACAACAACAATGAAATAATACGCAAACAATGTAAAAAGATGTCACAAGACACAAACAACAGAAGACAAAAAAGACTAAATTAAAACAATGAAACAATACTGAAAAGAATGTAAGAAGACAAAAATGACATAACAAGACTGTTAGAATATGAAAAAGACCTGATGATGAGATGACGTCCTCAAATGTCTCGTTTTGTCCACAAGTCAAAGATCTTCAGTTTCCTGTCCTGGAAAGATTCACGTTTAAGAAGCTGAATTTTTATTTTTTTTCTTTAAAAACTGACTCAAACTGATAAAAATCGATTGATTATTATTAAAATAGTTGGTGATTAATTTTATTATGTATGAACTGTTGCAGCTGTAGTCACATGACCTCTGAATTCTGTGAGTGGCTGTTGGATCATGTGACCTGTTGTTGCTCTCGTTGGTCCAGGAGAGTCTCCGGACTTCGGCTCGGGCGAAGACGCTCTGGCACGGATCCGCCGGCTGATCGCCGAGGGCGGTATGACGGCGGTGGTCCAGCGGGAGCAGAGCACCACCATGGCGTCCATGGGCGGCTTCGGGAACAACATCATCGTGAGTCATCGCATCCACCGCGGCTCCCAGACGGGCACGGGGGCCTCCAGGCCCGCGGCGGACCCCGCCATGACGGCCCCCTCCACCTCAGGTCCCCTCCTCATCGCCCCTCCCCAGGCTTCCAACCCGTCTGAACAGCTCGCTCCCATGTGGGGCCCCCAGGTGCTGTCGGGCCCCCGGGCCGCCAGCCTCGCTCTGGTGGACATGGACGACGTGTTTGACGGCGGGCGAACGGACGACGACTCCCTGCCGGCTCCCTCCTCTTCCTCCCTGCTGTTGTCTTCCCCCTCCTCCTCCTCCTCCTCCTCCTCTCATAGCCCTCTCCCTGGCGGCGGGGGCGGGGCCTCTAACAGTTACCCCGGCGACCCGTACAGCAGGTAGTTCTCCTATTGGCCGAGAGCAGCAGAGCGTTGGCCAAAGCCTTATCTCACAAAGAAATGGGTGCTGCTTTGACTCTGCACAGGGTCTCCCGCCTGGAAAAGAAGGGACACCAGAAGCCCTCCCCCCTCACCCGCCCACCCCACCCTCCTCCCCCCTGAAGCGTCAGTGGCGTCGACGTGCACTTCCTCTGCACTTACACGAGCTGGACCGAAGCTGAACCGCGATCATTCCTCGTCAGAAAGGGCTTCTACTTGAACGGAGGCCAGTCAGCGCTGCGCTCCTCTCCGCCCGGCTGGAGGACCAGCTTCCTGTTTATCAAAGTGCCATGTCTGAGTGTGGCGGCGGTGGTGGCGGGGGTGGAGGGGGCGGGGGTCTCACACACATTTACTCCGACGTGCTGCATTCGGTGCCATGTGATGTTGAATTTTGATGTGAAACAGTGTATGAGTGAAGTGTTTAAAAAGTGAATTGAGCACTACTTTGTTTTTTGTACCGTGTGTAACTCTGACGTTTGAAGAGACGAGCCGCCGTCGGGAGGCCGGACGTCGTGTCCGCGTCCACCGATGGGCGACGGGAGGCTGGACGACGTGTCCGCGTTCCAACCAATCATCTACGAGCTGAGACTGAACCGACTCAACACACTGCATGTCTCTCAGCAATGCTGCAGTTCATCAAACTGTCCGTTTTTACTTTAAAGGCTGAAGAGGAGAAGAACAATGTCCTGTTTTCACCCTGTTTAACCCCGCCCCTCTCAACACCCACCCCATCCACTTGCACTATTGTGTGCGTGAGTGTGCGTGCGTGTGTGCGTGCGCCACCAGTCGGGGGGCGTGGTCTGTATCTAACGCCTCTTTTCCACTGCAGGAACCAGAGAACCAAATCTGGTTTAATTTCCTAATAGAGCTGCAACAATTAGTCAATGAATCAATCAGTCGTTTGAAAGAAAGTTAGTTGTCAAGTATCATCATCATCATCATCATCATCTTCATCATCTTCATCGTCTCAATCATTTTCTGGTTTCAGCTTCTTAAACGAGAGAATTTTCTGCTTTTCTCTTCGTCAGTTCTGACAGAAAATGAAGAGTTTTGGGCTGCAGTCACTTTAACCTCATTTATCACTAATATATCAATGATTGATCAATTAATCATGGAAATAATGAACAGATTCATCGATAGTGTAAAATAATCGTTAGCTGCAGCCCTGATCAATAATCGATTAATCATTACTCAGTAATGAGGTTCAAATCACACGTGTCCGTTTAAGTTTTATGTAACTTTGAGTTGTAAAGTTTTTGTATTTTCATGAACAAAACTCTAATCAATATTTGATTTAACGTTAATGTTTTCTTTCTTCCCGACTGGACAAGTGGGTCAGAAACTTGTTCAGTCAATTTTTATTTTCTCCTGTAAAAACTCAAATAATCTAAAATGTCAGAAAAACTGAACGTTTTCCACGGTGACGTCTTAAAATGTCTCATTTTGTCTAAAACCCAAAGATATTCAATTTAATATGATAATAAACCAAGAAAAGCAGAAAAACAGCTTTTTCTGTGATTTTTGCATAAAAAAATTACTTTAAAAATTAATCAATAATCAGAATAGTTTAATTTTTTTTCCTTTTTTACCACTTAAGCTGGTCTCAAAAGTGAGTTTCCAGATTTACCGTCCTTTTATTTGTCCCAGGTGATCAGATCAGGTGATCAGGTGACAAAACACGTCTTTTTCTCAGTTTAAGTTTAAACATTTTCCTTCACTGATACTTGAAAACATTAACAGTAAATACTCGATTAATCATTAATAATTAATAAGATTTTTTTAAAAGGTGTGTTATTTGAACAGTTCTAGCAGCACATTAATGTGAAACATTTATTTTATGAAACAAACTTTTTAAACAAACAGAATTATAAAAAAAATATGTCGCCTGGGGTTCAGTTCGTGCTGTTTTTAGACAGAACAAGATTAAAAAAACAAATCAAACCTGTGAGAGCTGCGACGATCAGTCGATTGATCGATTAGTTAGATCGGCTATTGAATTATTCGTCAGCTGCTTTGATAAATCAAAATTCTCTGATTTCAGCTTCTTAAATGTGAATATTTTCTGGTTTCTTTCCTCTCTGACAGGAAACTGAAGATTTTTGAGTTGTGGACAAAACGAGATGTTTGAGGACGTCATGTTGGACTTTTTTCTGACATTTTATGGACCAAACAACTAATTAATTATTGGAAGAAATATTGCCAGATTGATCAGTAGTTGAAAAATAGGTGCAAACATGTGAAAACAGGTGGAGCACACGGACGTACGTACTATTTTTCAATTGACAAGATTATGACAGGAAACAGCGCTGTATTAAAAAGGCAGGTTGGTTCCTGTGGTGGAAAAGGTCTCTGATTGGTGCGCCCACACTGAACCCCACCCCTCCTGTGCCCCCCTGACCCCGCCCACCTCCCCTCCCCTCCCCCACCCCTCCAGACTCCCGCAGAAGAAAACTTGAATCTTTTCTTTCTTTTTTTTTTTTTTTTTGATCAAGTGCTACTTTTTTCCTTTCCAGCCTGTCTGAGAGCGAACAGCCGCCTGCTGCTTCCTCTCTTGTTTTTATTCTTATTCCACATGTGCTTATACAAAACACACACACACACACACACAGCTGCAGAGGGTCGTGTGCTGATGGTGTATAAGTTGGGGGCGGGGTGGAGGGGGCGTTAGTGGACCTATGAGGACGGCGAGCCCTGACTGGAGCTGTGCAGAGACACTGTGTGTGTGTGCGATTCGAGACAGAGCTGTTTACTTTTTTCTTTTTCTTTTTTTTTTTTTATTTAACCTTTTATTTTCTCCAGGTTAGTCCAGGTGAGATCAGGGATCTCGTTTCCATGGCAACCTGGCGAGGACAGTGGCTGCATGTGAGAGTCTGAACACAGCAGGTGACAAACTGATCTGAATGCTCCTCCTGGCTTTACTTGATTAATGAACATTTTGAAAAAAAAAAAAAAGAAAAAACAAACGAAGTGTTTGGTTGAATTCATGTTTTGTGTGTGTGTTTGTTCACCCCCCCCCCGACCCCCCCCACCCCACCCCCACGCCCTCCTTCCTCCCCTCCTGTGAATGATGAACTGAGCGCCGCCGTTATTCAACAATGCAACTGGTCAATAACACAGTTTGTCACCAAATGATCCCCTCGTCTCCACCCGTCAGACTGGAGTTTGTACAGCTCGATGATTCTTTGCTTTGACTTTTAGACGTGATGTAATTAAAGAGCTTTGAGAGTTTTTCTGTGATTGGATCGACTTGTTGACGATTATTTAGTGAAGCTGAGCAGCTGTTTTCTGTCTGGACCATTGACTGTAAATAAAGATGGATGG
The DNA here is from genome assembly GCA_034769285.1 of Lutjanus argentimaculatus. Taxonomy (NCBI): domain Eukaryota; kingdom Metazoa; phylum Chordata; class Actinopteri; order Lutjaniformes; family Lutjanidae; genus Lutjanus; species Lutjanus argentimaculatus. Next base: position 3,302,696 of record JAWZSL010000039.1, read on the forward strand.
TACGTTTCCTCTTCCTCCCAAAGTAACAAAAAAAAAAGAAGAAGCCAAAACATCCCAGATACGAGCGCTGCCATCTTGTTCTGGTGACGTCGTTTGGAGCCAGAGTCTATTTGAGCCTCGGTATCGAGGTCCCGCCCTCTACATTTGAACTTTAATTTGGCTCATCAGGTGTTCCACATCCACCTTCAAAGTCAGTTTAGTTTCTAATCAGATTCCCAAGAACTTTAACATGCAACGTTTCAATTTGAGCCCCAAAGAGTTCAGATATGATCAATAGACATTCATATATATATGGTGAATAATAGAGTACCAAGAATAGAACCATGTGGGACACCTGTACAGAACCTACGAGCACTTGATTTATATCCTTACATATGCTGTATATTTATGTATATCATCGACTGTAAATAAAGATGGCCGCCACGTCTCCACATTCTCCTGCTGGTCCAAAATGAGTCCAAAGTATACCGGATACGAGCGCCGCCATCTTGTTCTGGTGACGTCATTTGGAGCCAGTCTATTTGAGTCTCGGTATCGAGGTCCCGCCCACACAGCCAGCCGACTCGATGGCGAGCGGAGCTCAGCTGTCAATCAGCTGTGAAACCTTTTTATATCACAAAATAACCAGTGAGAAAAATGAATACCTGAACAAACATCATCGCCAGCCACCAGGGGGCGTCACTGCCGGGAGCCGTCACGTCGTCCATCTTTATTCATGTCAATGGTTTGGACGATCATGTGTTAAAGCTCCACATCTCCTCTCACATCTTTTCTCTCCTGTTTCTCTCAGCTTTTCTTAACAGTGATGTACAAACACACTCAGGTAGTCATTTAGATTAATTAATAAGCGCTAATAAATAATTTATCGGGCACAATCTGAGTTTTAGTTCTTTGGCTGTTCCGTCTGTTCAGTGTGTAAAACTCTGATAAGTTCTGTTGGTAACACTATTTGAAGGGGTGTTCATAAGACTGACATGACATCATCATAATTATGACAAACATGAGGGAGTCCTGTAATATTTAAAGGGATAGTTCATATTATTTGCAGTGTGGTTGTATGAGGTGTTCATCCATAGTCAGTGTTACCTACAGTAGGTAGACAGACGTTTCTGACAGAAACCCTCATGTAAGACAAATATCGCTTTTTAAAAACCAACCAAAGTCCATTGACAAAAACATTTATTTTACCTCACAGGACACAGGAGCTGCTGCTGCCTCCATCTGTTAGTTTATCTGAGTTATTTTGTGACTTGAGCGAATCTGAACTAACACTTTAAAACAGGAATCACACAGTAACTCAGACAAACTGACAGATGGAGGCAGCAGCAGAACAACAACTCCTGTGTCCTGTGAGCTAAAAATACTGATTTTATCAGTGGAGTTTGGTTGGTTTTATAATATTTGTCTTATATAACCGTGTTTCCTCTCAGTAAAGTCTGACAGCGAGGTACAGTGGTGAAAATATTCTCTCACCAGACTCCATTTAAAAACGTCAGTCTCACCATCGTCCTATTTAATTCAAACTCTGGTTTAAATTAACTCACTGAGGAAGATAAAAAGAATAACGAGAACGGAGCGAGAGTAAGGTCGAACATCAGAGAGGCGGCGAGGAGAAACGGCGTGAAGAGACACCTTCGTGGTTATGACGGTGTCATGACAGTCTTATGCACACCCCTTCAGATTAAGTGTTATCATCCTGTTAACCATGAAGCCCAAATAGATTCAGTAATCAATAAATTCAAAAGAAGTGAAACTCGGTAGTCAAACAGTGACCTGTGGACCAAATCCGGCCCTCCAACGAGAGCTGAACGTTTTCTTTCAAACTTTTTTGTATTTAAAGTTTTAAATTAAACATCATCAAATATAAAAATGATTGAAGTCTCTAACAGACAGAATAAATGTTCAAAGACAACAGTAACAGGTTGCTGTTTATTGATTATTGATTACCTATAAATTAAACTGTAAGTCAAAACATGTCAGAGTTCTTCGGTGTCTGAAGCGGCTGTGACTGTTAGCGCTCACTAGCTAACGGGAAGAGAAAAGGTCACCTGTCCTCAGATTTAATCCTGAAACCAGTTTTATAAACCTGTGGAACACTCTGAGCAGAACCCTCGTGTTCTCTCAGCCAGAGGAGCAGGTTCTCAAATAAAATCGTCTTTCTTATAAAATTATGACTTTATAATCCTGTTAAATAAACAGATACATTTATTACTTTATCATCTGGGAGTTTTTTCTTGGAAATTTGTGACTTTAATCTCAGATAAAACTTCAGTTTTTTTTTCTTGCAGATGTATGACTACAATATGAGGGAATTCATGATCTGTTTTTTTCAGAAATTTGAGTCTTCAATCTCAAAGAATATTATTTTTTTCTTCTTGTAAACTTGTGTCTTTATAATCTAAAAGAATTTCTGGATTTTTCTCGTAGATTTTTCAATTTATAATCTGTTTGTTTTTCAGGTAAATTTATTACTTCATCATCTGAGATTCCTTTTCTTGCAAATTTGTCACTTTAATCACATTTTTAAAATATTTTCTCCCAGATTTGTGACTTTAATCACAAATCAATAATTCATTTTTTTCTCACATTTTATGACTTCAGTCTCAAAGAATATTCAGGGTTTTTTTTCTTGCTAGTTTGTGTCTGTATAATCAGAGAATTTCTGAATTTTTCTTGTAGATTTTACAATTTATAATCTTTTTTTCTTCTGGTAAATTTATTACTTTTATTAATTTATTTCTTTTTCTCAAATTTGTGACTTTAATCTCAATTTACGATTTTTTTTCTGGTAAATTTTTGACTTAAAATCAGAGATTTTCCGTATTTTCTAGTAAATTTGTGACAAAAATAGAGAAGAAGAGTTTTTTTGTTTGTTTTTCTCATAAATGTTCCACTTAAATCTGATATTTTTTTTTGGAATATTCCCCCTCTCTCCCTCCCAGAGTTTTAAACCTTCAAATTCAGTCATAAAAGTAAAATAAAGACCTGATCCTACGTCTTTTCTTTAATAAATGAACTTAATATTTATTGTGAATATTCCATCCATTAAATAATTGTTCATATTCTTTATACACAGAAAACAAACAAAAACAATAAAAAATGTAAACAACTCCAGTTTTCTAAAACAGCTTCTGATCTTAAATGTTTCTTTGAATATAAAGTGTCTGAAATCTTCCGTCTGATTTAAACGGTGTTACAGTGAACAGAAAATCAGATTAGAAACTTTGACTCATGAATCATCGCTGACAGCTGTGGAGTCACATGACTGTCATTATGGGATGGTCGTCAGAGAGACGCTCACATGTCAACATGACTGTTTCTGTTCCAGCAGGATGTTTGAAGAGAAAATGTAATAAAACAGTTCAGTCTCATGAAAACAGAACGAACGAAGGTTTTATTGTTTCAGACTGAAAACGGCTCACATGAAACTTCATCAGCTCATAAAGTCTCACGAGGCAGAACTTTATGTTCCCAAAACACGGAGAACGTCCAGAACCTGAAAAAATAAAACTTTAACAATCAAACATTTAACAAAACTCATAAATCACTGATGAAAACATTCACTGTGGTACCACAGAAATCAGAATAAATCCTCCTGTCTGCCCTCTTTCTCCAGACTCGTGAGATAAAGTTCAAGTCTGTCTAAAATAAAATCAGATGATATATTTTATAAAATAACTGCAGAAGAGACTGAAGTCTGTAGGACTGAATTATGGAGTCAGACTGTCTGTGTTCAGGAGATTTTAGGCTGATCTAAATCTGTCTCGATGCTCTGGAGCCGGACGAGTCTCAACATGACGTCAACTGTAGAAAAGTTTATCATTTAAAGTTGTCTGGGTGGTTTTAGACATGTTTTTTTTTTTTTTTTTATTATTTAATATCGAGAAGATCCAAGTTTTTTTCTCCTAAATTTATGAATTTATGACTTTTCTTGAAAATTTGTGACTTTATTATCAAGGAATTTCTGATTTATTTTTGTATATTTGTTTCTTTAATCTCAGAGGATTTGTGACTTTTCGTCTTGTAAATTTTAGGACTTTATTATCAAAGAATTTATGACTTTTTTCTTGTAAATTTTTGACTTTATTATCAAAGAATTTATGACTTTTTTCTTGTAAATTTTTGACTTTATTATCAAAGAATTTATGACTTTTTTCTTGTAAATTTTTGACTTTATTATCAAGAATTTATGACTTTTTTCTTGTAAATTTTTGACTTTGATCTCAAAGATTTTGACTTGAACTGTCATGTATCCCATGCCTCTGTGCTCTCTGTTCTGACCTTTAATGCTAACGAGCTGTGAGATCCCCAATGATGCGCCCTCTGTTGAGGTGGCGTGCTGCTCAGTAGCTGAATGCTAACACACTCTGGAGTTCACGGATTATTCTGATCGATCAGGATTACCATGACTTTTTTGCTGTCCGGATTCACTGGACGTTTCTACGTTATCAACGACTTAGTGGTCTTTGTACTGAACAGTGTGTCGATGTGTGTGTTGGTTCAGTGCTAACACGTAGCTCGGTAGCTAATGCTAACTGTTCCTCTCGTTCATTATTGAAGCTAGTTTTAGTGAGTAAGTAACATTGTAGTTTGTGAATAAAGACGAATCCCGCCTCCGCTTCCGGTGTTCCGCCATCTTGCGGCGCCGCCGCTGCTGCGGAGGATCGTCGTGTCCGCTACCCTCAGTTTGCTGGTTGTGTCTAGAGGGGAACCCCAGATGTGCAGGACTCTCGCGAGATTCTGCATAGTGTAGGTGAAGATGTTCACTCTCGCGGGATCTTATGCTTGTGGGGTTCCCTTCTAGACAGGAGGTGCGTTTGAGATGAACTGCGGCTGGAGGAGATCAGGAGGTGGAGACAAAAAGCTGCAGTCAAGTCGGACAGTTTCCAGCAGACTTAAGAGAACAAACAGGAAGTGACACTGACTTCCTGTTAGATCACCTGTAGGTTACCTGTAGATCACCTGTTAGATCACCTGTAGATCACCTGTTAGATCACCTGTAGGTTACCTGTAGATCACCTGTTAGATCACCTGTAGATCACCTGTTAGATCACCTGTAGATCACCTGTTAGATCACCTGTAGGTTACCTGTAGATCACCTGTTAGATCACCTGTAGGTCACCTGTAGGTCACCTGTTAGATCACCTGTAGGTTACCTGTAGATCACCTGTTAGATCACCTGTTAGATCACCTGTAGATCACCTGTTAGATCACCTGTAGGTTACCTGTAGATCACCTGTTAGATCACCTGTTAGATCACCTGTAGATCACCTGTTAGATCACCTGTTACATCACCTGTAGGTTACCTGTAGATCACCTGTAGATCACCTGTTAGATCACCTGTAGGTTACCTGTAGATCACCTGTTAGATCACCTGTAGGTTACCTGTAGATCACCTGTAGATCACCTGTTAGATCACCTGTAGGTTACCTGTAGATCACCTGTTAGATCACCTGTAGGTTACCTGTAGATCACCTGTAGATCACCTGTTAGATCACCTGTAGGTTACCTGTAGATCACCTGTTAGATCACCTGTAGGTTACCTGTAGATCACCTGTTAGATCACCTGTAGGTTACCTGTAGATCACCTGTTAGATCACCTGTAGGTTACCTGTAGTTTGAGATAAAGTGTGTTCTTGATCGCTGATTGAAGTTAAAATAGAAGTGATCTCCCCTCTGTTACATGGAACATCTGTTCTTTTATCTGCCGTGTGAAACACTTTGTAACCGTTCGTTTGATAAGTCACATATAACCTTTATTATTATTATTATTATTATTATTATTATTATTATTATTATTATTATTATCATTATTAGACACTAGATATCTGCTTGTTGACAGATCAAAACTTAATCACACATCATCAGACTAATATATCAAACGTTAAATATCACAGTGACACAGATAATTAGTATTTTATACAACACGTGGTGTTTGTTGTCAAAATTAAGAGCCAATCAGAGCCTGTCAGCTCGTTGATCAGGTGACAGCCAGATGTTTGCAGTCGGTGTAGAGCAGCTGTGGTGTCTGGCTCTGAAAACTGCAGCTGCTTCAGTCTCGTGAGGTTATCGTTTCCCACGTGTGCATGACGTCAGAGCAAGTTTGGCTCCAGTCGGACACAAATCTAACCTGCATGCATTGTGCGGTGATCGCAGGTGATCGATTCTGCGCAGGCCTGGTTCATCTCGAACGCACCTACTGTATTAGGGCGTCTCCTGTCAGTGACATCATGTATATTTGGATCGATGACGTTGATCAGCAGCCTCAGTAACTGATGAAGGTTCCTTATAGGATGGACACATTAATGTTAGTTACATTACAAGAAAAGTGTAAAAGTAGACAACACTCGTACTGTAGAGACACGCCACCACAGTAATGGCGGCTGCTTCACTTCCGGGTTCGTCTCTGGTTCACCATCATGGCTCTGATGAGACACTTTTGAACTCTGTGGACGAAGGACAGCTGCAGGTGTCACATGTCCCAATTAGTAACAAGTTATCGTCCTGTTTTGTAATATTGTCCACAGAGACTCCTGTCAGAAATCACAACAGTGTCTTCTTATTTATTTATTTATTTATTTTGTCCTTAATACTGAACTTGTTTTGGTCCACATGAAGTTTGTCAGCACTTCGTCTCCACATAACGTGCAACAACTCACCTGTTACAAAGTTCAACATGATGTTTGAAATGTGAAAAGCTTCCTGCTCTTCCAGCTCGTCTGATGTCTGTCAGCTTTTCAATTTCTTAGGCCTCATATTTTATTGAAATGTTGACTTTTTTCTGTATTTTTCAGAAAGGTGCTCATGACAGACCTTAGTATGGAAGAGTATTTGGGCCACTCATAAGAAAAAAAAATACTAGGAGGTAGATTTTTTTTCATCATGCACTTGAGAATAAGGTTGACCTTTTGAGACTAACAACCAGCGCACGTGACAGCTTCTACAAAATGCCTTACAGGCAGTTAGATGAACTGGTGAAAGTACTTCAGAATCGGCTTTAATAACAAAAATTCTTTCTCTTTTAGCTCACAAACACAGTGTAGTTATCAGTGTGAGGAACATGTCCTCACAGTGTGAGGACATGTTCCTCACACTGTGAGGACTCTGAAGAGACTGTGCTGAAAACTGACTGCAGTCAATCCGGCTGCTCCAACATTTCAAATGCCCACGTACTGCAGATTTTATGGCAAATACACGGAGGCGGTTGTTACAGCGTGGAACAACGTCCGGTTTTCAAAATAAAATAAGGGTTATTGAAAGGCAATGAAAAGAAACGTGCCAGTTTGATCCTGCACTGGTTTTGAGTCATTGTCTCATGACATAGAGACTATTGACAAAAATGATTTTTTTTTTTTTAATTAACTTAAAAAAATAGATATCTATACATCAGGAGTAATAAACTATAATAAAATGGCTGTATCTCAACCAGCCAGTGTAGTACTATGGTCCATAAAACCAGTGCAGGATCACACTGACACATCTCTTTTTTTAATTGCCTTTCAATAACCCACATTTTATTTTGAAAACCGGATGTTAGTCCACGCTGTAGCATCCTGCGGGGACTTTCTCAACCACCTCTGTGTATTTGCTATAAAGTGTCTGGTTTGACTGCAGTCAGTTTTCAGCACAGTCTCTTCAGAGTCCTCACACTGATAACTACACTGTGTTTGTGAGCTAAAAGAGAAAAATTTCTTTTATTAAAGCCGATTCTGAAGTTTCACCAGTTCATCTAACTGCCTGTAAGGCATTTTGCAGAAGCAGTCACATGCGCTGGTTGTTAGTCTCAAAAGGTCGACTTTTTTCTCGACATTTTGACTTTTTTCTCGAAGTGCACGATGGGAAAAAAAAATCTACCTCCTAGTATTTTTGTCTCATGAGTGGCCCAAATACTCTTCCAATAGAATAGACTGGAGAGGCTGTAAAATGATTTTAAAATCCATATTTCTTGTCACATGTATTTCTTACAGGAAGTCAGTGTGTATGAAGCAGGATAATGTTCAGTGAGCAGCTCAGTGTTGTGAAATAAACCCCTTCAGGATGAATGAAGACCCTCCACTTTGTGTCAGGGTTTATTTCACAACACTGAGCTGCTCACTGAACATTATCCTTTACATGTTTGACCAGGATCGTTTTACATTTGTCAGATATCATGACACCTCTCTTTGTCATTCTTATCAGGTTACAGGACGGATTCAGGAGGTCCAAGTTGGACCGTCTGTCTAAATGTGTTCTCCCTGCAGAACATGTGGAACATGGACCAAGCTGACGACTGCTGAGAGAAATAGAACAGTAAGTGCTGTTTGATCCTCATCATTGAAATCAGGATTTTCACATGAAAACACACTCTAACACTTGTATTTATGGAGATTAATGTCACATTTGTTTATTTTACAAAAACTTCAGTGTTCATGAAACACCATGAATGCAGAAACATCCCATAATAAGCAGATACTGTAAATATTAAACATGAATTCACAGGAGACAGTTTTTACAGAGAACATAGCATTTATTGAATCATGTCCGTGAATGTTCTCATTCGTCCAGGTCATTGTAATCTCAGGAAAAGATTAAATCAAAAGCAACTGGACTTGTTTAAAAGTCTTATTGAAGACGTTTCGCTTCTCATCCAAGAAGCTTCATCAGTTCATGCCTGTCAGACTAGTCAGAGCTAGTCTAACTAAATGGTGGGAACCCCAGGTATTTAACCTCTGTGGATGTGTTCAAATTCATGAGTGCTCCAATCAGATTGACAACAGTCGTTTGGAGTCGTTGATCACTGGGTGTGACCCCAAACCAGGTATGAGTGTCAGTCGTTAGAGACAAAGGACTGTGGACCACAGTCGTTAGAGTTACATGAATGTGAACCACTGTTGTTTTTGGAGGTCAAGTTGTTGAATTTCCTGGGCAAAGATGAAATAACAGCATTGTAAATAGGAGAGAAGTTGTGTCTTAGGCCTCCTCCTCTGTTTAGAGTGGGTTTCTCCATTTTGACGTAGATGGCTTCCTGAACTCCTCTCTCAAACCATCTGTCCTCTCTGTCTAGAATGTGGACGTTGCTGTCTTCAAAGGAGTGTGCCTTCTCCTTAAAGGATAAGTTCGGTTTTTTGACACCTGGACCTTATTGTTATGATTAAATACGCTCGTAGACTCACCCAGACAATTTTGGTGGAGCTTGGAGCCGTTTTCGAGCCATTTAGATCCATCCGACGGCGTTTTTTTCTCATGCCATAGTAAATTAGACTTTATCTGCTGTGAAACTCGCTCATTTCACCTACATTTTATAAATGAATGGCCAGTGTTATCACCATGTCAGCTCAACTTCGTTGTTATGGTCATCCGGGGATTTACAAGGATGCGTAACTTTTGGTGGCGTCATAGACGTGCGCCGCAGGAACGCAGCTGAGTAGAGACGCTGTTGTTGCTAGGCTACACGGCAACACGGCTATTTCTGTGCAGCATGGCGGAATATTTATCCGATGTAGAAGTGTCTGACGACGACTTTGAGTATAATGGATGCCCGTATCGTTTTGAGCCAGAATACACCGACGAGGAGCTATTTGAAAGGAGGATGCAGAGGGAAAGAGCCGAACAGCTGGCCAGAGAACAAGCAACCACTGCACGTCCACGAACGGGGGCTTCGATTTCTGGCCCCGTCCGCTACTATGGCATGAGAAAAAAACGCCGTCGGATGGATCTAAATTGCTCGAAAACGGCTCCGAGCTCCACCAAAATTGTCTGGGTGAGTCTACGAGCGTATTTAATCCTAACAATAAGGTCCAGGTGTCAAAAAACCGAACTTATCCTTTAAGGTGTAGATAGACAGCTGAGTCTAGACCTGAAGAGTTAGGTCTCCTGTGTTGAGCCATGCGTCTGTTTCACCAAACAACCACTAAACAGACGCATGGCTCAACACAGGAGACCTAACTCTTCAGGTCTAGACTCAGCTGTCTATCTACACCTTAAGGAGAAGGCACACTCCTTTGAAGACAGCAACGTCCACATTCTAGACAGAGAGGACAGATGGTTTGAGAGAGGAGTTCAGGAAGCCATCTACGTCAAAATGGAGAAACCCACTCTAAACAGAGGAGGAGGCCTAAGACACAACTTCTCTCCTATTTACAATGCTGTTATTTCATCTTTGCCCAGGAAATTCAACAACTTGACCTCCAAAAACAACAGTGTTCACATTCATGTAACTCTAACGACTGTGGTCCACAGTCCTTTGTCTCTAACGACTGACACTCATACCTGGTTTCGGGTCACACCCAGTGATCAACGACTCCAAACGACTGTTGTCAATCTGATTGGAGCACTCATGAATTTGAACACATCCACAGAGGTTAAATACCTGGGGTTCCCACCATTTAGTTAGACTAGCTCTGACTAGTCTGACAGGCATGAACTGATGAAGCTTCTTGGATGAGAAGCGAAATGTCTTCAATAAGACTTTTAAACAAGTCCAGTTGCTTTTGATTTAATCTTTTCCTGAGATTTATTGAATCATGTCACAACATATAAGGATCATAAGATGGATGTTTCCAAGGCTACGTTGTTAAAGTGATATTCCTCCACTACATAATAACCCACTCAGTATGTCCTCACCTCTATGCTGATGTGATGATGGTGAAGATCTTCAGTTCACTAAACAATCCTGGAGTTTCAGCAGAAAACAGGGTTGCAGCCAAATCCAGTACAATGGCAGTGAATGGAGACCACGGATAAAATGTTAAAAAAAGAACACAAAACAAACACAAAATGTCTCCATCCTGCTCGTGTGGTGTAATCCAAGTGTCTGTGAGCCGCGCTATTAAAATTTAACCACAAAAGACGCCATTTACACCATGTTTTTAGCTGAAATGTCAACTGTAGCATGTAGCGGGTAGCATGTAAACATGGCGTCGATCTCACAAGACTTCATATATCTCTTAATGGACACACGTGTGGAAATATCGCAAGATCGACGCCATGTTTACATGCTACCTGCTACATGCTACAGTTGACGTTTCAGCTAAAAACATGGTGTAAATGGCGTCTTTTGTGGTTAAATTTTAATGTCGCGGCTCACAGACACTTGGATTACACCACACGAGCAGGATGGAGACATTTTGTGTTTGTTTTGTGTTCTTTTTTAACATTTTATCCGTGGTCTCCATTCACTGCCATTGTACTGGATTTGGCTGCAACCCTGTTTTCTGCTGAAACTCCAGGATTGTTTAGTGAACTGAAGATCTTCACCATCATCACATCAGCATAGAGGTGAGGACATACTGAGTGGATGATCCTGTAGTGGAGGAATATCCTTTTAACTGGACATCTTTTCCTCTTGTTTCACTCGTTACAGGTATCAGGTGAGCTGGTGTTGGAGCTTCCTCATCACTCCAGCCTGTGTGGATCTTCAGATTCGGAGTTTCCTGACGTCCAGAGTCGCTCTGTTGGATTCAGACCTCCTCTTGGTTGAACCAGGACCCACAGCTGGTGTCCTCCTCCTCCTCTCCTCCTCTCCTCTCCCTTTCCCCCTCTCCTCCTCCTCTCCTCCTCCCCTCCTCCTCCTCCTCCTCCAGCCACCATAACCTGTGCAATATTACACAAAGATTTTGTTCAGACCTTTAAAGTTTTATCTATGCCTTATGTTATTTATATCATTTATTATTTTTCTATTTGATTTATTTTTTTGTTGAAATGTTGACAACAACTGTTACAGTGCAACAGTAAATACAACATGAACATAACCTTTTTTCTGTGAAAAATAAAAGACTGTTACACTTACAGAACGTGGGCTCAGTCTTCACTGGGTTTGTTCTGCATGTTCCTCTCGTGTTCTTTAGGAACTTTGAAGAGTTAGTCTCCTCCAGATGTGATGTTGTGGTCTGTGGTCAGTCAGTGTTTCAGCAGAGTCTGGAAGTACAGCGGGACGCAGAAAATCAAAGATGTAAATGATGACAAACTGTCCACATCTGAACAAGTTCTAAGTCGGCACACATTCATTCACCTGCGTTCTAAGAAATGGAAACAACTTTGTTTGGTGTAAAATGAAGGATGACGCCGTGAAAATCCTCCACAGATGAAGTCTGCTGTTGGAGGCTCAGGTCTGTGACGTCCTTCAGAGTCCTCTGGTTGCTCAGAACCTTCTCCAGCTTGTAGATTGCAGGAGCTGCTAAAGAGGATAAAATCTTTACAATATAATATGAATTAATAATGACAGTGTGTGTGATGAATTTATGATTATCTTTATAGAATCATTCTGATCTCTACTTCTATAAAGAGGAGTCTTGATAAAGTTTTGGTCTGTATATGAGTAACTCACCTGCTGTCAGTCATTTATTCTCGTCCCTGTTTGGTTCAGTCTGTGGGCACTGGGGGGGACAGGGGGTCTTCATGTCTGTGGATGTCCTGCACATGGTTCAGGATGGAGCTCCATGTCCTCTCTCTCTCTCTCTCTGAGCTGGTGGGTGATGAGGCTGCTGTTACCACACTGTTGTCCTTTAACTCACACCTGCACTGATCACAACACCTGATTCAGTCTGAATACAAGTTCCTCAGCTTGATTCTGCAGCAGCTCACTTCACATCTCAGGTGTGAGAAACCTGATGCTGATCAAAGTTACACAGAGTTACAGAGCAGAGGAGAGAGGAGGCGTTCATAACAACAGAACAGACAGCACAGACCTGTCGGCATCAAGTCACACAAACAGACACATGGAAAACACTGACAGGTGTCGTGTCCAGGTAGTTATCCTGATAACAAGTGTGTGTCTGTCTGCGGGAGCTCACCTGAACTCAGTACAGGTGGAGCAACAGTACCAGTCAAAAGTTTGGACACACCTCCTCATTCGATGGTTTTTCTTTAATTTTTTTATTTTCTACATTGTAGATTAATACTGAAGACATCCAGACTATGAAGGAACACATATGGATTATGTAGTGAACAAAAAAGTGTTAAACAAAGCAGAATATGTTTTATAGTTTAGATTCTTTTACTTTGATGACAGCTTTGCTTACTCTTTGCATTCTCTCAATCAGCTTCATGAGCTCGTCACCTGGATGGTTTTCAGTTAACAGGTCTGCCTTGTCAAGAGTTCATTTCTGGAATTTCTTTCCTTCTTAAAGTGTTTGAGACCATCAGTTGTATTGTGTAGAGGTAGGGTTGGTACAAAGGTTTACACAGTGAATAACACTATTTGACTACTGTTCTAATCCAGATTATGGTAAGAACCACTCAACTAAGTAAAGAGAAACGACGTCCATCATTACTTTAAGACATGAAGGTCAGTCAATCCAGAACATTTCAAGAACTTTGAACGTATCCTCAAGTGCAGTCACAAAGACCATCAAACGCTATGATGAAACTGTCTCTCATGAGGACGCCCCAGGAAAGGAAGACCAAGAGTTTCCTCTGCTGCAGAGGATAAGTTCATCAGAGTTACCAGCCTCAGAAACCACAAATTAACAGCACCTCAGATTAGAGCCCACATAAATGCTTCACAGAGTTCAAGTAGCAGACACATCTCAACATCAGCTGTTCAGAGGAGACTGCGTGAATCAGGCCTTCATGGTCCAACTGCTGCAAAGAAGCCACTTCTGAGGAAGAACAGCAAGAAGAAGAGAATTGATTGGGCCAAGAAACACAAGGAATGGACATTAGACCAGCGGAAATCAGTCCTTTGGTCTGATGAGTCCAGATTTTTGGTTCCACCCGCCGTGTCTTTGTGAGACAGAAAAGGTGAGCGGATGGTTTCTACATGTGTGGTTCCCACCGTGAAGCATGGAGGAGGAGGTGTGATGGTGTGGGGGTGCTTTGCCGGTGACACTGTTGGTGATTTATTCAAAATCCAAGACACATTTAACCAGCATGGCTCCCACAGCATCCTGCAGCAACATGACATCACATCTGGTTTGTGCTCAGTGGGACCGTCATTTGTTTTTCAACAGGACAATGACCCCAAACACACCTCCAGGCTATGTAAGGACTATTTGACCAAGACAGAGAGGGATGGAGAGCTGCATCACATGACCTGGCCTCCACAATCACCTGACCTAAACCCAACTGAGATTGTTTGGGATGAGTTGGACCGCAGAGTGAAGGCAAAGCAGCCAACAAGTGCTCAGCACCTCTGGGAACTCCTTCAAGGCAAGGCAAGTTTATTTGTATAGCACATTTCAGCAACAGGGCAATTCAAGGTGCTTCACACAGAACATTGAAATACAACGACAAGGGAAAAGAAACACATTTAAAACATTATAAAAAAACATGTAAAGATGATTAAAAACAGCAAGTAAGAAAACAACACATAAAACCCAAAAATATAAAAATACAACATATTAAAGTAAGAGTTGCAGTGCAGAGTTTCAAAGGGAAAATATAAATTTTAAAAAGTAAAAGCCTTTTAGTCAAAGGCAGCAGTGAACAGGTGAGTCTTTAACCTTGACTTAAAAGAACTCAGACTCTCAGCAGACCTGATATTTTCTGGTAGTTGTTCCAGATGTACGGAGCATAGAAACTGAACGCTGATTCTCCATGTTTAGTTCTGATTTTTGGAACACAGAGCAGACCTGCACCAGACGACCTGAGTGGTCTGGATGGTTCATACTGGACTAGAAGGTCTCTGATGTATTTTGGGCCTAAGCCATTCAGTGCTTTATATGCTAGCAAGAGAATTTTAAAGTCTGTTCTCTGAGAGACAGGGAGCCAGTGTAGAGACCTCAGAACTGGAGTGATGTGGTCCACTCTCTTGGTCTTAGTGAGGACTCGAGCAGCAGCGTTCTGATCAGCTGCAGTTGTCTGATTGACTTTTTAGGCAGACCAGAGAAGATACTGTTACAGTAGTCAACTCGACTAAAGATAAATGCATGGACAAGGTTTTCAAGGTCCTGCTGCGCATCAGTCCTTTAATCCTAGAAATATTCTTGAGGTGATAGTAAGCTGACTTTGTAATTGTTTGTATGTGTTTTTTAAAATTCAGGTCTGAATCCATGACAACACCCAGATTCCTGGCCTGATCTGAGGTTTTTAACTGAAGTGACTGGAGCTGCATGCTGATTTTAAGACATTCAAGACTGTTGGAAAACCATCCAGGTGACGAGCTCATGAAGCCGACTGAGAGAGAATGCAAAGCTGTCATCAAAGTAAAAGAATCTAAAATATAAAACACGTTCTGGTTTGTTTAACACTTTTTTGTTCACTACATAATCCATATGTGTTCCTTCATAGTCTGGATGTCTTCAGTATTAATCTACAATGTAGAAAATAAAAAAATAAAGTAAAACCATCAAATGAGAAGGTGTGTCCAAACTTTTGACTGGTGCTGTAGGTCACTACTCTTCAAAGTCACTTCAGGTAATTAAATATATCATTGATCATGTGAGTTTTATTGGTTGTTTTTTTTTTATTATTATTTGAAAATTCTCTAAAGTAACACTGCAGAATAATTCATGACTTAGTCTCTGAATATTTGTCAAATAAAATATTAATGATCAGGTAGAGTCTGGCCTTTATAGACAGAGGATACATATTTTGGCAGCTGCATGTCCAGGATGATATATGTAACCTGCCTTCATCACTTTGTGTCATGAAAAGTGCTCCATAAACACACAGGGCCACATTATTATCATGTTATCATTAGGATTATTTGACCTCTGTATGGAGGAAGAGTTCAGCCACATCCAAAGGAAGCTCATCATTTGAAATGACACATTGATAACATGAATATATAATATTGTTGACAGTGCTGCGTTCAGTCTGATGACATTTGGAGTCCTGCAGACGAGGATCAGATGAAGAGAAAAATGTTGAAATGATAACAGAGACCTTACAGAAGCTTGAATTACAGCATGTTTGGAGCCTCATGAATTATTCTGCACAGGACTTTTTAAACTGTCAAATAATAATTAAAAAACATCTCGTTTATGAGGAAAACATATGATCACATTCATACAATAAACTTCATCAAGTACAGAAGAATAAAAACGTTTATTCTGATAAATGAGACGTCGTTGACATGATCAATGATAAAATCCATATGTTGATAGATTTCATTACCGGAAGTGACTTTGAAGAGTAGTGACGTAGCTCCACCTGTACTGAGTTCAGGCGCGCTCCCGCGGACACACACACACTTGTTATCAGGATACCTACCTGGAACGACACCAACTCACTGCTCAGCTGTTTCATTGATTAGCTTCATCACAGATGATCTGGACTCTCCCTCAGTATTATTCACTCCAGCAGATGCTAACCATATTAGCCGCGATGCTAACTCCAGGATCAAGTGATAAACTCACAGTAAAGCAGCATGAAGGATCAAACTCACCGCTCTCACGTCTGAAGCTGGTCACAGACAGTCGGTACTGATCCACCGTTGAAGTGAATGCTGGTCTGTACTGTCCTCGTGCAGGAAGCAGTCTGAGTGACATGGTTCACTGACACACACACACAGGTTAGGAGTGTTGTGGGGACATTTGGTTAAAAACTGACTCAGATGATGAACAACACAACAGTCTTTTAACTACCTGCAACATGATCGTTTACCGGAGCGACGTCACGAGGAAAAACACGCGGCGGCACCGAGGAGGGTCACCTGTCTGCAGGTGTGGCTTCCCCCCCTCTGACGTCACGTGGAGGCAAATCTGATTGGAGCGTTTAAACTCACATGACCTAAAAGGTGGAGCAGGCGGGGAGAGGACACATGTTTTCATTAGAAAACTATGAAAATGAGCATTTTGAATAATATGAGACTAAAATATGAAATAATATCGGAGACACACAGAGCAGCTCAGAGTTTATTTTATTGTTAGGACGTCCAGACAGCAGCAGAATTTATTTACTTCTTTAATTTGAGGAAGAAAGCATCTCTACATGGATTCAGTTATTATCATTATCATTATTATTAAAAACTATAGTTTCTAAGTGTGCAACAGAGCTCTGCTTTATTCTAAATCTGGATTTACTCTTTTTAAACCTAGTTTTGCTAAACTGATAAGAACTCATCTCAGATTAAATTTAAAAAAATAAAAGCGCCCAGGTTTACATTAATCGTCTTTCCTGTAAAATCATTTTCATTATCATTAATCTGTTGATCAGGTCACTTTAACTGATCAGTTGTTTGTTCCATAAAATGTCATAAAACTGTGAAAAATAACACCCTGAAAAATAATCAGTTTAGTGTCAGAGAGGAGGAAAGAAAGCAGAAAATATTCACATTTAAGAAGCTGAAATCAGAGAAATAAGATATTTTTATTTTAAAAAATGACTCAAAATGATGAATAAAGTGATAAAGCAGAGCTCTGCTGCACAATTAAAAACTAATCTCAGTTTAAGTAAATCAAAGTTTATTGATGTAAACAGAAAAGAGTTTAATCCATGTAGAGATGCTTTCTTCCAGTTTTTCAGATGACTAGATTATGACAGGATTAATTCATTGATTAAATGTTTTGAGTCATTATTTAAAATAAAAATATCTAATTTCTCTGATTTCAGCTTCTTAAACGTGAATATTTTCTGCTTTCTTTCCTCTCTGACAGGAAACTGAAAATCTTTCAGCACATCGTTTTATTTTATGGACCAAACAACTGATCGATTAATGGAGAAAATGATCAACAGATTAATTGATCATGTAAATGATTGTTACAGGAAAGACGATCAACATAAACCTGGGATGTTTTTTGTTGAAGATTTAAAAATGGACATTTAAAAGTTCAAATTAAATCTTTTTTTACTTCAAGAATGTTTAAAATTTGGTGCAAAATAATTAAAAGTAACAAAACAGTTGATGAATGATCAGAATATTTGTTGATGAGTTGAAGTGATTAACTGAGTGATTGTTGCAGCTCTTCTTCCTCCACCTGAGATGAAACTGAGCGTCTCACATGTGCAGACAGATGGACAGTGAACGTCTCAGACTGTCTCTCAGAGTCTTTACGTCCCACATGAAGCAGCAGGTGACGTCTGACAGGGAGACGCTCGGGCGGAGCATCGACTCTGTTCATGAGGATGAATGAGGGAATCCTGAGCTGCAGAAAAACTGCTGCTGCTGCTGCTGCTGAGTGACGGAGGAGACGCAGCCGAGGAGCTGCTGCTGTCGACACACAGCAGGTGAGTTTGACTCAACTTCTCTTGTTTCATGTTTCACTTTCACTTCAGTCTCCTCACTGACACGTCCAGACTTGTGTTGAAATGATGGATTATTTACTCTGTCAGGCTTTACAAGGTTCATTCATTTCAATTTATCTGAAAATCCACTTTTTTTCTGTTTCATTTACATCCATGATATTAAGTTTGTATCATATTTGATACTTAAGGCATTTATGAAGGTTCATTTTGATTTTAGAAACAAAAACAAGTTTTGTTCATGACTTTTGGAAAATTTGACTCATTTCAAACAGGAACTTTTTTATTTCTCCTTGTGGTCGATGTAACATACAGATAATGACAGCAAAGAAAGAGTTTGAGTGAAAATCAGTGAAAATTATTTACAACATCCAAGTGATCATAATGACAGCAGGTTAAAATATATATAAATATCTAAATTTCCAGTCTAAAGTTATCTTTAGGTGACATTTCAGTCTTTAACGAGTTTATTTAACATTTATTTGTGATTGTGGTGAAATAATTCAGATTGTATCATGAAACTCAACAGAATAACAACTGAATGATTCATAAAATAAATTATCTCATAAACCTGCTGCATCATGTTTGATTCTCACATTTTCAACATGATTTTACTATAAAATAATGTACAAAATATGAAAAGTACATATTTTTCCTCTGGCCTGTGGTTTTATTTGTCCCTCTAAATCATTTTGTTGTGAGCTGCAGAGTTTTGGAGACATCAGCTGTAGAATCATCTGCCTTCTCTCCAATATATTGAACAGGATCAATAGTTTCTCCCTACTTGTATCTAAGAAAAGATGAGCTCACAAAAAAGGAGACATTTTTGAAGCTGACGATCAAACCGACTGACCAGCTGATAAAAACTCGTCTGTAAAACATCCAAACAACTCCTGACCAAGTGAAACATAAAGTACTGATTTACTGCTGCACGTAAGAATGTCTACGAGTGCTCTACAAGAGTTCTCAACAGCTGATTCAAGAGTATATTGATACTAATCAATGATCAATTGTTTCTGTGAAGAGAGAGCTGGAGGCGTGTCCTCAGCCGTCCTCAGCCATTCATGGGACTACACCATCTCTGTCTCCATCTAGTGGCTGAATCGAGGTACTACACCAATTCAAGTAGGGCTGTTTTCGACTAAGGATTTTCATAGTCGAATCTGATTCGTCAGATTTTGCCGTAGTCGACGAATAGTCCCCCCCCCCCCCCCGTGACTTTTTCTTAGGGATGTTCCTGGCGACTAATTTCCCTGTCTATTAAACGCAAAATTTAATTTAGACTAGTCGACTAGTCTAACACTAAGAAAACAGTCAGAAAGCAGTTAAAATTGAGCAGAATTTATTAATTTATAATGTTAAACACTGTCAGAAAAAATACTGTGCGTATTAAGAGCCATTTGAAGCCGTTAATCACAGTCAACAATCGGCAAATCGTACTTTAAATGCCGCTGAAATGTGCGCTATGCACGCTAAATATGCAATACAAACCAAACACATTAACGTACAAAACATTAGAGCAACTCACAAAATGCTTCAACTTTTCAGACCGAAGAGGATCACGGAGTCTGCAGGTAAACTAGACCTGACGTTTGCAGCTGACAGCAGCAGCTCCGCCTGCAGATTTCCGTGTCTGTGTTTAATGCGTGCACGTCCGTGAATGTTCTCATTCGTCCAGGTCATTGTAATCTCAGGAAAAGATTAAATCGAAAGCAACTGGACTTGTTTAAAAGTCTTACTGAAGACGTTTCGCTTCTCATCCGAGAAGCTTCATCAGTTCATGCCTGTTAGACTAGTCAGAGCTTTAAACAAGTCCAGTTGCTTTCGATTTAATCTTTTCCTGAGATTAATGTGTGCACGTTTCTCCAGTCGAGTGATTATATATCAGCTTATTCTGTCACAGTCTACATTCAACATTATTTCCATTTTCTAGATTAAAACACTGCCAAACCTCGCTGGTTTTCATCTGTCCGACTTTGACATAAACATCCAGGGTTGCCTAGGTGATCAGGGCGTACACGCTGGGCGAGAGGCTGCCGTCTGAGGGCCGCGGCCCCGACTAATGGCGGGCGGCTGCATGTGGCGACAGATAACTGACATCGTGCATGATTGAAATATTGATTAATAGTATAAACGACTAGTGAGGGAGACATGGAGATGATTTTGTATCAAAAATAGGCTTTTATATATTGAAAAAAAGACATTCTATGTATCAATTTCTGCTCAGCAGTCGTGGGCATCCCCGCCTAGTCAGAATGGTATGGTCTAGTTACATAAACAACATTTTCCGACGATTCGACTGCGAGGTTCATAGTCGAATCAGACCTCTCCGAATCGAATCGTCGAATATTCGACTATTGAAAGTCAGCCCTAAATTCAAGCCAAGTGGAGAGAAAGACTGTCTACAGGCCTCATTCTGGAACCTTTTCAGACATTTAGGTCCTTTTATTCTCCAATTATCAGCTGTTTCATGTGGGGACTACTTTCTTTCTGCAGTAGAATCTACCAGAACTACTTTATTTCTGCAGTAAAATCTACCAGAACTACTTTCTTTCTACTAGCAGGAAAATAGTTATACAGTTCTTACATGAAACTGCTCACAAGGTCTGGATTATCTTGAGTAACCGGGTCATGATTTGTGGAAAGAGTCGCAGCTGTTGAGTTTCGATTTTTGTTATTTTGTTTTTTCTTTTAGAGAAGTCAGACATCTCTACAGCTGATTCCTCCAAAACTCTGCAACAACTATGTATTGTTTGATTTTGGGGTGAACTGTCCCTTTAAAACGTGTGCGTGTGTGTTTCAGGAAACATGGGACGAGGACCTGAGTCTGACCTCAACACCTCTGTTTGGCTCCGCCCCTGCGTTAACGCCTCGTGTCAGCCTCCCATCAGAGCGGCGTGTCCGTACAGCACGGCTCAGCTGATCCTCATTGTCATGGTAACCACGTCCCTCAGCGTGGTCACTGTCCTGGGCAACACCCTGGTGATCCTGTCCATCAAGGTGAACCGTCACCTGCGGACCGTCAACAACTACTTCGTGCTGAGCCTGGCGGTGGCCGACTTGATCATCGGCCTGTTCTCCATGAACCTGTACACGCTCTACCTGCTGCGGGGCCACTGGCCCCTGGGGGCCATCGTCTGTGACATGTGGCTCGTTGTGGACCATGTGGTGAGCAGCGCCTCTGTCATGAACCTGCTGATCATCAGTTTGGATCGGTACCTCTGTATGACGAGGCCGCTCAGTTACCCGGCGCGGCGGACCAGCAGGACGGCCGGTCTGATGATCGGCGCCGCCTGGCTGGTGTCCTTCGTCCTCTGGGCCCCCGCCATCCTCTGCTGGCAGACGGCCGGGGGCGAACGCGTCGTCCCTGACGGGGAGTGTTACACACAGCTCCTCGCCAGCCCTGCTGTCACTCTGGCAACAACGCTTCCTTCTTTTTACCTTCCGGCGCTCGTCATGGTCAGCCTGTACAGCCGCCTGTCCGCCGCCAGCCACAGTCGACTGAGCGCGCTCCAGTCAGAGCGAGGCACGCTCAGGACGTCCAGTCCATCCATAAAAGACTTCCTCTTGAAAAGACGCAGCTGGGTGACCAGTGACCTGGGCTCAGACCTGTCTCTGAACCAATCAGAGTCCAGCACTCCGAAGTCCAGAAGGAACCAGAAAGGGTCCAGAAGTCCATCTGACGTCTGTCCGTCCCCTCTGCAGCGTCACCCTCGGGCCACTGCCCGCCACCCCAGGGACGAAGAGTCCAACAAGATCGAAAACGACTCTTCATCCAACACTGACCTCCACAAGACGGCGTTGGCAGCTTTCTCCACCTGTCCCAGCTTCAAGTCTCAGGAGAGACGGAGGCATCGAGTGATGGCGAGAGAGAGGAGGGTCACCAAGACCATCCTGGCCATCCTTCTGGCCTTCATCCTCACCTGGACACCGTACAACGTCCTGGCCGTCATCGCCGCCTTCTGTCACGTGTGCGTCCCTGGTGTCCTGTGGACCACAGGCTACTGGCTCTGTTACATCAACAGCGCCATCAACCCCGGCTGCTACGCCCTGTGTAACATCACCTTCAGGAAAACCTTCTGCAGCCTCCTGCGCTGCTGCCGTCTCAAGCTGCGGTGACACTGAAGAGTTCTTCTCAGCGGCTGCGAACTACAGGAGGACATGTTCTGTCTTTATGGTCCATCGGTCAAAGGACACTTAATTTGGGTCCCCTACAAAATAAAAGACTGTGGAAGAAATTCTGCGAAATGTCAGATTTATATCTGCAGTCCATCTTTTATAAAACATTTAAAATGTGTCCATTGTTTTACTGATGAGAGGAAAAAACAAGAGCCTGTTAATTCCACCTAAATGTTCTTATTTTGTCTCATTTATGAAGCAGCTAAAATGTTCTACACTGTAAAAACCACAACATTTCAAGGCCACTTACGTCAATAGATTTTTGAGTTTTGAGCCCAACTCAAACTCTAAAGTTCAAAAAAAAAAAAAAGTTTTACCAGCTACTAGTGTTTTGTTGTGATAATTTACTTTCCTTCTTTAGACAAAACTTGAATCTTTGAATCTGAATCTTTTTCTGAACTTTTTTTTTCAGTTTGTTTCCTAGATGAGAGGAAATAAAAAGATTGAGACGGCCTGTTAACTCAGCCTAAATACATTTACTTTTTATTTCTAAAGTATTTCATGTGTATATGCATGTGTCAAGATAATATGTGGTGATGTGGAAATGGCAGTAACAATGGTCAGGAGCGTTCATTAATGCCCAAATTAAAATCAGTTTAAAATCACTTTCTTTCAGTTGTGTCTCAGCTCTAAATACTACAATACCCATGAGCCTCGCTGTGAAAAAACAGAAATCATCGTCATCATTTTGTTGAATAAATGTGGAACAAAACATCTCTCTATAGCAGCTGAACTGATCTAAAATCCAAAAGTAAAATGAACTTTTCTCAAAAACTGTGATCTTTAGCTTCAGTTTGCTGCAGAGCTCTCTCAGGGTTTTAAAGGGATAGTTCATAATATTTGAGGTGTGGTTGTATGAGGTCCTGTTCCATCATCAGTGTATTACCTACAGTGGAGGGCAGACAACACGTGCCCAAAAGCTGCAGGAGTTCTGGTGTAGGAAGCTAAACAATGTACTACAGTGGACAGGGTCGGCAGCAACATGTATTTTAGACACCTAATATATCAGTTTAAGTGTATGCTATGTTTAGAATATTTTCACTGTGTTACGTTGCTTTCAGACAGACTTTTCTGACAGGAAACCACCGTTATATGAGACAAATACCACATGTAACATTTAACATATGTCCTGATTTGTCCACCTGGTGTTAACATGTGTCTTGGGTGACTGGATCTCAGGTGAAAAGTGCTAAATATAAGTTTAAATGAGCCACTGCAACATGTTGTGATCTGATCACTCAAAACACTTACAGAGGAGGATTTGACCACGTATCTTTGTAGTAATAATACAATAAGTGTTCAAGTTTTATCTGTAATGTACAAATAGTTTATAAAAACACAAACAGCAGAGTTCATATTTGTTGAACCCACAGGAAGTAAGTGTCTGTAGTCGTGAGAAAACGTTAAAAATATTCATATTATCAGTTTGAATGAAAGTAAAGCTCCCTGTGCTCTCTGAGGAAAATATGACACCAAACTCTCTTTAACAAAAATCACATTTGAACTATTTCTGACACGTCTGTAAAAACACACAACTGTAGAAACACAAGATAAAAGACGTCACATGTCCACAGTCTTCTGGTCAATTCAGCACCAATGTAATCAATAAAGATAAACTGTGGACAAACTTTACATTTTGGATTTTGGGACTGGATGAACACAGTCTTTCATTTGGTTCTATTATTGTGGAATCCAGGGCGCGCAGTAATGAGGGGAACAGTGGAACTAAGTACCCAGGGCCCCAACATGTGGAGGTGGATCTCAGAGCAGGTCAGACTGCAGCACTGACAGTCGTCTCCACTGGTTGTGATTCCTCTGTCAGTCAGTGCTGGATGAAGCTCTCCTCTCCACTCCACCTCCCAGTAACACGGCCCAGTCAGAGCCTCTCCACACACAAGCTGCTGCTGCTTCAACCTCTGTGGATCATCAGGACACAGCTGATCCTCTCAACACAAACTCCTTCATCATCAACCACTCTGACTGAGATCACTTCCATCTGATGAGAGAAGCAGACAGACAGCAGGAGTCATAAATCAGTGTTTACAGAGACTCTTTCTTCATCACATCCAGTATAAAGAGCAGCAGGACTTCAGTCCTGTTCAGAGCACAAGTGGAGCGGCTGTGGAGCGGAGCTGCTTCCTTTCAGCTCTCATGTTAACGTGTTGGAGTCAACACACTGAGCTGGAAGCTCACAGACCATCAGGTCTGTTGACTCTGCACATTTCACTCAAGTACACAGTGGAAATAACCTGCTGAGAGTCCCTGAACGCATCATGACTGCAGAAACACAGAGACGTTCACTGCTCACTTTAATGATGGATTTACTGCTGTTAGAGTTCAAAGCTGTTAAAAACCAGAGTCTCACTTTGAATATTTCATCTACTTTTGAAATATTAACATGATAAACATGTGAATATTCAAAATATTTGGACCAAACAAAAGACACATGGACAGATATATATATTTATGATGTTAAAGGTCCTACATGTTCATACAAAGAGTGAAGACAAATCATCAGCTGTGGTTTCTGGACTTCAGCAGGTTCTGGTCTTTACAAAGACCACATGGTTACTCAATGTAACCATGGTTCTATGAAATAAGAGCCAGTGATTCGCAGGCTTCAGTCAGACTGATCTGAGAGCTGTGACAAAGATGAACTGATCAATTGTTTAGTGTTGAAACAAACACTTTGAGATCCTGAAGCCTGTCACCGTTCTCCTCTCACAGCTTCACTGAGGAAAACAGGAAATACTGGATCTTTACTTTGATTCAAACTGTGTTTACTTCAATACTACTGAAACCAGCATGGACTGACTCCGCCCCTCTACTGACCTCACAGTCTCCAGTCGACAGTGTGGACTCTCCACAAGATCACACAGCAGCTTCACATCTGAATCCTTCAGGATGTTTTCACTCAGGTCCAGTTCTGTCAGATGGGAGGGGTTGGACTTCAGAACTGAGACCAGAGAAGCACAGCTGATCTTTGTCAACCAGCAGTTCCTCATCTGAATAAAGAATAAATGATGAAGATAAAAATCCATTTATAATCCAGTCAGATGTGTTGAGGTTTTAAATGTGCAGCTCAACATTACTATGTCCTAATCAATTAACTTTTCTCTAAAATGGAGAGTGACCCATCTGCAGGGATGATGGCGGACAAGGGCGCCGCCATATATCCAATCCATGCCGGAAGTCACAACTGGAAGTTGGTCTTCTTTCGTGTATTTTGAAAATAACTTTATTCTCACACATATCATTCATACTAGAACTGAAAAACTAAAAATCACCTTCACATTAGCATGGTTAATTGTAATTTATGTTGAGTGTAAAAAAGGAGGCCAGCACTGTATCATTGGTGGTAATACAGTGTAAGGACTGTATTGTCCAGATATTATGCAGGTATTATGCAGGATCTTGTTTGCAGGAAGCTGACATGCTCTCCCTGCTCTCTTTGTATCTTTGTATCATCCCTACAGTCTCTTCGATCTACCGTCTGGACGTACCCTAAAGACGGAGCGCCGAATAAATCATTGCTAACATCTCAGTTTTACAAACTGTATAAAGTCGTGAAAAGACTTAGAGTCAAATAACTATTAAATTACGCAGTATGGAGCGGCAAATGGCAAATACACGAAAGAAGACCAACTACTTTTCCTAAACCCCTTGTATTTGTTAATATGATTTTCTTTTCCTTTAATTATTTATTTATTCATTTATTTATTTGTTCACTCTGTGTGTGTGTGTGTGTGTTTGGTGTTTATGTATCAGTTCCAGTAAAATACTGTGTTGTGAAGGTTTTATATAAAAAGACATTCCTGAACATGTGTTGAACTTGTTTGACTTTTTTGATTTATTGATGTCTCACATGGAACAAAAATGATAAATGTTGATTTAATTTGGCAGCACATTGAAGGATAAATCCTACAGTTTCCTTAATAACATGAATCCAGTTTGACTTCAGACTAAATTCACAGATAAACTGTTCAGACTGACAAACTTTCAAAAAGAGCTGTTGTGATTTGTGCTGAAACAAACCCAGAAAACAAGAGAACTGAAGGAAATTTAAAACTTCTCTTGTGGATTTCATTTTGGTAGATATACACTGTATAAGAGCAAAATACATGAACTGACCTCAGAGTCTTCAGTCCACAGTGTGGACTCTCCAGTCCAGCTGACAGAAGCTTCACTCCTGAATCCTTCAGGTCTCTGTTGTAGCTCAGGTCCAGTTCTGTCAGATGGGAGGGGTTGGACTTCAGAACTGAGACCAGAGAAGCACAGCTGATCTCTGACAAACTGCAGTACTTCAATCTAAATAAAGAATAAATGATGAAGATAAAAATCCATTTATAATCCAATCAGATGTGTTGAGGTTTTAAATGTGCAGATCAACATTACTATGTCCTAATCAATGAACTTTTCTCTAAAATGAGCAGAGTGACTTTGTCATTGTGTTATTGTGGATCATCATAATGTCAGCCTTCTACACACATCATCCAAATGTCAGCACAACATTCACACACCTATTCATGTCAACACACATTAATAACATGCTGCTGATCTCAGACCAGTCTGGAATAATCATCAAATCAGACATGTTGTTACTTTCACTTTCATTCTCTTCTGTTTCTTCTGATTCAAACAATCATGTGTCATTTGATGAAAAATACACACAGATGTTTTCTGGACAATTTCAAAATGATCACAGTGTTTCCCCTAGCTTTTTTGCTTTGGGAGGGGGGGGGTGGGGGTGGGGGGTCACATTTTTAATTTTTTTTTTAATTTTAGCAATTCATTTATTCATTCATTTATTTATTTATGCATCTATCTATCCATCCACCCACCCACCCACCCATCCTCATTAATTCACTCACCAAGTTCAGTCTTGTACAGCCATGCAGAGTATCTTAAGTCTGACAGCCATGCTGGATCAAAGCCAGACTGACGGTGGTGACCCGTCTGCAGCCTCTTACTACGTGTCTCGGTGGGAGGGCTGGAACAGGTGTGTTTAGTACTAGTTGTGGCGACGTTAACCGGGGCAGGGGATTGGCAAGCGCTGTGGTCGGGGCTGGGAGAGATGCTCTCATTTAGGCTAGCACCCACCGTAGAGTTAGCTGTGCTCCCCGCCTCGCCACGTACGGTTCGTTTAAAAAATGCAGAGATTTTTGCCTGGGGGGCGAACGTTTGGGGAACCTCCGGTCGTCCATTAATAATTTGTTTGTTTGTTGTTGATTTTTTTTTTTTTACCGTAGGTAATGTCGGCAACACTCTCTCTCCTCCGCTCTCTGAGTGTGGGTGGGTGTGTCTGTACCGGTGTGAGTGTATGTTGTGAGAGAGGAGCGAGGGGGGAGCCCCTCCCGTCGCAGAGAAGAGAAGAAATGCATTTTAATGAATGTAATGAAACGATAGCGACGCATTAAACTCTGAAATTGCACAAATTAGAGTTAGCTTTTTTTCTTTGATAAAAAGAACGCCGGTTATAGGCCCTTTTGATTAAAATAAAAATTAAATGATGGAATTTTTTTTTAAATCTATGACTTGAATTTCTGGGTGGGGATCCTGTTGGCAGGGCGGGGGTGTCTGTTGGGGGGGGCGGGGCGCCCTCCAAAATACACTATAGGGGAAACACTGGATCAATATGAAATAAATCAGACTTTATGAAATAAAAATTAATCAAATCAAGTCCTGAACTTTACCAACATGTTTAACAGCTGTCCCAGCACTTCAGCTGTTTCTGCTACATTTAACCCAACAGTTAAACATGCACCTTTTTTTTAAAGTCATGTTTTGGTCTTTTTGTCTTTATTGGACAGGACAGCCGAAGAGCAGACAGGAAAGGTGGTAGAGAGAGAGGGGATGACACACAGCAAAGAGCAGCAGGCAGGAGTTGAACCAGCAGCTGCTGCAGAGGACTAACAGCCTCCATACATGGTGCAGACGCTCTACCAACTGAGCTAGGGCCGCCCCGTTAATAAACATGCATCTTTTAAAAAATATAGAATACAGAATAAGTCAAGCCTCTGGTTGTCATCAGAAATTTATTCTTTGATTAAAGACAGAAATAAAGTCTGGACTCTCTGGCCAGACGCACTGGGGACCCTGGTCACTTACTTATTTTCAGACAGCTTAGAAACAAATGTGACCAGCCATGAGAAAACCAGCAACAAGTCGGCCCAGCACAAGTCGTGTAAACAAAGAAAAATTGATTTTTTTTCAAAATTAGTGATTTTTGTTTTTTTGCAGAATATGTAAGTTGAAATCATGAAGAAGCCACTCAATGTTTCAAATAACAGTATTGGGGACCTTAAAACCATAAACTTTGTATTTGAATTTGGGTTGTTTTAGAGGAAATTCCCTCTGGTAGCCGGGTCATAGTTGGGGGTGCAGCAAAACAACAGTAAATTAACATAGTGGCTTTCTTTGGCTATTCACGTGCTTTTGTTCTTTTTTCGGCCAATCAGCTGCACGTTAAAAGGGAACCACATGGCTACTTATGCAGCTGCAGTCGGCAGCCGCAAACTTTCTCCAGAGCTTATGTACGACATACGGATGGATTCTTTAGCTGCCGAAAGAGAGTGGCAGGACATGAGAATAATTGGACACCTTGAGGCGAACAAACATACAGTAGTTACTTCTGAGATGACTACATCCACCAAGAAGCCCCCGACGAAAAGAAAGCACCCCCAAACCTTTTATTTGATCGGAGGCAATGAAGTCTGCAGGAATACTTTTCAGTTTCTTATGGGGTGACTTTTCATTAACATCCAAGTTCACTACGTTACGTTAGTGAACACAATATTGACTGAACAAGCTGCACGTAGCTTGATTTTCACTAGACTGCCAGGATGATATAAGTTAATTACTTGTGATCTGTCGCTGTCTAACTGAACGGCCTCATAGAAATTATATTTTACAATTCTTCATATTTTATTCTAACGAAATTCATTAAGTAATTCAGTGCTTTTAAAGTCATGATATTAAGCTGACAGGATCCCTTATTTTGTTAGCGGTCAGATGCTGGTGCTGCGTCTCCAGCATAAGGCTGCACGGTGTGTTAGATACGAGGACTAAATTTTAACTAAAACAAAACAAAACTAAAAGACTAAAATGTGACTTTGACTAAATCCATTCTTAGCTAGCTCAGTGCTGTCGTTTTAAAATGCAGGTTTAGATATAGTGATGTGAGCATTGTAATGTGTGGTAATGTGAACAATTGTTCAAACTACCGCAGTAGTTTCTGTCCTGCGGGCTATGTAAATGAGGTGCAAATTAGCATCATTGTGTTACCTGGCTCCTCAGGTAGGTGAGATTTCAGAATCTTTCAGGCTGAATTTCTCACTAAACTAGTTTGAGGAGTGCCTACATTCAAATGGCCACATCTTCTTCAAATATTTTCAGATTTCCATGTGTTAGACATCGTTGGAAAGCTTAGAAACTACACTTTCGGAATCTGTAAATAACTCAAAATGCCGCTCTGGCGACTTCTTCCTGGTTTTTCCATGGCTGGGCACAAATGTCCATCTGCAATAAGAAAGGCTAAATCTGATTATTATTTCAATCTAATCCCAAAATCATTTTCAAATCCAGCTAATTTCTGGAAGGCAGTAAATTCTCTGAACCATAAGTCTTCCATCTCATTTCCTCCTCTCACCACAGCAAATGTGTGTTTTATATCAGACCATCAGGAGATTTGTGCAGCTTTTAATGAACATTTTTCATCTGCTGGTAACCTGTTTGATGAAACTTACACAGGACCACCTCTGTCCACTATTGATCCAGTCACCCACATAATGACAACTCCTCCTTTTTCATTGCAGCCTTTCTCTTTTGATGAAGTGGCCGATGCTCTCCTTTCTATGGATTCTCAGATTTCTGTGGGAGAGGATAAACTTGAGCCCGACTTTTTAAAGCTTGCTGCTCCAGTTGTGCTCTGCTACGTGACACATATTTTGAACCTTTGAATCAAGGCTCAATCCTGGGGCCTGTCCTGTTCACACTTTATATCAATGATATGACCTCAGCTGTCACTGGCTGTAATATTCATCTTTATGCAGATGACACCATTTTGTTCTGTATTGTGAATGATGCTCACTCTGACATAAATTCCCTCCAACACTGCTTTTCTGATCTCCAAGTTGCACTCAGTAATAATAAACTGCTTCTCAATGCAGACAAATCTAAATTCATGTTGTTCAGCAATCAAAAAATATGAACCTTGAAGCTCATATCCACCCAATGTCAAATATGAAAGGCTCACAGAGTAGAAACTTGTATTATAGATGATAAGTTAACCTTTAAATATATGTTTCAAGCTGTGACTCTCTACCAATGAAAAACTGTTTCTTTATAGAAAAGCTACTTTTTGTGCTTGTACAAGATGCGTTGAGAAACTTTCTTTTTAATCAGTCAGACTAATGGTGATATTTTATACATGCACCCTCTGCTGCCACTGATCTGACGGCACCGGTCGGGTTGAGAGGGAAAAGGAAAGGGGAAGAAAGAGGGGAGGTGGGAGGGGTGGAAGAGAGAGAGAAAAGAACAGAGACAGAGAGAACAGTAGTAACAGAACACAGATCAGTTCAGCAGATCAAAAAATAGAACCTTGACAGCCTCATCATCTCCACCAACAATGGTACAAATTTGAAAGGCTCACAGAGTAGAAGTACCTTGGTATTTGGATAGATGATAAGTTAACCTTTAAATATCATGTTTCCAAGCTGGTGACTTCTCTACCAATGAAAACTGCTTTCTTTTATAGAAACAGCTCTCTTTCTGCTGCTTTGTACAAAGATGCTTGTTGAGGAAACTTTTTTTTTCAGTCTCAGACTATGGTGAATATTTATACATGCACACCTCTGCTGCCACTCTGAAGCTCCTGGACTCTGTTTATCACTCTGCCTTAAGATTCATCACTGGAGACAGTTATAACAGCATCATTGTGACTTGTATACTAAGGTTGGGTGTCCCTCTCTCTGTGTAAGACATGAAAGACACTGGGTTTTATTGATTTATAAAGATCTTATTAGACTTGCACCGATTACAATTTTTTGGGCCGATCCCGATTTCCAATTTGCAGAGTGCTTGGACAGCCGATATCAATTTTGGCCGATTCAGATTTCATTTTTTCCAAACCACTTTACAGCACACAAGATATTGCAAAATTTTCTAACTTTCCTTTATTAGAACATTTTAACCAAGATACAACCAGCTTTTCAATAATCATGTCTTTGCTAAAACACACTCTACATTAATAAATAATATATAACTTTTTGTCTACTATATCATCATCATATCATAGCATGTGTTATATTATTCTTAAGATTTAATTTTCATTCGGGGTAGTGTGTGTTTTCTGGCTCCCATTTGCTACCGGCTGAGAACACAGGGAGCTTTTATTAATTGGTTAATGATCACAAATCGCCATGAATTCAAGCATGTCTGATTATGAATGTACTTAATACAATAACTTTTGACTCTGCCATCTTAATGAGACACATACACGCTGTCTGCCACCAGCTTTGTGTGGAAATACTTCAAAATATTAAACAATGAAGATGCAAACTGTTGCTGCGCTGGATGGATAAAATACGCTGGACTTATGTTTGCTGCAACTTTTAGAATCTCAGATAAAATTCCAGGTGAAGCTCGAAGCTTCAAGTTCACTGGATTTATACTTTATCCAAAACACGTCGGGGTGAAATACTGCATGTGATGGATTTACCGTCAGAGGTTGTGGCAAAAAGCGCCCCTCACTGCAAAAAGACACCAAAATCTCCAGGGAGTGCACACAAAGCCCCAGACCAAGCGAGTGAGAGCTTTTTTTACAGTTTTGCTTTTTAACTTTCAGTGATGATTAACCTTATTAAGCCTACGATGCTGAACATCGCAGTGTGTGCGGTGCGAGCTGTCTGCTCCGCAAAGCAGCAGCCTGTGAATGCGAACGAAATCTGGAACCTGTTTCAGCTCAATATCATGACTTTGAAAACACCAACTGACTTTTTTTTAACAAATTTCGTTAGATCAAAATATGTAGAACTGTAAAATATCACTTCCATGAGGCTGTTCAGTCAGACAGTAACAGATCACAGGCTGAACTTGGCATTTCATCCTCCAGTGCAGCCGCAGCGGACGTCAAGTTGCATGCAGCCTGCAGTTTATAATGTTGATTAATATTGAAATGGCAGTTTTCTTCCTCAGTAATAATTATTAATACCAGCAGAAAATACACTAAAGTGGTCAGGTTGAGAACCTACATACATTGGGACAGAGTGCTTCTGTTTCCAGGGTAGAAAAGGTAATTTTCAGGAAAATATTAATCCCTACGCCCCCAAAAGGCTATTTATGGGCTCCGTCAAACTACGAAGTACGAAATTGTGCAAAAATAACTACAGAAAATAACAGTAAAACAGTACCGAGCAAACAAACAAATGAACAAAGTCGGGATCAGCACCTTGGAAAGCGCAGCGGTACCAAACACCTGGAGCAAAGCATGTTATAGCCCGCTATAAATGTAATCATTAATTGTCACATACTGGACACTACTGAAAACAACATGCAGAACACAGTGCATACTGGTGTCGTACGCAGTAAGCAGTATGTATGTGGTTTCAAATAGAGCCGCAGCTGGCCCGCGGGCCGTAGTTTGGACACCTCTGGATTAGTTGTACCAAACGTTTTCCATGCCCTATTTTAGCCTCGCAGGTGTTCCATACTGCAAACTTGTGATCCTCCTCACACACTTTAAAAAATTAACATACTGTTGACATTAGGGGTGCAACGGATCAAAAAACTCACAGTTTGGATCGTATCACGGTTTTGAGTCACGGATCGGATCATTTTTCGGATCAACAAAAAAGAAAAAAGTGTTGGGATTAGTGTTAAATTATCTTAAAAATACACTTGGCTTTGATCCCTGTCTGTCTGTAATTATCACCATAGTTAAATAATGTAATAATAATGATAATGGTAATGATAATGGTAATAATATTAAAATCTTCAAACTTATACAGTACTGTTCTATGTATATACTAGATCATTATACACTGCACAGTATAAGACACAACTACGCTCTGTAGTCTGGCTCAATGTCCTGCCTACAGCACATCTGATTGGTCAGAAGTTACGGGTAATCAATCAGAACAGACACACTGTGTCACAGACAGGACTACTAGAATGGCCGTAGGCGGTCATTTTGACCTCTAGAATCCAAACTTAATAATCTCTTACGATAAATACCCAGTTGAGAGATTAATGCATTTATTGTCTTAGGATGTCTTTTAAAAAATAAAAAAACACCTCAATGCATATTTTAACAAATTAAATTCAGGCATATCAATATTCATATCATCCCATATATCAAACCGTAATTATTGAATATTATATTCACACCAGTGTTTGACAAATTCATTCATTCATAACTCAGAACAAGAAAATTATTTCAGAAAATAACCATTAAAAATATCTTATTTCTCTGGGAAACATTTTAAAAACACATGTAACACATAAAATTATTTTTAAAAAGGTGGAAACAAGCTGATCTAAAACAAAAGAGCCAAGAACAAAGTTTAAACTAAAACCATAAAACAATTTTATATTAACTAATTAAATCAATAGTGCATGTCAGTTTAACATATCGTTAGCCTCATAGCATAATTGCCTAAGTCATATTTTGGCCAAGTTGTGATATCTGTCTACTCTCCCAACACTGCTGATTCAACAATTGTTGTTGTGTCTTATTTTTTTTGCACACTTGTTCCATATCTGGTTGAACTTACTACTATAGTTTAAATAAAAAGTTTTACATGTTTGCTGAAAAATCTGTCTTTTCATCTTTTCTGGAAACCTTGAAATATGACTTAGGCAATTATGCTATGAGGCTAACGATATAGGTTTAAGATTTGGTTGGTCTGTTCCAAATAAACTCTGAATAACAGAGAAATCCACACTAGTGTTGCAAACGTCCCCAGTCTCCCCTATTCACTGTCAACGCACGTTGACTCCTCTCCTCGTGCAGTTTACACACGGCTTTGCTGCATTTTCCGCAGGTGCTGAATATTTTAGCAGCCACGTCTTTTTCCTCCGTATGAACTCCTCATCACTTTCTGATGAGAATGAAGTATGTTCATTCCAAGAAAGGTCGCTGTCACTTTAGTTTCCCTGCATCAGAATCACCACTGTCCAAGTTCTGAAGTAGCTCCAAGGCCTTGGTAAGTGTCAGGTCTCTCCTCGGTCTTTCAGACATTTTCTTTATTTCTATCTCTCTATCTCCCTGTCTGTCGATCTCTCCATCTCTGTCTAATAATAACGGGACTGCGGGAAAGGCTAAAAATAGATTAACCGCGGGAAAAAATAAACAATAGAACAGCGCGAAATTCCGTACGGTCAATATGACCGTTCACGGCCGAAATAGGTAAAAATTATATTTTTGTTGTCATTTATGTAATTTATGTAAAAACAACTTTAAATAAAAATACATACACTTTTGTGAAAAGTCAAGAACCAGCAGGATTTTATTTTTTTATTCAACAAAGTTATTGCACATGTAAATTTCAAAACAGTCAAAATGACTGTTGTGGTCGTTCTAGTGTTAAGACAGCTGATATCGCCAAAGTTTCAATAATTATCACAGTCTTATGATCTGTTTCTTTGACAACAGCATAGTTACATCAGTGAAAAAAGTAATGGTCTGGATTTCACTCAAGACGATGTGACGGATTTTAAATCAGTCGCTCTTCACAGAGATGCGCTGCACACAGCAGCATCTGTCCTGTCTTTTCACTGCAACTCTGCATTGAGATTTCAGGTATTATAACTTATACAAAAGTAACAGTGACAGTAAAACTATAATGCTCACAGTAGTCCGCGGATCACATGCGTGCCGAACCATGGAGGGCGATCCGTACGGCACACGGGTCAGCTGCGATCCGTTGCACCACTAGTCGACATGGTGTAGGTCGCCAAAGCCGTGAGGTGCACATGTACGCGTTTGTGTGCTGCTGATGTTATTGACCTGGGCAGGCTGACATAAGGGCTGACGTATCCCGCGAGGCATTGAGAGGGTTCAAGGACTGCTCACGCTTTGCAACGCGTTAGCATATAACCGAAAAGAAGAGGCAATGCATTTGCTTAGTGTGTTTGTTTATTGTTTTGTTTTTTTGCTGCCGCAGCGCAGTGGTAATTTGACCAGCGCTTTAGACTGGCAAATTTTAGACTGACCGGCCGGTCAGTCGATAGGTCATGGCCGATCACGTGAAAACCGGCCTGATTCTGAGCACTGCCGATAAATCGGTGCAAGTCTAGATCTTATGGCTCTTTTACCTTCGTACATCAGTTCAATGATTTCTTTTGATGTGGGCTCTTATCAAACTGGCTCTAGTGACTGGATTACACTGCAGCTGTCGGCTGTTTTTACTGAATTTGGAAAATCCAGTTTTTCATATTGTGCAGCTGTAATGTTGATCAACAGGCAGAACAATTTAAAGCTTTCCTCATTTTTATCCATCAGGGCAAACTGTTTTTACTGATTAGTGACACTTTGATTTATTTTTAAATGTTTATTGTGGCTTTTATTGTTTTTTACTTCTTGTTGCCACTTTTATGTAAGTTTCTCTCTGGTGTTTTCTGTGTCTAAGTGCTTTTATTTTTTATTGTTTTACTCTGTGACATTGAAAATGAGTCTCTACCTCAATGTATTTCCAAGTTAAAATAAAGGTTGAATGAATGAATGAAAATACTGTGTTGTGAAGGTTTTGTATAAAAAGACATTCCTGAACATGTGTTGAACTTGTTTGACTTTTTTGATTTATTGATGTCTCACATGGAACAAAAATGATAAATGTTGATTTAATTTGGCAGCACATTGAAGGATAAATCCTACAGTTTCCTTAATAACATGAATCCAGTTTGACTTCAGATTAAATTCACAGATAAACTGTTCAGACCGACAAACTTTCAAAAAGAGCTGTTGTGATTTGTGCTGAAACAAACCCAGAAAACAAGAGAACTGAAGGAAATTTAAAACTTCTCTTGTGGATTTCATTTAGGTAGATATTAGAGTTGTTCCGATTCCGATACCAGTCTCGGAAATTGCTGCGATACTGCCAAAAATGCTGGCATCGGTATCGGCGAGTACTGGAGTCCAGGCACCGATCCGATGCCACGTAATTTATTAAATTAGTAATCTATTTACTGGTTAGCTCTGTTAGCTCTGGCACAGTTCTTCTTCGCCGATCTAAAACAGTGGTGCTGTGCTGCAGCCTGCTGTTTTAGATTGACGAGGAAGAATAGGATCACGTGACAGACGCACAGCATCAGAGCCAGAGCCTGTTGACATGGTTGACAAGAGGCTTGGACCTAAGCTAAGTAGCAGTTAACTAGCACTAGTGTCATGTCGGCGGTGTGGCAGTATTTCACGCTCCCACCAGTAAGACTGCGACATGCAACATATGCCAAGAAAAAATTTCGAGAGGTGGCAGGAGTGTTGGTAATTTTAACATTAACTATTTAAATGCCTTCATTTTACAATATTGTGTCTGCACTTTAATTTAAAAAAACAACAACACATATTCCTAGATTTATTTAGTTAAATTGCATTTGCACTACTGTTTTTTTATACTGTTCTATTTAAAAATAAATTTAAAAATAAATGGCTTGAATTTGCTGTATTTATTCGTGTTTTACAAAGGGTTTAACCTGAGCCAGGCCTTACCACAATGATAATCATATCACAGTCATGCAGGCGTGCTATGATATTTTTTTATAACATACTGGTATCGGATCGGTACTCAGTATCGGCCGATACCCACAGCACAAGTATCGGAATCGGTATCGGGAGGGAAAAAATGATATCGGAACATCTCTAGTAGATATACACTGTACAAGAGCAAAATACATGAACTGACCTCAGAGTCTTCAGTCCACAGTGTGGACTCTCCAGTCCAGCTGACAGAAGCTCCACTCCTGAATCCTTCAGGTCGTAGTTTCTACTTAGGTCCAGTTCTGTCAGATGGGAGGGGTTGGACTTCAGAGCTGAGACCAGAGAAGCACAGCTGATCTCTGACAAACTGCAGCTCATCAATCTGAATAAAGAATAAATGATGAAGATAAAAATCCATTTATAATCCAATCAGATGTGTTGAGGTTTTAAATGTGCAGCTCAACATTACTATGTCCTAATCAATTAACTTTTCTCTAAAATGAGCAGAGTGACTTTGTCATTGTGTTATTGTGGATCATCATAATGTCAGCCTTCTACACACATCATCCAAATGTCAGCACAACATTCACACACTATTCATGTCAACAAGATGCTGGTAAGATGCTTGTTGAGGAAACTTTTTTTTTATTATCAGTCTCAGACTATGGTGATATTTTATACATGCACACCTCTGCTGCCACTCTGAAGCTCCTGGACTCTGTTTATCACTCTGCCTTAAGATTCATCACTGGAGACAGTTATAACAGCATCATTGTGACTTGTATTCTAAGGTTGGGTGTCCCTCTCTCTGTGTAAGACGTGAAAGACACTGGGTTTTATTGATTTATAAAGATCTTATGGCTCTTTTACCTTCGTACATCAGTTCAATGATTTCTTTTGATGTGGGCTCTTATCAAACTGGCTCTAGTGACTGGATTACACTGCAGCTGTCGGCTGTTTTTACTGAATTTGGAAAATCCACTTTTTCATATTGTGCAGCTGTAATGTTGATCAACAGGCAGAACAATTTAAAGCTTTCCTCATTTTTATCCATCAGGGCAATTTAAACCTTTAACTGTACTGCATTTTAGTTCTAGGTGTTCCTGTTTTACCTGATTAATGTGTTCTACATTTGAACTGTTTTTATTGATTATTGACACTTTGATTTATTTTTAAATGTTTATTGTGGCTTTTATTGTTTTTTACTTCTTGTTGCCACTTTTATTTAAGTTTCTCTTTGGTGTTTTCTGTGTCTAAGTGCTTTTATTTTTTATTGTGTTACTCTGTGACATTGAAAATGAGTCTCTACCTCAATGTATTTCCAAGTTAAAATAAAGGTTGAATGAATGAATGAAAATACTGTGTTGTGAAGGTTTTGTATAAAAAGACATTCCTGAACATGTGTTGAACTTGTTTGACTTTTTTGATTTATTGATGTCTCACATGGAACAAAAATGATAAATGTTGATTTAATTTGGCAGCACATTGAAGGATAAATCCTACAGTTTCCTTAATAACATGAATCCAGTTTGACTTCAGACTAAATTCACAGATAAACTGTTCAGACTGACAAACTTTCAAAAAGAGCTGTTGTGATTTGTGCTGAAACAAACCCAGAAAACAAGAGAGCTGAAGGAAATTTAAAACTTCTCTTGTGGATTTCATTTTGGTAGATATACACTGTACAAGAGCAAAATACATGAACTGACCTCAGAGTCTTCAGTCCACAGTGTGGACTCTCCAGTCCAGCTGACAGAAGCTTCACTCCTGAATCCTTCAGGTTGTTGTTGTCACTCAGGTCCAGTTCTGTCAGATGGGAGGGGTTGGACTTCAGAGCTGAGGCCACGACTTCACAGTGAGTCTCTGAGAGTCGACAGTTATTAAACCTGTGATGACAGAGAATATGAAAGTTAAAGAATAATAAAATCTGACACTTTATTATAAAAATAAACTGACAAAGCACATGAACATGAGTGGCTGCAGCTCAGCTGGTCAGTCACTGATCACAAGGTTTGTGGTTTGAAACTTGAGCTCCTTCTGTCCACATGTCAAAGTGTTTCTGAGCAACATCATCAAACACAAACTGATGTTTTTGGACACAAGTGTCCGAATGACTGTGACGTAAACGTGTCTTATTTTGATGAACAGCTGATTTGTGTTTGTTAAACTTTATTTGAATGAAGTGTAAAATCACTGCAGGTTGTTACTGCACTCGTATATATTTACCTCAGTCATGTGTTTGTGTGTATTTTGATGAATCTTATGTTTCTCCATCTGCTTTTCATCTCACACTAAATTAATTGAATGACTCCTGTTGCATTAATAGTTTCATTAGCACTAAAGACTGAATGATTATCATTTATGGATGATAGTTTTTCTCAAGTGGAGTTCAGCAGTTTAACAAGATCATTTCTTCTCTGAGCCTGGTGAAGATAAAAATCCTCCAGTGAACTGAACCTACTGAGCTCTCCTTCACTGGCAGAATGAACCTGGAGGACGTCCCAAGAGCTGACTGTGTCCTGAGCTGCTGTCTGAGGAAATCAGCTGACAAATACACAAAGACTGTGGCTGCAAATTCAATGAAAACCACCGTGGAAATGAGAGCTGCTACTTTCTCTGCATATGTTGCCTTTAGTGTCACTGTTGTGAAACGGTGCAGAAAGGAAACACGTTGTCTGACAGTTTGTGTTTGCATTTCTCACATTAGGGTGACCAGATGGAAAAGCTTCAAAGTTGCCATCAAGTCAAAATCTCCATGTTTCATTGTTTTTATGACATGTGTATTGATCTATATGTCAGCGGCAGTGGAAGACATCTATCAGGCCTGATGTCGGGGCAGGGCCTCAAACATCAGCAGAGACTCAGCTCACCCTGCCCACCACCTCATCAAACTTCTCCCCTCTGGCAGGTCGTACAGGAAATACATGCACACACCACAAGACTGAAAAACAGCTTGTTCCCTAAAGCTGTAAAACTGCTGAACACAGCCTGAACCCCCTCCCACACCCCCACACACTCCCACTAGAGAAGGCAAGCTTTTGTCTCTGACTGAGAAGGTGAGACAAGGCATGAGGAGCAAACAACTCCTGAAGAAGGTTATCTGCAGGGAGACGTCCCTGTTCACTGCCCCGCCACCAGGAGATGTTCTGGGCTAAGGAGCCAAAGATCTCTGAGCGCTGGTCCCCAGCTGATGACCCTGCAGCTAACAAGTGGGCACCGGTGGAGGAGCAGCAGGCCTCGAGCCTGGCAGGATGAACACCTACCTGTTCACATTAAATACATTCTTAAAAAACAAAAACATGTTTTGCCTCATTTTTATGTCTTTTTCTTTACAACATAATTCCATATTTCACAGTTTTGGTGTCTCCAGTATTAATTTACAATGTAGAAAAATAAAATTAAAGAAAAAAACATATATTTTCTTTTTATACCTAAATTTCTATACTTTTATATTTGTATATTTCTATACTTGTATATTGTGTTCTTTATTTATTTTTCTAATGTTCTCTTGTACCTTTTCTAATCTCAGGGAGTTCCATCATAATTTCATTGTGTTGTTGTCTGCAGCAGTACAATGACAATAAAGAATCTTGAATCCTAGTTTTGGCCGTAGAGATGTCTGCCTTCTCTACAATATAACAGAGCTAGATGGCACTAGTCCTGTGGGGCTCAAAGTGACAAAAAATACATTTGAAAAATTCAACATCAACATCTCTTTCCAGAAATCAGGACCTCATTCCTCAAAATAATCCACAGACTTTGTTGTGAGCAGTTTCATGTAGGAACTACTTTCTTTCTGCAGTTGAATCTACTAGAACTACTTTAGAATCGAGCACATAATCCACATGTTGAATTATTTCTATTACTATAATTAAACATTTGTCTTCATTATTATTATTTTAATTCTAGTTGAAGAAAACTTTTACAGTGTAGGAGTTTTATATTGTGCATGTGTGTAAAGTCTCTTTAATACTAAAGGCTTCAGCTTTTTGTTGCTTTATAATGTTGATAATCACATCTGGACTTACCGAGCCTTTCTGCAGTTCCTCACAGCTGGAATCAGTCTCTGTCGTCCCTTCCATGATGTGTTGTACTTCTCCGTGTCCAACTCATCCAGAACCTCCTCTGACATCTGCAGCATGTAGGCCAGAGCTGAGCAGTGGATCTCAGAGAGTTTCTTCTCTGATCTGTTCTCTGACTTCAGGAACTCTTGGATCTCCTGATGTACTGAGCGGTCGTTCATCTCCGTCAGACAGTGGAAGATGTTGATGCTTCTGTCAGGAGAGATCTTATCAGTGTTCATGCACTTCAGGTTGTTGATGGCTCTCTGGATGATTTCTGGACTGTTGTCTCTCTGACCCAGCAGGTCTCCTAAGAGTCTCTGGTTAGACTCCAGAGAGAGGCCATGAAGGAAGCGGACAAACAGGTCCAGGTGACCATTTTTACTGTTGAGGGATTTCTCCATGGCTCGCTTCAGGAAGTCATCCAAAGATAAGTTGTTTCCACGGTCTGAGTCTCTGTATTTCCCCAGGAAGTCCTCCAGTACCTGTGTGTTCCTGTTGGTGTAACAGTGGAACATGTAGACTGCAGCCAGAAACTCCTGAACGCTCAGATGAACAAAGCAGTAGACTGTTTTCTGGAAGATCACACTCTCTCTTTTGAAGATCTCTGTACAAACTCCTGAGTACACCGAGGCCTCTGTGACATCCAGACCACACCGCTCCAGGTCTTCTTGGTAGAACATGATGTTTCCTTCCTCCAGATGTTCAAACGCCAGCCTCCCCAGCTTCAGAAGAACTTCCCTGTCAGCCTCCGTCAGCTCCTGTGGACTCGTCTCATGTCCCTCATGGTACTTGTTCTTCTTCCTCTTTGTCTGAACCAGCAGGAAGTGTGAGTACAGGTCAGTCAGGGTCTTGGGCAGCTCTCCTCTCTGCTCTGTAGTCAACATGTGCTCCAGAACTGTAGCAGTGATCCAGCAGAAGACTGGGATCAGACACATGATGTGGAGGCTCCTGGATGTCTTGATGTGTGAGATCATTCTGCTGGACAGATCTTCATCACTGGACCTCCTCCTGAAGTACTCCTCCTTCTGGGCGTCAGTGAAGCCTCGTACTTCTGTTACCCTGTCAACACATGAAGGAGGGATCTGATTGGCCGCTGCAGGTCTGGAAGTTATCCATACCAGAGCCGAGGGAAGCAGATTCCCCTTGATGAGGTTTGTCAGCAGCACGTTGACTGATGACTTCTGTGTGACATCAGACACAACCTGACTGTTGTTGAAATCCAGT
This sequence comes from Lutjanus argentimaculatus, assembly GCA_034769285.1. Lineage (NCBI taxonomy): Eukaryota > Metazoa > Chordata > Actinopteri > Lutjaniformes > Lutjanidae > Lutjanus > Lutjanus argentimaculatus. Next base: position 3,344,957 of record JAWZSL010000039.1, read on the forward strand.
GAAAGTCTGCTTTCATCCAGGCCGTCAAAGATGAACAGAAGTTTACAGACAGCCAGCTTCTCTGCTGTGACCTTCTGTAATGTTGGATGGAAAACATGGAGCAGCCTGAGAAGACTGTACTGCTCATCTTTGATCAAGTTCAGCTCCCTGAACGAAAGCAGAATCAGCAGACTGACATCTTGGTTTTCCAAACCCTCTGCCCAGTCCAGAGTGAACTTCTGCACTGAGAAGGTTTTTCCAACACCAGCGACGCCGTTGGTCAGAACCACTCTGATGTGTCTCTGTTGGTCAGGTTGTTGGTCAGGTTGTTGGTCAGGTTGTTGGTCAGGTTGTTGGTCAGGTTGTTTGTCAGGTTGTTGGTCAGGTTGTTGGTCAGGTTGTTGGTCAGGCTGTTGGTCAGGTTGTTGGTCAGGTTGTTGGTTGTGCAGGCTGTTGGTCAGGTTGTTGGTCAGGTAAGGCTTTAAAGATGTCCTGGCACTTGATTGGAGTGTCATGGAGGGTCTTCTTCTTCTTCTTCTTCTCCTTCTTGGACGTTGTCTCCAGCTGTCTCACCTCATGTTGGGTATTAACCTCTTCACTCTGTCCCTCTGTGATGTAGAGCTCAGTGTAGATCCTGTTGAGGAGGGTTTCACTTCCTGTTTCATCACTTCCTTCAGTCACACGTTCACATCTCCTCCTCAGACTGATCTTATGTTCATCTGAAACCTCCTGCAGACCACTGTCCACTAAAAAAGACAAAAAAGCTGTGAGACAGAACAAAGACAATCTGTTTGTATTTTCATTACCAATAAAAAACAATGTAAGAATATATAAAGAAGTAAAGGTTATAAAGTCCAGTTTCAAGGAAACTTCAGAAATTCTCTCTTTTTCTCTGACTTCCTTTGACTGTGTGTCCGTGTTAGAGATTCATGATGTGGATTTTATTCAGCTGATACTGATAATTTGATTCTCATGGCTGATACTGATAAGATAACTGTTAATTTCACATATTTGTATTTTAAAAACAGGTTCATATAACCTGTAGTGTAAACTTCACAAATATACTTTTATGGAGCATTTTGCCAAAGAATTCAAATTAAATGATTAAACAATCTGTCAAATCAGATATTATCATAACTGATATTTATTATATTCATTACAGGTCTAGATTGATATAACTGTGACAGGCCAATATCAGCTGATAATTGATCAGCCCTGATATTTATTGTTCTTCCTCAGTCAGTGTAGGTGTTTGATTGACATCAGAGGCGACAGGCTGAGCTGCAGCTCTTCATCTAAACCAAGGAGCCCTTACAAGATTTACCAGGGACCCCCTCATGTTCGTCCCCTGGAATAATTAGATAAAGTCTGTTTTTTACTCTTCTATAGTCTGATTTATGTGAAAGAACAACATAAGAAAATGTTTTAGAAAGATATTAGACATGTATTGAAAATATTTGCACCATCTCAACAAAGTACCTGAACCGAAACAAAATATCAAATCAAATCCAGAGAAAAGAGCTGATCTGAAGTTCATCTGAGAACAAACACAGACACATTTATTAAGGGAAAGACTAGGGATCGACCGATTATCGGCCAGGCCGATTTTGGCTCTGATGCAGCCGGCCTCTCTATCTGCAGTCAGTACTCTCTCCAGCATTGTCCCACCCACAGCACCATCTGATTGGTTACACGCAGAGCCACGGTGCGGGTAACAGCCAATCAGCAGTGAAAAGCTGTGCATGCACAGTGCTCACACACACGGCGGAGAGGAGAAAAAGTTTTGCCGAGTGGAGAAGCTCCAGACCCGAGTGCACCAGCTGGGCATACGCGTGGGTGTAACATTATGTCCGACTTGAAAGAGTCATCCATGACAGGATAAATCCGCTCGATATATATTCAGAAAGTGATTGAGAGGTTTCATTTTAGCAGTCAAGCGCTGTTTGAGTTAATTGAAGTGCTCTCCCCTCAGCTGCAGCATCTGTTGGTCAGAGACGCGGCGCTTTCCCTCACAATGCAGGTGCTGATTGCGCTCAGTTTTATGCCAACGGAGCCTTTCAAAATACTACGGGAGACATGATAACTGCACGATAATGCTTTGCGTAGGAGTGTGTTGCTTGGCAACAGTCAACAATTCGCGTGTACTCACGTGGACGCGCATTGTAAGACCAGGCACAGCTACGACCGTGGTGAGTCAGGCTTGGTGCACTTGGTGTAAATTCCAGTCACAACGTCGGATGTAGTTAAGTCCGGCCTTCTTCTTTACGCCCAGCTGGTGCACTCGGCTCCGAGAGCAGATATATGTTTCGAAGGTAAGTTAAGGCAGCAGACTCTCCCAAAATTGTAATAAACATCCCAGTCCTCTGTAACTCACAACAACTAGTAACATTACTGTGAGCCCAATACGTTAGCGGCAGCTGTCTGTTCCTATGATAAACACTGATTATTAAAGTGAAGGGTAGCACGTTGAGGGGATGGGTGTGTGTGTGTGTGTAGGCCACATGAGAAGCTACAGAAACTGACAGCAAAGCACCGTCTGTCTGAGAGAAAACTGTAGGGCAATAATGCCTGTTTAACTACCAAGTTATTTAACTTGACCTTTGTCTGTGTTGATTGAGAGATCCCAAGCAGCAGAAAATGACATATTGTTAGATGAAGTGTGTCCTGAAGCTGTCTTTGATAGTTTCTTGTAGAGAGGAGCAGGATATTGCTGTTCAAGACTTAAGACATCATGTAACTGCATCATAAAGCCTACATGAACTGCATGGTGTTCAGGGATGAATATAGTCTCTTCTATTGCTATTGTACTATTTTTTCAGCTATGGCAACATTAATCGTTAGTAATGTAGCTGCCTAGTTTTGAATGACAGGGCCCCTGCTATCACATGTTGTTAAAATATAACATTTACATAATAAAATCAACTACAGGCTTCCAAAATGCTGTAATAAATTAAGCATAATGAGGTGCGCATATGTCAGCATATGAAAGATAAAATAACATTTCAGTTATATTGAAATTTTGGAAAACTTGATTTATTGTAGAAAACTTTAGGGAGCTATTTATTTGTTTAAGTTTTCATTTAACTTTATAAAGACATGCTGCTGAGCCTGGGAGCTCCCTGCACTTTTTGTTAGAATTTTAAAACAAAGATGTCTATTGTTTAAGATTAAAAAAAACCTTTAACATGTTGCAAATCTAAAAAGGCTGTTTAATAAACATATGCTTAAAGGCATTTAAACGAAGTTAAGTGTTGGAGTTTGTATTGTCCAAAATTTTGACGCCAATATTTTCACTTTTACTGCAAATGAATATCGGCACCAAATATTGGTTATCGGCCTCCTTGACTACTGATAATCGGTATCGGTATCGGCCCTGAAAAAAACATATCCGTCTATCTCTAGGAAAGACTAAATAAAACACAGTTTGTCTTCATCACATGTCCCACATTAGAGATGCTCATCATCATGTTTCCTGACTCTTTGTTTTTAGCTGCTGCTCAACAAAACATCTTGACTGTTTGCTGTCCTGGATCCACAGAGGTGGAACGAGCTCCCACTGACGTCAGGACAGCAGAAACTCTACACATCTTCAGCCTGAAACTCTAAAACTAAATGCAGCACTTGAAGCCGTTCAGCTTCTCGGATGAAGCTGACGTACCTGCATGATTCTTGGTTTACATGGTTGAACTCTCTTATTGTCAGTCTCTAAATAAATGTCATGAAATGTAGCAGGAGACATTTTGAAGATGTACAGATGTGCAGTCTTACTTTGTTCAGTGCTGCTCTGACTGGTGGTCTGCAGTCCAGGTCTTGTTCTGGATCTTTTTCCACACTGGGGACAGGAGGAGTCTCCTGATGAACCAGACTGGTCCCAGTATGAGGTGATGCACTGTCTGCAGAACCAGTGTCCACAGCTGGTAGAGACTGGATCCTTCAGGACGTCCTGACACAAACACAGCAGGACGGCTGCTCCTCCACACAAACATGACTCCTCTTCCTCTCTCTGTGAAGACATTTCTTCATCACTAAAATCATTTGTTAAACACAATTAACTGCTTCTCCTCTCTGACTGTCTTATTAAACATTCAGTGATCTGACTGTAATTTGTTATTAATACAAACTCAACACTTCCTGCAGCTCCTTCACAGTAAAAGTCCTCCATTAAAGAGAGCTGATTATGTCCTTTACTGTTTTACAGTCACTCTGGGCAGTTTAGTTTGAGTTAGTCAGGTTTAACCTGTGGTTAGAAATGATCTAAATAACTGTGGTAGACCAGCAGTCTCAGACACAGAACATGTAACAGAGGTGTCACAGGTTAAAGTCCAGACTGTTGCCTTTTCTTAACATCATTCCCTTCATGTGTCCTGTTACTCTACTGTCCAGGTACAGACTGGGACATAAAAATAGACAAAACATTAATGAGAGTTGTTCCTCATCTGAGTCGAGGCTCTAAGGATAGAGGATATCGTTTGATGTACAGATTGTGAAGTAATTTTTTGATTTGTCATGTAGGGATATATAAATAAAACTGATTTGATTTGGCTTTGTTAAACTCTGTTCTTCTGTTAGTGTGTGAGTTCATTGAGAAAAAAAGATTAAATTTTTTGTATGTGTTGACATGATTGACCAATAAAGTTGAGTCTGATAGAACACAAAGTTGTAGTCATGACAACAGATCATGCCTCAAATATTGATGTTGCTGCAAAGAAGCTGCAAATTCTAAAATGCTGATGCTTCACACACGTCTTCAACTCAGCTGCAGCACAGAAGATCTCTACAATCAGCCAAGTTTCAAGATTAATGTCACCAATTCACCCCCAGCAGAGACCCACTGGGGTCAGACACAGACGGATACATGGATCCATCTGTACACATCTGAAGATCATTTTCTCAGATTCTGAATAGTTAAAATCTTCATGAACATTTAATGGAAGTTTAAATGATGAAATGGAGGTTCTCAGGTGTTTTGATGAAGAAATAAAATAAGATCCATCTTAGTTTGAAACAGTATCTGCACTCATAGTTCTGCATCATGAATATAAATATTTTAGTATTTTGTCTTTATCCTTAATGAATCATCTTCCATCAGGTCAGTTTACAGTAAAAACAGTCTCTTACTTTGTGTCTGAGGGTCCAGGTTCATTACTGAAGTCTGGAGGATTATCTTTGGACCAGTCACTCTTCATGGACAGACAGCTGGACACTGGAGACTCTGCTCTCTGTCTGTTGAACTGAACTCTGCAAACACCAACATGTTTTTATTCAGATCACATGAATCCTTCATAAATCCTCTGATCAAAGTCATTGATGAAGCTCTAAATACACAAACTGCTGCTGCTGTTGATAATCAGGAGCTTTAACAGTTTGTATTAGTCCTTTTAGATTAGATTACAACTTTTCTAGCTGACTGACAGCTGTCACAGATACTAAGAGGAACATGGGACAAATTATTTATTTTCATTATTTTAAATTATTATTTGTGTCTCAGATACATTTGAGAAAATTTGTATAAATACAGTTTAAAAAGTCATTTTCTATGACAATAATCATTGAGGTGTTTTAGAAGTTTTTAAAGTGAATCCAACAGAGATCAGTAGGGTCGGTTACTGAACCAATATGACATCAGTTCCTTTACGACCAGAACCAACTGGACCGAATCACAACACAGATTTCGGTGCCTCATTTCAGAGCCACACGCCTGAGCTGTTGATTGAAAGTTGTCCTCTGGTTCAGACGTTACAGACACATCAATAAACATGTGTAGTTAACATTAGTGACAACACTCTCTCTACATGGCTCTGGCAGCAGGCAGCCTGTTAGCTCATAGCCTCCGTAAATACCATTAAAATGACAGACTAAACACTCTAAAGTGTGGCTGTATTTCACTGGAAACAAGTCCAACACCTGGCAGGACGTCAAACATGGTTAAAAACAACTGCATGTAAAGAGGAGAATCAGCTGATGACACACAGGAAACACTTGAAAGCAGAGAGATGCACCGTACTCGACTGCTTGTGTGACCCCATGATGAGCTCATCAGCTGACAGTGTGGGCGTCTCTGACCCCAGAGATCAGAGCATCCATATAAAACACTAGATTTGATGTGTGTGATGATGATGACAGCAGCCTTTCTTCAGGTTAGCAAACATCATCATATTTCTACAACTCAACATTTAATTTGCTGTTATTAGTACTGTAACTGTTATTTAGTGTTAAATTAATGTAGTTCAGTTGGGTTTTATTTATTATGTGAATTTGTTCTGGAAGTTTGTTCAGTGTTTTGATAAATTTAAGTAAAATTTAAACTGTTAACAGTTATTATAGCAGTGAAACAGATGTTCTTTAATGTTGTCGAGAGTCATTTTGTGCTTCTTAAAAAACAAAAAGTATGAGTTTAGGCACCAGCACCATTTTAAAGTTGACACCGTTATCATAAAAAACAAATGATATCCAACCCTGGAGGTCACTGATCATCCTGTCAGAGTTCAGTCCAGTCAGCAACAGTACATAAGGTAGGGAGCTGATATTACTGCTGCTGGACAGTGAGGTGATGTGAACAACAGGATGTGTGAAAGCTCCTGATTTTAAAACACATCTGACAACTAGAGCTTGTTGTGAAATGTGGAGGTTTGTCAGAGGATTCATTTAATAATGTTTAAACATACTGTCCTCCCCCGGTGAGAGTATGGTAAGTGTAGACGTGATACAGAAACCTTCTTTGATCATGAAGCACAATGTTACTCTACAACAGCAACTCCCAAACTGGGGTACTCGTATGCCCAGGAGTACACAAATGAAGTATGGGGTACGTGAAAAATAAAAATAAAAACGTGATTTGCACACAGCCTGATTACATTTTGAAACTGGCATATAAATAGACATACAGTCTGAGGTGCTTGCTCATGTTGTCAAAAAATACACATATGTATAGGCTACCCTCTAGTGTTCAGCGAATTGCACTGCCAAAATAAATACACATGCTAGAGAGGTGATTGATTGACACCTGTGGGTGTGTCTGAGTAGAGTAGCTGTCACTCATACCGGTTGCCCGGCTAACCGCCGAAAATGGATTAATGGCTAAAAAGGATAAATTGCCCTTCCAGAGGGACAACAACTGCTACCACCAGTCAGCCCACAGTCAGAGATGCACTTGCCAGCGACAACAACCCAGGTTATTCTTCAACTTCAAGGTCTACCTTTGACCGGGATGCTAGTAGCACTGCAAATGTGGCTAGCGAAGCTGCTAGCATAGCCACAGACAGCGATGAGGAGTCGGATGCAGAGCCTCCTGATGCGGGAAAGCATGCAGCAGCAGCCTCAGGCAGAGAGACTACCAGTCAAAAAGGCACAAATATGATGAGAACTACATTGCTATGGGGTTCACTTGTATTAGTACTAGTGGATTTACTTTCTTTTTCTAGCCGCTATAAGTGCGTGAGAGTAGGGGGTACATGGCTGGAGGTCAAATGTCTGAAGGGGTACAGGCTGTGAAAAGTTTGGCAACCACTGCTCTACAACAGTTTGACTCAGGTGACAATAAAAAGGTCTGTGTGTGTTCCCTGACCAGAGTCCTGATGTGGTCAATATCTCAACTCACCAGTTTTAAAGGGTCAGTTCCACACAGATGTTTGATTATATCCTAACTCTACAACATTACCAACAACACTGAATGAGTTAGTTATCAGTTCTCTTACTTTGTGTCTGAGGGTCCAGGTTCATTACTGAAGTATGGAGGATAATCTTTGGACCGGTCACTCTTCAGAGACAGACAGCTGGACACTGGAGACTCTGCTCTGTCCTCCTCCTCCTCCACACAAACACTCATCTTCTGATCTGAACTCAGTCTGAGAGAAACAGGAACACTGACTGTGAGCTCAGAGCACAAGTTTGTTCAAGAGTCAAACACAGGAAGTAACACACACATACACATACACACACCACACACACACACACACACAACAGTGTACAGTATAATAAACCAGCTCAGTTTTCTTTAAATCTGTTTTGTTTTCTCAGGTTACAGCAGGTTTAATGTGAATTTTTCAGCCAATCAGGACTTTGTGTCCACAGCTGAATCAAACTGTTGACTTCATTCTAACATTTCTTTCCTCTACAGTCCACAGGGAGAAAACTGACTCACACACTTTGACAGTAAAATCATCTAAATGTTGTATTAACACTCACCCTGCCTCAGCCTTCAGTTCTCCTACCAGTCTAATCTGATCTGTTGACACAAAATGGAGCCTGAACGTTCTGACTGAACACTTTCACTTTCAGGTTCCCTCCCTGTTCTCATGTTACTGGATCACATGGTCAGTGTTGTTCCTCCCCTCTACATTTACAGGAAATCACTTTATCTGGTGTGTGTTGTTACACATGATGTGTTATGAGCGTCTCTTTGACTTGAACAGACTGAATTAAAATGAGTTTTGGTCTAAATGTTACTCGGCTGCTTCGACTCCACCACATCTCAGAGGGAAATATTCTACTTCTCTGAGAACTTCTTCCACCACCGAGTCAACTAGCTGACTGTACTGAGACACAGACCTGCTGGGAGCTAAATGCTAACATCAGCATGCTAACATACATCTCTCAAAAACAGATGACATACACAACATTATGACCTGCTTAGGCTGACATTTATTGCAGGTCTGTTGTATTACATTACACTACAATATCTTTATCCAGGTCCACCTAATAAACTGGCAGGTACAGGGAGGTTTGAGACTTTTAATACTTTAATAATATTGAAACTGGTCAGCTGACACTCCAAATACACACCTGCTGTTTGTCTTCTTGGTCCTCAAACATCAAGAGGTTGATCCTCAGTCTGACAGGCCTTTTACAGTTACATCACTATACATTAATGCAACAAGTACCAGGACCTCATCTGTGTCACGTACATCATTAGACATTAACCAGGACGGACTTCAGCATTAACAGGACATTTAATATGTGATACAGTAATCATGTCAGCTACAGTAACTTCTCTGACTCACAACCTGGGAAGATAGGTGTGCTCTCAGACTGCCTGTCAAGAAATGACAGAAACAGAAACCTTCTCAAATAAAAGTCAGAACCTGAACAAACAGTTTGATCCTGGAGGACGTCATCAGTAACGATATTACAGAGTAACGTTACCGTACGAAGCGCTGAGTTCAGATAATGAGGCTGTGTGACTGTTAGGAAGGGTTTCACCACACAAGCAGACATGACAAATAACAACAACCGAGTTATGTTCTGATAAACACGAACGGTTATTACCGTTAGCATGTGGTGCTAACTTCCCCAGCTAGCTGCTGTGGTGTCAGTGAGCTCCTCACCGACAGTCACTGACCGTGGCTCAGTCTCCTTCTGCTCCATCCTCCCCCTCAAGACAATCATGTCGGCCTCACACACACATTTTTCTTTTCATATGCTCACTGGAGACCAACATGTCTCTGACTGTCCATTTGTCCCAACAAACTGTCTCCCGGTGACCCACTTCCAAACGTCCAAGCTGCTGATGCCTTCACATGCACCGCAAAAAAAATCCGTATTCAAACTCATTAGTCAAATGCTTGTATATTTTTGGTCATCCAAATAATAACTACAGAATATGTAAACGTGACAGTATTGTCGTACAAAAATAAACCATTGTTCATTAGTTACCATCGGAAACGACGTGTTACATTATTTACAGCCTATAAATGCAGCTTCTCACATATTATATATGAGTTTATTGGATCGTTTACAGAAGGTAGTCGTAATATTTCCATGATGTCCTGAAGGCAGCATGGAAACCGGGAGTGTATGGGCGGGAAGCGCGAGCTCCATGGCTCACTGTAATTTGAATTTGACGGTTAGGATTAGGACGTGTTTAGATGGGAACCTTTGACTTGTGAAACTGTCGCGAGATTTGTACTCGTCCTTTTACGTTTCTTCATTGATCACGTTGGAGAAAACAATTATGTTTTATAAAGTGACTGTTGCTGTGGTTAAAATCTGAGTGGATTTACAGACAGAAAACCTGGTTAGTTAAGTAATATAATATAAAAGATCATGGATTGGGTTAAAATGTGACTCTCGCGAGATCTTCTCAAATCGAGGTTCCCTTTCAACACACTTAGCTACTCAAAATGTATAATTTTCAAAAATGCTAAAAAGTGTGAAATTATTCAGTTTATAAATATTTTAAATGAATGAAATACACATGTAAATTTAAATACCATCATTTCCACATGTGAACATCACAAAATTTCTACTATCAATGTATTCAATTATTAATATTATATTATAAACTTGTAGTCGTGTGTGTTTTTTGTTGCTTCTGCCTGAGTTTGGACACAATGACTGAAAGGAACCACTAGAGGGAGCTACAGTCCAGATGGACACATCAGTCCATCACATCCAAACTCATGTTGTCTTCTGTCTCTGCTGTCCTGCTGCTCATCACTGTTCATGTCAGCATATTTTACACACATACTAAAGTCTCTGTGCTGTTTAATGCTGCCTTTCTATCATTCATCATTCACTTACTGTTAAATGTTTTCATTCCTCCTGTTCTTGTTCTAATATGTTCAAACATATTTGTGTTTAGTGTGAAAATAAACAAACACTTTTCATAGAGAACAAGAACAAGAACTGAAAATGAACTAAAACTAAGAGTCAATAAACATTTTAGTTCACTGAAACAACAATAAAAACTGGAGGAAAAAGGAAAATTAACTGGAATAAAATAAAAATATACAGTAAATGTAGTTTTTGTAACTTTAATAAATCTGTCGACACAACAACATGATGGTGTTTATCTGTAATTCTGTGGTGTATCAGTGAAGTGTATGAACACTGCAGCAGTCTCTGACAACATTATAATGAGAATCTTTCTCAATATAATGACATATTATCTCAAAATAATTAGAAATTACTGATCTATATGTCATTATTTTGAGATGCTAACTCAACATTTTGGAATACTAATTCATTATTCTGAGATAGATCAGTATTTCAACATAAATTATTGTTAATAACTGTAAATTACATATTTATCTTTCTCACCCTCCAACTGTAACTGACCTCCAGTGTCTCTAAAGAAGCCTCATCACATTAGATCATTACAGGCAACACCAGATATACATAACAGCTTTTTCTTTCTTTCTTTCTTTCTTTCTTTCTTTCTTTCTTTCTTTTAAAAGTGTTTGTGCAGCAAAAACTGTGAAAAAATTCACCAAAACTGGCAGCTGGGTTGCAAAGTCCACCCACGACTCAGGCAACAAAAATAACCTCAAGGTGGCGCTGTAATAATGAAGTTTATATTTTTGCAATTTTCTCAACAGCAGCTTGGTTCAGACTCAAAATTCTTTCATCATTGAAATCATTCAATTCATCTGCATCCTTTCTAAATTAGTCTTCTGCTTTAAAAATGTCAACTTATGTGACTTTTTGTCAGTTTTAACAAGTCTTATTTACAAACTACAAGCAGATTTTGGGGCCAATCAGCACGAAAATGAGTCAGCATCATCTACAGACTGTGTGGATCTCATTTTTATTGAAATAGCAGATTAAAAAAATTGTAATAAGTCATGAACAGATTGAGATATCGATGTGAAAATTTAGACATGTTCCAGATTTTCACTAAGCTAACGTATTAAGGTGCGTTGTGTTTCACCTGTAGGGGGCGCCACAAATGAGTTTATATCTTGTGATTGGCTGCATGGATTCATACAGAGATTGTTTTGAATGATTTCAGGTCATGACTCAGTCAATGCATGAAATTTGGTAATAACTGATTTTTAAGTGGGCGGGGCTTATCACAACAAATCTAAATTTCTTCACAATCCAAACTTGTAAAAATCAGCCGTACGTCCTACAGAGCTGAAATTTCTTCAACACATCTGCGTTTGTCTCACTGTAACCTGTGGTCAGCTCAAAAGTCCATCACTCTAAATTTTTATAAATATGAAAAATTATTTAACTTCTGCGCAAACATTTTCTTTTTTGCTCAATATTTGAAGAAACGTCACCAAAATTTTTGACAAAACACCTGAAACCAGGAGAATGACGTGATTTTTTACCGAATTTTTGACTTTTTAAAATATTTTAAGTTTAAACATGTAAAAATGTTCAGTTCTGCTCGTCTGTTGTGATTGGTCAACTTCTCTGAGGATCCAAAGGTCACAGATTTGAATCCACATGTGTCCAGTCCCACCTGCCAACAAAGGGACAACTTCTTCATGACTGTGTGTTGTGTGTCTTATCAGTTCTGGTTTTTATAAACATCCAAATACTCACAATCTGCTCGGACCTTCATTGGTGCTCGCGGCTGTTTTGTTTTATTTAGATTCACTTTAACAAAGACTTGAAAAAAAGTTCATAAGTTCTTTTTTGGGTCTGTTCTTTAGTTCTGTGGCCACCTGCTGCAGGTAACACTATTAATAATGACATCATACAACCACACTTCAAATAATGTGAACTATCCCTTTAAGCACATCAGTGCCTTTGAGGTCAGAAGCCTTAAATCTCAAACATTTGCTGCACATTTAGAAACGTTGTGTTTATTCTCACCACTGAAGTGAAATAAGGTCCAGCTGATGTGGTCGTGTTAACGTGCACATGAATGAACAGACCGAACTCTTCACCAAAACAATGTACAGTATTTAATTTGTTCATTTATACAAGTCTCATCTTGCAACGTCAATAATCTATAGTTCAAAAAATAGATTTTATAGAGGACTTTGCCATTACAGATCCATCCAAACATCTCTAATTTTGTACAAATTTTAAAGGTGATTCTAAAACAGAACTCTTTATAATCCAGTGAGTGACGTCCCGGACCATCGAGGAGAGTTTTCACAACGTTTCCTGGATGTTAATTTAACTACTGTCAAAACTTTAAGGACTATTTCCTGTTAATACAAACTATCAGCTATGAGGACAGAATTATTCATCGTTATCTAGTGGGAGGATTCTGGAAAAGCTTTCCACACTTTAATCCAAATAAACACAAGAACATCAAATCAGAAGAAGTCAAAAAAAAAGTCAAAATGGAGGGTGGCTGGTGTGTTTTGGAGGAGTCTCTCGGTTTGTTTTGTGTTTGATGAAGGAGGGAAGACGATTGTTCAGCTGGAGGAGGAGAAATTAATCCTGCCGTCTTCTGCGTCTCTCTTCATCCTTCAGTTTGACTTCTTGTCCCCTGGAGAAGAAAAAGGAAACACAGAGGGTTAATTCATGAGTCTGAGGCCGTTTCAGTCGATCAATCGTGATAAAATCAATCAATCAGCTGCAAACTGCTGCTGTAATTGACTCATCAGTGAATCCCTCCAGGATCTCACTAAGGTTTTGTTGTTTTTGTGATTATCATGCTGAAATGTTTTTGTTAAAATCAATGCAAGTCATGTGGTCGTGTTTTCTTGACCGGGTGATAATTCTGGCAGCAACATTTTGGACTAATTGAAGGAGATGGAGGGAGAACCTGAGAAACAGCTGTGTAGAGGGTATTACAGACGTCTAAATGGGAAAAAATAAAAGCATGGACAACCCTGTGTGAATCCTCAAACGATAAGAATGAGCTCATTTTATAAATCAAGTTAAAGAAGCAACATGTAGCAACTGAAAACAGGTTGAAATCCTGTTTAATATACAATTCATGGTTAAAGTGAGTTGTTTCCCCCTGCTGCCCTCTCCTTAGACTCAGGGAAGCTCAGACAGGCTGCAGGAACGCTGCAGGAATGCTGCAGGGACACTGCAGGGATACTGCAGGAACGCTGCAGGAACGCTGCTGGAACGCTGCTGGAAAGCTGCAGGAACACTGCAGAAACACTGCAGGGACACTGCTGGAACGCTGCAGGAACACTGCAGGAACACTGCAGGGATACTGCAGGAACGCTGCTGGAACGCTGCTGGAACGCTGCAGGGACACTGCAGGCACACTGCAGGAACGCTGCTGGAACGCTGCTGGAACACTGCAGGGACACTGCTGGAATGCTGCAGGAACACTGCAGGGACACTGCAGGGACACTGCAGGAACATTGCAGGAACACTGTATCACAGTAATATTTCTACATATAATATATTTAGGATGATCTTACTGATGTAATTCAGTGCTACGTTATATTTTTTTTGTTCTCACTGCATGTAAACTGGCTGTCATGACGTGATTGTGTTTTTTTTTTTCCAATTATGATTTTTTTTTATTTCCTTCACAGATATCAACAAAACAGTTGACTGCATTTTACAGATGGGTATTTAACAGTGCAAACAGATGAACCAGCAAACAAAAATTATACAGATATACATACATGTATACAGATGCTGTTAGCTTGTAAATAAATCTACCCTCATGCAAATACATCAAAATACCTTGATAAATGCTTTATCTGGAAGGAAGCTCTTTCTTTTTTTTTTTTTTTTCCCCTCCCCTAATCCTAACCTCTTCCCACCAGTCGAACATAGTGCACTGTAGGCCTAGATTTGAATTATGCGTACATCTAACCAATCTTTTCTTATGTTTCCCTGATCTGCATTAGAAAAGGCTGCCAGATTTCTGCATAGGTGTCCATTTTACCATTTATTTTATATATTAGTCGCTCATAGGATGCAGATTCTGATAGGGCTGTGAGCCATTCAGAGTAAGTTGGGTTGTTTCCTCCTGCCCAGTGTCTCAATATAATCCTCTTTGCTGTAGTGAGAGCAACCTTGAGCCATTTGGCCTTCTTCTGGTCTATTCTCTCATTTCCTTTTAAGCTGTTCAGGAGGCACAGAGCAGGTGTAAGGTTAACAGCTACTCCCAAACTGTCACCAATCTTTTTCATGACTCTCTGCCAAAAGGTAACTAGGCTATGACAACTGAAAAACATATGGACGATATCACCTTGTTCTGTTTGACATCGCCAGCAGAGGTTAGAGCGACTCATTCCTGCCCTATACTTTCTCACAGGCGTCCAGTAGAGTCGGTTGAATATTTTAAATTGAATAAGTTTAGACCTGGCATCTCTCATTGGATTTGCCATCTCCTTCACTAGTTTATTCCACTCATCATCTTCGTATGTTACTTTTAAATCCCTTTCCCACACCATTTTTAGACCTAAAGTAGTGTCATTAAATCCATCAATAAGGTAGTTGTAAATTTGACTTGCTAAGTGAGGAAGTTCACTCAGCAATTTCAATTTAGAGCCAACAGAGGATTGGGTACATAACCCAGTGCCGATTAGGCCTGTCCTAGTTAGACAATCTCTTAGCTGGAGAAATCGCCAAAAATCTTTTCTCTGCAGTTTGTAACGTTCTCTTAACTCATCAAATGTTTGCAGAGTGTTGTTATAAAAAGAGACATCCGATGTATTTAATGCCTTTAGAGTACCAGTCTTTCCAAAAGAACACCTTCCCTCCTATTTTCAATTTTGGATTATTCCATATTGGGGCTGACCCTGTCAGAAAGGGGAGGGATCCCTCCCTCTTATGCATATGAAGCCAGATATTCCTCGTATGAGAGATTATTGGGTTCTGGATGTCACCTTTTGGACATTGGTTCAGATAGTCTGCTGCCCCGAATGGTGCATTCAGTTCTTCCTCTAATCCTACCCATAAGGGTCTGTCCTCTCGACTTGAGAGGAGGGAGGCTATCTGAGCCCCCATAAATGCTTCCTGATAAAGTCTCATGTTAGGAAGTCTCAGTCCCCCATATTCTATTTTAGCTTGTAATCTTGTTAACTTCATCCTAGGGATTTTCCCTGCCCAAATAAAATTGCTTAACATTTTATCTACAGTCTGGAATATGGTTTCTGGTATACTCAAAGGTAACATACTAAGAAGGTAATTCAATTTGGGAGCTATAACCATTTTTACAGCTTGTATTCTGCCCCAAAGTGAAATCTGTAGTTTGTCCCAGCCACTGAGAAGAAGTTGTATCTTGTTCAGGGTAGGGCCAAAATTATCAGATATCATATTCTCCAGCCCTGGGTTGAGAAGTATTCCCAAGTATTTTAGATTTTTTGGCACCCACTGAAATTTCCAATTTTGAAAGTGACTTCTGTAACAGTATTTTGATAATGGCATCACCTCAGATTTGGCCCAATTTACTTTGTATCCTGAAATATCTGAAAACAAAGTGACCAAATCCAACATTGGAGGCACAGATCTCTGTGGGTCTGACATTATAACCAAAATATCATCAGCAAAAATTAACAGTTTGTGTTCCTGGCCACCCATTTTGACACCTCTAACGGATTTGTTCAGTCTTATAGCCACAGCAAGGGGCTCCAGTGCAATAATAAACAAAAGCGGTGAGAGTGGGTCACCCTGCTTTGTTCCGCGTCCTGCAGGAAAAGCAGATGACCTCAAACCATTAGTTATGACCATAGATTTAGGTTGATCATATATGAGCTTTATAATATTCTGAAACACGGATCCAAATCCAAATTCCTTCAGGGTGAAAATAAGATAACTCCAGCTAACACGATCAAAGGCTTTATCTGCGTCTAAAGACAAAGCCGCTGTTGGAATGTTTATGTCTTTAGTCTTCCAGATTAAATGCAAGAGGCGTCTGAGGCTGTCAGAGGAGGTCCTGCCCTTCACAAACCCCACCTGGTCTGGATGTATAATTGTCTTAATTACTTTATTTACTCTCAATGCAAAAATCTTTGTAAACAGCTTTCCATCACAACACAGGAGACTAATAGGACGGTGACGTGATTGTGTTTGAAATTTTGGTAATAAATGAAGACTTAATTCATAAAAAAGACATAATTACAACATATTTTATGTTAAAATGTTAAGTTTCTTGCAGGAAAACTGAATCTGATTCATCTTTATTTCAGTTAATGGTTGCTGCTTCTCTCCTACTACTGTTACTAACCTGCAGGATGATTTTTTCCTAGTTTATTATCACTAACAATATAATTATTTCAAACATCTGAACATGCTGGTATGACTCTTATTATCCTGTATAAAGCAGTAATAAGGGTTTCCTTTATGCATGAATGAAACTGTCCCCTTCAGAAGTTGCTCTTGAGAAGTTTTTTCTCTGTATTGTCCCCCAGCAGTGAGGTGAAATGTCCCCCCTCGGACATGAGCACCTTCAGGACTCACCTCTGGCTTTCTTCACTTTGGGGGAGCAGGGTTTGGACACCTTGACGGTGGTCTGACACTCTGCGTTGAACAGCGCTCGTTTCAGCGTTCCTGACCGGCTCTTGGTGTTGGTGGCGGCATCGCAGGATCCCCACGGGCCGAACTTGTACTTACAGTCACCTGAAGGGAACACGCAACATTTAAAGCTTTAATACACCGAGGTGTGCACATACAGAACAACCTCCCTGCTACATCGTTCTGATAATAATCATCCTGATTCATGTATTAAATGTAGAAAAAGACACATTATCACACTGCCTCTGGAGCTGCTGAGAAATGTAAAACTTCTGTGAAGAGGTCATTGAAACTGTTTCAGGTATTATTTCTGTCAGGTTACCTGTCTGCCTTCAGGTGTTTATCCTTGGACCACAACTTCCACCTACGTTCAGACTGTCAGGTACAAATAAAAAGAGACTAAACACTGTAATGAAACTGGCTGGAAGATCTCAGAGGCTCCTACAGCTGGACATTTGTTCAAAAGTATTTCTAAATGTTTAACAGTAGAAAAACTCTTATGCTACAAAGGTGAAAATACAGGTTTGTGTCAAGTGTATATCAGGTGTGTGTCAGGTGTGTGTCAGGTGTATATCAGGTGTGTGTCAGGTGTGTGTCAGGTTTATGTCATGTGTGTGTCAGGTGTATGTCAGGTGTATGTCAGGTGTGTGCCAGGTGTAGGTCAGGTGTATGTCAGGCGTATGTCAGGTGTATGTCAGGTGTGTGTCAGGTGTATATCAGGTGTATATCAGGTGTCAGGTGTATATCAGGTGTGTGTCAGGTGTGTGTCAGGTGTATATCAGGTGTATATCAGGTGTCAGGTGTATATCAGGTGTGTGTCAGGTGTGTGTCAGGTGTATGTCAGGTGTGTGTCAGGTGTGTGTCAGGTGTGTGTCAGGTGTATGTCAGGTGTGTGTGTCAGGTGTGTGTCAGGTGTAGGTCAGGTGTAGGTCAGGTGTGTGTCAGGTGTATGTCAGGTGTATGTCAGGTGTATGTCAGGTGTGTGTCAGGTGTGTGTCAGGTGTTTGTCAGGTGTGTGTGTTGGTCTTACTGATGTCCTTCTTCCAGTTGCAGGGGGATCTTGCAGTGGATCTTGTCGGTCCGGTCTTTGCAGGTGGCCTCTCTCAGTCCGTCTCCACAGTCTCCGTGTTCGGGGACACATTTCCCGTACTGAGTCTCTGTGGTGGAGCACTCTGAGGCAGGCTTGGATTTATCATGTTTCCCACTGGTGGAGCAGAGAGTCAGAGTCAGTCAAAGTCAGTCAGAGCACACAAACCTGCAGGTCACCTGGAGTCTTTAACAGAAAACACCTGAATTATGCTTTTATTTTGAAGGATTTTTTCCAGATGTGGTGTAAAACATACAAAAATAATCAGTTTTGAATAATAATGTCAGTCTGATGTGGTTTCTGCACCTCATCTCCTCCTCCTTCTCCATCAGCTTAAAAATCCTGCCTTTTGAAAATCGAATGTGACATCCCCAAAACTTTTTCTACAAATTCATAATGTCACGTGTTTCTTTATCAAAGAAAAAGAGTTGATGGATCATCTGAAGTACAGGAGATATTAACAGCCTCCATTACAATTAAAGGTAATATTAGTGAATTTTATGATGATAAGTTCAATCATCTTTCCCAAAGATTTAAGAAAAAGATCTGGAGATGGGTTCAGATGAAAATATCTGCTCGATATTAAATATCTTGATGAGCAACAACATCAAGGAAACTGACTTTAGTTCATCCATACATTCTTTCTCACTCCCATAAAATGCATAAAATTTTCAAAGATGCAGAACTGCAGAGGGAACATTCACACACGTTTTATCTGTCGAAAAGTTTCTGGAATTTGGTTCCTTTATTCACTAAATCAGCACGAAAAATAGAATTTAATTTTTTCTTTGAATTTATTAAATGATTTCGTCAGGTTTCCAATTAGATCCAAAACAAAATCCAGAATATTAATCACCATAACATACTTAGCAAAGAAATGCATGCTTTTATTTTGGAAAAACGAATCCCCTACTACAGCTCCTCCCATCAGAGAGACTGACCTCAGAAAAAAAACTTATTTTTCAAGAACTCTGGTTTTTAATATTTCCTTTCTTTTCAAGAGGAGATCAATAATGATCAATAATGGACCTGGACACACCATATATTATTGATTATGAAATTATTGTTGTTCATCATTTTGGCACCAATTTTATCTTATCTTTTTTCAAGTTTAGTTTTTATTAATTTGTTTTATTAATTGTTTTTGTTCTGTGCAGTTCTCAGTAAACTTTTTTTTTGGTGTTTTTCCTTTATTTTATTTGCTCTTTTGTTTTCTTGTCTGCTGGTTTTGTTCAGTTTATTTGGGGGTACGAGGGATGAGGAACATGTAGAAACTCAGAGTACTTTGTTATAATTGTACTGGTGCTGACTTATGGCACACTTTTAGAAAGAAACAGATGTTGAAAAAAACATCCAGGATTTCCAGCTCGTTCTCATTCCCAGGTGGTTAAACTCAGGCGTTCTGTCACGCCCCCTCGTCTCAAACAGACACACAAGGATTTTTAAAACTTCCCCTGCGGGGGATCAGTAAAGGTGCATCTTATCTTATCTTCAGGTAACCTTTAGTGTCTTCAGTCTAACCCCACCTGTGTCAGCTGAATTTAATTACAGAATTAAAGATCTTTGGTTCGGCAGAACAAAGCAAACAGATATCAGTGCTGATAGAGATGTTCCACCCACACCTCCGTCAGGTATCCTGCTGGGAGATGAGTGTAACATCAGCAGTGAATCTTCAAAGGATAAAAAGATCTTTCTCATGTTATGTTTGGTTACAAACAACAGAATCATGAATAACTGGATTTCCTCAAACACAACACCACCAACTGTTTTCAGTGCTGTTCTGTAGAATAAGTATTAATTTAAATGAGCTAATTAGTTGGTTCAGAAGAGGTTAGAAATGTAGGATGTGTATATATATATATATATATATATATATATACATACACATATATATGTGTGTAGATATATATATATATGTATGTACATGTATATTTTTGTTTTGTATTTTGAGGGTCAGTATGTATAAAAAATTAGCCGCTCTGTGGAGAAACTCTGTCACCTCCAATGCTGCGTCCAGTTCTCTTTAGTTCTTCCATGATTTTAACCCAAACTATGATCTTTTCCTAAACTGTGACCGTATCACAACGTTAACCACGTGTTCAAAACGCTCTCTGGCGGTGACTCACACAGACGCTGAAGGTATCACCTCCTGAATCGTGTGAGACGCTGAGGGGCGGAGACAACAACAGCATCAGTATGTGACGACCTGCGAGGAGACTGTGTTTCTGAATATGTAAATACTGTTCACTGTTAAAGTTTAACAGCTGCACAAAAGATTCATCAGACATCATCCAGCCCGAGTCAACGAGGCCACGCCCCCTTCTGGAGGAAAACTCACTTATAATAGTAGAGATGGAAACTGGCAAAAAGCTGCTGTTGTAAAACAAATAAACCTGTAAATCCATCATGATCTCTGGTTCTCCATCCTTCCTGGAAAGGAAAGGATCCCTAAAGGAGAACAGTAAGAACGTCTTGTGTCTTCTGGAAGCAGGTTCAGCTCCACATGAATAGTACCTGTATGTGCCGGTCTGATGTAGACACTCTGTCCTCCACCTATCAGCTGTCTTTGCTATTTTCTGACTGACACAGTTGTTATTTTGTCAGTTGATCTACTGACCAACAAAACCTGCTCTGACGTCAGTGGTGCAGTGTTTTCCTGCATTAATCAGACAGAAAGATGTGCCAACATATTAATAACTGATAAATGGTTCACAAAGATATTTCAGACTCGTCTGTGGTGTTAGACGGGCCTGAGTTTTGATGAGTCTTAGACCATTTCACAAAAATAAAGACTGACGGACAGTGAGCCAAACAAATTAGACACCTTACTCCGAGGCCGACTCAGGCTTGTGTTACCACGGAAACAATCAATACCATCAACTGATCAGTGGCACCAAACGACAGCAAAGAGGAAAACACGGTTCTGCAGTTACACTGAATCTAAAACTTCATGTTTCATGTTCGTGTGTTCAGATCTGAGTTACGACTTTGAGGATGAATAAAGTTTTTTAACCACCTGAAGTAAAATTAAAGAAAAATAAAGTGAGTCTGTGCATCAACAGCTGGATGAGACCTTTGAAGGATATGTACAAGAACTATTGATTAAGTGATTAGTTCTCAACCATTAAATTAATCACCAATGATTCTGATAATTGATGAAAGACAAAATGTCCAAATTCTCTGACATCAGTTTAAATGTAAATATTTTCTGGTTTCTTTTCTCCTCTCAGTCACTGATCAATATTTTCACCATATTCTAACATTTCATTGACCAAACAACTAATTGATTAATGGAGAAACTGATCGACAGATTAATCAATAAATAAAATAATAGTTTGTTGCAGCTCTGATGTGTATTAGCGGCAGAGAACCAGAGGCCTGAATAAGTTGTGAATCTGAAGACAGAGTTTGGTTTCCTGACTCGTTTCATCACAACAGGAAAAACTCGCCGTCTCACTCTTTGGCCTTCATGCTACAAGCTGCACATTCCTGCTGTCATGAAAGGCATTCTGGGAAAACATGAGGTGGGCGGGCGGCCTGAAGAAATGTAGGTTTGATGGAACAATAAATTCCAACGTGTCATTATGAAACATCTGCTGGAATAAGTTAGAAAAAGAAGAGTAACTGATGCCTTCAGGTGACGTCAGAGTAATTTCATGTCTCACGTTTGTGTTCTTTGGCTCTTCTGTTGGCCTCGGTGGTGAGCGTCAGGGCCAGGAGCAGCAGCAGCGTCACTGAGAACAAACCTCGCATCCTGCAGAGACAAAAACATGGACGTCTTTAACTGTTAAACCAAGACATGATCATGATTCATAGAAATGTGAGCAGCCGTGATGAAACGTTCAGCCAGGACATTGACTGTACAGAACCCGAAAATAAAAGTTTTCATCTGAAACTTTAAGATTTTACATTCTTATCATTATGAAAAACTCTGAAAACTGGATGAATTATAGTTTGAGAGACTGTAGTTTGTAAAAGGACACACAGCCTGTCAGTCTCAGTCCACTCCTGCAACCAGACAAAAAATAACTCGTTCTATCCTAACCCTAATCAGGGAGTTTCTTGAGATAAGAAATCTTATGCAAGAGAAATACGGAGGCAACAAGCAGCCAATCAGAGTGCAGGTGGGAGAGAAAAAAATCACGTGTCAATCAACAGTGAAAACTGGGGTTTAAAAGTCTAAAATCCAATAATCATAATTTAAATTTTACAAGTTTTAAAAATTGATTCATGAAGTTAACGTTACACTGTAAAACAGAAAGTTCAAAAGAATTATTTGTAATAAATTACTTTTAAAATGTTGAGTGTCAGAAGAATTTTCATTCTTTTGTGTTTATTAAACTCATAGTTTCCATGAAGTTTCCATGTTTTCTGAACATGAAATAATAAGTTTTTATACTCAACAGTATCCAGTTTTGTTAACTTGTGAAGGCTGAATGAAATTCTGAGCTGCATTTACAGAAAATATGAGTTGGCTTAAAGAAAACATTTGATTTAACTGATACTGAAGCACTGATAATCTCTAACTTTTGAGGTTATGAACTCAAAAAAATTGTGGCATCCAGTTGCCTCGATCTTCTTGAGTACTGCGAACATATTTGGGTTTTTTAGTGAACTGTTATTAATTCAAACGTGTTATAACAACCAATAACCTCTGATGCAAACTTCTTTGCCAGTACGAATATGAAACAAAAATATGAAATCAAATTCAAGCACTTTTCAGGAATTTTCAAGTGTTTCCAGCTGCTCACAGCTGTGCTTCTACATTATAAAATACATCAGGAAAAACTCCACTCCTGCCTTCTGCAGAGGACGTCGGGGACGTTAAACATCATCACGCTGTCCCTCAGTGATGGGGATGTTGAAGTCATGTGACCACGGCATAGTGTGGTTCTCAACCTGAGGGTCCGGACCCATACGGGGGTCAAGATATAATTTCTGGGGGTCATCAGATGGTCATGAAGAATAAAATAAAATAAAATAAAATATTCTGTCAGGCAGCACAGACAGAGAGCAGCTCTCTGTGACCTTCGACAGAGTGAGTTTGTCAGGTTTCATGTGTTACACAGTTTAATCTCTGAACGATCCCGAGCAGACTGGAGCGTCATCAACACCGACGGGATTATTCTGAGCTGTCCTGAGTCATAAAGGTTGAGAACCAGGGACCTAACGTTAGCTTTTTACTTCTGGTGATTTCAGCTATGCTTCAAAAATCACAAACGTTTGTTTGTAAAGATTATCTTGCTGAACAAAATGTTTCACTTTTGTTTATTTTCTTCATTAATCCAAAGATTTGGTGGCTGGAGGGAACCAGAGTGACGCTAACTTCAGGGTTGGACTACAGAACTGTGTCATTCCTGCAGCAACACTACTAAACACGACTAAAACACCACTAACATGTGGGCTTTTATTGTCAGTGTGAAAGGGTCCAATCAGCATTCAGCCCCTGGTCACATGACTCTGCAGAAGTCACAGATATTTATTGGCTCCAGCTCTGTTTGCACCTGCTTGGAGGTGTGTTTTTAACCAATCACACTCGTCTTTAGTTGAGCACCTGAACGGAGGATAAACTTTTTATTTCCTCTAAATTCTTATAACTCTTTTTTCCTCTCTGACAGTAAAACTGAATACCTTTGATTTGTGAACAAAACATTTCAGACATCTGAGGACGTCATCTTGGACTTTAGAAACACTGACTGACATTTTCTGACCTTTTAGACCAAACAACTAATCAATTTATTGAGAAAATGATTGACACATTAATCGATAATGAAAATAATCATAACATACGTCTGTGTGCTCCAAATGTTTGGACCTATTTTTGCGACAGGATCAAAATTCTCTGATTTCAGCTTCTTAAATGTGAATATTTTCTGGTTTCTTTACTCCTCTCTGACAGTAAACTGAATATATTTGAGTTGTGGACAAAACGAGACATTTGAGGACGTCATCTTGGACATTTTTCACCATTTTCTCACATTTTCTGGACATAAAATCCAACTGATTGATCGAGAAAATAGTTGACAGATGTTAAATACTTTAAATGAGAAATAAAAACATTCAGGCCATCTCACTGTTTTTAATTTCCTCTCATCAAGAAAACAATACAGGACATTTCAGTCGACTTTATAAATGAGACAAAATAAGATGGACTGCATTAAGGTGGAATTAACAGGCTTTTGTTTTTTTCCTCTCATTAGTTAAACAATAAACACATTTTAAACACCCAAATTAGCGAGATTCTCACGAGATTTTTCACAGTTTTGGGCAAAATGTTCACTTTCGTGAGATCTCTCAGGTCTGAGGTTCCCCTCTGGACACCGTGTCTGGATATTTGGATTGACGACGTTAAATTGTGACCCTCAGTAACTGATGAAGGTTCTTGTTTTTAGGATGGTGATATTAATGTTCTTCAGACGCTCCACAGTAGTTAGACGTTGGTTGTGACAACAGACAGAAATCGAAAATAGAGAAGAGAAAAAATGGACCACGGCCGCCATGTTTAAGTGATGAAGTTCTGTGTAATATATTTTTAAAAATATAAATATATGAAATCACATTCAAGATTTTCATGACCAAAGTTCCTTTCTGTTAATATGTTGGTCGTTTGTACACTCAGTGAATCTCTGCAGTCTCTCTGCTCTCAGACAGCAGCTCTCTTCATCAAGTAAAGCTTTGTGTATTTTACAGTCCGTTTTTGTCCAAACTTGAAGTTTGACTCGACTGTTGGAGCAGCTGAACTGCTCAGCTTCTTCCCAACTTCCTAAACATAGTTATCAAAAGTGAGGTTAAGTAAAAAAGTAAGTGTGAAAGTAGAAAATTGTAAACATCTTATGATGGCTCACATTCATTCGGCTCAGTGGCGGCTTGTTAACTTGCTCGGGCCGTGTACAGAACCAAACATTTTATTTCAATAAACATCTGAAAAGGGACATTTGTCTGTAGTGCAGTCTAACGGATGCCCCCTGGTGGCCACAACTTTTAGAAACCATTTGAATGACACAGTCCTTCCTGTTCGTCCTAACAGCTCCTATCAGCTGAAAATGTCACATAAAGCAGAGACCTGAAAGTACAAACAGCGACGGAGGAGAGAGACTAAACATCAGACCACAGACTTTCAGTTAGAAGCTACAAAACACTTTTAAAAACCTCTTTTTCTCTGCTCTCCTGCACACACACATCACTTCAGTCTGGACTGTCCAGCAAGACATCAGTAAAAACAGAAAGGCAAACTTGTCTGCTGGATCTCTCTGGGAAAAGGGTCAGCCGGCTGTTTTTAGTGGTTTAGCTGCAGTAAAAAAAACAATACATGCTATTTTTGGTGTAAAACAGTACATGTGGTGGTGGTGTGGGGGTACAGAGTTTCATGCTCTGGTGTTTCAAATCGATAGGAGCTTTTTTTATGTCTCAGTCCGATCTTGTCATGTGATTGGCCGACACGATGTTTAACTGTAGCGTGATCTTGGTCAGACAGATGGTCCAAATTTAGTCCAAATCAAATCCGCTCTCTTTTCAGCTCGGCCCCCCAAACCTCAGAACGCTTAAGCCAAATAATCTGACTATTGTAGTGCGAGCAGATCAGGATTATAAAAGTAGGCTAATGTATTCAGATGGTGTTCCTGTTCTCACCACACACACTCAGCTGTTATTTACACACATATTTTGGTTTGTTTCTCGTCATGATTAAAGCGCTCCTTCAGTGGCCGATGACGGCGACGGCGCCCATCGGCTCAGAGAGAAATGCGGTGCGGGGCTCTTTGGCTCTACTTTGAAAAAAAGAGAGTCAATTACCCATAAAGCTCCTCTCTGGCTCTCTGTTGTTATTGTGCTGAGAAATGACAGACTCCTCTTTCAGGCCTCCATTAAAGCAATGGTCCTCTTTCACATGTCAGCTGGCAGAGCAAATCCTGCTCCTCTCGCTCCTCCTGCGGCCTTTTATGAGGAAAGAACCGGCTCTCAGCAGGCCTCCAGTCTGTCCTCCATCAATGAAGAAGAGGAGGAGGAGGAGGAGGGGGAGGAGGAGGAGGGGGAGGAGGAGGAGGAGGAGGAGGCCAAGCAGCGTCTGAAAGAGCCCTTTAGATTTCCCCTCAAAAGAATACTGATTCATTGGGCCAAAACAAAGCCTCCTCTAGCCTGGTTTCATTTCTCTAAAGCCCAACACAGATTCCATGCCACGTCTTAGGAGCCGTGCCCCCCCTCCCGTCCTCCCCCCCGCCCTGAATAGAAACTGATTTGCATAAGAAAACAATGAAATCTTAGCATGAAGAAAAGGAGTGGGATGCTCCCTTTGGTTCCAACATTTAGAGGAACTTCCTCCTGAATCTCAGAGTTCACTCTCGCATCCGGAAACATGAGACAAAGTTTAAAGATGGGAATCTGTGGACATTTACTCCTGTAGAGCCCAACCTGTGGCTCAGAACCTGACGTACAGCACAGAACCCGACGTACAGCGCAGAACCTGATGTACAGCACAGAACCTGACATACAGCACAGAACCCGACGTACAGTACAGAACCTGACGTACAGCGCAGAACCTGACGTACAGCACAGAACCTGACATATAGCACAGAACCTGACATACAGCACAGAACCCGACGTACAGTACAGAACCTGATGTACAGCACAGAACCTGACGTACGGCACAGAACCTGACATACAGCACAGAACCCGACGTACAGTACAGAACCTGATGTACAGCACAGAACCCGACGTACAGTACAGAACCCGACGTACAGTACAGAACCGACGTACAGCACAGAACCTGGCGTACAGCACAGAACCTGACGTACATCACAGAACCTGTCGTACGGCACAGAACCTGACATACAGCACAGAACCCGACGTACAGTACAGAACCTGATGTACAGCACAGAACCCGACGTACAGTACAGAACCCGACATACAGTACAGAACCCGACGTACAACACAGAACCTGGCGTACAACACAGAACCTGACGTACATCACAGAACCTGTCGTACGGCACAGAACCCGACGTACAGCACAGAACCCAACGTACATCACAGAACCTGTCGTACGGCACAGAACCCGACGTACAGCACAGAACCCAATTTACAGCATCGATCCTGATGTACAGCACAGAACCTGATGTACATCACAGAACCCGATGTACATCACAGAACCTGACGTACATCACAGAACCCTGACGTACATCACAGAACCTGATGTACATCACAGAACCTGATGTACATCACAGAACCCTGACGTACATCACAGAACCTGATGTACATCACAGAGCTCAGCCTGCTGTATGTCATGGAGCCTGACGCACAGTCCTAATCACAGTTGAAGACTGTTGACATCCTGTCTGACAGTGAAGTTGTCGTCTGTCATCAGGTGAGGAGGAGGAGAGGAAGCAGACGTCTCCTCCAGTGAAAGCAGCGAGTTTGATCTTGTATTAGGAGTCGTTTTAACAGCAAAAAAATATTGATCTGGTCTCTACATGAATTGTTTCCTGATGTTCCTGTGGCCACAAAAAGTAACTCTGTGGCCACCAAATATTCCCTGTAGATTGTCCCCCCCCGTGGTCACCAGGTTTCATCTCCATACACAACGTTACAGTTCCACAGAAACATCCTCACCTTTTAGTTCAACATTCAATAAAAACAGAGCAGAGTACTTGTTGTCGGCTAACTGCAGACGTGTCGGGGCTTCTGAAGTCGGGGTTTACTGCGCCGACTCAAACCGCTGATATGATCCTCACAGAGGAACCACAAACACAAAAGACAACTATGAAAAAACCTAAACAACAGTGAACATGTGTGAGTGAATGTCACCAGTTTCTTCAACTAGCTGAGAAGTTTAACTTCACATCACAACCAGCAGAGGGTTAAAGTATAGGAGGGCCTCAGCTGCAGCCTCGGGGGGCCCATGACCCCTACTGGTTCCATAAACTATATCAGAAATTAAGTAGATGTGGCTTTCACCCAATCAGCTGCTGGATACATCATGAAGCCTCGTTCAAAAGGTGTATTTGGTTTTCATGTGGAAAGATAAAAGATAAAAGTTGTTACAGATGTCTGAGTGTGTGTGTGTGTGTGTGTGTGTGTGTGTGTGTGTGTTATATTTCTACACGTGTCACAGTTTAATTAAATCACCTGTTTTTATATCAGTTTACATTTGAGTTTATGTTAGAAGTGGCAGTAACTAATTACTTTCATTTGATTATTTTAACAACTAATTGATTCATTTTTAAGTCAATAAATAAAAAAACTTTAAAAATGCTCATCAGAATTTCTCTGAGATCAAAGTGACGTCTTTTCAGTCCAAAACCCAACGACTCTTCATTTTCTGTCAGAAATGACAAAGAAAAGCAGCAAATCCTCACATTTAAGAAGCTGTTGACATTTTAGACAGAAAAATGAGTGAAAGGATTAAAATCTATCTGATCAGAAGAACGTCTCTACAAAACATCTAGCGAGAAGAAAACGAGGAGCTGTTTTTGGTGATTCTGGAGAAAGATGGTTGACTGTTGAGACTCATTCTCAGGTCGTAAAATATTGACATTTTGGATTCAATAATCAAATATCTTCCTGACCTGTGATTGGACAAAGTCTCCCCGGACCAGATGTTTAAATCCTGAAAACAGCCAAGACGAGGAGCAGAAGTCTAGTTTTCTCTCAGAATACTTCAATACATCATCCTGAAAATAATCCAAAATAAACTGCCGACCTGAGCTTTAATTAGAATAAAATCAAAATCTGAAGCCAGAAATGGTTGCATGAAAGAAGTGAGTTTAACTCCTCCAGCTGATTCTAACAACAACATGAAGGAGATCTGCAGTTATTTATTATTTAATTTTACAACACGTCCACGTACCTGAACAACAGTTTATATGAATCCTGACATTCAACAAAAATCTGAATAAAAGTGCCTCAACATTCGATCACATTAGCTGCTCTTCAGTCTGATTCTGATCAGAAATCCAAACTTAACTGTTCACACAAAGTCAACACGAACTGATCTGATAAAACAGTGTTTACACGGATCAAAACTTCAATCAGAACACACACTTTTATGACATACACACTGGCTCCGCCCACTGTGAAGGAGAAGACGAAGAAGAAGAAGAAGAAGAAGAAGAAGAAGAAGAAGAAGAAGAAGAAGAAGACAGATAACCACTGGAGAGAAGAGGACGTGATGTGAAACACGGCATTGACGTGAAAATAAAAACGTTACGTAACAAAACTTAATTAACTTCAAACTTGAAAGTCAGCGTTGATTCTTGTTTCACATGAACTGCTGGTCTCCTGAGTGAAGAGTTTGTTTGACCTTCAGGTTTTCTCACTAATTATATTTCTTCTGTCATAATTGCTTCGGCCACTAGAGGTCATCACTGAGCAGCAGACGTAAATATGAGTCGTAATAAGCTGCCGCACAGACGACGTATGTGGCAGGTTTTCTGTGGAGGACGGGCTGAATATTTACTTTTTTTGAACCACGTGTAAAACTTTCTGTCTTTCCTTCTCTCAACTTTAGAGACAGAATGAAGCAGAAGACAAACAAAAACAAAAGTGAAAAAAAAAACCACAACAAAATGAAGCAGAACCAGAAAAAAACGTAAAGTTGAACCTGTGAGGCCACATGTGGAAAAACATTTCTCATTAATCAGCAGGTCTGATTTTAGAAATAAAATTAACATTAAAACAAGAAAGAAAGAATAAAAACATAATTTCTTATATAATAATTAATGACATTATTATGTGATGAACTGAAACATGAACAGATATTAGAGGAAAATGTACTGATGTTCTTTCAGTTTCATTATTTCTGTTTGCAACATCCTTTCAAAATAAAGTTTATGAAACATTTGAGGAATCCACCCCTTCAAAATAAACCTGTCAGTGTTCCTGTGAAGAATCAAAGCTGAGAAATAATCTAATTGTTAATTTGCTGGTTTAATAATATTCAATATAAATAATGTTTTCATACAGGCTGAAATCAGTGTTTTGTCTCGATTATTTTGCAGATTAATTCTCTGTTGATTAATAAAAATCATTGATTAGATCATCTTTTTTTTTTCTTCCTTCATAAATGAACAGTTTGGTAAAAAATGTGTGTGAAAGATGATAAAAAACAAACAAACATAAAAACTTACTTGCTGAGCTCAGAGGAGCAGCCAGTCGAGCTGTGGAGTCGTCGCCTTCTGTCGCTGCCTTCAGCTGCTGCTGCTCAACATCCCTCACACACACACACGCACACACACACACACTCACACACACACACACACACACACACACACACACACACACACTCACACACACACACTCACACACACACACACACACACACACACACACTCACACACACACACACACTGCATATGAACAATGCTGAAAACCAGCCTCATGGTGACATCACAAGCTTTAATCCAAACACTGAGGAACAAAACAAGCTCAGCTCATTAACATAAAGTGTGTGTGTGTGTGCGTGTGTGTGTGTGTGTGTGTGTGTGTGAGTGTCATATAGAACATATAGGAGGAGTGTGTGCAATGCAACCATACAGGTTGTGTGTGATGTGTGTGTGCAGTTGTTACTGCAGTAAATGTACAAATAACACAGAATAAAAACTCAAAAACTGTTCGACTGTGAGTTATATTTGTCATATTTACATTATTTGACTGTTTTTACTGATAAATGTAAGTGACATTTAATGCTGTCAAAGTTAATTTTGTTAATATTTAATATCTCCAGAACTCTTTAGATGGATGAACAGGTCAGAGGGGTGAACTGTCCCTTTAAATAAATGTTATACTTAATTACTCGAGTAAATGTTCAGTTACATTCCTCCACTGTCTGTCTGTGTTTCTCCCTGCACAGAGTTTTGTTTTTTATTATTTGTGAAAACGTACATGTAAAGTCTTTAACTGTGGATATAAAACCTTACGTGTGTGTTTCTGTGTGTTTTCTTCTCTTGTTCAAACTGTGTGATTTGGTATTTTTGTGTGAAGAATAGAAACCATCTCATGGAAGCTAATTAGGATCCAAATAAAGAATCAGCAGCAAAACTATTTTTAGCCACAACAAGAAACGAACCTGAATCCTGATACGTTCTTCAGGAACGTTAAAATAATAATAATCTGAATATGCTTGTTTTTATTTTTGATCAAATATTTAAAATGTAACACAGTAACACGAAGAGTTTTGACTTTTATTTAAGTACACTTTTAACAAATATAATATGATTATAATATCTTTATAATATTAATATATGTGAACTAATATTGAATCAGTTTGATATGAATTTTGGTATAAACCACGCCCACTTCTTCTATCTGAAGACAGAGACAGACACACAACGTCTCGGTGAACCTCTATTATTATCAGTTTAAGTGTACACTATAGTTAGAATATTTTCACCTCTTATCTTGCTGTCAGACAGACTTTTCTGACAGGAAACCACACATATATAAGCGAATATCACTCTCTCCAAACCAACCAAACTCCATAGAAGAAATCAGTAATTTTAGCTCACAGAATGCAGGAGTTGTTGGTCTGCTGCTGCCTCGTTCTGTTTGTGTGTTTGTGTTATTGTGTGACTTCAGTGTTTTAAAAGGTTAGTTCTGATTCATCAAAGTCACACAATAATAGGAACACACTAACAGATGGAGGCAGCAGCAGACCAACAACTCCTGAGTTCTGCAAGACAGAATTGAAGATTTTGTCTAAGGAGTTTGGTTGGTTTAGAGAAAAGGATACTGGGCTCATATAGCAGCGATTTCCCATCAGACTAGTGGTGAAAATATTCTAAATATAGCGTACACTTAAAAGGTGTGAAATGTAAAACGTCTGCTTTAGTTCATACGGTTCTTCTGCGTCAGAACTGAGGTCTGTGTTCTCCCACTTGATGCCAAACAAGCAGCAGAATAAGAGCAGATTTAAAGTCTCCCAGCGCTCTGATGGCTCAGTCATGCGTGGAGGCCATTGTTAACCGAGAGCGGGAGGGAGGGGGACCTTCATGATGTCCCCCTTCAGGTCCGCTCTCCCCTACAGACCCCCACCCCTCACCTCCCCCCCGCTGCCCTTCTGCTGGCTGCTGCAGAACTCTGATAACCTCTCTGACTTCAGGGTGAAGTCTAGAAAGAAAGATCTCAAGGGTTCTTCCTGCAGGGCTGAGGTTCTGCCCAGAACCATTTGCTTCTGAAGAACGTTGGTTGTTGGTGCTGTAGGGGGGGGAACATAAACGTCACATCCTTTGGAACATCCCGTCAGAGAAATCTGTCCGCAGGCTGTTAGAGACAACGGAGGAAGACGGGAGGTCCCATTTTCTAACTTATATTACAGTCTGTTTACACAACAACAGACCTGTTTTCTATTGGTCAACATCACAACATGTTTTTTTGTGGGCGGAGCTTAGGTGGATTCAACACAATTCCCTAAACAGGAGACACTGGAGAGCAAGTTTTGTTTTCTTGTTCTGTGATAATGACTGAAGAGAAAAAGTTCACATGTTGCCTTCCATCAATACACGTGTAGTTATTATTGTTGTTATAATTATTATTGTTAACTTATTATAATTCAACGTTCTATAAAAGACAAAAAAACAATGTCAATATCATCGTTAGATTTATTAAGAATATTTATTCGTGCCTTGACAAGTTTATGATTTATTATTTTATTTATGTTTTTACAGTTATGTTTTGTTTGTCTGTTTTTGTTTGGTTTTGTCTGTCCAAGTGTGTTTAGTCTTAATCATTGTTGTAAAAGCACTGTTGTATTGTTTTTGCACCAAAAAATAAATAAATAAATAATTAGTAGTATAGTATATACCCCTTCAAAATAAAAGAAAAAGAAAAAAGTGAACTAGTTCATATTTAAGACTGAACTTCAGTTTAAAAGAAATTTTGATTTGAATCTCAGTGAACTGCACTTTGACTTGTACGTGATGCACCTTTAAGAAGCAGACTTATGGAACATTTGGTATTTTTTGCTCTGTCAGCGATGGTTTCAGCTCTGAATCAACCAGAATAATTTCATTGTCCTCACAGGAAGCTGTAACTGACATGCTTTATTGCAGGTCACTCAGAAATGATAAAACCAAACAGTTATTACTCTGATATCATTCAGTATAATGTCGTTATGTAATTATTATCATTAATACAGACGGGACTGCTTTGGCAGAATCTGGCTTCAGCTTCTGTTGCCTTTTACAACCTGTGACGAACACTGACGAGTCTACCGGGCGTCTCAGCGTCTACGTGCACAGTCGATACACATCACAAAGAAAGCATCCTGCTGGCAGCCGTGAGCTTTACACTTCTGTAACAGACAAAAAAAAATAATACAAAAAATCTCATATGTTGACTGAAATATCTAAAATTCAGACTGAAGCAGGAGACGACTGGCTTCCCTGTGTTTGATGTTTTTATCTCTACAAATAAATCATAAATAGCTAAATTCTTCTGTGTCTAAGTTAAATATTGTGAACAAACACTTATTTCTGTCGAGTAAACAAATACATCCAATAGGTCACTAGAAGCTTGAGAGAAGACACGTTTTTGCAGCCGTTCTATCAGATATGGCGAAAGCGTCTCGTTCCATCACGTTCAGCTGCAGATGAGGGATGAATACAGTCACTGTTCGCTCAAAGCTGCTGTTGTCTCTCTGTCTGTACACACGTCTTTGTCACGTAACACGGAGCTCAGAGCGCTAACGCTAACGTCGATAAAAAGCCACATTCAAAACGCAGTTTGGAGGAGATCTGAAAGTCTTTGTGGTCTGAAGTTTGAATTCTCCTCAGTGTCCCGAGGCGGTCACGTTCTTTAGTTTGGAGGACAGAGGACAGACCGAGACCCAAATACTACATCCTTAACAAAACACCGTCTCTGCTCAGTTGAAGCAGTTTGAGGAGAAACTTCGAGCAGAAGCAGGAGCTGATGTGTCGCTGTCTCCACGCTCCGTCTGTTTTCTCCCTCGAGCCCGGCTGTAGATGTTTGAGGTGGGGGGTGAATAAATGAAAGACCTAAAGACAGACAGGTGTTGTGAGGACAGACGGCGTGGACTTCAGACCGCCGTCTCGTGGTCTTCTCTCTGGATCATCTGGTAATGTTGGCGGTTCTCCAGATATTCAGCCAGTTCCTGATCGTTGGCCTTCTCAGCGCGCTGTTTGGGAGTTTCACCCTGAAACACAAACACAACGTCAACATACAACAACCGAAGATAATAAATCTGATTCTGATCCAAATACTGAACTCAAAACTATCAATAAAACTATCAATCATAAGATAATCAGCTTAAATTATTGATCTGAAATGAATGATGGTTTAACTGTACTTTACTTTAATGTTTATTTTTCTGACGACTTTTCACTTTTCCTCCAAACATCTGAACTACAGAGATCAATGGATCAATAGACAGATCGATGGATCAATACACACATCAATGGATCAATAGACAGATCAAGGGATGAATATACAGATAAATGGATCAATAAACAGAGTGATGGATCAATACAGAGATCAATGGATCAATAGACAGATTGATGGATCAATAGACAGATAGATGATGAATTGACAGATAGATGATCAATAGATAGATCAGTGGATTAATTAGTAGACAGATTGATGGATCCATAGACAGATAAACAGATCAATAGATCAACAGATCAATAGATGTATTGATAACTGAAGCGGACCCTCTCTGTAACTCTGCAGAGAGTCTCGGCTTCACACCAACACTTCACACACCAACTAACACATGAACTCCTTTCATTCACTGAGAGGAGAGAAGAAGAAAAAAACTCAGATTATGGGCTGCTTCCTGTTACCACTGGCTTCACCATGGCAACGCAGAGCCGCGGCCTTTGTGTGTGTCGGAGCGAGGCCGGGGATCCTGCGGCGCTTCGTTTCTCAGTGACACACAACATTAATCACTTTATAGAAGTGGGTCAAATAGTGCTGGAGATCCATTTAAAGAGCAGGGGGGGCGTGGGGGGGGGGGGCTGAGGCTGGTGGCCGTCACTGCGCCTGAGAATGTCTCACATCACAGAGCGGCCTCGTACAGCAGGAGGCCGCCGCCACCACCGCTGCCATCACTACACTGAACTGTTTCACTCATTCAAAACATCAACTAGAACAACACGGCTCAGCTCAGAACCACAGAACAGACGAAAACAACGTAAAAGATGAAACAAGACAAAAACAACGTAAAAGATGAAACAAGACGAAAACAACGTAAAAGAAAACAACGTAAAAGATAAAACAAGACAAAAACAATGTAAAAGACGAAACGACGAAAACAACGTAAAAGACAAAAGACGAAAACAACGTAAAAGACGAAACAAGACAAAAACAACGTAAAAGACGAAAAAAGACGAAAACAACGTAAAAGACAAAACAAGACAAAAACAATGTAAAAGACAGAACAAGACAAAAAAACGTAAAAGACAGAACAAGACAAAAACAACGTAAAAGACAGAACAAGACGAAAACGTAAAAGACGAAACAAGATGAAAACAACGTAAAAGACAGAACAGACGAAAACAACATAAAAGATGAAACAAGACAAAAACAAAGTAAAAGACAGAACAAGACAAAAACAACGTAAAAGACAGAACAAGACGAAAACAACGTAAAAGACGAAACAAGATGAAAACAACGTAAAAGACAGAACAAGACAAAAACAACGTAAAAGAAAACAACGTAAAAGACAAAACAAGACAAAAACAACGTAAAAGAAAGAACAAGACGAAAACAACGTAAAAGACAAAACAAAACAAAAACAAGGTAAAAGACGAAACAAGACGAAAACAACGTAAAAGACGAAACAAGACAAAAACAACGTAAAAGAAAGAACAAGACGAAAACAACGTAAAAGACAAAACAAAACAAAAACAAGGTAAAAGACGAAACAAGACGAAAACAACGTAAAAGACGAAACAAGACAAAAACAACGTAAAAGAAAACAACGTAAAAGACAAAACAAGACAAAAACAACGTAAAAGAAAACAATGTAAAAGACAAAACAAGACAAAAACAACATAAAAGACAGAACAAGACGAAAACAACGTAAAAGACAAAACAAAACAAAAACAACGTAAAAGACAGAACAAGACGAAAACAACGTAAAAGACAAAAACAACGTAAAAGAACAAGACGAAAACAACATAAAAGACACGAAAACAAGTAAAAGACAAACCAAACGTAAAAGACGAAACAAAGACGGAAAAAACAACGTAAAAGACAAAACAAGACGAAAACAACGTAAAAGACGAAACAAGGGGAAAATCATGTTAAGGAGGAAAAAAGGCTGAATTTACTTTAAAAAACATGATGAAAAGATGATTCAAGATGAAAATGATGTAAAAAATGTAACAAGATGAAAACAACATAAATGACAAAACAAGACATAAATGACATAAAAATGTAACGAGATGAAAATGACATAAAAGACTAATAAGACAAAAATGACATAAAATATATAACAAGACAAAAACCACGCGGTGCTACTCTGGTGAAGCGTCTGAGGCGCGTCAGCTGCACTCGTTTCTATCACTCTTCTCTGCTTCCATCACAGTTAGTTTTGTGGTTTGTGGTGATTTATAGACTCAGTTTGTAAAGTTTACAGCCTGTCATGATGTTGCATTGATCTGTGTACATGATGCAGATAAAAAACAAGAACTTAAACTACTGACCACTCGTTTATCTTCTCTCATCAGTCAACAGACACAACATGTTTTTAATAAATGGTCCAGCTAATATAAAAAAATATTTATGATTCCCTTTATTTCAAATTCCTCATGTAAATGTTCTCTCTCTGCATTTTATCCTGAAACTGTGATGCACACTGACTCACAAAGGGAAAAAAACAACTTCTTCACCTTCAGCGTCTAAATCAAAGATAACTGGCCCGGGTGGCTGATTTATGAGCACATTTGTTTTCAGGTCCCATCAGAGCTGATCTGCACGTCTCTACTGTCCACTCTCAGACCGTTTGAAAACCTTCAGCTGGAGACACGCTGACGTGTCCCGAGCAGCACGTCTCAGCGAGCACAATGCAGAGATCAGGGACAACAGGAACATGTTAAACAGCTGCAGTGATGTGACCTGTTACACTGACAAACATCAGTTCCTGTCACAATGACTCTGTTTATTAAGTCTACAGTGTGTCTCTCTGCACGTTACTGTTCCCGTCATCATTCACACTGAATGTTGAAGACAACAGGAGGAAGAACCAGAGGAGGTTAAACTGGTTAAACTGGTGTAACTCCTGTCACCTGTCAGGCACCTGTCAGGCCGAGTGTGTGTGTGTGTGTGTGTGTGTGTGTGTGTGTGTTACAGGGGTTCACCTGCAGGTCAGTCTTCATGAGCGACGCCCCGGCCTCCACCAGGTAGTGACAGATGCTCCTCTGACAGGAGGAGGCGGCTTTATGAAGCGCCGTCTCGCCTCTGAAACACACAACAGAAGAAAATATTAACAATAAGACATAAAAACATGAGGTGTGTGCAGTTTGATAAAGATTTGATGAAAACCAGGACTCACGTCTCTCGCTCTGTGATGTCCAGGTGAGATGTGGGCACTGAGGACAGAAACACATTTCATCAGTTAAACTGTGGAGAGAAACTCACATTTATCTGGTACAGGTTAGTAACAGAGGTCAAAGGTGTCGATCAGCAGTCTGTAAAAAACTAAGGCACACTGACTGTGAGAATAAAATCATTTGTTGACTTGTGGATTAAAATCAAACCTTTTCATTCAACTCTATCCTTGAAGTGCACCTGATTTTTTATTTTTATATGACAAACAATACTTTTTTTTTACCAGGATCCTCCAGGAAATCTACTGATTTAATACTGTAAAACAATAAAGCTTAAAAAAAACTTTCAAGCAAGGTGAATGCTTTTTAATCCGTGAGAATAAAAACTGTGTATCCAGCTGTACACTGGAAACACATCAGCTGTTTCAGCCCTCAGTGCCTCTTACAGCTGCTGTTCTGCTGCTGGCGCCCCCCAGTGGTGACGTCTTAAACACACGGTGGCAGACAGATGTGACCGGGGGGAAGTTCAGATGAATAAAATGAGGTGAGTTTCAGCAGATCACAGTCTGAAACACTCTTCATCAGGAAAAAAAAACACTATCAGCAGAGTGCAGCGTGTGTGTTTCAGTGTGGTGTTTCAGTGTTGTGTGTGTGTGTCTGAGATTTTCTTCAAACGTCTCCTCGAGCCTTCTCTCACCGTTGTCGATGAGGTACTTGAGGATCTCTTTGCTGCCGACCTCCACAGCGTGATGCAGCAGCGTGCAGCCGGCGGCGTCCTGCAGCAGGATGTCAGCCGCCTGCTG
Organism: Lutjanus argentimaculatus; assembly: GCA_034769285.1. Classification (NCBI taxonomy): domain Eukaryota; kingdom Metazoa; phylum Chordata; class Actinopteri; order Lutjaniformes; family Lutjanidae; genus Lutjanus; species Lutjanus argentimaculatus. The sequence continues at coordinate 3,383,434 of JAWZSL010000039.1, forward strand.
GTGGAGCTCCATCAGCTGCCACGACACACACACAACACACACACACACACACACAACACACACACACACACACGGACACAGGCTTCACTTCAGGCATCACTTTCATTTTCATGGCGTTAAATAAAGACAGAGGACGTGTTTAAAGACTTCAGTCCAGCAGCAACGAACAAACCGAACATCTGCTCGAGTCCCAGACGGTTCAGGAGGAAACGTTTGAACAAATCAATAAAGATGTGATCAGTTTTTCAGACTCACTCTGTTCAGGTCTTCAGACTTGATGCAGCTGATCAACTCTGCATCTAAGAGACAGAAAAGAAAATTCAACACTCAGTCAGATGGAAACAGATCGTACGCTGTAAAAACTCTACATTTCAAACAGCAGATTTTTGAGTTTTGAGCTCAACTCAAATTCAGAAGTTCTGAAAATTTTTTTACCAACTATTGATCTTTTGTTGAGATAATTTACTTTTCTTCTTTAGATAAACTTAAAACTTTGACTTTTAGAAAAAATTGTGTTAATTCATTGAACTGAAAGTAAATGTTAACATTTTAATAGTTTCTATTAAAACTATTTAAATTTTTTGTGTCTAAAACTCAAAGATTCAAGTTTTTTTTAAAGAAGAAAAGTAAATTATCTCCACTTAACTTTCAGGTCAGCAAAAATGTTTAAAGTTTATTTCAAAAGTTAAGAGTTTGAGTTGGGCTTAAAACTTAAAAATCTATTGCAGCGTGTCGACCTGAAGTTTTAATTCATCTGAACTTTTTTTTTTTACAGTGTAGTTGCCGCTATCTTGAAGTTTTAGAAAGTTAAAAAAAAATTGGTCACAGTGAGCCGTGAACCTGATTCGTCTTTTTTTTTGTGCCTGAAAAATTTAAAGTTTTAATTGAAAATATTATAATCTTAACATTTACTTTCAATTCAATTAATTGACTCTTTTTTTTTTAAGTTTCTAAAATTCAAAGCTTTAAGTTGATCTAAAGAAGAAAAGTAATTTATCTCAAAACAAAAGATCAGCAGCTGGTAAAACTTTAACAAAACTTCAGAATCTGAGTTAGGATCAAAACTCAGAAATCTTCTGCAGTCTGTTGTTTTGAAGTTTTCTCAACGTTTTGTTTTTACAGTTTGATCTAAAATTCAAATACTTGAAAACTTTACATTCAAATTCATGTTTTCAAGGATTTCCAGCTGCAATAAAAACCCTGTAACTGGTTTTATTTCTTCAGAATGATCTTGTTTCTCCTCTTCCTGCCTCCGACACTGTATTTCTGTATACTTTATGATCTGGCTGTTTTATTTAGAACTGGTCACACACTGTTTTATTTAGTGACGTAGATTCAAAACATGATCAATAAATAAAGATTATTATTATTATAAAGTACAAACTCATAACTTCCTCCTCTTAGTTTTGTCTCATGTTCACATGTTGGCCTGTATTTTACCTTTTTCAGGGTCGTGTGAGGTAGCACTGGAGGGACTGTCAGAGAGAAACACAGAGAAATAAAACGTTAGATATGAACGTGAAGCACACACACACACTCAAACACATACTCACACACACACTCACACACAACACCAACACACACACACACAACACACACTGAATGGAGTCGTACCGAATGATGGGAGTGAAATCAGCGAGCGTCGTGTTGGAGCGATGCACATTAACAATCTTCGCTCCTCTTCTTCAGATCACAAATGAGACGCAGCGAGGACAAGATGGACAAGATGGACAAGATGGACAAGATGGACAGATTCAGAGACAGTTTGAGGACACGGTACCAGCAGTACTGCAGTGTGAAGTATTTGAAGGAGACAAACAGAAAAACAGACAAACCAGCAGCAGTGCAGAGAGTAAAATCTGTACTCAAGTACTGAAATGTTACTCAATTACAAGTAAATTTATCAAGAAAACTTAAGTAAAAGTACAAAGTATTCATCTCAAAAACTACTTTTTAACAGCTGATGTTTAATGTGTTATCAATATCAGATAATCAGTCAATCATGTTTCTGTTGGTTCAGATCTTCAGTCTAAAACTCTTCTGTTCTGTTCGTCTCTCAAACGGTCACAGATCCTTTGATCCACGTTGATCAATCGTCAATAATTTCTAAGATACAAAACACATTCTCTGTTTTTTTTTCTCATTTTCATATTTTTCTGTTTTAAAGTTAAAGTTTGTTTTTGTCTCAGATGAATGGAAATATTTGTTTTCTCTTTGTTTTATTATTTTTTGTTTCCTTATTCAACAAACGGCAGGAAATAAATTATAACAGAGAAATTATCATCATGAAAAACTCACAGACATTTACTCAAGTACTTTAATACTGTTTTGAGGTACTTGTACTTTACTTGAGTATCCACAGTTAATGCTACTTTTACTCCACTACATCTCAGAGTATTTGTACTTTTTACTACACTACATTTATGTATTTATTCCTGACGTCCAGCAGGGGGCTACTGTCTGTGAACTGATGAGGCTCGTCAGGTGATTCACGTCTCAGACACTACAAAGGCTGTTGTAGTTATTTCCTGCCCAAACCAAAGCTCCGCCCACCTCACAGGACGTCACCCACCAGCTCTGGTCAGTACTGAGCGCGCTCTAAAATCTAAAATCCAAGATGGCAGCTCTCATAATGCCGAACTCGAGGCTACACAGGGACAATTTTTATCACATTTTATTCTCATTGTTTAAAAAACACTGCAGATATTTTATGTTAGTCATATTTTTTATTTTATTTTAAATATATTGTACATATATAAAATATATTTATTTTATTTATAATTTTTATTATTTTTTATTTTATTTTATTACCTGCAGAGGGCAGTCTTAGAGGAGCTCTGAGAGAGAACATCAGCCACTGAACTGTCACTGGAAATCCTCTTCCTCTGGAAGTCTCTCACCCTGAAACACACACACACACACACACACACACACACACACACACACACACACACACACAGGGTAATTTGTATATACCACAGTATATATTTTATACCACCATATATTTATACCACAGTATATTTTATATTACAGTATATATTTTATACCACAGTGTTTCATATATTAAGTCTGTTTGTGTGGTTAAAAAGCAGATCCAGATGTGAAGATGTGAAGATGTGAAGTTGTGAAGATGTCTCTCACCTCGCTGTGGTGGAGGACGAGGACCGGGGAGGACGGGGAGCCGGGGAAGGCGAACTGTCTCTGCTGCTCCTCGGAGTCCACCAGGTCAGGCATGCCGGGGGACGTGCCCACCGTCTCCTTGACGACCAGCTCTGGGTCCAGGATGTACAGCTCCTCCTGAGTGATCTCCGTCACGTAGTTCAGGTGCTCCTGGAGGAGGAGGAGGAGACACGGAGACACCGGAGAGCCTGGTTCATGTTCTGTATGTGTCTCCTGGACATATTATCTCTGCAGCTGTCTGTTGTTTTTATTGATTAATCCATCAACAGAGGAGACTGTGCTCACACTTTATATTAATAAGAGTTAGTTAATAGTTTATAAGATCATTATAAGATGTTTATTCACATGAACGTGTCTTAATAAGACTCTATAAGTGTTCGTAACAGCATAATAAACATGTTCTTTATTAGATTATAGAAGCATCACTAAGCACTTATAAGAAACTTATTAACTTTAAACTTGTTGTATGTTTATTAAGGTTAATTAAACCTTTACTATGTACTTATTAACAGTTAATTATGCATTCTGGGGGTCCTGGAACTAAAGTGTGTGGATTATTATTAAGATCCTTTATTATGGACTAATTAACAGAGGTAATAGAGGGCTTTTAATTTGAAACAGACACAGGAAGTGTTGTGTTTGTATTCATGGTGCAGTAACTGTAGATGTTTTGCAGATGTTCAGGTCATAAGTGCTACTTTTATTTTATTTACTTAATGAAAAAAAAACACTTTAAGTTGAAAAGAAAAACTAAAGGCTGCTCAGATCAGATTTAGTTTTTAATAAAGATCTTTTTTCTTTGTTTTTTAATATTGTGATAAATATCATATTGTGGACTTTTTATCTCTGTGTTTTTGGGATCATTACCAGCTGACTGGTTACATTAAAAACAGAACAATAAAGTTAGTTTATGAAAACAAACACTGGCTGGGTTCCATTCTGTTTTGATCTGCAGTCTCACCTGAGCTCGGTCGATCCTGTAGAAACGATCTGCAGTCGTACCTGGAGGACAGAGAACAGGTGTGTCAGGTTCTGTGTGACGGAGAACTGAGAACCGTGAGTGTGTGTTCAGACTTACAGTCGAGGAAACACCACTTCATGGACAACTTCTGAGCCGACAGACACTCGCCCTTCATGTCATCACAGTCCTGAAACAAACAGGAAGGACGACTGATTTTATTTTATTTATGGAAACAGGAGACAAAAACAGGAGCAGAGTGACACTCAGTGCTCTTATTCTTTATTTACGTTTTCAGATCAGCGTCTGTTATTGTAAAATATTACCACATTTCCACAGCCTCCTATTTTTAATCGAGAAAACAGAAATTTATCTTTTTAAAAACTTTTGTTTACAGACTTTTGTACAAATTGCAGCGTTCATTCAGGTGCTGGAAATCACTGAAAACACCACATTAAAATTCAAGTGTTTTGAAAAGTGCTCTCATTTTGAACAAAGTGCTTCAAACTGCTTGAAACTGTAATCAGATTACTTTCATAATAAATTCCTGCCCGGCTGAATTAATTCATTTTAGAGACAGAAAGTCAGCCAATTAAACACGTATTAATTGCTAATAAATTGATAGTCTAGAAATGGTATTACTTGCGCCTCATTTGACATTCATTGGATAAGGAAACTTGAAATTAAACTTAAATTAAAATAAATTAGAAATATATTATTTACCACAGCTGGAAAAGACTGAAAATGCTTGAAAAGAGCTTGAATTTGATTTTTGGAAAAGATGGGTGAACCCTGAAACTGTGATTTCAGTTGACATGTGTAAATCTGATTTGAGGACCTCAGTGGAGACTAAGTCTTGGGGACCCCAGGGGGGCCCCAGACCCCAGGTTGGGAACCAATGAACTATCAGACACACAAAAGTTCTCCTGCGTTCTAAAAGAGTGAACGACAGAGAACACTGGTCGGTGAGTCTACGTGGTTTCAGTTTGTATGTTTGTTTAGAAGCTTTTGATATTTTACAGGTTACTGATGAAATCATGAAATTAAAAATAATCAACAGATCAGAAGAAACAAATGTGGTTTGTACTTGAATCTGATCATAAAATAAAATCAGAGGTAATGAGGCTCGACTTCAGTTTTTTGGTGGATATTAAATTAATAGATAATAAATATTAATAGTGGCCATTATTCCCTAAAACACTCTGATACTCTGCTGCAGGGACGGAAAGTAACTAAGTAGAAAGTAAAGAGCAGGAGTTTTAAAAACATATTTTCACAGAGTGCTGATGCCAGAGGTGGAAGTAACTAATTACAAATACTCAAATTACTGTAATTAAGTAGTTCTGGGGGTACTTGTGCTTTTATAAGTAGATTTTTAAGTCTATACTGTAAGTATGCACTGCAAGATGTAATCTACTTAGTTACTTTTAAAGTAATAGTTGAGGACTGAGTACAATTTAAATCAATATCCAAACTTTTCACCTGCATTTTAGTGGCCAATCAGGTGATCTGATCACAAACAGACCAATGAGAACAAATAAAGAAACAAAACAAAACGCTGCAGCAGCATGTTTGGAGTCAGGATGTTAATGATTAATGATCAATGATCAATCGATCAACTGCTGTTAAGAATTTAACTAATTAAAAATGTAATCATGGATATTTAATCAATAGTCGTGGCTGTAATCACTCCTCATCTAACTTTGTTTTGTCTGACGGAGCCGTTTGTTGAATAAGAAAAATTAAAATTGTACCTGGTCCAGGTTGTCATGGAGACGCTCGATGAGCAGGCGGCAGGTCTCCAGGTCGCTGTCTCCGGGGACGGTGATCACTCCGAGAGGCGTCGCTGCAGAAACGGACGGAGTTTCCAAAGTTAGAGACCACTTTTCTGTTTTATGACGCTTTTTTTTGATGGGCGGAGCTTCAGTGGAGGCTTCTGACATCTTATGGACCAAACAAATACTCGATCAATTGAGAAAATGGTCGACAGATTAATCAGTGATTTATTAATTTAAAAGGGACTGTGTACAGTTTAAAACACAAATGTCTTAGTTTGGTTCTTTTTTTCCAAACAGGAACCTTTTTTTTATTTTCACCTTGTGTTCAGCAAAAACAACATAATCAATAAAATCTGAATTATTTAATATAACATACAGTTATCACAGCCAGGGAATTATTTTAGTAAAAATCAATTAAAAAGACAATTATTAGCAAATGCTAACATGATAATTATTATCTGAAACATCTTAGTGATCATAATGAGAGCAGGTTACAGATATAAAACACATAAATATCTAAATTTATCTGTAGATGTAGCTTTAAGCTTTAGTTTATTTAACAGTGTGTTTATGATTGTGGAGGAATAATTCAGATTATTAATTATTGAATGATTCACAGATAAATTACTTTTATACCTGCTGCATCACATTTTACAGGCTGTTTCAGTAAAGTAAATATAAATATTAAAACAATATAAATATTAGTAAATATTTTCCTGCAGTGCAGTGATGATCCACCAGAGGGCAGAAGACAGGACTCAGATCACAGGTTCTTCAGGAAAGTATTGATCATATTGATGTTGTAAAGGTCTCTTCAATCAAATATGATACAAATAGTGTTTTAGGGTTAAAGATGCTCTTAGTGTGTTATCTCATGGGTCGGTTCTGGTTCTTGGGGGCGGGTGGGGGCGGGCGGGGGCAGGCAGGGGGCGGGTGGAGGCGGGTTTGTGAAGCTGGACCCGTGCACGACTCTGGTGTTTAAGATATAAATAACTGTGGCTGGCTTGCTCACTACGCTGAGCTGATTCATGTTTGCCTGCAGTTTTTCTTTTGTTGTGCCTCCAGTGAACACTGTGACGTAACCGCGACTAAAAGGATCAATAAAACAACGTGAGACGTTTCAGATTTAAGGTAAAAATTATGATCAAACTGATCATTTCTGATTTTTCTTCCACAGTTGATTTAATATGAAAATAATTCATCACTTTCATGTTTTCGTCATGTTTTTAAAGGTTTTCCGTTCATCTCTTCAAACACTGACGGTGTGACGGACTGATTGATACTGACTGATCATGATGAGGACATTATTGATTGATCGGGTCACAGTTAACCCTTCAGTGACTCACAGGCCTCCTTCAGCTGGTCCTTGTCGTAGTGCAGAGCCTCGTACGCTGCCATGCTGATCCGGTTCACTCTGATCTGCAGCTGCTCGGGGACGGGCTGCTGACTGCACACACACACACACAAACACACACGCACACGCACACGCACACACACACACACACACACACACACACACACACACACACACACACACACAGAAACTTTACACTGTGAGCTGAACACACACTCACAGACACACAAAACAGAATCTGACTTCACTTCAGGAAGTAGTTTTTACCCTCAGCGGATTATTTAACCCTCAGTGATTCAGTGATGCCTTCAGGTACCACACACAGTTTTGATCCTTCACACTCACACAACACATCCTCAGTTATGGTGCAACATTTTAAAAAAAGATTTCTTGTTGAATTCCTTTTTTGCAGCCCTGGATCTAGAGGGATGATGAGGATGATGATGTCTTGCCTATCTTCCTGATTTTGTTTTTCTCATTTTGAAACAGAAATCCTCCGCAGGTGAGTGACGTGAGTGTGTTTGTGCAGTTTTACTCGTTGAGGTGGGGCATGGAGATCCTCCTCTTGGCCTTCTGCACCATGTTGGCCTGGTTCCTCAGGTTGATGTGGATGATGGACGGTGCCAGCTTGCAGGGTTCTCCGTCCACCTGCATGGGGATGGACTTGTAGGTGGTGAGGGTCACTTCTTTACACTGATGGAGCCGCTCGCCGTGACCTCCCACCTGCAGCGTGGCCTGGACACAAAGAACCAGAATGACCTGAATTTACAAGGTGTTTCCTGCTCAGTGATACGTTCTCAGTGGACGACCTGCTCTGCCTCCTGAGCCACGACCGCTCGTCTTTTATCTCGTCTGATTCATCGTGTTTGTTTCTACGCAGACGACAGTAAAACTCATGTGTTTGTCTTCACGTGGTCTGATGTGAATCTGCTCGAGCTCACCAGAGACGTCATGGTGAAGCCGATGACCTCGATGCAGCCGTCGTCATGGCGCTGTGGTTCAAAGTCCTGATGCTCGCTGGGGTGACCCCACGGCATGGTGCCGGCACAGTACCTGCAGTACACAGAGCTCACGGGCTTTAACGGACCAAACCAACAGTTAATTATTCAAACAAAGTCTGACTTGGTTTTGATCATGTTTTAGTCACCTGGACTGTTTCAGCTTCAGTATCACAGAATTTAAGTCGATTAAAATCTCTCTAATTCATCCCTCGCTCACATTTTTCTCTTGTTTTTATTCTTTGAAGAAAGTGTCAGTAGATTTTCTCATCATGAACGACTTTTTATTTAGTTGTCATCTTGTTTTCTGCAGTGAAAAACTGCAACAGATGAAAACTGTGATGAAAATTATTAGTCAGTTAAATGAACACTGATCAACAGCTGCATTGTTTTTACACTGCAAAAAGAAAGTTTTGTTTCTCGAAAATGTCTAAAAAGAAAAATAATCTTGTCAAGCAAGTTTTGCATTCAAAAAGAAAATATATCAAACTTTGTCTTAATAAGATATTACAGCTAATATTGATCTTTATTTAATCAATAAGAAGCTACAACAATGATTTACATGATATCCCAGCAGAGAAACAAGACTGTTTTTCTTAATTTAAGAGTAAAATCATTCCCACATCTTCTCAATTTAAGAATCTTATTAAATAAGACCAATTAAAGTTTGAATTAATCTATTTTTATTCATTGTCATATTTCCAGTAACTATACGGCACCAAGTTTTACTTTGAGTCACAGTTTAGCTCCCCGTCTGCTGCTGCTTTAATTTAAGACAAAGTCACCTGTTTTTATCAGGTTTTTAGAAGAAACTGTGTCTTATTAGATTTTTTTTCTTCTAATTATTAATCTAAGTTCTAGATTCTTCAACTCAACTAAGAAACTAAAATATTCTGTTTCAAGAAAATGTGTCTTATTATAAGTTTTTTTGTTAACTGTAAATATTAAATAAATACAAAAATTCTTAAAGTCAACTCAATGAGGTGACCACAGATCTTATTTTAAGTGTTTCTTAAATAAGTGAAATATTCATCTTGTTTTTTCTGGTTTAAAGTCTGTTTTTCAGTGGGCAGATTTCTTTCTGTTTCTAGAAGGTGTGTTTTTACAGTGCACTCTGTACCTGGGGATGTTGAGGAAGAGGAGACACTGTAGCTTCATCTCCTGGACTTTGGCTGTCAGGTCTGTGCCGTCACACTGAGGAGGGAGGAACACACACCACACACACACACACACACACACACACACACACACACAGGCAGCTGTAGTCTGTCTCCAACTTCCTGTCTCTGGTTTTAATGTACCTTCAAAATAAAAGTCTACAGAAGCTTCATAGTCAGCGTCCTGCTGCCTCAAATACCCTCTGATCCAGCGGTTTACAAAGTATAAACTCACCAGCTGACAGTAAACAATAAACACAAAAACACCAGAATCACACTACAAACTAGTTCCTCCTCGACACGACTGCTCTTAGCTCCGCCCCAGATGGCTGTGATTGGTTTAAAGAAATGCGAATAAGGCAGGGCGTTTCTTCCTCTCTGGATGAGAGCAGCTGTACGTCACGACCTGCGACCACGCCCCCCCTTTGGATGAAAACATGCACTGTAAAAGCAGCCAGTCAGTTTGTGTGTCTGTGTTCATCACAGTTCAGTTAATGTCGTCACTGAGTCAATGACATGTGAGCCGATTGTGTCTGCAGATCAAAGTGAATCAGAAGAGAGTCTCAGTGATGATGGAGCTAAAGTTTCCACAGTGAAAAAATATATTCCGACCATAAAACAGCTGCTTTTTGAATGGAGTTTGGTTCAGCAGCACCACTGGTCCACTCTGATGGAGGCAGACTGAACAGACTCTACGTAACTCTGCTGATCACTGATCTGCAAAGACTCAGCTGCTCACCGGACAAACCAGAGGACCTGGGCTCCTAAAAGCTAAACAGTGATACGGTTTCCTTATTTAATTTAATCTGGCAAAGGCCTCAGAATTTATATTTTCAAATTAGAGCAGCTGTTTTACCCCAAAAAGAGGCGGAGCCTGATGTAGGAGCAAAGTACCTGCGTAGGTTGTTCTCATCCACAGCAGAATGTGCATTTGTGGAGCCAGAACAGAGTTTTAACATGATATGCATGCATAATGTGGTAAAAAAAAAAAAAAAAAAAAGAAAAGAAAAGAAAAAGTCATACTGCAATAATTCTTACTGAAAATTTGTGATATGATTAGTGGGAATCTGCAGAAGAAGATTTGTAGGTCAGGACACCTCTGCAGCTCTACAGTACCTCATTAAAATGCTCTCTTCTGCATTTTTCAAAAGATTGTTCTTTGGTTCTGGTTCTGTGATTTGGACGCTGCATCTGGACATGTTGTGATTAATTGTGCAGCTTTAATGTACGATCATTTTTCACATTTCTATAAACCTGCAACGAAGCCTTGTTTGAGAGCAGCCGATCACATCAGAGCTGCACTGATCAGGCAGCAGGTGGAGCAGTGACACAGTCTGAGGCTTTTATTTTGACGGGTAAGAACAGAAGCTTGTTTTTTTGTTTTTGTCTCAAGCTCTGAGCGCCGTGGAGAGACGTCCCACTGTGTGACACTTTGTTTTGTTTTACACAACAAACATCACATGACCTCATCTCAGCGGACACACTCAGTCTGAAGAAAAGGTTGATGCAGGTTTTTATTTTCTGTCTCTACTCACCACCACTCTGATGTGCTTGGCGAGGTCTTTGGAGCTCCCGCTCAGGAAATCTGAGAAGGCTGTCTGGAACACACACACACACACACACACACACACACACATTTGATTGTGTAAATGGAGTTTGTCACGTGAGCCGACACTTCTGTACCAAGTAAAAGTTGAGTTTGGTCAGGCAGGTTTTCTGAAACATTGATGCTGAACTTTGTATATTTTTATCTGTCAGCATATTAAATCAATATTTCTGGACTGATGTTCAGTCACTTTGTCACTAAATTAAGACGACAGCTGCAGAAGTTGAGCCTCTCAGTCCAGCAGGCTCCCTGACAGCAGTGATCTTGTTATAGTTCTTGTTTTTTAGCGTCGTATCAAACCGGGTATGGAGGATCGTATAAATTCAGTGGTACTGGTGTCGACCGGTAAACGTCCGGTGCAGTGAACTCACCCCTGCATAGAACATCTTATTCCTGAAGCGGCTGTTAAACTTCTCGGGATTCGCCTCTGAAAACACAAACAGACAAAAACCTTCATGAAGCTTCTGATTTTACATGAATGCTGTCAGAGACATGAAGACAGAATCATAAGACACTTTTTACTGCACTTCATCTGCATCAAACACAGGAAGACGTGGACATGCTGTCTGTCTGTATTGTTTTTCTTTGTCTCCTTTGTTTTTGTTGTTTGTCTTTGTCTTACTGTCATACGATCTTCAGGTCTGTTAACGTGTCTCTCTGATATTGTCTCCTCTGGTTTTCTATAAACTTTATTGCACAATTTAAAAAAGAAAAGAAAAAGAAGAATAACAGAATATTTTCACCACTTTACCTTCCTGTCAGACAGACTTTTCTGACAGGAAACCAACAAATATCACTCTCTCCAAACCAACCAGACTCCACTGACAGAATCAATCATTTTACCTCACAGAACACAGAACACAGAACACAGAACACAGAACACAGAACTGACTGACGACCTGTCAGATGAACTAACTCACCTTTTAACTTTCTAACCACAGTTACAACCTTTTAACTCATAAAGTTCATAAATATGACTTATGAATATGTCTGATCTGAGCTGATCTTTTCTGGTCTGGTCTGGACTGGACTGGTCTGATCCGGTCCGGTCCGGTCTGGTCCGGTCCGGTCCAGTCTGGTATGTTCTGGTCTGGTCTGGTCCGGTCTGATCTGGTCTGTCATGTGTTCACATGTGAGTTTACTGACCTCTGGATTCATGGAAGCCCAGCGTGACGTGAGCGTCGAAGCCCAGACTGAAGTAGTTGTTGAAGACGTCGATGGGAAGCTGAGAAACGACAGAAATCATCTCTGACACGTCAAAGAGCTTCACAAAGGTCACGTTTCAGGAACTCTTTATGTTAACAGGCCTGTAATAAGTGTTAGTTAATAGGTAATAAAGCCCTCATAAGATGTTTATTGACATTAATATGTGTTAATAAGGATGTATAAGTGTTAATAACTGCACAGTAAACTTTGGATTATTGTTGGATTATAAGATATTTGTAGGCACTTATAAGAAACTTGTTAACAGTTTATAAACTGCTTAAGAATGTTAATAAATCCTTCTAAGTTTCTTATAATAACATTATAAACGTTTATGTATGTTTATGAAGATTTGTACCTGCTTCATTATGCATCTTATTAACAGTTTACTGTGGTACCTGATCCTTAATGTGACCAGTGTTTATTGGGGTTAATTAACCCTTTATTATGCACTTAGTCATCATCACATCATGTTAACTGTTAATAAGTGCATAATAAAGGATTTACTGACCTTAATAAACACTCTTCACATTTTAGATATGACACTTCATAATGTGTTATTAACTGTTAATAAATGCATAATAAAGTCTGTGGAAATGTTAATAAAACATTAAACAAAAGCTTAATAAAGGTTTAAGAATGACAATAGGTGTGTTAGTTAAAATCAAGTCTATATGTCTTAAAATCTTACAATAAACATGTTTATTATCCTATTATTAACACTTATAAAGTCTTATTAACACTTATTAATGTTCATAAGCATATTTTAAGAGAGTTATTACCTATGAACTGATGCTTATTACAGGCACCTTAATACAAAGTGTTTCCCACATGTCTGACTGACTGACCTTGTCTGTCTGATGTTCGTCCCTGTCCTCCGGTCGCGCCTCAGGATTCGCCTCCACGTTCAGGTTCCATCGGTCCAGCTGGACGATGTTTCCGTCCTCGACGTGTGAGAGGATCTTTGTTATCGGTTCATCGGTGTAACCCTGAGAGAGAGAACGAGACACAGCGGGCCTGAAATACTTCTGAGATGTTTCCCTGATTCCAAACTCTTCTGCTCAGTTGTCACCGTCTCCTCATCAATCATCAAGAATTTTTTAGATACAAAACACAGCTTTTTAAATAATTATTTTATTCTCATTTTCTTTCTCTTAAGTTTAAGATTTCTTATTCAACAAATGGTCTCCACCAGAAAAAAACATTATTAAATGAGGTGCAATTTTGCAGACCGACATGCCAAGTTGAAGTGTTTGATTTTATTGTTGTGATCTCAAATTAAACAGGAAACTAAAATTAGGTGTGAAAAAAAACATCTGAGTGAACTGAAATAAAAAGACAAAATGACTGAAACATTAATGTGTGAATGTGAAAACTAAACTAAAATAAATAAAAATAAGGAGGAGATGTCTTTAGTTTTATTCTGCGTCAGTTTGAGCTCCAGTTAAACTCCAGTACAGACTCACCCCTCCCCAGTTCAGAGTCCTGGCCAGGTCGTTGCCGGTTCCAAGAGGTAGGATGGCCACGGGGGGCTGGGGGCGGAGCTTCAGCTGGTCCAACACTGACAAGATCCAGCCCACCTGAACACACACACGCACACACACACACACACACTGAAAGTTTATAAAGTGTGTAAGATCATTATGACTGACGTGTGTGATGATCTTGATGCTCTGTCATGTCTGATCAGGTGTTGCAGCAGTTTTGTCAAAGATTTTTTTTAGCCAGTAACATTTCACTCACCGTCCCGTCTCCTCCACAGGCCAGGATCCTCAGGTTGGGCACTTTAGCATACAGCTCTAACCTGCAGGAAACACAACACAAAACACAAACCATGAGATTTACACAGACACACACACACCGTCCGACAAACCTACAGAGCTGAAGACACTCAGGAAAGAACTGGAAGCACTGGTCAGACTGGAGAGCTCTGAGGAAGAACCAGAGGGAGGAGGTGATGAAGTACAAATACTTTTCTGACAACTTTTTACTTTTACTCCAAATATCTGAACTTTCTCCTCCTCACATTTTATAAACAGGCTCGTTACTTTAGTTTTAATGACTCTGAGGTGAATTATTGATTATTGTTATTTTGCATCATTGTGCGCCGCCTTCAGACATCAAGACTGATTTCAACCTGAATGAAACAATAAGACAGAAAAGACGATTCACTGGTGGATCCATCAGAGTTTATCACACAGGACAGACGGGACGAGACGGAAAAACAACATCAAAGGCATAAAAACTGTAACAAGATAAAAAATTACATTACAAAGAAAAAAATAACAACACTGTAAAAGGCAGAACCAGCCAAAATAAAAGGACAAAAAAAACAAAACAAAGTTAAGACAAAAAAGACAAAAAAACGATGTTAAGAAGACAAAAAAGAAGTAACAAGCTGAAATCATCAGACCCAAACAAACAGAAATAAAGAAACTGAGACGTCCTTCATGATGGCGGCTCAGACGAACAATCAAAGAAGAGAAATGGGACGTGGCCCTGCGTCAGTGTGGCTGATCTCACCCCTCTCTGGGTCCTCCCTTCGTCAGGTCAAACACCTGCCGAGGGTTCAGGTACCACATGAACGACTGGATGATCTTCGCTCCCTGAGAATAAAAAACACAACAAAACAGAAACTTTAGAGCTGAAAAATCAAAAAAAGTAAAAACTGGTTGAACTACAGACAGAAAAACCTGTAAACTCACCAAATAAATCAATAAACTGTATAATAAACCAAGAGTTAGGAACTTAAGTTAATGAGGCTCCTGGACTGTGGAGACCAGTTTCACCTGCAGTAAGTAGGAACATTAAACTACCTGGTTTCCTCCACTCTTTGGGTTCACAAACACCAGCAGAGGCTTCATGAGCTGAGAGGGGAGGGGCTTCACCAGGAAGGGCTTCCAGCGGCCATCTTGGATCTGAGAAACAGGATAAGATAAGATAAGATGAGATGAGATGAGATGAGATGAGATGAGATGAGATGAGATGAGATGAGATAAGTTGTGTGTTGTTTTGTCACTTCCTCACTTCTGCTCCCTTCTTGCTCGATTTGTTGCATTTCAGTGACGTCCTTTTCTTCTTTTTACTGGACTTTAAAGACGTCTGCAGGCAGGAAGATAAACACAACATTATTATTATTATTAACTGATATCATCATGATATCATTTTCCCCCAAAAGGCTGAATAGTTCAGCAAATAAAATCTGAATTAGAACTGCAAAAATAATATGAAATATTATGGAAATTTCAATATGTTCAAGGGAAATATCCAAATCATAGAAACTGCAATGAAGTACTGTAGAGCTGTTCATGTGTGTGTGTTCATGTGTGTGTGTTCATGTGTGTGTACCTGTGTTCTGCGGACCCTGATGATCCAGGTAGGAGGGATGATGACGGCAGCGTGAGCTCCCAGAGAGCAGCACTCCTCTATCTGCTGCAGCATGAAGCACGTCACCTTGTTGTGATACTGAAACACAAACAGGAAGTCATCTTATTGTGACAGTTAAATACAAAGGACAGGAAGTCCTCTTATTGTGACAGTTAGACACAAACAGGAAGTCCTCTTATTGTGACAGGTAGACACAAACAGGAAGTCCTCTTATTGTGACAGGTAGACACAAACAGGAAGTCACCTGACAGCTTCATTCAGGTGTCCTCTGAACTGTGCTTGCAGGCTGTCTATCCAGTGATGAACTTGTTAATAAAGTTTAAAAAGTTTTCTCTGTTAATGTTACAACATAAATGAATTCAGAACCACCTCTACAGATCAGCTGCATTAAAAGCTCTGCAGAGTTTCAGGATGTCATTAATGTGTCACAAACTTCTGAATTTATCTGAATATAAAATCTGAAAATAAAATATTTTAAAAGGAGCAGTTAGTGCATTCATAGATTTTCTCTGGAAAAAAGCAAATGATTACCATGGACATAAATAGTGATTATAATTTATTAACTCTAAGTTTCTTTGGCTACAGTAGAATAAATCACGTTATAATGTCTGAGTGATGTGTGTTACACATCTGTCTAATGTTTTCTAGACTGTCATAAGGTTCACTGACTTTTTTGACTGATTTTTATTAATTGAAGTGTTCTGAACTACATGATGTCCAGACTGCACAGACTCAGTCAGATGTAATGTACAGAGAGCAGGTCAGTATCGTGAAATAAATCCTGACAGGATGATGCAGGACTCACTGTACGTTATCTCGTTTATTATCTGGTTACTCGCCAAAAAAAAACAAAAAAAACAAAAACAAAAACAGTACTTTGACAGGCTTTAATGCTGTAATTGACCAATCAGAACTGAGTATTTAACAAAGCCAGGTAATAAGTAACAACAGCAGCCAGGACGACCACATGATAAATCAATAATAAATCAATAATAACACTTCAACAAATAAAAAAAAGAGAAAATTAAATGTATTTATAGATCCACTGTGATCTCAGTTATAATGTGACGACAGCAGACTGACTGAACGTGGAAAAACTTTCACTCATTTCAGAGACATTTCAGACTGTTAATCATCTGTTTTATAAATGGTTCATTAATCATCAACGTCTGAATGAAGTTTATCACTAAAGAAGGGAAACATTTGCAGGTGTTATTAAAGAATAAATCTGTCATATTGTAAGTGATGTGAGCGTGTGAGCAGGAATAAATCCTAACTTTCATGACGTCTGAACACAGCTCATGTTACACCTGTTTGAATCCCTGTGTGACCCTGTGTGTTTCTGAACCAGAACACCAGCAGAAGAAGACAACACACACCGAGTGTAAACCAGAATATTAACATTACTGTGACCACTAAAGAGGTGTAGATGATAAAATAATTCAGTGAGAACAGTTACGATGTTTAAACCTGTCTTTACACTGTTATTGACCCGTCACAGTTTCATATTTACTGTAATAAATCATAAAATGAGCACGATGTGTCATCAGAGATGAAGCAGACATGTTAAGTTGAGATACTCGCTTCACTTGATATGAACGCTGCAGCCGTCGTGCCCTCGTGACTGAAATAACTGTTTTTTTTCTCTGTTTCACGTTAATCAGAGTTCAAGTTAATGCCGAATGTTCGCTGAATGAGTTTGTGTCTGTTTATGAGCTGTAAGAAATCATTAATAATCTTTTAAAAGGAGCACAGGTTCATAAATGTTAAATTGATCAAAATGTTAATGGAGTTTGGCAGCAGTGAGACAGAGTGAGTATTTTCAGGATAACAGGCTGAACTTTACATCAACAGACAACTGACAGAGTTATAAACAGCTGATCAACTGACAGTCGAGGACCCAGTCTTACTTGAAATTATGAAATTACAAGGTTGCACACATCTGCAGCATTCCTGCAGTGTTGCTGCAGTGTTCCTGCAGCGTTCCTGCAGTGTTGCTGCAGTGTTCCTGCAGCATTCTGCAGTGTTCCTGCAGCGTTCCTGCAGTGTTGCTGCAGTGTTGCTGCAGCGTTGCTGCAGTGTTGCTGCAGCGTTCCTGCAGTGTTGCTGCAGTGTTGCTGCAGTGTTGCTGCAGTGTTCCTGCAGCCTGCTTGTCTCTGCTCCCGGGGGAACAACTCGTTTGAACCATAGGTCACATATAAAACAGGATTACAACTGATTTAATATACAGTCTGTGTCTCCACCTCATTATTTAGACTGCAGGACTCATTTTTGTTGGTGTACTGGCTTCTTATTGCTCTTTTGAATCAAACTGTGTGACTGTGCGACTTACCGCCTGTTTGCACCACGAGCAGCTGATGGCAACAATCTCTTTGCTGTGAAATGAAAACTTCTGTTGAAATCCCTGTTGGTGATAAAATAAGAGACTCCGTCAGCTCTCAGGCTCTGCAGTAAAAACAGTATGTTGAGTAAAAACAGTTTGGAGCGACTGATGGAGACTCACCTTCCCACACTGTCGACACTTCCCCGTCTGACGTCTCCTGTGGACCCAGTGGTGTCTCACAACGTTGGACTGAAACACAACATGAGAGTACTGAACTGTCACATCATCGTGATTTAAACAGTTTTTATTTCAGTGAAAATGAAAATTGTGATGCAGAACCACCATATCCTGACGCCCTCATTTTAATTTTTTATACAGAAAATAGCTCCTCCTTCAGACGATGAATTTCTACTTTGATCCTTTTACCCTTATACATGTCAGAGCCTGAACTTTTTCACTTTTACTGCGGTAAACAAGTACAATCAGTACTTCTACTTTAACCAGAGACTTTTTTGACATAAGTATCTGTACTTCTACTTGAGTAAAGATCGTGACGCCTCCTGTCCCCGTCTGGACCCACCGTGTCTTCATCATCCCCAGAGTCAGAGTCCTCAGACTGTCCTCTGTCAGTCTCTGAGGATGTGTCCCAGTCTGACAGCTAACTGAGCTAACTGGCTAATGGCAGCTACAGAAGCAGAGCAGGAATCATTCCAATGTTACGACAACGTCCTGATACTTTTGTCCCGGATCTGACGGCGATGAGCTGCTCCTGAATAACGAAGTCTGAGTTTTGTTCTTTGTTTTTTCTGCAAGTAACAAATGAATGAAAACATGGTCGACTAAGACTCTCCTCATCGACGGGTGACAGTCCAGTCGACTATCAGGAGGCAGTGCTGGAGAATTTACAAGAAATGTTTGTATTTTGATGATTTTTTGAGGAAAAAAACATGAAGTAAATACATTTTTAGAGCACTTTAAAAGAATGAATGTTTTGTTGTTTAGTGGAGAAATGTAAAATGTCTGTAGTATTAAATATTAAAGATATTACATGCAGTTTTGAACTGGTTACAAACTGAAATGAGACTGACCTCTCGAACAGCTCGAGATCCCGGTTCCCTAAATGACGGCTTGCACCTGAAATTGATCTGAACAGAGAAACGAGAGAGTCTGTGAGGAGAGACGACGGAAAAATCAGAGTGAAGCAGCTCAGCCACAGATGATCCAGACTTTACCTTCTCCAGCTGCTCCATGCACATCGTGTGGACCGATATCTTACATCCTGCACACTTCCTCCTCGACACCGACTTTTGCTGCAGAAAACAACAAACAGATGTAATGCACAGAAACGTGTTTCCATAGATACAGACGTTTGGAGATGAGGGTCTGACGTGGATCTGTCTGTGTGTTTCTCACTGTTATCAGACTCCAGCCCCAGTGGAGTTCAGACACTTCACTGATAAACCTCAGATTTATAGAAACATGAGGCTTCATGATCAAAGATTTTATATCACGTCGACACCTCTGTCTGTAATCTCTCCGTCTCTCACTCTGCTGTAAGTCGTTAAGCTAATTAAATTCTTTGCACACTTTTAATCATTAATGGCAAAATTAACTGTACCAACATTACTTTGAGATTTTAGTTTCTTAGTAAAAATTAGATTTATTGTCATTTTCATACAGTCCATAATTTCCTCCAGCAGGTTGAAGGTGAACCACACCTGTCCACAGGGGGCGCTGTGACTCACCAGTGATTTAGCGATGCAGTACTGCTCTCCAACATAACAGAAGTCTCCAGACCCGCTGGTCTCAAACCAGATGTGGTCCCCGAACTGGGCGTTGTCCTGCGACGGATAAAAACAGTCAGACAGCGAAAAAAAAAACATTTCAGCAGCAACAAGTTGAACCTGCTCTGCTCTCTGTGAGACAAATATAAAATTATTATATGAACAAAATATAAACCAAATATAACCAAACATGGGCTGCCTTAAACTTTCAAGTTGACTGAATTTGAAAAGACAAGTTGATTTGATTTTGTATTGATTTAAAAAACTGTTCAAGTCAAATAAACTTGAGGTCATCTGGAACAGGCTGCCTGGTTATTCTAACTTTAATTTTTATGCTCCAAGCCGCTGGAAAATTTTATTTTATTTTATTTTATTTTATTTTAGCTTTTATTTCTTTTACCTCACATGCTTTTATAATTTTCTTTGCTCGACAGTCAGCTTTAATTATTGTATTTTACCTTATTATATCTTATTCTTTCTTCCTTTTAAATGGTTTTAATTCTCATGTCTTATTATTTTCAGTCATCGGTTGCTGATCTTAATTTATTTTATTTCGTTTTTTAATCGCAGTTGGCTTTTTGCATCTATTTTAACGGTGTTTATTTTACATTATTCACACAGTTGTTGTAGCTGAGACGTTCGTAGCTCTCACTCTCTGCAGAGTCTGAAATCTGATGTATAAATCAAGTTTTACTTGCTTGTACTTGAGAGAAAACATATTTAGAAATCTTAAAATATTAAGTTGAACTCTTCAGTCACGCGTACAAACATTTCCAGTCAAATTTGATTTCCTGTCACATTTTCTCAGTTTGAAGAGTCACTTCTTCATTTCAGCCGTGAAACTGTGAGTTTAATAAATGTTAATAATTCAACACAAACCTTCTTCAAACTATATAATAAAACTTCTCAGGAGAGTTTTAACTCTCACACAATGCATGCTGGGAAAAGTTTTTAAAAGTTTTTTAAAGTTAGAAGAATTCATGTTTATAAGTTCTGAAATTTATTTTCAGTTTAACTTAAAGAAGACTGCACTCAAAAAAAAAAAAAAGAAATCAAATGTAACTCCTTTGTAATCACCAACGTTTGATTAGTAACTGTAGTTTAATTACATACTTTTTCTCATGAACTGTAATGGATTACATTAACACTAACATAGTTACATGTAACTAACGCTGCTCGTAGGCGAGCCTCATTTTCAGTCTTGTTGTTGATTCAAACAGGCCAGTTAAGAGAAGAGGGAGGCAGCAGTCAGGACAGGGTTTATACAAGTTTGACAAACGTTCTTCAAGGTTTTTCAAAAATTATAAATCACAGTGACCACGAGAGCTCCTTCAGCAGGCAGACATAAATGTTCCCAGAAAATATGTGACTGATGGGTCCAGTAACACGAGAGATTAGCTGTGGACAAGCTCACACCTGGTGGACATAATAACTAAAACGTGTATATTTACGTTAAGTTAATGAGAAAAGATGAGTTGATTCCACTAAGTTTCTGGATGATTTTTTACAGTGTAAATGTACAGATGTGTTCGGTAGCTGCTGAGTTAGCTGACAGAGGATGAGGAGTGACTCACGGTCCAGTCCACGCTGCTGTTGGGCTCCTGCAGCTGGTCGCTCTGTCCGGACGCTGAGACGTTGGGCTGAGCCGCCGAGTGCTGCAGACCCGACTTGGCGATGGCTTTCCTGAAACCACAAGAGGACAAAAGACCTTTTAAGAAAACACGTCACACGGCAGTTCCATGTATTTTTAATTGTGCATCTTGAAGAATGAGATTCTGGGTTGTTTGTGTCGTGTTAATGTTTTCTCTTGTCGTCATTCCCACACAGCTACAGCGTCCTGGTTAAAGGACAACTTCAGTATTTTTAACTCCTCTGACCGCCATGTTTGAAAAAAACGCAGCAAAAGTGCCCACTTGGATGCTCCTGTGGTAGATAAAAAGTGTAAAAAGTGTCCCCTACAGTGAGAACACGGCCTCTAGTTTTAACCAAATAAAATATTTCACCGGCAGCGTCTTTAAATTCCCTCATGAGCAAAAATAAAACGTCTTCTTCTACATGATTATTGTTTTAAATCACAGTTAATGTAGTCATCCTTGTTGTTGCTATGGTTACCTGCAGGTTAATATAAATTACAGATTGATCCACAGTGGTGATAAAACTGTCGATCAAAACACTTTCAAAACATTTAGTGAACATTTTAAAGAGAAACGTCCCAGCCAATCAGAAGCCGGAGTTCTATGTTATTAAAGTATATTAATATTATATGAGCGCAGGTCAGGTTATTTGCATTTTTAAGAAGTTCACAACATGTCGGACTGCAGCAGACTCACACAGTGTGATGTCCACACACACACACACACACACACACACACACACACAACACACACACACACACACACACACACATTCATGAAGCTGAGCAACGGCTCTGCTCTGATCAATCATGTGGTTGTTAGCTGCTAATGAGCTGCAGCTCCGTGTGGAGGATGACTGTGTCTGCAGCAGCATCTCCGACATCAGAGCAGAAATATTAAACCAGAACTTCATTTAATACTTCTTAATTAAAACCAATCACACGTGAGAAAAAAAAACCATACAAATAGTGATTGTTTTAGATCTGAGAACCAAAAGCAGGTACGACTTCACTGGAGGAAGTTTGAGTATTTATACACAGCTCTGTCCATCATCATGCTGCAGGTCAGGACGTGTCGTCTGACTCTGTTTATACTTTCAGGCTGGAGATATATTTGTTTTTACCGCTTCTGTTCACGCACGCGTGTTGTTAATTTCTGAGGATTCAACCATGACTCCAGACACAGGAAACACGAGACAGCCACGATGCAAACGTAACGTTAAACACAAGTATATCTCCAGCCTTAGATTTTTACTGCTATATGCACGTTATCTGTAACGTTACATTTATGTTACATTTTTGTCTTGTTAGGTCGTTTTCATCTTTTTATGTTGTTATATATTATTATTTAATGTGAATTATACTTGTATTGTTGTAAAAGTGTTGCAGTATTAAAACTTTTGACATCAGTAAAATTAGTTTCCTGGTTTTTCTCAGGAAGTTTAAGAGAAGCTCAGCTGACGTCAGCCGCCATGTTGTCGATCTGGGACTACATACAGCAGGAAGCTGCTCCAGCTCTCCAGGTGGGAGTCGTAGCCATGGGCCCCCAGCGGGCTGAGGGCCCCGGGGCCCCTGTAAAAGGCCGGGTGGTTGAGGTAGTAGACTGAGCTCTTGCGGCTGGACAGCGGGGGGGCCCCTTCCTGGCCAGGGGCTCCCGGCCTTGGAGACGGTGGAGATCCTCCTCCTCTTCCTGTGGGTGGAGGCGCCGCGGCGGCGGCTGTAGGGCGCCGAGTCTCCGAAACCTGAGAAGAGTTCCTGCGGAGGCAGCGAGGGGCCCTAATGAGGGGCCGAGATGTGGGCGGGGGCTGCGGAGTTCTTCTCATCACCTCCAAGGCGGAGGAGGAGGAGGGGGTGGAGGAGGGGCAGAAGTCCTCCTCCTCGGCAAACCGCTCCTCCTCAGACAGCTGACTGTCTTCTGATTGGCTGTCGTTGGTGATGGAGTAATCGCTGCCGTCGTCGTCGTCTCCAGTCTGAATGGAGGCTGCTGGAGCGTGAGAACATTCTCCTCACCTCCACCTGCTGCTCTGCGGCGGAAGCCCCGCCCCCACGCTGTCCTCCTCGTCCTCCTCGGCCATCTGGATGAGACTGGCGAGCAGCTATGGACGGCCCCAGCAGGTGGGTGTCGATGTTCCGCAGCTTCCCCACCTTCTTCCTGCACACGGCGAACCTCGGGTTGAGGCTGGGGGTGGTGGTGCTGGAGCGCCTGCGAGCGTGTCCCGCCCACCTGTTGCGTCTGGGCGTCTTCGCCAGGCGGCCCCCGCCCGCACACGGCAGCCCCACCGGCAGCTGCACGCTGGAGCGCCGCCGCTGCGTCAGGGTGGAGGACGGCAGGCCGACGCTGGACCTCCGGCGGGCCTTGCTGGTGGGGACGGCCACGCTGGGCCTCCGCTGGCGGCAGGACGTCACCTCCACATCCACCTGCAGGGCGGCCTCCTTCCTCTTAAAGTGACGGCGGAAAAAAGTGTCCATGTTGGATGCAGAGAGGGGACGGACGTCTGGGGACTCCTCCTCTCTGGCTGTTGGACCAAACAGGAGTTAGCCTGGAGCGAACCGAGCTCATAAATATTAAATCAATGACACATAAATCATATCGATCACATCTCCAGAGACGACCGATTTATTCATCAATCAAAAACAAAAATAGAGAGAGCTGAAGTCAAACTGTCACTTCCTAAGCTAATCAATGTCCTGCTGTGGACAGGGTCAACAGGAACACGAATTTCAGACACCTAACAAAATATGTGTGCGTTATATTTACAGTATTTTCATCTCTTTATCTTGCTGTCCTCTGTCATCACTGAGGAATCCATGGCTTCAGTTTACCATCAACACTGACTGAATTTAACTGATTTAAAATCAGGAAGACTTCAGTTTGTGGGAGTGAGCGCTGCAGCAGCAGACGCTTCATGTCTTCACACAGACTGAGGACAGAGACGCTGAACGACTGATTATTGAGGTTCAGAAGCTGGACAGGAAGTGATGTCATAACTCCAGCTCTCTATAAAACAACTGGACCATCACCTTCTCTACATTTATGATCCTTCACTTCATGTCATACAGACTGTAACTACGAGCAGAGTTAAAGGTTTAAAGGTAAATAAAGGAAACTTCTGAACAGCAGCGTCATCTGACTCTGTTCACCAACATGATGCTTCATGTCTGAACAGCTGGAGTTTGATCCCTCCACAGTTAAAGACCAGTCTGATGTGTGAACCTCAAACTGGTTCCACAGGCGTTCAGAAGCATTAAGATAAAATAAGACATAATCAGATTACAGATACATTTAGTAAAAATGGGGTTTATTATCAGGATTACAAATAACGATACACTAACATGCACAGTGTTCACACATTACAACACCAGTCTGAGAGAAACCAGCTAATCTGACAGATGATAATTCATTATCTCTTGAAATCACACAGACAAACTGCTAACTTTAGCTACACAGTCCAACTGCTAACATTAGCTGCACAGACCAACTGCTAACTTTAGCTATACAGACCAACTGCTAATGTTAGCTACACAGACCAACTGTATGTCCACAGCGTCAGACAACGCATTTAAGTAAATAGCATAATCAGATACCAGATACATTTAGTAAAAAGGGGATCAACTGCAGACTTACAAAACACAGTACCTAACATGCACAGTGTTCACACATTACAACACCAGTCTGTAAAACCAGCTAATACTGACCAATGCATAATTCTTACGTCTAATCAACAGACAACTGCTAACTTTAGCTACACAGTCCAACTGCTAACATTAGCTACACAGACCAACTGCTAACTTTAGCTATACAAGACCAACTGCTAATTTAGCTACACAGACCAACTGCTAATGTTAGCTACACAGACCAACTGCTAACTTTAGCTACACAGACCAAATGCTAACTTTAGCTACACAGACCAACTGCTAACTTTAGCTACACAGACCAACTGCTAACTTTAGCTACACAGACCAACTGCTAACTCTAGCTACAGAGACCAACCACTAACCTTTTGGCAGTGCCACTGCTTTAACAGCCCCATTGATTTGATAACATTTATATTAAAGGTCATCATTGGAAACCAGAGGTGGCAAATGTCCACACAATCTTTACTCCAGTAGAAGTACAGATACTTGTGTAAAAAAAAAAAAAAGAAAAGAAAGGAGAAGAACTGATTCAACTTGTTTCCTGCAGTAAAAGTGAAAAAGTTCAGGCTCTGAAATGTCCTCAGAGTATAAAAGTAAAAAGTCGTCCTCTGGAGGACATTTCTACTGACTGTTTCTGTTTAAAGACAACTGAACCTCAGCTTTTCTCCACCAGAGAGTCTCTGTCTCTGTCTGTCTCCACTTCTGACATCTTGTACGTCATTTTTGTCTTTAGTGGAGGCTGATGTTAGAATTTGTGTCATACAAGAGTCTCCACTTCAATAAAAGTCTTTTTTGTAAGAATAAACAGGTGTTTTCCTCTCGTTGTAAATTGTTGAAACATGAATTATAAAACACTGAGAGGACGAGCGGGGGTCCTCACCACAGGCGAAGCAGCATGATAACAGGAAGGAACAATCATTAAGTCCCCGGTTACCTGCTGGCTCCTCCTCGCCCTCCAAACAACAACATCACATCAGTAATTAGTCTGTGACGACAGCTTCACCCACCACATCACCTCTGTCATCTACAGCTGCAGCCAACAGGTGATATGATCCACGTCTCATATGTGTCCAAACATGGACTGTAAATAAAGATGGACGCCACGTCTTTTCCTCCTCCTACTGCACAAAAATGAGTCCTGAGCTGCCTTCTTATTGTCTAGTTTTGTCCACAACTCAGAAACATTCAGTTTACTGTCAGAGAAAAGCAAAGAAACCAGAAAATATTCACATTTAAGAAACTAAAACCAGAGAATTTCACATTTACTGTGAAATAAATAATGAATAAAAACACACAGTGGTGGTTAGTGGCCTGATCCCCGTGTTGTGTTTAGGGACGACTGGGTCAAATAACAGCAGCTGATCGTCCTCCTCACTTTCACTCTGCAGCCTCACCTGTAAACCTGTCTGAGCAGCAGCCAATCACAGTCATCAGGTTACCGTCTGGCTGACGGCCAGCGGCTCGCTGTAACAGTCAACACCAGGTAATATGATACTCAACAGGCCGACAGTCCTCGAACGCCTCGCTCAGGTACAACTGACAGCTCATAGCTTCATATTTAACATAGAGACACAACACGGCCAAAGATATTCAGTTTACTGTCAAATAAGCAGAAGAACATCCAACCCTTGACTTTTAAGTAGCAGAAACAGTCTGGAAAATGACTGAAATATTTAACTAATTATAAAAATAGTTGGTGATTGACTTTCTGTCAATCATGAATAGAGCAATGTGAACTGTTCTCTACAGAGCTGCTCTGCCTGGAAGATGCTTCATATAGCTGATAAATAAATAAATGTAAATAATAAATAAATCAATAATGGTATTTGTTTTGTAGTATTTTTCAGTGTGTTTTTACATGTTCAGCGTTTTCAGATTAAATTGGAATTGAAATAAAAGTAATAAAGTGAAAAACACTATATTTCCCTCTGGAGTGGAGCAGAGGTGCAGGAGCAGAAGATTTAAATACTGAGGAAGAGTACCTCAAAATAATACTTAAGTACAGTACTCGAGGATTACTTTTAAGCGCGGACATGAATAGACCCGTCTTAAGCCCCACCCTTTTCGCTCTGTGCTCCAATAACAGCTGAGTGAGTTTGGTACGTTTTTGAACCTCAGTCAACTTTGTTCTTTCATGTTTCCTGTACTTTGATGTGTTCTGTGTTCGGCTCAGCTAACTACAACCTGTAAAGGTGAGTCACATTTTAAATCAGCTAATGTTAGCAAAACACTAGCTTGCTAACGACTGAGGTACATTAGCTCGATAGTAAGCTAGTGTTTCGATGAAGAGCAAAACAGAAGCTAACTAGCTGATGACTGATGTAGATTATTTAGTGAGAAAGAAAAAGTGTGATTTTACACAAACTTGGAATTATATATCAGTATAACACCTATATATATATGCAGAGACAGGAAGTAACTAAGTACAAATACTTCATGACTGTACTTAAGTAGATTTTTTAGGTATCTGCTTTACTTTTTTCCCTACATTTGACACAAATATCTGTACTTTCTACTCCTGACATTTTCAAAACAGGCTCATTACTTTAGCAAGAAGAAGGCAGCATGAAAAGGCGTCTCAAGTAAAAAAAATAACGTAACAAGAGTAACAAGACAAAAATGACATGAGACGAAAACTATGTAAAAAACATAACAAGAAGAAAATTACACAAAAGAAGTAACAAGATGAAAACTATGTAAAAGATGTCAGAATCTGAGACAGACAGAGACAGAGACTCTCTGCTGGAGAAAAGCTGAGGTTCAGTTGTCTTTGCACAGGGACAGTCAGTAGAAATGTCCTTCAGAGGACGACTTTTTACTTTTATACTTTGAGGACATTTCAGAACTTTTTCACTCTTACTGCAGTAAACAGGTTGAATCAGTTCTTCTTCTTTGACCAGAGTCTCTGTACTGTGAGACTGTGGACTTTTGCCTCCTCTGCTTCCTCATGAGAATAAAAATAACCTGATGTGATATCTCTGATGTCAGAGTGTAAACTTGTCTCCCAGCAGCTTCGTCCGTCTCCGTCTCTGTGTAAAAACCACACAACACTATCAAACAGTAAATATGAGCTGCTCGCTCACTATCAGCTGTTGTTGGTCCGACGGGTTCGTCAGTAATAAACAGCAGGTGATAAACTGCAGCAACATGTGGACGATCAGAGATAACGAACGATGCTCGTTATCTCACAGACGGGGAGGAAAACTGTTCTGAGGTCACAAACTGTGTGCTTACATCAAGAACATCCCGATGATGATCTGATATTATAAATTATTACACAGCTTTGATAAATACTCCACTCTGATTGGTCTATATCAGCTTTCTAAAATCTGTTATTTCTGTATCGCAGACCGTTGCTATGGACTAGAGCCATCAAACGGTTCTCAGTAGAACCCCCTTGGTGCGTTCTAGATAAAAACACTTGATATAAAAAAATGTTCATACTGGCACAGATAAAACCCTTGTAATATATAAAAAGGTTCTCAGTAGAACCCCTGTGTGTGTTCTCAATAAAACTTTTGGATTATAAAAAGGTTCTCTGTAGAACCCCCTGAATGAGTTCTAGATGAAACTCATGGTAAACAAAAGGGTTCCTGGTGGAACCCCCTGGGTGGGTTCTTGTTACCACCCCCAGAGAGGGTTCTGGGTAAAATCTTTCTCAAATGTTGGGTTCAAGGTAGAACGGGTTCCAAGAATAAAAGGTCCTACAAGGAACAAAAAAGATTCTCTGATGGAGACAAGCTGAAGAACCCTTTATGATTCTAGTATGGTTCTGTATTTCTCAGAGTGTAGACCTACACAAGCTAACGAGAACATCAGAGAGAACATTGTCTGTTGTTCTTCTTAATATCTGAAATCAAATTAAACAGCCTGTTTACATTTTCACACACAAAGTTACACGGACCAGCTGCTAACATTAGCTACACGGACCAGCTGTAACATAGCTAACAGACCAGCTGCTAACATTAGCTGCACTGACCAGCTGCTAACATTAGCTGCACAGACCAGCTGCTAACATTAGCTACACAGACCAGCTGCTAACATTAGCTGCACAGACCAGCTGCTAACATTAGCTACACAGACCAGCTGCTAAACATTAGCTGCACAGACCAGCTGCTAACATTAGCTACACAGACCAACTGCTAACTTATACACAGACAGCTGCTAATAGCTACCAGACAGCTGCTAAAATTAGCTGCACAGACCAGCTGTACATAGCTACACAACCATGCTACATTAGCTACACAGACCAGCTGCTAACATTAGCTGCACAGACCAACTGCTAACATTAGCTGCACAGACCAGCTGCTAACTTTAGCCTCATGGAACAACCATTAATAAGTTAATCCAAAAGTAAATTAATCAACTTACATTACTTTAATATTGTGATACTTGGATTACATTACTGACTACATATTTTAATTAGTAACTGTACCAGAATACATTTTTTAAGTTTCCCTCCCAGCTCTGCTGATATTATTTTCCATTATTATCATCATGTACAATATCACATTTAATATGTGCAATTTTAAATTCATGATCAGGTGTAATGTAACTTTTTTATTACTTCTCAATATCACTGCCAATATAACGTTTAAGGTCATTGCTAATAATCCTTTTTTTATTTTAAATTAATCTTTTAGATAAATATGTTACTTCTATTGTTGTTTCTTTGAATTTACTCCTCATACACTTTATATTTTATATTTCACTTTATATTTAACATTTTATTGTTTTTGGAGCAATTTGGCACATTAGAGAATTTATTGAGGATTAATAAGGATTAATAAGTTTATTAAGGATTAATAAGATTAATTAATAGGATTAATAAGTTCTTATTTTATCACAATGTGTTTTAAAAACTTTAAACACTTTAACAGAGGAACATCAACACCTTTAAAACCATAAATCAAACATGTGGCTGTTAAATAACCTCAGAAGTAAATCTCTGTTGTTCCGTCTGTGATTTAACAGTGAGGTCAACACAGGACACACACACACACACACACACACACACACACAGAATATCTGAGATGGTCCAGTAGATTAAAAAAAACACAGATCACAGACAGACACCACAGAAGAAGAAGAAGAAGAAGTTTAGTTTGATACAACCTGAGAGGCTGAGAGGATGTGTTCAGTCAGTCCTGGACGGACGGAGACGAGAGACACACTGAGAGAGGCGGAGACAGAGAGGAAGGAACACACACACACACACACACACACACACACACCACACACTAAGCTGCTGTGTTAAAATAACTCTTTAACTCAGGAGCTTCACACACACACACACACAGAGAGCTCGTCCTTTTGTCCAGAGATGAATGGAGCCGCCGGCCCACTCCAACATCCCAGAATACTCTTCATTAACACTTCAAGGCTCACGGCGCCGCTGCTGCTGCTGCATTATGGATCCGATTAAAGAGAAATAAAGTGAGCGAGCGGCTGCCGGCTCGTGAGTCCAAACATTACATCTCATATGTTCTCAAACATACGTTCTGATCATGTGACTCATTAGAGAGCAGCCACTTCTGTTAGCTGCTTTTCTCGTCACTATGGAGTCACTGCACGGCAACCAGGCCGCCGCTTACCTCAGCATGATACATCATCCAGAGTTTGTCAAATATTTGTTAATTTTTTTAAGATCAGCTGAAAATAAATGATAACAAACATGTATTATGTATTATGTATCATGTGACATAACTCGTGTGTCAGTGCACAGGTGATTCATATTGTAGAACTGTTGCAGTTTTGTGGTTTGGGCTAAAATAACTGTGTTACAAATGTCACATGACGGAAGTGATGTCACTCACACAATGGAAGTAACGCAACAGAAGTCAGGTACATAACAAAATCAGACCAACTGCTAGCATTAGCTACACGGACCAACTGCTAACATTAGCTACATGGATGAACTGCTAACATTAGCTACGCGGATGAACTGCTAACATTAGCTACATGGATGAACTGCTAACATTAGCTACGCGGATGAAGTGCTAACATTAGCTACACGGATGAACTGCTAACATTAGCTACGCGGATGAACTGCTAACATTAGCTACACGGATGAACTGCTAACATTAGCTACACAGATGAACTGCTAACATTAGCTACACGGATGAACTGTTAACATTAGATACACGGTCTAACTGCTGACATTAGCTACACGGATGAACTGCTTACATTAGCTACATGGACTTACCGCTAACATTAGCTACACAGAAATCCAGTCAGCCAGCTAACCTGCCAATGCTACTACTGCTGAAACATATTTTGGGACTGCGCTAGTAAACAATATATGTTTTGTTAAGTCTTGGCTAGCATGTAATGTTAACTTCAGTTAATGCCATTAAACTTGGGTTTACTAAACTAATAACATGCAGCAGAGCTCTGCTTCATTTCTAAACCTGGATTTACTCATTTTTAACCTTTTTAATTGTTAAACTGTGATTACAACTAATCTTAGATTAAATTATTTTTTGTTGGTGTAACTCAGCCTTGGTATCTCAAAATAATCACTTAGGTCAGAGGTTCTATTTTTTCAAATCAGCCAAGGACCCCTTACAAGTTCGAAAATATACCAAGGACCCCTCATGTATGTCAACACATGTAACCTTCTGAATTAAACTGAATATTCAGTCTTGTCCCTACAAGTGAAAATATATAATTTGTATATTAATTAGTACACAAATACATGTTTCTTATTTCAAATGATGACTTGTGTATTTCAAGTCGTCTGTGAGTGATGAAGGAAAAGGTAAAAAATGTTACAACTGTCCCCAGTCTCCCCTGATCTGACATGTGAAACCTGCAGTGACCTACGACCTCTTTAAAATGAAGAGTTCTACTTGAGTGGGCAGAGCGACTTCCTCGTTGGTGCTTTTAAATGAGGCAACAGATTACCTGGAAGAGGCTTAAAAGATCAGCATCTCCTGCCCTGATTGGATCACAGACGTGTGACTGATGAGCGGCCGCCATCACTGACCTGCTCAGGCTATTTAAAACCAGCTTCACCTCCACACTGACACACACTCCAGAACTGACACACACACTCCAGAACTGACACACACACTGAGGGTTTATAAAATATAAGACTTAAAGCTAAAGAGTAAACCAGAGGTCCTCAACCTATGGAGGCAGATTTCCACCAATGTGATGAAAAAAAGATCCTGTAAGTCTTTAAAATTAGATATTAGGGTGAAATCATGGTTTCACTTTTAATAATGCACCAAACTTTTTCACTATATTAAAATAAATATAGACTGAACTTAAACCTCTCTTTTAACCATATTAAATTTAATTCTCTTGCACCAAAACTTTAAACTGGATTGAGCAAAATAATCAAGTTCCTTAAACAAAGTTAACAAACTGAAACAAATTGAGTTTTATGATGCAGCATCTCGTTTCAACAGTCGTCAGTCCTGTTTCCCTGTTGTTTGTTTTGTTTTTATTTTAATATTATGATTTGAATATTGACATGAATTCAGCGTTCCCTCAAACGCACATTCGCAGAGAATGCTAACTGTCAGACACCGTACTTACTCGAACACCTAATGGTACAAGAATGTACATAGCTACACAGACCACTGCTACATTGACACAGACATGCTAACATTGTACAGAGACCAATGGCTAATTAGCTACAGACACGCTAATGGTACAAACATGTCTTGCTACCAGACCACTGTAATTAGCTAAGCAACCCTAATATACAGAGACACCGTAACTTGGTACACAGAACAATGTACATGTAACAGACAATGTACTAGTACACGAAACGTAACATTACTAAAGACAACGTAACATTATAACAGACACGTACATAGCTCAAGACCACTGTAACTTGACAGAAACGCTAATTATACGACAATGTACATTAGCTAAAGGACAACCTAATAGTACAGCAATGCTACATTAGCTACAGAGACCACGCAACAGCTAAAACATGCTAACATAGCTCAGAGACACTGTACATAGCTAGAGAATGCTAAATGCTAACGAACGCTAATTAGCTCAGAGAACCTACAAGCTACACGAACAAGCTAAATTACTACAGAGACAACGCTAACATTAGCTACAGAGACCAACTGCAATTGTACAGAAAATGTATGTAAGACAGATTCAGACCAATGCTAACATTAGTCCAGAACACACATTAGTACAGAGACCAACTGCTAACATTAGCTACAGAGACCAACTGCTAACATTAGCTACACAGAAAACTGCTAACATTGCTACAGAGACCAATGCTTGCGTTTGCTACACAGAAATCAGTCAGCTAGCTCACCTGTCAATAAAACTTCTCATGAAACATATTTTGGGACTGCAGGTGGTTTGTGGGTAAAAACAGAATTAGTTCCTGTTTCACTGAAGTGTGAAGAGCTACTTGCTCTGCTAATCAATCCGTGCTCAATGAAAGAAGAACCTGCTGCACTAACAATCAATAAACCAACAACAAACATAAAACATTATATCAGGTTAAAGACTTTCACCATATTTGGTATTGAAGTAATCCAAAAGTAATGGAAAGTAATCACTTTTGTACTGTGGTACTCAGATTAGGTAACTTGGTACATTTTTTAACAGGTAATTAGTAACTGTATCAGAGTACATTTTAAAGTAATCTACACTGATCATCTGGCAGCAGTCTGAGCTTTGATGCTGCTCCATTTCACAGCGAAGAAAACTGAGCAGACAGTCAGGAGAGAGTGAGACATCAGATATCTGAGGGACAGACGGACACGACCAAGAAACTCACTCAGTCTGTTTGTCTGTTAGTGAGAGACAAACGTGACTAATAACAGAAACTAATATCACTAATATCTCTAATATCACTGATATCACTGATATCACTAATATCACTGATATCACTAATATCTCTAATATCTCTAATATCA
This sequence comes from Lutjanus argentimaculatus, assembly GCA_034769285.1. NCBI lineage: Eukaryota > Metazoa > Chordata > Actinopteri > Lutjaniformes > Lutjanidae > Lutjanus > Lutjanus argentimaculatus. The sequence continues at coordinate 3,417,331 of JAWZSL010000039.1, forward strand.
CTAATATCTCTAATATCTCTAGGTGGAGCCTTTCATTGGATAAAAGAATTTCAAATTAAACTTAAAAAAAAGAAAAAAGAGAAAAAAAATTCAAATGACAAAAAGAGAGAAAAAACATGTTTTATAGCTTATTAATGATTACTGACTAATCAATTAATCATTTTATTAGCATTTCCAATTATCAGTTAAGGAAAATGCACAAACTTCTCAACTCTAACAGGAAGTCAAGTCTTCTTACAGACACATTCAGAAACTGTCGTGTTTTCCTTTAATTTGTCTCTGTCTGTAGAATTTTATCACAAAACACAATTTAGTTTGCTAAAAGTACAAAAACATCTGATTTACTGTGATGAAGAGGAGAAATAATCATTTTGTGTATAAATATGTTATTTACCACAGCTGGAAGCAGCTGGAACAGACTGAAAACTGCTTGAATTTAACTTTAGAAAAGGTGAACAAACACAAACAGAACTGTGATTTTAGTCGACATGTGTAAATGTGACTTTGAGGACCTCAGAGGAGACAAAGTCTTGTGGACCCCTGAGAGTTCTGGTGACCCCCTCAGGTTGGACGAATGCTTTAATGTCTCGTCTCTCTGACTGCAGAAGCTGGTGGGATTTGAAGTGACTCTGCTGCCATCTGGTGGTCACATCTGTTCACACCACACCTGAATGTCTGGACCAGAACAACACGGAACCTCTGATATCGTTCTGTGTGGGAAGAACATTCCTGCCGTCTATGAAGGGTCATAACCCCTACATGACATTAATACACAAAACACACATTTGTTCATGAAGACTTTATATAAACTGAATATCTCTGAGATGGGGACCAAACAAGACATCTTGGACTTTGATCAACATTTTATGGACCAAACAACTGATCGATTATTGGAAAACTCATCACCAGATTGATCACGAGTTGAAAGATAGGTCCAAACACGTGAAAACAGGTGGAGCACACGGACGTACGTATGTTTCTGAAAACATGTGACTCAGAAACAGGTGATACACTAACAGAATATTGATCCTTTTCTGATCAACACTGATCAGTTTGATCTGAGTTTCAGGGGTCTCCCTTGGAAACGGTCGAATCTAGAAGGGAACCCTAGATTTGTTAAACTCCTGCACAATTTTTGTTTTGTTTCTAAGAACAAATACTTTGTAACTGTACTTAAGTAGATTTTTGAGGTATCTGTACTTGAGCATTTATTTTTCTGACAACTTTTTACTTTTACTTCCGACATTTGAACACAAATATGATCTGTACTTTCTGCCCGTTACATTTTCAAAACAGGCTCATTACTTTAGTTTTAATGAAAGACAAAAACACCTGAAAGATACAAATATGATGTAACAAGATGTATGACTTTTTACTTTTATACTCTGAGGACATTTCAGAGCCTGAAGTTTTTCACTTTTACTGCAGTAAACAAGTTGAATCAGTGTTTTTACTTTTCCTGGACTATTTTTTCCTTTTTTTTTTTCTTTATTAGATCTTTAGCGGGTCTGGGGTTCCCTTTGAGAGCCAAAATGGCGGCCGCCTGGTCAAACTACTCTAAACCAAACGTCACTAAAACGTGTTTCTAAAAACAATTTAAACGTGAAAGAGAAGGCGTAGTAACAGAATCTGGATTCATATTTGATCAGCACTGCCTCAAGCTAACCCTCTCCTCCTCTTCTCCTTCCTCCTCCTCCTCCTCCTCCTCCTCCTCTTCTTCTTTCCTCTCTTCTTTTTCTTCTTCTTCTTTGTCTCCTTTCTGGCCCTCTTATTTTTCTTCTTCTTCCTCTTTCCCTCTTCCTCTTCAAAGTCTCACTCCTCCTTCTTCTTCCTCCTCCTCCTTATGACCCACCATCCTCTTTCCTCCCTCGATTCCTCCCCTCAGCCATCCCTCCTCTCCTCCTCCTCCTCCTCCTCCTCCTCCCTGAGAGCTAGTGTCCCTCCTGGACCAAACTATTTATAGAAACAGGGCAAGCGAGTGACAAAGATAGTCCAGGAAATGGGTCTGTGCTGGCTCCACACACACACACACACACACACACACACACACACACACACACACACACACACACTCTCAGGTTTCTCCTCATCAATACGTCTCCTCCTCGTCTCTCACTGTTAGTTGAGCAGCTGGTTCAGGTTGTGACCGACCTGCTCTGATCGACACACTGAGACGTTTCTGTCTCTAACCTGCTTCTTTATCAGAGGAGACAAAAGTCCACACGGTCTCTACTGCAGTAGAGGGACAGACAGACTGATTCTACTTGTTTACTGCAGTGAAAAAGTTCAGCCTCTGAAATGTCCTCAAAGCATAAAATAAAGTCTCTGTCTTTTATATTGTTTTCATCTTGTTACATAGTTTTTACCTCTTTTATGACATCATCATCTCGTTACGTCTTATTACATTCTTTACATCTTCTTACGTCATTTCTGTCCTTTTACATATTTTACTTTGTTTTTATCCTGTTACGTCTACTTATGTCCTTTATGACTTATTACGTCGTTTTCATCTTGTTACATCTTGTTTTGTACGTTGTTTTCATCTTGTTCTGTCTTACATTGTTTATTGTTTTATCGTCTAGTTGCGTCTTTTACGTCATTTTGTCCCTGTTATGTTTCATCTCTTTACCTCTTTTACGTTGTTTTCATCTTATTTCATTTGTAATTTCCTTCTTGTTTTACATTACTTTCATCTGGTTATGCCATTTTCATCGTGCTACATCTTATATTGTTCTCATCTCATTACAAATTTTACAACATTTCTCACATTTTTAAACCATAATTCTTATTGATCTTTGATTTAGAAGGACTACAGAGTCGACATGTTATGGTTGAGACACATCTGATAGAAATATTATTGAATGAATTTGTCAAAACAATATAAAGTTTATCAGTGTTTGAGCAGTATTCCCACTTTTTTTAAACCAGGAAGTGAGACGGGGGTCTTCAGGGTAAAGCTGACCCTTTTTATGCCTGATTAAATCATCAGGGAGACAACTTTAAAGGACATTTATACATTTATATAAAAGAATTATTTTAAAACCAAGATAATTATAATATATTTTTATACCTCTGTTCTCAGCAGGTATTGTTAGTTTTAGATTTTAGTCTTTGAACACGTTTAAATTGTTTGAAGTTGTGAATTCTTGTCTGTTTTCTGACACAGAGCAAGTTTAGACATTAAAAATTATTAAAGCAAAAACTAAATGACATATATTTCATATATATAAGTCATTTAAAATAGCTTTTCTCCAAAAAATTGAATTAGGGTGTTTGTATTAATAATTTTTAATACCAATAATTCTTACATTATTATTGATTGATTTATTAGACAAAGTGCTTCACTCTGCAGATCTGTCAGTGTCTCTGCAGGACGAACTGAATGAACAAAAGAAAAAGTCTGAGCACAGTGATGGACACTACTCAGGGCAGAAAACATGCAGGCCTGAGGCATGTTTGGCCCCGCCTCTGTCAGTGATGTCATCTGATTGTCTGTCAAAGGTGAAAGACCTGCTGTGACATCATGGGTCGGGGCGTGGCCTGTGTCAGACTGGAGGAGCCTCAGTGAAAGAGAATAAGAGTCGATTTCACAGGGCAACATCTGATCCACACTGTGTTGTGTTGTGTGGTGGTGTGTGTGTGTGTGGGGGCTCACCGTGATGTGGTTCTATCAGACCAACGACACACACAAATAACTTGAAATAAAGTGCAGATTGTTCCTTTACAGCAAACAAATCTTTATCAGTTTAAGTGTACTCTGTGATTAGAGTATTTCACCTCTTTACCTTTCTGTCAGACAGACTTCTGACAGGACACCACTGTTATATCAGACAGATATCTCTCTGTCTACAAACCAACCAAACTCCATTGATAAAAAAAAAGTCAGTTATTTCTGTTATTGTGAAACTTTTGTGAATTCAAACAAACTTTTAAAACACCAAAGTCACACAATAACACAAATAAACTTAACAATCAAGGCAATTGCACTGCCTGCAGACTGCTGCCTGCAGACTGTGCTGCCTGCAGACTGCTGCCTGCAGACTGTGCTGCCTGCAGACTGCTGCCTGCAGACTGCGCTTCCTGCAGACTGCACTGCCTGCAGACTGCTGCCTGCAGACTGTGCTGTCTGCAGACTGCGCTGCCTGCAGACTGCTGCCTGCAGACTGCTGCCTGCAGACTGTCTGCCTGCAGACTGTGCTGCCTGCAGACTGCTGCCTGCAGACTTGCTGCTGCAGACTGTGCTGCCTGCAGACTGTGCTGCCTGCAGACTGTGCTGCCTGCAGACTGTGCTGCCTGCAGACTGTCCTGCCTGCAGACTGTGCTGTCTGAAGACTGTCCTGCCTGCAGACTGTGCTGCCTGCAGACTGTGCTGTCTGCAGACGTTCTGCCTGCAGACTGTGCTGCCTGCAGACCGTGCTGCCTGCAGACTGCTGCCTGCAGACTGTGCTGCCTGCAGACTGCTGCCTGCAGACTGTACTGTCTGCAGACTGCTGCCTGCAGACTGTACTGTCTGCAGACTGTGCTGCCTGCAGACTGTACTGCCTGCAGACTGCTGCCTGCAGACTGTGCTGCCTGCAGACTGTGCTGCCTGCAGACTGTACTGCCTGCAGACTGTGCTGCCTGCAGACTGTGCTGCCTGCAGACTGTACTGCCTGCAGACTTTCTGCCTGCAGACTGTGCTGCCTGCAGACTGTACTGCCTGCAGACTGTACTGCCTGCAGACTGTGCTGCCTGCAGACTGTGCTGCCTGCAGACTGTCCTGCCTGCAGACCGTGCTGCCTGCAGACCGTGCTGCCTGCAGACTGTCCTGCCTGCAGACCGTACTGCTTGCAGACTGTACTGCTTGCAGACTGTGCTGCCTGCAGACTGTGCTGCCTGCAGACTGTCCTGCCTGCAGACCGTGCTGCCTGCAGACTGTGCTGCCTGCAGACTGTCCTGCCTGCAGACCGTGCTGCCTGCAGACTGTCCTGCCTGTAGACTGTGCTGCCTGCAGACTGTGCTGCCCGTGTGTGGATTATCCAGACAGCAGAACAGAGACATGATCGAGCTTGTACGACACCAGACTGGTTCAGTGAAGCAGAGCTCAACATGTTTGCTCTGATTTCAGGCGACTGTGTGGCTGAAGGAGCCGAGTTTACATGAACTCCAGATTCATCACATGAAGAATTTAAATCAAACAAACTTTCAGTAGAGGTGGGAAGTAACTAAGTACAAATACTGTCTTACTGTACTTAAGTAGAGTTTTCAGGTGTCTGTACTTTACTTGATTTATTTCTCATTTTACGTTTTACGTTTAACTTTTAACGTTTTACATTTTACTTTTACTCCACATATCTGTACTTTCTACTCCTTATATTTTCTAAGACATTTACATTTTCTTTTCATTACTTTAGTTTTAATGACTTTGAGGTGAATTATTGATTATTTTTATTTTATTTTAAGCCTGATTTCAACCTAAATGGACGGAACAATAACGCATAGAAAAGACAATTCACTGGTGCATCCATCAGAATTTATCACACAGGACAGACGAGACGAGACGGGAACGATGTAAAGACTAAAAAGACAGAGCAAATAAAAAAACAGTAAGACTAAAAAGACAGAGCAAGATAAAAAAAAACAATGTAAAAGACAAAAAAGACAGAGCAAGATAAAGAAAAAACAATGTAAAAGACATAAAAAAGACAGAGCAAGATAAAAAAAAACAATGTAAAAGACATAAAAAGGCAAAAAAAAAGACAATGTGAAAGACAAAATATGACTGAAAAGACATAAGATGAAAAACAACATAAAAGACAACAATATGGAAAGACAATGTCCAAGATATGAGACGAAAAACAACATGAAAGATGTAACAAGATAACAAACAACATAAAAGAAGTTTCAATATGAAAAATGACGTAAAAGACATGAAAAACAACATAAGGGACAGAAAAAGACCAATAATGATGTAAAATACAGAACGAGGCAGAAAACAGCATAAAAGGCATAACAGGACAAAAAACAACATGAAAACTGAAATAATCTGAGACAGACAGAGCAGGAGAGTCTCTGGTGGAGAAAAGCTGAGGTTCAGTTAGTTCTGCACAGAAACTTTTATACTCTGAGTGAATCGCAGAGCCTGAACTTTTTCCACTTTTACTCCAGTAAAGCAGTTGAATCAGTGCTTCTACTTTTACACAAGTATCTGTACTCGTCCTGCAGTAAAGAACGAGTAGATCAGCGTGAACTCCTGCTGCTGCAGTTAAAAGGTTAAAGTCACAGAAAGGACGACGACAGTCGGAGCATCACTGCAGAGACGTAAGGACAGACGAGCTGCAGCCTGTCAGCTGTAATCAGGTTAGAGAGGGAAGCTCCAGGCAGCAGGTCCACTCCTCATCCTGATCGTGACTCTGACACACCAATAATCACTAATCTGTCCAATCAATCAGATCATCTTACAACAGAGGCAGGAACACACTCCCTGCTGACTTTACAGAGAGTCGTCTCAGTTAAAGACAGCTCACAGTTTGTCCACCCATCATTGTTTCCTCTCATCATGACAGTGTCTTTAAGTTCAGTTAGACCATAGAACATCAGACTGGGAGAATTCTTCTAAACGAGTATTCTTCTTTTCATTTTTAACTTTGAAGTCAATAAAGTCTTCATCATTGATAAATTATTGAACTAGGATCACTATAAACTCCAATCAATCAGAACACGCCCTATTTATTCTCTTGTTGTCTCAACATCCAAAAAAATATGATAAAAGTTAAAATAGTCTATGTCTCCATTATGCTGGGGACCCCCTACACACAACTCAAGGACCCTTGTTGGTCCCTGGACCCCAGTTTGAAAACCACTGAGCTAAGTAATGTACTGCTGCAGACAGAGTCAGCAATATCTAGAATATTTTCACCACTTTACTTTGCTGTCAGACACAGTTTTCTGATGGGAAGCCACTGTTACAACTCTCACTCTCCTCAAACTGGCCAAACTCCATTGACAAAATCAGTAATTTTATCTCACAGAACACAGGAGTCGTTGGTCAACTGCTGCATCCAACTGTTAGTTTATCTGAGTCATCGTATGACTTCATTGTTTTAAAAGGTTAATTCAGGTTCACCAAAGTCACATGATAACACATACAAACTAACAGATGGAGGCAGCAGTAGACCAACAGCTCCTGTGTTCTGTGAGATAAAATGACTGAATTTGTCAGTGGAGTTTGGTTTGGACGTAGCGATATTTGGTTATAAATGATGGTTTCCAGTCAGAAAATTCTGTCTGAAGCTGCATTCTTTCTAATGGCCAACTACTACTGTACTTCACTACATGAATACTAACTGATTATATGTAATGGGATTACATAATTAGGATACAAAAAAGGTAACTGTATTCCATTACAGTTCCAGAAAAAAGACGTATTCTGATTACAGTTACCTTTAGTAAAAAAAAAAGGGTGATTATTAGCAGGGTTACCATTTTAAAAAACACACCAACACTAATGTCAGCTACATGCACCAACGCTAATGTTAGCTACATGCACCAACGCTAATGTTAGCTACATGCACCAACGCTAATGTCAGCTACATACACCAACGCTAATGTTAGCTACATGCACCAACGCTAATGTCAGCTACATAGACCAACGCTAATGTTAGCTACATTCACCAACGCCAATGTCAGCTACATACACCAACGCTAATGTTAGCTACATGCACCAACGCTAATGTCAGCTACATACACCAACGCTAATGTCAGCTACATGCACCAACGCCAATGTTAGCTACATAGACCAACGCGAATGTTAGCTGCACAGACCAACTGCTAATGTTAGCTACATAGACCAATGCTAATGTTAGCTACATACACCAACGCTAATGTCAGCTACATAGACCAATGCTAATGTTAGCTACATACACCAACGCTAATGTTAGCTACATAGACCAACGCTAATGTTAGCTACATAGACCAACACTAATGTCAGCTACATAGACCAATGCTAATGTTAGCTACATACACCAACGCTAATGTTAGCTACATAGACCAACGCGAATGTTAGCTACATAGACCAATGCTAATGTTAGCTACATACACCAACGCTAATGTTAGCTACATAGACCAACACTAATGTTAGCTACATAGACCAATGCTAATGTTAGCTACATAGACCAATGCTAATATCAGCTACATAGACCAACACTAATGTTAGCTACATAGACCAATGCTAATGTTAGCTACACAGACCAACGCTAATATCAGCTACACAGACCAACACTAATGTTAGCTACATAGACCAATGCTAATGTTAGCTACACAGACCAACGCTAATATCAGCTACATAGACCAACGCTAATATTAGCTACACAGACCAACGCTAATGTTAGCTACATAGACCAACGCTAATGTTAGCTGCACAGACCAACGCTAATGTTAGCTACATAGACCAACGCTAATGTTAGCTGCACAGACCAACGCTAATGTTAGCTACATAGACCAACGCTAATGTTAGCTGCACAGACCAACGCTAATGTTAGCTACATAGACCAACTGCTAATGTTAGCTGCACAGACCAACACTAATGTCAGCTACATAGACCAACTGCTAATGTTAGCTACACAGACCAACGCTAATGTCAGCCACATAGACCAATTGCTAATGTTAGCTGCACAGACCAACACTAATGTCAGCTACATACACCAACGCTAATGTTGGTGTATGTAGCACAGACAAACGCTATCTCAGCTACACAGACCAACGCTAATGTTAGCTGCATAGACCGATGCTAATATTAGCTGCACAGACCAAACACTAACATTAGCTACATGGACCAAACGCTAATGTTAGCTACACAGATATCCAGTTAGCTAGCTAACCTAGTAGCTAGTAGTACTACTACTGAAAAATATTTATGGCCTGTAGGTGGTGATATAATGATATGATATAATAATAATAACAACACCACAAAGAACAATAAACATTATATTAAACAATTTCACCATATTTTTCAGGTAATTAGTAACTTTATCAGAATACATTTTAAAGTAATCCTCCCAACCCTGTTCAAACTACATTAATAATACTTCATACTACAGAGCAGTGTGATCCTTTAAAGCCCTTGACTGGAGAAGGAGGAGGAGGAGGAGGAGGGGGAGGAGGATGAGGAAGATGAGGAGGAAGAGGAAGAGAAGGAGAGGAGGAGGAGGAGGAGAAGGAGGAGAAGGAGGAAGAGGAGGAGGAAGGAGGAGGAAGGAAGAGGAGGAAGAAAAGGAGGAGGACAACGAGGAGGAGGGCGAGGAGGAAGAGGAGGAGGAGGAAGAGGAGGAGGAAGAGGAGAAGGAGAAGGAGGAGGAAGAAAAAAAGGAGGAAGAGGAGGACGAGGAAGAGGAAGAGGAGGAAGAGGAAGGGGAAGAGGAGGAGGAGGAGGAGGAAGAGGAAGGAGAAGGGAAGAGGAAAGAGGAAGAGGAAGAAGAGGAGGAAGAGGAGGAGGAAGAGGAAGAGGAGGAAGAGGAGGAAGAGGAGGAGGAAGAGGAGGACGAGGAGGAGGAAGAGGAGGAAGAGGAAGAGGAAGAGGAGGAGGAGGAAGAGTAGGAGGAGGAGGAGGAGTAGGAGAAGAGGAGGAGGAAGAGGGGAGGAGAGGAGGAGGAAGAGGAGGAGGAAGAGGAGAGAGGAGGAGAGAAGAGGAAGAGGAAGAGGAAGAGGAAGAGGAGGAAGAGGAAGAGGAGGAGGAGTAGGAGGAGGAGGAGGAAGAGTAGGAGGAGGAGGAGGGGGAGGAGGAGGAGCTGCTGAGTCCTCGGAGGTGTGCAGATTGAATCGTCTCCTCTGGAGTGAAATATTCCCATCAGCCTCTAAAAATGAGCGTTTTTAATTAATTGCTCTGCTAATCCATTAATAGCAGCTATAATTAGAGAACCAGGGGAGAACGCTGGGAGATTAAAGAACCACCTGACTGAACCTCAACCTGCACTTGTTACCTTTTTACTCACAGCGGAGCACATTTAGGATCTGACACTGCACCGCCTGCAGTACCGCTGGAACAGGAGAACAAAATACTCGCATCCCTCACTGAAGCACCAGTAGGGGAGAGTAGGGGCTGAAGTAACATTTTTTTTTTTTTACATTTTCCTCACAGACTAAAAAATACACTCATCATCTTATGATGTCAGAAACATACAGTATATATGAGACCTAATTAATAATTCAGTTTTAATAATGACGTCATGGTTACATCACAGCGCCGGCTGGACGTGGAACGAAAGAAAAACCGGAGAACACAGAGTCGTAGAACACATGATCGAGAAAATATAAAATAAAATAAAATGTCATCTTGTCGTGTTGCTGGTGACAGAATCAAAACACACTCTTAGGTTCTCCTGAAGAGCCGAGGTTCCACAACAGGAAGAAAGGGTTTGCAAAGGGTTCTTTGTAAGACTAAGGGTTCCATTAAAAAAACTTTTCTATCCCAAGAACCTCTGAGGATTGTTGAGAACCCCTGGAGTGTTTCATCAAGGGTTCTTTACACCACATAATAAAAAGGTTCTCCCCCAGGGGGGGTTCTCGATAAAACTCTTTGAATATGAGAGGGTTCTTAATAGAACCTCCTTTGCTGGTTCTAGATAAAACTCTTAGAATATAAAAAGGTTCTTGGTTGAGCCCCCTGGGTGGGCTCTACATAGAACCCTTCAAGTATATATGTGGTTCTTGACAGAACCACCGGAGTGGGTTCTCAACAAACCCAGGGGAATTTCAAAAAGTTCTCAACAGAACCCCTGGGTGGGTTGTAGATAAAACCCCTGGAATTTAACAGGGTTCTGGATAGAACACCCTTAGTATTCCAGATAAAACTCTTGGAATATAAAAGGATTCTCAGTAGAACATCCTTAGTAGGGTTTAGATAGAACTCTTGGAATATAAGAGGGTTCTCCGTAAATCTCCTGGGTGGGCTCTTATCAGCACCCTTAGAGGGTAGACAAGTTCAAGATAGAACCCCCAGATAGGGTTCTGGGTGGAACCATTACAACTTTATGTTGGGTTCTAGGCAGAACTCTGAAAGGATTCCATGTGGAACCTCTATGAAAGGTTCTACCAGGAACCAAAGGGACAACACAAGATTCCTTTACGGTTCTAATTAGCACCTTTACTTCTGAGAGTAGTAATGAACCAATCAGGTTTGAGACCGACTGACGCTGACGAATCACTGCAGAGAAAAAAGTTACAAATAATACAATAATGATATGATGATGATGATGATGATGATGATAATGATGATGATAATGATGATGATGATGATAATAATAATAATAATGAATATCTGCCTGTGAGATGTTGTGGAGTAAAACATGAGTACTTAAGTACTGCAGTAAATGTACTCAGTTACTTCACATCAGAGTGATGTGTGAAGCTTGTTAACAGACAGCACTGACTAACACACACACACACACACACACACACACACACACACACACACACACCGTGATGTGAGTCAGACGTCAAACAGGAAGTGGAAACACGAGCTCACTGATGATCTGTTTCCTCCTGAGTCTGCAGACGGAACAATCTGTGAATAAACGTCAACAGAAACTTCAGCCGACTTTATTTGAACCGATGGCATCAAATTTACTGAAACGGTTTAAAAACTTTACTTTTATCGGCCGCTGGAATCGTTTAGTAAAGATCAAAATCATTGTTCTCGTCAGTTTGGCAGCTTTTTGAGGCACAAACGTCGGTTCTTGTTACGTTCCTCCGTCAAAGATCAGAAACTCTTCATGCACCAACGAGCATCTTAACCTCTCCCCCAAAAGTCACCGAACCACCAAAACACATCAGCAAGTCTCAGAATAAACAACACAGTGAACTTAAAAACAACAACAGTCAGATTTACATCAGTTATGAACTTTTAAATTATTTTTCCACATAAATCAGTGTTTCATTATAAAACACAGAGAGAACATCACCTGTTTATACGTTCTGAGAATGAAATCTGCATCAGTATCTTAAAACTTCAGAACAATCAGATCTCTGATGGAGTCAATAGAACCACATGTGTAAATAATAAAAAATATGAAAAACAGAAGCATTTGATGCCATCGATCAGGACAGATTAATCAATAACCTCCAGTTTGTGCAGTTGGTGACTACAGATCCTCATGTTTGTGTTTTCTCTGTGGAGTCCCTCAGGGGTCAGAATCAGGGCCGAACTTCTTTGTTTGGTTTATTAATTAATATTAATATTATTTAAAGTTGTTTTATTTGCACACAGTCTGCTGGAAACCACATATAACTTTTGGTATTATTATTATTTTTAACGGCTGCTTTAAAACTGGGCTCATTTTGTCAAAACACACTTCACACACACACGCAGCAGAACACCTCGGATATTTTGCAAAATGAAACTGCAGAATAATTTGTAAAAAACGTAATTTTGTCACCGTACGGCGCACAAACACGGTTCATATGGTCTGTTACACACTGCTGAGCTCAGTCTGAAACACTCATTTCCAAAAGTTACATTTTGCAGTGAAAAGCAGAACAGGTTCTAATATTCTCATTTCAAAAATCCTGAACATCGTCTCTTCTCCTGCAGCTGCATCGACCAAAACTTCTCCTCTTTAATCTCAGAGCCTGACTCTGATCAGAATACGTGTAAAATATCACAGGACAGAGAGAACGACGTCGCTTCAAACCATAAATACTGATGCTGGGTTTATACCAGGAGAACTTTTTACTGAGCTTAGGGAGGAGTTGCTTCTCACCTGTGTTCTTGTTGAACTTTTTATCGTGCTTACGTCTGATTGGTGAGTTTACAGAAGATCACCTGAGTGTCTGAACACCTGACGGCCGAGATTAAAAACTTTAATTAAAAACATATTTTGAGTACGTAAGTGCGTTCACACTGAGCAGTGTGCGAAAATCTAGTGCACTATGCGCACTGCATTGGTGCACTCAAACGGCTGGAAAATTGAGTGTCGATCGCTGGACACTTTCCACACTCAATGGCCGCCATCTTAGTGACGTAGTGGAAGTATGTTACTATTTTTCAAATGGCGGCGGTGGAGATACATTTAAAATAACATTTAAAACATTTAAAAACGTATGGTTTAACTGAAGCATGGCTTTTTAGGTTAAATATATATATATATATATATATAATATATATATATATATATATATATTATATATATATATATATATATATATTATATACGTACATTTCCAGCAAGGAGGATGAGGATGAGACGTCTACAGAGTGGATACCGGCGTAAATATCTTGAAAAGACACTCATCGTACACACAGAACAAAACAATATCAACAAAACACGCTCGCTTCGATAAGAAAAATGTAAAAACAAATGTCAAGTGTCGGCAACAGAGCTAAAACGGCGAGTTGCAATCAGACTTTCAAAGGTAGAAGAAGAAGAAGCTATTGCATCATTTCTGGTAAGTGTGCAAAGGCAGTGTTTGATCTGAGACAGTACTAACCTGTCGATAATTGTGTACTGTGCAACTCAGTACACTGCTTTACAGTGCACTGAGGGAAGTACGCGATTTGGGACACACCATTGGTTATGTGCATAATTCAAATTACGGGGGAGCCGACAGGAACTCGGCTCCCCTGAATGCCACACGTGACGTTCCTGAAATAAATAACAAAAGTAAAAATAAGCCCATGTTGTGAGTTCATTGGCTCGTTGTTTATCACTGACCCTGACAGCCGCCTGTCTGTGGTTCTGACACGGAGCTGACAGACAGACAGAACATGTTCCTTACTTCAGTTCTACAGTTTGTTCCTTAGTTTTTTTTCATCTTGATTAATGAATGTATTCTTTTCTTTGTATTCTTTATATTCTCTAAAATGTTATTGGCAGTATTAACTTTCACAGTGACCCTGACGTGCACGTCCGTGTTCCACGTGCACGTGAAATGTTTTAGAAGTGATGTGCACCAGAACGCAGGGTTCCTCTGAATCCACTGTGGGATTCAAACCCTGATTATATGTTTTGTATTTTGCAGAACTTTGAACGTACACACGCGTGACATCATGTCAGATTTCTGTCTAATGTAGAAAAGTGTGAGGCTGAGGATGAGCTGATTGTTGTGCAGATGTGGGCTGATGTGAGTGTCAGGTTCCACTGACTGTGTGTTATTTTTAATTTTAGTGTGAAAGCGATCATAGAAAACATGAAGAGCTAAATTAAATTTTTCACCACTTTAATGAATTTGTTTGGTGATTTTTGTGTAACTCACTGTGAGAAGAAACCAAAGTAAAAAATATCAGACAGTTTGAAAAGACTTAAAAATAAATTATTTTTATGAGGTACAGAAATAACAAAGGGGAACGTGAAGCATGAAGTTTAGAGTCATATTGTTGTTATTGTTTATTATGGTGTAATATTGATTAGATCTGAAGAGCACAGTGGTGTAAATGTGGGGATGATCAGTGAGGAGGAGAGTGGATTTATGTAATTGATTGATTATTGATGGATTAGTACAGATTAAGATTAGGGGTCAGACTGAACAAGCTTCTTCTTTCTTCCTTTTCAGACGTAAAATCTTCATTTATGTTTCTCATTGAAAGTCTGTGAATTATTCATAGTTTGATTTTGTGTGTCAGCATATGTGCAGCAGATATGAAGAGTTGTGCAGGTGGAGTCTGACTAAGAAAATGATTCATGAGTTTTGGAAAAAGTCGTCATGAACTTAATAATGTGAGAAAATAACAAACAAGGATTCAGTTTGGTCGACTTCTTTTGACAAAATAACTTCAACATGGATTATCATTATTATTATTATTATTATTATTATTGATGGTTGACACAGACAAAATCTAATATCACAATATTTTTGATCAAATACCTTGTTATCAATATTACAGTAATATTGCATTATGAATTTTGGTGCTTTCAGAAAATATGAATACCGGGGCTGCAAATTTAGTGCATTTTCCTGAAAATAGCAACAAACAATTAATCATTAATAATTAATCAAATACATTTTTAATACTTCATGTTAAGCTGAAGTTTCCTCAGAGGAAAAGAAAAGTTCAAATTAAGATCTGGTCTTTGTCCAGCCTGCATCTCCTCCACATGAATGAGCTCAATTTAAGATCAATAAGAGACTTTGATCAGTTTCTCTCACTTCTTAAATTCACCTCCTGATAAACTGTGAGTTCAGCTGTGAAAATAACCTCTGACAGTGTTTTCACTCGTCTCTGCTGAGGGACACTTTCACAGGAAGTTAGCTGTGTGAAAGTTACACAGACCGACCGCTAATGTTCAAGGTAATCCAGAAGTAAGGGAAAGTAATCAAGTTACTGTACTTTAATACTGTGGTACTTGGATCAGGTGACTGATTACATTTTTAAGAGGTAATCAGTAACTGTATGAGAGTACATTGAGGTGTGGTGGTGTGATGAGGCACTAACGACTCTTCATACAAAGAGTCTGAATGAAAAACGAGCTGCTGTGTTTTGATCTGGTTGATAATCTGACAGTTTAATCTCATCACTGACAGGAAGCCCCGCGGCCGAAGAATAAAAACACACGTTAGAGATCCTCTGTGGACAAACGGACCAAACCGAGACTTTAACTCACAAACAAATCACTGATACTCCACCAAACCATCAATCGGCTCATTATTGATCAGTAAATTTTCTTCAGTAAGACCGAGGTTATTAAATGATGACGTCACAGTAAACTGAACCTCTTTGGGTTTTACTCACCTGAATAAAGACCGGACAGACACTTTTCACTCAATTCTGATGTTTTTAGACCAAAATAAATTAACTGATAAAAACCTGTTTCTATACTAGTACCTCATTATTTCAAGATAAGTTAGTATTTTAAAAGTTTTTCATTATTTTGATATAATAAGTAAATATTTTGGAAGCTTTTTAAAAATTATTTTAAGAAAGTTTCTCAATATTTTAAGATCATGAGTAATTATCTTGAGTTAAGTAAGTCATTATTTTGAGAGTTTTTCTTTCATTTTAAAAAAGCTTCCATTATGTTGAGATAATAAATCATTATTTCAGTATGACTGAATAATTATTTTGTGAGTTTCTCATTTTCTTTAGATAATAAGTGAATATTTTGAGATCAGTCAGTAATTGTTTGAGCGTTTTTCATTATTTTAATAAAGTTTTTCATTGTTCTGAGAGTTTCTCAGCATATTGACTCATTGATATTAATATTCAGTGAACACAACATCCAATAATATCACAGAACCCAACATTATCACATGTCCTGTGGATCCAACAGTCCAAAGTAGGACTGAATGATTTTGAAAAAATATGTGACTAATATTATTTTGACAGATGTTGCAATTATGATATGATTTGCATTATTAACAGGACTGATCATTTTAACATCCTCATCCTCGTCATCCTTGACTCCAGAAGAAAACCTTTGTATTTTGCTACTGGAGCATTAATATGGTTTATCTCATATCACATATAAACACCAACTTTTGGCCAAAAACAAAAGTTGCTCCAAAACTGTATGTAGCTGCTGAACCGAAGGAGGAAAAAGAGGAAAATTTATTTTACACACAACACAAAGATTTCCAAACTCCACTGGCAAAATCATTAATTTTATCTCACAGAACTCAGGAGTTGTTGGTCTGCTGCTGCCTCCATCTGTTAGTTTGTTTGTGTTATTGTGAGACTTCAGTGTTTTAAAATCTTTGTTCAGATTCACTGAAGTCTCACAACAACACAAACACACTGACAGATCGAGGCAGCAGCAGACCAACAACTCCTGTGTTCTGTGAGCTCAAATTAATGATTTTATGAATGGAGTTTGGTTGATGTGTAGAGAGTGATATTTGGCTTATGTAATTTATGTTTCCTGACAGAAAAGTCTGTCTGACAGAAAGGTAAAGTGGTGAAAATATTCTAAATGTAGCGTTCACTTAAACTGATATAATTTTATTTAGGTGTCCTGTCCCTGTCCACAGCAGGACATTCCTTAGTGTCCTCCAAACTGGAGACACATCGACCTCCATCTACTGCAGGTAAAACACTGACTGTGGAGAAGAACCTCACACAGCCATGCTGTTAATAATCTGAACTGTCCCTTTAATGGTCAGGCTTCAGCAAATACTCAGAGTAAAAGTGTTTTCACAGTTTTCAAGAAGAAAGTCGTCTTTTTCACTTTCTTTTAGATAAGAAAAAACTTTATGGATCCACATCAGGAAAATTCACGTCACAGCAGCTCAAAGATCAAAAGCTGTTAGAACACAAGTGAGAACTTAGAGAAGCACAGATTTCAAGTTTCTTTGCCGATTCCGATTTTTTTAAGGTTCTGACCTTCCGATTCTGATTTTCAGTCTTTCTAAGAGCGATAATAAACACCAATCACAAAGATCTTTGCAACTTTTCTTGTAAATTTCATGATTTCTTAATAAAACACTGACGATTAAACAACTTCAACATCCAAAAGTCCTCCAGGTTACAGCCAAACTGTATTATATTATTATATTAAGATTATGTACGAGAGGGAGCTCGATCTCGTGAGACCTCACAGAACGTGATTTCATGTGATTTCATGAGGAAGCAGATGTAAACAAACTGAGGACAGATGATAAAAACAGAAGAAGAAGTTTAACGAGTCTGGATGAGAAAATGTTTGAGGAGACGCATCAACACAGGCTGTTTATTCTTCAGTCAGAACAGGAGGTGAGATTTTAACTGTCAGTCTGTGAACAGTCTGTTAGCTGCTGGCTAACATTAGCATGAAGAGCTACAAAGTTCACAGCTGTTCTGCGACACCATCAGCTGCTCTGTCTCGTTGTAGACTGTCTGTCTTCTCTTTGTCCTGTTCTTGGAGTCTGTCGCTAACGTCGACTTCATGCAGGTGTGTGTCTGAGTGTGTGTGGCTGTGACGTTACTGTCTGTGTCGCTGCGTGCATGACGTGACCATTATGTGGAGCATGTGTGTGAATTTAACCGATATATGTGACGTCAGCCGGTTCTGGTCTCTGTCCGGTGGATCGGTGCATCCCTAATACAACTAGAATAAAATAAAATATGAAAATGTGACGCCTGTGGCCCCGTAAAAACATAACAACATAAAAATCATAAAAAAGGTTTTCTAAAATTCTGAATCTCACGAATGTACACAAAAAATAGTCTGATCGATTCAGTAGTGTGACAGATTATCTGAGGACAAACTGTAGGTCCGGTGATCGATCGATCACTAACTCACAGAAGTGGTCACATGATCACCTATAAAAACTATAAAAAAGTGTGATGTCTGTTTGAGCTAAAAGAATAAATTATAGAAGCTTTTTATTTTATTTATGTGGCATCACTGTGATTAGAGCTGCAACAATTAATCGATTATTGATTGATTATAGTGCTGAACGACGACAGCGATTATTTTTTCTGATATTTCAATGATGACATGATTGCAATGATATTTTTTACATCACTGTTCTTTTTCATTGAAAAACCTATTAAAGGTCTGATTTTTGTGGCGATCTGTACCAAACAATGTAGAACCACAATGATCTGTTGATTAATTAATTACAAGCTACTTAGTAACTATTTTAATAACCGATTAATCAGTTTGGATCTTTTTATTTTAAGAAAAAAGTCAAAATTCTCTGATTTCAGCTTCTTAAATGTGAATATTTTCTGGTTTCTTTACTCCTCTCTGACAGTAAACTGAAGATCTTTGAGTTGTGGACAAAACAAGACATTTGAGGACGACATCTTGGACTGAACGTTTTCTGACATTTTATGAACCAAACAACTGATTGATTATTGGAAGAAATATCGCCAGATTGAACAGTTGAAAAACAGGTCCAAACATGTGAAAACAGGTGGAGTGCACAGATATACAGACGATGTATTTCCTGTCCTCACTTCAACTGTCCTATCAAAATAAAAGCATAAAATACAAAAAAAAAAAAAAAAAAAAGACATAAAAAAAGTTTTGATGTCCCGACTTGCTTAAATCTTAAGTTGACTGAATTTGAAATTTGAGTTAAGGTATTTTTTAGAATAATCCAAAATAAACTTTTCTAGTCAAATAAAATTACAAATATTAACATATTTGAGAAAAAGAGAAGAGTTTCAACTTTCACGCAGTGCATGCTGGGAAGTCAGTAATTAATTGACTTGACTGAACTCTGTACAGAGCATTAATGCAGTTCATC
Organism: Lutjanus argentimaculatus; assembly: GCA_034769285.1. NCBI lineage: Eukaryota > Metazoa > Chordata > Actinopteri > Lutjaniformes > Lutjanidae > Lutjanus > Lutjanus argentimaculatus. The sequence goes on from JAWZSL010000039.1 coordinate 3,436,471, forward strand.
ATTTCAAGTAAATATATCTTGTATAAATACAAGATATTTTAAGTTTAATTAACTTGAATAAATAAAACTTGTATATTTACATTAAAGAAAAGTTAATTCAACTAAAGTCGAGTATGATTTTCTTTTTACAGTGTACAAATGTGTTCTATAGGCCCACTGTAAAAATGATTGTACTATTTCTTTTAACTTAACACTCTCTCCCCCTTCCTGTCTTCATTTCCGCTGTCCTGTCAAAATAAAGGCATAAACGACCAAAAATAAATAAATAGATAAAAATAAGTTAGTGTCCCAACTGGCTTAAATTTGACTGAACTTGAAAATACAAGTTGTGGTCATTTTGTTTTAATTCAAAATTAATAAACTTTTCTAGTCAAACTTTATATTAATTCAGTTGTGAAATCATCAGACTAATGAATATTAACCTTTCACACAATGCATTCTGGGAAGTCTGCTCACATTCTGCTCATGTTTCTTTAAAAACTGACTTACATTTTTACGGATCATTCATTCAACTCATTACTTCAAGTTGAAGAAGTTAGAGGAACTCATATTTACACGTTCTGAAGTGTTCTGAATATAAATACGAGATGTTTTAAGTTGAATAAACAGAACTTGTATATTTAGGTTCAGTTAACGAGAAAAGATAAGTTTGTTCCACTCGATTCCTGAGAGATTTTTATGCTGATCTTTGTGCAGTAAATTAATCCAACTCATCATTTCTAGTTGAAGAAGTCAGAAGAACTCATGTTTCTACGTTCTAAAAATAAATACCAGATGTTTTAAGTTGAATGAACTTGAATAAGCAGAACTTGTATATTTAGGTTCAGCTAATGAGAAGAGATGGTTGGTTCCTGTGTGGTTTTTGTACAGTGAGTGTCAGGTGGAGGTGTGAGGAGCACCCACCTCCTGCAGAAGATCCTCAGGCCGGTGAAGGTCCTGCCGGTGTGGTGGCAGCGGGGCGCCGGGGCCGCGGAGCAGGGCAGCTCGGTGTTGGAGGCTGAGGAGGACGAGGTGGAGGTGGAGGTGGAGGTGGAGGAGGAAGAGGAGGAGGAGGAGGAGGAGGCCACAGAGGTGGAGGTGAAGGGCCCCTCTCCTCCATCCTGCAGCGAGGTGCTGTGCTGCTCCTGATCCATGAGTGAGCTCCTCTCAGTCCATTCTCCTCTGAGGAAGTGTGTCTGCTCAGCTTCACTTCACACCAGGAAGCATTCGAAACAAAGTGTGAGAGGCAGGAGGGAGGAGGAGGGAGGAGGAGGAGGAGGAGGAGGTGGAGGAGGTGGAGGAGGAGGAGAGAGAGGGGGGCTGCTTTTCTCTAAACTGACTTCCTTCCTTCCTTCTCCTCACCCTCCCAGCCTGGAGGAAGCCTCTCTCCTCCTCATGAGCTCCTCTCTGCCCACAGCACACGCTCACCAGCAAATCCAGGAAGTTTCAGGCTCTGACACAAACACAAAGAGGAGTGTAGAAGGAGCTGCTCTTCTTCACCTCCTCCTCCTCCTCCTCCTCCTCCTCCTCCTCCTGCTCTCTGTCGACCTGTTGCTTCTCCTCTTCTTCCTGTCCTGCTCTGTCTGCTCAGAGTCGTGAGTCTCCTCTCTGCTGCTCTCTTCTCTCCGTCCTCTTTACTTTTTATCTCAGCTCTGTGGCTCTCCCTCTCTTTTTCCTATGTCCCGCCCACACCCGGCTCTGCACGCTCTGATTGGCTGAGAGGAAGAGGTGAGTGCTTTGCCACCTGCTGGAGCTTCTGAGGCTGTGCAGCTGCTAAAAAAAGAGGAGGAAATGAACTAATTTTCTCCTCTCAGAGCCGTACACCCTCAGAGAGAAGGGTTCCAACATGGTTCTACCTGAAGGGCTGAGGTTCTCTGAAGAAACTGAAACCATATTGTGTTCTGAAAGAAATAAAATTAAATTATTTAGCTGTGTTTGTTTTGTAAACCAAACTACACATTTAAAAAATAAATAAACTGAAACAAGAAAACCTGCTCTGGAACTGAAACTAAACTTAACTGAAAACAAACAAACAAATTTTAAAAAAAAAACTAATTCAAAAATACAAAACTGTCAAGTACAGGTTCCACTAAGAACCCTTCTCATCCAAAGAACCCTTTTTGGAAGAAAGTGTTCTTCCAGGATTGTTGAAAACAGATAAAAGCAGTTAAACGTTGTTTTCTAAATGAGAACAATAACTGTATCAGAACGATGGATGATCAAACTGTCTGTAGAACATATTATGGTTCTTTGTAGAACCCTTGGAAGAGAAGAGGGTAACAGGTGCAACCTTTATAAAATATGTTTTTTAAGCCCCCTGGGTTCTAGATGATACATAAAGGGGTTTGGGTGAAACCTCCTGGATGGGTTCTAGATCAAACACTGGCAATATAATAGGGTTCTAACTAGAACCCCATGAATGGATTATAGATAAAACCCCTGGAATATTAAAGGGTTCTCAGTAGAACCTCCTGGGTGGGTTCTGGATGAAACCCTTAAAATGTTAAAGGGTTCTGGTTGGGTTCTAGGTGAAATCCTTTGGAAAATAAAAGGGTTCTTGGTAGAACCCCAAGTGGGTTCTAGATGAAACCCTGGTGATATGGTAAGGTTCTCTGCAGAACCCAATGAATGGGCTCTGAATTAAACCCTCGGTTCTCAGTTGAAAACCCTGGATGGGTTTTAGGTGAAACCCTTGGAATACAAAAGGGTTCTTGTTAGAACCACCTGTGAATAGGTTCTAGATGAAACCCAGAAAATATAACAGGATTCTTGGTAGAACACCCAGGGTGGGTTCTTGTTTGAAAGATGGAAAGGTTCTGAGATGGAACCCTAGAGAGGGTTCTAGGTGGAACAATTGCACTATATAAGGGTTCTCTCATGAGGGGTTCTGGATTGAACCTTTCACAGATGGTTCTAGGTATAACCCAGGACACAAAAAGGGTTCTCTTATGGGCAAAAGCTGAAGAACCCTTTATGGTTCTAGTTCAGATCTTCTTTCTTTGAGTGTCTCAGCAGCAGCTGAGGACACAGCGTGGCCTCCTCCTCCGTCTTCTTCTTCTTCTGCTTCTTCTTCTTCTTCTTCTTCTTCTTCTGCTTCTTCTTCTTCTTCTTCTTCTTCTTCTTCTTCCTGTTCCTTCTGACAGCGGTGGGTTCCGAGGTGTTAAACAGAACAAAATGCACACGTTCTCCTGTTGAGAGGGAAGTGCAGGCTGCCTCTCACTTGGATCACATTTCTGAAGCGGCGCTCTGCAGCGTGCTGCCCTCCCACAGTTTTTACATAAAGATGTGAAGCAGCCCACAGACACACACACACACACACACACACACACACACACACACACACACACACACACACACACACACAACACACACACAGTGTTTGTGCTGCAGTGAAGCGGAGGTCGCCGGCTGCACCGAGGCCCACGCGCGGCCCTTCACCACGTGCACGTGGCGGCTTCATCCCCTGGGTTCCCGCTCTGAGGTGGAACTGAAGGATGAGCCCGGGTTATTTTTGACAGCCAATTAAAACGGAGGTTCAGCGGCCAAGAGGACGAGTCCTTTCTCCTAAAAACATCCATGAAGACATTTTTAAAGACAAATAACCTGATTTTAGAATCTGTTCCTCACATGGTTTTATACAAAATAAATAAATAAAAATAAAATAATATGAAAATATTGTTTAACTGCTGGAAACACATCAAACCTACAAACTAACAGACAGAACCAGCAGAGTTCAGATCTGCACCAGGCAACAGATGGTGAAGCACCTGCTGCAACGACACCACAACTATCAGGAACAACAACCAGCAGAGATTTGTAATGTTTTTAATAAAGTTTAAAGAAGTTTTTATAGTTTAGAGTCAGTTTAATTTAACATGCATTAGAGTAGTTTAATAGTACTGTAACTGAGAGGTGTTTTTTAACATTTTTAAACACTTTGTTATCTTTTCAGAACATTTTATCATTTTTAAAAATATTTTTATTTAGAGCAGCGTTTCCCGGGTCCTCAGGTGATCAGCTCATTATCAGGCTTCTGCAGAGACTTGATGATGAGCTGATCATCTGAATCAGGTGTGTTGGAGCAGGAAACATGTAAAACATGCAGGACAGTCGTCCCTGAGGACCAGGGGTGGGAAACACTCATTTAGAACATTTTGTTACATGAGAACATTTTTTTATTCAGAACATCTTATTTAGAATATGTTCTTCATTTAGAATTGTTTGTAATTTATCAGAACATTTCATTATTTTCTATAATAGTTTGTTTTTCATTCAGACTTAAATGTTGTTTATTGAGAAAATTAAAATAAGACGATCTGAGGAGGTTCCACATACATTTAAATTCATATTTACCAAACAAGGATAAATATTTAAATATTTGAGGATCTTTTAAACCTTCAGCAATCCTTGAGGAAATCTTTCACCTGAAAAGTATTCTTAGAATGGAAAAGGTTCTTAGTGGAACCCTTAGTCTTACCCCTAAGAACCCTTAACAAGCCCTTTCTTGAAAAGAAAACGGTTCTGGGTAGAACTCAGTTTAATGATGGTTTCCTCTCATTGACCCGACAGACGGACGGCCCCTGGAGGGCGCCGTTACCGCAGTGTAAACAGTGTTGTTTTGGACTGGTTCTGTCGTTCTTATCAGGAGAACACGAGGTGTCTTCAGCTGTCTCCCCTGTAAAGTCTTGTGACCTGCAGGTGTCAGGGGGGCGGGGTTTTCTCAGGTGGACGCTCCTCTTCGTACTCAGTAAACTCAGTAAACTTCTCAGACTGAGCAGGTCACAGAGTCTGCAGGTAAACGATGACTGCATGTTAGGGAAGATGTTCTCTGTTCTCTCCTGCAGAACCGTGAAAGGTTCCTCTGATGGTTCCAACTCTGAAACAAAAGCAAGATGCGAACAAAGTCGAGCCGACGAAACGAAAACAGCACAGAGGAAGAGACGTACCTTCACCTGCATCGGAACAGGATCTACAGAACGCTCTCAGAAATAAGGGTTCCAGAAGGGTTCTGCCTGGAGATCAGGCTTTAGTTAGTTTCTTCCTTGTACAGTGCAGCTGTAGTTGGCGTCTTGTTTTCCTCGTGTGTGTTATTTGGTTTATCCTGGTCACTATATCTGTTCACTGCTGGTTCCAGAAGTGTTCCGTCCTCGGCCACAGAGACAGAAGCTCCATGAAAGAGGCTGTTTTTATTTTATAAGAGACATTTTTTGATTATAATTATATTCCAATCCTTACATGAAGGCTTTAATCTGTGGTTTTTACTTATTTACAGTTTTCTGTCTGTTTAAAAACGTTTTAAAAACAGCTTCATACATTGACCTCAGTCTACCCAAGTCCTTCTAGCTTCTGATTGGTTGGTTCAGTCACATGTGAGTCGTAACCAGGAAATGTTGTTGTTGTTGTGAAGCTGCTGAAGTGTGGAGAGCAGTAAATGAAAGTGATCTGTCTTCATGCTGCTGTTTTCTTCTGAGTAAGAGTCTGACCAGCTCACATCAGCCCCTCACGATGCTGTGTGACGTGTTTATGAAAGTTAAAGTTCGAGGTGACGAAGATTCTGATGAAAGGTTTTAAACACTCGGTGGTGATTTAGGTGAACTGACCCTTTTCCTTTGTGTCAGTGGGCCGTAGATCCTGTGTTTGACTCGTACTCGCTCTGTCAGAGCTGCTGTTATCTAACACTGCGGAGGCCAAACTCTCAGCTCACAACTGAAGTGAATCTTACTGATGCGTCGGCTCAGCCTCAAATGCTTTTAACCTTTATTTCTCCAGAGAGAACATGTTCGACAGCAGGCTGCTCTCCAGCTCCACCAGCAGCTCCAGCAGCAGCAGCAGCTCCACACCGCCCTCGACACACACACACACACACTTTAGAGCTGCCTCATACCTCTCGTTTCACAGCTTTTATAACTCCTGTTATCAAAGGTAAACATTTACATCAGTTTTAGAAAAGTAAAATATATTTATTTGATATAATTTGAAATCAGGGCACTTCCTCTGATTCCTCGGGATTAAAAAAAGTTTTACTGAATGAGTTTATGTTTAAGTTAAAAATAATAATACATTCATAGTCTGTCACAAGTTAAATTCATTGTCTGATACAATATTAAAAGTTTTAATGAGGTTGAAAATATTAATATATTATTATTTTACACTGATTAAAATAATGAAATCATAAAAACTGTTAAAATACATCACATGTTGGTTGTAATATTTAGGTTGTTTACTTTATTCTTTAGTGTGTAATTTAAATGTGCTACTGATAATATTCTCATAAAAACAAATAAATAAAAACATCATAATAACAATAGTAAAATATAATAAATATATGAATAAAACTATTGTTTTTTATTTTAAAAAAAATACTGTGAATAAATCATTCTGGTACGTTCAAATCCATCATCATCTTCATCATCTTCATCATCATCATTCTCCTCCCTCCTCTTTTTTGTTTGTTTGTTTTTGTTTGTTTGTTTGTTTTTGTTTGTTTTTTGTTTGTTTTCCGTGGATCAAGGGACGAATGCACTGGATGCTCGTTGGATCAAACTCCTTGAACAGAGTGAGTATTTATTTATTTATTTATTTATTTATTTTTTCAGAGTGAGTATTTATGGGCACCACGGTCACACTTCCTTCTGCAAGCTGCTGAAAAGGATGCTGGGAGATGTAGTCTGACGTCAGACTGCAGCAGAAAGCGTGTGAAGCAGGTTGTTGCTTTGATAAACTCAGTCAGCAGGAGAAAGCTGACAGATGAGACTGAAGCTCTGAGCTCCATCTGCAGGTTTGTTGATGTGAGTTTGTCTCGTGTTCGTCCAGCGAGCGAGGGGTTAACAGAGGGTGAATAAATCAATAAATCCTGAATATGACAGGAAACACAGTGTGGCCTCAGTCCACATAATCTCATCAGCCTGCCTGTTTTCAGCCTCTCTGCTCGGCCTGCTGCTGCTCACTGGCTGTAATAATTGGTCTGGAGGTTACTGTAATCTCATTACTTTTCCCAGTAACACAGACACATCATGCAGTCCTGTTAGATCTTCAAAGAGCTCATTACAGATACGGACCTGTGGAAACGTGCACACAGAACAAATCAACAGAACCACGCTGCCACTGAATGAACCGGAGGGAGAAAGTGTAAATAAGAAATCAAAAAAATGATTTTGCTTTGTTTGACTGCTGTTCTGATTGGACGTGACAGACACAGAGAGATGATGTCACCAGTGGTCAAATAAACCTCGTTTTCCTGAGGACCCACTTTTATAAAGTGACAACAATTGTACATAAATGTACATTCCTGACTGTTTTTACTGACATTTTAGCCTGTTTCATACAGGAGACAATATAAGTGCGTTTAGAATTAACAGGCTCTTTTTTTCCCTCTCATCAGTAAAACAATCGACACATTTTAAATGCTTTTGAAGATGACTGCAGATATAAATCTGACATTTGCAGAATTTCTTTCAGTCTTTTTATTTTTATTTAAAAAAATACAAAATTAAATCTCCTGTGACCCACCTGGGGGTCCCGACCCCCCCACTCATGTTTTGTTTTATTATTCATAATTTTTTGAATTTATATTTTGTTATTTCATCATGGGTTCTGAAAAGAACAAATTTGTTGTTGTAATTGAGACTTATCAACACTCTGTGTACTTTTTTATATTTTGCTGTTTTTGAATCTGAGCTCCAAAACGATTCAGCTTCTTTGTGGGATATCCCTCAGGATACCATCATTTACAAATAAAGCAGATTTTTTAAAAATCATTTTTGTGATTCTGAGCATCTTTGTTAATGTTAGTTAGAACACTCAGGACAGATTTAGGTTTTGTTGTTTTTGATTTTTAATGAATTATAGTCTACCAAAAAAATTCACAACTTTTACACTTTTCTCTTTTCTCCCAAATACCTAAAAGCTTTGCAACATGCATTGAAAAGCTTCTTTGAAATCAGGCACTTTAGGTCACAACAATCCCAAAAAAGGCCGGTGACGTCCTGTAAGGTCTGATTAATCCAGCACAGAGCAGAAATGTGACAAGTAAAAGTCCTGAATTCATCATTTTAGGAAAAAGTACAAAAATATAAAGAATCAAAGTAAAATACCAAAAGTTGTGCAGAATGAAAGAAAAACCTTTATCTTAACAATTAGTTTATTAAAGACGTATCAGTGAATTTTTTTTTAAAGTTGTTTTTTTTCATACATTAGGCAGTTTAGTGAAAAAAGTCCACACAGTCTTTACTGCAGTAGAAGCACAAATACTCGAGTAAAAGTATAAATACTGATTGAACTTGTTTACTTCAGTAACAGTGAGACAGTTCAGGCTCTGAAATGTCCTCAGAGTATAAAAGTAAAAAGTTGTCCTCTGAAGGACATTTTTTCTGACTCATGTTCTGCCTCAGACTAAAAGTCCACCAGTTCTCAGCAGCCTCGGTTCTCATGCAGCTTATTCAAATTCACTTAATCAGTCTACAGAGAACATCAAGGTTCCTTTTGTAGGATCACTTACTGCACTGAGGACCAGGAGAACCGCACAGTATCACATCAGTGAGACGAGGATCTACACATGGTTCTGTTTCAGCTGATGTGACAATAATCTAGAATTACTCAGAGCAAAGAAACTTACATGTATTAACAAGTACTCACGACTGTTACTCACAGTACCTGAGTTACTGCAGCAGAGTTTACTGATGATACTTCACCACTGTACTCAACAAAGTATACAGTACTGTTTACTCAACAGTACTCTGAGTACAAGTACTCAGAGAGTTCTGCAGAGCAACTCAGAAGGTGAGATGATGACATAATCAAGAGCGACGATGACATACAGGAATACAAGAGAGAGTTACTGACACAGTTTGACATAAGGAAGGACAACTGACAGAGAGAGGACGACTGACAGAGAGAGGACAACTGACAGAGAGAGGACAACTGACAGAGAGAGGGACAGCTGACAGAGAGAGGAGAAGAGTAACTGACAGAGAGAGGACAACTGACAGAGAGAGGAAGAGTAACTGACAGAGAGAGGACAACTGACAGAGAGAGGACAACTGACAGAGAGAGGACACTGACAGAGAGAGGAAGAAAAGAGCAACTGACAGAGAGAGAGAGCGAAACAACTGACAGAGGAGGAGATGACAAGAGACAACTGACAGAGGAGGACAACTGACAGAGAGAGGACAACTGACAGAGAGAGGCAATGAAAAGAGAGAGCTGACAAGGAGACACTGACAGAGAGAGGACGACTGACAGAGAGAGGACAACTGACAGAGAGAGGAAGAGTAACTGACAGAGAGAGGACAACTGACAGAGGGAGGACAACTGACAGAGGAGAGGAGAGGACAACTGACAGAGAGAGGGCAAACTGACAGAGAGAGGACAACTGACAGAGAGAGGACAACTAAGAGAGACATAAAGAGGAGTAACTGACAGAGAGAGGACAACGTAACTGACAGAGAGAGGACAACTGACAGAGGAGGAGAGAACTGAGAGAGAAGGAAGAGGAGACAACTGACAGAGAGAGAACAACTGACAGAGAGAGGACAACTGACAGAGAGAGGAAGAGTAACTGACAGAGAGAGACAACTGACAGAGGGAGGACAACTGACAGAGAGAGGGAACACTGACAGAGAGAGGACAACTGACAGAGAGAGGACAACTGACAGAAGAGGACAACTACAGAGAGAGGAAGAGTAACTGACAGAGAGAGGACAACTGACAGAGAGAAGAGAAGAGAACAACTGACAGAGAGAGGAGACAACTGCAGAGAGGAGGACAACTGACAGAGAAGGACAACTGACAGAGAGAGGGAGGACAACTGGCAGAGAGGGACAACTGACAGAGGAGAGATAACTACAGAGAGAGGACAACTACAGAGAGGAGAGAAGAAGAGTAACTGTAGAAAAGACAGAGAGGACAACTGACAGAGAGAGGACAACTGACAGAAAACGACGGGAGGAACAACTGACAGAGAGAGGAAAACTGACAGAGAGAGGGACAACTGACAGAGAGAGGAGACAACTGACAGAGAGAGGAAGAGTAACTGACAGAGAGAGGGAGGACAACTGACAGAGAGGACAACTGACAGAGAGATGGAGGAGACAACTGACAGAGAGAGGAAGAGTAACTGACAGGAGAGGAAGGGAGGACAACTGACAGAGAGGGACAACTGACAGAGAGAGGACAACTGACAGAGAAAGGGAGGGCAACTGACAGATGGGGGAGGTTAACTGACCTGATGCCTCTGGCTATAAAAACATGGAGGCATGAAAGTAATAAAAAAGGTTTTTTTTTTTAGGTTTGTGAACCTCAGAGGTCGTTCAGTGTAAAGTCATGAATGTTCATAAATGTTCACAACAGAATTCAGGCCGGTCAGTGCTGCACAGTCAGAGATCAGCTACAGACAAGCTGCAGGTCGGGTTGATCACACACGTTATCACCTGGTTGGATAATAAAAACCTTCAGCATGCTGCTGTTTGTCACTTTTCTTCTTACTTTGAAGGTTTCCACTCTGTGCAGCATGAAAGCTTCGCTGTTTGGTTTAATGTGCTTCATTCAGATCTGAGCTCACATCTGAGAGTAAAAAGCCAGAGATGCTCTTCAAAGGAGAACAGACGCAGCTGTGTGACCAATCAACACGCAGAGCTGAGGAGCGCAGGGGGACACTAACGTCGTTACGTGTCTCTAATGAGACCGGGAAGTTATTATCCAACAGATGATGGATTCACTGATCTCTGATTTGGTTAAAACGCACAACTCACCACACACAGCTGTCAGTCACAGGACGAGCGAGCTGATTGGTCCAGCTCATCTGGAGGAAGTCCCTAAAAAATGTATTAAATGTAAATGATATCTGATTTATTCTGACATGTTTCTACCAACAAAAAGTCACCAATAATCTTAAATACAAACCTTTAGATCGACTCAGGCTGAGGATTAGATCAAAGTAATTAGATTACTTTGTGTCCCTGAGATCCTCTGAATCAAACCTCTGAATTGTTCCAGAAGTGAGAAGTAAAATCCACCAGAGAAGAAGAAACTCTGGAACCGTCTTCCTGAAGGTGTTCGGGGCTCTAAATCTGTCGAGACATTCAAACAAAACCTTAAGATACTCTAAAAAAAAAAAATTATAATAATAAACATGAAGTAATATTTTTAAGTGAAATTGAGTTTAGTTTAATTTGTCCAAAAAACAAAACATAATGTGAATATGGGCACAGACAACATTAAACACACACAAAAAACAGCTAAACAAACAAAAAACACTACATCAGAATCACACTACAAATAAAACAAATAAACAATCAAAACTATACATCCAAATAAACACAATAATGGTCATCACAACTAATACTTTAAAACAGACCCAACTATCTACAAAATTAAATTGAATATAATTTTGTTATTAAAACAAATAAATAAAAAAATATATATATATATATTGTGTGTGTGTGTGTGTGTGTATCCTGCTCCATGTCCACCAGATAACAGAATCCTGGGGGAACACAACTACCTACCTGCCAAGCCTAAGAGACAAAGTACCAGATGAATCTCTACTGGAAGATGTGAACATGGCACTGATGACTATACCCACAGAAACCATCACTGAGACCAATCAGCTGATGTATGCAGCGGCAACAGTCATCCTAATGCATGCTAGGCTACAAGATGAACAGCAGTAGCCCGGAAGGAGCAGGGGAACCCTCCATGGAAGAGGAGACTGGAGAACAAGATCACTGGCAACAAGGAGGGAGGTTAGCTTGCTAACTGAGCTACAGAAAGGTGTGAAGATCAGGAAGAAAGTGCCAAGGAGATACAACAAGCTGTCCATAGATGAAGCTCTGGAGACTGCCAAGCAGAGGCTCACAGCCCTGGCTACCCGCCTTAAGAGATACAGCAGAGAAGCTGAGACCAGGAGAATAAATAGACTGTTCTCCAACAACCCCGCTAAGGTCTACTCTCAATGGCAGGGGAGTAAGAACACCCAGATAGACCCACCAAAGGCTGAAACTGAGCTCTACTGGAAGAGTATCTGGGAGAAAGGAGGCATCACATAACACCCATGCCCAGTGGTTGCTGGAATTGAAGGAGACCACAGTAGCCTCCCAGAACAGGAACCAGTAGAAATTACCACCGCAGACATCCAAGAAAGAGTGTCTAAGATGAAGAGCTGGACAGCACCAGGGCCCGACATGATCCACGCCTACTGGCTCAAAAAGCTAACCGCACTCCATTAGCGACTGGCAGCACAGATGAACCAGATGCTAAGATCGGGAACCCACCCAGAGTGGCTGACCCAAGCCGTACAGTCCTCATCATGAAGGACCCACAGAAGGGCCCGGTACCATCCAACTACCGGCCTATAACCTGCCTGAGTACAACATGAAGCTCCTGTCAGGCATCATAGGCATCTGTGAAGGAAAAGATTTATTTTCAAAACTGCTGGTGAGGATTCTTTAAAATCATTATTTAGAATATTTATATATAATGTATATTTTATATTTTGAAAATATATTAGTATTAAGTATATTACAATATGTAAGGTGTATAAAAAATTAAAGTTAAAATTTAAATTTTAAACTTATATTTTTTAACATATAATACTCATACTGAATATGTACAAATAAAAACATAATGAATATTAAAATATGTGTTCATAAGACATACCCCCTGGCAGATTTATAAATTTTCCTTGCCCATTAATTTTTCTCTGAGAATCAATAAGATCAACACCTAAAACTTTTTTACTGGTCACATCAGGTTATTGGCGTCTCCGTTAAGTCCAGTTATAATTAATCAATACAAACTTGTGCTCTGATCCTTTCTCTTTTAACATTGTAATGACAACAGAAACTACTTTCAATATAACCGCCTGTCACAAGTGTTGAAGTACCAGTTTGAATTTCCGTGTATTGCTTCCAAATGTTAAATAATTTGACAATAAGTCTTTTGTAAATTTTGATAACTGTGTTTATTTTCCTACAGATGGTAAAGCAAGCCACTCGTGGCAGAAAAAGAATAACATTTTAAAATGTGTATGTAGAAAGGGAGCATTCAGCAGAGACTTGCATGTTGGATCTCAAGAATGGCTCACATGAAATATGAGTCAGGAGACTGAGATGACATCAGAACATCATTTATTCTGATGTATGGACTGAATTTCCATGTTGACTTGCCCTTGTGTTCTGTCGTTGTCACTAGGCGAACTCCAAGTAAACCCATCGACTAAGTTTCCGGGCTGAGAGTGCAAATTTTCCTCAGTATTTCTGATAACTTGCTGCATTCATCTTACCATCAATTTTGACCAAGTTTCCTGTTCCTTTGTAGCTCACACATCCCCAAAACATCAGCGATCCACCTCCGTGTTTTCACAGTAGGAATGGTGTACCTTTCATCATAGGCCTTGTTGACTCCTCTCCAAATGTCACGTTTATGGTTGTGGCCAAAAAGTTCAATTTTGGTCTCATCACTCCAAATGACTTTGTTCCAGAAGTTTTGAGGCTTGTCTCTGTGCTGTTTGGTGTATTGTAAGCGGGATGCTTTGTGGCATTTGTGTAGTAATGGCTTTCTTCTGGGGACTCGACCATGCAGCCCATTTTTCTTCAAGTGCCTCCTTATTGAGCATCTTGAAACAGCCACACCACTTTTTTTCAGAGAGTCCTGTATTCAGCTGAAGTTATTTGTGGGTTTTTCTTTGCATCCCGAACAATTTTCCTGGCAGTTGTGGCTGAAGGTTTTGTTGGTCTACCTGACCGTGGTTTGGTTTCAACAGAATCCCTCATTTTCCATTTCTTAATTAGAGTTTGAACACTGCTGATTGGCATTCTCAATTCCTTGGATATCTTTTTATATCCCTTTCCTGTTTTATACGGTTCAATTACCTTTTCCCACAGATCCTTTGACAATTCTTTTGCTTTCCTCATGACTCAGAATCCAGGAAAGTCAGTGCAGCAGTGGATGAAAGATGCAAGGGTCTGTCAGGAGCCCAGAAACTCACTGACCTTTTATACACACACACTGATTACAAGCAAACAGATCACAGGTGAGGATGGTTTACCTTTAGTAGCCATTCAAACCCGTTTGTGTCAACTTGTGTGCATGTTATCAGGCCAAAATCTCCAGGGTATGTACACTTTAGATCAGGGTCATTTTAAAAAGAGTAAACACAGTTTGTTTGACAATAAATGGCTTCACCCAACCACTAACCATGGGTGAAAAAAAAGCTTTTCTCTTATCATTCATATTCTCTGAAAAATGGCCAAAAAATCACAAATTCTGCCAGGGTATGTAAACTTATGAGCACAACTGTATATGTGTGTGTGTGTGTGTGTGTGTGTGTGTGTGTGTGTGTGTGTGTGTGTGTGTGTATATATGTATATGTATATGTATACATACACATATTATATATGTATAAAAATATATAAATTTATACAAACACATCTTAAATTTTAACCTTTAGTTTCTTAACAGCCTTCAACTTCAATAAACCTTCCACATCACTCGCAATATAATCCTTTCAAAATAAATGACATTAAATGAATATTTTAAAATAACTGATGTTTAAAGAATCCTCACCAGCAGTTTTGAAAATAAATCTTTTCCTTCACAGAATAATCATATTAATGATTTTTCTCTGAGACATCAAATATCAGCTTCCCCCTCAGGTAAACTTTATTTACTGGATCACATCAGGATTATCTGAGCGTCTCTCCAACATAGTTTATGTAAAAGTTTATATGAAATTAATCAAATCTGACTGAAGGTGTTTGATTTCTTGTTTTTTTGCTCCTGATCCTTTTCTTGGTCTTTAACATTTTGTAAATGATGCAGAAATCTATTTTTATTTATCACTAATCTCAGTAACATTCTGTGCAGCATGTTCAGTGTTGAAGTGACTCAAGTTGGTGGAAGTTGTTTCCTGTAAAGTTGTTTCCAAATGTTTATTAATTATTGTGACAATAAAGATCAAATTTTAACACAATTTTTAATCCAACTTGTGTTTATTTTCACACTAAACACAGATATGTGTGTTTATATTAGCAAACACTGTGGAACAAGAACAGGAAGAATGAAAACATTTAACAGTAAGTGAATGATGAATGATAGAAAGGCAGCATTAAACAGCACAGAGACTTTAGTATGTGTGTAAAATATGCTGACATGAACAGTGATGAGCAGCAGGACAGCAGAGACAGAAGACAGCATGTGTTTGGATGTGATGGACTGATGTGTCCATCTGGACTGTAGCTCCCTCTAGTGGTTCCTTTCAGTCATTGTGTCCAAACTCAGGCAGAAGCAACAAAAAACACACACGACTACAAGTTTACCAAGTAAACAATGTGAACATTGAGGAGGAGAAATGTTGTCATGATGTGTCGACTGTTTGATAAATAATATATTACATTACATTATATTATATTATATTATATTATATTACATTACATTACATTACATTACATTATATTATATTATATTACATTATATTATATTATATTATATTATATTATATTATGTATTTCACATGTGGAAATGACATGTATCTTAAAATTTACATGTGTGCTTTTCATTCCTTTCAAAGATTTATAAACTGAATCATTTCACACTTTTTAGCATTTTTGAAAATTATACATTTTGCAGTTAGGCTAAGGTCGTGTTGAGAAGGGAACCTCAGACCTGAGAAAGATCTCGTGAGAGTCACCATTTTAACCCAATCCATGATCTTTCTTTAACAGTAACCAGGTTTTCTGTCTGTAAATCCACTCAGATTTTAACCACAGCAACAGTCACTTTATAAAACATAATTGTTTTCTCCAACGTGATCAATGAAGAAACGTAAAAGGACGAGTACAAATCTCGCGACAGTTTCACAAGTCAAAGGTTCCCATCTAAACACGTCCTAATCCTAACCGTCAAATTCAAATTACAGTGAGCCATGGAGCTCGCGCTTCCCGCCCATACACTCCCGGTTTCCATGCTGCCTTCAGGACATCATGGAAATATTACGACTACCTTCTGTAAACGATCCAATAAACTCATATATAATATGTGAGATGTTGCATTTATGGGCTGTAAATAATGTAACACATGTTTGTTACTGATGGTGACTAATGAACAATGGTGGAGGTTTATTTTTGTACAGTAATACCGTCATGTTTACATATTCGATAGGATAAGATATTATTTGGTTGACCAAAAATCTACTTTTCATATTTAGTTTATTATCTTCTGTACCTAAACATTTGACAAGAGTTTGAATACGGATTTTTTGCGGTGCATGTGAAGGCATCAGCAGCTTGGACGTTTGGAAGTGGGTCACCGGGAGACAGTTTGTTGGGACAAATGGACAGTCAGAGACATGTCGGTCTCCAGTGAGCATATGAAAAGAAAAACGCTGAGTGAGGCCGACATGATGCGGCTCTGTGGCTCTGTGAGCCGCGGAGGGGAGGATGGAGCAGAAGGAGACTGAGCCACGGTCAGTGACTGTCGGTGAGGAGCTCACTGACACCACAGCAGCTAGCTGGGGAAGTTAGCACCACATGCTAACGGTAATAACCGTGTTTATCAGAACATAACTCGGTTGTTCTAAACTAAAAAATGAGTAATTATTTGATTTCATTTCAAAAAACCTAAAAAAAAAAAAGTAATATAAATACAAGTTTTTATTTGTCATAGTCAAAAGGGGAGAAAATGAAAATGAAACTATTTCATGTCTCCATCTGTTTTTTCTGGTTCAACAACTGGACCAACATGTTGATGTTGTTCCCTGAAGGTTGAAGGCTGGTTTCAGATCAGCTCCAGAAAACAACATGGTGAGAATCAGCATGAGGTCGTTCATGTGAGCAAAAAACAAACAAACACATTTTTTAAAATATTTATTGTTTATTAATTGTTGTATTTAATATTCCTTCAGCTGTTTTCTAAATATGAATTGTCCGTAATGAATTGTTGACGTCCTCCAGGATCAAATTTCTCTCCAACATCCGACCTGTTTGTTCAGGTTCTGACTTTTATTTGAGAAGGTTTCTGTTTCTGTCATTTCTTGACAGGCAGTCTGAGAGCACACCTATCTTCCCAGGTTGTGAGTCAGAGAAGTTACTGTAGCTGACATGATTACTGTATCACATATTAAATGTCCTGTTAATGCTGAAGTCCGTCCTGGTTAATGTCTAATGATGTACGTGACACAGATGAGGTCCAGGTACTTGTTGCATTAATGTATAGTGATGTAACTGTAAAAGGCCTGTCAGACTGAGGATCAACCTCTTGATGTTTGAGGTAGGGATGCACGATAACTATCGGTACCGATAATTATCGGCCCGATATTGGAAAAAATGACGTCACACAGATAAGTCCGATAATGAAATTATTTTGCCGATAACTACATCCAATTATAAATAGCCAACATTGCCTTAATTTCGCTCATTTTCAGTCCATTTGTTTGCTCTCTGTTGCTGGCGCCTGCTGTTGTCACGTGCATAACATCATATTGATGCGCCACCTCAAACATAAACATGGCGCCACCATCACCAGTGTGGGCATTTTTCACTGTTTCTGAAAAAGACAACGCGATTCAGTATGCAATAAATGTTCAGCCGAAGTGCCGAGAGGAGGTAAAAAGTCTACCAGTTTCAACACATCCAACCTTATTAGCCACTTAAAAGTTTCACCATGGAAACGACGGCATATGGAGAGAGTATGAGGATGAGAGGACTGCTGCGGCTAATGCTGCACCGCCAGCCAGCAAGGAGTCTGGAGTAGGGATGTTCCCGACGACTAATTTCCCTGAAGATTAAACGCAAAATTTAATTTAGACTAGTCGATCAGTCTAACACTAAGAAAACACACAGAAAGCAGTTAAAATTGAACAGAATTTATTAATTTATAATGTTAAATACTGTCCGTAAAAATACTGTGAGTATTAAGAGCCATTTGAAGCCGTTAATCACAGTCAACAATCGCCAAATTGTACTTTAAATGCCGCTGAACTGCGCGCTACTTTGTGCTGTGCAATACAAACATTACACATTAATATGGATGACAGTGTCTGCGGGTAAACAACCTGGAGCTAACTGTCAGCTGTCAGCCTGACACACAGTGTGGCTAACATTAGCAGTGCTACCAGCAGCAGCAGCAGCTTCTCCGGTTTAAGTCCGTGTCTGTACTTAATGTGGTCACGTTACCCCAGTTGAGTGAATATATTATCAGCTTATTCTGTCACAGTCTACATTCAGCATTATTTCTATCGTCCAGATTAAAACACTGTGAAACCACGCTGGTTTTTCGAGCTGTCATCTGTCCGACTTTACTGATATAAACATCTGTGGTTGCCTAGGCGATGGGCGAGAGGGGCTGAACTATATAATGTACTCGCAACACACATTCAAACGCTAATCCATAACAACGTACAGAGTTTTCATTCTGTAAATCTTTTATTTTTGTATGGACAGTGATGCACTTTATTTTTAGTTTTTGTTCTGTAAAATCCTTTTTATTGAGTGATGCAGCTGAGTGAAGCAATAATAAATGGTGTAGCGGAATATACTTGACTAGGGTTAGAGCAAATACTTTATTTTGTTAAGAGGAAGTAGAGGAAATACACTCACTTCCGGCTATAGAAATAGTCAGTAGCTACTTATATTAAATAGCCAAATTGAATTCAAATTCAATGAACCTTTGGGCCCACCCTTGAAAAAGGGAAATTGATAGCCATTCATTAATTAAGACTCAGTCTGAGGGTTGCTACGGAGTTCTTTTTCCTGTGTACAGTGACCGTCATATTTCATACACACAAACTCACATAATCAGTTCCTTATAAATGAAAGATTTAAGTACTAACTAGACACATTAACTACCAAACATAAATGAACAAACAAATACGACCACACATAATGTAAAGACAAACATGAGAAAATATAATAAATGCAATGAGAACAACGATGAACAAAAGCATAACTGATTGAATGACTGAAGCATCAATGCAGCATCCTATGTTTTGGAATAAGGACCACCAAATCAGATCAAGCAGATCTCAGTCAGATGCATTATTAAGTCATTAAATCATAAGTGGACAACATCTTTAAAAACAAAGCAGTGAAATTCACTGTTTAAGGCACCATTCAGCAGTTGAGAGAGATGGGAAGCCAAAAAGAGAATATTTGAAATAGGTATCATTATCAATGGGAGATTCTAAGTTTTGATCTGAACCTAATTTTTACTCTCTATAACCTAGAGCATCAACCCCAAATGTCACAGGAAAAGCATCTGTATCACCTGGTTCTTTGGATGACCAGAAAAGGGGTTGATCTGGAGAAGGGAGGAGAAACAGGCTGT
The DNA here is from genome assembly GCA_034769285.1 of Lutjanus argentimaculatus. Classification (NCBI taxonomy): domain Eukaryota; kingdom Metazoa; phylum Chordata; class Actinopteri; order Lutjaniformes; family Lutjanidae; genus Lutjanus; species Lutjanus argentimaculatus. Next base: position 3,455,767 of record JAWZSL010000039.1, read on the forward strand.
GTCTCAGGCTCTTGGGTCTCTCAGAGGGTCCCACGCCAGCAGCTGATCTGTCTTTTCCTCTCGTCTGGAGCGCGTTGGAGTGGCATGCTCGGGCATTCTGGATCTCTTGTCTCTGCAGGCAGCAGAGTCGTACCATCTTCACAACACACCTCCATTTGGGTGGAGATGCAAGCAGCTGCCTTGGTTCTTCTAACTTTGGTTTTATTAGAAGATCAGGCATTTCAGAGTTCTTGTAGGTTTCTCTAATTTGAAATCTGAGTCTTTCTGTCTCTCACAGAGGTCATCATCACGCACCACGTTCCTCATGTTCGGTGCGGCTTGTGTTAAATTGTCCTCTCTCTGTCAGGCAGAGAGTGGGCCTCCTGGCAGGACAGACCAGAGGCCTGTCCCACCTTCAAACAGAGGGTCAGGCGTTGACCATCATGAGGCTGAAAAGAGTCTGAAGAATCTTCATCTCTGTGTCTCTGAAGACTGTGTAGAGCTAGAGAAGCTCCTGGCTTCTCTTGCTTTGTAGTCCTCTGTAGAAAGGGGGGCCGGGTTCTGGTCTCAGTGGCGCGAAACTTTACCACTCCTCCCTATAAATCTATCTTCCTAACTCTTTCCCTTGTTCCAAATTCTTTCTTAAAGGATTGATAAAGTTTATTAAAAGTTTAATGCTTCCATGTTTAAAGTTTGACCTTTCTCAGTTGCTGAGAAGTACCACATTAGTACACACTTAATTAACACGTTAATAAACCAGATGTTATCAACTTATAAGAAGTAATATACAAGATTAGTCAGGTTTACAAAGTCATAAATGGTAATCATGTTACGACATCATATTATATATATACGGTATAGGTATTCCTATATACACAGCAAATGAAATAATACAATAGGATCAAGTTAATGTCCACATCTTAGAGTTTTTTAGACTAAAGGAATGTGTCTGCTTATCTCTCCTGAGATGGTGAAGAGAGGAGGGGCTGACAGACACACACACGCACCAAGGATTCATCTGAAGATCAGTCTAAGGCATTTTAACTTAAATTTTGTCATATTACGAGGTATGACAAGTTTTCCAATTAGACATTGATACACTTACAGTCTCCATGTTGTTACCTGTTGAAATCTGATAATGGAAAGAGGACAGACTAAAACTATTCTAATGATCCTACGTGGGTTTTTTTTTTAGTCATAACTTTTCTTGTTTTTGTTGTGATAACAACACTAGTGATATATGTTACATTACTTTGATAAGTCAGAGGCAGAGTTATAATGTTAAATTCATCTTTACACACTACATCTTTGCCTTTCTTTACCTCAGGTGTATATATAAACTATTAAAAATGTTATCAGTATCGGCATCGGTTATAGAAGCAGGAAGTTATCGTTATCCGTATCAGTGGGAAAAAACAGTTATCGTGCATCCCTAGTTTGAGGACCAAGAAGACAAACAGCAGGTGTGTATTTGGAGTGTCAGCTGATCAGTTTCAATATTATTAAAGTATTAAAAGTATCAAACCTCCCTGTACCTGCCAGTTTATTAGGTGGACCTGGATAAAGATATTGTAGTGTAATGTAATACAACAGACCTGCAATAAATGTCAACCTCAGCAGGTCATAATGTTGTGTATGTCATCTGTTTTTGAGAGATGTATGTTAGCATGCTGATGTTAGCATTTAGCTCCCAGCAGGTCTGTGTCTCAGTACAGTCAGCTAGTTGACTCGTGGTGGAAGAAGTTCTCAGAGAAGTAGAATATTTCCCTCTGAGATGTGGTGGAGTCGAAGCAGCCCAACATTTTGACCAAAACTCATTTTAATTCAGTCTGTTCAAGTCATAAACACATCATGTGTAACAACACACACACAGATAAAGTGATTTCCTGTAAATGTAGAGGGGAGGAGCAACACTGACCATGTGATCTGGTTCATGAGAACAGGGAGGGAACCTGAAAGTGAAAGAGTTCAGTCAGAACGTTCAGGCTCCATTTTGAGTGAACAGATCAGAGCAGATGGAGGAGAACTGAAGGCTGAGGCAGGGTGAGTGTTAATACAACATTTAGATGATTTTACTGTCAAAGTGTGTGAGTCAGTTTTCTCCCTGTGGACTGTAGAGGAAAGAAATGTTAGAATGAAGTCAACAGTTTGATTCAGCTCTGGACACAAAGTCCTGATTGTCTGAAAAATTCACATTAAACCTGCTGTAACCTGAGAAAACAAACACAGATTTAAAGAAAACTGAGCTGGTTTATTATACTGTACACTGTTGTGTGTTGTGGTGTGGTGTGTGTTACTTCCTGTGTTTGACTCTTGAACAAACTTGTGCTCTGAGCTCACAGTCAGTGTTCCTGTTTCTCTCAGACTGAGTTCAGATCAGAAGATGAGTGTTTGTGTGGAGAGGAGGAGGACAGAGCAGAGTCTCCAGTGTCCAGCTGTCTGTCTCTGAAGAGTGACCGGTCCAAAGATTCTAATCCATACTTCAGTAATGAACCTGGACCCTCAGACACAAAGTAAGAGAACTGATAACTAACTCATTCAGTGTTGCTGGTAATGTTGTAGAGTAACATTGTGCTTCATGATCAAAGAAGGTTTTTGTATCACGTCTGCACTTACCATACTCTCACGGGGGAGGACAGTATGTTTAAACTTTATTAAATGAATCCTCTGACAAACCTCCACATTTCACAACAAGCTCTAGTTGTCAGATGTGTTTTAAAATCAGGAGCTTTCACACATCCTGTTGTTCACATCACCTCACTGTCCAGCAACAGTAATATCAGCTCCCTACCTTATGTACTGTTGCTGACTGGACTGAACTCTGACAGGATGATCAGTGACCTCCAGGTTGGATATCATTTGTTTTTTATGATAACGGTGTCAACATGATGCTTTAAAATGGTGCCAGTGCCTAAACTGATTCTGTTGGGTTTTTTTTAAAGAAGCACAAAATGACACTCGACAACATTAAAGAACGAATTTTGTTGTAATGTTGTAACAATGTTGTAACGAATTTTAGTGATGAAGAAATGTCTTCACAGAGAGAGGAAGAGGAGTCATGTCTGTGTGGAGAGCAGCCGTCCTGCTGTGTTTTGTGTCAGGACGTCCTGAAGGATCCAGTCTCTACCAGCTGTGGACACTGGTTCTGCAGGCAGTGCATCACCTCATACTGGGACCAGTCTGGTTCATCAGGAGACTCCTCCTGTCCCCAGTGTGGAGACAAATCCAGAACAAGACCTGGACTGCAGACCAACAGTCAGAGCAGCACTGAACAAAGTAAGACTGCACATCTGTACATCTTTCACATAAATCAGACTATAGAAGAGTAAAAAACAGACTTTATCTAATTATTCCAGGGGACGTACATGAGGGGGTCCCTGGTAAATCTTGTGAGGGCTCCTTGGTTTAGATGAAAAACTGCAGCTCAGCCTGTCGCCTCTGCTGTCAATCAAACACCTACACCGACTGAGGAAGAACAATAAATATCAGGGCTGATAAATGATCAGCTGATATTGGCCTGTCACAGTTATATCAGTCTAGATCTGTAATAGATATAATAAATATCAGTTATAATAATATCTGATTTGACAGATTGTTTAATCATTTAATTTGAATTCTTGGGTAAAATTCTCTATAAAAGCTGAAGTATATTTATGAAGTTTACACTACAGGTTATATGAACCTGATTTTAAATTAAAAAAATGTGAAATTAACAGTTATCTTATCAGTATCAGCCATGAGAATCAAATGATCAGTATCAGCTGAATAAAATCCTTATCATGAATCTCTAACGGACACACAGTCAAAGGAAGTCAGAGAAAAAGAGAGAATTTCTGATGTTTCCTTGAAACTGGACTTTATAACCTTTACTTCTTTATATATTCTTACATTGTTTTTTATTGGTAATGAAAATACCAACAGATTGTCTTTGTTTTGTCTCACAGCTTTTTTGTCTTTTTTAGTGGACGGTGGTCTGCAGGAGGTTTCAGATGAACATAAGATCAGTCTGAGGAGGAGATGTGAATGTGTGACTGAAGGAAGTGATGAAACAGGAAGTGAAATCCTCCTCAACAGGATCTACACTGAGCTCTACATCACAGAGGGACAGAGTGAAGAGGTTAATACCCAACATGAGGTGAGACAGCTGGAGACAACGTCCAAGAAGAAGACCCTCCATGACACTCCAATCAAGTGCCAGGACATCTTTAAATCCTTACCTGACCAACAGAGACACATCAGAGTGGTTCTGACCAACGGCGTCGCTGGTGTTGGAAAAACCTTCTCAGTGCAGAAGTTCACTCTGGACTGGGCAGAGGGTTTGGAAAACCAAGATGTCAGTCTGCTGATTCTGCTTTCGTTCAGGGAGCTGAACTTGATCAAAGATGAGCAGTACAGTCTTCTCAGGCTGCTCCATGTTTTCCATCCAACATTACAGAAGGTCACAGCAGAGAAGCTGGCTGTCTGTAAACTTCTGTTCATCTTTGACGGCCTGGATGAAAGCAGATTTTCACTGGATTTCAACAACAGTCAGGTTGTGTCTGATGTCACACAGGAGTCATCAGTCAACGTGCTGCTGACAAACCTCATCAAGGGGAATCTGCTTCCCTCGGCTCTGGTCTGGATAACTTCCAGACCTGCAGCGGCCAATCAGATCCCTCCTTCATGTGTTGACAGGGTAACAGAAGTACAAGGCTTCACTGACGCCCAGAAGGAGGAGTACTTCAGGAGGAGGTCAGTGATGAAGATCTGTCCAGCAGAATCATCTCACACATCAAGACATCCAGGAGCCTCCACATCATGTGTCTGATCCCAGTCTTCTGCTGGATCACTGCTACAGTTCTGGAGCACATGTTGACTACAGAGCAGAGAGGAGAGCTGCCCAAGACCCTGACTGACCTGTACTCACACTTCCTGCTGGTTCAGACAAAGAGGAAGAAGAACAAGTACCATGAGGGACATGAGACGAGTCCACAGGAGCTGACGGAGGCTGACAGAGAAGTTCTTCTGAAGCTGGGGAGACTGGCGTTTGAACATCTGGAGAAAGGAAACATCATGTTCTACCAAGAAGACCTGGAGCGATGTGGTCTGGATGTCACAGAGGCCTCGGTGTACTCAGGAGTTTGTACAGAGATCTTCAAAAGAGAGAGTGTGATCTTCCAGAAAACAGTCTACTGCTTTGTTCATCTGAGCGTTCAGGAGTTTCTGGCTGCAGTCTACATGTTCCACTGTTACACCAACAGGAACACACAGGTACTGGAGGACTTCCTGAGGGAGGACAGGAAATACAGAACACACAGGTACTGGATGACTTCCTGGAGAAATACAGAGACTTTGAAGACAACATATCTTCCAGTGACGATGATGATGATGATGAGGAAGGGGTACAGGTGATGAGGAGGGGTTACAGGGACCATGGCTACTTCTCACACCCGGAAGACTTCCTGGGGAAATACAGAGACTCAGACCGTGGAAACAACTTATCTTTGGATGACTTCCTGAAGAGAGTCATGGAGAAATCCCTCTACAGTAAAAATGGTCACCTGGACCTGTTTGTCCGCTTCCTTCATGGCCTCTCTCTGGAGTCCAACCAGAGATTCTTAGGAGACCTGCTGGGTCAGAGAGACAACAGTCCAGAAATCATCCAGAGAGCCATCAACAACCTGAAAAGGATGAACACTGATAATATCTCTCCTGACAGAAGATCAACATCTTCCACTGTCTGACGGAGATGAACGACTGCTCAGTACATCAGGAGATCCAACAGTTCCTGAAGTCAGAGAACAGATTGAAGAAGGAACTCTCTGAGATCCACTGTTCAGCTCTGGCCTACATGCTGCAGATGTCAGAGGAGGTTCTGGATGAGTTGGACCTGCAGAAGTACAACAACATCATGGAGGGACGACAGAGACTGATTCCAGCTGTAAGGAACTGCAGAAAGGCTCGGTAAGTCCAGATGTGATTATCAACATTATAAAGCAACAAAAAGCTGAAGCCTTCAGTATTAAAGAGACTTTACACACATGCACAATATAAAACTTCTACACTGGAAAAAGTTTTCTTCAACTAGAATTAAAATTCCACGTAATACACACCCATTATAAAGTCTGAGAAGGGTTCAAAATTTCATGTTTTTTAAACTGCCAGGGTAGAAAAACTAAAAGAGATAATGAAAATCTGAGTCAGGTGCTGAAAGTCGACGGATTGTCAACGTTTGAGAGCTGGAACGGAGTTTCTACTTGAATGTATGAATTCACGGTGAGAGGGTGAAGATGAGTGAGTTTGAAGGATTTTCTCATTGACTTCCATCATAACAAAGTTTCAGAAAACGGTGAATATTTTTGGAAGTTTGAATGGGATTGAAAAGTTGAATCATATGTAAAACGTCAGGAAAATGTTGAATACTTTCCAGCTGGAATGGAGTTTCTAGCTGAAAGTATGAATCGGTAGTTACTATTTGAAAAAAGGTGAAATTTTCAGATTTTTGAAGATTCCGTAATTCATTTCCAATGGGAAAACAGTTTGGGAAAAACCTGGAATATCTGGGAAAGTATGAATGTTAGGACTTAGAAAAGTCATTCCGGTCAATTCCTAATTCAGCTGAACGTTTTGATGTTTGAATGGTTTGAATCGGTTGAAGTTTCTGGAAGAAGAAAGCAGGGTTTCCCCAGAAAACTTGCTAAGCCTGGTGGTAGAGAAGCCCACCGGCAGTGTTTTTGTGAAAAAAAAAAAGAAAAGTTAAAAGTTGACAGGAATTTTGAAATTATGACTATTAAGTGTTATCATAAGCCATTTATTAACAATACTTAAACGTAGAGTCCTTACAAAAAGGCACAATCTTGAAATACGGTTTTAACAAACAAAAAAAATTACAATTATATATATTAAATAATATCAATTCTTTTCACTTACGTAAATCCTTAAAACAAGCCATTGCTGGTCACATTTAAAAGTAAAATAAATTAACATAATCCTGTTCATCACAGGGCACTTTTTTCTACCTTCTGTCCGAAATGACTTACCCAAATAAATGGAGGATATTTTCACAACTACAAGGGCTATATGTATAATCTTGGTCTCAAAATAACGGTTAATACATGTGAGATTACTAAAGAAGTGTCGAATCAAGATATGTGTTACTGTGTCAGAGGAAATTCACCTGGAACACAGAAAAAATGTGAATTTTTATCTATTTATTTTTTTTAAAAAACACACTGTTTAGAGTGAAAAACACTTTTGAATCATAGGATAGTAGCCCGATTCATCTAGGAATTAGTAAAGTGATATCTGATGAGTAACTGTGCAAAAGTCGATGCTAAAAAAGTGAACCTGAACAGTTTTACAGATTTTTAACACAGACATATCCAGGTGAAACTGCACCAAATGTGCCATTTGGGCATCAGTCACACTGACGTTTGGCACTGTGTTGTTAGTATGTTAGCACCGCTATCTGATTCAAACAGTCAGAGAAGCTCCTCTGCTGTATATTTCTCCTGTTTTCTGCTGATCGCGGTGAATAAACACTCTGCTCACAGCGTCTGAAGTGTCAACAGGCTGCGTCCTGTGCGCATCAACTCACTGGGACTATCTTGGCAACCCACTGGTCAATTTTAATGATCGACACCTCTATAAACCAATCAGAGTCAGGAGATTCTATCGCTACCACCCAAATTTACCTTAGCAACACCAATGACGATACAGAAGGACGTGAAGCCAAAGATAGTATTGTAGTGAAGATGTGTTACTCTCGCTCGAAAAAAGCCCTTCCTCTTTATGAAAACAACCAGGACCATCGCGATTCATTTCAAACTACTAAAGAGTCATAGGAATAGACACAACCAGTGATTTTTCAAGCTGGAATATAATTTTAGGCAACAAAACAGCTAAAGTAAGACATATTTTATGATTCTGTGAAGGTTTTTTTGCGACTATTTGGCGTCTAACTCTCAGAGTTTTTGGCGCACAGTGACGAGTGAGACCTCTTCGTAATCAGTACAATCTCTGTTTTCATACGACACCTTTCTTACTGTTTTGGCGCATAAAAAACCTATTTAAAATAAATAAACAAGTGAACGCTTAGCCTGGCGGGGGGGAGCAAGAAAAGCCTGGCGGCCCGCCAGGCCTATAAAGCACTGGGGGAAACCCTGAAGAAGCGTGCCAAACTTTTTTTTGAATGGAATTTAATAGGAATCGGAATTTTAACTTTGAATTTTTCGGAAAGTATGAATGTTACAGAAAATCTGAAAGTTTCTGATAATGTCCTCATGAAGCTGAATCAGATGAATTTTGAATGGTTTGAATCGGTTGAAGTATGTTGAAGTTACGGTGAATCAAAAAACGCGGTGGAAGAAAAATAAAGAATTTTGGTAACAGAAGAACATAGGGTTTGAATGCTTTCAGCATTCACACCCTATTATGATGGAACTCCCTGAGATTAGAAAAGGTACAAGAGAACATTAGAAAAATAAAGAAAGAACTCAAAAACTGTGAAATAATGAATTATATGGAATTATGTTGTCCAGAAAAAGACATGAAAATGAGTCAAAACATGTTTTTTCTTTTTAAGAATGTATTTAATGTGAACAGGTAGGTGTTCATCCTGCCAGGCTCGAGGCCTGCCGCTCCTCCACCGGTGCCCACTTGTTAGCTGCAGGGTCATCAGCTGGGGACCAGCGCTCAGAGATGTTTGGCTCCTTAGCCCAGAACATCTCCTGGTGACGGGGCAGTGAGCAGGGACGTCTCCCTGCAGATAACCTTCTTCAGGAGTTGTTTGCTCCACATGCCTTGTCTCAACTTCTCAGTCAGAGACAAAAGCTTGCCTTCTCTAGTGGGAGTTTGTGGGGGTGTGGGAGGGGGTTCAGGTTGTGTTCAGCAGTTTTACAGCTTTAGGGAACAAGCTGTTTTTCAGTCTTGTGGTGTGTGCCTGTATTTCCTGTATGACCTGTCAGAGGGGAGAAGTTTGATGAGGTGGTGGGCAGGGTGAGCTGAGTCTCTGCTGATGTTTGAGGCCCTGCCCCGACATCAGGCCTGATAGATGTCTTCCACTGCCGCTGACATATAGATCAATACACATGTCATAAAAACAATGAAACATGGAGATTTTGACTTGATGGCAACTTTGAAGCTTTTCCATCTGGTCACCCTAATGTGAGAAATGCAAACACAAACTGTCAGACAACGTGTTTCCTTTCTGCACCGTTTCACAACAGTGACACTAAAGGCAACATATGCAGAGAAAGTAGCATTTCTCTCATTTCCACGGTGGTTTTCATTGAATTTGCAGCCACAGTCTTTGTGTATTTGTCAGCTGATTTCCTCAGACAGCAGCTCAGGACACAGTCAGCTCCTGGGACGTCCTCCAGGTTCATTCTGCCAGTGAAGGAGAGCTCAGTAGGTTCAGTTCACTGGAGGATTTTTATCTTCACCAGGCTCAGAGAAGAAATGATCTTGTTAAACTGCTGAACTCCACTTGAGAAAAACTATCATCCATAAATGATAATCATTCAGTCTGTAGTACTAATGAAACTATTAATGCAACAGGAGTCATTCAGTTAATTTAGTGTGAGATGAAAAGAAGATGGAGAAACATCAATTCATCAAAATACACACAAACACATGACTGAGGTAAATATATACGAGTGCAGTAACAACCTGCAGTGATTTTACACTTCACTTCATGTTCATGTATTTTGCAATGCAAAGAGTCTGTTTTTATAATTAAGTGTCAGATTTTATTATTCTTTAACTTTCATATTCTCTGTCATCACAGATTTATTGACTGTCGACTCTCAGAGACTCACTGTGAAGTCGTGGCCTCAGCTCTGAAGTCCAACCCCTCCCATCTGACAGAACTGGACCTGAGTGGAAATAAGCTGAAGGATTCAGGAGTGAAGCTTCTGTCAGCTGGACTGGAGAGTCCACATTGTCGACTGGAGACTCTGAGGTCAGTTCATGTATTTTGCTCTTGTACAGTGTATATCTACCAAAATGAAATCCACAAGAGAAGTTTTAAATTTCCTTCAGTTCTCTTGTTTTCTGGGTTTGTTTCAGCACAAATCACAACAGCTCTTTTTGAAAGTTTGTCAGTCTGAACAGTTTATCTGTGAATTTAGTCTGAAGTCAAAGTGGATTCATGTTATTAAGGAAACTGTAGGATTTATCCTTCAATGTGCTGCCAAAATAAATCAACATTTATCATTTTTGTTCCATGTGAGACATCAATAAATCAAAAAAGTCAAACAAGTTCAACACATGTTCAGGAATGTCTTTTTATACAAAACCTTCACAACACAGTATTTTACTGGAACTGATACATAAACACACACACACACACACACACACACACACACAGTGTGTGAAGCATATTTCCAAAGTCAGGTGTTTGAAGTTTGGTGTCTGATGTGTCACCAACGACAGGCGACACTTCAACATGTGATGATGCTTCCTGTCAGGAAATGATGTCACTTTGTGTTGTGACTCGACCAGTAAACAGGAGCATAAATAATAAGGTAGTAGCTTCCATTTAAGATGAAGACAACATTCATGTCAGTCTGCTCACTTCTAAAGATGATGAGGATGAAGCTCACAGTCAGTCAGCTGTGTGTTGATGAAGATGACAGTGGTGATGAAGATAGTCCACATCTGTGGTTTGAAATGAGAGCAGCAGAAGTGCTGGGACAGCTGTTAAACATGTTGGTAAAGTTCCGGACTTGATTTGATTAATTTTTATTTCATAAAGTCTGATTTATTTCATATTGATCATTTTGAAATTGTCCAGAAAACATCTGTGTGTATTTTTCATCAAATGACACATGATTGTTTGAATCAGAAGAAACAGAAGAGAATGAAAGTGAAAGTAACAACATGTCTGATTTGATGATTATTCCAGACTGGTCTGAGATCAGCAGCATGTTATTAATGTGTGTTGACATGAATAGGTGTGTGAATGTTGTGCTGACATTTGGATGATGTGTGTAGAAGGCTGACATTATGATGATCCACAATAACACAATGACAAAGTCACTCTGCTCATTTTAGAGAAAAGTTCATTGATTAGGACATAGTAATGTTGATCTGCACATTTAAAACCTCAACACATCTGATTGGATTATAAATGGATTTTTATCTTCATCATTTATTCTTTATTCAGATTGAGGGGCTGCTGGTTGTCAGAGATCAGCTGTGCTTCTCTGGCCTCAGCACTGAAGTCCAACCCCTCCCATCTGACAGAACTGGACCTGAGTGGAAACAACCTGCAGGATTCAGGAGTGAAGCTTCTGTCAGCTGGACTGGAGAGTCCACACTGTCGACTGGAGACTCTGAGGTCAGTTCATGTATTTTGCTCTTGTACAGTGTATATCTACCAAAATGAAATCCACAAGAGAAGTTTTAAATTTCCTTCAGTTCTCTTGTTTTCTGGGTTTGTTTCAGCACAAATCACAACAGCTCTTTTTGAAAGTTTGTCAGTCTGAACAGTTTATCTGTGAATTTAGTCTGAAGTCAAACTGGATTCATGTTATTAAGGAAACTGTAGGATTTATCCTTCAATGTGCTGCCAAAATAAATCAACATTTATCATTTTTGTTCCATGTGAGACATCAATAAATCAAAAAAGTCAAACAAGTTCAACACATGTTCAGGAATGTCTTTTTATATAAAACCTTCACAACACAGTATTTTCATTCTTTCATTCAACCTTTATTTTAACTTGGAAATACATTGAGGTAGAGACTCATTTTCAATGTCACAGAGTAAAACAATAAAAAAATATAGCCGCGAGCGGCAATCTGCGGGTTCTAACCTGTTCCGCCCCAAACCAGCCACCGTGACCCTCGCCACCCAGTGTGACCCTCATCTGCCGTAGTGCAAGACGTTCCCCACTCTGTCCCTGAAAGCTCCAAGCAATACATACTCTTTCCAAGTCACACATCAGTTTGGGAAAAAACGGGATATATCTGGGAATGTTGGTGGCGCCCCCTATGTGCCAATCTCAAAGTCTTTTTTTGGGTGTGTTCTTGGTCCCCTTCTGATGATATTTACCCAGTTTTGTGACCATCGGAAAAACGGTTAGCATCTTACAGCCGATATTCGCTAAGCCCCGCCCTTTTCAAGGATACTTTTCTTGACGGCAGCCATGTTTTTCGTCCGATCTTGCTCATTTATAATAGAAATGAGTGTCTTGGTCCCCCGATGCCTCATACCAAGTTTGGTGTTGATAGCACAAATATTTCAAAAGCTTATTCACTTTACTGTTTTTCAAATTATGCAAATTAGCAAAAATTCTGTAAGGGCGGCATTCATGGTGCAAGAGGCTTTTTTGTAGAGGATAATCAGGAGGATGTGTGTGTTAAATTTCAAGTCAATAGCACTTGTGGTGCGGCGGGCAGAGCCTTTCAAGCTTTACACTCTATGTTATAGCGCCCCCATAAGGCCGATTGGGACCAATTTTTTTGAGCAGTATTTGGATGTCATTTATAGTCCATGTACCACGTTTCATGTCCCTAGGTCCTTCCAGCTGGTCATAAATTAATAATAACGAATAGGCCACGCCCACTTTCACCTATCAACATGGCACTCAAGATATTAGTTAATAGCCACCCCTAGAGCAGGCATACCAAATTTGGTGAAATTCCATCCAATGGTCTTTGAGATACAGATGTGTGGCATTTATAGTGCCCCCTATAGGCTGAGCTCAAAATGCTTTAGTAGGCAGCTTCCAAGTCTCATTATGGACCTACCCACCAAGTTTGGTGATGATAGGTCAAAGGGTGTGGGAGTTATGGCCAATCAATTCTAAGCTTATGGAATCAGATTTGTGTCAAAAATAATCAAACAACACTTTTTCAATATCAAACAAAAATAAGAATTTGAGAGAGAATAAAACTCACTGAAGCAAAAAAATGTCATCTCAAAAGTAAAACTTGTGACTTGCAAACAAATTATTTGTGCAACTGAGTAAACTACTGGTCTTTTACTTTTTGTCATATATTCTTTTGTTTACAGTTCCCTCTGTTTCTTTCTCACTGCTCAGACTTTTGCTCTCACCGTCAGTTTTGCAGTTATGCTGCCAGCTCTCTCGTTTGCGCTCCCTGAGTTTTTGTTTGCGATTCTGACACAAACCTCTCGCGTGGGCGGGCTTTTTCGGGGGTGCGTCGCCATTGGCTAGTGAGTTTTTGAGTGACAGCTCTGTGCCGGGTAGTTGCTCAGTGCAGCACGCGCGAAGAACAACACGGACACTTTGCACGACAGCACTGGGCACACAGTACCTGAACTTCTTCTTTGGGTTTGGCAGACTAGGTGTAACAACAGCGTATTGCTGCAGGCTGCCTGAACTTTACTGGACTCCTATTAGATGAGTAGTAATCATTATTTTTTAAATGTAAATATTAGCATTTTAGCTCAATAGCTTCCAGGCCATGTGACCTATTGACTCAAAATCAGCGCAGGATCATAGTACTACACTGGCTGGTTGAGATACAGCAATTTTATCATAGATTTATACTCTTGATATATGTGTTTGTATATAATATATATTAAATGATTGTATGTATAATCATTATATAATAATTTTTGCCAATAGCCTCTAGGTCATGTGACATGTGTGTGTCATGTGAGTGTGCAGGATCACACTCACACATCTCTTTTTATTGCCTTTCAATAACCCACATTTTATTTTGAAAACCGGAAGTTGGTCCACGCTGTAGCGTCCTAGCGCTGACTTTCTCAACCGCCTCCGTGTATTTGCGGTAAAGTCTGCAATACGGGAGCACTTGGCCGGTTGGCTCGACCGCAGTTTACACTTTACTAATCTAATAGGAGTCCAGTAAAGTTCAGGCAGCCTGCAGCAATACGCTGTTGTTACACCTAGTCTGCCAAACCCAAATAAGAAGTTCAGGTGCTGTGTGCCCAGTGCTGCCTCACAAAGTGTCCGTGTTGTTCTTCGCGCGTGCTGCACTGAGCAACTACCCGGCACAGAGCTGTCACTCAAAAACTCACTAGCCAATGGCGACGCACCCCCGAAAAAGCCCCGCCCACGCGAGAGGTTTGTGTCAGAATCGCAAACAAAAACTCAGGGAGCGCAAACGAGAGAGCTGGCAGCGAGACTGCAAAGCTGACAGTGAAAGCAAAAATCTGAGCGGTGAGAAAGAAACAGAGGGAACTGTAAATAAAACGATATATTAACAAAACAGTTAAAGACGAATAGTTTACACAATTGTAAAAATAATTTATTTGCAAGTTATAAGTTTTACTTTTGAGATGACATTTTTTTCTTCAGAGAGTTTTATTCTCTCTCAAATTCTTATTTTTGTTTGATATTGAAGAAGTTTTGTTTGATTATTTTGATGCAAATCTACTTTCAGTCAGTGTCAGAATCGCAAACAAAAACTCAGGGAGCGCAAACGAGAGAGCTGGCAGCATAACTGCAAAACTGACGGTGAGAGCAAAAGTCTGAGCAGTGAGAAAGAAACAGAGGGAACTGTAAACAAAAGAATATATGACAAAAAGTAAAAGACCAGTAGTTTACTCAGTTGCACAAATAATTTGTTTGCAAGTCACAAGTTTTACTTTTGAGATGACATTTTTTTGCTTCAGTGAGTTTTATTCTCTCTCAAATTCTTATTTTTGTTTGATATTGAAAAAGTGTTGTTTGATTATTTTTGACACAAATCTGATTCCATATAAGCTCCGCCCACAGCAAAGATTCATTGGTCCGTAGCGGCCATGTTTTTTGGCCAATCTGGCTCATTTATAATAGAAATGTGTCTTGTCAACCCCCAAAGCCGTGTACCAAATTTGGTGTTGATGGAGTCAAAATTGTAAAAGTTTATTTCACTTTACTGTTTTTCAAATCATGCAAATTAGCAAAAAATCTAGTTAGGCGGAGCTTCATGGTCCCATTGGCTTTTTTGTAGAGGACATTGAGCTGGACCTGTGTGTCAAATTTCAAGTCAATCAGACTTATGGTGTGAGGGCGTGGCCTCCCCAAAAAATAATTTTTTAAACCTTAATTATAGCGCCACCATGTGGCCAACTGGGCTCATATTTTAATAAAAGTTGATGCACATCATTTCCAATCATTGGGCCAAGTTTCAGGTTTCTGGCTCATTCCAGCTCACGGGAATTTGAGCTCAAGCGGCAGACAACAAAAAATAATAATAATAAACTGGTACAATCTTAGAAGGGTTCTACCCCTTCGGGGTTAGAACCCTAATAAACGCACTTAGACACAGAAAACACCAAAGAGAAACTTAAATAAAAGTGACAACAAGAAGTAAAAAACAATAAAAGCCACAATAAACATTTAAAAATAAATCAAAGTGTCAATAATCAATAAAAACAGTTCAAATGTAGAACACATTAATCAGGTAAAACAGGAACACCTAGAACTAAAATGCAGTACAGTTAAAGATGTAAATTGCCCTGATGGATAAAAATGAGGATAGCTTTAAATTGTTCTGCCTGTTGATCAACATTACAGCTGCACAATATGAAAAACTGGATTTTCCAAATTCAGTAAAAATAGCCGACAGCTGCAGTGTAATCCAGTCACTAGAGCCAGTTTGATAAGAGCCCACATCAAAAGAAATCATTGAACTGATGTACGAAGGAAAAAGAGCCATAAGATCTAGACTTGCGCCGATTTATCGGCAGTGCTCAGAATCAGGCCGGTTTTCACGTGATCGGCCATGACCTACGACCGGCCGGTCAGTCTAAAATTTGCCAGTCTAAAGCGCTGGTCAAATTACCACTGCGCTGCGGCAGCAAAAAAACAAAACAATAAACAAACACACTAAGCAAATGCATTGCCTCTTCTTTTCGGTTATATGCTAACGCGTTGCAAAGCGTGAGCAGTCCTTGAACCCTCTTAATGCCTCGCGGGATACGTCAGCCCTTATGTCAGCCTGCCCAGGTCAATAACATCAGCAGCACACAAACGCGTACATGTGCACCTCACGGCTTTGGCGACCTACACCATGTCGACTAGTGGTGCAACGGATCGCAGCTGACCCGTGTGCCGTACGGATCGCCCTCCATGGTTCAGCACGCATGTGATCCGCGGACTACTGTGAGCATTATAGTTTTACTGTCACTGTTACTTTTGTATAAGTTATAATACCTGAAATCTCAATGCAGAGTTGCAGTGAAAAGACAGGACAGATGCTGCTGTGTGCAGCGCATGTCTGTGAAGAGCGACTGATTTAAAATCCGTCACATCGTCTTGAGTGAAATCCAGACCATGACTTTTTTCACTGATGTAACTATGCTGTTGTCATAGAAACAGATCATAAGACTGTGATAATTATTGAAACTTTGGCGATATCAGCTGTCTTAACACTAGAACGACCACAACAGTCATTTTGACTGTTTTGAAATTTACATGTGCAATAACTTTGTTGAATAAAAAAATAAAATCCTGCTGGTTCTTGACTTTTCACAAAAGTGTATGTATTTTTATTTAAAGTTGTTTTTACATAAATTACATAAATGACAACAAAAATATAATTTTTACCTATTTCGGCCGTGAACGGTCATATTGACCGTACGGAATTTCGCGCTGTTCTTATTGTTTATTTTTTCCCGCGGTTAATCTGTTTTTAGCCTTTCCCACAGTCCCGTTATTATTAGACAGAGATGGAGAGATCGACAGACAGGGAGATAGAGAGATAGAAATAAAGAAAATGTCTGAAAGACCGAGGAGAGACCTGACACTTACCGAGGCCTTGGAGCTACTTCAGAACTTGGACAGTGGTGATTCTGATGCAGGGAAACTAAAGTGACAGCGACCTTTCTTGGAATGAACATACTTCATTCTCATCAGAAAGTGATGAGGAGTTCATACGGAGGAAAAAGACGTGGCTGCTAAAATATTCAGCACCTGTGGAAAATGCAGCAAAGCCGTGTGTAAATTGCACGAGGAGAGGAGTCAACGTGCGTTGACAGTGAATAGGGGAGACTGGGGACGTTTGCAACACTAGTGTGGATTTCTCTGTTATTCAGAGATTATTTGGAACAGACCAACCAAATCTTAAACCTATATCGTTAGCCTCATAGCATAATTGCCTAAGTCATGTTTCAAGGTTTCCAGAAAAGATGAAAAGACAGATTTTTCGGCAAAACATGTAAAACTTTTTATTTAAACTATAGTAGTAAGTTCAACCAGATATGTGAACAAGTGTGCAAAAAAAAATAAGACACAACAACAATTGTTGAATCAGCAGTGTTGGGAGAGTAGACAGATATCACAACTTGGCCAAAATATGACTTAGGCAATTATGCTATGAGGCTAACGATATGTTAAACTGACATGCACTATTGATTTAATTAGTTAATATAAAATTGTTTTATGGTTTTAGTTTAAACTTTGTTCTTGGCTCTTTTGTTTTAGATCAGCTTGTTTCCACCTTTTAAAAATAATTTTGTGTTACATGTGTTTTTAAAATGTTTCCCAGAGAAATAAGATATTTTTAATGGTTATTTTCTGAAATAATTTTCTTGTTCTGAGTTATGAATGAATGAATTTGTCAAACACTGGTGTGAATATAATATTCAATAATTACAGTTTGATATATGGGATGATATGAATATTGATATGACTGAATTTAATTTGTTAAAATATGCATCTAGGTGTTTTTTTATTTTTTAAAAGACATCCTAAGACAATAAATGCATTAATCTCTCAACTGGGTATTTATCGTAAGAGATTATTAAGTTTGGATTCTAGAGGTCAAAATGACCGCCTACGGCCGTTCTAGTAGTCCTGTCTGTGACACAGTGTGTCTGTTCTGATTGATTACCCGTAACTTCTGACCAATCAGATGTGCTGTAGGCGGGACATTGAGCCAGACTACAGAGCGTAGTTGTGTCTTATACTGTGCAGTGTATAATGATCTAGTATATACATAGAACAGTACTGTAAAAGTTTGAAGATTTTAATATTATTACCATTATCATTACCATTATCATTATTACATTATTTAACTATGGTGATAATTACAGACAGACAGAGATCAAAGCCAAGTGCATTTTTAAGATAATTTAACACTAATCCCACCACTTTTTTATTTTTTGTTGATCCGAAAAAATGATCCGATCCGTGACTCAAAACCGTGATACGATCCAAACTGTGAGTTTTTTTGATCCGTTGCACCCCTAATGTCAACAGTATGTTAATTTTTTAAAGTGTGTGAGGAGGATCACAAGTTTGCAGTATGGAACACCTGCGAGGCTAAATTAGGGCATGGAAAACGTTTGGTACGACTAATCCAGAGGTGTCCAAACTACGGCCCGCGGGCCAGCTGCGGCTCTATTTGAAACCACATACATACTGCTTACTGCGTACGACACCAGTATGCACTGTGTTCTGCATGTTGTTTTCAGTAGTGTCCAGTATGTGACAATTAATGATTACATTTATAGCGGGCTATAACATGCTTTGCTCCAGGTGTTTGGTACCGCTGCGCTTTCCAAGGTGCTGATCCCGACTTTGTTCATTTGTTTGTTTGTTTTGGTATTGTTTTACTGTTATTTTCTGTAGTTATTTTTGCACAATTTCGTACTTCGTAGTTTGACGGAGCCCATAAATAGCCTTTTGGGGGCGTAGGGATTATATTTTCCCGAAAATTACCTTTTCTACCCTGGAAACAGAAGCGCTCTGTCCCAATGTATGTAGGTTCTCAACCTGAGCACTTTAGTGTATTTTCTGCTGGTATTAATAATTATTATTGAGGAAGAAAACTGCCATTTCAATATTAATCAACATTATAAACTGCAGGCTGCATGCAACTTGACGTCCGCTGCGGCTGCACTGGAGGATGAAATGCCAAGTTCAGCCTGTGATCTGTTACTGTCTGACTGAACAACCTCATGGAAGTGATATTTTACAGTTCTACATATTTTGATCTAACGAAATTTGTTAAAAAAAAGTCAGTTGGTGTTTTCAAAGTCATGATATTGAGCTGAAACAGGTTCCAGATTTCATTCGCATTCACAGGCTGCTGCTTTGCGGAGCAGACAGCTCGCACCGCGCACACTGCAATGTTCAACATCGTAGGCTTAATAAGGTTAATTATCACTGAAAGTTAAAAAGCAAAACTTGGTCTGGGGCTTTGTGTGCACTCCCTGGAGATTTTGGCGTCTTTTTGCAGTGAGGGGTGCTTTTTGCCAGAACCTCTGACGGTAAATCCATCACATGCAGTATTTCACCCCGACGTGTTTTGGATAAAGTATAAATCCAGTGACCTTGAAGCTTCGAGCTGCACCTGGAATTTTATCTGAGATTCTAAAAGTTGCAGCAAACATAAGTCCAGCGTATTTTATCCATCCAGCGCAGCAACAGTTTGCATCTTCATTGTTTAATATTTAATAAAGTATTTCCACACAAAGCTGGTGGCAGACAGCGTGTATGTGTCTCATTAAGATGGCAGAGTCAAAAGTTATTGTATTAAGTACATTCATAATCAGACATGCTTGAATTCATGGCGATTTGTGATCATTAACCAATTAATAAAAGCTCCCTGTGTTCTCAGCTGGTAGCAAATGGGAGCCAGAAAACACACACTACCCCGAATGAAAATTAAATCTTAAGAATAATATAACACATGCTATGATATGATGATGTTATAGACAAAAAGTTATATATTATTTATTAATGTAGAGTGTGTTTTAGCAAAGACATGATTATTGAAAAGCTGGTTGTATCTTGGTTAAAATGTTCTAATAAAGGAAAGTTAGAAAATTTTGCAATATCTTGTGTGCTGTAAAGTGGTTTGGAAAAAATGAAATCTGAATCGGCCAAAATTGATATCGGCTGTCCAAGCACCTTGCAAATTGGAAATCGGCCCAAAAAAATTGTAATCGGTGCAAGTCTAATAAGATCTTTATAAATCAATAAAAGCCAGTGTCTTTCTCGTCTTACACAGAAAGAGGGACACCCAACCTTAGTGTACAAGTCACAACGATGCTGTTATAACTGTCTCCAGTGATGAATCTTAAGGCAGAATGATAAACAGAGTCCAGGAGCTTCAGAGTGGCAGCAGAGGTGTGCATGTATAAAATATCACCATAGTCTGAGACTGATAAAAAAAAGTTTCCTCAACAAGCATCTTTGTACAAAGCAGCAGAAAGGAGAGTCTGTTTCTATAAAAGAAAGCAGTTTTCATTGGTAGAGAAGTCACCAGCTTGGAAACATGATATTTAAAGGTTAACTTATCATCTATCCAAATACCAAGGTACTTCTACTCTGTGAGCCTTTCAAAATTTGTACCATTGTTGGTGGAGATGATGAGGCTGTCAAGGTTCATATTTTTTGATCTGCTGAACTGATCTGTTGTTCTGTTACTACTGTTCTCTCTGTCTCTGTTCTTTTCTCTCTCTCTTCCACCCCTCCCACCTCCCCTCTTTCTTCCCCTTTTCCTCTTTCCCTCTCAACCCGACCGGTGCCGTCAGATCACCGCGCACCATGAGTCATGGATCTGTCCGAGGTTTCTGCCTGTTAAAAGGAAGTTTTTCCTCGCCGCTGTCGCCAAAGTGCTTGCTTATGGGGAGTTGTTTCAACTGTCGGATGTAAACAAAACTATTGTGGTGGTCTAGACCTACTCTATATGTAAAGTGTCTTGAGACAACTTTGTTGTGAATTGGCGCTATATAAATAAAATTTGATTGATTGATTGATTGAACAACATGAATTTAGATTTGTCTGCATTGAGAAGCAGTTTATTATTACTGAGTGCAACTTGGAGATCAGAAAAGCAGTGTTGGAGGGAATTTATGTCAGAGTGAGCATCATTCACAATACAGAACAAAATGGTGTCATCTGCATAAAGATGAATATTACAGCCAGTGACAGCTGAGGTCATATCATTGATATAAAGTGTGAACAGGACAGGCCCCAGGATTGAGCCTTGACTCAAAGGTTCAAAATATGTGTCATGTAGCAGAGCACAACTGGAGCAGCAAGCTTTAAAAAGTCGGGCTCAAGTTTATCCTCTCCCACAGAAATCTGAGAATCCATAGAAAGGAGAGCATCGGCCACTTCATCAAAAGAGAAAGGCTGCAATGAAAAAGGAGGAGTTGTCATTATGTGGGTGACTGGATCATAGTGGACAGAGGTGGTCCTGTGTAAGTTTCACCAAACAGGTTACCAGCAGATGAAAAATGTTTATGAAAAGCTGCACAAATCTCCTGATGGTCTGATATAAAACACACATTTGCTGTGGTGAGAGGAGGAAATGAGATGGAAGACTTACGGTTCAGAGAATTTACTGCCTTCCAGAAATGAGCTGGATTTGAAAATGATTTTGGGATTAGACTGAAATAATAATCAGATTTAGCCTTTCTTATTGCAGATGGACATTTGTTTCTAAGCTGTCTGAAAATAAGTAAGTGACCAGGGTCCCCAGTGCGTCTGGCCAGAGTCCAGACTTTATTTCTGTCTTTAATCAAATAATAAATTTCTGATGACAACCAGAGGCTTGACCTGTTCTGTATTCTATATTTTTTAAAAGATGCATGTTTATTAACGGGGCGGCCCTGTAGCTCAGTTGGTAGAGCGTCTGCACCATGTATGGAGGCTGTTAGTCCTCTGCAGCAGCTGCTGGTTCAACTCCTGCCTGCAGCTCTTTGCTGTGTGTCATCCCCTCTCTCTCTACCACCTTTCCTGTCTGCTCTTCAGCTGTCCTGTCCAATAAAGACAAAAAGACCAAAACATGACTTTAAAAAAAAGGTGCATGTTTATTAACTGTTGGGTTAAATGTAGCAGAAACAGCAGAAGTGCTGGGACAGCTGTTAAACATGTTGGTAAAGTTCAGGACTTGATTTGATTAATTTTCATTTCATAAAGTCTGATTTATTTCATATTGATCATTTTGAAATTGTCCAGAAAACATCTGTGTGTATTTTTCATCAAATGACACATGATTGTTTGAATCAGAAGAAACAGAAGAGAATGAAAGTGAAAGTAACAACATGTCTGATTTGATGATTATTCCAGACTGGTCTGAGATCAGCAGCATGTTATTAATGTGTGTTGACATGAATAGGTGTGTGAATGTTGTGCTGACATTTGGATGATGTGTGTAGAAGGCTGACATTATGATGATCCACAATAACACAATGACAAAGTCACTCTGCTCATTTTAGAGAAAAGTTCATTGATTAGGACATAGTAATGTTGAGCTGCACATTTAAAACCTCAACACATCTGATTGGATTATAAATGGATTTTTATCTTCATCATTTATTCTTTATTCAGATTGATGGGCTGCAGGTTGTCAAAGATCAGCTGTGCTTCTCTGGTCTCAGCTCTGAAGTCCAACCCCTCCCATCTGACAGAACTGGGACCTGACCTACAACAACAACCTGAAGGATTCAGGAGTGAAGCTTCTGTCAGCTGGACTGGAGAGTCCACACTGTCGACTGAAGACTCTGAGGTCAGTTCATGTATTTTGCTCTTATACAGTGTATATCTACCAAAATGAAATCCACAAGAGAAGTTTTAAATTTCCTTCAGTTCTCTTGTTTTCTGGGTTTGTTTCAGCACAAATCACAACAGCTTAATTTAATTCATCATTTTTATCTTCATCATTTATTCTTTATTCAGATTGAGGGGCCCTGCAGGTGTCAGAGATCAGCTGTGCTTCTCTGGTCTCAGCTCTGAAGTCCAACCCCTCACATCTGACAGAACTGGACCTGAGTGAAAACTACCTGAAGGATTCAGATGTGAAGCTGCTGTGTGATCTTGTGGAGAGTCCACACTGTCGACTGGAGACTGTGAGGTCAGTAGAGGGGCGGAGTCAGTCCATGCTGGTTTCAGCATAGTATTGAAGTAAACACAGTTTGAATCAAAGTAAAGATCCAGTATTTCCTGTTTTCCTCAGTGAAGCTGTGAGAGGAGAACGGTGACAGGCTTCAGGATCTCAAAGTGTTTGTTTCAACACTAAACAATTGATCAGTTCATCTTTGTCACAACTCTCAGATCAGTCTGACTGAAGCCTGCAAATCACTGGCTCTTATTTCATAGAACCATGGTTACATTTAGTAACCATGTGGTCTTTGTACAGACCAGAACTGCTGAAGTCCAGAAACCACAGCTGATGATTTGTCTTCACTCTTTGTATGAACATGTAGGACCTTTAACATCATAAATATATATATCTGTCCATGTGTCTTTTGTTTTGTCCAAATATTTTGAATATTCACATGTTTATCATGTTAATATTTCAAAAGTAGATGAAATATTCAAGTGAGACTCTGGTTTTTAACAGCTTTGAACTCTAGCAGCAGTAAATCCATCATTAAAGTGAGCAGTGAACGTCTCTGTGTTTCTGCAGTCATGATGCGTTCAGGGACTCTCAGCAGGTTATTTCCACTGTGTACTTGAGTGAAATCTGCAGAGTCAACAGACCTGATGGTCTGTGAGCTTCCAGCTCAGTGTGTTGACTCCAACACGTTAACATGAGAGCTGAAAGGAAGCAGCTCCGCTCCACAGCCGCTCCACTTGTGCTCTGAACAGGACTGAAGTCCTGCTGCTCTTTATACTGGATGTGATGAAGAAGAGTCTCTGTAAACACTGATTTATGACTCCTGCTGTCTGTCTGCTTCTCTCATCAGATGGAAGAGGTCTCAGTCAGAGCGATTGATGATGATGAAGGAGTTTGTGTTGAGAGGATCAGCTGTGTCCTGATGATCCACAGAGGTTGAAGCAGCAGCAGCTTGTGTGTGGAGAGGCTCTGACTGGGCCGTGTTTACTGGGAGGTGGAGTGGAGAGGAGAGCTTCATCCAGCACTGACTGACAGAAGAAACCCCAAAATATTCAAGAGACCACCATCGCTACAGTTGACTAGCTAACATTAGCTTAGCTCAGTGTTTCTGCTGGTAACATTTATCTGTGGTAATTAGCTTTTGACACAACTGTGCTATAAAGAATGCAGGACGCTGTAGTAACACTGATGAACAGACTCTTTATTTCTCTACTGTGACAGTGAACACAACACACAGCCTCTCAGTAACTATTCTGCTCATCTCACCACGTTACAGCTGAATGAAGTAACTTCACTTCCCCTTATAGCATGAAGCTAACCAACGGAGGCTGGTAGAGTCGAGAAGACAAAATCCAAAATGTAAAGTTTGTCCACAGTTTATCTTTATTGATTATATTGATGCTGAATTGACCAGAAGACTGTGGACATGTGACGTCTTTTATCTTGTGTTTTTTACAGTTGTGTGTTTTTACAGACGTGTCAGAAATAGTTCAAATGTGATTTTTGTTAAAGAGTTTGGTGTCATTTTATTTGTCACTTGTTTAGTTTGAGGTTCAACATGCTGAGTCATGATAATCATGAGATAATGATGACTTAACAAGGGTGGTAACGACTCAGCGTGAAGCTTCACTCTGCCATGGAAGATGGTTTTCATTTGCTGTCTTTATGTTGCAGACGCCTTGTTTTGAAATCAGTCACACATACGGTGGATTTGCTCCACATGTGGCTGATCAGGCAGAAAGTTTTCAATGTAAAGTTTGACAAGTGAAAACATTTGATGCTCATATTTCCTGCAGCATCAGTGAATCACAGTTTGATGTGTGAGCCTGCTGCTTTTCACATGACAGGATCAACACAGACACATAAAGTCGACCTGTGGAGCTTTTTCCCTCAGAAATCAGTGTTTGAAGCACTTGTTCATGTTGTGGAGCTCCTGCTGGAGCTGCTTTCTGCCACCAGATGGCACCGTTTCCTCTGAACTGCTGATGTGAACACTTCCTGTCTTCATTTGGCAAAAATTCAACGTCCTCATCATTTAGTTCAACTGGATTTAAAATGTTCAACTGGCTTTGAAATTCAACTCAGCACACAAGTTAAAACATGAAACCCTGATTAATCAAACTGGAGGAATTTAAATAACCACTGATGATGATGATGATGATGATGATGATGTATTTGTTCTTTCTATTTCTTCTCATATTTTCCATTTATTGCTGTTTTTATATGAATATATTTCTGGTATTCTTGTCATTTCTCTCTGCTTCTATATGTTTGTATTGTTGAATGGGAGCACCTGTAACGTGACCAGTTTCCCCCCGAGGATCAATAAAGTATTGTGATTGTGATTGTGAGCTACTTTGTTTTGGCAGGTTTCAAACCTGTGACATGAACACGACTAAAATCCATCAACATAAATATGAAGCTGAGCTGTGAATCAGGAAGATTTGACATTTGATGAACGTCTTCAAATCCACTTTTCTCCTCATGTTTCCCCTGAAGGAGCTTTAAGGGTTTAAAAGTGCTGCAGCTGGATTCAAGTCAAACATCAAAGCACCATCTTTGTTTTCTTTATTTCCACTGGTGGAAAGTATCCGAGTACATTTACTCCAGTACTGTACTGAGTACATCCACTTGATGCTCTGTTTACTTCTAATAGATTTCAGAAGGAAATCTTCAACTTTTGACTCCACTACATTTATTTAACAGCTGTAGTTACTGCTTACTCTTCACATTCATATTTTAAATACAAAACATGTCATCAGTTTATCAAATATGAAGCTTTAGTTTAGATCAGGGGTCTTCGGCTCCCTGTCACTTTGGAAAAAATATATATAGAAAAGAACAATGGTTATTTTTTTAAACATTTTAATTTCCATTATCAACAATAACAATAGAGTTTTGACTTTTGAACCCAACTCAAAATCTTAGAAAAAAAAGTTTTGCTAACTATCAATATTTTGTTTGAGTTTTCTAAACCCAAAAAATGTATTTAAAGAAAAAGTACAGAGTAAATTAATTCAAGTAAAAGTGAATGATGGTTAAAATTTTAATATTTTCAATTAAAACAATTTAATTCTCAGGCATCAAACTAAAGACAAATCAGCTTCACAGCTCAGTGACCAGTTTCTGAATTACAATTTTCTTGAGTTTCTAAAACTCAAAGATTTAAGTTTAACTAAAGAAGAAAAGTTAATTATTTCAACTAAAGGTTAAAGGTCGGCAAAACTTTTTTAGTTTATGTCAAAACATTACAGTTTGAGTTGGCTACTAATCAATCTGGCAATAATTTTTTCACCAATCAATTAGTTGTTTGTTTCCATAAAATGTCAGAAAATAGTGACAAATGTTGATCAAAGTCCAAGTTGACGTCTTCAAATGTCTTGTTTTGTCTCTAAAAGATATTCTGTTTACTGTCAGCGCAGACGTTCACCTGGACGTATTTTAACTTTGTTTACAGAAGTTAATTAGTGAAATTTAATAAATTGTTTACATGTTACATGTTGTCCCCTGATCATGTTGTAACAGACTCAACCTGTCCAGAGTCAAACACGTCATCAAAGACCGTCCACATGCTGGCAACCAACCGTTTGACCTGTTGTCCTCCTGCAGGCGCTGCAGGTCTCTAAAACTCAGACCACCGGACTCATGAACAGTTTCTTTACCAAAACTTCCTCCACCTTAAATCAACATGAAAAACATCGGAGCACAATAATATCATTCCTGTGTAATAATAATATTTATTTATGAATTTATTTATTTTAACCTGAATGCAGCTCACAGAAGAACAGAACTCTGGATTCTGTTGTAACAACATGATGACAATAAACACTTTCTGTTTCTATTTCTGTCTCCAGAGTCGGGGTCAGTTGCAACATCTGACTTCTTCTTTTCAAGTAAATATATTGAATATGTCATACATAATCATTCTCACTCCTTCGTTGATTCTAGTCTTCAATTTGTCTTTTTCTGTATATTTGGTTTTCATATTCGAAATAACTTCATCAATCATATCAATCATTCAATCAATCTTTAAATGTTGTTTCCTTTTTTTTTTCTTAATTTGGTTTTTCCAATAGTTCAAAAATACAAACATTCGTCCATCAATCATCATCAACAACAATCAATCTATAAAATAGTAATGATTATTAGCAACTGTAAAGCTTCAATAATCTAAAGGGGATTTTGTTGGTTCGATGTATAGCTTTTTCTGAGGTAAACTGAGAGAGAACAAAAAAAGTGTTGAAACTGTCCCAGGTCTCCCCTAACCAAAAAATAACTAATATTTTAAATTAATTATATTTTATTGAGTTCTTGTTTTTGTCTCAAAAACAAAGAAGAGTTGTAATGAATATGGATATTTACATTATCTCATTTTTCCTATTGTTAAATCATCTGGTATACAGCTAAACCCAGTGTGTACAACACTCCATGGGTCTCCCCGAAGACCAAAAAAGTTGTACTTGAAGGATATTTCTCTTTTTTTTTATATGATTATTTTGCTTGTTCTTGTGAAGCTTTTTGTTTGACCTCCCTTTTAAAACAACTGATTGACAATCTTTTGAGTTGTACATCATTATTGTCTTACATAATACTAAACATTAATCACATGATATCACATATTATCTGTGATCCAGTTGTGGTTACGTTGGTTGTGTGTGTGTGTGTGTGGTGTGTAAATGTTATATAAAACATATTTATGTAATATTTCACTCATTTTTGAGACAAAAGCTGTTTGATTGACTTTAACTCTTCAGTTATGTTGGATAATGTTTATTAAACTTTGTAACAGGCCAACGTCTTTATACCACATTTTTATTTAATTAAAATTAAACTAATTAAAATTAGTTTGAAGTTTTTCATTCTGTCTGAGACAAGTGCCACAGGGGCAAGTTTAGAAAAAGTTTTAAAAAGTAATGCAAATATTTTCTAATTTATATGGACACTTATACATGTGTATCTAATATATTATATTTATAAATATGATATGTGTGTGGATATTATACTTTTTATACTATTATACATATTATACACATTATAGGTCAGATTTTCTATATTTGATTCTATTTTCATTTCATTAGTATTTATTTTTAATACTCACTGTTTCTTTATGATTAATAAAGTTTATCTTATCTCTCTTGGCTATTAAACCTTGTAACAGGCCAACTTCTTGAATAATTACAGTTTTTTAAATTAAATGTAATTTAACATATTTCTTAAATTGTTTGAAGTTGTGCCTTCGTCTCTGAGACGAGTTTAGAAAAATTAAAAGAAATTAAAGTAGATATTATATGTACATATGTATAATATTATACACCTACATACTATTATTAACATTATTATAATTTATTACATTATACTACACATTGTTATATATCATATTTTTAATTTTATTATATTTTCATTTCATGAATATTTATTTTTAGCTCTCACTGTTTTCCCATCTGTTCTCTAAAATCAATAAAGTTTCTATTATTATTTTATCTCATAATAAATGTGATTTATTCTCAGTTACATTCCTCCACTGGTTTATTTATCTCTAAGGTAAGACACCCTGAAGCCACTGAGACACTAATGAAAAGGCCGTGCCACCTGTCCTCCTCCTCTTCTTCATCCTCTCCCTCCTCTTCTTCTTCCTCCTCCTCCTCCACAAAGTGCAACAGTGCGGCAGCTCCGGCAGCGAGCAGCCGAACATGGATGCTGAGCAGCGGCAGACTGAGGGCGGACCGGCCGCTCTGCTTCCATGAAGGAGAAACACAACAAACTGCTCCGCTTCTCTGCCGACTTTCATGGCGTGTGTGTGTGTGTGTGTGTGTGTGTGTGTGTGTGTGTGTGTGTGTGTGTGTGCCGACTTTCTCTCCATAGAGTTTCACTGAGTTTACATCCGGGTTTTTTCCCTAGGCAATGGGAGTCGCAGCACCGCCGTTCCTTAGGCAAAGTGAAATAAATTCGCCGCACCGACACAAAAAGTAGTCCGCTTTTCGAACACATTGTGTGCGCGCCTCGCGCCGCTGATCGGCTCGATTTAACGAACTTTAACAACAAGTCGCACACATATCAAACGGTTTGAGGCGGATAAAGACGCGTTGTTTGGCCGTGTGAGTAGTTTTTGTGCCCCTTCCTCCAGCTCCGGAGCGCAGGGATCTGTGCTGTGCTGAGGCTGAGCTGAATGAGATTGAAGAAGAGTTCTTCTTGTTTTGTAGCTTCAGTTTCTCTGTTTTTTACACAAATTTACTCAAAGTCAGTATAAAATACAGCAACAAAAGCGCTGCGTGCGGGCAGGAGTCGGCCGGGCCGTTTGTGCGCCGTTCTTCCACCGTGGATCGGTTCTTATCATATATATTTAATTAATCTAGAGGAGGACTGCTGCTGAGTAAGTGCTCACTGGGCTTTTTAATTTCATAACTTTAATCTTCGGTGCAGTCAAAGTTGTCCGCAGCGTGTGTGTCGCTCGCTGTCGGTGTGTTTGTTTGTGAGCAGGTGTGTGAGGCTGCAGCCGCCGTGTGTGTGTGTGTGAGCCGTGCCGAGCGGAGCTGCTCCGTGTTTCGGGTTCTTGTTCTAGGAGTTGGTACTGTGGAGGACAAGGGGCCGATAGAACTTAGAACCACCGACGGCCGCTGCTGGCTGTCAGGACTGTGAAAGATGGCGTCTGTGGGGACTGTCGGTGTCTTTATGTGCGTCTCTGTCTGTGTCTCGCCTCGTTATTTCTCTTTGATGGAAGTTATCAGCGTGGCTGCTAGCGTTAGCCACCGCGGCTAACAGCACGGTTAGCATTAGCGGCTAACTACAGCTAACGTTCTCCACTTGTTCTGTGGAACATTTTCACCGCCGCGCACGGAGCAATGTCGGTGTGATGATTTTAACAACGCAGAGGAGCAGTTCACCGCGCTGAGAGCTGGCAGCTCCGGGGCTTTATGAGCACAGGCGGTCATAGAGGGCTCATAAGGAGGTTATAAACATTGATCTCAGCGCTGAAACAAAACACACTTTTCAGAGCAGAAACACTTCACGGCTCTCATCGGAAAACCTCCATTTTAGCTTCATTTGTCGCTGTTTCGGGGCCTCTGCAGCGGCATGTGATGCTGATGGAAGTTTATCCAGACAACTTCATGTCCCACCCGGGAGCAATTACTCCAATTACACACTGCGGGGCCCCCATGTACACAGGCACCGCGTTTACACACAAAACACCCGCAACTTTCAGTCCCAGGAACTACTTTCAGGGGACTTTAACCACAAAGAAAAGACATCATCTCAGGAGCATTAATAACTGAGGCCACCAGATATTCATGTAGGTGGTCTCCAGGTTTTATTTCACTCTGTGAGCCTTCATCATCTCATTATTACAGTCTGCATGTTTGAGTTCAACATTTTACAAAAACAGTCCTATTTAATGCTTTGGTGTGTTGCTTTGGATGATTTTAGCAACACTGAAAAACACCTGATAGGACAGATGGTCGTAGTGGGTTAATAAGAAGGTTATGAAACATTTATTTCACTGCCAAAACAAAAGACACTTTTCTGTATTTCAACTTAAAAATTGGGCAAATTACAAATTTCTGCATGTAAAATTGAAGGCTGTTTCTGTGTGTCAGGTTTTGCGAGCTTTAACTGTGGCCACCAAATATTCTGCCCAGGTGGCCACCAGGTTTTATCTCCACACTGAGTCTTCATCATCAGAGTTTCAGTTCTAAAACATCCTGATTCATTTGTGCCTTTTAGTTCAACATTTTACAAAGACAGTCCTACTTTATGTGTGTGTTGGTTTGGATGATTTTAGCAACACTGAAAAACACCTGATAGGACAGATGGTCTAGTGGGTTAATAAGAAGGTTATAAAACATTTATTTCACTGCCAAAACAAAAGACACTTTCCAGAATTTCATCTCTAAAATTAGGAAAACTACAAAGTGATGTAGAAAAATCGACAGCTGTTTTTAACATGTCAGTCTTATGAGCACTGGGTTTGACATTAACATGACCCGATGGCCACCAGATATTTAATGTAGGTGGTCACCAGGTTTTCTCTCCACACTGAGCCTCCATCATCACAGAGTTACAGTTCTAAAAACATCCCGGTGCCTTCACACCTTTTAGTTCAACTTTCTACGAAAACAGCCGTGTTTTAGGTCAGCGTGTGTTGGTTTGGATGATTTTAGCAACACTGAAAAACATTTGAACCACCAGAGTTAAGTGTGTTTATAATAATAGGATTTGTCCGGACAGGCGGCCATAGTGGGTTAATATGAAGGTTATAAAACATTTATTTCACCACTGGAACAAAAACACGTTTCAGTATCTGAACTCTGGCAACACTTAACTAAACCTTTCACTTTCATTTCTTGCTTCTTCGATGCCTCTGCAGTTTGGTTTAGGACCATATGTTTTTATTATTTATTTATTTATTCTTATAATATTAATGAAGATCAGTGTGTCAAACATGATGTAAATATATCAGTTAGCAGAAATGCTGATATTATGTTGATACTGACATAAGTGTTGTATTTTCATGGTTTTAAAAGCTTTATTACAGTAAAGTGATGTCGTTTTCTAGACTTTTTTTTTACTGTTTCTATTATTTGTCTTTACTCACTTCATTATTATATCCACATGATTATTGATCAGAAACATCGTGTTCAAACTCTGTGAAAGCATCTTCAACCGTCCCTACAATATAATCAATAAGTATCAATATCAAGATATCTGGTCAAAGTTATTGTGAGGTTGCATTTTGTCCATATCGACGACTTCATGTCCCACACAGGGACAAATTACTCCAGTTAACCGTCAGCTGATGCAAAGAAACGGTAGAGAGGCTGTTTTTAAAAACATATTTCAGAGGCACTGAAAGAACCAGTCAGTCAGTCAGTCAGTCAGTCAGTGACCTGCTGCACCTCCTCATGTCTCCTGTCTCTGCTCACAGGGGACAAACACCACTGTACTTTAATTACAGATACTTTTATACAACTTTACTTTAATATCTGTGTTTATGCTCTATAATGTATATAAACATGTAATAAATGGCTAATAACACTGTAATGTTGTAATAAGCAGGTCTTAGTGCTTATGAATGTGTTGTGAACATCCATAACTGCTCCTGTGGACGTTCATGTGTTCTCTGCTGCATGAATGATAAAACAATGTGTCTTCATAGTTAAAATGAACAAATACTGCACCTTCATAAACACATAAACGTGTCCTTATATCTGCAGACAGCTGCTTTATAATGTGTTATAAACCATTTATGAACCATACATTACAGACTTCTTATGAATGCTGAAGAGTTGAAGTGTTGACACACTGTTTATTAATTATCAGAAAGTGATTATCAGCAGCTGAACTCACTGTTTTAATAGTTTTAACTTCAGACTTTATGAGTTTACTTAAGTTCTTTATTAATATTTATATTAATGTGGAGTGAAAGTATGAAGTTTAATAAAATATAAAGGTTCACTTACAGTGTCACTATCTTGGATTATGACTCTGATCTGTGATGGAATGTAATTAAGTAAATTCACTGAAGTACTAATAATATTAATGTTTTGAGATATTTCTGTTTTCATGCTGCTCTGTTCCTCTTCTCCAGATCTCTGAGGGATATTTTTTATTTTTTACTCCCCTACATTCATCTGACAGCTTTAATTAGTTTACAAATGAAGATTTTTACACATAAAACACATGAAGAGTTTATAAAATATCATGTTTTGTTATAAATTAAAGTACCAAACAGTTTATACAAGCACAGCTGAGACCGTTAATCAATTAATTATCAATTATTTTGATGACTGAAGTCATATTTCCTGTAAAAACACTTCATGGTTCCAGTTTCTGAAATGTGAAGATTTGCTGCTTTTCCTTTGAATGTTTATTATAATTTTAAAGTTGTTGTAATAATGTTGACTTCTGGACTGTTGTGAAGGCGTCGCCTCGCCGTGACTTCATTTCTCACTGTTTTCAGAATCTTTACAAACTTACCTCAGTCATTTAAAGTTTGCACTGAGCGACGAAACAATAACCAACAGCTAACTTTGGCTAAACTAGCAGTTAGCAGTGAATCATAGAGAGTCCATAGATAAATAGCAGCTGTAGCTAACAGTTAGCTTGCTCTTGACTGTATGAACTGTGGAGTTTGCAGATGATAGCTAACAGCTACAGTTCATACAGTCCAGTCACAGCTAAAAAATCAATAAATTCTGAGGTGAAATGCTCTTTAATGCTGGAGGATCCAGCTCGAGCTGATTTCTTATTTGATCCAAATTTCTTCTCACAGGCTGCGGTTCTAACAGTGTGTGTTTGTTATGTCTTACAGGGCAGCACTGAGGGGTGGAGTCCAGTCCCACAGCCAGGTGGTGAGTCCTGTCAGCTGATTTAGTCAAATAATAAAGTCATTTTAACACGTAATAACAATCTGTGAACTAAAAGTTGTATGTAATTTTTAAAGTGTTGGTTCCAAACCTGGGGTCCGGGACCTCTTTAGGGGGTCGCCAGAAACCACAGAGGGTCCTCAAGACTTTGTCTCCTCTGAGGTCCTCAGAATCAGATTTACATGTCGACTAAAATCACAGTTTCAGAGTTTGTGCACGTTTTCCAAAATCTAATTTAAGAACTTTTCAAGCTTTTTTCAGTGTTTTCCAGCTGTGATTAAAAAAACTTATTTAAACACAAAATGATTATTTCTCCTCTTCATCACAGTAAATCAGATCTTATTGTGCTTTTATCAAACTAAATTATGTTTTGAGATAAAATTCTACAGACGGAGACAAAGTAAAAGAAAATACGACAGAGTTTCATATTTCAGTGTGTCACCTGTCTGTCAGTGGACTTGGTTTCCTTTTTCTTTAACTGAAAGTTGAAAATGCCAGTAATTGATTAATTAATAAGATAAATCACACATTTATTTTCTAATTTCCATTCCCATTTTGTTTCTTGTTTTTTCTGTTTTTCTTATTTTAAGTTTAATTCTGCGTCCTTATCTAATGAACGGCTCCACCAGACAAAACAACATCAGATGAGACGATTCTAGACTATTGATTAATTATCAGTTAATACATTTTTAATTGGTTCTTATTTGATAATTAATCAATTAATCATTAACTTCCTGTACATTCTGGCGCAGCAAATATCAGATTTATTTTATTTCTGTCTGGCAGCAATTAATTATGAAAGTAATGTGGTTATAGTTTTGTTTTTGTGTTTCCTTGGATACAAGTAGGCGGGTCAACGAGGAGAAAAGGTCGGGAACCAGTGATTTAAAGGACCAGTGTGTCAGATTCAGGGCGATTTATTATCAGAATCTGTCAGAAATATAATATTAATAAGGATGTTTAATAATATTCATAATATAATATTAATAAGGATGTTTAATAATATTCATAATATAATATTAATAAGGACGTTTTCATGAGTGTTTAATCACCTGAAAATAAGAAAAACTGTGAATGAGCCCTTTAATTAGATGATAAAGTGGCGTAGCCCTCTTTAAATATGATATAATCATAATTAAATTTAATAAATAAGTTACATGTGACCTGTGTGAAGTTACAGTTCAGTATTTTCAACTCCAAGTTACTTTTAAACTTTTTTTATTGTATAATGTGTAAATAATTCTGATAAATGAATTCACCTCTTCCTGTTCTTGTTTAATAATAATATTATATTAAATGTTCATTATTTTTAATTTTACAGACGTATTAACCTGTTAGTTAAGACACTCATGAAAGTTACATAAAATAAGTTTGAAACATATTTACGTTGAGTAAAGTCACTGATAATTTACAGCTGAGTGATTTTAAAATGACATTTAATCAATTTTTATTTTATTTTTCTGATTCATTTACCTGTTCATATCAGTGGTTAGATTTGATGTGTTTTAATTTAAAATAATAAAAGTTGCTTCCATATAAAGTCAGTTTTAATGACAATAACAAACACTAACTCATTTATTTTTATTTTACTGACACGTTTCAGTAAAAACACAAACTGTTTCCGTTCATATTAATCGTTCAGTGATTTAATAAAATAAAGTTTCACTCACACTGTGTAAAGTCAGAAATGAAATAATATAAACTGATTTTATTTTAAATACTGATTCACCTGTTAGTAAAGACACACTGACGTGTTTAATTTAATAATAAAAGTTACTTATAACATTAATATAAATTATAAATTAAAGTCAAACTGATCGATCAGTCAGATGATATTATTGGTCAGATTTTGGCCAATCACAGCTCTGTAGCGGTCTCACAGTGTGTGGTGTCTGATCTGTGTAGGTATTAACTTTCTATTAATTTATTTTTAATGTATTAATTGATCACTAATCAATATAAATGGCAGTAGTTGGGTCTCATTTGACATCGTTTTGTTTGCTGGAGTCATTTGATAAATAATCAAACTATTTTTTCAAGTCTTTCCTGTAACGATCATTTTCCTCAGTAATCAATCAGCTGTTTGATCAGAACATGGTGAAAAGTGTTGATCAAAGGTGATTAATTTAATCATTGATTAATAACTGATTAATTGTTGCAGCTCTAATAGGAGCTCAGTTCACTGACGGCAGGCGTCACATGTTCACACATGAAACTTTGTTGTGTTTTTCTTTAACTTGTCTTCGTTCTGCAGGATTCTGTCATTTAAACAAAATTTTGGTTGTTTATGTCACAATAACATCTGATTTAAATATTTAAATATAATGTATTTACATATAAAAATCATTTTAGTAAATTTGAATTTGACTTCAGAAAAAGTGCAGGAACCCTGAAAGTGTGTTTTTTATTGTATTAATTATTAAGGATTAATTGATTATTAGTGTTTTTAAGTATCAGTGTGCTGACGTCATTTCAAACAAAACTATTTTGTCTCTGTTACGTTTCTTTATCACAAGCATTGATGAGCACATTTGAGTGATCACTGTGATCGATGTCAGATTTTTTTTTACTCTCTAATATCAAACATCCAGTGTCAGTCGGGCCTTATTTTAAATATTTAACACAGAATAAAGACAAAGACAGAAATAAAGTCAGTGAACAACTGCATCTTATTAATTTTATTATAATTATTATTAAAGAAACGTTTTGTTTTAGCTGTTGGTCCTGTTTAATGTAAAAGTTTTTATATTGTATATTATATTTTAAATCATTTCAACAACATTCAGAATTATTAGAAGTTGAATGTTAAGTAGACACAGTCTGTTACCATGGTAATAAAAACAGAAATATTCAGTTAATGTTTCATGACAGTAAGTTTCATCTAATGTGCTTTATTATGTATTAAAATCATTTCAAAGCTGTTTAGTTTAGACAGAAACATTCAGTGTTTTAAAAACTTTCTTAA
Organism: Lutjanus argentimaculatus; assembly: GCA_034769285.1. Taxonomy (NCBI): domain Eukaryota; kingdom Metazoa; phylum Chordata; class Actinopteri; order Lutjaniformes; family Lutjanidae; genus Lutjanus; species Lutjanus argentimaculatus. The sequence goes on from JAWZSL010000039.1 coordinate 3,491,826, forward strand.
AGTAAAAAGGTTTTGTGTAAAGTTGTTAAATTTTGTGAGTAAGTTTTGTGAATTTTATTTCAGTTTAATAATGAAAAATAAAAGTGAAATGTTTTCTGTGGTTTGTTTTTGTCTCCAGCGGCACTTTAATGCTTCAGTTGGATGGTTTTCCTACTGGAGACGGTGTTAAGGTAAATCATCTATAAATCTATAAATATATTGTTTATAATCCTGATGAGCAGTTTCAGTGATGTTCTGTTTGTAACGGTGCTCAGTGGTTCAGACCAGTGACTGTAAATAAAGATGGACGACAGGACAGATTCCAGAACATCTGGATCGCCCCCTGGTGGCTGGCTGCAGTATAGGTCATAAACCCCGCCCCCTCCATGTTAGCAGATGGGACTTCATGTCAAATAAACGTTTTCCAAAGATGTTTTCTGTCATTTTAGGTGGTTCTTCTCACACTGATGTTTGTTTTGGTTTTAATTAATTGTTTGATGATATTTTCACGTCGTATTCGTGATATTTTGACGTCAGTTTTGTACCGCGTGAGGAAGAGGAGACGCAGCGTCCATCTTTATTTACAGTCTGTGGTAGGGACTTCCTGTGACCTTGTTTGACCTTGGCAGTGAAGTATTACTGTCAGCATCACACAGGATGTCCTTGTATGGCTGTGCCTCATGTTGCCATGACAACAGCCGTGGACCCCAGCCCCCAGATGCCTCTGATTTCTGTTGAACCGGCTGTTTAGACCTTTCTGTGTGTGCAGGCTGATCGATCGGCTGGCAGACTGACTGGATCCATGATGGAATTACAGACGTTACAGGAGGCTCTGAAGGTGGAGATCCAGATCCATCAGGTAACCGAGTAAAGCCTTGATCTCACAACACGACCTTTGACCTCACCTGTCTGCTTCTAAAACTACGTTTAGACGTGAAAACAGGTGTGAATCTCCAGGTGCTTCACGATTTGATTCTGAATCAGAAGGCTGCAACTCTCTATGTTTCTACAAACCTGCAAACTAGTCGCTTTCAGAAAACTGTTATCAGGTCGAGATGTTTGTCGCAATAAAACGTCTTTTGTGAGATGTCACAAGTGTTGTGGCCAAGTCACAATCAAGACAACCACATCACCGTCTTCACGAGTACAACCACAGAAAACAGTCTCATTTGATGTCGACTGCATCGTATGCTGTTTAACTAACTTAACTTTGCCTAACTAGTTGCTAAAATAACGTTAACCTGCCAGATTTTTTCTGTAAAGGCAGCGTTCACAAAATAAGGGAAATAAAACCAGACTATTAAGAATGAAAGTCCACCTTTATTGTGATCATACAATCATACAGAGAACTTTTCATCTCATAAATATGACTTTTATATCATGATGTAGACTTTTTAAATCATGATTATGACTTTTTTTAATCATTATTATGACTTTATCTCGCAAATATGACTTTTTATCTTATAATTATGACTTTTTATCCATAAAGATGCCTTTTTTTAATCACAATTTCGACTATTTACACATAATTTCCACTCTTAATGTCACAGATATGACTTTTTATCTTTTAATTTGGACTTTTTATCCTAATTCTGAGGGCGGCACGATGGCGCAGTGGTTAGCGCTGCCGCCGCACAGCAAGACGGTCCTGGGCTCGAATCCCCGAGGCGGCAGGGCCTTTCTGTGTGGAGTTTGCCTGTTCTCCTCGTGTCCGCGTGGGTTCTCTCCGGGTACTCCGGCTTCCTCCACAGTCCAAAGACATGCAGCAGGTTAATTGGTGACTCTAAATTGCCCGTAGTGTGAATGTGAGTGTGAGTGGTTGTCTGTCTCTGTGTGTCAGCCCTGCGATTGAATGCGACTTGTCCAGGGTGTACCCAGCCTCTCGCCCAAGTCACTGGGATAGGCTCCACTCCCCGGACCCTCACGGATAAGCGGTTACTAAAATGGATGGATGGATCCTAATTCTGACTTTTAATATCACAATTATGTCATTTTATCATGATTATAACTTTTTATCTCATAAATATGACTTTTTCATCATTAATATATCATCATCATTATATGATTAAGACTTTTTGTCCTATATAACTATGCCTTAAATGTTTTTTTGTGTAATAACAACCTGACATGTTGTTGTTGTGTTGTTGTACATCCTGTATAAACGTGCGCAGCCCTCTGGTTGCAGTTTGTTGTTGTGTCCAGCAGGTGTCACTGTGATTTGTATTTTTCTGACTCTCTCTCATCTTCTTCTGCAGAAACTGGTTGCCCAGATGAAGCAGGACCCTCAGGTAAACCCACCACAAGTTCATGTGATTAAATAATCATAATAAATGTTCCATCTGATTTTCACCACAGTGACTTTACATCAGTTCACATCTTCACTTTGTTTTGTTTTTAACTTGCTCTGTTTCCAGAACGCAGATCTGAAGAAGCAGCTCCACGAACTTCAAGCAAAGATCACAGCACTCAGTGAGAAACAGGTACTGCACCATTTAACACACACACACACACACACACACACACACACACACACACACACACACAACACATCCACAGGAGGTCATTCTTAAAGCTTTTTAAACTCAAATCAGTATTAAAAATCAGTTTTAATCCAAATTCAAAATGTCGTCATTCAGGTTTTTGTTTTGTTTGTTTGTTGTTGTTCTCAGACATTTATTATGAAAATGAAGCCATTAATTTGAGGAACCAATCATATTAATCCATGTCAGTTGCTACGTTGTTGTGTGATTGTTAATCACTATTTTGATTATCAATTAATTGTTTTAGTTGTTTTTCTCTTGCCTTGGCAGATGTTGTGTGTCTCTTTGTGGTTGTTTAGTGTCTCTTTTCAATCCTTTTGTCCCTTTTGTGTCTCGTTGTGATCATTTTGCGTCTCTGTGGGTTTTTTGGGTCTCTTTGCATCCATTTAGTGTCTCTGCAGTTGTTTTGCTTCTCTCTTTGGTGCTTCTTTGTCTGTTTGTGGTTGTTTTGCACCTCTTTGCAATCTTTTTGTGTCTCTGTGGTCAGTTTTGCGTCTTTATGTAGTTTTGCATCTCTCTGTGTCCCTTTTGTGTCCTGTTGCAGTCATTTCTGTGTCTTTTTGTGGTTGTTTTGACTGTCCCTTGGTGGAACTTTGACTGTCCAACAATGTTAAAAGAATGTTCAACAGTCACATGGTACAGAGGCTCTGGGGAGTTGCGTGTACCTGGTTTTGTGCCTGGTTTGGTACCTGGTTTTGTACCTGGTGGTACCTGCTTTATACTTGATTTGTACCTGGTTTGTGCCTGGTTTGTACCTGGTTTGTACCTGTGTTATACATGATTTGTACCTGGTTTGTGCTGGTTGGTACCTGGTTTGGTACCTGGTTTGGTACCTGCTTATACCTGGTTTGTACCTGGTTGATGCTGCTTTATACCTGGTTTGGTACCTGCTTTATACCTGCTTTATACCTGTTTGGTGCCTGTTGGTACCTGGTTTGGTGCTGGGTTGTACCTGGTTTGTACCTGTTTTTATACCTGGTTTTATATCTGGTTTTGTACCTGCTTATACATGATTTGTACCTGGTTTGGTACCTGGTTTGTACCGGTTGATGCCTGTTTGTACCTGTTTGGTGCCTGGTTTGGTACCTGGTTTGGTACCTGGTTTGGTGCCTGGTTTGGTACCTGGTTTGTACCTGTTTTTATACCTGGTTTTATATCTGGTTTTGTACCTGCTTTATACATGATTGTACCTGGTTTGGTACCTGGTTTGTACCTGATTTGGTTTCAGTAATCCGTCATGGTACCAGTAAACAGTCCTCACCCTGTGACTCTGGTAGGAGGGTTAAATGTATTTACAGACATGCTGCTGTTGTTTTAACCAAACTAACCAGTTAACCAGTTAAAGTCTGTGTTGAGACGGTCCAGACAGATGAACCTCTCGTCTCTGGACCCGGTTCATGTTGGACTCTCTGTGAATCTCGTGTTTTTTGTCTTGTGTCTTTATTTTTAACCACTTTGAGCGAGCTTCCTATTTTTATCTCCTCTCTACATGCTTACTGTTTGTTTTCATGTCTTCCAGTGATAAGTGCAGAATTACAGCCGCTGCTTGTAGAAGAAGAATTATTGCTTTTAAAGCTACTTTGAAGAGCACTGATGGATTTATAAGGTGTGCAGATGCAGGCGGACGTCTCTGAATGTTGGTTTGAAATTTGCTGAGAACAAATGAAGCAGATTATCAGTAAAAGTAGAAAGCTGGTTTGTGTTTGTGCTCCCGGATGGTTTTCAGAAAGATGAGCCGACGTCACGACTCTTTTGCTTCCAGATCGCCGGTGTCCTCTTTATTAAGGCTGCAACACATAGTTAATGGTTATTCTCGATTAATTGATCAGTTAATGTCATTTTGTGTCAGAAAATGGTGTGAACTCATCTGAGTGTGTTTCTAAACATGCTGTAGTTTGTGATTTGCATGCAGACTCAGTCAGTCTTGTGTTGGAGCGTCTGTTGGCCGTCTGTGGCTTCATGCTGAACGTGTCTGCAGCTCCACAGATGATACAAAGTGAAGCAGCTGAAACAGTTTGTGGACGACTTGCTGAAACTTGAGACCCTGGAGGAGCTTCTCTGAGGACGAGTTTCAACCGGTCAAATACCTGCAGACTGTTCGACTGCAACAGTTCAACTGAGGGAGGCTGCTGTCACACCACTGTTATAACGTCTAAGGTTATAACTGTTATAACCTGTAAGGTCGTAACAGCTATGACATCTAAGGTTATAACTGTTATGACCTCTAAGGTTGTAACAGCTATAACCTCTAAGGTTATAACTGCTATGACCTCTAAGGTTATAACAGCTATAATCTCTAAGGTTATAACAGATGAGTTATAACACCTCGGTCAAATGTCAACATTCAGGGAGATTTTTTAATAAAGTTTCCTTCAGTATCAAAATGATCCATTGATGATTTTCTGTACATCCACATTCATCACAAACCTTTAATGGCACAATTATAAACCAGCAGAGGTCACTGAGAGGCAACAGATGGTGAAGCACCTACTGCAATAACACCACAACTGTCAGAGTTTTAGAGTTTTAATAAATGTTTCTGTCAGATTTTGTTCAGATGTGTTGGACAATGTGACGGTGCTGTAACATCTGACTGTGCAAACTTAGAAAGGAAACAATAAGCGGGACAGTACTCCAAACTTTTCGTTATTTATCTATAACAATTTACTTTATTATTTAGAATGATTTATTATTTAGAACATTTTTTTCTTCAGCTAGAACATATCATTTATTTAGAACATTTTGTTATTTAAATCATTTTATTTATTTAAAACAATTTAATTATTTAAAACATTTTATTTAACTGTATTTATTTAGAACTTTTTGTAATTTATTTGTAACATTTTACTTAGAACATTTTATTATTGAGAACATTTTGTTTTTTATTTTAAACATTTCATTATTAACATTTTGTTATTTCTAGTATTTTGTTCTTCATTTGGAAGATTTTGTTTATTTAGAACATTTTAATATTATTGAGAACTTTTATTTATTTAGAACTTTTTGCTCAGAACATTTTTTATTTATTTGGAACATTTCGTTATTTAGTTAGAAGTTATTTTGTTGTGTGTTTGGAACAGGACAAGCTGCCAGGACTTTGTTGGTGTTTTAATAAACGGGGAATGGTTTTTAAATGTCGGGTGTTTTGGGGTTTAAACTCTCAAACTTTCCACAGTTTAGACTCGTGATTCCTGAAGAGAGTCTGCAGGTCGGCCGTCAGAGGTCATGAAAAATAAATAAAACATTTTTATGTTTCAATTTTATAATTTTGAAATTAACATAAAATACTTTCTGATTAATTAAATACAATAATCAGAACTAATAAAAACTGTCTTCAGGCCTCTTTGTGGTCGTGTGTCACTGCATGAAGTTGCTGCCTGAGAGTCAAGTGTTGCTAAGCAACAGATGTGCTTTATCTCTCAGTCCTGACTCCGTACGTCAGGACCGGCTCTGTGTGTGTGTGTGTGTGTGTGTGTGTGTGTGTGTGTGTGAGAACTCTACATCACAGTGTGTGCTGTGACCATGGCAGGTCTGAGCGTTACAGCTGCAGTGATTATTGATTATTGACCTTTTCAAAAGAGTCACTGATGAGTTTCTCGTGCTGTGGGTTTGTCAGATGCTGCTTCAGGTTTGTCTTTTCAAATGGCTGACTCGGCAGTTCTGCAGGCCTTCAAAGTCCAGATTTGTCAGTGCTGCAGAGGATTCATGTTGTAAATGGAGTCCAGTTAATTGATTAATTGATCCTGTCACAATCTTATCCCTATTTTTCAACTAGGGATCAATCTGGCAATATTTTTTCCACTAATTGATTAGTTGTTTGCTCCATAGAATGTCAGAAATGTATATATATATTTATATATATATTTATACATACATATATATATATATATATATATATATATATATATATATATATATATATATATATATATGTATCGAACGAATACGAAAACGAAATACTTAAATACTTTATTGATATATATGTATATATATATATATATATATATATATATATATATATATATATATATGTATATATATGTAGAAAGAGAGAACAGTGATTCTCCTCCTCCCGCCTCCTAAACAAACGAGACAGAAACAAGTTTGAATCCAAAAGTGATGCAGAACTCCAGCTACAGCTCCAACAATAATTGTTTAACCACCTCCTCCTCCTCCTCCTGCAGAAAAAGGTGGTGGAGCAGCTGAGGAAGGAGCTGTTGGTGAAGCAGGAGCCAGAGGCGAAGCTGCAGCTGCACGTCCAAACTCCTCCAGCAGGCGGCGACATCAAGCCGGCCAACCTGCTGCAGAGCCAGCAGATACCTGGAGGACTGCAGCAGGTAGGAAACACACACAATGTGGATTTAACATCACTGCAGTAAACTTGTAGCTTTATGGAACTGAGGTGAAAAGAACAAAAAAATCAGTCTTATGTTTATTAAAGTGACCCAAAACTGACATTCAAGCAGGAAATGTTACCAGAATCTCTGTCACAGTTTGGTGTCTGATATTGAAAATCAAATTCAGTCCATCAAATTTTATTTTTACAGCCCAAAATCACAGTTTTGCCACAAATTAACATCAGTCTCGTGGGTTAAATTTTCCCTCAACAGACCCTGACAGTCACGCCGGTCCTCACCACAAAGACTCTACCTCTGGTGCTGAAAGCTGCCACCACGCCCGCCCTGCCCGGCTCGGTCCTGCCACAACGCCCGCCCACTGTCGCTATGGTAACCACAGCTATCACCAAACCCGACTCGCAGAACGCCCCCATCAACCTGCAGGTGGCTAGCAAGCTGACCAATCAGAGCTCGGAGCCCGTGCGACTGGTATCCAAGAACGCCATGGTGGTAAGATCTGGTTCCCGCCGCCGTGCATCATCATCGTCTTCCTTGAATCTGACTTATTGTACAGTTTGTGTTGTCATCTGTAGAGCTGAGGAGAGTTACTGAGTGTAGACGAGCATTTTGACAGCTGTCTGTTGACCTGTGGGTTCTTAAACTGCCTTCAGGGGGTTTTAGAGAGGTGAAAAGTGTCCCTGCACTGAGTGAAGGACGTTTCTCTAATCCAGCAGGCTGTGGTGTGAGTGGTGGCCTTTTAGCAGCCAAACTGACAGCACCAGTAGCAGCTCACTGACCAGTCAAACTTAAACGTGACTCCAGTTTATCTCATGTTGCCACATGTTCATGTAAAACAAAAGAAATGGAGAAGTTGAGCTCAAACACAAAGGTCATGTGACCCCAACGTCCTGATTATGCAAGTCTCCAGATCACAGTAGAAAGAAGCGCGATGAAATTCATCCACAAGCTGCAGATGTGTCAGTGTAACAGACGTGTAACAGACGTGTCAGTGTAACAGACATGTCAGTGTAACAGACGTGTCAGTGTAACAGATGTGTAACAGACGTGTCAGTGTGACAGACATGTCAGTGTAGCAGACGTGTAACAGACGTGTCAGTGTAACAGATGTGTCAGTGTAACAGATGTGTAACAGACGTGTCAGTGTGACAGACATGTCAGTGTAGCAGACGTGTAACAGACGTGTCAGTGTAACAGATGTGCAACAGACGTGTAACAAATGTGTCAGTGTAACAGCAGCAGATGTGCCAGTGTAACAGACGAGTCAGTGTTACAGACGAGTCAGTGTAACAGACGTGTAACAGACATGTCAGTGTAACAGACGTGTAACAGATGTGTCAGTGTAACAGACATGTCAATGTAACAGACATGTAACAGACATGTCAGTGCAACAGAAGTGTAGCAGACGTGTAACAGACGTGTCAGTGTAACAGACGTGTCAGTGTAACAGCAGCAGACCTGTCAGTGTAACAGACGTGTAACAGACGTGTCAGTGTAACAGATGTGTCAGTGTAACAGACATGTCAGTGTAACAAACGTGTAACAGACGTGTCAGTGTAACAGACGTGTCAGTGTAACAGATGTGTCAGTGTAACAGACGTGTCAGTGTAACAGCAGCAGATGTGTCGGTGTAACAGACGTGTCAGTGTAACAGATGTGTCACTGTAACAGATGTGTAACAGATGTGTCAGTGTAACAGAATGTCAGTGTAACAGAGTACGATGTCAGTGTAACAGACTGTCAGTGTAACAGCAGACAGATGGTCAGTGAACAGACTGTAACAGACAGTGTCAGTGTAGCAGAGTGTCAGTGTAACAGACGTGTAACAGACGTGTCAAAGATGTGTCAGTGAACAGAGTGTGTAGCAGACGTGTCATGAACAGATGTGTAACAGACGTGTCATGTAACAGAGTGTCAGTGTACAGACATGTCAGTAGTGTAACAGACATGTCAGTGTAACAGACAGTCAGTGTAACAGCGATGTAACGACGGTGTAACAGACGTGTCATGTAACAGAGTGTCACTGTAACAGACTGTGTAACAGACGTGTCAGTGTAGCAGACTGTATGTAACAGAGTGTATACAGACGTGTCAGTGTAACAGAGTGTAAACAGACGTGCAGTGTACAGCGTGTCATGTAACAGACGTTGTAACAGAGTGTCAGTGTAGCAGACGTGTCAGTGTAACAGACGTGTCAGTGTAACAGAGTGTAACAGATGTGTCAGTGTAAGCAGACAGATTGTCAGTGTAACAGAGTGTCAGTGTAACAGCACAGTGTCAGTGCAACAGATGTGTCAGTGTAACAGACTGTCAGTGTAACAGACGTGTCAGTGTAACAGACATGTCAGTGAACAGACTGTAACAGACAAGTGTACAGCAGTAACAGCAGACGTGTAACAGAGTGTCGTGTACAGACTGTACAGTGTAACAGTCATGTAACAGAGTGTCAGTGTAACAGAGTGTCATGTAACAGACGTTACAGTCAGTGTAAGCAGCGAGTGTCATGTAACAGAGTGTCAGTGTTAACGAGTCGTGTAACAGACGTGTCAGTGTGCAGACTGTCATGTAACAGACGTGTAACAGAGTGTCAGTGTAACAGACTGTCAGTGTACAGACATGTAACAGACGTGTCAGGTGTAACAGTAGTGTACAGAGTGTAACAGATGTGTAACAGACGTGTCAGTGTACAGACATGTCAGTGTAGCAGACTCGTGTAACAGACTGTCAGTGTAACAGACGTGTCAGTCAGAGTGTAACAGACGTGTCAGTGTAGCAGAGTGTCAGTGTAACAGACGTGTACAGACGTGTCAGTGTAACAGACGTGTCAGTGTACAGATGTCAGTGTAACAGAGTGTCAGTGTAACAGACGTATGTAACAGTCATGTAACAGACAGTCAGTGACAGAATGTCAGTGTAACAGAGTGTCAGTGTAACAGACGTCAGTGTAACAGCAGATGTCATGTAACAGACGTGACAGACGTGTCAGTGTAACAGACGTGTCAGTGTACAGACAGTCGTGTAACAGATGCGTGAGTAACAGACGTGTCAGTGTAGTAACAGACGTGTCAGTGTACAGAGTGTCATGTAACAGACGTGTGTAACAGATGTGTCAGTTGTAACAGATGTCGTCATGTGTAACAGACGTGTGTCAGTGTAACAGACTTCGTGTAACAGACGTCAGTGTAACAGACGTGTAATACCAGACGTGTAACAGAGTGTTGTACAGTTACAGCAGTGAGTGTACACGTGTATACAGACTGTCATGTAACAGACGTGTAACAGTGTCAGTGTAACAGAGCGTCGTAACAGAGTGTCAGTGTACAGACGTGTCAGTGTAACAGACGTGTAACAGACGTGCAGTGTAGCAGACGTGTCATGTAACAGACGTGTAACAGATGTGTCAGTGTAGCAGACGTGTCAGTGTACAGACGTTCATGTAACAGACGTGTAACAGACTGTCAGGTAACAGACGTGTCAGTGTAGCAGATGTGTCACTGTAACAGATGTGTAACAGATGTGTCAGTGTAACAGACTGTCAGTGAGCAGACATGTCAGTGTAACAGACATGTCAGTGTAACAGCAGCAGATGTGTCAGCGTAACAGACGTGTAACAGACGTGTCAGTGTAGCAGACGTGTCAGTGTAACAGACGTGTAACAGACGTGTCAGTGTAACAGATGTGTCAGTGTAACAGACGTGTCAGTATAGCAGACGTGTCACTGTAACAGATGTGTAACAATGTGTCACTGTAACAGATGTGTCAGTGTAGCAGACATGTCAGTGTAACAGACATATCAGTGTAACAGACATGTCAGTGTAACAGCAGCAGATGTGTCGGTGTAACAGACGTGTCACTGTAACAGATGTGTCACTGTAACAGATGTGTAACAGACGTGTCAGTGTAGCAGACATGTCAGTGTAACAGACATGTCAGTGTAACAGCAGCAGATGTGTCGGTGTAACAGACGTGTCAGTGTAGCAGATGTGTCACTGTGACAGATGTGTAACAGAGTGTCAGTGTAGCAGATGTGTCATGTAACAGATGTGTAACACGTGTCAGTGACAGACTGTCAGTGTAACAGACATGTCAGTGTAACAGCAGCAGATGTGTCAGCGTAACAGACGTGTCAAGTGTTAACAGACGTGTCACTGTAACAGATGTGTAACAGACGTGTCAGTGTAGCAGACAGTGTAACAGATGTGTAGCGAGCAGACGTGTCAGTGTAACAGACGTGTAACAGACGTGCCAGTGTAGCAGACGTGTCACTGTACAGAGTGTACATGTTCATGTAGCAGACGTGTCAGTGTAGCAGACGTCACTGTAACAGAGTGTAACAGACGTGTCAGCGTAACAGACGTGTCAGTAGCAGAGTGTCACTGTAACAGATGTGTAACAGATGTGTCATGTAGCAGACATGTCATGTAACAGACGTGTCAGTGTAACAGACATGTCAGTGTAACAGCAGCAGATGTGTCGGTGTAACAGACGTGTCAGTGTAACAGATGTCAGTGTAACAGCAGCAGACGAGTCAGTGTAACAGACGTGTAGCAGACGTGTCAGTGTAGCAGACGTGTCAGTGTAGCAGACGTGTCAGTGTAGCAGACGTGTAACCGACGTGTCAGTGTAGCGGACGTGTAACCGTACGTGTCAGTGTAGCGGACGTGTCAGTGTAACAACAGCAGTGTCAGTGCAACAGACTTGTCAGTGTAACAGACGTGTCAGTGTAGCAGACGTGTCAGTGTAACAGATGAGTCAGTGTAACAGACGAGTCCGTGTAACACACCTGTCAGTGTAACAGATGTGTCAGTGTAACAGACGTGTCAGTGTAACAGACTGTCAGTGTAACAGCAGCAGACGTGTCAGTGTAACAGACGTGTCAGTGTAACAGCAGCAGGCGTGTCAGTGTAGCAGACTGTCAGTGTAGCAGACGTGTCAGTGTAGCAGACGTGTCAGTGTAGCAGACGTGTCAGTGTAACAGACGTGTCAGTGTAACAGCAGCACAGATCCACATCTGCTGTGGTTTTGTCTCAGGTGCAGGCCACCACCACCACCGCCCAGCCAATCAAAGTTCCTCAGTTTGTCCCTCCTCCTAGACTGACGCCTCGACCCACCTTTCAGCCACAGGTGCGTCCCTGTAAGACCCGCCTCCAAACCCTAACCCCCTCAGACCTGTGTGTGGCCCACATGAGGTGACTCGCTCACTCTCCAGCAGAGGGCAGGAGTGCACCAAAGCAAACACTCATGCCTTGCTCCGTGGCACTAAAACATTGTTTGCTCTGTGCTGCCTCTACTCATCTCTTCTCCTCTCGTTGTGCTTTTTTAATTTTCCAACTGACCTGTGAACGGGTTGTTTTGAAGGTTTCCTGCCTGTGAATGTGTGTGTGTGTGTGCGTGTGTGTGAGTGTGTGTTTTACCTTCTGTGGTGAGAGCTCGTTTTCCTGCAGCTTCTTGGTATTTTGTGTTCCTGGCTGTTGGTGTGTTTTAACCCTTTAAGTGGAAACATGTTGATGGTGTTTACCTGTGCTGAGGGATGTCACTGGGAGCTCTGGCTGATTCAGTCCTGGGATCATTGTTAGTAGCAGCTGTAACAGCAGTCATATAAACACCATGAAATAAATCTATAATCTAACAGAACAGAGCAGGTCACCAGGAGCGGTTCATAAGTTCATATGTAAGAAGGTTTGATTTATGTCAACGTAGAAGTTCTCAACCTTTTGTAACTTAAAACCCACTTTTGACTGTTAAAACATTTCCGAGGACCACCTTCCCAAATAAATGGAACTGTATTGGATTAGAACAGCACACCCCACCTTTAACACTCAGTCCAGCAGATGGCGATATTGTACGACTTGTGGATGAACTGCCATAAAACTCAAGAGAAGAAGTAGATGGAGCGAGGCTGAACCCCAGCTCCAAAAAAGTTTGGACGTTGTGTAAATTTAAAAACAATAATTCAATGTTGTGTAAAAACTTTCCAGAAAACTTCTGTGAATGTTCAGTCGTTGTGTGCCAGTCAGAACATGTAGGACCTCAGAAATGAGCAATAAAATTTTAAAATCAACTCTAAAATTCACTGGGAGTCAGTGTAATAACCTCAGCACAGGTTTGATTTTGTCACATTTTCTAGTTAAAACAACTTGCAGTCGATCAAGGTGTTTTGTAGATATTTGTTACAGTTGTTCAGCCGACTGGAAATAAAAGCATGGGCGGGTTTTTCAGCGTCGTTCTGGGATAAAAAGCTCCTGACTCTGGAGATATTTCTCAAATGATAAAATCTGGTTTATTTGGTTCTGAAACGTGAGGTCCTTTGTGACAATTTAAAGGAGATTTCTGTCTGTTAGCCTTTTCCTCGATAATCATGATCTCTGTTTCATCATCGTTTAACTGTAAAAAATTACAGACATCCAGTGATTCATGTCCTTGATTGATTGATAAATTCAGGTGGTGTATCAGTAGGACTCAGATGTAGTCATAGAGCAGTCAGAGGTCCACAGTGGCGTCACCCAGCAGTGTCGGGTCATTTCGCAGCTGTTCTCTGATTGGCTGTCTGCTGTCACCAGGTCAGGCCAAAACCGGCCACACCCACCAACGTTCCCATCGCCCCGGCCCCTCCCCCGCCCATGATGGCAGCCCCCCAGCTGCTCCAGAGGCCCGTCATGTTGGCCACCAAGCTGTCGTCCTCGCTGCCCTCGGCGGCTCCCATCCACCAGGTCCGCATCGTCAACGGGCAGCCCTGCAGCAAGACCGGCTCCACCCCGCTGACGGGCATCGTCATCACCACGCCGGTTTCCGCTGCCCCCACCCGCCTCGCCAGCCCCGCCCAGGCACCCAACCCCACCCCTATCCCCACCCCGACTCCAGCCCAGCCGATCCAGATCAGCAGCCTGACCACTGAGCCCAAGGTAGGACCTGAACACAACCTTTTTATTTTATCTTTATTTAACCCAGTGGTCCCTAAACTTTATTATACCCCCCCCCCCCCCCCACCACCACCACACACACACACACACACACACACACACACACCACGACCACGCACACACACACTTTTTATCCATCATTAACAATAGTTTGGGATGGAACTGATTAAAAAATAATTCAAAAGTTGAATTTTAGTGAAATAAAGCTTTGCAGGATAGAATCAGCAAACTCTTTTTTGTTCATTTGCCCTACATTGATCATTCAACTTTGTTTCACTCTTTATTTCTTTATTTGTGGGATTATTGTTAGTGTGGATCTTTACATGCCTATGTTTGACTGAAATATGTTCTTACTGCTGCCATTGTCTCCTCCTCCTTCTCCTCGTCCTCCTCGTCCTCCTCCTCGTCTTCCTTGTCCTTCCTCCTCCTTGTCCTCCTCCTCCTCCTCTTCCTCCTCGTCCTCCTCCTCCTCCTCCTTCTCTCTCTCCTCTCTCCTCTCAGCAGACTGTTAAATCAGGAGGTGGAGCCGAGCAGAAAGCCGTTGTCAGCCTTCCCTCCTCCTCCACTCCTCCGCTGTCTCCTCCTCCCAGACCCAAGAAAGAGGAGAACCCAGAGGTATAGCAGAGAGATGACTGACAGCTCATGTGTTCGGTGTCACTGACAGATTCTCTAACAGGTTCTCCAACAGGTTCTCTAACAATCTATCTGTTTGTCTCTTTTAGAAACTGGCCTTCATGGTGTCTCTGGGCCTCGTAACACACGACCACCTGGAAGGTGAGTGACTGTTAGAACAACTGGAGGATCCTCCAGGTTCCTCCTCCTCCTCCTTCAGGAAGGTTTCTGCATTAAAACTTCTGTTCTTATTACAGAAATCCAGAGCAAACGACAAGAGAGGAAGAGGAGAACGACGGCCAACCCGGTGTACAGCGGCGCTGTGTTTGAACCGGAGGTACGAACACCAACAGAATGATCTTTAAAACAAACATTTTCCAGTTTCAGATAGTTTCACCAGAATGAAATGCGGAAACAGAGCAGCTGCAGGTCCTTAGAAACTCTTACATTGTCTGAAATTGACCCGTCACTGAGCCCCGCCCTCCTTAGTTACTGCTGCTAGCTTACATCTCAGCAGACATTGGTCAGATGGTGAAATAAAAAGGCTTTCATCCTTTTTAATATACAGTTTATTCCTCAAACTCACTATTTGGTTTCATTTCTGGAGGCTATTTTCTACGTATTGCTCCTTTAATAATAGAATCTACATATTGTGTGTTTAATTGATTATTCACATCAACATGTTTTTCCTCTTTTCTTTTTTTGTTTCAGAGGAAAAAGAGTGCAGTGAGTTACCTGAACAGCCCCCTGCACCAGGGAACCAGGAAGAGAGGTCCGTATGAAACACTGATGCTCAGGTCACAGACCAGCAGCTGGTACCTGCAGACCAGTAAGAACTGGGAGACGCAGACCAGAGACGGTAGAATAGACACAGTAAAGACAGACAGGGAGTAGAATCAGGTGGAGATATGACACAGTGCAGCAGGAGAGTCAGCAGAGTGGAACAGAGGATGAGCAGCTTCACTGAGGCTGGTGGAGATTCAGTAGAATCAGTAGAATCAGTAGAATAGAAACTAATCTGTTGCTACTAACAACATGCTGTGAAACGAGTCTTCTTCCCTCCTTCTGCTGCTTTCTGTCGCTTCAGTCGGGTTTAATGTGTCAAACCGGATTTATACTTGTTCCACATGAACCACCTGAAAGATGAAAATTCAAGAGATGCAACCAGAAATATGATGTTTCCTGTTTCTGCCACATTTTAAAGGGACAGTTCGGATTATTTGAAGTGTGTTTGTATGAGGTGCTGATCCATGGTCAGTAACAGAGAAGCAGCAGGAGCACCGGTGCAGGAAGCTAAGCTACTATTACCAAAACAGGTCCCAACTGAGAGGTTAATTGATTAATTAACAATCAATAATAATCTTTTCAGTTTGAGTGAAGAATATGCAAGTTTTGATATTTCAGTTTTGAAGCACAGCTTTGAAAATAATGTCAGATTTGCAATCAATGTATATTTTTGAGACTAATAGTCCTGATAACTTAAGATCTTGTTTTTTATTTTTCAAAACCCCCCCAAAAAACAACAACCTTATTTATGTCTTAAAATTTTTCATGTTTGAAACCTTTGAAACCAGAATAACCCAGTCTGTGTACTGCTGCAGGGAGGGTCAGCAGCAAAACATGTTTTAGATATTAAAAAGATTAATTGTAACTGTAAGTGCACACTATATTTATAGTTTTTCACCACTTTACCTCACTGTCAGACATTTCTGACAGGAAATGGACCTTATGTAACGGAGATATCACTAACCAAACTCCATTGACAAAAACAGTCATTTTAAACGTCAGAACACAGGAGTTGTTGGTCTGCTGCTGCCTCCATCTGATAGTTTGTTTGAGTTATTGTGTGACTTCAGTTATTCTTAATTAACCCTTTAAAACACTGAAGTCTCACAATAACACAAACACACTAACAGATGGAGGCAGCAGCAGACCAACAACTACTGTGTTCTGTGAGCTAGAATTACTGATTTTATAAATGGAGTTTGGTTGGTTTGTAGAGAGTGATATTTGTCTGATATAACAGTGGTTTCCTGTCAGAAAAGTAAAGAAAGGTAAAGATGTGAAAATATTCTAAATACAGTGTACACTTAAACTGATTTTGTATGAGTCTAAAGTACATGTTCCTGCTGACCCTGTCCACAGCAGGACACTGCTCAGCTTCCCACACCAGAACTCCTGCTGCTTCTCCAAATATGCAGACGTACGTCGTACAGCTACACTTCTAATAATCCAAACTATCCCTTTAATGAAAGCTCAGGGTATAGATTAAATGCAGGAGTTGACACAGTTAGTTTATGAAGATATTTTGAGATGTTTTTGATGTTATTTATGAACCGTTTCATCTAAAAGGAATGGGAATAATCCTCCGTAGCTGCAGCTGAGCTCAACATTAAACCATCTCCTGCACCGTGGTTGTTTATAACCTCTGGAACACCTTGATGAAGAGTATAAATCCGGTTGGACCTTCACACTTGTTGTCTGTCCTGGGATTTGTTGAAGGGCATCCTGAGAGTTGTTGGAATTTATGAGCTGAAGCAGAAGCACCTGAAACAGATGAGTCCTCACCTGAAACCTGAAGTTAATGATAATAAATCAAAGCATCAGACACCACAGAGGCAAACTTTCATCATTTTTATTTGAAGTTGCTTAAAAATCAGAGTGACTGTTGACACGACTTCAGGGAATAACACGACTAACACGAATTAGCTTTTGTCACGTAACAACTCAGAATGCTAAAACTGAATCTGTGAAGCTTCCAGTCAGCAGGTGACCTTCTGTTTCATGGTTTAACGACACTAAACTCTCTCTGCACAACCTCCATCTGACGTCACATTTGTTTCTTTCAGGACAAAACACTAAAACTTTAATTCACCTGTAACTCTCAGTGTCACATTTTATCACATCAGTGGGCTGAATGTAGCTGTCAGAGGGCTGCAGCTGTTCAGCCTGGAGTTTATATGAACCTGTTCACACCTGCTGCACCGTCCAATCACTGAGGGAGGAAGTAACTAAGTACAAATACTCTGTTACTGTACACATGTAGAGTTCTCAGGTATCTGTACTTCACTTGAGTTTTTATTTTTCTACATCTGAACACAAATATCTGAACTTTCTCCTCCTCACATTTTATAAACAGACTTGTTACTTTAGTTTTAATGACTTTGAGGTGAATTATTGATTATTGTTATTTTGCATCATTGTGCGCCGCCTTCAGACATCTGAGATCAATCCAAGACTGATTCACTGGTGGATCCATCAGAGTTTATCACACAGGACAGACGGGACGAGATGAAAAAGACGTAACATGACAAAAACATGACAAAGAAGGATAAAAAAAATCATTAAAAAAACTTTAGATATATTTATGTTAATGCACAGTGAGAACATTTCAATGAGGAATTAAAGGAAGTCATAAATGTCTTTCTGCAATTTTCACATCGCAGGAGGAGCAACATTTGTTAAAGAAAAAAGTGTCAAAAAACTTTTTTAAATGAATGAATGTGGTGAAGCAGAGACGTCCTGTCCTAAAAAAAATCACACCAGTCATTTTAACATGTTTTTAAATCACAATAAGAATGAGAAATAAGAATAATCACAATCAGATATTTTTCAGTTGTTCAGCTCTGTGCAAAATTCAAAAGTTCACAGAATCAGTTTAGAGAATATTTGTGCACAGAGAAGTTTGTCTTGTCTTGAACAGCATGTCAGTAAAACACACACTGTAACACGAACACGTCACAATATTGCACATGACATGTTGCACATATTTGCAGTCTGTATCCTCGCTGCTACATGGCAGTAAACCCTTCACGCCGCTCCTTTAATAAATATATCAGGATTTTGCAGGCTGTTTTAAAATTGCAAGGCAACATTTCTCAAAAATTGTGATGCATGTTATGATGTTTTTAGGCATTTTTTGCAGTGAAAAATTGCAGAAGATAAGTTACGATTTTCTTTGTATAATCCGTTAAAAATCAAAGGTAACTTGTTCCAGTGAGATTAAAGCTGCACTCTGCTCCATACCTCACCAAAAACGCTCAGGATCACAAAAATTCTAACAACATCTGCTTTCTTTATAAATGAAGAGGTGCAGCTGGGGGATGTTCCACAAAGACACAAAATCTTTTTGAGCTCAAACTCAGTAAACAAAACAAAATAAAAAAGTGTTGATAGATGTCAACAACACACAGGGTGTGTTTAAAATATTCAGTTCCTGCAGGAGTTTGTGGGCTTTTTGAGGATTTTTGTGCCTTAAAATGGTTAAATGTCTTTTGAGATAAAGTTCAGTTAAAACGGCACAAAATTACAAAATACAGAAGTGCACAGAGTGCTGATGAAAGTTAATGATGATTGGTCAGATTTGTGTAAAAGTTGCAGGTCGTGCAGAATTCACGGATGAGTTTGGGTGAATTGTTGCGATCCTGACATCATGACCTCCTGGATGGACTGATTATATAATAAGAAAAAACGTGAGGTGAAAGCAGGTGGAGGATTATGGGTAAACGCCGGCTGCAGCCCTGCTGACGGCCTTTAATAAACTCAGTCTGATGTGTTAACGTGCGACACAGCTTCATAGACGACTGCAGCAGGTTGCACTGGTGCTCGGCTTCAGCTCGCGCAGAGCCAGTCTCCTGCACTAACACTGCTATCTGTGCTTCTGACTCCTCCTCTTCCTCCTCTTCCTCCCTGAACGCTCCCCTGTCTCACGCTAGCCAACGAAGACTCCCTTTCCAAGGTATGTCATACAGACTGTTTGTTTTTGTTTTCTTCCCCCCTCTCCATCTTTCTTTTTTTTCTTTGTTTTCCGTCTTTGTCGTCTGTCTCATTTCACCCAGGTCGCCCACCCAAATACAGCAGCGTCCCGGAGCTGGGCAGCCTCACCCCGACCTCCCCCTCCAGCCCCGTCCATCCCCTCCCCCTGCCCAGCCCCAGCTCTGGGGATGTAAGTAACGATGGGGGAGACGGACAGTTCAGAGGGTTGGACAGCCCGTCACACACAGTCCTATTGGCCCAGTAGCTCTGTCAGTCATTTGCACCCCGAGACCTCCACAAACACGTCCATTAATCTGTTGTCTCCATGTGATTATCATCAGTCATCAGTTGGTTTTATTTGATTCAGCCTTACAAAGTGAACAGTGTCCTGTAATAACTACTACTCAGAACACATGCTAACGTCTCTGTGAGTTAATTAACACACCATGTCCATTAGACACTCAAACCAGGCCAAACTAAACCAAACCAGATGACGCTGCCTCCCCCCGCCTCTCCACACGTGGTCGGTGGGGCTCAGTTGGGCGGGGAAACTGATTGGTCCAATTCTTCCTCACAGGGAGACATCCATGAGGATTTCTGCACTGTGTGCAGACGCAGTGGCCAGTTGCTCATGTGCGACACGTGTTCTCGTGTTTATCACCTGGACTGCCTGGATCCACCCCTGAAAACCATTCCTAAAGGCATGTGGATCTGTCCAAAATGTCAAGATCAGGTAACCGCAGCAGCCGTGACGGATCCTGAGTCAGGGGGAAAGTGGGTACTGCAGTCCAGACAGAGAGTAGCTGTACTTGACTGTAAGAAGTGCTGACACTGTCCTGAACGTTAGGACTGTTCAATCCTTTGTAAGCATTTGTACACATGATGCAGTATTGTTTCTTTGTGCTTCTGTCCCATTCATTGTGTCAGTACAGATTGGCATCTCACATCCATCCACCCCATTGCTTGTCCCCTCTCGGCCTCACCACAGGGTGGCGCCTCAGTTTGTTCCTCCTCTGATCTTTTCTGAGCCTCGGCCTCTGTGACAACTGCCAGTTTCTCTCTGCAGATCCTGAAAAAAGAAGAAGCCATTCCCTGGCCCGGTACTCTGGCTATTGTTCATTCCTACATCGCTTACAAAGAAGGTGACAGTAGATCCTCCTCTTCTCTCAAACATCTGCTCTGCTGGGACACGCGAGGACCTCTGTTCAAGTTTTTAATGTCATTTTAGTCTCAGTCACTCACTGAAAAAATTTAGTCACATTTAAGTCTTTTGGTTGAGTTTTAGTCCAGATTCAGTCAGTTTTGATAAATTGTTATTAACACTAATTTAATTAGCACCCTGCACAACAGATCTGTTGTGCCTTTATAATATTCAGTTCCTTAGAGTTTCCTGAGTGTTTTGGGGCCTTAAATGACTGATTTCATGGCAGCATTAGAAGAATATTATGGTGCATTTTGTGATTTTTTAGGTGTTTTTTTTTTCAATGAAATTGCAGGAGTGACTAAAAGTTGCAAAAAAAACCAACGTTTTTTTTTTTTTAACAACCTTTTAATACGTATCATCAGAGCGTCTCGGATCTTTGCAGACTGCCATCGTTCAGTTAGAACTTTAATTATCAGCAGCTGGACAGTCATTGTTCTGTTTCCATCTAATTACTGGTCTTATTCTTAAGTCGTTTTCACACCTGACCAAGCGGACTCGGTTCGATTGTGGAGCTGAAAGTCGCAACATTGTTGCATTTATCACTTGTTTCGGTTCTGCTTTCACACTGTATTTCTGAAGCGCACCGAACTTTCTGAGCAGCATCACGTGGTTGAAAGGGGCGCTCGTCGATTGGACAAAGTAGGAGGGGAAATCCCTCATGCTTCGTCACATTATTTTAGGGAATGCTACAACGTTAGTGAACGCAGCTGTTCCTATAATGCTATCGCAGCTTGTCAGGGATTGATTCTGTTCTTTTTCTAACTTTGACGATCTAACATGTGACAACATATGAGCTCAGAGTTTAAGGACTGTGACTGTTGGTAGTTGTGATTTGATTTTGTTTAAATATGCCAAATTGTGAATTTATGGGTTATTGTTGTTCAGACAATTGAGCTAAGCTAGCTAGCAACTGCTAATGTCAGCGGTCACTTGTTGCCATAGCAACAGTAAACATTCATGTAAGGACTAATGAGCTGTAAATAGAGATGCAGAATCAAGCTATATTATAAACACAGATGAGATACGTTGTATTTTAGCACAGAATACATGATTTTAGTAAACCTATAGAACATAATTTGTTTAATTCACATAATTTACCATTGAATTTATTCGTATGCACTGGTATAGCGTCACTACGTACATTTGGTCCTGTGTTTGGTCCAGTGTTTGGTCCGGTGAGCTTCACACTACATACGAACTGAACCAGGGTTCACTTGCAAGCGAACCGAGACCCATGTTTTCAGGCGGACCAGAGTTCGCTTGTTTGGTCCGCACCAGAGTTCGGATGAGCTTTCACACCTGCCCAAACGAAGCGGGACTATCCGAGGAAACGAACTCTGGTCCGTTTAAAGTGGACCAAACAGCTCCGGTGTGAAAGCGACCTTAAAGAGGACCTGATTTTTCTGAGGTGTTTTTTTTATTTTATTTCCAACACTTCTGTTTTGACCCAGTGCAGCACTCCCTATTTTGTCTTCAACACTTTTATTATTAATCTGATTTTAGTCCGTCTTTAAGGTATAAATAAGGAGACATCATTTTCTCAGGCAGTTTCATGATGCTTTAATATATTTTGCTGAAGGATATTTCCTCTGGCTGTGAAAATATCCAGTGAGACGTAACCCTGAACTTAGTTCATCAAAGATGAGAATGTGTCACTGTGAACTCTTTATTGATGCGGCATTATTGGTTCTCAAACACTGATCGTATTTATTACCTGACAAAACAGACTTTGTAGATCTTACCGAGGCTCTCTGCTGAACTCTGTTTTAAAGGAGCAGTTCAAATTATTTGGCTTTCAGGGACATGGGTTTGTGTCTGTTAATGAGTAATTAACATCAATGATCTTTTAGAACAAGGAGATTTTTACTGTGAGCTCGTCTTCAGAGCGCAGCGACACGCCCTGAATCCACACAACTTTTTTATACTATTTATTATATTTAGTCTTTGAAGGGAATTAACTTTAAGATTCTGCAGGTGTGTTTTTGTGCACATCTTTAATCTTGATCTTAATCAGGGACGATACACTCAGTCCTTCTGTCGGGTGCAGGTCGTCCCTCCTCTTTCTTTTCTTCCCACCTGACAGACCGCAAGTGAAGATGAAGCTTGTTGAGATTTATTAGTGTTTTGTGATGCTGATTATTGTGACTTAACTCATGTTGTCAGGACATAATGAACAGAGATTTCGTTGGGACTTTTGTCGTCAAACGTCATGTGGACTGAGATGAACGCTGTGTTTTCTTGTTCTCTGCTGCAGCTAAAGAAGAGGAGAAACAGAAACTGATGAAATGGAGCTCTGAGCTGAAACTGGAGCGAGAGCAGCTGGAGCAGAGAGTCAAACAACTCAGCAACTCCATAACGGTGAGAAACAAAGAAAGAATTAAAGTATCATCAGCAAAAAGCAGAAGTGGCAAAAGTCCACATGTTCTGTGCTCAAGTAGAAATACAGATGCTGTGCAACAGTAACTGAACCTCAGCGTTTCTCCTCCAGAGAGTTTCCCTCTCTGACTCTGATTTTTACGTCTTTTACACCGTTTCCATCTTATGTCATTTTCGTCATGTTGCATTTTTTAAGTCATGTTTGTCGTGTAACATCTTTTACAACGATTTCATCCTGTTACGTCTTAATCAGTGTTTTCGTCTTGCGACGTATTTTATGGCATTTTTATTACTTCTTGTCTGTTTTCGTCCTGTTATGTCTTAATATGTCTTGTTACATCTTGTAACCTCTTTTACCTTGTTTTTCCTCTTGCTACATCTTTTGCATAGTTTTTCCTTGTTACGTCTTTTACATTGTTTTTGTTTACTAATGAAAGTCATATAGAGGCATCAGTTTTGAATTGAGACGGGTCATAACCAGTTATAAAGTCCATGCAGTAGCTGTAAGTGACCCTCTGCAGCTGCAGAGTGGGAGTGTGTCGGGGCCGGACTGAAATCTAACCTTGTTGCCCTTCTTCCATCAGAAATGCATGGAGACCAAAAACACCATCCTGGCTCGTCAGAAAGAGATGCAGCTTTCCCTGGAAAAAGTCAAACACCTGATTCGCCTCATCCAAGCCTTCAATTTCAACCAAGCTCTGGCAGAGACAGAGGGTAAGGACGTCAGTGCGAGGGTCCAGGACAGGGCTGAAGATGCAGTCAGCTCTGAAGCTGCACCAGAAGCCAACTCCGTGGAGAAAGTGAAGGCTGGGAGCTCCTCAGCCGGCAGCAACACTGATGGAAACGACAAACAAGAGGAGCATGGAGCCGCAGGGAACAACCAGACACCCGGAGCAGCGGGAGGAGACGCCGACAGCCAGGCTGTCCTAGAAGACAGCGCAGTCCTGACAGCAGATAACGGCCCTGGTGTAGGGGCAGGGGGTAAGGCAGAGCCCGGCGTTGGGGCGGTGGCAGGGGGAGGGGGTGACACAGGGACTGGTGTCCAGCCGGAGGTTGCGGCCAAGCCTGAGACTGAGGCAGCTCCGGTCGTTGACATTCCTGCTTCCTCAGTGGTCGCGACTGTCGCCACCACCAACGGTACAGCCGAGCCGGCCTGCCCCGATCGCAGCCCCGCAGGAGGCTGCGCCACCAACGCCGCCACCACCAACTCTGAGAACAAGATGGCTGCCGTCAACCCTCCAGAGACAGCGGTGGAGAAGAAACAGGAGGAGATCACTGACAGTGACGGCAGCAACAACAACAACAGCAAAACCTCAGAACCCTCCCAGCATTCTTTGCCAGCTCTTGTCAGCAGTTTGGACAATAAAAAGTAATGCTATGTCTCTTGAGTTGCGGGAATTCAAACATATATATTGAAAAAAAAAAGACATTTGCTTGCACCGAATGGTGCCCTGAAGTTGCCAATCTGTATAAATGTTGTTTGTTTGCATTGTATTGTCAGACTGTGTCAATGGTAGATATACAGCCCAAGTCACATGACTCTGGGAAGACGTAGGCTGCTCCACCCACAGAGCTGGGGTCCAGGATGGCTTACGTACCAGTGTCATCATGCCAATTAGTGATAGACGTCAGTGGAGGGAATGCTCAAAGGGAGATTTAATTCATCATCACACCAGTGTGTGCCTGTTATAGTGGCCCCTGTGTTCTCTTGTGGGGTGGGGAGATGGGTTCACATGGGTACGGAGAAAACCGAGAACATGAAACCAAACATCTGTCAGGGGTTACTGGTCTAAAAAGCAGTGTTGTGATAGAGTACGCGTACTGAAAAGAGAACCTGTTCATCCCCTCGTCCCAATGAACTTAATGTGAACAACCTTCAGCTCCTGCAGTCCCACGACCCTGACCTCCTCTTCCTTTGAACAACCCTAAACTTTAACCAATAATTCACCCCTGCTCCTCCTTATCTTCAGCTGACGTCCCTGATTTCCCCAACTTCTCCATTAACCAACAACTTAAAACCATCGTCAGTCAACAAAAGCCTGTAGTCTTTCCTGTGCTCCCCCAGTCCACCAATGTGGCTTCCAAAAGGTTCAGTACACTTCAAACAAACCACGTGTCTTATCAACACTATAACGATAAAGAGTTTGAGGGGGGAGATGTGATGAATTCAAGAAATGGCATAACAGTACACAGTTTCAGTCTGTTGTTCAGGAATTCATAGTTTGGCACTTGTTTGTACAAAAAAGAGAAGAGAAGTTGAAACCTTACCTGCTTACAATAGCTCACCTGGCCAATTGCTACGCTAAGCGGGTGTGACTTTTGGTTTCCGCTGCAGTAAAATCTGGTGGGAGGCAGTATTAGATGTCCAACAAGTGCTTTATTTGAAGCATACTGACGCCTTTACATCAACTTCCCAAACTTCCCCAGCAACCAACGGTTCAAACCATGTTCAGCTGCCCAAAAACCAAAACCAGCAACATCACTTTAGTGACTAAAACCAAAACTTAGCTTTCACAATCAACCAACAATCAAACCTGACCTTCCCTCTTTAATGCAAAAAGTTTAATTATGGTTCAAATTAACCAGTTTGTACAAAGTGTCATCTGAATGCCTACACTCCACTCGAAGGTGGGGCGAAAACCTGGCTGATGTAGAGAAGGGCGAGATGTGATGAATCCAAGACACAGCTTCCCCAGTCTGCCGTCAATCCAGTGGAACAGCCCTTTTAAGCCCCAACAACTGAACAACCTAAACCCGACGGACTGAGGACCCTCCTTTTCCCAGTCAGCCAATGACTGTAATATTCCCCTAATCGCCAACAATCTCAATTTATCTTGATTTACTTCAAGTGAAGTAGTTTGTACAAAGTGCTGCCTGAGTGCATGTCTGAGAAGTTCAGATCTTGCCTTCTTAAACACTTGCATGCCAGTACAATCACTGTTCAAGGATCCGATAAGCACTTTGTTTGAAGCACACTGATCCTCTTAAACCAACACCTTTAACTTCTCCATCAATGTGTGACTTGAGTTCTTCAGTCATCAGAAAACCATAACTTTTCCCATTGACCAGGAGCAACTAAACACAAACTCACCTTCCCCAGTCCTCCAACAGATCATCATAAAGGTCTTTGGCCATCCGACAAGTACTTCATTTGAAGAATTCTGACACTATAACACCAGATACCTTAACTATCCCATCAACCAGTGACTTTATCTGTCCTCAGATTAGGTTGTTGGTTGTTTACATTCTCAACACCCTGTTGGATCGTCCGTTTAGAACAGTTGCAAAAGTTGACAGACACACTATTCCCTCAATCATCAAAAAAGGTCTGGGGGCGACGAGGTTTCAGACACTCTTTGGGTGATCCAACAAACTTAGTTTGACACATTCTGGCTCCTCTAAACCAGCGTCCCCAACCTAAATTTATCTTCTTCCAGTCCACCAAACATCTAATGTACCCTGAAACTCAAATGGGTTTTAGGAACCCTGACAACAATTGTCAGGTGCCACACCCGATCAATTCAGAAGTCGGGAAAGTTGTGGGGACACAACTTTCAGATGCTGTTGGACAATCCAGCAAGCACTGCATCTGAGGTGTAATGAAACCTTTGAGCCAACATCCCAAACTTCCAAATGATCTTAAGACTTAAAATGTGTTCCTTCAACAAAAAAAACATCGACCAACAGCATTCCTCCAGTGAGTAAAACCCAAACTTACCTTCCCTAGTCCGCTAGCAGTCAAACGTGACCTCCCTCTTAAACCCCAAACGCTCAAAATGCTTCAAATAAACTAGTTCATACAAAGTGCCGTCCGAGTGCCTGCACTAGATGGTGAGACGAAAAGCCTGCCATTGTAGCACGTATTTGAAGACACATTTGGACAGTCTCTCGTCACTCCTATCAATTGTCTGTTGTCACCCAAAAGTTCTGGGTGGACGAGGTTTCAGACACGTTCGGGCGATTCACAAACTTTGACACATTCAGGCACCTTTAAACCAGCGTCCCTAAATCAAAGGTATCTTCCCTCAGTCCACCAATGAACTAATGTATCCTGAAACCCAAAAGGGTTTTAGGATACCCTGACCCCTGCTCAATATAGCAGACGGGAAACGTGTGAGGACACAACTTTCAGTTGCTTTTGGACGTTTTAACACAGAGTTTGAGATGTACTGATACCTTTAAACCAACGTCCCTGATTTCCAAATTATCCTACGACTTATTCAACAGAAAACCACCGACCAGCAGCCTTCCCCCAACAAATACAACCCCTGTCCTCCAACAGCCCAGTTTGACCTTCTGGAAACCCAAACCCAAGTACCTGAAGACTCATCCCTCTCCCAGTTGACCAGTGACCAAATGACCAACCAACAATCCCAGTTAACCCCCATCTCTCCCCCCCCCCCCCCCCCCATCCTCTTTCCCCACTCGTATCCCTGAGCTCAGGCAGAAAAGACGCTGAGCGTCGCGTTCAGCAGGTATGGAGGACGAGGTCGAACAGGCGCGGTAGCCTAACAGATGTTTTCAGTGGTGTCGGTCAAGTGTAGTGATTGAGTTTTCATTCGTGAGTTAAGTGTGTCAACTGTGAGCACTAAATGTGAAATTGCAATATTGCAATGTCAACACACACAAACTATATCTGGGCTGTGTTTCTTTTTTATAGGAAAAGATATTCAGGTCTTCCTAGTCTTCAGAATAAGTGCTTTCTGTTCCTGAACCTGCTGGACTGGCATTATCAACACAAAAAGGAATCCTCTTTTTGAAGTGGTGATCTTTGCATTATGTACATTTCTGTTGAATCCTGAACTGCCAAAATGATGTTGTATCCAAATTCAGCAGGGACAAGTCCACTTACTGTATTGAAAGATCAAATCATTGGCGTTGTAAGATATACAGTAGATGCTACCATTTCAGAAATTGGAAGTCCCCAGATTGAGACAGGAGAGCTTATTAAACAATAACATGAAAGGAACTTTTTTTTCCTTGAAACGGAGGGATTTGTTGTATGAACCTGCTCCTTCAGATGGATCTCAAAGGACAATACCACAAATCCTGAGATTAAAGCACAAGCTTGCTGCATTACAAAGAAGTGCTGAAGAGCTTTTTGTATGTTAATATGGAATTAAACAGAGTATGCATCTCTTTGTTGTGATGTGACTTATCCCCACATTGCCAATATTTTTCTAGGAGGAAATACAAACCTCTGTCTGACATTTAGGCTCAAGTCTAGTTCATGTTTTTGGGGAGGAATCGCTGGGCTTCTGTCTCAGAAACCTCTTCATCCCCTCACAGTTAGACTAGTGCATCTCTTTTCTTTCTGGAGCATGTCTGGGCTGAAATGTGATGCTGTTATTCGTTGGCTTGGTGGCTGTCAGTTCGGGTCTGTCTTTGTCTGGTGAACTGATCATGACTTCTGGCTTCTTGTTGGGTACGGGGCATTAACAAACTCTGGTCTGTTCATTAACGGTGCCTCTGGTTGTGCTGGAATGTTTTTGTTTTCTTTCTTTTTGCAATATTGGAGCATTTTTGCTTAAATTGTAGTCGTCCAAACGCGTATTCACCCCTGAGTCGAAGATTATCTCACCAGGCTTTTATCTGGTCTTATCTGTTTTATTGATGAAGGATTTGTAGCCACGCTAGCGGCACGCCTCTGGAAATGTCCATCTTTGAGGACATTAAAGTTCTCCAAAGGACGATTTTACTTTTTAGGTTTTACTTATATACATTGCGAGGTTCAGAGCTTTGCCATTTAGTGAAATAACTCAACAACTATTAGGTGGAATTTCATGAAATTTAGGGCAGATAACCGTGGTGCCATGATGATTTTTGATCTCCTGACTTTTCATCTAGCGCCATCATCAGGTCAACATTTTGATGTGACCAGAACTTTGGTTTATGATCAGAAACCTGCAGAATGAAGAACAAATTCCCATCAGCCTCAGCTGTGCTTTGCGTTTACTGCTCATTAGCAAATGTTAGCACGCTAAACTAAGATGGTAATTATTATACCCGCTAAACATTAGCATGTTAGCATGTTGATGTTAGCGTTTAGCTGAGCTGCTAGCATGGCTGTAGGCTCTCGGTGTGGTTTTGGGGCTGAATGAAATTCTCAAGAATTTTAAAAAATTTGCCTCATGATGAAGATTTTTCTAATTAATTTCTGCACAGAGCTGCAGTCACTTCCTGTAATATCAAAGTAAAACGACAGTCTGATCGGGGGGGTGAGTACGTTGTTGGGCAACTATAAAATAAGCTGTTAAAGGTGTCTCTTTTTCTTTCATATCACATGGACTCTTGGAACTGAATCAACATATCTGACACAACACCTAATTTTCTGACATCAGCTGTACAAACTGCCTTCATTCAGAAGATCCCAGAAAAAGTAATCAGAGGAAGTCTCTGTAACATTTCCACGTGTTTGGCCACAGTGTTGTCTGATAGATGTAATTTGTCTCTTATGAAGAGTTTAGCCATTCGAACATGGAAGGAAAAGACTGAAATTTCTAACAGAAAATGGCAACTATGTCCCCAACTCCTTATGGATTCCATTCGTTGTGTGTTTTGTTCTTTGTCTGCTTACTCGAGTGGATGTTCTTCTTCTTTCAACATATTAGCCTGTGTTCACTCACGGATCGAGCAGAGTAGTCATCCAGTCGCTTCACTCGACAAGTTTTTCTTTGAACGAGCCCGAACTTGTGTTCCAGACAAACTGGACCTTTCCCTCTGTACAGTAGGTACCTAGAGTGCCTTTCTTCAAACAGCAGATAATATTTGTCTCTTGACTTGCACTGTGACTTGTAGAACCTTACTAACCCTCCAGATAATCCTCCCACCCAACCCGCCCTCCTCTGGCCTGTCCATCCCACCAAGCTCCCCGAAACTCCGGAGCACAAACCCGGTCCCTTCACCTCAGGCTGCCAGTAGTCAATGCAAGTTGAAACTACATTTCATATTATGCCGTTTAGATTGACCAGATAGTGTTTTGTTGTTGTTTATTATAGGAGTTGCCTTAAATGTGTTTTATTTTCCTTTTTACGTGATTAACTTTTACATTAAGAAAAAAAAATCGCTGCAAGACGCTGGCGAAGCTCAGAGGTCGTTTGGTGAAAATCTGGCGTCTAGCGGTCAATAAAATGCTCCAAAGAGGGATTGTTGATGATGAGATCTTGCTCGGTGTGACAGCCAGTTGTTATGTGATGCACTTTTGGTTGGACCAGTATTATTATCAGAGTGTAAAAATGGGATCCATCAGTAACACGAATCGCAGTCATGAATCTCGCTCCGGATTTGAGTCCCCGCGTTGGTCCTGACGGCCCTCGGTCGGGACTTGGGGAGCTCTTTGGTTTTCCTTTGACTCGTTCATCGTTCCCTCTGTGCTGTGGTTCTTCTTCTTGTGTTTTGGAGGAGGGATGAGTTTGCTAAATCAGGTCATGTGAGCCGGAGCCTGTGTGCATTTGGAATGAACAAACTAACCTGCACCCTGATGGGCAGACGTAGACCCAATTAGCAACATCTGTCCACTCAGTCTGGTGGAACGCATGCCTTCTTATGCAAATTTTTATACAAGATTTGTCAAACCTTTTTAATATGCATTTGCTTTTGTTTTTTAAGTTTTTATTATGTGAAACTCAAGTCACCTTTCTTTTCTTTGAACATTCTGGCATCCTGATGCCAAACGTGTGCAGTTTAGGTGTTCAACAGAGCGGTAGCCATCCACGTTAGAACGGAAGGACGGGAACGTTTCTTCCTGACATCATGTTTTATGAACGGAGCTGCGAAGGTTTTGGCTCCTTAGTTTAGATTTTAATTTGAACTTGGCTAATGCACCATGCTGAATGTTGGGATCCCAGCAGGGCTGTGGGGGTGGGGGTGGGGTGGGGGGGCTCGATCGAGTCTTAATGTCTAAATTGTGTCATTGTGTTCTTCTAGAGAAAAGTCCTCTGTTTCTATTCAGTCAAGCTCTAAAAGTGAATTTATCCAAAGAACACTGCAATTGTGCATTTCTGTTTGGAAGCCTTTTGTGTAGTTTATTCATATCATTTGGAAATCAATTTCTGCTCTATGGCGAAGAGTCAGGGACAGAATTAAGACTACTGAGAGGTCTTTCCAAAACTAGGTACTGATCTGGCCAATGATAAGACAGCGTTGGTGACTAAGAGGCTGGTGGTGGGAAACGAGAAGCCAAGATGGTAACTCGTGTGTCTAAACCTGTGGACTGTAAATAAAGATGGACGTCACGTCTCCTCCCACTGTACAAAAATTAGTCTAAAATATCCCGGATACGAGCGCTGCCATCTTGTTCTGGTGACGTTATTTGGAGCCAGAGTCTGTGTGGTAGTAATCGGGGGTTGGAGCTGCAGTATCGAGGTCCCGCCAACACAGTCGCCAATCATAACGTGAAACTCCCTTTTTATATCTTCAAATAACAAATTAAAACCAAACTGATTAGAAAAATGTGACCAATCATCCGTGTGATAAGAACTACCGTACTTTGGGAAACATTTATTAAACGTGTATTTTGATGTTTTAGTTTGGTCCATGTCCCATCTGCTAACATGGAGGGGGCGGGGTTTATGACCTATACTGCAGCCAGCCACTAGGGGGCGATTCAGATCTTCTAGAGGAACTTGTGGGGAGCTGTCATGTCGTCCATCTTTATATATCTCAATGGTCAAACCCAGCGACCCACTGGATCAGTTGCTGGCTTGGCTGGTCATTAGTTTCCGAGTTTGGTTGCTAACATGCCGAGGCTAACTAGATTATCTGCTGATTTTCCTGGTCTTCTTCCTCTTTTATTTGCAGATTGCAGCCAAATGTGGGGCATTACTGCCACCAACTGTAGACAAATAGGATTAATATCTAAATTCTTTCAATCAGTCCATTTTTTTGTTTCTGTTTCTCTTTTGTTTCCAGCAGCGTTCTCCTTTCCTGTGTCCTATACTTCGATCTGCTCTGTGCTCGGCTAGTCTGTGTTGAAAAGAAAACCACATTCAAGATGGTTAAACATTGCTGTGGGACCTGAAGAAGTGTGGTCACATTATAAGTTAGCTAACACTTGCTAACTGGCTAGTTAATCTATGTACATCTTTTTTTTCTCCAGGATGGCAATGCTCTGCTTCTGATTGGCTCACCCTGATATTCTAACCCCAACCTGTCACTCCCAGTTTTTGTACGTAAAGAGGGCATAAATGAGGCCTGCAACATCTTTAAACCACCTTTAAACAAAGTCGAACCGAACACAGAGCGTATCTAAGTCCAGGGAACAGGACCGGAGAATGTTGACCATGGTTGCCCCGGGTACTGAGCTTGTTCAGAGCAAAAAGGGGTGGGACTTAGAAGGGGTCAGTTATAGACTACATTTCAGATCATACAACTCCCAAGACAATGTCGTGCTTAATAGTTAATAAAGACCATTATGTGCACATTTAAACCTACCGTTACAGTTATCACCTATTTGGCCCAAATCCACCAATAAAATACAACAGAAGAAGAAAACGACTAGCCAAATTGGTTGAGTCTAGCTACCCTCAGTGTGCTAAATGACTAGCCAAGCCAAAGTTAAACACATTAGTTACCTCCTTGGTCAAATGAACAGTCGGCTTACTGGCACTGTCTTATCATTGGCCCGATCAATAGCTGGCTTCGGTAAGGATACGTCCTCCACCAACATTTCAGTAGTCTTAAAGGGATAGTTCAGATTATCTGAAGTGGTGTTGTATGAGGTATTGATTGATAGTCAGTGTATTAGCTACAGTAGATGGCGGTCGACACAACCCCAGTTTGGAGAAACCAAGAGGAACACACGGCTGTGGACGGGGTCAGCAACAACACGTATTTTAGCCACTTAAATAAAGTTCACCAAAAAAAAAAATCAATATCAGTTTAATTGTACGCTATATTTAGAATATTTTCACCATTTTACCTTTCTGTCAGACAGACTTTTCTGACAGGAAAGTGCAGTTATATAAGACAAATATCATAAATCTCTACAAACCAACCAAACTCCATTGAAAAAATCAGTAATTTTACCTCACAGAACACAGGAGTTGTTGGTCTGCTGTTGCCTTCATCTGTTAGTTAGTTTTGTGTTATTTTGTGGCTCCACTTTTTAAAACACCAAAGTCACAATAACAGAAATAAACTTACTGATCGAGGCAGTGGTAGACCAGCAACTCATGTTCTGTGCTTTAAAATTGCTGATTTTGTTGAGGGAGTTTGGTTGGCTTGGAGAGAGTGATGTTTGGCTTATATAAGAGGATTTTCCTGTCAGAAGAGTCTGTCTGACAGAAAGGTAAAGTGGTGAAAATATTCTAAATGCAGTGTTCATCTAATCTGAGGTGGATTTTATAGGTGGACATTGTTTTAGTTTGCTAAAATATGTGTCTCTGCTGACTCTGTCCACAGCGTCCTACACTGGTTCTCCTGCTGCTTCTCCAAACTGAGGGCGTGTCGACCTCCATCTACTGTAGGTTAATACACTGACTATGGAGAAGAACCTCATACAACCACAGCCTAAATAAAACAAAGTTTCCCATTAATTTTGTCCCTTACCGTGCGCCGTACTACATCAGCATCGTGTGCATTCACCAAGCTGGGAGAGGACCACCGTGTCGTCTTTTATGCATCAAAACGTTTGTCTCTTGTGTGCTGAAGTCGTTCAGTCCGACTCGAGTCTCGTCAGTTTTTATTTTGAAAACGATCAAGTCATGATTGTGGCCTTCTAGTATTCTGTCGATACATGACATCAACCTGTTGTTTCCGCTCACCATCCATCCTGTCCGGACCCAACTGTACACCTGAAGCTTCTTACCTCATCCACAGCTGATTCCATTGGGGGTGTGTTGAGTGCAAAAAAATAAATAAATAAATAAATAAATAAGTGAAATAAAAAACAAAAGAAGTCTTTTTTTATCTTCCATTTGGTGAGATGCATTGTAGCGATATGAATAAAGAAAAAGTTCACCTGGTGTGCTGAATAATGTGTAAATTGGTAATTACACAATCTGAATATTTGTATAATTGTTTGTATTTTTTCATAATGATTTTGGAAAGGAATGTGTTTATTTTTTGACTTCTGTTCCAGATGTGTCTTCTGTTGGCCTGACATTGTGACTGGTCTGGTGGGATTCTTACCTCTGTATTGAGCCTCTTCTGTGATGAATTCTTTGTATGCAGTGTTTAGGAAATACTGTAGGGAACATGGGGAGGAGTTGATATTAGGAGCATTTGATCAATTTGTATTTATTTATTTTATCATTTTGTTAATAAATTGTGAAAAGCAGCGAGTCTCATCTGTTGACTTTTTTTTTAAATTTATGAACAGCCTAGAAAAGAAGCTTAAAATTCACTGATAATTAGACCAAACCGTCATTTATTGTTCATGGTTTCAATCACTGAGATGTGACTCCACATTCTCATAACCGACTTTAGTTTTTATTTCTTAAAACCTCCTGAAATAATGCAAGAATTTACAAGGTAAAAATCGCCAAGAACCCAGATATCAGTAATAAAAATGGTTAAGAACCCACATATAAGTGCTTGAAATAGGGAAGAACCCAGATAACAATTGGAATGGTTAAGAACCCAGTTATCAATGCTAAAAATGACCAAGAACCCAGATATCAATGATAAAAATGATTGAGAACCCACATATAAGCGTTAAAAATAGTTAAGAACACAGATAAAAGCACTTGAAATGGTTAAGAACCCAGAAAGCAACACTAAACATCAACAAGAACCCAGATATCAATGTTAAAATTGGTTAAGAACCCAGATATAAGTGCTTGAAATGAGGAAGAACTCAGATATCAATGCTAAAAATCACCAAGAACCCAAATGTAACTGATAAAAATGGTTAAGAACTTAGATATAAATACTAAAGTGGGATCGATAATAATGGATCCAGGACGTGCTCTTATTATCAGTGCACCTCCTGGTGGACAAACCAGACATCGATGTGCATTTTATTGAAAAACTGGAACTGACGTGTACAATTTTCACACAATTTAAAGTCATCCAGTGGGCCAGATGGGACACTGTGGGGGCCGGTTCTGTCCCGCGGGCCGTATGTTTGATACTCATGTTGTGTAGAACATTCTCTGTTTAAAGCAACGTTGCAATCTACAAGATGTTCCTCGTGACATTTAATGTGGAGGCAATATTCCTCCAGAATATTTAAGTTATTTACAAATATACAAGATAAATGTGACAACACCTGAAAACACCTGTAAACACAAACTACTCAGCAGTTTAAACAATCACTTCATTGGCTCTGGCAGGATAATTAACCTCATTTACATGTTTTTGTTCATTTTTCGTACCGATGTAGAACCTGGATTAAATCATTCAAACTCCATTCAGAGAGGTCCTGCGCTGTCCGGGAATCGAACCGCTGACCTTCCTTCTGGAAAGCGGCCGAACTGACCACTCGGCTATGTGATGAAAAAATACGATCTTTGCTCATTATGTTTTCTCGTTCAGCAGAGTGGCGCAGCGGAAGCGTGCTGGGCCCATAACCCAGAGGTCGATGGATCGAAACCATCCTCTGCTAAGAACCTTGTTTTTCTCTGAGAGCAGTTTTATATTGTTTAATTTATTTGTAAATGTAAATCAATTTTTTACATAATACATATCAGTGCAAGTTTCATATTATATACAGAACGGCAATTCGGGTTCTTAAAATATTATATAATACATATTGTTTGTACAAAATGGCTTTAAATGTTCTATTTGGCCTCATTTTTAAATTTCAAAAAGGATGTTTGTAGCAGTTAGATCTTTATAATACGCTTTGAGAGCGCATACACCACAACTGCATAATAATGTTTTATTGAATTGGTATTTTTGTGTGGAAATGGTTCATAAACATCAACAGTTTCCGCTCCATTGTTCATTATTGTAATTAATAACTTTGCTGTTCCAGAAATATATCTGTGGAGTGACAAACGAGGATCTGATCATCTGATTGAAGAAGAGAAACCCCCTCCGTGGTGTTTGGGTGGACGGTGTCTAGAAGGGAACCCCAGACCCGCGAAAGATCTCGCGAGAGTGATCACCTTAACCCAAACCATGATCTTTCTAACCCTGAACAGGTGTTTCCTGGCCCTAAACCTATCTGGACCTTAACCACAGCGAGAGTCACATCATAAAACGCTGTTCACACAATGTAAACAAGAAGAAAAACGCGTAAAAATGTCGCGAGAGGTTCCTTTCTATCCACGACCACAGAGGTCGTGGATAAAAGGGATCCCTTGTTTCGCGATTTTATTTTTTGTTTTAATTTTGCGAGATTTTTACGTTTGTTTTACGTTTTACGTGTTTTTTTTTTCAGTGCTCGAGTTGTACAAAACATTTATGTTTTACGACGTCACTGTTGCTGTGGTTACGGGACAGAAACACCTGGTTAGGGTTACAAAAGGATGATGTTTGGGTTAAAATTATCACTCTCGCGAGATCTTGCGCGGGTCTGGGGTTCCCTTCTGTTCTAGACACGACCCTGCAGCGTTTGTGTTTGGAAACGTTCTGTGACGTCACGCCGCGGTGTGTTGTGGGGGAGCAGCCATAAGTGCTGCTGGTTTGTTACAGTGTGTCTGTGCTGTTGTTTCTCCGTGTCGGTCCTCCTCTCTGCGGTGATGGGGGGCAGACACTGCTGCGTGAAGAACTGCCGCCGCAGGTCTCACGACCACCACGGCCGGAAGATCCCGAACGGGCTGACGTTCCACTGTTTCCCCGCCTGGAGGAGGAACGAAGGCGGTCAGATCTCCGAACTGAGCAGCAGGAGGAGGGCAGCCTGGGTGGCTGTTGTCGGCGGAGTGACATCACCTTCAACCACATCCCAGCTCCATGAGAATGTGCTCCGCCATTTTCACTCCGGTCAGTCTGCTGTCAGGGTGAACGAAGTGACACCCAGGGGAGGAAAGTAAACGAAGTACACCCAGGGGAGGAAAGTAACTAAGTACACCCAGGGGAGGAAAGTAACTAAGTACACCCCAGGGGAGAAAGTAACTAAGTACAACCAGGGGAGGAAAGTAACTGAGTACAACCAGGGGAGGAAAGTAACGAAGTACAACCAGGGGGAGAAAGTAACGAAGTACAACCAGGGGAGGAAAGTAACTAAGTACACCCAGGGGAGGAAAGTAACTAAGTACAACCCAGGGGAGGAAAGTAACTAAGTACACCCAGGGGAGAAAGTAACTAAGTACACCAGGGGAGGAAAGTAACTAAGTACAACCAGGGGAGGAAAGTAACTAAGTACAACCAGGGGAGGAAAGTAACTAAGTACACCCAGGGGAGGAAAGTAACGAAGTACACCCAGGGGAGGAAAGTAACGAAGTACACCAGGGAGGAAAGTAACGTAAGTACAACCAGGGGAGGAAAGTAACTAAGTACAACCAGGGGAGGAAAGTAACTAAGTACACCCAGGGGAGGAAGTAACTAAGTACACCCAGGGGAGGAAAGTAACAAGTACACCAGGGGGAGGAAAGTAACTAAGTACACCAGGGGAGGAAGTAACAAGTACACCAGGGGGAGAAAGTAACTAAGTACAACCAGGGGAGGAAAGTAACTAAGTACACCCCAGGGGGAAGTAACTAAGTACAACCAGGGAGGAAGAACTAAGTACAACCGGGAGAAAGTAACTAGTACAACCAGGGGAGGAAGTACGAAGTACACCCAGGGGAGAAAGTAACTGAGTACACCAGGGAGGAAAGTACTAGTACAGCCGGGGAGGAAGTCACTAAAGTACATACCAGGGGAGAAAGTAACTAAGTACACCAGGGAGGAAGTAACTAAGTACACCCAGGGGAGAAAGTAACGAAGTACAACCAGGGGAGGAAAGTAACGAAGTACACCCAGGGGAGGAAAGTAACGAAGTACAACCAGGGGAGAAAGTAACTAAGTACAACCAGGGGAGAAAGTAACTGAAGTACAACCAGGGGAGGAAAGTAACTAAGTACAACCCAGGGGGAGAAAGTAACTGAAGTACAACCAGGGGAGGAAAGTAACTAAGTACAACCAGGGGGAGAAAGTAACTAAGTACAACCAGGGGAGGAAAGTAACTAAGTACACCCAGGGGAGGAAAGTAACGAAGTACAACCAGGGGGAGAAAGTAACTAAGTACAACCAGGGGGGAAAAAAGTAACTAAGTACAACCAGGGGAGGAAAGTAACGAAGTACAACCAGGGGAGGAAAGTAACTAAGTACAACCAGGGGAGAAAGTAACTAAGTACAACCAGGGGAGAAAGTAACTAAGTACACCAGGGGAGGAAAGTAACGAAGTACAACCAGGGGAGGAAAGTAACTAAGTACACCCAGGGGAGGAAAGTAACGAAGTACAACCAGGGGAGGAAAGTAACTAGTACACCCAGGGGAGGAAAGTAACTAAGTACACCCAGGGGAGGAAAGTAACGAAGTACAACCAGGGGAGGAAAGTAACTAAGTACAACCAGGGGAGGAAAGTAACTAAGTACAACCAGGGGAGGAAAGTAACTAAGTACAACCAGGGGAGGAAAGTAACTAAGTACACCCAGGGGAGGAAAGTAACTAAGTACACCCAGGGGAGGAAAGTAACTAAGTACAACCAGGGGAGGAAAGTAACTAAGTACAACCAGGGGAGGAAAGTAACTAAGTACACCAGGGGAGGAAAGTAACTAAGTACAACCAGGGGAGGAAAGTAACTAAGTACAACCAGGGGGAGAAAGTAACTAAGTACAACCAGGGGAGAGAAAGTAACGAAGTACAACCCAGGGGAGGAAAGTAACTAAGTACAACCAGGGGAGGAAAGTAACTAAGTACACCAGGGGAGGAAAGTAACTAAGTACACCAGGGGAGGAAAGTAACTAAGTACACCAGGAGGAAAGTAACTAAGTACAACCAGGGGAGGAAAGTAACTAAGTACAACCAGGGGAGGAAAGTAACTAAGTACACACCAGGGGAGGAAAGTAACTAAGTACAACCAGGGGAGGAAAGTAACTAAGTACAACCAGGGGAGGAAAGTAACTAAGTACAACCAGGGGAGGAAAGTAACTAAGTACAACCAGGGGAGAAAGTAACTAAGTACATTATACCCTGCTGGAAAGTCACTATAGTACAACCAGGGGAGAGAAAGTAACAGTACAAGGGTAGCTTTTACAACCGTGGAAATGTACTCTCTATTAGTACAACCCAGGGGAGGAAAGTAACTAAGTACTACCCAGGGGAGGAAGTAAAAGTACCCGGTGCTTAATAAGTACAACCAGGGGAGGAAAGTAACTAAGTACACCCTACCCTGGGGGATAACTAGTACACCGTAAAATCTAGGTACAACCAGGGGGAGAAAGTAACTAAGTACTTACGTCGGTAGGGATACTGTCCTCTATAGGTACAACCAGGGGAGAAAGTAACTAAGTACTTACTTCCAGCGCGGCTGGATACTGTCAACCATGAGGTTACAAACCAGGGGAGGAAAGTAACGTAAGTACACCATACGGTGGATACTGTCTCTAAGGTACAACCAGGGGAGGAAGTAACTAAGTATTACAACCAGCGGATAACTGTCATCGATTAGTACAACCAGGGAGGAAAGTAACTAAGTACATACCACTGTGGATTACTAGTCCCTCATAGTACACCCAGGGGAGAAAGTAACTAAGTACATTACCAGGGTGGATTAGTCATCTAAGTACACCCAGGGGAGAAAGTAACGAAGTACAACCATGTGGAAATGTTCTTATAGGTACACCCAGGGGAGAAAGTAACTAAGTAAATTACTGTTAACATACCCTCGGGGGTACGAGTCTCTAAGTACCCCAGGGGGAGAAAGTAACTAAGTACATTACGGGCAGGGAGTCGCAGTACCACCAGGTGATAATAGTACACCCAGAGGAGGAAAGTAACTAAGTACATGTACTTCTGTACTCTGCTGCTACTTTTTAATTGATAAATAAAATAGTTTTTCTTTTTTTACCACCTGCCTGGTTTTCATGAGAAGCAGCTCCCTGGACTTTCGGTGACTTTTGAGTTTTGGAGTGTTAGTCGGACAAAATGAGACGTCCTGAAGACGTTATCAGGGCTTGAAGACCTCCGGCAGGTGCCGAAATCCGGCGTAGGAATATTTTGGTGAAGTATTTTTTTTTTTCTCTGTAACCAGTCGTTTAAAGCGATAGTTCCAACTAGCAATGGTACTCAAGGTAACCAAGGCATTCTAGCCAATCAGGGGCAGAGTAGGGCGGGCCTTGAGTTTTCAACACGTGGACAGCGTTAGCGGAGAGGAGCTGGTTTACTGTGTACTGCTAGCATGGATGCCAGGTATGTTAAAACCGGCGAGGAAACCTCGAGATGGGAAGCGGGAGTGAAAAATAAGTGGCGCTGGGGTTGGATAGAGGAGGTCGGAGCAGATGGAAAGCCTCACGGGAGCTGGTGTCAAAAGCTCAAGGAGCCAGGAGCTTGTTTTTGTGTACCGTGCTCCAGAAAACTATTGTATGGGAGCAGCAGAAAAAAAGTTTTAGCTCGTCATGCTTCAGACCCGGGTCACAGAGCGTCCGTGCTCCCACACATCGACCTGACCAGGAGCGACGGCCACAGGTACCACAGCAACATCTATGACCCACCGTGTGTGTGAACAGAAAATTCGTATGACTGCGTTTATAGCTGAACACGATCTCTCGTTCTCAATGGCCCGGCCACTTGACACTTTGACAAAATGTTGGAGTCATGGATTTTGGATTTCTGTCTCAAAAACAGAATTTTTGACAGCATTTTGAATTTTGATCTCATGTTAAAAGGATAGTTCAACATTTTGGCAAATTCGCCCATGGGCGAATGGCATAAAAAATTTTCAGGAACAGGGTTTTTTCCTGCTACAAGCCCTGCGTTGTTTATGTTTCACAGTTCTGTAAATTAAACAGATCGTCTCCTGATGTTGATCCCATCAGTGTGTGACATTAACACCTGTGTGTGTTTGCAGGCAAACCAGCTTATGAAATGCTGGAGTCTGATCCAGACTGGGTCCCCACGCTGCACATGGGTCACGGCGACGGAAGGAGCAGGCGCGGCGAGCGCCTCCTCCTGCCCGAGAAGTCAAAGAAACGGAAAGAGAAACGGAAGAAGAAACAAAGACAGACAGCAGAGACGAGACCACCTGATGAGTCCAAAGATCCTCCAGGAGAACCAGAGGCCGCAGGAGGAGGTGAGACAGAACCAAAAACAGACGGAACAACAGTCCAGGTGTTTGTTAGAAGAGAGGAGAGAGGAGGACTCTCTTTCATTGACCCTCCTTAGTTACTGTTGCTACGCCTGCCAAACTTTCCTTTCTCACGCTGCAGTTACACAGTTTACGGTGATAACGGTGGAAGATTTAACACCGAAATTGTGAGTAACGTGGGAAAAGGAAGCGCGGGGACTCCCTTTGAGAATCTCTGATCTAAACCTCCTGTTGTGTTGCAGGTCCATCGAGGTCAGCTGTCCGTCCCTGGAGGGACGTTCAGTCTCTGCTGAAGTCCGTCCTGCAGCGTCAAACCATCATCAACAGGCCGTCCGGAGACGAGACTCAGGAACAACCAGCTGCTGAAGCTGCTGAGAAGAGGACAGAGCTCAGCTTCAGAGTAACAAACACTTCAACCTTACAGATTATTTCTCTTTTTTAATTTAGACTGTCGCTAAAAAACAGGAGAAACAGAGTAGAGGTGGAGGCCGTAACAAGTCATTAAAAACATCGGGCTTAAAGTCAGTTATTTTCTTGATTAATCGATTAAACACTTCTGTCACAATCCTGTAATTGTGATGCTGTTTTTCACTGTAAAGATTGTGACAGTTGTTCTGATGAACAGGTTAAGTATTTGTTTCAGGACTTCTTCAGAGAGTCTCTGGAGGCTTCTCTGGAGGCCTCCAGCAGGTCCAGGGCCCTGTCAGCCCGAAAGCCCTCCAGCTCGTCCTTGTCCTCGTCTTCGTCCTGTCTGGACTGCGTCAGACTCCAGAGGACGGTCGTGGAGCTGCGGGAGAAGCTGTCACTTCTCACAGGAGAACAGAAGGACATGGAGGCCTCAGCTGTCTCCAACAAGACTCCGGTCCAACCAGACGAGGACGTGCAGAGCCCTGAGACGGTCCACGTAGACGAGGAAGACCTTGAGTGTAAGTTTCAGGAAGGTTAAAGGGTCATTCCTGTATTTTTTCCCATGTTTTTGTCTCATGGGAACAACAGTTTTTGGTCCAGTGTTGATGAGAGCGCTGCAGCCGTCAGCTGTGACACAGGCTGTAATGAACTGTAAATGTACGTCCACTAAAAATATCTGTTTCACCACCAACAGGCTCAGATTGTTGTTCTAAGAGTCTGAAAGGATCCCTACAGAGACAGAGCTTTTTATTAAAGAACGAGATCCTTTTTGTTTCACTAGAAACAGACGATTGGACAGAAACTAAATTAAACTCACCAAAACCAATTTGGTTTGACTTTATGCTGTTCCAACAATCACCACCTCTGGTTCGTTCTAAATAAACTTAATTCACAGAGTTAGATGTGAAAATATCTGCAGAGGAGCGAGCTGGAATTGGCCTGGCACAGAGTATCCATTAAATTTTCAAAATAAAAGACTCACGATCATAAAAACAGACAAAAAAGAAACTATTTAACTTCGTAGCCCAGAGCTCTGCGTGATCAAAAGAGACATTTTTGGCCTAAATAAATGAATAAATAAATTATAAAGCTGTACGCTCACTTTAGTCAACAAAATATTTAACCTTTTTTTTGTGTATAGGCTACACATTTCTACACCTGCAGCACTTTAGACAGGGTTACAACATTAATCTTTTCAAAGAGCATGTTGCTTGTTTTCTGACGGTGTTAACAGCCTCTGAAACACATAAAGACACTTTTTTTTTTTTTTTTGGTCAAAGTCACATGGAGTCACTGGAGAGGAGCTGAAGAGCTGCAGGTTACAGACCTCTGTCACAGCCTGTAGGGCTTCAGGGCCCGAGTGCACCAGCTGGGCGTACGTCTGGGTGTAACGTCACATCGACTTAGAACGGAAAGTTACGACCAGTTTAAGGTTTAAGACGAGTGCACCAGTTAGACTTAAACCCTGTGTGTGTTCCGCCTGGGTGTAACTTTTACGCCTCGTGTGGAGCAGGCGTAAGTAGGAAACTCAGACTTGTATCCACGGTAATTTTAATGGAATCACAGCCAGAAAAGAGAACAGGGTAGCAGTGCACCTTGTTTCCAGGATGATTAACGAGAGGCCATTCAGAAGAGAAAGTGTCATCCATGACAGGACAAATCCGCTTGACATTCAGAAAGTGATAAAGATTTAATTTTAGCAGAGAATCGCTGTTTGAATTAAAGTGCTCTCCCCTCAGCTGCAGCGTCTGTCGGTCAGAGACGCGGCGCTGTCCCTCACCCTGCAGGTGCTGACTACACTCAGTTTTATGCAACAGAGCTTTTCAAAACACTGCGGGAGACGTATAAATGCACGATAATGCTCGCGTAGAAGTGTGTTGCTTGGCAACAATCAACAATTCGTGTGTACTCACATGACGCGCATTGTAAGACCAGGCGCAGCTACGACCGTGGTGAGTCCGGCTTGGTGCACTCGGTGGGAAAATTCCAGTCACAACATTGGACGTAGTTAAGTCCGGTGTAAGAGTTAAGACCTTTTTTTTTTACGCCCAGCTGCTGCACTCGGGCCCAGGATTCTCTCACACGAGACTTATTTTTCTGTTAAAACTTAAATTCTACTCTGACGCTCAAGTGCACAAACATGTTTCCCAAAGTTTCTTTTTCTGGGGACGTTTTATAAACGACAAATGGCTGGGCAACGTATCGATATTATATGGTAT
This sequence comes from Lutjanus argentimaculatus, assembly GCA_034769285.1. NCBI lineage: Eukaryota > Metazoa > Chordata > Actinopteri > Lutjaniformes > Lutjanidae > Lutjanus > Lutjanus argentimaculatus. Next base: position 3,535,369 of record JAWZSL010000039.1, read on the forward strand.
CGTGATATAAGACTAGATATCCTGATAGAGTTTCGTTATATCGTCTTTTCCTGGTTTTAAAAGCTGCATTACAGTAAAGTGATGTCATTATTTAGAGAAAGTCATCTGTACATTATTGTCACAATATCAGAGTATTTGGTCAAAAATATTGTGATTTTTACTCATTTTACCACCTTAGTACACAACATGTGGTCAGTCACAACCTGCATGATCAATAATGATCATATATTGACCGATATGAAACTTCAGTTTTTCAGCTGTATCGCCCAGACAAACCATCACAACAGGTTTTATCACGAAGATTCAAGAATAAAGATGTTTACTGTCACACTGTTTATACAAATACAATAACAGTAACAGAACAAGTAATAAAACACAAACAATAAATATTAACATGTTCACGTACACTAATATATAGCAGATAAATATAAATACAAAGCAGTGACGGCTGAGTTTATGTTGCACTTATATGTGGGTCTGAGTTTGTGTATAAATGAACGTTCCTTACAGTATTTAACGTTTTTTTTTTGTTTGCATCACCTTATTATCTTAACATGTTACTGAAAACATACAGTATAAACATGTTAAATACTTTATAAATGACAAATAAATGAGTTAACAGGCATCTTATGTTAGTATTTCCTCTTATCAGGAAAACAAGAGGCTGTAGGACATGTTGGCCTCTTTCAGAAATGAGACAATCGTGCAGAATTTAGGCAGAATTAATTTTCCTCTCATCATCATCGCTGACACAACAGAAACGGCGTGAAGCGAGAAAATGAGTGCAGACGGTGAGGAACCAGTGAGGTTTTCAGGGTTTCTATTTAGTCTTAAAAAAATAAATACTGTGGATAAAGTTAGCCTTTTTTATCTTGGTCTTTATATAAAATTACATAATTAAAAAGCATAAATAAACTTAAACTGTGTGACTCTGATGGCAGCTACACATTATACGGTCCTGTTGTCATTAAATGTGTCTGTCTGTCTCCACAGGGACGGAGCCGCTCTCATCTCCTCAGCTGGTCGTCCCTGTAGGCGACGAGGACGTGTACTCGAGTGACGAGTCAGATCCCGTCAGCCCTGCGGGTTCTCAGGACAGCTCGTCCAAGCGCAAGTCTCACCAGCGTCCTCGCTTCCAGAAGGGCTGGCTGAAAACGTTCTGGTTCCTCCGCTATAGTAAGGAGCTGGATGAGATGTGGTGCCACGTGTGTCGCTGCTACGCAGACAAGTCCCACCACCACCTGGCGCTCATCAAAGGCTCCAAGATGTTTAAGCTCCAAATCATCAAGAAACACAGTTACAGCAACTACCACAAAGACAGCGTGGAGCGCCACCTGCTGAGGGTGTGCGACCTGAAGCTCTGAGGCCTCTCATACGCCTTTTCCACCAACATGGAACCAGACCTGATCGGTGGAACCGTTCAGAGCATTTCCACCAAAAATAAATTGGTTCAGAACTTGAAAAGTTGATTCACAGCTGGAACCAAAAAGTTGCACATTCCTCTTGGAAACCAAAGTGGGCGTGTCATATTCGACAGGTGCAGCGCCCTCTGTTGGTGATATCCTTGATTACAACAGTTCCAAACAAAACCGGTGGAAATGCAGGCTGGTTCTTGAGAAGGATCTTGACTGGAACCAGCTGAAGAAGCATTGTAAAAACAAAAAAGTTGGTAAAACATGACTTTGCCTGGCGTTGGGACAAACACAGTTTTTCACACAAAGTCAGAAATAACCTGCTGCAGCGTTTCACAGAGTTTATGTTTGTTTCTCTTCGCTCGACAACTCACAAAAATGTGTGATTTATTATTTTTTTAAGGGATTCAGGGGACTTTGTCCACAGGTGACAGAGATGTCGCCTATATCAGTTACTGTTTGCTGTATTTTGTAAAAATTCAATAAAATGTCCTAAAAATGTCCAGAAATTTAGTATAAATGGTGAAATCAGCGCAAACTGTTTTTTCAAACAGCTGCTAAATGTCAACAGGTAGACGCACTCGGACACGGAGTGGCCACCGGTGCACGGATGCTGCGACAACCTGACGCAAAGAAACAGCGAAAAATTAAAGTGCTGTTGGGACCAAGTAAGTATGAAAGGGGGAAACTTATTTTTCTTAAAACAGTACATTGTTTGCTAGCTAATGTAAGCTAAAGAGTTACCAAAACATTACATTGTTAACATTAGCTAATTAAACAGTTAAAACATTGCATTGTTAAAAGCTAATGTTAGCTAAAAAAGTTAACAAAACATTTTTTGCTAGCTGGCTAAAAAGTTTTATAGTTTAAACTGCCACCTAAGCTAGCTTTGAAAAGGTTTTGCGAACTAGCTAAAAAGTTAAAAGAAAGTAAAAAGTAAAAAGTTAGCCTAGTTAGCGTACTCGTGATGGCTCAGCAGATAATTATTTTGCTCAGTCCATCTCAAAAAGGCAGGTATTTTAAAAGTTAAACTTCATTAAGGTTAATACTGGATCACAGTTTAAATTGGAGTCTTAAGTTTTGGAACACTGGAATTAATTTTAATCTAAGTTTAGACTAAAAACTAAACCAAGGTTTAAAGAGAACTTTGAAGTTAATCTCAAACTCGTTGCACCAACAAAGATTAATCCAAGATAAGAGCTAATCAGAGTCTAGTAAAACTAGGTTTAAAATAACATTTAAAATTAAGCAGTGCTCGGTTGCACAAATTAAAATCAATCTCCATTTAATAAAACCAGGTTTATTTATGGTCACAGTTTAAGTTTAATCAATATGGAAATTCTTGCACATTGAAATGAATGAATGAATTAAAGTGCGTTTTGGGACGGAGGAAGTATAAAAGAGTGGAGAAAACCCTTTTGCCTGCTCAGTATTCCTCAACAAAACGTTGCATTGTTTGTTTATAGCTAGCCAAAAGGTAGCGAAAAGAAGTAATATTATGTACTACTGAGCTAAAAAAGAAAGAAAAAGTTCAAAGAGTTTTCTAGCGAGCTAAACAGTAGGTTAGTGTAGTTAGTCTACTTAGGACGGCTCAGCGGGGAATTAATCTGCTCAGTCCATCTCAACAAGTGCAGCCATTTAGCTTTTATGAAGAAACAATTAGAAATTAAATTTGAATGCTGTCGGGACCAACAAAGTATGAGAGTGGAAAAATGCTCTGTATTAAAAACTATTACAGTTTACAGATTTTGACATTGTTTGATCGCTAACAGCTAAAAAGGTGAAACTACATTTTTTGGTAGCTGAATAAAAAGTTAGTCTTCTCATAGAGAGGCTCTTCTTTACTAAAGTTAATTTGCTCAGTCCTAATCTAAAAAAGCAGCCAGTGTAAAGTTAAAGTTAGTACTGGATCACAGGTTAAAGTTTTGCTGCAGCAGAAATGTAATCTCAGTTTAGGTTTATTCATTAGTGGTTAAGTTGGTGCAGCGAATGTAATCTCAGTTTAGGGTCATTTTTAATCTTGAATCATTTTAAGCTGGTTTAAAAGTTTGGTGCAGCAGAAATGTAATTTTAGTTTAGGGTCATTTTTAATCTTGAATCATTTTAAGCTGGTTTAAAAGTTTGGCTGCAGCAGAAATGTAATCTCAGTTTAGGGTCATTTTTAATCTTGAATCATTTTAAGCTGGTTTAAAAGTTTGGTGCAGCATCATTTAAACTGCAGCACAGTTGGAGATTAAACATCAAAATGCAGTTTTCATGGTGATTTTAAATCTTGAATGCAGGACTGATTGTAAATGATGTTATCTGTGTGTCACATGGAGGCTTTCTTCTGTATTTTTGTTCTGTATGTCTTAAATGTTTTTATCTTGTTAAATGTTTTAAATCTTGAATGCAGGACTGATTTAAATGATGTTATCTGTGTGTCACATGGAGGCTTTCTTCTGTATTTTTGTTCTGTATGTCTTAAATGTTTTTATCTTGTTAAATGTTTTAAATCTTGAATGCAGGACTGATTGTAAATGATGTTATCTGTGTGTCACATGGAGGCTTTCTTCTGTATTTTTGTTCTGTAGTCTTAAATGTTTTTTATCTGTTAAAGTTTAAATCTCTATTTCGTTGATTTAATTTTGATTTTTCTGTTTCCATGGACTTTCTTTAATTTTGTGTCTGTAGTGTCTAAATGTTTTATCTTTTTAAATGTTTTAAATCTTGAATGCAGGACTGATTGTAAATGATGTTATCTGTGTGTCACATGGAGGCTTTCTTCTGTATTTTTGTTCTGTATGTCTTAAATGTTTTTATCTTGTTAAATGTTTTAAATCTTGAATGCAGGACTGATTTAAATGATGTTATCTGTGTGTCACATGGAGGCTTTCTTCTGTATTTTTGTTCTGTATGTCTTAAATGTTTTTATCTTGTTAAATGTTTTAAATCTTGAATGCAGGACTGATTTAAATGATGTTATGTGTGTGTCACATGGAGGCTTTCTTCTGTATTTTTGTTCTGTACGTCTTAAATGTTTTTCTCACACACAAACACATCATTTTCTCTGTTGAACTTTAATTTTTGCGCACTCTCTTTCTTCCGTCTTCCATGTCATTTCCTGTGATAAATAAAAATGGTGGTCACAGCTCGGAGCTCAGGAGGCGACTGAGTCGCTGCAGAAATTAACGGGAAACTTTGCATCGGCGGGCAGCCGCGGAGTCAGCGGCCGGGGGTCGGTGCTCGGCGGCCGGGGGGGCCGGAGAGTCCCTTCAGCCGGGAGAGAGGCTCCGTGTCCCCGCTGCGTGTCTGCACAAGGTGGGTCTGTGTCAGTAGCCACTGTGGCCACGAAAATGGCTTCCGAAAACAGCAGGCAGATTGCCAGCAGTCTGCAGAAAGGAGCCGAGCAGAGAAAGAATGGCGCAGATTAAAACTCCGCCGCTAATTATCCTCCAAGCCGCTAATTTAACGGATTATGTGACGACACGGACACTGAAAGTTAAAGACAAGTTTAGTTTTTCAGTGTTTGTAAAGTGTTTGTGTTGTGAGGAGGAGGAGGAGGAGGAGGAGGAGGAGGAAGAGTCCTGCAGCCTCCAGCTGAGCTGCACACATTTAATCTCTGTATATTCATAAATACACATTATACACATTGAACAGCACTAAAGTCAGCAGAGGAAACGTTATAACGACCTGCAATAACTGGTTATTATTATCTATTAATGCTGTGTAGGTGGAGGTCTTATATCTCTATTAACTCCTGAAAATAAACTTTTTCTTTATTAATACAGGTGACTTATACACAGAACACACATCAGCATGAAGACACGATGAAAACCTGAAAAAGAAAAAGAAAAATTCACAAAACGAGAAACTGGGGCCGATAAGGTGTAAAAAAAAATTCTGATATCGATATTCATGCACAATATAATATACAGAGTACAGAATATTTACATAAACACATTTTTTGCAATAATCCACCAAAAGTTGTAATGGAGGCAGGATATTTCACAGTTTAACAATATGGCCCTACAAAGGAAAAGGGCAGGAACTTCCCAGAGAAAAATTACTTTAATGTTTTCTTGTTGAGCCAAAATAATTGTATATGTGTCAGTTTTTATATCTTTATATCAGGTTATTGTTTCTACATATTAATCATGACCTCTGATTTGACCTTTGACCTTATTTGGAAGTTCCTGTATTCTGCTTTTGCAGAGCGTACCAAAAAATATTTGGTCATACCAAAAAATGTTGGGTCATACCAAAAAATGTTGGGTCATACCAAAAAAATGTTTGGGTCATACCAAAAAATGTTGGGTCATACCAAAAAATGTTGGGTCATACATCAAAAAATTTTGGTCATACCAAAAAATGTTGGGTCATACCAAAAAATATTGGGTCATACCAAAGCAAAAGGCAGCAACCTCAATTTTATCTGATCATTTTAGCTTTAAAAAGCAGAATAATGACAAATATGATCAAATCCTTCTACTGTTATTGTTATTATCATTATTATTTTACTGTATGCTTGTGATGTATTTTTCAACTCGTGATCAATCTGGCAATAATTTTTCCACTAATCAGTTAGTTGTTCGGTCCATAAAATAGGTCTGTAGGAACGTATTTGTCATGTTTGTGTCCACTTTTGTACTAAGAGACTGTGTGTTGTTGTTCTGCAGACGTGGTGATGACCTGCTGAGGTTCTACCAACATGGTTCCAACATGAGCGAGCAGTCGTTGGACCTCTGGTGTGAGTTCTTCTTCTTCTTCTTCTTCTTCTTCTTCTTCTTCTTCTCTTCTTCACTTTCTTCTGCTCTGAATCTGTTTATAAAGATGGACGACATGAAGCCAGAGCTGTTTTTACTGATGGCGGTTCTCCAAAGTGTTCCCGAGCCCATGTAGTTTCCTTTTAGGGTTGATAACAGTTATCGATGATCGATTAATTGGCTGTTGAGAATTTGATTGATTACATAAAATTTAATTAATCTTCTATCAAATTAACATGTGAAACATGAAGCTCTTTATTCATAGGCTACACTCAGAAATAAGGGTTCCAAAAAGGTTCTTCCTGAAGGGCTGTGGTATTTTGCTTCTGAAGAACCCTTTTTGGAAGAAAGGGTTTGTCTAACTAAGGGTTCCATCAAGAACCCTTTTTATCCAAAAAGCCTTTTTTAGAAGACAGAGTTCTTCAAGGACTGTTGAGATCCTTAAAGAACTCTTTCAAGGGTCCTTAATACTATAATGTACAACAGTTCTCCCCTGGTTGTGTTGCAGATAAAATCCTTGAAATATAAAAAGGTTCTCAGTAGAACCTTCTGAATGTGTTCTAGATAAAATCCTTGGAATATAAAAAGGTTCTCAGTAGAACCTTCTGAATGTGTTCTAGATAAAATCCTTGGAATATAAAAAGGATCTCGGTAGAACCCCTAGTTTGGTTCTAGATAAAATCCTTGGAATATAAAAAGGATCTCGGTAGAACCCCTAGTTTGGTTCTAGATAAAACCCTTGGAATATAAAAAGGTTCTTAGTAGAACCTTCTGAATGTGTTCTAGATAAAATCCTTGGAACACAAAAAGGAACCTCCTGGTTGGATTCCTGTTAGCACCCTTAGAAAGGTAGAAAGGTTCCGGATAGAACCTCCAGAGAGGGTTCTAAGTGGAACCATTGCACCATAAAAGGGTTCTCTGTAGAACCTTTCACAGGGAGTTCTAGGTGAAACCTTTCAGGATGGTTCCAGGTACAACCCATAACGTTGGGTTCTAGGTAGAACTGTTTGAAAGGCTCCAAGTGAACTTTTATAAAAAGTTCTAACAGGAACCAAAAATGGTTCCTCTATGGGTACAAGCTGAAGAACCCTATATGGTTCTAGTTATCAGCTTTATTTCTAAGGGTGTATGTGCCGCTGTCAGAGAACGTGGAACATGTTTCTGTGGAACTAGAACTGTGATTGAGGGGCTGTTTGGTAAATGAAACATTTTTAATATTTTGTCAGTCTGATTAATCGATTGATTGATTGATAGTTTTATTAATGATCGACTAAGGATAGAGCTGACAGTCCATGTAGTATCTTTTATACAATGATGTGGGTTTTTAATGCAGTTTTTAATGCAGTGCTGCCTGAGGGGTCAAAGGTCACAGACATTCAGTGTTGGTTTTCAGTCTTGTTCCTTACGTGCAGAGATTTCTCTGGATTCTCTGAATCTTTAATGATATTATTGATTGTAGATGGTGAAATCTATAAATTCCTGCAGTTTTGTGTTGACAAACGTTCTGAAACTGTTTTTCAAAAGTGGTGAACCTCACCCCATCCATGCTGGTGAACCACTGAGTCTTTCCAGGACGCCCCTTTAATACCCAATCATGATCCTGTCACCTGTTACCAACTCACCTGTTCACCTGTGGAAGGTTACAAACAGCTGTTTAAGACTTGTTTGATTAATAAAATGATAAAAATAAAAATATGTATGAAATGCTGCCCATAAAGTAAACAAATAAAAACAATCTGGATTATGTTTTAAACCGAGAGGTCGATGTAGCTGCGACAGGCCTGATATTGGGCCGATAATATCAGTCGATCAATATATCAGTTGTTTCCAGTTCTGCCTTCAGACGTTCATGGTAAAGATGTCGTCCATCTTTATAAACCGTCTCTGGCCTGTTCTGACACGCAGTGCAGCGGCGAGCTAAATGCTAACATGCTAACATTTAGCAGGTATAATGTTCACCAGGTTCACCATCTCGGTGTAGCATGTTAGCATGTTAGCATTAGCAGTTGGATTGTGATGAAATGTGTGATTCTGTAATAGCTGACGTGGGGGCGGGGCCTTACGTCTGCAGGAAGAGAATCCTGACCTGTTGACACTTGGTAAAGTTCAGTTATCTGTCCTTCAGTCTGCGAGGAGTGCCAGGACTATTTCCAGAAGGAGTGTCCGTCCCACGGGCCCCCGCTGTTCGTCCCCGACACATCCGTGGCCCCGGGGTCGGCCAACAGGGCGGCGCTCACTGTCCCGTCGGGCCTGGAGGTCTTCACCGAGGGAGACGAGGTGGATGTTCGCTGCGTGGATTCAAACATCCCCAGGGGGGCGGTGTTCGGTCCGTATGAGGGAGAGCTGGTCCCCAGGGACAAATCCTCCGGCTTCTTTTCCTGGATAGTAAGTCCGACCTGTCCGAGACCAGTTTAGAACCAGTTCGGACCTGCTCCATATCCGAACCAGACCAGTTCTGAACTAGTTCTCTGTTGTTGTTTTATTCTGTTCCAGATCGCTGATTTTAACAACACATATCAATCCATCGATGGCAGCGATGAGACCAAAGCCAACTGGATGAGGTAACACTTGTTATTTTTTATTTGATTTTGGGTACGTCCGTGTGCTCCACCTGTTTTCACATGTTTGGACCTATTTTTCAACTAGTGATCAATCTGGCAATAATTTTTCCAATATACAAAACATTGTGTTAAACTAGTTTGTGGGACTGATGCTGAATCCCGTAGGTTCGTCCGGACGTCCTCGGAGGAGAGCGACAGGAACTTGACGGCGTTTCAGCACCAGAAAAACATTTACTTCAGAGTGAGTCGCGCACTGGTGGCCGGAGAGAAGCTGAGGGTGTGGTACAGCGACGACTACATCCGACGCCTTCACAGCGTCTCTCAGGAGAGCATCGACCGCAACCTGGACGACACAGGTGGCTGGACAGGCGGTGTCTGATCTGTTCTTCAGCGGAGTCGCTGGTCGGTGAAGCTAAGTGAAGCAATTCGACGCTAATTTAAACAGATGTTTATTTAGTATTTTAGTCAGTTTAAATGTACACTGTAGAATATTTTCATCACTTAACCTTTCTGTCAGACAGACTTTTCTGACAGGAAACCAGCGTTAAATAAGACAAATATCTCCCTCTACAAACCAACCAATCTCCATTGAAAAAAACAGTAATTTTATCTCATAGAAAAATGGGAGTTGTTGGTCTGCTGCTGCCTCCGTCTGTTAGTTTGTTTATGTTATTGTGTAACTTTGGTGTTTTAAAAGTTTAGTTGGGATAAAACAAAGTCACACAACAATACAAATAAACTAACAGGTGGAGGCAGTGGTAGACCAACAACTCCTGTGTTCTGTGAGGTAAAATGACTGATTTTGTCAATGGAGTTTGGTTGGTTTGGAGAAAGTTGTACTATCAAATAAACATGAAGCTCTTTATATGTTTCACAGGCTGCACTCTTAGAAATTAGGGTTCCAGAAGGGTTCTTCCTGAAGGGCTGTGGTTCTACCCAGAATAATTTTGCTCCTGAAGAACCCTTTTTGAAAGAAAGGGTTTGTCAAGGGTTCTCTGTTAGACCGAGGGTTCCATTAAGAACCGTTTCCATCCAAAGAACCTTTTAGACGAAAGAGTTCTTCAAGGATTGTTGAAATCCTTGAAGAACTCTTTCAGGGGTTCTTTGCACCATAATATAAAAAGGTTCTCAGTAGATCCCCCTGGTTGTGTTCTAGATAAAACCCTTGTAATATAAAAAGGTTCTCAGTAGAACCCCCTGGTTGGATTTTTGGTAGCAACTTTAGAGACACAGAAAAGTTCTGGATTGAACCATCAGAGAGGGTTCTGGTGGAACCATTGCACCATGAAGGGTTCTCTTTGGAACCCAAACAAGGCGTTTGAGGTAAAACTTTTCACAGATGGTTCTAAATATAACCCTTTATGTTGGGTTCTATGTACAACTGTTTGAAATGGTTCCAAGTGAACTTTTATAAAAAAGTTCTAAGAGGAACCAAAAATGGTTCCTCTATGGGGACAAGCTGAAGAACCCTATATGGTTCTAGTTATCAGCTTTATTTCTAAGGGTGTATGTGATGCTGTCAGAGAACGTGGAACATGTTGCGGTGGAACTAGAACTGTGATTGAGGGGCTGTTTGGTAAATGAAACATTTTTAATATTTTGTCAGCCTGATTAATCGATTGATTGATCAAAAATTTTACCAATGATCGATTAAGGACAGAGCTGACAGTTTCGAACCGTAGAAGAAGTAATTTAACCACTGGAATAAATAATAAATAATAAAATATGAGTTGAACATCTAGTTAAATTAGACGGGTTCTCTGCTCCTCAGCTCTGTGTTCAAGCTGCTGTGATTCATCACAGCTGTTAGTAAACGTGATTTAATCAGAACAAGACTGTGATGGAACAAATACTCAGATTGTTTATTTAAGTGAAAGTCTAAAATGTACTTAGTTACTTTCCACCAGTGGTACAAGATAAATCTCTTCTTCTTCTTGTGTTTTATTATTGAATATGTCTCACTATGAGCTCTACCCTCAGCTCTCCAGCAGGTGGTGCTGCTGTCACACTGACAGCTGTTCTGTCCTTCAGGGGGAAAAACAGGAAGGAGGTGGAGGAAGTTTTCATTATTATTAATTTATTTAAGTTAAAGTAATACCAGCCCGTACAAATACTCTATTACAAGTAAAGTTATATCAGTATGATCAGGAAAATGTCTTTTGTGACTTTTGTTCTATCTCATTATATTAATTAGATCTGATTATTATTATTTGATTAGACTTTAATTATATTCTGTTTGGTTTCATAATCACACAGTTCCTCCTCTTCTTCTTTCAAAGACATTTATGAAATTTTCATCCTGAATTTTGTATCTATGGTGACAAATAACCATTTTTCTCCAGGGGGCGCTATATTGAAAATCAGATAAACGTGTTGAGGTATCACATTTTTGTGTTTTAATATACGAAAATGGCCTTTATTTGTATTTGCTGAGCTGAATAAACACATAGATAATAATAATAATAATTAATAATTAATAATAATGAACTCAGAAAATTAACAATAAGAATTAACATTTTTATCGAAGAAGAGAAGGAAGAAAATTATAAACACACTAAAACCTGTTAGAAAATAAAATCCACACAGTACTTCGATTTTTGATAAAGTGCTTGAAGCTGCAGTAAATCGCTTTCTGACTGAATAGTTCTAGTTTGTTCATGTGAAGGATAATGTACAGTGAACAGGTCATTATTGTGAAATAAACATCGACAGAGATTATTTCACGATAATGACCTTCTCACTGTACATTATCCTGCGTCCATAGCAACGGTCTGCTTGAATTTGACGGTGGAAAAGGTGCAGGATCCCTGTATAAAGTATTTACTTTGTTCAGTTACTGCCACAAGCATGAGCTCAGTCTGGTGATGTTCTTTTTGCTGTTCTTGCTTGCTAATGCTAAGAAAACTGTTTAATTCCAGATTCCGGGAAGCCGACAGTCCTGCCCAACATTCAGAAGGACTTTAAATCTCCGTGCCTGCAGTCAGCTCTGCAGGGCAAACCCAGCCCGTGTAAACAACCCAGCGAAGAGCAGGACGGGCAGCCTCCTGCCAAGAGGAAGAAGATCGACCTCATCTTCAAAGACGTCCTGGAGGCCTCTCTCGAAGACTCCAGCAAGTCTTCCCTCCCGAGTGAGTGTAAAAAAGCTGCACTCGCGTCGGGGTTCAGTTCATCTGAGAGCAGCTTTAACGTTCCCAACCTGAAGGTGGAAGAGAAAGAGGAGGAGAACCAGAGTGGCGAGGAACCCTCCACCTCCTTCTGCCCCAACTGTGTCAAACTGAGGAGGAGGATCGTGGAGCTGGAGGAGGAGCTGTCCCGCCTCAGAGGAGAACAGGGGGGCGTGGTCGGTCCAACCATGTCTGAACAGACCCTCCCCCAACACGATCAGACCCTGCCCCACCCGGAACAAGGCCCCATCGAAGATTTTCAAGGTATGTTCTGAAAAAACATGGTTGCTCAAGGGTTGGACGATATGTTAAAGTTTTCCAGCTTGAGCCATCAACAGACCAAAATATTCATCCTCCTCTCTTCTCTCTGAGTCTCAGTTAGGAGATGTGTGCGAGCGGAGAGTTTGCTGCATTACATATGTTCACTACGTCCATTAAACAAACACACAGAGTATCAAGAAAGGAAACATTCTTAAACATATTGTCCTTATTAAACAGAAAGGTACAAGCGTACAACTTCTGAATCTAAATTTCTCATTTTAACCAAACTAAGGGTCTGATTTACTGAAGGTTTGTGTGCAAACTTGATATCACTTGCAAACAAATGTGCAAACTGATCTACTGACGGTGCACACTCGGGATTGTGTCTTTCAAATGTGCAAGAAAGCACACACTGTCCCTTTAGTACATTTGTCTTAATGAATCTGCAATGTGGGGCAAACTTGACCAAGTCATTGAGGAAGATCTTCAGTCGAGGGCAGCCCTGATCCATCCAGTAGTTGTTTGAGATACTTCAGTCTTGGACTAATGTAGTGGACTGACATGGTTCTGTACAGTGCATGATCTGAATATATGATAATATATTGTTTATTTAAGTAGAAAATACTTGAAGCTGGTTGCAGAAGTTTGAGTGTGTTTTTCTTTGCAGGTATGGAGCCTTTGACTCCCACTCAGGCGGGTCTGGATGAAGACGACCAGGACGTGGACTCCGCTGATGAGTCAATTGCAGCAGATCTCGTGATTTCTCCAGAAGACCCGTCGAAGCTTTCCTCTGGGGGTGGCCGTCGGATTCGCCGTTTCAAGCAGGAGTGGCTGAGAAAGTTCTGGTTCCTTCGCTACTCGCCAACCCTCAACGAGATGTGGTGCCACGTCTGCCGCCAGTACACCGTCCAGTCATCTCGAACCTCCGCCTTTATCATTGGCTCCAAGCAGTTTAAGATCCACACCATCAAGCTCCACAGCCAGAGCAACCTCCATAAGAAGTGTCTGCAGCTCTATAAGCTGCGCATGCATCCAGAAAAGACAGAGGAGATGTGCAGGAACATGATGCTGCTGTTCAATGCGGCGTACCACTTGGCCCTGGAGGGACGGCCCTTCTCCGACCTCCGTCCACTGGCAGAGCTTCTGAAGAAGTGTGAGCTCAAAGTGGTGGACCAGTACATGAATGAAGGAGACTGTCAGATCCTCATCCACCACATCGCCCTGGCTCTCAAAGAAGACCTGGCTGAGAAGATGCGTTTGTCCCCCTTCCTAAGTGTCATAATGGATGCTCAGAATGACGATCTTTTCTCAGACATGGTGGCGGTCTATGTCCAGTTTATTACCAATGAGGGCTGTCCGAACACAGAGTTCCTGTCCTTGCAGAGACTGAGCATGGCGAGTGTGGACGGATATCTCCAGGCTATGGATCGTGCCTTTGGTGTCCTTGGCCTCAGGTTTCAGGACTTGATGGTCGTGGGTCTTGGGGTAGATGGCACCAACATCTCTTCAGGAATGAGAGCCAACCTGTACATAGCTGTGCAAAAGACTTTTCCTTGGATCCTCTGTCTTCCCATCATGATCCATCGGCCACATCTGGAGGTGCTGGATGCCATCAGTGGGAAGGAGCTCTCCTGCCTGGAGGATCTGGAAAACAACCTCAAGCAGCTCCTCAGCTTCTACCGCTACTCGCCTCGCATGATGGCCGAACTGCGAGCCTCTGCTCCAACTCTGTCAGAGGAGACAGAGTTCCTCGGAGACATTAGAGCCATTCGATGGATCATAGGAGAACCAAACGTCCTTAATGCGCTCATCAAAGATTACCTGGAGGTAGTCACCCATCTTAAAGAGATCAGCAGCCAGACGCAGAGGGCTGATGCTGCAGCCATCGCCCTTACCCTCCTCCAGTTCCTCATGGACTATCAGTCAGTCAAACTCATCTACTTCCTTCTGGACATCATAGCCGTTCTGTCACGATTAGCTTTCACTTTCCAGGGAGAGTACCTGCTGGTGTCACAAGTGGAAGCCAAGATAGAGGAAGCCATTCTGGAGATCGGCCAGTTGGTGGACTGCCCCGGAGAGTATCTGCAGGAGTTTGAGGAAAATTTCCGTGAAAGTTTCAACGGTGTTGCTCTGAAGAACCTGCGAGTCGCGGAGTCCAAGTTTCAGTCCATCCGAGAAAAGATCTGCAACAGGAGCCAGGGCATCCTGTCTCAGAGGCTGGACCTGCAAAGCCGTGCATTTGTCAAAGCCTGCAAGGTCCTGGACTTGTCCACCTGGCCTCAAAACAGGGAGGAGCTGCAAGCTTACGGGGAGGAAGAAATCCAGATAATATTCAACCACGTGGAGTCCATTCCTGCTGGGGGTCAGGACAGCTCCCAGGCCAGGACAGAGGTCAGGTCCAGTCTGGTGGTGGAGTGGAAGGATCTGAAAGCAGACTACTACAGTATGAATGGTTTCAAAGAGGTCATCAGTCACATCTGCAAGTACAAGCAGCGTTTTCCTCTGCTGAATCGGATTGTGCATGTTGTCAGGGTCCTGCCCAGTTCCACGACCTGCTGCGATAAAGGCCGAGGGTCTCTACAGAAGATGTGTAAGAACAATCGTTCCCGGCTGACCCTGGAGCAGATGAACGACCTGCTGACTGTGGCAGTTAACGGCCCGCCCATCACTAACTTTGATGGGAAGCGAGCATTGGACAGCTGGTTTGAGGAGAAGTCTGGCAGCAGTTACTCTCTGTCAGCTGAGATGTTGAACAGGATGTCAGCGGCTGAACAAAAGTCTGTCTTGCACAGCGTTGACGTCAACACAGAGTTCTACCCTGACATCTAACAGGCAAACCCAGCGGTCTAGTGCCACGATATAAAAATACTACAACACTAAGTGAGGCAGCATTGCTCCTCGACGCCAGTGATTCCCAACAAGGTGCTCTTGTGCAGTACAAGAGCACCTTGTTGGGAAGGAGAAAAACTTAACTTTTTAGTCCATCGGCCAAGTGGCTAGTGAATGTTCAAATTTTATCAGTCACTCAACAGATCATCATTGTTTCTTCTGGCTGGTGAGTGAAACAAGTCTACCAGCATATTTTACCAGCATTTGGTTGGTAACTGGTCGTAAGTTTGTGCCCAACCACAGGAACCACGTCTGCAGTAACCAGAGGGTCCATGGAAAGACTGTAAATTTAATTAGAAAATTAAATTAAGTTAGGATACAACAAAAAGGTAAATGTAACTGTTATAAACAGTTTCTGCTGCTCCAAATGACACTAGTACAAATTCAAACACTAAAGAAGAACTAAAGAAGAAATTAAGACCAAGCCTGAACATAAACGATTAGAGTATGTCTTGATTTACGCACAGCAGTGTTTTATCTACAGTGAAACACTATTAAACTCTACCATAAAGCTGTCCCATCTATCACAGGGGGACTTAACCTGTCTGATGGGGCTGTGGGGAAACGCCAGATGAAAAAGGTGGAACCACTCTTCAACACCACGGGGCAAACCTGTTTCTAAACCAAGTCCCCGATCAGCTGGATGGATGGATTATAGAACAGGCCTGTCAGGGGCCCCTGGGCTTCATCTGCAAGTGTCACTAAAAGAAACACAAAACAATCACAAAGAGATGCAAAATAATGATATGACACACAAAACGACCACAAATATGAGGGACACAAATGACAACAATGTGATACAAAACAAGGACAAAGATACAGAGAGACCAGAGGAGGCAGACATAAAATGTCCATGAAGAGACACAAAACCATGACATAGAGACACTAAATGTCTACAAAGAGACGTAAAACAACCACATAGACACAAAATGACCACAAAGAGAGACGCAAATACCATGACAGAGAGATAAAACAACACAAATAGTTGTAAAATGACCACAATGAGACACAAAATGCCTCCAAAGAGACTCAAAACAACCACGGAGATGCAAGATGAGCATAAAGAGACAGAACAACCACAAAAACACCAGAAGAAACCCAAAACAACTACAGAGATGCGGAACAACCACAAAGAGGCGCAAACCAACGGCAAAGATGCAAAAAGGACTACAAAAAGACACAAAAAGGACTACAACAAAGAGACACAAAACAACCACCAACAACTGCAGCCACAAACTTGTACGCAGCTGGGTGGTTGTTTTGTTTTTCCACGTGTGCGTCCAGCGGTCCACTGTCTCATAATCCGTCCATGTTCAGCTGGAGATCGTGCTGAAATCTTCCTCCTCTGACTGACTGACTTCTTTCAGCGATGGTCGTCGTCAGACTGAGGCCCACTGGCTCTGCACTTGTTCTATATAATAATTAAGCACTTGTTGCCAGAATAAAAGTCAGTTATTCGTCGGAAACAATCAGTCAGTGTCAAACTAAATGTCTGTGCTATTGAGCCGCTCTCTGCTTCAGCTTATATTCAGTCATGTTGTGCCTGACAGAAAAGAAAAAGCTCGAGTGTGAGGATGTACAAAGGCTTTATATTTCTATAGAAATGCAGACACACTGTATATATTGTATAAACTGTATATATTGTAAATGCTTTTGAGCCTGTTTTTAAGGAGAGTATTTTTCTCTTGAATTTGATGATTGTGCCATAACGACCGAATGCAAGAACTGAAAGAAAAAGGTGCTATCCTGCTATGCCATAATGTATTTTGCCATATTTGTTTAGATATTTACTGCTGCAAATGATTTATCTGAAATATGTTCTTTCTTTTTTTTACTGATGCATCAGCTTCATGTTTGGGTGTTTCTCGCAGGGTAACTTCAGTCTTGGCCAAAGCTCAGGCTTAAAATAATTCAGAAACTGCATGATGATAGTAAACTGTTGCTTTTAGTGCACATTTAAGTAGTATTTTTCATTATTGTTAAGATATCTGTATTTAAGGCTGAAATAAATGTAAAATGGTGGCGAAACAGTGAGCTGAGACAGGATGACCTCAGCAGGCAGAGGGTCGATTTTGCTTTATTTTTTTTTATTTTTTTTATTTTTCGTAAAATTTTCTTTGTGTCCTCAAATTAAAGGAGTAGTTTGACATTTTGGGAAATACGTTTATTCTCTTTTTGGAGGAGAGTTCGATGAGAAAATCATTATCAGTCTCGTCTCCGTGTTAATGCCAAAGAAATGTTACACTGAGGAATCTCCCAAAAATTTAAAACATAATAAATTAATTTAAAAACACAATAAATTAAAACACAGCAACATTTTTAATGAAAATACTTAAAGGAATAATATGCAACAGTTTCCTAAAAGGCAGTGCTGAGACTCATGAACATAATACTTTTAAATCATCACTTATGACTCACCAGAAGGATTTGGTGGTGGTGGTTTGTTTGACATCCTGAGGTTGTGGTGCGTTTACAAACAGCTCGGACAAATCCTACTGATTCTACCTTCTGATAAATCCACTTTTTAATCCTAAAAGTTTAAAAAACAAACTGGACTTTCTTCTCGTTGGTGAGCAGATCCACGACTCCCCCGTGCATTGCTGCTGCAGACAGGTTGAGAAGCAGCACTCGCCGTTTCCCCCTGGCTGCCAGTCTTTATGCTAAGCTAAGCTAAGCTAATCTCCTCCTACAGTCGCTCTGGCTCCAGACTTCTTATCTAAAACAGAAAGAGAATAAATGTATTTCCCTGAAACGTCCTTCGACTGAAAGATGAAGCCTGTCTGCCTGGTTTTTATTTCCGTCTCATGCTCGTCTGTATCGTTTGCATGAAGTTGTTTCTGTACGAACAGACGTGGTTTTTAAAGCATCATGTTTGTAGCTGCAGGATTCTGCCTGAGCTGCTTCAGTTGTTTCTGGTTGGATGTGATGTCGGACTCATGATGGATGAAGACTCGAGTCGGGCTGCAACTCAGTTATTTTCATTGTCGATTAATCTGACGAGTATTTTCTGTCAGTTTTCCTGTAATGATTATTTTCATTATTGATCACTCTGCTGATCAGCGCTGAACGATTTTGAAAAAATATAAAATTCGTCCTTGATTAGTTCATGAAAAAGACGTCTTTTCACTTCTAACTTTTGATCAAAATCAAACGTTTCTTTGACTTTTTTTCAGCGTCTTTGCAGCCAAATGTCGTTGAGCAGGTTTTCTGTCTGAGGAGTAAAGAAACCAGAAAATATTCACATATGAAGCTGAAATCAGAGAATTTGAATATTTTTTTCTGACTCAACATATTTTGTGATTAATTTAATAACTAATTGTTGCAGCTCCGTACTTGAGTGTTTTTCTAAACGTCTCTTTAGCAGCACAGAACTCATCTGAGTTCTTCTGATCACATTTCATTTCAGTCTGAAAGCATTTGACCCGACGATGCCAATACTTTGTGCTGGGCCTTATTCTGTACGTGTTTTTAGCGGCTCGTCATCTTTATACCGACGTTTGGCTGATTGTACTCTGACTCCGGAGCGAACTGGAGTCGGCTTTAACTTGTTGATGTTTGATGTTTGCTGAACTGTGAGATTTTTCACTGCTGGAGTTTGATCTGCATTTTGGTCACAGATGAACCAAAACAAATATTTGTGGTTACTTGACTTTCGTTTTTTTTTTTTTCTTCCTGTTTCAAAGGCTTTGAAAATACACTTTAAAAGACATTTTATCTGAAGTTGTTTTGTCGGACGTCTTGAACGGATCTGCTGCTGTGGTCGGGTGAACTTAACCTTCATGTTGTCAACTGTTTGGGACGTGTTGAAGCAGCTTCCGCTCAACTGAGGAGTCAATAATCTTTAAAATCCTGAAACAGTGGAGCTGAAAGTTGCTTGAGTCCAACCGTGACCTAAAACATATGGGAGCAGATTATTGTTCACATCGTTTGGGAAAACATCCCGTATAGTGATGTCACGAGACTGGAATGTCTAATTTTGATACGATACTTTGAAAAATATTGATATTCAGCAGCATTTTCAGGAAAACCAGACATCAGATTTTAGATTTTTAGATGGACAATATAAATATAACAAGACTATCACATGACAGTGGATGTAGCAAGTTAGGGTTGCAGCGAATGATTATTTTTATTATAAATTAATCTGCTTATCATTTTCTTGATTAATCAATTAATTATTTTATCCATTCAGTGTCAAAAAATGTTGATCAAAGTCCAAGATGATGTCCTCAAATGCCTTGTTTTGTCCACAATTCAAAAATATTGTTTACTCAAAATGATTAATTGATCATCAAAATGGTTGGTGATTAATTTAGTAATCGATTACTCGGTTAATGGTTCAGCAGATGAGACAAGTGATGAGAAGAAGACAGAACTGTGAGTAAGTGAGAGGAGAGAAGAAAGATCAGCTGGTACAGAAGTATTGATCCTGAGAAAAATGAGTATTGAAACCAATTCAAATGATCAGTTTCAATATTTATCCAGAGGACGTGCGTCCACTGTGTTCTGGACTGAAGCAGACGTACAGATACAGAAAAAAGACTGATTCAGCTTGTTTACTGCAGGAAAAGTGAAAAAGTTCAGGCTCTGAAATGTCCTCAGAGTATAAAAGTAGACAGTCGTCCTCTGAAGGACATTTCTTCTGACTGTCTCCGTGTGTTCTCAGTCTTGATGTTGGAAGGCGGCGCACAATGACTTTTATACTCTGAGGACATTTCAGAGCCTGAACTTTTTCACTTTTACTGCAGTAAACAAGCTGAATCAGTGCTTCTACTTTCACCAGAGCCTTTTTTATACTCAAGTATCTGCACTTCTACTGGAGTAAAGACTGTGTGGACTTTTCACTAGAAGTTATTTTGTATGTGGGAGGACGTGTCTGTCTCCAGGAGACGTGAGAGTGTGGACAGATTTTCGGTCTCCTGCAGAGTTTAACAGCCGCTTGGACTCGAGTGTAAAGAAAAGGAAGGAAATGTGTCAACAAGCAAAAACAGAGCAGAGCAGGAAGGGATCTGACAGCCCATAATACCAGAACTTATACCAAATACCAAACTTTTACAAACCGTCTCTGAGCTGTTGGACGGCGCTCTGCTGTCAGACAGTGAATGGCTGCTGGTGAGACTGTGACCTCTTTGTCCTCCGACGAGGCTGAATGAAATGATCTTTGTCCTCAGTCGTCTGCTCAGAACCAGCTGCCTGCAGGCTGACATCACCTTCATCCACGCTGTACTCACGTCTGCACACAAACTCTGGATGATAACGCATCAGGAGTTCTGTGTTTCGCTTGTTTAAAAACAAAAACAACAACAAAAAAACTCTCCCAGCTGAATTTGTTCCTGATTGGCTCCCGCCCGTCCAATCAGAGCGGCTGTCAGCCTTTGACGTGGAGAAGCCTTCATTCATTCAGCCGGGGTGAGTCCACTGTGAAAATGTTTAAAATGTTGACACACACGTCAAGAAAGACAAAGACACTATCACGTCTTATTAAAGGGATAGTTCACCCAAAAATTTAAATTTCACAGGAAAACAGTGTTGCAGAATCTCTCAAACAACTGAAGTGAATGTTGACCAGTTTTCAAAAGTAAAAAAACAACTGGAACAAAAAATGCTTCCATACTGCTCGTCTGGTTTAAGTTTTGTGTGATTTATTAATCCTGTCACAATCTTCTCAATTGAAAAATAGATCCAAACATGTGAAAAGAGGTGGAGCGGACGGACGTACGTCCGTCCGCTCCACCTCTTTTCACATGTTTGGATCTATTTTTCAACTATGTGATCAATCTGTGCAATAATTTCCTCCACATAATCGATTACTTGTTGGTCTCATTTACGGCTCTAAAAGTCGGCCTGATGTGAGCGAATCAGGGGAAAACGGGACCAACTATAGTGTCAGTATCTGTCTATAGTCGTGAGCTGTGAGGAAAGTGTTTAAGTAGTTTAAATGAAAAAAAACGAATGTTTGGACAAAAGGCCTCCGTGCAGCTTCAGACGGCAGCTGGATGCAGATACAGTCGCTCCTCTGTGTGCAGCAGCAGCTGACCGTCCCGTCTGTCATCACCCTGGGACTGATACATGACACACACACACATCCATCCACACACACATCCAACCAGACATCCATCCCACCATCCAACCAGACAATCCATCCATCCACACACACATCCATCCATCCATCCACACACACATCCAACCAGACATCCATCCACACATCCAACCAGACTCACCATCCATCCACACACACATCCATCCATCCATCCACACACACATCACACAACCAACATCCATCCATCCATCCACACACACACACCACACATCCAACCATCCATCCATCCACACACACACACATCCAACCAGACATCCATCCATCCACACACACATCCATCCATCCATCCATCACACACACATCCAACCAGACATCCACATCCATCCATCCACACACACACACACACACACATCCAACCATCCATCCATCCACACACACACACATCCAACCATCCATCCATCCATCCACACACACATACCATCCATCCATCCACACAACACCATCCATCCATCCACACACACATCCAACCAGACATCCATCATCCTTTCCATCCATCCACACACACATCCAACCAACATCCATCCATCCATCCATCCACACACACACACACATCAATCCAACCATCCATCCATCCATCCATCACACACCATCACATCCATCCATCCACACACACATCCAACCAGACCATCCATCCATCCATCCAACACACACATCCATCCATCCACCACCACACATCCATCCACACACACATCCCATACCAGACATCCATCCATCCAGACACACACACATCCATCCACACACACATCCAACCAGACATCCATCCATCCATCCACACACACACACACACACACACACACACCACATCCAACATATCCATCCATCCATCCATCCATCCACACACACACACATCCAACCATCCATCCATCCACACACACATCCAACCACACACATCCATCCATCCATCACACACACACACACACAAACACACAACATCCAACAATCCATCCATCCATCCATCCATCCACACACACACACAATCCAACCATCCATCCATCCATCACACACAATCCAACCAGACATCCATACCATCCATCCACCCACACACACATCTACACACAACAACACATCACATCCAAACATCCAACCCATCCATCCATCCACACACACATCATCCATCCATATCCATCCACACACATCCAACACACAACATCCAACCATCCATCCATCCATCACACACACACATCCAACCATCCATCCATCCATCACATCCACACACACAACACACCAACCATCCACACACACATCCATCCATCCATCCACACACCAACCATCCAACCATCCATCCATCCATCCACACACACACATCCAACCATCCATCCATCCATCCACACACACATCCATCCATCCATCCATCCACACACACATCCAACCATCCATCCATCCATCCACACACACCACACACATCCACACATCCAACCATCCATCCATCCATCCACATCCATCACACACACACACACACCATCCACCATCCATCCATCCATCCACACACACACACACACATCCAACCATCCATCCATCCATCCACACATCCATCCACACACACACACACACATCCACACCAACATCCATCCATCCATCCATCCACACACACACACACATCCATCCATCCATCCATCCACACACACATCCATCCATCCACACACACACCACACATCCAACCATCCATCCATCCATCCATCCATCCATCCATCCATCCATCCACACACACATCCATCCATCCATCCATCCATCCATCCATCCATCCACACACACATCCATCCATCCATCCATCCATCCATCCATCCACACACACATCCATCCACAGCATCCATCCATCCATCCACACACACATCCATCCACCATCCACATCCACCATCCATCCATCCATCCACACACACACATCCATCCATCCATCCACACACACACACCACCATCCATCCATCCATCCACCACACACACACCATCCATCCATCCATCCATCCATCCACACACACACCCATCCATCCATCCATCCATCCATCCATCCATCCATCATCCATCCATCCACCACACACATCCATCCATCCATCCACACATCCATCCATCCATCACACACACATCCATCCATCCATCCCATCCACACACACATCCATCCATCCATCCATCCACACACACATCCATCCATCCATCCATCCATCCATCCACACACACACATCCATCCACGCATCCATCCATCCATCCATCCATCCATCCACACACACATCCATCCATCCATCCATCCCACACACATCCATCCACGCATCCATCCATCATCCATCCATCCATCCACACACACATCCATCCATCCATCCATCCACACACACATCCATCCATCCATCCATCACACACACATCCATCCATCCATCCACCATCCATCAATTCACTAGATTTTTTGAGTTTTGACTTAAACTCTCAAGACTTTGAGAAAGTTTTGAAACAAATCAAACAAAGTTTTGCTGACCTGTAATCTGTTGTTGAGATAATTTACTTTTCTTCTTTGGATAAAATTGAATCTTTTGAGTTTGAGAAGAAAAAAACAGGCTGCACAGAGAAAAGCTGAGACGAGCTGAACCAGATTTAAAGGTTAGGACTGTGGTGATGGCGTCAGTACGCGCCGCTGGTGCCTGTGAGGCGTCTGCAGCAATAAAAATATTCACATGCCAAACCAACGCCAGAGTCTCCCACTGCAGAGAGAGGAGGGCAGACTGGACACACTGGGCACACTGGGCAGACTGGGCAGACTGCACTGTAAAAAAGTGTATTTCAGTAGTAGTTGCATTATAACAGCTTCAGATTTGATCCCTCACCGTTAACCTGCTGTTCTTATTTCTATAAAAGCGCAGCAGTTGGGTTTCTCTCGGTTTTGTTGTGTCTTTCCCAGATTTTGAGCCGTTTTTCTTAGTGACTCAGAAAGAAGACAAATAGTTTTCGTCATTATTTGATCACAAAATATAATTTTGTTAGAGATAAAATGGTCCACTTGAATTGGTTAAATTGTTTTGTTTATGTTTTTGTGAACTGAACAAAACCAGCTGTCGTTACTTTTCCTGAAACCACACGGTTCTTCAGGAGCAGTATTTTACTTTTGGATAAAGCAAATCATTGAGTTGGAAAACTGGAAACTTTTAAGTTCACCTGCCTTAAATTTAGGTTGAATTGATGCAAACTGTCGATTTGAATCAGATTACTAAGTAAATCTGACTTAAAGTAATCGTGTTCATATAAGTTATTTGATGTTTTAAAAAAACTCAATTCATTTGTATTTTACCAACTGAAGTAAATTTTTAAAGTTGGTCCAACAATTCTCTTTTTGTCAGTGTAGGCAGGACTCTGGTCTTTTACTGAAGTAAACAGAGTATAAGTACTCTGTTACATAGTATAAGTACTCGATTACACAGTAGAAGTACTTGGTCACATATTAGAAGTACACATCATGTAGATACTCTGTTACATAGTGGAATATTATGTTACAAGCATCAAAATATATTTAAAGTGCAAAAAGTGGAAGTATTCATTATGCAGAATGCCCCATTTCAGAATAATTTATATTATTGGATGAAAATTATTGATGCATTAATGTATTCATCACCTTAAAGGGACAGTTCACCCTAAAATCATCAGTACATTTATTTTCCTCTCACCTGCGGTGCAGTTTTATCTCAGTTGCAGAGTTTTGGTGATATCGGCTGTAAACACGTCTGACTTCTCTCCAGTTTAATGGAACCAATGATACTCAGCTTGTGGTGATCAAAGAGTGCAGGAACTACTTTTTTTTCTGCTGTTGAACCTACCAGAACTACTTTCTTTCTGCAGAAAGACAGTTTTTGAATAAACTGAATAATACTGTTCAAAAACCAGCAGTTCTGATAGATTCTAGTTGGATAAACAGATCTACAGGCCAGAGGAAAACTGTGTTTTTTGATTTTTGCTGCAGATTGAGCTCTTTTTAATTCCTTTATATTAGCGCTGTGCCCTGACTTCACCTCTTTAAAGTATTGTTGACAGAGTGCAAAGGTGTTGGACTGTTTTTATTCACAGTCTGAGAGGAACATTTGAGAGCTGTTCTTTAAAGTTCATCAGAGTGTTGAATGTGTGCTGAGAACAGCTGCTGCTGCCTGTTGGTCAAAAGTAAAACAAAACTCTCTAAAAATAACCCTGAAACAGGATATAGCTTCCTTATATGGGCATCTTCCTGCACGTTAACTGTGCTTCCTTTAACACGATGTGATGTGATGTAGGTGGAACAGTGAGAACCTCTGCTTTGCTGAACTTTACTCGTCTTTAACCACTGTTGATCTTGGCTTTAATTTTTACAGATTTTGCGTCTAACTTTTATATTTTTGGACTTCATCCAGGATTGTTGTGATCTACTGAAAAGGCAGAAACCTTCCTCATCTGTTGGTCATCTCATCAAACAAAGGTTCTCCAACTATTTAACTGGTCAGCAGGGTGGGGGTCAATTAGTTGTTGAAATCTGAAAATCTGCAGTTAAGCAGTGACAGATGTTGAACAATAATTTTACTCTCATACTAACTGTTCAGTATCTACATCTCAAGTCCATACAGTCGTGTTAGCCACTGTTTTCCAGTTACTGTGGTCTTAGACTGTGCTGCTCCAACAAGGATTAAGTTAACTAAGATTAGTACTAATCAGAGTTTCTACGTTTAAAATGAGTTAACGGAGAAATAAAAATAAATGCTGTTGGGACCTCATTAGTTTAAAATAGGAGGGAGTGAACATAAACTTTTTAATACTCTGTATTCCTTACCTAAACATTGCATTGTTTGTTTGTTAGCTAAGAATTATAAGTAATAATGTTTGCGAGTTCTGCAAAAAAGGAAAAAGTTGTATTTTGCAGCCTGTCTTAAAAACATAATGATATATTGTTTGCTAGCAAGATAAAAAGTAGAAAAGAGGAAGTATTACTGTTTGATAGGTCAACAAAAAAGATAAAAAGTTGTAGTTATCTAGCTATCTTTAAAATAAAATGGTATATTGTTTGTCAGCTAGCTAAAAAGTATGAAGTACAAAATACGACAACAAAGACCAAACAGGACTGTTGAACACCTGAAGTCGTTTATCAAACAACTTCAACAGTTACTGAAGAAAAGCTGCTGCATCACAGCAGTTCACAGTGACGTTTATGAACAGTTCAGAACGTTAAATATCTTAAACTTATTTGCAAATATTAGCATTCTGGTTTTATTTACATTTTACACAGTGTATGTTTGTGTTTGTGTGCAGAATGTGAAAGATTTGTAAAGGTTACTCAGGGTCAGAGGCGTGTTAATCACACTGCATAAAAGAGGAAAACCAGTGTGAAGCAGATATAAACTACAGGACGACTGTGTGAAAAGACCTTTAAATAGACGAGAAGCAGAGAACATAAACAGAACATAAACAGAACATTAACAGAACATTAATAGAACATAAATAGATATAAATAGAAAATAATAGAACATAAACAGAGCGCTGCAGCCAGAAGAAAAGCCTCAGTGAGGCAGCAGCCAAGTGATTGTTGGAGGAGGAGGAGGAGGAGGAGGAGGAGGAGGAGGACGGACAGGGAGTCTTTGTGGTCCTCGGGACAAAGAGCCGTTCTCAGTCCGCTGCCGTCTTTTCCTCGGACGCCACCAGCCTGACTCCTTCTCCCGTCTGCTGTCACCTCTGGCCTGCAGGGAGACGACATGAAGAGCTGCCTCGGCCCGGTCCTCCTGCTGCTGCTCTGCTCGGGATGCTGCAGCTGGGTGAGCTGACTCCTCACACTTAATCCTTAATTGATCCCTCGCTGTTGATTATTGTCTCAGTTAATCGATTAATTAATCCTGTCATGATTTTTGGAATATTTTCTGGTTTCTTTACTCCTCTCTGACAGTAAACTGAATATCTTTGAGTTGTGGACAAAATGAGACATTTGAGGACGTCATCTTGGACTGAACGTTTTCTGACATTTTATGGACCAAACAACTAATTGATTAGTGGAAAAAATGACCAACAGATTGATTGATAATGAAAACAATTGTTACAAGACAGATTTGAAAACAAGACTGTGACACGATTAATTAATCAATTAATTGTTTTGAGTCATTTTTAACTAAAACATTTCTCTGATTTCAGCTTCGTAAACATGAATATTTCAGATCCGTCCAAAATCCTGTCCTTTTTGTCCTCAAAACTAACGGTTATAATAACAGATAATAACCAGTTTATATGTAGTTTTATATACTTACAACATATGCTTTTATCTAGTTTTCATCTTCTAACATCTTTTTTGTAGTTTTCATCTGGTTACGTCTTTTATATAATTTTCATCTTGTCACGTCTTTTGTGTCATTTTGTTTTATTACATCTTTTTTTTTGTAGTTTTCGTCTCATTATGTCTTTTACATCGGTTTCATCTTGTTGTTAAGCTAGCAATGTTGGTAAAACCCTTGCTAACTAACTAGCTTATCTACATAACCCATTAGCTGGCTGGTTAGCTAGCGTCTTGCTAATATTAGCTAACTGTAGGTGTGGTTCTTTTTGTCACTTTTACAGGAAAAGGACAAAGTTGATTGAGGCATCACGTTCGCTCAGATCTTACTGGAGCACAAACCAAGTGAAATTGTCAAATCTTCCAAAAGACATTTGTTTTTGTTTATAAAATAAAAACTCATATGATCAATGAAATGTTATAAACATCAGACAAAAAAATGTCAATTATATTTATGTATCTGTAATTTTGTTACATGGTCCAGTTTAATTGAAAAAATCTAGAATTTTCTGTGTTACAGTTTACAGGGTTAGATGTGCTAACAAAACTCCAGCTAACTAACTAGCTAATCTACACAAATGTCATGTTTTTGTTTGTTTTTTTGTTTATTTCCTGTTTTATTTTGTAGTCCTGGCTCTCCCTCACGTGTCTTGACTTTACTTCCTGTTGTTTTCCCTCCTTTTTGATACCATTTGTTCCACCTGTGTGTGGTTTAGTTTTTTGTCCTTTTAGTCCTTGTGTTTCTCTGTTTGTGTCTCACTTCTGTTGTCGTCTTGTGTGTCCTCCCCCGTCCTCTGGATTTCTGTTTCATTTCTTGGACTTTGTGTTCCCCATTTCATCGTCATTGGATTTGTTTGATTTTGGACTCTGGTTTTGACCTGCCTGCTTTCACAAAGCTTTTTTTTTTTCCATTCTTTTTCTTTATTAAAACACATTTTATCTGTTTTTGTTTCCCGACAGCGTCATTTTGTTTAATTTTAAGAAAACGACCAAATCTGGTTAATTTCGACCACAAACATGTTCTCCTGTCTCATTTTAAAGTGTCACGTCTTTAAATGTGTCCTTTATTCTATTGTGTTTTCATAAAAGCCCTTCTAGCGACAAGTAACTTTTCCCAGTTAAAAAGTGCTTTTAATGCCGTGGCCTCCCGCTGACATCTGAGTATAGAATATAAAATCAATAATTACCAGCAGGTCTGGGAGGCTGACCCACTTAAAGATCTTAGAGGAACGTCCTCACTTCCCCCGGAGTGAAATAAACTTTATCAGCTCAGCACTCAACATGTTTTCTTGTGAAATTTGATCTTTATTGGATGTAATCAAGCCACCATCGTCTGTGTAAAGAGAGAGAGCAGATGAGCAGGCACATTTCACATCATTAATATTTAATAAAGAGAATAATGGACCTCAGAACAATCCTCTAATGGACGCCATGATGGGCTTCAGAGTAGAAAACACCTGATGAAATGAAAAATGCCCTTTTAACCCTTTTAGATCACATCCCCAGTCATTTTGAAACCTACTTAACAAACACCAAAAAACATACAAAATCAATACTTTGTATTTTATATCAAAATCATGTTTTCTTCCTGTAAAACAAAATATATTGTATGTTTACGAAGGTTTGAATCAGTAATTTTAACCAATAATATCACAACATCCACCCATCATCAATCTGTAACTATTACAGACACAGTGCTGAGAGTCATCAGTTAGCTAACAGTACGAGTGTGTCTTCAGGTGTTCACCACCTCAAACCTTGTTCCATTTACCCAGAATACACTGCTGGCTAGAATAGACCCTTTTACAGCTGACGTCATCGAAGAGCTGTGCGCACATTTTGGCAACAGAAGTATGGTCTCCACCAGTCATCCAGACCAGTTATCAAGCTGCAAAGGTTGAATTAATCAAGCACCAAAATCACCAAACATTTGTTTAT
This sequence comes from Lutjanus argentimaculatus, assembly GCA_034769285.1. Taxonomy (NCBI): domain Eukaryota; kingdom Metazoa; phylum Chordata; class Actinopteri; order Lutjaniformes; family Lutjanidae; genus Lutjanus; species Lutjanus argentimaculatus. Next base: position 3,564,686 of record JAWZSL010000039.1, read on the forward strand.
TGAGTTTATGATACTTCAGAACTGATATTCCAGTGGTCGATATAAGTTTCAGAGCAGTTGGTGGCGTCTATGGCTGCAAGTTATTAAACGTGTTGATTAGACTGAGAACATGATTAAACTGCTGGTGTTTGCAGCGGCTCATTGACGAGCTGCTGTGATCCACCGTACTTCTGTTACCAAGATGCACGCGCAGCTTTCTCATTGTTTACAAACTGTAAAAGGGTCTATACTACACAGTAAATAATTAGTGGATGGAAGGTCCATGACATCACCTGTGGGTTCCTAAAGAGCAGTGTGGAGGATCTGAGCATCACCATCTTGACAGGTCTTTAATCAGCTGATCCAAGAGCCTCGGAAACGGTCAGGAAATACAGCACCAAGGTGATTTATAAAGTCTCCTGATGCAAAGAGAGCTTCACGTGTTGCTAAAGTAGCTAAATGCTAACTGTAGTACCTCATTTAGCTCATTTAGCTGTGCAGCTAACAACAAAAAGACGTAAAAAGACAAAAAAAAGATATAACAAGACAAAACGACATAACTAGAAAAAAAAACAATGTAAAAGATCTAATAAGACAAAACGGACGTAACTAGACAAAAAACATTGAAAGAGACATAATGAAAAAATAACAACAGTAAAAACTTTGTAAAGTTAGCTGACTCACTCTGTAAAATGTGTTGGTCACAGTTGACTTGATCTGTATGAACAAGTGAATAAAATCAGTTTCTTCTTCTTCTTCTTCTTCTTCAGGTTCTGGTCTTCGTTGTTACAAGTGTGCTGATTACACCGGACGCTGTCAGAACGTGCAGGAGTGCACGTATGAAGACTCCTGTATATCTCTGAGTGAAAGAGGTCTGACGTCACAGCACTTTGTCATCACGTCATCACACCTGACAACTTCAGCACCTCAAAAATATGAACCATTTTGAAACCAGAGCAGGGGGTCTGAGGATCCTTTGTTTCCTGCACTGTGGTGACTTTTGAAGAATGAAAAAAATTAACGTACAAACTTCTTTGAGAAGAGATGCCTGCAAACGACCTGTAACTGATATATTGGAATATTACTATTGATACATTTGTAAGCAGCATTATATTGTTGGTAGAACTCATTTTAACTACTTAAAATACAACAGTATATAATCTGAAGCAGTTTACACAAACCACTTTATATTGTCAGTGTGGAACAGGTTGTAACGTAACTTAAAATATGAGACCAACTTCACCTCTGCAAAGCATGTGAAATATATCGTGGTTTAGCTAACGTTACCTTGCTTGTTAATTCAGTCTAACAAGCAGCTAGCTAACGTAACAATACATCGTCTTGAGTGGATAACGTCAGTTAATTCATCTGGACTCTGAGCTGATCTGGCCTGTAGGTTTGCTAGCTTGCTGTGTGCACGTTACTTTATCAGCTAACGTAGCTCAGTCACAGCTAAATCACTGCTTGTCACAAACATTATTGCTCGTAAAATACTATCTGAGTGGCTGTTAGTCAGCTAGATTGTCAACTTGTGTATTAAGTCCAATGGTGTTGATTTAAGCAACAATAAATTAGACTAGCTTGTCATGTAGCTGCGACTTCACACTAATGTCAGAAGCTAACTTCTGTATGAAGACAAAGGATGTTAATTTTAGCAACAATAAATGATGTAACGGTACAAAGCAAAGGCGTTTAACTAACGACAGCTTTCTACCAGCCAAGAGTGATGCAACTAGCTAACTGCAACCTAACCTAAGCTAAGGTTAGCCAGCTAGCTGTAGCTTAGCTGTGTGACGTTGGTCTGGCGTTGGGTACTACATAACGTTAGCTGAAGTAACAGAAAGCTAGTTAATACAGAACAGGTTGGACTCAGTTCTACTGAACACCTCTAGATTTTTGATGAGTTATGTGTGAAACTTAAAGTGAAACTAAACCCTTGTCCCCATGATGAGAGCATAGTTCAGTGCATATTGTTGATATTAGCAGTGTGGTTGTATGAGGCTCTTCTCCATAGTTCAGTGTGTCATGTTGGAGAAACAGCAGGAGTACTGATACCTCACAGAACATTGTGTGTGTTATTTGATTCACTTACTTCTGTGAAGTAAAATGACTGATTTTGTCAGTGGAGTTTGGTTTGTGTGGACAGAGTCATATTTGACATATAAAACTTAAGTTTCCTGTCTGACAGAAAGGTAAAGTGGTGAAAATATTCTAAATACAGTGTAAACTTGAAACTGATATAATTTTTTTGGGTGTCCTGTCCCCGTCCACAGAAGGACATTTCTTATCCTACATCTGTACTCGCATGTCGACCTCCATCTACTGTAGGTAATAAACTGAACTATTGATAAGTACTTCATACAATCACAGTTCAAATAATATGAACTGTCCCTTTAAACAGTGAGCTGTGCTGCTTTTCTTTATGTGACAGTAAATTAATATTTTGGGGTTTTGGAGTTTTTAACTGATTTCACACTTTTTTCTGACATTTTATCAACAAAACAATTAAACCAAGAAAATAATTGTTGTTAATTAATCAATAGTGTGTGTGTGTGTGTGTGTGTGTGTGTGTCTGCAGGTGGGAAGACCATCCGTCAGTGTATCAGGTACACAGACTGCGATAACTCTCGTCTCATGCAGATGTTCCCTGCGATCTCTGGCTTCACGTACCGCTGCTGCAGCAGCAACCTGTGCAACTCCGGCGCCACTGTTACCACGGCAACGTCTGTCCTGGCTCTGGCGGGGTCCCTGCTGAGCGTTTGGTGGTGTTGGATGTAAATAACTGCAGGTTATTGTAGTTTAGCTCTTCAGGGTTTAAGTTAACATGAACTAAACTGTTTGTTTTTCAGTCACCTGTGTGTTCTCAGGTCGGTGACCAATGACTTTTTCACCTGGTTTGCTAATTTGTAATTTCATGCTTTTTACAGTTTAACCATAAATCCAAGAAAAAAAGGGAAATAATTTTTGTTGCTTTTTTTACATTAAAATCATATTCCAGTTTCTTCCTGGTAACTGAAATCTATTTAATCCGTCCCTCCAGGAGGCTGCGAGGTTGTGACGTAGCAACAATTAACACAAATTCAAAAAATCCCCGTGAATTCTGCAATTTAATCTCTGCAACTTTTCCACAAATTTGACCAATCATTGTAGCTTCCTGTGAGTCCGATCAGTTCCCCACGCAAACGTCACACGTGCATTTATAAAACTTTAACGACGGAACTGAAAACAACACGTTTGTCATCGTTATAAACATTCATCAACGTTCTGTGCAAAGGTTCTGTTTCTTGGTGGAACGCAGAATGTGCCGTTTTATTCTCACCAGAACAAGTTTTCTTTGATTTTTAATCAATTCTAACATAAAAAAGAAAAACTTTTTTCTGCAGCTTTCCTGTAATTTCACTGTAAGAAAAAAAAGGCTAAAAACATCATAACATGCATCACAGTTTTTTTCAGAAAAAATCAGGGATTTTAGGCCCCAACAATCCCCCTGAAAGAAACTCGTGAAATCCTGGAGGGACTCTTTAATGAAGACTTATAATAATAAAATCATGAAATATTTCTGAAGAACTTTTTGTCTCTAAAATATGTCAAACTGTTACGTGTTTTCTCAGATGTTCTCAAAATATTGTTCCACTGAGACTTTAAATCAGACGTGTCTCTCTGATATATTGATTATTTGATTATTGATTAATTTATCTTTGTTACAGGAGGATTTTTCATATTATTATTATGATGTAATTCAATTTTTTATATTAAAATAAAACAAAGCTGGTGAAAATTGGTGTTGTTTTCAATCTGTTCATGTCTGTGTTGGATTTTTGATTAAAAAAAAACCAAATTGTTGCTTCAAAGGTGCTATGTGAAGCAGTTTAACATGTATTGATCTTATTGATCACTTTGTATTATTGCCAATATGTGAAAGGACTGTAACAAGACTTAAAAAAACGAGACTTTCTCCAACTTCCTCAGTCGGCTGTGGACGGATTTCTTTGTAAAGGACTCGGGACATTTTTATGATGTGAGACTAAAAAAAAGATTATTTAACATTCATAATACTAAATACATCATAAATACTAAAACATCATAAATAAGACTTATAGACAGACTGAGAGACATTTCATTTAAAACTAAGACAAACTGAGTCACAGTGAAAATCATGTTCTGTAGGATTTAAACCAACATACGACCTTTAAAACACGAAACACCAGACTTCATACGACATATATACAATAAACTACATACACACTGAGTTTATGTGAACAGGATATAATGTGTAATAAACAGTGTTTTGCTGCCACACGTCTAAAAGGAAAACAGAACAGCTGTTCCTCTTATAACAATGTAGTGTTTATTTTATCTTATATAACAATATAAGTTATCACATTATAACATGAAACGTTTGATGTTATAATGTGATGATAAACAGTACATTTTTATGACAGTGAATGTCGTGATAACGTAAAAATATGTTGTTATAACATGAAATTATCCTGTAATAACATGAAAATATGTTTATATGATGGGAAAATATTTTGTTATAGCAGGAAAAAGTCTTGTTATAACAAACTTTTCAAATTATAACGTACTGATGTGTTTTTCTTTTTCTGGTGGGGCAGCAGTACACTTCCTTACCAGCACACTAAATATAAACATGTTGTGAGCGTGTTGTGAGCGTGTTGTGAGCGTGTTGTGAGCGTGTTGCGTGTTCAGACTCGATTATCAACTAAACAAGTTGACATCAAACAGCTGCAGTGCAAAAATGAAGGCTGGAAACATTCAAACAAAGTGTGAACCTGGTGAAACAGCTCCAGGAACAACAAAAAATGATTCACATCCACAAACATTGTCCCGTCTCTTTGTGAGGTTTCATTGGCAGGATTCAGCTCATTGTGTAATTTCCTGTTAGTGTCCATGTTTTTCTGACAAACATTGTTCCCTGACTTCCTGTTATTGATTCACTGAATCGACGTCTGAGAGAGTCGGTTCTGATGTTGCTGAGGTCAACTAATGTTCCATGAGGTTTGTATGGCGGCCATCTTGAATTAATGACCATGTGAATGAGGGCAAAACATTGATTTTCTTAACAAAAGATGTACAAAAACAAATAAACCAGGTTTTTGATGCAACATTGACACCAGGGATCAGATGGAGAAGTAACTGACGTGGTACAACCACTCTGCATTGGTGAAAAATAGGAAAATAACCCATTTTAGGCTCATAACTATTTAAAATTTCATATTTTGTTTCACATCAGTTTCCTGCATTTGCAAAATAAAACTAATTTATTCTCTTATATCATGTGAAAGGTTATTATATGGATGTCAATAAAGAATATGGAATAAAAGTCTGAGAACATGGAAATAAAAATCTGAAAATATGGGATAGAAATCTGAGAATATTCTGACTTTCTTTCCATTTCTGACCATCATTTCATATTCTCAGACTTTTATTCCATGTTCTTTATTGACTTCCATATAATAACTTTTCATGTGATATAAAAGAATAAACTTTCATCTGGTTGACGCAGGAAACTACTGAGGAACAAAATATTAAAAGTTAGCTGACTCCTGGTGCTTTTACCAGACAGGAAGTGAAAAAAACCGTTGTGTGACGACGTCCTGGTCTGAAACAGAGACGTCGTAGCTTCAGCAGCTAACGTTAGCTGTTAGACGTGACGTCTCTTCTGCGTGAGTCGTCTTTCTAATTTAAGAATCTTCACAGTCTGATCCTTCAAGTTTTACGACGAACTGAGACTTTCTTGACTTGTAAAGTATGTTTTAAATGAACAAACATCATATTTGTGATTTATGACATAATGTCTCTTGCTGTCGAGGTGAGGTCCCACGGTGGTTCCACCGGAGGGGGCGTGGCTTCGCCGCTTTACGTCCTCAGACTGTCTGTTTCCTGGTTTTCAGTCGCTCATCTCTCCCAGTACGTCCTCTTCAATCTGTCGTCCAATCACCTCCAGCTGCACCTTCTTCTTCTGGCCTTTCCTCTCTTCCTCTTTCTCTGCTTTCTCCGATTGGGCGTACCAGGGCTGAGGGGCGGAGCTATCGCAGGTGCGGCCTCCTCTACGGAAGCCTCCTCTGCCGGCCCGGACGAGCCCCCAGCCCTGCAGCTGTCCGTCGGAGCCGCCCTCCTGGACGCCCCTGGTCTGGTCCAGCTCCTTGGCGCTGAGAGACGACATCCTGACGGGAACCGTGTTGCCGAACTTGGAGTAGTCGACGCAGTAACGCCCGTCCTCCTCCGTTATGATGGAGACGAAGCGCCTCCCCCACAGGATCTCCTCAGGAATGTAGGAGGTCCGAGCCTGCATGGTGATCCCTGTTGTCTCCACCACACCTGCCAGAGACAGACGGACACGGTAGCCTGAGTTACACATACTCAAGTAACGGGAGGGAACTACTTTCTCTTTACGAGAAGAAAGTAGTTCTGGTCGATTCTACTGCAGAGAGAAAGTAATTCCAACATGAAACTGCTCACAACAAAGTCTGTGGGTTTTGGCTCTTTGAGCTCCACAAGCTGAGTGACGTTAAGTCTCATTATCATTGGAGAGAAAACAAACAAAACTCTGCAACTCACACCAAAGAAGTCTAAACTGATAAAAAATATGTATTTTTTGACAAAACAAAACACAACGTGAAAGATATAACAAGACTAAAATCAACATGACAAGACGAAGTGACGTAACAAGATGAAAAAGTTTTAACAAGATGAAAAAGACGACTTTTTACTTTTATACTCTGAGGACATTTCAGAGGCTGAACTTTTTCACTTTACTGCAGTAAACAAGATGAATCAGCGCTTCTACTTTCACCAGTCTTTTTTACTCAAGTATTTCTACTGGAGTAAAGAATACAATAAAATAAAACAGAACATATTCAATTAAAAAAGACAAAATTGAAGAACTTGGACAGTTGTGTCTTAACAGTCTCTGTAACTGACCCTCCAGGACGACGATGATCTCCAGGTCCTCGGAGGCCAGTGATTGGGCGGAGAGCTCGTACAGAGGACTTCCTCTCTCCATGGTGTGGCTGATGATCAGAGGAGAAACCAGGAAGATGCCGTTACTCCTCAGAGGGTTCTCCACCTGGATGTCCAGCTGGGACACCGGGATCACCTCGCCCTCCGCCGTCACCGTCCGCCGGATCACCTGGACGGGAACCATCAGTCGGTGCACACAAACAAACATATAAACAAACAAACAAACAAAAAACAGTTTGTTTACCAGCTTCAGTTCAGGTGGACTGAGAGAAAATGAAGGTTTGATTTTTTTCCTTTCTGCTCTGCAGATGCAAACTAATTTATTCATGATCATTTTACATCTATCTGTCATTTTATGTCTGTGGTTGTTTCTGTCTTTTTGTCTCTTTAAGGTCAGTTTTTTGTCTTATTGTGGCCCTTTTGCATCTCTTTGTGGTCACATTTGTTTCTTTGTGGTCTTTTTCCATTATTTTTTGAACAATGACCATAAAGAGTTGTGGTCATTTTTGTCTCTCTGTGGTCCTTTTGCACCTCCATGTGGTAATTTTTTGTCTTTTTGTGGTCTCCTTGCATCTCTTTTGGATCATTTTGAGTCTCTTTATGGTCATTTTTGTCTTTTTGTGGTATTTTTGCATCTTTTCGTGGCCCTCTTTGTGTCTCTTTGGGATCATTTTGTGATATTTTTTTTCACTTTGTGACCATTGAGCATCTTTTTGTGATCATTTAGCATCTCTGTGTGGTTGCTATATGTCTCTTTGCAGTCACTTTATGTCTGTTTTTGTCCCTATGGACCATAAGTGGACATTATTGTGTCCCCAGAGGACTGAACGTCTCGCTCAGCTGAGGTGTGTAGACGTCACCTGCAGTTGGACGTGGCAGAGATGATCATACTTTTCCTCAGGTCTCCGACTCTGAACATGAAGGTCGGACGACCGTTTCGTTGAGAGATGACGGCGTTTCTGGAGAAGATGAGCGTCTCCGCTCGGCGGTTGGCCTGCGCCGTCTTCATGAACACGCAGCCGAGCATCACGGCGTTGATGATCAACCCCACGATGTTCTGGACGATCAACACTGGTGATGGCCAGAGGACACTCCTCCGTCACCATCCTGCCGCCAAAACCGATGGTCACCTGCAGCACACGGGACGTCAGGAGACACACAACAGCACCCGGACGAGTCAACGGGACAGATGGCGGCTCTCACCTGGACTTCAATGGAGAAGAGGAAGGCCGAGGTGAAGGAGTGGATGGCCGTGACGCAGGGGACGGGGCCCGGCTCGCCGTTGGGGTCGCGGGGCTCCAGGTCTCCGTGAGCGAAGGCCAGGAGCCACCAGATCATCGCGAAGAGCATCCAGGAGCAGAGGAAGGCCGAGGTGAAGATGAGGAAGGAGTGCTGCCACTTCAGGTCCACCATGGTGGTGAAGACATCCTGCAGGAAGCGACCCTGAACGCCACACAGGAGACAACAGGAAGTAAAACTGGACAGGTAGGGTTAAGTTAGGGTTAAACCTGTCTCACATTTACTTCTCTTCATTTTTATCTTTGTTGTACAAACACACGTGTTGAAGCACAAACAAGTATTTCATGAAAATTCAACATCTGTCCTGTTTACTTTTTAATTATTAAATGTGCTTTTCATCTCTGCTACACAGAACAACCGTACCTGTTCTCTGATGTTCTTGTGAGCCACATTACAGGATCCAGTCTTGGTGATGAAGCGGGGTCTCTGAGATCTGGAGCGGCTGCGGTTCCTCTGGTTCTGATCCTCCGCCAGACGGGTCAACAGGAAGCCGTCCGGCAGGAGACCCTTCCTGGCCAACATGATGCTGAGCACACACAAATTATTTTATTTATTTTATTCGCTTATTTTATTATAGTTCTATTGTTAAAAAAAACACCTCTACGGTGCTAAAAAGAACCCACTCGCAGGGTTTTACTGAGAACCCTTTTATATTCCAAGGGTATTATGTAGAACCTGCTTAGGGGTTTCTACCAAAGAGCTTTTTATATTCCAGTACTTTTATCTAGAACCCATTTAGGGGGTTCTACTAAGAACCATTTTATGTCCCACAGGTGTTATCTAGAACCCACTCAGGGGCTTCTACAGAGAACCCATTTATAATCCATGGGTATTATCTAGAACCTACTCGGAGCGTTCTACCGAGAACCCTTTTATATTCCAGGGTTTTATCTAGAACCCATTAACGGGACTCTACTGAGAACCCTTTCATATTCCATGTGTTTTATCTAGAACCCACTTAGGAGGTTCTACCAAGAACCCTTGTATATTATGGTATAAAAATCCGTCGACTTGAGACTTTTTAAAGAACGATCCTTGATGAACACGTGTTTCAAAAAAGGGTTCTTCACAAGCAAATGTTTGTGAGTAGAACCTCAGCCCTTGAGGAAGAACCCTTTGGAACCCTTATTTCTAACTTCACAACAAAGTTACATTAAAATAATTAAAGTTCACTTTTTGTTTTTATTGTATTTTAAATGCATTTTTAATATTTTCCTCACATCTTATTTTAATGTATTTCTCTGCTCCAGTAAAGCACTGTGAGCTGCCCTCTGTCTGATTGGTATTGGTAAAAGTATTGATTAATTATTGGGTTGTACAGACACAGACCGAGGAGCAGAAACTCTGGTGTCATCAGATAGAAATCATAATTCTGTAATTAACCTTTAAGATTCATGAAGAAAATAAATTCACATGAAATATAACAGACAGGAGGATCAGCTGTTCTACACTGTTTACTCAGAATGATCAACATCAGCTGATCACAGCGTGACGACAGTGAACACACCAGGTAATAAACACGTCATCATGTTACCTGTTCAGCTCGGACACCAACAGATCTTTGATTTATCTGATCATCACTTTGTTCTTCATGTCGACATTAAAACACAACACGGCCTCCATCCATCGCCCACCCATCATCACATCCTCCACATAACACCAGCACCCCCGACTGTGTCGAGTTATAACGCGACACAAGGCAGGGGTTCCGGTCCAGACCTTCAAAATAAAATACTGACGCGCCCTTTCGCTCCCGCTGTCCACATATAACAGCCTGACTTTCAAACGAAAAGAAAAGAAAAGAAAAGAAAAGAAAAGAAAAGAAAAGAAAAAAAGAAAAAAAGGAAAGATTCGATAGGATACAAAAAGAAAGAAAACAGGAAAGGAAAAAGAAAAGAAAGTAGAATGTAAGGTACCTGGACTTTATTTTATGGAAAGTGCCATAAAAAGGAATAAATCTGCAAAAGAATCAGACAAGAAATGTGGAAATATAAAGATGAATAAATAAAAGAATCGATAAATGTGAAAATATAAAAACAAATAACAAAACATAAAAGAATAAATTCATCTCTTTTTACATTTGATTCATATATATTCATATCTATATCTACTTTTAAAATTTATATATCTATTTTTTGCATTTATATTACTCTAGAATGTTATTTTCTGTTTACAGAAATAAATGAACAAATAAATGAAAATGTTCATTTTCCATTAGTTATTATCAAATAATCAATAAATCGTTTCAGCTTTGATTCAAAACTAGTTTATTTTTACGACAGAAGTTAAACACAGAGACATTATGTGAAACCTGGGAACATGGTTTCCACTTGTTTCAGATCTTCTTACTGGAACAGACTTTAATTTTGAAATATTTCACTGGGTTCCGGTGTGATGTGTTGAGTTTGACGCAGCTGCTGCAGGATGCTGAGCAGGTTCACTCTGCAGAGGCTTCCTGCTGCCTGTAGAGGGCGACACAAGAGAGCTTACACTGAAACATTAAACATTAAAAACAATCAGGAAATGACTTTAATTATTCACTAAATAAAAGAGTTGATGTGAAATTTGTTTGATTCAGTTAAGGGATTCTTAAACATTTTGTGCATGAATTTTATGATTATTATGACCTACAAATGCCGTTAAATTATTCATTTTTATAGTTAACATGAGAAGAAGAAATCAGAGATTTGTGATTAAAGATAGTTTTAATGAAACGTTCCTGTATCCCTTCAAATATTCACTAAATTATCATTTAATTGCTTTATTTGTCGTTACATTTATTACTATTTGTCTACTGTTGTGCAGCAACAAACACAACAAGAGATACAACAAGATAAAATGCAAAACACATGAACACATCATGTAAATAAAAAGTCCAAATTTATTATCATATTAAATTACACTATCTTTTTATCTATCAGCTCAGAAAAAATAAATACATTTAGATTAAGAAAATATATTAAATTAGAATTTGAAATCAATTTATCAAATTGATCAAATTTATCAATTTGAAATCAATATGAATTAAAAAAATCAATAGATTTATTATATTTTAATGGAAAATAAGCAAATATTATAGGGTTGTTTACTGTCTGAGGTATGTCAGTTTGTATTATTTCCCCCAGATAATTCATAACACCTTGATTTTGCATTATTTAAACAAATGTAAATAATGTAAGATGATTTTAAGAAATATGTTTCTTCTCATATACCTGCCTGTGTTATTGTTGGGTTTCTATGGGTTTCTATATTATTTTTAATTGTACATTTTAATTAAATCATTATCCAACATATACACAGCTGCACATTTTCTGGTACTAAAACCTTAATTTTCCATTAAAATGTTGAATCCTTTGCTATCAAAAAGGCTTAAAAAACTTTATCTGTCTGTTTTAATTTCATTCTTTTAATTTGTTTAAACTGTCTACTTCTGTTTAATTTATTGTTATAGAGTCTGTATTTTTCAAAACATTTTAATTAATATGAAAGTAAAAAATACGATAACGATTAAGTTGTTAAAAAGAAGGCAGCCTGTAGAGAGCAGGAAAGCATCAAGGTCATGTCTAGGGCGAAGGGAACCCTTGATTTGTGAAACTCTCGCGAGACTTGTATACGTTGTATCTTAATTGTTCAAGTTGTACACGTTATGTTTTATCACGTTAAAACACAGTGGTTAGGCAGGGTTAGAAACCAAAAAAACGCTTGGTTAGGGTCAGGGAAAGATCATAGTTTGGGTTAAAATGTCCACTCTCGCGATATCTTTTGTGGATCTGGGGTTCTCTTCTAGACACGACGACAGACGAGCAGTGGACATCCAACAATTCTCTGATTCCAGCTGATTAAACGTGAATGTTTTCTGGTTTCTTAGTAAACTGAATATTTTTTACGTTGTGGACAAAACAAGACATTTGATGGCGTCATCGTGGACTTTGGGAGACACTGATGAGGACAGTGGACAGTGGTTCTACCTCTGGCGGTACAGTAGGTGGCGGCACGCGGGTGACAACAGAAACGCGAAGAAGAAGAAGAAGAAGAAGAAGCAGCGTCATCAACACAACAAACATGGCGGAGCAGGGAAGCCCGTCAGTGACGCTTCAGTTTAAATGTGAGTATAAAGTTTAACTGTGCGGGTTTAATATGTGTTTAAATGAGATTATCTTTTAGTCACGTGATGCCTGTGAGTCACAGAGCTCAGAGCTAACGCTAATAAAGAAGCTAACGGTAGTAACGTTATGTTATTTATTTTTTTATTTTTTAATTGTTCAAACAGGGAATGTGTGAACATAACACAGGCAAACATTAAATATTAAATATCTAATTTTATTAGGCTGCAGGAAACACACCACATACACAACAACCACAAAAAAGGAACAAAATAAAATAAATTAAGCATAATAAAATGTACACTAACCGTCAATTAACACAAAACATCAATAAGGATTGAATAAACAATTAAAAACATTCATTCAAATATTCTGTAGGAGTCTTTGGTTCATTTGGAATTTATTCATTTAATGTCACTGCAGTGAACAATGTGGAACAATGTGGAACAATTGTGGAACAATGTGGTCTGTTTGTTTACAGGCTAAAACTGTGTCTGTACAGTATATATGACATATATCCTATAAATACATTCTCTTTTGTATCATGATGCACATTGTGTACTTTAATTCTTATATTTCTTATGTCTTATTCTGTATCTCTGCTTCTATAACAGTATATATGTATAATAACAGTATATTATTGTTTGGGAAAAGAAGGCACAGGTGTGTCTGTATATATGTAGACTGTACATATGTGCACATTTTCTTCAAATCTGTTTTTCTTCTAATTGCACTATGAGATACATTTATCTGTTCTTGAAAAGGAGCATCTGTATCTGTAAAGTGAATAATCCATGCCCTCTAAAATAACATTATACTATATTGCTGTAGATTAAACTGCCCAACAGAGAATAAATTAGGGCTGGATAATATTGACAAAATCAAACACAATATTTTTGACCAAATACTTCAATATTGACATCACAACTGTGAAAATTACATAATTTTATTGTAATGCAGCCTTTAAAACCAGGAAAAGACAACATTTATGTCATATCACAGTATAATTATATCTTCAATCTAAGATGATGTTGAGTCTCTTATCACAATATCGATATAATATCTTTTTATGGCCCAGCCTTGTTCAATAAAACATTTTATTAAAGTGATGTTATGTGACGTAATGAGAGGGGAGGGGGGATGTTTTTCTATATGAATGTGAATTAATACCCATGTTGATTCTTCAGGGACGGAGAGGCTGACGGAAAATCTGATCCGCTGGCGAGCAGCCAATCAGAGCCGGTTCACAGGCAGACGGAACGCCGCCATCAGAGGATTCGAGTAAGTTCAAAGAAGCAGCTGTTCTCTGTCAGGGTTCCTGTGGCCCCTTAAAAAGTCTGAAAGGGACAGTTCACCCCAAAAATGAAAATTCTGTCATTATCTACTTACCCTCAGCACCTTTAACTATTTGCATCTGATAAACTCTGCTGTAATAACTGAATGTAACTGTGTTTGCTTCAGGGCATTTGTGAAGGAAACTGGCCTGCAGGGAGTACTGAGCCCTGCCATGGCGAAGAAGAAGTGGGAAAACTTAAAGCAAAAGTATAAAGTAAGTTGCCGTAACGTATAGAAAAGCCTTTTTTAATGATTGTGGGACTTGAAATGGGTGGTGAGGCTAAAACAGCATCATGACTGAGACAATAGGAGCCTGAAATAAAGAAGGAGCAGAGAAACCATCAGGGCTGTTTGCCAGTTGAATGTCCATTACTGTCCATTTGGCAGGTTATTCGTTGCCCACTAAACTCTTCTACAGGAGCCTCATATTTTACCTGCAGTGTCAGCAGCCCATCAGGACAGAAGCTCTATGGTGTACATTTGGTGTGCACACTTTGACTTCCTACTACCATAAATCAGATGTTTTCAAATCACAGATGATGAAGAACAACATTAAAGAAAAGTCAAAGTTTGTGTCCCAGCGCACCACAGAGCCGATGCATTTTTTTGAGATTTTAAATCTCAGTGAGGCACATTCTTCTGGTTAAATAAAGTTTATACACTCATGATAAAAGCACCACAAGGCACCTTTAAATTTGCTTGTCCTTTTCCTGTGAAGGTGCTGAAGAACCCTCCGGAGGGCATGGAGATCTTTTGCCAGTCCACCTCATGGCGGTGGTTTGACCTGATGGAGGAGGCCATGAGCGGCCGTCTGGTCGGGGGCGCTGCCATCGTTCAGCCGTCCCTGCTGGACGAGGAGTACAGTGCAGCTGTGCCTCAAGACTTTCCTGGAGGGGGTGTAGTTGAAATGGGAACTGTGGAGGGTGTCAGGACGCTTGGGGAGGTCCTGGAACTGAACGGAATAAAAGTGTGCGAGGAGGTGAAGGATGGAGCAGACGTGATGGAAACTCAGTTGGTTCTAAATGCAAGCCAGGCTGCTGGACTGTACGCCACCTTACTGCCTGACTGCACCAACCAGACCAACAAGACCTCGTCGTCCTCCTCGTCCTCCACGTCCAGAAACATCGTCAGGGAGGTTGCAGCTGTCAACAGGGAGCTGGTGGAGCTGCAGAAAGAGAGGCAGGCTCTGGAGAGAGATCAGGCTGAGTTTGACACGGAGCTGATATCTTTAGAGAGAGACAGAGCACTGCTCAACAAAGACATGGTCACTCTGGAGAGAGACAGAGCGACTGTGGAAAGAGACAGAGCGGCAGTGGAACGAGACAGAGCAGCTGTAGAAAGAGACAGAGCAGCTGTAGAAAGAGACAGAGCAACTGTGGAAAGAGACAGAGCAGCTTTGGAGAGAGACCGAGTGTTTCTGGATCGAGACCGAGCATTTCTGGAGAGGGACCGAGCTTGTCTAGAGAGAGACCGAGTGTTTCTGGAGAGAGCCAGAGAGGATTTAGACAGAGAGAGGAGAGCTCTGTTGAGGAGGGAGAGGGCGTTACTGGAGACGGAGGAGATGGCTGTGGACGGAGATCCGGCTGAGATGACGAGGGAGAGGGAGGTCGTTCTACAGACCAGGTTCTACCAGAGACTGATGGCAGCAGACCTGGCTCCAGAGCAGCTGGAGACCAGACAGAGACTGGTGTCTTTGTTCCAGAAGCTCGTAGAGAAAATGTGAGTGGAGGATGTTTTGTTCTGTGTTGTGCACATAGATTTCATGTTGTAAAGGAGCACTGTTTCTGTCAGGTTGCTCCTGATGCCGACTGCTCTTCATGTGCCAATAAAGACTCCTTTCAGAGTCCTTCCTCTCCTTTGGTGTACAAACTTTACTGTGTGATTTTTGGCTGCCTGATGTCGGCCTTACACCTGACCATTTTAAAGTGATCTCACTGTCGCAGACAAATGATCAACATGGGAGTAAAATCATGAGAGTCTTGTGGGACACGGGATACCTGCGGGATTCTTACGGGATGGGAGTCAGTTTCACTATTAATAACAGGACTGGGAGGGGACAGGAAAATGTTAATGGAAGCAGGAATCATAAAAACAATAGGTCAGTTTTTATGTATAAAAACATGTTTGGACTGTGGATTAGGGCTGGAAGACTTTAAAAAAATATCGAATTGTGATTATATTTACTGATATTGCAATTGTGATATGATTTGCAATATTAAAAATATAATAAAGGTCTGAGTTTTGCAGCAATCTGTACCAAAAACTGTAGGACTGCAATGATTAGTTGATTAATTGATTAGTTGTCAGCTATTAAATTAATTGGTAACTGTTTTCATAATTGATTAATTGATTAGTTTGGTTACTTTTTAAAAATCTTTTTTAGAAAATTGTCCAAATTCTCTGATTTCAGCTTCTTAAATGTGAATGTTTCTATTTTCTTTGCTCTCTGACAGTAAACTGAATATCTTTGACTTATCTTTCAGACAAAACAAGACATTGTAGGATGTCGTCTTGGACTTTGGGAAACATTGATCAACAATTTTCAGCATTTTATGACATTTTATGGAGAAAACAACTAATCAATTAATTGAGAAAATGACTGACAGGGTAACAGAGATGTTTTCTTGCAAGGAGGTCTGAGGAATCTGATGTTTAGGCCAGGACATCTCTGCAGCAGGACAATAATGTAATCTTAAATGTTGAAAAACATTTTGCCTTTAACAAATATTCCACCTCCTGCGATGTGAAAATTGCAGAAAGCCATATTGCGATTTTGATTAATTGTTCAGCTCTGCTGTGGGTTGACAGGAATCATTCTTCAGGAGTAGTTTTGTGGGAGTGAGACGGGACAGGAGTGAAGATCCAGCCCAGCACCCTCCAGTGTACATGAAGACTCTGTGCTGACGCACCCCAGTTTGTTGTGACCACACTAACTTGTCCATGCTGCCAGTGCAGAGCGATCTACTGAGCATGTGTGGAACACGTCACCTGTTTTCATGAGTTATGAGTTGTGGGTTGTGACCAGAAGAAATAAGGTTGGCTGCACAGATGAGCTACAACTGGAATATGTCTTTAAAGTAACTCTGGTCTGCACATATTCTTTACAAAATATGACAAAACCTTTCACTGGGTCCTACATTAAGTCAGTGCTAAAAGCTGACTGGAGATTTTAAATTATTACTGTGCAGTGTGTTATGAATAAGTCATTTATTCAACACACATTAAAGGTCATGTATAAAGGGCAAAGGTTGCATTTTGAGGTCAAGAACATTTTTCCACCCTTTAAAATGTAATGATGTATACATAACTATCAAAAACAAAATGTAAATGACATAAAACAATTGAATGTTAAATAACATGACATCACTTGACTTTGTTTCACTTCATTTCCTGACGATATATAAAACAGACCTGTGGGAAGACCACTGTCTCCTCAATTATTAGAATTTTCTGATTTATTTCATGATTTCATATGAAGCTTTTAGTTGAAGTCACTGTTAAAACCTACTCATCGTTCTGGAATCATAACAGAATTAGAATATAAATGGATTAAATTACATATTTTAGTGAGTATACCAATTCTTTTTTGAATATGAAAAAGAAAAACACCTTGTATTTAAATTTTAATTGTAGTATTTTTAAAACAAAAATCAAATAACCACCACTTTGTTTTTAAATAACCGTTTCTGAGAGGAAAATCCAATGAAATATACACTGACCAAAGACACGCTGAGAGAGAGAAATAAATAAATTAATAAATAAATAAATAAATAAATAAATAAATATGAATGAGTTTAAATATCTTTTCTTTGTGCTGTATCATTTTTAAAATACGTTGAAAAGGGTTATCAAATCATTTCATTCCGTCTTTTTTTATTTATGTTTTACATAACGTATGTTGGCTGGAAAAATAAAAATAAATATTTATATATTTTTTTAACAGCTTTCCATTCAAAAAGTGAGCGTTTCTGTAGAATGATATCGGTGGATTAAATAAAAATCTAAATTATTAAATACATTTCTGGACTGTTTGTTTGTTTGTGTCGAACCCCGCCCTCCCGAGCTGTCGGCCACGTGACAGAGGGCAGGCCAGGGTGAAGTAATCGAGCGCTCTCTCCTCTCCTCTCAGAGGAAACGGGATGCAGCTAGCTCCCGTTTAACGGTAACGGTTTGATTTACCGTTTAATTCACCGCGGTGGCGATGACGTGAGGTGACGTCAGACAGCGGAGGTCAGGATCAGCTCGGGCTCGCGGACGCCGGTGTGTTTGTGTGGCGGGAAGCTGCTCGGGGTCGGTTTGTTGTGTGTTGTGTGTGTGTTTAGCTTCCTGAGCTAGCTGTTAGCAGGCTGCTGCTCTGCTGTTAGCGGGGCGCTGGGAGTCAGTTATCCGCTCACAGGGAGACCTGCACCGGGACATGATGGACGGAGGAGCCGCTGGAGGAGGAGAGGCTCAGCCGGTAAACCTGCTCCATCAGCAGGCCTGAACTCCTCCTTCCCTCCTTCCCTCCTTCCCTCCTTCCCTCCTTCCTTCCTCCCTAGCTGCCCCAGGACTACAGACCCTCTCTTCTTCTTCTTCTGTGGTCACAATGGAGTCCGTCCTGAACCCGCTGCCACAGTTCTCAGAAAACTCCTATAAGAGTAAGTGAGCACAGTGTGTCTGTTACTGTGTGTGATGAGGCTTGAACCTGCCTGCTGACCTTTGACCCCTCCTCTTCCAGTGACCGAGGAGGACGTGAAGAGGCTCATTGAGTTCAGGGCGTCCAACGAGGCTCTGTTCACTGGGAAGAGGAACTCTGCTAAGATAGCCTGGAGGTATGATCTGCTCCAGTGTGGTGAAACAAAACGGTGAAATGTCCCTTTACTGTCAGCCAGCCGTCAGGAATATTTCAGGGTTTTGAAGTGTGGCTGTATGAAGCACTTCATAATCAGTCTGTTACCTACAGTGGATGGTGGTTGACACGCCCCCAGTGTTCTGACCAGTGTCAGCAGCAAAATACATTTTATTTTGACACGTTAAAAAAAAACTGTCAGTTTAAGTTTACACTATATTTATTTTCACCACTTTACCTTTCTGTCAGACAGGAAGCCATTTTTATTTAAGACGAATATCACTCTACACACCAACCAAACAAAATTAGTCACTGTGTACCTCACAGTACACAGGAGTTGCTTGTTTACTGATTACACCTAAAGCTTACACTGCTAAGCCCCGCCCTCCTTAGTTACTGTTGCTACGCCTGCCAAACTTTCCATTGCCAGACTGCATTTATTCAATTCATGGTGATAATGGAGGCAGATTTAACATCACAAACATGTAACAACATAACTGTTGGAATACGAGGTCTGTGAGCTTCTCATTGTCGCTAAAATAATGAGTCACAAGCAGATTTCATGAGTGTAGCTGGCTGATGTGAGCTAATGCTAATGCTAACTGGACTTGAGTCAGCTGAGAAGTTTTAATGTTTCCATCTGACAGGTTTTAAAACAAGAACCCTGTGAAAGTGCTGATGTAAAGTTAGCTAACGTTGCTTAGCTTCCTACACCAGTACTCCTGCTAATCTAGTCCAGATTTGACCAGTTTTAGTTTTGTGGTGTTTGAAAGAGAACTGGTCCAATGTGGTTCAGATGTGAAACAAAACAGTAAAACCCCCTCTTTTTCTGTTTTCACTAAAAGAACATAAGTTTCACATATTTGGAAGTGGGTTCCAGACAGCGTTAAGGCTTTAACCAAAATGTCTAACATGCTTTCACAACAGTTAAAAGTTTCTCTTAACTGCTGAATCCAAAGCCGTGAGCTTCTAAAAGTCGTGTGTTGGTGAGTTTCTCTCCTGTGTGTTTCCTCAGCACCATCCTAAAAGGCCTGGGTCTGGAAGGGAAGTTGACAGCAGACCAGATCGCCAAAAAATGGGACAACCTGCGGACAAAATACAAGGTAACGTCATGCAGACACACGTAAACACGTCATGTCAGAGAGGACATCAAGAGACAAGAGACATAAGACATCTGGGTGTTAATAAGTCTGATTTCTGTAATCACATTAATAAATCCTGCCCTCATTCAGGAGATGTGTGTGGCCGTTGGAGGTTCATCTCCTCCAGGGGTGGACACATTTATTTTTTTTTTTTTGTGGGCCATGAACAGAAAAATATAAGGAGTCAGAGCCAAACAATACAGATAATAATAATGATGATGTTAACAATGTTAATACAATAATGTGTGTAGTTTTCAGCAGAGGTGACAAAAGTCCACGCAGTCTTTACTCCAGTAGAAGTACAGATACTTGAGTCTGAAAAAGTAGAAGCACTGATTCAACTTGTTTTCTGCAGTAAAAGTGAAAAAGTTCAGACTGTGAAATGTCCTCAAAGTATAAAAGTAAGAGTAGCCGTCTTTTTCAACTTGTTGCATCTTTATTGTCTTGTTGTGTCTTTTCCTTGTTATGTTTTTGTCGTGTTGCGTTGATTTTAGTCTTGTTATGTCTTTTTAGTCTTTTAGTCTTTTTGTCTTGTTTCATTTTTTGTCTTATTACGTCCCTTTTTAATTACTTTTTTAGTTTCCTTTTTAATATTGTTGCATCTTTTTAGTCTTGTTTCGTCACTTTTTGTCTCGTTACGTCTTTTTTGTCCTTTTTAAGAAATACAATAAATATACAAGTACACAATAAACAAACACAAGTAACAGATGAACTTAACAGCAAACATTCATCAGAAATAAATTTATGTCCAAAAAGGAGCAGGAAGAAGTGGACACTTATCAAGTATTATATTTAGTAACTGCTCCACTTTAAACAAACACAAATGTAAACATTTATAACAGAGCGAGAGCAAATAAACAAAACTGGACCAATCAAAATCAACTACACATCCTGTCCTCTGTTCTTTGTTAGTTCTCCTCTCAGTGTGTTGTTATGAAACATTTGAAGAACAGAGTCCAGGTGTTTCTAAGTGTGTGTTTGTGTTTTTCAGGACCTGAAGCAGCCCTACCAGGGCCAGGACAACATCGGGGGTGTGGTGGAGTCGTGGCCCTGGTTCCACATCATGGACGAAGCCATGCAGGGTCGCCTCTACAACAGCAACCTGGTGCTGAGCCCAGACACCGCCGGCCACCCCGGCCACCGCTGCAACAGCCAGCAGAACCAGAACCAGAGCCAGGAGAACACCGACATCCTGGAGTTCCTCATCAAGACGGAGATGGAGGACACGGTGGCAGCAGAGACCGCAGAGGATGATGGGACGGTTCACACAGAGGCTCCTCCCACTGAGGGAGTCCCCATGGGCTGGAGGAGGATGAGCGAGTGCTCTTATAAAAGTAGGTAGAAACACCTGCTGAGAGTCCAGACCAGAGGATTCAGGTGCAGGATGATGTAATGAGCTACACAGACCAACTGCTAACGTTAGCTACACACATACAGCCGGGCCCAACACTGACTTTATTACCAAGAAGAACGTGTGCTCCTAAATTAAAAAAAAATTATAAATGAATCATTGTTCTTCTTCCAGATGTTTTAGTCCAATCACATCTGTGTCCATAACTAAAATCTGTTTTCTTCTCGCTCACAGTGACTGAACCAGAAACGGAGAGAATGATCAAACTCCGAGCGGCCAACGAGGCGCTCTTCACTGGCAGGAAACATTCGGCCAAACCGGCCTGGAGGTGAGTGAAGGTCTGACTTTGGTTCCTGTCAGTCCTGTAGAGCTCTGAGACAACATGGTAAACGTGGACGTAAACAACAGGTGTAAACGTGATGCTATCAGTCAGGTTGGGAGGGTTACTTTACATTCTGATACAGTTATTGATTACCTGTTGCAGAGCGATTCTGTACGAGCTGGGTCTGCAGGGGAAGCTGACCACAGATCAGCTGGCAAAGAAGTGGGACAACCTGAAGAGGAGATACAAGGTAGGTCCAACCACCTCCGACTCCAGAACCGATCCATGACTCATAGAGACGTCTCTGCTCTGGTGACTCATGCTAGAACCGCTCGTACCAACAGAGTCTTTCAACAGATCCATTTTTAAGAGACTTCACCAGTTTTCTACTCGGGTACTAAAGAAGTAAACCCTCTCTGTGCTTCCTCTGAGGAGATTTTCCCTTTATTTAGGATGAGAGGAGGAGGTTCTTGCTTTGGGCCTGAGGTTCTTCCCCTCGTCATTACTCTCTAATGATCCTTCTGTAAGGCTGCACGCAGTAAACGTGTCGGGCAGAAAATTTAAATAAAAACTGTGCAGAGGAGCAGTGATGTCTCTGTGAGTTGTGGACAACAGGAGCTGGTGCTGGCGGTGGTGTTGACAGGACGATAAAGTCCCTCTGTGGACGATCTGCAGAGTTCTCTGTCTCTACCAGGAGCTCAAGTTTCCTGCCCGAGGTGTCGAGACAAACCCGAGCTCCTGGCCCTGGTTCTACCGGATGAACGACGCCATGGAGGGACGTTTCGCCGGGGCGCGCCCATCCTCACGCCCATCGTGGAGGACGAAGACGAGGACTGCGAGCCACTGTCGCCGACGCCCAAGAAACGAGCCCGCCGGAGCCGAGGGGGGATGGCCGAGTTCCTGACGGAGTCGGAGATGGACCTGCTGGTCGATAACGAGGAGAAGAACGGATCCTCGGCTCTGGGAGAGCTGCACCGCATGGCCGAGTTCACCTACAAATGTAAGAACGGCTGGAAAACTTTATGTATCATGGAACTGTTGACAGTTGAGATGCATTGTGGGTAATGTAGCTTTTTACAAAGAAAAAGGATGACATCTCTGTTGCTGCTGTTTATATTATTATTATAATAATTTAAAATTTAAATTGCCTGTGTATGAAATGTGCTTTATAAATAAATTTGTTCTCTTGTTACAGTGACCGAGGACGACACCAGACGACTAATTGAGTTACGAGCTGCTAACGAGTCTCTTTTCACCGGGAGGAGGAACACCGCCAAACCAGCCTGGAGGTATTTTATTTTATTTTATTTATTCTTATTTGATTTGATTATTTAGCAGGAGTAGTGCAACAGAATTCGCTTTAAGCTAATTTTCTATTTTGATTTGAATCAACAAAATGTTCCATGTTTTCATTTCACAGTATAGTCGAAGTGAGCAGCTACTTTATTTTTAGTTTTTATAAGAAAGTCAGCTACACCCTGAGGACAGGGGTCTTTAGGGTACAGCTGACAGTTTTTATGCCTGATTAAATCATCTGGGACACAAATTTAAGGGGCCAACATTTTCATAAAAATACATATTTTTAAACAAAGATGATTTATACACGTGTTATCAGCAGGTGTCGTTAGTTTTAGATTTTGAAGGATTTTAACACTTTTTAAATTGTTTGAAGTTGTGAATTCTTGTCTGTTTTCTGACTCAGAGAAAGTAAACCAAAGCATTTAATAAATGACATTTATTTGATATCTATAAACGTTTAAAGTATAAAATTTCAGTGTTGGTATTAATAATTTTTAAACTTTTATTTTGTAGTAGGACATGATTTGAACCAGTTCTCAGGAACGTGTGATATTTGAAGCACATCGTTAGAGCAGCTGTACGGTGCTGAGGAGTCTGAAAACACGTAAAAAAGTGCTTGAATGTGACTTTGGAAAAAGTGTCAGAACCCTGAATAAAAACACAATTACAAGAGAGAACATATTCACAACACAACAACAACTTTAGCTAAAAGGCACGAGAATAAAATCTGTAAACGCTGATCAATCTATGATCATAAAATCACAGCTCTGAAATAATCTGTTCTGAAATATAAAATAAAGAAACATCTGTCACAGTTATTGATTGGTTTGTGTGTTTTGTCCTCAGAGGGATTGTGAAGGAGATGGGTCTGACGGGAAGATCACACCTGACCAGGTGGCCAAGAAGTGGGACAACCTGAAGACCAAGTTCAAGGTGACGACAGTTCCAGGTTTTCAAACATCCCCCCGTTTTAATTTAAAATATTTCAATTATTCACTTTCATTCAACGAGTTTTCCCAATAATGTTTGAAATACATTTTTTTTCTTAAACTCAAAGATTGAAGTTTATCAAAAGAAGAAAAGTAAATGATCTCAACAAAACATTATTAGCTGATGAAACTTGATAAAGTGGATATTAGCTGATAAAAGTTACCTTGTAATTTTGAGTTTTGGCTCTCATTTTGTCTTTTCATCAATAAAACAATAAAACACATTTTAAACGATTTATAAAAGATGGACTGCAGATATAAATCTTATATTTGAAGAATTTCTTCTATAGTTTTTATTTGTTTGGTGACTTAAAGTCTGTAGGAATGACTGTTTTATAGCACAATAACATCTGAGAGAAACATTTTGAGGGTGTAAATGTATATAAATATTTATCGCAGCTATAAGGTGCTGGAAAACCTTGAAAGTGCTTGAATTTGATTTGTGAAAAGGTTTTTGGAACCCCGGCTGTTCATACTGTTCATTTATCACTCATCAATCAGTTCATTGATTGAGCGAAAAACAACCAGCTCCAGTTTTGATAATTGATTAATTAAAAGTGATTTATCAGGAGGACGCGTTGACCATTTGTCGTGTGTGTGTTCAGGACCTGAAGTTTCCTCCCCGGGGGATGGAGGGTCAGACTAACCCCGCCTCCTGGCCCTGGTTCCAGCTGATGAGCGACGCTCTGGAGGGCCGACTGGCGGGCAAAGCTCCCAGAGTGACGCCCGTGTGGAACAGCGAGGAGGACGGCGCCTTCGGCTCATCCCCGCCTCCCGACAGAGACTGCCTAATGGCTGAGAGGAGCAGCGTGTCGGAGCTGGAGAGCATGGTGGGCGGAGACAACGCAGAGGCCGACGGGAACGTCACCTACATCGACGCCAGCGGAGAGGAGTGTTCGACGCCCTCGGACCTCTCTTATAAAAGTAAGACGGGTCCTTCATGACGTCACTGTGACGTCAGCGGAGACCAGAAACGTTTTTTTAAAACATTTTATAGACCAAAGTCCAAGGTGACGTCTTCAAAATCCAAAAATATTCACATTTAAGAGAAATTTGGACTTATTTTTGTCAATTGAAAAATAGGTGCCAAACATGTGAAAACAGGTGGAGCGGACGGACGTCCGTCCGCTCCACCTGTTTTCCAGTTTGCGCCTATTTTTCAACTAGTGATCAATCTGGCAATATTTTTTCCACTAATTAATGAGTTGTTTAGCCCGTAAAGTGTCAGAAAATATTTAAAATTTAATATTTTGTGTCAAATATTGTTTTTGTGAGTAACTTTTGTGTCGGGGTCCTGCATCATCCTGTTAGGATTTTTTTCACAATAACGACCTCCTCACTGTACGTTATTGATTCATGATAAAAGGAGAAATATATTGCGCAGTAAATAATTCCCGTTCGTGCCGCAGTGACGGACCAGGACACTAGGAGGATGATCAAACTCCGAGCTGCTAACGAGGCGCTGTTCACCGGCAGGAGAAACGCCGCCAAGGCTGCCTGGAAGTAAGAATATCGCCCCACGGCCTCGCACGCGTCACATGTTCCCGTAGGTGCTTACGTGTCATTCGTCAGCTCTGACTCTGTCCTCGTGTCCACGGTGTCTGTCCTCACTGTCTCTCAGGGCCATCCTGAAGGAGCTCGGGCTGCAGGGGAAAGTCTCCACCTACCAGATGGCGAAGAAATGGGACAATCTGAAGAGGAGATACAAGGTAGTCGTCCAGTTTTAACCAGTCTGAGTTTATTACTGATGCCTCCTGTTATTAGAGACGCTGCTGACCCCTGTAGATTTTGTTCTCCTCTCCTCTGCTCCTCCTCTGCTCCTCCCCTCTGTAGGACCTGAAGTATCCTCCTGTTGGGATGGAGAGGTGGCGGACGGCTCCTCCTCCTGGCCGTGGTTTCACCTGATGAACGAAGCGATGGAGGGCCGTCTGGCGAGCAGCGCCCCGCTCCTCACCCCCGTCACTCAGGACGACGATCAGCATCCCGACCCCTCCCCCAGACACCGGTCCCGCCCCGCGCCTCCTCCCCCGCCTCCTCCCCCCGCGGCCTCCACGGACTACGGACAGGAGGCGTTCGGCGACGGCGGCGGCGGTGAGCAGACCCAGCGGAGCTCGGAGGCGTGCGACGGGCCGCTGGGAGGACTGGAGCGGGAGTGGGAGATGGTGGAGCGGGAGCGGGCGGCGCTGGAGCGAGAGAGGGAGATGGTGGAGAGAGACAGGGCGTCCGTGGAGAGAGAGAGGGCGGCGGTGCAGGCGGAGCGGCTGTGGCTGGAGCGCGAGCGGGCGGCGGTGGAGCGGGACAGAGCCATGGTGGAGCAGGAGAGGGCCACGCTGGGACGGGAGAGGGAGGTGCTGGACCAGAGGGCGCTGATGCTGAACTCTGTGGGACACTCGGGACACCTCAACGCCCTCATGTAGACCATGATGCTCTGGGGGCGGAGAGCGTCCCCGTAGAGACGTCCTGTCTGTGGTGGAGACGTCTGGACCTGCTCCGCCACCGTGGTCGAGCCACGTTTGGACGGAGACGTGGTGGCTGACGGTCGTCCACATGGAGCCGAACTGAGCTCACTGGGTAACTGACTGGTCCTGGAGCCGTTCACCAGCCAGCCGGCAGCGGCAGCGGCGGTGTGGGCGGAGCTAACAGGAGGGCTGCACAGTTAGAGGTTAATGACCTCAATCAGGACAAATATTAAAGGAGCGATTTGGAATTTTAAAGTCGATGCTGACAGACAGATATTTGGAGGGAAACACTTTATACTAAGGTGTGTGTAATAAACGTTAGTTAATAGGTTATGAGGCCTTATAAGAAGCTTATTAACATGAATATATGTTAATAAGACTCTGTAAGAGATAATAATAGCATAATAAGCATGTTTGTTAATTATATGGACATTTATAAGCACTTTTAAGAAACTTGTTAAGTTTATAGGCGCTTAAGACTGTTAATAAACGTTTATAACAGCATTACAAACATTTATTGATATCATTAAACCTTTACTAAGCTTTTCCTGTTGCTTTATTAAGATTTCTACATACTTTAGTCATGTTAACTGTTAATAAGTGCATAATAAAGGATTATTAACCTTAATAAATACCGTTCACACTCCAGATCTGGTCTGATCTGGTTAACTGTTAATAAATGCATAATTAAGTATGTAGAAATCTTTTTAAAAAAGATCTTAGTAAAGGTTGAACAATCTTATAATAAGTTAGTTGATTGAGTGTGTTTGTAATGTTATTAGAAACAATTATAAGACAGTCATAAGGTGTTTATTAACATTCTCAAGCGGTCTGTAAAAACTATGGACACGTTTCTTATAAAACTCTTTATAAATGTCTTATAACATGTTTATTATACTATTATTTACACCTATATAGTCTTATTAATGCATATTAATGTTAATAAGCATCTTATAAAGGCCTTATTACCTTTAAACTAACACTTATTACAAGCACCTCAGTATAAAGTTTTACTGTTTGGAGTTGAGATATTTGTTCTCTTTAAACGCGCGTTTCTGTCATTTCTGTGTCTCTACATCAAAACAATAACAAAAGACGTAGTTTGATGACATCATGAAGCAGCATGGGATCATGGGAGTTGTTGTCTTCACTGTTAACCACCAGTGCTGATGAAAATCTGTCTGACGCGAATCAGACAGAAATTATAATGTTTTTAAGTTTTATTCACATGACCTTCAGCCACGTTCTTCTTGGAAACATTTGGTGATTGAAATGAGAATTGAGTGAATTAGTTAACCTAAAGCCTCTTTTACACTGGGCAAAAAACCTGCTGACATGTGGCTTTTTTTCCTTCAGTGGAAAAGATACAGTCAGTCTCGGGTCAAATGACGCTGCAGTAGACGCAAGTATTTATCGTCTCAAGCTCCAATCAGCAGTGATGTGAACACGACGCCTGGGTTAACTCACTCTTTTCAGCCCTTTTTGGTGGAGTCAGTGAAGGTTCGTCGCCTCTTTTGCTCCTTTTTCATCCACTTGTGCTGCTTGACTCGGTTTGACTCGGTTTGAGTCGGTGCTGCAGACCAGCTCAGCCGAGTTCGCAGCCGTTTGAAAGTGTGTTTACAGCCTCACCTGTGTATTTAGTCGAGCGGCTCACTGATTATTGTGTTATCTAAAAGCTTTTATCAGGAGTGTTTTCATCAGCTGAAAGTGAACAAAGACAGTAAAATACTGCAGAAAACACAAACAAACAGCGACACACAGAAAAAACTCAACTTCAAACCACAGAGATTCAGTCAGAAGCTACAGAAGTCCTGAGAGTCTTCCCCCGCCAGCGTTTTTAAAGAGTTGTTGCTCTGACGCTGCCTCCATCTGTTATTTTATTTGTGTTAAAACACCAAATCACACAATAAAACAAACTAATTAACAGATGGAGGCAGTGTCAGAGCAGCAGCTCCTCTTTAACATTTATAAAAAGCTGATAAATGATTTTACTTGTGACTTTTTAGTCCTCACTGTGCAGCTCTCTCTGTTCAGACGTCTGAGTGTCGATGAAGAAGCCTGGAGGTGAACACCAGTGTTCCCAGTAGACCACCACTGTATGTTTGTAGACTAACCTGAGGATGGAGACCAGTTTGGACTGGAGGAGAACTTTAATGTGCATTCAAGTGTTTCCTACACGCAGAGTTTATCTGGGTGGAAAACCCAAACAGAGCTTTTTGTATTTATTTACAAAAATCATTTATGTAAGAGTCGTGACGACAGGCGGAGCAGAGCGGAGCCACGCTTCGTTTGTTCCTCTCATAATAATGATGATAATAGTTACAGGAGGTGGTTTAACCAAACGTCCTGAAAAATGTGAGTGTGCTGCAACATAAATAAGATTTTTAACACTCTGATTCCTGAGCCACACACAGCCGGAGCCGACAGATGTCTCTGCTCAGTTTGTACGACATGACACAAGACTAAAAATTTAATCATCAGTGATATTTTTTATGATCTTATATTCATTCAGAAGGATGTCGCTCCACTTTAGATGTTTGAGACGTTTTGTGCCGACGCTCGTCTCTTCTTCAGTGTTACAACCAATCACAGGCGAGACGCTGAAATGTAACATCATGATTCACCAAACAATATTTATGATCACAAGTTAAAGGTATAATCCGTAAGATTTGTCAGTTTCTGTTTCTAAATGCATCAGAAATAGAGCTGATTGTTGAGTTTTATTCCCAGGATGTGAAATAGTGACGTCTCGGCTCAGTAAAAGGTCCTGATGATGTGATTCTGCCTTTAACGTAACTATTCGTCACTTATTTAATTAGTTGATGATGAGCGATAATTCTGATAAGTGATTGATTGATCAGTCCCTCCAGGATTTTGCAGGCTTTTGGGGGATTGTTGCCTAAAATGCCTGATTTGCCTGAAAAAGTTGCAATTTTTAATTCTTGTAATCATTTTTTTTTTTGTATAATTCATTAAAAGTGAAAGGCAGTTTATTCCAGGGAGAATGAAACCAGACTCTGTTCTGAGTCTAACACGAAGGCTCGAGATTAAAAAAAATCTACTTTAAATGTGAATGAAGAAGTTCAGCTGAGGGTTATGTCACAGAGGAGCAAAATCTTTTCGGAGCTCCAGCACAGAATTATTAAAAATATAAGTGCACAGAGGCTTGATGAATGTCAGTAACAATGATAAACCTCTTCAGTACCTGTGATAAAATAAAAATACAACATCATCATTCATCATTTAGTACATGTGTGATTTTAGCTCGGAGGACTGCTGTGATCACTGCGACTCGTTGGAAACTACCATGACTGGTTAAATTTGCGAAACGTATTGGTTGGATAAAATTGCGAACTTGTGCAGAATTCACGGCTGAGTTTGCGTTAATTGTTGCGATCGCAACATCGCAGCTTCCTGGAGGGACTGATTGTTTGTTTCTGTCATGTCTCAGCTCCTCGTCCGTCAGGATTTCAGAAGTTTGTCCAAAATATTCAGTTTACCTCGATCTAATATGCTTTTCATACTGTTCACACCTTCACCCTGAGCTGACCCCCTCGTCCAGACTTCTGATGTCAGCATCACGCTCACGTCACGACTGCGTTCACACCACACTGAAGCATCCGTCTGAATGGGCTGCGTCTCGTGAAATAAGCAGCCAGACTGTTCTGTATTCCATCAACACGATGCATAAGATTAATCTGTCGATCATTTTCTCCATTAATCAATGAGCAGGTCCATAAAATGTCAGAAAATGGTGAAAAAATGTAGAATATTTAGATTCAGAACCTTAAGTCCCCCCTTTTTTTATAGCAGAGGTCTTACACAGAGATGTAATATGAAAAGAAAATGAAATGAAGTTGTAATAGCAGGAAAAAACAACAATAATCATACAAAAATACACAAATATCTCCAAAAACAAACCTTACAGAAAATCGAGTAAACATGGAGTTCAGAGGTGTCAGTGGAGACCAGTTTAAACAGAACAAAATCATAAACTGCCTCCATTCAGCTCGTCTGGTTTAGTCCAAGTTTCCTCAAATCCCAGCATGCTGTTTGCACACACACACACACACACACACACACACACACACACACACACACACACACACACACACACACACACACACACACACACACACACAGTTCAGACAGTGTGCACGTGGCTCCAAGCTGAAGATCTACACTGAAGATTCAGGATGAAAACATGGTGGAAATAACATTTCTTTAGTCAACTTGGCATGTTTGGTCTTTAGGAGACTTGGATTACAGCAGATGAGCAGGATGGAGGCACATAATGTTTTTATTCTGTTGTTTTTTTTATGTTTGAAAACTGGTCACCGTTCACTTCCTGTTTGAGAGATTCTGCATCACTGTTTTCCTGTGAAACTCCAGCAGAGTTTTGTGTGCAGAAAAATACCCACAGTGTGAAAATCCCTCAAAAATACTTTTAGCTCTGTTTTTATTTATTTTATTTTTATAACCGGGCAAGATAAGAAAAATTCTCCAGCAAAAGACGAAGCCTCTTCAGGGAACCATGAAGTCTAAATGCAGTGTGAAAAGCCTCTAAGAGAAGAAAGTCATCCTCGATCAATTTAATCTGTTGATTGATTCATTGACTGATTGTTGCAGCTGTAGTTGAATCTGTCCAGATGTGACACATGCAGCAGTTTGGAGACGGTGTCGTCCTGCTGCTGGTGTCTGATTGTTGACTTTGAGGATTCACCACTTCTGCTCAAAGCTCCAGAAAACTTTGATGTTTTGTTAAAAAATAGATTTTTTTTTGAGGGTCGACCCCCAGAATAAATTCTGTCCCTGTTGGAAACACTGAGTTTTGTCCTGAAGTTGGACTCTTCTGTCTTCTG
This sequence comes from Lutjanus argentimaculatus, assembly GCA_034769285.1. Classification (NCBI taxonomy): domain Eukaryota; kingdom Metazoa; phylum Chordata; class Actinopteri; order Lutjaniformes; family Lutjanidae; genus Lutjanus; species Lutjanus argentimaculatus. Next base: position 3,595,638 of record JAWZSL010000039.1, read on the forward strand.
TCTCTGCGTCGTGATGATGTTGGAAGCTGAAGCTCCTCTCTGAGACTCTGAGCTGTACATTAAATATTCCATGTGAATGCAATAACTGTGTCGTGTCCTCGAGCCAAAACTCTGAATGTGTCTCACGTCACGTCCACGCGCCACGTGACCGTCTCATCGATTGAAAACAGCAGTATTGACATTATATTGATTGTCTGCAGACTGATCGTCAACCAAAGTTCATCTGTTTGTTTGTAAATCTATTTTTCAAGAAGCGCCTGATGACATGTTCATGTTGTAGCCTTCAATAAACAGAACAGAACCACGAACAGCAGAAACAACATTTACTGCACCGATCGAAAGAAAACAGCTGCTGATCAATATGTTTGTTTGTTTTCCAATATATTGACACTGTGGCATCAGTTAAAGCAGAAATAAAAACATTTGTTTTTGAAGGTTTTAAAAAAAAGTTTTTGAAAGTTTGTAAACAGTTTTTGAAAGTTTCAAAAATGTTTTAGGGGTTTTGAAAAAGTTTTGAAACAGTTTTGGAAAGTTTAAAAAAAGTTTTGTAAAGTTTCAACTTTATTCTCAGTGACGATGAGGTCAGGGTGGACGGTGGGGTCAGGGTGGACGGTGAGGGGTCAGGGGAGACGGTGAGGGGTCAGGGTGGACGGTGAGGGGTCAGGGTGGACGGTGAGGCGTCAGGGTGGAGACGGTGAGGGGTCAGGGTGGACGTGTGGAGGGTCAGGGTGGACCTGGGACAAGTCAGGACAGAGTTTTCATTTGTTCATTTTTCTTTTCTGTTCTGTTCCAGGTCAGATCCCTTCTCCATCAGCAGCCACAGGGTGGCGCTGTCGGGTTTGAGCAGGCTGCCCTGCATCATGTCAGAAGACATGTTGAGCTCTGTGTGCCTCTCAGTGGTTAAATAGTTCATAGTTCTACTTTAGACCTGAGTCATCTTCTGCTTCTCTAAACTCTAAACTAGAGACACAAAAAAACCAGAACTGTCCCTTTAAACCACAGGAAGTGAACGCATCATGTTCAGATCAGCCTCAGTATGAACAACAGCAGCTGTTATAAAGTTTTTACTGTTTAAATATTCACAACTTTTCAACTTTTACACAGTAGTTTACCTCACAAGATAAACAGGGGTGGAAGTAACTAATTACAAATACTCAGGTTACTGTAATTAAGTCGTTTTTATGATGTATTTGTACTTTTATGAGTAGATTTTCAAGTCTACTTTTTTTTCTACTTAGTTACTTTTAAAATCATAATTGAGTACTGAGTACAATTTGAATTAATGTCCAAACCTTTTATCTGCATTTTAGTAACTAATCAGGTGACCAATGAGAACAATCAGTCACAATCAATCAATCAATCACAATCAATCACAGATGAAAAAGGAAATGCAGCAGCAGGTTTGATGTGAGGATTTCGATGACTTATTAAATTAGTTTACCAGTCAAGAATATACTGATCAATATTTGATCATTAATTGTTTTTTAGGTTTGTTGTGTCTTTGTCATCTTGTTACATCTTTTACGTCTCGTTACTTTGTTCTTGTCTTGTTATAACTTCTGTCGTTTTCACTCTTGTTACGTCTTTTACGTCTTTTTTCATCTCGTCACGCTGTTTTCATTTTGTGACGTTTTTTTCCGTCTTGTTATGTCCTTTATGTTGTTTTTCATCCTGTAACATGTTTCTCATCTTCTTTCATCTTTTTTCTTTTTTCAGATTGACTCTGAAATACCTGCATGTCCGCCTTCTTTGTAGTTCAGCTCTGTTTCCTTTGCGGCTGCTCATTTATCATAAAACCACAGTGTCGTGTCTGTCAAACAGGCTCTCATTGTCTTTATTGTTTTATCTTCAGGTGACTAACTTGGACTCTGGCCCGCCGGGTGCTGCTGATTGGCTGTAACCAGGTTATCAGGCTCAGGGAAGCGGAACAGGATCTACCTGTTTTCCCAGCAGCTCCGTTAACTGAACGCCTCCCGGGACTCAGAGTGGAGCGCGGCCGAACGTCAGAGACATGCTCACAGTCAGAGTGGGTCAGTTCATTTTATTTCTTTTATTTTGACGGTGTGATTCTTTAGTTCAGGCAGGATTCAGACAAACAGCTTCATCTTCTGTCAGTGAGAAGAACAGAAACAACAGAGCAGTGAGCAGCTGTGATTCACCTGCACAGGTGTGTGAAGAACGCAGATACTTCAGGACAGTTTCAACGTACTTGGTGACCTTTGATTTAGATCTAAACTCTCAGCCTGATCTTCTTCTTTTTAAACTGAAAATAATCAGTTAATTATCTGAAACCAAAATGTCAAACAGTTTCTTCAGTGTGAGGATTTTTATTATTTTTATTATCTTATATGACAGTAAACTGAATATCTGTGGGTTCATTTGGATAAAACAAGTCATCTGATTCTGTTACTTTTCTTCGTAGGAAATTATTTTTCTTATTTTTTAAGTTTAAACAGAACTTTTACTTCAATACACAAAGTACTTTTACTTTACTGCAGTAAAAGTGACAGAGTTCAGGCTCTGAAATGTCCTCAGAGTATAAAAGTAAAAAGTCGTCCTCTGAAGGACATTTGTGCTGACTGTCTCTGTACAAAGACAACAGAACCTCAGTTTTTCTCCATCAGAGTCTCCGTCTCTGTTTCAGATTCTTACGTCGTTTTCACTTTGTTAAAACTTTTACGTTGTTTTCAGAGCTCTCACCTCCTTTTTGTCTTAAATGTCATTTTTCGTCTTGTCTTGTTAATGTTGCTTTTACTCAGTTTTTCATCTTGTTAAGTCTAAGGGAAGGGAAGTTTTTTTTCTTGTTAAGTTTTTACGTTGTTCTTCATCTTGTAAGTTTTTTTATGTATGTGAGACTTTGAGGACTTTTTCCAGCAGTGAACTCATGTTGTTCAGGAAAACTAACATCTGGATTCTGTTTGTAACTGATGAAACAGTGTGTGAGGTTTTAATGTGACACACTGACACCGTTTTTATTCTTTAAACAGGAAAAATGGGAAGACGACAAAACTACAGAGGAAGTAAGTTTAACATTCAGCCTGAAAGTGTGTGTGTGTGTGTGTGTGTGTGTGTGGGTGTGTGTGTGTGTGTGGTGTGTGTGTGGGTGTGTGTGTGTGTGTGTGTGTGTGTGTGTGTGTGTGTGTGTGGGGTGTGTGTGTGTGTGTGTGTGTGTGTGTGTGTGTGTGTGTGGTGTGTGTGTGGGTGTGTGTGTGTGGTGTGTAGGCAGCGTCTCAGTCTTATGATGCGTTTCTGAGACCAGCTTGTCCAGTTTCCAACATGTGTGAAGTAAATAATTAAACAAGTTCACATAAAACCAGGAGCAGAAAATAACAAACTAACTATTGTTTCGTCTGGTGGAGACATTTGTTAAAGAGGAAACTTAAAAAAACAAAACATCTGTTTTATATGTTACAAATTCTGAATGATTAATATTATAAAACAGGATCTAACCAGATATGTTTCTTGTTTCCCGGGACCTTTACAGGTTCTGGGCCTCTGCACTGTAAACTCTAATGAGTAAAGTTTACTTTGAAAAAGTAGAAGAATTTAACCGTGTCAGGTTGAACACGAAAGAAAAAAGAATGAAAGTAAAAGTACTGATAAGTCAGTTTAAGAAGGTAAAACTAAGGATAAATTAAGTTAAAACCTGCAGTTAGCAGTTAGCTACTTTAGCAACAAGTAAAGCTAAAACTAAAGCTAAAGCTATCTCTCCATCAGGGAACTGTGAATAAATGACCTCGGTGCTGTGTTCCATGTCAGCCTGTTGGTCCCGCTCGTGTTCACTGAGAAGCTGCTGACCCGGTTCTGTTACCCGGTTCTGTTACCCGGTTCTGTTCTACCCGCTAACAGCAGCTAACAATCACAGTTAGCTGCCGTTAGCGCTAAAGCTAAATCTACCTGTTCATCAGGAAACTTTGTAATTAAATGAGTGAGACTTGAAGCAGCCAGATGACATCAGAGAGGAAATATTTACTGCATCTGTCTGTGTGTGTGTGTGTGTGTGTGTGTGTGTGTGCTTTATTACTGTGTTTACTTCCTTGGTGATTGTTGACTTACCGGTACAGATGGTTTTGTTAAGGAGTGGTGTTTCTGCTTCACTGAGTTTCCTCCTTCACACACACCACTGAAAACATCAGTAACATCAGACATCGCCGGCCTTTTACACCAACAATAAAACTGCTTTTAGTTTGAGTCGTATTTTAATCTGAAATGTTAAAGTTTTATTAAACTCAGCTCAGCTTCTGACTGAAGCTAAAACGTTCTAGTGAGGAGTCGGAGCTCAGGAAAGATTTAATAAAACTCTGAGCAGAAACTCTGATCTTGGTGAGGAGGTGTGTAACTACGTATGACGCCTTCTTTTAGACAGTGTGATTGGCTGATCCAAAAAAAACAAACAAAAAAACAAAACAAAACAATATGATTGACGTGTATAACAATTTCAAAATCTTCATATTTGAAAGATGTAATCAAAAATGTAATCATGTAACTATACTCTAATCCTAATTACATGTAATCCATTACTACCCAGCCCTGTTCGTCTGATATTAATATTTAAAAATATTTTTATTGTTTGGTTTAAACGTGACAGTTCAGTAAAACTACAAGAAAAATCTCTGTTTAGTAAATCCAAGTTTAGTGACGTAAACCAAAACTAAAACAGAATTTAATCGTTGTGGAGATGCTTGAAAATTTAAATACATAAATAAATAAAATTTGACGGATCTAATAAGTTTAAAAGAGGAAGGAAACTATTAACTTTAATCTGCTCTGTATTTCTTAATGAAAATGCTACGTTGTTTGGTAGCTAACGTTAGCTGAAGAGTTAATAAAACACTGCACTGTTGGAAGCTAATATTAGTTAAAAAGTTAACAAAACTTGACATTGTTTGCTGGCTAATGTTAGCTAATAAATTCCCAAATCATTAATCCTATATTATTTGATAACAAGTTTAAATGTTTGTTAGCCTAGTTAGCCGACTCATGATGACTCAGCAGGGAATTATTTCGCTGAGTCCGTCTTAAAAAGGCCGTCAGTTTAAAAGTTAAAGTTTTGATGCAACAGAATGAAATTTGATCTCAGTTTAGAATAAAACTAACCTGCGGTTTTAAAGAGTTTTAGATTTAATATTTATGAATTTTAACGTTTGTGCATCATAATTTGATGTTAAACCATCATTTAATCTGGTTTAAAACTGTTGTTCCATATTTGTTACATATTTGGGGGCCAGTTATTAATCTCAGGTTTTATTTGTTGGGTCACGTGTTAATATAATGATGTGATATCGAGCTGCCCTGCACCACTAAAACACAGTCACTGCTTTTAATGAGGGTTATTAGACATATCATTAATAAAATGTACTCACAGTATTTATTGTGAGGTTTAGTGTCCGGATGCAATAACATGTTATCGTTGGAACGGTTCCACTCAGAGATGTCTGTGGTTTGGATTTGTTAGAACCAGTCTGACCAGTAGCTCCGCTGTTTTATGGTTTGACTGCACGACAAGCGCCACAATCCTTCATAACTTTATTCATTAATGTGACCTTTATTTGTAAAGGGCGGCTCAGTGAGAGCTGCTCTGCGTCATGTCGAGAAGAGAAAGACAATAAAATGAAAGACAAACATCCTCCATTCAGACAAACCTCCAGATGATAAGACAAACAATCAGACCAGCTTTAAATCAAGTCTGAACCCAAAGAGACGATGAGACAAAGTTACACCTCACTCACATTTAAGTTGATTTGTTGACGCTCAACAACAAGGCCCAAACGTCCCAAAAACACACATCTTCATTCATCCAGCGTCATTATTTCACTCAGAGAAACTTCTGAGTCTGTTTCTGGTGTATTTTATGATTTTTATATTATTCTCTCATGTTTATATCTTAATGTTTATATTTTTATTATATCCTGTTGTTTACTGTTTACGTAATAACTACTGTTTTTATTCTTTCACAATATAAATGTTCCTGTCTGGTTTAATGAAGGACGATTTTAAATCTGATGAGTCATTTTTTGTCTTTTCCCTCTTCAGGTTTATGATTCTTTAAAAACAGTTTCACTCATCAGTCGACTTGTTTCCAGTCTTTAAAACAAAAAATGAACTCAGAACCAAAGTTTTTCACCGTTAAAGTGTTTTTAGAGGCATGAAGACTTTTTGACACTTTCTGCTAAAGAGAAGCAAACACACGTGAAGAAGATGTTTCAGGACCAGCTGGTCACAACAGCTGATTTGTTGTCTGTGTGTGTCTCTGTGTGTGTGTCTCCTGCAGGAGGTTTGCAGTGTGTGTTGGCGTCGGTGCTCATCGTCATCTTTGTCATGTTCATCCTGCAGAAATACAGCAACACATTGGAAAATACAGGTACATTTAATACTTTACACCTGGAAGTGATCAGTCAGCTGTTAGTTAACTTCTCTGTGATTGTGTAACTCTCGTTCCTCCAGTTGAGCTGCGTCGTGCTCTGGTCGAGGGCCTTGTCATGTCCAGTCGCACGTCCAAGGCGCCCACTAAATACTCAGGTTAGTGATCAAACCTGATCAGGATGATTATTGACACTGATCTGACGGCGGATTCATCGATGTTGTGCGTTTCCTCTTCAGCTGGATCGTGTAGTTCGGAGCGAGAATGTCCAGAAGATCACTTCAGCTTCTACATCCAGAGTGGAGCCGCCAACGTCGTGGCTCCAAAGATCTGCCTCCAGAACAAGCTGTAGGTGTCATAACGTCTCGTTCTAACAGTGAAGTTCTCATCGTTCTTTGTGTCCAGATTGTTTGCTCATTCTCAGCTGGTATTCACAGCAGATCAAACTTTTCCTCAGGGCTCTTGGATCAGTGCTGAACAACGCTGGAGTTGGAATAAACATTGTTGTTATAGACGGTGAGTTAAGAGCCAATAAACGTCTGCGTCTCTTCTGTTTGTGCTGCATTAATGAGCCCTCACAGTAAATTCTCTTTCTTTATCAGGTAAAACAGGTAAAGTCCTAAAGACCGGCCACTTCGACATGTACAGCGGCGGTACGTAACAGCTGATAACTAATGTAATTTACCCAGCATGTGGTTAAAACCTTTTGAACACATAACAAGATTTCAAAGAGTCAAGATGTCATGTTTACGTTGCAGAAGTAAAACCTCTCATCGAGTTCCTGAAGAGCATCGAGCACGGATCCATCGTCCTGATCGCGTCCTTTGACGAACCTTCATCAAAGTAAATTTCTTTCCTTTTACATCCACAGAAATGATCTCCTGACCCAAAGATACTGTTTGATTTTATTCAGCTCTTTTTTTTTATCATTCAAGTTTATTTTCTGTCTATTAACTATCTGTTCTCCTCACATTGTCAAAACTGGCCTGTTACTTTAGTCTTAATGCAAGAAAACAAACAACACAACGAGACGAAGATCACAAAGACAACATAACAATATGTAACAAGTTGAAAATGACGTAAAAGATGCAACAAAAATGATGCAACACGACAAACACAAAGTAAAAGACGTAATAAGACAAACTATGACATAACAAGACGAAACAAGACAAAAGCAGTGCAAAGAAATATAAAACAAAAATGTCGAAACAAGATGAAAACATGAATGCAGCTGAAACGTTAATCCAAACACATCAGATGTGATCTTAAAACACTGACAGGGAACTTTTTAGACTCAGTGTTCTCGTGTTGAAGCTCACATCGTGTCGTTGACGTGTTTTTACAGGTTTAGATGACGAAGCGAAGAAGCTGATTGCTGAACTGGGCAGTTCTTCTGTCCAATCACTGGGCTTCAGAGATAACTGGGTGTTTGTTGGTGGGAAAGGAGCAGCAGTGAAGAGCAACTTTGAGAAGGTAAAAACCTCTTAAATCTCTTTTGAATCTTTTCTCTAATCTGGATTCATTGTTTAGAGGTGTAAACAAAAGCAGATTCTCATTTCTAGCAGACGACGGTGGATTTTGTCACTAAAATAATGACTCACAAGCAGATTTCATGAGTGTAGCTGGCTGATGTAAGCTAATGCTAATGCTAATGCTAATGCTAACTGGACTTGAGTCAGCTGATGTTTTAATGTTTCCATCTGACATGTTTTAAAACAAGAACCCTGTGAAAGTGTTTATGTAAAGTTAGCTAACAGCTGCGTACATGATATAACATTAATGCTAACAGACTGAGGCTAAAGCTAGCTTACATCTCAGCAAACATTGGTCAGATGGTGAAATACAGCAGGTATATCTACATGATAGATGACAGAAATACACTCATTAATGTGGGAAAAGGAAGCACAGGGACTCGATTAGTGCAGCGGACTCTGAGACGGGTCACCCAGCCAGACCAGCCGGACCACGATCACCACAGGAAGAGAGCCGGGATAAGAGCTAAGCTAACCCAGCTCAGACCTGAGACAGCGAGTCAGAGAGAGATGCATCGTCATCGACCCACTTTGATTCTTCATCAGCCCACATCCTCCTCCTCAAACCGTCACAGAACAAATGCAGATGCAGTGGATCTAACAAGTTTGTCTGGAGGGAAAGTTAAAGCTAGCATTAGTTAGCAGGACATGCTAACATTCACAGGTCATGTTAGAGCAGATGAAGACAGAGTTTAATCCATTCACCACGTGTGCTCTTGTGTTTCATGTTTTTTGAGAGACACTAAAAAGACGTCACCGTCCAGACTCTTGAAACACAGAGTCTCTCTCTCTCCTCTGAGCTTCCTGCACACCTTCAACATGGAGAGGAAGAGAAAGATTGACAGACCTCGTTATGGTTGCTAAGCTATGATTGGACAGTTGTTGTTGTCAATTAATGGATTAATCAGTGCAGCTCTGCAGGGTCACATGTCTTCCAGCAGTGATCTGGTTTCCTGTTTATCAAATCTCTTTTAGCTCACTGGCTAATCCACGTTAATGAAGACCTGTGTTTGTCTGTTTTAGTACCTGAAGAACGACAAGGCGACGAATAAATATGACAACTGGCCCGAGCTCATCGACATACAAGGATGCATCCCCAAATACCTGGAGTGACCTGCTGCTGCATCCTAAAGGAATATTTCAACTTTTTAAAACCAGCTGCAGGAGTATGAAGCAGGACGACGTGTTTGTGGGACTGAGTTTGTGAACCAGAGAAATCCACGTGTTCTCTTCCTCAGGTGAAGGTTTGACGAAGCCTGAATCAGACTTCAGAATCAGTCAAAGTCTCTTCCTGTGGCTAAAAGGAGGGAAAAGACTGGTGAACATTTCCCCAGAATACTTTTATTTTTCTTGGTTTTAAACATGTTTTATTGGGATGTGACGGACAGGTTGGGATCAGGATCATCTACCTTCATCACAGAGGAACTCAGGGACTGTTGGGAGTTTGAAAACAATCGAACCGGGGGACTCGTGCCCCCTTTAATGCCCCTGTGGTTTAAGCACTACAAGCCAAGTGTCATTCATCAGTCATCAGTCCCTCCAGGATTTCTTCTTTACTTCTTTACAACTTTTTTAGGATTGTTGATTTCACAGAAGCTTTTCTGAAAAAAATTGCGATATATATTGTGATGTTTTTAGGCTTTTTTTTGGCAATTAAATTGCAGGACCAAGAGATAATTGCAAAAGAACGTTGTGATTTTTTTGTATAATTTATGAAAAATCAAAGGCAACTTGACCTTCTTGAACTTCTAACTGACCTAAGAACCCTAAAAAATCTGGTCAGTCTGGTCAAATGAAAAATGGGTCCAAACATTTGAAAAGAGGTGGCGCGTGCACAGACGTACGTCAGTGTTTCTACAAATCAATTAGCTGTCCATAAACTGTCAGAAAAGGTTTTAAAAATGTTGATGAAAGTCAGAAATAGTGAGTTGGTTCATTGAGACGTACGTGTGTGACTTTGCCTGTGGGGCTGATGTGATTGGTGGAACTCGCAGGAGGGACTCGTGGTCAGATTTGTGAAAAAGTAGCAGAGTTTGGACAAAATTGCAAAGTGGCACAGAATTCTCAGGGATTGGTTGAATTTGAGTGAATTTTTGCGATCGCAGCTTCCTGGAGGGACTGATAAACTTTTCTACTTTAGATAAATTTCTTTGGGTTTCAGAAACCCAAAATTTCTGTATTTCAAAAACTTGTTCTCAGTGAGCTGTGAACCTGATTTGTTGTTTTTTTGGGGTTTTGCAGGTTTCAACAAGTGAATTTTGAGACTTTTAAAGACATTTATGAATGTAACTTAAGACTCATTTCACAACTATACTGGAAATAAATAAATAAAGGATATGAATGAACAGTAGTAGTGATTATTGGTTCCATGTTGGTGTCGTTTTGTAACATAATCAATACAAATATTTCCAAAAAAACACACTTAAAAGTGAGACTTAAGTAATGCCACTTTATAACTAATGTTAACTTAATAAATAATCTAATTGATTTTTAAGACCAATCAAAATTATGGAGCACACGGACATATGTCATGTGCTGCACATGTTTGGACCTGTTTTTAATTAATAAATCCTGTCACAGTCTTTTGAAAAATTGAAAAATAGGTCCAAACATGGAAACAAGTGGAGCACATGGATGTACACCATGTGCTCCACTTCTTTGATCCATAAAATGTCAGAAAATGTTTAAAAAATAAATAAAATAATAAAAAAATGACTCAGAATGATTAATTGATTATCAAAATAGTTGGTAACAAATTTAATATATAATAATAATAATTTAGTTGTCTTTGTGTTGTACTAACACAACTGTCTGTGTGTGGAGCCTCCAACACATCCAGACTGAACAAACACACATCACACCAAGCTGGTTCAACAGGAACTCTGTCTTCAGACGTACATCAGAGAAGTGAGTGTTGTGTGTGTGTTGTGTGTGTGTGTGTTGTGGTGTTGTGTGTGGGCTGGTGTGTGTGTGTGTGTGTGTGTGGTGTGTGTGTATGTGTGGTGTGTGTGCGTGTGGGTGTGTGTGTGTGTATGTGTGCGTGCGTGTGTTGGTGTGTGTGTGTGGTGTGTGGTGCGTGCGTGTGTGTGTGTGTGTGCGTGTGTGTGTGTGTGTGTGTGTGTGTGGGCGGGGGGGCAGACAGACTTCATTCCTGAGATTTCTCTCTGTTCACACACGCCTTCATGTATTTCTGCTGCTGTGACTTCACCTGACCGTGAAATCTGAAGGTTTTGTTGTAACTCGTAACTGTTCAGAGATCAAAACCTGGTTTTTGATCTGAACACATGATCCTAACAGGATTCAGGTGTCTGATCACCTGCAGGCTCAGGGGGTCCTTTACAAATGTATTCTGATACAGTTACTTATTACCTCTTTAAAAATGTGATCAGCAACCTCATCCAAGTACGATATTAAAGTGGTGTAACTTTATTAGTTTCTGCTACCTCTATCGTTAGCAGTTGGTCTGTGTAGATAAAGTTACACGTCAGCTACCGACCGTCAGCTTTAGTCACTGATGTTACCTACACAGAGCAACTGTTAATGTCAGCACACAGACAAACCACTAATATTAGCTCTCACCGGCTCCATCAGTCTGTTCTGTGTCAACAAAAAAAGTACAGAACCTGATCAGGTGTTGCCTGATGCCCCAGTTTTCCTGGTTTGCATCAGATTACTGCAGGAAGCTTATCCAGCCTCCTGAAACCAGGATATTCTGTGAACATGTGCAGAACATAACCAGCCTTTCTCCAAAAACCTGATCATAACCAGTCCACTGCAGCCACAGCCTGCTCAACCAGTTTGTTTTAGCTTCTCAACCAATCTACTCTGTATATTTTTAAATGTTATTTTATATGAGACACAAAAATACAGCCCTGTTCTCCAATGAGAAATAATCTTGTATCTTCATGCTTGTGTGCATGTGAAGCAGACGGACCCAAATTCTCTCCTGTGAAGGGCCACAAATTAATCTGACCGGAGGGTCGCAGGCCAAAAATATGTGTTAAATGTGTCAAGAAAAATTACTTTCTATATCTAAAATAAAATCTCAAAATAATGAAAACACAGTTCTTTAATCTGCTTAACAGTCATTTTATTCATTTACAGAGATAATTGTCAGAAAAAAAACACCATATCTCATTTTGGGAGCATAAATTTAAAAGGAAAGACACCTTTCTGACAGAAAATGCACGACACAGGAGCTGTAGCTGCACAAAATTTAAACTTCTTATTCATTAAGGATTTGACAGCACTTTCAAAATAAGGAGAATAAAAGCACGAGCTTGTCAAAATCTATCTATCTATTTTATTTATTATTTATTTATTATTATTTATTATTATCTTTCTGTTATCTGGACTTTCTGCTGCTGCAGTGCCTGAATTTCTCTCCTGGGGATCAATAAAATCTAAATTTATGACTGTTTAACATTTTACTAACTATGAATGTACATATTCAGGGCGGAGGTCCTGTCAATATATATTTTAAAGCATAAAAGATTTTTGAAAAATACTTTGCATACTATACATCTTTGTAAAATGTTCATTAATGTTAAAAAGTATGTTAGGGGTCTGTCAAATTCCCCGTCTGTTTAATAATGATTTTTCTATAAAGATGCTCCTATCCAGTGTGGAGCTCTAAACATCATGTTTAGAGCTCAGCTGATAAATCTGTAAATTGATTTAAACATTTCTCAGATTTAATACCACCTCTCTGGTCCCAAACAGACATTAAACTAAACATTTAGACCACCAGACACCAGGGGCAATTTTCACTATTTTATAGATTTATCACTAATGAAAAGTATCAGTCACAGCCCTAATAAATATTATTTTTTATACATAAAGTACAGATCAGGGCGGCACGATGGCGCAGTGGTTAGCGCTGCCGCCGCACAGCAAGAAGGTCCTGGGTTCGAATCCCCGAGCCAGCAGGGCCTTTCTGTGTGGAGTCTGCATGTTCTCCTCGTGTCCGCGTGGGTTCTCTCCGGTTTCAGTCCAAAGACATGCAGCAAGGTTAAACTGGTGACTCCCCCCACCTCTCACCCAGTGTCAGCTGGGAGAGGCTCCAGCCCCCCGTGACCCTCACGGATAAACGGTTACAGAACATGAATGATTGAAATACAGATCAATCTGTAGACTATAAGACCACGATACAAACTGTCAGTAAATCTTGTTAATCTATACATTAAAAGTCAATAAAAATATAAGGACTTAATATGCAATTACATATTGTGTATTTTATATTATCCTTAATTAATTATTTATGTAAAATGTCATGTTTGACTGTAAGATTCTTTCTTATGATCAGTTTGTTCAGTAAAGATTAAATTAAATTAAATGACCTGTAAGACTGATTTCAAGGATACGAGCTCAACAAACTAATTTTAAAAAATTAAAAAGAGGTAAAGAAAAGAAAACGGTGCTTTGTTTCCTCCCGAACATTTTTCTAGAAGGACCTCAAACCTCGCATCTGATTGGCTAAACCAACCGCCAATGAGCATAAAGAAAAAGAAAGAACAACTCTGATTGGCTGCCTCACGGTGTCAAGTCACCGGAGCGAAACGAAGAAGACGCTGATTGGCGGGAGAAGAAAATGACGTTTTAATGGCGGATCAGTCGCGTCACTGTGTTCTGTTTTATAAACTGAGGAATAAATGTGACGTCTGTGCTCCATGTTCTGTGTTCTGTTTGGTCAGAACAGGTTCTATAATGGCCACGTTGGTTCTGGATAACGGAGCCTACACGGCGAAGATCGGGTACAGTCAAGAGAAGGTCAGGTGAGTGGAGGCATGTTAGCATGGAGGCTAACGTTACTGCTAACATCAATAAAGGGTCAAAGCAGATAAACTATGAGACACAAACCACGTGCACAACATGAACGTTTTAATACAGAAGAAACAGAACTCCAGTCAAAAATGATGTTTTCTATAGTTTATTAGTGAACTAATCCACCATGTTATAACATCACTGAAGACCAGATCTGAAGCTCAAGGCTCAAACTGAGATTAATACGGAAGAAACTCGTGAACTGCCAGTCACAATGATGTTGGTTCATTCGGTTTCATCAAAGACAATCCACCAGTTAAACGGGACTCCCCTAACCATCACTGGAAGGCTTCAACGGACCCTCACGACTAGCGTTACAGAACAGAATGATTAAATACAGAACAATCCGTAACAAAGACCACGTTACAATACTTGTAAATCTTTTAATCTAGAACAATTAAACAGTTAAAATACTAAGGACTACATATGAATTACAAGTGTATTAAACCTAATTTAAATTTATAGTAAAAACAGAACTGCAGTTCATTAAATGATCGTTTTCTTCAGTTAGATTAAATGAAATTTAATGACCATGTAAACATTCAGGAAGACCACAACTGAATTTAAAAACTAATTAAAAGAAGAAACAGAAAGTCAAAAAAATGCTTTTTTCTCAACATTTTTTAGAAGGACCTCAAACCTCGCATTGATTTAAACAACGCATGACTGAAAGACAACAACTCTGATGCTTCAGCTCAACGGTTCAATACCGGAACGAAACGAAGAACCTGATTGGCGAGAAAAATGACGTTTTATGCGATGTTACTTGTCTGTTTTATAAATGAGGAATAAATTGACGTCGTCCCATGTTACATGATCTGTTGTAGACACATCATAAGGCCACTTGTCAAGACCTACAAAGTGAGATTTACAGTCAAGAAGAACGGGAACGTGCAGTCAAAAATGAGTTCTACTGTTTACTGTAACTAATCACCAGGGTCAAACACTGTGAGACCACAATCCAGCTTGCAAGCTCAACGTGTTAATAGGGAAGAAACAGAACTCCAGTCAAAAATATGATGTTTTCTATAGTTTATTAATGAACTAATCCACCATGTTAAACATCACTGAAGACCAGATCTGAAGCTTCAAGGCTCAAACTGAGATTAATACAGAAGAAACAGAACTCCAGTCAAAAATGATGTTTTCTATAGTTTATTAATGAACTAATCCACCATGTTAAACATCACTGAAGACCAGATCTGAAGCTTCAAGGCTCAAACTGAGATTAATACGGAAGAAACAGAACTCCAGTCAAAAATGATGTTTTCTATTGTTTTCTAATGAACTAATCCACCATGTTAAACATCACTGAAGACCACATCTGAAGCTTCAAGGCTCAAACTGAGATTAATACAGAAGAAACAGAACTCCAGTCAAAAATGATGTTTTCTTTTGTTTTTAATGAACTAATCCACCATGTTAAACATCACTGAAGACCACATCTGAAGCTTCAAGACTCAAACTGAGATTAATACAGAAGAAACAGAACTCCAGTCAAAAATGATCGTTATGTTTTCTATGTTTTTAATGAACTAATCCACCATGTTAAACATCACTGAAGACCACATCTGAAGTTTCAAGGCTCAAACTGAGATTAATACAGAAGAAACAGAACTCCAGTCAAAAATGATGTTTTCTATTGTTTTCTAATGAACTAATCCACCATGTTAAACATCACTGAAGACCACATCTGAAGCTTCAAGACTCAAACTGAGATTAATACAGAAGAAACAGAACTCCAGTCAAAAATGATCGTTTATGTTTTCTATAGTTTTTATGAACTAATCCACCATGTTAAACATCACTGAAGACCAGATCTGAAGCTTCAAGACTCAAACTGAGATTAATACAGAAGAAACAGAACTCCAGTCAAAAATGATGTTTATTTTCTATAGTTTATTAATGAACTAATCCACCATGTTAAACATCACTGAAGACCACATCTGAAGCTTCAAGACTCAAACTGAGATTAATACAGAAGAAACAGAACTGCAGTCAAAAATGATGTTTTCTATAGTTTTCTAATGAACTAATCCACCATGTTAAACATCACTGAAGACCACATCTGAAGCTTCAAGACTCAAACTGAGATTAATACAGAAGAAACAGAACTCAGTCAAAAATGATGTTTTCTATTGTTTTCTAATGAACTAATCCACCATGTTAAACATCACTGAAGACCACATCTGAAGCTTCAAGCTCAAACTGAGATTAATACAGAAGAAACAGAACTCCAGTCAAAAATGATCGTTTTTTCTATAGTTTATTATGAACTAATCCACCATGTTAAACATCACTGAAGACCACATCTGAAGTTTCAAGGCTCAAACTGAGATTAATACAGAAGAAACAGAACTCCAGTCAAAAATGATGTTTTCTATATTTATTTAATGAACTAATCCACCATGTTAAACATCACTGAAGACCACATCTGAAGCTTCAAGACTCAAACTGAGATTAATACGGGAAGAAACAGAACTCCAGTCAAAAATGATGTTTTCTATAGTTTTCTAATGAACTAATCCACCATGTTAAACATCACTGAAGACCACATCTGAAGCTTCAAGGCTCAAACTGAGATTAATACAGAAGAAACAGAACTCCAGTCAAAAATGATGTTTTCTATTGTTTTCTAATGAACTAATCCACCATGTTAAACATCACTGAAGACCACATCTGAAGCTTCAAGGCTCAAACTGAGATTAATACAGAAGAAACAGAACTCCAGTCAAAAATGATGTTTTCTATTGTTTATAGTATGAACTAATCCACCATGTTAAACATCACTGAAGACCACATCTGAAGCTTCAAGACTCAAACTGAGATTAATACAGAAGAAACAGAACTCCAGTCAAAAATGATGTTTTCTATTGTTTATTAGTGAACTAATCCACCATGTTAAACATCACTGAAGACCACATCTGAAGCTTCAAGGCTCAAACTGAGATTAATACGAAGAAACAGAACTCCATTCAAAAATGATGGGTTTATGTTTTCTATAGTTTATTAATGAACTAATCCACCATGTTAAACATCACTGAAGACCAGATCTGAAGCTTCAAGACTCAAACTGAGATTAATACAGAAGAAACAGAACTCCAGTCAAAAATGATGTTTTCTATAGTTTATTAATGAACTAATCCACCATGTTAAACATCACTGAAGACCAATCTGAAGCTTCAAGGCTCAAACTGAGATTAATACAGAAGAAACAGAACTCCAGTCAAAAATGATGTTTTCTATAGTTTTTAATGAACTAATCCACCATGTTAAACATCACTGAAGACCACATCTGAAGCTTCAAGGCTCAAACTGAGATTAATACAGAAGAAACAGAACTGCCAGTCAAAAATGATGTTTTCTATTGTTTTCTAATGAACTAATCCACCATGTTAAACATCACTGAAGACCAATCTGAAGCTTCAAGGCTCAAACTGAGATTAATACAGAAGAAACAGAACTCCATCAAAAATGATCGGTTTATGTTTTCTATAGTTTATTAGTGAACTAATCCACCATGTTAAACATCACTGAAGACCAATCTGAAGCTTCAAGGCTCAAACTGAGATTAATACAGAAGAAACAGAACTCCAGTCAAAAATGATGTTTTCTATTAGTTTTTAATGAACTAATCCACCATGTTAAACATCACTGAAGACCAATCTGAAGCTTCAAGGCTCAAACTGAGATTAATACGGAAGAAACAGAACTCCAGTCAAAAATGATGTTTTCTATTGTTTTCTAATGAACTAATCCACCATGTTAAACATCACTGAAGACCACATCTGAAGCTTCAAGGCTCAAACTGAGATTAATACAGAAGAAACAGAACTCCAGTCAAAAATGATGTTTTCTATAGTTTTTAATGAACTAATCCACCATGTTAAACATCACTGAAGACCAGATCTGAAGCTTCAAGGCTCAAACTGAGATTAATACAGAAGAAACAGAACTCCATTCAAAAATGATATGTTTTCTATGTTTTTAAATGAACTAATCCACCATGTTAAACATCACTGAAGACCAATCTGAAGCTTCAAGGCTCAAACTGAGATTAATACAGAAGAAACAGAACTCCAGTCAAAAATGATGTTTTCTATTGTTTATTAATGAACTAATCCACCATGTTAAACATCACTGAAGACCAGATCTGAAGCTTCAAGGCTCAAACTGAGATTAATACAGAAGAAACAGAACTCCAGTCAAAAATGACATTAGTTTTCTATTGTTTTCTAATGAACTAATCCACCATGTTAAACATCACTGAAGACCAGATCTGAAGCTTCAAGACTCAAACTGAGATTAATACAGAAGAAACAGAACTCCAGTCAAAAATGATGTTTTCTATAGTTTATTAGTGAACTAATCCACCATGTTAAACATCACTGAAGACCACATCTGAAGCTTCAAGACTCAAACTGAGATTAATACGAAGAAACAGAACTCCAGTCAAAAATGATGTTTTCTATGTTTTTAATGAACTAATCCACCATGTTAAACATCACTGAAGACCACATCTGAAGCTTCAAGGCTCAAACTGAGATTAATACAGAAGAAACAGAACTCCAGTCAAAAATGATGTTTTCTATTAGTTTTTATGAATAATCCACCATGTTAAACATCACTGAAGACCAGATCTGAAGCTTCAAGACTCAAACTGAGATTAATACGAAGAAACAGAACTCCAGTCAAAAATGATGTTTTTTTCTATTGTTTATTAGTGAACTAATCCACCATGTTAAACATCACTGAAGACCACATCTGAAGCTTCAAGGCTCAAACTGAGATTAATACGAAGAAACAGAACTCCAGTCAAAAATGATGTTTTCTATAGTTTATTAATGAACTAATCCACCATGTTAAACATCACTGAAGACCACATCTGAAGCTTCAAGACTCAAACTGAGATTAATACAGAAGAAACAGAACTCCAGTCAAAAATGATGTTTTCTATAGTTTATTAGTGAATAATCCACCATGTTAAACATCACTGAAGACCAATCTGAAGCTTCAAGGCTCAAACTGAGATTAATACGGAAGAAACAGAACTCCAGTCAAAAATGATGTTTTCTATAGTTTTTATGAACTAATCCACCATGTTAAACATCACTGAAGACCAATCTGAAGCTTCAAGGCTCAAACTGAGATTAATACAGAAGAAACAGAACTCCAGTCAAAAATGATGTTTATTTCTATAGTTTTTAATGAACTAATCCACCATATTAAACATCACTGAAGACCACATCTGAAGCTTCAAGGCTCAAACTGAGATTAATACGGAAGAAACAGAACTCCAGTCAAAAATGATGTTTTCTATAGTTTATTAATGAATAATCCACCATGTTAAACATCACTGAAGACCACATCTGAAGCTTCAAGGCTCAAACTGAGATTAATACAGAAGAAACAGAACTCCAGTCAAAAATGATATTTGTTTTCTATTGTTTTCTATGAACTAATCCACCATGTTAAACATTCCATCTGAAGCTTCAAGGCTCAAACTGAGATTCGGCAACGGAATGAATCAATAAATGTCAAAATATAACTAAAGTTCAGCACTTTACTGTAAATTTAATGTACTTTACTTGAGCAGGCCTATTCACACCGTGTGTGGTGTTTAATTATTCTGCTCCACCACAGCTCAGAGGCAAACATGGGTGTAAATCACAAGTTTCATCAAGAGACGATATTATATCGATTCTTTGGAGAACAATACGATATTTTCTTATACTTAAAAGTCTGCCACGATACGATTCTGATTCAGTTCAAGGGCCTGTGATTGATATCAGATAATATCATCTGTCCATTTAAAACATACAGCTGCATTTATTTCACAAAAAGTTACTAAACTATGATTTAACAATTTTATGGAAAGAAAGATAGATAGAGAGAAAACTTTATTAATCCCTGGAGGGAAATTCAATTATCATAGCAGCCAAAGTACATAACAATAGATACAAAGAGAAAATACACAAAATATGCACAGGATGCACAAGGTACACCCAGTGGCCCTAACCCTAACCCTTGGTACTAATGATTAATGGACCAGAACAAACTCACTCAGTGTGTCTTTATTTCCATGGAAGCGTCCTCACTGTGACCCTCCTTCTCTCATTGTGCCTCAGCGTCATCCCAAACTGCCAGTTCCGCTCCAAGACGTCCAGATTAAAAACCTTCACAGCCAATCAGCTGGATGAGATCAAAGATCCTTCAGGTCTCTTTTACATCCTGCCCTTCCAGAAGGTGAGAGTGGAGCCACACGCAGATCACTGGTTCTTAACACTGTCACAGGTTCTTGCTCATGTTCTCTCTCCGGTTCTTTTTCTTCAGGGTTATCTGGTCAACTGGGACGTCCAGAGGAAAGTGTGGGACCATTGTTTGGAAAAGAGATGTTTAAGGTTTATAGTTTGCTTCATTTCTTTTCTTATTGTCTTTTCTCCACTGAGGCTTTTTGGTCTGTGTGATCATTATTATTATTATTATTATTATTATTTTTTAATCTGATCTGGTCACCTCCACCTCTGCCGTGTGCTCTGGGTCCAGGTGGAGTTTGCAGACACCAGCATCATCATCACCGAGCCGTACTTCAACTTCTCCTCCATTCAGGAGTCGATGAATGAGATCCTGTTCGAGGAGTATCAGTTCCAGTCAGCTCTGAGAATAAACGGTGAGTCACGTTAGGACGTTCAGGACTGCTGTGTTTCACGAGTCACTGACTGCTCCCAAAAGTTAGTTGCAGAAGATATCTTATACCTTTTTTCACCCAATAAGAATGATCAAACCTCATCAAAAAGATCTCGAATACAACCAGTAAAGGGTTAAGTTTATGGGGTAGGTGAAATTGCAGAGTCCTCAGTTGGCTTTTTACAAATGAAGTGTGATCTGATTGCACTAAATCACCATCGAGTTTGTCTGAGCTGGAGACAGTAGCAGCCATGACCTGCTCATGTGTAAAAAAGGCATGAATTGTCTGGCAACGAGTATGAGAGCAGCCGAGGAGGTCAAATTTAGATGTGAGTTAAGAAACACAGTGTTGGTGGTGCCTGACTTTCCTAAAAGTGTCTGCATTTTTTTTTTTTTTTTTTTACGTTTTTTATATAAATTACACAAAAACAACTGGACACAGCTGGAGATGCATCTTGGTTGCTTAACAACTATCATCGTCTCTGTCAATAAAACTTAACAAGTGGTCTTGATTCACAATTTTCTGACATTAAAACACAAATAATTAATTAATTAGACTCAATTAAAGATGAAATGGGAGACCAGGGACGGTTGTAACACTTTTTGTCTCAGTACCTATAACTCACTGAATTTTTGTGTTTAAGTTCTAAAATGTTGAAACAAAATACCCTTACTTATTACAAACAGCAATCTGTTTATTAATATATTAAAGTTAAGCAAATAAACAACAATACAAACAGTGCAGTAACATTTGGTCGGTACAGTCGTGACACAGCAGAAGTACAAGTGATAACCCAAAAGCAGAGCTCAAGAAAAACACTAAGGACATGAAGGAATTAGAATAAAATAAATAAATAAATAAGACAACAAAACAACAAGACAAATAGCACTAAAACACAATGTTATAGTTGGTCGGTCTGCTGCTCGTTATGTCACAAGTTGGTTTTATTTTTGTGCTCGTTTCCAGCCTTTTCCCACAGGCTCTGATTATTTTTTGTGATGGTTCTAGATGGAAATTTGTTCTTATTAGTGTAAAAATAACGTGTTTATTATCTTATAAAATATATTTAACTGTGTCTCGCTCTGAGTAACTCTAGATTAATCTACAGTCAGATCACTGATGGTGTGAATATAGACAATCATGTTTTCTCTGGTTGTCAGTTATTAGACGTGTGTGTTTTAATCTCTGTTAATCTGTTCTGTGTTTTGTTCTCCAGCCGGTTCTCTCAGCGCTCATCACTACTTCCACACTAAACCCTCGGAGCTCTGCTGTCTGGTGGTTGACAGTGGGTTCTCCTTCACCCACATCGCCCCCTACTGTCGCAGCAGGAAAATGAAGGAGGGCATCCGCAGGTCAGGGGACTGCAACAACAACAATATCACTACCCTGCATCACTATAAACAACAACAACAACAAAATGACCCACTGGTTTTATTCTGCCTCACAGGATCAACGTAGGAGGGAAGCTACTGACCAATCACCTGAAGGAGATCATTTCATATCGGTGAGCTCACCTCTGGTTTGACTCTTTGACAGAGATGTCAAAAGTCCACACGTTCTTTACTGCAGATACTTCTACAGTAAAAGTAGAAGAACTGATTCAAAAAGTTCAGACTCTGAAATGTCCTCAGAGTATAAAAGTAAAGGTCGTCCTCTGAAGGACATTTCTACTGACTGTTTCTGTACAAAGACAACAGAACCTCAGCTTTTCTCCACCACAGAGTCTCGTCTCTGTCTGTCTCACATTCTTACAGCGTGTTACGTATTTTCACCTCTTTACGTCTATTTTGTCTTTTACGTTGTTTTTGTCTTGTTACGTTTTTAATGAAATTTTTGTTTTTTTTATGTCCATTACGTCATTCTTGTCTTGGTTTGTGTTATATGTTGTTTTCATTAGTTTTTTTGTCTTCTTACGACTTTTGCATAATTTCCATCTCGTCCCGTCTGTCCTGTGTGATAAACTCTGATGGAGTGAATCATCTTTTCTTTGTCTTATTGTTTTCTCCATTCAGGTTGAAATCAGTCTTGATGTTGGAAGGCGGTGCACAATGATGCAAAATAAAAAAATATCAATAATTCACCTCAAAGTCATTAAAACTAAAGTAACGAGTCTGTTTATAAAATGTGAGGAGGAGAAAGTTCAGATATTTGTGATATTTGTGATCAGATGTCAGAAAAATAAATAAAGTACAGATACCTGAAATATCTACTTAAGTACAATAACTACTTGTTCTTCGTTACTTGCCACCTCTGCTCTCTGATAGAACTGAGGTTCTTTTCACAAAGATCTAATGAAACCATCTCTTCCTTCCAGCCAGCTACATGTCATGGACGAAACTCATGTAATCAACCAGGTGAAAGAAGACGTCTGTTACGTCTCCCAGCAGTTTTACAAGGACATGGAGATCGCACAGTGAGCCCAGAAACACACACACACGATCCGCAGCAGGACATATTTTAGACACCTAAAAAAATCTATGTTGTTTAAGTGTACGATATATTTATATTTTTATCTCTTTATTTTGGTGTCAGACAGATGTTTCTGACAGGAAACCACCGTTATATCAAACAAACATCACTCTCTACAAACCAACCAAACTCCATTCATAAAATCGGTCATTTTATCTCACAGAACTCAGGAGTTGTTGGTCTGCTGCTGCCTCCATCTGTTAGTGTGTTTGTGTTGTTGTGTAATTGTATGAATCTGAACTAAACTTTTAAAACACCAAAGTGGACAGACTAAAGCTGTTGTTTAATCCATCTTCATCCTGCAGGTCACTGACTGTTTGTGGTGAAGTGTTCTATCAGCTGTTCTGTGTTCTCTGTTCTCAGGATGAAGGGTGAGGAGAACTCTGTCATGAGGGATTATGTTCTTCCAGATTTTAGCTCCATCAAAAAAGGCTTCTGCAAGGTGAGAAAACTTGTTCCGTGTTCCGGAGTTTGTCACTGTGAGTCTTTATGTCTGCTGACGTCCTCATCGTCTTCTGTCCACCAGCCGCGAGAGGAGATGGTCTTCAGCGGGAAGTACAAGACCGGAGAGCAGATCTTGAGGTTGGCCAACGAGCGCTTCGCCGTCCCTGAGATGCTCTTCCACCCAGCAGACATCGGCATCCAGGAGATGGGAATCCCCGAGGCCATCGTGGACTCCATCCAGTCCCTGCCAGAAGGTCAGAACACAGACTGGAGTTTTCAGGTTTTAGTTAAATCCGACCTGAGACTCACTGCTTGTGGTCTTGTCACAGTCTGCTGTTTTATTTCCCGTCTGTCCACCTGTTTGTCAGTAAGTTTACGGTGAATATCGCACACCGCTGACAGTGTTTTTCTGCCGTCAGAGATGCAGCCCCACTTCTACCAGAACATCGTCCTGACTGGAGGAAACACTTTGTTTCCAGGCTTCAGAGAGCGGCTGGAGGCGGAGCTGCGGTCTCTCGCCCCCGCCCACCTCCCCGTGTCAGTCCTGCTGCCTGCAAAGTAAGTTCAGCTGAGGGTTACCACATTAACATGAAGCCCACACAAACACACAGCTGAAGAAGCGATGCTGTAGTTGATGTGCTCCTTCTCAGAAACCTGCAGGCTTTCAGTCAGGGCTGCCAACCTTGAATGTATTGACTGTGTTGTGTGTGTGATTGTGTTTTCTGTCTCGTCCTGCAGTCCCATCTGTTACTCGTGGGAAGGAGGGAAGCTGCTGGCTCACAATCCGGACTACGACGAGATCGTGGTGACACGAGAGGACTAGAGGAGAACGGACACTGTATTTGTGAAGACAAGTTTGACATTTGAAGTGAAACTCTGAGCTGCAGATTCTTCTGCGTCATCGTGAACATGGAAAAAAAAAAAGAGTCTCCATCTGAGGGACCAAAGTGATGAAATCTGCCCCGACACAGGATCAACAGGAAGTCAAATGTTTTTTTTCTACAGCTGTTTGTTAAATTTCAGTGTTTATATTTTTATACGTGTGTGTGTGTGTGTTTTTTTTGTGATTGTTCTCCTCACCTGTGTGAAGGTGTTGGAGGCTGCAGACACGGTCACATCAAGCACTTCCTTTAGTCCGGGGCTCTGCAACCTTCATGATCAAAAAAGCCATTTTTGACCAAAAACAGAGAAAAAAAATCTGTGTGGAACACAACAATGTAATTGTCTTTCTTCCCTGAAGACTAAGCGAGTTCATGGAGAAGAAGACGAGAAAAAAATCTGAGAAAAAGTCACTGAGCCACAGACGTAGGCCATGACACACACTTTACTTGACGAATATTAAAACCTTTTTTTTTAAATTTGGTGTATAGGTGTCATATTTTACAGTTGGAGAATATAAGAATGACTTTACACTGTAAAAAAAAGATGAGACAACTCAAAAATTCAAGGCAGCGTACTGCAATTGATTTTATGTGGCGTTTTCAGCGTTACATCTTAGAAAGATAAAGAACAGGCTTTAGGTACCTGCAGGCTGGATACGAGCGCTTTGAATTCTTCTGTGGCCTGTAAGAGTCTGACTGTAAATCAGGCTGGTGTGTGTGTGATATGATAAATAAATAAAACAAAGGTTCGTATCTCTGAGCCACTTTGAGGCATTTGAACCACAGACGTATGATCTGAACCAGTCTGGTATCGATTACGTCCTTTTAAAGCCCCAGTGATTTTCTTATGTGGCCGACTTGCTGCTGAAGTCATCTTCAACTTCCCTGACAGAGTCTGTAAACAATTATAATAAATCAACAATCAACTTATATTCCAACTATTTAAATGATCTTTTTAACAGTCTCTTATCAGTATGAAAAAAGGAGGATGAGCCCACAAAATATGAAAACGGTCAGCCATTCTTTACCACACAGCATTAGCGTTCATTTTTCTCTGTCTTTTAATACATTTCAAATTTTGGGTCAAAATATTTTATGTCCATTGACATAAAGATTATCTCATACATTTTTCATAATTAAATTATTTATCTCATTAATTAGATTTTTTTTAGTCTTATAAGTTTGACTTTTAACTCATAATTATGACTTTTTATCTGATAATTTTGATATTTTTTTTATCATGTAATTTTGCTTGTCAGGAGTAATATTTTTTATACCAAAATATCTTATGTCCATTGACATAAATAAAGATTATATCATGAGTTTAACTTTGAACTCATAGTATTGACTTTTTGTTTTGATTTCTACTTTTGATCATCTCACAATTATTACTAATTTATTTAATAATTTTGACTTTTTATCATATAGTTTAATTATGAGAAATGTTTTTGCTCCCTAAAATGATAACCCCAGACCCGCGAAATATCTCGCGAGAGTGATAATTTCGATCCAAACCATGATCTCTACCTAACCCTTTCCATATGCTTTCTTTTTGTTCCCTAAATCAAAGATGATTTTGACATAATCGTTGTCTCTTATTAAATGACACTTTTGTGTGTACAACATTAAAAGCAAAGAAACAACGCGCCTAAATCTCGCGAGAGTTTCACAAATCAAGGGTTCCTTTCCAGACGCGACACTGGTTGTGGCGGGAATCGAGCCGAAATTCATGAAGGCTAGCTCAGTTAGCTTTAGCTCGGGTACGTTTGTGTGGCAGCCAGTTTATTTATAAAATAAGAGTAAAGCTAGAAGTCACAACAGAGTCCACTGGATCTCAAGAATGAACTAAAATTAAGTTGTGTCGGTTTGTTAGTGACGTCAGCAGCAGACGCTAAGCTAATATTAGCAGTTAGCACAGCTAGTTAAATTAGCTCCCGTTAGCAGAGTCGGTTTGTTTCGTCTGTTCAGGTTAGAAGTCACAGAGCAGGCTGAAAAATGGCGACGGGAAGAAAACAGATGAAGAAGAAACACTCAGAGGAAAAAAACGGATAAGAAAGTGTTTGATTTCACTGAAGAGGAGGAAAAGAAGCAGCTGAGCGGCTCAGAGGACGATCCTGGAGAAGGTCAGTGAGGCTAGCGTTAGCTTTAGCTTTAGCTTTAGCTTTAGCTGCTGTGTTAGCTTTAGCTTTAGCTTTAGCTGCTGTGTTAGCTTTAGCTTTAGCTTTAGCTGCTGTGTTAAGCTTCAGGCAGCTAATGAAAGAAGACATTCAGCTGTGAGTGTTGTGACTGTTGTTGTTAAAAATGAACTGTGACAGTGAACAAGGTGCCAAAGAAGAGACCTGCAGCTGACTTTGAGGAGGAGGGGGCCACGTGTGCTGTGGGGTAATTCAGATCAATACTCATTAATCACAGCTTCATTCAGGGTTATTGATACTGTGAAAGTAATGTCTCTCTCTGTCCACACTTTCAGAAATGAGGTCCAGTCCATGTTGGAGAAATTTGGAGGTAAGCAGCCGCGTGCAGGTGTGTTACACCATGAGAGCAGGCTGCATAATAGCGATCAGTTAATTGCAATATTCTCAAAAGTGCAATATCCAAATCGCAGAACCAAATTATAATTGTTTGTAAAAAGTAAAATGTGTGAGAAAACAGCATTATAATGAGGTGCTGTGGAGCTGCAGAGATAACCTGCCTAAAAATTCTGTTCTCCAGATGAAAGAAAGCATGCTTGCTTGATACAAACCACAACAAATAAAACATCATCATGATTTTAATGGTTTTTCTCTTCATAATAATGATTATAACTTTATTTATGTAGCGCCTTAAAAACAGAGTTTACAAAGTGCTTTAACAGACAAAGTAAAAGAGCAGGATACCCCAGAGGCTAAATAACAACAGAAGGCCAAGACAATGAGGCCAGACTGGAGCAAGACAAAGCTAAAACTGAAGTAAAACTAAGACACAAGCAAAAGACACTAACAATAGTGTAAATAAGACAAAACAGTAAAAGAGATAGTAACAGAAAAACTTGACAATAAGAATAAATGAAAATAGAGGGCGGAGGATGCAGAGACATTACAGGACGTCTATTCAATATCAATCAATAAAAGAAATTAAATAAGACATCATCATGTAATGACAATAGAAATAAGTACAAATAAAAGAATAAGACTATTTTAAAAGAGACGACATCACATAAATGAAAGTGGGTTTTAAGAAGTGATTTAAAAGATGTCACTGATTCTGCCGCCTGATCTCCTCGGGCAGCTCGTTCCACAGTCGAGGGGTCCTGAGGATCTAAGGCTGCGTACTGGCTCATAAGGGGTCAACATTTCAACTGTGTAACTTGGGGCCAGACCCAGACGAGCTTTAAAAGTGATCAGTAAAATCTTAAAATCAATTCTGAAACTCACAGGAGCCAATGGAGGGAAGCAGGACTGGAGTGATGTGATGTCATCTGTTAAAACCAGTAAGAAGCCTCGCCCAGTCTTTCAGTAAAACTGAGAATTGTAATGCAAAAATGATCATTTCCAATAATTGTATCACAATTAATCGAAATATTATTGATATTGCAGTATTTCTAAGTACAATATCAAAATCGCAGAGGCTATTTTATTAAAGTAATATAATGAGAAATATAATATAGTGAAAAAGTTACATATTGTTTTGACACCTGCATTAAAAAAATCTGTGACTGTATATTCAGCTCTGTTCTTCATGCAGTGCCGTCTGATTAACTTCCAGCTGATATCAGCATGGTGATGCAGGCCAAGAAGAAACGTCTGGAGTGTCTGACAAAGAACTACATGAAGGGAAGTCAACACAAACTGGAGCAGCTGTGGAACAACTATCACAGCCAGAGGTCTGACTTT
Organism: Lutjanus argentimaculatus; assembly: GCA_034769285.1. Classification (NCBI taxonomy): domain Eukaryota; kingdom Metazoa; phylum Chordata; class Actinopteri; order Lutjaniformes; family Lutjanidae; genus Lutjanus; species Lutjanus argentimaculatus. The sequence goes on from JAWZSL010000039.1 coordinate 3,623,708, forward strand.
ATCCTTCAGGAAAACTACAAAACTCTGAGAAAACCTGATGAAAGTGTTGATATCTGCAGGAAATGATGTCACTGCAGCAGCTTAAAAGATAAGACGACAACGTAATTCATCAGCCAATTAATACACTAGTGTGTATTAAATTAGAAAGTAAGAAATTACAGAAGTTTCAGTTTTATAAGCTTAAATAAACATAAGGACAGAATTAATGATGATTTCATGAAACTTAAATTCTTGTTTTGAGATAAAAAATCTCTCATGATAGTGTGTAAAGTAATTAAAACGAGCCCCACCTTCAGCAGCTACAGCACTGAAATGATGAACAAGTTAATGCATCAATAATTAGAATCCAGTAACATACATTTTTATGAAATAGACCATTCTGTATAATGAGTGCTTTTATTTTTGGTACGAATATATTTAGATTGACATACTTTTGTACTTTTACTCAAGGCTACTACAAAGATTTGTTAACTGGTTATGAACAGTCTTAGTTTAATCCTTATGCCTCTATATGATCTTGTCTGTTTCTGTAAAGTTATTCTTAACAGTCTGCCACCGGCTCAGATTCTCCTTAAATCACATGAAACTACTGCTTTGGTCCACAGGGCGGCAACAGTTAGCTAATAGTTCAGCTAATATTAACTTTAAGTAAACTTTTGAATGCATAACTTTTACTTGTAACTAAGTATTTCTACACTGCAGTATTTGTACTTTTATGGAAGGAAAAGACCTGAGTACTTTGTGCGTGTGTGTGTGTGCGCGTGTGTGTGTGCAGGCAGAAGATGACTCAGCAGTACTCCCAGCAGGTGTCGTCTGCGCTGCAGCAGTGGGAGACTGAAGCCCAGCGAGCTGAGGAGCAGGAGGAGAAGCTCAATGTTTGTGCACTTTCTCACTTAGTTGATTAAATGGAGCCACAGGTTTGATACCCTGTGACCTCCAGTGATGCTTTACAGGAAAAAAAAAATCCCCTCAGATCATATTTAGGGTTCAATCTCATCTTGAAAAAACACAACATAATAAATGAGACTGTAATGCAGCTGGAGGCTGTTTGTGTTGGAGGGTGGATTTGACCTTTTATACTCCATATCAGTCAAAATATTGTTAATTATCTTTATAAGTGGTTAAAGACACTGATGTTATCTTTGGTTGTAATACCACTGACTAGTGATTGGAATTGAAAAGATGTTATTGATACCAATGCCATCGTTCAGTACCATGATTCCTTCCTGTTGCAGGGACGTACGCACATGAGTTTCATCTCATTGTTTTGTGTTGTGCAACTGTCAGAAAAACATGCTGACATCATATATGTGTATATATAATTTAATATTTTTTTCTGTTGCAGCATATTGTCTTTTTTATTTATTAAAGAATATAAATATTAGTATCTTCAGATGCTCAGAAACATCCCAAAACCACTGAAATAATTTGATTTTAAAAGTTACTTGGAACATCACAAGTGAACCATAATATAATAATAAATGTTGTAAATAAATAATGATAATAAATAATGTAAATAATAACAGTAAAAGGTGTAATTTCATTTTATATAATTATCAGACTGAGAATTTGATGATATTTGTCATTATTCTGCTTTTTAAAGATAAAGTGATCAGATGAAATGGAAGTTTCTGTCTTGTTTTGGTATGACCCAATATTTTTTGGTACGCTCTGCAAAGGCAGAATTGCAGGAACTTCCAAATAAGGTCAAAGGTCAAATCAGAGGTCTAACAATAACCTGATGTAAAGACATGAAACTGACACATATCTGATTATCTGCCTGCAACTATTTTTACTCCACAAGAAAACTTTAAAGTCATTTTTCTCAGTTCTGCACCCTGAGAAGTTCCTGCCTGTTTCCTGTGTTGGGCAAAATATTTATGATGTTCATAGTAACAAATTATGAATTATTTTTTTTAATCAATTAGCACACAATGAAATCCTGCTTAATAATGCTCAGTTTTGACGTCAAGTTGAACGTTGAATAAAAATGTAAATGACATAAAGTTTCTAACTGAAATAGAATAAACGCTTCAAACGGTTCGCTGACAGATTTTTATGTATTGATGAATCTGAATGATCACTCGGATACTGAGAGAGACTCTCAGCTGTGTCTCTGTTCTCTGTAGAATCTGTTCAGGCAGCAGCAGAAGATCCTGCAGCAGGCGCGAGTGGTGCAGAACCAAAAGCTGAAGACTGTCAGAGAACTGTACGAGCAGTTTGTCAAGGTGATGATGTGGGAAAGAAATGGAGATCTTCCCAAATCCCTTAAAAATATCTTATGAGCTTCACATCACTGGCATGTGTTAGCTGGGACTGTGAGGTTACTGCTGAAGATGTATAGATATATATATACAGACTGTTTGGCAGAAATGCAGGAAAGAAATGAGATGGATGTATTTGGCTGGAACTCACTTTTCTGTCTGTCCTCCAGAACATGGAGGACATGGAGAAGAGCCATGATGCTTTCCTGCAGGGGGCGCAACAAGAGCTGCGGAAGGAGATGGCCACCCTGCAGAAGAAGATCCTCATGGACACGGTGAGTGCAGAGAGTAGAGTTATGGTTTATTATATGGAATATAAATATATAAATATAAATTATATGGAATAAAATAAGGGTTATTTTCTAACATTTCAATTTTCATTTATCATTTGTTGTAGATCAAAAGTGATTCTTGCATTTCTCAGTTGTAATAATGTGTAAATCAAAAACTGTTTTGGTTGAAGCGCTTCCTGAAGTCACAGTGCGTTTGATTGAGGACTCAAAAATCACACACACAAAAAATAAACACATAAAAAGACTTCCAAGGCGTTTTCTTTTAAAACAATTAAAATACTTTTATTGTGACAGTGTCGTCATGTTAGACTGTAAAGTTTTAAAGTCGTGAGGCCAGAATGCAAAGAAAGCTTCAATTAACCTGTGTTTATAAAATTAGAAATAAAAATTAGAAATATAGAAAATAGGAACAATATAAGAAGGAAAAAGTATAAATATAAAACAATATATGGAATATAAACAAGTAACAGAGTCAACAGAAGAGTTTCCACCATCACACATCAAAAATAATCATATCTGAGTGAGATTTTAATATTGCACCGTTTGAAGTGAAAAAATTACAGCTGAAATACTGATATCACACGGTCAGTATACAGTGCTGTCTTTGTCATACTGTCACTCAGTATGATTTTGTCTGAAATATGATTTATTTTATTTACATGTTCCAGTGAGATTTCATTGAGTTTAGAGACTTTGCTGCTGTAAATAATCCTGTTGCTGCACTGGAAACATTTAGTTATATTCAAAATGTTCAGTTCTAAACCTGTTGTGAGTGTATTCTTTTTGAAAATTCTGTTTTTAAAAAGCTGAAGTTATTTATTAATGAATAAGAACCTAAAAATGCTGTTTTTTAACCTTTATATCTGACACGGACATTTTTGTCCGTTTTTGATTTTCATTTTGTGACTATTTCTTAGTGGTTTTAGCTAGAGCCTTCAAAATTGGTAAAGGTTCATCATTTTTCATATATTTTTTATTTCAAACCCGATCCTGTATAACACCTTCACACTCTGAGAAAACATTTTTTCCGGCACATTTACCACATTGGACAAAAATGTTCAACGTGTTTGATGCCATAAAAAAGACATATTTTACAATTTTTTTCCCATTTTTTTTTGCATGAATCTTCTTATCCATTTCTCCTCTATTGATCCAAATCATTGATTTAATTAATTTCAGACTTTTAACCCCTTCAATGCCAGAAAATAGAGTCCCTGGAAAAAAAGTGGTGAAAAAGCACATAAAAAGGGGGTTATTTATAATATACTGAGTGCAAATTTGTCAGAATTTAGTTGCCAGGGTCTTGCTGGACCTCTATGTAAAGAAGGCCTTACTTCAAAGGCACAGGTGTTCATGTGTACGTGTGTGTGTTCATGTGTGTGTGTGTGTTATGTGTGGGTGCTTGTGTCCGCGCACGCATGTGTCTGTGTCTGTGTCGTGTGCGAAAAGCCATTTTACTCCATTTCCCCAAGGACTTGAATTCATTTTTTTAATAATGGAAGTCTATGGGAGCCATTTCTTTAATCTGACACTACAGAAAAACTACAAACCCCAGGAAATCAATGTTGCTACTCATCAATGACATATCCAAGACTCTAATAATCCCCCCACACCTAATCCAATTTTCACTCAGTATATTATAAATAACCCCCTTTTTATGTGCTTTTTTCACCACTTTTTTTCCAGGGACTCTATTTTCTGGCATTGAAGGGGTTAAAAGTCTGAAATTAATTAAATCAATGGTTTGGATCAATAGAGGAGAAGTGGATAAGAAGATTCATGCAAAAAAAATGGGAAAAAAATGGTAAAATATGCCTTTTTTATGGCATCAAACACGTTGGACATTTTTGTCCAATGTGGTAAATGTGCTGGAAAAAAATAGTAGGGCACAAAGGTTAAGGTGGCAGCAGAATCCAAAATACAACTGAGCCTCTTCCAGGCAACTTAAATTCTACTAAATTCAAGTACTTAGTAAATAATTGTTTCCTAGGATGTAAAATCCAGACTGATTTTCAGTTATATATTTAATACTTTCACCAGTATGGTTGTGAAGTTGGCTTTAAATTTCATTCTAAGTGCTATTAAAAGGTCTTAAAAAGTCTTAAATATAACTTGGAGAACACTGAAAAAAATAAATAAATAAAAGTGTGTTTATATGTTGTATCAAACAGGATATGATGTCAGCAGAACAGGTTCTGATGTCACATCCTCTTGTGGCCCATATTCACGTTGTTGATTTTTGTTTCCACAGCAACAGCAGGAGATGGCGACGGTCCGTAAATCGCTGCAGTCCATGCTGTTCTAGCCTGCTGTTTCCACGACAACAGGGAGCCGAAGGATGCGTTCTAAAAGTCGGGTTTACCACGTGGTTACTCCTGTTGTCATGGTTTCCACGGTGATGATGTTCTCTGTTCTGTTACGGTAACAGTTTGTGATTTCAGCCACTTTTTTACTTGTTTAATAAAAATATGAATTAATTGTCTGTTCTGCCTCTTAGAGCAGAGATGAACTCTTGTTTCATGTTTGTCCACATGAGAGAACTGAAAATGACTTTTTGTGGAATGAAAAGATGGAAGAGCTTGTAAAACTCTTCCTCAAGTTTCAGAGTTACATTACAAACAAACATCTCTGATATAAATATTTCATATGGATTAATTTGTAGAGCTGATTTCAAACTGTGAAATCTGAAACTGTGAAATCATCTTGACCCCTGAGAGTAAAAATACATAAATAAATGATTCTTTTTGTACTGACCAGTTTGGTGCACAGTCTTTTCATTTTAAAGTCTCCAGTCAAAGTGCTAAGAATTCAGTTTAATAATAAATAAAAAGTGTTTTTACACTCTTGTTACAAACGGTTTTTCAGTTGTTGTATTTTAATTGTTTTTTTCAAGGATGCAGATTTTTGTGTCTTTCGTGGATTCTGCAGGTCCTTGAAATGTCTGAAATATGAAACTGAGAAGTCTTTAACTTCAGTTTTGCTTTTATATTGATTATTGTAAATAAACTGTATTGATGACGCCGTAACTACAAAATTAAACAGACCTTAAATGAAAAGTCACTAATGCAAACTGCAGGGACTTGTTGCCGGTGTGGACATGAAATAGATCTTAAATTGCACTCAATAAAAACGCTGCAGAACCTGCTCTTTATAAAGAAATGATAAAGGATTACTTGAGTCCAGTTCTTATCTTTTTAAAAAATGTTTGTTCGTTCTGAGCTGAAACTAGTTTTTCATTCTGCTGCTGGAAGAAAACGAGTTTAAAAGCAGGAGAACTCAGATTTCTCAGCACTGATTGGACTTGTGCATGAAAAGTGGTGAATTTTCCCTTTAACAACTTTATTTCTCCACTGGGTTGATGTAAAGAATGCGCTGTCCTTTTGTTTTACTGTAGTGTGTTTCATTTTTATTTGTAGTTTTATTAATTTGCAGTTTTCGTATTAAGTGAATTTTCCCACATTAAAAACAAAACTAAAAATGAAACTTAAATTTTTTTTATCGGGTCGCGTCTGGATGAAAACCTCCGTCACGTGACAGAACTCTCAAACAAACGTAAGCAGGAATTTTCGGGACTTTTTAGTGTGACACCGGAAGTTGCCGCTCTTACTTTGAAGGCACTTTCTGTTGTGAGTCCGGCGGCAGCTCGAACAGCCGTTAACAAACCGAAAAAGGAGCGAGTTCACAGCGTGTGAACGGTAAAGTCAGTCTACGTCACATTTATAAGACTGTTTACAGCAGAATCGTTAAAGTTCGATATAATTTTTAAGTATTTATGTTCGTGTTCGTCTCTCTGTGGATACTTCAGCTGTTAGCTCCCTAAGCTAACTGCTAATGTGACTGAGTTTCCTGTCACAGCTTTTGTAACAAAGCTGATTGTGTTTTTTTTCAGTTTGATCTGTGTTACTGTCAGTAAATAATCCGAGCTTTGATCTCTTATTCTTTCTTTCTCAGACCAGTTTTATAAAAATCTTTATTTAATAAGTCAGTTTAATACATTTTCTAGTAGGAATAATGATTTTTCATTCATTATCATAAATAGACATAGATTTCTTTTCTTTAAAAAACAAACAAATCATTTATATTTTCAGACAATGCAAATGGCAGCAGAGCCGTTTATAAAACGAATATGAAACTAAATCAGACCACCAGAGGATGTGACGCAATGTGGCCACTTTTTATATTCTCTGATGTGTGTCACCATAATAATAGAAAAGAAGAAGAATAATTCTTAATGTATTTAAGGTCTGATTGATGGGCTCAATAATGACAAAACAAAAAGTTTTCATTAATTCACAACATACATGCTGATTAGTTAGTTTATTAGTTTAGTTTCAGTTAGTTTCCAGAGCAGGTTTGCTTCTTTCAGTTTAGTTTTATTGCTTAAATATGTTTAGATTTTTAGTTTTTATTACAATAAAAAACACAGATGCACCAACGCCTCCTCATGATTGTGTCGACAGTTTTTAACAAATTGACTTAAAGAGGACTAAAACTAAAGACAGAATAGTTTTATTTTTATTTCAGCCGACTAAAATGTTTTTTCAAACCCAGTTTTTAGTTCTTAGTTTAGTTTGTTAACTATAAAAACTTTGTTTCACACGCGTACTTCTGTCAGAGTCACAACTCAGTCAAATCTGAACCAGAGCTGCAACTAAAGAAATCTGTTGATTATTTTATTGATTAATCGTTTAGTTGTTTGGTGACATCAGTAAACTTTCACTGGTATTTTTAAGAATCATAAATAAATATCCATACATTTAAAAAAGCACCAATTGAGGAAGTGATTTGATAAAGTAAAAGTGAAAGTAATTCCCGGTCAGATCAAACATATAAAATGTTTCCTATAACACTAAAACATAAAAACAATCTGCATGATTTTGTGTCTGTCTGGATCTAAATTCCTGTTCAAACCAAAGTTAGTGAGAGGTCCTGGTTTTTCTGTTTACATGAATGAATGTGATATTTATTTATCCATAATTATGAAACTGATCATGTCCCATATGTCAAATCAAGCGGTGTAATGTGTCGGGACGTGTATCATGTTCTCAGGTCAAACTGTCCACAGCGGCTGGGTGATATGAGTGTGGATCGGAGGTGATATCAGAGTCGGTGACCAGGTGTGTAACGGAGCTGCAGGAGGACATGGACGAGCCGTTTGTGGACAGTCCCTGTTCGTCTGAGCCGGACAGTCCAGGAGGTCTGAACCGAGGCTGCCTCCTCGACCCGGCTGACGTCCTCTACCACGATCTGTCCATCATCGTCCCAGAAACACCCAGGTAACATGGACCCAACTGTACACAACAACACGTGTTTCTGTTTATTTAGGGAGCACTGAGGTGAACGACAAGACAGACGCTACAGATTAAATTCTCTTCTGAGTCTGGTTGTTATGTTTCAGATGTAGATGCAGGAGATACATAAATTAATGGAACAATCAAATATATTTACTGTAATAAAGCTGTTGAAATTCTTGCTACTCTGACAACAGTACAGCTGTGGTGTCCTTTTGAAATTTCTGTCTCAGTATTTAACTTTTGTTTTTGTTTCTTTTGTTTTGCTTGTTTCACGTTAATCAGAGTTCAAATTAATGCCGAATGTTTGCTGAATGATAAAGTGTCTGTTTGTGAGTCGTAATAAATCAGTAATAATCTTTTAGAAGGCGCAGATGTTTGTAACGGTTAAATTGATCAAAATGTTAATGGAGTTTGGTTCAGTGACTGTCTCACTGCTGCCACAGAGTGTATTTTCAGAGCAGCTGACTTTTGTTTTGAGGATAACAGGCTGTTATAAACAGTTGATCAGCTGACAGTGGAGGACGCGTCACTTGTTATTGTCAAATTATTATTATTGGACGTACATCCATGCACTCCACCTGTTCTCACGTTTGAATCTATTTTTTCAACCGAGATTGTTAATTTATCGATTAATTGAGAAAATCTTTCACGAAAGCTTCACACATCCAGGATTTTTTCCTCCAAGCCAAAGGCCCTGCAGCTACTAATGGATATTATCTAAATTTAGATGTTGATCAGTTTCCCAAAGTCCAACATGACGTCCTCAAATGTCTTGTTTTGTTCACAACTCAAAGATATTCAGTTTACTGTCAGAGAGGAGTAAAGAAACCAGAAAATATTCACATTTAAGAAGCTGAAATCAGAGTTTTGTTTTGCAGAGCATGTGTGTAAATTTAGGACAGAATCAGATATCTTTTCTCTGTCTGGTTGATCGCTGCTCCTTAAATACTGAGGCTCAGAAATCCTCAGGAACCTGTTGATTAAAGTCTGATTGGTTGTTTCAGCCCACAGCTCAGCAAACGCAGGAGACGTGGTCGCATCACAGAGGAACACTTCAGTCCCGTAAGTTCCCGCGTTGTCACACAGTTCTCACCACTGTCAGCTGCGTGTGTGTGTTCTGATGTTGACCTCCATCTTTCCTTGCCCTCAGGTGGCCGTCGGCGCGTCTCCAGGACAACCAGAACATTCCACTGGAAGCGAACAAAATTTTTCACACAAATCCAAACGGCGGCGGCTGGCGGCGGCGATGGGAGAGCAGCACGTCGGCTTTGTTCCAGCTTCGTCTCTGACGGCTTTCCCTCTTAGCAGCTGGCTGGATCCATCCTCCTCATCCTCTTCATCTTCTTCATCCTCTTCATCATCCTCCTCCTCCCTCACGCCAGTATCAGAGGAGGAAGTGGAAGCTTCTGCTGTGGCAGGCACCGCAGCAGAAGCCAGTCCTGCTTTTTTTGAGTGTAGGAGGAGGAGGCAAAGTCCAACGACGTCAGCGACGGTGTCAGCGTCACCATCGCCGCTGCCGCCACCACCCACCTCTGACTCGCTGTCCTTCCTGACCGCAGAGGAGAGGATGTGGCTGAAGGAGGAGCAGGGACTCACCTCAACAGGTGAGGACATAAAGTTTGGTTTTAAAACTAAAATTAATTAATGAAAAACTTATAATACAAACAAAATATGACAAAACATTTGAATTTGGGCTGAATGATTTGATTTTGGAAAAAGTTTAAGAACCCTGGCAGATGCTTCAGTTCACTGAATTTCAGTTCTACGCTCACACCTGGTCACAGTTTGACTTCTCTGGTTCTGATGCGTGATTTGTTCCACAGCGGCGCCGGAGCAGATCGTCATCAGTGACGATGAGGAGGCCGTGGTTCGCTCGGCGCAAATGGAGGAAGATGAGGCAATGGCGCGAAGTCTGCAGGTAAGATCCTTCACCTGTGAGACAAACGACTCACCTGTGACAGGGCTGCAACTGACCATTAATCTGGTGAACATTTTTCCGTGTCCTCCACCAGTTTTTATGTTTGGACCTATTTTTCAACTAGAGATCAATCTGATGATAATCTTTTCACTAATCGATCAGTTGTTTGGTCCATAAAATATCAGAAAAATTAAAAAACCCCCGACTCAAACCAATAATCGATTATTGGTCGCAGCTCTTCACTGTGAAAATGTTCACGATGCTGTTTGTTCACTCAGGCCCAGTTTGACCAGGAGGAGGCTCACAGCAGACACCAGCACCACCATCATCATCATCATCATCCTCATCCTCATCAGCAGGGCCAGCACACGGTGAGACAGACGCTCACTTCCTCCTCACTTTCAAAATAAAACTCGAGGATGTGCTTGTCTACAATCCTGTGAGCCGACACGGCAAAAACAGGCCGACAAGAAAGAAGCCAAATATTCTTAAATGTAATCAGACTGTCTGGTTTTAAGTTGATTTTGATTGGCTCGAATTCTTAAAACTAGCTTATAAATCTCACCACTTAATGGGCCTTAAAACTGTTTTAAAAAAGTGAAATATTTTTATTATCTAAGAAAAACTAAATAAAATATTTGGTCTCCTCGTTGAGCTGACATTAAGAATTTCTATCTTAATTTAAGATTTCTTGAAACAGAATATTTGGTTTCTTAATTGAGCCGACTTTAAATCTTAAACTGAGATCAATAATTAGGGAAAAAACTTATAATAAGACATGATTTCTTCAAAAAGCATGATAAACACGGGACGTTGTCTTTTCATGAAGTGCTGTTTCATAAGATTCTTAAATTTGGAGGATGTAGAAATGGTTTTAATCTTAAAATAAGAAAAACAGTCTTGTTCCTCTGCTGGGATATTATGCAGATCATTGTTGTATCTTGTTATTGATTAAATATAGATCAGTATTAGCTGTTGGATATATTTTCTTAAAGTGAGATTATCCTTTCTTACTCTTAAAATAAGAAAAGATTATAATGGACAAGATGTATTTTCTTAAAAATGAGATTTACTTTTCTGACTCAAAACTTGTTTAACAAGTTGTCTAAAACTTTAAACTATAAACTTGTGTTACGTGATCAGACTTGATGTGAACAGGCTGTATTTGAAGAAGCATGTGCAGAGTTTTGACTCGTGTGTGACTTGTTGCGTCTCTGCAGTTCTTCTCCTACATGGAGCCCAGCTGGATGCCTCACTGGTTGGCTGCTGTCTCTCCTCTGGTCGCCATTGAAGACGGTGAGATGATGAACACACAGTAACGCAGCCTTTTATTATCGTATCGTTTATTTTACCATCGAGTGTCGCAGCAGCTGCTCAGCCAAACAAACGCAGGTTGTTTCTACGTTTGTTTGCTGATGATCAAACGTTTCTGCAGATGAAGTCTGGTGTCTCTGAACTGAGCCACAAATCATCTGTTTTTCTGGTCAAACAAAAAGGACGTGTGAAGTAAAGATATTTTTCAGTTTATTACTGTGAAAATCCAGGTGATGGCGCTCTCGAATATTTGATAAACTTTATTAATCCATATGCAAAAGATCACCACCTCAGGTTGCACCGTTTCTCACAGAACTGAACCCTTTGATTAAAATCACTTTAATTGATGAGAGTAATGAAATGTTTTTATTCATTATTAATTTTATAAATATTTATCTCTGTCCATGTTTTATGTTCATTGAGATGTGTGAAGTTCATCTGAAGCTCAAGTTGGACCGACAGAATCCACCACTAACAGAATTAAATGGCTCTCGCTGTTTGCACAGATCTGATTGGTCAACGCAGGAGACGTGGGCGGGGCAGAAGGAGGAACGCCCTGCCCGAGTTTTCAGAAGACCTTCAGGGAAACGACTACGAGGTGAGGAAGAGGAGGAGGCGGTTCTTCTGTCACCTCAGTCACCACATCAGCAGCAGCAGGAGACGTGTTTCTGTCGTCAGCTATTCAGATTATTGATCAATTGTTTGAGAAAAAATTCAAAACAAGACATTTGAGGACCAAACAACTAATCGATTGGTGGAACAATTATTGCCAGATTGATCTCTATTTGAAAGTACATGTGAACATGTTGACAAGATTGTGACAGGATTAATTAATCAAGACAAATTGGTTTTAGCGATTTGGATAGCAGCCCTAATTAAACTGCATCATTATGAGCTACTGTAGTGCTGCAGAGATGAGCTGGACTAAAAATCTTTTTCTCCAAATGAAGTAAAACAATAAAATAAAATAATCACAGTATGACTTTTGTTCTTCTACCAAATCATGCAGCCCTAAAATTAATCGGCACTGAAAATAATTTTTAGTTGAACCCTGAAACACAGACAATCAATATCAGGCTGGAACAAAACAAACAAACAAACAAACAAACAAACAAACAGAACACTGCTGACTAACTGCCGCCTCGTCTTTTCAGGCTCTGCTGGAGTTCGAGGAGCGTCAAGGTGCCGTCGTGTCCAAAAAGTTGAGTCGGAGGGAAATCCAGAGGTTTCCCACCAAAACCTTCCAGTCTGACACCAGCGCTGGAAACACTCAGTGAGTCCAACAGCTGAACCAGAACCAGGACCAGAACCTGGACCTGGACCTCAGTGTTTACTGTTGGTGATGTGAGGATCTAAAATGATTTGATGATGATGATCTGATTTGATTGACAGGTGTCAGATCTGTTTCTGTGACTACACTGATGGAGAGAAGCTGAGGATGCTGCCCTGTTTCCATGACTACCACGTCCAGTGTATCGACAGATGGTTAAAGGTAACACACGCACACACACAGAGTCGTTCTGGGGTTTAATAAGAAAAACTTAGTGTAGCTGCGGGAGAATAAATTAAATTATTAATTAATTATTAATTAAATTATTTTGTTTGTCTGGATTAAATTTGGATTGAAATAGTAAAAATATATAAATAATCTCAAAGTTTAGAGTTTGATTAATCATCCACAAGAATCTGAGTGAAAATAAACTTTCATAATGTAAAGCAATATGGCAATATATTGATCTCATATCGCATCATGATGTGGAATAACTTCAGTCTTTTCCTGTTTTTAAAGGCTGTTATGAATGAACTTATCAGACTGTTTTAACTGTTGTGTTCTTTGTCTTTATGTCCATATTACTGATTATTATTTATCACACACCTCATTGTGTTAATTAGGAATGTTAATGATTAACTGCCGTTAGAAATTTAAACAGTTTAAAATGTATTAATAATTAATCAATAGTCTAGAAACGGCAGGAACTGCACCTCATTTGACATGATTTGTCTGAACTGATCATTTATTATTAATAAGAACTTCAACTTAAAATGAGGGAGAAAAAATAGAATAAAATGAAATTGGAAAAAAAAATCTTATGAATTATTACTGATTGATTGATTATTGGCATTGGCATCAGTCAAATAAAGTGCAAAATCGTTAATATTTTATAAAAGCACCAACAGTCATACCTGCAATATTAATATAAAATTTCTGCCCAGTGATGATAAAACAAACTTAATTTGATTATTTTCATTGTTGATTATTTTCTCAATTAATTGATTAATTCATCCTGTCACACTGTCGTCATGTGGAGCACACGGACGCATGTCTTTCCTGTAACGATTATTTTCTTCATCAGTTCATGTCGATCACTTTCATGATTAATCAATTAGTTGTTTCATCGATAAAATGTCAGAAAATGGTGAAAAACTGAACCAGAAGAGAAGCTCGAATCAGAAATCTGACTTATTTTGTCTTAGAAAAAGAGTAATTGATCAATTAATTGTGTCACAATCTTGTTCATTGAAAAATAGGTCCAAACATGTGAAAACAGGTGGAGGACACGGACGGACGTCCGTGTCCTCCACCTGTTTTCACATGTTTGGACCTATTTTTCAACTAGAGATCAATCTGACAATAATTTTTCCACTGATTGATAAAATGTCAATCAAAGTCCATAATCAACTGACCAATCAGAATCAAGTATTTAACAAAGACTAACTGGCTGAAAGAACTAATCGTTAACCTGATGGTGACTTTTCCACCTGACAGGACAACACCACCTGTCCGATCTGCAGAGCTAACCTGGCAGACGGAGACTCCCTCGCCCCCCACCCCCTCTGACCTCAGCACCTCCTCCACAGACGGACGGACGGCGGACGGACGGACGCCCTCATCCTGCCAGTATTTGACACTGAAGGACGACTCGTCACCTCACAGCTCGTCTTATTATTTTTTTAAATACTTTTATTTAATTGTTTTTCGTGAACGGACTCTTCAGGAATTAAACCTTTTAGCTGCTGCAGTTTGTTTTCATGTTTCGGCGTTCCAGTCTGATGTTAGCGAGACTTAAATAAAGGTGGTTTTTTTTCCCTCTTTATGTCTGTCTCATGTTGTCAGCAGGACGGACGGATCCTCGGCGGACATTAGGGACGTCACAGAGTCTGTCTCACTCCTCGTAGTAGCGTTTCTTCATGGCTCTGTACTTCCTCAGGTAGTAAAGCGCCTCCAGCTCTCTGGCCACGTACTCGCCCCGAGCGATCATCTCCTTGATCCGCTCCGGGTCCTGCACGTCTTTGTTTTTAGCGAACGCCGCTCTCAGACGGTCCCTGAAGTAGTCGGCGCCTTTAGGATACTCCCGCCCGAGGTAGAGGAGCTGCGGAGTCACACATAGGGAGGAGAACCGTTAGCTGCTGTTCCACACGTTCCTTTAGAGCCGAGACGGTCACGTTTACAGAGATTTAATTACATTAATGACAAAGATTTGAAACTTATATCACAAGGGATGATAATCAATCAATGATCAATTAATCAGTCGCTGTGGTTCTACCCAGAACTATTAGTCTTCTGAAGAACCCTTTTTGGAAGAAAGAGTTTATCAAGGGTTCTTCATAAGACTAAAGGGTTCCATTAAAGTGATATTCCACCCCTACATGATAACCCACTCAGTATGTCCTCACCTCTATGCTGATGTGATGATGGGTTTAACAAAGTTGGTTCTCAGTAGAACCTCCAGAATGTGTTCTAGATAAAACCTTTAGAATATTAACAGGTTCTCAGTAGAACCCCATGGGTGTGTTCTAGATAAAACCCTTTGAATAGGTTCTCAGTAGAACCCCCTGGTTGGATTCTTGTTTGCACCCTTAGAAAGGTAGAGAAGGTTCTGGATAGAACCTCCAGAGAGGGTTCTAAGTGGAACCACTGCACTGTACAAGGGTTCTCAGTAGAACCTCACACAGGGGGTTCCAGTTAAAACCTTTCACAGATGGTTTCTTAACATTATGATATAAAAAACCCAAACTATGAGGTAACTTTTCACAGAACCCTGTTTGAGAACCACTGCAGTTCTGGACTGTATCACAGTTTCTGACACAGAGACTCAAACAGCTGAACTGTTTTTAAACTGTCAGTAAAATTCTGTCAGACTTTTCTGACGGACAACCGACAAACCAACCAAAATCCAGTCATAAAATCAGTCATTTTATCTCTCAGAACTCAGGAGTTGTTGGTCTGCTGCTGCCTCCATCTGTTAGTGTGTTTGTGTTGTTGTGAGACTTCAGTGAATCCAAACAACCTTTTTAAAACACTGAAGTCTCACAACAACACAAACACACTAACAGATGGAGGCAGCAGCAGACCAACAACTACTGTGTTCTGAGAGATAAAATGACTGATTTTATGACTGGAGTTTGGTTGGTTTGTAGAGAGATGTTTGTCTTCTTTAACTGTTTCCTGTTAGAAAAGTCAAACAACCACACTTCAGATAATCTGAACTGAGAAATAAAACTTCCAAACCAGGATTAAAGGACAGACTCACATTTTTGTAGAGTCGGACGACTTCAGCCCGCAGAGGATTCGCCATCGTCCCAGAGAGCCGCTCAGAGCTGCAGAGAACAACTGACATCAACACTCAGCTCACAGAGATTTGTCAGGTGGAGGAAAGTAACTAAATACATTTACTCAAGTACTATTACTTCTAACATCACTCACTACTTTCAGGGAAACATTTACTTTTAATTTCAGTGCATTTCTCTGACAGCTTCAGTTACTTTTCTCATTTATTCACCTGAAATCAAGAACTTCATGTTTCTTCATAATTATGGAGAAAAAAATCATTGAGATAAAAAGTCTCAACTGCAAAATTAAAAAAGACATAATTGAGATAAAAAGTCATAATTTTGAGAAAAAAGTGGAAATGAGAGATTAAAAGTAGAAAGATATTAAAAAAAAGTCAATGATAAGATTAAAAAAATAGAATTATGGACTTAAATCCATAATTTGAGTTAAAAAGTAATAATTTTAAGATCAAAAGTCTTAATCATGAGATAAAAAGTCATATTTCAAATATATTTATATTATATTTATATGTTCTGCCTTTCTTTTTTCATCTGGGATAGTAAAATACAAAGTGATAAAATCTGGATAATCCTGATCTCAATCACAGGTTTTGAAACACTGGCTCTGTTTTTAAAAAATAAATAAATAAATAAATAAATAATATTGGTCATCTGATCGGTATCAGCCATGAGAAACAGGGATCATTAGTTATTGGCACCACAACTTCTTCCACCACTGAGATTTACAGACCAGAAGCATTTTTAAAGGGACAGTTCACCTCCAAAACCAAAAAGACATATTTCTCTTCTGGACCGCTGTTTATCCATCCATCAGTTTTTTTATTTATTTAGTTCCATTATACTGAAGAGATGTCAGACATCTACAGCTGATCTCCAAAACTCTGCAACTCACATCAAAACTATTTAGTCGGACAGAAAAGTGTGGCTTTAAACTCTGACACAGTGGAAACAAGCTGAGGTGACGCTAACAGACACACTTTACACTTAAACTGCACACAAATAAAACTCACACGAAAACAAACAACAACATAAACCTCCCTGAGCTCTGGTGGTCGTGTCTAGAAAAGGTCATGTCTGGTTACCTCAGAAACTCTCGCGAGATTTGACTTATTTCTTCCTTGAGCTCGTTATACAAACTAATTATCATTTTTATTATGTTAATGTTGCTGTGGTTGAGATGTGGGTCGGTTTAAGCACAGAAAACACCCGGAGAAGGTCAGAGAAAGATCAGGATTTGTATTATAATCGTCACTCTCGCGAGATCTGTCGCGGGTTTAGGGTTACCATGTAGACAAGTGACCCTGAGCTTTTAAACAATCTGACAAACATACATATGCTAACGAGACAGCAGCTGGCAGCGTTTCACGTTGTTAGTCGATGATAAAACAAGAATAAATGACACATTTATCTCCAGATGAAGAATATAATCAGTTTGTTTTCTCACCTGTGTCGTGATGACGTCCAGCTGCTTGAACTTTCTCCGGAGGATCAAAGTTCACTCAGTTAGAAAAGTTAACTCCGTCACATCAGCTGACTTCAAGCTTTCTAACAACAGAAAAACGTCGTTTTCTGTCCGTCAGCTGGTACAAAACTCATCAAGCGGCAGCGCTGCAGAGACAACGTATTAACGGCTTTTATAATCAGACTTTTTAGGAGAAGCGTCGATGTTAGTACAGAACAGTAAACAGCCAAAGAGCAGTAACACACGCAGAGATACTAATCCACCCAGACACGAAAGCAAACAGGGCCGCGCATGCGCACACGTGCTCAGTGCGGCGAATCAATCCAGTGTTTACTTCCTGTTTGTGTTTTCATCCTCTGTAGCACGAGATAAATGGAGGCGTATTTCCACCAGTGACAGAAAAACAGCATACCCACTGTAAATCATAAAAGAAGAATTAATTATGAGATAAAAAGTGATAAATATGACAGAAAAAGTCTAAATTACGAGATAAAAAGTGATAAATATGACAGAAAAAGTCTAAATTATGAGATAAAAAGTGATAAATATGACAGAAAAGTCTAAATTATGAGATAAAAAGTCACACGTGTCATGGTCAATGCAAAGGTTTCCACAGTCAACACACTCTGAACTTTGTGTTTATTTTATTCTGTTTATTTGCTCTCGCTGTCGTGAATGTTCACATTTGTCGAGTTGTGTTTTGTGAAAATTGGGGCAAAAAGCAGGAACTCAGGCACTTGAGATAGTTTATGAATTATTAAAAAAACAAGGGGCAGGACCTGATAAGTGTTCACGCCTACCTGCTCTTTTTTGAACATTATTTTTGCTGGATGTTTGCTTTTAATTCATTTGTTACTTTTATATTTTCATTAAACATGTTTGAAATAAAATCTAAATTCCTGCAAATTAGCCTGACAAATAAATTTGGCACTAATTTTGTGCCATATAACACTAAAGTTCAATCAGAGAATACTGACAAAGAAAAATGAGAATAACCTTCTGATTTCCAGCAGATTTTTCTGTTTTCAGATTAAATCAGTGTTAATAATAAAAGAAAACATCTGCAAAGTTCATAATTTAAAGAGACACAAAAGGAGTTCTTGTTTTATTTTCAATATGAATCTTCTTTATTCTGTATCGTGTCTTTAGACAAAATGTTTCTTATTAATAATACAGGCACACACGAGGCAGATCGCCGCTGCTGACGATGTGAGAAAACGTCTCAGACTGAAGATCAACCAGAGTTCAGGATCGGTTTTCTTTTCTTGGACATTTTCTTACACCATCTGTTCTTCAGCTACAAAAACACACAACTTGACTCACACCTGTGATGCTGCAGCAGGAGGTTCTGCTGGTGTTCAGTCAGCGTCTGACTGATGGTGAACAGAGAACCGTTCTGTTTGTCCTCTCAGGCAGCAGGGAGGCACTTTGGCTGAATTCTGACTCTCGTTAACAGTTTCTCTGATTCATCCCAGAAGCATCTCTAACCTAAACAGAAACTTTCTGAGGGAGGGACACAGTCCGGGAGGAGGCGCTGCCTGCAAGGCTGAACTCAGGGCAGGACAAGTTCCACAGTGGTTCTGATCAGAGGGGTCAGTAGTTGGTCCTCAGTCTGCGGTTCTCCTCTCGCAGCTTCTCGATCTCCTCCAGCAGAACCTCGTTCACGGAGCATTTCTCGATCAGACTGTGGATCTCGTTCTGAAACACAAAATAAACTCAGCTCACAGTGTGTTTACAGCATTTTACTAAAAGAGTCTCCACAGATTTTTGATGGACAGAAAACAAATCAAAACGACTGAAAAAATATGTAACTGTGATTATTTTGACTGATGCTGCAACTGCAACATTCAAGGTAATGATCATTTTTACATCATTATTTTAATTTGATCTGGACCAAACTGAAAACTGCCCCCTCCCTGGACCAAAAACTGGACTTTGATCCAACTGAGCCTCTTTTCACCAGACCAAACTGAACCATGGTTCATCATCGGCCTACATCGGTGCCTTCTCCTCTAAATTTGCTCCAGTAAGTCGCTGTGGATGCCAAATCAAATTTAAGAAAGAATCGAATAGTTTCAGCTCCAGACAGACTTTTTTTCCTTTAATTATAAAAGTTTCAGACCCCTCCCCCAGCCCTGAATGTGTGTGACGGTTCGTACCAGCTGGATTAAAACTGTCGGACCATCTCCACCTGCAGATTGAGGATGTCTTTGTGACAGGCGTCCCTGAAGACGAGGAGACACATGGGACAGTTAGCGTCCTGCACAGACTTTCATACTGATCACATCGTGGCAGCAGCCTTTAACAGGAAGTCATGGACCCACCTGAAGTCCTCCAGAGTCTCATGGATCAAGTTCTGGATCAAGTGGATCTGCAGGGAGGTGAAAGGAGCGGCTCCGGCCTGTCCCGCCACGTCCGCGATGTTCTGGGACAGAGACGAGGACACGGCGGCAGACAGAGCTGGACCTGAAGGTGCAGACGGGGCTGTTGGAGAGCAGAGACACTTCCTGTGAGGCCTCTCACCAACACACAACCCAACACCTGATCATTTCCATCAATAAAATCATTTCTAAATCAATCACGTACAGACAGAAGGCTGCGTCCGTTTCCGTACATCAGTCCTCCAGGATCGCAACAATTCACGCAAATTCAACCAATCCCCATGAATTCTGTGCGACCTTGCAATTTTGTCCAAACTTCACTACTTTACTGCAAATTTGACCAATCATTGTAGCTTCCTGACAGTTCCACCAATCACAGCGGTCCCACCGCAAACGTCATACATGTACATCTCAATGTTCTGTTTCATTATTTACTATTTTTTCATTTATAGATTTTTTATTTTGTCAACATTTGTTGTTGCATTTATCATTTATCAACACTCTGTGCACTTTTTATAATTTGTTCTCCGTGGAACAAGCTGCCTTTCATCTTTAATGAATTATACAAAATATTCCAACTTTCTTTTGCAGTTTTCTCTTGGTCCTGCATGTCTTGCAATGTTTTAGAAAAGCTGCAGTGAAATCGGGTATTTTAGGCCACAACCATCCCAAATGAGACCTGTGAAATCCTGGAGCGACTGGGTTATCTAACGTTTACTTACCTGCTGTGGTGGGTGGAGCTCCCTGGACAGGTGAGTCGTAGCTCAGCTGAGCTTGAATCCCATTGGCTCTCCTGAGGCTGGGTTCTGGAGTGAAGAAGGGCAGGGCAGGCTGACTGTGATTGGTCTGCTGGACTGATGTGGGTGTGGTCTGACCCTCGACCTCCAGGCTGGAGCTGCTGGCCTTGTCAGACTGTCACAGACATGACATTCATGAGTTATAACCTCTCTATGCTCTGAGATGAACTATTTTGACGGAGATGGAGGTCAGAGGTCGTACCTTTCTGGAGTCACATGGTTCAGCTGCTGCAGCAGCAGAGACCGGCTCCTCCTCTCTGATTGGTGGAGGGTTCTGGAAGACGGACAGCGGGCTGTAGCACCGCCCTGCAGAGCCCATCAGAGGCGTTCCCAGGGGGGTCTTACGGTGCGAGCTGGACCAGAGTCTGAAACACAAATAATCCCCCTGTTAATGAAAACATCTGGATCACAGCTGATCTCTTCAGGTTCCCCGTGTTAGAACACGTCTCAGACAGTTAATGTAAAATCTAAAGACGAATCCAGCGACCGCTATGTGTTCTGCCATCTAACGGGCCGCAATCACTGTCAGTGTCTGCTGGTTGAGTCTAGAAGGGAATTTCAGTTCCAGATTCAGTGAACAAATACCGAAAAGCTTCACAACATGCATCGCATTTTTTTTTTTTTAGAAAACCTGCCTTGAAATCAGACATTTTAGGCAGAAGACAGAAGCTAAAAGTACATCACGCTGCGTTGAAGAAGACTTGAAACTAGAGATTACTTCAGAAAACTTTAACAACACTCTCCTCACCAGTAGAAACCAGTAAAATCTGACCTTCTCTGACTGGGGAGAAAATGTCCAGACTGGCCCGACCTACGACCTGCTGACCCTCCCCTTCTCTGGACAGCATCTCCAGGCTGGTTACTATGGAAACACAGCATCAACGTTAGTCCAGAAGAAGAAGAAGAAGCATCATTCAAAGCAGCTTCAGAGTGACTTCCTGTTGTACCGTGTGTTCTTCCAAACAGTGTGTCTCCAGCCGTCCCCTGGGTCCTAGAGTCTGGACAAAAGGACAGAAAGAAGACGTTATACTGAGTTTAAATTAGGGCTGCAGTAGGGCTCGATTCTGAAAAAACATCTAACTGCAATTATTTTTATTGAGATTACAACTGTGATATTAGAGATAATGAGAATTATTACATCATTATTCATATTTTCACGAAAAATATATTAAAGGTCTGATTTTTTGTGCTGATCTGCACCAAACGATGTAGAACAACTATTTTGATAATCAATGAATCAATTTGGGTCTTTTGTTTTACTGAAATTTGTCCAGATTCTCTGATTTCAGCTCCTCAAATGTCAATATTTTATTTTAAATGTGAGTTTGACAAGAAAACAGTGTTGCAGAGTTTCTCAAAGAATGGAAGTAAAAGGTGACCAGCAGTGTTTTGAGGACTGAAAAACTAAACCCAACCTTCAGTCAGCATGAGGGTGAGTAGATAATGACTTAATTTTCATTATTGTGTGAACTATCCCTTGTTTTGAGGAGACATGAAGGCAGCACTCACCTTCCCGAACAGGAGAGAAAACGTCCAGGCTGTTTCGTCCGATGCTGTTGAACTTCTCCATCGAGGGCAGCTGCTCCGCCCCCTGCTGGCCTTCAGCCTCCCGGGACATCACGTCTGCACCGGCGCCCCCTGCTGGACACAACACTCAGTCAAACAGTACAGAACATTAATGTAACATTATTAACTTCAAGAAGTGGTGGAAAGACTACAACACAGGGTGAAGAAGATACAGCTGCAATGATTAATCAGTTATTTTTTTATCAGATATTTATCAGTTTGACTCATTTTTGAAGAAAAAAAGTCCAAATTCTCTGATTTCAGCTTCTTAAATGTGAATATTTTCTGGATTCTTTTCTCCTCTCTGACAGGAAACTGAAGATCTTTGAGTTGTGGACAAAATTGAGACATCTGAGGACGTCATGTTGGACTTTGAGAGACATTTTTAAACATTTTCTGACATTTTATGGACCAAACAACTTACTGATTAATAAAGAAAATAATCCACAGATTGATCAGCTCTAGTCTGAAATAAAAAATGTTCAGTTTACAAACGACATCACACAGAAAAGCAGAAGATTCTGACGTTTATGAAGGTGAAAACTGAGAAACTGGAGCTTTTTGTTTTCACCATTTTTGTTTTTTTTAAATGATTAGTTGCTGATTGATTATCTGTTGATCAACAAAAAACAAACAAACAAACTGATTCAGTGTGCTGTAGCCAATGAGATGAACCGACCTGTACTGGTCATCTGCCTGTGGGGGGCGGGGCCTGTGGTGGGGGCGGAGTCTGGTTGGCTGTTTGACAGTTTGGTTGAGGATCTCTTGGTGCTGGCGATCTTTGTGGGACCCAGTTTACTGGACTGGAGGAGAACAGAGAGAGAAGAACATGATGTGTTGAGCAGCCTGGCCTGTCCTGGCTGTAGTTTATCCATATTGATTGTTTTAGGTGTGAGTGTGCCAGAATTAATCAATCAATTAACCAAGACAATGATTGATAACATGTCTTTATTGTCACAAAAATGATTATAAGTGATTCTGGCCTCTGTAGAGCAGAACCCTCTCCTGCTGTCTCCTGACTCTCTGTGTGTTTGGACCTTGTGTCTGCTGCTGTTGCTCTGGAAACGCAGGCAGGTGACCGAGGTCTTGTGTGCCACAGTGATCCTGGTGGGGGCGCTGGAGTTCCTCAGGTCGTACTGGTAGATCTTCCCCTGAGTGGATCCCACTACCAGACCGGTACCGTCCAGAGTGAAGTCCACTGAGGTCAGAGGACTGTCCACACGGATGGACCTCAGGACACTGGAGACACACGTGAGAAATACATCTGATTGATTTATGTATTTTCCCTTTACTTTCAACATACTCATTTATAAAAGGAAATGATACTCTGAGCTGCAATAATTAACCAATTATTACATTAATCGCCAACTATTTTGATGATTGATTAATCAGAAAAATTCTGATTTTAGGCCACAACAATCCCAAAAACCCAAATCGGTAGATGTAGAAGATAAAAGTAAATTATCTCAATAAAACATTATTTTAAAAAATTTAAATAATATAAAAAGAATTTGAATTGGTCTCAAAACTCAGAAATGTATTGAATTAAGTTGCCTTTTCTCAACTTTTGTTGTTTTTACAGTGTAGAACATTTTGGTTTACTTCATAAATGAGATAAAATAAGAACATTCAGGTGGAATTAACAGACTCTTGTTTTTTCCTCTCATCAGTTAAACAATCTACTCATTTTAAATGATTTATAAAAGCTGCACTGCAGATATAAATACTACATTTTGCAGAATTGTGTCCATAGTCTTTTACTTATTTTGTGACCCAAATAAAACCAACCCAGTCTTTGGGAATGACTGCTACAGACAACTATACAAACAAACAGCAGAAAGAGGTTTCACTCCATTAAAACGTCTCTGAGTCAGTAAAAATAATCATTCACACACTCCTGGTTCCTCCGTCTGTACGTCTAAAGATATAAACAGTTATTCTCTGCAGACGGTGACTTAATAAACACCACAGCAGTGTTACGTCACTCTTACATCTTGCTGGCTGTGTCGTAGCAGACATCTTCTTGTCCAGACCGACGCTGACCACCAGCAGCTCGCTGGTCGGGGAGAAGGCCAGGCCGGAGCCCGGGGCTTTGTGGGCGCTGTCAAACACGTGGAGCTCCTTCTGGGTGTTGGAGTCCCACAGGACCACGGTGCCGCTGTCAGACAGGCTGCCCATCAGGGAGCGCTTCAGCATGGACAGCCTCAGGTCATGGATGGGCTGCAGATAAAACAAGAGCTCTGTTAGTCGACCTGTCCTGCATCTGGTCAGTAGTTGGGTTTAGGGATGGGAACTGAGAAGATTTTACTGATACCAATGCCATTATCAATTCTGCTTATCAATCCAATTCTTTATTTATTCCCTTGTCCTCATTGGTTACATGAGCGAAACGTAGAGGTATGTGCGGGGACCAAAAATACACACATGGACACGAGTTTGATTATCGCGGGGATCTATGGGGGAATCGAAATTACAATTTCTTAATGTTGATGGAATTGTCATTTTAGAACCGGTTCTAAAGTGGAACCAGGTCTCTATGTCCATCCCTGGTAGGGCTGCACAATTAAAGAATAATGATGTAAAAATGATCAATACCTCTAACATCGCAAATCATATTGCAATTGAAATATCAGCAAAATAATCGCAATTAGATATTATTTTTTGATCAGTTCTTTGGCTTTAATAAGTATTAATATCTCCAAATAAAACAAAGCAGCAAGTATGTTTAATATGTATGTTAGGAAGATAATAAGAACTTATTAAAAAAAATACATTAATCAATAAATTAATCATAAAAATAATCAATAGATTAATTGTTAAAAATAATAATTGTTAAGTGCAGCCCTATCCATCCATCCATCCATCGTCAACCACTTATCCAGAGTAACAGTTCCAGCAGGGGACCCTGAACATCTCTTTCTCCTGAGGCGTTCTCAAAGAACAGTCCTAGTACATATTCATCTATGGCAGGGCTGAACGATTTAAAAAATACATCTGATTGTGATTATTTCTGACTGATATTCTAATTGTGATATAATTTGCCTGTGACTCCTCAAACCACCAGTCAGAGCAAAGATGATGGATGTGAATTACTTCATAATATTCAGTTTGTTTGATTGATATGCCATATATTGTTTTGTTTGATTACAATAGATTCCTGAGTTTATTCCTATATTGTTTGAATTAAAAGCCAGAACTTAAATTTATCATTATTTCTTTCATATTATTCAAGTCATTAATTTTCCTTTTTATATTTCTCATTGGAACGACATCCTGGATCCTGTTTTATATGTTGCATCATATTAGAGGTAATGATAAGTCTGTAGAATCTGATGTGTTAGACAGGACATCTCTGCCTCACCACATTCATTCATTTAAACATTTTTTGACACATTTTGTTTTTAACAAATATTGAACGTCCTGTGATTTGAAAATTGTAGACAGCCATTTCAATGCTCTCAATGTATCAAACATATCAAAACATAAGCAGACTGTCTGACCTGGTTGCTGCCGTGGCCGAAGGCTTTGCTGGACAGGTTGGTGGTCAGACTGTGGAGGACCAGATCTCCACTGTGGACCCGGAGGCGACGTAGCTGTCATTGGCATTAAAGGACACGCAGGTCACCTCTTCTTTATGGTCCTGAGAGACAGAGGGAGACAGAAACATCAAGACTGTGGGACTTCCTGACGACTCAGCCAGCAACAAAAAACAGTGTTTTCCTACAGTACATGTTGTATTTTCTAACTTTTAAAATGTTCGTTCTGTGTAACCTCTGTCAGGTCTCTTACCTTGAGGGAGCGGTGAAGTCTCTTGGTCTTCAGGTCCCAGACGTGAACGCAGTGATCCAGACCTCCACTGACCAGAAACTGAGACGACGAACTCAGACACACACGTGTTTGTTTTTTCTGAACAGATCATTAGAAAGAGTCGTCGTTAGTGAAGGTGAGAACTAAAAACTCCTGCCTGCTGAGTGCAGGTGAAGGTCTACAGATGCTGGTAAACACTGAACCACAGCACGAGCTGAAAAACATCTACTGCAGTGTTGATGAGGAGACTTTGTATTGGTCATAAAAACAACAACAGAAGCTTCACTCACCCCCTCGGCCAGTTCCACCACCGGAACTGGAGTCGATTTGAGGCTGGAAACCACCAGTTTGTCTCCGCCACTGCTGGCACTCACCAGGTACTGGTCTGACAGAACCGGTCAAGGCTGCTTCATCTGTCACTCCTCAAACATTTCTTAACATCCATTACCAGTTTAAACTGGCTTTATAGAGGCTTCACAGCTGGATTCTGCTGTTTCGAAGCACTTTATGGGAAGTTTTTGCCTGTTTGGAGTCTAAATAATCTCCCAAACATTTTGTTTGATTTGGTAACAGCTGACATGGAGCTATGAGACAGTAAATTATTGTCTAAATCAGAGTTTCTTAAGATTTTAACAAGTTAGATTTAAGACTTTTTAAGTCCTTTTGAAGACAGAAAAGTACAAAAGACCACATCTGCTTTTAATGTTAGTGTAGATCCAAACAGGTGTGATTGACAAATCAACCTGTTGATCATTTACCAGGTTAAACTACTGAAGTGTTCAAGTGTCATTTACGCTGGTTCTCATTATTGACCTGATAAAAAACACATCCATGACATCAGGATACTGTTGGAGCTCCAGCAGGCCTGTGCCACAGGGTGGCTGATGCTGTGTGGGTTAAACTGCTCCAGCGGCGCCATGGAAACCGCATCCCAGATCTTCACACAGTCTCCTGTCGACACCAGTCGGGTCACCTCCTCCATGACGACGCCTGGAGACAAACACATCAGTGTTTAAATTCAAATAATTAATTGTTTAGTTAGTTTACACAGAAAGTTCTTATCATCAGGGATCTTTTCAATCACTTAGAAAAGAAAAAATCTAACTAGCTGTTTTCATCATCATTAAAAAGGCAAAAAGTCACTTAGACTTCAGGCTTTATTTAGTCTGCACAGATTAAAACAGCTGATAACAGAAGTAATAAATAAGTTTAACTGAGTGTGGCAGCTCAATGACAGTTAACTACTGCTGACACTCAAGTTTCTAATAAAGTAGAAACTAATCAGAGCTAACTGGTAAATATCAAAAAACTAAACAGCTCACTTTGTTCATCTTTCAATAAAATTCAACAGCTGCACTTTAATTAGTCAGTTCAGCGAACCAACTGCAGATGGACGGTCGTGTCCAGAAGGGAACCCCTGATTGGTGAGACTCTCGCGAGATGTGGACGCGTCGTTTCTTCGTCGCACAGATTAATAATGATTAATAATATATTAACGCAGTGACTAAGTTCTAAGTAGGTTTGACGACACAAAACACATGTTTGGAGATAAATAATGTCAGGATTTGGGTCAAAATAATGATCACTCTCGCGAGACCTCTCGCGGGTGTGGGGTGACCATCTTGACTCGAGCCAGTTAGCGCTAACATTAGCAGCTACAGCAGACAAACTGAAGCTCAGCGGTTTTTTAAAGTTACCGAGCGACCATAAAACCAGCTCAACAACAGGAAACAGGCAGAAACTCTTCTGTAAAACGAGTCATACTCACTCTCAAAGATAAACTAATAACTGACAAGCTGTCGAAGCTGTTTGTTTGGTGATCCGCCTGCAGCCAATAAAAAACCGCCACTACGGAGAGCAGCGAGGGACAAAAACACGCAAACTTCAAGTCAACATGCTGCAGTAGAGTTTTTGAGTTTGAGCCCAACTTCTTAAGTTTTGAGAAGGTTTAACCAGAAGGTAAATCTTATTTTAGAAACAACAATTAAGTTGTGTGTTCATATTCAGTGAAGTGAAAGTGAATTATGGTTACAATTTTAATATTTTCAATTTAAAAAAATAATTTTCAGGCACCAAAATAATGACAAATCAGTGGGTTCTTAAATCCTAAAACTCAAAGATTCAAGTTTGTCTAATGAAGAAAAGTAAATTATCTAAACTAAAGATTATAGGTCAGCAAAACTTTTTAAAGTTTATTTCAAAGCTTAAGAGTTTAAGTTGGGATCAAACCATACATGTTGTCGTACTTTGCCTTGAAATGTTGAGTTATCTCACCTTTTTTTCAGTGTAAATTGATTCTTTTGATCTTTAACTGTAAACATATGTAACCCATACACCAAAGTTTTTTTTAAACTTTATTTATTTATTCATGTTTTGCCAAAAATGTCTCTTTTGTTCATAAAGGTTGCAGACCCCTGATCTAAAACATGCAGGGCAATGGGCCCTGCAGAACCAGGACTGGGACTCACTGCTGTATCTGAAAAAAAGAGTTCAGACATTATTGTTTTCTATTTTAAATCAAATATATTTGTTTTGTTTTTAATTTCTGTTTTCATTTTTCTGTTATATGTCAAGTCAAGTCAGTTTTATTTATATAGCGCCAGTTCATTAGAGTAGGTCTACACAACACTCAATATGTTTAGTTTCGGCCTTTAAAATCCTCTTTACATGAGGCCCCAAACTGAACAAGTGTTCCAAGTTTCACGTATCACCTGGGCTACTACACCGATCCCTCCGGAAGAGGGCAGCATTACGCAACCTTGAGTCTACCAGAATAGAAGGCGTAGAAGAAGAAGATCTCCCGCCCCATCCGCTGTTCTTTTTAAACCAAGGCGGGAGATCTTCACTTCATTCACTCTGGTCGGTCTAGTTGGTGTAGAAACATCATTAGACTTCACAAGTCGCTGCTAAAATGGTGAGGACTAAAGCCGACAGCGTCCCCGGAACATACAGAAAAGGTACAGTAACACACTGCAAAGCTTCGTCATGAATTCACCGTAAAAAAGGTCATTTGTGCGTCGGTGTGGTTATTTTGTTATGCAGTCTGGCGGCGGCAGCGCGCACTCATCTAAACCAAACAGCGCGGGTTCAGTAGATAATGATCCTCCACGCCTTCTTTGACATAAATGTTATCGATGTTTTAAAGAAACATACATCGGCATGTCAGGAAAGTGGACAAATATCGATTAAATCCTTGACTAGTCTCCCCAGCAACAACCTCCCGCCAACACGGAGGCTGGATGAGCAGCGTTCCTGGTTCCTCCTGAGCGACGGAATGATCCTTTAATGACACTTTAAATGGAGTTATCATTAACATGTGTTGATGAAGTTTAGTGGCACAATCTGCTCTGGTGAGGTGATATTTCACGCAGTCTTTTCTAGAAGTTAGTGTCTTCTTTCTGCAAAGTGGCGCCAGTTTTTAGCGCCGCGGTGCGTCTTTGTGCGCAAGTCGCACCGATCCCCATTAAAACTTTGCTAAATTGAAATCGTTCTTGTTTATCGTCAAGGCACGTGTAAGAAATGATATGACGAACACCGTGTTTTTAAACCAAAGGATCCTGTGGTAAATTCGGCATACAATTGACCCGCCATTCAGCACTAATAAAAGATCACAATGCGTCTTTGTGCGGACGTCGCACCAAACCCCATTAAAAAGTTCCGTAATTTAAAGGGTTCTTGCTTATTGTCGAATGCAGATGTACGTCAGGACACGATGGACAATATTTGTTAAACTAAAGCATTTTCTGCAAAGTTCGGCTTACAATTGACCCATTCTTCAACATTTCCAAACTTAAAAAATTGGTTTAGGTATAATAGCGTTTAAAGAACCATTTAAAGTTATAGACCATTTTGACAGTTAGGAACATAGCTGTCTTACATCCACATTTGTTCTTTGAAGTCATCAGAGTGTGTTTGATTGTCTTTACAGCTGTTGCAGCTTCTGCACCCCGGAAGTCTCTGGGCTCCAGTTCAGCCAACTCCGCCTCCTCCTCCAGCAGCCAGAGCTCCACTCCTGGTCAGTCCTGACCTGCCCTGAACACAACACCACACTCAGAATATACACAAGCACATGGTGATATATATGATGGAGGTTATTTATTTTGTTTTCTTTCTTTGTTCTTTTTTTTTTTTAATTCACAGCAAAAAACAAATATGCTGGTGGCAACCCGGTGTGTCCCCGTCCCACGCCCACTTGGCAGAAGGGCATCGGAGACTTCTTTGGCGGCCCCCCGAGGAAGCCTGAGAAGGAGAACCAGAGGCCCGAAGTGGTGGAGGATGATGAAGAGGCTGGAGGCAGCGGGATGTCCAAGGCCAGCAGGAAGTATGTTAACCTCTTGTGTTGGGTTTTAGGTGTTAAATTCAGATTTTCTGGGGCATTTCTCTGCTGGAGATGATCTGCCAACAAGCAGACTTGTCTGGTGTTGTGACTAATCAATATTTATATAATTAATTGATTAATTAATCCAGTCACAATCTTGTCAGGTGGAACGCACGTACGTCTGTGCGCTCCACCAGCAGCATGTTCCACATTTCTCTGACACAGTTACTAAATTTATTAAGTTGCTAAATAGAACCATATAGGGTTCTTCAGCTTGTCCCAATAGGAGAACCATTTTTGGTTCTTGTTAGAACCTTTTCTAAAAGCTCACTTGGAACCCTTTCAAACTGTTCTACCTAGAACTCAACATAAAGGCTTATACCAAGAACCACTTGAGAAAGGTTTCATCTAGAACCTCCTGTGAGAGATTCTACAGACAACGCATTTATGGTGCAATGGTTCCACTTAGAACCCTCTCTCGGGTCCTACTGAGAACCTTTTTATATTCCAAGGGTTTTATCGAGAGGACATTCAGGGGGTTCTACCGAGAACCTTTTCATATTATGGTACAAGAACTCTTTATTCTAAAAAAGGTTCTTTGGATGAAAAGGGTTCTTAATGGAACCCTTATTTTTATAAAGAATGCATGACAAACCCCTTCCTCCAAAAAGGGTTCTTCAGAAGCAAATAGTTCTGGGTGGAACCACAGTCCTTCAGGAAGAACCCTTTTGGAACCCTTATTTCTGAGAGAAGTCACCAGAAATCACTGTTTGAAAAAGAGAACATGATATTGGTACAGAAAACGTTTGAGTGTTCCTGAGCTCTGCTGGTTCACTGTAATACCTTTATACAGCCCGAGTCTGTCAGTCACACAAGTCACAAGTTCTCCGTTTTACAACTTAAGGCTTGACTGGAGTCGAGTCATGTGACTCGAGTCCCTCAGCTTTGGAAAACAGTGAACCAATGAGGCCACGGTGTCGCCTTCAGGTTCCATTATAGTGGAGAGAAATCAGACATCTCGTCGGCCAATATCTCCAAAACTCTGCCGCTCACACCAAAAAAGTCTGGCTGGACAAACAGGCCAGAAAAAAAAATGCATGTTTAATTTGAGGTGAACTGTCCCTTTACTGCCTGCAGGCTACTCTGATCATCACTGAGCAGAGGTTGATTCTGCAGAGCTGCAGTGACTTTTCTGATAAGTGATTAATCATTTTGAGGTGTTTCCAGATTTCAGCCTCTAAAATAAAAATAGCTTCTGGTTTCTCAGTCTGCTATGACAGTAAACTGAAAATATTTGTCTTGGGCTTTGGGAAACACTGATCGCCAGTTTCTTCATTTTTTTAAAAAAACATTTCCTGAAATTTTAGACCTTTTAGAGCCTTGGTTTTGAGATATTTTACCTTCTGTCTCCTGAATATGTGGAGGTGAAGCTCGTAGAATTATATTTGAGTAACTGAGGTCTGGCCGGTTGTTTCTTCTGAAGGTAGATGACAGTAAACTTGCAGGTCCGTGTTATGAGAGCAGCTAAAACTGCGGCTTGTACGGTGAACTGCATGCTGGTCCCTCAGGTGTGGTCAGGTAGATTTTCAGTCACTCGATCGGTGTCGCAGTCAGTCTTCAGACGGTGATGTTTGAAGGCTGCCCAGTCTTAATATTCAACGTACTGAACTTTAAAGTGCTGAAAACTGGAGCTACTTATTTTATCAGACGTATAATTTAATGTCTTTAATCAGAAGGTTCAAGGATTAGATCATAATTGTGATTTTATTGTATATTTTGTGTCAAATTAAAAGTTTTGTGGTGCTTTTAGTTTCTGTGCTGAACTTGAGGTATCAGATCCAGATGAACTGACTCGTATCCAGTGAACGAGCTCTGATCTCTGCCTGATTTTCTAATTTGTGCGTCTCAAGTTACAGAATAAATCTGATAAAGTAAGTAAAGTGACATTACAAATGAATGTTTCAGTGAAAAGGTTTAGTCAGTCGAGTAAACCGTATTTATTCTCTCTACAGACTCATTCAGTTGTATTAATACTCGTGTTTTTGTTTGTCTGACCTGATCTTTATTTCGTCGTCCGCAGGTCCCGACCCTGCCTGCTGAGGACGAAGAGGACGATGAATGATTCTGTGTTTGACTGTCGCTCCTGTTTGCTGTGTTCAGACTCGGGCTTAGTGGCATCTTAATGTACATCTGTATATAATTCCTGATTGAATTCATTTTGTATAGTTCATTAAACTTTTTTTAATGTTTTTAATCTGCAGTTTTATCTTTATTATGTTGCTTTGAAAGCTTTTTGCTGCAACTGTTGGTTTTGTTCAGAAAACAGTTAAAAAATGGGCGAATATAACTTTAGAGTCTGAGGTGGCGTCCTCACTTACAGGCAAAAAACCCAAACATCTTCATTTTACCATCAAATATGTTAAATACCTCTGAGACTGACATGAGGCAGCGTTGGTGCTAAAATATCTTCTTTTTTTTAATCTAATGTGGCATTTTATATGAAAAGATGGTTTAAAACCTTGTTTTCCAACAGACAAAACTTTGAAAAAGTCTTTGATACCAAAGTCTTTGACCATAAGCAGCTGATCACAATAAAAACAAGTTTTTTTTTTGTTTTTCATTAATGGTTTGGATTTTCAAAAACTGTTTTGTTTTACACCATAGGTCTGAATTATAGCATTAAAAAAAAAAAAAAAAAAAAAACATTCAGACAAAATAAAACAAAAGCAAACAAAACAGGAAGAAAAACAGGTGAGATATTTGGAAAAGACTAGAATAAAAATCATTTGTGACAAGAAACAAAAAAGCTGACAGTTTTAACCTAAAATGAGATGAAGTTTTGCAAACATTAATGACAAAAGGCTACAAAAATATCCTTCATTTGAGTCTGTTTTATTAGTTAACCTGCCAGAGTTTGTGTAGTATTAGGAAATAAAAGCCCCTCAGGTAAATAAGTGTTTATTTATTTAATAACCTTGTTCATTGATTTAATATTGACTAAAATAGTTTTCCATAATCAGGTTTTTGAAGTTGTAAAATCTTGTCTGTGACAAGGCTGTTTTCTGACTCACTGAGTTTAGAAATGAAAATGAAAATGAAAGCAAACCAGAACATTTCATAAATTACATACGTTTCATAAATATAAATCCTTACAGAATATATTTTCTTCAAAAAATTCAATTAGAGCATATGATATAAAGAAATGATATGAAGGATTTTTCTTTTTTCTTTTAATCTGTTTTATTATTATGGTATATTTATTTGTAATTTGTTAAATTTACTTTTATGTATTTGGTTTTTGATCAAATATATATAAAATGCTCCCTCTGTATTGTATTATGTATAAATCATATTGTTGAGGCTCTAATTATCATGTAATTGACGCTCAAACAGTCTCACACCAGCTTTATTCACATGTTACATAACAGAGTCACAGCGCTGTGTTATGGGCACTAACGTGACTCCATACGTTCACACCCTGCTTATATATGACCGTGTGCACGGTGGGAGGAGCTTATCCAGCGGGGCGGGGCTCGGCCTCAGCAGCCATTGGTGTACCTCCGTCCCTCTTCCTGTCCTTCATCTGCTCCTGCACGCCTCACGGAGTCCAGTCCAGTCCTAGCTCTCCGCCTCCCAGTACGACCAGCACAAGAGCATCATGGCGCTGACCAACGACCCCAACTACAAGAAGCTGGAGCAGTGGTTCAAAGCTGAGGCCGGCGGGCTCAACATGAGGGACATGTTCGACTCCGACAAGGACAGATTCAACAAATTCAGGTTGGAGGACGGAGACACTCTGATGAAGATGATGATGATGATGATGATGAGGGGAGGGATGGTGGGCGTGATGCAGTTTGACAGACACGAACAGTTACAGTCTGTTCTGTCTGTAGTTCTCAGCTGTATTTATTCATAACACACGTCTGTCCGCTCAGACTTCACATTGTTTAATTCTGTGTAACTGCCCTTTAACAGCGCACATTTAATGAATAATCTTCCTCGTCTTGAGTTACAAGGTCACCGCCTCGTATCAGCTCCTCTCTGCTCTCATTTCCTACCTGGACACCTTCCAGCTGTTTCATCTCCACATGTGCTCTGACATGTCCGTCAATTTCTGCCGCTTGTTGGTCGTAAATCGATTAAAAGGTCTCGGAACCGCTGAATTAGCTATCACGTCTGCACTGTAACCCCAGACCCGCGACATCTCGCGAGAGTTATCATTCTACCCCAAACTTTGATCTTTTTCTAATCTCAACCAGATGTTTTGTGCTCTAAAACTTTATAGAAGATTTTAACCATGGCGTTGACACATTATAAAACATGATCGGGTCGTACAACATGATCGATGAAGAACCAACAATGTAAATCTCGCGAGTGTTTCGCAAATCTAGGCTTCCCTTCTAGTCTCAGCCGAGCTAAACCACCTAGCTAATGTTAGCTGGTTTGGTGATGTCACAGCATCCATTATCGGACAGCCAAGCTGGTTCGATTTCCGCGTAACAGGTTGTTCTTCCCAAACGTCTAAAATGTTTAATAAAACACCGACTGACCATGAACCACCCGGTTATGTCGCTGTTTTACTCTTACGTCATAAAAATGTTACTGCACGAGGAACCAGAAATGCGCGAGTTCACCTTTTCTCACCAGGTTAAAGCTGCATGCGCTCTGCGGGGGAACGTGACGCCGAACTGCCTTAAAGAAATATGACATTTAAAAAAATCTTAACTTGTTCGTGAAAACAGAGAACTCTAGAAACACAATATAAAAGGCGTCACATGTCCATAGTCCTCTTGACAATTCGGCGTATATATAATCCATGAACAAACGTATTATTTTACAAACTTCATTGATTTTGTTGCCTCAGCTCGTCACCAGCCTCCACTGTTAAACGGCACCATTTTAACGGGAAATGTGAGGAGAACAGAGTTAAATTTAGGATTTCTCAAGGAAATGAGTTGTAGTCGGTGGTTTAGATACACGCCGAATTAAATATCGACTCATAGCAGTTAATTTACCGTCTATGATGTGTGTGTGTGACGATATTTGAGGAGTTTCTTCAGCCGTTATCACATTAACTCTGCCATCCTGTTAGCGGCGCTGCTTTAGTGCTGATTAATGTAACCTTCATCAGCAGGTTAGTGTTCACCTGAGCGCGTGACGTGTTCAAGAATAAACTGTTCAACATGTGTGAAATAATTAAACACATGTTTGAACTGTGTCACATCACCTGTTAGCTGTTGAATCATGGACGGTACATGTTCTCAACAGTTCTGCTGTGTTCTGTCAGAACTCGCAGTTAGACTGAATTCACGTCATTCACATTTAAGTCTTTAATCAGGATCAAAGTGAATCTGATTTAAACCTGAACATGAGTAAACGCGTCAGTCTGTCATGAAGCTGCCATTTGGAGGCTGCAGTGTGTACGTGCCTGTGACACACACACACACACACACACACACAACATCTGCTGCACGAGGAGATTCATTCATCTGTTAAAGAGGAAACAAACTAAAATGTGCTAATAGAAATAATTATGATAATAATATTACAATAACAATAATAAGATGCTCCTCATTGGTCTTATTTGGACAAAATGCAGCAGGGACACGCCCAGCAGAGCTGCAATGTTGATTGATGACTATCTTGATAATCGATTAATTCAGTCAAATATTGTCCAGTTCCAGCTTCTTAAATGTGAGGATTTGCTGCTTTTCTGTGTCATTTCTGACAATAAATGAAGCGTCTTTTTGTTTTTGAGAAAGAAAGAAAGAAGACATGTGAAGACGTCACTGTAGAATAGAATGGAATCTATGATGAGAACTTTACACAGGTATGTTTGTGGTTTTTGCAAATAAATTGCAGGAACAAGTGAAAACTGCAAAAAGTTTACTTGGATATAAACAGAGGAAAGACACAGACAGGTTTTGGCACTGTTTTGCAAAATAAGCAATTAAAATGATTAATCAAGTGTTAAAATAATTAGTGATTTATTTTTTAAAATAATATGCTATTATTAATAGTAGTATTAGTATTAGTGTTAGCAGTATTTATTTGTTAATTGATTCATTAACTAATTGCCTCAGCCTGACTGTATATTTCCTTCTCCTCTCGGCTGCAGTAATCGATTGATTTCAAACTGCTGATGTGCTCGTTTGTTCCAACATATTCATGATCACACTTTTGTAAATGATGTTTTTTTCTTTCTTTTCTTCATTTGTGATGAATCACTTAATCTTTAATCTATAAATCTAATCTATAATTAATCAGAATCACCATCACATGTTCCCAGAGGTGTGAAGCAGCAGCTGCTGCTGGAGGCGTCTTTATTGTCTGAAACTCAACATGTCAGTTTATTGACATGAATAAAAACAGCGGGGCAGCAGACCATAATATTTATTTATTTTATTTATTTATTCAAATGTAAGTTTATTTGACAGCGACTGCGTATAATAAACTTTAAAACTATAAATCTGATGCCTTATCCAGAGATGAAGCTAAAAGTCACTGAACACAAAACAAACAGCACATACAGGACATATGTCAGGTGTTATAGAGTCCTGTTCACTGTGTACACAGTCACATGATGCAAACAGTATTTACAGATCAGCTGTTTGATCAGTTCATAACTGTTCATGAAATTAAAATGAACGATTACATTATTAACTCTGCTTTAATCGCCTGTTTATCATCATGGAAAAAGTTTTTCCTGAGATGAAACTCCAATAACAAACAGTTTATTAGTTCTAAAAACTGCAGGTTCATTTGTCAAAATGAGCCTGAACGACGACGATGAAGCAGAAAGTTTCACACGTCCTGTTTCTGCATCTCTGAGGGAATGAAATGTCTTATGATGGAAGGAAAGTTGCTTTAATTTTCTGTCGTGATTCTGAGTTTGATTGAGGTGGTAAAGTTTAAATTCATTGATTATATTTCTGTCAAACTGACAAGAGGTCAACTTTTGACATTTATTTATCGTGTGTTTCTTCAGTTTTGTGTTCTTACAGACACATAGGAAATTGTTAAAATATCATATTTCTTAAATAGAGTTTGGTGCAGAGAGCTTCAGTTAAATTCAGACTGCTGACTTGTAGATTTTTTAACATTTTGTCACAACTACAGAAACACAAAACAAAACTCCAGTGCTCTTTGTTTTGAAACCGTTACGATGCGTTTACTGTCACGGCCCAGTCATGTTAAACATGTCTCTGTCTGTCTGTGTGTCTCTGACAGCACGACCCTGCAGACAGACGATGGAGACATCCTGCTCGACTTCTCCAAGAATCTTATCAACCAGGAAGTGCTGGACATGCTGCTCACCATGGTAACACACACACACACACACACACACACACAACACACACACACACAGCATTGTATCTGGGTCTGTCTCCTCTAATCAACATTAAGCCTCTCAGCTGATCGTAACTCAGCGTGAGCTCCTCCTCAATCCAATCTGAAGTGAAGATCGTCGTCCTGCCAGATGTTCATCAGCTGTGACACTCTGGAAACTCGCTGCAGGTCACTGCAGTGGCTGGTCGCAGGTGAGCTGCGGTCGGAGGTGAGCTGTGGGCCATACCTGCCAACCTTGAGACCTCAAAAATAGGGAGGATATTTTGCTGACTTTTAAAGAATGAAAATAAAATAATGACACTGCACAACATTTTATAGTCTATGTTCAATACTCTCCATTTTATTTTTAATTCTTGGGAAAGAAAACAGAATAATTTGCCCCTCTGACAAACTAATAGTCATCAGTTTTCTTTCATTCTGCTCCTAAAAGAAAACTGACAGCAGATTTTACTGAAAGTGAACGCCCTGTTTTCTTTAGAACCTTCAGTGAGAGAATCTTTCTTTTTGTCTTATTGTCTTTTTGTTTACATCTTTTTTGTCTTTTTTTTTTTTACATTT